>CM048744.1:320357167-325157167 GCA_026315105.1 Locusta migratoria | reverse complement strand
AACCTCCGACCGCAGTGGCCGTGCAGAACGCAACTGACGCGCCTCAGTGCCCTCGGCCACCGCGGCCGGCTTAGAACTACAATAGGAACATTTATGTATGATGTCCGGTGTGTGTGTTTGTGTGTGTGTGTGTGTGTGTTTGTGTGTGTGTGTGTGTTTGGGCTCACAGGAAGACACACGGGCATTCGTTTTTCCCTTTCCTATTTTGGAGTGGGATATATAAGCAGTGGGGCGAAGAACCCTCCACCACGCAGCTTACGGTGGATTGCGGAGTATGTACATGAGTAGATGTGGATATAGATGAGCGCGTGGAAGAAATTTATTCCAAACACTGCAAAATGTTTAACTCAATATTTCTGTTTAGAATCTTTTACTCGTAAAGGATATCCGTTACGAACGCGCAACGTCGCATCTGTAACAACATTCCCAAACAAACTGAATGCTCAAATATCATAATTACCGAATATTTAATGTGTAACTGTTTATAAGGTTACTAATATGAAAATAAATCTTCAGCACTCTTGTTTAAAATGGCTATAAAAATAAATTTTTAAAAAATCGGATTTATTGACGTGGGCACCGCTTTTATCTAACATGAAATGACACAGATTTCTAGTTTAATTAATTTTTCCAGCAGGAACTTCCTTGGCCTCTCCCGGCCTGCTCAGCAGAACGTACTTCCCGTCTGCTGACACTCGCACAACGTACTTTTTCGTCGTCATTGCCCTGTAAGAAACGGCGCTGCGAGTTCCTATGGGCGTTACGAGTCTGCGAGTCTCACGAGCGCTCGAGTTTCTACGAGCGTTACGGGTGTACGCGCCTCACGAGCGCAGTGGAGGCTCGTAGCAGGCTGACTCTTATAGCAGTGCCCCATCGCCCCCCTACAACTTGCTGACATGAGGAAAGTGTCCAACCGATTTCTCATACAAAAACAGCAGTTGACCGGCGTTGCCTGGTGAAACATCGTTGTGATGTCTCCTGTAAGTTGGAGAAATGTGTACCATCACGTTTCCGACTTTGATAAAGGTCGGATTGTAGCCTATCGTAATTGAGGTTTATCGTATCGCGACATTCCTGCTCGCGTTGGTCGCGATCCAATGACTGTTAGCAGAATATGGAATCGGTGGGTTCAGGAGGGGAAACGCCGTGATGAATCCCAACGGCCTCGTACTCCTAGCATTCGAGATGACAGGCATCTTATCTACATGGCTCTAACGGATCGTGCAGCCACGGTTGGATCCCTGAGTCAACAGATGCGGACGTTTGCAAGACAACAACCATCTGCACGAATAGTTCGACGACGTTTACAGCAGCATGGACTATTAGCTCGGAGACCATGGCTGCGGTTACCCTTGACGCTGCATCACAGACAGGAGCGCCTGCGATGGTGTACGGAATGACTTACCTGGGTACACGAATGGCAAAACGTCATTTCTTCGGATGAATCTAGGTTCTGTTTACAGCATCATGATGGTCACATCCGTGTTTGGCGACATCGCGGTGAACGCACATTGGAAGCGTGTATTCGTCATAGGCATACTGGCGTATCAACCGGCGTGACGGTATAGTGTTACATGTCTTGATCAACTCTTGTTCGCATCGATGACACTTTGAACAGTGGCCGTTATATTTCAGATGTGTTCTCAAGAACTATGCACCCAAATTGCGTGTAAATGTAATCACATGTTAGTTCTAGTATAATATATTTGTCCAATGAATACCCGTTTATCTTCTGCATTTCTTCTCGGTGTAGCAATGTTAATGGCCAGTAGTGTATAAATGGATGTGTGTACCGCATCTACCAGGTGGCCGTTCCTTTTAGTTTCATGTTTCCCACATACGTTAGTGCAAGACGTGTTGCCTTGTCCAAAGGGGAAGTGCACTCATCCTCCACTGAGTTGTGTCACCATCTGTGTACGTTTTCCTCCTGGTTTCGCTCTGACAAGGTCGCGTGGCCGGTAGTAGTTCGAGTGAGATTTTACAGTCAAACAGGTAACTACTGCAAAGTATTCCAGCGAAGACTACACATATATGATACTGATATACGGGGAGACGCACTGCAATGCATCCGTGGGTCGAAGGCAGTATTCACGTTTTCCAACGCGACGTCTACCTTTATGTGCACTTTTTCAGACGTACAGAGTTATGCTTAAGAACCAAGAGTGCTTTACAGGACCAACGTGTCGTGGAAAGACCACATCCCAGGACCACATCCCACGCGAGGTAAACATAACTGAAATGAAAATAATACGTACGAACTACTTAGTATAAACAAAAATGTTATCGTCCTACTTAATTTAGGTTACATTATTATTTGTACTCATAATAATAAAATGATCATTGTTATTAATATTACGCAAGTCATTAGCTATCACCCACTAATACCTATTTCCCTTCTTAAACAGGACAATGATGAGCTGCATCAGAGCTGTGAGTTTCGAGGTCTTCTGTACAAAGGATACTGAAGGAACGAAAATGGCATCCCTTGAAGGTGCGCCTACAAAGCAACTGTATGGAAACGACCTCGAAAATCTGGTAATGTTCTGCAGACTTCTGTTAAATCCAGCAGATGTTATGGTGAGATGGATGCTATATCGCCAATGACACCACTGTGAATAGACATAATATACATTACTGGGCTCCTGCAAAACCACACTGGTTACGACCACATCACAAACTAGCGCAATGGGGTGCTAACGTATAGCGCGGAATTCTAGGAGACAACGTCGTTGGACCAGTTTGTCTCCCAGACTAACTGGTCGGCAGTATTTGCAGTTCCTACTGAATGAGCCTGGACATTGGACGTCTCCAAGAAGACATCCCATTTCAGTTAGCTGTGAGGCACTGCTTTCAGCACGATGGTGCACTCCCCTTTCCCCTCCCCCATTATTGTAGAGGGTTTGGTGAGTATCTGAACAATGTGTACCCCGAACGTTAGATAGATCGTGGTGGTTATAGCTGTAAATTATGTGTTTTCAAGCGCCAGTATTAGGTTTACAAAGGTCTCCTCCCTGTTGATTTGGAGTCCCTTGTAATTATCTCGTTAGGCAATAATTTCGGCGTTTGTGGTAACCGGAATCAACTAACGACCATGGGCCACCTGGAAGGTATGTTCCGCGTGGAGTCCAAGATGCCTGGAGCAATTTTGAAGAAATTTTCAGGAAATCTTGAGATTATCCTAGAGGGTGATCTTGTGAAGTTCGGTAGCGATCGGATCAATGTTGAATGTAAATAATTCTGTGAATCAGGTATCGAACTGCAATTGATTTCTTCTTCTTCTTTAGTTCTGGCCATCTTATGATCACGTAAAATCACATTAGCTTCAATTTTTCTGGTCTTTTTTCTTTTCAGATATTCTTTGAACCTCATACTTTGCCACCTTCTTCGCTCTTCTGCCGTTTATAATTTAGTCTTTTGTCCTGGAAACCTGTGAAGATCTTTTCAATTTAAAAGTCGCTTTATTACGTCTTTCTGGGTCTCGAACTTTCATTTCTTACATATCTTTTTGTGCCTTTTGGATCCACCGTATTTCGGCACTGTTCAGCAAAAATTATATAATTATCTCTGTTAATCTTCCTTGGTCCGTTCTGAGGTGTATCCGAAGAACATATTCCTTGTTTTCCAAATCGCCTCAGATATTCTTTCTACGTTGATGTGCCGTTCCTGGTTGGCTCGTTTCCTAAACTGACCATCTTCTGTTCTTCGAGGTCCTAATATTCTCCTGAAAATATTTCGTCCCCCAAGTTCTAATCCCTTTATCAGTCTTGTTAGGTTGAGAGTTTATGCCGCATTTAATGCTTCAGACTACTGTTTCTATTTTGTATTGAATGAAATATTCTTCTTATTGTAGATGTTCGTGGTTATCTTCTGCGCTAAATTAATTGCATTTATTCGTGTTCCCAGTGCTTCCTTTTCTGTCAACCCAGTGTCTCTTCAGTTCAAACTTCTGGGCTGAGAGGCCGTGGTCTTTGTATTAAATATCTTCCTGACGTTTCGTCTACAGCTACGGTAGTCATCTTATGAGGTCCTTTGACTACTGTCACTGGGTGAGAATATCTACAATAGTGACCCATGAAGCACAAATGGGCTTTGTCCGTTTGACCTCTAGTGTGGTTGATGATGTGCAGAAAATAGTCTTGATGATTTATCTATGTAGTGTTTGTATGTAAGTCTGTATGGCTGTAAACTGTTATTTCCTAAATTGTCTGGTTAGTGTGTATATTGGTCTTTTGGTTGAAGCATCGTGGTAATGTGTACCTAACTGATGAATAAGATGGTGGCCCGAAATTGAACTTTTCTCATCGAGAGCTGCCGATTTTTCTTGATGTATGTCAGGCTAGATGGTTCGCCTAAGAAGTCCTGAATGTGTGTGCTTGGTGTGTAGCGATCAACATCCGCGATAACTCGGAGGATTCTGTTCTGTAGTCCCTGTAGTTTCTTCAGGTAGTAGTCCGCAGCCACCGAGTAGACTTCCATGCCTTTGAACATGGTCGGAAGGATGATTTGCCTATATATTCTCAGTTTACTCTCTATGGTGAGTCCCCCCCCTCCCTTTTTAGTTGCGGGTACAACTGTTTAGTTGCTTTGCGGACGTTCGTCGCCTGTCTAATTCAAGACCGACGTATATGGCCGAATCACTCCATTGGAGTTCCCTTCCAGCAATGGAAATTTTTCTGTCTGGCTTTTGCAGTTTGGAAGTGAACATGACTGCAAAAGATTTTCTGGATTTATTTTAATCTTCCAGACGCTACACCACTGTGAGATCTCATCCAGATGTTGTTGCATCTTCCAAATGATGAAATCGACACCACTATTTTATCTAACTTTACACATTCTTCTTTGCGATAATTTATTTTCATATTTGCATATTTTCTTGAAATTTTTCATAAATATTAATGTATTATTCACACTCATATGGACTTAATATTCTTTGAAGATTGATTAATGTATGTAAACCTCTGTGCAAATAATACAAAGACAATTATCACGTGCAACGTTTCTCATCTAAAAGGACAGGAGAGGCGTCTCCACATTCTTCTTCTTGTTCAACATTGAGACCATAAAAATTGTAACTGATTTGAGCTCTGTAATTATTATGAATTTTCCAGGATGGAAATTTTTGGAGATGATCGAGAATGAACTATGTAAATGATGTAAGTTTTTATGTAGATTTCTGCTTTTTTAATTCAGTTATAAGCTCTGCAGTTTAACCGAACTTCGAATGTGTTCTCATTTAGTACAGAACTGATTCCTTTAGTTTTACTCCTCACATTTTATTAACTGTAATGCAATTTATTTTTCAGGACAACGGTTTCCATCATTACATCTAATTACGAAACTAATTGTTGGAAATGTTATCAGAATAGTAATCATTTTCATTCCATTCTTTTACTAAATAATTGTTCGTAACACGATCCTTAGATTTTTTTGCCAACATAATAAATTTCAGTTTTAACAATTTGAGATAGCTGTGGACTTCGATAATAAATCGGTGATGTCTCCAGCAATTAGCTTCATGGCGGTTTCCCATCAACATTCAGATTGAAAAAATAAATGTTTTTAATTAATTTCTTACTGCCTAGCTTGCCTTTTCTTTGACAGGGCCGCATTTTTCCAAACTTTTAAAAACAGAGGTTTTTAGGCACCATTCATGACTCATGTAAATGATACGACACTGATTTGAAATATTTCTTCCGTTCAATCTTCATAGCACCGTCAGTGATAGCATTCTAAAATATAATCTGGCATTTACAGTGATTTAATTCAAATTAATATCTCTTTCATTTTTCTTTATTAAAATCGCGGAACAGTTTTATTCGCATGAGCTATTCCATTTCAAGTTTATTTGCATACAGATAATATCGAAATAAAATTTATTTCTAAAATTTTAACTAATTAGGAGAATGTTTCACTCAGGCCATCCATTAGGTTTTCCTTGACTTCCCTATATCACTCCAGGCAAATGTCGGCATGGTTCCTTTGGGAGGGCACGGCCCATTTCTTTCCCCATTCCTCCTCACAAAATCCGAGTGTGAGCTTCGTCCCTATGAGCACGCTGTTGACGAAACGTCAAGCCCTAAGGTTCCTTCCTTCCTCCTATTGCGTCTTTATACATACGTGCATGCTAATGCGATGACCTTGCTAAAATGCTCGTCTCACTAAATTTTATTTCATGGTTCCCATCCCGATAAACACGTTCTGCTACGGCCTATTCTTCGGTGTGTCTCACACATTTCCTTTTGTGTTCGGCTAACCGGGTGTTGACACTTCTTTTCTTTGTTCCAATATAGACTTAGCCTCAACTACATGAAGTTGTACACACCCCACGCTCTGGCGTGCGTCTTTTGCAGATTTAAATATTCTTTGATCGTCTTGGTGGGTCTAAAGATCGTTTCGGTCCCATGCTTGGCCAAAGTTTTTGCAATGCGATCCTTATTTTTACTAATAAACGGGAGGAAAACCTTTCCAGATGGCCGCCGTTGTTGCTCAGCAGTTACGAATTTCTCGCTTCTTTGACGGAGTACTCGATCAATCTCCTAGCTGCCATATCCATTTTTCTTGAAGGCTTTCTTAAGTGATTTAAGTCATTCTGCATGTAATCTGGCTGTCAGATTTTCTTGGCTTGGCCCACTAAGGTTTTCATGAGACCTCTGTTTTGGTTGGTTGGTTTGTTTGTTTGTTGTATTTTAGGGGGACAAAACTACGGAGGTCATCAGTCCCTCAATCTATCAGAGAGCGGTACAAGAAAAGTACTAATACAAAATAAAAGCGCTTCCAAAATAAAAGCGCCATAAATGGGAAACAGCAATGGTAGGTAAATCCCACTCAGGTAGTAAAACGTCAATGAAGACTACAAGACAAACACTAAACGGGGCAATCACAGAGAAATACACAACAACTAAAGGGAACTATGCAACAGATCTGAAGACTGCAGTCAACCGACCATGAGGTAAAAAAAAGAAAAATATATTAATAAGATTGACTGAAACCCTCTTAGGAAGGAAAAAAAAATGATTTAGGTTGTAGCGGGTTCCAAACCACTGACCTTTAGCGCCAAAGTCCAGCGCCTTGCCCACTACGCTACGGCTATTAATCAAAAGATAAGTCCTTTAATCTCTTTCTGTTGATGGCCGTTGTTAACTGATGCTGATATGGCATTTGTAGACACTAGATTATCATTTATCGTACGAAGAACGATGTGTTTTGGTTAATTCTTCAGTGCGCCATTGCTTTGAAATGACAACGTGTTAGTAAGAAACTCGTCAAATACGCAACGTTAGATGTCGTATGCCAGAGAGAGTTCTGGGCGAGGAATGTCACGTGAACTCTCCGAACGGCTGGTTTTCGTTAATTCAATGAAGGGTGTCAATTCGCCGTTATTTTTGCAAATATCTCTGAAACGATACGATATATGAAAAAAACATAAGAGAGCAAAGTTGTAGAGAATTTTCTCCTCTACAAATTCAGTTATTCAATTTTTGTGTCAGATGAATAGTTAAGCCGTTATTTTCATTTAAATTTCGAGGTGTCAAAAGACGATCGCAAAGGCCCACTTTTAGTGTTGCTACCGTAACCTAAAGTGGGCCAATAAAGGCGCCCCCAAAATAAAAGCGCCAGAAATGGGAAACAGCAATGGGAGGTAAATCCCATTCAGGTAGTAAAACGTCAATGAAGACTACATGACAAACACTAAACGGGGCAATCACAGAGAAATACACAACAACTAAAGGGAACTACGCAACAGATCTGAAGACTGCAGTTAACCGACCATGAGGTAAAGAAGAGGAAGGGTCAACCACATAGAAACGCAAGATAGTCCCCTATCATGAGGAACACAGATGGGGGAAAGAAGCGAAGCTTCACAGTGAGTCATAAAAAACCCCAGCACGAATAAAACGTAAAAGTAAATCTGCAATCGTGGCACTGTCACATAAAGCATCAGATGAAACCCTAGGAAGATTAAAACCTGCCGCAAGGCGGCAAAAAGGGGAAAGGGGACAGGCCAGCAATATGTAAGCCACTGTCAAGTGTGAGCCTCATTGACACTGGGGAGGGTTCGCAGCATTGAGGATATGGCCTTGTTTGGGATGATGTTTTTAGTCTTTATGGAGGTGTCGATGGTGTGTGTATTCTTTCTGTGTGCCTTATGGCCCACCCGTTTAATTACCGATACGGCCAGAAAACGAAGTTGGCCGTTGCTCTCTTTCTCCATCGTAAACTGTAGGTTTGGACTGATTCCACGGAGCTGTATTCAGAAGACGTCTAGCTCCTCTTCATCGCCAGTCCATACTACAAACGTATCATCCACGTAGCGATACCGCTTACTGGTTTATTTCTGGCTGACTGCAGTGTCCGCTGTTCGAAAAACTCTATAAATGAACCAGCAACCGCTGGATGAGAGAGCTGCCCATAGCCACGCAGTCAATTTTTTTCTTAAAACTCGTTGTTATTCTGGAAGTAAGTTATGGTAAGAAAATGTCTGAATAAGGCCACTATGTCAGACTGAAAGAGATCTGCTATGTATGGAATAGCTTAATTTACAGAAACCATAGTAAACAAGGACACCACATCAAAACTGAGAAGCATATCAATCGGATTGATGTTACTCTCCCTTAGTTTTGCAATAAAATGCACCGAGTTCTTAAAGTAACCCTCAGTTCTACCAATATACGGCTCTCATGTATGGAAGATCCTATGATACTAACGATCGCTCATAACGGCACTAATGACTTGTGTACGTTTAGTAGGTCATACAGTCTGGTGGTACGCTTCTGTAGTGCAGTTGTTTTTATCGTCCGGAGAGAGAGAAGTATTTTTTAACCCGTTGATTCGTAGTCCTTATGGACCTCACTATTTATAAAGAGCTTCAGAAGGATCCTATTTCAAAACATTTTGAGAACTCCTCGGACGATAAGGGGGGAAAAGAGTTGAACATAGAGGAACATGTTTTTCGGGATGGCAACCATGAAATAAAATTTTGCGAGACGGGCGTTTTAGAAAGGAATCACATTACCATGCGGGCATGTATAGAGAAGCAGTAGAGATTTCTAAACATCAGATTAATTTCATTAGAAAAAGGAATGCTTAAAGTTAGATAAAATACGGATGTCGGTGCCAAGAAAATGACGATCCTTTTTTGATTGTGTAAAACAGCCAAAATCGTTACTTGTCTGTATTAAGATGCCCAGATAGATTAAACTGCTGTCATCGGATCTTTCATCCCATGCTCCACCAAACAAAGGAAACCTATTAAAAATTTACTTCTTCGCCAAGATTATTGTAGCGTGGTACTATACAAATAAAATGTCAAACACTTCATACTTCAGTGTAATGTGGTTACAGTTAAGTTAAAACAAATCTGACAGTTACGGTGCCATAACTGGTTACGATATGCAGACAGTTTCACAGTATTCGAGAGAAACGTGTGGGTGTGACTGATCACATTATAACTACACAACTTTAGTTACCCAATAAGGTGGCTATTATTTAGGACACCGAACTCTCATTTGGGAATCCGGCGGATCAAATCCATCTCCAGCCATCTAAATTTCAATTTTTTTTATTTCCTTAAATCATTTCTGGCAAATGTTTGAAATGGCACGTCCAAATGTTTGAAATGGCACGTCCATTTCCTTCCCCAACCTTAAGGAACCCTAAACTTCCTCTTTACAATTTTTTTGGAAATAAAATTTTCGCTGCTACTTCCTGTAGGGAATTTGTCTTGTTTTCTGAACTAGCATTAAATGGGTGTAGAAATATATGTCTACGCTAGTTCTTTGATAGTGAATAACAATAATGAGTTAAGCAAAGAAAGCTACTTCAGAAGCGAATGAGGACCTTCAGCTTGTCCAGCCTACAGTCATTCACGGGGAACAGCTGACTGTACTGTAGGCAACACACACAGCACATGATAGCCGCGGGCTGCATCCGCCGCCCCACCATTCAGGGGCATGAACAGTCTCAATCCTGTAATGCTTGACTTTTTATTTGAAGCTATAACAACTACCACGAGTTATGTCGTTTTTGTTGTTGTGATCTTCACTCCGCAGACTGGTTTTATGCAGATCTCCACGCTACACTGTCCTATGCAAGTCTCTTCATCTGAGAATACGTTCGACAACCTACATCTTTTTGAATCTGCTTACTGTATTCGTCCCTCGGTCTCCCTCTACGATTTTTACCCCACAGACGTCCTTCTAATGCTAAGTTGACAATTCCTTGATATCTCAGAATGTGTCCTACCAACCTATCCCTTCTCTTAGTCAGTTTATGCCAGAAACTCCTTTTCTCCACAATTCAGTTAAGCACCTGCACATTAGTCACGTGATCTACCCATCTAATCTTCATCATTCGTCTGTAGCACCACATTTCTAAAGCTTCTATAATCATTTTGTCTTATCGTCCACGTTTCACTGCCATACAATGCTACACTCCAGACAAAGGCTTTCAGAAAGGACTTCCTAACATTTAAATTAATATTGGATGTTAACAAGTTTCGCTTTTTTAGAAACGCTTTTCTCCCCATAGCCATTCTGTATTTTATATCTTCTTTACTTCGGTCATCAGAAATTATCTTGCTACCCAAATAACAAAATTCATCAACTATTTTTATTGTCTCATTACCCAATCTAATTCCTTCAGCATCGCCTGATTTTCTGACATTACATTCCATTACCTTCGTTTTACTCTTGTAACTGTTCATCTTATATCTTCCTTTCAAGATACTGTCCATTCCATTCAATTGCTCTTCCAGATCCTTTACAGTCTCTGACAAAATCACTATGTCATCGGCAAACCGCAAACTTTTTATTTCTTCTCCCTGTACTTTAATTCCCTCTCCAAATGTCTTCTTCCATTCCTTCACTGCTTGCTCAATGTACAGATTGAACAACCTTGGGGAAAGGCTACAACTCTGTCTTACTCCCTTCTCAACCTCGCGTCTCTTTCTTGCCCTTCGACCCTAATAACCGCTGTCTGGTTTTTGTATAGGTTGAATAAAACTCTTCGCTCCCTATATTTTAACCCTGCTACCTTCAGAATTTGGAAGAGTGCATTCCAGTCGACATTGTCAAAAGTTGTCTCCAAATCTATGAACGCCAAAAACGTAGGTTTCCCTTTCCTTAGCCTACCTTCTGAGATAAGTCGTAATGGGAGTATTGCCTAGTGTGTTCCTACATTTTTCCTAAATCCAAACTGATCTTCCCCGAGGTCAGATTCCACAAGTTTTTCCATTCTTCTATAAATAATTCCTGTTAGTATTTTGCAACCATGACTTATTAAACTGATAGTTCTGTAATTTTCACACTTGTCTGCACTTGATTTCTTTAGAATTGGAATTATTATATTCTTCTTGAAGTCGGAGGGTATTTCCCCTGTCTCATACATCTTGCATACCAAGTGGAACAACTTTTTCATGACTGGCTCTCCTAACGAAATCAGCAGTTCAGGCGGAATATCATCTACTGCAGGGGCCTTGTTTCGACTCAAATCCTTCAGCGCTCTGTCAAATTCTTCTCGCAGTATCATATCTCATCTTCCTCCACTTGGTCTTCCGTTTCTAGAATACTGCCTTCAGGTTTATTTCCTTCGAATAGGCCCTCTACATATTCCTTCCACAGTTCAGCTTTCCCCTCTTTGCTTAGTACTGGTTTTCCATCTGAGTTCTTGATATTCATACGGCTGCTTTTCTTGACTCCAAATATCTCTCTTATTTTCCTGTAGGCGGTATCTATCTTTCCCCTAGTTATGCATTCTTCTACGGCTCTGCATTTGTCCTCTAGCCACTCCTGCTTAGCCAGTCTGCACTTCCTGTCAATCTCATTTTTCAGACGCCTGTACTCTCTTTTTCTTATTTCACTTGCTGAATTTTTATATTTTCTCCTCCCATCAATTAAGTTCAGTATATCCTGTGTTATCCAGGGATTTCTATTAGGCCTTGTCCTTCTGCTTATATGATCCTCTGCTGCCTTCACTACCCTATCTCTAAGAGCTACCCATTCTTCTTCTACTGCCAATATACTGAGAAAAATATTATGCACTACTAGCAACAAAACGTTCATATCTGGTCAGCTGTATAGCGCTTCCATGACGTATCCGATGTAGTAAATGTCATTATTATGCCTCTAATGGTTCCAGAAAGTAACTCATAATGCAACAGTAGTATGTGATTGACTACTTTTACATGCCAAATGAGTAAACAAACGCTCATGTTAGGAGTAACTCAATGCAGCTAATTGTCTAACTGATTCAGTATTGCTCTGCAATTTATAATTTCTGGGACGAGCTACTAGCATATGTAACACTATGTATACAAGCAGCTACAAGTGAATTTGTGGTAAAATTTTAATGTTTGACAGATAATGGAAAAAATAAGATATATAGCTGATCAGCTACACTATTCATCAAAGGGTTAAACGATGCCTGGCGTCGCCGAGAATCATAGAGACATTTAGCCTAACTATAGTTGTTCTCCGTGCGTGATTTATCAGTCCTAGACGTCTGCAACGAAGACTTTAGAACAGCCTGTATATAAGACGCACCATAAGGCTGTTAGTAGACGATGCAGTGTTTATAACCAGATTACAATGCGAGAAGACTGTAGCTAATGCAGGAATAACTACGGAAGATCGATGATTGGTACAGTAACAGTTATTTGACCATCTTCGCAACTAAGTGTTACATATTGTGCATAAATATTAATGTTTGATTCCCTTTATTGTTATTTCACGCTGACTACAAACAGTCAGCAGGCTGTCAGCAGCATGATACGCCGCTCTTCAGCCGCAAGAAAATTAAAACAACGATCATGATGATTATAAAGCATTTACGTGGAGTTAAAATATGGAATATTTAAGGTCTTTGGCAGTTAGAAGTTGTTGGCGAACATATAGTAAGACAGATGATAAAACATGTAGCAAGTTAAAAAACCTCGTGCCGTGGATAGCGTTAAAATCACATTGAAACCAGGACACGTGACTCAATGAAAAACACTCGGATATTTTTAAGTGTAACGGTTGTCCCTGGTGGTAAACTATGCTTCCTCACTTAGAGCGCTCCTAGCGGACTCTTGCCGTATTACGCTTGTAAAGTGGTCAATCGTTTTACTTAACAGAGGCGGGTTTGAAATGCAGATGTGTAATGGTGGCGACAACGCATTCGTACATCCATGTGACAAATTTGTTAAAGTGCGCCATCTCTGTGCTGTCGTAGCTGCTGCTACGACCTTATTTTAGGTAAATCTGTCCGTTTTATACGTTCAGTTTCACTGCTTCATGGTCCGGTTATTTTTTCTTTATTATTATTATTAGATTGTCAACGCGTATCTGGTTTCGGTAATGAGCGAACTATAAAACGCTGTGATCTCTTTAAATACTTTCACAGCAGAGCGATGTAAAGCATTAGTATAATGTCAGCAATAATCTGTTTTCTTGTTAGCACTGTGTACGATAAGACTAGGCCTGTAAAGTTTCCCCAAACTTATTATCCAGATTCTGATGATGACCTAAAATCGCGAAACGCGGTAAAAAGACAAATTATTGCAACGAAGACTGTGTTTTATTAGAAATTTAAAGAGTCTTATTCCGATGTATAAAATACCAAACGTCTCATTATCTGACAAATGAACTAAAGCGTTAAGTATTTGGCTTCGAATACATAGAAGGGAAAAACTCTTATAACATTAAAAATATGTAAATAGAAATTCACAAACCCTGAGACGGTTTTTCGTCTCGATCATGTCAAATACACTAAAGATATATCTGCTTTCATTATGAAACAGTGTATGAATAGTGCTGGTAATTTGCACTCTATTCTAACCAAAAGTTAAACCTTGAAAGACTACAAGCAGCTTGGCTTTATTTCCACTTGATTTGTTCAGCTGTAAAAAATGGTAGTGACTATTCTTTCTCAACGTACTCACTTCGATTACGGTAGAATTGCGTTGGGGTGAATGAAACAGCACGCCGTTGCTGCGAAGCGCGCGGCTGATTGCCGTCGGAGGTTCGCGTCCTCCCTCGGGCGTGTGCGTGTGTCTCTCTCTCTTTCTCTCTCTCTCTGTGTGTATGTGTGTGCGTGCGTGGTGTGTGTTGCCGTCAGCATAAATTAAAGTTAGTTAAGTAGTTTGTAAGTCTAGGGACTGATGACCACTGCAGTTAAGTCCCTTAGATTTAAAAGCATATGAACATCTGAGACAGCGCGTTTTCAGGACTGCACTGTTCCCAAGAGGTTGAAGGAGCGTCCACCAGAACTGCGGCTTTGGCAATCACCGCTTGTTGAAAGGCTTAAGTACGCTGTCTAATAGAAGCGTGCCAGTTCTCACTGTTCTTGGGGGTGACACTGCTGCTGCTGTGTGGAAACTTGGCACGAAAACGTGGCTTTTCGTCACAAAAATGCGGCGAGTAGGAGAAATCATTGACTTTGTATCTGTTCTTTTCGGATATGTCAAAAAGAATACACGCCGTACGATTGATAACGGCCAAAATTTTACCAGTTCTGAATACTGAAAGACATCGACAGTTTTAAGGCATGGAAATGAATTTGAATGCGAAGTTGAAAATTGGTTAATATTTCCGCCGGCACGAAGCGGGAAATCCGGGTTCGAATCCAGGTCCAGCAAAAATTTTGAACTTTGTCGTTGAATTCATTTCAGGTCTGAAACGGTCGAAATGTTTCAATATTTCGAATTCGAAAAACGTTTTATTATTAAACAATGTTCAGTTTCATCTGTCGTCGTATGACGTCAGGTGGGAATTTCGCTAACACACAGGAGAGTCAGCCCTGAATGATGCTCTTATCGCTATGTCTCAGGGAAGTAATTGAATATTGCACGTTCTTGCCATTGGGTACAGTCTACTAATGGAAATAATCATGCATTATTGTCCGGAATATCCCATGCGGGACTGTTCGCACGCCGTAGTGAAAGTCTTTTTAGGTGACACCGTTTGGACGACTTGCGTGCCGAAGATGATGATGATTAGTACAACACACAACACGAAGTCCTCTGCCGGGAATCGAACCCGGGCCCCTTGCTTCGGCGGTCAGAGACGCTGCCACTCAGTTACGGATGCGGACACAGTCTACTAATATTTTTATATGACTGGCGGTTTCAGTCGTTCTGATGTGAGAAGTAACCAGGCAGGCGCTGACTGCGTGACATTGCAATTTTTTTCTTAAGGCACTAAACTGCTGAGGCCCTCGGTCCTAGTCTTATACTTAAATTAGCTTACGGAAAGGACAACACACACACACATCCCGAGGGAGGAATCGTACTTCCGGTGGGAGCGGCCACGCAATCCGTAACATGGCGCCTCAGACCGCGCGGCTAATCCCGCGCGGCAGTGCGTGAGAGAGAAGACTGTGGTATCCGCCACCGTAGGGACGAGTGAGCACTGTATACTACAAGCGGAACAATCCGTCACTTTGAATCCCACATTGAAGGCGCGCATTAATTTAAACACTACGGAACATTTAAATTTTTTAACATGGTCTTGAGGCCATTAAAAATACTTTCCTAACGCGGAAAATATTGCAGCATAGCAAATTTATTGGCTTATATTTGTCTGTAAGAGGCAAGCAACTTAAAGGGCATATGTTGCCGTTCTAAATATTTACCAAATACAGTTAAAATTCCGTTACAATTGTCGTATTTTCTGGTTTCTAAATGGTACATCCACATACGTTTACAGTAACTAAGAGTTGCATTCGAAAAGAGTTACGGAATAATGTTAAATTGCAATACTGTGGTTTCCGTTTTCCCCCTTCTGTCTCGCATATTTTATACACATTATATTTCACAGAAGACTTTACGTTAAAAATGTGTTTAATAACTTTGAACGTCTGGTTTCGTTAGATATAGAGTAAATAAAGACTATCTTGTAGCATGCACTTTGAAATAAAGTGAATGTTGCATGCTAAGTTTCTAATTAAATGCCTTTCATGTATGACTTCTTTCCTGTTCCCATTCTTTGCGAAGTTCAGTTTATTATTGTTTTTCCAGACATCCTGTTCACTGCTTGCCTTATGCCTACATATTCCCGTGCTTAAAGCCACATTTAAATGGAACACTGAACTAATGCGAAATAATATAATTTAAAAACCACTAGCTGGGTAAAGTCATTTGCACTCATGCATCACTTAAAACACAATTAACAGCCCTTAGATTAATTCCTTAGTTGCTCTAAAAGTAGCTTACTTTGTATACACTGTATGTCATGTTATATTAACAATGTGTAGCAAAATTAAAACAAACCATTGCTTATATACATAAGTCTATATTTTCATTACTAACTCTCTGTGAGCATAACTATTTCTAATACAAATAACAAAAAGGTTTCGAACTTAACGTTACACAGTTACTTACTCTATTTTGGCGTCCATACTTGGCGTCTGGAATTTACAAGCCACCTTTTACGCTGATCCGTCTCAAGGAAACTGATATATCGATCAGGTCTGTTATTATTTGAGGAGTTTGGAGCTGCACAACCAACCATTTCACACCGTGAAACTATGAAATCACGAAGTATTCGATGATTCACTTCGATACACCACACAACGCAGATAACACTGTCGTCGGATTGGGATTGAAAATGGCGGATTATTCAGTTAGTGCTTTACGGACGCGAAAACTGGGAGCTGTCGTTTGAAGGTGACTACTCCTGGCCGTATTTGCGACTGAAACGTCTTGGTAAGGGCTTCGTGTGATATCCAGAACAAGTGTTGATCTCTTGTTAACCTACAGGGGGTGTAGAAAATAATATGAACACGTAACACAGACACAAGATTTATTCTTTAGTAAGGTGTTGGCCCCCCACTGGCTTTGATAACAGCTGCATTTCTATGAGGAAAAGATTCATAATTTTTTTTTTAGTTTCTTGTACTAAAACACCCTCCAAATACTTCAACATTGGTGGAGCTGTAAATCTGATCCTCAATCTCTGTTCTTAAACTAACCATGATGCAGGGCCGGCGCAAGGCACGTGCGAAACGTGCGGCCGCACGGGGCGGCACTTTCCGAAGGGCGGCAAATCTGCCGCCCCCTTTTTGTTTTATTTTGTAGGACAAACTCAACATTCATGCCCAAGAGGGGATTCGAAAGCAAACCTCGGAAGGAGCGGCTTCGGGAACTGTGGCAAGGCGCTTCGACTACCTGCCGGCCGCCCCTGTTGAACAAGGGGAGGGAGGAGGACAAATTTCTCCCTCGCCACTGTGGCAGCGCCGTCGTGTTTACGCCGTAGGAACAGAGAGAGGGAAGCGGTCTGGCGTACACGCCAGTATTCTTATGGAGCGTTGCCAGTCTGTTACGCGCCTTGCGTTTACTCACAACTAATGGTGCAGGAGACGAAATCTAATTTGGAAATTCAAATGTAATGTTCGATACATGTGTTAAGCCTCAAGCAGTTTTGCTTAGCCCTTTCAATGGCAGTTTCCGAGTGTTTTATTCTTCCCGCATTATGGATAAAAATGGCTGAACATTACTAGTCTAACATGTCCACAACCTACAGTGACTAGAGGTATTCCGAATGGGTAAATACGCAGCGAGTAATTACATGGGATAAAGACATTGGTAGTAAGCCTGGCATAAGTTGGGTTTCGACGTATTTTTCAAAATTTTTGCTATCCGTTTCTGAGTGACAGTGAAACGATTTGGTTTTTGAGCGATGAAACACCTGTCTGCGCCTGCGTGAACAACAATTAAACTCTGACCGACACTTTTGTTTGACAATACTACTCGCACAATATCACTCTGCTAATATTTATTTACTGTATACGGTTTTCCATTGAATACATTATCTGTTCACAACAACTGAAAAATGTTTATTTACGTTAATTTTGTAAGTTCATGTTACGCGGAATTAACCGAGCGGTCTAAGGCGCTGCAGTCATGGACTGTGCGACTGGTCCCGGTGGAGTTTCGAGTCCTCTCTCCGGCATAAGTGTGTGTTTTTGTCCTTAGTATAATTTAGGTTGAGTAGTGTGTGTGCTTAGGGACTGATGACCTTAGCAGTTAAGTCCCACAAGATTTCACATACATTTGAACATTTTCGTAAATTCACAAGGCTTGTTAAAATTTACTATATTTCTTCACTCAGGTTTAACTCTATTTTTGAGCTGATGGCCAGCGACTGTTTTGTACAAATCTGTAGAAAATGTCACAAATCAGTCGCAATTTTTGTTTTTATTTTCCAGATCTACATAGATTTCGGGTACAGTGTGGCTATTCTTAACGCTCTGAGTTATGTTTACATCTATACCGTCATGTTGGCCGGCCGCGGTGGCCGAGGGGACTGAGGCGCTCCAGTCACGGTCTGCACGGCCACTACGGCTGGGGGTTCGAATCCCCCTTCGGGCATGGATATTTGTGCCGTCCTTAGGGTTAGCTAGTTCGTAAGTAGTTTGTAGGTTTAGGGACTGATGACCAAGTAGTTAGGTCTCACAAGCTATACAAACATTTGAACATTTTGAACCGTCATGCTGAACTTAACTGTCAACCTGGCGGTTTAGATGTAAGGACATATTGAAGGTTTTTGAGACTGGCCACTCAGCGGCAGAAGCGTAGGTAGATCTGAAACGTAAACACAAACATGGCGATTGATTGCTGACATTTCCTATAGATTTGTTTAAATGAAATTCCACAAAAGTTTTGAAAAAAATAAATAAATGAACTGCGGTGAGGGGGTGGGGGGCGGAAATTTAGCAACTCGCACGGGGCGGCACTTTGTCTTGCGCCGGCTCTACCATGATGGTTCAGTTGCTTTGAGACATGGCGATTGTACTATTCACATTTTAGGCTGTGTGTGTGGGAGCATATCATTTTGGAATATGGTAGTATTTGAAACTTTCGGCCGGATTAAAACTGCGTGCCGGAAGCGGGTTCCTTTGCCTTTGGTAGGCTCGTTTCACGGTCCGTCCTCACAGCTTTGCTTCCGACGGTACATCGCCTCGTACTTTGCTATTACTACTAATAAGGTAGTGTTTGTTAACAGTATGTTAGTCATAGTAAGCAGTTTTTTTGTCTAGGATGGCGTGATATTCATTCACAGTTACTCAACGAGTGACGAAAATTATAGAAACAGTTGAATGCCACGAAATATATTCTCATCACATGTCGAAATCTCCTACATGCTTAACTGTAGGAAGCAAATATGGCGGTCGTAAGTTTTTGGGGGATTTTCGTTACTCGGACTCGGTTGTTCATTGTAATCAACGTAAACGATGATTCATCGGACCATACTGCATACTTCCAATCATCAAGTGCCCAACTTTTATGATCGTGGCATCACTTCCTCCGCTGCATTGCTTTGGCTTTCAGTGTTAAGACTTTGGCAACCGCAGCTGCTCCGTAACTCCAGTCGTACTATTTTTATAGAGAGATATTACTCCAGTGAGTGATGCAGTGGCTTTCGTTGTGGCAGTTTTATGTTGTCTGGCCACAGTCGTTATTCATGCTCGTTGGACGTTGTCAGTTAACTTCGGGTTTCGCCCACTATTCCTCTTCGCTAAGGATGTTTTACTTTATTTTGCGTGCACTATCATTGACAAGGACACTCGGTAGTGAAAAGTTAAATAGCGCAGGAGCCCGAACCTCTCTCCACGCAACTACAGTGGGAGGGGGGGAAGGGGCAAAATAATATGCACACCTAACATAGACATAGTATTTATTTGTTAGGAAGGAATTGGCCCACTCTTGTCTCCGAGAACAGCTGCAACTTGTTGTTGTTTTGGAATTTAAAGGAGACTAAACTACTCGGTGTCTAGAAAGGAAGATATAAGACGAACATTTACAAGAGTAAAACGAGGGTAATGGAATGTAGTATCAGAAAATCAGGCGATGCTGAAGAAATTAGATTAGATAATGAGACAATAAAAGTAGTGGACGAGTTTTGTTATTTAGGTAGCCAGGTAGCATATGATGGCCGAAGTGAAGAAGATAAAAATGCAGAATGGCTGTTGTTGTTGTTGTGGTATTCAGTCCGGAGACTGGTTTGATGCAGTTCTCCACAATACCCTATCCTGAGCAAGCCTCTTCATCTCTACATAAAACGGTAATCTACATCTGTCTGAATCTGATTACTATATACATCTCTTGATCTTCCTCTGCGGTTTTTGCCCCACACACTTCCCTACAATGCTAAATTCACGATTCCTTAATGTCTATGAATGTGTCCTACCAATCGATCCCTTCTTTTACTCAAGGTATGCCAGAAATTCCTTTTCTCCCCAATTCTGTTCAGTACCTCCTCATTAGTTACGCGATCCACCCACCTAATCTTCAGCTTTCTTCTGTAGCATCACATTTTAAAAGCCTCTATCCTCTTCCTGTCCACACTGATCGTCCACGTTTCACTCCCATACAAGGCAGCACTCCACACAAATGCCTTCAGAAAGGACTTCCTTAGGCTTAAATTAATATTCGATGTTAACAAATTTCTCTTTTTCAAGAACGCTTTTCTACCCATTGCCATTCTGCATTTTATATCCTCTGTACTGCGACCATCATTTGTTATTTTACTGCCAAGTAACAAGAATCATCTACCTCCTTTATTGTTTCGTTACCTAATCTAATTCCTTCAGCATCGCCTGATTTTCTAAGTCTGCACTCCATTACCCTTGTTTTGCTCTTGTTAATGTTCATCTTATATGCACCTTTCAGCACACTGTCCATTCCGTTCAACTGCTCTTCTAAATCCTTTGCTGTCTCTGACAGAATTACTATGTCGTCGGCAAAACGCAATGTTTTTAATTATTCATCCTGAACTTTAATTCCTTCTCCAAATTTCTCCTTGCTTTCCTTTATAGCTTGCTCAATGTACAAATTGAATAACATTGGTGAAAGGCTACAACCCTGTCTTACTCCCTTCCCAACCACTGCATCCCTTTCATGCCCTTCAACTCTGACAACTGCTGTCTGGTTTTTGTACAAGTTGTAAATAATCCTACGCTCCCTATATTTTACTCCTGCTTGCTTCAGCACTTGAAAGGGTTTATTCCAATCAATATTGTCAAAATGTTTTTTTCAAATCTACAAAAACTAGAAATGTAGTTTTGCCTTTTTTAATCTATCTTCTAGAATAAGCCATAAAGTGAGTATTGCCTCCCGTGTTCCTACATTTCTCCTGAATCCAATGGCTATGGGAAGAAAAGCGTTTCTGAAGAAGCGAAATCTGTTGACATCAAATATTAGTTCAAATGTTAGGAAGTACTTTCTGGAAGTATTTGTGTGGAGTGTAACACTGTATGTGAGTGAAACGTGGACAATAAGGTATTCAGACAAAAACATGATAGAAGCTTTCGTAATTTGGTGCTACAGACGAATGATGAAGATTAGGTGGGTCTAATGAGGAGGTGCTCAACAGAATTGGATAGAAAAGGAGTTTCTCGCATATGACTAAGGGAAGGGACACATTCTGAGTCATCAAGGAACTTAGCATTAGAAGAAAGTGTGTGGGGTAAAAATAGGACAGGTTATCGTGAAGAGCTGCATCAAACCAGTTTGCGGACTGAAGACACAACAACAAACTACGAGGTTATCAATCCCCTGTTCCTATTGAAAACGATACCGTCAAGTAGTAAAAATTAAAATATGTTCAACACCCAGAGGGGAAACCCACAAGAGGTACACAGTGACAATGTGCCTGACGCTGACAACACAAAAGAAGAAAACGTAAATGCAACAGACCGAGTATTGAATTGAGCTAAATCTCGCTGCGGAGCGCGCGTTTGCTCGCCGTGGAGGTTCGAGTCCTCCCTGGGGCATGGGTGTGTGTGTTTGTCCGTAGGTTAGTTTACCTAGGTTTAAGTATTTTGTAAGCTACGGACTGATGACCACGCAGTTTGGTCCGATAGATTTACAGACATCTGAACATTTTTGAATTGAGCTAAAACTTTACAATAGAAGGCAGTGGCTGGCTGATCACAAAGATAATACAGGGTAAGCCAGTCACTGTGAAGAGAGTAAAATCCTCTAGTTAAAAACAAGACATAAACAGTAAAAGGGACAACAGATAAAAAGTTTTGTAGCGGTGGGGTGCGAGAAATCAGGCAAATGAGCTCACCACTAAACAGAACGATAAAAGCCGACTGCGCGTATGAAACCTAAAACTCGGTCTCAGCCATTGCGGCATCGTCAGCTAAAATTAAAGCAGGTGCAGTAGGTAGGTTGAAAGACTGCCGCAAGGCGGCTAAAAACGGACAGTCTAACAGGATGTGGATATATTAGAAAGTGTCTTTATGGTATCCAAAAGAATGTTATCCATTCTCCTACAAAAACGTCCGCTTGTTACTTGAAAGATTTTGGAGTTGTAACTGTGGTCCTCACACACTGCTCTGACTCCCCATAACGGTTTAGTTTTGTTGAAATATGGCGATTTTGCTGTCCCGGAGATGCTGATGCTGTACAAAGCATGCCTCAAACGTTTTTGGCTGTATGTATCGGGACGCATTATCATTTGTTAGCAATATGTTACTTATAGTAAGCAGTTTATTGTCGAAAATGGTGAGATATTCAGTGAGTTATCCGGCCATGATGATCCGTAATGATAGAAACAGTTGAATACCATGAATAGATTTCCAAATCATGAAGGAACCTCCACCATGCTTTACTGAAGGAAGCAGGCACGCCGTATCGTCAACTTCTTTTCGGGTTTAAGATTCATAAACCCGTTGCTTGTAGGAAGAAATGCGGAAGATGAATGATCGGATCATAGCACATACTTCCACTCAAGTGTACAGGTTTTAAGATCGTGACGCCACCTCCTTTTCAGCTTTGCGTTGGCTTCCGTTATTAAGTTTTGAACAACTGCAACCCTACCATGAATGTTGAACTCCAATCAGCTGTTTTTATCGAAACAGTGTTAAGTGAGTGTTGAGATTTGCTGTCGCTTTTGTCGCGGTAGTTTTATGTTGTCTGTACACAATCGTTCTTAATGCACGTCGATCGTTGGCAGGTAACTACGGGTTTCGCCCACTATTCGTCTTTGCCAATTATGTTTTTATTTTGTTTTGTGTACGTCTCAATACAGTCGGCAGTGAAACGTCAAACAGCGCAGCCGTTTTCGTCACGCTAATGTGCGCGCCATCTAATTTGTCTCTTTGGAAGCCTGACACATGACACGTTTGGCCGATCATTTGAATTGACCGTCACAAAACAAAATACACAGGTATAAAGTGCTGCAAGGATAACATCCATGGCTTCGTACGTCAATCGCTCACTGCGGGTGCGTCTCAGTGTCAGCATTTACGCAATGGTGCCAACTTGCAATAATATGTAGTAGACTGCAGCCATGTCTATCATCCTGTCTGCCGTGACGACTGTATTTCTTGGTGAAGGTATTGCCACTACCGGCTCTTAGGTCAAGTGACACTTATCCCAGCTTCACCGCGCTCATAGTGTTCAGTTAACTTCAAAATAAGTAAGATTCCGTATTTCTAGATTTGCAGAAGGCTTTTGACACCGTACTTCACAAACGGCTTTTAATAAAATTACGTGGTAGGAATGTCGCCATAGGTTTGTGTCTAGATGGGGAATTGTCAGACAGGCCACAGTTTGTAGTAATTGATGTCAAGGCAGAGGTGATATCGGGCGTTCCACAGGGTATTGTCATTGGTCCTCCATTATTCATTATCTACATAAACGATCTGGGAGAAAATCTGAGCAGCTCTCTTAGGTTGTTTGCAGATGACGTCGTCAGTTATCTTCTAGTAAAGTCATCTGAAGATCAAAACCAACTGCAGAACGATCTAAATAAGATATCACTATGGTGTAAAAATTGGCATTTATCTTCTAGTAAAGTCATCTGAAGATCAAAACCAACTGCAGAACGATCTAAATAAGATATCACTATGGTGTAAAATTGGCAATTGAGAAGTGTGAAGTCGTTCACACGAGTACGAAAAGAAATCCGTTAAACTTTAGAAGATTAATCAATCAAATGTGAAGGCCGTAAAATCCTCTAAATACCTAGGAATTACTATTACATCAGACTTAAAACCTGTCGTCTAACGCACCGCTTTCCGAGACGGGGAGGCGTACCGGCCCCGGTTCGAATACGCCCGGCGGATTAACGAAAGGTGTCGGAGTGCCGGCCAGCCTGGATGTCGTTTTTAGGCGGTTTTCCACATCCCCCTAGGTGACTACCGGCCTGGTCCCCAAGTCCCGCCTCAGTTACACGGTTCACAAACATTTCGTAAGACTTTACACTTTCGCACACTTATAACACTATACGCATACATTTGAGGTACACATTTCCTCCTGGGGGCTATGGTGTAGCGGCAGGAAGATCATTCGCTCACCCTGTAAATATTAACCCATGCCAAATCCGGATCTAATACTGTGCCGACCCTGCATGAACGGGAAAAGGGCCAAAGAGATAGACTATTACTTCAGACTTAAATAGGAAAGAACACGTAGGTGATGTCGTGGGAATGGCGAACCAGAGACTGTGTTTTATTGGCAGAACCCTTAAAACATGCAACACAACTACTAAAGAGACTGCATACACCACGCTTGTCCGTCCTCATTTGGAGTATTGCTGCCCAATGTGGGATCCTTATCAAGTGGGTTTGACGGAAGCCATCGAAAGAGTCCAAAGAAGGGCAGTCCGTTTTGTATTGTCACGATATAGGGGAGACAGCGTCACGGAAATGAAACAGGATCTGGGATGGTAATCATTACAACGGCGTTTATCGCTGAGGCGTGGTCTACTTAAGAAACTGCAATTGCCAACATTCTCCTCCAAATGCAAGGATATATTATTCACGCCCAACTACATAGATAGAAATGATCATCAGAATAAAATACGAGAAATCAGAGCTCGAACGGAGAGATCCAGTTGTTCTTTCTTCCCGCGCACTATTCGAGAATGGAATGGTAGATGAATAGTATAAAGGTGGTTTGATGAACCCTCTGCCAGGCACTTAAATGTGATTTTTCAGAGTATCCCATGTAGATGAAGATGTAGAAGATACGTTCATTTTGCTGCTGCAGGGGTTATTTAGGTTGTGTTTATTTGTGTGAAACTTGTTGCTTCTATAAAGTATTGAGCTCAAGTTATTGTAAGAAATCACTTGTTCACTTTTGACCTGAATCTCGTTTCAAGTGTTCATATTTCATCCAATTTCGTTTTGTTGTAATTTTGAAAAATGTTCAAATGTTTGTTAAGCTTAAGGGACTTAACTAAGGGGTCATCAGTCCCTAAATTTACAAACTACTTATGAACTCTCTTATAAACCCCCGACAGGGAGCGGCCTCGAGGATCGTTGCATAGCGCCTCAATGCGATTGGCCAATCCGCCGCGGCTGTTGTAATTTTGATCATTAATTATCTGTGATTCAATTATTATTGTTGTCCAAATATCCCCCTCCCCTTAGTATACAACGTTAGGACCTCGATTTTAGATATCGTGTGTAAATTAGCAGCTTTGATATTAAGGATGAGGTTCTTCCGCCGTTTACGAATTTTAACTTCACATACGTGGGCGATTACATAAATTTGTCGAACCCTTCTTACGACAGGTCTTCGTGAGTCTGTGGGATTTGAGATAATCATTTGTCACTAATAAAAATGCAGAAAATTTGTCTCTGTCAGATTTTAGAATTTTACTGTACAATATCACGTTGTTTTAATAATTATTCTGGGAAACAATGGTAGCAGCCTCTTAGATACGCGTTAGTTGTTGTCTGTTGTCTTTGTATTTCATCAGATTTCTTTGTGGTATTTTGGCTTCTGTCCCCCATCTGCTATCGTACATCTTGCTCGACAACAATGATAATATTTCTGAAGGGTCTTATTTAGGTTGAGGCAGAGGTTCGCCATAATAACGAATGCGGTAGTGAGAACGACGAAGTCGGTTCACGATACGTCAATAGTGTTGCGTGCTATTACGTTTGGGACGTTCACAAAAGAGTTACAGTAGACATGTCTAATGGTCGCATTTCTCAAATCAACTCGTCTGCATCATCACGATGTCATAAGCTGCTAACAAAGAAAAAAAGGGGGGATGAAATATTATCTACATAGATACTCTGCAAATCACATTGAAGTGCCTGGCGCAGGGTTCATTAACCACTTTCATAACCTTTCTCTGCCGTTCCATTCTCTAATAGTGCTCGGTAAGAAAGAACACGTAAATCGTCCCGTTTTCGATCTGATTTCTATTATTTTATTGGGATGGTCATGTCTCTCTATGTAGGTGGGTACTAACAAAATATTTTCACATTCTGAAGTAAAAGTAGATGATTGAAATTTGGCCAATAGATCTCGTCGTAACGAATAGCGTCGTTCTTTTAATGATTTCCACCTCAAATCGTGCAACATTTCCGTGGCGCTTTCCCCCCTATAACGTGATAAAATGAGCTGCCATTCTCTGAACCTTCTCAATGTCCTCCGTCAGTCCCACCTGGTGAGAGTCCGAGACTGGGCAACAGCACTCCAGGAGAGGACACACAAGTGTGATGTTGGCAGTCTCTTTGGTGGAGCTGGTGCATCTTAGAAGCATTCTGCAAATGAAACGTAACCTTCGGTTCGTCTTCCCCGCAAAATTTTCTATGTGTTCTCTCCAGTCAAAGTTGTTCGTAATTATAACTCCTAGGTATTTGGTAGAATTTACGACCTTAAGGTTTGACTGATTTATCGTGTAATTGAAGTTCAACGGATTTCTTTTAGTGGTCATGTGTATTACTTCACACCTTTCATTATTTCGGGTTAATTGTGTTATAGTTACTGATAGAATATAAGAAAGAAGGAAAGAGAGAAGCGAAGAAGAGAGCTGAAGATAAAAAGAGAGAAATAAAGAAAGCGAAAAAAAAGTGCAGAAGAGGGAAGAGGACTCAGAAAAAAAGGACAGATGGTATAAGAAAGGAGATAAGAGAAGTAAAAGAGGAAGGGAAGAAGATGACAGAAGATAAGCAGAGGAATAAATGAAGTAAGAGGATGCAGAAAAAGGGCAAAGGTATGGTTTAAGAATGTAGAAAAGAAGTGAAATAGGGAGGGGGAGCAAAACGTCTTACAGTAGCCGTGCAAAGCATGAAGGAGGCTTGAGAGGCAAAACAGCTAGAAACACGCAACGAATAAAGCACAGGAGGATATGAAGAAGGTAGCACAAGTTGTGATACGAAGAAGGGTCGCCAGCTAATACAGGATGAAGTACAGAAAACTGATACAGGATCCAGTGACAGTAGCGTGTGAACAGCACAGGAGCTTCAAAAATTACGGGAACAAGTACAGGGAAGCTTTAATGGAGATGAGAGCTATGAATAATGTCAATAACTGCATACCACTGCGCAGAACAAACTAGTGGTTTACCAGTGTGGCGCGTCCGCTAGTGAGCAGCGATGATATTTCGCGAACTGCATCAGTACAGGATTCGCTGACAAGTTCGACACTTAGAGGGAAAGTAGCTTATTCATTTCCCTTCAAGCACTTTGTATTTATGCGGACGTTTCAAAATTCGACCTTATGTTACCTCCAAAGTGGACACTCGAATGAAATTTGGATTTCGTCTGTGGTCACATTAACGGGAGTATATATATATATATATATATATGGTGAATCACTGAATCACCTAACAGTTGCACCGCAAATATTTCGGACACGGAAAGTGCGATTGACGTGCGATTTTTACAGAATGGGTTGGTAGTCAAGGACTCGTATTGTTAGCCAATAAACAGATTTTAAAAGTACCTAGAAAGTGTATTTTTTATGCAAACCTACAATTTTTCAAATGGAACAATGGTTGTTTCTATCATGCACTGGATGTTTTGACACCAGCTGTGTACAAAGAATTTTGAATGACATTTTTATCACGTTTAGTTTGGCAGTTACAACCATTCAAAGTTTTGGGGGCGGAGGCTACGACAGCGTAGCTTTCTGGCTGGTGGTCATGAGACAATGGGCCGTGCCCCAGGGGCTAGCCATTCGGTCAGTCAGCTACGCTATCGCAGCCTCCGCCCCCGAAACTCTGAAAAGTTGTAGCTGCTGAACTAAACGTGATGAAAATGTCCTTCAAAATTCTTTGTACACAGCTAGTGTCAAAAATTCCAGTGCATGATAGAAACAACCATTGTTCCATTTAATAAACTTTATGTTTGCCTAAAAAATACACTTTCTAAGTAATATTACAATCTGTTTGTTGACTGAAAATACGAGCACCTGACTACCAATCCATTCTGTGAAAACCGCACATCAATCACACTTTCCGTTTCCACAATATTTGCGGTGCAAGTGTTAGGTGATTCACCCTGTATATATATCAACGGGAGCCAGAATATGACATTGGTTTTTTTGTTGCTAGGTGGGGTCGCTTCAGAGATATGAAGGCCAACCTTTTTTTTAATTTTTTTTTTTTTTTTTTTTTTTTTTTTTTTTTTTTTTTTTTTAATGAGGTGCTATGGTATGGTACTTATGTTCTGATAGCGGTTATCGAGACGAAAACATGATGTTTAACAGTAAGGTCTTTGAAGGTCAACGAAGGTCAGAAAGGTGGCATGAACGTCCATTTATGGAAGGTGTTCGAAGTGATGACCACTGGTATCAAAGCAGTGCCACAATCTTCTTATCATTGATTGAGTGTCATTCCGTACCACGTTGGCACTTATCGAAGCACATGCTATGACAATTCTCTCTCGCATATCTTCAGGTGTACTTGGAACTTCCTTTGCAAATCCCCGCGGAAAAAAAAAAAAAAAAAAAAAAAAAAAGGTTTGTCAAGTCTGGCGAACGGATCGATCGCTACACATCTCTTCCGCGTCAGACATCCATCGCCGGCCGCGGTGGCCGAGGGGATTGAGGCGCTTCAGTCACGGTCTGCACGGCTGCTGCGGTCGGGGGTTCGAATCCCCCCTCGGGCATGGATATTTGTGCCGTCCTTAAGATTAGCTAGTTCTTAAGTAGTTTGTAAGTTTAGGGACTGATGACCCCGTAGTTAAGTCCCATAAAAAAAAGACAACATTCCGTTCCTTGTTCCTAAAGGTGTTTCTTCCAATAACAAACCTAATGTCTCTTGCAGGAATGTGGTGTACATCCTACCATTAAGATTTCCTTCGATGAAATAGGGGCCTATACTTCTGTCCTCCAGAATCCACACCATACATCACTGACCAAGGATGTTGCTGTGCAACTTGTCGCAGTCAACATGAATTTTCAGTTGCTCAATAATGCATGTAATGCAAATTAACATTTCCATGGTTCGTGAATGCAGCCTCGGCAGTAAATAAAATCAAAGTAATGAATGTGTTATTCCTCTCAATCTGACGTTGGGTCCATCGGCAGAATTTGACGCGACGCATAAAATCCTTAACAGTTACTTCTTGGTGGGGACTGGTATGGTAAGGATGATATTTATGGCAATGAAGAACACGAACAACACTACTCTGGCTCAGGCAAGATTTCCTTGCGATTTGACGTGAACTAACACAAGTATCACGGATCACAGTGGCAGAGTATCAATTTCCGCTTCTTCGTTAGTAGCTTTCCTTTGCCGGATATGTTTCCGATGCGTTAAAGCTCTAGCTGTTCTGAATTTATCATACATATATTTAAATGTACGATGTGTAGGGTTACTACGTTGACGATATCTTTCAGCGTATAAATCTCTAGCTTTCACTGAGTTTCGTTGACATTCTCCGTAAATGAGAAGCATATCGACTTGTTCTTCGAAGGTATACATAATTCATATTCGCTTGATTCGACGATACTAGTCTTACCGTTCCTATTAGTGTTGTATAGCGCAATCGTCGAATGCTGTTTACATGTCATCGGCACTTTACATGAATACGTCGTATTCGGCGAATATTTACTATTTACATGATATACGAGAGAGAATTGTCAGAGCATGTGCTTTGATAAATGTCGAAGTGATACGGAATACCACCCAATTCATGATAAGAAGATTGCAGCACTAGATTGATACTAATGGTCATCACTTCGAACTCCTTCTGTAAATGGAATTTCATACCACCTTTTTGACTTCATTGGTCTTCAAAGACCTTATTGTTAACAAATCATTGGATTCGTCTCGATAACCGCTACCAAAAAATAATTACGAAACTATAGCATCTCATTAAGAAAAAGTTACTAACAAAAGACCAACGTCGTATTTTGGTCCCCGTTGTCCCACGCAACGTTTGTCCCACAAACGTTACAGCTCCTATCATATTATCTGAGATATTCTTAGAGGTAATAGTAACTCTCCCTGCATATCTCAGATTTAACATAAGGCTTTGTGAAAGTCTCCTTAAGAAAATCGGATGTCCTAGCTACGTTTTTGGTCCAGACACAAGAACAAGAGGTGATGTTCGGCAAGGATCTGGTGTCTTTCGGATAAAGAATCCTGTCCAGTTCTTTGATGGTTTGGTTCAGATGAATCAGTTCCATGATGGTCCATGCAGCGAGGCAGAAATTTGCGTCTGATACATGCCTCGATCAATAGGCGTTATTACGGACGTGTGAAATGAACATTGAAGGGTTTAACAGTGTCACAAGAGCGCTAGAATTTGCTTATATTAAAAAGAGCGTGAATGAGCATAGGCGCGGTCCCAAGAATCATTATAGTAATTAGTCAAAGAAGCTTAGTTACTGAGATAACAGTAACAGACAAACCGGTGATGCGAACATCAGCGCAGGTCACCGCTTCAGAAGGGAGGATGGAATAATCAATACAGCGAACGGCAACGATTCATACAAAATGGTTTTGTTCCATAGCAAGAAGCATACTCCGGAGCTAACTGAAATCCGCCCACCCAACCTGCTTCACAACAATCAACTATACGGAATACAACAATAACACATAGTATCTGTGGGATGACAGCCTGCCAATGGGCCAGTAAAACGGATAAGAAGTAGCCACATCTATGCTTTAAAGTATGAAGATATAGCAGCGATGTTATGAGAGAAGGACATAGTAGGATTGCACGTGCGCCCAATAATTGAAGCGGTAGCTTGGAATATAGAAATGCAGGGTATACTAGACAGTGTAAATCAAATCTGCTACCAAATTCATTTGGCCTATCATATGAAGAAAGGAAAAATTAATGGTGCCTTTCTGCGTGGCGAACGATAGTTTAAAGACGGGGTTGGGGCCTATGATCCTTCAGGAGGTTAAAAAGAATAAAAATCTGGTAATGCATTCTGGAGTGCCAACAAAATGCGAAAGAATTGCTCGATCACTGAATATAAGCTTGAAGAAGTTTAGGTACTCTCTCTACAGTCTTAAGATGTACACTCCTGGCCATAAAAACTGCTACACCACGACGTGCTACAGACACGAATTTGGACCGACAGGAAGAAGATGCTGTGATATGCAAATGATTAGCTTTTCAGAGCATTCACACAAGGTTGGCGCCGGTGGCGACACCTACAACGCGCTAACATGAGGAAATTTTCCAACCGATTTCTCATACACAAACAGCAGTTGACTGGCGTTGCCGGGTGAAACATTGTGATGCTTCGTGTAAGGTGGAGAAATGCGTACCGTCGCGTTTCCGACTTGATAGAGGTCGAATTGTAGCCTATCGCGATTGCGGTTTATCGTATCGCGATATTGCTGCTCGCGTTGGTCCCGATGCAATGAATGTAAGCAGAATATGGAATCGGTGGGTTCAGGAGGGCAATACAGAACGCCGTGCTGGATCCCAACGGCCTCGTATCACTGGCAGTCGAGAAGTTCAAATGTTCAAATGTTTCTAAGTTTTAAGGGACTTAACTGCGAGGTCATCAGTCCTAAACTGACAAACTACTTATGAACTACCTTATACTAAAGACGACACAAACATCCATGCCCGAGGGGGATTCGAACCCCCGACGGCGGACTGCCGCAGTCGAGATGACAGGCGTCTTATCCGTATGGCTGTAACGGATCGTGCAGCCACGTCTCGATCCCTGAGTCAACAGATGGGGACGTTTGCAAGACAACAACCATCTGCACGAACAGTCTGACGACGTTTGCAGCAGCATGGACTATCAGCTCAAAGACCATGGCTGCGGTTACCCTTGACGCTGCATCACAGACAGAAGCGCCTGCGATGGTTTACGCAACGCCGAACCTGGGTGCACGAATCTCAAAACGTCATTTTCTCGAATGAATCCAGGTTCTGTTTACAGCATCATGATGGTTGCATCCGTGTTTGGCGACATCGCGGTGAACGCATATTGGAAGCATGTATTCGTCGTCGCCATACTGGCGTATCACTCGGCATGATGGTATGGGGTGCCATTGGTTACACGTCTCGGTCACCTCTTTTTTGCATCGACGGCACTTTGAACAGTGACCGCTCCTATCCTTCATTCGATCCCTGCGAAACCCACACATTTCAGCAGCATAATACACGACTGCATGTTGCAGGTCCTATACGAGCCTTTCTGGATACGGAAAAGGTTCTACTGCTGCCCTGGCCAGCAAGTTCTCCAGATCTCTCACCAACTGAAAAAGTTTGATCAATGGTGGCTGGGCAAATGGCTCGTCACGATACCCCTGTCACGACTCTTGATGAACTGTGATATCGTGTTGAAGCTGCATAGGCATCTATACCTGTACACGCCATCCAAGCTGTGTTTGACTCAGTGTCCAGGCTTATCAAGGCCGTTATTACGGCCAGAGGTGGTTGTTCTGGGTAGTGATTTCTCAGGATCTATGCACCCAAATTGCGTGAAAATGTAATCACGTGTCAAGTTCTAGTGTAATATATTTTTCCAATGAATACCCGTTTATCATTTGCATTGCTTCTTGCTGTAGCAATTTTAGTGGCCAGTAATCTTTACGACCGGACGAGGTGATGCAGTGGTAACACCCTGGACTCGCATTTGTGAGGTCGGCGCTTGAAAGCTACCTCCGGCCATCCTGATTCAGGTTTTCCGTGATTTACATAAATCACCCCCAGGCAAATGCCGTTATGTTTCATTCGGAGGGCACGGCCGATTTCCTTCCCTATCTCTGACGAAAATAATCCGAGCGCGTACTTCGTCGCCATGTGTCTCCTACGCGTATAGACTGTCGAAACGCTACATCTTCGACATATGTACCCTAACTCTTTTCTACACGATTCTGCCTATCGCATTACGACAAATCATATATAGTGGTTTAAAGGAGCTTCTTCCATGTAACTAGGCATGAGTTCTCTTTTGTAATGCCACGGTGGAGTAGCCGAGTGGTCTAAGGCGCGTGGTTGCTCGCCGTCGGAGGTTCGAGTCCTCCCTGGGGGATGTGTGTGTATTTGTGTGTGTGTGTGTTTTGTCCTTAGGTTAGTTTACCTTAATTTAAGTAATTTGTAAGCTAGGGACTGATGACTACGCCGTTTCGTCCGAAAGATTTACAAACATTTCAACACTTTTTGTTTTGTAATGGAATACACATCCAAGTTTGTTCACTGTCGCTATCACGGAAAGCGACGGACAGATAGTATCCAAAGATCTGTGAAAGGATTTCCTTAGGTAAATGAGTCATGTTGACACGCCTTTCTCCACTAACTGGCTTCAAGTCTCCACAGGGGTACGCCATAAAATAAAGCTAGTGTTTATCTCACTCTACCACCCATCGTCGAATTGTGCCGAACGAATTTTGAAGGGATTAGGAAACATTTGTAGGCTTTACTGTGCGAAACAGTATGTAACGCTGTGACTTGGTGAAGCACGAAAGACACGTGGCGAGACCGCACCATCTGTCCACTCCTGTACTCAGATAAAGAAAGAGAGAGCTAGGAAAATAATTATTTATGATCACAGATTCTAATTCCAAATTAAATTCCTAACAAACTGATGAGCGAATAAAACAGATTCTGGCGTTCCTCAGGGAAGCGTTATAGGTCCCCTACTCTTCCTTGTGTTTATAAATGATTTACGAGGCAATCTGAATAGCTCCCTGAGACTCTTCGCGAATGATGCTGTCGTTTATCGGTTAGACAAAATTTCTAGATGGTGCGAAAATTGGTAATTAACACTAAATAATGAAAAATGTTCAAATGTTTGTCAAGCTTAAGGGACTTAATTGCGAGGTCATCAGACCCTAAACGTAGAACTCTTACGAACTACCTTATACTAAAGACTACACAAACAGCCATGCCCAAAGGGGGATTCGAATCCCCGACGGGGAACGGTCTCGCACATCGTAGCATAGCGCATCAATGCGCTCGGCCGCTCCGCCGCGAATAATTAAGGAAAAGTGTGGATTAATACACATGACCACTAAAAGAAATCCGCTGAACTTCAATTACACGATAAATCAGTCAAACCTTAAGGTCGTAAATTATACCAAATACCTAGGAGTTACAATTACGAACAACTTAGACCGGAAAGAACACATAGAAAATATTGTGGGGAAGGCGAACCAAAGGTTATGTTTCATTGGCAGAACGCTTCGAAGATGCAACAGCTCGACCAAACAGACTGCCTACATCACACTTGTGCGTCCTCTCCTGGAGTACTGTTGCCCCTTGTGGGACCCTCATCATTGGGACTGACGGAAGACATTGAGAAGGTTCAGAGAAGGGCAGCTGGTTTTGTTTTATCAAGTTCCTGGGGGGGGGGGGGGGGAGGGGAAAGCGTCACGGAAATGTTGCACGATTTGAGGTGTAAATCATTAAAAGAAAGACGTTATTCGTTGCGGCGAGATCTATTTTACTTCTGAATGTGAAAATATTTTACTAGCACCTACCTACAAAGGGAGACATGACCATCCCAATAAAATAAGAGAAATCAGATCGAAAACGGAACGATTTAAGTGTTCTTTCTTCCCGCGCGCTATTAGAGAAAGGTTATGAAAATGGTTAATGAACCCTATGCCAAGCACTTAAATGTGATTTGCAGAGTATCTATGTAGATGTAGATAAAAACTCAGACTGGTCAATTAATTAATAATCCTTCAAACTTCATTCCTTCATTAAGAATAGTAAATCAGTTTTCCCAGGTCAGCAGAATCTACCAATTTATTGCATACATAGAAGAGCAACGGTTCCAGAGGGCAAGATAATTTTTGTATTTCCCATTTAGTTGATATAGAAAGCGCTCAAAATGGCGGAGTCTAGTTCGGCTTCTTCACCGTAATTTTAAACTGATTTTGGAAGCAGGAGCTGGCGGAGGGAGATGAGTTGCCCTCGATTTGGGAATTCGCGCCAGTTCAGGACAGCCAACCTAAAGGTCGGACAGGAGCAGCAGTATGACTATCCCAACCTCCCTCTGTTAGGTTGGCTACAGGGGCCTATTCGCATACTGCGGAAGTGCACAGCAGGTCGTTGGCCGTGTGTTGAAATAACCTGGAGAGCAGCTCTCCAGCCTCATTCCGTTGCAGTTTCTCGTTAACATCGCGAGGACGGTGTGCTTCAGTTTTCATCGTTGTTTAACACTTGCTTCCCATTACCTTGAGAGCAGTCTGTTTTATCTAGCCTCGACGGACTTGTATCAGGCTTCGACGTACTCCGCTATTTCGAGGTTTGCGATCGTGCTACCCCTGCATTTACACCATGAGGTACGGCTGGTGCAAAACGGTATGTGGCGTGTTAGTTACCTTGCTCCGACCCCAGTTTCAGTGATCGTTCTTGTAACCCATGGCCAGTCATATTTCATCTATGAGCTCTCTCTGAGGACTAAACGTTATTTTCTTAATGTGTGTATCATTGTATTTTCCGACCTGTCCTACAGCAAGACTATTTCTCTCCCAGTAACTGTATTCAGTAAGCAATTGTTCTTTTTAGGAAAACTTGTGACAGGGCTACCTCTCATATATGCACCTGAATAAGGCCAACTCTCAACCAACTCTCCCGACTTTCATTGTTTTTAGCTTCTCTTATTGACCCATTCTTTAAATTAATCATCTACTTGGCAACGAAACGCCTGCTGAAAAAACGAAGTCAAATTGCTTGGGACAGAAAATCTGCAGGTGAGTGATCTGTTAGGGAACAATGTTAGTCGGTGTTTCACGAAAGTTAATTAGTCCATCTTTCATTAATTCAGACTCGTAAAACGATAGATTGCAGCTACAGCTACTTCCATCAACATCGCCAGGCTACAAGTACACAATGCTGCACGTTTTACTGAAAGACTTCCTAGATGCGATGAATGAGATGCCACGTTTTACGACTCTTCTACCTCCTTATAGCTCTCAACAAGCGGTCCCCTCTGTATAAATGGAGAGAGATACTGAAGTACCCGCCTGGGACGCAGTAATATAATGCCGAGATTGTGGACGGAGCGTTGCGCAGAATGCAAGACGCGGCTCTCAGAATAAAGGAGCGAGCCGACAAAGAAGACGTGGGCGGACTGCGTCCGAGGGAGAGAAACAACTGACGGAGAAAGGCATTTAGGTGGGAGAAACTTGCCAGGAATCTCGACCCTGCGTAACGCAGGAAGAAAACAAGTGACGTAAATGGAATTCGGTGCTTGTGTTTAAAACGTAGTAATGGAAGAAAATCTAATACTAATCTCATTATGAGTCAGTTGTTTAGGTTTCATGTACAATGAGAGGCAAAACGGTTGCTTGGTTCGAATATTTTGCAGTCCAAGAACAGAGCATTGCGCTTACCGAAGTTCAGAAGTGCCAATGTTCACAACTCTACCGTAAGATAGAATCAATATAATAGTTAGCATACAGTATATATCAAGATTCATTGCAATTTAAGTCTTCCTATCATTTCTCTTGAAAATCATTATTCGAGTACGTGTCGGTAGATTTACTTCATTGACGAGCTTTTCAACGAATTTCAATGGCCGGATGGAAAGCTTGACGGTTTACGAACCTGACTGGAGTAAATTTTTTTAAGCCGTGCAGATAATATTTTAAACGTAAATTCTCTACAAATTGCGCAGTTTTATGCTTTTCTAGGTTATACGTCCTTTCAAAAGTTTCCATTTAATAATCTATATCTATAAATGTGAATGTCTGTTCGGTGTACGTTTATCACGTCTGAACCACATGACATAAAGAGCTAAAAATTTGTACAGTTACTAACGACTACCTGAGTAAGGTTTTAGACACGGTTTTATAGCGATCTGATAGATATTTAGTAATTTGAAGAATATAACGCGAAATGCGGAACAATAATTACTCTTTGAAAATTATATTTACTCTTTGAAAATGATTTTATTAGTTGCATTGTTGCTTGAGGGTTGATAATGATAACAGAGTGGACTATATTGGGATGGAAAGTTATCGGTGTATATAATATTCTACGTGTTTGTGTAAAAGTAGCGAAAAGTACAGATCGCAAACGAATGGTCTGTGTGTAATTGTTGTCCGAAGTCTCCCGTTGTGCACCATAGTATCCACGACGATAGCTATAAGGGGGTGGAAGATATAGTGGTTGAAAGTCGTCAAATTATAAAAAAATTCGGACTGAAGGCCAGCGATGACGTTTGCGACGCTATAATAAGGAGGTTACATACAGCGAAACGTGATGCCACAGACCATATCTTTGGTCTATGCATTCTACAATGTCTTCATTTCTTTCTCTGTAAGGATAAGCATACGACTAAGGAAATATAAGAATAAATAAATAAAGCTGTAAAAAAGAAATTTCTTTTAATACATCTCTTTAAAAAATCGATTTGACGTTTCGCGCATTACATCAACTGATCAATCTGTGATATTATTACAATCATTATTGTTGAATGCCATCTCATCTTCAAAACCAGTCTCGTAGCACACTACTGAAAGATGCTTATCTCCATAATCAACCAAAACGCGAGCGGTGACGGGGTTTAAGCTAGTATTGTAATATTTAAACGAACAGACAAATGTTCAGAGTAAAAATATAGAAAATTGATGTATTTGTTTGTAATTACTACGACCGCTACTTTGTGACTCAGTAGTTTTGAGCTAAGAGAAACGTGTCAGTTGATTGGCATATTTTTCTGAGTCTTTACTCGCAGTTTACATGAGTTAATAGTTGAACCGTCCAGTGACTGAAGTTTCCAGGTTAATATTCGTTCTGCCACTACGGTAGAACTATTCCATCCTTACACTTTATTAAGGCATGAAATATATGTGACGCGATAATAGTAATAATAATGAAACTAGCTGCAGTGACATTCGATCCGACATATACTAGAGCAACCAGTATTTTAACCTTGCACGCTGTCAAGCAATTACCAATCCCTTCTTTTTATCGTAACTGTCCAACAACGATACTCAGTTGAAGAACGTCATTTAAAATGCAAACGATAGATACTGGAAGGCACATCCACAAGCTCGTGTAAACTGCGAGGACTAAGAAAAATATGGCTATCAGCTGATACGTTTCTCTTAGTTGAACACTCTAGAGACACAGGTGTCTGAAGTCACAAATAAATACATCCGTTTTCAATATTTTTAAAATGGCCATTTGTCTGTTTTTGTTTAAATATTAGATTATTATAAAACTGAATCTTTTGAAAGAGTATGGAACCTAGCACAGCCTACAACAACCCAATTTGTTACGGAGTAATGTTTAAAATATGACTCGTATAGGTCTAAATAATAAAAAAAGAAAGTTGACTCCCAGTATGTTCGAACCCTCGTCCTTCACATTCGTAAAACGTCGCCTAGCCACTCAGGCATCGAAACAGATGTGAAACGCTCCTCGCTGTAGTAATTTTACCGCAGGAGTAGCGGCGTGGTCTAAGGCGGCCGCTCCCGCCGGAGGTTCGAGTCCTCCCTCGGTGTGTGTGTGTGTGTGTGTGTGTGTGTGTGTGTGTGTGTGTGTGTGTGTGTGTGTGTGTCGTCCTTAGGAAGGAAAGAAACTTAAGGTTTAACGTGCCGTCGACATCTTGGTCATTAGAGACGGATCTAACGCTCGGAGTTTTGGATAAAGCCGTCGACACACGGAGCGTGTATCTGAACGAGTGTGGCCAACGTGGCAGCGAAAGTTGGCTCAAGCCGGAAGTAAGTTCAGAAGAAGTATTTGCAAAAGATCTAACGGTGTTCAGAAAGGATAGATTAAACAAAATAGGTGGGGGCGTGTTTGTCGCCGTCAAAAGTAGTATTTCATGTAGCGAAGTTGAAGTTGATAGTTCCTGCGAGCTATTATGGGTAGAGGTTGTACCCGAAAATCGTAAGAAGTTAATAATCGGTTCCTTTTACCGGCCTCCCAACTCTGACGATACAATAGCAGATAGGTCCAAAGAAAACCTGAGTCTAATTACAAAAACGTACCCGACTCACACGATAATAGTAGGTGGTGATTTTAATTTACCCTCGATCTGCTGGCGAAATTATATTTTCAAATCAGCAGGTAGGCATAAAACATCGTCCGAAATTGTACTCAACGCATTCTCTGAGAATTATTTCGAACAATTAGTTCGTGAGCCAACTAGAATTGTAAATGGATGTGAAAACACACTTGATCTCTTAGCAACAAATAATCCTGAGCTCATAACGAGCATCAAAACGGATACAGGTATTAGTGAACACAGAGCTGTCGTAGGGAAATTGAATATCGAAAGTCCCAAAGTTACCAAAAATAAACGCAAAGTATATTTGTTCAGGAAAGCAGATAGAAATAAAATACATTGCTTCTTGAAAGACAGCTTCCACTCGTTTCTAACACTAAACGTAGGTGTAGACCAGATGTGGCTCAAATTCAAAGAAGTGGTATCGACAGCAATTGACAGTTTTATACCAAATAAATTAATAAAAGTAGGAGGCGATCCCCCTAAGTACACAGGACACTGTTGCAAAAGCAAAGGAAAAGGCATACTAAATTTATACGAACAAAAAATCCCCAGAATTGGCGATCGTAGTCAGAAGCTCGAAATTTAGCGAGGATTTCAATGCGAGATGCCTACAATATTTATCACAACGAAACTCTTTCTCGAAATTTGACTGATAACCCAAAGAGATTTTGGTCATATGTTAAATATGCTCAGGGCAAATCAAAAACAATACCTTCACTACGTGATAGTAATGGCGACCCTGCCGATGACAGCGCTACTAAAGCAGAGTTACTAAACATAGCTTTTAGAAACTCATTCACCAAAGAAGACGAAACCAATATTCCAGATTTCGAATTACGAACAGATGCCGTAATGAGTAACGTAGAAGTAGATATCATCGGAGTAGTGCAGCAACTAAAATCACTTAACAAGAACAAGTCTTCTGGTCCGGATTGTATACCCATTAGATTTCTATCTGATTATGCTGAAGCGATAGCTCCTTACGTAACAGTCATATACAACCGCTCTCTCATAGAAGGATCTGTACCAAAAGATTGGAAAGTTGCCCAGGTCACACCTATATTCAAGAAAGACAGTAGGAGTAACCCACTAAACTACAGGCCTCTTTCATTGAAGTCAATTTGCAGCAGGGTTTTAGAACATATCCTATATTCAAATATTATGAATTATCTCGAACAGAACGATCTATTGACCCAAGGTCAACACGGATTTAGAAAATAACGTTCATGCGAAACACAACTAGCTCTTTATTCACACGAAGTGATGGGTGCTATCGACAAAGGTTCGCAAATCGATTCCGTATTTCTTGATTTCCAGAAAGCTTTAGACACCGTACCTCACAAACGGCATTTAATCAAATTGCTTGGTTATGGTAAATCGCCCCAAATTTGCGATTGGATAGGGGATTTCTTGTCAGAGAGGACACAGTTCGTAGTAATCGATGGTAAGGCATCGACTAAAACAGAGGTGATATCGGGCGTTCCACAGGGTAGTGTTATTGGTCTCTGCTGTACCTTACTTACATAAACGATTTAGGGGAAAATCTAAGTAGATCTCTTAGGTTGTTTGCAGATGACGCCGTCATTTACCGTCTAGTAAAATCATCTGAAGATCAAAACCAACTGCAGAACGATCTGAATAAGATATCAGTATTGTGTAAAAATTGGCAATTGACTCTAAATAATGAGAAGTGTGAAGTCGTCCACATGAGTACGAAAAGAAATCCATTAAACTTTGTTTACAAGATAAATCAATCAAATGTGAAGGCAGTAAATTCCACAAAATACCTGGGAATTACTATTACTTCAGACTTAAATTGGAAAGAACACGTAGATAATATCGTGGGAAAGGCGAACCAGAGACTGCGTTTTATTGGCAGTACCCTTCAAACATGCAACAGAACTACAAAAGAAAATGCATATACTACGCTTGTCGTCCAATTTTGGAGTATTGCAGCCCAGTGTGGGATCCTTATCAGGTGGGTTTGACGGAGGACATCGAAAAAGTCAAAAAAAAGGCAGCTCGTTTCGTATTGTCACGATACAGGGGAGACAGCGTTACGGAAATGATACAGGGTCTGGGATAAGAATCATTACAACAACGGCGCTTATCACTGCGGCATGGGCTACTTGCGAAACTCCAATAGCCAACATTCTCCTCCGAATACGAAAATATATTGTTGACTCCCACTTACATAGGTAGAAATGATCATCAGAATAAAATACGAGAAATCAGAGCTCCAACAGAGAGATTCAGGTGTTCTTCCCGCGCGCTATTCGAGAATGGAATGGGAGATAAATAGTATAATTGTGGTTCGATGAACCCTCTGCCAGGCACTTAAATGTGATTTTCAGAGTATCCCATGTAGATGTAGACAACGTGCAAACCGTACGTTGGCGAGGCTTTCCCAACGTGTCGGGCGATATTTAGCATGCCAGAGATTCTCAACGTGCGTCTGTACGATCACCAATAAGGTGGGACAACGTCACCGACGTCACACCACGTGGCCATACGGAGAGGGGGACAGCTCTTTTCGGTAGAGAGATGAAGACGCCATATTGGCCGTCGTATTTCATCGGTTTTATCCATATAACTGAGGTGTTAAGAATGTGTGACATTTCAAAGTAAAAGTAACTGAGTAATTTGAGACTATCTCGAAAAACACTCATTAGAGGTACTATTTGTTGAAATAACTAACAGAAAGGTCTTATATGTGGATAAAAAATTTCCGAATATCAGTAATCTGCCGTTTCAAGGCAAGGCGGACTGAAGATCTATCAACACGAATTGTTCTTTACATCATTTATTGTAATTACATGTCAGCAACCGACTTATCTACCAGTAGTGTAAATAACATGTCTGATACCTTCGTCGATGCCACAGATACGTTAGTGGCTGTAGCGTAGGCAGCAAAGTTGCGGACTGTGAACTAAATGATATCAAATGATGTTGGTTGAAGGCTCCTCGGAAGCAAGTATCTTTTATTTGGGTTTTCTTATAGACTCAAAGACTTTCCTATATATTTCGTAGAATTATACTACATAATATTCGATGCAAAGTCAACATAAGTGCGCATCCTCTGTTGGATTCGTTTTATGAACAGAACTGTTTTTACCTTACTTAGAGTAAAAAACGTATTTTATTGTTTCGCGTATTGCATTTTACACGTTCTTAACATTATTCTACTGAATATTAACATTGGCTGTGGAATAATAACGTTTAAGTTTTACTAAAAAGCGAGACCATTACTATAATGTTTGCCTCATGGGAAAGCCTTTTCTAATTTTATATCGCACAGTTTGTCATGAAACTTTTATTATCCGCTGCACTTATTGACATTACATGCAACTTTTATAAGAGTCTTATGGTCATAGATATTTAGTTGTTACTTATGTAGGCCTATATAACATAACATAACGAAAATATGCACACGCGCGAAAGTAAGCGATTTAATAGAGGTAAAGCAGGAACTCCAGTCCTTTGATGTCGTAAACAGTGTGATTCCAGAACCTGATGCCGCAGACAACTGTCGCTGGAGCGCGCTGCGGTCGCGTGTAGCTCGTCGAGGCACACGTCTCGTGCGCACAAGTCGCGCCGACTCCGAGCGTTCAGCCGCACGGCGGACTCGGCAGTTGACCACTCACGTTTAGACACACGCTCCGTGTGCAGAAGGCTTAAGGAAGGGGAAGGAAAGCGGCCGTGCCCTTTGAAAGGAACCAGGCATTTGCCTGGAGAGATTTAGGAAAAGCACGGAAAACCTAAATCTGGATGACCGGAGGTGGATTTGAACCACCGTCCTCCCGAATGCAAATCCAGTGTGTTACCACTGCGCCACCTCGCTCGGTGTTGTCCTTAGTGTACGTTAGTTTAAGTAGTTTGCAAGTTTAGGGACTGATGACCATAGCAGTTTTGTTCATTAAGTTTACAAACATCTACACACTTTAAGTCAGCACGGTCGATCGGGCAACATAAGCGAACCACAAAGCTGCACCTGCATAGCGGTCTCTGCTGACAACCTGTTCCCACCGTAGTCCAGTTGAGCTTCGTGTGTGTTCCGTGTAAGATCTAATGGACATACTGCTTGTCTAGAGTGTTGGTTCTGAACTCAGAACACGACAATGAACGAGCATAGCATCAATTTAAATTTTTGTTTTAAGGTTGACAAGACACCTAAAGAAACGCATGCGATGCTGATTCATGTGTATGGAGATCAGGCACTGTCCGTGAAGGGTGTGTACGAGAGGTTCGCCCGTTTGCGAGGAGGCCGGGAAAATGTTTCTGACAATCGCCGCATCGGACGACCGGCGACGGCAATCAGCGAGGAAAACATTCAGAAAGTGAGGTCATTAATCACGAACGATCGTCGATTAATTGCATGCATGATATTAGATGAAGTGCAGATTAACCGTGAACCTATGCGACAAATCCTTACCCAGAAGTTAGGGAATAGCAAATCATGTTGCCTTGTGCCACGATCAGGCACGTTTAGAGGTTTCACAGAATTTTGTCGAAGCGGCGGATGCGACACCCAATTTCATGAACAGTATTGTCACTGAGGATGAAACCTGGTGTCTCCGGCACGACCCTGAAACGAAACGGAAAAGCATGGAATGGTGTTATTCGATTCACGTCGTCGGTAAAGGGCCGGAGCCGAAAAATCACGCATCAAAACGATGCTCATCACCTTTTCCAAGGCATTATACACAAGGAATTTCTACCTGAGGGAACGACGTTAAACGCTGCAAGGTGCGTTGAAATATTGACAAATTTTATCCAACCTCTACGCAAGGTACGACCCCAATGCACACACAGTGGAAAGAAATGGGGTGGTGTAACTCTAACATCCATCATAATCGCCGAAACTCAAGCCTCTATTTTCCTATTCTCTCGAGGATCAACCAGCAAATATTAATGTATAAACTCTTAATCTAGTATAACAAAGAAAAAAAAACATAAGAAAAAGAACACATGTAAGTTAAATAAGGAAAAATAACTCAAATGAACACAGAAATTTTTAAATTAAAAAAAAAAAAAAAATAAATAAAAAAAAGGAGAAAAATAATATAAAAATAATTTGAAATAAAAGGAATAGGTTGTTCCTTACAAATCAGTTTCATAGAATCACTAAAAGGCTGAGGAATACCAAAAAAACCTACCATATTTGAAAGCTTACGAATCGGAATATAACCTAAACTCGCTTTGAAAGGAAAGAAATTTGTCGACACTCCTGACATCAACGAAACCTGACGATGCTTTGAACACCACCCCAAAGGAGACTTCGTACAAAGTTTGCAGGACATGTATCGCAGAGCTCAGGGTGAGTAGTTATGGCAGGTGACTATTTCTGGAGGACAGTGTAGTTCATAGTTAATCTACGTTATGTTATAGGACTATTCATCGAATTTTATTCAAATGTTTGTTAAGCTTATGGGACTTTGCTGTGGGTTCATCAGTTCCTAAACTTACAAACTACTTATAAACTAACTAATACTAAAGACAACCAAACATTCAAGCCCGAGGGAGGATTCGAACCCCGAAGGGGAACGGTCTCGCGCACCGGAGCATAGCACCTCAATGAGCTCGGCCGCTTCGCCGTAGCGAACTTTATTGTCAGATGTTGTATTTCAACCCTTTCTGTGTGCTCAAATAATGATTTTCTAAAGAAATGACACGAGGAGTTAAATTGTAATGAATATATTGTAACTATTAAGCTGCTTCTATTCGACGATGGAAACACCAGGCTGCACATGCCACTAAAGTTGGAATCACTGGCACTTCTGCGTAATGTTCTGTTCTTGAACTCTAAATTATTTATTTATTTATTTATGCAATTATTTTACCTGTCATGGTTAAGGCTTTCATGCCCTCTCTTACACCTAACCAGTCTTACTAAAGGTCAACGATTTCTTTAGTACATTATAGACAGACAATGTATAATACAAGTATTAAATTAAAAAAAATACAGATTATTAATAGAATATAATTGTAACAACAATACTTTGATAATTTATGAAAATCAAAAATTATTATAATAACAACAATAGTGACAATAATAATAATAATGACTTTGCATGTTTCATATTGTGAACATCATCCTTAATACAATTCAGGAATTGCCTCGTTATGTTCTTAAAGATTGTGAGTTATTCACATCGAGACGTAAGACGATAGAATGTGGTGAGAGAGATATAGAAGAGGTAGATTGGTTAGAGGATGAGAAATAGAATGGTAAGATTCAAAGCTACGTTGGAGAGAGAGAACGGAGAGCAGGGTAACAATGGAGGCTATGCCGTCGTTAATATGTGAATTTTGAGTTTTCTCTTGAATGTCGATTGGTTTAGGGTAAGACGTAGATCACATGACAGCGTGTTCCATACTCGTATGGCTGAGATGGAGAACGACACAGAGAAAGATTGAGTGTTGTGTGTAGGTACAGCCAAGATGATAGACGTATCCGATCTGTTATTGCGGTTGTGAAATGATGATAGCTGTTTAATGTGAGAAGATAAGTATTGGGGACACTAGTATCTGAGAAATCGATGAAGTAAGCATAGCATTTGAAAATCGCGCCACTTATGTGGGCGCATCCAACCTAGCTGGGTATATGAAGGGCTGATATGATCGTATAACCATATATTGCACACGTACCTAACACAAGCATTCATCACTAGCTCGAGGCGTTTCGAATTGTCACTATTTGTGCCATGTTGAACTACATCACAGTTGTAAAGATTTGGCAAGACAAGTGTTTCGACTAATTTTTGTTTAACTTGGGTTGGGAATATTTTTCTAAATTTTTGGATTAAATTCAGGCTGGGCAGTCTTTCTGCCTCTCATTGTACCATTTTCCCTGATTTATCGAAAGGCTACGCGAGTGCTTCGTTCCGTGGCAGTCAACCAGCGATGAGTCGATGACTGAACTCGTATTGAACGGCTCCTCCCTTCCGCGAACCTGCTCTGCCAGAGACTGCGGGTGCGCGACTGTCAGCTGTTGCCGGGGCATGCGCAGAGCCCCCAGTATGGAGTCCGGCTCGGCATGCGGCGCTTTTCTCTGTGGCCAGCGCGGTTATTGACAGTATGGCGTCGCGTACGTCGCCAGGTAGGACGCCACGGCATTTGCGTAACTTCCCTTACAGGTAAACATCGATCCTCTGGATTTTCGTCGTGCGAGACAACGTGCACGTCCAAGATTGTGCGAGCCACAGAAAAAGTTCTTAAGTCTTATTGAATCCATCATTGGTGGTGGAAACGGGACAGCGGCTGGTCAAGAGTCTGAAGGAACTGCGATGCCAACAGCCGTAAGTATAATAAAATATTTATTCTATCACAACCAGTTTCGGCATTCCACTATGCCATCTTCAGGTCCCTACATCGGAGCATAATATCCAAAAGTAGGAATACTAAAACTGGATTCGTGGACTTCTCTTAGTGGGGAAACAACAACAGCAACTGTGACAACAAGGACTGGAGTCTTTGTTGTCACAGGAGTCCTTGTTGTCAGAGTTGCTGTTGTTGTTCCCTACTAAGAGAAGTCGACGAATCCAGTTTTAGTATCCTTACTTTTGGGTATTTTGCTCCGATGTAGGGACCTGAAGATGGCATAGTGGAATGCCGAAACTGGTTGTGATAGAATAAATATTTTATTATACATACGACTGTTGGTATCTCAGTTCCTTCAGAAAAAGTTCTTCGTTTCCTTACCAACACCTCAATTCCTCATAATCAACTGAAAAGACATGCAACAGATTCAGCTGAGAAGTACAGTATTTATCCCAACAGAGATAATCCAGCAATTTTAGTCAAATGTTCAAATGTTTGTATAGCTTATGGGACTTAACTACGGGGTCATCAGTCCCTAAACTTACAAACTACTTATCAACTAGCTTATCCTAAGGACGGCACAAATATCCATGTCCGAGGGGGGATTCGAACCCCCGACCGTAGAGGCCGTGCAGGCCGTGACTGGAGCGCCTCAGTCCCCGCGGCCACCGCGGCCGGCCTTTAGTCATTATTTTAAAGTTTTAAAAAGCCAAGATCGCAATTAATTAATCTATTTTTCGACGACCGGTTTCGGTTCACTTCGGGTACCATCATTTGGTGAATGAAAAAAGGGAGGTACATTCAATTACAGTATGTAAAATACAATAATACCAAATACAGCAGTAATGCAACAAATTTACATACACAACTCATACCTTGTGTCCTATGCTTTCCATTTAGTGAAGGCGCACGACATTATAATGGTACGCCAATCATAAATCTTTTATAAATGGAAGGTCAACCATAAAAACATTTAAAATACACTCTCCATTATGTGTCATGTCGCCAGTCAGAGCGCCTTCTTACAACTAACCAGCGGTGTGGCGCCTGCAGCAAACATACTTATTGCCGCCAGAGTGGGCTGTTACGTGTCATCTTGTTTACTCTTACTACGAACGATTATTTGCTCCTGAAATCTATATCTTTTAATCGAAGCTGTTCTAGCGCTGCAAGAGACTGTAGTACCAACCTACTAATGCATTTTAAAAATCTGGCCTACTTCATAACATACTTTCCAATAAAAAGATACAGAGATGTTACAGATTTCAAAGTAAAATTCGGCCAGAAAAGCAAAATGCACCGATGATTCAATGTAATTACATATGTGGATTGAAATATATGATCCAAAGTAATTACGTATATGGATTTAAAACACATGCATTGGTAACTATACTTTATACTAAAACAGTACATCAGGGAATAATTATATAAAATATTTAAATATTTGATAAACAACTTAAATCGTGATTATCTCGGTATCTCAGGGTCTAGGTGAGCTCATTACGGGGAATATCCCACTCTCACGAGTAATTTATTTACATAGCGATGAAGTACCGGGTGATTGATCAAAAAGTCAGTATAAATTTGAAATCTTAATAAATCACGGAATAATGTAGATAGAGAGGTAAAAATTGGCACAAATCCTTGGAATGACATGGGGTTTTATTAGAACAAAAAGAAAGTATTGCTAGACGCGTGAACGATTTCTTGCGCGCGTCGTTTCGTGTCGATCGTGTGCTCAGCCGCCACTTTCGTCATGATTGGCCTCCCAGGTCCCAAGAAATCAGTCCGTGCGATTATTGGCTTTGGGGTTACCTGAAGTCGCAAGTGTATCGTGATCGACCGACATCTCTAGGGATGCTGAAAGACAACATCCGACGCCAATAACTCCGGACATGGTTTACAGCGATCTGGAGAGCCACGTTATGGATCGCGCGGTCTCCCGCGCCGGAGGATCGAATACTCCCTCGTGCATGGATGTCTGTGTTGTCCTTAGGTTAGTTTAACTTAGTAGTTTGTAAGACTAGCGACTGATGACCAACGTAGTTTGGTCCCATAGTATTACAAACATTTCAACATTAGTTCCTGAAGAAGAGATTCTGCATGATTGTCAATCGTCCATCGATGCGTTAAGGACCCGAAAGCCTAAAGTGTAGATTGACAGCTTATAGGATAAGGCCTTTTCAAACTTCTCCACGCGCTAGGCTCTTACTCATCCCTATTGGCTCTTCTTATTTACTTATCTCATCTACCTACCTCCCATTGGAATATCGTCTGTCCACCAACTAGTTTTCTTGTAACATGTACCACTCATTCGTCTTGCTGCATTTCTAAACTTCCTACATTTACTTTTCACAACAGTTTCTGACGCTCTGTTTCCTGATCCATTTGTTTGTTTCCCAGTCTGTCTCCTTTCCTTTATGAGTAACACACTGTTATTGCGTGGTTTCCGTGTGCCACACTTAAAGACTATACTTTTATATCGATATTCTCTTATACAAAAGCTATTTATCTGTCCTAACAAAACTGCAAACATCTTTTACATGACTTTTTTTATTGCTTTTGGTGTCCACTTATTAATTCCCTTAAGCTGCTGAAGTTTATCTGTAATAGAGGCTAAGAGCACAGCATCACTTTCAAAACTAAAGAAACCCAGATTAGCACCCATTTACACCTGTTCGTTTACAGTTTTTCTAGTTTAAAGATCTGACAATTACCCCAAGGAATTTAATGAAGGTAGTTCATTGTCACTTCACTATTTATCACCATATCGCGTTTCGAAGTTTTAAAACTGCATCAACAGTTGGATTTATGTGGATTAATATGTCTCGTGTATGTTTTGTTATGACCTTGAAGTAACCCGTGGAAATGTCTAGTAGACAAAAATTTCGCAGGTAACTCCAAACTTGTAACACAATAAATAGATATCAATCCACATAAATCGAACTGATGATGGTTTACATCTTAGAAATGCCTTATGGTAATAAATAAATAGTGACTGGGGACAACTTCCTGTTTCATTCGATACCACTGTTAGTCACGGTGTAAGTCTAAGCAAAAACGTTCCATTTAAAAGTTTATCAATGACCCCTGAGAGAAGGTTTGACAATATAGAGGCTCGTTTCGTTCTTATTCCTCACTGTCCTGACGAAATCTTCTAGGAACTGTAGCATATATTCCTCTTACATAGTTTGCATCAAGCTTTGTTTAAAATGAGCAGCCAGGATACATTTCTTTGAAACAAACCAAAACTTTCTAAATGTGTTTGAATCTCAGACAGAACGGTAAGTTATACTTATTTTGCTACATTACATAACTTACTTGTCGATATGCAAGTAGTTTTTTGCACTGTAGTTATTCAATGAATCATTCATTGTATATATTATTTGACTGTTTAAAATGCAAGTCAAATAAGCATTTGCTTGATCTTTATCAGCGTGTATTATTCCTTTGAATTTATTTAAAGATGGAACTCTCAAGATAATGCTAATACTATCAGTTTGTTGTTTTGCAAGAAAGCTGTCACTGGTTCAAATGCAATGAAAAATGTCAAGTAGCCGATTACGTGTATATGTATTTAAAGAATAAAACACGTTGTCTTTTATGCCCTACGTTCCTCATTCGTAAGCGGTGTTGAAAGATCGGTAACATTTTGTCGTTTACGAAACATTTAGTGAATACTGCAAACATAAGACACTGCTACCGTCGGCTACACTCGGTTGCAGAGCAGCTGTACACCTGGTTTGGATGACGAAAAATACACAGCACTTCACACTATTTGCTGAATCCAAATTACGTAAAATAGTTGGAGCGTGACATGACTTCTAGAAAATATTACGTATATTTGCAACCACTTTAACCAGAAAATTTGGCACGTAAGAGTCACTGAGTCGTTTTTCAACGGCAAAGGAATGATCAAACCTGTTGAAACATCACAATTACACGTGTTGAATTTTCAGCATCTCGCGGAAAAATTACCATAGAGCTTGGGAATTTTCGTAACCTGTTCAGATTCTTTTACTGCATTTTATCAACATCCCCTATCAATTTTTAGTTACTGAAAATACCATAAGTACTGAAATAATTTTCATTTGTTTTTTCTCCAATTTAAATTCTGATGTTTTTTAGAGTAATGAAGTACAGTAATGTTTTATCATCTATATAATCATTCAGCAAAGTGTAAGTAAGATTTACATTCTCATCTGTGTCTATGGAGAGGAGATTACATTACAGTAAGGGCTACAGATTATTTTGTCTGCAACGCTGTTAATTGCATGTTCAGTTTATGGCCATCCATTGGTTGATTCTCTCTGAATACTCAGTGTGTTCTAAAAATAATTCTGAAAGAGTGTTGTTATAAATAACACGTGACTATATCAATACCCCTTTCAGTTATATTATTTACCTCTAAAAGTCTAAAACAGACTAGGTAGAAAGTACTTTGTTGGTGCTCTCCATAACTGCAGATCCCCTATTTTAATCATTTGCCAATCTCGCTTGGTTGTATTAGTTCTGGCTTCTTTCCACCGTGTGAGATGTTCTTATGGAATCCCGATTGCTGGGATGTGCCATGTACAAATAAAGGTCATAACATGCCATCATGGGAGGCAATATGCAGGTTAAATGTTTGCTTAATTCATATGAGATACTCTTTAAATGGTATGGGGAGAACCCAACATGCAAGGGTCAATATATGTAAGAACATTTATTTCCTTGGGAGGTTTAGCCCATGGCCTTGCTAACGACTTATCTATCTCCAAGCCATTGGTTTTTACACTAATATCACCATATAAAAAATTGTAGACATCTACCAATTTAAAAACCATTGTTTCTTTTCCTTGCTGAGTCAAAATGACCTGTATCTGCAGATTGTCATATCACGCCAGCAAGCTTGAGTTTCGCCTGATATGCATGTATCCCACATAACATAGCTGCTTTGACTATACAAAATGATTACCTCACGATACCTCTAGAGAAAACAGCTAAAAAAATGTTAAAATTAAAAACAAAAAACAACAAACAAAAAAAAAAATAAAAAAAAACCTTACGGGCATGCAGCCAGGTACGTAAATTGAAGTCGGCCGATATTTCAGTGGGAAACCACCCTGCCATCATAACGGAAATACTGCGGCAAAGAAGCAACGTGCAGCGACGTTTAAACCCTCGGGTTTCAAAGGCAACATGAAAGAGAACACACGCCGAGCAAACAAGCAAACCGCCATCACAGCCGAACATTGTCTGGACACAGGTAACGGAAATTTTGGCACGCACTTCCATCTATTGGGATTGTGTTATCAAGGAAGCGATTAAAATCAAAATAGCAGATAACTTTATGAAAAGGGACGGAGGTGTTTGATTAAATTGTGTACATAATCCTGATCTCTCACTTGTCAAAAATCAAAGGGACAATATTAATGCCACCTAATCCGTTGAAAACTGATGTTTGTTATTGATATTTCTGACGGTTTTTATCTTTGGTCGTGTGATGGCGCTGTTTGCTTGCTTGCTCGATGTGTGTGTTGTCTTTTCTGTTGTCAGTGAAAACCGAAGTTCTAAACGTCGTTACACATTGCTTAGTCGCTACAGTACTGCCTTGAGAATGGCAGGGAGGTCTCCTGCCGAAATATTGGCCGAAGTCGATTTCTGTACTCGGCTGCATACCCGTAAGTTTTGAATATTCCATACGCATGGAGAAATTAAGGAATACAAATGTTTCAATGTTTATATAACTAAGGGAGCAAACTGCTCAGGTCATAGGTCCCTAGATTTACAAACTACTTAAACTAACTTGAGCTAAGGACAATATACACACACACACACTCATACACACACACACACACACACACACACACACACACACACATACACAGGAGGACTCTAAACTCCGGCGGGAGCAATCGGGAACTCCGAGACATGGCACCTTACACCACGCGACCATTCCCACTCGGTGGAACACAATTCTTTATGACAATCATTCCAGATGTAAATTAACAACAAAATACTGGAAATACAATGAAACAAGATATTGTAGATGAGGCACAGAGATTCATCAAACGTATTCTGCCTGTCGCTAGTCTAATGGAGAACTGTACAATACATTTGGCAACCCTGTGACCGACGAGTTAGTTCTTGATTGGCATAGAATTACAATGATATATTCACTTCATTTTTAGTCACTTCCATTCGATAATCTGAGTGTTTTCACTTAAGGTGTGTGATAAGGTTATTAGTTCATGTTTTCGAGATCAGGAAAGTCGTTACACGTGGAAATTGCAACTAATCTCTTCTTTTACGTTGGGATTTATCTGTTCTAGTGACCAGGGGAAGGTTGGGTAGCAAGGAAGAATAAAGAAACAGCACGTCTTCTTTTGATGTCGAATAGCGTGGTCGCCTTCAAAGTTAAGGTGTTTTTGGTTCGTGGATCTGGTCTAACTGAGGGTCAAATTTTTAGCTGCTCTGTAACAGACTGAAAATCAATAGGAGAATCTTAAGAAAATTTGATCATCAAAAGTTGTTTAACAAATCCAATATTTTTTCATATTAACTGAAACAGTCTGACAATGCTCACGTAGTTTACTGATTCCATGCTTGTAGGAACCAACTCATTTCGTGTTAAAGATGTCAAACCATGATTGAAGTTCATTTTCATCCGGAAAAAAATTTTCGTAATGGTTATTGGAGGAGGGACGCAAAAGGTAATTATTTCAGGGAATATGATCAGAAGAATGTCAGAAAAGGATGACTTCCAAAACACTCTCAGATGGTTATAATTGTGAAATCAGAGAGCGTTATTCTGTAGTAATAACATGTGATGCAGTTTTGTATATCGTTTTTTCTGTAGTGTAGCTGGATGGTGTCTCAGTTTTTGACAACAAATACCAGCTGTTATTGACACCCATATGATTAATACTTTGTAATGCAACCGCTAGAGTGACGTATTAGGTTCGTCGCTGAGTTTCTGATCTGCATAGTAACAGATTCGAGTCTTGGCACTATCGTGAATTATAATTGAAAATAAGGATTATTAGTATGGGAGGGCAAAGGCAATTGTAGTGTTTGAAGCATTCTTTTTGTTGTAACTGAGGAAACAGTGGACCGAAACGCTCCAAATAGCGTCTGCCAAGAGCCCTTTCACCCCTATTTATTTATTGTGCTGTCTCCTAAGCACAAGTCTGTTATGCTTTTCTCAATGTTAGCGTTCTGCCTACTTACAAAAACAAGAGAACAAAAATTGCATTATCTGACTTTTTCGTCGGTTCTTGCGTCTCATGAAGAAAAAAAAAAAAAAAACAAACAAACAAAAGCAAAACAAAAAAAAAAAGCAAAAAAAAAAAAAAAAAATCTTATTGATGCAAAGCCTTATTCTTGGCGAGTAAAAAGAAACTAAATGGTTTCCCTTTGATTCCTTCATCGCCATTAACGACATACGTCTACCGGAAAAAGAAACAAATATTTTTATATTAGTCTTCGTTTTCTTCATTGAAATTCGCAAAGTAATTTATAATCAATACCTTTATTTAAGAAACGGGGGATTAATACAAACGAAATTTCCTTTTGTTCGTAGTAGTGTGAATGCTGTGTGAAAAGTGATCGACGGAATACAAAACACTTATTTAACATAAAGTTTTCTTTCTAATGACAAAATAATTCAGTACCACGTTCAGTTTCCAACCTACTCTACAAATTTATTTAGCCATCCGGGATGATAAATCTGTTATTCACCTATATTTCTTCCTATGCACCATGAATAACTTTGGTTGCTAGCGCAGGTCTTATGTTGCTAATGATTTTTTTCTTCATCTCAGCTCATACGTGCTCTATAGGACTGAGCTCAACACTTATGAGGTCAGTCCAAGAGATCAGCGTCTTCGTTCATCAGGAACCAATTTTTTAGACATTCGCTGTGTGGACTGCCGAACAATCGTGTTAGAAAATTATTCTACCTTCCGAAAATGTTTGACGAATAGAAGAAAGTATTAAATTTGCTAATTCTTGGCAGTAATAATAACTATTAAATGGATCAGCTAGTTCACACAGAACGCTACAACTATTTGTTGATATCCATACCCAAAATGTGAAAAGCAGTTAGGCCACACCTTTTCCTCTGACTAACATATTTGATGTCGAATCTGTTTCTTATGCTGGTATCTTCGCTAAGCCTGCAGTCTGACACTGTCACTGCTCGGATTGGGGTCCGAAGTTCGCCACTAGGCATTGACATTTTTCCGTATACTGAACGTTTCACTTCACAGGTGGTGAAATGAGTGCCTCGCGGAGCTGAAGATGTAGTGCTTTGTTTTTATTTTGAGATAACGATATAAAAGATCATGTATGTATATGTATATGGAGCAAACGCATTGATTGCAACGTAGGTAACACGAGGGAACATTTTTCTTTTTTTACTCATCAGCCCAACTTTGTAGTAACCCAGGACATTTTTTTTAATAATTAGGGTGGACATATTTTTAGCCACAAACAGCTGGATCTACCAGGTATGCAACATGATAGTACCAAATTTATCTCACCTGTTTTACCCCCTTTATGTAATTAATAGAAAATTGAAAAAGTTAATAGCCACCAAACATCTTCAAATTCTAAATATATGTGAACAAATGATGGTGAAATACAATTCTGGTGAATTGATTTTATATTTGATTATAGATTCGGAGTCAGTTATTTCAGACATGTCTTAAATAACAGCCACAATTGATAGACATCAACAGTTGTAAAATGTAAATTATGGTAAATACTAAGATCTGGTTACGTAGAGACATAATAAAGTGCATTTTTCCATTCAAAAATGTTCAGATGTTTGTAGCCTTAAGAGAACAAACCTTTGTGGTCATCAGTCCCTAGGACAACACACCCATGCGCGAGAGAGGGCTCGAACCTCCATAAAAAAAATGTTTGTAAAGCTTATGGGACTTAACTACGGGGTCATCAGTCCCTAAAGTTACAAACTACTTATGAACTACCTACGAACTAGGACGGCACAAATATCCATGCCAGAGGGGGATTCGAACCCCCGACCGTAGTGGCCGTGCAGACCGTGACTGGAGCGCCTCAGTCTCCTCGGCCACCGCGGCCGGCGAACCTCCATCGCGATCGACTGCGCAGTGCTCGACATGGTGCCTAGTACCGGCTGTTCCCGCATGTTTAAACTTAAACATCTTAGAACTCTACACAGTTTTAACTGAAATCACATGTTGTAATAATCAAATGTTTCAATGTTTCTGTCTTAAGTTTGGGTTTTTCATGGGTCTATATATTGTTCAGTACAGAAAATATATGTTCTGTCGCTACATTTGTAGGAAGGAGCAAGGAATAAAGTCTACAATGTTACCAACAATACGATAATCCACATTTAACTCATCAAATGTTGCAAATTATTTCAACCCATCTTCAAAGACTTGGTTTGTGGCTTCCATTCGATTCCGTTACTATAGTATTAATGAGATACTCTCTAACATTTTAAACTTCATCAGAAAGATTTGTTATTATTTTCTTTGTCAGTGTATTTAAGTTCAAATTCCAAACGTCTTTTAACATCAAACCACAGAAACACAGAATTAAGGTTAGCCAAACACAATAATTGTAGTTCTGAAAAATTCGATTTCTCTTCAATGTCTACAATGAAGAATACAAATGTCGCAATTCGGCATTCAGCACACATTTTTATTTCATTATTTGCATGATCACTGCTCAAACATCATTCCAGAACCCACGCAGTAACGACTTGCATTTCAAAACACACAAAGAGCTAGAAAATGGGTTGCTTAGTCTATGACTTTCAGTTTTGCCAGCTGCTCTTCTTCGTAATATTACTATTATCGAAATCGAACAATGGAAATTCCATGAAGGATTCAACAATATATTTGAGAAAGTAGGTTGCTACTCGCCACAGAGATGTCTCGATGAGTCGCAGAAAGGCTCATGTAACAGATTAGGGCCTACAACTGACTAAATAGCTTTAGACGGGCGAGAAAGATGTTTCTGTGTGCAATGACGGCAGACAACATGCGTGGCAGACGAAGCACTGTCTACGAAACTTCCTTTCCTCTGCAGAACAGTCTTGTGTATATGAGTTCCATTCTGCATTAGATGCTTGATTACCGATTTCCCTTGAATGAGACGATAATAGAATTTCGCAGGATGGTTTTCAGGATATTACTGAAATGCAGGATAATTTTAAGATTATATGAGAAGCGTATTATCAAAGATAGATATCTATCGTTTGCCAGAAACTGAGATAAACGTCATTTTTTATTCCGAAACATAGAGAAAATATATATACAGGCTGATTTGAGCATTATCAACTATAATACTCGAGGATTTATACCTGGAAGTGGCTAATATCAATTTGATTACTCAGGCACCTTTAAGTTGTGTCTGAAAATACAGATGTCCGTCTTTGATACCAAAACGTGTAGGTGTCCGCTTTTGATATGAACACGCTTTCAGATGTCCGTTTTTAATACAAAGATATTCGCTTACTGCTGACGAGAATCTTTTACTGGTGTGTAATCTAGGAAATTATAGGAGTATCGACATAAAGTGGAAAATATTTAATTTTGAACTCTATTACATATTAGAAAAATGAAGAACTACAATAATCATAATATTTTTACATACAAAATGAGTAGTAATAAAGCTCTTTGTATTTCTGAAGTTACTATAATGTGTGGAAATTCCCAAGCAACTTAAAATTTTACTTTATATTTGAAGATGAGTATCTAATTTCAAATTGCCATTAAAAAGGAATAATCGCCAAAATCGCTCTTCTCGATTTCACATTCACACTGACCGTCGGCTAGATTTGAGTGACAAATTGGTCCCTGTAGTAATTTTCTGTACCACTCAAGAGTGGGAAGAGTCTTCCAGTTACCTCCAAAATGTTTTGTTAGCAACTTCTCAACATCTCGAAGTTTTTCTGCCTTCATTGGTACACCAATTGTAACAGTCTCAGGATTTATATTTTCTGGTTTGCTGTTCACTCTGTAGATTGGTCTCTCCGCTCCCACATCTAAGTACGCAAGTTCATCTCTGACCACAATATTGCCTGCTTTCATTTTTCGGAAACTTATCCGCTTACATGTTGACATTTTGAAATAGAGCTAAGATGCTGTCTTTACATGCTGTCTGGCTTCTTGTTTCCAGTCTTGAGGTATCCAATCTCTTCCAATTAGTTTAACTGTTCCATACTTCTCAACAACTGTATGATATTCTTCTTTATTAATGATGGGACCTTTTTTTTTCCTTAAATCTCTTTCTATTAGGCCGAACTATATGACGCTAAGAAAGAGTGACCAGATTTTTCCCTAAACATCCTTACGTTATTTCTGACATCGAACTTCTTTCGAACAAGTGATAATTTCGTACAACACACCCTACTATAGAATTGTGTAGTTTACAAGCTAGTCTTATCATTGTTTTTTTAAAAAAAAGTTCAAATGTTTGTAAATCTATCGGACCAAACTGCGTGGTCATCAGTCCGTACTTAAACCTAGATAAACTAACCTAAGGACAAATACACACACCCATGCCCCAGGGAGGACTCGAACTTCCACGGCGAGCAACCGCGCGCTCCGCAGCGAGACGCTTTAGACCGCTCGGCTACTCCACCGCGGCAACTTTGTTTCTTTTTATTGTTTATTTTCCACTTTTTACATTATCTCAACCGCTTCCTAGCTTTTCCTTCGGACACTGGTGATATATTACGTTCCATTTCACTCGCTTTAAGATGCTTATTAGTATAATACTATAAAAAAATACTGAAAAAGTTAAATACGGGGTAATACGTCTTAGTACCTGGCACATACTGTCGTCATATCTGATTTTCGAGGTCATGTGATCATATAATGTGTTCCCATTGGTGCACACTGCTTTATTCAACAGGTGTCCGAATTTGATATCAAGCTCTTATGTAGGTGTCTGCTTTTGATGTGAACAGTCAACTTTAAAGTGTGATATATCACAATACGTCAAATTTTGAAAAAAAAAAAAAAAAAAAAAAAAAAAAAAAAAAAAAAGAATGGACTTCACCAATGAAAAGAGCGGTAAAACGTCTTTGGGATCGATGGATCGATTACAACAAAATTTCGACAATTAGCTCAGATGTCCAGGTTTGATATTAGGCTACCCATATAAACTCCTGGCGGGCCGCAGGATACGGCTTGTGCGAAATGCAGGACATCTGGTCACCGTAAATAACACGTCAGTGTTAGAGCGACAGCTGGTCTCTTTGTTAAGACGCAGGCAGAGCCCGACCTTCCTGACCAGTGGCCTCAGCTTGGGTGCGCGCATGGACCGCTGCCACGTCTTATGTCAGTCGACCTCGAGCGCAGAAACCGGTAAAAGGGGACTCCCTGCGAAAAGAAAGTGCGTTAACTCTTGACCGCCGCATTCCCCGCCAAGGTGTTCAGCTGGCCAGTGTCTCTTTCCATCTTATTTCCTAGTTGCGTAATGGTACCCGATCCACTTTTGCACAGCTGTTGTAAAATGGTGCCCGACGGTTACAGATTGTTGCCTTTTAAATCAGAAGCAACTGATGTCGGCAAAGTCTGCACATTAGCCCCAAATTATAAAATCCCTAAAACGATGGAAAGAAAGAAGTATCTCGTTAACTGGATATGGCTCTTAACAGAGACATCTCGGGCCTACCACTGCAGCTGTTCATTCTTGGGTGGTGTCTGTCACGTTATATCGGCACCTGCCGCTACCACTGACTCTTCTCAATGCTGACGATTTATATTCGCTGCCGAGAATAAGCTTGATCTCGAGCGCCAAATATCAGAATGGAACGTCCAACTTACAGCAACTGATCTACATTTTCCCCAACCGGGGCACAAACTTGTTAGGGACGCTCCCTCCTGCCGTTTTCCAACTCTTGGTGCCTGCACCTCCTTTTCCGCTCGATAACCACGTTTTTGGCGTTTCCACTTCCTTCTATCCCTCCCCACCCCTCATATCTATTTGGGCCCTACCATCCCGCGGTCGTCAGGGGCACATCCCCTTGTCTTCGTTTGGCGTCTCTGACCGCCCGGGTCAGACACCCAAGATGGCCTTCTCCCCTTTGTAGGTCCTCGGCCTCAACAAAAAGCAGACATAGTGAATGACGTCAAATTCATGAAAAGTTGGGACCATCAAGTTGACGCAAAACATCTACCACTTCTAAAGTTTCGGTTCCACAATCACTATTTGTAGCCATCGTGTAGATGAGGTCAATCCAAGGATGCAGGGAACCAGAATGAAGTGGCAAATGGCAGCAGGAATCACCTGCGATCGTCGGATGAAGGATGATCTGAAGTCATCCACCTCGTCGCTCTCTACGAGACCGAGTATTGGTTACCTACAAAATAGGCACTACGACAAATAAGAGTCACGTACACGAAGATGATTATATGGACAGGTGGCACCACTCGATCACGTTTCGAACGATATTATCAGGAAATGTTTAGCTGTCGCAACGATCAAGACGAAAGTGCGAGAACGTCGTGTCTGATGGTTTAGATATATGCTGCACGAAAAGAACGATACTATGGCAACGACAGCCTGCACAGTGAAAATCATGAAAAAGATCCACGGGATGACGAAAGTAGCATACTACACAACGCCCTGAACGCTGCAAATCTTCATTCAGATATGGCCCATAATCGAACAAATTGCATTACATATCCCATTTTTTCTGTGACTGATATTCTACATTAATGGCTTTCAGTGCTAAGAAGGTAACCTACATTTATCATGCTCCTTACATAATTAAAAGGTTGCACTTTGCATGAGACAACAAGTAATTACGCTTGGTTGTACAGACTTTAGCTGCATGTGATCGTAAGTTCATCAATGAAATGACTAAACCTCAATGTGAGCTTCAAGCCGATTTAAATCAGTAACTGTTGAGGCGAAACTGTCATTTACGGGTTACTTCAGGAGCATCTCACACACCCCAGTTGCATTTCACTAGCTCACCTATGTAAGACTACACATTGTACCTCTACACAGCATATGAAGTTTGAGAACACTATCTGTGATTTCGTTGGCCCACCAGTGATACATCCAAGGAACGAAACTGATTTCTGGTTGTCATCAGGAGACGACCAATTATTGGTTGTTTGATGTGGTGTTCTACGTTTTTTCACATTAATAACGTTTCAGAGTTACAGCACTTTCGCGCTATGTCTGATGGATGGCTTCGATTTGCACACTGTCATAGGTGTTTTCGTGGAACTTAGGCCAGCGTATTGTCAGCTACCCTATACTCTTCAAAATATCTAGAACTTCACAAAGAATATTATACAAACTGGGTTCATCGCTGCTCTTCCCCAATATTGTAGATTTATTTGTCAGTTTGGAAAGGCAAAGTGGCAGAGGAAGGATAAAACAAATCTCCAGTCTAAACAAAGGAAGCGTATTTGCTTCGTTCCTTTTCAGTACCCTTATTCTCAGCCACCAGAAGACTCTTCTTTGCTGACGACTTTAACCTGATCACCCAAAGGAGAGTTTGACATAGTGGAAAATCTGCAATTCAGTTCCGGTCAAGCTAGTAATATGCAAACAAGCTGAGGCACAATTCGGTGAAAATTGAGTTGTGAACCTTCCATATCAGAGAGAAATTAATGGTGATGTACAGCTATCTCACAGGTGTGGACTGTGGGTCTTCGTCTGATCGATTATTACTACTGTTTCCTTAGTGTGAGACTGGGCGAGTGGATAAAGACATGTTGTGGCGTAAGAGGAAAAAGATTCGCGTCCGGCTACAATCTTTCCGTTTGTATAAAGGAAACCAATTTCTTGTACGAGTCTAAGATATACATTTACTTCAATAAAAATAAAAAAGTCTAAATCGCTCACTTTGTATTTATTTATTACGACGTTTCGGCATCTGCCGTCATCAGATCTAAAACTCTCTGAACTTGCAAAGTAAAGTTTAGCGTCAATAATGAAATATCTACCTAGTAGGGGCCCTACTAGGAAGCAGATAACGAAACGTAATTCTGTCAGAGACCTCAAAGGATCTGGAAGAGCAATTGAAAAGAGGGATAAGATAAACATCAACAAGAGTAAAACAAGGATAATGGAATGTAGCGTCAGAAAGTTAGGCGATGCTGAAAGAATTAGTTTAGGTAATGAGATAATAAAAGTAGTAGATGAGTTTTGTTATTTAGATAGCAAAATAACTTCTGATGGCCGAAGTAAAGAAGATATAAAATGCAGAATGGCTATGGGATGAAACGCGTTTGTGAAGAAGCGAAATTTGTTCACATTCAATATTAATTTGAAAATTAGGAAGTCCTTTCTGAAAGCATTTGTCTGGAGTGTAGCATTGTATGGGATTGAAATGTGGATGGTAAGGAGTTAAGACAATAAAATATGATAGAAGCTTTTTAATTGTGGTGCTACAGACGAATGATGAAAATTAGATGGGTAGATCACGTTGTAAGAAAATTTCCTGTTGGAGGCCGTCAAATAATCTCAAAATTTAGAATGCGTAATAATATACTCTAGTAATAATAATTTCGTTATTGAATGTTGCAGCAAATCACAACTCATGGGTCGCAACAACACTTTCGCAGTGAAAGTTAAAATTTTGAATAAAAAAGGATATTAATTAACTTGAAACAGTCACTGTGGTAATTAATTAAGCTTGGCCCTATCTGACTTAGCATTGACTACAGCCTCCAACTAGCATCTCTTACGATTCACGAGCAGCACAACTTCACTAATAAATGTGTCAGAATTCATGTAGTGGTGATGGCGTGTTCGTGTTATAATCAAAATTGTAATAGCAGATAGACTCTTATTGCAATGATAATAGCTCAGTACAGTGAAACTCCGTGGTGCAATGAGCTTCACAAATACTACAGTGAAAGTTCCCAATAATTTTGATAATATTCTTTAAAGCATTCAAGTTTCTTATAAAACTTTACCTGAACTATTTCTTTTTAAATTGGTTCCAGGGCCTGGGTAGCGTACGCGTAACTGGCTGAGCAGAGTTTGGCATTTAACGTATTTCATAAAAAAATTACTTCAGTCGAGTCTGGTTAATCAACTATAATACTTTGACTACTGTTAGCCTGGTTACTTTCTACATAATGAAACCAACTTTACTTTACTTGCAAACTCTCTTGCACTTTAATTACTAGTCTCTGTGGTTGTAACACGTTTAGCAATTCTTTAACTCGTCTAGCAATTTCTTTAAAACTGATCGTAATTACTTTGAAAATGATTGAACTTGTTAGTCAGTGTACAGGCTTGCATAATCAACATAATCTAATAATGGTGATAATGGGGTGACTACAACTACTTACAAAATTAAGACTGGTTTCAAAATAAGTCATGTATAATTGAACCAAAGTTCTGATTGGGTTGACACTACATTTACATGCATACAAAATAAAATGTTACAATAGTACTCATCTGCTTTCGTCGTCTTCGTCGTGAAGTCCAAACAAGACAGATATGATTACAATAGGTACTCTTACTACAACAACGATCACACTCGGTGACAATAGACTTGATACCAAACAATTACTTTTCTTGCACACATGAAAAAACGTTACTCTGATCACTCTCGAGTATAAATAAACTTATTTCGCACTTCGTTCAATACATTAAACAGTACGCCTCTCAGGCTTATAGCAATTGCATAAAACTCGCGCCACACTGCGCCTACCGTGCCTCTGCACCATCAACAAAACATTTATGTTTACTATAGCGAGTCCGCTCCGCGACTGTTTCAGCAGCGGGACACTCCCAGCTACTACTTCTGTACCAAAGACAGTCTTTACAATAGGTTCAACATTTTCTCTGGCGCATTGCTAACTTACAGCATAAGAATGTCCGTGCATTCATGCGGGTTTACACATATAGAACATGTTTACACTGAATGATTCAATATAGAAAATGACGTTACATAAGAAATATATCTAGCATACAAGAAATGAAAAATACATGAAATAAACAAATTTAAGACGATATATACATTAAATCAAATTGTAAGATACAGCGACAAGTGTACTCTTAGAACGTAACTAATGAGGAGGTGCTTAACCGAATCGGGGAGATAAGTAGAAGGGATAGATTGGTTGGATAAATTCTGAGACATCAAGGAATCGTCAACTTAGCATTAGAGAGAAGTGTGTGGGGTAAAAATCGTAGAGGGAGACCGAGGGACGAATACAGTAAGCAGATTCAAAACTATGTAGGTTGCAGAACTTATTCTCAGATGCAGAGGCTTGCACAGGACAGGGTAGCGTGGAGAGCTGCATCAAACCAGTCTGTGGACTGAGAGCACTACAACAACAGGGGAGAGAGTGTCACGGAAATGATGCACGAGTTGCGGTGGAAATCATTAAAAGAAAGCCTTATTTTCGATATTTCTTTCACTAACCTACTCCTCAGAATGCGAACATATATGATATAATCGTAATAAAATTAGAGAAATCAGATCGAAAACAGAAAGATTTTCTTTTTTTTCCGCGTGCTATTAGATAATTGAACCATAGAGAAATATCATAAAAGTGGTTCGATGAACCTTCTGCCAAGCACTTAAATGTGACTTGCAGTGTATCCATGCGGATGTAGATCTAATCTAATGTAATCTAATCTATTAGAGCCCCACGAACCATACGCGAGGCTGCGGTGGAGTATCCGAGGCGCCTCGCTGTGGAGACGCGTTTGCTCGCCGTCGAAGGTGCGAGTCGTTCCTGGGGCATGGGTGTGTGTGTGTGTGTGTGTTGTCGGCAGGTTAGTTTACCAAGGTTTAAGTAGTTTGTAAGCTACGGACTGATGACCAAGCAGTTTGGTCCGATAGATTTACAAACAATTGAACAAACCGTACGCGAGTGCAACAAGAGGAGGATGTGACTATGGAATGACAAGTACCCTCCGCCACACACCGTGAGGTGGCTTGCGGAGTATCGGATGTAGATGATTGAGGGAAATCACGGAAAACCTAAATCAGAATCACTGGAGGAGGATTTGAACCGCCGTCCTCCGGAATGCTAGAGGACTAGTTGGAAGAACCGCTCAGCGTGTGATGTAGGACACGCCTCACGTTAAAGCGTCCCGTTTCTCCAGAATGCCGAGGAGAGTTGCGGCAGTTACTGTAGGAGCCCGCGCTGTTCATCTCGCGTGTCCCGGAGGGAAGCGCTTTGCAGCTCAGATGTGTGCCGGCGCGGCGCGGTGAAAGGCGGCCGTGGTCTGATGCGGCCCGCTGCGCCTGCGCTTCCTGGGGCACTGACATGCCCCCCTGTCCCCAACAACAACCCACAAACCACGCACTTCCGGGAGACGCACAACTGTTTCTTCACATTTCATACTCACTACTTCAGCGACTCGTAAAATACTCTTCCTCGTATCCCTGCGGCTCGTGTTGTTAACGGGAGTTGCATAGGACTTTTTCCCACATTTTCATCTCATTATAAAATTAGCAATTTTCCGAATAAAATGATACACAAGTTTGGAAACACCATGCTGCGTATTACAGCAGAGCAAGATGAAAGTGATCTACAGTCGGACACTAAAGTCAACATACACCCTAAAAATAATACTTGAAGTCAAAATCAACAAAATAATATTTGTTCACTTTCTGTGACATAAACAGACATGTTAGGAACTGAAAAACAACGTGTACACTACATAATTAATAATAATTCCATATACTGACATCTTGAGCATACAAATGGAACACTGTTCAAATGAAATGTTTGTATAGCTTATGGGACTTAACTACGGAGTCATCAGTCCTAAAACTTACAAATTACTAGCTGACACTAAGGACGGCACAAATATCCATGCCCGAGGGGGGATTCGAACCCCCGACCGTAGTGGCCGTGCAGACCGTGACTGGCGCGCTGCAGTCCCCTCGGCCACTGTGGTCGGCTAAACATACACTGTGATTGTAGGTATTATGTCTTCTGTGTTGTAAGGCCGTGTTCTTGGAATCTTGCTGCTTCCTAACGTTTCGTCCGATGCTGCGTCGGACTTCTTCGGAGGTTGTCCGTGTGTTGAGTCTTGCCGACTGACGAGGCGGGGCTCTGAGGGCTACTTAAATACCGTCTAAAGGGGGCGTGGCTAAGATGCACGTGATAAGCAGAGGTGATCCTTGTCAAAGATAAACATCGGAACAACTAAGAGAAGTGTAAACACACGTCAAGGGAGCGACTTGGAAAAACTGAAAAATTATATGTGGCGGAACACTGCTTACAATCGGGAAATCATATAGTAAACTTCTCTGAGACGAATTGTTATCCACGGTTGTATAGAGAAGCGATTGAATTATATAATGATAATTTTAATCGAAAAGAAGAGACTATGAAATTCATCGATATATGGACTGTGGCTCTGCAGAATCGATGATTGTTTTTATCTTTGACATGGTTCGATAGTATAGCTTTATCTTTGACAAGGATCTTCTCTGCTTATCACGTGGATCTTACCCACTGCCCCTTTAGACCGTATTTAAGAAGCTTTCAGACCCCCGACCCGTCAGTCGGCAGGACTCAACAGACGGACAACCTCCGAAGAAGTCCGACGCAGCATCGGACGAAACGTTAGGAAGCAGCAAGACTCAAAGAACACGACCTTACAACCCAGAAGATATAATACCTACATTGTCAACAGACCGTGAAAGCCTTCACTCTATCATACAATGTTATGTTCTCCACTTTCAGGTTCTATTTAATATTTTGTATTGCCGCCTTCTGCTTCGATCACAGCTTCCAAACGTCGAGGTATGGATTCCACATTTTTTTTTTTTTTTTTTTTTTTTTTTTTTTTTTTTTTTTTACGCAGGTGTAACGGTATTCAACTTTTTGACTAAGGCTGCTTTTAAATCATCTTTGCTTTTGATGTTGTAGTTTTTTTTATCCTACCCTTTAGTTCTCCCCAAAGGTAAATTGGGTTAATGTCTGGTGACTGTGGAGGCGAATGCAACTGTTTTGGTACATTGTAAAGTAGCCATTCTTTTACGACAATGGCCGTATGCCTGGGGTCATTGTCTTTCTGAAACACCCAGTCTGTTCCTAGTCCCAGTTTCTCTGCAGATTGCTTCAAATTCTCCTTTAAGATGGTGAGAGACTTCCATTTTTCCATAATACCTTCAATAACCACCCCCATGAACCACAGACATTGCCGAGGTGGGGTGGCTTGCGTGCCTCAACGATGCAGATAGCCGTACCGTAGGTGCAACCACAGCGGAGGGGTTTCTGTGGAGAGGCCACACAAACGTGTGGTTCCTGAAGAGGGGCAGCAGCCTTTTCAGTAGTTACAGGGGCAACAGTCTGGATGATTGACTGAGCTGGCCTTGTAACATCAGCTAATGTGGCTTTGCCACACAGCTACTGCGAACGGCTGAAAGCAAGGGGAAACTACAGCCGTTACTTTTCCCGAGGACATGCAGCTCTACTGTATTACTGTATGAACATATGATGATGGCATCGTCTCGGGTAAAATATTCCAGAGGTAAAATAGTCTCCCATTCGGATCTCCGGGCGGGGACTACTCAGGAGGATGTTGTCATCAGGAAAGACAATACTGGCATTCTACGGATCGGAGCGTGGAATGTTAGATCCCTTAATCGGGTAGGAAAATTAGAAAATTTAAAAAGGGAAATGGATAGGTTGAAGTTAGATATAGTGGCGATTAGTGAAGTTCGGTGGCAGGATGAACAGGATTTCTGGTCAGGTGAGTACAGGATTATAAATACAAAATCAGTTGGGGGTATCACAGGAGTGATGATGATGATGATGATCGTGTGGAGTAGGACTGATAATGAATAAGAAAATAGGAATGCGGGTAAACTACTATGAGCAGCACAGTGATCGCATTATCATTGTCAAGATAGATACGAAGCCAACACCGACAACAGTAGTACAGGTTTATATGCCAACTAGCTCTGCCGATGATGAGGAGATCGAAGAAATATATGAGGAGCTAAAGGAAATTATTCAGACAGTTAAGGGAGAGGAAAACTTAGCCGGCTGCGGTGGCCGAGGGGATTGAGGCGCTCCAGTCACGGTCTGCACGGCCGCTACGGTCGGGGGTTCGAATCCCCCCTCGGGCATGGATATTTGTGCCGTCCTAGTTCGTAAGTAGTTCATAAGTAGTTGGTAAGCTTAGGGACTGATGACCCCGTAGTTAAGTCCCATAAGCTTAACAAACATTTGAATTTTGATTTTTGAAAACTTAATTGTGATGGGAGACTGGAATTCGGTAGTAGGAAAAGGAAGAGAAGGAAAAATAGTAGGTGAATATGGACTGGGCAGGAGGAATGAAAGAGGAAGTCGCCTGGTAGAATTTTGCACGGAACATGAATTATTTGTAACAAACACCTGGTTTAAGAACCACAAAAGAAGGTTGTATACATGGAAGAGACCAGGAGACACCGGAAGGTATCAGATAGATTTTATAATGGTAAGACATAGATTCCGGAACCAGGTTATAAACTGCAAGACGTACCCAAGGGCAGATATAGACTCTGACCATAACTTTTTAGTCATGAACTATAGGCTGAAACTGAAAAAAAATGCAGAAAGGTAGGAAAATAAGGAGATGGGACTTAGATAAATTGAAGGAAAGTGAAGTTGTGGAGAATTTCAGAGGGAGATTTAGGCAACAATTGACAGAAACAGGGGGAAATAAAACAGTAGAAGAGGAATGGGTAGCATTGAGAGATGAAATAGTGAAGGCAGCAGACGACAAAATAGGTAGAACGTAGGAACCCGGGAGGCAATACTGACTATACGTCTTATCTTAGAAGATAGATTAAGGAAAGGCAAACCTACATTTTTAGCTTTTGTAGATTTGGAGAAAGCATTTGACAATGTTGACTGGAATATACTCTTTCAAATTCTGAAGTCAGCAGGGGTAAAATATTGGGGAAAGGAGAGTTATTTATAACTTGTACAAAAGCCAAACCGCAGTTATTAGACTCGAAGGGCATGAAAGGGAAGCATCAGTTGGGAAGGGAGTAAGACAGGGTTGTAGCCTTTCTCCGATGTTATTCAATTTGTACATCGAACAGGCTGTGAAGGAAAGCAAGGAAAAATTTGGAATAGGAATTAAAGTTCAGTGTGAAGAAATAAAAACTTTGCGTTTTGCTGATGACATTGTAATTCTGTCAGATACAGCAAAGGACCTGGAAGAGCAGTTGAACGGAATGGACAGTGTGTTGAAGAGAGCATATAAAATGAACATTAACTGGAGCAAAACAAAGACAATGGAATGCGGTCTTAGAAAATCAGGCGACACTGAAGGAATTAGATTAGGTAACGAAACAATGAAGGTGGTAGATGAGTTTTGTTATTTGGGTAGTAAAATAACATGTGATGGTCGCAGTACAGAGGATATGAAATGCGGAATGGCAATGGGAAGAAAAGCATTTTTGAAAAAGAGAAATTTGCTAACATCGAATATTAATTTAAGTGTAAGGAAGTCTTTTCTGAAGGCATTTGTGTGGAGTGTTGCCTTGTACGGGAGTGAAACATGGACGATAAGCAGTGCGGACAGGAAGAGAATAGAGGGTTTTGAAATGTGGTGTTACAGAAGAATGCTGTAGATTAGGTGGGTAGATCGCGTAACTAATGAAGAGGTACTGAACAGAATTGGTGAGAAAAGGAATTTTTGGCATACCCTGGCTAAAAGAAGGGATCGCTTGGTAGGACACATTCGTAGACATCGGGGAATCGTAAATTTAGCATTGGAGGGAAGTGTGTGGGGGAAAAATCGCAGAGGGAGACCAAGAGACGCGTATAGTAAGCAGATTCAAGTGGATGTGGGTTGCCGTTCTTATGAGGAGATGAAAAGGCTTGCTCAGGATAGAGTAGGGTGGAGAGCTGCATCAAACCAGTCTCCGGACTGAAGACCATAACAACAACAACCTTCAATAAATACCAAATTCCCAACTCCAGCTCCAGACATGCAAGAATATTTCCACCACCTTACTTCACTGATGGGATAAGATTTCTCTTCTTATACATCTACATCTACATGGGATACTCTGCAAATCACATTTAAGTGCCTGACAGAGGGTTCATCGAACCACCGTTATACTATTTATCTCCCATTCCATTCTCGACTAGCGTGCGGGAAGAAAGAACACCTGAATCTCTCCGTTCGAGCTGTGATTTCTCGTATTTTATTCTGATGATCATTTCTACCTATGTAGGTGGGAGTCAACAACATATTTTCGCATTCGGATAAGACCGTAAGTAGCCCACATCCTTCCAACATTCATTCCTTCTTCGCCACACCTTTTGCTGTCCATCCCACTGGAAGATGTTAAACTTACTCTCTTCCTTGAAAAGTACTGTATTCAAAAATGTGGAATCTTTATTTCGGTGCAGAGTTGCAAATTCTAGGCGCTTCTATTCATTTACCCTGCTTATGAATGGTTTCTTCCTTGCTGTTCTACTTTCAAATCCATGATTGTGCAGCAGCCTTCGTACTGTTATGGGGTGAACTCTATTTCCACTAGTATTTGCGACATCTAACGCCAACTCCGCAGCTGTGATTCTGGGATCCGCATTCACTATTCTAATGATGTGTCGCCGTTCCCTGTTACATAATTTTGGCGGTCGTCCACATCTAGGTTTGTTTTCGACACTTCTTCGATCCCTGTAATTTCTTATTACATTTTGGACACTTGCATGGCTCCTTCTAACAATTTCCACAATTTTCCGCAGTGAAAAGCCCTTATTACTGAGCTCAATAATATTCTTCCTCACCTCCACCGGTAATCCGGTTCTTTTTGCATCCATGTTACGCGATCGACTTGTGTACTGCAATACAAGTATATTATATAAACAAGACACCACTTGCACTGTGTTCACTGCAACGTCTCTCTTGCAACTAACGGCAGACCCAAAGTGTATGTTGACTTTTGTGCCCCAGTAAACAAACACTGCTGCATCTATCACGCTTGCAGTGCACCATACCGGCCTGAAGACGTTGGTTTATGTGATTATGGACGTCGACGCAGGCACAGAATTACACATCTACCTCTTTGCATCCAGGCTGTATGCCACATACTACAAATTGGGGGTGTATATAGACTTTAGTGGCCGTCTGTATGTGAGGTATTGGTTAGAATACTAAACTGCAAGCTCAAATAATGGTTAATAATGAGACAGTATTGCACACTTACTTATTGTACTTACAGTATTGTACGTATTGGAACGTAATAGTATTGCTACGTTTTATGTAAACCGACGGTACCTGACCAAGAAATTCTACTAAACACACCAGGTGGCTCGAGTAGACCGTATGGCTATGTAGAGGTGTGTTGTTTACAGTGACACATTCAATCTTGATCCAACTTCGTTTTTCCTGTTTTGAAAACATAGTGACACCGTTACGTTAGACCGCTCGCTCACAAGTGACTGCGTTTCCCTCGATGTGCACACGGCGGTGACGTGGGACGGGCGTCCATTTGCTCCGAGGTAAGGTAGGTATGGCAACAAATTGTGTTCCCAGCGACGATAGTAGATTTAATCGCACAGTGTCTTCACAGCAGTGTTGTCACTATTTACGTTCCAACCGTCGTATTAAGTGAGTTACAAGAGTCTTTTGAAACTTTAGAAGCCTTTCCAGAAAATTTACATTTTCTGTTGTATTTTCCCTAAATCTCAGAAACCACTTCGAGTTGTCAAATTTTGAGGGAGTAATAACTTACATATCCTGGGTCAACTGAATTAAAGAAAGAACATAATGTTATATATAATTAATATTATTTTGGATAACGTACAAAGAAAGTACACAAAATTTTAACCGTGTAATTAAAGATTTGTATTTCCGAAAGCAGTGACTGAACTGCAATTATTATAGTTCAGTAGACACGGAACATACAGTTTAACGTCCTGTAAAAGTTTCATGCCAGTGGCTGCAGAGGTTCCTGAAATACAAGGAAGCCAAGTCACAACATTTAAGGTTGTCGGTGTAGGAAGTGACAACTCCCCTTAATGTGTAATCACTGAACTTTCAAGGGTGACCAAACGTCCCACATTTTAAGGTATTTTGTAAATTTCCCGCGTGGTCGTCATTTGTTACGCAATTGTTTTGTTTTTATAACTGAAAGTATTTTCGTGTTATTGTCATCGGTAGGGATTTTCATAACACGAAACTGTCCTGTCATCTGATCATCCAGATTTTTAAATTATTTTAGCGTCGGATAGTGACGACTGTAACTTCTGCTTCGTTACAGAAACGAGAGTGATCATTTAAATCCGCGAAGGCAGAAGGCACAAATAAACGCGTCTGTGCATATAATGCAAAGTGGGAAATCAACACGACGGACTCATGTGCTGATCAAAGTAACATCCACCAAACGTTTCCTAACTTCGCAAAATAAGACATTCAGTATATCTCATGGAGGATCCTAAGACGTGACACTATAAAGACCAAGAACCTCACAAGCAGCCAGCTTATCCCTGCAGAATAACAGCATTTTTACTTATTCATTGCTCTAGTACATTCCATCAAGGTAAAGTGACTGCTTCAGTAGCAGCATAATTTAGCTACCTTACCATTATTGCGACTCTAAATTAGTTTAAATGTTTGTAAATCTATAGAACTTAACTTCTTTGGTTATTAGTCCCTAGGCTTACAAACTATTTAAAATAAGTTAAACTAACCTAAGGACAAAACACACACACACACATACATTCCCGAGGGAGGACTCCAATCTCCGACGGCGAGCAACCAGGCGTTCCGCAGCAAGGCGCCGTAGATCGCTCGGGTACTCCACCGCAGCTACTAAATTAGTCCCAGTAATAGTTCCAGATTCAGAAACAGGGGAAAAATATCTCTAGGATGGACCAAAGTAACAGCAATCGTTAGCAATTTACTTGTACCCTTTTGTATGACAGAACTTATCAAAGAACTAATAGGGAAAAGTACATTTTATTCTTTATTTCCGAGATTTTTTGAATTTTGTACATTTTCATTTAGATAAAGTGTCTTCAGTTCACAGACTAAAGAGAAATTACACAATGAAGATTAGGGAACTATATTTGTCTAGCTTATTACTTCAGTAACAGTAGTCTTGGTAAACAACGCGGAAACTGGCAAAACAGTGCAGTTGAAAATGTTACTATTTTTGTTGTCTTCAAATTACAGCTAAAAATGTAGATGTCCCACAAAATTGTTGAGTTTCCTCTTTTTGACTGTCTTGTCCCTCATTTCTTCATTCAACAGTTGGTCACACTAAGTGAACTATTGTTGATTCAGCCATTTTGTACATTGTGTACACGACAATACCGCCATCTCAATGTAAATGTAATCTATTGTGATGATGGACACGGTAGTTACTTTTTAGACCTCAGCCATTAATGGAACGTCAAAGGCTGTTCATCAGTTGGGTGTCGTGTCGCAGGTGACAGCAGGAACATTTGAGTGATCTCTTCTCGGTTAGCGAGATGTTCGCATCATGATGGTTTAACGTGTTGTCTAAACTGTCTTGACACGTTGGCTGCCGTGTGGCCGCCGGCGGCCACAGCAGGCGGCTCTAACGCGCCTTTGACGTCATCGCGGCAGTCAGTGTTTTGTGCCGCGCTCATGACATATTTTTTTATTTTTTTTTTAATCAGAAAAGTGTGTTATAAAGCAGTTTTGAACACAGGAAATAGCTATGTATAGTCTTCAGTGTAATAGATGTAGAATTAAACCTCTAATCTAAGTACAGTAAAAAAAAAAAAAAAAAAAAAAAAAAAAAAAAGAAAAGAAAAAAAAAAAAAAAAAAAAAAAAAGGACGGAAGAATAGGGTTTAACGTCCCATCAACAACTTTGTTATTAGAATCTGAGCCCACGTTCCGGTTCTTGGGTAAAGATAGGGAAGAAAATTGATCGTGCCTCTTCAAAGGCACCACGCCGGATTTGGCCTAGTGTGATTTAGGGAAATCACGGATAAACTAAATCTGGATGGCCGGAGGTGGTTTGAGCCAGTGTTCTCCTGAATGCAGCGTAGTATAGTACAGATCGCTGTCTACAGGTGCAAAAAATTCAGCTAATGTACCTAAGGCAGTCAATATCCATCGAACAGATGTTTTAAGCCTACACCTAGCACGTATTGAAACTTTGCGATATGAAGCGTTCTCTGCACGTAAAGTTTCCGCCGTCGTGGTAGACTCCATAACGATGTTAATCGAATATTAAACTGCAGTTGTAAGAAACAGAACATCTGTTCCATTGTGATCCTTTCCCTTGGAACCTTCAGACGATTGTTGTAGTGTGTTTGCTTTCAGATGTTTCAATAGATATACATCAACGGCAATCTGTCCTATGGAAAGTAAAACGTGATTTCGTCAGACGTCATGTCCTATTTGGAAGCCTGACACTCTTCATTTTCTTAGTGTTCTTTTATCCTTGGGGAATGTTGTCATACATCGCTCGTGGCGCTTAGGCAGAAAGAGAGAGACTTTTGCGCTCGGAGTCATTGCATAGGTTGCCTAGTCCGAAAACATGTTTGAAGACTTGATGTTTTCAAGTGTTAAATAGTCTAAAATTTTTGGAGACGAAATATAATTCTCTCTTATCAAGAACTATCTGAAAACCCGGCAGTTGCCCGGGTATTTATTTATTTGTTCCTGCCATTTTTCAGGTATATATTCATTTGTATAAGGGTTGTATGTCTGTAAAATCTCTTGGGAATACAATTAGTAGTAAAGAAGTAATAGATTAAAACTTGGTGCGTGATGGGGCGGTTTTCCATGAGTGTTACTGTTTATGTGCTCATATCTCATGAACTGCATGTCGTACTGTGATACAATGTAGAAGGTACATTCAAGTTGAAGTGTGTATACTGTCTATAAAATTTCCTGCGACTATAATTTGTAGTGTACAAATTATAAATTGTAACGTTATGCCAAATGCCATAGTTTTACTCCATAAACAGCGGAAAAGTAGTAAGCGAGAAACTTTTTCCTTTCATCATTTTGCTATGGTTGTCAGCGAGAAAAGTTTAATAGAAGTTTGAACTTATGTTTAAAGTTTGTTGCAAGTCGCTAAGTATTGTCATTCTCATATAGCGTATTTATGAAGTCTCGCCGCATTATGTAGCGTTTTCTTGCGATTCCTATTGTTTATGGAGTCATATGTTCTGAACCATGGATCGTATGTGATTCTTAACTATGCAGAATTGTCACCTCACGGTATGGAATGTGTGTACCAAATTTGGTTGAAATCGGTCCGGTGGTTTAGGAGAAAACAAGCAGCATTGTCGCTAAATGTAGCAGTTTATCGCGCATCTCATTGTTTATGACCATTGTTTATGTCTTGTACGTGATTCTTACACTTACGGCGACCGTTCTCGTGTATTGAAGCTTACGTGTGCAAAATTTGAAAAAGATTGGATCAAAACTGTAGATCTGTATACAACATGTACAAACATACGGACACTCTGCTTTATATATTAGATCGTGGTAGTTAATTCTGGGCACATTGTAAATTACGGGACGCCGCCAAGAAGAGAAAATTGTGCCTCACAGCAGGAGTCACATTTAGTTATGATTATGCCTCATGTTGCATAACTTCGCAACAACTTGACTACCGCACCTACGGCCGAGAATTTTAATAGTCATAAAATTGAGTGACTGTTGTGTTAACTGTGAGTTATCTCGATCACTGACCTTGATTGAGGATCCTATCACAATGTGCATATATCCGAGTATCCTTGAAGGAAGAAAATGAAAACTTAAATCACGTTTGTTTGCTGCAGTCCATGATTTGAAGTATTTTGTTCAGTATCTTGTGCAGTCAACTTAAAGCCATAGTAACCGACTTCTGCAATTGGCTCCAGCAGTCGTTCAGTAAATGCACATCCAATTTCACATAAAATTACGTCTGAAGGTATGAAGTTGCGAACTGAGAGAGCTATTCAGATACAACTCAGACATTCGAGAAAAAAATCAGTACGAATATTTTTGCAGTAGTGAAGTTTTAAAGCTGCTTAAGTGCAGCGGTTCAGCACAGTTTTTTCTTCTTCTTTCATGCAATTAATAAGTAATATTCCCATCAAATAATAAAGATATTAATACAGTGTCAAATACATTAATAGATATTTTCTGGTACTGAAATGATTGAATAGGAGAGGAAATTGAGACATACCAGTTCCAGGGAAACCTTTTTTTTTCAACGTGATTACTGCAATAGGTGTCCTGTGAAGCGTTTTAACACGTTGACTGCCGCGATGACGTCAGAGCCGCGCCAGAGCCGCGTGCTGTAGCCGCGAGCGGCCACACGGCGGCCAACGTGTTACTGTATATTAAAAGTAATTAAATCCTTGCGTAGTAGTGAAAACGGAGACAAAATAATTTAAAGGACTCCACGTGTTCAGATTGATTATGGTAGTAAAAGTTCATAAAGGTGTATTTAAGTCTCTACTAAGAGTGGGGTAAAACTTGCCCCGAACGCAGTTTGCTGCTTCACCTCCGAGGATGCCTTCCCCGGTCCAAGGTGAAGCGTCAGGGGAAAGTTTTACGTATGGACTACGGCATCTCAGCCCGTAAGTTTCAAGTTCTGATAAGGGTAGTTATGTTAAATTGCTGCAGAGCATTAAAAAGTATGCAACATCTATTGAATAGGTGGCATGATGTTTAAAGAAAACATGTCGAGAATAGTACAGTATATTTATTTATTTTATGTTTGACCAAAAGTAGTTCAGTTTTAGTTTTTTGTTGCGATTAATTGATATTTGTGTGTTATATACTAAAATTAACTAAACTGGGTGAACCTGCAACTGAATATTTTTTGCTATTCCGTGATGATTAGTACAGTGGAGAAACCTCTTTCAAATCCAGAATAATATTCACACAGTAAGCAAAGTGTTTTGATTTGCTTTCTTATTTCACATTACTTCAATTTATTTGACAGTCAACGTAATTTCTGCTTGTCTGTGCCTCTCAGTTGCAGTTTTTATTCAGACTTTGAATAGTAGCATGAATATATCAATGCCTTATTAATCTGGCGAGCGTCTAAATATTACTCAGTAAACTGGTAAGCTCAGAAATACCAAAGTTTCTCTCCTCTTTTAGAAAACTAGTATCATTTATCAAAAGATGAATGTCTTTGGGATATGTCTTATCCTTAGGTACATGCACAGTGAAATTAAAAATCCCACCACGGATGGTAGCCTTACAATCAACTTTCTGCTAGTTCTGTCGAGTGACGGGTGTACACAGGGCTCAGAGTGACTATTTCTTTTAGATCTACTAATACAAAAGTGGATTGTCTCCTAGAAACTACTACAGACCCTAAAAAAATGTTTCAAATGTTTGTTAAGCTTATGGGACTTAACTACGGGGTCATCAGTCCCTAAACTTACAAACTACTTATGAACTACTTACGAACTAGGACGGCACAAATATCCATGCCCGAGGGAGGATTCGAACCCCCGACCGTAGTGGCCGTGCAGACCGTGACTGGAGCGCCTCAGTCACCTCGGCCACCGCGGCCAGCTACAGACCCTACTTTACTACTAACTAGCTCTATACAGTACAGAGATCATTACAATGCAGTGATTACACAATTAGATATTCTAGTTATGTCAAAGTTATACAAAAGTCCGCCACTTAGTAACCATTAATGGCTGAGAGTGGGGACAGTTTTAGAAAAAGTAAGCTTACAACCCATATTTATAACCCATACATCAGGGTCAGTTTTGGATAGCGCGATTTTGTCATGCACGACATACTTAAAGCACGCAGACAAGCGATCAGATTATAGGCTTAATCGTTCCGGAAATGCTTCCACACTTGGCCCGAAAGTGAACATGTCCTTTTGGGCGTCCAAGTAATCGCTCTTTTCCACATTGCAACAACTGCACTGTTATTCGGTTTTACTTATTAGCTTGAATGATAGGCAAAAAAAAAAAAAAAAAAAAAAAAAAAAAAAAGTGTAATGGGGCATCTGTCCATCCTCGAAGGATGATGGCGTAGCTTACTTGGCTCAAACCCTGCAGCAGTTTGAACAAAAGCCGCTTTCTTGTCCTCTTCACTGTTTGTTCTTCTGCACGTTCGTCCTCTGCAAGCGTGACTCCTCCGACATCTAAGGTAGCAGGGGGACATGTGTGGTGTATGGATCCAGAACAAATACGAGGGTTGGAACTTAAATAGTGGCAACACTGATGTGGAGACAGTATGCAATAAAATCTACTATTATTGCTGATAGCACATATTCTTGACATACCTACCTTACCTCCGAGCAAATGGGTTCGCCTGTCTCACGTCACTGGCGTGCGATGAATCGAAGGAAACACAGTCACTTGTGTGCGAGTGGACTAACATAACGGTATCACTATGTTTTCGAAAGAGGAACTACGGAGATGGATCAAGACTGAATGTGCCAGAGGTTCGTACAGCACGACAGTGTCATTATGGTCTTCAAGAGGCGTGCGGTCACTCGTCGTTGTGAATGTAGGCAGTTATAAGCTGAAGATAATCATTTATGGATTTTTCTGTGATATTTTCGTGAATCTGGACGTGTATTTGCTTTACGCCTTCACTTTTTTATGTAAAATTCATATATTATATGCTTCGATAATCTCAGTTGATGTTTGTAACCACTGTACACCGTAATATCTTTGAAACTGCGATGTAGCATCTGCGCTACAGCAGCATCTTTGACCGCTGAGGCGGGCAGTGGACAGTAAGCAGTTGAACAGTCGAGAGGAGGATGGCTAGAGTATAGTCGTATGGCAGCCATCGCGTAGTACGGTTGGGTTGGTCGGCTACGATTCACGTTTCGAGTTTGGTTAGTTGGATTATGTACTTATGAATATATCCCGCCAGAGGGCGATGAAACTTTATTTGATGCATTATATTGGAAGAAGAATTTTATATCAAGAAGACGAGAATATTTGTATGGAACGGGATTGTACAAACCCATTGTAAACACTATTATTGACGACTCAACAAAGGTATATTTCTTTAGCAAAATAAATAACTTAATGATTACTAAATTCTTATTTCAGCTCAACCTAGTCCCTCATTTTCCTGATTGTGACATTTTTCTATTTTTGTTGCATGGTACGTGTCGAGTTTAAGATTTTCTTCAAATGTAATATTCACGTGCTAGTAAAGTAATCAGTTCGTACATGCCACTGAAACCTAATTTCCAGAAATACACAGAAGCACAGATTATTTTATAAGTATAAAATTACAGGTGGACTGACGCAGAGTCGCAGCTCCCATTGTTTCTTTTTCTTGTGTTTATAAACTGTTATTAGAGGATCTAATTAACTTCGTTGCGCATATATGTTTAGAGAGACTGGTGATTTTATGGAGAGTTTAAAGGGTTAAACGTGTTTAATGTTTGTTGGCAGACGGGAAGCAAAGAAATAATGCTGTTGTCGCTCTATGCTCGATTTTTATAAGTTCAGGTTATTATAGTCTCTCATCAAATTCATTCATGCAAATTTAATTAGAGCTTTTAAATAGCAACTTTAAACTAGAAACTTTCAGCAGTTTTAGATTCAGTCTGACTTGCTTCATTTAATTAGCAACTTTCAACTAGAAAGTTTCAGTTGCCGTACAGAACAAAGGCACTTCAGGTAAAAGCCTTCGACAAAGGTCGGCAAACCGTGCCAAACATGCATCGAGCAGGTTCTCATAGCATTCGTTTTTTAAACATCACCTGCGACCTGCTTTGCGAAAGAAGTGGCAACACTTTCTGCGCAACCCACCCAATGCGCTCGACAATGCGCAGGCGCATACAGCGCAAGCTGTGGATGCTCTGTTCGGTCGAAGGGACTGAGAAGTACTGTGTCATCCACCATACTTCTCGAACTAAAGTCCTTGTGACTTTGATTTGATTCCGAAGATGAAGGAACCACTGCGTGGCTTTCGCTTCAGAACTGTCCCAGAGATTCGACAGGCAGTAGACCGCTCCATTCACACCATCAACAGGACAGACTCGCCTTCCACATAGCTGGCAACGGGTTCTGCACAACGCTGGTGACTACTATGAACGAAAGTAACAGGTCAAACATGTGTTGTGGCTAATAAATAGTTGCCACTATTTAAGTTCCAACCCTCGTACAAGGAAGGGGGGGGGGGGAGAAAATAATAAAGAGGGGTGAGGCCAATTGGAAGACTGCGCCTACGCTTCAGGGTTGTCTGCAATGAAAACATGTAATAGAAAAGCAAGCTTTATTATCGAAGAGAATCTTTTTCCGGCACTGTCTTGGAAGGTTCGTTGGCAAAGTTGTACTCTTCTTCGATGTCCTTCCGAGAGTCTTTTCGGAAGTTTAATTGGTGTTGGTTATGTCACTTTCTTTGGCAGCCTGTATGTCGAGTACTGATGGCGTGGGACATTCCTGGAAGGAGGATACCTTGTAGCAGCTGTTTCTACGCAGGGGAGGGAAGATGCAGTAGGGCGGTCTGGATGGCAAAACGGGTCGACATTGTTTGAGTTGGTACCTTCCAGGATGATCTATCATAGTGTGTGCTGGCACCACGGGGAAGCTAGGACCTCGGTGGCCACTTCTTGAAGAGATCATTGGTCTATGAGCGGTCTCCGGTAGCGTACTCGACAGCGTATAATGCGAGCGGCGACGTCTTGAGGAGTGTCCGGCCGGGGGGCGGCCCAGCCGGCGCGCCCTCCTCTTCTTCAGCGGCCCTCTACATATCATCAGCATCCTGCATCTCTCAACTGGCAGTTGAGGCGAACGTGGGGGCGCCCGTCTGCGAAGCAGTTTTTGCTGCCGCACTTTTCCGCGACAGAGGAGAAGGGGCCGGCAGATGTCTCTGCTGTAGTTGAACGGAGCTCACGAGTCAGTTATTTTTCATAGTCAGTTAATTTTCATAGAGTGGCGATAGGTCCGCCATGTTTGATGCAAATTGAACCGGCGGCCCCCATGTTATTTGGGGTATCGGCTGAGAGCTGGTGCGCAACATCCACTAGAAAATTTTACCTATTTACACGGTTCCACGTTTTAAATAAAGATTGACATTTGAATACGGATGTGGATGATGTTCCGTCGGTGTCTCCCCACTTATCAAAGCTGCGAATTGACGAGCCTGATAGTGTATTTCATAAAAATCCGGTAATGAAATCTCACGAACATGTGAGTAATACTGTTCCATACGGTTTAGTTGAGATTTGCAACAACATCTGAAGTGCCGCTCTGATCATATTTTTGTTGATTATAATGCAAGTAGATGGTGTAAAATCAAATGTTCAAATGTTTGTAAATCTATCGGACCAAACTGCGTGGTCATCAGTCCGTAGCTTACAAACTACTTAAACCTAGGTAAACTAACCTAAGGACAACACACACACCCACGCCACAGGAAGGACTCGAATCTCCACGGCGAGCAACCGCGCGCTCCGTAGCGAGACGCTTTAGACCGCTCGGCTACTCCACCGCGGCATAGATGGTGTAAACGTGCTGCGAAAGTTATAGTAAATAGTACTTGTATGACGAACAATCATTATCGGGGATTTGCCTCTGTTGGTAATGTGTTATAACTGCTTTGAAAAAGGTTAGTACAAATTTATCTGGTGTTCATTAAACGTATTAAGTCCACATACTCGTAAAATTGATGTCAAAGGATTTGACTGTGAAGTCTGGTGGACGAAATTTGAGTACAAAATATTACAGTTAAAATGCGCCTGGTTCAGCTGTCGCAAAGGCATTCCACGTGGAAACAAGGAGTCATTAATAAGTTTATTTGTTGCTATGCTGAATCAATCTAAGTTTGTTGGGCGAAATTTGAGTACAAAGACGAAAGTTACAACAGACGCACTTATAAATGCACGAGGATCAGCTGTCACAAAAACATTTGACACCGAAATAATGTATCGTTAAAACTTACGTTGTTGTAACGCTGATACAAGTAAATATTTGTTGCAAAGAACACCGGCATTTGCAAAGTGATAACTTTCTGGCTGTTACTATGGCCGCGGTGGAGTAGCCGAGCGGTCTAAGGCGCCTCGCTGCGGAGCGCGCGGTTGCTCGCCGTGGAGGTTCGAGTCCTCCCTGGGGCATGGGTGTGTGTATTTGTCCTTGAGTTAGTTTACTTACGTTTAAGTAGTTTGTAAGCTACGGACTGATGACCACGCAGTTTGGTCCGATAGATTTACAAACATTAGAACATTTTTTTGTTACTATGGCTTCCACACTTTGCAGTGATTATATGTCAACCACATGCGATCGTCAACAACAAATGAACATATTTTTAAAGAAGGTGTAGACTCTCGAAAATGTTTTTTACCTTATTATTCAACACATGTTATGCTCTTTCACCAATCACAGCAGCAACAGAAGAAGAAACATCTCAAAAACACACAAACTCTAGGTAGAAAAGAGGATTTTTTATGGCGTGTACTACAATGGAATTGTAAGATAGGTCATCGAGGCAGCTAAGTGCCATTACTCAGGAATTTTGTTTGTGTATAGACAGACCGAGGTCAAACATAGCAAAACATTTGGTATTCTTGCACGAAATATTTGCCGTTTTATCACTGCGTTTTGTGTATTTAAATTCTGAACACACCTTAGGCATATTTCACAAGCAAAAATTGTACAGAAAATAAACACTAAACACAGTGTACACTAAATACAGCATTTCACATTCAACAACTCATACCCATGCGTTCAACTATAGCATTCTACTAAAGCGTCAATATAGCGGACGCAAAGAGCGCTTAACTCGGTGTGTCAGCCACGCTATGAAATTTAAGCTGGTTGGGTGTCACGCATCTTGGCGCACACGTCACCAGTGTCTGCCACGACATAGCCGCCGTCGATTTTGCCGTCAGTACTGCGAGAAGCTCTTTCCCGCTCTTGCTTGCCTGTCTTGTATCTACGTCTTCTTCATTTCTTCTTTCCGCTGCTCCAGCCACTAGTACACTGACTTAGAAAATGTCATGGGAGAACCCACTAGTATCGTATGAAGCCTCCTCTGGTCTTGTGAACAGTAGTGAGTCGCCGTGGAAGAGAAGGAAGGAAGATTAAAGGTTTAACGTTCCATCTGTAGTGTTGTCGTTGGAAACGGTGCACGACCTGGCATCGCGTTGATAAGGAAGGGGAGGGAAATCAGCCACAACTTTTGAACATCCTGGCATTTGCCTGCAGTAGATACAGAAGAAATTTTTATTGCACAAAATTCTACAGCTCTTAAACTACTTTTTCACATAACTGCCGAAATTTTGTAGGCACTTGTCATAGCGTGCCACATGTTTTTGCATGGTCACTGGGGGTAAAATTTTACGTATCATGTCGGCGGCCTCGCATGATGATGTTGGCAACATCAACAACAAGATAGAAAATCTTTGCCCATTTGTTCGAACTACATAGAATGACTCGATTAGTGTATCGTAGAGACCATGAAGTAAACAAATAATGCTGTTCATGCTTTACGGTTGACAGGTTCTTGTATGTACCCTCGTCCGCTCAGTAAAAATAATTGACCTCGTAAAGCGAAGATTCCATGAGAAAACATCAGCGAGTGACTAAAATGCAGACTCACAGGATTTTCACTATTCAGCATCTGTTGCCAACATTATCATAGGAGGCCGCTGGGATATTTGGTAAAATTTAACCGGCACTGGGAGGTATGAAACGGTATCTTTTACGTGTTAACAAATAGAAACGGAAGTATATAATTCTCATGCCATTTTCGAATTGTATAACTTTCATTAGCCTAATATTTGAAATGGAACTACCATTTCGGTGTTCGTATATTTATACAACGCCAAGAAATAATGTTATTTCGATACTGCGAAATTCAGAATTGCAGAGCTGACAACATGTCGACTTCGTAGTTCCACCCGTGCACCGCTACATGCCTCTCCCTGCGCATCATCATTTATATCGGAATTCTCGACTTCGTAGTTTCACCCGAGCACCGCTAGATGCCTCTCCTGGCGCATCATCCCCTATATCGGCATTCATATGAAAACATCCATTTCCTTTAACCACTCTTAATCACTGCGAAAATGAAGCATTTGAACGGCACAAGAAAGTGAGTTGGGAACACTCCATGTTTCGATATTCACTTATTTTAATACGTTATTTTAATACTGCAGATGCGCTGCATTACAGCGTCTTTGGTCGAGGCGAATAGCCAATCAGTAATCTGATTGTTGGAGAATGTAGAACTTGATCCAAGCTGTAGATAGGAAAATTTCTACTTCCTTTTACCACTTTTAATGGCTAAATGCACACATGATATTTATATTCGTGAAATCTACGACAAACAATCTGTCGAATTATGTAACTTTCATTGGCTTTCTTGTACGAATAAATGAGTAATCTGTACCACAATGTTCGTGTTAGCGTATTTATATAATGATTTATTTATTTATTTATTTGTTCTTCAGGTAGATCTACGGTTTGCGATCGTTGATTCAGTTCGTGTTTGGTTGTTCGTTGGATATTTGGCTCAGCTGTTTTATTACAGAGGACGTGTAGCTCCCTGACCGGGCGCGCTGAGCCACGGCCCCCGGCTACCATTGGACTATATGTGAGTTATACTGAAAAAAATACCTTATTGTATTACTTGCTTCCGTACAGCAGTAGTGCACATCGATGCTAGTTTCGAATATCTGCGGCAAAAGAATGATGACACTACTTGAGAGACCATATAGCCCAATAATCTGAAAAGCTATCCTTATTCCTTACAGATGCCTTACTGTTATATGCCCTTATTTAAGAATCAGAAATTGAAAACCAGCTGCATTACTCACCACTAATCTGCTGTTGATAATAACCTAAGAATGTGTTTCCCGTCGGAGGTTCGAGTTCTCCCTCGGGCATGGGTATGTGGTCCTTACTGTACGTTTAAGTGGTTTGTAAGTCTAGGGACTAATGACCATAGCAGTTTGGTCCCATAAGTTTACAAACATTTGAACATTTTTAAGAAGAATGCGATTGGGCGCGAGTTTGAGAGAAACCTTCACGCCAAATACACTGTGATATTCATAAGTGGTTTGTGGTGAACATTTTATCGATGCAGGTTATAAATCTGTTTGCAGAAGAAAGATTTTCAAAATTTGTAGCATTTCTAGCAGACTTTCAAATTATGCATAAAATATAAGTACCAGTACCTGCAGGTGACAAACTGAAAAGTAGACACCAGATTATTAGGTGTGTCGTGAACGCAAAAGAAGTGCAAACTCTAACGAAGAAACCGACACAATTGTGCTATTAAATGTAGTTATGGAAGCTAGAGAACAAATAGAAGACGAGATGCTTTCCATACGAAAAGCTGTGAAAAAGAGCTGCCACAGAAAACTAAAGTATAGAGACTAAACATCAAACCAAAGAGCCAAGAACATAAAATTCGCGTGCTGCGACACAAAAAATTTGGAACCATTAATGAAAGTAAGACGCCTAAATTGGAATTCTTGCTGGAGTAAATAAAAAAATACAATGACAATTCACCTACCTGCAGTGAATTAGTAATGAAAGAGTGCATCATTTGGCTATACTACTTACCGAAAGGTTACAAATACAGGGTGATTCAAAAGGTTACTCACAAACTTAAGGAGGTTATAGAGCGGTCGAAGTACAACGAGTTCGGAACTTATAACCGGAAAATAAATCCTGGGTTAATACCGTACCTCCTGCCACCAACCTCGAATGGATATAGGTACAGGGTCTTCGTCCAAGACGATCTTCCACAACTCTTACAGGTTGTAACACTTCTCGTGCGTCGTCAGATGTGGATGCAACTAGACGGAGCACCAGCACACTTCTCTCGTCAAGTGCGTGACGTACTCAGTGACACTTATGCCGAGCTTTGGACCGGAAGGGGAGGTCCCATTACATGGCCATTCTGCTCTCCTGATCTAGCGCCTCTTGACTTTTTCTTCTGGAAGCATATCAAAAGCCTTGAGTGCGATACACCAGTTCCCGACGAAGAGCAACTGATCGTCCGAATACTTGCAATGTATGATGACGATTGTGAGATGTTTAACGTACTTGGAAAAGTGCGCCAGTATTTTATTCGATGATGTTATGCCTGTATTCAATCTGGGGGTAGACATTTTGAGCATCTAGTGTTGTAAAACAAAATTTGAGAGTAAACTTTGATTTGGTTAAGTGTGTGTACAAACAATTTATTATTCATCCTGACATTCCCAGGATTGTACTGCCCACGATTATTTTTCAAGACCATAAGTTCCTAATCGAAAGTTATTGTACTTCGAACGCTCTATAACCTCCATAAGTTTTTACGCAACCTTTTGAATCACCCTGTATACCAGTGATATTATTTTTTTGAGTTTGTCCAGTAGCCATACTCGTTCTCGCTTTGTTGATGATATTTCACAAGAAACAGGAGTAACGGCTTCGATACAGTCAAGATTGGAAACAGAAGCTACCCGTCCAGACAAGGCGGAATTGCTGTGAAGCTTGTTAATTGATGATATGTCAATTAAGCAACAACTTCAGTATTTTCGCCAATAAACGCTGTGGGGAAAAGCAACCAATACTTTGTCAGCGCTTTTTTGTGTCAATATTGCTTAGTAGTTGCGTTCAAGCAGTAGCTCCATTTTCTTAATAAGCTTACAAATAACCGAAGTTTCTCAACTGAAAGCAGCTGAAACGAAAGGAGCTGCGTGTCTAACGCCATAAGTGTTCCACTCTGTAGCAGTCCGAAATAGTTAGAGCCCTGGAATAGTCGGTAGACAGCGCTTTGCGGCGACCGGCCGAACTACATGAAGTAACAAGCGTAGGTAAAAAGGAGTGCCGAGACTATTAGTACAGTCCACCCACCTCTCCTTCAGAAATTAGGAATATAATACTCTCAAGCGCTTACTTATGGCTTTTCCAGCAGGGTATTTAAAGCTTGTTCCGAAGAGATAAGTAGGATTCTTAGTCATATATGTAATAGCTCTTTAAAGCAGGGTATTTTCTCGGATAGACAGAAATATGCCATCGTTAAATCTTTGCTGAAGAAAGGGGATACCTCTGATGTCAACAACTACCGCTTCATCTCACTTCTGACAGCTTTATCCAAAATTTTTGAAAAAGTTATGTATTCTCGAGTAGCTTCACGTATTAGTAATAATAAAGTTCTAACAAAATGTGTTTGGTTTTCAAAAAAGCTTTTCAACAGAATGCTATATATACCTTCACTGATGAAATATTAAATGCTCTGAATAACCGGACGTCACCAATTGGGATTTTTTTGTGATCTCTCAAAGGCCTTTGATTGTATAAATTATGGGATTCTTGAAAAAATTCAAATGTTTGTAAATCTATCGGACCAAATCGCGTGGTCAACAGTCCGTAGCTCACAAACTACTTAAACCTAGGTAAACTAACCTAAGGACAACGCACATACCCATGCCCCAGGGAGGACTCGAACCTCAAAGGCGAGCAACCGCGCGCTCCGCAGCGAGACGTTTTAGACCGCTCGGTTACTCCACCGCGGCTATGGGATCCTTCTAGATAAGCTTAAGTTTGTGGTTTGAGTGGGACAGCGCACGAATGGTTTAAATTATACTTAACTGGGAGAGTGCAGAAAGTTGAAATAAGCAGATCACATGATACAGAAACAATTAATTCTTCTAACTGGGAGTTATCAAAAATGGGGTCCCACGAGGTTCGGTCTTGAGTCCTTTGCCGTTCTTCATATATATTAATGACTTACCATTCTATATTCAAAAGCTGTCGTCTTTTTGCTAACGATACAAGTATAGCTATCACGCCTGACAAACAGGAATTAACTGATGAAATTGTAAATGATGTCTTTCAGAAATTATTAAGTGGTTCTCTACAAATGGACTCTCATTAAACTTTGATAAAACCCAGTATAGACAGTTTCATACAGTAAATGGCATGGCAACATTAATAAATTTAGACTTTGAACATAGATCTGTAGCTAAGGTAAAATATTAAGAATTTCTAGGTGTTTGCATTGATGACGGATTGAACTGGAAGAAACACATTGAAGATCTGCTGAAACGTTTGAGTTCAGCCACTTATGCTATCAGGGTCATTGCAAAATTTGGTGATATACATCTCAGTAAATTAGCTTACTATACCTATTTTCATTCACTGCTTTCATATGGGATCATATTCTGGGGCAATTCAACATTGAGTAAAAAAGTATTCATTGCACAAAAGTGTGTAATCACAGTAATTGCTGGAGCCCATCGAAGATCATCCTACAGATATTTATTTAAGGATCTAGGCATCTGTAGCATGGATCTTGTCCACCCAAAATATCTCTGTAACAATAACAGCTATTGGAAAACGACTTTCACCGGTATCAATGTATGGCTGGGGCCCATGAATGTACATATTTGGAAACATTCTAAAACGAAAGCAAATGTGTTTTTAACACAAACTTACGTTTTTTTTAAATGGACACCCTATATTTTTTCTTCAGCAATCCATAGTATGACAAATAACATAAACAATGGCGTTGATTGCATCGCAATATTCCAATTACATCCCGAGATATTTCGACGCAAAGTTTACGCTTGAAAAGCCCGAAATACGCTGCTAGCGCACGTCCTGAGGCTCAGGCGTGACCCCATGCTGCCCGTAATCGCGATGTGATTGACATGCGTAATCGCACTTCCATACTTACCAAGAGGTCCGAAACGAATAATACGGTCTGCTGCCATCCTGCATTAAAGTCGTACATTCCAGCAGGTATTTATCCCATAGGATATGGGTGATGCGGTTCTGTAACATATCTGTGTTCTGCAACGTTAGTCACAAAGTTAACTTCGCTTATCGTTAATCCGTTACTAAAAAGGTAATGCCGTTCAACGTTAAAACTTAACTTTACAGTAGATCTAGCGCAGTGACAGTGAATCATTCACTCATAATATTAAAATTCATGTTGATGGTTTTAGCAAGTGGACTACAGGTTTTACCGTTGTTTAGGTAAAAATGTTTTGATTTGGGAAATTCAGGTAAGACATAGAAGATGAATGTAAACATCTTTAACCAATTGGTTTTATTCTCACATAATTATCAATGTTTATCTAATGCGTTACATGACAAATTGTTTCAAACACATGTTTCTGAACATCACTGGGTAAAATGGCCCTTTGTAGAAACTCGCACTGTGATACCAGCACTACATACTAAAGATAGCGTTCACATATCATGCTCAAAGTGATAACCATTGGCTTGCATACATAGGGTCACTCTGCGGGTGAAGGATGCCCTACTTCGTGTTACTGTTTCCTCTTTGATGGCATCAATAATGCGTTGCTTCATGTTCTCTGGTGTTGTTGGTTCATGTTGGTAAACAGCATCCTTCACTGCTCCCCAAAGAAAAAAAATCCGGCGGTGTAACGTCCAGAGATCGGGCAGGCCACCTAACTGGGGACCACGTCCAATCCACCTACCAGGGAACTTACGGTTCAGAAGTCGTCGTGCTCTTAAGTCGTTATGTGCAAGGCATCCGTCATGTTGATACCACATGACCATTCTCCTGTTCAGAGGTCCGGTGTCCAAGAGAACAGGAAGATTGTGTCGTATGAATCTGGAGTAGCGTCTGCCATTTTGGACGCCATTTACAAAGAAAGGTCCGATAATGGTATCTCCAATAATCCCATAACAAACGTTCACTTTCCACGGACGTTGATGCTCTACCTGGCGGAGCCATTTTGGATTGTCTGCGGACCAATAATGCATATTCCTCATATTGACAATTCCTTTGTTGGAGAATGATGCCTCGTCGGTAAAGAGAACATCTGCAAAAAAATTTGGATTAGTCAGGAGTTTTTGCTGAGCCCACCGACCAAATGTTACCCTGTTTCTGAAGTCATTTCCATGAAGTTCAAAAATGTTCAAATGTTTGTAAAGCTTATGGGACTTAACTACGGGGTCATCAGTCCTTAAACTTACAAACTACTTATGAACTACTTACGAACTAGGACGGCACAAATATCCATGCCCGAGGGGGGATTCGAACCCCCGACCGTAGTGGCCGTGCAGACCGTGACTGAAGCGCCTCAGTCCCCTCAGCCACCGCGGCCGGCTCATTTCCATGAAGTTCCTGGTGTAAATGAACATGGTAAGGATGAACTTTATGACGTCGAAGAATACGCTGTGCACTTGATTTCGGCACACCAACTTCACGTTCAATTTGAAGTGTGCTGATGTGAGGATTCACAGCTACGGTAGCGAGCACAGCAACTTCAGCACGTTCATCTGTGCGTGTTCTAGGACGGTGTCTAGGTCTTGGATTTAAGCTTCCCGTTTCACGTAGACGAGATGTGAGACGACCAAACATCCGGCGCGAAGGCGATGGCTTGTCAGGGAATCGTCTTCTGTACAGTCGTTCTGCCTGAACAGAATTTCGCCCGCCTACAACAGGGTACAGTACAGGTATGTAGAGTAGGGTAGAAAACAGACATAGCCGGCCGCGGTGGCCGAGGGGACTGAGACGCTTCAGCCACGGTCTGCACGGCCACTACGGTCGGGGGTTCGACTCCCCCCTCGGGCATGGATATTTGTGCCGTCCTAGTTCGTAAGTAGTTCATAAGTAGTTTGTAAGTTTAGGGACTGATGACCCCGTAGTTAAGTCTCACAGACTATACAAACATTTGAACATTTGAAAACAGACATATTAACGTAATAATCATAAACAAACAAGCAATCTAATAACGTATTTGCCGTCAACGCACATTCTCCATAGATCAGCAGCATTTCTACCATATCTTCATGTGTGTACATAATACAGTATAAGTTCCATAACACAACGTTTATTCACAATGTGCACTACCTCGGTGCCGTCTCTAGATTACTCTGATGCACGACTACACTGGCAAGCGGTGTACTGCACGCCAAAGCAACAACAAATGGGATGCTCGGAGGGTGGAGTACAGGAGTTTGCAGGGGTCGCAAATCACAAACAAGGCGAAGTGGTAACTGTGGCTGTAGTGGGAACTACGTTGGACACGTGTCTAGTTAGCGCTAGGCCCTGGATGAACGAGTGCGCGAAAGGCACAATGGGTCATTTAACACATTCGATAAAGCTTATTTTGGGTGTGCAGGATAAATAAGACAACCTGACTGATGTATACCGATCGGTACTGGATCATATTGTGTACGTAGACACATAAAACGTGCAAGAGGGAAACAATTATGTGCTTATGAGAGTTGATGGCAGCAGACCGTATTATTCGTTTCGGACCTCTTGATAAGTATGGATGTAATTGGAATATTGCGATGCAATCAACGCCATTGCTTATGTGATTTGTCATGCTATGGATTGCTGAAGAAAAAATATAGGGCGTCCATATAAAAAAAAAAAAAAATAAATAAATAAATAAATAAAAAAAATAAACATAAGTTTGTGGGTGGACAAGATAGCTGGGACACCCTGTATATATTGACTCATGAAATGTTTCATTAACAATCTGACCTAATTCAAAAATAATAGCAGTGTGCATAGCTACAACACTAGGAGAAAGGTTAAATCTAACTTTGGCACTGAAAGGGGTGTATTATGCTGCCACAAAAGTCTTCGGTCACTTATCATGTAATATCAAAAGTCTGACAGATAGCAACTGACATTTAATAAGAAATTAAAGGAATTTCTAAACGGCAAGTCCTTCTACACTTTAGATAAATTTTTAGATAAAACTTAAAAAATGGACCCTCCCACCTGGTGAGGGTCCCACACTGGGCAACAGTACTCCAGGAGAGGACGCACAAGTGTGATGTAGGCAGTCTCTTTGATGGAGCTGGTGCATCATCGAAGCGTTCTGTTAATGAAACGTAACCTTTGGTTCGCCTTCCCCACAATATTTTCTATGTGTTCTCTCCAGTTTAAGTTGTTCGTAATTGTAACTCCTAGGTATTTAGTAAAATTGACGACCTTATGGTTTGACTGATTTATCGTGTAATTGAAGTTCAGCGGATTTCTTTTAGCGGTCATGTGTATTACTTCACACATTTCATTATTTAGTGTCAATTGCAAATTTTCGCACCTTGTAGAAATTTTGTCTAAATCGCTTTGCACTTGCTTTTGATCCTCTGTTGACTTCACTAACCGATAAACGACATCATCATCCGCGAGCTATTCAGATTGTCTCCTAAATCTTTTATAACCACAAGGAAGAGTAGGGGACCTATAATGCTTCCCTGGGGAGCGCCAGATATCACTTCTGTTTTACTCGATGACTCACCGTCAATGACAACGAACTGTGTCCTTTCTGATAGGAAATCGTGAATCCAATCGCACAATTGGGGAGATATTTTATAAGCACGCAATTTCATTAGAAGCCGCTTGTGGGGTACAGTGTCAAAAACCTTCCGGAAATCCAGAAATATGGAATCGATTTTAGATCGCTTGTCGATGGCACTTATCACTTCATGTGAATAAAGGGCAAGCTGTGTTTCGCAAGAGCGATACTTTCTGAATCCGTGTTGACTATTGGTTAATAGGTCGTTCTCTTCGAGGTAGTGCATAATGTTCCAAAATCCTACTGCAAATCGACGTCAATGAGATTGGCCTGTAATTATGGGGATCACTCCTATTGCCTTTCATGAATATTGGAGTAACTTGGGCAACTTTCCAGTCTTTGGGTACGGATCTTTCGCTGAGTGATCGGTTGTAAATTATAGCTAAGTACGGAGCTATTGCGTCGGCATACTCTGAGAGGAATCTAGCTGGTATACAATCTGGCCCGTAAGATTTGTTTTTGTTTAGTGACTTAAGTTGCTTTAGTGCTCCAGGAACATCTAACTTTCGCATGCTGGCAGCTAGTCTTGGATTGAATTCTGGAGTATTCACTTCGTTTCTTTGGTGAACGAATTTCGGAAAGCTGTGTTTGGTAATACTGTCATCGGTAGTATTATCATTGCTATCGCCTAGTGAAGGTATTGTTTGTGTTTTGTCGCTAGTGTACTTCACATATGACCAGACGTTCTTTGGATTTTCTGCAAGAATACGAGACAGGATTTCGTTGTGTTAACTACTATAGGCTTCTCGCATTGAAGTCCGCGCTAGCTTGCGAGTTTCAGTAAAATATTGCCAGTCTTGTGGAACCTATGTCTTTTTAAATTTTGCAATCTTCTTTGCTTCTGCAACAGTGATCTGACCTGTTTTGTGTACCACGGGGGTCATCCCCCTCTTTTATTAATTTATTTGGTATAAATCTCTCGATTGCTACTGATATTATGTCTTTGCAAGTAAGCCACAACTGATCTACACTCGCATTTTTAGTTTTGAAAGACTGGAGACTATCACTCAGGAAAGCGTGAAGCGAATTTTTATCTGCTTTATTGAATAGATATTTTTTCGTTTATTTTTGGTGCATTTGCGAATTTCGATATTTCTCGCTACTACAACTCCCAACTCGCAACTACAACTCCCAATCCCTGTATCTGTTTTGAGGTTCTTTACTAGCTCAGGATTATTTTTTGCTAGGAGATCAAGGGTATTTTCGTAACTACTTACTATTCTAGTGGGTTCATTAACTAACTGTTCGAAGTAGTTTACAGAAAAAGCATTCAGAACTAGTTCTGTTGTCCTCATTGTAAATTAGTTTAAGTATTATGGAATTATCTTCTTTACTTCGGCCATCAGAAGTTATCTGAATTCTAGGGATGATGACCGTAGCAGTATGGTTCAATAGGTTTACAACAACAACCTAAATCTGGATGGCCGGAGGTGGATTTGGCCCACCGTCCTCCCGAATGCGAGTCCAGTGTGTTACAACTGCGCCATCTTGCTCGGTGTGTGGTCACTCCAATAAGACCACTGTATCATCCATAACTAACCTTTATAACCAGTAAGTGGGCTGTGGGCAAGAAAACTATGGCTCCCGCAGCCAGTTACGAACTTTTCGGGTCAGTAGTGAGCTCCTTCAGTTCTACCTCATTATTTTGCTACTGACAAGGAAAGTACTTGGGCTCGAACAAACACATATACATAAAAATTGTATGAGAGATAATGTAAAGATCCCTTATTGCACTAGTGATACTCCCGCATCTGCAAAACTCTGCAGTCGTCCGTTAGAGGCCTCTGCGTGTGCCATGCCGCATTGCAATTTGACCTGTCGAATCCAGTAGGGACGGTGTAGTGTGCCTCTGAAGTTGCGTTTCGTGGTGCTATTTGTGTGGTGAAGCGTCAGATGGGGCGGCGATTGCTGATCAATCCTGCTAATGTATTGTGATTAGTTGAGATGAAGTTACGAAGAACCCTTCTTCGTGAAGATGGTATTAGTGTAGAAGATGAATCATTTGCATGCTTTCTCGTATCTATTATGGTACAGAAATATGAGCATAAGTTAGATACTGTTGTTACAAACTCATAATAATGATAATAGGGATGATAATGACGACAACTCATTGCAAGCGGTAGTGCTACGGTAAGTGCGGGAAGAGGCGATGGAAACAGTGGCAGTGAATACCAACAGTCTTTCGGGAAGAAGGTTAAAGTTGCAACTATCATCGCGGCTTTTGATGACAATTCGCTAGAGAACATGTACGACGATTATTACATAAGTTATATTTAGGATATCTGTATTACGTATGACGTCTACAATTACATCTACAGTGCTATCTAGAGCATGGTTGCAGAGCTTTGCAGAAAAACGACACCCACCAGCACATTGAGGTGTACGTAGAGATACTGTAACCAAACGTTCATACGGATATGTTTGTTCGAGCAAATGTACTTTCTATGTGAGTCGGACATTCATACATTACAAATTTCAGAGTTTACTTCGTAGTTTAGTGGTGCTCGTGAAAACCGAACGAAGAAGTGTGAAACATATCATCAGTAGATAAAATTGCAAGGTACAGCACTCAGGAAACAGAACATTTAATTAAAGACACCACATAAAGGTAGCATAACGAAGGAGAGTTATGCATTGAACAGTTTTCATTACCTGTTTTGGCGAAAAATATGATTCAGAGCTGTAAAGCGTGTTCTGTAACCGTAAATATCGGTTCAAGAGTTCTTGAATATAGATAAAATTAGTTATTAGTGTAGAAGCAAGATTAACCTACTACTCGAAGACGTTTAGAGTCCACCAGAGGGGGCATTGTTATCAGGAATTAATCTTAATTGGGTTATTCGTTAGAACCAATGGAGATGAAATTTCTTTCATAGGTAACATCTTGGTGCAGCTTCTTACATTATCAAAACTAGCCTATACTGGACCAACGCGTAGGGTACAAGAAGCCGCAATGCATATCATATTCCTATTTCGTGAAACACTGTTTCAATAAAATTTACGGACAGTGATCTACATATACATAAATACTGAAGTGTATGGCAGAGGGTTCATCGAACCGCTTTTATGATATTTCTCTACAGTTCCATTCTCTAATAGCTCGCGGGAAAAGGAACACCTAAATCTTTGCGTTTCCGATCTGATTATTCTTATTTTATTTTGATAATGATGTCTTTCTATGTAGGTAGGTGCTAACAAAATATATACGCATTCAGAAGAGAAATTTGGTGAAAGAAATTTTGCAAATAGGTCTCGTCGCAAGAAGTAACGCTTTTGTTTTAATGATATCCACCCCAACTCGCGCATCATTTCCGTGACGCTCTTTACGGATCTTCCGATGTCTGTAAAGTTTATGGGACGTTCCAAGGGAGGATTCGAACCTCCGACGTGGGAGGCCGCGTGATCCGCGACGTGGCGCTCCAGACCGCTCGGCTACTCCCGCGCGGTACTCTCTACCCTATATCGCGATGATGCAAAACGAATTGACCTTCTCTGTATTTTCTCTAAATCGTCTGTCAGAAACCACTCGGCGTGCATCCCACAATGAGCAACAACACTCCAAAATAGGACCCACAAGTGTGGTGTAGGCAAATTTATTTATTACGACTGATGCTTCTAAGTGTTCTGCCAACGAAACGTAACGTTTTGTTCGCTTTCCCTACAATATCTTCTATGTGTTCTTTCCAATTTAAGTTGTTCGTAATTGTTGCTCATAGGTACTTAGTTGAATTTACGGCCTATAGTTTTGACTGATTTACCGTGTAAATTTAGTTTAACAGATTTCTTTTAGTGATCATATGGATGGATGACTTCCCACTTCTCATTATTAAAGGTCAATTGCCATTCTTTTTAACATGCAGCTATCTTACCTGAATCAGTTTGTAGTTGCTTTTGATCTTCTGGTGACTTTACTAACCGATAAGTGATCGTATCATCCGCAAAAATCTTAAGAAAGCTACTCAGATTGACTCCTAAATCGTTTAGAAAGATAATGAACAGTAGAGACTTACCGCCAATTACAACGTACTGCGTCCTTTCTGACTGGAAATCACGAATCCAATCGCACAATTGTAGCGATATTTCATAAGCATGCAGTTCGATTAGACGACTCTTATGAGGTACAATGTCGAAAGCCTTCCGGAAATCTAGAAATACGGGATCTGTTTGACATACCCTGTCCATAGCACTCATCACGTCATGTGAGTAAAGGGCAAGCAGTGTTTCACAAGATTGGTACTTTCTGAATCGGTGTTGAATATGCGTCAATAGGTCGTTCTCTTCGAGGTGGTTTATGCTATTTGAGGAAAATATATGTTTTAAAATCATGCTGCAAACCGACGTCAATGATATACACCTGTAATTTTGCGGATCACTCCTATTGCCTTTTTTTAATATTGGCTTAGCCTGTGCAACTCTCCATTCTTTGGGTATACTTCAGCACTGGTGCTAAATTACCATAGTTCCAACGACCCCTGCTGGACAGGAAGAGTAGAGAGAAGGGCGAAGTGTCGAAAAATTCAGGTACGAAGTGTACACCATGACGCAACCTGATGTGGGTTCACGGTAACGGTTGTGAGAAACAGGTTTAGGGTAGACCAGAAATGCGCGGTTCACTGGCTGGAATGTGGCGCAAGGTTGAGGTGACTGGAGCCCCTTGGCCGCACAGGATGCACGCAATTTGCGTCAGCCATGACGCTACTCTGTTGTCAGCTGTGGCAGCCGGGCAAACACACCTCTCCCGTCAATAATGGAACAAGCACAGAAGCGGGAAAAGGATGACGGAAAATTCGATTTTTTTTACATTTTCGTATCTACAAATAGGTACAGAGGCGTGCACGTGAGAGATCTGAAATATTGATTTCTAATACAGACTGGCAAAGCCATATACAATACCATTGGTGTCACCGAAGTCTCATTGCCATATTCCTATACTATAACTCCGTGATAATATAAAAAACATAAAAATATGGATGAACTAACGCAATTACGCTGTCTTTACAGTTTTGATATAATGGTCAATTTGTGTATTGTAACTTTTTTTATAGAAAACGCAATATACATATAGTAATGAGTGGGCCTAGTATTGATTTGCTGTTTTTACTTATCTGTTACCAATTTCATTAAATTTCGGCATTTCTTTCAATAGTATGGGCATTATAAAAGAGCTATTTGTCGTAGAGAAAACGTATCTTTATTAAGTGTTCTTGCGAAATCTACAGTCTGCTTTGATAAATACAGTAATGAGTCGCGTCAATTTTCAATTTTTATTAATCCGTTACTAGTGTCGATCAACTTCGGCTTTTCTTTCAATAGTGTGACCATTACAAATAGGATATTTGTCGTAGAATACACGTAATTGCGTGGTTATGGTATATCGCCCCAAATTTGCGACTGGATAGGGGATTTCCTGTCAGAGAGGACACAGTTCGTAGTAATCGATGGTAAGGCATCGACTAAAACAGAGGTGATATCGGGCGTTCCACAGGGTAATGTTATTGGTCCTCTGCTGTTCCTTATTTACATAAACGATTTAGGGGAAAATCTAAGTAGCTCTCTTAGGTTGTTTGCAGATGACGCCGTCATTTACCGTCTAGTAAAATCATCTGAAGATCAAAACCAACTGCAGAAAGATCTGAATAAGATATCAGTATGGTGTAAAAATTGGCAATTGACTCTAAATAATGAGAAGTGTGAAGTCGTCCACATGAGTACGAAAAGAAATTCGTTAAACTTTGTTTACAAGATAAATCAATCAAAAGTGAAGGCCGTAAACTCCACAAAATACATAGGAATTACTATTACTTCAGACTTAAATTGGAAAGAACACGTAGATAATGTCGTGGGAAAGGCGAACCAGAGATTGCGTTTTATTGGCAGAACCCTTAAAAGATGCAACAGTACTACTAAAGAAACTACGTACACTACGCTTGTCCGTCCATTTTTTGAGTATTTCTGCCCACTGTGGGATCCTTATCAGATTAGTTTGACGGAGGACATCGAAAGAGTCCAAAGAAGGGCAGCTTGTTTCGTACTGCCACGATACAGGGGAGACAGCGTTACGGAAATGATACAGGATCTAGGATGGGAATCATTACAACAATGGCGCTTATCGCTGCGGCGGGGCTAATTACGAAACTCAAATCGCCATCATTCTCCTCCGAATGCGAAAATATATTGTTGACTCCCACTTACATAGATAGAAATGATCATCAGAATAAAATACGAGAAATCAGAGCTCGAACGGAGAGATTGAGGTGTTCTTTCTTCCCGCGCGCTATTTCAGAATGCAATGGGAGATAAATAGTACAATGGTGGTTCGATGAACCCTCTGTCAGACACTTAAATGTGATTTTCAGAGTATCCTATGTAGACGTAGATGTAGATGTATCTTTATTCTTCTGAGTAGTTTCCAATAACTACAGTCTGCCTAAACTGTATGTAAAATGCTCTTCTCATTACACTAAATTAACTACTACAAACGTATTACGTCAAATACAAAGCATATTAAAACCAACTGATAAAGCTCACAACGTCAGTTTCGCGACATATCATCGTAGTGCCATACGGAAGTTTTTGACGTGACGTGAATCAAGATGGTGGCGTCAGACTTCAGTCACAGAAGTAAGATTGCCAGTCTAGGAATGGTCGTCTGTGATTTGCAATACATAACGCTCTACCACATTCAATTTTTGTACCTTTAATTTGTTTCTAAAACAAAACAAAAAACAATGAGTTCACATCTCTATTACATTATCTGCTGGATGAAGTTCTTCCATGTTGCATTATATGTTGGACAGAATTTTCTGTATTGCATTGTATATTGGATTCAAGGGGAGTGAAGTTCACCAGTGTAATTTTGCTTATGTGGAAGTAAAATAACTTCTAACGGGAAACGAGACAATGTGAATGTTAATAGATAAATTGTCCACCCCTACACTATAGAAATGTTACGTGCTGACTAAGTTACTATCGATTAACATCAAAGGAATATTTCTTTCTGTCTCACTCTCACAATTTCCTCTATCATTTATGTCTAATGTTAATATCTAGGTTTCGGCGCACGCGAACTGTGTATGTGTTAGAGCTGACATCAAATAAAGTTTCCTCACTTACAGTGATTTATGTAAAAGAGAAAGATAATCTTTCTGTAACTTCTTTATTTTCTTGAAAAATAAAATATCACTTTACATCTGTAGACACTGTCACGAGTTAGCGGAATGAGTGTGAGCATGTTGGGACGATAATTTCGCATTCCCCGGGGCTCTTGGAAGTTGTCAAAATTATTAGGAAAGACTGTATGCTTCTTATTTAGCCTCCAGTTAGATCACTATGCACTCTTATTTAAGAGCTATTGATGACGATAGAAGTATATATTACATTATCAGTTTCACTGCCATGCTGTGCTAAATGTGCTGAAAGGGGGACTTAACTGTAAGACGTAATGTTCCTGCTCTCGATTTCTGGATTTACACAGAATTTAGATGTTATTGCAGGCCGCGGTGTAGTAGCCGAACGGTCTAAGGCGTCTCGCTGCGGAGCACGCGGTTGCTCGCCGTCGGAGGTTCGAGTCCTCCCTGGTATATATATATATATATATATATATATATATATATATATATATATATATATATATGTATATGTGTGTGTGTGTGTGTGTGTGTGTGTGTGTGTGTGTTTGTCCTTAAGTTAGTTTACCTTAATTTAAGTAGTTGGTAAGCTACGGACTGATGACCACGCAGTTTGGTCCGAAAGATTTACAAACATTTGAACATTTTTGTTATTGCAGTTTGTTCAAAATAACTACTTTTCTTGCAATGTGATTATTCTAAGAGGTACAAGCGAAACACAGAGCTTGGGTTCTCTTTATCTTTGGGTTATGTTTATGATCTTGATTATTGTTGTTGTCATCTCATCAGTTACCTGTATTTTTACTATTATAGACCACATCTAATCTTCGAATCACGGGCCTTGCTGAAGTGTGGTACCTCAATAATACAGATAGGCGCACCATAAGTGCAACCACAACGGAGGGCTTACATACTGAGAGACCCGACAACCTTCTGGTTTCTGAACCGGGGCAGCGACCTTTTCAGCATTTGCAGGGGCAATAGTCTCTATGATTGAGTGATTCAGCCTTGTAACATCAGCCAACGTAGCTCATCCGTGCTGGTCTGCGAACGTTTGAAAGCAGCGGGAAACTACAGCCATTATTTTTCTCTGCGACACTCAGCTCCATTGTACGCGTAAATGTTGATGGGTGGCGCAGAGGTAGAAAAACCCGGATTAGCCAGCATGGCGGTTGAAATCCCCACCCGTCCACTAAGTAAGAAACTGAGAGGGGTGGGAGGGGGTAGGGTTGGGGGGGGGGGGGGAGCACGGCCGCATCACGCGGACCGGACTTCACAAGATTAGCACCAACAAGTTTTTGTGGCCACAGTGAGTACTTCTCTTCGGTATTAAACGTAATGCTTATGTTTGGCTCGAGGAAAATCTGCCGTCACCTTCGAAGTCTGACCTGTGAATACATATTGTCGCGTTGAAATAGGAGCAGGCTTGACTTCGAAGGCAACTGAACACAGCACTTGTACTCAAAGCACGTTTATTACGAACTTAGCATACACGCAGCACTGACTGCCTCTCGGGCAGAGTGCTCTGCTATTTATACACAGACAGAATGTACCAGAAATTAGAAGAACAGTTAGCATAAGAAACAAGTAGCATTTACAAGTGAACATAAGCAACATGTAGAAACTTCTGGAATAGTTAATTACAAAGAAATAAATTTTTGCCGAGGGGCGGGATTGAACCGGTGACCTTTAGGACCGCAGTCGGTGACGCTATCCACTGCGCCACGCCAGCAGCCGCTGTAAGTGGTATCTCGCGGCAATATCAATGTTATGTCTACGGTTCTATTGCGTTACAACGTTGCCCTTTCTATGAAATAGACCTGTAACTGAAAAACAACGGGATCCGACTGTCTTTAATGCAATCTCAAATAGTGCACTAACTTTCATAGCGCAACACAACAAATTTCTTGATTATCAAATGTTCAAATGTTTGTAAATCTATCGGACCAAACTGCGTGGTCATCAGTTCGTAGCTTACGAACTACTTAAACTAAGTTAAACTAACCTAAGAACAAAAGACACACACACGCGCGCGCGCGAGCGCGCGCCAGGGAGGACTCGAACCTCCAACGGCGAGCAACCGCGCTCTCCGCAGCGAGGCGCCTTAGACCGCTCGGCAACTCCACCGCGGCGTTGATTATCAGACGGCTTTTGACAGCGTACCTCAATAAACGGCTTTTAATGAAATTCGTAGTTAGAGAATAGCATCTCAGATTTGTGATTGGATTGCAGATTTCCTGGCAGAGAGGAAACAGTTCATAGCAACTGTTGGAAATGCATCTAACGAAACATACATACTCATCTACATAACCCATCCGAGAGAAACTTGAGCAGTTCTTTGAGGATGCTAGCAGACGATGCTGTCATTTATCGTTGAGTAAAGTCATCTGTAGATCAGAACCAAGCACAGAACGATTTAGATACTTAGAGCGCGTAAATTGTTATTTGACCCTAAATAATGAAAAGCGTTAAGTCGTGCACATGACTACTAAAAGGAATCCGTTAAACTTCGTCCATAAGATGAGTCAATTCAATCTGAAGGCAGTAAATGCAGCTAAAGACCTAGGAATTACGTTTACAGCAGACTTAAATTGAAGAGAAAATATAGATAGTGTCGTGGGAAGGTAAAGCAAACACCACGTTTTAGTGGGAGAACACTCAGAAGATGCGAAAGAACTACTAAAGACAATGCCTGCACTACACTTGTCTGTTATCTTTCGGAGCACTGCTGTACAGCAGTGTTTTTCAACCTTTTCGAATATGCCACCCCCTTCCAAATAAAAATATTCTGGCGACTCCGTCTTCAAAAACTATTACAAATCTACGTTATTTCAAAGGAAACAAATTTAATCTTCTCTAATCTTCAGATTCCTTTTAAATTGTTTTATTATATATATTTTCTGAATAAAACAAAATATCCTATTTTTACATGATTTTCGATAGCCGCGGTGGAGTGACCGAGGCGTCTTGCTGCGGAGTCTGTGGAGGTTGGAGTCCTCCCTCGGGCATGGATGCGTTCCTTGTCCTTAGTTTAACTTCGATTAAATAGCTTAAAAGCCTGGGGACTAATATCCAAATAAGTTATCCTTTAGATTTACAAACTTTTGATTTGATTTCCGACAGAAAAATATACTTTGCTTAACTACTGTTTCGAGCTGAAACTAATTACGATAACTAAGAAAGGTCCTACTGTATAGGAAATTTGTAAAGTAGGTTTTTTTTTCGAATTTTTTAAAATTACTTCTTGCATCAAGTTTTTTATCTGTAGATTGGTCCCTGAGATCAGTTTTCAGACTGCGCTTATTCATCATTAAACACTGTATTATAAAACACCCTATGGTCCATACAATTAATAATGAATGTTAGACAAGGAACTCCGTAATTTTAATATTACATATGTTTAACTTAGACTTACGTTTTTGTATTATGGGCAAGTACTTCCTATGACGGCGATCCGCCGAGCAAGACTGTTCGGCGCCCCTGGGAGTCGCGAGTCGCAGGTTGAATAACACTGCTATAGAGTGTCCGGTAGGATATCGAAAGAGTGCAAAGACGGGCAGCTCGTTAAGTACTATAGCGATACAGGGGATAGTCACGGAAATGATACAAAGTTGGAGAGGAAATCCTTACAACAGCGTTTACCGTCGTGCCCAGATCTACTTTCGAAATTTCGATCCCTGACTTTCTCCTTCGAATGTGAAAGTATATTGTTGCACCGACCTACAGACGGAGAAATTGTCATAACGTTAAAATACGAAAAATAAGAGCGCAAAAATGTTCATATGTTTGTTAATATTATGGTACTTAACTAAGGCGTCCTCAGTCCCTTAACTTACAAACTACATATAAACTAACTTACACTAAAGACAACACAACCATCCATGCCCGAGGGAGGATTCGAACCCTCGACGGGGAACGGCCTCGCGCATCGGAGCATAGCGCCTCAATGCGCTCGGCACTCCGCCGCGGCAAGAGGGCAAATGGAGAGATTTAGGTAATCTTTCTTCCCGCGCGTAATTCGAGAATTACTTAGATCTTATTTGCAGAGATCTCCATATTGATGTAGATGACTCTTAGCATAATGTGAAGAAAGTTAATTAACAAACAACATTTTGTTCAAATGTTTGTAAATCTAAGGGGCTCAGCTTGTGGGGTCATTACTCCCTAGGCTTAGAAACTGCTTAAACTAACCTAAGGACAAACATATACGCATGCCCGAGAGGGGACGCGAACGTCTGACGGCGAGCAACCAAGCGCTTCGCAGCAAGACGCCTTAGAACGCTCGGCCACCGCGGCATGTGATCGCTGCATGTTGATGAGGATTGTGACGAAAAATAAGAGGACTTACTTTTGTTTAATTTTTACTGTCCGTTAGTGTAAGTAGATACTTCACTATAGGAAACATATGTGAGATTCCGTTAGTATGAGGAGATGAAGAGGCTGGCTCAGGGCAGCGTAGGGTGGAGAGCTTTATCAAACCAGCCTCCGGACTAAACACCACAACAAAAACAATTTCACACATGGAAATACCACTAGAAATGCATGTTTGAACTTAAATGCAGGTGCTATCCATGCTTGCAGGCCATGCTGTTGTATTTGTCCACGAACGACAGTTCTGCAGTGTCCTCAGTACATTGCAAGTGTGGTCGGAACAACGTTCTGTGCAGTGGTGAGTGCTGCTCTATGTCGGAACTATGTGACGTTCAACTGGGTCGAATCATTAGTGCTCTCGTGGTGAGTGCTTCGGTAACAAAAGGAGGAGCCGATGTGTTTGGTATTCCAAGAAGCACCGCATCAAAGACTTTACCGCAAACCGTGTGAGGAAAGCAAAAATATATCAACCGCTTGGCTACATCGTGTGCGAAAGTGATCGCGTCACGTTGATGAGGATTGTGACGAAAACTAAGAGGACTTACTTTTGTTTAGTTTTTACTATGTAGCGTCTGTTCCAAAGGAACAGGCACTGGTAAAGGTCCGCAGTTACATATACGCTGGTCAAAAGAAATTGGGGATCAGTTGAGATATTTAGGTTCTGAAGTATTGTCATCAATAGTTTTGTGTCTCGGCCTTGTCGCCACTTTTATGTCTCGTTTCCGCCGGTTGTCGTAGGTGTCGGTGGCTGAGTACAAAGAAACCGACACAGGAATAAAGGATGCACGCGTGTGCAGGTACGGAGGTGACCAGTCAGTGGGACAGCAGAAACTAGAAACACTAGAGTAAATTAGAACGAGATATATATTTCATAGAGACTTAATAATACTTAACTTTTACATAGTTCTTGACTGCAGAATGCTGATACATAGATTAGATAGAGGCCTGCTTACTGATGATTCCTAGTTCCTATCCGATAGCCAAGTCTTAACTGGTGCCTATCTGATTCCCAAATGTTAACTGGTTCCTATTCAGTCCCAAGTGGCCGATGTAGCAGTCGTGGCCACGAGCGGAGTTGCAGCAGAGGGCGCTCGTGGCTGACGTCGTAAGAACGCCGCGCCGTGCGTGCATAGCGGCGCGCGGCGAAAGTACGTGGCGCGCACTTAATACTTGTGCGATACCACAAATAGAATGAACTAAAATGATTCGACGTCTTTCTGTCGGTTCTACGGAGTAGAGACAACAACATTACGGCTACCGAGATAGTGAAACAACAGAAATTACACAATCAGTTGGGTTCAGATAGTGTAGTGAGCAGGTAGTGCAATGCAACAAAAACTTGACTTACCCGAAGCTATGGTAAGGAGGGCCATAGGAAGGTTGGAAGCGAGACAGACACAGAGGGAGGTGGCTGTAGTTATTGGAGTGTCGCAAAGTGAAATTTAGAGACACAAGACCAAACGCAACACAGCTGAACGCATCATCCAGGCAGCAACAGACTCGCAATATCAACACAAATAGTCCTAAATCGCATTCGTTAATGTGCCTCTATACACGGAGTCCTATGGTGTGTGTCCCATTAAACCCACGACACAGTTTGGGCGGAGGAACATCAGGATAGGAGTCGTAGCGAGTGACGCCGGGTTCTGTTCACAGATGAGTCAACATTTTGTGTTCAGCCGTAAAAATCGTCGTCCCCCCATCCGGAGAGAACGTGGGGTCGAAACAGTCCTGCCTATGCGCAGGAAACATCACCATATCAAGGTGGTGGACGAAAGGTGTGGGTAGGAGTCAGTATTGGAGGACGTACTCAACTCTGTCGTTCAGATTGGCTTTTTGATTGCTCACGAGTATAGAGACGAGATTTTTCCACCTTTTGTTGTACTCTACGCTGGCGCCATGGGAGATAAAGCTCGTCCCCGTAGAGTTGCAATGGTGGACAACACTGAGGAATTTGAACGAGTTGTCAACCTTGTTCACCGGACTTAAACTCGATTCAGCATGTCTGGGATCCACTTGGCAGACTTACTGCAGCAATACCGACACCTCCCACAAATCATCCAGAGCTGGATATTGCACTCATGGAATAATGGCCAAATATCCCTCAATAGCTGATTTATAATCTTATACTCTTCATGCCACGCAGGTGTGCAACTATGATGTCCGCCCGAGGTGACCAGAGACAATATTTGAGGGCAACGAGAATGACTTTTTCACTATTATGGTAGCCCCATGGTACCTCGCTCTAAGCAAACGCCGTGTGAACCTCAGGTAGAGTTGAGACTGTGGTGTCCTAACCACCAAGGCAAGGTTGGCACCACACAACGGAAGAAGAAGTAAGAGACGGTCGCTGCCAGCGGCCCCCAATGAGATCGCAAGGTGGTCGCCACGCCCTCCTGAAGTTCGCAGCGCCACCGCCAACCGAAGTTAGCTAAGCAAGCTATCTGAAGTGAAAAGTGAGTTGTGTGGTAGACGTGCTTTAGAAGAGTGGACTACAGGAAAGGTTCTCTGTATTAGTATGTGGCCCGCTGCAGACTGTTTTAAGTTTTATTGTATATAAAGTCACGGAGATCTTGTCTACTATTGAATGTTCAGTTAGACATGAACAGGACATTGCACCAAGTTTGATTTTTGTTACGGTTTTCATGATACAGCAGTGACTGTGAAAAGAAAAGTACTGTTATGTTCTTCTGTTTCCACTAAGAAAGAATTTCTGTGTAAAATAAAAGAGTGTCCTGTTTGGAGTACATCGTGTCTCAGCCAGCGCCCTTGCCAGCCACTTGCACCTTCCTCAAATTGCCAGTAAGCAATCCACGCCAGAACGATAATAGGAACTGACTGACGACGAGAAAGCACGAATACATTAGAGACAGCAAAATATCGTACTGTATGACACAAATTACAATTGTAACCAATGTCTGAATAAAATACGTTGCAATATGTATAGTTTGTATGAGAACTCACCCGATCCCCTAATCGTTTTGTGCAGTGGAGCTGCTCCCGGTCACTACCTGCAGGCTTTTGGCTACCGTCTTGCCTGTGGTGAGAGGTAACACCTTAGACTGGGTATTCTCGGCACAATGTTGATACAGTGAATCTCGGAATATCGAGTTTCCTATTTGAGAAATGGAAAGTTCCATGCGTCTTGCTCCAACTAATATTCCGCATTCAGGGTCTGATAACTCTCGTCTGCTGACACGATCACGTCGTATTTTATTACATGAATCACCGGAGTACAAATAAAATCTCTCCCAATGCCCCACACGTTTATAAATTGTGTACATTTCCTTCATCTTTATCCGTGCTTATCGCTGTCTCATGACTTCGGCCATCTCAATGTATTTCTCTGGTACTTAGTGCTGGTATGTGCGCACAACTGTTGGTGGTCATTGAAGATGAAAGTATCGGAAGGTAAATGTCGAGAAGAGAATTCAGGACTTACTTACAGTTGATCGTAATCTGTAGAAGAATATTTTTTTTTCATTTTAAGGTGGTACCGAAGTAAACATTTATGGGGAATATTATGCACTACAGAAGGGGTGAAGAATGTAGAAATAGGGGAAGAACAGATACCTCCTACAGAAAAATAAAAGAAACATTTGGAGACAGGCAGCTGTACGAACACAAAGAACTCATATGGAATACCAGTTCTCAGCAACGAAGGAAAAACTGGAAGGTGGAAAGAATATATAGAGGGGCTATACAACGGAAATCAACTTAAAGACAGTATTGTAGGAAAGGAATAGGATGTAGATGAAGAGGAAATAGGAGATACTATACTGAGAGAAGAATTTGACAGAGCACTGAAAGACTTAAGTCGAAACAAGGCCCCTGGAGTGGACGACATTCCCGCAGAAGTACTGAAGTCTCTGGAAGAGCCAGCCATAACAAAACTATTTCACCAGGTGCGTAAGATGTATGAGACAGGGGAAATACCCTCAGAGTTTAAGAAAAATGTAATAATCCCCATTCCAAAGAAAGCAGATGTGAAAATTACAGAACCATTAGTTTAATAAGTCATGGTTGCAAAATTTTAACACGAATTATTTACAGAAGGATGGAAAAGTTGGTAGAAGCCGACCTTGGTGAAGATCAATTTGGATTCAGGGGAAATGTAGGAACTCGGGAGGCAATACTGATTTTACGGCTTATCTTAGAAGATAGATTAAGGAAAGGCAAATCAACATTTCTAGCTTTTGTAGATTTGGAGAAAGCTTTTGATAATGTTGATTGTAATACACTCTTTCAGATCTTGAAATCAGCAGGAGTAAAATATAGGGAACGGAAGATTATTTATAACTTGTACAAAAACCAGACAGCAGTTATCAGAGTTGAAGGGCACGAAAGAGATGCAGAGGTTGGCAAGGGTGTAAGACAAGGTTGTAGCCTTTCCCCAATGTTATTCAATTTGTACATTGAGCAAGCTTTAAAGTAAAGCAAGGAGCAATTTGGAGAAGGAATTAAAGTTCAGGGTGAAGAAATAAAACCATTGCGTTTTGCCGATGACACTGTAATTCTGTTAGAGACAGCAAAGGACCTGGAGGAGCAATTGAACGGAATGGACAGTGTGTTGAAAGGAGCATATAAGATGAACATTAACAAGAGCAAAACAAGGGTAATGGAATGCAGTCTTAGAAAATCAGGCGATGCTGAAGGCATTGAATTAGGTAACCAAACAATAAAGGTGGTAGATGAGTTTTGTTACTTGGGCAGTAAAATAACATGCGACTGTCGCAGTACAGAGTATATAAAATGCAGAATGGCAATGGGAAGAAAAGCGTTTTTGAAAAAGAGAAATTTGTTAACATCGAATATTAATTTAAGCATAAGTAAGTCCTTTCTGAAGGCATTTGTGTGGTGGAGTGTTGCTTTGAATGGGAGTGAAACATGGATGATAAACAATGTGGACAGGAAGGGGATAGAGGCTTTTGAAATGTGGTGCTACAGAAGAATGCTGAAGATTTGGTGGGTGGATCGCGTAACTAATGAGGAGGTACTGAACATAATTGGGGAGAAAAATTTCTGGCATACATTGACTAAAAGAAGGGATAGATTGGTAGGACACATTCTTAGACATCAAGGAATTGTGAATTTACCTTTGGAGGGAAGTGTGTGGGGTAAAAATCGCAGAGGGAGACCAAGAGATGAATATAGCAAACAAATTCAAATGGATGTAGGTTGCCGTACGTATGAGGAGATGAAGAGGCTTGCTCAGGTTAGATTAGGATGGAGAGCTGCATCAAACCAGTCTCCCGACTGAAGACCACAAGAACAACAACACAACAACACGAAGGGGTGAACGCACGCATCAATTTTAGAAAAGTCGGTAACGGCATTTGACTACAAGAGGAAAGGTCCCTAGTTCCAATCCAATCCGATACACAGTTTCGATTTGCCAAGAAACTTCAAAACAACGTACAGTTCGCTGCAGAGTGAAATACTTGATTGTGTTCTAGAATGTTATATTCGGTTTTTTCATCGCACATCAGCGTAAGTTTTAACTCATTTGAACATATTTTTAAGAGCTGTCATTGTTGTCGTGATGTACTCTTAATTAAAGGAAACCATCGAAGAGGTATCCACTGATGTGAATGCGCACACGTTCAGTCATCAAGGCTTCCAGTCGAATGAATAACTAGCATAGCAGGCATCCACAGACGTGACTGTGAAATCACGTGGAGGGGAGGGTGACTTAGTGCGGCACGACGCCTATTCTGAGGATTTCTCGTTCTTGCTTGATAAGCTGTTTGTCAAGTACTAGCGTGTATATAGGATAATCACAGTTCCTGCGTGTGCAGTCGCATCTTGTTACCGTTGCAAAACGAAAAGTGAGAACGTTCTCCAGACATTTTTGTTGCGTAATGTGAGTGCTGATTGCGAAGCGCCAGAGAGAACTGGTAAGTGCCTTGGCATTCATTTTTCTTGTGGTGTTATGAAACTATATTTTGCATAAAATATGGAAAAATACTCTAAATACCGAGAGGTGTTCTCAGAATCGAGATACCTTGGCATCAGCAGCTAGAAAATGTCCTACTAATGAAACACGGATTCACTGCAGAATTTAAATATTGCTTTCAGTGACTAGTAGAGGTTGAGGATGACTTTTTTCGAAATATATATTTAATTTAACGCTTGTTGACAGATGTAAGTTCTAAATCTACATAAATACTCTGCAAGTCACATTGAAGTGCAGGGAAGACGGCACATCAAACCACTTGCATGATGTGACTTTTCAAGCTTTCACGGCGGATCTGTTGTAAATACACTTCGCGGGTTTGCCGCCGGATGACATTGTGAATCTCCCACAATATTTCGCCGACACAACTGTTCGACATCTTCAGGTGGTGGTAGCTGTCAGTACTTCAAGGCGCGACTGATGGTAATTGCGCGGCAGCGGCGGTATTTATCAGGGCGTGTGCAGAGATTACGCATGCGCGAGAGACCGTTCAGTGTTGGTCGGCGGCGGCGCTTCTGGTGCCCCCTGCTGGGAGCCGAGGAGGTGTCTTCCGCGCGTGCGCTGTGGGCAATGATGTGCTGCCGGACGCTCCTGTGGTGGAAATTGGAACTAAGTATCTGCGTTGCGTTGCGTTCCTCCGTGTTTCCGATTTTCTCCTTTTTCCTGTTTTGCTTTGATTGCAGCCAATAGTGGATTCCAGGCTGCGCTCATCTGGAAACCTGCATCCCTGTTGATAAGATTATCCGCCGTACGGATGTGTATGGCCTCCTTAAAAATACTGTCCCAGAATGATGATACTGACGATAGAACTTCCGTTTTCTCGTAACACATCCGATGACCTGTGTTCAGGCAGTGCTCTGCTACCGCTGACTTACTGGGTTGTCCTAGGCGTGTGTGGCGTTGGTGTTCAGTACAGCGTTCTTGCACAGTTCGACATGTCTGCCCTATATAAGATTTTCCGCACTGACATGGTATTTTATATACGCCGCGTTTGCGAAGGCCGAGTTCGTCTTTGACCGAGCACAATATATTCCTCAGTTTTGATGGCGGACGAAACACACATTTGATGTCGTGTCTCTTCAGGATACGTTCTATCCTAGATGACATGCCACCAAAATAAGGCAAGAACGCCGTTACAGTGGGTGCCTCCGAATCTTCATCAACATCCTTTCGTTGAAATTGCTTCAATTGAAAAGCATTGCTTATTTGTCGCTCAGAATAACCGTTTTGCTGGAATACAGTTCTTAGATGTTGTAGTTCACCTGGCAAGCTGTCAGTATCTGAGATCACATGTGCCCTGTGTACCAAAGAGCGTAAGACGCTACCGCGTTGTGCAGGATGATGACAACTTGTGGCCTGCAAATATAGCTCTGTGTGTGTCGCTTTGCGGTAGACACTATGGCCCAGCGTACCATCAGGTTTTCTTTTTACCATAACATCCAGAAAAGGTAAACTTCCGTCTCTTTCCAACTCCATGGTGAACTGGATACTTGGATGGAGTGAATTCAGATGCTGAAGAAACGTGGGTAACGTCTCTATTCCGTGAGGCCACACCACAAATGTGTCATCCACATAGCGCCAGAAACAAGAAGGTTGCAGACGCGCTGACAGTAGTGCTCTTTCCTCAAAGTCTTCCATAAAATAGTTGGCCACCATGGGAGATAGAGGACTCCCCATGGCGACTCCGTCAACTTGTTCAAAATATTGGTTATTAAATAAGAAGTACGTTGAGGTAAGCACATGCTCGAACAATGCCACAATGTCTTTCTCAAACTTACTGCTGATGAGCTGCAGTGAGTCGGTGCTCGAGAAGGGTTTGAATTTTGCACCAACACCAGGGACAGCTCCGGTTCGAGAAGTTATATCTGGGATAGAGCAAGCAATTTTGAAATTTCCCAGTGACGTAGCAGAAGAGATTAGGAGAGACACCTGCAGAATCCTGACCAAAGCTCAGCCGAAGAAGTTTAATATCTCTTCAGCAGAAAGGAAGGCTCTGAGTGACTTGAGGGCAGACAAAGACCTCGCAATTTTACCTGCTGACAAGGGGAACGCCACTGTCCTTCTCTCAAGAACTGAGTATAACTCCAAGATCGAGGCACTGCTTGACGACCCTGCATATCGCAAGTTGAAAGAAGATCCGACTTGCAAGATTCAGAGGAAAACATTAGACCTCATTAAAAAGAGTTCTATTCCAAATAACCTTAGGAAAGGCCTGCGGCAACAGGCTGCAGTTCCTCCGAGACTGTACGGCCTACCGAAGATCCATAAGGAAGGGACTCCTTTACGTCCAATTGTGAGCAACATTGGTGCGCCTACCTACTTCTTGGCTAAATATCTTGCTTCTCAGTTGGCACCACTTGTAGGCAAATGTGAACACCACATCAAAAATTCGGAGGACTTCATACAACGCCTAAGGACTCTTCAACTACAACCAACAGATATCTTGGTCAGCTTCGACGTCGTTTCTTTATTTACTAAAGTACCTTTACAGGACTCACTGCAGCTCATCAGCAGTAAGTTTGAGAAAGACATTGTGGCATTGTTCGAGCATGTGCTTACCTCAACGTACTTCTTATTTAATAACCAATATTTTGAACAAGTTGACGGAGTCGCCATGGGGAGTCCTCTATCTCCCATGGTGGCCAACTATTTTATGGAAGACTTTGAGGAAAGAGCACTACTGTCAGCGCGTCTGCAACCTTCTTGTTTCTGGCGCTATGTGGATGACACATTTGTGGTGTGGCCTCACGGAATAGAGACGTTACCCACGTTTCTTCAGCATCTGAATTCACTCCATCCAAGTATCCAGTTCACCATGGAGTTGGAAAGAGACGGAAGTTTACCTTTTCTGGATGTTATGGTAAAAAGAAAACCTGATGGTACGCTGGGCCATAGTGTCTACCGCAAAGCGACACACACAGAGCTATATTTGCAGGCCACAAGTTGTCATCATCCTGCACAACGCGGTAGCGTCTTACGCTCTTTGGTACACAGGGCACATGTGATCTCAGATACTGACAGCTTGCCAGGTGAACTACAACATCTAAGAACTGTATTCCAGCAAAACGGTTATTCTGAGCGACAAATAAGCAATGCTTTTCAATTGAAGCAATTTCAACGAAAGGATGTTGATGAAGATTCGGAGGCACCCACTGTAACGGCGTTCTTGCCTTATTTTGGTGGCATGTCATCTAGGATAGAACGTATCCTGAAGAGACACGACATCAAATGTGTGTTTCGTCCGCCATCAAAACTGAGGAATATATTGTGCTCGGTCAAAGACGAACTCGGCCTTCGCAAACGCGGCGTATATAAAATACCATGTCAGTGCGGAAAATCTTATATAGGGCAGACATGTCGAACTGTGCAAGAACGCTGTACTGAACACCAACGCCACACACGCCTAGGACAACCCAGTAAGTCAGCGGTAGCAGAGCACTGCCTGAACACAGGTCATCGGATGTGTTACGAGAAAACGGAAGTTCTATCGTCAGTATCATCATTCTGGGACAGTATTTTTAAGGAGGCCATACACATCCGTACGGCGGATAATCTTATCAACAGGGATGCAGGTTTCCAGATGAGCGCAGCCTGGACTCCACTATTGGCTGCAATCAAAGCAAAACAGGAAAAAGGAGAAAATCGGAAACACGGAGGAACGCAACGCAACGCAGATACTTAGTTCCAATTTCCACCACAGGAGCGTCCGGCAGCACATCATTGCCCACAGCGCACGCGCGGAAGACACCTCCTCGGCTCCCAGCAGGGGGCACCAGAAGCGCCGCCGCCGACCAACACTGAACGGTCTCTCGCGCATGCGTAATCTCTGCACACGCCCTGATAAATACCGGCGCTGCCGCGCAATTACCATCAGTCGCGCCTTGAAGTACTGACAGCTACCACCACCTAAAGATGTCGAACAGTTGTGTCGGCGAAATATTGTGGGAGATTCACAATGTCATCCGGCGGCAAACCCGCGAAGTGTATTTACACTTGCATGATGTTTCTCTACAGTTCCATTCTCTAATACCTCGCGAGAAAAAGGAACACCTAAATCTTTTCGATCTGATTTATTTTATTTTGATGATCAAATTTTCCATTGTAGGTGGGTGCTACCAAAATATTTTCGCATTCGGCAGAGAAAGTTGGTGAAAGACATTTCGCAAACACCTTTTCGCAACGAGTAACGCCTTTGTTTTTATGATTTCCAAGCCAACTCGTGCATGACTCCCGTGACACTTTCTCCCCTATATCGCGATAATAAAAAACGAGCTGACCTCCTCTGTACTTTCTCTAAATCGTCTGTCAGTTCCACTTGCTGGGATCCCACAATGCTCAAAAATACTCCAAAATAGGACGCACAAGTGTGGTGTAGGCAGTTTCTTTAGTAGAACTGTAGCATCTTCTAAGTGCTCTGCCAACGAAACCAGACCTTTGGTTCGCTTTCCCTACAATATCTTCTATGTGTTCTTTCCAATTTAAGTTGTTTGTAATTGCTACTCCTAGGTATGTAGTTGAATTTACGGCCTTTAGTTTTGACTGACTTATAGTGTAAATGAAGTTTAATGGGCTTCTTTTAGTGGTCATATGGATGACGTCACACTTCTCATTATTAAAGGTCAATTGCCATTTTTTGTACCATGCAGATATCCGACATAAATCATTTTGCAGTTGCTTTTGATCTTCTGGTGACTTTACTAACCGATTAGTGACAGCATCATCCGCGAACAACCTAAGAGATTGTCTCGTAAATCGTTTATAAAAATAAGGAACAGTAGGGGCCCCATAACACTTCACTGGGGAAAGCCAGATGTCACGTCAGTTCTACTTGATGACTTTCCGTCAATTACAATGCACTGTGTCCTTTCTGACAGGAAATCACTAATCCAATCGCACAACTGTGGGTATATTCCGAAAGCGCGCAGTTTGATTACAAGACACTTATGAGGTACAGTGTCGAAAGTACAGATGATAATCACATTTCTTCTCACATATTAAAATAATTAATACAGGTAATATAAACACGAGTTGTTTTCACGTACATAAACGATCATTCAAGAAGCAAAGACATCGTCATGGAATGTAACATACAAGTTCATGAAGATTTCACTTTTATGAATAATCAAGCTACAGGAAAAATTGTCAGTTAACTCCTGTATGTAGGAAGGGTATAAGGTAGAATTCGAAAAATTACAGAGCAGTATCCTTAAAGTCGGTTTTCTGCAGTTCGAATATAATTCCTTGATGCGGAAAAGCTTCTCTCCAGCCATTAGCACGTTCTTAGAAAGCATCGCTTTTGTCAACATCAACTTGCTGTTTCTCACATGATATCCAGCGACTCATGGATCAAAGCCAACAGGCAGACTCCATTTTCCTTGAGTTTCGCAGAATGTTTGATACAGTGCAGACTGCTACTGCAGGTACGAGCATATGGGACAGGGAGTGAGTGACTCGTAGACGTCTAAAAGGACGCAGTAGGTTATTCTCGACGACCACATACTCCGTCAAGATGTTGTCTGACATTTTAATGACGTAGTTCTTCGACAGTTGTCGATAAAAAGAAGTCCGTGAGGTGAGACCAATTTGAAGCGGTGAAGGCCATGCAGGAAAACCACTAGCTACCACAATGGAGAGATAAAAAGTTGAGCAAGAAAGTTCTGAGAAGACTATACTCATCTGACACCTGGTACGTAATGCAATCCTCCTCACATTTGCGGTGACACTGAAGCCACTCAAAAGAACGTGGAAAATGTTTTTTAATTGAAAAGCTCATAGCCCATATCTTGTACCTCCTCGTTTTGATGGACTGTTATAAAAACCCAGTTTGTGCTGGAGTGTTAAAATCAGTTACTTGTATTTGTATAGAAAGTGTTATTCAATTATTTTCTGATAAAAATTGGGTGTAGGTTGTTGAAGTTTTCTAAATGACATACGACTCGGTGCTCAGGGCATCCGCTGCCGTGGTGGTAAATTATACAAAGGAATCTCCGCTAACAACTTTCACAGTACCAATTTTTATACAGCCAATTCCGGTTTCGATATCTGTAGCCACCTCATCAACTGGAAACAAAAATAACATCGAATGTACTTCTTTATACGAAAATGACTCAAAATTTCTAAATGATATAGGAAATTTACATAGGAGGGTCTTCCAATGTGTTCATAAATTATTTATCCTACTTCTTTGACTAAAATTGCAAACGCTTGGTTGGTAGGTGTGTGGCTTAGAATGAAACTCTGCGCTCTAATTACAGAGAAAAGCCAAAGGAGCTGGTATAGGCATGCGTATGCAAACACGATAAATGTAAACACTCAGAGGATGTGACAGCGTTCGGAAACGCCTGTAGAAGCCAACAAGTATCTGGCGCAGGGTTTAGATGTGTTACAGCTGCTAAAATGGCAGGTTATTACGATTTAAGCGAGTTTGAAAGTGGTGTTATAGACGGCGCACGAGAGATAGCATTTCCGAGATATCAATGATGTGGGCTTTTCCCGTACCTACATTTCACGAGTGCACCGTGAAAATCGGGAAGCCGGTAAAACATCCTATCACCGACTTCGCTGTGGCCGAAAGAAGGCAGTGCAACAACGGGACCACCGACGACTGAAGAGAATCATTCAACTTGACAAGAGTGCAACCCTTTTGGAAACTGCTGCGTTTTTCAGTGCTGAGCCATTAACAAGTGTCAGCGTGCGAACCGTTCCAAGAAACATCATCGACATGGGCTTTCGGAGCCAAAGGTCCATTCGTGTACGCTTTGGGACTGAATGCAGAATTTACGCCTTGCATGGGCCCGTCAACACTAACATCGGACTGTTGATAACTGGAAACATGTTGCCTGGTCTGATGAGTCTCGTTCTCAATTGTATCGAGAGGATGGTCGTGAACGGGTATGGAGACAACGTCGTGAATCCCTGGACCCTGCATGTCAGCAGCGGACTCTTGCGGCCACTATGGTTGAGGGTTCGAATCCCCCCTCGGGCATGGATATTTGTGCCGTCCTGAGTGTTAGCTAGTTCATGAGTAGTTTGTAAGTTTAGAGACTGGTGACCCCGTAGTTAAGTCCCATAAGCTATACAAACATTTTCAGCGGACTCTCGAAGCTGCTGGAAGCTGTGTAATGGCGTGGGGCGTGTGCAGGTGGATTAATGTGGGACCCTGATACGACTGTGGTAGGTAACACGTAGGTGCGCATCCTGGCTGATCACCTGCATCCATTCATGTCCATTGGGCATTCTGACGGACTTGAGCAATTCCAGTAATGCGGCACCTAATAAGTTCACAATTGCTACAGTGTGGCTCCAGGAATACTCTTCTGAGTCTAAACACCTGGCCATCAAACTCCCCAGACAGGAATATATATATATATATATATATATATATATATATATATATATATATATATATATATATATATATATATAATGTTCAAATTTTTGCTAAGCTTATGGGACAACTGCGGGGTCATCAGTCCCTAAAGTTACAAATTACTTATGAACTAGCTAACACTAAGGACGGCATAAACATCCAGGGAGAATTCGAACCCCCAACGAGGAGCGGCCTCCCGAATCGGAGGTTAGCGCCTCAATGCGCTCGGCCACTCCGCCGCGGCAGACAGGAACATTATTGAATATATCTTGGATGCTTTGCAATGATTTGTTCAGAAGAGATGTTCACCCCCTTGCACTGTTAGGATTCATGGACGGCCCTGCAAGATGTATGGTAATACCATCAGTTACAACGTACTGTGTCCTTTCTGACAGGAAATCATGAATTGAATCGTGCAGCTTTGGTGATATTCCATAAGCATGCAATTTGATTAGAAGATGCTTGTGAAGTACAGTGTCAGAAGCCTTCCGGAATTAATGGAGCCTACGCCAGTCGTGTTGCGGCACTTCTGCCTGCTGGAGGGGGCCCTACACAATATCAGGAAAGTGTACCAGTTTATTTGGCTCTTCATTGTATTTTTCTGTGTAACATTACTGTCTTTCCATTGATATTTTACTAACAGTTCATTTGGACCGAGACGCTTTTCACAAGAATTTGGTCCATGCATTGGCACGTCAGGTTGGTTAAATAAAATACTGTACGCATTATATCTTCTGGCCTGTAAGGCCGTGTTCTTGGAGTCTTACGGTTTCCTAACGTTTCGTCCGATGCTGTGTCGGACTTCTTCGTAGGTTGTCCGTCTGTTGAGTCTTGCCGACTGACGGGTCGGGTGTCTCAGAGCTTCTTAAATACCGTCTAAAAGGGACATGGTTAAGATCCAAGTGATAAGCAGAGATGTTCTTTGTCAAGGATAAAGCTATACTATCGAACCATCTCAAAGATAAAAACAATCGTCGATTCTGCCATAGACCATAGATAATATAGACTGCGCGTGACGTCATTACACTGAAACCAACATCTAAGTCACGTGAGTCGGGGCAGGATACCAGTTTCATCATTATGAGTAATGCGAAATAAAGCTGAGAGTTGCAGTTCTTATTCTTTGTAGTGGAAATTAAGCATATATTTGAACAATGAAACGTATTAGCATTATCTCATATTAAGATGTAAAACTGGCGTTAGTTTTCCGCAATTGCAAGAGTTAATGCGATAGCTGCAGTTTACATGCGCCTATATGAAAAGTATCGGCATTCTTTTTACAAGCAACAGAAATACATTGTTGCCGTTGTACTGTGAGTCTTTTAGTCTGCATTTTACACAGGAGTAGAAGATCAAATATCAATTTGAAAGGAGCATCAGCTTCCTTACGATTCCTCAACAATACATGTAAAATATTTCGTTGTGATTTTATAAGAAATGAAATCTGTTTGCATCCATAATGTCCGATTTTTTAAGACTTTTGGCACAGACCGTGATGCCAAAACGTAAAATAACCAAAGTATTGGCTGTTTACATTAAATAATAGAGTTGTGAGGAAACATTATCGATGTCAAGAAGTGACTTCATGTGGAAAATCAACAGTCTGTATGAATGTTTAGTTTTGTATAACGTTATTGAAAGCAGATTTTCAGCAGAAATGACTTACTTGCTGACCTATAAACTTGCTCAAGAGTAGCTTAAAGTATTTTCCCGTCGATAATCACATTCATAAGTTACAAAAAGTAAAAGATTCATAGCGTAACACAAACACCGAGGATATATAATTCTGTTGCTTCTAAAAATAACTGACAATATGGTACTTTTCACATATAAACATGACAATCACTGCATTAATATTAACAATATGATGAAATTACGTTACCATTACTACTAGATGTGTAATAGGAATACGAGAAGTCGATTTATTGTTAAAATCAACGCTTGATATCACCTGTAAATTAGAAAAACTGTTGCTCATAATGAGCGGAACTCGGTCACGTGACTCGGGGCAACTTTAGATGTTGGTTTCAAACGACAACACAGCAGAGATAGGGACATGCGCAGTCTATGTTATCTTTGATCTATGGATTCTGCAGAGCCACAGTCCATATATCGTTGAGTTTCATAGTATCTTCTTTTCGACTGAAATTATCATTATATATTTCAATCGCTTCTCTTTACAACCTTGGATAATAATTCGTCATAGAAGATAAAATTTCCGTCTCAGAGAACTTTACTATATGATATCCCCATTGTAAGCAGTGTTACGCCACAGCAGATACTTCAGTTTTTCCAAGTCGGCATAGAATTTTGTGCTCCTTTAGACGTGTGTTTACACTTCTCTTAGTTGTTCCGATGTATACTTTACAACAGAAGCATGGAAATTTATAAACCCCACTTGCTGATAAAGTGGAAGCAGCAAGACTCCAAGAACACGGCCTTACAACGCAGAAGATATAATACCTACAATATCTACCGGTCGTGAAAGACTTCAAGCTATCATAAAAAAATACATTTTTTTTAAGGATTTAAATTTTTTTTTAATTTCATTTCGATAGTCACTGCAAGCGTTGCCAAGTTACCGACAAGTTTCGTGTTTCTTTGATGCCTGAGGTGAGGGAAGGAAGAGTAGGTTTTAGTATTTCACCTTTAGCGAAGTAACGGAGGAAAAGCTCAGTTAAACTGGGTAGTGGAAGGACATCATCCGCGGGTTATTTCAAGGACTCATAGTGGCATTTACAAGAAGTGATTTAAAGAATTCCTGGAAAACCTGCACCTCATACTGTAGATTGGAAACGCCTCTATATACTAACATACAGTGACTGCGATCGTTAAGAATAAAGTGGTGGCCGAGAAACTGGCTTCTGAAGATATCGGATTCCTTGTCTTTTTCTACTGAATCGTTTTCATTGACTCTCAAGGCCATTTTTTTGCGTCATATGATTAATGAGTCTCTTACATATACACACGATCCATTTGCTCAGCACATTCGCTATAAATCGTAGAGTAAATTGAATCACATAGACAGAAGAAGTAGATGAGTCGCACAAATTATTTCAATTTTTCGGTCTCAGGAAGTTCATTCACAGTAGATAAACGTATGTTTTGCAACAACACAACAAGGTGTCTAGTAATGGTCACTCCATCTAATTTTTGAGTATAATTTAATAATATTTCCTGATTATAAAAGTGTATACTTCAATCTTTGTTGCCAACGAATATCAATTGACTGTGTCACATATTTATGATACACTATTAGAAAATAACCTGAATAATCAGAGTTTGAGGTCGTTCACATGAGAACTAAAATGAATCCGGTATATTTCATTAACAAGATAAACCAGTCAAAACCGAAGACCGTAAATTTAACTAAATACCAAGGAATTACTATTACGACAGACTTAAATAGGATGGAACACACAGAAACCCAGCTCGCGCTATTCGTCCACGAGACTCAGAGACACGGGTTCCCAGGTAGATACCGTGTTTCTTGACTTACGCAAGGCGTCTGATTCAGTTCCCCACAGTCATTTAATGAGGGAAGTAAGAGCACATGGTCTATAGGACCAGTTGTGTGCTGGGATTGAAGAATTCCTAGATAACAGAACGGAGCGTGTCATCCTCAATGGAGAGAAGTCTTCCGAAGTAAGAGTGATGTCAGGTGTGCCACAGGAGAGTGTCGAGGGACCGTTGCTATACACAATATCTATAAATGATCTTGTGAATAACATCGGAAGTTCAATGAGGCTTTTGCGGATGGTGCTCTAGTTTAATGAGAGGTTGTAACAACGGAAAATTCTACTGAAATGCAGAAGGATCTGCAACGAATTGACGCATGGTGCAGGATATGGCAATTTAATCTCAACGTAGTCAAGTGTAATGTGCTACGAATACACAGAAAGAAAGATCCTCTATAATTTAGCTAAACTATAGCAGGTCAACAACTGGAAGCAGTTAATTCCATAAATTATATGGGCGTAGGCATTAGGAGTGATTTAAAATGGAACGACCATATAAAATTAAAGCAGATGCCAGACTGAGATTCAATGGGAGAATCCTAAGAAAATGCAGTACGAAAACAAAGGAAGTAGGTTACAGTATACTTGTTCGCCCACAGCTTGAATACTGCTCACCGGTGTGGGATCTGTACCAGGTGGGGTTGCTGCAAGAGAGACGCTCTGTAGCTCGGTACGGGCTTTTGTCGAAGTTCCGAGAACATACCTTTACCAAGGAGTCTATCAGTATATTGCTCACTCCTACGTATATCTCGAGAATAGATCATGAGGATAAAATCAGAGAGATTAGAGCCCTCACAGAGGCATACCGACAATCTTTCTATCCGCGAACAATACGAGACAAGAACAGGAAGGAGAACCGATAGTGGTAATCAAGGTACCCTGCGCCACACACCATCAGGTGGCTTGCGGAGTATGGATGTAGATGTAGAAAATGTTGTGAGAAAGGCATACCAAAGACTGCTTTTTATAGGCAAAACATTTAGAAGTTGTAACAGAATTACTCAAGAGACTGCATACATTAAGCTCGTTCGTCCTCTTTTGGAGTATGTGGGATCCATTCAAGGTCGGATTGAAGGTAGAAATGGAAAAAGTACAAAGAAGGGCAGCACATTTTGTACCATTGCGATATAAGGAATAGAATGTCACGGAAATGATACGAGAGTTGGGTTGGGAATCTTTACAATGACGACATTTTTCGTTGTTTCGAGATTTGCCTACAAAATTTCGATCACTGACTTTCTCCTCCGAGAGATTTGGCTCGGTAGACCAGTGAACAATGTGATAGATTGCCACGCAGGGGGGTCGGGTCGGGAAATTTCTCCACTCGGGGACTGGGTGTTGTGTCGTCCTCATCATCATGTCTTTGTTATCGACGCGCAAGTCGCCCAAGTGGCGTCACCTAAAGATTTGCAGGAGGCAGGCCGAACACGATCGCAGCTGGGGTCTAACGACCACCAATACCACACGATCATCACTATCATCTTTCGAATGTAAAATATATATTGTTGACTGCCACATACTTGAGGATAAATGATTATCGTAATAAAATAAGAGAAGTATGACCTCGATCGGAGAGAATTAAGTGTTCTTCCTTCCCGTGAGCTAATCTAGAACTGATTGTTGTTGTTGTTGCTTAGAGAATCTAGAACTGAACTGAGAATAAATAGTACGAACATTGTAATGATTTGCAGAGTACTTATATAGATGTAAATAAACTAGCAGAAACATTGGTAATGTCAGGGACTTCCCATTGTGCAAGATCCAGAGTTTTTTTTTACAACACAACACTAACAATGCTGAGGCGCGAACGAGAGTAGATCGACTGAGTAAAGATGAAATCTTATTGCATACTACCGCAGGTTGCTATGCTAGTGTGCATGATGAAGTTGAAACATGTCTCTACAAATTCAACAATATTGTTTCGCCTGTCTTGTATCGATAGCCTGTCTTGTATCGATATTTGGATGTAAAACGTTATATGAACTTCTTTGAGTAACTACGTCTATGGTTCAAATGTTTGTAAATATATTGGACCAAACTGCGTGATCATCAGTCCGTAGCTTACAAACTACTTAAACCTAGATAAACTAAACTAAGGACAAACACACACACCCATGCCCCAGGGAGGACTCGAACCTCCACGGCGAGCAACCGCACCCTCCGCAGCGAGACGCTTTAGACCGCTCGGCTACTCCAACGCGGCACGTCTATGGTTTACTGTGTTGTGTAACATCTACTCTGTGAGTAGTAGCTGAACAGAAAGGGAGAGTCGGTGTGTAGCTCTGGTATTGATCGGACGTGCTTTGGTTAGCTGCTTTTGTACGAGCTGTTCTGTCTTTATAAGATTTTGTATCATTCATATACCGGGTGTTTCACTGTGTTTGCCTCTGTAACTTGTAAAATAATAGGTGACCGGAAATTTTAATGCGGTAGATCAACACAAGAAATGTTACACTTTCTGCGGAGCTATGAACATATTGTATCATTTTCCACAGAGTTACAGCACAAAGATATAATTTTTTTAATGGAACAATAGTTTCTTCTATCGTGCATTGGAGTCGTTGAAACCAGCTGCGTCCAAATCAATTTAAACTACATTCCTATCACTGTTAGTTTGGGAGCTACAGCCCTTCAAAGTTTCAGGGGCAGATACCACGCGCTGTACATAATACATGGCTGTGTGGTGGGTGATGGATGTTATGGCGGTGTGAAGTTGATTTGCCGAGGGGACTGAGGCGCTCCATTCACGGTCTGCACGGCCACTACCTTCGGGGGTTCGAATCCCCCCTCGGGCATGGATATTTGTTCCGTCCTTAGTGTAAGGTAGTAGATAAGTAGTTTGTAAGTTTAGGGACTGATGACCCCGTAGTTAAGTGCCATAAGCTTAACAAACATTTGAACATTTGAAGTTGATTTACATGAGATGTTCAAATGTGTGTCCATGTTCCTCAGTGCATAATGCAATGCGCCGTCGAAAGGATCTGCGGACGAGATGTAACATCGCCGGTGTGACGGAGCGACATGCGTCCTCGATGCGCCGTTTTAGATCATCTGGGGATGTGGGCTCAGTGACATAAACACGATCCTTTAGATATCCCCACAAAAAGAAATCTACTGGTGTTAAATCGGGCGACCTTGCGGGCCATGAATGAGGACCATGGCGCCCCAACCATCTTCCTGCAAACCTGTTGTTTAGTTCTTCCACAATGGCACGCGCAGAATGGGCTGGGTGACCATCGTGCTGCATCCACATATGGACTTTCGTGTGTAGACACACATGTTCAAAGAGACCAACCAAACTGTCGACTATAAAAGCGCGATATGACTCGCCTGTCAGTGTACCTGGGCAGTAGTGTGGACCGATGATTTCATCCCAAAGGATTCCACACCACACAATAATAGACCACCTACGTTGACGGTCGACAGGTCGTACCCCCCGAGGATTGTCTGCGGCCCAGTAGTGCGTGTTATGGCGATTCACTGCACCATAATTTGTGAACGTGGACTCATCAGAGAAATAACACTTTGTAAAGACTCCAGCGTGAAATTACACATGGCCCACTCACAGAATGTCACTCTTGCACGGAAATCGTTCCCATGCAGCTCCTGGGTCAGTGACAGGCGGTACGGGTGAAACCTGTCGCCGTGTACTATACGCCACACAGATGTGAGACTGATACCAGCGACTGCAGCAACGGCTCGTAAGCTGACATGAGGATCGTGGTGTAGTGCAGCTAAAACAAACACCTCCGTCTCCTCACTTCTTGCAGGTCTTCGTCTGTTACTGCGGCGCATTACCAAGCTGCCTGTTTCCCGAATTCGTTGTTCGGCACGTAAGAACGTAATGGCTGCCGGGCCTCTTCGCGAAGGATATCTCACGGCAAACGCCGTGGCTGCTTCAGTGGCATCGTGTCGACACTCGCCGAGCATCAGCAACATGTCAACGTACTCGTTTTTCGTGTATGCCATCGTCATCCGATGTCAGTAGCTGTGGTATATTGAGCCCCGGTTGTTTGTGTGGCTCCAACTGTCGGGTATACGGCCGTGTGCGGCGACAGTCGGCAGTCTAACAGCGCATCGAAGAAGCTTCTCGCTCCGTGACACCGGCGACGTTACAACTCGGCCGCACCACATTTAGAAGGCGCATTGCATTATGCGCAGCGTTTGTGGTATCTGTCCCTGAAACTTTGAAGGGTTGTAGCTCCCAAACTAACAGTGATAGGAATGTAGTTTAAATTGATTTGGACGCAGCTGGTTTCAACGACTCCAATGCACGATAGAAGAAACTATTGTTCCATTAAAAATATATATCTTTGTGCTGTAACTCTTTGGAAAATAAAACTGCCGGAAATAAAAAGTTTGAAATTGACAACTGTTACTGACCCAGTGAAGTCGAGAAAAACACAATCCGCCTGTTGCCCTTCACCCATGGTTCGCAAGATGCCATGTGAGAAAAGGGCAAGCTGAGTTTCACATGAACGATGTTTCCTAAACCCGTGCTGATTCACAGAAAGAAGCTTTTCCGTTTCAAGGAAAGTTACTATATTCGAACTGAGAATATGCTCCAAATTTCTAAAGGAAACTGATGTCGACGATATTGGCCTGTAATTGTGTGGGTCAGTTCTCTTGCCTTTCTTATAAACGGGAGTCACCTGCGCTTTTTTCCAATCACTAGGAACTTTGCGCTGAATTAAAGATTCGTGATAAATGCAAGCTAAGTAGGGGGCCAATGCCGCAGAATACTCTTTGTAAAACGGAACTGGTATTCCATCCGGACCAGCAGACGTTTTCGTATTTAGCTCTCTCAGCTGCTTCTCTACACCGGGAATACCTATTACTATGTCCTCCATTTCGGAATTAGTACGTTGATCAAATGATGGTACATTTGTGCGGTCCTCCTGCGTAAAAGATTTCTTAAAGGTTAAATTTAGACGATGGGTGAGATACCAGATGTCTATCCGCGCTGAAACACACACCCCATTAATAAATGGTGTAGCCTCCGCAGGCGCCAATGTCGACGCTGATTCTGGCATCCATTCGAAGAATCAAATGGCACATACTTTCTTTACAATCATTATTTCACACTTGCTCGACTTGTTCAGGTAGTTGTGCAAGAATTGTGGGTTGACGAATCGAACGTTTCAGTTGTCGTCCCATCATATCGCACACGTGCTCAATTGGTAACATGTCTGGAGACCGTGCTGGCCACGGAAGTTGCTGCACTTCTTGCATGCGTAGTGTGTGAACGAGCATTATCCTGTAAAAGCAACACATCACCGTCCTGTTGCGAGAACGGCTGCTACAATATTCTGCACATGCCGAGCGCTGGTCAGCGTCCCCTCCACCAGCACCAAAGGTGAGCGACAGTAGCACCACAGTCTAACATCCAGTCACGACGCTCCCGCAGACTTTTGTTGTACACTGCGACGCAGCACTACAAGCGGCCGGCAAGCCACGTTTCTGAATTCGATATTGGTTGAATGCGAATAGTATTGTTTATATTAACATACTATTTACATTAGAGAACGTATGTAGTGCCATAAAAATGGGTAATAACTTAAATATAGCTCCACTTTTGCCTTTCTTACGCCGGCCGCGGTGGCCGAGGGGACTGAGGCGCTCCAGTCACGGTCTGCACGGCCACTACGGTCGGAGGTTTGAATCCCCCCTCGGGCATGGATATTTGTGTCGTCCTAGTTCTTAAGTAGTTTGTTGTAAGTTTACGGACTGATGACCCCGTAGTTAAGTCCCATAAGCTTAACAAACATTTGAACATTTCTTTCTTACGTTTACTAAGAACCCTGACAAGGTACAAAATGGTACGGTACAGAACCGTTTATTTACAATTATCTTGTAACCTACAGGCTTTTACTGAATAATTTCATATACTATTAAAAATAAAGAATGGCTAGCAAATATCAGAAGACCGGCCCTTTGGCAGAAAGACATCGCTTTTCTACTCAGGAACATTAAAGTTTCTTCACTACAGTTCCACTAAAATTGGTGAGGATGGAATATAGGAAACGAATATAGAATACGATAAGTACTGTATTTAAAGTACCAAATCAGCCACCACAGCTGTAGCTGTAAGGAAAACGTCAAAGACGTGACAAGAAAACGGAAAGAGCAGTCAAACTGTTTTCAGCAAGCAAGAACCGTATTCCACAATTGTTTCTACAGCTGAACCACAAACGGCAAGAATCTTCAAACTACTGTCTTCTTAAGCTGAGGTATTTCACACTCACAAGAATATGAGCGTATAAGACATACGAGTGAAGCTTAAAAACTTGCGAATCATTAGACTCCATCCCTTACTGATACGCGAAAAAAAAACTTCTTTTCCATAGTAAGAACTGAGCATAATAGAAATTTAGGTTTCTCTTGTTTATATTCTACTTAATTTCAGCGGAATAAATTGCAAATGTACACATATTCGTAAGTATTGATTCATGACGAAGTTCTTCGTGATACCACTGAATCTGTTAAGTTCGGATGTTTCTACATTAACTTCCGTATTATGTAAGTCACATGATATTTTGGTAATGCTTTTAACGCAAAATTTATACGAACTCTTTCGTTAATTGCGTATACAAATAATTCTAAACAAACATGACTCCTTCGGCAGCTTGCCCACCGCTAGGAGCGCTAGTGTCGTTGCAACTGTCAGTTGGTAACAACTTTCACAGCAGTGAGTGTCGCGACTGTGTATGTTAGACTGTGGTTGTAGCTTATTCCAACCTAGATAGTAAAGCCTGGAATGGGATCAGTGTTTCTTGGACGAATGCGCTCTACGAGACAGCTCTCCAGGTCTAAAACATACGTGCATGCGACCATCACTTCCGTGCAGGCAGAATCTGCTTTCATTGCTGAAGACATCTGCCCGTTATTCCATTATCCATCATTCGAACAGTGCACATCATTGCTCTGGTGTGAGTGGAAGACGACTTTGAGATGTGCTTCCCCGTAGCCGCACTGGTAGTAACCGGTTGGCAACAGTTGGTGTCGACACGTCTGGACTTCACACACACTCTTATCCGTGCTGTGGTAGCTTTACGACCTGCCACTGCTGCCCTTACAATACGGCGATCTTGGCGGACATCTGTGCTGCATAGACATCCAGAGTCTATGGCCGTGAGAAAGTTCAGCTGCTCATTTCAACCAGCGTCGTTGCACAACTGACGTAGCGCCTTCATTCTGTGTGGCAATTCTCGGAAAAGACCATCCCCTCACTCCGCAGGCCACAATATGAAATCTTAACTACACTCATTTGTCTTTAGAAAACACGTGTGCATGGCGCCTGTCTGCTTTACACATTAATATCATACGAAGCTCATGGCTATAAAGGGCAACCAGATGAAAAAGATACAGATCGTGAGTGCCTAACAACTTAAAATGCCTAGTGTATCATACTGTTTAGAGGTGCATCAGTCTGACGAACGGGTACACCTGCGAATAATTAAGTATACACAGGCAACCGTAAAAATTTGTCTGTCAAGACATTGATCATTCAGCATAGTGGAGTAATTGTATTAATCGTTATGGCGATTACTTGATTGACATTTTACTTTCCCTTTTCTTCATGTTCCTCATTTTCAAAATCAACTGTTCAAATGTTTGAAAATCTATGGGACCAAACTGCTGTGGTAATCAGTCCATAGGCTTAAAACTAATTAAAATAGTCTAATGACAAACTCACGCTAATTGGAGCACGCTGGCTCAGAAGATAGCACGTAGAATATTGGACCAAAGTCTACCAACAAAAACATGACAAGGTAATGATGCCAAAGCCATGTTTTAAAAGAAGCTCTGCAAACCTGGGCCTGAACAGGAGAGAGATTAGACTCATGGTTGGATTGCTGACAGGCCATGGGAATTTCAAAAAACACCTACATACAATGGGAATAACAGAAGAGGACCCTAAATGTAGGATCTGTAATGACGGTGACGAAACTGCATCACATCTAATCTTCGAATGCATTGCATTGGAGAGTAAAAGGCACAGAACATTGGGGACAACTAGATCCGAAGAAATTGTGTCTAATAAAGAACCGGTAAAGGGACTCCTTGCACTGTTCAAGGGCATTGGTTGGCTTTACTAGATATTATTAGATATATACCGCACAATAAACTTAGTTTCGGTGCGGGCAGTGGCGGGTTGGACCAAGACTGTTTTGGCTTCCCTGGAAAAATCAAATCAAATCAATACACGCTCATGCCGGAGGAAAGACTCGAACCTCCGGCGGGAGCAGCTTCGCAGTCCCTGACATGGCGTCTAGAAGCGCTCGGAAATGCCCGCGCGGCCCTCACACTGCTGGAAACCAAAAATGCAACGTTCTGAAGGTAGAATGCTGCCAGTGTTATGTTACAAAAGTATCCGATCTTATTTATTTGTTTATTCATTTTTAATGCGAACACCTCTTGGATCTGAATCAAGCGCGGTTGCATTAGCCGACCTTGTACCTCCGTGCGCATGTGCGAATTTGTTTTCCGCCTATCGATGACGTAAATGGCTGGTGTAACGTTCCGCGAATACCAAAACAAACAAGTAATCCCACAATAAAATGCGAAACATAGCGATGAAGTCTTACTCTTCAGGTATGTGTCAAATGCAGTCAAAATGGTGCATCGAACGTACCTAAGAATTGTGAACATAAATACTTATCTGATTTTTGTTGACAAATTCGACGATACCGAGGTGAATTCTACTTGCTCTCTGCAATAATGAGCATGTGTGGATTCCTTATTTGTTAAATAATGAACACATACACCAAATGTTACTTTGCTGAATTTCATAATATTTAACACAGATGTAATGCGAAGACTTGCTCAGAAACTGAAGTGCCGATGGGCGCAGCCGTCATCTATTATATTACATCAACAATGACAAAACGACATTACATTGTTTGAAACTTCTACAAATAAAAGTTACACTTTATGGAATTTCAAATAAACTAACAGATATTGGAATATAGTAAATGAGGTGCTAAAACTGGTGTAATAATCAGCCTGTTAAATATATTTATACACAGAAGTTAACAAATTATCTCTTGAAATAATGTGATCAGAATAATTTTTATTTATAAAATTAAGTGATGCTTTTCATTCTGACACACAGCATTAATACTTCAAATACAATTAAATTACAGGGGTAGTTTTATAATTAGACGTTCCTGGGTGATAAAAACTGAAAGTGTCCTTCTCTCCTTATGTAGAAACTTCTATAAACGGCACTTTCGTATTTACATATTTTAGTATTTTACAAGTATTCGCCATTTTAGCATTACAGACGGAAATATAACGCTGTAGGAAATGTCTACTGTCTAGCTGCTGTTGCTTTATCTGAGGCATCGAGAATCCAAGAGGGATAAGTGCACTTTTTAGAGAATGATTAAGTGCAGAAACATATAGTTAACGTACATAAAACCGTTGTGGCCAAAGGGTATGTGTGATAATTCGACAGGTGTTGATAACTGGTGGTAGAAAGTTGCAATAAGAAAAATATATCTTTGGAAGCCAATGGGGTTAGATAAAGCAAAGGCATGTGCGTGTATTCCATTTACCGAAACGAGAGACGTGCTGTAAACACAGCAAGGCGCGTGACCACAGCGCTGCCGTCGAGGGTGTACAAGGCAGGGGCGCACAGTCAGCGTGGCCGTCTCCATTGCAGGTGTGAGCTCGTTAGTGCAGGGCCGGCGCAAGGCACTTGCGAAACGTGCGGTCGCACGGGGCGGCACTTTCCGAGGGGCGGCAAATTTGCCGCCCTCCTTTTTTAATTTTTTTTAGGACAAACTCAACATTCATGCCCAAGAGGGGATTCGAAACCAAACCTCGGAGGGAGCGGCTTCGGAAACTGTAGCACGGCGCCTCGACTACCTGCCGGCCGCCCTTGTTGAACGAGGGAGGGAGGAGGACTAATTCCTTCCTCGCCACTGTGGCAGCGCCGTCATGTTTTCGTCGGAGGAGCAGAGAGGGGGTAGAAGTCTGGCGTACACGCCCGGCCAGTATTCTTATGAGTGGAGCGCTGCCAGCCTGCTACCCGCCGTGCGTTTACTCACAACTAATTTTGCAGAAGATGAAATCTAATTTGGAAATTCGAATGGAATATTCGACACTGCAGTTCCATATTAAGCCTGAAGCAATTTTGCTGAACCCTTCATAGGCAGTTTTCGAGTGTTTTATTCTTCCCGCTTTATGGAAAAAAATCGTTGAATATTACTACACTCAAACATGTCGTACACCTACAATGGCTAGAAGTATATAGGATGGGTAAATACGCTGCGAGTAATTACAAGGGATAAAGGCATTGGTAGTAAGCCTGGCATAAACTAGGTTTCGACGCATTTATTTTTTCAAAATATTTGGTATCCGTTTCTGAGTGATAGTCGGACGTTTTGGTTTTTGAGCCATGAAACACCAGTCTGCACCTGCATGAACAACAACTAAACTCTGAGCGGCACTTTTTTCAAAAATCAAATGTTTGTATAGTCTATGGGACTTAACTACGGGGTCATCAGTCCCTAAACTTACAAACTACTTATGAACTACTTACGAACTAGGACGGCACAAATATCCATGCCCCAGGAGGGATTCGAACCCCCGACCGTAGTGGCCATGCAGACCGTGATGGAGCGCCTTAGTCCCCTCGGCCACCGCGGCCGGCGCGGCACTTTTGTTTGACAATAGTACTCGCCCACTATCACTTTTCCAACATTTATTTACTGTATACAGTTTAACGTTCAATACATAATCTGTTCACAACCATTGAAAAATGTTTATTTACGTTTAATTGTAAGTTCATGGCGCGCGAGATTAGCCGAGCGGTCTAAGGCGCTGCAGTCATGGTCCCGCGGAGGTTCGAGTCCTCCCTCAGACATGGGAGTCTGTATTTGTCCTTAGGATAATTTAGGTTGAATAGTGTGTAAGCTTAGGGACTGATGACATTAGCAGTGAAGTCCCGTAAGGTTTCATACACATTTGAAAATTTTCGTAAATTCACAAGAATTATTAAAATTAACTAGATTTCTTCAGTCAGGTTTGACTCCATTTTTGAGCTAGTGCCCAGCAACTATTTGTACAAATCTGTAGTGAATGTCATCAATCAGTCGCAATTTTTGCTTTTATTTTCCACATCTATGTAGATTTCGAGCACAGTGTGGCTATTGTCAATGCTTTGAGATATGTTTGCATCTATACTGTCATGCTGAACGTAACTGTCAACATGACGGTTTAGACGTAAGCAGATATTAAAAGCTTTGAGAGACTGACCACTCAGTGGCTGAAATATAGGTAGATCTGAAAAGTAAAAACAGAAATTCGATTGATTACTGACATTTCCTACATATTTGTTTAAATAAAATTCAACAAACGTTTTGAAAAACAGAAAAAGCTGGCGGGGGGGGGGGGGGGGGCGGCAATTTAGCAGCTCGCACGGGGCGGCACTTGGGCTTGCGCCGGCCCTGCGTTAGTGCATGTTGTACAGCGGCGATTTCAGGATCTCTTAAGTTCATTTTTAAAGGTGTTCTTCCTCGGCTTGCAGTTATTGTTGTTGATAAAGCGCCGTACCATTGTCGTAGAAAAGAAAAAGTTCCCACTGCGATTCCAATAAGGACGAAATATCAGAGTGGCTAAAATCTAAAAACCTCGATTTTGAAGACGGTATGTTGAAAAAATAACTTTTAGATATATTCCACAATTACAGAACAGTGCATAACGAATACGCGATAGACGAAATGGCGAAGACTGCAGGGAAAACTGTTCTTAGAATTCCTCCGCACCGCTGTGAATTAAACGCCATCGAGTAAGTGTGGGCCGGAATCAAATGCTAAGTTTCAGCTAAAGACCAGTGACGAGGCTAGACGAAAACTGGGCGTCGGCCAACACGTCTTTGCGAGGCCCCTTTCATTTTTTCAGTAAGGAAGAAAATGTTATATAAAATGAACTGAATTATACATCAATAGTCATTATACTAAAAATTTATTAGTATAATATGCAAGTATTATTGCAATGACAAAAATTACAATCAACAAACACAAATTAACATAGAGAAACTTTTCGGCTTTTCGCCTCACTGAATTTTTTAAGATCACATCTTAATTAATACTAGCCACTATTTCGGCTTCAATTGATAATAATGCCAACGCAGATAGTTTTTCTTGGGTCATTGTGATTCTCAAGAAAGTGTTAATCAATTTTAACTTTGAGAAGCTTCTATCGGCCGAAGCTGTACTGACAAACTGTGAGCTTCATTCTGATTGTTATACACACATTTGGATATACTTCTTCCAAATTGTTTTCTAAAATGTACTGAAGAAGTTGTTTTGCAAGTATTTAACTAAAAAATTTCATCACTGCTGCACTCATTCGGAAACAAATAGGGAAACTAAATAGCTGCCGACAGGGAATGGCCGAGCGCACTAAGGCGTCATACCATGGTTGGGGTCGAATCCCGCTCTTGGGTACGACTGTTGTGTTCGTCCTTTGGTTAAGCTAGTGTAAGTTAGATCTAGATCGTCGCTACATAATCTAGCAGTTAAAAAGCGCCGTTAAGCATCAAATATAAAAAAAAAGAACAAGCGCTAAAATTTTAACAATTGGTTGTGGAAATAAAATCCGCTACCAGTCACAATTTTTGGCGGTTTATTAGAACACTACCGGTTTCGGGCTTGTGCCCATCCTCAGGTGTTTACATTCAGACAACTGTTTAAAGAAAACGTTAATTACTTTGTGCTTATCAATACATAGGTATCCTATAGATATACATATATATAAAACAAATATAAAATATAAAACAAAAACAATACCATATTTGTTTTATATATATGTATATCTATAGGATACCTATGTATTGATAAGCACAAAGTAATTAACGTTTTCTTTAAACAGTTGTCTGAATGTAAACACCTGAGGATGGGCACAAGCCCGAAACCGGTAGTGTTCTAATAAACCGCCAAAAATTGTGACTGGTAGCGGATTTGTTTCCACAACCTATTAGGAACAGTCACGGAGTTCAACATCCATAATGGATAAAATTCAATTTTAACAATGTTTTGCGAGGCCCCTCCAGGCGCGAGGCCGTCGGCGGTTGCCGACGTCGCCGACGCCTAGCGCCGCCACTGCTAAAGACAAAACATACAAAATGCCGGAAGTTAAAGAAATGCAAGAAGAAGCAGTAAAAACAGTGACTGAAGTTTGGAACAAGTGCGTCCTCCGTGTCGTATTTTTAGTTGAAAGTCAAATGTGGAAATTGTAGAGGAGGGAGAGAGGAGCGGTTTGGTATAAACTTCAATGGAAATTGGAAACAGTAAAAGTTTGGCAGAATTAATCTTGCTTCGCCGTCCTTTACCATTATTATTAGTGGGAATGTTATTAAAAATTGTGTATGAATGGAGCGTTTGGTGAGCAACCTGTATGAAAACAAATCTGTTTTGACAGAATGAACTCAGTTTCATCGTACTTTTAACGTTAATGTAACTGGCTTTGAATCTTCCATGTCGTGCTTTATTTCGTTACATTGTTGTCCAGGTTTCTCAGGGTCCGCTATGACGTCAGCTCGGCAGCCAGCCGACGCTACCAGCTGCAAAGCGTGCGACAAGGATTTTGTACACCCCTTCGTATCACGTGAACACCGAATGCTTCCTCTGGAAACGATCGTAGTCGCTCACGTGACACTGTTTACGTTTCGTCCTAGCTCTCAGTGAACGGACTATAGTAGGTGATATGCTAGGTTCCTTCCTTAACTTGGAAGGTGCTTTAGACAAATACCTTGTATCAAAGACACCGGGAATACAAAAGATGGCATGGTTTTGACTGGAAAGAAATATCATTTTATGTTACTTTTTAAAGACACTTTAATGCACGTATGGTTTCTACAAAATAAATAAATCTGAATCCTAAGAAAACATTGGGCAGATAGCTTCAAAAATATCTTGAGCTTACACAAAGAACGACATGGAATCCTCAAAGTAGCAAAATATGAGCTTCAGAAAATTCTGGATTACATGCCCTTCACCAGCGCATTCATTTCCATTTCTACAAAGCGCTAAAAGTATGCTGTAAAATAAGTATGTGAAGAACCAGATCAGATTTATTTTACTTATTCTGATCAGGAATAGATTGCCTTCTGATAAGTAGAAAGACAAACATTAATGTGTATCGTGTATTATTATTTCAAGTATTTAATACAAATACTGCTGTGCTAATGCTTTTCCGTTTTTGTATTATAATCTTATTAATATTGTAAGAATTTTTCTAAAATTTGTTGATGAAGTGACTGTTTTACTTGTAATTCAACATTTTCCCTTAGAGTCCAATGGATGTAAGCGCGCCAACTCATCAGAAATAGTGTGATAATATTAATAGCACTGGTTGAATAACGTTACATTGCGTAAAGAGATTAACAAAACCACAATGACGATAGAAATATAAAGATGTAGTAGGAAACATTTAAGTATAATTTATTATAATTTCTAAACTTTGATGTTAATTTCTTCAGAATTGGCCTCTCTATGAGGCCTCTCAGTTATGAACATAGGGTGTAATAAACGTTTTACTGTACTGACAGGTGGTATCGGATGCTGCAATACAAGAATTGTATCCTTCTATACAACTCCCAGCTTGGTTTGTCACGTTACAACGGCAGGCAGCATTTGTTAGAGGCAGTGTGTAGTGCTCACGTCGGGTTTTCATTGCACGGGATATAACGGAAGTACTGGAACAGCACTGACTACTGCATAAAATGCTGCTAGAAATTAGGCGACATCCAGGGTGAAACCAACTGCAAGATTCAGACGGCTTTCTGCGATGATGCTGTGTGCATCAAGACCACAGAAGGCCTGCCAAGTGCTCAATAAGGAAGAAAGGAAGCTTAGGATTTAACGTCCCGTCGACAGCTTGGTCATTAGAGACGGAGCTAACGCTCGGAGTTTTGGGTAAAGAGGAAGGAAATCGGCCGTGCCTTTTGAAAGGAACCATCCCCGGATTTGCCTGGAGTGATTTAGGGAAATCACAGAAAACCTAAATCTAATAGTCCTTCAAACCGTCTTGATTGCAAATTATTTTATTAATTAATGACGCGTTTCGCCCTTTAGCAGGGCATCTTCAGATTATCTGCGTGACAGAATTTACACAAAATTACAAGGCGGAATTACAAACAGTTATAATGGTACATGGGCTTATTTTGTGTTACGAAGACAGTATAAATGGTAAACAAAGCTTACAATGGGCTCTCCGTGGTGTGACACCGTAAGTTGTTGTTGCGGTGTTTCTGTTTTTCTGGAATTTTTTGAATTTCCTTGTCGCCCTACAAATGATCGGGTAACAACGAATTACAGTTGGAACATACTCGGTAAAGATGTGTATCACCAGAGACCACCGCTTCTATTAAGGTAATCTTAACACAAAATAAGCCCATGTACCATTATAACTGTTTGTAATCCCGCCTTGTAATTTTGTGTAAATTCTGTCACGCAGATAATCTGAAGATGCCCTGCTAAAGGGCGAAACGCGTCATTAATTAATAAAATAATTTGCAACCAAGACGGTTTGAAGGAATATTTATTCATACTGATTGCTGTACACCATGGATTAGAAATCATTTTATGAAAACCTAAATCTGGATGGCCGGAGATGGATTTGAAGCACGATCCTCCCAAATGCGAGTCCAGTGCGTTACAACTGCGCCACCTCGCTCGCTTCCAAGTGCGCAGCAGTGTGGTTCGCCGGAAGTTCAAAGAGCAGGGTCAAACAATCGCCAAAGTGTACCACAAAGTGTCCCTCGTCTCCAGTGGAATGTTGTGTGGTGTACCTCAACAGGAACTAGGTGCCTCCATCACGACAATGCTCTAACTCAATAGTTCCGTATCTTTTTTTGTTATGGGACTCACAATATTTCTAGAAAAATATTCTCGAACCAATTATATATAAAATGAAGATTTTTTGGCACCACTAATAAATTTATTTTACATAAGTGATAAGCTACACGAGATTTTATTACAGCTTTCCATGTCTAGATTGGAGATGGTTGGTTTCAGTCGTAGAAGCTAAATCGTTTTCTGTGCTATTTATGTTTACAAAGACAACGCACGATCGCATAATCCCGTGGATTCATTCAAAGCTATATTTGAATGTACTCGATTCTCACCCTTTTCTGATTTAAAATGTGATTGGGGTTGAGTCTTTAAAGAAGAATCACGTGATAGTTCCATCAGGAAGTATTCCTGATATGCTGACAGTTTTGGCTTTTTTACGGTAGTACGACTACAAACGGGATTCTTACACACAACAATTTTTTAGGAATTATTAGAAAGTAGCTCGTGAAACAAAAACCAGTTTTAAACCTTTAATGCATGACTTTTTATTTGAAGGTATAAAATCTACCACTATTAATGTCTAGTGAGTAATATTGAGAAAAATATTGAAAAAAATATTGAAAAAAAAAAATCCTTCAAATTACTGTGCACTACTAGCAACAAAAAGTTCATAGCTGGTTAGCTATATAGTGCTTCCGTGATGTACCCGATGCAGTAAATGTCACTATTATGCCTCTAACATTTCCAGAAATTAACTCATAGTGCAACAGTAGTAAGTGACTTTTATATGGCAAAGGAGGAATACTAAAGTAAACAAACGCACATGTTAGGTGTAACTCAAAAATGTTCAAATGCTTGTATAGCTTATAGGACTTATCTACGGGGTCATCAGTCCCTAAACTTACAAACTACTTATGAACTAGCTAACACTAAGGACGGCACAAATATCCATGCCCGAGGGGGGACTCGAACCCCCGACCGTAGTGGCCGTGCAGACCGTGACTGGCGCGCCGCAGTCCCCTCGGCCACCGCGGCCGGCTAGGAGTAACTCAATGCAGCTATCGAATTATTTCAGTAGCACTCTGCAATTTATAATTTTTAGGAAGAGCTACTGGCATATGGAACACTATGTATAGAAGCAGCTGCAAATGAATTTGTGGTAAAATTTTGATCAGTTTGAGAGATAATGGGGAAAAAAAGGAATGTAGCTGATCAGCTACACTAAGAGGTAAGTAATATTCCTAGAAAAACAAGCACTACACTGGATCTAACGTGAAAATATCAGTTTATAACTGTAAAACATTAGTCCATAAGCATCATCATTTTAATTTAGAGCGGAAGAGCTTAATTTTGAATGGGGTGAAAAATAATTGTGAAAGTAAGCAGCCGAAAACCAGGCTTTGCCCGGGTATTTATATACTTCGTATAGTTGCGTAGTCCCTCTCCTATCTAGGTCCCTCTCTTCCTTTCCTCTCTCTTCAACTCCTCCCTCACCCCTCTGTCTTCTCCCCCCTGTCCATCTCGTCCTCTTTCTATGTTTATCTCCTCCTCTCCCTATTGCAGTCATTCTCCTCACCTCTCTCTGTCTTTCTCTCCTTCCTCTCTCTTTCTACGTATTTCTGCCTTCGCCTCATCAATCCATCGCTTCCTACCATTGTCGGCGGAAAATTACATATACATCTTAACATTCATTGTGATAGGTAAAAAGGTGTCGAAGGTTCCTTCAGCCATGTGAAATAGGTTTGTACGGAGGTACAAGAAATAAGGATGTCTCTAGACGGTGGCACAAAATCCTGTAGTGTTCTATGTTTTATAAAAGGGGGCACTAGACGGTGGTCCTAGATGTCACAAACTGAATGTTATGTTCGTACACCTCCTTAGGTTGGCAGTAAACGCCAAAGATGTATACTACCTTGTTATATTATCTATTATTCCCGCGTTGGGCTGTAGCTGCGAGGTGGGACAGTTCTTCTGAGCTGTCTGTGTAAGCGTAAGGACGCAGGTCCATTTTGTGAATCTGTCCGCAGTGGCGGCAGATACTGATTACACAGAGGTATATTATGTGATACGTCAGGCATCTCTCACATTATTTCATTGTGAAAAGAAGTCACCACAAGGTACTGATGCTGTATTTATATGTATGTAGTTTGTCGCAACCACGACTTGTAGTTTCATTGTTGTTTGATCTTTCTTGAATGAAGTTTTTTTTTATTTTTTTTTATTACAAGTCCTTTCAGTAGTTAATACATTCACCTTCATAGTTAGTATGAGTACTTATGCTACAGGAGTAATGATGTGATGTTATTTACAAAAAATTGTCAGAAAGATAATCGTCACAGCAGTGTCCTTTTTATGAAAGAAATATGGCGGTCCGTTGCGTAGGAAAGAAAGGTGCTGAAAGATATTACAGCAGTGTAAGTTTGCCAACTGTAATTCATCATCAGAGTGCTTTGCTATGTTTCTTATTCTCATGATATTCAAATTAAGCAGTGTTATCAAATGTAGATGAATAATAATAGGGTCATTATTAAGTCAGATCTTGTGACGTAACACGGAGCCGTGACGATTCCAGCAGCAGTAGATTCATTTTACAAAATTTCACATTTGAGAAAGTTTCACATTTTACAAAGTTTCACAAGCACCATGTGAAATAGCAAGCAGACAGTGATGTTCCTATTGTTTCTAAGGCTAAGTGTGCAAAATGTCACCAGGATCGAAATAAAGCTGTAAATTTTCTCAAAGCCAAATAAAACAGTAGATTTTGCCAAAGCCCGTAAATAAAGCAACCTCTGACATGCACCATCGGTAAGGGATAAGTGCACCAAATTCTGCTGAAATCGGCCCAGTGGTTTAGGAGCAGATGTGCAGATTTTTCGCTTGATAGAGCACTTCTTCGAGCATTTCATGACGTTATATCTCCTGCACTATGTATTATACATGATCATTACACGCACACTGATCTTCTTGGTTTGAAGGCCAAGTGAGCAAAATTTCATCAAGATTGGAACGAAAATTGTAGATTGTATGCAATACAACGAATAAAGACACGTACGCAGTATATATAAAGAAGAGGATGTCTTGCACAACTCATTTTCAGTTTTTTTTTTTTTTTTTTTTTTTTTCAGACAGTAAGACTTCTTTACTTCGATAATTAGAAGTTGTCTGGCGACCCACCATTCCAACAATGGCACCGCTGGAGAAGTGTCTGGAGTTCATAGTCCACTGCTTTGGGATTGGATAGGTGTTCAGTGCTCCAGGTAAGCGTCTTTTCCGTCCGAATGTCGCGTACGTCTACAACGCGCTATCTCTCGAATACATTTGACTGTGATATCCCTGGTCCTTACTGGTGTTGCAGACTGGACGGGCAGCTGTGTATATATTGGGTAAGACAACGACCAGTGTTTAGCATACACGTATCTGCATTACGTAAACGGGGCCTTATGCCTCCACGTGGTAAGCGGTCGCCCTTCCACTTCTGCACGCCCATTAATCCTGCGGCCTTATAACACGCCCATATGGCAAGTGGTCGCCCTTCCGCTTCTGCGGAATAACAAAGCTGCGTGATATTTTTAAATGTTTGCTTATATCATCGTGCGGGAACATGAAACGGCATCAATGTCGTATCCTCGGACCCTGAAGCAAAATGAGTACCTGACCGAAAGGTACATTTTCCTTTCCCATTTTTCAGTAAGACGTTTATTCCTCTTTTCCTACTTCCATTATTACAACGCTAGTTTTGTGTCCCAGCCTTGTGTCTCGTTTCCGTCGTAGGTGTCGGTGGCCGAGTAGGATGACCGACACAGGAATAAAGGTAGCACGCTTGTGCAGGTACGGAGGGGAGCAGCCAGTGGGGCAGCAGAAACTAGAAACACTAGAGTAAATTAGAACGAGATATATATTGCACAGAATGTATACAATACTTAACTTTTACATAGATCAGTACTGGAGAATGCTGATACATAGTTGAGCTAGAGGCCTGCCTAGTGCCTGTCCGATAGCAAAGTCTTCACTGGTGCCTATCTGATTCCGAAGTGTTAGCTGGTTCCTATCTCAGTTCCAAGTGAACGATGTCGTTCAGCAGTGGCCACGAGCGGAGTTGTAGCAGAGGGCGCTCGTGGCTGACGTCGTAAGAACGCCGCGCCGTGCGTGCATGGCGGCACGCGGCGAAAGTAGGTGGCGCGCACTTTGTACTTGTGCGACACCACACCCCTCCCCCCCAAACCGCCGCGCCGTCGTGGGGTAGGGCTGAGGGCCACGGCGACGGCACTGGGAGGAGGGCGTTACTGGTGGGACGGGCGTCGTAGCTGAGGCTGGGATCGAAACGCCGTCCGCGCCCCGGTATCTACCTTACGATCCCCCGGAAAACCCGCCAAAACAAGGGGAAGGGCGCACCCCTCCGCCCAGCGGGAGCAGGTCATCTTCTTCTGACGTGCGTGGCCCAGGCGGCGGGGGCACGCACGGTCCCGGAGTCCTTCGTGGTGACGCTGTCAGCTGCGGCGACGACGGAGGCGGAGAGGCGGACTGCGTAGGAGGCGCGTCCACCTCCATGGGTACGATCTCGTAGTCCGGGGACGCTGGGCCCGGTGGCGAGCGATGTGGCTGTGCTCCCTGGCGGTGAACTGGGTATGGAATCAAGAAACCCGAGACCGGATCGCGCGGCCTGTGCAGGCGCAATTGGTTTGCGTGGCGCCGCAGCTCCGACCCTGTGGAAGAACATACAACATACATATTGCGACCGAGCACGCGCTGAATGGTGCCCGGCATCCATCGTGTCTTGTTGCCAGCAACCACCCTGTACAGCACCGGCGTAGAAACCTGAAAACGCGTAGCGCCATACTAACCGACTCGGGTCGTGGGAGGCTGCAGCAGGTGAAGGAGAGTGCGGTGACGGCGGCCGTGTAGCAGCTCGGCAGGAGACGGGCCGTCACGTGGCATGCACCGATACGTAGACAGGAAAATTTGAAGAGCTTGCTGCCTGGAGTGCTGACCTTTCATCTTTTCCATGTGAGACTTGAATGTTCGAACGAAACGTTCTGCTTCACCATTGGACTGAGGGTGAAAAGGTGCGGTGGTGATATGCTGAATGCCATTCACACGACAAAACTGTTGAAATTCCGCACTAACAAACTGAGGTCCATTGTCACTGACGATAGTTTCAGGCAAACCTTCGATGCAAAACACTGATGTTAAGGCACTGATTGTACTAGACGCTGTCGTTGAGTTCATGGCAATCACGAAAGGAAACTTGCTGAAAGCGTCTACAACAATTAACCAGTGCGTATTCCAGAAAGGTCCGGCAAAGTCAATGTGTAAACGTTTCCATGGTCCCTTTGGGCGTGGCCAGTCTGAGAAACGTTGCGGAGGAGCCGCCTGATGCTCCGCACAAACAGTACACTGTGACGTCATGCGCTCTATCTGAGCGTCCATACCAACCCAGGTACAATGACGTCTGGCCAGTTGCTTTGTCCTACCAATACCCCAATGTCCTTGATGCAGGAGGCGTAACACTTCTCGTTGCAGGGAACGAGGAACAATCACCCTTGTTTGGTCGTTGTCCGTATGTAACAACAGAACACCCTGACTTAAAGATAATGCATGACGTTGTGCAAAATAACGTCGAACCAGAGGCCGCTCAATGTCTTTGGCTCTGTCAGGCCAACCTGAGCAAACAAAACGTGCTACCACACTTAGGTCTGCATCCGCAGCTGTTTCCTGTTCAACCCGACAAGAGTTCAAAGGGAAGTCTGCGACAGCGGTAGCATCTCTGGAGTCTATCTGACAACATGCCATTTCCGAAGAATCAAACGACACATCCTGGCCAACCGGAAGTCGGGAAAGTGTGTCCGCGTTGGCGTGTTTAGTGGTAGGTCGGTACAAAATCTCATACTGATAATTAGACAATATCAAGGACCATCTCTGAAGCTTTTGTGCCGTTCGTGGCGGAATTGGCTTTGTGGGTGAGAACAACTACGTGAGAGGCTTGTGGTCTGTCAACAAATAGAATTTTCTGCCATAGAGATAATGATGAAACTTTGTGACGCCGTAAATGATTGCTAAGGCCTCCTTTTCTATCTGACTGTAATTCTGTTGCGTTGGCGTCAGTAGCTTGGACGCAAAGGCAATAGGTCGATCATGAGATCCAATGCGATGTGACAAAACTGCACCCAGACCGTACGACGAGGCATCAACTGCTAAAACTACAGGCTTCTGTGGGTCAAAGGCAATCAAACATGCATCACTGAGTAGTGCAGACTTTAATTTGTCAAAAGCAACCTGGCAATCCTTAGACCATACAAAAGGAACATTCTTCCTACGTAAGCGATGTAGTGGAGCCGCAATCTGAAAGGCATTGGGAATAAACCTGAAATAATAGTTAAGGTTTCCCATTACTGCTTGCAATTCATGTACATTCTTAGGAGGAGGCAAGTCTTTGATTGCTCGAAGATGTGATTGTAAGGGATGGATTCCTTGGGCATTAATCACATGGCCTAGGTACTCTATTTCAGTCTGGAAAAACGAACACTTGGCTTTATTGCAACGTAGACCTGCTGCAGTCAACACTTTGAAAAGGCACTCCAGGTTTGCTAAATGTTCTTCAACTGTACGTCCGGATACCACAATATCATCTAAGTAGTTCGAGCAACACGGTACAGAAACTGTTCCAAGAAACGCTGAAAAATAGCGGGGGCGGAAGAACTGCCAAAGGGTAGGCGTTGAAATTGAAAAAGGCCCATGTGAGTATTAATGACGAAAAATTTTTTGACTCGTCATCGAGCGGAATCTGTAAGTATGCCTCTGCTAAATCAATCTTAGAAAAGAAGCGAGACTGTCCTAATTTGTCCATCGGTTCCTCAGGTCTGGGCAGGGGATAAGTGTCTGTTGATTTGAAGTCCGCACAGAGACGAAGTTTTCCTGACGGCTTGGGTATAATTACTATAGGCGAGGCCCACTGACTCGCAGAAACAGGAGAAATCACACCACTATCTTGCCAACGTTTAAGTTCTTTGGCAACTGTATCACGCATTGAGATAGGCACTGGTCTAGCTTTACGAAATTTTGGAACTGCAGATTCTTTTAAAGTTACATGTGCCACGAAGTCTTTTGCATAACCTAGTTCCGGCGAAAACAAATCACTGTATTTTTCACACAATGCATTTTTTTTCCTGAGGCACAACTGACGAAATTTGAAGCACATCTCTTTGAATTGATAAACCAAACAAGTCAAATGCATCTAATCCATAAATATTCTGTGTAGATTTGGCCTGAAGAACTACAAAAGCAACTGTTTTGGTTACACCTTGAAAAGAGACAGGCAGGCTACACGTTCCTAGTACGGGAATATTTTGACCTGTATATGCGGTTAACACTTGCTGTGACGGCGACAATTTTGGCGAACCCAGAAGTTCATAAGTGTCTTTATTAATTAATGTAACAGCGGAACCAGTATCAAGCTGAAATTTCACAGTCTTATTTTCTATGCAAAGAGTCACAAAAAGTTTTTGCCTGTGGCGCTCGACAAGTGCGCGAATGTGGGCAACGTCTGCTACGCCTTGTTTGATGCGCTTGCACATGCGCAGGCTGCGTAGTGAAGGAAGCGGCGCAGACTCGGCACATAGATTAATATCACTGTCACTAGATGGCACTACCGCCGGATCGGCATACGCGCAAGCATGCGAAGCTACTCCAGATTTACTAACTACTGCACTACACTCTTGAGTAGCTACTTGATGTCTACTGTCACTAGCTACACAGTACTGGGCACTTTTACAATAAGAAGTTGCAGAAGGCACTAGGTTCACTACAGTATTGCACTGTAAGTAGACACTTTGCCTGTCCCGAACCCGTTTCCGTTGCACTGTTTTACGCGCTCGTCGGCGCTTGCGACGTGGCTCACTATATAGTTTCGCCGTAGGCGGAGAAAATTGTCCTTGCATTTGAAAGCCAGCAGAAGAACAGTTCAAGTCTACAGCGTGTATGACATTTACTGCATGCACTGTTCTCGCATTTTGCGAAGCACTGTTCCTAACGTTACTGTGTTTTGAATTTACATTCTGCATACACACTGACTGTACATGTCCTGATTTGCCACATTGATAACAGATGGCGTTGCGACTTGGGAATTGCGCACGCTTGTGGCGAGATACACACTGGGGCAAGAATTGCGAACAATTTTCTGAAATGAACGTTGGCGCCCGTTATTCAAATTACTGTTTCTAACAAGACGGGGCGACCTTAGTGTCGCACTTTTACACTGGCTACTGTTCACTGTCTGTTCAGCACGGCCGGTAGAAAAATAAGAATCACTAGTGCTATACTGAGAACTACGGCTAGGAAAGCGTCCGTTGCGGCGCACTGAATTTACACTGTGGCTTTGCATTTCTACATCTGCTAAGTCAAAAGTATCATGCGCTTCTATAAGCTGCAGTACACTGTCTAATGAGGGGTCAGACTGTTTTAGAATCGCTGCCCTAATTCTGGGGTCCTGAATGTTTTGAGTGATAGCGACTCTCAACATCACGTCACTATAAGAGAGTCCACAAGAGCAAGTAAATTTACATTTGCGGGTTAAGCCCTTCAACTCAGTGATCCACTGCTGGTGCGACTGTTCTGGTAATTTTTTAAGTCTGAAAAATCGGTATCGTGCAGCGGCTACAAGAACTTTTCTCTCATAATGAACATTCAGTGCATCTACAATTTGATCGAATTCTAGATCACGAGGTGATGTGTGGGGGAAAAGTTTCTTCAGTAACATGAAAGTTGGAGTTCCTACAGTCGATAAGAAAAGGTTCTTCACTCTCTGACCTGTAATTTGATGAGCCGCGGAGAGTTCTTGAAACTGCGCGAAATAGTCACTCCATTCTTCCTCACGTTCATTGTATTGGCGAAACGTAGGAAGCGTTGCAGCGGTAGGTGTGGGCTGCTGAAGCGGCGGCTGTTGTTGGTTAGCTGCTTGCGCTGTCAGCTGGGCCACTGCTTGCAGGAGTTGTGTGATTTGCGCCACCTGTAACTGAATAATTTCCATTAAGTTTGGGTTCGGGGTAGTGGCCATGCTGACCGATTAGGCGCCGCGCATACAAGTAAATGATAACAAAACACAAATGCAATATGAAAGAGGACGCTCTGCAACAAAAAAGTCCACAAAACACGTAACAAAATATGTTCCCCCAAAAATCTTATTATAAGGGTGGGTGGGCGGGAGCAATTTCTGCGTGCTCCGACTGCTGCTGTCTGGCTGCTGCAAGCGGGCTGGTCCAAGGTTCTATCACTCCTCGTCGCCACTTTTGTGTCCCAGCCTCGTCGCCGCTTTTGTGTCTCGTTTCCGTTGTAGGTGTCGGTGGCCGAGTAGGATGACCGACACAGGAATAAAGGTAGCACGCTTGTGCAGGTACGGAGGGGAGCAGCCAGTGGGACAGCAAAAACTAGAAACACTAGAGTAAATTAGAACGAGATATATATTGCACAGAATGTATACAATACTTAACTTTTACATAGATCAGTACTGGAGAATGCTGATGCATAGTTGAGCTAGAGGCCTGCCTAGTGCCTGTCCGATAGCAAAGTCTTCACTGGTGCCTATCTGATTCCGAAGTGTTAGCTGGTTCCTATCTCAGTTCCAAGTGAACGATGTCGTTCAGCGGTGGCCACGAGCGGAGTTGTAGCAGAGGGCGCTCGTGGCTGACGTCGTAAGAACGCCGCGCCGTGCGTGCATGGCGGCGCGTGGCGAAAGTAGGTGGCGCGCACTTTGTACTTGTGCGACACCACAGCTAGTACTGTTAGTCGTAATATTCCAGTGACAATAACGTCCGTACAATCTTAACGGTTAACCATCTTACCTCTGGAATCGCTTTCCTAAGGAAGAAAGGTTCCGATTACTACCGAATCGAAATATAGAAATATACACATTTCACTGCCAGGTTTGGTAAGGTCAGCTTACTAACATTGCCGAATATCTTTATGCGACGTCGGGGGTTCGAATCCCCCCTCGGGCATGGATGTTTGTGCCGTCTTTAGTATTAGCTAGTTCATTAGTTTGTAAGTTTAGGGACTGATGACCCCGTAGTTAAGTCCCTTAAGCTCTACAAACATTTGAACATTTTTTTTTCTTTATGCGAGGGGTGTTCAAATGAAAGGTACGAAACGACGCTGTGGGTATAATTGAAGTCTCTATTTAAAAGTAATCTCCAGAGGCCTGAGCACAATTATCCCTCTGTTTAACGAGCCAAAGGATTCCCTGTTCCCAGAATTCCTGTGCATGTGGTAAGAACCAGTTCTCTACTGTGTCCTTCAGTTCGTCGTCCGAGCTGAAGCCCTGCCCTTTGATGTTTCTGCGCACCAAACTGATGGAAGTCACAAGGTGACATGTTCGGACTGTAGGTTATATACACTAGCTGCTCCCACCGGAAATAAGCCAGTACACTTTATGTGACCCTGGAGACATGTGGATCCGCCGAGTGTCTCACAGTTCTCGTTACTGTTAACGGTTTCTCCGCGCTCAAGGAATTCGACGAGTATCGGACCTCGGACGTCAAAAAATAAAATAATAATAATAAAAAAAAAAAAATCCGCGAGCTTTACCTTTCCCGCTGATGGCAAGGCTTTCTAGCGGGAGGTGGCAATGCATGCTTCGCTTTCCTAGATGTCGCACTACGTTATCCCTAAGCGGCGTATTCAAATTACAGCAGTTTTCTTTGTTAAGACGACTCGTATCTTCTCATTTGAAAACCGCTCGTATATAAAAGGTGCCTACAAAACACCGACTACGCTTAGTATGTTGTGATGGAAGGCAAACTGATCGGTTTTCAAGAAGGAACACATATCCTGAAACGCTCGGCTTTGACGCCGGAGAGCATTCAAGTCTGTTGTGATCTGATCCGTGTATACGTGCTTGAATATTGAAGGTTCAGCCCTTCAGGCATATGTGTATTGCGGATGGACGCCCTGATCCTAATAACATGCCTGCGCACGAAGTCGGAGATGGGTGAGCGTCCTTCAGTGCGTCAACAAACCAACATGAGTAGCACATCGCGCTGTCTTCATTACGAAAGCGCTTCGAACTACGAACCTCCTACGCCATTGCAGAGCGTATCTCGACGGTGCTGAGACGCACACACATGAGCAAACACACGAGGTTGTCTTTGAACTGTTTCAATCGCTCCATGGGGTCGAGCAATAAGATCTTCCGCAGACGTTACAGGAGAGCCATACACCATACTCTTAATGATACCCCTCAGAAAACAGTCACGAGATGTCAAATCTGGCGACCGTGCTGGCCACTGAACTGGACCTCTACCAATCCATCGATTGGGATGTGCGACGTTGAAGTGGTTCCGCACACCGACATCAAAGAGTGCTGGAGCTCCGTCCTGTTGCAGCCGCATTTCCACCCTAACATTTGGTGGCACTGCAGGGTAGGCAGAACATCTCGAAGAAATGTGAGGTAGATCGACCCTGTCAGTCTGTTTGGCAGTAGGTATGTCTCAACGGCATGGTCACCAATTATCCCTGCCCAGGTGTTAATGCCGAACCTCTGTTGATGATTGTCAACCACCTGGGCATGCGGATTTTCGTCCATCCTAACATGCTTGTTGCGCACGTTTACCATTCTGCCTCTGATAAACGTGCATTCATCCGTAAATAGCACCAAGCTCGGCAATTTTGGCTAGTGTGTGCATTGTTGTAAATACCCTTCTGCAGACTGTACCTGTCGTGGGTAGTGCTCCCCTCGCAATGCCGGGACTTCCTGCAGATGGTAATGACGGAGCTGGTAATCATGAGAACACGCCACACGTCACTTTTATCCGAATGCAGCGCCTCCGCCACCTACCGGGTGCTCTAGGAACTTGCTCAGCGCGTTCTCCTGCTCGAATCGAGTACGAACGACTCGCATCACTTATCGGCACCTATCAGAGTACAGACAGTAGGCAGGGAATAGTATCTGTAGGTACCAAGCACAAGGTGTTCCTACTTTACTATACAGTGCACGAACCCCAGGCAGAAAATTCCTTCGTGATACTTTCCGTCTCCTCGTAGGTGTCTTTCGATAGCCGGGAACGTTAAATAATGCGGGATACGTCTGTTTCGAAAACGTTCTGCATATAATCGTGCAGCAGCTCTCCCATTGCAATCAGCTAAGCTGTATGCACACGAACTACTTGTCATTTCCGCAGCTGTGAATTGGCACATGTCACACCGCTGTCAACAACGTTACTGTACTGGCCGGCAACACAAGGTCCGCAGCAGGATGGGCACAAGGGCTGTGTGGAGGAGTACTGCAGCACGGGCGCAGGAATGTTATCAGGATCAGGACGTCCACCGTCAATACACAGATGTCTGAAGGGTCGCATACCTTCAGTTTGCAGGCACCAAAACGGATCGCATCACAACAATTCGTTCTGACTTGAATGGTCTCGAGCACCGAAGCCGAGCATTTCCGGATATGGGTTCCTTTTTGTAAACAGATCACTTTGTCGTCTCTCTCTCTCTCTCTCTTTTTTTTTTTTTTTTTTTTTTTTTTTTTTTTTTTTTTTTTTTTTTTTTTTTTTGGCACGCTGTATAATTCTTCTATACATGCATATGTCACAGAATTCCTCCTAAATCGCTGAACCGATTTGAATGAAATTTTGTGTATGTGTTGGGGTGGGTGCCTGGATGCTTCAGATTTAGGTACCCGCAAAGTGGTACTGAAGACATGATAAAATTGAAACTACTAATTTTGCATGGGCATCGCCACTTCGGATTATATTCGTATTTTATACACAACCAAGTCGTTCAAAAAAATGCTCAAATGTTTGTATAGTCTATGGGACTTAACTACGGGGTCATCAGTCTCTAAACTTACAAACTACTTATGAACTACTTACGAACTAGGACGGCACAAAAATCCACGCCCGAGGGGGGATTCGAACCCCCGACCGTAGTGGCCGTGCAGACTGTGACTGGAGCGCCTCAGTCCCCTCGGCCACCGCGGCCGGCCCCAATGGTTCATCCGACTGTGATAAAATATAGTACTCCCGATCTCCAAGACAAGAGGAGTGGCGCTGTCTGCATAGCAATTCATACGGTGTATGGCGGAGGGCTCTTTTTAACAGACTCACGTTCTTGATGAAATTTTGCACTACTGATCTTAGAAGTAAGAGGAATGTCACTGTTTACATAAATTTCGTAGATGCATTGTCGAGGGTTCTTTACCAAAGACTTCGACACCAGACAGTTTTATTCTGAACTTGATGAAACTGTGCGCACTTAACCTTAAGAGGAAGAGAAACAGCATTATTTGCTTTCATTCAGTGCATGGCGGAAGTTACCTTACTCCAGACTTCGATACTTTGCGGCCGATCATCATGAAATTTGGCAGACATAAGCTAGAGAATGGATGGACGCATTGACAGAGACACGGGGATTGGTGGGTGCATAGCGGGGTGTAGGGAGGAGAGGAGGAGGAGGAAGTGGAAGTGCGGGAGGGAGCGGTAGATAAAGGGAGAGGAGGATATGAACAGAGGAGGCAGGAGGAAAGGGACAGAGGATACAGGGAAGAGTATGCTGTGTCAAGTCCCTCTCTTTGTTGCTTTTGTACAAACGCTGTAGCATATCACCACTACTTTCTTACGTCACACCGAAATTTGTTACATATAAGGGTCATGAAGTAGTATGGGACCCCATTCTTCCATTCATGATTCACTTTCTAATTATTATTTGAAAAAGTTTTCTTTAACTTAAACTGTTTCATTTCAATACGAATCTCTTCAAATGATAATTCACTATTTGACCGATCCGACTTCTTCACCGAAAAGGGGTGGGGGATGCGCAGCATAAAATAATAAATAAAAGAGTTCTCCTAATTTAGTTTACACATCAAACACAATTCCGGGGGTTCTTGAGCGACTCCCTTTTGGACAGAAAATGTGTTCCGCTCTCTCCTCAAAACAATTGCACAAATTAGCTGTCAAATTTTTTGACGTATGTTTTTAAACTCTGTGATTTTTACAGTAAACATTAATAATCACCTATAAAATATTTTGATCACACCAAAAAATCAATCAGTCTTCTTAATGAATTCTTTCAAAATAAAATATCTAGAATTGTTGGATGTTTTAGGGGACAAAACTGGAGAGGTCATCATTCTAATTCATCGTACAGAACAAAATTTCTTCGGAAAATGATTCAGTCACGTAAACCATAATTATTTAAATGAGTTCTTCCAACACACAATCGATTATCGACAAACTCGTACTATTAATATTCAAAAATTTATAACTCGTGTGTGAAATATGAACAATCTGGCTCCACACAGACCCCCACAGCACCTCCCCATTTTTTTTATTTTCTTTTTTATTTATTTACTGTTTTTTTTTTTTTTTTTTTTTTTTTTTTTTTTTTTTTTTTTTTTTTCCAAACATGTTGGCACCGGAAATTTGAAATAGTACACATGTAATAAATCACAATGTAACTATAATATGCCCAACACAAGTGAACGTGATAATAGGTAGCCAACGTGATGCCGCCACTGAGGACGTGTGCTGCTGTTGTGAGCGGTTGTAATGCCACCGCGACGAGTTTTGATGCTGCCGCTATTGTTACTGCTATGCTGAAGTTACGAGTCGATTGTTCATATGCGGCGACCCGCTGCTTAGCAGGTCAGCGGCGTCACCGAGTGGAATCTTATGAACAACAACAGTGTTATTCAATTTTTATAAGTAGATTCTCATCTTAATTAAAGAGTTATAACATCGGTGAGCTTCTTATATTTCTGATAGCGAATGATAAGAACCGTTCACCATTAATAAATTCAGTTTTTTTTTCTTTTTTTTAAATGGGCCCCTCGCTCAGAACCAAATCTTGGCTGCGCCACTGGACACTAGTGATCTATATCACTATTACTCAGGATAGGTTATTTATTCCAAGATTCTTATGAAACAGAATGTAACACTATTACATCTAATTCCCTACCTTTGGATAAAACATAAGTAAATCTAAATTAAGTGACAGCCCATTTACACTACATCTGCCTTTGAGCGTAGTGTTATTTCATTTAAAAGTTATTATTTTGTTTTATTGTTGCCGCTAAACAAGTTAAATGTTGGAAGTAATTTGCTTTTGTTTCTGCATTGTTGTGTATTGATCATTTGATCTACAGTATTTCACCCTTGTTGTGTAACATCTCATGTTTCATACTGATCTCCATTGCTGTTTGTTTGATAAGTATCCAGTGGTTTTGTTTGATTGAACTAAAATGGAATTATGAAGATACGTTTATCATGCTGTGAAGTCTAGGTTTTGTGGTGTTCCATGTCATTTCAGAAACACATTAACGAGATTACGATATTTTCTATTAAGAACGTTGTGTCAATATTACTGAGCAGGCTCTTCAGACATTTCGTCTTCAGTTATCGTAGAGAAATACACATCAGCAGTTTATGACTGACCATTATATTTCGATTAAACTTTTCCCGCAATTTACATATGTTTGATTTTGTTTAAAGATCGAGTTCACATATATCTATGGAACTATCCTAATATCGAAAATGTGAAGCCAGCAGATGTCACCAATTTTTTTGATCAATCGGTTTAGTGTGTGTGTGTGTCTGTGTGTGTATTGCAATTGCCGGCCGCGGTGGCCGAGGGGACTGAGGCGCTTCAGTCACGGTCTGCACGGCCACTACGGTCGGGCGTTCGAATCCCCCCTCGGGGATGGATATTTGTGCCGTCCTTAGTTGTAGGTAGTTCATAGGTAGTTTGTAAGTTTAGGGACTGATGACCCCGTAGTTAAGTCCCTTAAGCTTAACAAACATTTGTACATTTTGTATTGCAATTCTGCACGTCGAATCTAAGTACATACTCATATCTGATGGTTAATTTAGTGAGTTTAAAGTTGAGACACAAATTTCTCGCTTGGTTTAAACATGATCGGAAAAACACCACTGTTCTCAACATAGGTATGTGCTGTGATTATTGGCAGAGGAGAAATATAAGCCGTGTAGTTATAGTCACTATTAGAAATTATTAAGGACACAACTGCCATTTAAAAAATATCACTTTCGCAACAGACCTTGCTTAGTCTCCTCTTTAATTTATTGAGTCATGGTCGTCATTAACTCAAATTTTAAAACAACTTTCGTAATATTATCAATAAAATAATATTAACAAAATCAATAATCAGAGTACTTTATGTTGTTGTGCAATGACTCTTCTACATGTAAGCTATAATATTTAAATATTCAAAGTATTCAGTGTTTATTCAATATTAACAGCAACCAGCTGCTTTTGTTGCTGTCCAGAACAGTTTGCGCCACTGGAAATCAGAGATTCTGGAACATCCACCCAATTCAACCAAAGAGGTTAGTATGGCGGGAGATGCCATAAACGCTACAGATTGAAGCCATTTTGTCATGCTATGGATTGCTGAAGAAAAAAATATAGGGTGTCCATTAAAAAAAACAACAACATAAGTTTGTGTTAAAAACACATTTCCTTTCGTTTTAGAATGTTTCCAAATATGTACATTCATGGGCCCCAGTCGTACAATGATACCGGTGAAAGTCGTTTTCCAATAGCTGTTATTGTTCCAGAGATATTTTGGGTGGACAAGATAGCTGGGACACCCTGTATATTGAAGAATAAGTAACAGTTGGCTACACCAGGAAGTAAATTGGTTGAGTTGGATTGGGAGGAAGCGTTGGGATTTCTGCCGCGACGGAATCACGTGGTACACCTCTGGACTTAATCGTGTTTGCGCCGCAGAACCGTAGCGACGTGCCGGCGAGGGTAAGCGCTAGTTGTACAGTTTTGGCACGGGGTCGGGGCGCCGCCCGGCTCACACGTAAGCCTCAAAGTGCGGGCAGCAGTGACGTCATAGGCGCGTGCCCCGCGGCACGCAGCGCCGGCGGCCTTGGGGCCCGCGAGGCAGGGATCCCCGGCCTGCAAGGACGGCCGTCTTCTACCGCACCTGGGCACCTGTCTGCCGCGCGGTACTGCACGTAACTGAGTCTTCCGCTCCTGGCGCAGTAGCCCTGCATCTGCAGGACCACGTGTTCGTTGCGTCGGTAAGGAAGACGACTGACAGGAAACGAGCATCCTGTACCAAACATGGAACTCGCAGATTTCTATATCGGATGTTTATGACCGGTGACACATGGCTACAAAACACAGTGTTCGTCTTCTGTGTGATGTCAAAATCACAGTCGTAAAATTAAATGATACATAAAAGCTCTCAAAAGGGAGTAATATGCGATTGTCGCAGTACAGAGGATTTAAAATACAGAATGGCAATGGGAAGAAAAGCATTTTTGAAAAAGGGAAATTTGCTAACATCGAATATTAAGTGTAAGGAAGTCTTTTCTGAAGGCATTTGTGTGGAGTGGTGCATTGAACGGAAGTGAAACATGGACGATAAACAGTGCGGACAGGAAGAGAATAGAGGCTTTTGAAATGTGGTGTTCAGAAGAATGCTGAAGATTAGGTGGGTGGATCGCGTAACTAATGAAGAGGTACTGAACAGAATTGGTGAGAAAAGGAATTTTTGGCATACCCTAACTAAAAGAAGGGATCGCTTGGTAGGACACATTCTTAGACATCGAGGAATCGTAAATTTAGCATTGGAGGGAAGTGTGTGGGGTAAAAAACGCAGAGGGAGACCAAGAGACGGGTATAGTAAGCAGATTCAAGTGGAAGTGGGTTGCCGTTCTTATGGGGACATGAAAAGGCTTGCTCAGGATAGAGTAGGGTGGAGAGCTGCATCAAACCAGTCTCCGGACTGAAGACCATAACAACAACAATAACGCCAGCTAACTTTGTGAATAGCCAACAATCTATGGTGACTGTACGCGTCGGAAGCCATCGGCTTTCTACATCTACATATGCATAGATATACTGCAAATCACATTTAAGTGCCTGGCAAAGGATACATTAACTACTTTCACTACCTTTCTCTACCGTTCCATTCTCTAATAGCGTGCGGGAAAAAAGAACTCCTAAATCGTTCCGTTTTCGATCTGACTTATTTTATTGGGATGGTCATGTCTCCCTATGTAGGTGGGTTCTAGCAAAATATTTTCACATTCAGAATTAAAAGTCGGTTATTGAAATTTCGTAAATAGATCTCGCCGCGACGAATAACGTCTTTCTTTGAATGTTTTCCATTTCAAATCGTTCATCATTTCCATGACACTTTCCCCCCTGTAACGTGATAAAACAAAACGAGCTACCCTTCTCTGAACCTTCTTCCGTCAGTCCCATCTGGTGAGGGTGCCACAAGGGGCAACAGTACTCGAGGACGCACAAGTGTGATGTAGGCAGTCTCTTTGGTGGAGCTGGTGCATCTTCGAAGCGTTCTGTCAATGAAACGTAATCTTTGGTTCACCTTTCCCGCAATATTTTCTGTGTGTTCTTTCCAGTCAAAGTTGTTCGTAATTGTAACACCTAGGTATTTGGTAGAATTTACGACCTTAAGGTTTGACTGATTTATCGCGTAATTGAAGTTCAGCGGATTTCTTTTAGTGGTCATGTGTATTACACTACACTTTTCTTTATTTTGTGTCAATTGCCAATTTTCGCACCAGGCAGAAATTTTGTCTAAATCGCTTTGCAGTTGCTTTTGATCCTCTGTTGACTTCACTAACCGATAAACGACAGAATCATCCGCGAACAGTCTAAGGGAGCTATTCAGATTGTCTTCTAAATCGTTTGTAGAAACGAGGAAGAGTAGGGGACCTATAACACTTCCCTGGGGAACGCCAGTTATCACTTTTGTCAATTACTACGAACTGTGTCCTTTCTGATAGGAAATCGTCAGTCCAATCGCACGATCGGGGCGATATTCGATAAGCACGCAATTTTATTACAAGCCGCTTGTGAAGTACAGTGTCAAAAGCCTTTCGGAAATCCAGATATATGGAATCGATTTGAGATCCCTTGTCGATGGCACTAAACACTTCATGTGAATATAGGGCAAGCTTTGTTCAGCAAGAGCGGTACTTTCAGAATCCGTGTTGACTGTTGGTTAATAGTTTGTTCTCTTCGAGGTAGCTCATAATGTTCGAACAAAGTACATGTTCCAAAATCCTACGGCAAATCGACGTCAATAAGATTGGCCTGTAATTTTGGGATCACTCCTATTGCCTTTCTTGAATGTTGGAGTGACTTCGGCAGCTTTCCAGTCTTTGGGTACGGATCTTTCGCTGAGTGATCGGTTGTAAATTATAGCTAAGTACGGAGCTATTGCAGCAGCATACTCTGAGAGGAATCTAGTTGGTATACAATCTGGTCCGGAAGATTTATTTGACCTTAATGACACTGCCGTTCTGTACGTTCTGTATGGAGCTATTGCATCAGTATACTCTGAACATTAACAAGTGCAAAACTAGGGTAATGGAGTGCAGTCTAAGACAATCGGGTGATGCTGAAGGAATTAGATTAGGTAACGAAGCAATAAAGGAGGTAGATGAGTTTTGTTACTTGGGCAGTAAAATAACAAATGATGGTCGCAGAACAGAGGGTATAAAATGCAGAATGGCACTGGGAAGAAAAGCATTTTTGAAAAAGAAAAATTTGCTAACATTGAATATTAATTTAAGTGTAAGGAAGTCTTTTCTGAAGGCATTTGTGTGGAGTGTTGCCTTGTATGGGAGTGAAACATGGACGATAAGCTGTGCGTACAGGAAGAGGATAGAGGCTTTTGAAATGTGGTGCTACAGAAGAATGCTTAAGATTAGGTAGATAGATCGCATAACTAATGAAGAGGTACTGAACAGAATTGGTGAGAAAAGGAATTTTTGGCATACCCTGACTAAAAGAAGGGATCGCTTGGTAGGACACATTCTTAGACATCGAGGAATTGTAAATTTAGTATATTTAGTATTGGAGGGAAGTGTGTGGGGTAAAAATCGCAGAGGGAGACCAAGAGACGCGTATAGTAAACAGATTCAAGTGGATGTGGGTTGTCGTTCTTATGAGGAGATGAAAAGGCTTGCTCAGGATAGGGTATTGTGAAGAGCTGCATCAAACCAGTCGCCGGACTGAAGACCATAACAACAACTCTGAGAGGAATCTAGTTGGTATACAATCTGGCCCGGAAGATTCGTTCTTGTTTAGTGACTTAAATTGTTTTACCACTCCAGGAACATCTATTTCTAAATTTTGCATGCAGGCAGCTGTTCATGGTTTGAATTCTGGAATGTTCATTTCGTCTTCTTTTGTGAAAGAATTTCGGAAAGTTGTGTTTAGCAATTCTGCTTTAGCGGTACTGTCATCGGTAGTATTACCATTGCTATTCCTTAGTGAAGGTATTGTTTGTGGTTTGCCGCTAGTGTACTTCACATATGACGAGAATTTCTTTGGATTTTCTACCAGATTATGAGACAGGATTTCGTTGTGAGAACTGTTAAAAGTTAGATTGGGGATTCTCTGTCTGTCTAAATTTTGCATGTCAGAAGGGAACTGTAGGAGATAGTGGAGGGTCTATAGTGGTGTGGGGCGCGTTCAGTTGGATTGGATTTTTAAGCTTTAATGGAAATTGAGCAATACTGCGTACTATGTACGTGCAAAACTGAACTTTTAAAAGCGAACTATGTGGTGACTTCGACCACTGAGGTAAGTCTTGAAAAGATAAAGTAATATGCGCAGTGGACACGCCTGGGAAATAGGGGAAACACAAATACTAAAAATTATTACCCTGTTACACCGGAAGGACATACTGAATGAGAAAACCATCTGGTAAATTTATATAATGGAAGGGGAAACAATCTGTGTCACAATAAAAGAATTTTGACTTGCCTCGTATTCTCATTACAAAACTGGAAACCGGAAACAGCAAGCAGGTCTCAGCATGTAGGATAGATCATTAATTTTATCAATTGTATAAAAAATATGCAATTGGTTGATAGGTAATAATGGGGTTAAAGAATACTCAAAAAGTGAAAACAAAGAAGGGGAAAGTAACTACAAAAAATTGAAATCGCGAAAAGAAAAGTTTAAAGCAGAAAAGCATTACAGGAACCTTAAAAAAATCATGAATTACAATACTGTCGTGCCGCAACACATAACTGATGATTCAGTTGGTAATGTACATTATTCCAGTTATTAAGCCACATGTCAATATACATGATATATCTGCTACTAGTTCATAATACGGGTCACATCACAACTTCTCTCTCCATTACAAGTCATTATCCAGCTATTACATAACGACTTCATTCACCAAGCGCCTCTCGTCAAACCCTGGCGCATTACAACTACTGACTCTACCGCTTTACCGCTACTGCCTCACGCAGTCGAAGCGCTCACTCTCAAATCGATCGATAGTTCCACGGATCACAGTGCCACTTGCAATATATATTTGTGGCCAACTCACAACAACTACACTGAATATCTTTACTTTAAAATGTGTACTAAATAGACTGAGCACAATGCAGAATGACAAATAGCACAAATAATCAGACATGATAGTACTATACAAGTACTGTGTGAACACTACTGTGGCTTAAATATTATAGAAAATCAATTATGTTGGGACCATAGGGACTCCTGATATGTCTCGATATGTCTCTGACAGATGACACGTACGTACGCATTCTGGCTCATCGCCTGCATCCATTTATGTCCACCTGCGCATTACGACGTAGTTCGGAAATTCAAGCAGGCAGCTCGACACCCTATACGTCCGGAATTGCCACAGAATTGCTCCCGGAACCCTGTTACGAGTTTAAACATCTCCACTGACCACCAGACTCTGCACAAGTGAACATTATTTAGCATACCAGGGATCTCCACCCCCTCGTATACTTATGAATTTATGAACAGCCGTATGGGATGCCTGGTGTCAATTCCATCCGGCACTACTTCAGACATTAGCCGAATCCATCCCACGCCATTTTGAGGCACTTCAGGTTGTTCAAATTTTTGTAAAGTTATGGAACAAAACTGCAGTGGTCATCAGTGCCTGACACTTACAAACTATTTAAACTAACTTATGCTGAGGACCACACACACACACACACACACACACACACACACACACACAAGGGAGGACTCGAACCTTCACCGGGGAGCAGCCTAGCACACCTCGCAACGCGGCTTAGTGCGTACGGCCATTCCCGCGCTGCTTGCAAGTAGCAGCACTTTTGCGAGTTCGCAGGAGCTCTACATGATAGCAGGCAGGTGTATCAGGCTTTAAGATAATTAAGTACACCTTTATTTTTTTATTTATTTTATTTTATTTTATTATTATTATTATTTTTTTGTTAGCAAAGTTATTGATGATGGTGTGCGTGGTTTGCAAAGTATATTATTGCAAGTTTTGATTATACTGTCTCCGTTGTTCTGTTGTGGTCTTCAGTCCGGAGACTGGTTTGATGCAGCTCTCCACACTACTCTATCCTGAGCAAGCCTCTTGATCTCCTCATATAAACGGCAACCTACATCTGTCTGAATTTGCGTACTGTGTTCATCTCTTGGTCTTCCTCTGCGGTTTTTACCCCACACACTTCCCTCCATCGCTAAATTCACAATTCCTTGATGTCTAAGAATGTGTCCTACCAATCGATCCCTTCGTTTAGTCAAGGTATGCCAGAAATTCCTTTTCTCACCAAATGTGTTCAGTACCTCTTCATTAGTTATGCGATCTTCCCACCTAATCCTCAGCATTCTTCTGTAACACCACATTTCAAAAGCCTCTATCCTCTTCCTGTCCACACTGTTTATCGTGCATGTTTCACTCCCATACAAGACAACACTCCACACAAATGCCTTTAGAACGGGCTTCCTTACGCTTAAATTAATACTCCATGTTAGCAAATTTTATCGTCCATGTTTCACTCCCATACAAGGCTACACTCCACACAAATGCCTTCAGAAATGACTTCCTTATGCTTAAATTAATATTCGATGTTAACAAATTTCTCTTTTTCAAAAACGCTTTTCTTCCCATTGCCATTTTGCATTATATATCCTCTGTACTGCGACCATCATATGTTATTGTACTGCCCAAGTAACAAAACTCATTTACCACCTTTATTGATTCGTTATCTGATTTAATTCCTTCAGCATCGCCTGATTTTCTACGGAAATTTAATTACCATCAAAACTTTACTGAAGCGTTTCTTCTTCCCTTTTAATGCTTTTGGAGATACTCGATAGAAACAATATATGTTACTTCTCAGACGGTGTTTTCATCATTAATATTGCACCATTGGCGATTTAAAACGTACGTATCTATTGTTGTTTACTGCTCTTCAAGTGTGCAGAGTTTAGATACATTCAGAGACTGGCATAAAGGATGATTGTTCCTTCAAACCGTCTTGATTGCAAATGTTTTTATTAGTTAATGACGCGTTTCGCCCTTTAGCAGGGCATCTTCAGATTATCTGCATGACAGAATTTACACAAAATTACAAGGCGGAATTACAAATTTTATAATGGTACATGGGCTTATTTTGTGTTAAGAAGACAGTATAAATAGTAAACAAAGCTTACAGCGCGCTCTCCGTGGTGTGACACCGTAAGTTGTTATTTCGGTGTTTCTATTTTTCCGGAATGTTTTTTGGATTTCCTTGTGGCCGTACAAATGTTCGGGTAACAACGAATTACAGTTGGAACATATTCGGTAAAGATGTGAGAAACATAAAACCGATTTTTAAGATTACCTTAAAAGAATCATAATACATAATCAGTTTTATGTTTCTCACATCTTTACCGAGTATGTTCCAACTGTAATTCGTTGTTACCCGAACATTTGTACGGCCACAAGGAAATCCAAAAAACATTCCAGAAAAATAGAAACACTGCAACAATAACTTACGGTGTCACACCACGGAGAGCGCATTGTTAGCTTTGTTTACCACTTATACTGTCTTCTTAACACAAAATAAGCCCATGTACCATTATAACCGTTTGTAATTCCGCCTTGTAATTTTGTGTACATTCTGTCACGCAGATAATCTGAAGATGCCCTGCTAAAGGGCGAAACGCGTCATTAACTAATAAGAAATTTGCAATCAAGACGGTTTGAAGGAATATTTATTCTAACTGATTGCTGCTGTACACCATGGATTCGAAAACATTTTAAAGGATGATTTGTTTGTGAGTAAGATACCAACCTTGGCAATCGTTTGCATAGTCTGCGCTTGCAGGAATCTTAGTATTAGCTTCACATAAGCAGTTTGCTGTCTGGTGGGGATGACGTGTGCGGGCTGGCAGTACAACAGGGTATGTTTATTTCCACACGCTGTACTGTTTATTTTGCTTTACTGCGTATGTTTGCTGGACGGACGCCATATTTCCAGGAGAGATGTCTTTGTTTCGCACACTGCGTTAATGACCCAATCGTCAAATATAGCTAAGAGACCTCTTGTCGACTCTTCCAGACAATCCGCCATCCGGCACGACAAGAACGTGAACGCAATGATGACTGTCTCAGCACAAAGTTCTTAGTTGTAGTAAACTAAGCAGAAAATATTCCGGCACATGTCGATGATTCATCGCCTCTTTCTAAAATAGAATAAAAATTTATTTCGTATTTATTCTATTTTAGTCTCGTCAGCAAAATAATCAGTTGCATCAATTATTAAATTTACGCACTTTACCATGTGGCCCAAGCACGACGTTCTCCGTTGAATTGAGCGTATCCTGGATGGCACAGACGCCGAAAGGTTTGCCTAAGCAGAACATTAAAGGGGTCTCCACACCATCTTGCTAATCTGAAAAGAAACACTTTACACCTAATAACTGCTCCTACAGCTCAGCGTTAAACTTGCTTGTAGTAGCAGGCGTGTCGGGTTCAATAAAAAAGTTTGAGAAAGAATGGTCGTCTGAGAATGATTGTACCTGACCAAAACAGTATATACAGTGGTGCTCAAAAGTATCCGAACGACCTGAATTGTAACTTGTTATCTGCAGGGCCCACAGTGTTAGTGATGTCGTACATCGACATTTTAATAATAACAATTATATAAATTTTTGTATATTTTTTAATTCGTTATTCACACTATAAGCTTATTTCAACTTAATAGTCACCTTCAGGTGTTATGCCTGCAATACATAAGTTTTCATAATATTTAGTACTATGCTGCCTACTTGTTTTATACAGATGTAAAAGAAATGCTACATACCACATTCTGTTATGCTGAACATTTCAATATTATTGTGACGAGATATATTTTATTATTAATTTTTCTTCTTTATATATAACTTATAATATTGTGCTGTCATATAAGATCTTTATCAAATTAGGGATTATGACATTTATTTAACAGCTCTACAGAGATGTAATATGTTTACATTATTATTTGCACAGAGAATACATATCTATGAGGCAAAGCTTTTATTTAAAATTGAACGAAATATGTTGGTCTTTTTTATTATACAGATGTGAAAGAAATGCTACATACCACATTCTGTTATGCTGAACATTTCAGTATTATTGTGACGAGATATATTTTATTATTATTGTTTCTTATTTATATAGATCTTATAATATTGTGCTGTCATGTAAGATCTTTATCAAATTAGGGATTATGACATTTATTTAACAGCTCTACAGATATGTAATATGTTTACATTATTATTTGCACAGAGAATACATATCTATGAGGCAAAGCTTTTATTTAAAATTGAACGAAATATGTTGGTCTTTTTTATTATACAGATGTGAAAGAAATGCTACATACCACATTCTGTTATGCTGAACATTTCAATATTATTGTGACGTGATATATTTTATTATTATTATCACGTCACGTCACAATAATATTGAAATGTTCAGCATAACAGAATGTGGTATGTAGCATTTCTTTTACATCTGTATAAAACAAGTAGGCAGCATAGTATTAAATATTATGAAAACGTATGTATTGAAATAAGCTTATAGTGTGAATAACGAATTAAAAAATATACAGTGTTGAAATTTATACAATTGTTATTATTAAAATGTCGACCTGAATTGTATTTCGCCGGAATCGCATGCAACACAACTAACGTACCTGTCTTGAGGGTACTCTAATCGCTCCTCGGTACAGTCGTTCCACTATTGAAACTGGTTCCAACAAGTCATCACAAGAAAACTCTGCTCTTTATTGCAATAACTCAAGATGTAAAGTAATACCACGATACTACAAATATCAGAAAACACCTTATCACAGATAAGACTGTTCTTAAAGCTTGTAATCTGACATTTATTACTAGAAATGACGAATCGTACCTGAAATGTGACCACACTCATTATTACGTCAGATAGGTAATGCACATATTAAGTTCGTCGTATTCGTGATTGCTTGTTCTAAGTAACATACCGTACTTATTATTTAACATAAAACGACATTAAAATTGTCTCTCACGAGCAGCTAGTTGAGACGATGTATGAACTTCAAATGACACGACGAACCGTCTCGTTCTGCATATGGATTCAACCCACGTCATGCAGACTGAGAAATGATTTCGTGACTGATGTAAACTAACAGTCATTCCAGACTAAGCATACATAGAGTGATATACCTCGATTATAGACAGTATCAGTTAGCAAATATCAACTTTAAATTACAAAACGAAAACATTTTAAATGGACGGGAATTCCTCCCCAGCATCTACTGTCCCTGTGAACGAACTTCGAGAGATTTTAAATATTGCTTCTTCACAATTAACTTACTTGAAATGCCGTGAGGTAAAGCTTTGTGTTGGGCAGGGATTCGAACCCAGAACCTATCGGATTGTTATCGAAGCACAATCAACTGTGGCATATCGGATTTTCTCGGCAGTAGCTACATGTTTTAAGTGAAAAGACGAGAAAAAACATATTTTTCCTTCCCAGGATTCCAACCCGGCATCTATCACTGTTATATTCTAGAGAAAACGAACGTTAAATATGGGTTTGTTACAGAAGCAGCGACATGTGAGCATGTTTGAACTAGAAATAATATGACGAAGAATTCACTGCAGATTGGGAATCGAACCGCACACATATCGTTGTTGACTACACAAAAAGAGACTTGAGCTACCGAATTTTTCTCCACCAGCAGCTCGGAATAACGTCCCTGAACTAAAAGTGATCTCGCAAATAGTTCTGTGTCTCACTGGGAGTCAAAAACGTCAGATATCGTTAGTGTTGACAACGAATGAGAATACATTGAAACTCAAAATTATTATCCACTAGCAGATAGGTGTTCTCATGCTAGAGCTTGATAATACATAATGAAAACTTTAGTGCCGGGCTAGGATTCGAACCCATTCAAACGCAGTATGTGGAGATGTTGAGAAATCTGCAGTTTTGAACAAACAACAAATTGTAGTCGAGCTGTATTGTCACGAAGGGATCAAATTACGCGTTGAGGGCGGTCTGCGTTGCATTCCCATTCCAGAACCAATTTTATCGACCTACAGAAAGAAAATGGAATGAGTCCTGGGAACCTTCATAGCGTTTGTTTCGTCACTAGAAATAAATAACTAGTATAAGAAAGGTATCAGTCGTGCGCACTGAGGTGCTGTGCCGGGGTGCATATTGGCGTTCCCCCTCGGGAGTTCGACTACTCCCTCGTTCGTGTTGTCCCTAGCTTAGTTTACCTTAGTTTAAGTAGTTAGTAAGCTAGGGACTAATAACCAAGCAGTTGTATCCCATAGATTTACAAACATGTGAACCCTTTTTTACACTTTGCCCCTCCTGACTTCGTTGTGGTTCAACCTAACCTCCATTTGGTAGAAAAGGAATATTGTGTTTATCGTGAATTTCACATCACAATGCCATTATAACTTCTTCACTTGGCGTAGGCAGATGTGAATAGAATCTGCCTCTTCCTACCAAAAATCATTGGCAGACCGTAAGTATATCAACATATCATCAATTCAACAGATCACCAAATCCTCTTCTTTGTGTCTCATTTTCTTCCCTGTAGTGGTTTGCAGCATGTTCAGTACATTGATTTACTTCGTTGACTGACTCGCCATGAACTAGCTGCGTCGGCTACCCAGTGCATAGTCTCTATAATGTGATCACCGAAATAAAATCACCTAACTGCCGCTTACACAGTACTGCCAACAGTATAGGATGCACATTTTGTAAAACGCAATTCTGCTGTCTGCTGAAGTTATTAATCTAATGGAACTTTAAACATAATTCCCTTCAATTCTCAAACCAAAATAGTCACATGTAGAAAAAGGGCTAACTTATTGCGACATTTTGTTTTTCTGGTTTAATAGATGGGTGAAGGCGGCAGATGCATCTCTAAACTTGTGTATTATGTATGGGGAGAGCGCATCGTGCGAAAATACGTCAGAAAAGTATTTTCTATGTTAGTTGTCGTGTGGTAGTGACGTTTCATTCTTCTTCAAAACTTGTTTGATAGCTTCTACATGCATGTAATCAATAAACTGCATGTGCATTGCCAGACTGTTATAGATAACGTCAGAGAATACTCATATTACCTTGATGATTAATTTCTCTCTCATGATTACTATTAGTTTAACAACACTAAAACAAACCTTACTAACATTGCGCACTGTATTATAAGAAATGAAATAAAACTACGCACCATAACCTTACGAGGAAGGTCTGTTTTAATAAAGCTGAATATCTGTACACAAGCATGCCTCTGTCGGCACGAATTACTAAAATACTACTCACTTACATTTCGATTGAATCTGAGTTTAATTGGTATGCTGCGTTATACTCCAGAGGTATGCAAATGTGGCATTTCATAAATTATGTATTCCTAGAAACCCAAAATTTGCTTGTCAGCAGCGGAAAGGTGTTACCTGATGCGCTGCATTGTAAGTTTTTCACCATTGCACTGGGAGCCGAAAGTATTTTCTTGCAATTTCCCCTTATTGATGTTTGATCTGACTGTTTGTAGCTCTTTCACAGGGGGTATAAAAAAATTGCAGTCTGCGAGAGTAGAACCGCAAACCATTACAGACGCTGTTTCACAGCGCAGCACGTTACCACAGAGATAGCGAAGAGGTACGTGTCTTAGCTTCCTCCTACGAAACAAATAGTAGCTAGAACTCGTAAACCGCTAATTAAAGGACGAGATTCCACGTACAGCGACTTTCCTTGGCTGAAAACTGTAAATTTACAATCTTTTGTTACACCTTGAGCGATAACAACTCAGATTATTCAAGGGAAATGACAGGTAAAATCAAGTGAACACTGAGGTTTAATTCCGTGCACACCAGGACGTAACTCGTCGATCACAGAGTTGCCAAACGTACGTTACCTTGTTGCCCTATCTCAGTTACAGTACCAGCATGAAGAAGACGAACCGATATACTCCTACAGCGGGCGCGGCTGCTACGGCCTACAATACGTAATGCGTCTGATTCGCATTTCTGTAACTAGGTTTAGGGACTGGAGCGTAATTATTAATAATACTCAGAACTGACTGCAAACTAAGCATCATAAATCAGTAACTCTCATAGTTGTTTTTATATTTCTTTCGTAAGCGAACTCAAAACTAAGAAACTCATTCACGGACGTTTTCATGCCTGGTGGACAGTCGAGCACAATAAAAAAAAAGTGTGTGTTTGTGTGTGTGTGTGTGTGTGTGTGAGAGAGAGAGAGAGAGAGAGAGAGAGAGAGAGAGAGAGAGAGAGAGAGAGATAAAAATAAAAAGAATGAGAGAGAGTAAAGAATTGTTCTAAAGAAATTGAATCCTAGTGTGTAAAGAAATCTTTCATTAAAATTACACGTTCCACATCATTACGAAATGTCGTATTCATAATATACGGAACAAATAGTAATCTAATCTAATTAATCAAATCACATAACCGATTTTTTCGCCAAATCTAAACTTGAAAATAAAAGACAGGTTTTGTAATAAACTGGGACTCCTATTAAGACACTTTCGTCCCTGTTAACGAACCTCGAAAGGTGTCCGATGTACCTCCATTCAGAAGTAACAAAGTGCGCACACATTTAAACATGAAGTGCATGATGTGAAGTTCTGTGACGGAAATACGAACCCAGCACGTAATCTACATCTACATTATTAACTAAGTAAAATCAAATGATACATATAGGTTTTTCGTACCAGCTGCTAGGTGGAAACATATTTTTGTGCTTGCCCGACAATCGAACCAAACACCTACCGTTCTTCTTTATCATCCACGAATATAGCTTAAGCATCAATTACTTACTCACCAACAGTAATGTGTGTGCGTGTTTAACTCGAAATAATGACACCCATTGCATTGTTGGAAACCTACAGTTTAACGTGGCTTTCTGGCCACAGTGCAACTTGGCATTTTTCACATCAACAAACACTGCCCTAGGACAACAAAAGGGTAAAATGGCAGATATGAATTGTGAACTGAACAGGGATAGAACCCAAGACCTTTGTATTCGTTGTTATGCTACTTACCACTCTGCCACCACGTCCACTGGACTCCATAACGTACCAATAAAATGTTTTATGTTAGAGCTCTGTTTCGGTGTACAGCTTTTAAAATACTATTGTCTGTCCTCAACTTTGGGCTCGTTTTTTTTTCAAAAGCTAGGTAGTGTCTAGCAGAAAGCTAGAACGTCCATGCAATATTTGGTCACAATAGGTATTCCAAGTGTAAGACCCTCTCCTTGTGAGACTTATTTACAAATCTGAATATTGTGGAGACTGTTTCGCCCTGTTCCCCACAACGAGCATTAAGTGACAGACAGCAGTGTATGCAATACCTCGAATACATTGAACGCCACAGTTTACTTTAATCTTCTATTCTGAAACATGTTTGTTCCTTCGAAGTAATAGTTACGACTTAAACATATTTCTGTTTAACCTGAATTTTGCTAAACAGATGTATATTGTTATCTAACACAGCTCCTTAAAATAGTTCTATCATGGTTCGAGCTCTTTGTTTTAAAGGATATATGTGGTAAAATCAACAGCTGCGTATTTCAGACTAGTGAATTTGGTAAATATACCCACAGACTGACCCACCTGTTTGGTATATCAGGATCGTCTGCAACAGAATTGATTTAATGATATAGCCCTTAACGTTCCAGTGAAATCGTGATTATAATCTGTGTGTCACAGTATTGGAATTCTGAAATCGGGAATGAATTTGACTTCGATGCTCATTGAAATGCTCTGCATCCTGTGTGGCACTTCGTTTCCTGCTGCCTTGTGAATCGGTTCTTACTTCTGTCAAGGCGACATGCCACAGCTCAATGAGTTTGATAAAGGTCTACCATTGCTCTTTATGAAGACAGTTACTTTATCAGTGCCATTTCCCTTGCTCTGGGATACAGCAAATCCACTATTCATCTGGCCTACCACAGAGGATGAAGACAAGAGTACACTCCGTTGCAGTGTTGAGGACCCTTTCAGGAGCAGCAGAGAAATTAAAATATCCTGCAGATAACAGCGAGCAGGTAGACCAAACGTCGTCGGCTCTACGAGGAAGGAAGGTATGGACGGAACGTGGTGTTGTGACCTCGTCGCCTTTTGTTGTTTACTCGTCCCGGTCTAGTTGTTAGGAAAGGGACTGGTGGAGGATCCTTTGACATCTAAAACATTGATATACGAGGCGCGTCCAGAAAGTAAGTTCCGTTTGGTAATAAAATGAAATTGTACACAGATACATAAGAAATTTTTAGCACAAAATTCTACAACTCTTAAACTACTTTTCCACATAACTGCCGAAATTTTGTAGGCACTTGTCATAGCGTGCCACAAGTTTTTGCATGCATCCTTCACAGAAGGTTGCCGCCTGTGTATTCATCCATGTGATAACAGCTCTTTATCATCGTTGAAGTGTTGACCACCAAGGACAGATTTTAGGTGTAAGAAGAGATGAAAGTCGCTAGGAGAGAGGTCCGAGATGTGTGGAGGATGATCAAATAGGTCCCATTGAAGTTTCCGTAAGAATTGTTTGGTCACATTCGGTATGTGAGGCCAGCATTATTGTGAAAAAAAAATCTTTTGAAACTAATCCTCTTCTTACACCTAAAATCTGTCCTTGGTGGACAATACTTCAACGATGATGACGAGCTGAAGGAACATGTTATCAAATGGTTGAATACACAAGCGGCAACATTCTATGAAAAAGGCACACAAAACCTTGTGCCATGCTATGACTATTGCCTACAAAATTTCGGAAGCTATGTAGAAAAGTAGTTTAACAGTTGTAGATTTTTGTACAATCAATATTTTTTCTGTATCTGTACCCGTTCGTTTTATATAACCAAACGGAACTTACTTTCTGGACGCGCCCCGTAGTTGGTATTACAAGAACTTACGAACGTAATTCTGCTTCTTTTTTCTTCTTGCTTCTCGTGGCGTCGTTCGTATGATACTAGCTGCGCTATGATCTAGTTACTGCTGACTTAGTACTGTCCTAGTTCTGTCGTCGTTGCTGCATTCCAACTGTCCGAGTTCTCACTAGTAACTGCCTTCGTAGCTCACTGGTAACTGTCGTATTCCTGAATAGTAACTGCCGGGCGCCCAGACGTATGTCGGCCTGGATGTAGCCGCTTGTAGAGGGCGCGCATCTTCGGTTCCTACCTCCAGGATGCGCGGCGCCTGCTTGCTATTGGCTTTCGGTAGACCACTGCCTTCTCCACGATCATTCTCTACGTCTGGTGCGTGGCGCTGACTTTACGCCACAAAAAATGGCAGATAAGGAAATGCTGAAAGAGCAACATAGGGCTGCCAGGTTAAATTTTGCACTGGTCTGCAGAAGGAAGCCGCTTTCTTACTGAGACCAGTAATATTTACCGACAAGAAGGTATTTTCAACTGCTCAAAATAGGTATGTCCATGTGTATCGACCAAGTGGAACGTGATAGGACCGTAAATATGTCCATCAGTGACAAAGATGTGGCCCGACGTCTGTCACAGTTCGAGGCTGGATATCAGAAAATGGTTGCGGCGTGCTGTGGAAACTAGAGCCTCCGCTTTGTAGTGGTTATTACTGCAAAATACTGGAAGACATCATGCTTCCTTCTGGTCGTGAGCAATTTCCTGGAGGTAGAATCATCTTCCAACATGACTGTTCCTTATTCTTTTTATTTTTATCTCTCTTCTCTCTCTCTCTCTCTCTCTCTCTTTTGTATTGTTTGTATAGCTTATGGGACTTCTCTACAGGGCCATCAGTCCCTAAACTTACAAACTACTTATGAACTAGCTAACACTATGACGGCACAAATATCCATGCCCGAGGGGGCATTCGAACCCCCGACCGTAGTGGCCGTGCAGAATGTGACTGGCGCGCCGCAGACTCCTCGGCCACCGCGGCCGGCGCTCTCTCTCTCTCTCTCTCTGTCTCTCTCTCTCTCTCTCTCTCTCTCACACACACACACACATATATATATGCTTGTTGTGGTCGACTACCCACCAGGCATGAAAACGTCCGTGAATGAGTTTCTTAGTTTTAATACACTTACGAAAGAAATATAAAAACAACTATGAGAGTTGCTGATTTATGATGCTTAGTTTGCAGTCAGTTCTGAGTATTATTAATAACTACGCTCTAGTCCCTAAACCTAGTTACAGAAATGCGAATCAGACGCATTACGTATTCCAGGCCGTAGCTGCCGCGTCTTTGAGACGCCAGCTATGGTCACTTCCCAGCCCGCTGTAGGAACACATCGGTTCGTCTTCTTCCTGCTGGTACTGTAACTGAGATTTGGCAACAAGGCAAGGTATGTTTGGAAACTCTGTGATCGAGAGTTACTTCCTGGTTTGCATGGAATTAAGCCTCAATGTTCACTTGATTCGTCCTGTCATTTCCATTGAATAACTTTGTTATTATCGCTTGAGGTGTAACAAAAGATTCTAAATTTACGGTTTTCAGCCCAGGAAAGTCGCTCTACGAGGAAATCGCAACTAATCTCGTCCTTCAATTTGCGGTTTACGAGTTCTAGCCACTGTTGGCCTCGCAGGAGCAAGCCAAGACACATACCTCTTCGCTAGCTCTGTGGTAACGTGCTGCCCTGTGAAACAGCGTCTGTTATGGTTCGCGGTTGCAGTCTCCGTGACACGAACTTTTTTATACCTTCTACGAAAGAGCTAAAAGTAGTGAGATCAAACATCAACAGGTGGGGACGTTTGAAAGACAACAACTATCTGCACGAACAGTTCGACGACGTTTGCAGCAGCATTGACTATCAGCTCTGAGACAACGGCTGCATTACAGACAGGAGCGCCTGCGATGGTGTACGCAACGGCGAACCTGGGTGCACGAATGGCAAAACGTCATTTTTCGGATGAATCCAGGTTCTATTTACAGCATCATGATGGTCGCATCCGTGTTTCGCGACATCGCGGTGAACGCACATTGGAAGCGTGTATTCGTCATCGCCATAGTGGTGTATCACCCGGCGTGATGGTATGGGGTGGCATTGGTTACACGTCTCGGTCACCTCTTGTTGGCATCGTCGGCACTTTGGCCGTTACATCTACCCTTCATTCGATCCCTGCGAAACCCTACATTTCAGCAAGATAATACACGACCGTATGTTGCAGGTCCTGTACGGGCCCTTCTAGATACGGAAAATATTCCACTGCTGCCATGGCCAGGACATTCTCCAGATCTCTCATCAATTCAAAAGGTCTGGTCAGTGGTGGCCAAGCAACTGACTCGTCACAATACGCCAATCACTACTTTTGATGAACTGTGGTATCGCGTTGAAGCTGCATGGGCATCTGTACCAGTACACGCCATCCAAGCTCTGTTTGACCCAATGCCCAGGCATATCAAGGCCGTTATTATGGCCAGAGGTGGTTCTGGGTACTGATTTCTCAGGATCTATGCACCCAAATTGCGTGTATATGTAATAACATGTCAGTCTAGTATAATATATTTGCCCAATGAATATCCGTTTATCATCTGCATTTCTTCTTTGTGTAGCAATTTTAATGGCCAGTATTGTAGCTGAAAACCTGGTGTTGCCCGGGTATTATTGATTTATTCTTTATTAGTACTTCTCATAACACTTCTCTCTCTGTCCATCTCCTTTTTTTAAATAACATGTCATATTTATGGGAGAGTATTCAAGAAATAAGACTATCTTGTATAATGTACAAAATAATAACTGCAATATCCAAAAAAGGAAATGTAGCTATCAAGATGCAAATGACATGTATCCTTAATGCACTCATTTAATTTAAAACTTGATTATAAACAATATTTCTGGTTCCTTGTCCAAAATCTGACATGAATAAATCCTTTGGGGAGCCCACCCCTGAGCAGACGACATGTAGTTGTCCGCGTGAGAAACATGGAGATGTCAAAACCACTCTGCAGTATCTCATGGTTGCCTTGTGGTTTATTAATCGGAATACGAAATGCAAGTCTCACTGGTAATTACAGTCTCTTGAAGTTAAAAGGTAGATCTGCCGGAAATAATGGGTATTCGTTGGATGTACACTGTTTCATTATCGTCCTTTACTGTAGCTCTATATAAGTCTCTTGCTTTCGCCGAGACCGCTTCACGTTTGGTTCACAGTTGTCAACAGCACTGTCAGCTTTCAAGAATTTCTTTCAGCTGACTGGAATCCAGGAGTGTCTTAGTAGTAAACAAGTAAATGTATTAAAACATGGTGCACGAAATGGTTTTTACCTGACGCAGTATACACGATCCCACATTTATTGAATTATGTGTTCTAAAATTGTATAGCTTTGTAGGTATATATTCGTTTGTATACGTTCTGCATGTCTGTAAAAACTGTTACTAATACAGTTAGTAGTAAAGAAGTAATAGATTAAAACCTTGTGCGTGCTGAGGTGGTTTTCCTTGACCGTTGCTGTTAATGTCATCATATCTAATGAACAATGTGTCATACGGTGATAGAATTTCGAAGGCACATTCAGCTATATGTGTGTATACTGTCTGTGAAATTTCCTGCGACTACAATTTGGAGTGTAGAAATTATAAATTTTAACGTCATACCGAATGTCGTAGTATAGTTCATAAACAGCGGAAAAATAGTAAGCGAGATTTTTTTTTATTTCGTCGTGGCTGTCAGCGAGAAAAAGTGTAATAAAGGTTTGAAATTATGTTTAACTAGCTTTACACCCGGCGTTGCCTGGGTATTCAGTTATTCTACATTCTCGTAGCCCACCTCCCCTTCCCTCCCCTCTCTGCATCCATTAGTTTCTCTCCCATCTCTCTTCTCTGATCATTTCCACCTTTCGCTCTCTCGGCAAAGTACCATACAAACATGTATGCACCCAGTGACCTTCCTCTTGGTTTAAAGGTCATGTGTGCAAAACTTCATCAACATCGGAGCAAAACTACGCATTTTGTCAAAGTCCGTAAGTTAAGTACCCTCTACCATGCATCGAACGAAATTGTAAACAGACAGTGACATTCCTGTTGTTTTTAATGTCAAGTGTGAAAATTTGAGTCACTTTTGGAACAAAACTATAGGTTTGTATGCAATAGAAACAACGCACTTTGTTGTTCTCAAATTTTCCAGTTTTAATTCCTACAACCCTTATTCTGAGAATAACGAAAACAACAAAAAAGGATATGTGAAATTGGTCGAGCCGTTCTCAATTTACGGCTCGACCAAGGTATTTAGGGATCTATTTTTATGTTGCAGTTTACTCTCCCCCATTCACCGTATGAAACTTCAGGTAAACGGTGACATTCCTCTTGTTCTGAAGATCAAGCGTTCAAAATTTCGTGAAGATTGGAATGAAACTGTAGATTTCGTCAGTTTGTAAGAAAAGTATCCTCCGCCAGGCACCTTAATTCTGTCTTATCGCAAAATACTTTCTTAGCTGACGTCTTTTACCTATAAACAATATACCGGAAAAGTTCAGCTTCATAGGGGCAGTAGTTATAGAGATTTCGTGTTTAGTCAGCGAGTGCGTGCATCATTGACCTTTCCCTTTTATATAATAGAAGATATCTCCTGAATTATGTGTCCTACAAAAACATTATTTACCAGGTGTGGGGTCGCACAAATATGAAGTGCGCGCCACCTACTTTCGCCGAGCGCCGCCATGCACGCACGGCGCGGCGTTCTTACGACGTCAGCCACGAGCGCCCTCTGCTGCAACTCCGCTCGTGGCCACCACTGAACAGCATCGTTCACTTCGGAAACAGATAGGTACCAGTTAACACTTGGGACTGAGATAGGAACCAGTTAACACTTGGGAATCAGGTAGGCACCAGTTAAGACTTGGTTATCGGATAGGCACTAGGAATCATCAGTAGGCAGGCCTCTATCGAATCTATGTATCAGCATTCTGCAGTCAAGAACTATGTAAAAGTTAAGTATTACTAAGTCTCTATGAAATATATATCTCGTTCTAATTTACTCTAGTGTTTCTAGTTTCTGCTGTCCCACTGGCTGGTCACCTCCATACCGCACAAGCGTGCATCCTTTATTCCTGTGTCGGTCTCTTTCTATTCGGCCACCGACACCCAGAACATCCGGCGGAAACGGGACACAAAAGTGGCGACGAGGCTGGGACACAAAACCAGGTTCTTGGAGTGGAATATTAGGAAACTGCCTGCGAAATGTGCTGTAAAAGGAGTTGGTAGTATATACGTAGTAAATTACAACCTCATGCTTATTAAGGCGAATTTTCATGCATTTTATGGTCTTTGACATCATAGCACCTGAACTATATGTCGTAATACTATATTGTTTCGAAGGTACATCCAATGGTGTATATGTAAAATGTTTGCAAAATACGTCGGGAATCGCGTTAGTAGGAAAGACGTAAAAAATCAAAACTTCATGCGTGATGAGGCGGTTTTACATGAACCTAATTGTTGATGACTCCATATCTCATGAACTGTGTGTCATACTCTGATAAAATTTGGGACGTACGTTCAGTGGTATGTGAGAACACTGTCTAAAACATTTCACGTGAATACTATTAACAGTACACGAATAATAAATTGTAACGTCATGCCAAATGCAGTAATTTTACAGCATGATCACGGAAAAAGTAGTAAGCGACGAACGTTTTTCCTTTCATCATTTTGCTGGGGTTGTCAGCAAGAAAAAGTTTCCTAAAGATTTGAAATTATGTTTAAAGTTTGTTGCATGTCGCTCTCCTTCTCAAACAGTGGACTGATAAAGTCACAGTATCACGTGCCGCAAGACGGGGAAGTTTTCATTATTTTTGACGTCATATCTCCTGAACTATCGGTCCTATCGCAAAATCCGTTCTTAGCTGACGTCTTCTGCCTATAAACTATATTCCTGCCAACAGCTTCATAGGTGAAGTAGTTTTCGAGATTTCGTGTTTAGTCAGTGAGTGAGTGTGTGAATGAGTGTCCTTTCGCCTTTATATAGTTAGAGATGTGTGTTGCAAGTCGCTAAGTGCTCTCATTGTCATACAGAGTATGAATAAAACTCATCACACGATGTCGCAGTTTTTTGGGATTCCTTCATTATACCATTATTCAGGATACGTAATCGCCTCTTGTTTTTAGCAAGGACACCTCTTAACATTTTTGCACAACTGAAGGAATTCGTTCTTTTAGCACTCTGGATTTTCCGGTTCAGTTTCGTAAAACCTGGCTTTGATAATTCTCATACGAAAAAATCGGATTGCGTTATAGTAGCAGACCTCATTGGCCATCGAAGGCCAGGAGCACTACTTATTCACCGTTCAGGGCACCCATTGTTGTGAAGTGGATGTGTTCTAGGAGATGTCCAACATTCAGCTCTTCCCCTAGCAATTGCAAATACAATCAGTCAGTTAGTCTGTAAACCAAATAAAGTAGTCCAGTGGTTTCCTATAAGATCGCACCATTCGGTAACATATCACTGCCCTTGTATGTGATGAAACCAGTGACGATTTGATTCTGTCTATTGACAGCGAAGTCATGGGAGAAATAACTTTCATTTCTCCATAAAATCCGTATTTATGTCTACTTTATTAAGAGACGTCTGCAGAACGATGCCTTATTTTGGAAATCGTTTCCATATAGCTAATGGTGTAGGTACAGATTAAATGTTCAAATATTTGTAAACGTATTGAAACAAACTGCTATGGTCGTCAGTCCCTAGATTTACAAACTAATTAAACTAACTTACACTAAGGACAACATACACACACACACACAGAGCCATGCCCGAGGGAGGACTCGAACCACCGGCGGGAGCGGCCGCCCAGTCCGCAGCACGATGCCTTAGACCACACGGCTACTCCGGCGAGGTAAGATTAAATGGATGCCATTTTCGTTTCTGCATAATGCTTTGTATCGAAGACCTCGATACTCGAGGTCTGTTGCAGGTCTTATTTTTCCTAATTACGATGAGAAATAGATATTAATGATTAAGATCTAATGATTTACTTAACGTTATTAATAATTATCTTGTTATTGTTTTATGATTAGAGGTACAAATAATACCGTCCTCGGGGAAGATCAGTTTGTATTTAGGAGAAATGTAGGAACACGGGAGGTAATACTCATATTACGACTTATCTTAGAAGATAGGCTAAGGAAAGGAAAACCTACGTTTTTAGCGTTTGTCGATTTGGAGAAAGCTTTAGACAATGTCGACTGGAATACAATCTTCCAACTTCTGAAGGTAGCATGGCTAAAATATAGGGAACGAAGTGTTATATTCAACCTATACAAAAACCAGACAGCAGTTATTAGACTCGAAGAGTAATAAAGGGAAGCAGAGGTTGGGAAGGGAGTAAGACAGGGTTGTAACCTTTTCCCAATGTTGTTCAATCTGCACATCTGTACATAGAGCAAGCAGTGAAGGAATGACTACAAGAAGAAATGTGGGGAGGGAATTAAAGTTCAGGGAGAAGAAATAGGAAGTTTGCGGTTTGCCGATTACATAGTAATTTTGTCAGAGACTGCAAAGGGCTGGAAGAGCAATTGAATGGAATGGACAGTGTAATGAAAGGAAGATATAAAATGAACATTAACAAGAGTAAAACGAAGGTAATGGAATGTAATGTCAGAAAATCTGGCGATGCTGACGGAATTAGATTAGGTACTGAGACAATGAAAGTAGTAAATGAATTTTGTTATTTGGGTAGCAAGATAACTTCTGATGGCCGAAGTAAAGAAGATAAATGCAGAATGGCTATGGGAAGAAAAGCGTTCCTAAAGAAGCGAAACTTGTTAACATCCAGTATTAATTTAAATGTTAGGAAGTCCTTCCTGAAAGCATTTGGAGTGTAGCATTGTATGGCAGTGAAACGTGGACGATAAGGAGTTCAGACAAAAAGATGATAGAAGCTTTTGAAATGTGGTGCTACAGATGAATGATGAAAATTAGATGGGTAGATCACGTAACTAATGAGGAGTTGCTTTACCGAATCGGGGAGAAAAGGAGTTTCTGGCATATCCTGACTAAGAGAAGGGATAGATTGGTAGGACACATTCTGAGACATCAAGGAATTGTCAGCTAAGCATTAGAAGGAAGCGTGTGGGGTAAAAATCGTAGAGGGAGACCTAGGGACGAATGCAGTAAGCAGATTCAAAAGGATGTAGGTTGCCGTACGTATTCTCAGATAAAGAGACTTGCACAGGACAGGGTAGCGTGGAGAGCTGCATCAAACCAGTCTGCGGACTGAAGACCACAAAAACAAATAATACTGGGACCTAAATTAAATAGCACGATAAAATTTTTTGTTTATACTAATTTGTACGTACGCATTATTTTTATTTAAGATATGCATACAGTACGTGGAATGTAGTCCAAAATTCTGTGTAACTTTCTGGGCAATATTAGGTGCGTCGGGGATTGGTCTTTACCGGACACGTTGTACATGAAACCTCCCTCAGTTTTTAAACGCATAAATCAGTATCGTATCTGCGTAGTCTTCGTTGGAGTATATTTCACTTACCTGTCTGACTATAAAAGCTGTCTCCAACTACAAACAGACGGTTACGCGACCATATCAGAGCTAAAGCAGGAGAGAAACGCACGCAGGTAGCGGCACAGCTCACGTGGTGTTTCGATAATACAATACGCGCTCTTCCTCTGTGGGCAGCAGTGGCGATGTAACCCTTCTTGCACTCACGTATACGGGAAACATAAAAATACAGAAGACGGCGTGCGAGGGCTACCTGGTATAAAGGGGGTGCACGAAGATTTGAAAATATTTTTATGCGTTATTCTACAAGTAAAACAGAAGAAAATCGTCCATATAAACAGAGGTCCGCAAATGTCTAGTTACGGAGTTACGGCTAATAAAAGATTTTGCCTGAAATTTAGCAAATGAGGCCACCGCAAAATTGTAAGAGGTTGCAGTAAAGCACAATTTCCATTTATTTTCTTTGTTATTGATCTGGTGAATCTCATAAACGTGTCCCAGTCGTCTATTAGTAGTATTTTCCAGAAATTATACAAGTAAATTCAAGAGATTATACAACTGTTGGCGATCGTTAATAAGTAATTTCAATCGTTTCTTAATCTTGAAACGTGTTACTTTTCTTGTATTGTTAATTAAAAAAAAACCATAACAACAGCATTGTACTAAGTGAAACCATTAAGTAACTGTTGTAGTTTGTATATTATTTATTCACGTGTGCTATGGCATTAATAAAAGCAGATTAAGTGACACGTCCATACAGGTTTCGTTAACTTTATTACCATCATTTTTCAAATTTAAATTCTCCACAACTTCTGTTGAAATCTGTGTGCAATGGTCTGGAATCATCAGTGTTATATGGTAGGTGTGTTTCGCCAGCTGCAGGTTAAGCGTTTCCAGTATCCTTTCCAAGAAATCCTAAGTTTATGGGCATCCTTGAAGAAATATTAAGAAGTGATACATCAGCTCTGATGGTTTCATGTTCGCACATAACACGTCGCCACAAATTACACGTTGAGATATATTACTCAAGGCAGCATAACTATAATACTTGTAGTCATAAAGTTTTCAATTTTTTCGTTCGTTTCACAGACATGAATCGCTGCGCAGATCTTAGATATATATGTAAGAAAGAAAATTAAATACTTTTCCTTTCGAATCACCGACGTAGTTTTACTACAGGCCTGGGGGTCGCCAGACATTTTTACTAGGAAAGGGGGTCGCGAGTTCGTAGAGGTTGAAAAACACTATGATAGACCATTGAACTTCAAAGAGGCGTTTAAACGCAACTACTTAAACTTAAAATAGCCTAAGGACAATACCCACACGTGCCCGAGGGGGACTCTAACCTCCGACGGTAAGCAACCGCGCACACCGCAGCAAAGCGCCTTAGAACTCCCGGCCACTCCATCGCGGCACACGAATTTCTTTAAAGATTTTTGAGTCGGGCGTTTTCACTTCACGGTTAGATTTTTTCGAGTTATTTTACTGAAAATAATACACAGCATAATAAAAATTAAAAGGAAATACAGGATAATTGGTGAAGCACGCTATGTCGTATGTAAATTTGGAAAACACGTGTAATGGCAAATCACTGCTAGGACCAAGGAAAGTTTCGAAAACGTGACATGGCCCCATCTATAGGATGCTTACCTAAACTAGATAGGCGAAGGCTAAGTTCAGCGTTCTGGCCCTAGGTGGATAAATCGGGCACTTCAAGCCGCTACAACATTTAATTTGCAATAAAAATATTTAAGTTTTTAATCGAGATAAAAACTATCCTGTCTATTAAGTTCGACCAAATCACACACACTGTGCAAAATTTCATTTACAACCACAAAATAATCATTTACATCAGTGTCGGAGTTAATCGCAGACAAACATCGTGACACGAGATTTTTATACATAACTGCTCCAAAAAAAAAAAAAAAAAAATTTAGAGACTTATGTGAGCTAAAATACGCAAAATACATGTAGGGGCGTATTTTATTCAGATATTGGTTACAATTTTAATTTATGTGTAATACAGTACCATCTTTTGCTGTATTAACTATTTACTGCCGGCCGCGGTGGCCACTGCACGGCCACTACGGTCGGGGGTTCGAATCCCCCCTCCGGCATGGATATTTGTGCCGTCCTTAGTATTAGCTAGCTCATAAGTAGTTTGTAAGTTTAGGGACTGATGACCCCGTAGTTAAGTCCCATAAGCTATACAAACATTTGAACTATCTTCTCGAGGTTTACATGGCATTTACTTACAGCGAGGCACTATGGGGCTACCACAATAGTGGAAAAGTCATTTTCGTTACCCTCTAATATAATGTCTAATCATCCCGGACGGACAGAACAGCTGCACACCTGTGCGGCATGTATAGTATGAGATTATTTATCAACTGTAGACGGATAGTTGGCCATTAAGGCCATAAGGCCTTAAGTGCAATATCCAGCTCGACAGCCGTTGTGGGACGTGCAGATCTGGCTGCAATGCGTCTGCCGTGTGCATCCCAGACGTGCTCAATCAGGTTCAAGTCCGGTAAACAAGCTGGCCACTCCATTCGTTCAATGCCCTCAGCTTCAAGCATGTTGTCCACCTGTGCAGCTCTGTGCAGACGAGCGTTATCCTCCACTAGAAACAACCCATCTCTTTTGGCACCGGCGTAGGGCACAACAAAAGGTCGAAGGGCCTCGTCTCTATACCTATGAGCGGTCAAACCGCCATTCCAAACGACAAAGTGGTCCGTACGTCCGCCAATATTGACTCCTGCCCACACCATTCGTCCACCACCACGATATGTTTCCTGCACGTAAGCAGGATTGTTCCGAATTCCACGTTCTCTCCAGATGAGGCACGACGATTGTCCGACTGAATACTAAATCCTGACTCATCTGTTAACAGAACTTTGGCGCCATACGTTACGACTCCAATCCTGATGTTGCTACGCCCAATTTCTGGGAGCTAAACGCTGGACTGCTGGACTGCCTTAATATCCTTTCCAAACTTCTCCTTGCATTCCTTCACATCTTGCTTAATGTACAGATTGAACAACTTTGGAGAAAGACTACAATCATGTCTTACTCCCTTCCCAACTACTGCGTCCCTTCCATACCCTTAAACTCTGCTAAATGTTGTCTGGTTTTTGTACAAGTTGTAAATAACCTACTGTTCTCTGTATTTTACTCCTGCTTGCTTCAGAATTTGAAACAGTGTATTCCAATCAACGTTGGCAAAAGCTTTCTCCAAGTCTACATTTGCTAGAAATGTGGGTTTTCCTTTCCTTAGCCTATTTTTTAAGATAAGTCGTAATGACGGATTGCCTCGCTTGTTCCTATATTTCTCCTAAATCCAAACTGATCTTACCCAAGGTAGGATTCCACCACTTTTTCCAATCGTCTGTAAATAATTCGTGTTAGTATTTTGCAACCATTGTACTTACTAGGTTCTAATTTTAATCAACCGAGGTGGAGTGGCCGAGTGTTGTAAGACACCTTGCTGCGGATCGGGTGGTTGTTTGCCATCGGAGGTTTGAGTCAGCCCTTGGGCATGGGCATGTGTGTGTTTGTAAGTTGTTTGTAACTCTAGGGACTGATGACCATAGCAGTTTGGTCCAGTAGGTTTACAGTCTTATTATAGAGTGAAGGCTTTCATGACCGGTCGACATTGTAGGTATATCTTCTGGGTTTTAAGGCCGTGTTCTTGGAATCCTGCTGCTTCCTGACATTTCGCCCGCTGCTGCGTCGGACTTCTTCGGAGGTTGTCCGTCTGTTGAGTCTTGCCGAATGACGGGTCGGCGGTCTGAGAGCTTCTTAAAAACCGTCTAAAGTGGGCGTGGCTAAGATCCACGTGATAAGCAGAGATGATCCTTTTCAAAGATAAAGCTGTACTATCGAATCATCTCAAAGATAACAATCATCGATTCTGCAGAGCCACAGTCCATATATCGTTGAGTTTCATAGTCTCTTCTTTTCGATTGAAATTATCATTATGTTTATATATTTCAATCGCTTCTCTAAACAACCGTGGACAATAATTCGTCATAGAAGATAAAATTTCCGTCTCAGAGAACTTTACTATATGATTTCCCGATTGTAAGCAATGTTCCGCCACAGTTGATTTTTCAGTTTATCCAAGTCGGCATAAATTTTTGTGCTCCTTTAGACGTGTGTTTACACCTCTCTTAGTTGTTCCGATCTTTATCTTTGACAAGGATCATCTCTGCTTATCACGTGGATCTTAGCTACGCCCGCTTTAGACGGTATTTAAGAAGCTCTCAGACCCACGACCCGTCAGTCGACAAGACTCAACACACGGACAACCTGTGGAAGAAGTCCGGCGCAGCATCGGACGAAACGTTAGGAAGCAGCAAGATTCCAAGAACACGGCCTAACCACCCAGAAGATATAATACCTATAATCTCTTATTATCCAGTCTTTTCGAAGACTTTGTACATTGATGAGCAGTTACGTTAAAGATAGTTGTTAAGTTGGAGATAGCGCTCATATCACCCGCAAAATGGGACACTTGGTTATTTCACTTACATTGGGCATGTGGGACCCCAGTCCTGCTCGTCGCCGTGACATTCGACCGACACCCTGTCAACGCAAGTGACTATATGAGATTTTTCCGAGAGAGGCGGTGCACTGCTCGCATGCGCGAGGACGGTGATTCAGCGAATACCGGGACGGTTCCTTTCACAGGACACGGGCGATTTACTTCCACATCCGTGTCAAAAACCAACCAAGCGTGTTCTCCGCCTGCAATGACCAAGGAAGTCGACGGGCCGATAAACCATTTGATACCAGATTGTAGCAGAGGAAAAACAACCGAAGTGCAGCAAACTATTACCAATTTAGTAACAGGCAATAAGAAGCAGAGAGTAAGTACAGATATTGGAGCCACATACTTGCTGTGAGGCACAGCGGTAACGGTACCACGTGTGGCCGCTATTCAACGCACGCGCCAGTACGCAGCGATTGGTATGGGTGCAGGAACACACTCACTGAGTGCTTGCGAGGTGGACGAAGATCTCCAAGTTTGGTACTTGCAGCTGGCCGATTACGTACATGAGATACAGGTCTACATCCGCATTCATACACCGCAAGCCACCTGACGGTATGGTTCTGGAGAAAAATGATTGCCTGTATGCCTTTGAGTGAGTCCTAATCTCTGTAAGCTTGTCCTTGTGGTCGCTTCGCGAGATGTACATTGAAGAATGCAATATATTAGTTGACTCTTCACGAAACATTTGGTCTTGAAACTTTGACAAAAGCGCGTCTGCCACTGGAGTTTCTTATCTCTGTGACGCTTTCGTGATTACTAAATGAGACCATAACGAAGTGTGCTGTTCTCCGTTGGATCATCTATTAACCCTACTTGGTACAGACCCACAATGATGAACAATACTCAAGCGACGGCCGAACGAGGGTTTCGTAACCTACATCCTTTGTTGAAGGCCTACAGTTCCTGAGGAATCTTACAATGAATCTGTCAGACATCTGCCTGATCCACGATTTATTTTACATAGTCGTTCCATGTCAGATTGCCCCTAATGTCTACTCCCAGATATTTTAAGGAAGTAACTGATTCCAGTGTTTGCCCTAATATTGCACAGTTATATAATAAACGAGCTTTCTTTCTGTGTAAACGTAGCACTTATGTTGAGGCTCAGTTGCCATTCCCAACACCACGCGCCAAAACGATCTAAATAAGATATCAGTATGGTGTAAAAATTGGCAACGGTTTCTAAATAATGAGTACGAGTACGAAAAGAAATATGCTAAACTTTGTTTACAAAATAAATCAATCAAATATGAAGACCATAAGCTCCGCTAAATATCTAGAAATTAGTGTTACATCAGACTAGTACTGGAAAGGCGAACCAAAGACTGCGTTTTATTGGTAGAACATTTAAGAGATACAACAGAACCACTAAAGAGACTGCATACACCACGATTGTCCGTCATCATTTGGAGTATTACTGCCCAGCGTGAGATCCTTATCAAGTGGGTTTGACGAAGTCATAGAAAAAGTCTAAAGAAGGGCAGCCCGTTTCGTATTGTCACGATACAGCGTTACGGAAGTGATACAGGATCTGGGATGGTAATCATTACAACAACGGCGCTTATCGCTGCGGCGTGGGCTACTTACAAAACTACAATCGCCAACATTCTCCTCCGAATGCAAACACATATTACTGACACCCACCTACATAGGTAGAAATGATCATCAGAATAAAGTACGACAAATCAGAGCTCGAATGGAGAGATTCAGATGTTCTTTCTTCCCGCGCGCTATTCGATAATGGAATCGTAGATGAATGTAGTTCGATGAACCCTCTGCCAGCCTCTTAAATGTGATTTGCAGAGTATGCCATGTAGAAAAAATACAGCATAATCCGCGAAAAGCGTAACTGGATTTCTGACGTTATCTATGAGTTCATTAATATACACTAAGAAAAGCAAAGGTCCTATAACAATCCCCTAGGGCACGCATGCCATCGCTTTAACGTCTGAAGACTTCTCTCCGTTAAGAATGACATGCTGCGTTTAGTTAGCGAAAAACGCCTCAATGCAATCACACAGTTGATCTGATATTCCATGTGCTCACACTATTTTCATGAGGCAACGGTGCGCAACGGTACTGAACACCTTGCGGAAGTCAAGAAACACGGCGTCTACGTGGGACCCTCTATCAACTGACCTCTGAATATCATGGATGATTAAAGTGTTCAAATTTCAAATGTTTGTAAATCTAAGGTACTTAACTAGTTGGGTCCTTAGTCCCTAGGCTTACAAATTACTTAAGCTACGGAAAACACACACACACACACACACACACACACACACACACACACACATATATATATATATATATATATATATATATATATATATAGGGTGTTACAAAAAGGTACGGCCAAACTTTCAGGAAACATTCCTCACACACAAAAAAAGAAAATGTGTTATGTGGACATGTGTCCGGAAACGCTTAATTTCCATGTTAGAGCTCATTTAGTATTTCTCTTTAAATGTAAATTGAAATAATTCGTGCAGACAATTGTCAAAATACCCAATTGTATCGTTAGTATGTACTGTACTTCCTCGATTCACGTCATCAACACAGATTTTCTGTGAACGTTTGGGAAGGAATTGTTGGTGATGTCTTGATTAGGCCTCATGTTCTTCCACCTACGCTCACTGGAGCACGTTATGATTTCTTACGGGATACTCCAGCTATGCTGCTAGAACATGTGCCTTTACAAGTACGACACAACATGTGGTTCATGCACGATGCCGGCCGCGGTGGCCGCGGGGACAGGCGCTCCAGTCACGGTCTACACGGCCACTACGGTCGGGGGCTCGAATCCCCCCTCGGGAATGGATATTTGTGCCGTCCTAGTTCGTAAGTAGTTTGTAAGTTTAAGGACTGATGACCCCGTAGTTAAGTCCCATAAGCTTAACAAACATTTGAACATGCACGATGGAGCTCCTGCACATTGGGGGCATTTGAAAGCTCTAGTCTACGCAACCCCGGTACCAAATGTAGAGACTCTTCGTGCTCGTATTGTGGACGGCTGTGATACAATACGACATTCTCCAGGGCGGCATCAGCGCATCAGTAATTCCATGCGACGGAGGGTGGATGCATGTATCCTCGCTAACGGAGGACATTTTGAACATTTCCTGTAACAAAGTGTTTGAAGTCACGCTGGTACGTTCTGTTGCTGTGTGTTTCCATTCCATGATTAATGTGATTTGAAGAGAAGTAATAAAATGAGCTCTAACATGGAAATTAAGCGTTTCCGGACACATGTCCACATAACATATTTTCTTTCTTTGTGTGTGAGGAATGTTTCTGAAAGTTTGGCCGTAACGTTTTGTAACACCCTGTATATGCCCGAAGGAGGACTCCAACCTCCGACGGCCAGCAGCGGCGCGCTCCGCGGGAGGCGCCTTAGCGCGTTCGGCCAGTCCACCGCGGCGTGCATGAATAGCGCGAGCTGTGTTCCACATGATCGTTTGTTTCGGAAAGTATGTTGATTCCTACAAAGGAGACTTCCGGTCTCCAGAAATTACATAATATTCACACACAAAACGTGTTCCAAAATTCTGAAGCTGACACATATCAAGGATATAGAACTACGGTTTTGCGCATGTTGTTTAAGGGAATGACCTGCGACCTCTTCCAATCCTTGGGAACACTTTATTCCTCCACAGACCTGTTAGAAAGGGGGCAAGTTCCTTCGCATATTCCGCGTAAAATAGAATTGTTATCCGATCAGGCCCGGTGGCCTTTCCTTGTTGAGCGATTTCAATTGCTTTTCCATCCCTCTGACTATGAAATAATCCGGTAGTACGGAGTAACAGTGTTTGTTGGGTGCTGCTACCTCGCGGGAATACCGTACACTACATCGAGGGCTTCTTGATGTTCTGTAATGTATGTCAATCGTTTGCTAGTTTTCCTTAGTTCGCTGTGCAATAAAGTTTGTGTTACAGTTATGTGAAATTTCTGCAGGGAAGTGAAACTTGTGTACCGCTGTGGAATAGCCGAACGGTCTAAAGCGTCTCGCTGCGGAGCGCGCGGTCGCTCGCCGTGGAGGTTCGAGTCCTCCCTGGGGCATGGGTGTGTGTGTTTGTCCTTAGGTTAGTTTACCTAGGTTTAAGTAGTTTGTAAGCTACGGACTGATGACCACGCAGTTTGGTCCGATAGATTTGCAAACACTTGAACTTGAAACTTGTGTTGATGTTTTGTGTGAGCGTAAGCTATCAATCTACAGAAAACTTTATAACATAAACTTTTAATTCAATTTTTAATTTTTTAAACTTGATAATTATGAGCTCAGGTCGTTTGGATGTTAATCCTTTATACATGTTGACGCTTCAAAACGATAACAGAATGACGTTTATTTGAATATGTTACACAGTGTTGTATTTCACTTTTACAGTGAGGAGCCGAAGATAGTATGGGCATGTTATGAAAACACAGTGGACGGCGCATATATACAAGTGGGAACTGGAGAAGTTGGTAGACCGGTCGCTGCTGTTACAACGGCAGACTATCATGATTTAAGTGACTTAACGTGGTGTCACAGTCGCCCCACGAGAGATGGGTCACAGTACTCTGAGTTGGGGATTTTCCCGGACGACCATCGTACGAGAGCCCCGGGAGTCCGGTAAAACATCAAATCTCCGACCTTGCTGTGACCGGAAAAAGGTCCTCCAAGAACGGGACCAACGACGACTGAAGAGAATCGTTCAACATGACGGATCTGCAGCTAAAAAAGTGTTCTATTGTTTGTAAATCTATGGGGCTTAACTACTGTCGTTATCACTCCCTGGGCTTACAAACTATTTGTACTAACCTAAGGAGAACACACACACACACACACACACCACACACACACACACACACACACACACACACACACACACACACACACACACACACACTCCCATGCCTGAGGGAGGACTCGAACCTCCGACGGGGAGCAACCGCGCTCCTCGCAGCAAGACGCCTCAGAGCGCTCGGCCATTCCACTGCGGCGACGTACAAGAAATTGCTGGGCTATCAAAAAGTGTGAACCATTCTAGGAAACATCATCCATAGGGGCTTTCGGAGCCTATAAGGGCCACTCGTGTACCCTTGCTGACCGCAGGACACAAAGCTTTAGCCTTGCCTTAGCCCGTCAACACTGAAATTGTACTATTTACGTCTGTAAATATGTTTCCTGGTCTGACGAACCTCGTTTCCAACTGTATCGAGCGGATGGACGTGTACGAGTGTGGATAAATCCTCGGACCCTTAAAGTCAGCACGGAAGCGTTGAAGCTGCTTTTGGCTCTGTATTGGCGTGGGGCCTGTGCAGTTGGAGTGACGTGGGGTCCCTGCTACATCGAAATACGACTGTGACAGGAAACACGTACTTACGCATCCCGGATAATCACCTCCATTCATTCGTGTCCATTGTGCATTCCCATGGATTTGGGCAATTCCAGCAGTAAAATGTACACCCCACACGTCCAAAATTGCTACAGAGTTGCTCCTGGGCATTCTTCTTTAATGAACGTCTCCGCTGGCCACCACATTTCCTAGACACGAGCATTACTGGTCGTGTCTGGGACGTCAAGTAACGTGCTGTTCAGAAGACATCTCCACCCCCTCCTGCTCTTACGTAAAAGGCCATTGGCGAAGAAGTACTCTGGGCGAAACCTGAAGTTCGACCGACGAGCATAAAAAACGATTGTGGCCAGACAACTTAAAACTACAACGGCAAAAACGACTACAAAACTGGACACTCACATTAGTAAACCTGTTTCGATAAAAACAATACAGCTTAACATTCATGGAAGGCCTGCAGTTGCTAAATCCTTGTATCCTATATAACTGAAGTCAACGTAAAACATGAGAATTATGTAGTGCCAAGATTATAAAACTTGGTCACTTGATGACTGAAAGTATTTGGTATGGTCCGATGAATCAAATTCAAATGTTCAAATGTTTGTAGAGTCTATGGGACTTAACTACAGGATCATCATTCCCTAAACTTACAAACTACTTATAGACTAGCTTATACTAAAGACGGCACAAACATCCATGCCCGAGGGGGATTCGAACTCCCGACCGCAACGGCCGTGCAGACCATGACTGGCACGCCGCAGACCGCTCGGCCACCGCGGCCGGCCCGATGAATCGCCGTTTATATTTATTCCTGCAAAGAACCGTGTTTATGTATCGAAAACCCTTAAACAAGCAAACGATATGTCATTACTGCTTTCTACAGTCAATCGTAGGGCGGGCTCCGTCGTCATTTGGACATCTAAATAGTGATATTCAACTGTTTCTATCATTACCCACACTAGTTGGATAACTGCGAATGAATATCTCGCCGTTTTCGACAGCAATATGTTGGGTAGTTTTAGAGAAGACAATGAGAACCAAATTTTCGGCTCAAAACATCATTGAAAAAATTTGTGGTTGTTTTGGTACAAGAATGGATAAAATTCTGTTGTAAACCATAAACACAGTTTAAGAATCTGTTCTTCGAAGAGCCGCGGCATAATAACCGTGCGACCTAAGGCGGCTTGCTGCGGTGCGTGCAGCTGTTCGCCGTCGGATAATCGAGTCCTCCTTCGGGCGCGCGCGCGCGCGCGCGCGCGCGCGCGCGCGCGTGTGTGTGTGTGTGTGTGTGTGTGTGTTTTGTTCTTAGGGTACGTTAGTTTAAGTAGTTTGTAAGTTTAGGGACCGATGACCACTACACCCAGTTAGGTCCCTTAACTTTACAAACATTTGAACATTTGTTCTTCGAAGAATTTCAGCTCTTCTCAAAGCCAATGGGAGGCCAAATTCTTACTGACAAATAACTATTGGATCTATGTTAAGTGTTCATATCAGTCTGGCCACGTTTAGGACTGCTCTCCTTTCATTGGCACAAGAGGAACCACATCACTACTTACATAAAACCGTATTTTTTATAACAAATTACAAAGGAAATCATGATAACATGCTTGAATATTTTGATTAAAAACCTGCTTGAGATATAGAATTGAATGGTGGTTCTATTACTAATACGCCGATGCATCAAACATATGGGATGTGCATATTTCTGAGTGCAGCTGAGTGACTTCACCTATATTTTTAATTCGTTACAAAAGCAGTACTAGTCCTCAAGGACCGAAATGCTGCAACTCGCAAATGACATCAAAGCGAAACACTCCCGGAACTTGCTTGGCACCGCTAGGTCTTAGGCGTCTCACATCAGTACCAAATGATGCCAGATACGCCTACGAACAAGGATCGTCCGAAAATGTCGGTGAAAGGTCCCATATTTTATAAAAAAAACCGCGCTGGCGAGGATGAGGTGCCCGCGCATACACATTGAGGGACATGTCAACAAGCGCCCCCTATCATGTGAAGAATTGGTACACGCTGCGACCTAGTTAACAGGTCCAGTGTGAGGACTCGTGTCATTGCAACATGGAGCGCAAAATGGAGCAACGCGTTAACGACAAGTTTTGTTTCAAATTTAGCAAAACCGGAGACGGAGACCCATAGGATGTTAGTACAAGTGTATCGCGTCGAAGCAGTGAGTAAAACGTGGGTGTTTAAGTGGTTTAAAGAAAGGAAAGGTGTTGAGGATGAGCCACGTTCGGGTCGACCGTCCACAATCAGTCACAGACAACCAGGAACGAGTGCGACGGATGCTTGCGGATGGTCGTCGGCTGTCTTTGAGAATGATAGCAGATGAGTTGAAGATCAGCACAGACAGCGTAAGCACTATTGTTTGCAAACATTTAGGAAAGCGGAAGATTTGTAGCCGATTTCTAGAGCACATGCTGACAGACGAGCAGGAGCAAACTCGGATGGCATCAGCTGGAGATTTCATCGACATGTTTGACCGGAATCCACAATTTTCTGAAACCATCATTACAGGAGACCACTGTTGGTGCTACCAACAAGATACGGAGAACAAGAACAGTCAGTGGCATGGTGTTCATCGTCTTCCCCGCCTCCCGAAAAAAATCGCAAGACAAATTCCAAGATAAAGATGATGTTTACTGCCTTTTCCGATAGCGAGGGCTATATCCATCATGAATTTGCACCCGACGATCATACCGTCAGTGCGGAAATTTGCGAGAGAATTTTGAAACGGCTGCTGCAAGGCATCCAGCGGGTTGAATCAGAACTGTACCGGAGTGGACAGTGGAATTTCTTGCTCGACAATTCCCCTAAGCACACTGCGATCCGCGTGCTCAACTTTGTCGCTAGACGCAACGTCGCTCTGCTTTCACACCCTCAAGCTCTCCAGATTTGGCGCCGGCAGACTTATTTCTGCTTCCCCGTCTTAAGCAATCCTAGAAAGGCTTACGCATCGCAGCGGTTGCGGAGATTCAACAACGCGTGACCTCAGCGCTTCGAGAGATTCCACCAGATGCGTTTGCTGTTTACAACAGCTGTACAACCGATGGCAGAAGTATATTGTAGCCAGTTGCGATTACGTTGACGATGTTGTTGTTATTGTGGTCTTCAGTCCGGAGACTGGTTTGATGCAGCTCTCCACAATACCCTATCCTGAGCAAGCCTTTTCATCTCCTCATACGAACGGCAACGTACATCTGTCTAAATCTGCTTGCTGTATCCATCTTTTGGTCTTCCTCTGCGGTTTTTACCCCCCCCCCCTCCCACACTTCCCTCCAACGCTAAATCCACAATTGCTTGATGTCTAAGAATGTGTCCTACCAATCGATCCCTTCTTTTCAAGGTGTGCCAGAAATTTCTTTTCTCCAAAATGTTCAAATGTTTGTAGAGTTTATGGGACTTAATTACGGGGTCATCAGTCCTTAAACTTACAAACTCCTTATGAACTAGCTAATACTAAGGACGGCACAAATATCCATGCCCGAGTGGGATTCGAACCTCCGGCCGTAGTGGCCGTGCAGACCGTGACTGGTGCGCCGCAGAACGCTCGGCCAGCATGGCCGGCTCCTCTTCTCCCCAATTCTGTTCAGTACCTCTTCATTGTGAGCCTCGGTTGCACAGTGGTAGTGCCGGACTACAAATCCAAAGGTCGCGGGTTCGATCCCCACCAGGTCTTGGGATTTTTGTCTATCACTTTCCACTTCTTTCACCTGTGCCAGTATTGCTCATGTGAAAAATACCGAGTAGCACGTTAAACTGTAGATCCCCCTAAAACTGGCTGAGTAAGTCAGTTCGAAGGTCGGAGGAAGGCAATGGCATACCACCTCCAAACAGGACCATGCCTAGTAAAGCATTGTGGTGTTCAAACCAATCTTCGGATTGTTGACTACTTTTACCTTTACCTCTTCATTAGTTACGAACAGTTGGGTTGTAAAAGTACACCAGGATGTGAAACTTGTCCTCTAGTCCACAATCGTACTAATTACGTGAAAAAGGTGGTATAATTACAACGCTTGTGCACGAAACATTAATCTAAAATTTCATTGACAGAAAAATGTCATTAGTTGTTGTTGTTATGATCTTCAGTCCTGAGACTGGTTTGATGCAGCTCTCCACCCTACTCTATCCTGAGCAAGCCTTTTCATCTCCTCATAAGAACGGCAACCCACATCCACTTGAATCTGCTTACTATACGCGTCTCTTGGTCTCCCTCTTCGATTTTTACCCCACACACTTCCCTCCAATACGAAATTTACGATTCCCCGATGTCTAAGAATGTGTCCTACCAAGCGATCCCTTCTTTTAGTCAGGGTATGCCAAAAATTCCTTTTCTGACCAATTCTGTTCAGTTCTTCTTCATTCGTTATGCGATCTACCCACCTAATCTTCAGCATTCTTCTGTAGCACCACATTTCAAAAGCCTCTATCCTCTTCCTGTCCGCACTGTTTATCGTCCATGTTTCACTCCCATACAAGGCAACACTCCACACAAATTCCTTCACAAAGGACTTCCTAGGCTTAAATTAATATTCGACGTTCACAAATTTCTCTTTTTCAAGAACGCTTTTCTACCCATTGCCATTCTACATTTTATATCCTCTGTACTGCGACCATCATTTGTTATTTTACTGCCCAAGTAACAAAACTCATCTACCACCTTTATTGTTTCGTTACCTTATCTAATTCCTTCAGCATCACCTGATTTTCTTAGACTGCACTCCATACCCTAGTTTTTCTCCTTGTTAATGTTCATCTTATATGCCCCTTTCAGCACACCGTCCATTCCGTTCAACTGCTCTTCCAGGTCCTTTGCTGTCTCTGACAGAATTACTATGTCTCCGGCAAAACGCAATGTTTTTATTTCTTCACCCTGAACTTTAATTCCTTCTCCAAATTTCTCTTTGCTTTCCTTTATTGCTTGCTCGATGTACAGATTAAATAACATTGGAGAAAGGCAACAACCCTGTCTTACTCCCTTCCAAACCACTGCATCCCTTTCATGTCCTTCAACTCTGACAACCGCTGACTGGTTTTTGTACAAGTCGTAAATAACCTTACGCACCCGATATTTTACCCCTGCTTGCTTCAGAACTTGAAAGAGTTTATTCCAATCAAAACTGTCAGAAGCTAAACTGATAGTTCTGTAGTTCTCACACCTATCTGTCCCTTCTTTCTTTCGAATGAGTAAAGATATCTTGTTTGAAACTCTTGTACCCTGTATTTCCTGAGACCAATCACCGAACGTTTCAGACGCACCTTGTATAGAAAAGATCAATTCACTGACGGCTTTCGGAGACCAAGTACCTAACTTGCAGCCATGCAGTTAAACCACCCAGTGCTTAGCATACGCTGACATCAAAAGGTCAGACGTAAATCAGTGTGGCTCAGGTGCCTCATTTACTGCCGGTCGTGACGCAGAAAGAGCCTCCTCGCCGACGGCGAACGGAATGATAATCACGCGCAGAGCTAGGGCCACGCCAGCACTAGCAGCTGCTGTGACACGACAACCACTTGTACACTAAGTCTGTAGCACATAACCTAGCCTTCCTTGCGTCACGCATACATCTATAAGTGTGAATGTCTGTTCGATGTACGTTTATCACGTCTGAACCACAAGACATAAAGAGCTAAAAATTTGTACAGTTACTAATGTGTACCGGGGAAGGCTTTAGGCACGGTTTTATGGCGATCGGATAGCTATTAATCTATATATATATATATATATATATATATATATATATATATATATATATATATATATATATAATGTGAATGTCTGTTCGGTATACGCTATCACGTCCGAACGACAAGACGCAGTGACTTAAATATTTGTACAGTTAGCCTACTAATTTACAAGAACAATACGTCGTCTGCATAAGGCTCACCGACTACAGTAAAAATTTGAGTGCGAGAGAAATCTGGAAAAACACAAACCACTTTCTTATAATGCAACTGCAAGAATTTATTTCGCTAAGTGACTGATTTCAGAAACTTAGTATCTTGTTCATCTGTGTATTATTGCACAACAATCACTATTTTTAATAAATGTCACATCAATAAAGAAATATGTTAATTAAACTCAGCTTAGTCAATGTTATGCTTTGATTTTAAGAGCCAATAACTTTCAATGAAAGGAAGGGGGTTAGCTTTCTAACTACAAAAGTGAAACAAGTAAAGACGTTCAACTTTCTCAATTATTATCTGTATCTATAAATGTGAATGTATGTTCGGTGTATGTTTATCACGTCTGAACCACAAGACATAGAGAGCTAAAAATTTGTACAGTTACTAATGGCTACCCGGGGTAGGCTTTAGGCACGGTTTATGGTGATCGGATAGCTATTTATCTATATATATTTATGTGAATGTCTGTTCGGTGTACGCGTATCTCGTCCGAACGACAAGATACAGAGACTTAAATATTTGTACAGTTACTAATTTATACCTGAGGAAGGTTTTAGGCACGGTTTTATAGCGATCTGATAGATATTTAATAATTTGAAGAGTATAACGCGAAATGCGGAACAATAACTACTCTTTGAAAATTATACTTACTCTTTGAAAATGGTTTATTGGTTGCATTGTTGCTTGAGGGTTGATAATGATAAAAGGGTGGAGTATACTGTGATGGAAAGTTATCGGTGTGTATAAAATTCTACGTGTGTGTGTGTTTATATTTCGCTTTGCAGCGAAAACTACAGAACGCAAACGAATGGTCTGTGTGTAATTTGTGTCCGAAGTCTCCAGTTGTACACCATAGCAGTTCCATGCCGATAGCTTTAAGGGGGTGGAAGATATGGTGGTTGAAAGTCGTCAAATTATAAAAATATTCGGACTGAAGGCCAGCGATTACGTTTGTGACTCTATAGCAAAGAGGTTGCATACAGCGAAACGTAATGCCACAGACCATATCTTTGGTCTATGCGTGCTCAGTGTCTTCAGATCTTTCTCTGTAAGGATAAGTATACAAATAAGGAAATATAAGAATAAATAAATAAAGCCGTAAAAAAAGAAATCTCTTTTAACACGTCACTTAGACAAAAAGAAAAATCGATTTGACGTTTCGCGCATTACATCAAGTGATTAAAAATGTTTGTTTCTAAAGAAGGTATGGTATTTCATTTCATCCTTCAAAACCAATCTTATAGCACACTACTGAAAGATAGTTTATCTATCATAATCAACCAACACGCGAGCGGAGCCGTGGGTTTGAGCTAGTTTGTCATAAATGTTGGGGTTCTGAGGGGACTAAACAGCTAGGTCATCAGTCCCCTTTATCATAAATTAGCAGACCCGGCGTTACACGGGTATCTATTTATTTATTTCTGCCATTTTCCAGGTAGATATTCATTTGTATAAGGGCTGTATGTCGTAAAATCGTTTGGGAATACAATTAGTAGTAAAGAAGTAATAGATTAAAAACCGGTGCGTGACGGGGCGGTTTTCCATGAACGTTACTATTTATGTACTCAAACCTCATGAACTGTGTGTCGTACTGTGATACAATATAGAAGGTACACTCAACTATATGTGTGTATACTATCTGTGAAATTTCCTGCGGCTACAATTTATAGTCTAGAAATAATAAATTGTAGCGTCATACTGAAAGCTGTCCATGAACAGCGGAACGTTACTGTTTATGTGCTCATATTTCATGAACTATGTGTGGTACTGTGATACAATTTAGAAGGTACATTCAACTATATATGTGTATACTGTCTGTAAAATTTCCTGTCGCTACAATTTGTAGTGTTCAAATTATAAATTGTAACGTCATACCGAGAGCCGTAGTTCTAAACAGCGGAAAAGTAGTAAGCCAGAAACTTTTTTCCTTTCATAAATTTACTATGGTTGCCAGCGAGAAAAAGTTTAATAAAGGTTTGACATTATGTTTAAAGTTTGTTGTAAGTCGCTAAGTACTGTCGTTCTCATACATTGTATTTCGAAAGTCTCGCCGCATTATATGGCAATTTTTGCGATTTCTATTGGTTATTTTGAACCATGTGCCGTATGTGATTCTTAACCATGCAGCAATTGTTACCTCACGGTAAGGAATGTGTGTACCAAATTTGATTGAAATCGGTCCAATGGTTTAGGAGAAAATGAGTAGCATTGTCGCAAAATGCAGTAGTTTTTCGCGCATCTCATTGTTTATGACGTCATATCTCGTGAACTATATATCGTATGTGATTCTTACACTTACGGCGACCGTCCTCATGGACTGAAGCTTACGTGTACAAAATTTTATAAAGATTGGAACAAAACTGTAGATTTGTATGCAACACGTACAAACATACGGACACTCTGCTTTATATATTAGATAAAGCACATGTAGTGGCACTTTGGGACATTTTCTTTTATCACGTCACTTTATTATTTAAAGCAGTTCTCGTTAACTTACGTTGTCTCAATCCAAATGGATTCTCCCAAAATGATAATGATCCGACTTCTTCACCGCGCAGGAGGATGCACTGCATTAAGTAATAAATTACACTGGTTCTTGAGCGAGTCCCATTTCGCCAGAAAACAAACTATTCCAATCTCTCCTAAAAACAACTGCATAAAATTAACTATAGTAAATTTGACTTTTGTATGTAAACTCTGTGATATCTCACAATAAACGTAGATAATCCCCTGTTATATATTTTGATCACTACAAAAGCAATATGTCGTCTTAATAAATTAGTAAAATAATAAACTCTCTCAAGAGTAAACGGTTACATGGAATTGATGGCATTTCCAGCAGGGTATTAAAAACTTGTTCCCAGGAGATAAGTAGAATTCTCAGTCATGTTTGTAACAGCTAATTAAAGCAGGCTATTTTCCCGGATAGACTGAAATATGCTATCGTTAAACCTTTGCATAAAAAAGGGGATACATACGATGTCAACAACTACCGACCCATCTCACTTCTGACAGCTTTATCAAAATTTTTTGAAAAAGTTATGTATTCTCGAGTTGCTTCACATATTAGTAAAAATAAAGGTCAAACAAAATGTCAGTTTGGTTTTCAAAAAAGCTTTTCAACTAAAAATTATATATATACACCTTCACTGATGAAATATTAAATGCTTTGAATAACCGGACATCACCAGTGGGGATTTTTTGTGATCTATCAAAGGCTTTTGATTGTGTAAATCATGGGATTCTTCTAGATAAGCTTAAGTTTTGTGGTATGAGTGGGACAGTGCACAAATGGTTTAAATCATACTTAACTGGAAGAGTGCAGAAAGTTGAAATAAGCAGTTCACATGATATAGATGAAACAATTAATTCTTCTAACTGGGGAGTTATCAAAAATGGGGTCCCACAAGGTTCGGTCTTGGGTCCTTTGCTGTTCTTAATATATATTAATGACTTGCCATTCTACATTCACGAAGATGCTAACCTAGAACTTTTTGTTGATGATACAAGTATAGCTATTACACCTGACAAACAGGAATTAACTGATGAAATTGTAAATGATATCTTCCAGAAAGTTATTAAGTGGTTCTCTACAAACGGACTCTCATTAAACTTGGATAAATCCCAGTATATACAGTTTCATACAGTAAATGGCATGACACCATTAATAAATTTAGACTTTGAACATAAATCTGTAGCTAAGGTAGAATATTCAAAATTTTTAGGTGTAGCTAAGGCAGAATATTTAAAATTTTTAGGTGTTTGCATTGACGAGGGACTGAATTGGAACAAACACATTGTCTGCATTCAGCTACTTAAGCTATCAGAGTCATTGCAAAATTTGGTGATATACATCTTAGTAAATTAGCTTACTACGCCTATTTTCATTCACTGCTTTCATATGGGATCATATTCTGGGGCAATTCAACATTGAGTAAAAAAGTATTCATTGCACAAAAGCGTGTAATCAGAATAATTGCTGGAGCCCACCCAAGAGCATCCTGCAGACATTTATTTAGGGATCCCAGGGATATTCACTGTAGCTTCGCAATATATATATTCACTCATGAAATTTGTTATTAACATTCCGACTCAATTCAGATGTAATAGCAGTGTGCATAGCTACAACACAAGGAGAAAGGATGATATTCACTGTTCAAGGTTAAATCTAACTTTGGCTCAGAAAGGGGTGAATTATGCTGCCACAAAAGTCTTTGGTCATTTAGCAAGTAGCATCAAAAGTCTGACAGATAGCCACCTAGTATTTAAAAAGAAATTAAAGGAATTTCTGAATGGCAACTCCTTCTACAATGTAGATGAATTTTTAGATAAAACTTAAAAAAAAAATAAAACAAAACACACAAAAAATCCTTTAAATATTGATTGTCAAGTATAGACAACATTTACTAAACTGACACGTTCCACATCATTACGAAATGTCGTATATATGATCTATAGAACAAGTATTAATCTAATCTAATAAATTCTTTCAAAATAAAATATTCACTGTTCGCCATAAAGATTAAAATCCTTCAGAAGAATCTTCAATCACATAACAACAAATATTCAAATGAGTCCTTCCATCACATAATCGATTATCAAAAATCTAGTACATTATTGTTCACAAAAATAAAAATCTGGCGTGAAATATGAACAATCTGGCCCAACACATCCAAACAGACTCAACTAATTAATTGCAGAAAATGCATTACATAACAATAAGTATTTTTTTTCTTTTATAATAAAATATAGCTGAGCGTGTAAATTGTTCAGCAGCATCTTCTTCAGAGGAACGGCCTTCGGTAGAATGAGAACAGTGACCGGTTTATATATCGCTGACCTCGGCAGCGGCGGTGACGCAGAAGCTGGCATCACAACGTCAGTGCTCGCTCATGAAACATATAAAACAAAGAGAACATTAATTATACAATGTTTGTTACAATATAATGAAACATAAATTAAATTATTAATATTTTTTATTGTATTCTATACCTATAAAACTGAGACGAAAGTAGTTCGGTGCAACCATAAAATAAACTTGTTCCACCACATAGAATAGCTTAGAGAGACGAAATAGTGAAAGCAGCAGTCAGCCAGATAGGTAGACAACGTATAGTACACATCTTTGGATATCAGAGGAGATACTCAATTTACTTGACGAAAGGAGGGTAAAAACGTAGGAAATGAAGAAGGCTACAAGAAATAAAAAAAGGTTGACACAAAGTGCAAATTAACGAAGCAGGAATGGGTTGAGGACAAATTCAAGTCCATGAACGATTGTATTACTAGGAAAATGATAGATATCATCCGCAGGAAAATGAAAGAGACCTTCAAAGTCAAGAAAGGCAGCTGTTTGAATATTGAGATTTCAGATGGAAAATCAATACTAAGCGGACTGGATTTAGCCGAAAAGTAGAAATAGGGGAGGTAATGCTCATCTTACGCGTTATCTTAGAATATAGATCAAGGAAAGGCTAACCTACGTTTCTAGCTTTTGTAGATTTGGAGAAAGCTTCTGACAATATTGACCAGAAAGCACTCTTTGAAATCCTGATGTTAGCAGGTGTAAAAAATATCATGGAACTAGGGAACGTAAAGTAAAATTCAACTTGTACTTTCACCAGGCAGCAGTAATAAGAATTAAACGGCATGAAAGGCAGGCACTTTACGTGCAGGCAGTTCAGGAGACAATGTCTAAAATTACTTGGTCCATATTTCACGGCATGTTCACTAAATATAACAGTAAATATGACGAAATATCGCAGTACGTAAATACTAGAGACAATGTTTGCAATTTGTTGGTCCATATTTTACGGCATGTTCACTAAATAGAGCAATCGCACTTTTAACGCAAAGCACTTGTATACGTAAATATGTCGGAACATCGCAACACGTAAATTCTACTTAATAAATATGTCAGTAAACCTTTGGGAGTCAAGGTGAAAAATAAAAATATTGTGGAAAGCGAGAAACAAAACACCACCCACACACACATCTGTTCCTCATCTTCACGCGTTTATCCAGTGCACTCTGTTTCCTTCCAGCAACAGTTTGAGGGGTTATCCGCCGATATGGCATTTCTTGACTCTAGCTTACAATTAATCGTACTAAGATCTACGTCTTTTTGGTACCTATTCAGTCTACTGTTACTTTGAAACAGCATCACGTAAGTTAAAGGCCAATATCATGAAATACAAAAGGGAAGATGGCGTCTCTGCAGGACAGAGCTTGCACCCGAACAGACTTTGGGATGTGGTTTCTTAATTTCTTCTGGGAAATAACATCTACGAAAAACTTACGGGTATGCAGCCAGGTATCAAATTCTATGTCGGTCGATATTTCGGCATGAAAGCACCCTGCCATTTTCAAGAGGAAACTGCAGTGAGGAAGCAATGTGCAACGATCTTTAAAAACTCGATTTTAAATGAGTAAACAGGAAAGACAACACATTGTTGTTGGGGGTTTTTAAAGGGGGGCTAAACGACTGAGTTATGTCCCCCGTTCCTATCGAAGAGTTCACTGAGTATGGTTTTCCATTGGAAAACGAGCATTTCATAGCCCATTTTACAGGATGAAGTGACAATAGGCGCTAAAATGGCAACATAAAAAGGGAAACCCATAAAAGTTGTTGCTCAAAAAAGCAACGTTGTTAAAACAGCACAGCAGCAGATTGAGGCTGGCTGATCACTAGGGTAATAATGGATGAGCCAACCATTCTGCATGTACTAAACCTGCCAATTAAAAAGGACTAGCGAGACGAAAGTGACAACATATTAAAACTGTTTGCATGGCGGGCGCTTGAAAGATCGAGCTTCAGGTGCCACCATTACATCATGTGATAAAATTCAGCTTCGCGAATAAAACCTAAAACACGGTTAGCCATGAAGGCATCGTCGGCTAAAATCGAAGAAAGCGCAGAAGGGAGGATAAAAGACTGCCGCAATGCAGCTAAAAGCGGACAGTCCGACAAGATGTGGACCACCGTGAGCAGCGCGCCACAACGGCAGTCCGATGGGTCCTCACGTCGTAACAGGTAGCCATGTATGGCCTATACGCAGACGACATAGGACAAACGAGTCTCTTCGAGAAGGCAAGAGGGAGGTCTTCCAAGCTGCAGTTGACTGTTTAACCGCATGGAGCTTATTTGGCGTGGTCAACGTTGACCATTCACGGTCCCGGGCCATGGAGATTTTGTGGTGTAGACCCGATCGGATATCCCTTTCTGGGGTACCGATTTCCAGGCACTGTCAGTCGATTGCCTGCTTGGCCAGCTGATCAGCACGTTCGTTCCCCTGAATGCCAATGTGGCCCGGGGTCCATATGAAGGCCTCAGATCGGCCGGACTTGCCAAGAGTGAACACGGAGTCTTGGATGGACCGCACCAAGTGGTGTTCGGGGAAACACTGGTCAAGAGCTCATAAGCCACTCAGGGAGTCACTACATATGACATACGTCTTCCTGGGGCATGTACGGAGATGGTCGAGGGCTCTAAGTATTGCGACCAGCTCTGTCATAAAGACAGACAAAAGGACAACCAGGTGGCAGCGAGCGTTGTTCACTGTGGTGGCAATGAACGTAGGCGTAACCCACTACGCCATCTACCTGGGAGCCATCAGTATATATTACCTCTGCATCACCGAACGCGCCAAGTATGTCCTGAAACTGGTGACGAAGTATGTGCGAGAGAACCGACGCCTTTGGGTCGCAGGACAATCGTAGGTGGAGCTGAAAGCGAGGGATGGACCAAGGAGGGATATGGGAGTGGCAGGAGAATGCGATAGGGAGAGGTAGGGGCTCGAGGGAGGAAAGGAGACCACGAACGCGGACTGCGATTGGATGACCCGATCTGGATCGACGCTGTGGAGAGGGTAGGGCAGTATTCGGAAACAACAGCCTGCGATTGAGATGGTGCAGAGTAGTGTGGACATGGGCAACGTAGGAAGCCAACAGCTGTTGCCGGCGGTACCGCAAAGGAGGGATACCGGCTTCAGCAAGGAGGCTTGGAACAGGGCTGGTGCGGAAAGCCCCTCTTGCTAAACGGACACCACCATGAAGGATCGGATCCCAGATCTGTAAAGCGGAAGGTGCTGCAGAGTCATGCACCTGGCTTCCATAATCCAAGCGTGATTGGATTAGGGTCTTGTAGAGGTGCAGGAGAGTTTGACAGCCAGCTCTCCAGGTAGTGTGGCTGAAACAACGCAATATATTTAAAGACCTCCAGCACTTCTGCTTCAACTGATGAAGGTGCGGTCCCCAAGCCAGCCAGTTGTCAAACAGCATGCCGAGAAACCGGTGTGTTTTTTTGACACGAAGCTGTTTGTCAGCTAGATAGAGTTCTGGATCAGGGTGAACAGCCCAACGACGACAGAAGTGTAGGACCCGGGTTTAGGAAGAGGAGAACGTGAAGCCATGGGCTGAGGCCCATGACTGTGCCTTGCGAATGGCTCCTTGCAGACGCCTTTCAGCGACAACATTGCTAGGAGAGCTGTAATATAAGCAAAAGTCATCGGCAAATAAAGAACAGCTAACCGATAACCCAACAGCCGCTGCTAGATCGTTAATCGCAATGAAAAAGAGTGGTACACTAAGAACAGAACCTTGTGGGGTTCCGTTCTGCTGGACTCGGGAGGAGCTGAGGGCCGCACCAACTCTAACCCTGAATGTGTGGAGTGAATGAAAATTCTGGATAAAAATGGGGAGTAGAACCCTTAAGCTCCAGTCATATAATGTCGCAAGAACATGGTGGCGCCAAGTAGCGTCATACGCCTTCCGGAGGTCTAAAAAGACCGCAAGTAGGTGCGCACACCTAGAGAAGGCCGTTCGGATGGCAGACTCCAGTGACACTAGATTGTCAATACTGGAGCGACCCTGACGGAAACCTTTCTGTTGTGGGGCCAGGAGACATCGATCTTCGAGTACCCACAGAAGGTGGCGACTCACCATGCGCTCAAGCAGCTTACACAGTATGTTTGTTAAGCTGATGGGACGGTAACTATCAACTGCCAGCGGATCTCCACCTGGTTTCAGCACAGGGATAATGATACTATCCCTCCACTGGGATGGGAAAACACCCCCTTAAACAAGGAGAGCAGTTTGGTTTGGAATTCTGCTGACACGTGACGAACGAACTGGCTGTGTATGCAGTCTGGCCCTGGGGTGGTATCAGGGCATGCATTGAGAGCAGTTTGGAACTCCCACTCTGTAAACAGACCATTGTACGGTTCCCAGCGGCGTGTAGCGAAAGATAATCGAGTCCGCTCTACCCGCTGCTTGAGGGAACGGAAGGACGCACTATAGTTCACCGTTGAGGAGCAACGTGCATAATGGTCTGCCAAGCACTCGGCTATTACGTACGGGTCAGTACAAAAGGTGCCCTCGATGTTCAGAGTTGGGACTCCTGCCGGTGGCCGGTACCCGAAAAGGCACCGTACTTGAGACCAGACGTAAGATGGGGAGGCGCGAGAACCGATGGAGGCGACGTACCTCTCCCAACAGTCCTGCTTGCTTTGTCGCATGAGTTGTCAGGCTCAGGTCCGTAGCCTTTTAAAGACAATTAAATTTTCTAACGTGGGACTGCGTCGGCGGCGTTGTAGCGCTCTTCGACGGTCTCTGATGGCCTCAGCAATTTCCAACGTCCACCAGGACACAGACTTGCGCCGAGGGGAGCCAGCAGTAGTCGGAACATTGGCCTCGGCAGCAGAAACTATGGCTGTAGAGATCAGTTGAACCGCCATATCCGAGTCTGCTGGTAGTGGAGTAGGGACCACAGCAGTCGAAGTGTAACCCTGCCAATAAGCTCGACGGAGACACCAACGGAGCGGGCAGGCTGCAGGGTGAAAATCCAAGTGCGACAAAATGACAGGGAAGTGATCGCTACCGCAAAGGTCGTCGTGTACACTCCAACTAAGATGTGGCAAAAGGCTTGGGCTACATATGGATAGATCTATGGTAGAATATGTGCCATGTGCGATGCTGAAGTGCGTAGGAGCACCAATATTCAAAAGGCACACATCCTGTTGCGCCAGCAAAGCTTCAACTTCCCTACCACACGCTGAGGTCTGAGAACCACCCCACAAAGGGTGGTGTGCATTGAAGTCCCGCAACAGGATAAATGGAGGGGGAAGCTACGCGACCAAGGCAGTGAGGTCAGTGGGAGAAACTACCTCATCTGGAGGTAGGTAAAGAGAGCAGACAGTGATTTCTTGCAGCGCTCTGATCCTGACAGCCACTGCCACTAGGCTAGTGTGGGGAGCTACGGGGGCACTGGGGACAGTAGCAAGGACGTAGACGCAAACACCTCCAGAGACCCTGTCATAGTCCACACGGTTTTAAAAATAACCCCGATAGCAGCCAAGGGCAGAGGTCCACTGGGCAGGAATCCATGTTTCCTGAAGGACTACGCAAAATGCTGCGTAGCAGCACAGTAATTGTCACAGCTCAGCAATATGCACAATTCCATTGGGGGATGGAATTTGCACCGAGCTGATGAGCCATGGATTGAAAGCAAGGCAGCTTATCCACAGGAGTATCCGCTGCCAACTGCTCAGAATCTGCTGGGTCAAGAACCATAGGTTCTGGAGAGTTGAGAATGGCGAGATCCTTGGGCAATGCAAGGATCTCCAACTCGTCGTCAGAAGCAGATGATGTGGGATGGCGTGGCTTTAGAGCCACGGAAGTATCCTCTTTCTTTGGTTCCTTTTTCTTATCCTCTCGCTGTCCTGTTGGTTTTAAGGACTGAGAGGGCTTCTCAGAGATTGTGTCAGGGCTCGACGTAAAGTGTGGAGCCCTTTGACCAGCGGTGTGCGAGTCCGACAGCCGTTGGCTGGGACCCTCCGTGGTACTCTGAGAGGCCTCGGAAGGGAGCGTCCCAAGGGACCCCTTCCGAGCGAGAGGAGCCGGAGAAAGGTGTTGCTTCTCCGGCTGAGTAACGGGGACCGTCGTCCCCGATGGGGGGTGTGCTCTCCCAGGAGGTGTATTGGGGGCAGCACATGGTGGAGAACCCCAACCATAGAGGGGGCTGATAGAGCTTTACGGCCCTGAGGGCCCACAGAAGTTTTTAAAGGCATGAGAACCGCCGACACCGAGGGAAACGGCGACGACGTGACAGTCGCAAATAATGTCTTCAGTGCTACAGGGTGCAGTCGCTTGAACTTGTTTTTGGCCTCATTGTACGACAGTTTATCCATGGTCTTGTACTCCATAATTTTTCTTTCCTTGTGGAGCACTGTGCAGTTTGGCGAGCAAGAGGGGTGGTGCTGTCCGCAGTTCACACAAATAGGAGGAGGAGCCCAAGGAGCGTCCGGATGGTATGGACGCCCGCATTCCCTACAGATGGAGCTGGAATTGCACGTGGAGGACATGTGCCCAAATTTCCAACATTTGAAGCACCGCATCGGAGGAGGAATATAAGGCTTTACGTCGCACCGGTATATCATAACCTTGACCTTTTCAGGCAAAGAATCGGCCTCAAAGGCCAGGATGAAGGCACCGGTGGCTACCTTGTTGTCCTTAGGCCCCCTATAGACGCGCCTGACGAAGTGGATACCTCGTCATTGGCGCGGAGCTGCTCATCTGACTGCAGGAGGAGATCACGGTGGAAGACAATCCCCTGAACCATGTTTAAACACTTGTGAGGAGTGATAGTCACAGGAACATCTCCCAGCTTATCACAGGCCAGAAGTGCCCAGAAGTGCACATGCTGGGGATGCCGCTTCAATGAGTACTGCACTGCTTCTCATCTTAGACATACCTAAGACTTCGCCATGTCTTCTAAGTTATCCACAAAGAAGAGTGGCTTAGTGTTGCTGAAAGTTTCCCCCATAAGACCTGGCACAGACAAGAAATTTAGGGGAGTATGGCTCAACCCTGTCTTTCGCCCGTCGTCCCTCCTATGGGGTAGCTAGGGAAGGGAACGATTGGGGATCATATTGTGTGGCATTGTATGTACTTCTACCACGCTTAGAGACGCCGTTTTCGCGGCCGGCCACGCTTTTATTTGTCCGTTTCATTTTCGTCCCACAAGCAGCTAGGGAACTAAAGGTACACCCAGGCAGAGCCCCGCTTGCCTAGGTAAGCCTTATACAACTGAGGCACGGCAGGTTCCTCAGAGGTTGCTGGCTAGCGACTGTTCAACCTCAACAGCCATGCATCTCCTCGGCACGTAGCACACCTTGAGATTGAGGTTTTTTTTATAGAGGTTTGTACCGTCCTCGCGACCCGGGCGATCAAGCCAAGATCCCCGGGCTCTGAAACGTACAACGTTCCACCGTCGCGCCGAACGATGGTCGTTGAAGCACGCACAGAGCTTACGGTGTAGCGGACTGTTGGCGCCACACAGTCCACGGCTCAGGATCCCGGGTTCGCCAAGCCCGTACTCAGCAAATTAATGCTGAGCCCCTGAGGGGAAAGACAACACACACCGAGCAAGCAAGCACACAGAGCCGACACGACCAAAGATGAAAACGGTCAGGATATCGATAATAAACATCAGTTCTCAACGGTTGAGGTCGAATTAGTTTTGTACCTCTGTTTTTTCACAAGGGAGAGAGCAGGATCCCATGCGGAATTTAAACAAAATCCTCCATCCCTATTCATAAGGTTGTTTGCTAGTTTTATTTCAATCGCTTCCTTGATAACACAGTCTCAGTAGCTGGAAGTGCATGCCAAAATTTCCGTTTTGTTGTATACCATATGGTGACCTGCGTCAAGAAAGTGTTCGGCCACAGCAGATTTGTTTGGCTATTGTAAACGTGTGTGACATTTATACTCAATACAACGGTCCTGAACAGTCCTAACAATTTGACCAACATATGACCTGCCACACCTGCTTGGGCTACGACAAACACTCACATTGCGCAAACCGAGATCATCCTTAGTGGATCCCAACAGTGCCTTAATTTTAGAAGGTGGACGAATCACACATTTCACATTGTTTTTATGCAAAATGCGGCAAATCTTGTTGGTAGTGCCGCCAACGTATGGCAGAAAGGCCACTGACATGAGTGGCAACTCTGTGCTGTCATCACTAGCCCGTTGCACATGTGGCCGATAACGCAATGCTCTTTTAATCTGTCCTTCACTATAGCCATTCTGACCAAACGTGACACCCAGATGGGACATCTCAGTGGAGAAGGGTTTCCGGGTCCGGGTCTTTACTGTTAACTCATTGATAATCGAGGTTTTTTAAAGATCTTTGCACATTGCTTCCTCACTACAGTTTCGCCTTAAAAATGGTAGGGTGGTCTCCTGCCGAAATATCGTTCTGTCTCTGGTCTTTTTGAACTGTAGATGTCGTTAGGAGAGCCAGTCACGAAGAAATTGTTCCAGCTGATGTGCAAGATGTATGGGACAGGGTAAATACCCTGCGACTTAAGGAAGACTATTGTAATTCCAATTCCAAAGACGGCAAGTGCAGACAAATGTGAAAATTGCAGAACTATAAGTTTAATAAGTCATGGTTGCAAAATACTAACAAGAACACAGAGGAATGGAAAAACTTGTGGAATCCGACGTCGGGGAAGATCAGTTTGGATTTAGGAGAAATGTAGGAACATGGAAGGCAATACTCACATTACGACTCATCTTAGAAGATAGGCTAAGGAAAGGGAAACCTACGATTTTAGCATTTGTAGATCTGGTGAAATCTTTCGACATTGTCGACTGGAATACACTCTTTCAAATTCTGAAGGTAGCAGGGGTAAAATATAGGGAGCGAAAAGTTATATTCAACCTATACAAAAACCAGACAGTAGTTATTAGAGTCGAAGGGCAAGAAAGGGAAACAGAGGTTGGAAAGGGAGTAAGGGAGGGTTGTAGACTTTCCCAATGATGTTCAATCTGTACATTGAGCAAGCAGTGAAGGAATGAATGCAAGGAGAAATTTGGAGAGGGAATTAAAGTTCAGGGAGAAGAAATAAAAACTTTGCGGTTTGCCGATTACATAGCAATTTTGTCAGAGAGTGGAAAAGATCTGGAAGAGCAACTGAATGGAATGGACAGTGTCTTGAAAGGAAGATATAAAATGATCATTAACAAAAATAAAACGAGGGTAATGGAATGTCAGAAAATCAGTCGATGCTGAAGGAATTAGATTAGGTAATCAGATAATAAAAGTAGTAGATGAGTTTTGTTATTTGGGTAGCAAAATAACTTCTGATGACCGAAGTAGAGAAGATATCAAATGCAGAATTGCTATGGGAAGAAAAGCATTTCTAAAGAAGTGAGACTTGTTAACATCCAATATTAATTTAAATGTTAGCGAGTCCTTTCTGAAAACTTTGTCTGCAGTGTAACATTGTATGGGAGTGAAACGTGGACGATAAGGAGTTCAGATAAAAAGATGATAGAAGTTTTTAAAATGTGGTGTTACAGAAAATATCGTACTGACGTGTTTTACGGCCCACTTTAGATTTGTAGTTATATAAGTTTTTGCAAACATTTTGGACCAAAATAATAATCTAAATAATAAAAAAATAATTATCTGAAACCCTTGTAGGAAAAAAATATTTTAGGTACTGGCGGGTTCCGAACCACTGACCTTCAGCGTTACAGTCCAAAACATTGCCCACTACGCTACAACTTTTGTTTTTTTATTATTTTTAACCCTTTTTATTATTATTATACAAAGCATTTATACATAATATGTGAAAACAAATTATCTACTATTGCTTCTGAAATTTATTTTATATTTTCATTATGTTGTTCATCTTCTGTTGGTTTGTTGTAGCTTCAGAAAATCATTGTTGCACATCTTGTGATACTTTCTCACATTTAACTTATTTACATTCTTATTTCAGGGTATGAAAGAGGAAATTTTGAAATTGTTGTTTATATTTTGGTAGCTTCTGTACTTTGTTGTGTTCTTCTTTAATATACATCACAAATTCTTCTAATGTTGTAGTTTTGTTTTTAATTACGTAGTTTATAAATTTTCCAAGTTACCAAAGATAGCTGTTGTGTTTCACACTAGGGTATAGATTCCAGTCTGGATATATTATATCCTATACCTTTATTGCATTTTCCGACGTCCTGTTGATAATTGCTAGCTTTTTTCGCGTCCACTTCCAGATGGTATTTCGGTCTCTACAAACAAAGGTATGTGCTATTGTGTCTACCAATTGGCAATGGTCACAATATGGGTCAGGCTTCATTTTAATTTTATACAGTTGTTCTCCTGTTGGAACTTTTTCATTAACAATGTCATACCACACAGATTGTTCGTCAGTCGTAAGGATCTTATTATTTATGTTTTTCCAGATATTTTCCCACTTTTTGTTTGAGTATTTTAGCTCTATAGGGTTTCGTGGGTGTCCCCTAATCAGTGAAATGTACAATTTCGAAGTGGTATATCTGTGAGCAGCTTCTTGTAAATAACTTAATTCAGTATAATATTTACAGACATAGGCTAGTTGAGCATTAACGTGTCCAACATTTACTGGTGCCCACTGATCTTTCGGGGCCAAGGTAGTAAAGAGGTATTTGGTAATACCAATTTGTGTGCTCTGTAACATTTTTGTTGTTTGCTTAATAAACAATGCAGTGCACTGTGATTGAACATCCTTGACGGCCAAGCCTCCATCAGTGCGAGGCAAAGTCATTGTTTGGAGGGAGACTTTGAAAATGTTGCCTCTCCATACGTACCAGTATATGGCAGTTAAAATTTTGTGTTCTATATCAGAAGAACGGTTACGAATTGCGTTCTTTAATCTCATACTATTGATGGCCGTTGTTAACTGATGCTAAGATGGCATTTGTAGACACTAGATTATCATTTATCGTACGAAGAACGACGTCTTTTTGTTAATTCTTCAGTGCGCCATTGCTTTGAAATGACAACGTGTAAGTTACAATAAGAAAATCATCAAATACGCAACGTAAGATGGCGTATGCCAGAGACAGTTCTGGGCGAGGTATTTCACGTGACATCTGCGAACGGCTGATTTTCGTTAATTTAATGGAGGGTCGGCTTTGCCACACGGTTACTGCGAACGGCTGAAAGCAAGGGGAAACTACAGCCGTTACTTTTCCCGAGGACATGCAGCTCTACTGTATGAAAATATGATGATGGCATCCTCTTGGGTAAAATATTCCGGAGATAAAATAGTCCCCCATTCGGATCTCCGGGCGGGGACTACTCAGGAGGATGTTGTCATCAGGAAAGACAATACTGGCATTCTACGGATCGGAGAGTGGAATGTTAGATCCCTTAATCGTGTAGGAAAATTAGAAAATTTAAAAAGGGAAATGGATAGGTTGAAGTTAGATATAGTGGGGATTAGTGAAATTCGGTGGCAGGATGAACAGGATTTCTGGTCAGGTGAGTACAGGATTATAAATACAAAATCAGTCGGGGGTATCACAGGAGTAGGACTGATAATGAATAAGAAGATAGGAATGCGGGTAAACTACTATGAGCAGCACAGTGATCGCATTATCATTGTCAAGATGGATACGAAGCCAACACCTACAACAATAGTACAGGTTTATATGCCATCTAGCGCTGCCGATGATGAGGAGATCGAAGAAATATATGAGGAGCTAAAGGAAATTATTCAGACAGTTAAGGGAGAGGAAAACTTAATTGTTATGGGAGACTGGAATTCGGTAGTAGGAAAAGGAAGAGAAGGAAAAATAGTAGGTGAATATGGAATGGGCAGGAGGAATGAAAGAGGAAGTCGCCTGGTAGAATTTTGCACGGAACATGATTTAATCGTAACAAACACGTGGTTTAAGAATCACAAAAGAAGATTGTATACGTGGAAGAGACCAGGAGACACCGGAAGGTATCAGATAGATTTTATAATGGTAAAACATAGATTCCGGAACCAGGTGATAAACTCTAAAACATACCCAGGGGCAGATATAGACTCTGACCATAACTTGTTAGTCATGAACTGTATGCTGAAACTGAAAAAACTGCAGAAAGGTAGGAAAATAAGAAGATGGGACTTAGATAAATTGAAGGAAAGGGAAGTTCTGGAGAAATTCAGAGGGAGATTTAGGCATCAATTGACAGAAACAGGGGGAAATAAAACAGTAGAAGAGGAATGGGTAGCATTGAGAGATGAAATAGTGAAGGCAGCAGAGGACAAAATAGGTAGAAAGACAAGACCTACAAAAAATTCCTTGGATATCACAGGAAATACTAAATTTAATTGATGAAAGGAGAAAATATAAAAATGCAGTAAATGAAACAGGCAAAATGGAATACAGACGACTAAGAAATGAGATTGACAGGAAGTGCAAAATGGCTAAGCAGGAGTGGCTAGAAGTCAAATGCAAGGATGTAGAAGAATGTATAAATAGGGGAAAAATAGACACAGCCTACAGGAAAATAAAAGAAACATTTGGAGACAAGAAAAACAGCTCTATGAATATCAAGGACACAGATGGAAAACCAGTTCTCAGCAAAGAAGGGAAAGCTGAAAGGTGGAAAGAGTATATAGAGGGGCTCTACAAAGGAAATGAACTTCGAGACAATATTGTAGGAAGGGAAGAGGATGTAGATGAAGATGAAATGGGAGATAGTGTACTGAGAGAAGAATTTGACAGAGCCCTGAAAGACCTAAGTCGAAACAAGGCCCCTGGAGTAGATGATATTCCCTCAGAGCTACTGATGTCTCTGGGAGAACCAGCCATGACAAAATTGTTGCACCTGGTGTATAAGATGTATGAGACAGGTGAAGTACCCTCAGACTTTAAGAAAAAGGTTATAATCCCCATTCCAAAGAAATCAGGCGCAGACAGGTGTGAAAATTACAGAACCATCAGTTTGATATGTCATAGCAAAATTTTAACACGAATTATCTACAGGAGAATGGAAAAGTTGGTAGAAGCTGACCTCGGGGAAGATCAGTTTGGATTCAGGAGGAACGTAGGAACCCGGGAGGCAATACTCACTTTACGTCTTATCTTAGAAGATAGATTAAGGAAAGGCAAACCTACATTTTTAGCTTTTGTAGATTTGGAGAAAGCTTTTGACAATATTGACTGGAATGCACTCTTTCACGTTCTGAAGTCAGCAGGGGTAAAATACAGGGAAAGGAGAGTTATTTACAACTTGTACAAAAGCCAGACCGCAGTTATTAGACTCGAAGGGCATGAAAGGGAAGCATCAGTTGGGAAGGGAGTAAGACAGGGTTGTAGCCTTTCGCCGATGTTATTCAATTTGTACATCGAGCAGGCGGTGAAGGAAAGCAAGGAAAAATTTGGAATAGGGATTAAAATTTAGGGGGAAGAAATAAAAACATTGCGTTTTGCTGATGACATAGTAATTCTGTCAGAGACAGCAAAGGACCTGGAAGAGCAGTTGAATGGAATGGACAGTGTGTTGAAGAGAGCGTATAAAATGAACATTAACAAGAGCAAAAGAAAAATAATGGAATGCGGTCTTAGAAAATCAGGTGATGCTGCAGGAATTAGATTAGGTAACGAAACAATGAAGGTGGTAGATGAGTTTTGTTACTTGGGTAGTAAAATAACATGTGATGGTCGCAGTACAGAGGATATAAAATGCAGAATGGCAATGGGAAGAAAAGCATTTTTGAAAAAGAGAAATTTGCTAACATCGAATAGTAATTTAAGTGTAAGGAAGTCTTTTCTGAAGGCATTTGTGTGGAGTGTTGCCTTGTACGGGAGTGAAACATGGACAATAAGCAGCGCGGACAGGAAGAGGATTGAGGCTTTTGAAATGTGGTGCTACAGAAGAATGCTGAAGATTAGGTGGGTAGATCGCATAACTAATGAAGAGGTACTTAACAGAATTGGTGAGAAAAGGAATTTTTGGCACACCCTGACTGAAAGAAGGGATCGCTTGGTAGGACATATTCTTAGACATCGAGGAATCGTAAATTTAGCATTGGAGGGAAGTGTGTGGGGTAAAAATCGTAGAGGGAGACCAAGAGACGCGTATAGTAAACAGATTCAAGTGGATGTGGGTTGTCGTTCTTATGAGGAGATGAAAAGGCTTGCTCAGGATAGAGTAGGGTGGAGAGCTGCATCAAACCAGTCTCCGGACTGAAGACCATAACAACAACAACAATGGAGGGTGTCAAAACTCCATTATTTTTGGAAATAAAATATGAAAAAAACATAAGGGAACAAAGTTGTAGAGAATTTTCTCCTCTACAAATTCGTTTATTCAATTTTCTCGTCAGATGAACGGTTTATTTCAATTAAAATTTCATGACAAACGGCTGTTTTGACCGAAAAATTTTGATAAAGGGAGGTTCTGGTCTCTGGCGGTCTTCAATTATGTGTGCAAAATTTGGTGGTGATCGGTTGAACGGTTCGTCTTAAAAACAGGGAACACGTTACGGACAGACAGACAGACAGACGGATATCCCAAAATCGCCGGTATTTTTCCAAATATCTCTGATAAGATACGTGATATGAAAAACACATAAGAGTGCAAAGTTGTAGAGAATTTTCTACTCTACAAATTCGTTTATTCAATTTTCGTGTCAGATTCGTGGGTAAGCCGTTATTTTCATTTAAATTTCGAGCTGTCAAAAGACGATCGCAAATGCCCGCTTTTAGTGTTACTACCGTAACCTAAAGTGGGCCAAAATGATGAACATTAGATGGGTAGATCACGTAACTAATGAGGAGGTGCTTAAGGGAATTGGGGAGAAAAGGAGTTTCTGGCATATCGTGACTAAGAGAAGAGAGAGGTTGGTGGGACACATTCTGAGACATCAAGGAATGGTCAACTTAGCTTTAGAGGGAAGCGTGTGGTGTAGAGGGAAACAGGAAGACGAATACAGTAAGCAGATTCAAAAGGATGTAAGTTGCCGAACTTATTCTCAGGTGAAGAGACTTGCACAGGACAGGGTAGCGTGGAGATCTGCATCAAACTAGTCTGCGGACTGAAGGCCACAACAACAACAACAAGGCCAATGAAGGTGCCCAGTGCTATGCCCAGTGCTATGTCACTTCTATGTCAATAATGACTTCTTAGCCCAGAGCCGAGAATGGACTAGTAGTCTGCGCCATTTAGCAGTATTGGACTCATCTCTTCCTAGTATGGGCTCTGATGACCATGATGTTGAGCGCCATAAAGCTCTAATAACAACAACAACAATGGACTAGTAACTACAGTATTCATGAACGAGGAAACTATCTGGCTTAGTAATTGAGACGCTACAGCCTTACGGTAAGGTGCTCAGTCACGTTGCAGAAGAGTGGTCGACTTTCGCGGTATACCCAGTTCTTAAAGGGGTTAGTCAAATCCGGATCGAACTGACAAAACACGTCCCGTCCTACCTGTTCGCATCAAACCAATCTGCGGACTGAAGACCACAACAACAACAACTCTCGCGTAAAATATTCTCGGAGTTCTTGCCGCGTCAAATATGGGTAGGAGCCCAAGCTTTCGACTGTATCCTCCATAGTCGTCGTCAGGGTTATAGGATATAGTCGAAAGCTTGGGCTTCTACCCATATTTGATGCGGCAAGAACACCGAGAGTATCCCCAGAATTAAACTTTCACTCTGCAGCGGAGTGTGCACTGATATGAAACGTCCTGGCAGTTTAAAATTGCGTGCCGGAACCGGGACTTGAACCTGGGACCTTTGCCTTCCGCAGGTAAGCGCACTACCGACTGTGCTATCCCGACACGACTCACGATGCCGCCTCACAACTTTACTTCCGCCAGTACCTCGCCTCCTACTTTCCTAACTTCACAGAAGCTCTCCTGCGAACCATGCAAGACTAGCACTCCTGGAAGAAAGGATATTGTGGAGACATGGCTTAGCCACAGCCTAAGGGATGTTTCCAGAATGAAACTTTCACTCTGCAGCGGAGTGTGCGCTGATATGAAACTTCCTGGCAGATTAAAATTGCGTACCGGAACCGGGACTCGAACCTGGGACAGGCAAAGGTCCCAGGTTCGAGTCCAAGTTCCGGCACGCAATTTTAATCTGCCAGGAAGTTTCAACACCGAGAGTATTTTACGCAAGAACTACATCGCGAAAGACTTCGTACTCAACAACAACTCTCGTCCGGAAAGGATAAAAGAACGGTATGGGATTCAGAGATAAACTCAGAGAGAAAACGCCCTGGTGAGGACGGGGAGTGGATCGCCGTAACGCCTGACGTGCAAATCGGAGCGTCGATTACACTGCGGGATACCTGGATCAGCTGGCAGGGAAAGGGGGAGGGGTCTGGCGGGAGGAAGAGGGGGAGGGGGGGTTGGGCGGCGAGAGCGCGCGCGGCTCTGCGCGGCCCCGGCCGCAGCCACAGTCCTCCGGGCGCCATCGGCTGTGTAGCGTGGCGAGTGCCTCTAAGCTAGAGCGTTGCGTGTCCGCCGGCTGCGTGGCGTGCGGCCGAGTTCCGCCAGCGACCGGAAAGCGCATCCTCCAGCTGAGCGCCGCCCTGCTTACGAGGCGCGCCGTGCCGGAAGCTGAGCCGCTACAGGTGGACGTGGGCGGCAAGTGGGCCGCCGGGACAGCACACGGCACCATGACGGCGCCGCGCGAGGACGACGTCCGCAACGGCAACGCCAAGCCGCCGCACCAGCCGCAGACCCAGGTAACGCGCGCTCCACAGCCTGCGCTTTTCCACCGGTAAAAGTGCAGTTTATGAGTCCGCCAGTTGTGGTTCACGCGTAGATGTTGGTAACGGCGCGATGAATGACGCAGATGAAAGAGGCCGATCAGATTCCGCGTTTCATGTGTTGTGAATTTGGCCCTTCTGCACATGCTTTTTCGTCCAGATTTAATCATTTCTTGCAGTGTAGATTCAATTAAGTGTTTCTCTCTCAAGTAATACGACTGACAATTCAAATGTTTCAAATGTTTGTATAGCTTATGGAACTTAAGTACGGAGTCATCAGTCCCAATTATTCCAGTGAATTGCAATACGTGAATAATGAACGTCATTAAAATTAGTGTTCACTTTCTTAAAAAAAAAAAAAAAAAAAAAAAAAAAAAAAAAAAAAAAAAAAATTAAAAAAAAAAAAAAAATTAAAAAAAGCATCATCTGGTCAAATAAAATCATTTTACAAGGCCATAATCTTGTAATGTCAATCAGTTGTTATATTGTTATATAACAATTTACAGTGCATAGGTACTCTATGTCATTATAATAAAACATAATTATCATGATTTTATTTGACCAGATGATGCTGACATAGTTCAGCGAAACCGGTCGTGGTAAATAAAAATTGATGATCAGCGATCTCGGCTTTTTATATCTTTCTACAATATCATAATTGGATCGCCTCCTAGAACGTAAACCAACTTAATTTGGAAGAATCCGTTATCTCGAAGTTCCGGTTCTGAACTGGAGATTCGGGCGCTACGCGCCCTCACGTACTGAAAAAAAAAGAATTCTTGTTTAACCTATACCTAACCATCTGAAGGCTACGCTACAGATCACTTTTTTAAATGAAAGGATGTTTCCAACACACTTTCAGGCTACTCTTTTACACACTATTGATAACTTAAAAAACAACAGGCAAGCGGAGCCTTACGGTTAGGTACATAGGTTACACAAGAAGTTTTGTCTCGTAGTGCCGGCCGCGGTGGCCGAGGGGACTGAGGCGCTTCAGTCACGGTCTGCACGGCTACTACGGTCGGGGGTTCGAATCCCCCCTCGGGCATGGATATTTGTGCCGTCCTAGTTCATAAGTAGTTTGTAAGTTTACGGATTTAATAACCACGCTGTTAAGTCCCTTAAGCTATACAAACATTTGAACATTTTTTGTCTCGTAGTAGCGCCTGAATATCCGGTTCAGAACCGCTCAGTATAAGTAATTGCGCTCGTAAAGGCTGCAAAAGTCATGCAATCACCACAACTAAAATCACTGGTAAGAATAATTTTGACTACATAGTACAGCCAGTAAGCTCAATCTCCGTTACTGAAATAAATATAAATCCCACATTTATTGCAATGAAATATGTTGATCTAAGGATCTGTACATCCACTACGCCGATTTGTTTACAAACCATAAAGAGAAAGCTATTTGTTATTGGCCGCGCGAACGCGACTGCCGATTGGCTCCGGCGCCGTTGCCAACGTCCAAACATGAAACGCCACTCGCGGACTCATAAACTGCACTTCAGCCTTTCCATCATATTTACTGACTACTAACTGGGAACCCGGCTTTGTCCGAGTATTTATTTATTTATTCCTACCCTGAGTTCGTACTTCTCCTATAAGGCTGTCTCGCATGATGTAAAAGTGCAGTATCCAAACAATGAAAGATAATCAAAGTACAAATGACATAAAATGGGCTAAAGTCTCGATCAGCCGCATGGGTAGCGTCGCGGTGCGTCGGTAGCAGTGTTAGGTTGGTAACGTAGTACATTTTGAGTAGCCTATGGCGTGTACGATAATTCAATTACTGACTGTACAAGAGTACATCGACGAATATTATTATTTTTACAAATATGTCATGATTTTAAGGTTGTGATAGGCAGGAACCTAAGAGTACAGCTTAAATTGTTGTGAGCGAATGTTACGATTTTTACGAATATGCCATGAAATTTAAGGGTGTGGTTAGGCAGGAACCTAAGAGTACAGATTGAATTGTTGTGATCGAATGTTATGATTTTCACGCATATGTCATGATATGAAAGGATGTGGTTAGGCAGGAACCTAAGAGTACAGCTTCAATTGTTGTGAGCGAATGTTATGATTTTTACGAATGTATCATGATGTTAAAGGAAGTTGTTAGGCAGGAACCGAAGAGTACAGATTAAATTGTTGCAAGCATTTTACCAAATATGATCACTAAAAAAATTATTTTGATTCATATCATTTGAGAGACAGACACACACGTATTTCGATTTACATAACAACAAAGTGTTACATCTGAACAGAAAGACAGTGCATGTGGAGAAACGTAGTTTTGTAGTGTGCGATCTTCTACATTCGAACGCTGTGATTCATTTCGGAAATAAAATCATTCAAACGTGATGTTAACACATTCATTTTCACATCTTTTGTACCGCCATTCATCCCAGCATCCACAGCGACTGTTGCCAACACTGCCGCTTCACGTCACATAAATACATTAGAGTACCATGACGCTGATCGAGACTTTTATCTATAAAATGCGCACGATCCCATATTCATTGAGTTATATGTTATAGAATTGTATAATTTTTCAGGTATGTATTCATTTGTATAAGTGCTGTATGTCTGTAAAATCTGTTACGAATACAATCAGTAGTAAAGAATTAATAAATTAATACTTGGTGCGTGATGGGGCGATATTTCATAAACGTTACTGTTTATGTGCTCATATTTCATGAACTACGTGTCGTACTGTGATACAATTTCGAAAGTACATTTAACTATGCGTGTGTATACTGTCTGTAAATTTTTCTTCGGCTACAATTTGTAGTGCAGAAATTATAAACTACAACGTCATACCGAATGCCGTAGTTTTGCTCCATAAACAGCGGAAAAGTAGTAAGAGAGAAACTTTTTTCCTTTCATCATTTTGATATAGTTGTCAGCGAGAAGAAATGTAATAAAGGTTTCAAATTATGTTTGAAGTTGGTTGCATGTCGCTAAGTATTGTCATTATCATATAGCGTATTTATAGTCTCGCCACATTATCTGCCAGTTTTTTTGCGATTCCTATTGCTTATGACGTCATATCTTTTGAACCATGTGTCGTATGTGATTACTAACCTTGCAGCAATTTGGTTGAAATCTGTCCAGTAGTTCAGGAGAAAATGAGCAGCATTGTCGCTTAATGCAGCAGTTTTTGGCGCATCTCATTGTTTATGACGTCATATATCCTTGATACGTGATTCTTACACTTACGGCGACCGTTCGGATGGATTGAAGCTTACGTTTACAAAATTTCTTAAAGATTGGAAAAAACTAGATTTCTATGCAACACGTACACACAAACATAGGGACACTCTGCTCTAAATATTATTAGATTCTTAGCGAACCGTGATCTTCGTCGGTTCGTTGCAGATTTGTTACCATCTTCAATCCGAAGCCTGTTTAGGTGTACCCAGACTCTGTCATAAGTGATTTCCTGCAGCTTCGCAACCGCATCGCCGCCAAGCGACTGGGTTCTATAAAGATACCGCTAAACGACTGTGCAATGAATATGCATTTGGAGTAAAGAATCAGTCAGAATGCCCTCGTTTTCAGGAGCTTTTGTCATATTATTAAAAAAAGTTAAAAAATCGAAAAAAATCTCCCATTTCTATTTGAGGTCAATTGAAGTCCGCGCTACGAAATGTTGGCTTTGACCAATGACGTCATGTATGAATTAAAGACGATAGTTTGTTTATAAGCAGAACATAGATCATAGATCACGATTGTGAGTTTAAAAAGTGATCTGTAGCTTCTCTCTGACGGTTAGGTAAAGGTTAACTGACACTTTATTTATTTATTTTTTTAATTTTCCTTCAAGTGTGCGCCGAAGGCGCAAATGTTTTGGGCTGACACCTGTGATCGATGGTACGTTCTGTTGTGGTAATTTGTAATTTACAAGGATAACCAAATATTATTTATTATCTGCAATACATACGTATTACGGTATTATATCCTATATTTATATTGGTGAATAGTATTTTTTTCGCTAGTTTGTTTACCTACGCAGCGTATCTTGTGAGGCTCAGATATTAAGCCATTGATCAAAGCCGACGGGTTGTATTGCGGTCTTCAATTATGCCAATTTTGCTGACTTCAGTTATGACAATTATTTCACACCAGACGAGTTTCATTTCTTTTTGTACAGCCCCTCTGTAGTTCTGTAAATGATACATTGGATTGTACAATTCGTTTCGCATATATTGATTGAAAACAGTTTATTTTTAATTTTTTGTGCATGTTAGGTCTTTTTAAATTGATGTGTAATCTACTCACGGTGTTATTGCCTCTTCCCGATATCCCACTGCTGTTTTTCTGTGTTTTCGGCTGGGGTTGGTCGTTTTGTGATGTGCTACTTTTGATATTACGCGGCAGGTTTCACCTATTTTTGTATCGTTTTATTGTCGTGTACTATCAAAACACGAACAATACAAACCGGTCAATCCCAGCCGACAAGACGTAGAAACAGCAGTGGGATGTGGGAAAGAAGCAATAACACCATCAGTAGATTATACATCAATTTAAAAATATGTAACGTGTACAAAAACGTAAAAAAACTGTTTTTAATCTATATATGCAAACCGAATTGTACAAACCTATGTCTCATTTACAGAACTACAGAAGCTTTACAAATAAATCGAAACGCGTTTGGTGTAAAATAATAATGTCGTAACTGCAGTCACCAAAAGACGGAAAATTTTAACAGTTTCTGCGGAAGATGGACTCAAAACCAACGCAGTATGAAAGAATATCTTTAACAGTTCATTCACTTTGAAACTTCGGCTCTTAATGAGAACAGCAAATGCTTAACCTCTACATAACATTACTATTGCATAAACGTAATGACTGAACTCTTCCGATTGATTGCAGTTCGCTCAGGAGTCAATTAAAGTGTGCGGACATTAGATTTGTTCCAATAACATGTGACAATTCCAGTTTAATGTTGAGAACACGCGCACATCGCAGTGCTAACTCTACAGATATTTCTACTCTGAGTACATTCTCTAGGAGCTTGTATGAGATTAACACACGTAAATAATGCTTAATGTTATTTTATGATTGTAGAACTTTAATTAAAAATACATTTAAAGAGATCGCAATAACTATACAAACAGCAAATTAATAATTCCAAGACAAGGCGAGTCAGTCTCTAGACGATGAAGAAAACTGACAAGAAATGACTTCCGTAGAATTATATCTGAAAATTATAAAGTAATACAAATCAGACGGGCGCGAGAAACAATTATAATGGAAACAACAGAGATAAAAACTCTCCATATAAGGAAGTTATGATCCTGTGAATTTTCTGCAGACATGTATGAAGTACAGTAGTTCCCACCTTTTTTGTAGTGGTACCAATAACGTTTCTGGAAAAATCTTTGCGATCCATTGCGCACTGACTGCACAGCAATTAATAGTAATGAAAATTTTTGTGTAATATGAAACGAAAATTATATGCAAATGCTTCCCTGAATAAGACATTCGAAAGTGGTGAAAGGAATTTATATTTAAATAATTTATACAATAAAAAGTATATTATACAAATTAAATTGTAAACTCAGTGAGACTTGGGGCCCGGTTTAGTCTTGGTGTAGTGATACTTTTCGTATCTGGATTGAAATTTGTTAGTTTTAGCTGCAGATTGTTAACCACGCAAGGTTTGTTCCTATTTTTTTTAAGATAGAAAGAAAACTAGAAAAAGCGTGGCTGGGATAACTAAGTAGTTGTGGATCCCATTAATTACTTCACAGCTATCTGGTTTTAATCCACCCGCCGATAGTGAAATAAATATAAAATAGAAATATGGTAAGAAATAAAACAAAGGACTACTATACATATGGATAAACACAATAAACAACAAGCAGATATGGTCAGCGAAAGATCAAATCGGCGGAAGGTCACACACATGACACCTGTCGCAAGTATGAAAGGACTTGGCGTTGCCAACTTTGCAATTATGAACGAGTGCTACCGCTGAGTTTTTCTCGTATTGCAATGAGTACGTCATTAGTTTCTTGTTCTTAGTTTACTGGTTTCTTGTTTTGGACGGGTTTTATACGTGACTTCTTCCTCTTGAAATAAACATATTTTCCAGTTGACAATGAATTTTATGTCGTTCTGCGAGCTACTAATGGGTCGCGACTCAGTTTGGCACCACTGAGTAGTATAGAAATCCATTTTTAACGCTCCGCGGTCACTCACTACATTCCTTTCGTAAAATATAATTTTATTTGTGTGACCCATTTAGCACTGTAGGGGGTAATGTAGTTCACGTCACGACACGTTCATCATACATTAGAGGCAAACCACTTCAGATAATCCGTCTCTAATAACCACGCTGTCGTCAGGAGGTTAAACCCTAACCATCCTAAACTTCTCTTTGTTTGTATTCGCTGTTGACTATTATTTTGTTCACATAAGCTTTTCTTACTTTTGCCGTTCGTCCATTGTCAGTATTTTTGCTGCTCAAATCACAAAACTCGTCTACTACTTATATGTTTCACTTCCTAATCTAATCTGATTCCCTCAGCATCGCCAGATTTAATTCAACTTCATACCTACGCTGTAATTTTCTTGTAGTTCACCTTACAACCACTTTTGAAGATACTGATCGTAAAGTCCTCCCCTGTCTCTGACAAAATTACGGTATAGTCATCAAATTAATATATACATATTATAAATGCGTGTCTGTTGGACCGAATCAACCAAAATTGTAGCGCAAATTCTTTATTGTCGTGTAATAATCGCTTTGGGGGTAAGAACCAGCTAAACACATAGCTCAGGAGATATGACGCTACAAACAATGACAGGAGGTTTGTAGCTAAAGACTGCGGCATCATGCGACGCTTCGCTCGGTAGGTTTCAGTTTATTAAGTATTTTCAACCAACTGCATTCACGAGAAATTTTGCATAGAGTTTGAACACATACCGATGTATCAGCAAAATTATATTATAGTACGGCATGTAGTTTAAGACATATGACGGAGTAAATAACGAGATGCATAAGAAACTGTCACGTCACGCATCAGGTTGTAATCGGTAGACATAACACAAGCAAACTATTTGTCTTGCGTAGCGTTGTACTGAGTTTGGGAATACATGCATGTTGCGTAGTGTGTTTCAGAATGTCCTTAATGTTATTTATGTGATTCACAGACAAATTTGTGTTGATATAAGTTATTTATGAACTATTTATAAAATATCATATAGATAATTGAATCGGACGATTCCTATTAGGCATTTTGTCTCATACCAGCAAAAATCTGAACGGAGAATCACATAAATAACATTAAGAACATTCGAAACACACTGTACAACGTGCACGTCTTCCCAAACTCATCACAACGCTACATTAGACAAATAGTTTTCATATTCACAGAAAATATGACCAACTACGAATGGGCAAAGCTGAAAATGTGTATCCAGCCGGGATTCGAACCCTGGTCTCCTGCTTTCTAGGCAGGTGCGCTGACACTACACTACTGGGGACACAGTGATTACCGCCCCTGCAAGGACTACCTAAGTACGCCTCCCGTCAGATACAAATTCCCAGCTTCACCCTGCCCACAGTACTCAAACTCGTAGTTATGAAACTAATTTCCGTACGAGTAAGGGCCACAAATTGCCCATCCGTCCCCACTAACGAAAGGATCAATACCCGTCGCTGGCATATTATATATATTCATGTGGCGTCTGTTCCGAAAGAACAGACGTCAATTCTGATCCTGCAGTTGACCCATACACCACTGGGAGGCGTGCTTGCAGGTACCGTGATCACTGTGTCCCCAGTGGTGTAGGAGTCAGCGCAACTGCCTAGAAAGCAGGAGACCCGGGTTCGAATCCCGGCTGGATACACATTTTCACCTTTGGCCATTCGCAGTTGATGCCACATATTCTGTGAATATGAAAACAATAACAACTGCAGGATCCGAAGTGACATCGGTTCTTTCGGAATAGACGCCACATGTATATACAAATAGTTTGCTTGTGTTACGACTGCTCTTGGCAGGCAGCGCACAGGCCTTGTATCTAGGTGGCGTTGGTGTTGATTGTCAAAGGTGGACTTCGCCAGGGACAAGTCGTATAGCCTATTACGTAAGGTCGAGTCAAACACGACATCTTGTGATTGCACGAAAATAATTATTCTTCATGATGGCGCACTTCTCAGGGTTCCTCCGAGCTGAAATCCGTAAGCAGTGGTCATCGGCTTTTGGTATCCTTTGGGCGGACAAAGCGATGCGACTCATGGACAAAATGTTCAAATGTTTGTTAAGCTTATGGGACTTAACTACGGGGTCATCAGTCCCTAAACTTACAAACTACTTATGAACTACTTACGAACTAGGACGGCACAAATATCCATGCCCGAGGGGGGATTCGAACCCCCGACCGTAGTGGCCGTGCTGACTGTGACTGGAGCGCCTCAGTCACCTCGGCCACCGCGGCCGGCACTCATGGACAGATCCTGTATCTCTGCTGACAGCCGTAATAGGCGTCCCTGGTGTAGAGTCACAGCTGAGAGAATTGAAAATACAGTCGTCATATTGTGATGTACTCCCAATTCGATTTTAGAAAGATACCCAAACTAGTGAGTCGGAACGCCCTAGTGCGTCGTGGGATTGCTTGCGGTGGGCCGCCAGATGACTTTTAAAATAACTGAGAAAAGTAACTAACTGGAAAAGAAATATTATTATCACCATATTTTACTGTCCAAACGAAAATAACAATTTCCAGCGCTTCTTTATTTAAAATAATTGTTACTAGTAAGTGTCGCACTTACTAAATGAGCCCGCTACGAAGCTTGCTGCTGTCCTTTGGATCTTTTCTATGTCTTCTATGAACCCTGCCGGCCGCGGTGGCCGAGGGGATTGAGGCGCTCCAGTCACGGTCTGCACGGCCACTACGGTCGGGGGTTCGAATCCCCCCCCCCTCGGGCATGGATATTTGTGCCGTCCTTAGTTTAAGGTAGTTCATAAGTAGTTTGTAAGTTTAGGGACTGATGACCCCGTAGTTAAGTCCGATAAGCTTAACAAACATTTGAACATTTCTATGAACCCTACCTTGTACGAACCCTACAATGATGAGCAATACTCAAGCTCAGGCCAAACGAGAGTTTTGTAATCTACTTCCTTTGCTGACGGACTACAATTGCTGAGATTTCTTCTAATGAATCTGTCTCACATATACCTTACCCTCAATTGATTTTATATGGTCGTTCCATTTCAAAAGCCGGCCGCGGTGGCCGAGGGGACTGAGGCGCTCCAGTCACGGTCTGCACGGCCACTACGGTCGGGGGTTCGAATCCCCCCTCGGGCATGGATATTTGTGCCGTCCTTAGTTGTAAGTAGTTCATAAGTAGTTTGTAAGTTTAGGGACTGATGACCCCGTAGTTAAGTCCCATAGACTCTAAAACATTTGAGCATTTTTTTCCATTTCAAATCGCCCCTTATGTCTAATTTTTATTTTATTTTATTTTATTTTATGTTTTATGTGTGTGAAGTCTTATGCGACCAAACTGCGTGGTTATCAGTCGCTAGACTTACAACAAATTACTTGGCTAACTTAAACTAACTTACGCTAAAGACAACACGAACACCCATGCCCGAGGGAGGATTCGAACCTCCGACCGTGGCGGCCGTGCAGACTGTGACTGGCGCGCCGCAGACCGCTCGGCCACTGCGGCCGGCCTTTATGTCTACTGCCAGATATTTTATGGAAGTAACTGCTTCCAGTTTTTACCCTGATATGGCGTAGTTACATAATAAAGGATCTTTCTGTGTAAACGCAGAACTTGACACATGTTTATGTTGCGGTTCAGTTGCATTCCCTGCACCATGCGTCAACACGCTGCACATCCTCCTGCTATTCACTACCCTTTTCCAGTTTTGTGACTTCTCGATAAGTTATAGCATCATCCGCAAAAAGCGCCATTGGACTTCTAATGTCATCTTAATATATCTAAAAATTGATGTGTTTGTGTCTATATCTCGCTCTGCAGCCAAAACTACACATCGCAAACGAATAGTGTTTGTATGTAGTAGTAGGTATCAGTCTCCCATTGTGCACTATGATGCAAGAGGGTTGATAACGATAAGAGGGTGAAAGATATGGAAGTTAAAAGTTACCGACTTAAATAAAATTCTACGTGTGGGTCTCAATATTTTGCTCTTCAGTAAAAACTACACAATGGAGATGAACAGTCTATTTATTGTTGTAGTACAAAGTCTCCCGTTGTACACCATAGCAGTTCCGTGTCGATAGCTATACGAAGATGGAAGATATAGTGGTTGAAAGTCGTCAGCTTGTATAAAATTTGGGCTGTAGACCAGCGATGACTTTTGACACTATAGTAGCAAAGAGGTTATACACAGCGAAACGTGATGCACATTCGTCAATTCTTTTTCTGCATCAAGCGTACGAATAAAGAAAAATAAATGGAAATTGCAGTTTGAAGAGTAAAACTACCAAGAAAGATGCGAAAGCGTAACGGAAATTTACCGTTCTCGATCCGTTTCTAGTAGCCAGAAAACGGCGCTGAAAAGTGAATCTATAGGCAATAGAAACTTGGAATTTGTAGACTTGTTTATCTTACTCTGTAGGCATCGGCGTTTTTTCTATATTCCCAACCCTAAGTGGGTGAAATAAGGGATGATTTTTTTTTAAATACGTTGCTATTACGGCAGTTTTGAAGCAAGAAATACATTACTTCGGACTTAAATTTTTGATTGGAATTTTAAAAATACGTGTTTCGATATTTTTGGAAATTCAACCATTAAGCGGATCAAATAAGGCAATATCTTTTAAGGGTGCTACTAAGACTATTTTGATGCTAGAAATGCGAAAATTTGGACTTGAAACCATGGTTAGAATTTAAAAGAAATGTGTTTCGGGATGTTTTTAATTCTGCCATCAATGGCGCAATAGGGGGTGGGAAGTTGTATCAAAATATTTGACTAGGAAAGCTAAATCTATGAAAATTTATATTTAGAAGGAGAAACAACCAATGCAGACCATCCAGTCTCCGTGCGAAGCAGCAGGAATTAAGCTAATGTATATCGTGAAAAGCGTCGATCCTATAACACTGTCTTTGGGCACGCTCGAGATCCCTTTAACGTCTGAAGACTGCTCTCCATAGAGGTAGACATGCTGCTTACTGTTAGCTAGGAACGCCTCAATACAGTCGCACAGTTGGCCTCATATTCCGTACGTTCGCACTTCATTCTTCAGGCGACGGTGCGGAACGGTATCTTACGCCTAACGGAAGTCAAGGAACGGAAGCATGTACCCGGGATCCTGTATCTGTTGCTCTCTGGATCTCGGGGATGAACAGCTCGAGTTGTGTTTCACATGATCGCTGCTTCGTCAATGGCGGTATGAGACCTCCAGAGTGGTCTCGGTCAGTATTTGCCATCAATATCAGCTGGCAGCTCTCTCCTAATGAGCCACGTAACGACAGGACGCTACCCTCGCTGTCGCTTCCAGATAATGACTCCCTTAGATACGTGACTTAATCTTCCTGGATATGACCTCAGGTGGGGTAAGAGCGCTATACCGCGGATTGTAGGTGGCGCTTCGCTCCACGGGACAGGTCAAAGAGCTGTATAAACTACTTAGACAGGCTATCTCTGGGTTAACAGCGCTCCTTGTGGCAGCAACCACGAACTGTGGCAGCCATTTTTTTCAACGTCTAGTGCGCCGAATACGAAAGTTAGACCGACGCTATTTACGTGTTTTGGTTTCACGTCTTATGTATCGTAGTAAGATTGGAGGTTATTTATTATGCTAAAATCATGCCGAGTGTAAGCGCAGCATATAACTGTACGAATCCCAGTCATAAGACTGTTGTAATATCGTATTTTCAGTAAGTATTAGAATGTTTTCGTTTCTAACATTTCGTGTACCACATTCCTGCATATAATAGTTCTACTGGTTGTGTATGTGTTTAACTGTAACTAAAGTAAGCTGTAATTATATTTTTCAGTTTTCCTTTGAAAAATGAGGAACTTGGAAACGATGGTTAGCCAATATGAGGCGAGATAAGTAGAAACCTACAGCATTCAGTTGCATTTGTTCATCGAATTTTGAGGAGAAATAGTGTGCAACAGATGACACAAAGCGGTTTGTGCCGGCCGCGGTGGCCGAGGGGACTGCGGCGCGCCAGTCACGGTCTGCACGGCCACTACGGCCGGGGGTTCGAATCCCCCCTCGGGCATGGATATTTGTGCCGACCTTAGTGTTAGCTAGTTCATAAGTAGTTTGTAAGTTTAGGGTCTGATGACACCGTAGTTAAGTCCCATAAGCTTTACAAACATTTTATTGAAAGCGGTTTGTGGCTAATGCAATTCGAACGATTTTCGTTCTCTGAACATCTTCAAACAACAAAAACATCAGCAAGGAGATCTCAAAATATGTCATGTAGCCCAGCAGGAGAAATGGATCTCTTTCATTACCTATTGCAAATCATAATTTAAGTCACTCAGAGAACAGTAGGCCTATTCAGTTTGATCTTGACTATGTGCCACAATAGGAAATACTGACATTTTATTCCGAAAAAGTAGTTGAATATATTTCTGGAAGCATCATTAGGCAAGCGAGTAAAAAAACTTGAGTAGATTGCTTGGAAGTTCTCCTTGCTCCTAAAAATGAGAGTAAAACAGGATTAATCGGATTAAAAGGTGTTCAATTCCTCCAAAGTTCTTGTAAAATTTTTCGAAGTGACAGAAAAGGTTCTGAGGGATCATGAAAAATTTTCTTTTGCGAATCTATGTAAATGTATTTAGAATGTTGGGAAACAGACGAACTTTATTTACCACCTACGAGCACTTAATGGTATCCTCGGAATTTTGGGAGGAATCTCATTACTCCAGTCTAATGAAGCTGTTATTTAAACATTACTTCACTTGGAGAATACATCATTTATGTAAAGCCAAATCTGCCGAGGAAAGAAGTAAGCAGATTAAGCAAATGTACAAGAAATTAATATTGTTTATAGGACAGTGAAAAGGTATGTTTTTTGTATGAATGAGACGATGCTTAGCCGATATAGTGTATGTGCCATTTGTAATTAAAGTTTCCGATTTGTCTACCACAGACTTGTTGTCTATCATTTATCCTTTATCCACATTAGCTTGCCTATAAAAATAACAATAAGCAGGTACAGAAAGATTTATTAATTCATTGCACAAAGTGAAAGTGATACGATTCAGTGTTATAGCAGACGACTGGTTACGCCTACGTGACGCTGTAAAACATGGCGGCCGAGCTTTCAATTTGCTTCAAGTATGGCAGCACCTTAGCCAGTCTCAAAGACCTTGTAAAAATAACTAGACTCCCTGACGGCGCTGCTGTTGCGGGATAATTTGAACCTTCGCCTGGCCGCCATGGTAGTGGCAAGCGTCAGATACATCGAGTGTTATTAGCAGGTAAATCGTGTATTAAATAGCTACTGCGGGATATATACACAATTGATAGTCATGTCTGTAGTGTTTGACTATCGGAGTGTATAGGAAGCACGATGGTGAAGAGCTTCTCAGCATTTAAATACATAAATCAATTTAGGAAAGGAATAAAAAGATCGAATACTGTATCCCCATTTATATTTCCCAGGAATACAAGTAGCCCTACTACTTGTGTTCATAGATTGTTACTCTTGCTTAACAGACTGTTTGTCAAGACAATATAGAATTGAATGAAATAAATAACAGGCTTTTATAATACTGCTAGCTCTTAAAAAGGAGCTACTTTAGGCAGTACTGGTGGACAGGAAGTTCAAAAAGTTTCATTTTATGATTGTGTAAAGTAACTATTGGGGTTACGAAATTAGTTGCCTCACTGCAGTTCGAATTTTTGTTTATGAAATTATTAGCAACTTGTAACGCAGAATGTAAAGGTAATCTGCTTTACATATAGGTATAAAAACTGAAAGGGGTTTGCAGACCTGTGCGTAGTTTCATATATGAACGGCACATAGCCACAGTGGATGCACATTGTGAAGTTCAACCCTGTGACGATAGTTGCTGACTTTCTAGCAGTTCACTCTGCTATAAGGTAATTGACTTAGCATTAAAAATGCTAATTTTCTTGCTAGATACCCTAATGAAAATGTTAGAGGCCTTAGTTAAGCAAAAGTTATGGCATACTTCGTGTTCTTAAAGGAATTTGGTAGTGGCTGATTGCTATATTCACAACGTAAGAAGCTATTTTTCAGTTATGTATCTGATGTCATATTTCACTTTCACAACCGACTTTTAACATTAACTTTTTAAGTTAGCCCTGTCTGATTTTTTGATGCTATTAAATATCTAAATATTCGAGAATACAGTATTAAAGCGAAGACGTAAAGTGTGAAACTCTTCCGAAATTAATGTTCGTACAAAAGTTTCACAATCGTAGAATATACTGAAAAAGTGCCAAAAAATCGTGTCTGACGATAAATTCCGTTTATATCCTGCACTTAGAACGCAAAAAAACTACATGTTATAGTTCGATTTCGTTAGGAAGAGGAAACGCTGTTGGCCAATTTCTACACCGTATTGTGTAATAAATTTACACACAACCGATGGATGCTGTATATTCAAGGAGTATGAAGCTGTTTTGTAGTTGTATATATCAATTAGACATAGTTTTCGCAACTTAACTCAAATGCATACTCTCTCTAATCAAAAGAATCTTACGCACATTTAAATTTCGCGCGGACGTTTGCCACTACTATGGCCGACGAGGCGCTCTTCAATTTGTCCGCCGTTCGCAGTCGGCCGTTTACGCGATTGTGGGGGCTTGGCCAGTCTACGTTGATTATATAGGTCGTTGGGACAGGTAGTGTACTGTTAGCATTGTCCACGGCGTCCCCTGGTACCCGCCTCCGCAGCGGATGACAGCGTGTTGCCGGTAGCGGCAGACCGCCTTCGCATTGAGGTCGCTTTCTCTGGCAAAAGCCTCCTGCGGAACGCGACCGCCCACACAGCGAAACTAAGCGGCTAATTTCTAAACAGACACTCCTGCTTCGCTACTTTCGACGTGTGCTCTCTTATTGTCACACAGGAGAACACGCCGAAAGTTGGCGCTCCTGATGACATACTGTGATTGTGGCAATGGCAGTACGGGTGTATCTGGAATAAGCCATGTGGGTTATACGAAAGCGTTTCAGACTGCACGGACCGAGGTGGCACATGTGTTTTCGAAGCTCTATAGAGTTCATTAAAATAATATCTGGCGTACAGCCGGATGTCATTGCTTACTCCGCACGATATTTCGGCCAATAACTCTTTGGCCATCTTCAGTACCGAAGACTACCGATAGCCGCGTCTTATATATCGTAGAGTAGGGCGGTAGCGCATGCGCGTAAAGAGTACATGCCTCTTGCAACAGCGGCACTGTCAGCAGCGCCCTCGGCGGTGAGATCACACGCTTAATCTTTTTCGTCTGTATTATATTGTATACGATGTGATCTTAAAATTGAAACTGCTGGTTCCCAAGCTTTATTCAGCTGAAAGCCACTGTCTCTGTTAATAAGTCCTTATGCCAGTTTAATTTCGACTGATTCACGTATTACAGACTGCCAAAAAGTTGAAGTCTGAGCTAAAATCTTAGTACTTGTGTAATCCATTTTGTGTCCGGTTGACGAACAATGCTCAGCAACGGCAGACTTATCTGGTTGCAGAAGGCGTGTGTGTCTCTCATGTTCAGCACAACGATCTGCCACTGTTCCTGTACTTTGTCCTACATATGCCAGGCCGCATTCACAATTAATTCTATAAACACCCCGCCGGCCGCGGTGGCCGAGGGGACTGAGGCGCTCCAGTCACGGTCTGCGCTGCCACTACGGTCGGGGGTTCGAATCCCCCATCGGGCATGGATATTTGTGCCGTCCTTAGTCTTAGCTAATTCATAAGTTCAAATGTTTGTATAGTCTATGGGACTTAACTACGGGGTCATCAGTCCCTAAACTTACAAACTACTTACGAACTAGGACGGCACAAATATCCATGCCCGAGGGGGGATTCGAACCCCCGACCACAGTGGCCGCGCAGACCGTGACTGAAGCGCCTTAGTCTCCTCGGCCACCGCGGCCGGCTGTTCATAAGTAGTTTGTAAGGTTAGGGACTGATGACCCCGTAGTTTAGTCCCATAAGTTCTATAAACATTTTTATAAACACCCGCCTTACGCAGTCCAAGATCATCTTTGCCCGAACCTACCAATGCTGCTGTTTTGGCTGGCAAACGGAAAATCACCTCAATCTGATGCTTTTTTAAAATTCTGGCAATTTTTGATGTTACATTACCTACATATGGCAAGAAGGCCAATGATTTTGTAGAGTCAGAAGTATTATCACTCTGCTTTGGTTGTTTCCGTTGGTACTTGCTCATTGCTTTCCGAATCTGATGTACAGAATAACCATGGTGCGGAGTAAGCAATGACATCCGGCTGTACGCCCGACATTATTTTAATGAAGAAATTTGCCGGGAAAATTTTGAAGTACAATCTGTAGAGTCATCTCCTCAGAAAGCTCAAATGTGTAATAACAGAGCTATATTTAATCACAGTTTCACAGACACAACATATATGGACTGTTGCTGTGGGGACACTGTTCTCTTTTGGAAGTAAAAACATAATCCTACAAAAGAAGGCTGTAAGAATATCTTTCAGTAAGAAATTAACCACTGCAGACCCATTTTTAAGCAGTTGAGAATAAAGACGATATACGGCCAGTATATTTTTAACTCTCTATCTATACAAAAACACTAGCTGAAAACCCGGCAATGCCCGGGTATTTATTTATTCAATCTTTGAGTTAGTATTCCTAATGCCCCTTCTCTCTCTGTTCACCTCCGTTTTTTGGTCCACTTTAGGTTGCGGTAGTAACACTAAAAGTGCGCCTTTGTGATCGTATTTTGACAGCTCGAAATTTAAATGAAAATAACGGCTTAACCATTCATCTGACATGAAAATTGAATAACCGAATTTGTATAGGAGAAAATGCTCTACAACTTTGCTCTCTTATGTTTTTTTTTTCATATCTCGTAGCGTTTCAAAGATATTTGCAAAAATAACGGCGATTTTGGGATGTCTGTCTGTCTGTCCGTCCGTCTGTCTGTCCGTAACGTGTTCCCTGTTCTTAAGACGAACCGTTCAACCGATTAGCACCAAATTTTACAGACATGATTCTAGGCGGCCAGAGACCAGAACCTCCCTTTTTCAAATTTTTCGGACAAAAAATACGGTAGTAATACCAAAAAAGCCGTTTTTAATGTAATTGTAATTTCAAACGAACCGTTCATCTGACACGAAAATTGAATAACCTAATTGGTAGAGGAGTAAATTCTCTACAACTTAGCTCCCTTACGTTTTTTTTTCATATCTCGTATCGTTTGAGACATATTTGCAAAAATAACAGAGATTTGACACCCTACACTGAATTAACGAAAACCATCCGTTCGGAGATGTCACATGGCATTCCTCGCAAAGAACTCTCTCTGGCATCCGCCATCTTGCGTTGCGTATTTGATGATTTTCTTATTGTAACTTACATGTTGTCATTTCCTGGCAATGGCGCACTGAAGAATTAACAAAAACACATCGTTCTTCGTACGATAAATGATAATCTAATGTCTACAAATGCCATATTAGCATCAGTTGATTAAAGGACTTATGATTTGATTGATACCGTAGCGTAGTGGGCAAGGCGTTGGGTTATGACGCTAAAGGTCGAAGGTTCGGAACCCGCCACTACCTAATTTTTTTTTTTTTTCCTAAAAGGGTTTCAGACACTCTTATTAATTAATTTTTTATTATTTAGATTATTATTTTGGTCCAAAATGTTTGCAAAAACTTATAAAACTACAAATCTAAAGTGGGCCGTAAAACACGCCAGTGCGATTTTTAATGGTATATTTATGGGACGGTATTCAAGAAATAAGGTTGTCTTGCATAATATACAAAACAATAACTGCAGTTCCAAACAAAGAAAGGTAGTTATCAAGATACAAATGACGTTAACCTTAATACACTCATTTAATTCAAAACTTGATTATAAACAATATTTCTGGTTACTTGTCCAAAATCTAATCTGACTAAATTCTTTGTGGAGCCCTCCCTCAGCAAGCGACATGTAGCCCGCGTGAGAAACATACAGATGTCAAAACCACGCTGCAGTATTTAACAGGTTGCCCTGTGATTTATTAATCGTAATAGAAAATGCAAGTCTCACTGGAAACCACGGTCTCTTGAAGTTAAAAGGTAGATCTGCCGGAAAAATTGGGTATTCGTTGGATGTTTACTGTTTCATTCTCTTCCTTTCCCTGCAGCTCTATAAAAGTCTCTTGCTTTCACTTACAGCCGAGTACACTTTACAGTTGGTTCACAGTTGTCAACAGCACTGTCAGTTTTCAGGAATTTCTTTCAACTAATTGGAATCCAGGAGTGTCTTAGTAATAAATACATAAATGTATAAAAACGCGGTGCATGATGTTAAAGATTTTTACCAATCACTATACCTTACTAAATACTTTTGAACACATCCAGGTGCCCCCCGTAGCTGAGTCGATACGGGTAAGAGATGACAATTAAAGTGCACACTAATTCGAACCAAAATAGAACATGGAGGAAGAATTATTTACGCGAAGACATACCTGGGTCCCCGTTGCGGAGAGATGGACCCGAAGAATGTTTATTTCTGATACCTCAAGGGGACGTCACTCTTCTGTCCTTTTCCCAGCAGCATAATATAAGTTCGATTTATTATATTTTGTATTATTTTTTATTTATATGTTTTTTCCTTCATTCCATATCCCACAAATGCTGCAAAGACAATACAATGTGTTGGCCATGTGACTCCAATGACATGAAGGAAAATAAAATAAATACATGAAATTAATTTCTCACCTAAAATTAATTAAAAAATGAAATAAAAAATCTCACTTGAGTACATTTATTTAAAAATAAATAAATCCGCTCGGAGGATTAACGAAGGGTCTATGAGTGCCGCCCACCCTGGATGTGGTTTTAGGCGGTTTTCCACATCCCTCTTGGTGAATATCGGGCTGGTCCCGCCTCCGTTACATTATTCGCAAATATTTCGTAACACTTTCACACATGTAACACTATACGCAAACATTTGGGGTACACATTTCCTCCCGGGGGGCATGGGGTGGTGACAGGAAGGGCATCAGGCCACTCAGTAACTATTAACACGCCAAATCCGGATTAACAAAGCCGACCCTTCATGTGCTGGAATATGGCCAAAGAGAGAGAAGAAAGAGTATGACTGTGTACTAGGGGATCGAAGTGTCACTTCCTAGATTACTTTGACAACCCAAGTATTTGTTTAAGGTTGCACAAGTAGTAGTTATTGTGTACATTTCTGAGCTAATAAAATCATAGTCATATACTACTATTAATGTGGGAGTATCGTATACCTTAATGCTTCTTACACAATAAAGTACATTCCGTAAACGTAATTAAATTTCTTGTATTACATATACAGTTCATAAATTTTTGCTGCAAATTTGCCACCCCTGATATCTGCCGCTCTAGGCTCCAGCCCACTCAGCCTACTGGTAAAGCCACCACTCCGCGGGTGAATAAATTCTGCTTAGTCACACGTCGTAATGACGCGGCAGTTTTCACGCCTCTCATTGTCCATGCTGTCATATCTCTTGAACTATGTGTCGTTCTATGATATAATTTTCAAGGTACATCCGATGGTATACGTGCACACTGGCTTAAAAAAAAAAGGACGAGTACCGAAAGCGCTCAAAGTGATCTTTCTGCGGAGCATGCGGTTGCTCCCTGTCGAAGGTTCGAGTCATACCTCGGGCATGGGTCTGCGTGTTGTCCTTAGGTTAATTTAAGTAATTTGTAAGCATAGTGACTGATAACCAAAGTAGTTTACTCCCGTAGATTTACAAACATTTGAACAATTTTTGTCCGGCGAATACAGTTAGTATCGCAGAACGACTACATTTTAATGACGTGTCAAATGCCGGACTTTTACGGCATAAACAACGCAAAAGTAATAAGCGATAAACTTTTCCCCTTTCATCATTTTGCAGTGTCGTCTGCGAGAGAAAGTTTCGTAAAGGCTTGAAGCTGGGTATAAAGTTTATTACGCTAAGTGCACTGGTTCCCAAACAGTGGATGAATAAAATCTTGTTCCTGAAACAGCGCGGCCTACCCTACTTTTTCACCCCCATTCCACTGGAGATTAGTTGGTTATTATTCCCACAGTAAGGAATACGTGTACAAAGTTTGGTTGATATCGATCAAGTTGTTTAGGAGTCGATGTGAAACATCATCCATTTTATAATGTGTATGGGTATTCCCTTCTTTCGAGAAGCACTTATCATTATGTCAAACTGCGAATTAATATTCGTAGTTAATTTAAAATGGGCAAGGAGAGAGAGAGAGAGACTGTACGTATGTATGTGTTTTTATTTTTGAAATAATATTTGGTATAACATCTCAGATAATGTTCATTATTTAAATGTTGATAAAATGAGAAGTGAATTGACAAAATGGGAACAAAAGTTATAATACATATTTTCATATATGTTTCACTTGATAGTGAATGTATTGTAGTTTGATAGTCTATGAATGCATGCATATTTTAGGATTTTACCGTGCTTAGAATTTTCATCTTTAGTCATTAATAAGTAAATTTGTGACAGGTGTCAGACAGGGACGTAGAATGCATTTTTGTGTCTACTTACGTAGCATTGTTCGAGCAGCATATATACTGATTTGTCGATCTTTATGTTACGTATAATGAAGACGTGTTGACGTTTCGAGATTGTTGACCTTCCACGCTCAATTAAATGTATATAGTGTGGTTTCTGAAAGCAGTGAATGGGGTAAAAATACTGTTTATGTGATTTGAATTAAATATACTGCAGTTTAAGAATACAAAATACCTAAAAAGACATTTCTACTTTATTTGTTCGTATTTCTTCCAATTTCTGCCAAAATTAATTCCTCTTCAATCTGATTTATTGCCATTTACCGCAAAAACACGGTGGTCGGATACCAATGCGATGAGTGTCCTTTCAGGCAGAGAAGCTGTAGGCGATGTTTCTGGTGTAAATTACAATAATTAGATAGTAAGAAGTAGTTTGTATGTTGATGCCCGTCCAAAATTAAAAACTACTGGCCTTGTAAATTACAATGGTTTCAAAATACGAGGCGCGTCCAGAAAGTAAGTTCCGTTTGGTAATAAAATGAAATTGTACACGGATACAGAAGAAATTTTTATTGCACAAAATTCTACAACTCTTAAACTACTTCTCCACATAATTGCCGAAATTTTGTAGGCACTTATCATAGCGTGCCACAAGTTTTTGCATGCATTCTTCACAGAAGGTTGCCGCCTGTGTATTCAAACATGTGGTAACAGCTCTTTATCATCGTTGAAGTGTTGACCACCTAGGACAGATTTTAGGTATATAAAGAGATGGAAGTCGCTAGGAGAGAGGTCCGAGATGTATGGAGGATGATCAAACAGGTCCCATTGAAATTTCCGTAAGAATTGTTTGGTCACATTCAGTGTGTGAAGTCAGGCATTATCTAGAAAAAAAATCTTTTGACAGTAATCCTCTTCTTACACCTGAAATCTGTCCTTGGTGGACAACACTTCAACGATGATGAAGAGCTGAAAGAACATGTTACCACATGGTTGAATACACAGGCGGCAACATTCTATGAAAAAGGCACACAAAACCTTGTGCCATTCCATGACAATTGCCTACAAAATTTCGGAAGCTACGTAGAAAAGTAGATTAACAGTTGTAGATTTTTGTACAATCAAAATTTTTTCTGTATCTGTACCCGTTCGTTTTATATAACCAAACGGAACTTACTTTCTGGAAGCGCCTCGTAAAATAGTTATTCGGGCAAAACATGTATGACCGAGCGAAGTGGCGCACTGGTAAAACACTGGACTCGCATTCGGGAGGACGGTCGTTCAAATCCACGTCCGTACATCCCAATTTGGGTTTTCCATGATTTCCCTAAGTCACTCCAGGTAAATACCGCAATGGTTCTTTCGAAGGGCACGGCCGGTTTTCTGCCCCCATCCTGCGTCTCTAATGAGCACGCTGTCGACGAGATGTTAAACCCTAACCTTCCTTCCTTCCTCAAACACGAATTTCAAAATACAGAAAGAGAACCAGAACACACTGTTGCTCTTAGTAATAAACGTCAACTATCGGTACACTGTAATATTAATCGGACTGTAGTAGAATGATGTTTTTACTCTGCAGCGGTATGTGCGCTGATAGGAAACTTCCTAGCAGGTTAAAACTGTGTGGCCGTGGCGGATTAGCCGTGCACATTGAGGCGCCGTGCTGCGGTGCGCGCGGCCGTTCGCCGTAGGGGGTTCGACTCCTCCCTCGTGCATGGGTGTATGTGTTGTCCTTAGGTTAGTTCACCTTAGTTTAAGTCGTTTGTAAGCTACGGACTAACAACCACGCAGTTGAGTCCCATAGATTTACAAACACTTGAACATTTGAAAACTGTGTGCCCGACCGGGATTCGAATCCGGGACGTTTTCATTTCACGGGCAATAAGTCTACCGACTGACCTATCCTGGCACGACCCCGGCTCGTCTCCATAGCAGTACACCCATCAATACCTTTCCTCCTACTTTCCAAACTTGGGTAGTACAGTCGATAGAGCGCTTGCTGACAAAACGCAAAAGATCCCGGGTACGAAACCAGGCCCAGTACACAGTTTTCACCCTTTCCATTCGATATCATTTTACGCTATAATGTCACTGCAGTCGTCATATTTGTACTGAAAATAGCCTTTGTCACAGAGAATGAAATTACTCGAAACCGAACTAAAAAATAAACAATACTATAATTAACATATACATTATGACAGACGACATGTTATATTTTGTCCTTGATGTCGTGTATTTCGTCAGTTGGACCCTATATTTCTTGAAATTGTGGTAATTTTCGAAGTATTCACCTGGATGGAGTACTGGCTGTCTGCAACGTGTTGTAGTAGGACACATTTGACGTTTTACCACCTTTTACCTTCCTTACATTGAAGTAAGAGAAAGTTTTGATAGTCTTGCCTCACTATCGAAAATAGATTGTCTTACCGTCTTCCTCCTGTTTCGTATGTCTTCATTTCCAGCAAGAGATTGAAGAAGTGCTATTCTGTGTATGTTGGGGCTCAACCTGGGTTTCTGATTGGAGGGAGCATCTAGATTTTACAGAATAAAACTTTTTTGATTACTCGTCTCTCTAACATCTCTTATTCGATTTTCTGGTGAAGTTGTAAGACGCACTATACTGATCGGATACTTTCATTCCATCCAAGTTGAAATTATAGTCAAAAATAACTTTGGGATTTAGGAATTGCTCCTCCTTGGCTCTTATTGAAACTGACATCGACAATTGCGTTCCGTCGTAGTTACATCGCTTTCCAACAGTTGTCAGAACACTTCAGTACGAGAAATACAGAAGTGACAGACCAGACTTACAGATATTACTAAATGAAGTTTGTGTCGAGCAACACTCGACGTGGGTCTATTACGATACTTCTGTGGTCTGGACTGACCAGCCGGTTGCGTGCTAATAGTTATTGTCAGGAAGTTTCATATAAGCGCGGGGTACCATACTATTCAAGAGCTTATGTGGCGCTATGAATTGTAGCAGTTGGAAAAATATATACAGGACTATTCAAATTGAAGAAACAGACTACAAAAATTTATTGCTTTCAAACAATGAAAGACAGACACACAATTTCAACGTTCCTGGAAAGATAAAAGGTCAATTTTTGATACAGTCAATATGAGCACCATGTGTTACATGGCAAATATTGAAACAGTGGCTCATATATTGCCACACATAAAGCACCTAGTTTGTCGCTATCAAATGCACAGCCTCAACAATTTGATGTAGCAGACTTTCAAATGATTTAGGCCACAGTGGGATTAGAAATACTGTCTTTTAAAAAGCCACACAGATAAAACTCACATGGTGTGAGGACTGGAAATGTGAGAGACCATGGTTGATGGAGTTCATCTTCTTCTGTTGCTCCTCATCCAATCCACTACCCTGGAATGGTGTCATGCCAGTAACGTTGGATGTTGATACAAAAATAAAGCAGAGAACCATCTTGCATGAAGATGAAGCCAACTGAATCCTCTTCACGTAGAGGAAATAACCAATTTTGAACCACCTTTTGATTGGTTGGTCCTGTCACAGTTTTCTCCATGAACAGGAAAGGCCCATAAACTTTGTTAAGAGATATAGAACATCAGACAAAAGTCTTCAGGGAACCTGTTTCATGTGCAAACTTTACACTGTTGTCTGTCCAGGATCATTGGAATTATGGTTCTATCTTTTGCATTTTGGAAGATATAAATCTTTGAAACCTGTTCCTTCTTTTTGAATAGGCCTCTTTATTCCGGAAATCTCTCATTTCGATTTGCAAAGGATGCCACGAAGTTAGAGAATAATATTACGAATACAGTTACACTTTTAGGCAGGCATAGAAGACAATATTCTGCATTTCATTCACTTTGAAACTTCGGCTTCCAATGATAATCGCAGAAGCTTACCATTACTTCATAATATTCAAATGTCCAAATGCTTGTAAATCTATTGGATCAAACTTCTATAGTCATCAGTCTCTAGACTTACAAACGACTTAAACTAACTTACACTAAGGTCAACACACACAGAATCATGACCGAGGAAGGACTCGTACCTCCGGCAGGAATTCCCGCCCAGTCCGTAGGTTGACGCCTTAGAACGTTTCCATATCTGTATTAGAAAATTCACCATCACATTTGGTGACTAGGAAATTTGAAAGTAAAAGCAATATAAAGAGAAACTTCTCATTTGTATTCATGCCATTCTTCTTTTACTATCTAATAACCGCATAGAGCGCTAGCATTGTTTTCGCTATATAATTTCGCGACTATGTGTTAGACTGTGGTGAAAATATCAGTTTGGAAACATCCCCTAGGCTTCTCAGTATCCGTTCTTTCAGCAGTACTAGACCTGCAACGTACGCGAGAAAACTTCTGTCAAGTATGGAAGGTTAAGAGGCGATGTACAGGCGGAAGTAAAGCTGTGAGGATGGTTCCTGAGGCCTGCCAGGATAGCTCAGCCGGTAGAGCGCTTGTCCGCTGAAGACAAAGGTCCCGGGTTCGAAACCCGGTGCGGCATGCGCACTATAATAATTCACTGGTGCTCAGTTCGACTCCCTCAATCCTCCAAACAGACAAATAGTGGCAGCTTATGTAACAGTCTGCTGTTTGTTACGATTCATAGACACTTTCAATATTAGTAACATACGAAAATCGCGCAAATATTCACGTGTTTTACGTGAACTGTAACTACCACAGTTATCTGTATGGGTTAAACTTACCTTAAACTGGACATAAATGTTAAGTGTATTTTTGTAATCGGAAATCACTGGCAAAGCATGTATGAGATTGACGTTTGTTTTGATTTGTCATAAGAACTGTGCCAAAGATCTTAAACATAGAAGACGATCTTATCAGCATTTGTACGTATTGATTGCAACTTGCTCCTAAAGTGTTATTTTGTATAAAAGCCATTAGTAGGCACAAAGAATCAAATATTAATGCTATTACATGAATATCTGTTATTTAAAAATTAAATATTTGTTTGTACCTTTAAAAGAAAAGTGCGTAGCAGTTGTAACTGTTACTTTCAATTTCATTTATATATAAAATCTTTACTAAACACTAAAATATAATTTATATTTGAAGTATATTTTGTATTTAAAAATCCAAAATAATCTTAATAGAAACTTTTCGAACATCACGTGATGTCACATGACATGACAAAACGTGACGTAGCCGCCTTATTGAATGGTATAAAAACCCTGAAGGCAGATGCCAAAGGCAGAAGGAAAATGGGTACTGTATTGGTAGTACCGGTGGTAGTAGCACCAGCAGTGAAACCTAGAGACTATGTAGGATGTATTGAATGAGTATACAAAGTATAAAAGAATTGTAAGTGCAAGTGACTTTTGTGTTTTTGACTTTGGTTCAAATAAATTTGTTTGTCTTCTCAACAAAGTAGTGATCTGTGTAGAGAACCTTTTAGACTGTCCAGTTAATTTGGACTTATGTATGGACAAATTTCTGAGGATTTGCAGTGAAATGTTTTGAGTGCGTAACTTAAATATTGAGCACCGGTGCAACATTTCATGTTGAAGTAAGCGAGCGATTCCCGCACTAGGAGGACGTCTGGTTTATTTGCACTGGGCGAGGGGCAGCGCGACCACGCACTCTTTTTACGCAGCACGTCGCGGGAAATCCCCACAGCTAGGAAAATTCATCCAACGGTAGCCTAAGCGCGGGCTGGTAATTCCCTAGTCTGACCGCTTGATTATCTCTGACCAGTGGTGCGGGATAACCAGTGGCATAGATAATTACAGATCTTCATTTTCATCCACATAATTATTTACTCTCTAAATAACAATTTAAGTGCCTGGCAAAGGGTTCAACGAACCGCATTCATAAAACTTATCTACCGTTCCAGCCTCTAATAGCGTGTTGGGAAATGAAATATCTAAATCTTTCCGTTCACGATCTGATTTATTTTATTACGATGTTTTATGTCTCCTTACGTAGGTGGGTGCTAACAAAATCTGTTCACATTCTGAGGAGAAAAATGGTGAAAGAAATTTCGCAAATAGATCTCGCGGCAACGAATAAAGCCTTTCGTTACCACTTCAGCTTATGCACCATTTTCTTTCCATTCTCTCTCCTGTATCGCGACAATACGAAACGGGCTGCTGTTAACTGAATGTTAATCCCCTGTCTGCCTCATTTGATGAGAATCCCGCACTGCGCAACAATACTACGAAAGTATTGAAGTATTGTAGTAACGGCAGTTTATTTAATAGGAATGTTACATCTTCTAAGTGTTCTACCTATGAAAGGTAGCCTTTGTTTCGCTTTCCCCACGATATTTTCTATGTGTTCTTTCCAATTTAGCTTGCTCTTAATTGTAGCCCATAGAAATTTAGTTGAATATAAGGCCTTTAGATCTGACTGATTTTGTCGTGTAAATGAAGTTTAACAGATTTCTTTTAGTTCTCATTAGGACGACTTCAATCTTTTCATTATTTAGGAGTTGTTGCCAGCTTACACACCCTGCAGATGTCTTACTTAAATCGTTTTGAAGTTGCTTTTGATTTTCTGAAGACTTTTCAGTCTGAGAGAGTTGCTAAAATTGTCTCCTAATTAAGTTATTCTTCTTGGGAAATAGGGGGTGGAGGGAGGGAGTAGAGAAACGCTCAGTTTCTATTCAAGTATCGGTATCCCAAAATACCAGATGCTGAACTTATTTGTCAAATTATTTCAACGGATACAATTATTAATTATTGGATCACGGATTGCGAAGTAAACAACTACGCCCCTGCAAATGTTGCATAGCTCGCAGTTTTTCAACAATTTTCAACTCATTTTCATTCTTTCCTGATTACAGCGCCATCTATCATGAAAAGAAAAATGTTTCAAGCCAAAGTTAATTTTTTTCACGGAGAAAGAAAATCTCCAATTAAAAAAATAGGGGATCCCACAGGTGGTGCAGGGGAGTCGAGATCTATGTTATTGCATGGTCCTCTTCGAGGAGAACAACTTTTATTACATCTTTTTTAAAATGCGATTTGTGATTTTCCAAATGTACCGAAAAACAGTTTTAAATGCCTCACTCTGTATATATTATTTACGTATTACTCTATCATGTTCTATTACAGCTATAGATTTTTTTAGGCATTCCATTCCCTCATAAACAGAAGAGATTATTTTGTTTCTTATAGAAAGCAGAGATTAAAAATATTTTCTTTCGAAAGCAACGAAAATATGACAACAAAAATAGCGCATAAATACGAAACCAAGATGCCCACTAAGAAATTACTGGTCAGTGGGCAGTTAGTATTGAAAATTCCTCTGACCCAATTTAATGTATGAACGTTAAAACAAGATTTCCGCCCTATATTATAAAGACGTTTTAGAGTTGCGGTAGCTGTGAGTATTTGCATCCTATGCAGCGTTCGGTTGCTTTTGTATTCCAACCTCAGTCGACGTAGCTATAGAAATCACAGCCAATACTTCCTGTTGATATTTTGCGTATATAGGTATCACTGATGGATTTGTTAGTTACCGGAACATAGTATTTCAGTCACCGCAAGTCCGTGCCTGTTACGACTGATCAAGAACGTTGCTAGGAGACGATATCGCTGTTATTGCTGGAACTGTGGCAATTCGCTGCGTATTAATGAGTGACCATTAACGACGCAGGCGAAGCTATTAGGAAGAACTGGCAGCATTACCTAATAGTCTCTCTACTAAGTCGTCAGCTCCAACCACTTCTAATTGTATGTCGGATCACTTCTCAGTGAAAGTACACGAGACTGTTGACATTCGATTATTGCAAAAGATTTCGTAGGGTTGAATTTTACAATAGACGAAACAGACGTAGCGTGCAATGTTGGTGACACTGGTTGATTCCCGAGAATTTTGTTAGCCAATCGGGTGATAGTTAAGATATCCAATGAGATTTGCCGATTTCTTTTCGCGGAATATCTGAATGCATATTTTATACAACACTTTGATTTGCCCATAAAATAACATCTGCCTACATCAAGTGAGATGTTTTTTAGAATATAAAGACATTGTTTTGGGATTATCTGTGAGCGGAATGAAACACTTGTACCCATCCAGTGATTTTTTTTAAACAAAATAAAACACACTTGAGCTCAGTATATCTGCACGAGAACCTGTTGTCCACAGGGCTTAAAAGAAACGTAATGTACGATTTGATTTCCAAAGAGTATGCGAGGAGAGGGAACAGCGAGACGTAAAAATTGAGAATAAAATTACCCTTTCCAAACGTAGGTTTATTGGCATAATATCCTATGGTAACAATGTATATTATGCTCAAGTATGTGCAAAGTGGTAAAATTATGTTTTGCGACATTTCCTTCATTTAAAAAACATTAACTCGTTTTAAAATTAATTGATTTTTCCGTCGGTACTTGACATAACATAATAATATCAATTATATTAAATCATTTTAGTTCTGAAGCAAGTAGGAGTAAAGTATAGGGAGCGTAAGATTATTTACAACTTGTACAAAAACCAGACAGCGATTGTCAGAGTTGATGGGCATGGAAGGGATGCAGTGGTTGGAAAGGGAGTAAGACAGGGTTGTAGCCTTTCTCCATTGTTATTCAATTTGTACTTTGAGCAAGCTATAAAGGAAAGCAAGGAGAAATTTGGAGAAAGAATTAAAGTTCAGGGTGAAGAAATAAAAACATTGCGTTTTGCCGATGACATTGTATTTCCGTCAGAGACAGCAAAGGGCCTGGAGGAGCAGTTGAACGGAATGGACCGTGTGTTGAAAGGAACATATAAGATGAATATTAACAAGAGCAAAACAAGGGTAATGGAGTGCAGTCTAAGAAAATCAGGTGATGCTGAAGGAATTAGAGTAGGTAACGAAACAATAAAGGAGGTAGATGAGTTTTGTTATTTGGGCAGTAAAATAACAAATGATGGTCGCAGTACAGAGGATATAAAATGCAGAATGGCAATGGGTAGAAAGGCGTTCTTGAAAAATAGAAATTTGTTAACCTCGAATATTGATTTAAGCCTAAGGAAGTCCTTTCTGAAGGCATTTGTGAGGAGTGTTTCCTTGTATGGAAGTGAAACATGGACGATAAACAGTGCGGACAGAAAGAGGATTGAGGCTTTTGAAATGTGGTGCTACAGAAGAATGCTGAAGATTAGGTGGGTGGATCGCGTAACTAATGAAGTAGTACTGAACAGAATTGTGGAGAAAAGGAATTTCTGGCATACCTTGACTAAAAGAAGGGATAGATTGGTGGGACACATTCTTAGACATCAAGGAATTGTGAATTTAGCCTTGGAGGGAAGTGTGTGGGGTAAAAACCGCAGAGGAAGACCAAGAAATGGATACAGTAAGCAGATTCAAACAGATGTAGATTGCCGTTCTTATGTGGAGTTGAAGAGGCTTGCGCAGGATAGGGTACTGTACTACATAGACTTCCCAAGGAAGTGGCACAAAAGGAAATGAAACATATTTCTCAGGCTAGTAGTGGAGAACGTGGTGTCTTAGTGACCACCTGTTGCATAATCAGTGCAGCAGGTACTTTCTTGCTCCCAGCAATGGTATTTCCTCGAGTATATTTTAAACAACACATGATAACTAGTGCACCAACAGGCACCCTGGGATTAGCAACAAAGACTGGCTGGATGAATAGCGAACCTTTTTGTAGATATCATGAAACATTTCATCCACCACTCCAACAGTAGCAAAGACAATCGTTCACTTCTAATTTTCGACAATCACGAAAGTCACATGTCTATTGACATGATAGATGTAGCAAAAGCCAATGGCGTTGTTATGCTAACTATACCTCCACATATCTCAAACAAACTGCAGCCTCTAGATGTAGGGGTGTTCTCCTCATTCAAGGGAAGTTATTATGCAGCATTAAATTCAAAACTCCTACAAAATAAAGGCGTTCCTCTTACTATTTATGACGTGGATGCATATGTCAAAATTGCTCATGACAGATCAATGACACGCACTAACATATGTTCTGCCTTCAAGAAAAGTGGAATCTTTCCATTTGATAAAGGCAGCTTCACTGATGAAGATTTAAAGATCAGCAACGTAACAGAGTTGTGGACGACAATGGAACAACTGCTCTATTATAACAAGAATGCACAATCTGGACAAGTGTCTGGCGATGTCAGCCAGTCACAAGATCTGCAGCAAGCAGGACCATCTGCAGTGCTTAATACTCAAACACCTATTCCTAAAGGATAGTCGCCTGAAATAATTCGAGGATATCCAAAAGCAGACAACAGGAAGAAGAACAATAAACGTATGAAAGGACGAAGTTTAATTGCAACTGATACACCAGTGAAAAATTTGCTACAAAGATCCCAATAAAAAGGCCAATAGGAAGCTTTATGAGCAGGAATCAGATGAAGAAAATAGTGAGGTTCATTATAAAGAGAGCGATGACAACCTGCATGAGTCTGGTGAATCTGAATACAACTTTGAAGAATTGGACAAATTACCAGAAAAAGATGATTTCGTTTTGACCAAATTTGAACTTAGAAACAAAACACCAGTTTACTATGTCAGGCAATTTTTGAAATCAAAGGATGACTCAGGGGACTATCTGGTATCATTTATGAGAAAAAGTGAAAAAAGGGGAAGTTCTTTTTCCCTCAAGTTAAGGAAGAAGCATTTGTTCCAGCTATCAACACGTGCTTCCAAAACCTATTAATGATGGTGTGACAAAGAGAGAAAAATCATATTTCAAATTTGGATCAGCTTACTGTCCATCGATGTTCGCTAATTTCAAAAGAAGACCTACGATTCTGTGCCTACAGGTTAATTATATGATGTTTAAGTGGAATATATGTAAACATTAGTTTTAAATTACATTTGACACTTACTGTATATGCTAAATAGGTTCTGCTAAGAAACTGTTTAAACTGGTTCATTGTACCCCGCATGTGGGGCACTATTAACCATTTACCAATTTTTCTTCAAATGCTTGTAGTGTAGCTTAAAATAAATTACTCGTGGAGCAGTCATATAAGACCATTTGATACTTGAATGATTAAACTTTCTAAACTTACAATTACAGCTCTGTAATAAAATTATTGGATGAGTTAAATTGAAAAATATTTTTTATGGTTCAATGTGCCCCACTCTCCCCTAATATCGAGTATCCACAGTACCAAAGACCGGTGTTGGTAAAGCTGTTGTTATTTTTACTCTGATGACACGTATGAAAAGTTTCCGAAAGGATTATGGCGCCCGAAGGCAATTAACAAACACTGAACGCGGAATGGTAATGGAGCTGAACGCATTGGACATTCCGTTTCCGTAATAGAGTGCCGAGAATAACAAATTCGAGCCATTATCTCTGACGATCTGCATTTGATGAGCGAGAGCACCAGCGTTTCCGTGTAGTCGTCGGTGCTAACGCTGCGAGAAATAAACCAGAAATCAAAGTGTGACGTGCGACGAATGTATTGGTTACGACAGTGCAGCCAAATTTGGTATTAATGGGCTGTGGTAGCAGACGACAGACTCGAGTGGATCAAAACAAAATGTCCAGACACTCTGTGGCGAAAATGGTTCTGAAACAAAGGATGACACACTAAAGGCTGAAATACTAAATGTCTTTTTACAAAGCTGTTTCACAGAGGAAGACTGCACTGTACTTCCTTCTCTAGATCGTCACACAGATGACAAAATGACAGATATCGAAATAAATGACAGGAATAGAAAAACAATTAAAATCGCTCAAAAGAGGAAAGATCGCTTGACCTGATGGGATACCAGTTCGATTTTACACAGAGTACACGAAGGAACTTGCCCCTCCCCCCCCCCCTCTCTTCTTTCAATGGTGTACCGTAGGTCTCTTAGAAGAGAGCAGCGTTCCAAAAGCTTGGATAAGGGCGCAGGTCATCCCCGTTTTCTAAGAAGGGCCATCGAACAGATGTGCAGAACAATACGCCTTTAACTTCGGTCAGTTGTAGAATATTGGAATACGTATTATGTTAGAGTATAATGACTTTCCTGAAAACTAGAAATCTGCTCTGCTGGAAGCAGCATGGGTTTCGAAAACGACGATCGTGTGAAACCCAGCTCGCGCTATTCGTCCACCATAGACACGGGTTCCCAGGTAGATGCCGTGTTTCTTGACCTCCACAAGGCGTTTGATACAGTTCCCCCACAGTCGTTTGATGAACAAAAGTAAGAGCATTTGGTATATCGGACCATTTGTGTGACTGGATTGAAGAGTTCTTAGATAACAGAACGTAGCATGACATTTCCAATGGAGATAAGTCTTCCGAAATAAGAGTGTTGTCAGATGTGCCACAGGGGAGTGTCGTGGATCCGTTGCTATTAACGATATATATATAAATGATCTTGTGGAAAACAGTGAAAGCTCACTGAGGCCTTTTGCGGACGATGCTGTAGAATAGAGAGGGGTTGTAACAATGGAAAATTGTATTGAAATGGAGGAGGCTCTGCAACGAATTGAAGCATAGTGCAGGGAATGACAACTGAATCTCGATGTAGACAAGTGTAATGTGCTGCGAATACATAGGAAGAAAGGTCCTTTATCATTTAGCTACACTATAGAAGGTCAGCATGTGGAAGCAGTTAATTCCATAAATTAACTGGCAGTAGGTGTTAGGGGTGATTTAAAATGGAATGACCATATAAAATTAATCGTCGGTAAAGCAGATGCCAGACTGAGATTCATTGGAAGGATCCTAAGGAAACGCAGTATTAAAACAAAGGAAGTAAGTAACAGTCATGGAGGTAAGTACCTCCATGGTTACAGTGCACTTGTTCTCCCTCTGCTTCCCTCACCGGTGTGGGATCCGTACCAGGTGGGGTTGATAGAGGAGGTAGAGGGGATCCAAAGGAGAGCAGCGCGCTTCGTTACAGGATCATTTGGTAATCGTGAAAGGGTTACGGAAATGCTCGATAAACTCCAGTGGAAGACTCTGCATGAAAGACGCTCTGTAGCTCGGTACAGTCTTTTGTCGAAGTTTCGAGAACATACCTTTACCGAGGAGTCTACAGATATTGCTCCCTCCTACGTATTTCTCGTGAGGAGATCATGAGGATAAAATCAAGAGAGATTAGAGCCCACACAGAGGCATACCGAAAATTTTTCTTTCCGCGAACAATACGAGACGGGAATACGAGGGAGGGTACACATGGTACCCCCTCCACACACCGACTGTGGCTTACGGAGTATGGGTGTGGATGTAGATTGCCTTTGCTAACAGCACATCTGCAGAGCTTCTCCTGGGGTCGTGACCATATCGGTTGGACCCTATACGACTGGAAAGAATTGGGTTGGTCAGCTGGTAAGAACTGATGAGTGTGGTGCAGGCCCTGTGAAGCCGTGGACCTAAGTTCCCAATGCATTAAGCAAGGTGGTGGTGACTATGATGGGCTGTTTTTTATGGAATGGATTGAGTCTATAAAGAGGGCGTGCCTTTGCATCCAGTTGTGAGCAGGAATAGGTCAGTCAACTCTGACTTAACTAAGTACTTGGCATTATTATTCAAATCTATAGTAGGAGAAAGTTGATTGTCGAGATAGAAATATTGAAACATTTCGACAGTTTTGGGAGGCTGAAAGAAATTCAATGACAAAGTTGAAAATTTGCGCTGGACCGCTATTCGAACCCGGATTTCCCGCTTCGCGGCAGAGATCAGCTGAAACCCTCAACTTGTAGCACACTACTATTGTAGAGCCCCTACCCATTGGTTCCTCTTGCTCGCAGCTTATACCGTATACCCGCAAGAGACCAAGCGTATGAATGCGTCCACATTGAAATTGCCATTTCCTGTTGTGGTCATAGTTACAATTATTAGTATGGTGTCTGTTCTTCTCCATAGAAAAGACACCATATCAATAATTGCAATAATAATATACCTCCTGATACGCCAAAGAATCGACAAATCTACTAAATGAAGATGTTCTACAACCTTAAAATTTCAGTGGAGAAGTTGCGGCCGAAGCGTGGTCCAATCAAATGCTTCTACTGTTTGGCTGCTATGTTCCGTCGATGGGACTGTGAAGTACTGTACCATCCATCATACTCCCCGGACTTAAGTCCTTGTGACTTTGATTTGATCAAGAAGATGAAGGAAGCACTTCGTGGCATTCGCTTCAGAACTGTCCCACAGATTCGATATGCTGTAGATCGCTCCATTCGCACCATTATAAAACAGGCTCTGCTAACGGTATACCACGCCTTCCACATCACTGGCAACAGGTTCTACACAATGCTGGTTGCTACTTTGAAGGACAGCAACAGGTGCAAACATGTAACGCTTTTGTACCGGTTTAAGTTCCAACACTCATAGATTGATTTCCCACCGCTGTCTCGGACATCTGCTAATAGGAATTCGTTGGTCATCGGGGCTCAATTCGACTAAACAATGGTGACAATTCTATTATAGTCAGTGAGATTTTAGGTGATCTACTGAGCTGATTGGCAGCCTCCGCAAGAGGAGCCTTAACTCAAATTCGAAATTTTCCTATCCTACCTTTCTCGTCAGAATAATGTGCTTTCTGACGTAATACCTGATTCTGATTAGACATACCATGATTTACGTAAATTTCAATTGTAGACTGACTATAAAAATCCGTGCTAAATGCCAAAATGAACGTTTTGAGTAAAATGCAAAAAACATCCTAAAATGAACAGTTTGTCTTTATGTGCAATTTGTTTTCTCCTTAATTTGGGTCGACTGTTAATCTTTAAGGACTTATTACAGTTGAATTGACCATTCAATTTTTATCTTTATGAAAAAAATATTTTCCTGATAGAAAATAAGAAAAGGGCTATGTGCCATACCCTCTACTGTAAAAACCGGGCTATGTCCAAAATTCAAGTAAATGGAAAGCCGTATTGGACTTTGTGGTCTGGATGAAAGTCAACAAAGGCGTCATACATTCTCTGATAATTCAAATCTTGGCTTAAACACATAAGTGAACTTCTGGTCCTGGTGTAATGACTTTCCTCTTGTAGGAAAATTGCTGTGTGTTCAAATATACGCTGTGCATCATCACCTGTGTACTTCCTCTCTTGGTTACATTCAACGTACGTAACGTCACCACACTTTTTCGATTTAACCAATGTTTCAATCCTACGCATTGTGATGCCATGGATTTCCATTAATGTTTGCTTGCACACTTGTTTATGATCACCTTTGTCATCAGGAATCGTATAAAATACACTGGCCTGCCTTCTACTTTCTGTCGAATCTGTGCACGACCCATGTCGCCTACGTTTAATACTTATGTTTTCCATTAGATAGGAATTCAACTAGTTCATAAAACTGATTGAAGATGTTTAGGTTTTGTTTGAAGGCAATGCTTCTGCGTAGATGTGGGCATCGGCATGAAACCTACATAAAAGGCCATTAGAAGTAAACACTGTGTCTAATAAGCTGTTTTTCACTACTTTGCACTCAGAACAAAAACGCATATACGAACAACTGTGACATTAAAAGCCGAAGGAATACAACTTTGAGCTGTTAATAAACAACCTAGGTCTATGACGTTATAGAGGTATTTAAACCTACCGCAACAGGAAGAGGTTGTTTCTCAGGCACTGTCACAATCTGGCTGTTCTTGTAGGACTTCCCTTCTGCTCTAAGCTTATTTACCACTTCCATTACAGAAAAAGCACAAAATGAATAGTTACTGCTTGCTACACGATGGAACAACTCAAACAGTAATAAGAAAGCTCACGTGCACCTCTGGCCACTGGCACATAGTCTAGATTTTACGTCACAACAGGTGGCACATAGATCGTTGGGCATTCTTGTGAGAAACATTAGAACTCCTTCCACGTCGAATAACAGATATCCCGCTTTTTACTGAGTAGTGTTAGGCATGTAGCCCACATTTTCACAATAAAACAAAATTTTTCATTTTTGGCACTTACCACGGATTTTATTTTCAGTCTACAATTATGTATTGAATTAATAATCAACATTCATAGCGAGTTTAGAAGAAGGAAGGAAGCTTAAGTTTTAACGTCCCGTCGATATCGTGGTCATTAGAGGCAAACTCACTCTGGGCTTGTTTGGGTGAGGATGGGGAAGGAAATCGGCCGTAAAGGAACTATCCCGGCATTTGCCTAGAGTGATTCAGGGAAATTATGAGAAACCTAAATCTGGATGGCAGGAGGTGGATTTGAAACAGTGTCCTTCCGAATGCGAGTCCAGAGTGTTACCACCGCGCCACGTCGGGCGAGTTCAGCGGGTATTCGTACCATAAAACGTCGGCTGGAAGACCCAACACGAAGGCTCACCTGGCAAACACTTTTCGCAACGTTCACAAAGAGAGCCGCCTTTTGGAAACTGTCCGGTTTGCAGCCGCCAAGGCCGCTTTCGTTTTCACCTTCAGTACGATGCGTGGAATGCTACACGACAAGAATTTGCGGCTGCGCTGGTCTTGAGATAATCGCACGTCTGAGTGGGATCAGTGAGGTAACTTCTGCAAGCGATGACGACGAATTTTGCCTCCTGCATCTCTGCACTGATATGCAGAACCCTCTTGAATGTTACGACTTCGCAAGGAAATACATCTTCAGTGACAAAGCCTCTTTTATCTGTCTGGAAAGGTCAGTTTACGCCACTGTCACATATTGGGGACTGAGAAGTTTCATTCAAACGTTCAAATGTTTGTAAGGCTATGAGAGCAAACTGCAGTGGACATCAGTCCCAAGACTTACAAACAGTTTCGGGACCGAGGTGGTGTCGGATTATCAAAAATGTAGGATTACTTTCTAAAATTGACTTTAGACTTCTAAGGCTATACGCTATAAATTGTTTTGTATAGTATTAAGTACTGTTCATGATATAATATTGAAACACGTCCACTGAATGAGTGGTCGTGTTCCAATTTGTGTTATTCATTACTCTAAACTGTTTCTCCACTATTAATATTGCTATTTGTATGTCTATTTTATTCCTTTATAAATGATCAATGCCCCATGCGAATTTATGTTTCTACCCAGGTTATTCAACTTGTATTTTCGTATGAATGTGGAAGGTTGATTTTAATATTGACTGACTGCCGCGCATTGGCTTACAGTCGCCTCCTTGTGCTTTGGGCCTCGTTTACTTTAGTTAAGAACGCATGGCTTCGCATGTAGTCTGCACTGTCGTCTGCTGGGTGGCCAAAGACAAGCTTACTAGGCAAGATGGCGAGGTGGCCTGTTCCTAGTATAGTACCAACATAATCATGGACGAAAGAGGTGACAAAAGAGACCTCTCTGGAGCTCTATTAGCGGGTATTATCTTCTTCAGGTACCGAGGATTGGTAGACAGTAGGCTCTGAAAGCACTCAGCATCGCTTTTAGCGCGCCCTACAACCGGTGCGTGGAGGAGAAGGCTTTGCACTTGGACTGAGGCTCCACTCTTGCCGCAAGCGCCGAAGTGAGTATATCATCGAATCATGCTGAGGGGATGGCATGCTTTTAGAACTTTACTTTGTTCTTGTTTTATCAGTGATAGTTTTTGTTGAGAAATGCTTTCGCTAAGTGAGTCGAAGTGTTTCTCAATTTACAGAACTCGAGTAATTCAGTTTAAAATTAGTATTTGCATTTTAATTCCAGTAATGATTTTGTGTCCGGTTTTCTCAAGTTAGAATACACGTGTGTCGCATTCAGCCTTTGTGTAAATTTCGTATGTTTGAATTTCCTTGCTGTTTTTAACTAACGTTTTCACGTTGTGTCTGTTTCCGCAAGCATGCTAAATTCTTTCTCGAAATTTGTTGGCTGATTCCGTCTTCCCTATCTTTGTATGACCGATTGCACAACGTGCTATGTAACGGGTATTACTTCAGCCTTCAGCCATGCTTTTCCTGATACTAGTTTTCTTCTATATGAATTCTCACGTGTGCTTTACTTGCTTATTCTAAATTAATCTCTTTTTGTAAATTCTATGTAATTCACCATGGTCAGACACCACATGGTACTTACGGATAGTAAGCCGCTGCCTCCCCACACATGAGTTCGTTTGGTACATAGTTTGATTTTAATTGTGCTTGAAGACACCCACCATCTCGTCAAAACCCCGCCGACTCTTCACTTTCCCGCTGCCATGAAGTGTTCCCGCTTGACTAACGTATCACAAGCATTATGTGTGTGTCTATGAGTGAATGAATGTGCTTGCCTTTATCCAATGTGTATTTACAAATTTCCTCAGATGTTACGTCCATATTCATAAAGGGCAGAAACAATTTTATTACGGGCAGTAACTTTGATTTAATTCACTTTTGTACATGGTGTGTGATTTATTGTGCTTGGTAGCGCTTTTACTACGAAGGAGAGCGAGAAAACAGCGCAAATGTCGTTACTGGGCACATCCGATGGTAAGTCAAAGGCTATTGTAAGGCCAGTTTCACAAATTACACGAACAGTTACAAAACCACGCAAATAAATTCTTTGAATGCTATCGAAAGAGTAAGGATAGTTTCGATACACCGCTTCAAGCAGTAGGACCGAATGTAACAAAACAAGATACGACGTGGATGAAGCGTGTAAGAGTTGAGGAGCGCTTAACAGTAACTTTGATCGTAGGACACTCACATTATTTCATGCAATAGTTTTGTATTTCATCCGACATTTGGTGTTATCATTTTACACTACTGATAAGATATATCAAGAAAATCGCATGAATGCTTTCTGAAATGTTGTGAGCCTGTAGGAATGAGGGCTGATGCGTGTGACATGCAGATAAGGGATTATTTTGTAAACTACTTTGTGACTCCCCACATTTATTTGCTCATTCATTTTATTGAATAGATGATTTAAAGTATCAAACCTCTGCCTTATAATTTCATGCTCCTCGCCCCATGTTTAATTGTCTATTCCTTTTTTAACATTAATTTTGTGTTTGTTAAAACGTTGGATGCTCCCTTAAGGAATGAGCAGTTAGATAAATTTCCGTTGCGCAAGTACTGTGGTCACTCGCAAAGTAATTTAGAGTAGCAGTGAGCATTTGAACTTGAATTTGCAAATCTCTACTGCCCGAGATTTTTAATTGAAAATTTAACAAGGTACTTTCAATATCCGTCATGTTAAATACAAATTGATTATTTACATACATATTTTAAAGTCATTGAGGTTTTAAAAAGTACAAATGTGTTTATAAGAAAAATTTATTAGGTATTTACTACAAAGATATACAAATAAATTCATCAAATGGTGTAGAAATAGCATATTTATCGACTAAAATCTCTGATTACTTTTCTTTCGTATAGGGTCCCTCATGGCTTTTTCTTGAATGTCTTTTAACATTCAAATCTACTCACAGTGGAGTTCCCTCTCTTTCCACCGACGAACCGCAGTGTTGTCAGGCGCCATTGTGACTCAACGGTGCATTTCACATCTGCGGCCACCTCTGTTGGATCGTCGTCTACAATGTGAGCCACAGTCTCCTGGATTGTCCTCCTCTGTCACTTCAGAATTAAGGTTATTGTGTAACATCAATCTTATCTGTTCTTCTGCATCTTCTTACGCATTGTTAATTTCATCGCAGAGTGTTAAGAGCAGCCTTGGCAATTTCGTTGTTATCGTCAGACATATTGTCTCTATCGTCCTTCTTTGGAAGAAGGTTGAGTTCTGACCAAATATATTTCCTAGACTTTATCGGAGTTGAAGGCTTGACTGGATACCACGAAAATGTTGGCTCCAAATTTATGCGATGTCTGCGTCAGGTTCGCTGACGATATCGATCATTTGGCGCTTTTTGTTATGTGCATTCATTGCTTTTATAACATTTTGATCCATCTGCTGAATCTGTGAAGTCGTATTTTTAGGCAAATACGCAGCCTCTATGTACCGTGAGCCTTTTTAACTATCAATTCCTCCTTTTCCGGGTGTTCTGAATAATTATTTAATAACAACACGGCCTTCAATGGCAGATTTCTACTCTTTAAGTGTTCTCTGACTTCTTGGATAAAATGGTTCTAAAACCAGGCTACAAATACTTTAGGTATTTCCATTGCGTGCAGCAGGATTAGCAGCTTTATTTAATTTGTTCATTTCTACATCTACATACATACTCCGCAATTCACCGTAAGGTGCGTGGCGGAGGGTACACTGTACCACTACTAGGCATTTCCTTTCCTATTCCACTCCCAAATTGAACGAGGAAAGAAAGAATGCCTATATGCCTCCGTACGAGCCCTAATTTCTCTTATCTTGTCTTTGTGATCTTTACGCGAAATGTAAGTAGGCGGCAGCAAGATCGTACTACACTCAGCTTCAAATTCCGGCCCTCTAAATTTACTTAACAGAAATTCACGAAAAGAACGTCGTCTTTCTTCCAGCGATCCCCAATTTAGTTGCCGGAGCATTTCCGTGACACTCGCGCATTGGTCAAACCTACCGGTAACAAATCTAGCTGCTCGCCTCTGAACCGCCTCTATGTCTTCCTTCAAACCGATCTGCTGCGGGTCCCAAATACTTGAGCAATACTCAAGACGTGGTCGTACAAGCGTTTTATACGCGGTCTCCTTTACAGGTGAAGTACATCTTCCCAAAATTCTCCCAATAAACCGAAGTCGGCTGTCTGCCTTACTCACAACTGTCCTTACATGCTCATTCCATTTCATATCGCTCTGCAATGTTACGCCTAGATATTTGAACGACGCGACAACATCAAGAAGCTCACTACCAATGCTGTATTCGAACATTATGGGATTGTTTTTCTACTCATGCGCATCACCTTACATTTTTCTACATTGAGAGCTAGCTGCCATTCTTCGCACCAACTAGAAATTTTGTCTAAGTCAACCTGTATGCTATTACAGTCAGTTACAGACGACACCCTCCCATACACCACAGCATCATCAGCAAACAGCCGCAAATTACAACTTACTCTGTCCATCAGATCATTTATATAGATTGAAAATAATAGCGGTCCAACCACACTCCCCTGGGGCACGCCTGACGATACACTCGTCTCTGATGAACACTCGCCGTCGAGAACAACGTACTGCGTTCTATTACTTAGGAAGTCTTCCAGCCAGACACAAATCTGTGAACCTATTCCATAAGCTCGTATCTTCGTTAGCAGTCTGCAGTGTGGCACCGCGTCGAACGCCTTTTTGAAGTCGAGAAAAACACAATCCGCCTGTTGCCCTTCGTCCATGGCTCGCAAGATGTCATGTGAGAAAAGGGCAAGCTGAGTTTCACATGAACGATGTTTCTTAAACCCGTGCTGATTCATGGAAAGAAGCTTTTCCGTTTCAAGGAAATTTACTATATTCGAACTGAGAATATGCTCCAAAATTCTACATGAAACCGATGTCAACGATATTGGCCTGTAATTGTATGGGTCAGTTCTCTTTCCTTTCTTATACACGGGAGTCACCTGCGCTTTTTTCCAATCACTAGGAACCTTGCACTGAATTAAAGATTCGCTATAAATGCAAGCTAAGTAGGGGGCCAATGCTGCAGAATAGTCTTCGTAAAACCGAACTGGTATTCCATCCGGACCAGCAGACTTTTTCGTATTTAGCTCTCTCAGCTGCTTCTCTACACCGGAAATACCTATTGCTATGTCCCCCATTTCGGAATTAGTACGTTGATCAAATGAGGGTATATTTGTGCGGTCCTCCTGCGTGAAAGATTTCTTAAAGGTTAAATTTAGAACTGTGATTGTTCGTCACAGTTGCTAATTGTTTTTATTAGTGGTAACCGATTTGGCATATCATCAGACAAGCGCCTAAATTGAAACTTTCTGGCAGATTAAAATTGTGTGCCGGAACCGGGACTCGAACCTAGGACCTTTGCCGGCAAGCGCACTACCGACTGTGCTATCCCGACACGACTCACGATGCCGCCTCACAACTTTACTTCCGCCAGTACCTCGCCTCCTACTTTCCAAACTTCACAGAAGCTCTCCAAACCATGCAAGACTAGCACTCCGCTGCAGAGTGAAAGTTTCATTCTGAAAACATCCCTTAGGCTGTGGCTAAGCCATGTCTGCACCACATCCTTTCTTCCAGGAGTGCTAGTCTTGCATGGTTCGCAGGAGAGCTTCTGTGAAGCTTAGAAAGTAGGAGGCGAGGTACTGGCGGAAGTAAAGTTGGGAGTAGGCATCGTGAGTCGTGTCGGGATAGCACAGTCGGTAGTGCGCCTGCCCGCCAATGGCAAATGTCCCAGGTTCGAGTCTCGGTTCCGGCACACAATTTTAATCTGCCAGGAAGTTTAATATCAGCGCACACTCCGCTGCAGAGTGAAAGTTTCATTCTAAGTGCCTAAATTAATTATTTTCCTTTGTATTTAGGAATTGATCTAATGATGATGTAATATCCAAAATCTGTTACCAGTGTTAAAAACATAATTTGCAACTGTGACGGACAAAAGAATGAACAAAATATTCTTTAGTGGGAGGAAGCGTCTATTGTGGCAGGAGTGTAGCTGTTTGCATCTGGAGTAATACGAGAGTCCTGCTGACTGCTTGATTGCTGACTATGACGCGCCGTCGGACTACCGAGCGTTTCGGATTGTCAAATGTAGGATTATTGCGAGTGTACTGTATTTGTGCTAATAACACATACACACACACCCATGCCTTTAGGAGGACTCGGACCTCCAACGGAGTACGGCTGCTCACTCCACAGCGAGACGCCTTAGAGCGCGCGGAACTATCACGCGGCGAAGCCACATTCATCTGACAAAAACGCACGAGATTCCGACACAGTTATCGTTTTCCGTGTCGTGTCCAACGAGAGAGACCGTGGATCCTACTTGTTCTTCGCCGAGACAACTGTCAATTGTCACCTACCTGGACGTACTGCAACTGTGGCTGACGCTACAATCCTAAACTGATAGCAGGGATTGCATCTTTCAACATTTTCGCAAGTGTCTTTGAGATTACGTAAACGATACGCTGTCGTGTGGCTAAGTGGAACGCGTTGTGGTCGCTAACCTGGCGGTACTCGGGTGGCCTCTACGCTCGCCGGACCAGCGCCTCGAGAGTTTTTCCCCCGTGGAGCAATATCACATCACGGACAGCGTCTAAGTTTCACCTCTGTCACGGGATCTGCGAGACTTGCCTCACAAGATCGGAGCGGGTGTTCTAACAGTCACACATAATGTGCCCTTCACGGGCAACAATGGCGTCCGAAACCCCCACGTGATACCCGCGCAGAAGATCATTGGTCTTCCACCTTGCTGTAATCGGTTGATGGTATGTTTCTGGCAGCATTTCCAGGTACCCGCCCCACCTGTCATCTAATATGAGGGGAATGTGCCACTTACATGTGAAAAGAAGTTTGCGCCAAATTTGCACAGTCGATTCTCAGTGATTTTGGACGTATCTGTACCGTGCAGCATGGTGCCTGGGTTTAAGGGCGGGGTCTGTCCATGGCCGTCTAGCACACTGTTTTGCAGACTGTTTGGTAGTTTGACAGTTGCCCACTGGTTGATCCCGTAGGAGCTCCCGGTCGTCTGACTTAGTTGCTGTCCTAGCATCTAAGGCGACTAATACTAGATGAACAGTACCTATAGTTTGAAATCGATTCCAGGTCCTTGCCACATCACTAGGGGTAGGATGTCAAACGGACTGACTTGGAGGAAGAGAGACACATGACTTAATTTTCTCCGTTTATACTTTTATAAATAAATTCATAAAACTTTATCAGCATGACCAGGAAGGATTCAGGATTCACACTCATAGCAATAGAAGTTCAAAAACAAAACAAAAGAATTTCTTTTACATGTTAATTTTTTCACTTACTATTGGCTGCATTTGTTGCTTTAGGTGCACTTTTGTTCATTAGTGAGATAGATTCTTCGATGTATTTTACACAGCATACAAACCATACTTACGGGTGTATAAATAAAACCCCAGAATTTTGAACTACAAAATTTGAGCTTAAAAAAAAACAAAAAAAAAAACAAAACAAAAAAAAAAAAAAAAAAAAAAACATGAAGTTTAAAATGTAACAGGTCATTCATTTTTCCATAAATTAAATAAATTCTAGAGTTTCATACACCTGTAAGTATGGTTTGTATGCTGTGCAAAATTCATCTCATTCAAAATTCATTCTCATCTTACTTATGAAGAAAAGTGTACATATAGCAACAAATGCAGACGATAGTAATTAAAAAATTATGAAATTTCACATGTAATAAAAATATTTTATGTTTTTGAACTTCGCCTGCTAAGAGTGTGAATTCTGACTGCTTCCTGGTCAGGTTGACAAAGTTTTATGAATTTATTTCTAAAAGTAATGACAGAACAAATTAATATGTCCTGTGGTGCCTAACCTGCTCCAAGTAGGGCCGTTTGACGTCCTACCCCTCTTAGCAATAAACTTCCTTTCGCCATCGGTCAAGGTCTGCATAATGTCTACAAAAACGCCCTAATCTGTTTCTACACTTTGTGCAATGAAGATATAAATGTAACTGCATCAACTATATCAAACGAAATGTTATGCTTTCGCTAGATCGGCCTACAGGCAAGTTTGTTTACATTTTATGACAGTTGAAATTATGTCGACGCAAATTCAGGAGGAATAGGTCTATAGTATACACTTATGATGCAGTACATTATGTGTGTAGTTTCAAAATTATTCTAACGACATAAAATGTAAGCAACATTTTCGTACAAATAACGTTGTTTTAGGTTATATTCATCGGTAGAGTTCAAAGTGTTCATTAGGCCTTATTACATTACAGTGTCAATATATCTATCGTATAAAGCGTTTATTCGCACTAAACGTGAAGTGAGTGTCGGAAACACTTTCACGAAGCCGCGGTGGACTGACCGAGCGATATACGGCGCTTTGCTACGGAACGCGCGGTTGCTCGCCGTCGGAGGTTAGAGACGTCCCTTGGGTGTTTCTTTGTGTGTGTGTGTGTGTGTGTGTATTTGTTTGTTGTCCTTAGGTTAGTTTAACTTAGTTTAAGTAGTTTCCAAGCCTAGGGACTAATAACCAACACGTCCATCACACCCGCCATTACAATCTAGTGTGAGTCCATGTAATAAATTTTAAAATTTAGATATTTGTTGCCCAATAATGAGCCACACATATGGCCTTGTCTTTAGCTAGCCGTAAATCCAGGGGGGTACAGCATGTGCTGAGGTTTGGGCACGTCAGTGAGTGGTCGTCCGTCTGGGCATTCCCACAGTCGCACAGAGGTTCCCCGTCGAGTTAGCTCCATCTGGAAAGGTTGAACTTGTAATTTTGAAACCCAGTCCTCAGCCTGTTGGGAGCCTTCCAGGTTGTAAAGGGTTTGTTACCTCCAGCTGCAAGTTGTTCTTTCAGGGCCAAGATAGTGTTATCTGTTGCCTCCTTCCATAGCTGACGCCTCCTCTCTCCGACAGTGACGTCGATTGGCTCTGACGTCCAAAAGAAGCTTCTTCTTGAGCAAAGCCGCCTAGGCTGTTGTTGGCGGCCATGTAAAGGATGACAATAATCTGTTATTTGTTTCTTCCTCTCCACTTCGGTAGCTACTTGCCGCCGTGTGCTACGGGGAGCTGTCCCTATGAGAGAGTAGATCTTCTCTGTCGTCATGGGTCTCAAACACTCCGATATGATGCGGGCTGATTCATTTACGGGCACGTCGATATGTTTCACGTGGGCCGAACTCTTCCACACAGGCGCGGCATATTCAGCTGCCTACAGACTAAAGTGCCATGGCTGTTGTTCGAAGCACTTATAGGAAAGAAGTGAAGTCTCACAGATTACAAACATTTGAATTTGATTTGAAACTCAGCCGCGAACTGCGCTATCACTGGAGGGAAATCGGCTCGCCAACTTGTCTGCAGAGGTGCACGTTCCAAGGGCGTTCACGCTGGCTGCCCGTGCCGCCTTACGCCGTAGCAGACTGGCTTCTGCGTCTCTTGTGAGCCAGATCGACAATCGCGCAGCAGGTGGCAGGTAACGAAGCCAGACTGGTTTCTCTCTGTTTCCTTGCTGCCGCGTTCGCGACACATTTGCCTTGCTTTCATCAGTCTGCTTCGGAGTGAGTATTGGTATCCAAGTAACTATTTTCGGTAGTTCAATTCCTTCCTCCATCACCATTCACCACACTATGAGAATCATTTATCGTAGAAAGCGTGGCGTATCATTAATCTGGGAAACGAATTCCGACAGAAGACACCCTCATTTGATGAACATGACACGGTTGTTGCAGAAATACAGCTTCCGAGAGATGGCACGCTCTCTGCTGACAGGCGGGTCGCAATCGGAAAAAGCGTGAGTTCCGTATTCCGAACGATATTACACTCTGAAAAATCCGTCTGATTAGTTTCTCATGAAAAGAACAACCCGCTCGCTCCTGACTCACGCTGATGCTTAACAGACAGAAAGTCCTTACGGAGGCACATTACCCCTAAAGAACTATTCCGTTACAAATCGAATAATCAGCAGTCTCTGTTGCTATTACTGTGTTTCTTTTACCCGATTAAGCGTTTCGCGTGGTTGGCCAGTAATAAACGTGATCCTACTGTGGCACCGACTCTTCTTTTGCTATGGTGAGTTTTATCATACAAAAACATTTTATTAATTTTCGTACTGTACCTCTCCAGTCCCTAGTTATTTCACTTCAAGCAGCCGTTATATACTTTGTACTTTTACCTCTTTTATAGGGGTCCTTAACGACAGTATGATAAAACTGTTGAAATGCTCTCACCACCATCAAATCCATCAGAAGCCCATTTCTCCACAAAAGTACGTTCCAATTTGTCCAAAAGTGTTCACCTTACCCTTATGAGATTCGATCGTGTACCTGAAATAAAACATTTTCCTGTGGTTCCAGTTGCCCAACCACGCGAAACGCGTAATTTGATAAAATAAACAGGAAAATTACAGCAGAGACTACTAATTATTTGATTAATTTACCACTGTTGCTGCACCAGCCACCACCGTGGAACGGAATGAAATGTGTTTCGTTATAAATATACGGAGAGATGTAATCGGAATTTTTCCGAAACGAAAAACATTCTCCACCATACATAGAACTAAATTATTACAGAAAATGTTTTTTCATAAAGCAATACAGGAATTCACACAATTCAATCATACAGATGACAGAATGGACCAATAGAATCAGACGAATGTCGTTATAAATACATACAATGACTCTAATTTAGTTACAAGAAAATTTCCAAACCCTTTGTGAATATATCGAAACACATTATTTTTGACAACGAGACGAAGTCCAAACGGTGGAAAAAAAGGTACTGCTCAGTCTAGTTAAGTTACAATGTTGTTTGATGAGGAACAAGGTAATTAGGTTGAGGCTCCGAAAATGATAACACTATTACTCTATACTTTGGATGTCGATATTTTAAAAGAATGCGAAATCCGATATATAGATAGAAAATGTTTTTTCATAAAGCAATACAGGAATTCACACAATTCAATCATACAGATGACAGAATGGACCAATAGAATCAGACGAATGTCGTTATAAATACATACAATGACTCTAATTTAGTTACAAGAAAATTTCCAAACCCTTTGTGAATATATCGAAACACATTATTTTTGACAACGAGACGAAGTCCAAACGGTGGAAAAAAAGGTACTGCTCAGTCTAGTTAAGTTACAATGTTGTTTGATGAGGAACAAGGTAATTAGGTTGAGGCTCCGAAAATGATAACACTATTACTCTATACGTTGGATGTCGATATTTTAAAAGAATGCGAAATCCGATATATAGATAATTAAAAAATGTCATTATCAGCCCACGATATATGAAGAAAATATCGATATAGCGGGCTCTATAAATACCGCCTTCACATTGTAAATATACTGCCGGTTTTATGGTTGTATATTTAAGAACTTGAATTGTTATTAGATATTCCGTACAACAACAAGCTATCAGTCTACCTATGCCCCTTTCAGCAAGAATTTAAAGAAAAACATGTTGTTGTTGTTGTTGTGGTCTTCAGTCCAGAGACTGGTTTGATGCAGCTCTCCACCCTACTCTATCCTGAGCAAGCCTTTTCATCTCCTCATAAGAACGACAACCCACATCCACTTGAATCTGCTTACTATACGCGTCTCTTGGCCTCCCTCTGCGGTTTTTACCCCACACACTTCCCTCCAACGCTAAATTCACAATTCCTTGATGTCTAAGAATGTGTCCTACCAATCTATCCCTTCTTTTAGTCAAGGTATGCCAGAAATTTCTTTTCTCCCCAATTCTGTTCAGTACCTCCTCATTAGTTACGCGATCCACCCACCTAATCTTCAGCATTCTTCTGTAGCACCACATTTCAAAAGCCTCTATCCTCTTCCTGTCCGCACTGCTTATTGTCCATGTTTCACTCCCATACAAGGCAACACTCCATACAAATGCCTTCAGAAAGGACTTCCTTAGGCTTAAATCAATATTCGATGTTAACAAATTTCTCTTTTTCAAATACGCCTTTCTACCCATTGCCATTCTGCATTTTATATCATCTGTACTGCGACCATCATTTGTTATTTTACTGCCCAAGTAACAAAACTCATCTACCTCCTTTATTGTTTCGTTACCTAATCTAATTCCTTCAGCATCACCTGATTTTCTTACACTGCACTCCATTACCCTAGTTTTACTCTTGTTAATGTTCATCTTATATGCACCTTTCAGCGCACTGTCCATTCCGTTCAATTGCTCTTCCAGGTCCTTTGCTGTATCTGACAGAATTACTATGTCGTCGGCAAAACGCAATGTTTTTAATTCTTCACCCTGAACTTTAATTCCTTCTCCAACTTTCTCCTTGCTTTCCTTTATAGCTTGCTCAATGTACAAATTGAACAACATTGGGGAAAGGCTACAACCCTGTCTTACTCCCTTTCCAACCACTGCATCCCTTTCATGCCCTTCAACTCTGACGACCGCTGTCTGGTTGTTGTACAAGTTGTAAATAACCTTACGTTCCCTATATTTTACTCCTGCTTGCTTCAGAACTTGAAAGAGTTTATTCCAATCAACATTGTCAAAAGCCTTCTCAAAATCTACAAACGCTAGAAATGTTGGTTTGCCTTTTCTTAATCTATCTTCTAGGATAAGCCGTAAAGTGAGTATTGCCTCCCGTGTTCCTACATTTCTCCTGAACCCAAACTGATCTTCCCCGAGGTCGGCTTCTACCAGCTTTTCCATCCTTCTGTATATAATTCGGGTTAATATTTTGCAACCATGACTTATTAAACTGATGGTTCTGTAGTTTTCACACCTGTCTGCACCCGCTTTCTTTGGAATGGGATTATAACATTTTTCTTAAAGTCTGAGGGTACGTCACCTGTCTAATACATCTTACACACAATGTGAAACAATTTTGTCATGGCTGGTTCTCCCAGAGACTTCAGTAGCTCTGACGGGATATCATCTACTCCAGGGGCCTTGTTTCGACTTAGATCTTTCAGTGCTCTGTCAAATTCATCTCTTAGTATAGTATCTCCTATTTCATCATCATCTACATCCTCTTCCCTTCCTACAATAGTGTCTCGAAGTTCATTTCCTTTGTAGAGCCCCTCTATATACTCTTTCCACCTTTCAGCTTTCCCTTCTTTGCTGAGAACTGGTTTTCCATCAGTGTCCTTGATATTCATAGAGCTGTTTTTCTTATCGCCAAATGTTTCTTTTATTTTCCGGTAGGCTGTATCTATTTTCCCCCTATTTATACATTCTTCTACATCCTTGCATTTGCCTTCTAGCCATTCCTGCTTAGCCATTTTGCACTTCCTGTCAATCTCATTTCTTAGTCGTCTGTACTCCATTTTGCCTGTTTCATTTACTGCATTTTTATACTTTCTCCTTTCATCGATTAAATTTAGTATCTCCTGTGATATCCAAGGATTCTTTGTAGGTCTTGCCTTCCTACCTATTTTGTCCTCTGCTGCCTTCACTATTTCATCTCTCAATTTTACCCATTCCTCCTCAACGGTTTTATTTTCCGCTGTTTCTGTCAATTGTTGGCTGAAGCTCCCTCTGAAATTCTTAAGAACTTCAGGTTCCTTCAATTTATCTAGGTCCCATCTCCTTATTTTCCTACCTTTCTGTAGTTTCTTCAGTTTCAGCCTACAGTTCATAACCAACAAGTTATGGTCAGAGTCTATGTCTGCCCCTGGGTATGTCCTACACTTCAAAACCTGGTTCCGAAATCTATGTCTTATAAAATCTATCTGGTATCTCCCGGTGTCTCCTGGTCTCTTCCACGTATACAACCTTCTTTTGTGATTCTTAAACCAGGTGTTTGTTATAACTAAATTATGTTCCGTGCAAAACATATAATGTGAAAATCTGTAAGTTAATAATGAGACTTTTCAAGTAAAAAAGTTGTATTACAATATTTTTGGCTGACTGTTGCGTTAATTAACAACTGAGAGCATGGTTTAGTGTCAAAATATTTCATTCCAGTTAACCTCCTACACATTATTTTCTTAATTTGTCAATGGCCAGTGTAGGATGATGTACGAAAATAAAAATAAAAATATTTTAAACAGTTTAATCGTTGCAACAAGAAAATTTCATGTTTGGAATCTGGCAGGTAAGTTTCCTCATAAGGATACTAGGTTCCAAAATACATTTATCATTTGGTAACTGTGTCATATTCAGCAACTGTTTTTTAATTGCGGTTTTTAACTGAATTGGTGCGCTATTTCTTCACATCCATTCACACCGCCTCCCTGCAGTGCAAACGGTCTTCTTTTGTGTACTTGCTTCTCACAGTCATAGAGAAAGGTTGGACGGGATGATAGCCGAAAAAGAGTGTCACATTGATTTATATACAAATATGTTTCTTTAGAAGTCAAACTACAATAGAGCAACTTTTTACATTTTACAATTGGACTTCTGCTGCTTGTGTTTTACTTCCTTCCATATCTCGCATCCTAAGATGTCATCGTGCATTTGGGACACGTCGCGTCGATGCGCAAACAATTCTGGAAGATTCCACCGTAGAAACCGAATGCACCATTGTCTATGAAGTGTCCTTGGAAGAATATGTGGCCCAAAGGAATGGCCACCTGGGAGTCCCAACTATACATTCAATAGGAAACGTTGCTGATGTGCTGATTCAGGAAGAGTGTGCGCATTTACACCAAATCTCAGAGCAATCTGCTGGAAACTTAATCGATTAGTTTACGTTTCATTTTATTGGTAACGGTAAAATCTCGAAAAATGGTACTTGCGACAATTACATTACGTGCATATACAAGAAACAAGCAAAGAAGAAACTGAATCGATTATTGGATCATTACAGTTTAAAAACTCACAAGGTTATGATGAAATTTCAAGTAGAATTGTGAAGATCAGTACCTTCTCCTTTGGCTTTGTACATTGTGTCTTCAAGTGACGTTAGTTCCCCGATAGCCTGAAATACCCGTTATTGAAACCACTTTAAAATAATAGTGCAAAAGATAATGTAGATGATAACTGGGTAGTTATTGAGGCCAATATTTTTTTCTCGATATAACGAAAGAGTACCTTCTTGTGCAGAACATACAATACTTTCGCATAAAATGGAGTATTATGCCATTAGGGAAAAAGTTCAACAAGAGTGCACTTCATATTGAGAAAGTTGAAAGTATAAATTGCCATCCGTCAAAAAACAGTGAAGACGTTTGAATCTGATAGGATCGTTGAAAGTGGGTGGGGGGGGGGGGAGAAGGCACTAGAGTGAAAACTATTACATGGATCACACTTTATTCTGCACTGTATAGAAAGGTGTACGTACATGAATCAGGAGGTTCATTTCAAAAATGTTTATAGCGGAATTAGTAACGTGAGAGATAAAACGTAGAAAAACAAATTCATGTCCAAAGGTCGTCGACCTACTAAATATCTGGAGAACGGAAAACGGAATTTCCAGGCTTTCAATGTCTTTTTCATCAATGTCCATGTTTCAGCACCATCCAGAATCCTTGAAATTTAGAAAATATTATTGCGATTGTTCTAGAAATCGTTGAAGAGAGACGGCAACTATCCATCGAAAAACTACCAAGTAAATTTCAAGAACCAACAGTAAGTGTTGAATGTAGGAATTTTCTAGAAACCACTGCTGTTACTCCAGTATAAATCGCGAAGCCTAGACTAATTATAACGTAGACCGTAACGTTTATATAATCGTTCATCCACACCTTGACTGAACGGAAAAAAAGCCTAACAGGGCAAGACAGGAAAACGTAGTTTTGTGTTATGGCTAAATTTGTTGTTCTTTGTGTTAAAAGTCGTTTTATTCCACCTCGTTAAAATGTTGCAAATTCGTTGTTCCTTGCGAAGTTTGTTGTTTCAAAATTAGGTCAATTTTAGTGTCATTTTTTCAATGAGAGTGTCATGTTGTTAATTTCGGTGTATTTTTTCTCAAATTCGGTACAATTTTTCACAAATTTGGTGCATTTTTAATCAAATACATGTGATTGTTTTCAACTTCGTTTTTTTTAAATTCAGACTCAGTTTTTTTTTTCAAAATCGGTGTAATTTTTTGCCAATTGGTGTCTTTATACCAAAATTGGCGTCTTTTACACTGATGTGTTTGTATAATATTGTTGCCCCTTTTTTTGCGATATTGGTGTCCTTTCGTCAAAATTGGTCTTTTTTTGCCAGAGACGCCTATTTGTGAAAGTCTATACCGATTTTTGCTAAATTCAAAACAATTTATCAAAAATCCTTATTTGTTACTAAATTCACTGCTATTTTTTTCGCCTATTTCAGTTTTAGTTTTTGACAAATTCAATGTTTTTTGCCAAATTTATGGCAGAATTTAATATTCTTTTTTCCAAATTTCGTATATTGTGTGTTTTTTCCCAAATTTGGTTCTTTTTTGCCAATTTCGTTGCTATTTTCGTCGTAACATGAAAATTTGTTTAACTTGAAATGAATTATCACTTTTCTAGACGAACCTAAGGTGTTTTGAGACTGGAACTCTAAACGCAATTTTAAAATTCAATACTACGAACATAAAAGATAAGTACCGTGCTTATATTTGTAACTATCGCTGTAGGAAAGATACAGATTTCACGTTGTCTCGTAAAGTTAATCGATTTCACAATATTTCCCTAAGAATCGCTATTTTCAAGTAATGTTTACCGTTTTTGGAAGATGTTCGTGTCCCTCCTGTGCTGTGGTCTTCGTAGTGGTCTGCAGAGTGCGGATGTAGAAGTAGAAGTATAGCTTCTTGTGTCGTTCAGTCGCGAACCGTACAGAGATAGTGCGGCGGCTGCTAGAAGGCCATCGCCGTAGCGCGGTTCGATATCATCTCGCAGCCTCGGGCCATGTTCCGTGCGGCCAGCGGCCGACCAAAACGAGGTGAGCCAGCGTGGCTCCCTCCAGGGCGAGCTTCGAAGCCGCATCTCTACCAAAACAGCACGCAGTTGCTAGTGCAAGGTCTGCACCTCGCGCTTCCAAAACTCGGTTCCCAGTCGGCCAGTCAAGGTCGCCAATACACGTACCTCCATTGAGTCACGGTCATCCAGATGGTGAGCGCACCAAGGTCGCGATGAAGACGAGAAACCGAACTTTTCGTACAAATATACGAGCCCCTTAAAGCACAAGTGGTTCAGCTCACTTTATCTTAGTTTCGACATATTTACTGTTTTATTAGAATTGTCATACAAAAATCAGATGAGTACTTTAAGTTTTCTCAATTACTTAAATGTCCTCAATTAACATAATTCTAACTAACATCCACATTTTCCTGAAAATTTCATATCTTATTGTACCTGTAAAAGTGTCCTAATGTAGTTACACCGCCGGTCGCGGTGGCCGAGGGGACTAAGACGCTCCAGTCACGGTCTGCACGGCCACTACGGTCGGGGGTTCGAATCCCCCCTCGGGCATGGATATTTGTGCCGTCATAGTTCGTAAGTAGTTCATAAGTAGTTTGTAAGTTTAGGGACTGATGACCCCGTAGTTAAGTCCCATAGACTATACAAACATTTGAAACATTTGTAGTTACACCACTTATGTTGTAACCAGAACGAGGATATTATTGACAACAAAAACATTCATGGTAGAGAAAAAAACCTGTATTTATAAGATTAATACACTCAATTAATATTACTTTTGTACTCATCATCACTGTTTTATCTGAGTTAGGTAGTGGCTCAAAGTCATCGGCATTCACACTAGAAAGAAGGATCTCGAAGTAACTGTAAGAATGTACAGCATAAGGTCCATCACATCATTTTTTTTTTCCTTTGTGACTGGGCGTGGATCTCTGTAGAGCTTTTCGTGGCTGACGTTATGAACCCCGACAGGTCGCCCTCTTTTGCCTAAAGTTTAACTTTCGAAAGAACATGTCTTCCGAAAGAGTGTTCTGAAAGAGGATTGTGAATGCGTCACAATCCGCTGCATGTTCAACCATGACACAGGATATCCCTCACTGTCTTTCTTCCGTTTGATTTTTTTTTCAGCTGGTTCTCAACAGACAAAAAAATCATTGTTCGACATAACAGTGACGTGAAAGGGGTTTTTGTCTGTGACTTATCAACGATCTGGTACCAGTTTAAATCTGTTGCCTCTTGCTAAAATTTTCTATTGAAACAAAGTCCCGGTCATTCGGAAGGAAAAAAAATGACTGGTTACCATGAACTTTTGGTCAATTACTTCAATGTTGTCGTCTTCACTAAAAACAAGTTTAACGAAGGTCAAGGCCACTTTCCAGTTCCGGTTTTGACCTATAGATAAGTTAGTGTACATAACAACATGGTTTGCTGCTGATACTCGTGTTTTCATGTGTTTCATCAAACAGGCATCACTTTCTTGTGAACCTTTAAATCCAATCATTTCGTCTACATTTACATATATACTCCGCAATCCACCGTAAGGTGCTTGGCGGAGGGTCCCAACAATACATGAATCCTGCCTTTGATGACAGCCCATGGCAACCTAAATTGTACACTTGCACAGTGAATGACACGACTGCACCACTTGTGCTGTCAACCAACAGTAGGAGCCATTGACTGCAAAAACGTGTGCTGTTACCTGTGCGATTTGTATGTGAACTACAACTTACACTGTTTGTACAGTGGATAGCACGACTTTTTCTGAACAAAATCCTATCGCTGACTAAAAAAGTGGCTTTACACCACTTGTTCTTTAAGTATATATATATATATATATATATATATATATATATATATATATATATATATATATATATATATATACGCGTCACCTGTGTATGCCACAAACACACTTCTGCTAGATTACGATGACACGCCCCGATAACTTGGTGCTTTTACCTTACCTATAGCTTCATATATCGAAATCATACTTATTTAGTTGAATGTAGGTGAGGCAGTAATGTCATTAATTAAACAGTGTACGGCAAGAAGAATATCGACGTTGCTTAATATCAGTAAGGACTTTCCTCAGGAGTTGTTGCAAGGCAAATAGTCGTGACTCATAGGTACGTGATGAGGAGCTAGAATCGTTTTCAAGTTACAGGTGGTGTTCATGACCTTCCTAGTACTGGTTCCCCTTGGCCAACAAGTGCGGCAGAAGCCCGGTATACGCGACTCCTCGGCCGAAGGATGTCTGACGAAACTTTTATTATGATAAACATTGGCTTTGTGAGGGTCACCGGCAGGCAAGTGTCTAACAGACTCCACAATAATTCACCATATTCTAGACGACCGTGGAGAGGTCCGAACCTTATGTCGAGGCTCCGCATTGCACGGAATAGGTGGACCCAAAGTCAACTAGAACGGACTATGGACAACTGGAGCAAATTCTCTTCATACATTAATGCAGTTATGTCTGATAGTTGACGACGTCGATAACGTGTGTGCTGTCACTAGAGGACAGTAAGGTGGCGCGGATCAATGGTATTCTGAGCGGGTATCGTCTGCCAGTTGCGGACGCCATTGTTCCCCATAAACGAATTCGAAATATTTAAACATTTCGACCGTTTCAGGGCATTTAAATAAATCCATTGGCAAAGATGAAAATTTTTTACTGGCCCGCGAGTCGAACCCGGATTTCCCGCTTTGCTCGAGCACTACAATCGTGTGCTACAAGATGAGAATTTGGGTTGGAAGGGAAGCGTGCCTGGACAGCCTAATTGATTGAGGCGACCGCTGGACCAAAACGAGAAATCCGGGTTCGAATCCCGGTCCAGCACAAATTTTCATCTTTGCCAACGGATTTATTACAATGCTCTGAAACGGATGAAATGTTTAAATATTTCGAATTCCTAAAATTACGGCCGTTGGTGTCAGCAAATGGTGTCTGTCCTTTCGCACATGTCCGAAAAGAACAGACACCGTTCAAATAATTGTTTCCCATAAAGCTGATCTGATGGCGCCACAATGCAGGATTAAGATTCTCCAACCCTTCGTTGAATCGTTTCGTAAGCATCTTGGGGAAGAATTGAAGTTTATGAACGACAACTCCCTAGTCCGTGGTGCAGGCATCATCAACGGTTTCATCTATCGTGCCGGTATTGCACGATTAGAAAGGCCTCAATGTTCCATTGATTCCAACTGAACATCTCGTTAATCAAGTGATAAGAGCACGTCTGAACAATTCCGAAATCTACGCGAGTTAAGCCTGGTTGCCATTGAAGAATTTGGCACATTAGCCCAGCAGTGGCTAAATGAACTCGTGGGCAGCATGCCCCGAACAGTTAGACTTCCATTAATGCAAGAGGTCATGCAATTATGGACTGAATGTGGTTGCTAAATAATGGACTTAATTTAAAAAAGTAATTTTTGGCTCTGTTTCAATACAAAATAATTGCTTCATAGGGTTTTGTTTATCAGTAACTCGGAAAATCTATTTCTTTACAAATACTAGTACTGTACCATGGTATAGAGTTTCATTAGAGACCTAAAATTTGTCATGTATGTATCTATATTCAGTATGTGGTTAAGCTTCATGGTGTAGTTGACTTGTTCACTTGCCATCGCTGGAGAATGTCATATAACAGATCGTTATATGCAGGTGTCCGAATCGCTCCTAGTCGAAACGAAAATATTTAGAATACTATAGAATTAGGAAAATGTTTCATCTCGGAACGATCTAATTCTGGCTGTGGTGGTGGTGGTGGTAATGTGTAGCTGAACAGCAGAGTGTACCAAAACCCAGGCTTCTAACATAATAGACAAGGTGACGCAGTTGTTACCGCACTTACTGCATACTGGAGGGTGGCGGTACCTATCCGCCTCTGGCCAGCCAGATTTTAGGTTTTCTCTGATTTCCCATCCAGACGAATTCCGAGATAGTTTCTTTCATAGGTCAAGACCGATTTACTTCCCCTTCTTTAACAAAAAAAAAAAAAAAAAAAAAAAAAAAAAAAAAAAAAAAAAAAAAACGAAGGTCTGTTCCCTCCCTAATAACTACGCTGTCGACGGTATGTTATACTCTAGTCCCCCTTCCTTCTTCCTTTTCTAAAATAGCTGTCATTCAAGAAACGCGTCACACGGTCTTTTTGGAGTTGGGTAATCGCTACATAAACATACATTTGCAGAGAAGAGGTTGTTTGCCGACACAAAGGTGTGCTCTTTTAGTTCTTTCATCATCTACTGCAGCAACACGAAAAGAACGCCACACTTTATAAGCAGTCATAAAATTCCGGAACAAATCTACGCCTAGTTAAAAACTGTTCTCACACCGCAGAGAATTTTATATGAAGGGCAACCACAGCTAAAATATTTATGCTCAATTAAAGGAACATTCAAAAGTTACAATTGTTGATATTAAACAGACTAAAATTCCACACTACTGTCCATTAAAATTGCTACACCAAGAAGAAATGCAGATGATAAACGGGTATTCATTGGACAAATATATTATACTGGAACTGACGTGCTTACATTTTCACGCAATTTGGGTGCACAGATCCTGAGAAATCAGTACCCAGAACAACCACCTCTGGCCGTAATAACGGATTTGATACGCCTGGGCATTGAGTCAAACAGAGCTTGGATGACGTATACAGGTACAGATGCCCATGCAGCTTCAACACAAGACCACAGTTCATCAAGAGTAGTGACTGGCGTATTGTTACGAGCCAGTTGCTCGGCCACCATTGACCAGACGTTTTCAATTGGTGAGAGATCTGGAGAATGTGCTGCCCAGGGCAGCAGTTTCCGTATCCAGAAAGGCCCATACAGGACCTGTAACATGGAGTCGTGTATTATCCTGCTGAAATGTAGGGTTTCGCAGGGATTGAATCAAGGATAAAGGGTCATAACACATCTGAAATGTAAGGGCCACTGTTCAAAATGCCGTCGATGCGAACAACAGATAACCGAGACGTGTAACCAATGGCACCCGATACCATCACGCCGGGTGATACGCCAGTATGGCAATGACGAATACACGCTTCCAATGTGCGTTCACCACGATGTCGCCAAACACGGATGCGACCATCATGATGCCGTAAACAGAACCTGGATTCATCCGAAAAATGACTTTTTGCCATTCGTGCAGCCAGGTTCGTCGTTGCGTACACCATCGCAAGATATCCTGGCTGTGATGCAGCGTCAAGGGTAACCGCCGCCATGGTCTCCGAGCTGATAGTCCATGCTGCTGCAAACATCGTCGATCTGTTCGTGCAGATGGTTGTTGTCTTGCAAACGTCGCCATCTGTTGACTCAGGAATCGAGTCGTGGCCGCACGATCCGTTTCAGCCATGCGGATAAGATGCCTGTCATCTCGACTGCTAGTAATATGAGGCCGTTGGGATCCAGCACAGCGTTCCGTATTGCCCTCCTGAACCCAAGATTCCATATTCTGCTAACAGTCATTGGTTCGCGACCAACGCGAGCAGCAATGTCGCGATACGATAAACCGCAATCGCTATAGGCTACAATCCAACCTTTATAAAAGTCGGAAACGTGATGGTACGCATTTCTCCTCCTTACACGAGGCATCACAACTCGTTAATTTTGACAACATTGTCAGAGGAGAAAAACAGCGATCTATTTGGTATGATCAATACACAAAAAAGAGTCTTGATCGCAGAAATTGACATTTTCAATTAACCGGTTTCGACCTGATGTAGGTCATCTTCGGAATGACAAGTAGCCCATGTGGCCAGTGCTGCACTAGGCTGGGCTTTGCCTGTCCTGGGCTGTTCTGCTGCCAGCAGCCAACAGTTACCTACTGGCAGCAGAACAGCCCAGGACAGCCCAGCCCAGCCGAGTGCAGCACTGGCCACATGGGCTACTTGTCATTCCGAAGATGACCTACATCAGCTCGAAACCGGTTAATTGAAACTATTTATTTCTGCGATCAAGACTTTTTTGTATATTGATCACAACAACGGTTCACCAGGCAACGCCGGTCAAATGCTGTTTCTGTACGAGAAATCGCTTGGAAACTTTCCTCATGTCAGCACGTTGCAGGTGTCGCCACCGGCGCCAACCTCGTGTAAATGCTCTGAAAAGCTAATCATTTGCATATCACAGTATCTTCTTCCTGTCGGTTAAATTTCGCGTATGTAGCACGTCATATTCGTGGTGTAGCAATTTTATTGGCCAGGAGTGTAAAACTGAAATTACTGAATGAAAGGTCGTTGGTCAACATTAGCTGTTTTTTTTTTCTTTTCGAGTCTTGGAGACTTGCACAACCGGTTTGGCAACAAGTTATATTTGCATCTTGAGGTGCTTTAGTTGTTTTCATATGTGACTTTTAGGCTGGCTAACGGGGATTATTGGTTAGGTCCATCGCCTTTCTCTCTCAGCTGTTGAGAAAATGGCTTCACGTCCGGTTTATGTCACGCGATCAGGTTTCCGTTAATGTATTAGGCACCTGATGTACCATAGCCACAAGAAGTTGCGACTTCCGTCCTGTGATGGGAAATCCCCGTAACTGATTTCTCATGTTGTGTACCAGCCGCAGGACTAGTGCCGACATGCTGTAGTTCGAGGGGCCGCTGGAATTTTAGTTATTTTAACATCAACAATTGTAACTGTTTGAAAGTTTCTTTAATTACGTTCTCACATCAACAGGGCTGATTCTCATGGTTCTAGATATCCGCTGAAATTCATGCGAAGACGGTTCCCAGTTTTTCTTCATCAATACAATATCCATTCAGATAAAACGCGAATAAAGGTACAAGAGAGCTATTCTACTTCTACATACATTCTCCGCAAGCCACCACACGATGCGTGGTGGAGGATACTTCTTACCTTTGCTAGTAATTTCGTTTCCTTTTTTCAGTATATGCATCTTTGTTTTTCTAGATGCTGCAGACTCATCATTAGTGGAGATGTTACAGGAACATTATAGTTTCTTGCACAAAGTGTAGCCAGACTCTACATTTAAATCACTGTAAAGTGTAATTCTAAGTGTAGCAATACACTATGATGTGCGCATATATGCGATATGGAAAATAATTTACCAAGAGTAAAATCACAAATCACAACCACAGCGTGTAGCCGCACTTGGTTTAAATGTAAAGCTTATAGAACTCAACTCCGGGGTCATCAGTCCATAAAATTACAAACTACTTATGAACTAACTTACACTAAAGACAGCGCAAACAACCATGCCCGAGGGAGGATTCAATCTCCCGACGGGGAACGGCCTGGCGCATCGGAGCATAGCGCCTCAATGTGCTCTGCCGCTTCACCGCTGCCTTGGTCCAAGAAAGTGTAATGTTCCTGTAACAGCTCCACTGGTGATGAGCCTGCAAAAGCTGTGGAATAATAAAAACATGCATAAAAGCAACTAACTACATATTTATACCAGAATAAATCACGAATTTCGTTCCCTGTTTCACTCCCAGACAGAACGAGAGGTAAACGACTGCCGGCCGCGGTGGCCGAGGGGACTGAGGCGCTCCAGTCACGGTCTGCACGGCCACTACGGTCGGGGGTTCGAATCCCCCCTCGGGCATGGATATTTGTGCCGTCCTAGTTCGTAAGTAGTTCATAAGTAGTTTGTAAGTTTAGGGACTAATGACCCCGTAGTTAGACTTACACTAAGGACTACATACACACACACACACACACACACACACACACACACACATGAACGAGGGATGACCCGAACCGCCGGCGGGAGCCACAGACCACGCGATCATTCCACGCGCCAATATGATTCCATACGACGCCTAATTCTCTTATTTTTGTATCCCTCACGCGAAATGTAAGTTGACTGCAGAACGATTCTTCTATCGCCATTTTTAAAACTCGGCTCTCTGGATTTCCTAAATACTCGCGCCTTGACAGAACCTGCCAGTAATAAAGCTGGCAGCCCGCCTCTGAGTTGCGTCTATGTCATCATTAAAACCGATCTAGTGGGGACCCCCCAAACACTTGAGCACTACTCAGAAATGGATCGCACTAGTATACAAACCATATTCTTCCAAAACTCTCCCAATAAACTGATGTCACCCATCCGCCTTCCCCTGGTACTATTACATGGTTCTGACTTACATACGTGGCTCTCTTCATATTAAGGGTAACAATAAAATATGCCCAATATTTCGATGACAAAAAATTTACCATATAGAATTATCAGCCGGCCGCGGTGGCCGAGCAGTCTGCGGCGCGCCAGTAACGTTCAGCACGGCCACTACGGTCGGGGGTTCGAATCCCCCCTCGGGCATGGATATTTGTGCCGTCCTTAGTATTAGCTAGTTGCTAAGTAGTTTGTAAGTTTAGGGACTGATGACCCCGTAGTTAAGTCTCATAAGCTCTACAAACGTTTGAACATTTTGAGAATTATCAGATCATCGAGGAAATAAAAATCGTCATCTCTGACGAAGTGCGCAAGGGATGATACCTATCTGCCAGCTAATTTTACGTTATTACTAGCTATAAATCCGGCGTTGCCCGGGTGTTACTTTATCCTACACTCTCGTAGTCCACCTCCCCTTCCCCTCTCTCTCTTTGCATCCACCTCTTTCTCTCCCATCTCTCTTTCCCTCTCTCGGCAAAGGTTTCTGCAAGGTACCCCGTGTCATGTACTACACAAACATTTATGTACCCAGTGACCTTCCTCTTGGTTTAAGGGTTATGTGTGCAAAAATTCATAAAGATTGGAGCAAAACTATGCATTTTGTAAAATTCCATAACTTAAGTACCCTCTACCGTGCACCGAACGAAATTTTATACAGTCAGTGACATTCCTCTTGTTGTTTAGATAGAGTGTGCCAAATTTCATCAATATCGGAACAAAACTATAGATTTCTATACAATAGAAACGCAGGGTCACATTGAAAAACGCACTTTGTTGTTCTCAAACATTCCTGTTTTATTTCATACAACCCTTGTTTTGAGAATAACAAAAACAGCATAAAGAGGATCTGTGAAATCGGTCGAGTCGTTCTCAAGTTATGGTATTTAGGGATCCATTTTTACGTTGCAAAGTACTCTCCCCCATGAAACTTAAGATAGACGGCGACCTTCCTCTTGTTTCGAAGATCAAGCGTGCGAAACTTCGTGAAGATCGGAATGAAACTATAGATTTCATTAGTCTGTAGGAGAAGTATGCTTCGCTATGGACCTATCACAAAATACTTTCATAGCGGAGTTTTGCTACGTATAAACTACATTCCTGCCAAATTTCAGCTTCATAGGTGAAGTAGTTTTCGACATTTCGTGTTTAGTCAGTGAGTGAGTGAGTCTGTTTTCGCTTTTATATACATAGAGATTAAGAAAACAGATTGCTTAATTTAATTTTGGATGCAAGAGAATTAAGGGAGACTTGCAGACAAAACTAAATAGTAATATGCAAATCTGTAATGCTAACTTTATTTGATACAAGGTCATGCCTGATGGGACAGTTTTACGGCATCTACAGCTAAACTGTTGTGAGAGGTAGACTTCTTTTCGTTTCATCATTTTGTGGAGAGGGGGATAAGTTTCAAAACATCCGAAATTACATGCAAACTTTGTTGCAGGTCCCTAACTACTCCCATTTTCCAATAATTGATGCATAGACCTGAGTATTCTCACGCGGTGGCCACTCATTATTTATGACGTCATATCTTCGGAGCTGTGTGTCGTGCTTTTTCGTTTTTGGGTCAGGAACTTTCGTGGGCGTAAGGTGAACAGTTTACCAAAGTTTCATTGCAATCGAATGAATAGTTTATGAACCCATAGAGGACATAGAAACATTTTTATATATATATTTGATATGTTGTCCTCATTCAGCTATGATAAGATCATATCGACACCCTCTCTGACTCAGAGGAGTTCAGTGTGGTGTTGTCCGCAGAAGGGCGGTCTCTGGCTGGAGTGGGTAATTTGAAGTAGCAGCCCGCATCGCGTGGAGTGGCAGTGTCCGCTTGGTAGCAGGGGAACAGCCGAGGATGATGTTGTCTGTGTCTCCAGTACCGTTTCCTGGCGTGCCTGCACGCCATTTGTGACCGTGTGCTGTGAGAAGGCTCCCAACTGGGACAAGTTATTTATTTTTTTGCCCTTCTGAATACGAACTCAATTTTTTCACCCACAATGTATAGTGACAATGTAATATAATAAAATAAACCAAAATAAAAGTGTATTTTTAGAATAATACAAATTTCAGACCATCAAAGCGATGTCAACCATAATTTTTAACTGTTAGATAGAAAATAGTTGAAAGAGTATTGCATTACAATTAATAATATTTCTGAGAGACTTAATTACAAATTATGTACACGTTTCAATCCTATAGATTGTGCCCAGTACGCTTAAAAAAGTTAGTTATTACTTCGGAAGGAAGGAAGAGATCGCAATAACTATACAAACAGCAAATTAATAATTCCAAGACAAGGCGAGTCAGTCTCTAGACGATGAAGAAAACTGACAAGAAATGACTTCCGTAGAATTATATCTGAAAATTATAAAGTAATACAAATCAGACGGGCGCGAGAAACAATTATAATGGAAACAACAGAGATAAAAACTCTCCATATAAGGAAGTTATGATCCTGTGAATTTTCTGCAGACATGTATGAAGTACAGTAGTTCCCACCTTTTTTGTAGTGGTACCAATAACGTTTCTGGAAAAATCTTTGCGATCCATTGCGCACTGACTGCACAGCAATTAATAGTAATGAAAATTTTTGTGTAATATGAAACGAAAATTATATGCAAATGCTTCCCTGAATAAGACATTCGAAAGTGGTGAAAGGAATTTATATTTAAATAATTTATACAATAAAAAGTATATTATACAAATTAAATTGTAAACTCAGTGAGACTTGGGGCCCGGTTTAGTCTTGGTGTAGTGATACTTTTCGTATCTGGATTGAAATTTGTTAGTTTTAGCTGCAGATTGTTAACCACGCAAGGTTTGTTCCTATTTTTTTTAAGATAGAAAGAAAACTAGAAAAAGCGTGGCTGGGATAACTAAGTAGTTGTGGATCCCATTAATTACTTCACAGCTATCTGGTTTTAATCCACCCGCCGATAGTGAAATAAATATAAAATAGAAATATGGTAAGAAATAAAACAAAGGACTACTATACATATGGATAAACACAATAAACAACAAGCAGATATGGTCAGCGAAAGATCAAATCGGCGGAAGGTCACACACATGACACCTGTCGCAAGTATGAAAGGACTTGGCGTTGCCAACTTTGCAATTATGAACGAGTGCTACCGCTGAGTTTTTCTCGTATTGCAATGAGTACGTCATTAGTTTCTTGTTCTTAGTTTACTGGTTTCTTGTTTTGGACGGGTTTTATACGTGACTTCTTCCTCTTGAAATAAACATATTTTCCAGTTGACAATGAATTTTATGTCGTTCTGCGAGCTACTAATGGGTCGCGACTCAGTTTGGCACCACTGAGTAGTATAGAAATCCATTTTTAACGCTCCGCGGTCACTCACTACATTCCTTTCGTAAAATATAATTTTATTTGTGTGACCCATTTAGCACTGTAGGGGGTAATGTAGTTCACGTCACGACACGTTCATCATACATTAGAGGCAAACCACTTCAGATAATCCGTCTCTAATAACCACGCTGTCGTCAGGAGGTTAAACCCTAACCATCCTAAACTTCTCTTTGTTTGTATTCGCTGTTGACTATTATTTTGTTCACATAAGCTTTTCTTACTTTTGCCGTTCGTCCATTGTCAGTATTTTTGCTGCTCAAATCACAAAACTCGTCTACTACTTATATGTTTCACTTCCTAATCTAATCTGATTCCCTCAGCATCGCCAGATTTAATTCAACTTCATACCTACGCTGTAATTTTCTTGTAGTTCACCTTACAACCACTTTTGAAGATACTGATCGTAAAGTCCTCCCCTGTCTCTGACAAAATTACGGTATAGTCATCAAATTAATATATACATATTATAAATGCGTGTCTGTTGGACCGAATCAACCAAAATTGTAGCGCAAATTCTTTATTGTCGTGTAATAATCGCTTTGGGGGTAAGAACCAGCTAAACACATAGCTCAGGAGATATGACGCTACAAACAATGACAGGAGGTTTGTAGCTAAAGACTGCGGCATCATGCGACGCTTCGCTCGGTAGGTTTCAGTTTATTAAGTATTTTCAACCAACTGCATTCACGAGAAATTTTGCATAGAGTTTGAACACATACCGATGTATCAGCAAAATTATATTATAGTACGGCATGTAGTTTAAGACATATGACGGAGTAAATAACGAGATGCATAAGAAACTGTCACGTCACGCATCAGGTTGTAATCGGTAGACATAACACAAGCAAACTATTTGTCTTGCGTAGCGTTGTACTGAGTTTGGGAATACATGCATGTTGCGTAGTGTGTTTCAGAATGTCCTTAATGTTATTTATGTGATTCACAGACAAATTTGTGTTGATATAAGTTATTTATGAACTATTTATAAAATATCATATAGATAATTGAATCGGACGATTCCTATTAGGCATTTTGTCTCATACCAGCAAAAATCTGAACGGAGAATCACATAAATAACATTAAGAACATTCGAAACACACTGTACAACGTGCACGTCTTCCCAAACTCATCACAACGCTACATTAGACAAATAGTTTTCATATTCACAGAAAATATGACCAACTACGAATGGGCAAAGCTGAAAATGTGTATCCAGCCGGGATTCGAACCCTGGTCTCCTGCTTTCTAGGCAGGTGCGCTGACACTACACTACTGGGGACACAGTGATTACCGCCCCTGCAAGGACTACCTAAGTACGCCTCCCGTCAGATACAAATTCCCAGCTTCACCCTGCCCACAGTACTCAAACTCGTAGTTATGAAACTAATTTCCGTACGAGTAAGGGCCACAAATTGCCCATCCGTCCCCACTAACGAAAGGATCAATACCCGTCGCTGGCATATTATATATATTCATGTGGCGTCTGTTCCGAAAGAACAGACGTCAATTCTGATCCTGCAGTTGACCCATACACCACTGGGAGGCGTGCTTGCAGGTACCGTGATCACTGTGTCCCCAGTGGTGTAGGAGTCAGCGCAACTGCCTAGAAAGCAGGAGACCCGGGTTCGAATCCCGGCTGGATACACATTTTCACCTTTGGCCATTCGCAGTTGATGCCACATATTCTGTGAATATGAAAACAATAACAACTGCAGGATCCGAAGTGACATCGGTTCTTTCGGAATAGACGCCACATGTATATACAAATAGTTTGCTTGTGTTACGACTGCTCTTGGCAGGCAGCGCACAGGCCTTGTATCTAGGTGGCGTTGGTGTTGATTGTCAAAGGTGGACTTCGCCAGGGACAAGTCGTATAGCCTATTACGTAAGGTCGAGTCAAACACGACATCTTGTGATTGCACGAAAATAATTATTCTTCATGATGGCGCACTTCTCAGGGTTCCTCCGAGCTGAAATCCGTAAGCAGTGGTCATCGGCTTTTGGTATCCTTTGGGCGGACAAAGCGATGCGACTCATGGACAAAATGTTCAAATGTTTGTTAAGCTTATGGGACTTAACTACGGGGTCATCAGTCCCTAAACTTACAAACTACTTATGAACTACTTACGAACTAGGACGGCACAAATATCCATGCCCGAGGGGGGATTCGAACCCCCGACCGTAGTGGCCGTGCTGACTGTGACTGGAGCGCCTCAGTCACCTCGGCCACCGCGGCCGGCACTCATGGACAGATCCTGTATCTCTGCTGACAGCCGTAATAGGCGTCCCTGGTGTAGAGTCACAGCTGAGAGAATTGAAAATACAGTCGTCATATTGTGATGTACTCCCAATTCGATTTTAGAAAGATACCCAAACTAGTGAGTCGGAACGCCCTAGTGCGTCGTGGGATTGCTTGCGGTGGGCCGCCAGATGACTTTTAAAATAACTGAGAAAAGTAACTAACTGGAAAAGAAATATTATTATCACCATATTTTACTGTCCAAACGAAAATAACAATTTCCAGCGCTTCTTTATTTAAAATAATTGTTACTAGTAAGTGTCGCACTTACTAAATGAGCCCGCTACGAAGCTTGCTGCTGTCCTTTGGATCTTTTCTATGTCTTCTATGAACCCTGCCGGCCGCGGTGGCCGAGGGGATTGAGGCGCTCCAGTCACGGTCTGCACGGCCACTACGGTCGGGGGTTCGAATCCCCCCCCCCTCGGGCATGGATATTTGTGCCGTCCTTAGTTTAAGGTAGTTCATAAGTAGTTTGTAAGTTTAGGGACTGATGACCCCGTAGTTAAGTCCGATAAGCTTAACAAACATTTGAACATTTCTATGAACCCTACCTTGTACGAACCCTACAATGATGAGCAATACTCAAGCTCAGGCCAAACGAGAGTTTTGTAATCTACTTCCTTTGCTGACGGACTACAATTGCTGAGATTTCTTCTAATGAATCTGTCTCACATATACCTTACCCTCAATTGATTTTATATGGTCGTTCCATTTCAAAAGCCGGCCGCGGTGGCCGAGGGGACTGAGGCGCTCCAGTCACGGTCTGCACGGCCACTACGGTCGGGGGTTCGAATCCCCCCTCGGGCATGGATATTTGTGCCGTCCTTAGTTGTAAGTAGTTCATAAGTAGTTTGTAAGTTTAGGGACTGATGACCCCGTAGTTAAGTCCCATAGACTCTAAAACATTTGAGCATTTTTTTCCATTTCAAATCGCCCCTTATGTCTAATTTTTATTTTATTTTATTTTATTTTATGTTTTATGTGTGTGAAGTCTTATGCGACCAAACTGCGTGGTTATCAGTCGCTAGACTTACAACAAATTACTTGGCTAACTTAAACTAACTTACGCTAAAGACAACACGAACACCCATGCCCGAGGGAGGATTCGAACCTCCGACCGTGGCGGCCGTGCAGACTGTGACTGGCGCGCCGCAGACCGCTCGGCCACTGCGGCCGGCCTTTATGTCTACTGCCAGATATTTTATGGAAGTAACTGCTTCCAGTTTTTACCCTGATATGGCGTAGTTACATAATAAAGGATCTTTCTGTGTAAACGCAGAACTTGACACATGTTTATGTTGCGGTTCAGTTGCATTCCCTGCACCATGCGTCAACACGCTGCACATCCTCCTGCTATTCACTACCCTTTTCCAGTTTTGTGACTTCTCGATAAGTTATAGCATCATCCGCAAAAAGCGCCATTGGACTTCTAATGTCATCTTAATATATCTAAAAATTGATGTGTTTGTGTCTATATCTCGCTCTGCAGCCAAAACTACACATCGCAAACGAATAGTGTTTGTATGTAGTAGTAGGTATCAGTCTCCCATTGTGCACTATGATGCAAGAGGGTTGATAACGATAAGAGGGTGAAAGATATGGAAGTTAAAAGTTACCGACTTAAATAAAATTCTACGTGTGGGTCTCAATATTTTGCTCTTCAGTAAAAACTACACAATGGAGATGAACAGTCTATTTATTGTTGTAGTACAAAGTCTCCCGTTGTACACCATAGCAGTTCCGTGTCGATAGCTATACGAAGATGGAAGATATAGTGGTTGAAAGTCGTCAGCTTGTATAAAATTTGGGCTGTAGACCAGCGATGACTTTTGACACTATAGTAGCAAAGAGGTTATACACAGCGAAACGTGATGCACATTCGTCAATTCTTTTTCTGCATCAAGCGTACGAATAAAGAAAAATAAATGGAAATTGCAGTTTGAAGAGTAAAACTACCAAGAAAGATGCGAAAGCGTAACGGAAATTTACCGTTCTCGATCCGTTTCTAGTAGCCAGAAAACGGCGCTGAAAAGTGAATCTATAGGCAATAGAAACTTGGAATTTGTAGACTTGTTTATCTTACTCTGTAGGCATCGGCGTTTTTTCTATATTCCCAACCCTAAGTGGGTGAAATAAGGGATGATTTTTTTTTAAATACGTTGCTATTACGGCAGTTTTGAAGCAAGAAATACATTACTTCGGACTTAAATTTTTGATTGGAATTTTAAAAATACGTGTTTCGATATTTTTGGAAATTCAACCATTAAGCGGATCAAATAAGGCAATATCTTTTAAGGGTGCTACTAAGACTATTTTGATGCTAGAAATGCGAAAATTTGGACTTGAAACCATGGTTAGAATTTAAAAGAAATGTGTTTCGGGATGTTTTTAATTCTGCCATCAATGGCGCAATAGGGGGTGGGAAGTTGTATCAAAATATTTGACTAGGAAAGCTAAATCTATGAAAATTTATATTTAGAAGGAGAAACAACCAATGCAGACCATCCAGTCTCCGTGCGAAGCAGCAGGAATTAAGCTAATGTATATCGTGAAAAGCGTCGATCCTATAACACTGTCTTTGGGCACGCTCGAGATCCCTTTAACGTCTGAAGACTGCTCTCCATAGAGGTAGACATGCTGCTTACTGTTAGCTAGGAACGCCTCAATACAGTCGCACAGTTGGCCTCATATTCCGTACGTTCGCACTTCATTCTTCAGGCGACGGTGCGGAACGGTATCTTACGCCTAACGGAAGTCAAGGAACGGAAGCATGTACCCGGGATCCTGTATCTGTTGCTCTCTGGATCTCGGGGATGAACAGCTCGAGTTGTGTTTCACATGATCGCTGCTTCGTCAATGGCGGTATGAGACCTCCAGAGTGGTCTCGGTCAGTATTTGCCATCAATATCAGCTGGCAGCTCTCTCCTAATGAGCCACGTAACGACAGGACGCTACCCTCGCTGTCGCTTCCAGATAATGACTCCCTTAGATACGTGACTTAATCTTCCTGGATATGACCTCAGGTGGGGTAAGAGCGCTATACCGCGGATTGTAGGTGGCGCTTCGCTCCACGGGACAGGTCAAAGAGCTGTATAAACTACTTAGACAGGCTATCTCTGGGTTAACAGCGCTCCTTGTGGCAGCAACCACGAACTGTGGCAGCCATTTTTTTCAACGTCTAGTGCGCCGAATACGAAAGTTAGACCGACGCTATTTACGTGTTTTGGTTTCACGTCTTATGTATCGTAGTAAGATTGGAGGTTATTTATTATGCTAAAATCATGCCGAGTGTAAGCGCAGCATATAACTGTACGAATCCCAGTCATAAGACTGTTGTAATATCGTATTTTCAGTAAGTATTAGAATGTTTTCGTTTCTAACATTTCGTGTACCACATTCCTGCATATAATAGTTCTACTGGTTGTGTATGTGTTTAACTGTAACTAAAGTAAGCTGTAATTATATTTTTCAGTTTTCCTTTGAAAAATGAGGAACTTGGAAACGATGGTTAGCCAATATGAGGCGAGATAAGTAGAAACCTACAGCATTCAGTTGCATTTGTTCATCGAATTTTGAGGAGAAATAGTGTGCAACAGATGACACAAAGCGGTTTGTGCCGGCCGCGGTGGCCGAGGGGACTGCGGCGCGCCAGTCACGGTCTGCACGGCCACTACGGCCGGGGGTTCGAATCCCCCCTCGGGCATGGATATTTGTGCCGACCTTAGTGTTAGCTAGTTCATAAGTAGTTTGTAAGTTTAGGGTCTGATGACACCGTAGTTAAGTCCCATAAGCTTTACAAACATTTTATTGAAAGCGGTTTGTGGCTAATGCAATTCGAACGATTTTCGTTCTCTGAACATCTTCAAACAACAAAAACATCAGCAAGGAGATCTCAAAATATGTCATGTAGCCCAGCAGGAGAAATGGATCTCTTTCATTACCTATTGCAAATCATAATTTAAGTCACTCAGAGAACAGTAGGCCTATTCAGTTTGATCTTGACTATGTGCCACAATAGGAAATACTGACATTTTATTCCGAAAAAGTAGTTGAATATATTTCTGGAAGCATCATTAGGCAAGCGAGTAAAAAAACTTGAGTAGATTGCTTGGAAGTTCTCCTTGCTCCTAAAAATGAGAGTAAAACAGGATTAATCGGATTAAAAGGTGTTCAATTCCTCCAAAGTTCTTGTAAAATTTTTCGAAGTGACAGAAAAGGTTCTGAGGGATCATGAAAAATTTTCTTTTGCGAATCTATGTAAATGTATTTAGAATGTTGGGAAACAGACGAACTTTATTTACCACCTACGAGCACTTAATGGTATCCTCGGAATTTTGGGAGGAATCTCATTACTCCAGTCTAATGAAGCTGTTATTTAAACATTACTTCACTTGGAGAATACATCATTTATGTAAAGCCAAATCTGCCGAGGAAAGAAGTAAGCAGATTAAGCAAATGTACAAGAAATTAATATTGTTTATAGGACAGTGAAAAGGTATGTTTTTTGTATGAATGAGACGATGCTTAGCCGATATAGTGTATGTGCCATTTGTAATTAAAGTTTCCGATTTGTCTACCACAGACTTGTTGTCTATCATTTATCCTTTATCCACATTAGCTTGCCTATAAAAATAACAATAAGCAGGTACAGAAAGATTTATTAATTCATTGCACAAAGTGAAAGTGATACGATTCAGTGTTATAGCAGACGACTGGTTACGCCTACGTGACGCTGTAAAACATGGCGGCCGAGCTTTCAATTTGCTTCAAGTATGGCAGCACCTTAGCCAGTCTCAAAGACCTTGTAAAAATAACTAGACTCCCTGACGGCGCTGCTGTTGCGGGATAATTTGAACCTTCGCCTGGCCGCCATGGTAGTGGCAAGCGTCAGATACATCGAGTGTTATTAGCAGGTAAATCGTGTATTAAATAGCTACTGCGGGATATATACACAATTGATAGTCATGTCTGTAGTGTTTGACTATCGGAGTGTATAGGAAGCACGATGGTGAAGAGCTTCTCAGCATTTAAATACATAAATCAATTTAGGAAAGGAATAAAAAGATCGAATACTGTATCCCCATTTATATTTCCCAGGAATACAAGTAGCCCTACTACTTGTGTTCATAGATTGTTACTCTTGCTTAACAGACTGTTTGTCAAGACAATATAGAATTGAATGAAATAAATAACAGGCTTTTATAATACTGCTAGCTCTTAAAAAGGAGCTACTTTAGGCAGTACTGGTGGACAGGAAGTTCAAAAAGTTTCATTTTATGATTGTGTAAAGTAACTATTGGGGTTACGAAATTAGTTGCCTCACTGCAGTTCGAATTTTTGTTTATGAAATTATTAGCAACTTGTAACGCAGAATGTAAAGGTAATCTGCTTTACATATAGGTATAAAAACTGAAAGGGGTTTGCAGACCTGTGCGTAGTTTCATATATGAACGGCACATAGCCACAGTGGATGCACATTGTGAAGTTCAACCCTGTGACGATAGTTGCTGACTTTCTAGCAGTTCACTCTGCTATAAGGTAATTGACTTAGCATTAAAAATGCTAATTTTCTTGCTAGATACCCTAATGAAAATGTTAGAGGCCTTAGTTAAGCAAAAGTTATGGCATACTTCGTGTTCTTAAAGGAATTTGGTAGTGGCTGATTGCTATATTCACAACGTAAGAAGCTATTTTTCAGTTATGTATCTGATGTCATATTTCACTTTCACAACCGACTTTTAACATTAACTTTTTAAGTTAGCCCTGTCTGATTTTTTGATGCTATTAAATATCTAAATATTCGAGAATACAGTATTAAAGCGAAGACGTAAAGTGTGAAACTCTTCCGAAATTAATGTTCGTACAAAAGTTTCACAATCGTAGAATATACTGAAAAAGTGCCAAAAAATCGTGTCTGACGATAAATTCCGTTTATATCCTGCACTTAGAACGCAAAAAAACTACATGTTATAGTTCGATTTCGTTAGGAAGAGGAAACGCTGTTGGCCAATTTCTACACCGTATTGTGTAATAAATTTACACACAACCGATGGATGCTGTATATTCAAGGAGTATGAAGCTGTTTTGTAGTTGTATATATCAATTAGACATAGTTTTCGCAACTTAACTCAAATGCATACTCTCTCTAATCAAAAGAATCTTACGCACATTTAAATTTCGCGCGGACGTTTGCCACTACTATGGCCGACGAGGCGCTCTTCAATTTGTCCGCCGTTCGCAGTCGGCCGTTTACGCGATTGTGGGGGCTTGGCCAGTCTACGTTGATTATATAGGTCGTTGGGACAGGTAGTGTACTGTTAGCATTGTCCACGGCGTCCCCTGGTACCCGCCTCCGCAGCGGATGACAGCGTGTTGCCGGTAGCGGCAGACCGCCTTCGCATTGAGGTCGCTTTCTCTGGCAAAAGCCTCCTGCGGAACGCGACCGCCCACACAGCGAAACTAAGCGGCTAATTTCTAAACAGACACTCCTGCTTCGCTACTTTCGACGTGTGCTCTCTTATTGTCACACAGGAGAACACGCCGAAAGTTGGCGCTCCTGATGACATACTGTGATTGTGGCAATGGCAGTACGGGTGTATCTGGAATAAGCCATGTGGGTTATACGAAAGCGTTTCAGACTGCACGGACCGAGGTGGCACATGTGTTTTCGAAGCTCTATAGAGTTCATTAAAATAATATCTGGCGTACAGCCGGATGTCATTGCTTACTCCGCACGATATTTCGGCCAATAACTCTTTGGCCATCTTCAGTACCGAAGACTACCGATAGCCGCGTCTTATATATCGTAGAGTAGGGCGGTAGCGCATGCGCGTAAAGAGTACATGCCTCTTGCAACAGCGGCACTGTCAGCAGCGCCCTCGGCGGTGAGATCACACGCTTAATCTTTTTCGTCTGTATTATATTGTATACGATGTGATCTTAAAATTGAAACTGCTGGTTCCCAAGCTTTATTCAGCTGAAAGCCACTGTCTCTGTTAATAAGTCCTTATGCCAGTTTAATTTCGACTGATTCACGTATTACAGACTGCCAAAAAGTTGAAGTCTGAGCTAAAATCTTAGTACTTGTGTAATCCATTTTGTGTCCGGTTGACGAACAATGCTCAGCAACGGCAGACTTATCTGGTTGCAGAAGGCGTGTGTGTCTCTCATGTTCAGCACAACGATCTGCCACTGTTCCTGTACTTTGTCCTACATATGCCAGGCCGCATTCACAATTAATTCTATAAACACCCCGCCGGCCGCGGTGGCCGAGGGGACTGAGGCGCTCCAGTCACGGTCTGCGCTGCCACTACGGTCGGGGGTTCGAATCCCCCATCGGGCATGGATATTTGTGCCGTCCTTAGTCTTAGCTAATTCATAAGTTCAAATGTTTGTATAGTCTATGGGACTTAACTACGGGGTCATCAGTCCCTAAACTTACAAACTACTTACGAACTAGGACGGCACAAATATCCATGCCCGAGGGGGGATTCGAACCCCCGACCACAGTGGCCGCGCAGACCGTGACTGAAGCGCCTTAGTCTCCTCGGCCACCGCGGCCGGCTGTTCATAAGTAGTTTGTAAGGTTAGGGACTGATGACCCCGTAGTTTAGTCCCATAAGTTCTATAAACATTTTTATAAACACCCGCCTTACGCAGTCCAAGATCATCTTTGCCCGAACCTACCAATGCTGCTGTTTTGGCTGGCAAACGGAAAATCACCTCAATCTGATGCTTTTTTAAAATTCTGGCAATTTTTGATGTTACATTACCTACATATGGCAAGAAGGCCAATGATTTTGTAGAGTCAGAAGTATTATCACTCTGCTTTGGTTGTTTCCGTTGGTACTTGCTCATTGCTTTCCGAATCTGATGTACAGAATAACCATGGTGCGGAGTAAGCAATGACATCCGGCTGTACGCCCGACATTATTTTAATGAAGAAATTTGCCGGGAAAATTTTGAAGTACAATCTGTAGAGTCATCTCCTCAGAAAGCTCAAATGTGTAATAACAGAGCTATATTTAATCACAGTTTCACAGACACAACATATATGGACTGTTGCTGTGGGGACACTGTTCTCTTTTGGAAGTAAAAACATAATCCTACAAAAGAAGGCTGTAAGAATATCTTTCAGTAAGAAATTAACCACTGCAGACCCATTTTTAAGCAGTTGAGAATAAAGACGATATACGGCCAGTATATTTTTAACTCTCTATCTATACAAAAACACTAGCTGAAAACCCGGCAATGCCCGGGTATTTATTTATTCAATCTTTGAGTTAGTATTCCTAATGCCCCTTCTCTCTCTGTTCACCTCCGTTTTTTGGTCCACTTTAGGTTGCGGTAGTAACACTAAAAGTGCGCCTTTGTGATCGTATTTTGACAGCTCGAAATTTAAATGAAAATAACGGCTTAACCATTCATCTGACATGAAAATTGAATAACCGAATTTGTATAGGAGAAAATGCTCTACAACTTTGCTCTCTTATGTTTTTTTTTTCATATCTCGTAGCGTTTCAAAGATATTTGCAAAAATAACGGCGATTTTGGGATGTCTGTCTGTCTGTCCGTCCGTCTGTCTGTCCGTAACGTGTTCCCTGTTCTTAAGACGAACCGTTCAACCGATTAGCACCAAATTTTACAGACATGATTCTAGGCGGCCAGAGACCAGAACCTCCCTTTTTCAAATTTTTCGGACAAAAAATACGGTAGTAATACCAAAAAAGCCGTTTTTAATGTAATTGTAATTTCAAACGAACCGTTCATCTGACACGAAAATTGAATAACCTAATTGGTAGAGGAGTAAATTCTCTACAACTTAGCTCCCTTACGTTTTTTTTTCATATCTCGTATCGTTTGAGACATATTTGCAAAAATAACAGAGATTTGACACCCTACACTGAATTAACGAAAACCATCCGTTCGGAGATGTCACATGGCATTCCTCGCAAAGAACTCTCTCTGGCATCCGCCATCTTGCGTTGCGTATTTGATGATTTTCTTATTGTAACTTACATGTTGTCATTTCCTGGCAATGGCGCACTGAAGAATTAACAAAAACACATCGTTCTTCGTACGATAAATGATAATCTAATGTCTACAAATGCCATATTAGCATCAGTTGATTAAAGGACTTATGATTTGATTGATACCGTAGCGTAGTGGGCAAGGCGTTGGGTTATGACGCTAAAGGTCGAAGGTTCGGAACCCGCCACTACCTAATTTTTTTTTTTTTTCCTAAAAGGGTTTCAGACACTCTTATTAATTAATTTTTTATTATTTAGATTATTATTTTGGTCCAAAATGTTTGCAAAAACTTATAAAACTACAAATCTAAAGTGGGCCGTAAAACACGCCAGTGCGATTTTTAATGGTATATTTATGGGACGGTATTCAAGAAATAAGGTTGTCTTGCATAATATACAAAACAATAACTGCAGTTCCAAACAAAGAAAGGTAGTTATCAAGATACAAATGACGTTAACCTTAATACACTCATTTAATTCAAAACTTGATTATAAACAATATTTCTGGTTACTTGTCCAAAATCTAATCTGACTAAATTCTTTGTGGAGCCCTCCCTCAGCAAGCGACATGTAGCCCGCGTGAGAAACATACAGATGTCAAAACCACGCTGCAGTATTTAACAGGTTGCCCTGTGATTTATTAATCGTAATAGAAAATGCAAGTCTCACTGGAAACCACGGTCTCTTGAAGTTAAAAGGTAGATCTGCCGGAAAAATTGGGTATTCGTTGGATGTTTACTGTTTCATTCTCTTCCTTTCCCTGCAGCTCTATAAAAGTCTCTTGCTTTCACTTACAGCCGAGTACACTTTACAGTTGGTTCACAGTTGTCAACAGCACTGTCAGTTTTCAGGAATTTCTTTCAACTAATTGGAATCCAGGAGTGTCTTAGTAATAAATACATAAATGTATAAAAACGCGGTGCATGATGTTAAAGATTTTTACCAATCACTATACCTTACTAAATACTTTTGAACACATCCAGGTGCCCCCCGTAGCTGAGTCGATACGGGTAAGAGATGACAATTAAAGTGCACACTAATTCGAACCAAAATAGAACATGGAGGAAGAATTATTTACGCGAAGACATACCTGGGTCCCCGTTGCGGAGAGATGGACCCGAAGAATGTTTATTTCTGATACCTCAAGGGGACGTCACTCTTCTGTCCTTTTCCCAGCAGCATAATATAAGTTCGATTTATTATATTTTGTATTATTTTTTATTTATATGTTTTTTCCTTCATTCCATATCCCACAAATGCTGCAAAGACAATACAATGTGTTGGCCATGTGACTCCAATGACATGAAGGAAAATAAAATAAATACATGAAATTAATTTCTCACCTAAAATTAATTAAAAAATGAAATAAAAAATCTCACTTGAGTACATTTATTTAAAAATAAATAAATCCGCTCGGAGGATTAACGAAGGGTCTATGAGTGCCGCCCACCCTGGATGTGGTTTTAGGCGGTTTTCCACATCCCTCTTGGTGAATATCGGGCTGGTCCCGCCTCCGTTACATTATTCGCAAATATTTCGTAACACTTTCACACATGTAACACTATACGCAAACATTTGGGGTACACATTTCCTCCCGGGGGGCATGGGGTGGTGACAGGAAGGGCATCAGGCCACTCAGTAACTATTAACACGCCAAATCCGGATTAACAAAGCCGACCCTTCATGTGCTGGAATATGGCCAAAGAGAGAGAAGAAAGAGTATGACTGTGTACTAGGGGATCGAAGTGTCACTTCCTAGATTACTTTGACAACCCAAGTATTTGTTTAAGGTTGCACAAGTAGTAGTTATTGTGTACATTTCTGAGCTAATAAAATCATAGTCATATACTACTATTAATGTGGGAGTATCGTATACCTTAATGCTTCTTACACAATAAAGTACATTCCGTAAACGTAATTAAATTTCTTGTATTACATATACAGTTCATAAATTTTTGCTGCAAATTTGCCACCCCTGATATCTGCCGCTCTAGGCTCCAGCCCACTCAGCCTACTGGTAAAGCCACCACTCCGCGGGTGAATAAATTCTGCTTAGTCACACGTCGTAATGACGCGGCAGTTTTCACGCCTCTCATTGTCCATGCTGTCATATCTCTTGAACTATGTGTCGTTCTATGATATAATTTTCAAGGTACATCCGATGGTATACGTGCACACTGGCTTAAAAAAAAAAGGACGAGTACCGAAAGCGCTCAAAGTGATCTTTCTGCGGAGCATGCGGTTGCTCCCTGTCGAAGGTTCGAGTCATACCTCGGGCATGGGTCTGCGTGTTGTCCTTAGGTTAATTTAAGTAATTTGTAAGCATAGTGACTGATAACCAAAGTAGTTTACTCCCGTAGATTTACAAACATTTGAACAATTTTTGTCCGGCGAATACAGTTAGTATCGCAGAACGACTACATTTTAATGACGTGTCAAATGCCGGACTTTTACGGCATAAACAACGCAAAAGTAATAAGCGATAAACTTTTCCCCTTTCATCATTTTGCAGTGTCGTCTGCGAGAGAAAGTTTCGTAAAGGCTTGAAGCTGGGTATAAAGTTTATTACGCTAAGTGCACTGGTTCCCAAACAGTGGATGAATAAAATCTTGTTCCTGAAACAGCGCGGCCTACCCTACTTTTTCACCCCCATTCCACTGGAGATTAGTTGGTTATTATTCCCACAGTAAGGAATACGTGTACAAAGTTTGGTTGATATCGATCAAGTTGTTTAGGAGTCGATGTGAAACATCATCCATTTTATAATGTGTATGGGTATTCCCTTCTTTCGAGAAGCACTTATCATTATGTCAAACTGCGAATTAATATTCGTAGTTAATTTAAAATGGGCAAGGAGAGAGAGAGAGAGACTGTACGTATGTATGTGTTTTTATTTTTGAAATAATATTTGGTATAACATCTCAGATAATGTTCATTATTTAAATGTTGATAAAATGAGAAGTGAATTGACAAAATGGGAACAAAAGTTATAATACATATTTTCATATATGTTTCACTTGATAGTGAATGTATTGTAGTTTGATAGTCTATGAATGCATGCATATTTTAGGATTTTACCGTGCTTAGAATTTTCATCTTTAGTCATTAATAAGTAAATTTGTGACAGGTGTCAGACAGGGACGTAGAATGCATTTTTGTGTCTACTTACGTAGCATTGTTCGAGCAGCATATATACTGATTTGTCGATCTTTATGTTACGTATAATGAAGACGTGTTGACGTTTCGAGATTGTTGACCTTCCACGCTCAATTAAATGTATATAGTGTGGTTTCTGAAAGCAGTGAATGGGGTAAAAATACTGTTTATGTGATTTGAATTAAATATACTGCAGTTTAAGAATACAAAATACCTAAAAAGACATTTCTACTTTATTTGTTCGTATTTCTTCCAATTTCTGCCAAAATTAATTCCTCTTCAATCTGATTTATTGCCATTTACCGCAAAAACACGGTGGTCGGATACCAATGCGATGAGTGTCCTTTCAGGCAGAGAAGCTGTAGGCGATGTTTCTGGTGTAAATTACAATAATTAGATAGTAAGAAGTAGTTTGTATGTTGATGCCCGTCCAAAATTAAAAACTACTGGCCTTGTAAATTACAATGGTTTCAAAATACGAGGCGCGTCCAGAAAGTAAGTTCCGTTTGGTAATAAAATGAAATTGTACACGGATACAGAAGAAATTTTTATTGCACAAAATTCTACAACTCTTAAACTACTTCTCCACATAATTGCCGAAATTTTGTAGGCACTTATCATAGCGTGCCACAAGTTTTTGCATGCATTCTTCACAGAAGGTTGCCGCCTGTGTATTCAAACATGTGGTAACAGCTCTTTATCATCGTTGAAGTGTTGACCACCTAGGACAGATTTTAGGTATATAAAGAGATGGAAGTCGCTAGGAGAGAGGTCCGAGATGTATGGAGGATGATCAAACAGGTCCCATTGAAATTTCCGTAAGAATTGTTTGGTCACATTCAGTGTGTGAAGTCAGGCATTATCTAGAAAAAAAATCTTTTGACAGTAATCCTCTTCTTACACCTGAAATCTGTCCTTGGTGGACAACACTTCAACGATGATGAAGAGCTGAAAGAACATGTTACCACATGGTTGAATACACAGGCGGCAACATTCTATGAAAAAGGCACACAAAACCTTGTGCCATTCCATGACAATTGCCTACAAAATTTCGGAAGCTACGTAGAAAAGTAGATTAACAGTTGTAGATTTTTGTACAATCAAAATTTTTTCTGTATCTGTACCCGTTCGTTTTATATAACCAAACGGAACTTACTTTCTGGAAGCGCCTCGTAAAATAGTTATTCGGGCAAAACATGTATGACCGAGCGAAGTGGCGCACTGGTAAAACACTGGACTCGCATTCGGGAGGACGGTCGTTCAAATCCACGTCCGTACATCCCAATTTGGGTTTTCCATGATTTCCCTAAGTCACTCCAGGTAAATACCGCAATGGTTCTTTCGAAGGGCACGGCCGGTTTTCTGCCCCCATCCTGCGTCTCTAATGAGCACGCTGTCGACGAGATGTTAAACCCTAACCTTCCTTCCTTCCTCAAACACGAATTTCAAAATACAGAAAGAGAACCAGAACACACTGTTGCTCTTAGTAATAAACGTCAACTATCGGTACACTGTAATATTAATCGGACTGTAGTAGAATGATGTTTTTACTCTGCAGCGGTATGTGCGCTGATAGGAAACTTCCTAGCAGGTTAAAACTGTGTGGCCGTGGCGGATTAGCCGTGCACATTGAGGCGCCGTGCTGCGGTGCGCGCGGCCGTTCGCCGTAGGGGGTTCGACTCCTCCCTCGTGCATGGGTGTATGTGTTGTCCTTAGGTTAGTTCACCTTAGTTTAAGTCGTTTGTAAGCTACGGACTAACAACCACGCAGTTGAGTCCCATAGATTTACAAACACTTGAACATTTGAAAACTGTGTGCCCGACCGGGATTCGAATCCGGGACGTTTTCATTTCACGGGCAATAAGTCTACCGACTGACCTATCCTGGCACGACCCCGGCTCGTCTCCATAGCAGTACACCCATCAATACCTTTCCTCCTACTTTCCAAACTTGGGTAGTACAGTCGATAGAGCGCTTGCTGACAAAACGCAAAAGATCCCGGGTACGAAACCAGGCCCAGTACACAGTTTTCACCCTTTCCATTCGATATCATTTTACGCTATAATGTCACTGCAGTCGTCATATTTGTACTGAAAATAGCCTTTGTCACAGAGAATGAAATTACTCGAAACCGAACTAAAAAATAAACAATACTATAATTAACATATACATTATGACAGACGACATGTTATATTTTGTCCTTGATGTCGTGTATTTCGTCAGTTGGACCCTATATTTCTTGAAATTGTGGTAATTTTCGAAGTATTCACCTGGATGGAGTACTGGCTGTCTGCAACGTGTTGTAGTAGGACACATTTGACGTTTTACCACCTTTTACCTTCCTTACATTGAAGTAAGAGAAAGTTTTGATAGTCTTGCCTCACTATCGAAAATAGATTGTCTTACCGTCTTCCTCCTGTTTCGTATGTCTTCATTTCCAGCAAGAGATTGAAGAAGTGCTATTCTGTGTATGTTGGGGCTCAACCTGGGTTTCTGATTGGAGGGAGCATCTAGATTTTACAGAATAAAACTTTTTTGATTACTCGTCTCTCTAACATCTCTTATTCGATTTTCTGGTGAAGTTGTAAGACGCACTATACTGATCGGATACTTTCATTCCATCCAAGTTGAAATTATAGTCAAAAATAACTTTGGGATTTAGGAATTGCTCCTCCTTGGCTCTTATTGAAACTGACATCGACAATTGCGTTCCGTCGTAGTTACATCGCTTTCCAACAGTTGTCAGAACACTTCAGTACGAGAAATACAGAAGTGACAGACCAGACTTACAGATATTACTAAATGAAGTTTGTGTCGAGCAACACTCGACGTGGGTCTATTACGATACTTCTGTGGTCTGGACTGACCAGCCGGTTGCGTGCTAATAGTTATTGTCAGGAAGTTTCATATAAGCGCGGGGTACCATACTATTCAAGAGCTTATGTGGCGCTATGAATTGTAGCAGTTGGAAAAATATATACAGGACTATTCAAATTGAAGAAACAGACTACAAAAATTTATTGCTTTCAAACAATGAAAGACAGACACACAATTTCAACGTTCCTGGAAAGATAAAAGGTCAATTTTTGATACAGTCAATATGAGCACCATGTGTTACATGGCAAATATTGAAACAGTGGCTCATATATTGCCACACATAAAGCACCTAGTTTGTCGCTATCAAATGCACAGCCTCAACAATTTGATGTAGCAGACTTTCAAATGATTTAGGCCACAGTGGGATTAGAAATACTGTCTTTTAAAAAGCCACACAGATAAAACTCACATGGTGTGAGGACTGGAAATGTGAGAGACCATGGTTGATGGAGTTCATCTTCTTCTGTTGCTCCTCATCCAATCCACTACCCTGGAATGGTGTCATGCCAGTAACGTTGGATGTTGATACAAAAATAAAGCAGAGAACCATCTTGCATGAAGATGAAGCCAACTGAATCCTCTTCACGTAGAGGAAATAACCAATTTTGAACCACCTTTTGATTGGTTGGTCCTGTCACAGTTTTCTCCATGAACAGGAAAGGCCCATAAACTTTGTTAAGAGATATAGAACATCAGACAAAAGTCTTCAGGGAACCTGTTTCATGTGCAAACTTTACACTGTTGTCTGTCCAGGATCATTGGAATTATGGTTCTATCTTTTGCATTTTGGAAGATATAAATCTTTGAAACCTGTTCCTTCTTTTTGAATAGGCCTCTTTATTCCGGAAATCTCTCATTTCGATTTGCAAAGGATGCCACGAAGTTAGAGAATAATATTACGAATACAGTTACACTTTTAGGCAGGCATAGAAGACAATATTCTGCATTTCATTCACTTTGAAACTTCGGCTTCCAATGATAATCGCAGAAGCTTACCATTACTTCATAATATTCAAATGTCCAAATGCTTGTAAATCTATTGGATCAAACTTCTATAGTCATCAGTCTCTAGACTTACAAACGACTTAAACTAACTTACACTAAGGTCAACACACACAGAATCATGACCGAGGAAGGACTCGTACCTCCGGCAGGAATTCCCGCCCAGTCCGTAGGTTGACGCCTTAGAACGTTTCCATATCTGTATTAGAAAATTCACCATCACATTTGGTGACTAGGAAATTTGAAAGTAAAAGCAATATAAAGAGAAACTTCTCATTTGTATTCATGCCATTCTTCTTTTACTATCTAATAACCGCATAGAGCGCTAGCATTGTTTTCGCTATATAATTTCGCGACTATGTGTTAGACTGTGGTGAAAATATCAGTTTGGAAACATCCCCTAGGCTTCTCAGTATCCGTTCTTTCAGCAGTACTAGACCTGCAACGTACGCGAGAAAACTTCTGTCAAGTATGGAAGGTTAAGAGGCGATGTACAGGCGGAAGTAAAGCTGTGAGGATGGTTCCTGAGGCCTGCCAGGATAGCTCAGCCGGTAGAGCGCTTGTCCGCTGAAGACAAAGGTCCCGGGTTCGAAACCCGGTGCGGCATGCGCACTATAATAATTCACTGGTGCTCAGTTCGACTCCCTCAATCCTCCAAACAGACAAATAGTGGCAGCTTATGTAACAGTCTGCTGTTTGTTACGATTCATAGACACTTTCAATATTAGTAACATACGAAAATCGCGCAAATATTCACGTGTTTTACGTGAACTGTAACTACCACAGTTATCTGTATGGGTTAAACTTACCTTAAACTGGACATAAATGTTAAGTGTATTTTTGTAATCGGAAATCACTGGCAAAGCATGTATGAGATTGACGTTTGTTTTGATTTGTCATAAGAACTGTGCCAAAGATCTTAAACATAGAAGACGATCTTATCAGCATTTGTACGTATTGATTGCAACTTGCTCCTAAAGTGTTATTTTGTATAAAAGCCATTAGTAGGCACAAAGAATCAAATATTAATGCTATTACATGAATATCTGTTATTTAAAAATTAAATATTTGTTTGTACCTTTAAAAGAAAAGTGCGTAGCAGTTGTAACTGTTACTTTCAATTTCATTTATATATAAAATCTTTACTAAACACTAAAATATAATTTATATTTGAAGTATATTTTGTATTTAAAAATCCAAAATAATCTTAATAGAAACTTTTCGAACATCACGTGATGTCACATGACATGACAAAACGTGACGTAGCCGCCTTATTGAATGGTATAAAAACCCTGAAGGCAGATGCCAAAGGCAGAAGGAAAATGGGTACTGTATTGGTAGTACCGGTGGTAGTAGCACCAGCAGTGAAACCTAGAGACTATGTAGGATGTATTGAATGAGTATACAAAGTATAAAAGAATTGTAAGTGCAAGTGACTTTTGTGTTTTTGACTTTGGTTCAAATAAATTTGTTTGTCTTCTCAACAAAGTAGTGATCTGTGTAGAGAACCTTTTAGACTGTCCAGTTAATTTGGACTTATGTATGGACAAATTTCTGAGGATTTGCAGTGAAATGTTTTGAGTGCGTAACTTAAATATTGAGCACCGGTGCAACATTTCATGTTGAAGTAAGCGAGCGATTCCCGCACTAGGAGGACGTCTGGTTTATTTGCACTGGGCGAGGGGCAGCGCGACCACGCACTCTTTTTACGCAGCACGTCGCGGGAAATCCCCACAGCTAGGAAAATTCATCCAACGGTAGCCTAAGCGCGGGCTGGTAATTCCCTAGTCTGACCGCTTGATTATCTCTGACCAGTGGTGCGGGATAACCAGTGGCATAGATAATTACAGATCTTCATTTTCATCCACATAATTATTTACTCTCTAAATAACAATTTAAGTGCCTGGCAAAGGGTTCAACGAACCGCATTCATAAAACTTATCTACCGTTCCAGCCTCTAATAGCGTGTTGGGAAATGAAATATCTAAATCTTTCCGTTCACGATCTGATTTATTTTATTACGATGTTTTATGTCTCCTTACGTAGGTGGGTGCTAACAAAATCTGTTCACATTCTGAGGAGAAAAATGGTGAAAGAAATTTCGCAAATAGATCTCGCGGCAACGAATAAAGCCTTTCGTTACCACTTCAGCTTATGCACCATTTTCTTTCCATTCTCTCTCCTGTATCGCGACAATACGAAACGGGCTGCTGTTAACTGAATGTTAATCCCCTGTCTGCCTCATTTGATGAGAATCCCGCACTGCGCAACAATACTACGAAAGTATTGAAGTATTGTAGTAACGGCAGTTTATTTAATAGGAATGTTACATCTTCTAAGTGTTCTACCTATGAAAGGTAGCCTTTGTTTCGCTTTCCCCACGATATTTTCTATGTGTTCTTTCCAATTTAGCTTGCTCTTAATTGTAGCCCATAGAAATTTAGTTGAATATAAGGCCTTTAGATCTGACTGATTTTGTCGTGTAAATGAAGTTTAACAGATTTCTTTTAGTTCTCATTAGGACGACTTCAATCTTTTCATTATTTAGGAGTTGTTGCCAGCTTACACACCCTGCAGATGTCTTACTTAAATCGTTTTGAAGTTGCTTTTGATTTTCTGAAGACTTTTCAGTCTGAGAGAGTTGCTAAAATTGTCTCCTAATTAAGTTATTCTTCTTGGGAAATAGGGGGTGGAGGGAGGGAGTAGAGAAACGCTCAGTTTCTATTCAAGTATCGGTATCCCAAAATACCAGATGCTGAACTTATTTGTCAAATTATTTCAACGGATACAATTATTAATTATTGGATCACGGATTGCGAAGTAAACAACTACGCCCCTGCAAATGTTGCATAGCTCGCAGTTTTTCAACAATTTTCAACTCATTTTCATTCTTTCCTGATTACAGCGCCATCTATCATGAAAAGAAAAATGTTTCAAGCCAAAGTTAATTTTTTTCACGGAGAAAGAAAATCTCCAATTAAAAAAATAGGGGATCCCACAGGTGGTGCAGGGGAGTCGAGATCTATGTTATTGCATGGTCCTCTTCGAGGAGAACAACTTTTATTACATCTTTTTTAAAATGCGATTTGTGATTTTCCAAATGTACCGAAAAACAGTTTTAAATGCCTCACTCTGTATATATTATTTACGTATTACTCTATCATGTTCTATTACAGCTATAGATTTTTTTAGGCATTCCATTCCCTCATAAACAGAAGAGATTATTTTGTTTCTTATAGAAAGCAGAGATTAAAAATATTTTCTTTCGAAAGCAACGAAAATATGACAACAAAAATAGCGCATAAATACGAAACCAAGATGCCCACTAAGAAATTACTGGTCAGTGGGCAGTTAGTATTGAAAATTCCTCTGACCCAATTTAATGTATGAACGTTAAAACAAGATTTCCGCCCTATATTATAAAGACGTTTTAGAGTTGCGGTAGCTGTGAGTATTTGCATCCTATGCAGCGTTCGGTTGCTTTTGTATTCCAACCTCAGTCGACGTAGCTATAGAAATCACAGCCAATACTTCCTGTTGATATTTTGCGTATATAGGTATCACTGATGGATTTGTTAGTTACCGGAACATAGTATTTCAGTCACCGCAAGTCCGTGCCTGTTACGACTGATCAAGAACGTTGCTAGGAGACGATATCGCTGTTATTGCTGGAACTGTGGCAATTCGCTGCGTATTAATGAGTGACCATTAACGACGCAGGCGAAGCTATTAGGAAGAACTGGCAGCATTACCTAATAGTCTCTCTACTAAGTCGTCAGCTCCAACCACTTCTAATTGTATGTCGGATCACTTCTCAGTGAAAGTACACGAGACTGTTGACATTCGATTATTGCAAAAGATTTCGTAGGGTTGAATTTTACAATAGACGAAACAGACGTAGCGTGCAATGTTGGTGACACTGGTTGATTCCCGAGAATTTTGTTAGCCAATCGGGTGATAGTTAAGATATCCAATGAGATTTGCCGATTTCTTTTCGCGGAATATCTGAATGCATATTTTATACAACACTTTGATTTGCCCATAAAATAACATCTGCCTACATCAAGTGAGATGTTTTTTAGAATATAAAGACATTGTTTTGGGATTATCTGTGAGCGGAATGAAACACTTGTACCCATCCAGTGATTTTTTTTAAACAAAATAAAACACACTTGAGCTCAGTATATCTGCACGAGAACCTGTTGTCCACAGGGCTTAAAAGAAACGTAATGTACGATTTGATTTCCAAAGAGTATGCGAGGAGAGGGAACAGCGAGACGTAAAAATTGAGAATAAAATTACCCTTTCCAAACGTAGGTTTATTGGCATAATATCCTATGGTAACAATGTATATTATGCTCAAGTATGTGCAAAGTGGTAAAATTATGTTTTGCGACATTTCCTTCATTTAAAAAACATTAACTCGTTTTAAAATTAATTGATTTTTCCGTCGGTACTTGACATAACATAATAATATCAATTATATTAAATCATTTTAGTTCTGAAGCAAGTAGGAGTAAAGTATAGGGAGCGTAAGATTATTTACAACTTGTACAAAAACCAGACAGCGATTGTCAGAGTTGATGGGCATGGAAGGGATGCAGTGGTTGGAAAGGGAGTAAGACAGGGTTGTAGCCTTTCTCCATTGTTATTCAATTTGTACTTTGAGCAAGCTATAAAGGAAAGCAAGGAGAAATTTGGAGAAAGAATTAAAGTTCAGGGTGAAGAAATAAAAACATTGCGTTTTGCCGATGACATTGTATTTCCGTCAGAGACAGCAAAGGGCCTGGAGGAGCAGTTGAACGGAATGGACCGTGTGTTGAAAGGAACATATAAGATGAATATTAACAAGAGCAAAACAAGGGTAATGGAGTGCAGTCTAAGAAAATCAGGTGATGCTGAAGGAATTAGAGTAGGTAACGAAACAATAAAGGAGGTAGATGAGTTTTGTTATTTGGGCAGTAAAATAACAAATGATGGTCGCAGTACAGAGGATATAAAATGCAGAATGGCAATGGGTAGAAAGGCGTTCTTGAAAAATAGAAATTTGTTAACCTCGAATATTGATTTAAGCCTAAGGAAGTCCTTTCTGAAGGCATTTGTGAGGAGTGTTTCCTTGTATGGAAGTGAAACATGGACGATAAACAGTGCGGACAGAAAGAGGATTGAGGCTTTTGAAATGTGGTGCTACAGAAGAATGCTGAAGATTAGGTGGGTGGATCGCGTAACTAATGAAGTAGTACTGAACAGAATTGTGGAGAAAAGGAATTTCTGGCATACCTTGACTAAAAGAAGGGATAGATTGGTGGGACACATTCTTAGACATCAAGGAATTGTGAATTTAGCCTTGGAGGGAAGTGTGTGGGGTAAAAACCGCAGAGGAAGACCAAGAAATGGATACAGTAAGCAGATTCAAACAGATGTAGATTGCCGTTCTTATGTGGAGTTGAAGAGGCTTGCGCAGGATAGGGTACTGTACTACATAGACTTCCCAAGGAAGTGGCACAAAAGGAAATGAAACATATTTCTCAGGCTAGTAGTGGAGAACGTGGTGTCTTAGTGACCACCTGTTGCATAATCAGTGCAGCAGGTACTTTCTTGCTCCCAGCAATGGTATTTCCTCGAGTATATTTTAAACAACACATGATAACTAGTGCACCAACAGGCACCCTGGGATTAGCAACAAAGACTGGCTGGATGAATAGCGAACCTTTTTGTAGATATCATGAAACATTTCATCCACCACTCCAACAGTAGCAAAGACAATCGTTCACTTCTAATTTTCGACAATCACGAAAGTCACATGTCTATTGACATGATAGATGTAGCAAAAGCCAATGGCGTTGTTATGCTAACTATACCTCCACATATCTCAAACAAACTGCAGCCTCTAGATGTAGGGGTGTTCTCCTCATTCAAGGGAAGTTATTATGCAGCATTAAATTCAAAACTCCTACAAAATAAAGGCGTTCCTCTTACTATTTATGACGTGGATGCATATGTCAAAATTGCTCATGACAGATCAATGACACGCACTAACATATGTTCTGCCTTCAAGAAAAGTGGAATCTTTCCATTTGATAAAGGCAGCTTCACTGATGAAGATTTAAAGATCAGCAACGTAACAGAGTTGTGGACGACAATGGAACAACTGCTCTATTATAACAAGAATGCACAATCTGGACAAGTGTCTGGCGATGTCAGCCAGTCACAAGATCTGCAGCAAGCAGGACCATCTGCAGTGCTTAATACTCAAACACCTATTCCTAAAGGATAGTCGCCTGAAATAATTCGAGGATATCCAAAAGCAGACAACAGGAAGAAGAACAATAAACGTATGAAAGGACGAAGTTTAATTGCAACTGATACACCAGTGAAAAATTTGCTACAAAGATCCCAATAAAAAGGCCAATAGGAAGCTTTATGAGCAGGAATCAGATGAAGAAAATAGTGAGGTTCATTATAAAGAGAGCGATGACAACCTGCATGAGTCTGGTGAATCTGAATACAACTTTGAAGAATTGGACAAATTACCAGAAAAAGATGATTTCGTTTTGACCAAATTTGAACTTAGAAACAAAACACCAGTTTACTATGTCAGGCAATTTTTGAAATCAAAGGATGACTCAGGGGACTATCTGGTATCATTTATGAGAAAAAGTGAAAAAAGGGGAAGTTCTTTTTCCCTCAAGTTAAGGAAGAAGCATTTGTTCCAGCTATCAACACGTGCTTCCAAAACCTATTAATGATGGTGTGACAAAGAGAGAAAAATCATATTTCAAATTTGGATCAGCTTACTGTCCATCGATGTTCGCTAATTTCAAAAGAAGACCTACGATTCTGTGCCTACAGGTTAATTATATGATGTTTAAGTGGAATATATGTAAACATTAGTTTTAAATTACATTTGACACTTACTGTATATGCTAAATAGGTTCTGCTAAGAAACTGTTTAAACTGGTTCATTGTACCCCGCATGTGGGGCACTATTAACCATTTACCAATTTTTCTTCAAATGCTTGTAGTGTAGCTTAAAATAAATTACTCGTGGAGCAGTCATATAAGACCATTTGATACTTGAATGATTAAACTTTCTAAACTTACAATTACAGCTCTGTAATAAAATTATTGGATGAGTTAAATTGAAAAATATTTTTTATGGTTCAATGTGCCCCACTCTCCCCTAATATCGAGTATCCACAGTACCAAAGACCGGTGTTGGTAAAGCTGTTGTTATTTTTACTCTGATGACACGTATGAAAAGTTTCCGAAAGGATTATGGCGCCCGAAGGCAATTAACAAACACTGAACGCGGAATGGTAATGGAGCTGAACGCATTGGACATTCCGTTTCCGTAATAGAGTGCCGAGAATAACAAATTCGAGCCATTATCTCTGACGATCTGCATTTGATGAGCGAGAGCACCAGCGTTTCCGTGTAGTCGTCGGTGCTAACGCTGCGAGAAATAAACCAGAAATCAAAGTGTGACGTGCGACGAATGTATTGGTTACGACAGTGCAGCCAAATTTGGTATTAATGGGCTGTGGTAGCAGACGACAGACTCGAGTGGATCAAAACAAAATGTCCAGACACTCTGTGGCGAAAATGGTTCTGAAACAAAGGATGACACACTAAAGGCTGAAATACTAAATGTCTTTTTACAAAGCTGTTTCACAGAGGAAGACTGCACTGTACTTCCTTCTCTAGATCGTCACACAGATGACAAAATGACAGATATCGAAATAAATGACAGGAATAGAAAAACAATTAAAATCGCTCAAAAGAGGAAAGATCGCTTGACCTGATGGGATACCAGTTCGATTTTACACAGAGTACACGAAGGAACTTGCCCCTCCCCCCCCCCCTCTCTTCTTTCAATGGTGTACCGTAGGTCTCTTAGAAGAGAGCAGCGTTCCAAAAGCTTGGATAAGGGCGCAGGTCATCCCCGTTTTCTAAGAAGGGCCATCGAACAGATGTGCAGAACAATACGCCTTTAACTTCGGTCAGTTGTAGAATATTGGAATACGTATTATGTTAGAGTATAATGACTTTCCTGAAAACTAGAAATCTGCTCTGCTGGAAGCAGCATGGGTTTCGAAAACGACGATCGTGTGAAACCCAGCTCGCGCTATTCGTCCACCATAGACACGGGTTCCCAGGTAGATGCCGTGTTTCTTGACCTCCACAAGGCGTTTGATACAGTTCCCCCACAGTCGTTTGATGAACAAAAGTAAGAGCATTTGGTATATCGGACCATTTGTGTGACTGGATTGAAGAGTTCTTAGATAACAGAACGTAGCATGACATTTCCAATGGAGATAAGTCTTCCGAAATAAGAGTGTTGTCAGATGTGCCACAGGGGAGTGTCGTGGATCCGTTGCTATTAACGATATATATATAAATGATCTTGTGGAAAACAGTGAAAGCTCACTGAGGCCTTTTGCGGACGATGCTGTAGAATAGAGAGGGGTTGTAACAATGGAAAATTGTATTGAAATGGAGGAGGCTCTGCAACGAATTGAAGCATAGTGCAGGGAATGACAACTGAATCTCGATGTAGACAAGTGTAATGTGCTGCGAATACATAGGAAGAAAGGTCCTTTATCATTTAGCTACACTATAGAAGGTCAGCATGTGGAAGCAGTTAATTCCATAAATTAACTGGCAGTAGGTGTTAGGGGTGATTTAAAATGGAATGACCATATAAAATTAATCGTCGGTAAAGCAGATGCCAGACTGAGATTCATTGGAAGGATCCTAAGGAAACGCAGTATTAAAACAAAGGAAGTAAGTAACAGTCATGGAGGTAAGTACCTCCATGGTTACAGTGCACTTGTTCTCCCTCTGCTTCCCTCACCGGTGTGGGATCCGTACCAGGTGGGGTTGATAGAGGAGGTAGAGGGGATCCAAAGGAGAGCAGCGCGCTTCGTTACAGGATCATTTGGTAATCGTGAAAGGGTTACGGAAATGCTCGATAAACTCCAGTGGAAGACTCTGCATGAAAGACGCTCTGTAGCTCGGTACAGTCTTTTGTCGAAGTTTCGAGAACATACCTTTACCGAGGAGTCTACAGATATTGCTCCCTCCTACGTATTTCTCGTGAGGAGATCATGAGGATAAAATCAAGAGAGATTAGAGCCCACACAGAGGCATACCGAAAATTTTTCTTTCCGCGAACAATACGAGACGGGAATACGAGGGAGGGTACACATGGTACCCCCTCCACACACCGACTGTGGCTTACGGAGTATGGGTGTGGATGTAGATTGCCTTTGCTAACAGCACATCTGCAGAGCTTCTCCTGGGGTCGTGACCATATCGGTTGGACCCTATACGACTGGAAAGAATTGGGTTGGTCAGCTGGTAAGAACTGATGAGTGTGGTGCAGGCCCTGTGAAGCCGTGGACCTAAGTTCCCAATGCATTAAGCAAGGTGGTGGTGACTATGATGGGCTGTTTTTTATGGAATGGATTGAGTCTATAAAGAGGGCGTGCCTTTGCATCCAGTTGTGAGCAGGAATAGGTCAGTCAACTCTGACTTAACTAAGTACTTGGCATTATTATTCAAATCTATAGTAGGAGAAAGTTGATTGTCGAGATAGAAATATTGAAACATTTCGACAGTTTTGGGAGGCTGAAAGAAATTCAATGACAAAGTTGAAAATTTGCGCTGGACCGCTATTCGAACCCGGATTTCCCGCTTCGCGGCAGAGATCAGCTGAAACCCTCAACTTGTAGCACACTACTATTGTAGAGCCCCTACCCATTGGTTCCTCTTGCTCGCAGCTTATACCGTATACCCGCAAGAGACCAAGCGTATGAATGCGTCCACATTGAAATTGCCATTTCCTGTTGTGGTCATAGTTACAATTATTAGTATGGTGTCTGTTCTTCTCCATAGAAAAGACACCATATCAATAATTGCAATAATAATATACCTCCTGATACGCCAAAGAATCGACAAATCTACTAAATGAAGATGTTCTACAACCTTAAAATTTCAGTGGAGAAGTTGCGGCCGAAGCGTGGTCCAATCAAATGCTTCTACTGTTTGGCTGCTATGTTCCGTCGATGGGACTGTGAAGTACTGTACCATCCATCATACTCCCCGGACTTAAGTCCTTGTGACTTTGATTTGATCAAGAAGATGAAGGAAGCACTTCGTGGCATTCGCTTCAGAACTGTCCCACAGATTCGATATGCTGTAGATCGCTCCATTCGCACCATTATAAAACAGGCTCTGCTAACGGTATACCACGCCTTCCACATCACTGGCAACAGGTTCTACACAATGCTGGTTGCTACTTTGAAGGACAGCAACAGGTGCAAACATGTAACGCTTTTGTACCGGTTTAAGTTCCAACACTCATAGATTGATTTCCCACCGCTGTCTCGGACATCTGCTAATAGGAATTCGTTGGTCATCGGGGCTCAATTCGACTAAACAATGGTGACAATTCTATTATAGTCAGTGAGATTTTAGGTGATCTACTGAGCTGATTGGCAGCCTCCGCAAGAGGAGCCTTAACTCAAATTCGAAATTTTCCTATCCTACCTTTCTCGTCAGAATAATGTGCTTTCTGACGTAATACCTGATTCTGATTAGACATACCATGATTTACGTAAATTTCAATTGTAGACTGACTATAAAAATCCGTGCTAAATGCCAAAATGAACGTTTTGAGTAAAATGCAAAAAACATCCTAAAATGAACAGTTTGTCTTTATGTGCAATTTGTTTTCTCCTTAATTTGGGTCGACTGTTAATCTTTAAGGACTTATTACAGTTGAATTGACCATTCAATTTTTATCTTTATGAAAAAAATATTTTCCTGATAGAAAATAAGAAAAGGGCTATGTGCCATACCCTCTACTGTAAAAACCGGGCTATGTCCAAAATTCAAGTAAATGGAAAGCCGTATTGGACTTTGTGGTCTGGATGAAAGTCAACAAAGGCGTCATACATTCTCTGATAATTCAAATCTTGGCTTAAACACATAAGTGAACTTCTGGTCCTGGTGTAATGACTTTCCTCTTGTAGGAAAATTGCTGTGTGTTCAAATATACGCTGTGCATCATCACCTGTGTACTTCCTCTCTTGGTTACATTCAACGTACGTAACGTCACCACACTTTTTCGATTTAACCAATGTTTCAATCCTACGCATTGTGATGCCATGGATTTCCATTAATGTTTGCTTGCACACTTGTTTATGATCACCTTTGTCATCAGGAATCGTATAAAATACACTGGCCTGCCTTCTACTTTCTGTCGAATCTGTGCACGACCCATGTCGCCTACGTTTAATACTTATGTTTTCCATTAGATAGGAATTCAACTAGTTCATAAAACTGATTGAAGATGTTTAGGTTTTGTTTGAAGGCAATGCTTCTGCGTAGATGTGGGCATCGGCATGAAACCTACATAAAAGGCCATTAGAAGTAAACACTGTGTCTAATAAGCTGTTTTTCACTACTTTGCACTCAGAACAAAAACGCATATACGAACAACTGTGACATTAAAAGCCGAAGGAATACAACTTTGAGCTGTTAATAAACAACCTAGGTCTATGACGTTATAGAGGTATTTAAACCTACCGCAACAGGAAGAGGTTGTTTCTCAGGCACTGTCACAATCTGGCTGTTCTTGTAGGACTTCCCTTCTGCTCTAAGCTTATTTACCACTTCCATTACAGAAAAAGCACAAAATGAATAGTTACTGCTTGCTACACGATGGAACAACTCAAACAGTAATAAGAAAGCTCACGTGCACCTCTGGCCACTGGCACATAGTCTAGATTTTACGTCACAACAGGTGGCACATAGATCGTTGGGCATTCTTGTGAGAAACATTAGAACTCCTTCCACGTCGAATAACAGATATCCCGCTTTTTACTGAGTAGTGTTAGGCATGTAGCCCACATTTTCACAATAAAACAAAATTTTTCATTTTTGGCACTTACCACGGATTTTATTTTCAGTCTACAATTATGTATTGAATTAATAATCAACATTCATAGCGAGTTTAGAAGAAGGAAGGAAGCTTAAGTTTTAACGTCCCGTCGATATCGTGGTCATTAGAGGCAAACTCACTCTGGGCTTGTTTGGGTGAGGATGGGGAAGGAAATCGGCCGTAAAGGAACTATCCCGGCATTTGCCTAGAGTGATTCAGGGAAATTATGAGAAACCTAAATCTGGATGGCAGGAGGTGGATTTGAAACAGTGTCCTTCCGAATGCGAGTCCAGAGTGTTACCACCGCGCCACGTCGGGCGAGTTCAGCGGGTATTCGTACCATAAAACGTCGGCTGGAAGACCCAACACGAAGGCTCACCTGGCAAACACTTTTCGCAACGTTCACAAAGAGAGCCGCCTTTTGGAAACTGTCCGGTTTGCAGCCGCCAAGGCCGCTTTCGTTTTCACCTTCAGTACGATGCGTGGAATGCTACACGACAAGAATTTGCGGCTGCGCTGGTCTTGAGATAATCGCACGTCTGAGTGGGATCAGTGAGGTAACTTCTGCAAGCGATGACGACGAATTTTGCCTCCTGCATCTCTGCACTGATATGCAGAACCCTCTTGAATGTTACGACTTCGCAAGGAAATACATCTTCAGTGACAAAGCCTCTTTTATCTGTCTGGAAAGGTCAGTTTACGCCACTGTCACATATTGGGGACTGAGAAGTTTCATTCAAACGTTCAAATGTTTGTAAGGCTATGAGAGCAAACTGCAGTGGACATCAGTCCCAAGACTTACAAACAGTTTCGGGACCGAGGTGGTGTCGGATTATCAAAAATGTAGGATTACTTTCTAAAATTGACTTTAGACTTCTAAGGCTATACGCTATAAATTGTTTTGTATAGTATTAAGTACTGTTCATGATATAATATTGAAACACGTCCACTGAATGAGTGGTCGTGTTCCAATTTGTGTTATTCATTACTCTAAACTGTTTCTCCACTATTAATATTGCTATTTGTATGTCTATTTTATTCCTTTATAAATGATCAATGCCCCATGCGAATTTATGTTTCTACCCAGGTTATTCAACTTGTATTTTCGTATGAATGTGGAAGGTTGATTTTAATATTGACTGACTGCCGCGCATTGGCTTACAGTCGCCTCCTTGTGCTTTGGGCCTCGTTTACTTTAGTTAAGAACGCATGGCTTCGCATGTAGTCTGCACTGTCGTCTGCTGGGTGGCCAAAGACAAGCTTACTAGGCAAGATGGCGAGGTGGCCTGTTCCTAGTATAGTACCAACATAATCATGGACGAAAGAGGTGACAAAAGAGACCTCTCTGGAGCTCTATTAGCGGGTATTATCTTCTTCAGGTACCGAGGATTGGTAGACAGTAGGCTCTGAAAGCACTCAGCATCGCTTTTAGCGCGCCCTACAACCGGTGCGTGGAGGAGAAGGCTTTGCACTTGGACTGAGGCTCCACTCTTGCCGCAAGCGCCGAAGTGAGTATATCATCGAATCATGCTGAGGGGATGGCATGCTTTTAGAACTTTACTTTGTTCTTGTTTTATCAGTGATAGTTTTTGTTGAGAAATGCTTTCGCTAAGTGAGTCGAAGTGTTTCTCAATTTACAGAACTCGAGTAATTCAGTTTAAAATTAGTATTTGCATTTTAATTCCAGTAATGATTTTGTGTCCGGTTTTCTCAAGTTAGAATACACGTGTGTCGCATTCAGCCTTTGTGTAAATTTCGTATGTTTGAATTTCCTTGCTGTTTTTAACTAACGTTTTCACGTTGTGTCTGTTTCCGCAAGCATGCTAAATTCTTTCTCGAAATTTGTTGGCTGATTCCGTCTTCCCTATCTTTGTATGACCGATTGCACAACGTGCTATGTAACGGGTATTACTTCAGCCTTCAGCCATGCTTTTCCTGATACTAGTTTTCTTCTATATGAATTCTCACGTGTGCTTTACTTGCTTATTCTAAATTAATCTCTTTTTGTAAATTCTATGTAATTCACCATGGTCAGACACCACATGGTACTTACGGATAGTAAGCCGCTGCCTCCCCACACATGAGTTCGTTTGGTACATAGTTTGATTTTAATTGTGCTTGAAGACACCCACCATCTCGTCAAAACCCCGCCGACTCTTCACTTTCCCGCTGCCATGAAGTGTTCCCGCTTGACTAACGTATCACAAGCATTATGTGTGTGTCTATGAGTGAATGAATGTGCTTGCCTTTATCCAATGTGTATTTACAAATTTCCTCAGATGTTACGTCCATATTCATAAAGGGCAGAAACAATTTTATTACGGGCAGTAACTTTGATTTAATTCACTTTTGTACATGGTGTGTGATTTATTGTGCTTGGTAGCGCTTTTACTACGAAGGAGAGCGAGAAAACAGCGCAAATGTCGTTACTGGGCACATCCGATGGTAAGTCAAAGGCTATTGTAAGGCCAGTTTCACAAATTACACGAACAGTTACAAAACCACGCAAATAAATTCTTTGAATGCTATCGAAAGAGTAAGGATAGTTTCGATACACCGCTTCAAGCAGTAGGACCGAATGTAACAAAACAAGATACGACGTGGATGAAGCGTGTAAGAGTTGAGGAGCGCTTAACAGTAACTTTGATCGTAGGACACTCACATTATTTCATGCAATAGTTTTGTATTTCATCCGACATTTGGTGTTATCATTTTACACTACTGATAAGATATATCAAGAAAATCGCATGAATGCTTTCTGAAATGTTGTGAGCCTGTAGGAATGAGGGCTGATGCGTGTGACATGCAGATAAGGGATTATTTTGTAAACTACTTTGTGACTCCCCACATTTATTTGCTCATTCATTTTATTGAATAGATGATTTAAAGTATCAAACCTCTGCCTTATAATTTCATGCTCCTCGCCCCATGTTTAATTGTCTATTCCTTTTTTAACATTAATTTTGTGTTTGTTAAAACGTTGGATGCTCCCTTAAGGAATGAGCAGTTAGATAAATTTCCGTTGCGCAAGTACTGTGGTCACTCGCAAAGTAATTTAGAGTAGCAGTGAGCATTTGAACTTGAATTTGCAAATCTCTACTGCCCGAGATTTTTAATTGAAAATTTAACAAGGTACTTTCAATATCCGTCATGTTAAATACAAATTGATTATTTACATACATATTTTAAAGTCATTGAGGTTTTAAAAAGTACAAATGTGTTTATAAGAAAAATTTATTAGGTATTTACTACAAAGATATACAAATAAATTCATCAAATGGTGTAGAAATAGCATATTTATCGACTAAAATCTCTGATTACTTTTCTTTCGTATAGGGTCCCTCATGGCTTTTTCTTGAATGTCTTTTAACATTCAAATCTACTCACAGTGGAGTTCCCTCTCTTTCCACCGACGAACCGCAGTGTTGTCAGGCGCCATTGTGACTCAACGGTGCATTTCACATCTGCGGCCACCTCTGTTGGATCGTCGTCTACAATGTGAGCCACAGTCTCCTGGATTGTCCTCCTCTGTCACTTCAGAATTAAGGTTATTGTGTAACATCAATCTTATCTGTTCTTCTGCATCTTCTTACGCATTGTTAATTTCATCGCAGAGTGTTAAGAGCAGCCTTGGCAATTTCGTTGTTATCGTCAGACATATTGTCTCTATCGTCCTTCTTTGGAAGAAGGTTGAGTTCTGACCAAATATATTTCCTAGACTTTATCGGAGTTGAAGGCTTGACTGGATACCACGAAAATGTTGGCTCCAAATTTATGCGATGTCTGCGTCAGGTTCGCTGACGATATCGATCATTTGGCGCTTTTTGTTATGTGCATTCATTGCTTTTATAACATTTTGATCCATCTGCTGAATCTGTGAAGTCGTATTTTTAGGCAAATACGCAGCCTCTATGTACCGTGAGCCTTTTTAACTATCAATTCCTCCTTTTCCGGGTGTTCTGAATAATTATTTAATAACAACACGGCCTTCAATGGCAGATTTCTACTCTTTAAGTGTTCTCTGACTTCTTGGATAAAATGGTTCTAAAACCAGGCTACAAATACTTTAGGTATTTCCATTGCGTGCAGCAGGATTAGCAGCTTTATTTAATTTGTTCATTTCTACATCTACATACATACTCCGCAATTCACCGTAAGGTGCGTGGCGGAGGGTACACTGTACCACTACTAGGCATTTCCTTTCCTATTCCACTCCCAAATTGAACGAGGAAAGAAAGAATGCCTATATGCCTCCGTACGAGCCCTAATTTCTCTTATCTTGTCTTTGTGATCTTTACGCGAAATGTAAGTAGGCGGCAGCAAGATCGTACTACACTCAGCTTCAAATTCCGGCCCTCTAAATTTACTTAACAGAAATTCACGAAAAGAACGTCGTCTTTCTTCCAGCGATCCCCAATTTAGTTGCCGGAGCATTTCCGTGACACTCGCGCATTGGTCAAACCTACCGGTAACAAATCTAGCTGCTCGCCTCTGAACCGCCTCTATGTCTTCCTTCAAACCGATCTGCTGCGGGTCCCAAATACTTGAGCAATACTCAAGACGTGGTCGTACAAGCGTTTTATACGCGGTCTCCTTTACAGGTGAAGTACATCTTCCCAAAATTCTCCCAATAAACCGAAGTCGGCTGTCTGCCTTACTCACAACTGTCCTTACATGCTCATTCCATTTCATATCGCTCTGCAATGTTACGCCTAGATATTTGAACGACGCGACAACATCAAGAAGCTCACTACCAATGCTGTATTCGAACATTATGGGATTGTTTTTCTACTCATGCGCATCACCTTACATTTTTCTACATTGAGAGCTAGCTGCCATTCTTCGCACCAACTAGAAATTTTGTCTAAGTCAACCTGTATGCTATTACAGTCAGTTACAGACGACACCCTCCCATACACCACAGCATCATCAGCAAACAGCCGCAAATTACAACTTACTCTGTCCATCAGATCATTTATATAGATTGAAAATAATAGCGGTCCAACCACACTCCCCTGGGGCACGCCTGACGATACACTCGTCTCTGATGAACACTCGCCGTCGAGAACAACGTACTGCGTTCTATTACTTAGGAAGTCTTCCAGCCAGACACAAATCTGTGAACCTATTCCATAAGCTCGTATCTTCGTTAGCAGTCTGCAGTGTGGCACCGCGTCGAACGCCTTTTTGAAGTCGAGAAAAACACAATCCGCCTGTTGCCCTTCGTCCATGGCTCGCAAGATGTCATGTGAGAAAAGGGCAAGCTGAGTTTCACATGAACGATGTTTCTTAAACCCGTGCTGATTCATGGAAAGAAGCTTTTCCGTTTCAAGGAAATTTACTATATTCGAACTGAGAATATGCTCCAAAATTCTACATGAAACCGATGTCAACGATATTGGCCTGTAATTGTATGGGTCAGTTCTCTTTCCTTTCTTATACACGGGAGTCACCTGCGCTTTTTTCCAATCACTAGGAACCTTGCACTGAATTAAAGATTCGCTATAAATGCAAGCTAAGTAGGGGGCCAATGCTGCAGAATAGTCTTCGTAAAACCGAACTGGTATTCCATCCGGACCAGCAGACTTTTTCGTATTTAGCTCTCTCAGCTGCTTCTCTACACCGGAAATACCTATTGCTATGTCCCCCATTTCGGAATTAGTACGTTGATCAAATGAGGGTATATTTGTGCGGTCCTCCTGCGTGAAAGATTTCTTAAAGGTTAAATTTAGAACTGTGATTGTTCGTCACAGTTGCTAATTGTTTTTATTAGTGGTAACCGATTTGGCATATCATCAGACAAGCGCCTAAATTGAAACTTTCTGGCAGATTAAAATTGTGTGCCGGAACCGGGACTCGAACCTAGGACCTTTGCCGGCAAGCGCACTACCGACTGTGCTATCCCGACACGACTCACGATGCCGCCTCACAACTTTACTTCCGCCAGTACCTCGCCTCCTACTTTCCAAACTTCACAGAAGCTCTCCAAACCATGCAAGACTAGCACTCCGCTGCAGAGTGAAAGTTTCATTCTGAAAACATCCCTTAGGCTGTGGCTAAGCCATGTCTGCACCACATCCTTTCTTCCAGGAGTGCTAGTCTTGCATGGTTCGCAGGAGAGCTTCTGTGAAGCTTAGAAAGTAGGAGGCGAGGTACTGGCGGAAGTAAAGTTGGGAGTAGGCATCGTGAGTCGTGTCGGGATAGCACAGTCGGTAGTGCGCCTGCCCGCCAATGGCAAATGTCCCAGGTTCGAGTCTCGGTTCCGGCACACAATTTTAATCTGCCAGGAAGTTTAATATCAGCGCACACTCCGCTGCAGAGTGAAAGTTTCATTCTAAGTGCCTAAATTAATTATTTTCCTTTGTATTTAGGAATTGATCTAATGATGATGTAATATCCAAAATCTGTTACCAGTGTTAAAAACATAATTTGCAACTGTGACGGACAAAAGAATGAACAAAATATTCTTTAGTGGGAGGAAGCGTCTATTGTGGCAGGAGTGTAGCTGTTTGCATCTGGAGTAATACGAGAGTCCTGCTGACTGCTTGATTGCTGACTATGACGCGCCGTCGGACTACCGAGCGTTTCGGATTGTCAAATGTAGGATTATTGCGAGTGTACTGTATTTGTGCTAATAACACATACACACACACCCATGCCTTTAGGAGGACTCGGACCTCCAACGGAGTACGGCTGCTCACTCCACAGCGAGACGCCTTAGAGCGCGCGGAACTATCACGCGGCGAAGCCACATTCATCTGACAAAAACGCACGAGATTCCGACACAGTTATCGTTTTCCGTGTCGTGTCCAACGAGAGAGACCGTGGATCCTACTTGTTCTTCGCCGAGACAACTGTCAATTGTCACCTACCTGGACGTACTGCAACTGTGGCTGACGCTACAATCCTAAACTGATAGCAGGGATTGCATCTTTCAACATTTTCGCAAGTGTCTTTGAGATTACGTAAACGATACGCTGTCGTGTGGCTAAGTGGAACGCGTTGTGGTCGCTAACCTGGCGGTACTCGGGTGGCCTCTACGCTCGCCGGACCAGCGCCTCGAGAGTTTTTCCCCCGTGGAGCAATATCACATCACGGACAGCGTCTAAGTTTCACCTCTGTCACGGGATCTGCGAGACTTGCCTCACAAGATCGGAGCGGGTGTTCTAACAGTCACACATAATGTGCCCTTCACGGGCAACAATGGCGTCCGAAACCCCCACGTGATACCCGCGCAGAAGATCATTGGTCTTCCACCTTGCTGTAATCGGTTGATGGTATGTTTCTGGCAGCATTTCCAGGTACCCGCCCCACCTGTCATCTAATATGAGGGGAATGTGCCACTTACATGTGAAAAGAAGTTTGCGCCAAATTTGCACAGTCGATTCTCAGTGATTTTGGACGTATCTGTACCGTGCAGCATGGTGCCTGGGTTTAAGGGCGGGGTCTGTCCATGGCCGTCTAGCACACTGTTTTGCAGACTGTTTGGTAGTTTGACAGTTGCCCACTGGTTGATCCCGTAGGAGCTCCCGGTCGTCTGACTTAGTTGCTGTCCTAGCATCTAAGGCGACTAATACTAGATGAACAGTACCTATAGTTTGAAATCGATTCCAGGTCCTTGCCACATCACTAGGGGTAGGATGTCAAACGGACTGACTTGGAGGAAGAGAGACACATGACTTAATTTTCTCCGTTTATACTTTTATAAATAAATTCATAAAACTTTATCAGCATGACCAGGAAGGATTCAGGATTCACACTCATAGCAATAGAAGTTCAAAAACAAAACAAAAGAATTTCTTTTACATGTTAATTTTTTCACTTACTATTGGCTGCATTTGTTGCTTTAGGTGCACTTTTGTTCATTAGTGAGATAGATTCTTCGATGTATTTTACACAGCATACAAACCATACTTACGGGTGTATAAATAAAACCCCAGAATTTTGAACTACAAAATTTGAGCTTAAAAAAAAACAAAAAAAAAAACAAAACAAAAAAAAAAAAAAAAAAAAAAACATGAAGTTTAAAATGTAACAGGTCATTCATTTTTCCATAAATTAAATAAATTCTAGAGTTTCATACACCTGTAAGTATGGTTTGTATGCTGTGCAAAATTCATCTCATTCAAAATTCATTCTCATCTTACTTATGAAGAAAAGTGTACATATAGCAACAAATGCAGACGATAGTAATTAAAAAATTATGAAATTTCACATGTAATAAAAATATTTTATGTTTTTGAACTTCGCCTGCTAAGAGTGTGAATTCTGACTGCTTCCTGGTCAGGTTGACAAAGTTTTATGAATTTATTTCTAAAAGTAATGACAGAACAAATTAATATGTCCTGTGGTGCCTAACCTGCTCCAAGTAGGGCCGTTTGACGTCCTACCCCTCTTAGCAATAAACTTCCTTTCGCCATCGGTCAAGGTCTGCATAATGTCTACAAAAACGCCCTAATCTGTTTCTACACTTTGTGCAATGAAGATATAAATGTAACTGCATCAACTATATCAAACGAAATGTTATGCTTTCGCTAGATCGGCCTACAGGCAAGTTTGTTTACATTTTATGACAGTTGAAATTATGTCGACGCAAATTCAGGAGGAATAGGTCTATAGTATACACTTATGATGCAGTACATTATGTGTGTAGTTTCAAAATTATTCTAACGACATAAAATGTAAGCAACATTTTCGTACAAATAACGTTGTTTTAGGTTATATTCATCGGTAGAGTTCAAAGTGTTCATTAGGCCTTATTACATTACAGTGTCAATATATCTATCGTATAAAGCGTTTATTCGCACTAAACGTGAAGTGAGTGTCGGAAACACTTTCACGAAGCCGCGGTGGACTGACCGAGCGATATACGGCGCTTTGCTACGGAACGCGCGGTTGCTCGCCGTCGGAGGTTAGAGACGTCCCTTGGGTGTTTCTTTGTGTGTGTGTGTGTGTGTGTGTATTTGTTTGTTGTCCTTAGGTTAGTTTAACTTAGTTTAAGTAGTTTCCAAGCCTAGGGACTAATAACCAACACGTCCATCACACCCGCCATTACAATCTAGTGTGAGTCCATGTAATAAATTTTAAAATTTAGATATTTGTTGCCCAATAATGAGCCACACATATGGCCTTGTCTTTAGCTAGCCGTAAATCCAGGGGGGTACAGCATGTGCTGAGGTTTGGGCACGTCAGTGAGTGGTCGTCCGTCTGGGCATTCCCACAGTCGCACAGAGGTTCCCCGTCGAGTTAGCTCCATCTGGAAAGGTTGAACTTGTAATTTTGAAACCCAGTCCTCAGCCTGTTGGGAGCCTTCCAGGTTGTAAAGGGTTTGTTACCTCCAGCTGCAAGTTGTTCTTTCAGGGCCAAGATAGTGTTATCTGTTGCCTCCTTCCATAGCTGACGCCTCCTCTCTCCGACAGTGACGTCGATTGGCTCTGACGTCCAAAAGAAGCTTCTTCTTGAGCAAAGCCGCCTAGGCTGTTGTTGGCGGCCATGTAAAGGATGACAATAATCTGTTATTTGTTTCTTCCTCTCCACTTCGGTAGCTACTTGCCGCCGTGTGCTACGGGGAGCTGTCCCTATGAGAGAGTAGATCTTCTCTGTCGTCATGGGTCTCAAACACTCCGATATGATGCGGGCTGATTCATTTACGGGCACGTCGATATGTTTCACGTGGGCCGAACTCTTCCACACAGGCGCGGCATATTCAGCTGCCTACAGACTAAAGTGCCATGGCTGTTGTTCGAAGCACTTATAGGAAAGAAGTGAAGTCTCACAGATTACAAACATTTGAATTTGATTTGAAACTCAGCCGCGAACTGCGCTATCACTGGAGGGAAATCGGCTCGCCAACTTGTCTGCAGAGGTGCACGTTCCAAGGGCGTTCACGCTGGCTGCCCGTGCCGCCTTACGCCGTAGCAGACTGGCTTCTGCGTCTCTTGTGAGCCAGATCGACAATCGCGCAGCAGGTGGCAGGTAACGAAGCCAGACTGGTTTCTCTCTGTTTCCTTGCTGCCGCGTTCGCGACACATTTGCCTTGCTTTCATCAGTCTGCTTCGGAGTGAGTATTGGTATCCAAGTAACTATTTTCGGTAGTTCAATTCCTTCCTCCATCACCATTCACCACACTATGAGAATCATTTATCGTAGAAAGCGTGGCGTATCATTAATCTGGGAAACGAATTCCGACAGAAGACACCCTCATTTGATGAACATGACACGGTTGTTGCAGAAATACAGCTTCCGAGAGATGGCACGCTCTCTGCTGACAGGCGGGTCGCAATCGGAAAAAGCGTGAGTTCCGTATTCCGAACGATATTACACTCTGAAAAATCCGTCTGATTAGTTTCTCATGAAAAGAACAACCCGCTCGCTCCTGACTCACGCTGATGCTTAACAGACAGAAAGTCCTTACGGAGGCACATTACCCCTAAAGAACTATTCCGTTACAAATCGAATAATCAGCAGTCTCTGTTGCTATTACTGTGTTTCTTTTACCCGATTAAGCGTTTCGCGTGGTTGGCCAGTAATAAACGTGATCCTACTGTGGCACCGACTCTTCTTTTGCTATGGTGAGTTTTATCATACAAAAACATTTTATTAATTTTCGTACTGTACCTCTCCAGTCCCTAGTTATTTCACTTCAAGCAGCCGTTATATACTTTGTACTTTTACCTCTTTTATAGGGGTCCTTAACGACAGTATGATAAAACTGTTGAAATGCTCTCACCACCATCAAATCCATCAGAAGCCCATTTCTCCACAAAAGTACGTTCCAATTTGTCCAAAAGTGTTCACCTTACCCTTATGAGATTCGATCGTGTACCTGAAATAAAACATTTTCCTGTGGTTCCAGTTGCCCAACCACGCGAAACGCGTAATTTGATAAAATAAACAGGAAAATTACAGCAGAGACTACTAATTATTTGATTAATTTACCACTGTTGCTGCACCAGCCACCACCGTGGAACGGAATGAAATGTGTTTCGTTATAAATATACGGAGAGATGTAATCGGAATTTTTCCGAAACGAAAAACATTCTCCACCATACATAGAACTAAATTATTACAGAAAATGTTTTTTCATAAAGCAATACAGGAATTCACACAATTCAATCATACAGATGACAGAATGGACCAATAGAATCAGACGAATGTCGTTATAAATACATACAATGACTCTAATTTAGTTACAAGAAAATTTCCAAACCCTTTGTGAATATATCGAAACACATTATTTTTGACAACGAGACGAAGTCCAAACGGTGGAAAAAAAGGTACTGCTCAGTCTAGTTAAGTTACAATGTTGTTTGATGAGGAACAAGGTAATTAGGTTGAGGCTCCGAAAATGATAACACTATTACTCTATACTTTGGATGTCGATATTTTAAAAGAATGCGAAATCCGATATATAGATAGAAAATGTTTTTTCATAAAGCAATACAGGAATTCACACAATTCAATCATACAGATGACAGAATGGACCAATAGAATCAGACGAATGTCGTTATAAATACATACAATGACTCTAATTTAGTTACAAGAAAATTTCCAAACCCTTTGTGAATATATCGAAACACATTATTTTTGACAACGAGACGAAGTCCAAACGGTGGAAAAAAAGGTACTGCTCAGTCTAGTTAAGTTACAATGTTGTTTGATGAGGAACAAGGTAATTAGGTTGAGGCTCCGAAAATGATAACACTATTACTCTATACGTTGGATGTCGATATTTTAAAAGAATGCGAAATCCGATATATAGATAATTAAAAAATGTCATTATCAGCCCACGATATATGAAGAAAATATCGATATAGCGGGCTCTATAAATACCGCCTTCACATTGTAAATATACTGCCGGTTTTATGGTTGTATATTTAAGAACTTGAATTGTTATTAGATATTCCGTACAACAACAAGCTATCAGTCTACCTATGCCCCTTTCAGCAAGAATTTAAAGAAAAACATGTTGTTGTTGTTGTTGTGGTCTTCAGTCCAGAGACTGGTTTGATGCAGCTCTCCACCCTACTCTATCCTGAGCAAGCCTTTTCATCTCCTCATAAGAACGACAACCCACATCCACTTGAATCTGCTTACTATACGCGTCTCTTGGCCTCCCTCTGCGGTTTTTACCCCACACACTTCCCTCCAACGCTAAATTCACAATTCCTTGATGTCTAAGAATGTGTCCTACCAATCTATCCCTTCTTTTAGTCAAGGTATGCCAGAAATTTCTTTTCTCCCCAATTCTGTTCAGTACCTCCTCATTAGTTACGCGATCCACCCACCTAATCTTCAGCATTCTTCTGTAGCACCACATTTCAAAAGCCTCTATCCTCTTCCTGTCCGCACTGCTTATTGTCCATGTTTCACTCCCATACAAGGCAACACTCCATACAAATGCCTTCAGAAAGGACTTCCTTAGGCTTAAATCAATATTCGATGTTAACAAATTTCTCTTTTTCAAATACGCCTTTCTACCCATTGCCATTCTGCATTTTATATCATCTGTACTGCGACCATCATTTGTTATTTTACTGCCCAAGTAACAAAACTCATCTACCTCCTTTATTGTTTCGTTACCTAATCTAATTCCTTCAGCATCACCTGATTTTCTTACACTGCACTCCATTACCCTAGTTTTACTCTTGTTAATGTTCATCTTATATGCACCTTTCAGCGCACTGTCCATTCCGTTCAATTGCTCTTCCAGGTCCTTTGCTGTATCTGACAGAATTACTATGTCGTCGGCAAAACGCAATGTTTTTAATTCTTCACCCTGAACTTTAATTCCTTCTCCAACTTTCTCCTTGCTTTCCTTTATAGCTTGCTCAATGTACAAATTGAACAACATTGGGGAAAGGCTACAACCCTGTCTTACTCCCTTTCCAACCACTGCATCCCTTTCATGCCCTTCAACTCTGACGACCGCTGTCTGGTTGTTGTACAAGTTGTAAATAACCTTACGTTCCCTATATTTTACTCCTGCTTGCTTCAGAACTTGAAAGAGTTTATTCCAATCAACATTGTCAAAAGCCTTCTCAAAATCTACAAACGCTAGAAATGTTGGTTTGCCTTTTCTTAATCTATCTTCTAGGATAAGCCGTAAAGTGAGTATTGCCTCCCGTGTTCCTACATTTCTCCTGAACCCAAACTGATCTTCCCCGAGGTCGGCTTCTACCAGCTTTTCCATCCTTCTGTATATAATTCGGGTTAATATTTTGCAACCATGACTTATTAAACTGATGGTTCTGTAGTTTTCACACCTGTCTGCACCCGCTTTCTTTGGAATGGGATTATAACATTTTTCTTAAAGTCTGAGGGTACGTCACCTGTCTAATACATCTTACACACAATGTGAAACAATTTTGTCATGGCTGGTTCTCCCAGAGACTTCAGTAGCTCTGACGGGATATCATCTACTCCAGGGGCCTTGTTTCGACTTAGATCTTTCAGTGCTCTGTCAAATTCATCTCTTAGTATAGTATCTCCTATTTCATCATCATCTACATCCTCTTCCCTTCCTACAATAGTGTCTCGAAGTTCATTTCCTTTGTAGAGCCCCTCTATATACTCTTTCCACCTTTCAGCTTTCCCTTCTTTGCTGAGAACTGGTTTTCCATCAGTGTCCTTGATATTCATAGAGCTGTTTTTCTTATCGCCAAATGTTTCTTTTATTTTCCGGTAGGCTGTATCTATTTTCCCCCTATTTATACATTCTTCTACATCCTTGCATTTGCCTTCTAGCCATTCCTGCTTAGCCATTTTGCACTTCCTGTCAATCTCATTTCTTAGTCGTCTGTACTCCATTTTGCCTGTTTCATTTACTGCATTTTTATACTTTCTCCTTTCATCGATTAAATTTAGTATCTCCTGTGATATCCAAGGATTCTTTGTAGGTCTTGCCTTCCTACCTATTTTGTCCTCTGCTGCCTTCACTATTTCATCTCTCAATTTTACCCATTCCTCCTCAACGGTTTTATTTTCCGCTGTTTCTGTCAATTGTTGGCTGAAGCTCCCTCTGAAATTCTTAAGAACTTCAGGTTCCTTCAATTTATCTAGGTCCCATCTCCTTATTTTCCTACCTTTCTGTAGTTTCTTCAGTTTCAGCCTACAGTTCATAACCAACAAGTTATGGTCAGAGTCTATGTCTGCCCCTGGGTATGTCCTACACTTCAAAACCTGGTTCCGAAATCTATGTCTTATAAAATCTATCTGGTATCTCCCGGTGTCTCCTGGTCTCTTCCACGTATACAACCTTCTTTTGTGATTCTTAAACCAGGTGTTTGTTATAACTAAATTATGTTCCGTGCAAAACATATAATGTGAAAATCTGTAAGTTAATAATGAGACTTTTCAAGTAAAAAAGTTGTATTACAATATTTTTGGCTGACTGTTGCGTTAATTAACAACTGAGAGCATGGTTTAGTGTCAAAATATTTCATTCCAGTTAACCTCCTACACATTATTTTCTTAATTTGTCAATGGCCAGTGTAGGATGATGTACGAAAATAAAAATAAAAATATTTTAAACAGTTTAATCGTTGCAACAAGAAAATTTCATGTTTGGAATCTGGCAGGTAAGTTTCCTCATAAGGATACTAGGTTCCAAAATACATTTATCATTTGGTAACTGTGTCATATTCAGCAACTGTTTTTTAATTGCGGTTTTTAACTGAATTGGTGCGCTATTTCTTCACATCCATTCACACCGCCTCCCTGCAGTGCAAACGGTCTTCTTTTGTGTACTTGCTTCTCACAGTCATAGAGAAAGGTTGGACGGGATGATAGCCGAAAAAGAGTGTCACATTGATTTATATACAAATATGTTTCTTTAGAAGTCAAACTACAATAGAGCAACTTTTTACATTTTACAATTGGACTTCTGCTGCTTGTGTTTTACTTCCTTCCATATCTCGCATCCTAAGATGTCATCGTGCATTTGGGACACGTCGCGTCGATGCGCAAACAATTCTGGAAGATTCCACCGTAGAAACCGAATGCACCATTGTCTATGAAGTGTCCTTGGAAGAATATGTGGCCCAAAGGAATGGCCACCTGGGAGTCCCAACTATACATTCAATAGGAAACGTTGCTGATGTGCTGATTCAGGAAGAGTGTGCGCATTTACACCAAATCTCAGAGCAATCTGCTGGAAACTTAATCGATTAGTTTACGTTTCATTTTATTGGTAACGGTAAAATCTCGAAAAATGGTACTTGCGACAATTACATTACGTGCATATACAAGAAACAAGCAAAGAAGAAACTGAATCGATTATTGGATCATTACAGTTTAAAAACTCACAAGGTTATGATGAAATTTCAAGTAGAATTGTGAAGATCAGTACCTTCTCCTTTGGCTTTGTACATTGTGTCTTCAAGTGACGTTAGTTCCCCGATAGCCTGAAATACCCGTTATTGAAACCACTTTAAAATAATAGTGCAAAAGATAATGTAGATGATAACTGGGTAGTTATTGAGGCCAATATTTTTTTCTCGATATAACGAAAGAGTACCTTCTTGTGCAGAACATACAATACTTTCGCATAAAATGGAGTATTATGCCATTAGGGAAAAAGTTCAACAAGAGTGCACTTCATATTGAGAAAGTTGAAAGTATAAATTGCCATCCGTCAAAAAACAGTGAAGACGTTTGAATCTGATAGGATCGTTGAAAGTGGGTGGGGGGGGGGGGGAGAAGGCACTAGAGTGAAAACTATTACATGGATCACACTTTATTCTGCACTGTATAGAAAGGTGTACGTACATGAATCAGGAGGTTCATTTCAAAAATGTTTATAGCGGAATTAGTAACGTGAGAGATAAAACGTAGAAAAACAAATTCATGTCCAAAGGTCGTCGACCTACTAAATATCTGGAGAACGGAAAACGGAATTTCCAGGCTTTCAATGTCTTTTTCATCAATGTCCATGTTTCAGCACCATCCAGAATCCTTGAAATTTAGAAAATATTATTGCGATTGTTCTAGAAATCGTTGAAGAGAGACGGCAACTATCCATCGAAAAACTACCAAGTAAATTTCAAGAACCAACAGTAAGTGTTGAATGTAGGAATTTTCTAGAAACCACTGCTGTTACTCCAGTATAAATCGCGAAGCCTAGACTAATTATAACGTAGACCGTAACGTTTATATAATCGTTCATCCACACCTTGACTGAACGGAAAAAAAGCCTAACAGGGCAAGACAGGAAAACGTAGTTTTGTGTTATGGCTAAATTTGTTGTTCTTTGTGTTAAAAGTCGTTTTATTCCACCTCGTTAAAATGTTGCAAATTCGTTGTTCCTTGCGAAGTTTGTTGTTTCAAAATTAGGTCAATTTTAGTGTCATTTTTTCAATGAGAGTGTCATGTTGTTAATTTCGGTGTATTTTTTCTCAAATTCGGTACAATTTTTCACAAATTTGGTGCATTTTTAATCAAATACATGTGATTGTTTTCAACTTCGTTTTTTTTAAATTCAGACTCAGTTTTTTTTTTCAAAATCGGTGTAATTTTTTGCCAATTGGTGTCTTTATACCAAAATTGGCGTCTTTTACACTGATGTGTTTGTATAATATTGTTGCCCCTTTTTTTGCGATATTGGTGTCCTTTCGTCAAAATTGGTCTTTTTTTGCCAGAGACGCCTATTTGTGAAAGTCTATACCGATTTTTGCTAAATTCAAAACAATTTATCAAAAATCCTTATTTGTTACTAAATTCACTGCTATTTTTTTCGCCTATTTCAGTTTTAGTTTTTGACAAATTCAATGTTTTTTGCCAAATTTATGGCAGAATTTAATATTCTTTTTTCCAAATTTCGTATATTGTGTGTTTTTTCCCAAATTTGGTTCTTTTTTGCCAATTTCGTTGCTATTTTCGTCGTAACATGAAAATTTGTTTAACTTGAAATGAATTATCACTTTTCTAGACGAACCTAAGGTGTTTTGAGACTGGAACTCTAAACGCAATTTTAAAATTCAATACTACGAACATAAAAGATAAGTACCGTGCTTATATTTGTAACTATCGCTGTAGGAAAGATACAGATTTCACGTTGTCTCGTAAAGTTAATCGATTTCACAATATTTCCCTAAGAATCGCTATTTTCAAGTAATGTTTACCGTTTTTGGAAGATGTTCGTGTCCCTCCTGTGCTGTGGTCTTCGTAGTGGTCTGCAGAGTGCGGATGTAGAAGTAGAAGTATAGCTTCTTGTGTCGTTCAGTCGCGAACCGTACAGAGATAGTGCGGCGGCTGCTAGAAGGCCATCGCCGTAGCGCGGTTCGATATCATCTCGCAGCCTCGGGCCATGTTCCGTGCGGCCAGCGGCCGACCAAAACGAGGTGAGCCAGCGTGGCTCCCTCCAGGGCGAGCTTCGAAGCCGCATCTCTACCAAAACAGCACGCAGTTGCTAGTGCAAGGTCTGCACCTCGCGCTTCCAAAACTCGGTTCCCAGTCGGCCAGTCAAGGTCGCCAATACACGTACCTCCATTGAGTCACGGTCATCCAGATGGTGAGCGCACCAAGGTCGCGATGAAGACGAGAAACCGAACTTTTCGTACAAATATACGAGCCCCTTAAAGCACAAGTGGTTCAGCTCACTTTATCTTAGTTTCGACATATTTACTGTTTTATTAGAATTGTCATACAAAAATCAGATGAGTACTTTAAGTTTTCTCAATTACTTAAATGTCCTCAATTAACATAATTCTAACTAACATCCACATTTTCCTGAAAATTTCATATCTTATTGTACCTGTAAAAGTGTCCTAATGTAGTTACACCGCCGGTCGCGGTGGCCGAGGGGACTAAGACGCTCCAGTCACGGTCTGCACGGCCACTACGGTCGGGGGTTCGAATCCCCCCTCGGGCATGGATATTTGTGCCGTCATAGTTCGTAAGTAGTTCATAAGTAGTTTGTAAGTTTAGGGACTGATGACCCCGTAGTTAAGTCCCATAGACTATACAAACATTTGAAACATTTGTAGTTACACCACTTATGTTGTAACCAGAACGAGGATATTATTGACAACAAAAACATTCATGGTAGAGAAAAAAACCTGTATTTATAAGATTAATACACTCAATTAATATTACTTTTGTACTCATCATCACTGTTTTATCTGAGTTAGGTAGTGGCTCAAAGTCATCGGCATTCACACTAGAAAGAAGGATCTCGAAGTAACTGTAAGAATGTACAGCATAAGGTCCATCACATCATTTTTTTTTTTCCTTTGTGACTGGGCGTGGATCTCTGTAGAGCTTTTCGTGGCTGACGTTATGAACCCCGACAGGTCGCCCTCTTTTGCCTAAAGTTTAACTTTCGAAAGAACATGTCTTCCGAAAGAGTGTTCTGAAAGAGGATTGTGAATGCGTCACACTCCGCTGCATGTTCAACCATGACACAGGATATCCCTCACTGTCTTTCTTCCGTTTGATTTTTTTTTCAGCTGGTTCTCAACAGACAAAAAAATCATTGTTCGACATAACAGTGACGTGAAAGGGGTTTTTGTCTGTGACTTATCAACGATCTGGTACCAGTTTAAATCTGTTGCCTCTTGCTAAAATTTTCTATTGAAACAAAGTCCCGGTCATTCGGAAGGAAAAAAAATGACTGGTTACCATGAACTTTTGGTCAATTACTTCAATGTTGTCGTCTTCACTAAAAACAAGTTTAACGAAGGTCAAGGCCACTTTCCAGTTCCGGTTTTGACCTATAGATAAGTTAGTGTACATAACAACATGGTTTGCTGCTGATACTCGTGTTTTCATGTGTTTCATCAAACAGGCATCACTTTCTTGTGAACCTTTAAATCCAATCATTTCGTCTACATTTACATATATACTCCGCAATCCACCGTAAGGTGCTTGGCGGAGGGTCCCAACAATACATGAATCCTGCCTTTGATGACAGCCCATGGCAACCTAAATTGTACACTTGCACAGTGAATGACACGACTGCACCACTTGTGCTGTCAACCAACAGTAGGAGCCATTGACTGCAAAAACGTGTGCTGTTACCTGTGCGATTTGTATGTGAACTACAACTTACACTGTTTGTACAGTGGATAGCACGACTTTTTCTGAACAAAATCCTATCGCTGACTAAAAAAGTGGCTTTACACCACTTGTTCTTTAAGTATATATATATATATATATATATATATATATATATATATATATATATATATATATATATATATATATATATATACGCGTCACCTGTGTATGCCACAAACACACTTCTGCTAGATTACGATGACACGCCCCGATAACTTGGTGCTTTTACCTTACCTATAGCTTCATATATCGAAATCATACTTATTTAGTTGAATGTAGGTGAGGCAGTAATGTCATTAATTAAACAGTGTACGGCAAGAAGAATATCGACGTTGCTTAATATCAGTAAGGACTTTCCTCAGGAGTTGTTGCAAGGCAAATAGTCGTGACTCATAGGTACGTGATGAGGAGCTAGAATCGTTTTCAAGTTACAGGTGGTGTTCATGACCTTCCTAGTACTGGTTCCCCTTGGCCAACAAGTGCGGCAGAAGCCCGGTATACGCGACTCCTCGGCCGAAGGATGTCTGACGAAACTTTTATTATGATAAACATTGGCTTTGTGAGGGTCACCGGCAGGCAAGTGTCTAACAGACTCCACAATAATTCACCATATTCTAGACGACCGTGGAGAGGTCCGAACCTTATGTCGAGGCTCCGCATTGCACGGAATAGGTGGACCCAAAGTCAACTAGAACGGACTATGGACAACTGGAGCAAATTCTCTTCATACATTAATGCAGTTATGTCTGATAGTTGACGACGTCGATAACGTGTGTGCTGTCACTAGAGGACAGTAAGGTGGCGCGGATCAATGGTATTCTGAGCGGGTATCGTCTGCCAGTTGCGGACGCCATTGTTCCCCATAAACGAATTCGAAATATTTAAACATTTCGACCGTTTCAGGGCATTTAAATAAATCCATTGGCAAAGATGAAAATTTTTTACTGGCCCGCGAGTCGAACCCGGATTTCCCGCTTTGCTCGAGCACTACAATCGTGTGCTACAAGATGAGAATTTGGGTTGGAAGGGAAGCGTGCCTGGACAGCCTAATTGATTGAGGCGACCGCTGGACCAAAACGAGAAATCCGGGTTCGAATCCCGGTCCAGCACAAATTTTCATCTTTGCCAACGGATTTATTACAATGCTCTGAAACGGATGAAATGTTTAAATATTTCGAATTCCTAAAATTACGGCCGTTGGTGTCAGCAAATGGTGTCTGTCCTTTCGCACATGTCCGAAAAGAACAGACACCGTTCAAATAATTGTTTCCCATAAAGCTGATCTGATGGCGCCACAATGCAGGATTAAGATTCTCCAACCCTTCGTTGAATCGTTTCGTAAGCATCTTGGGGAAGAATTGAAGTTTATGAACGACAACTCCCTAGTCCGTGGTGCAGGCATCATCAACGGTTTCATCTATCGTGCCGGTATTGCACGATTAGAAAGGCCTCAATGTTCCATTGATTCCAACTGAACATCTCGTTAATCAAGTGATAAGAGCACGTCTGAACAATTCCGAAATCTACGCGAGTTAAGCCTGGTTGCCATTGAAGAATTTGGCACATTAGCCCAGCAGTGGCTAAATGAACTCGTGGGCAGCATGCCCCGAACAGTTAGACTTCCATTAATGCAAGAGGTCATGCAATTATGGACTGAATGTGGTTGCTAAATAATGGACTTAATTTAAAAAAGTAATTTTTGGCTCTGTTTCAATACAAAATAATTGCTTCATAGGGTTTTGTTTATCAGTAACTCGGAAAATCTATTTCTTTACAAATACTAGTACTGTACCATGGTATAGAGTTTCATTAGAGACCTAAAATTTGTCATGTATGTATCTATATTCAGTATGTGGTTAAGCTTCATGGTGTAGTTGACTTGTTCACTTGCCATCGCTGGAGAATGTCATATAACAGATCGTTATATGCAGGTGTCCGAATCGCTCCTAGTCGAAACGAAAATATTTAGAATACTATAGAATTAGGAAAATGTTTCATCTCGGAACGATCTAATTCTGGCTGTGGTGGTGGTGGTGGTAATGTGTAGCTGAACAGCAGAGTGTACCAAAACCCAGGCTTCTAACATAATAGACAAGGTGACGCAGTTGTTACCGCACTTACTGCATACTGGAGGGTGGCGGTACCTATCCGCCTCTGGCCAGCCAGATTTTAGGTTTTCTCTGATTTCCCATCCAGACGAATTCCGAGATAGTTTCTTTCATAGGTCAAGACCGATTTACTTCCCCTTCTTTAACAAAAAAAAAAAAAAAAAAAAAAAAAAAAAAAAAAAAAAACGAAGGTCTGTTCCCTCCCTAATAACTACGCTGTCGACGGTATGTTATACTCTAGTCCCCCTTCCTTCTTCCTTTTCTAAAATAGCTGTCATTCAAGAAACGCGTCACACGGTCTTTTTGGAGTTGGGTAATCGCTACATAAACATACATTTGCAGAGAAGAGGTTGTTTGCCGACACAAAGGTGTGCTCTTTTAGTTCTTTCATCATCTACTGCAGCAACACGAAAAGAACGCCACACTTTATAAGCAGTCATAAAATTCCGGAACAAATCTACGCCTAGTTAAAAACTGTTCTCACACCGCAGAGAATTTTATATGAAGGGCAACCACAGCTAAAATATTTATGCTCAATTAAAGGAACATTCAAAAGTTACAATTGTTGATATTAAACAGACTAAAATTCCACACTACTGTCCATTAAAATTGCTACACCAAGAAGAAATGCAGATGATAAACGGGTATTCATTGGACAAATATATTATACTGGAACTGACGTGCTTACATTTTCACGCAATTTGGGTGCACAGATCCTGAGAAATCAGTACCCAGAACAACCACCTCTGGCCGTAATAACGGATTTGATACGCCTGGGCATTGAGTCAAACAGAGCTTGGATGACGTATACAGGTACAGATGCCCATGCAGCTTCAACACAAGACCACAGTTCATCAAGAGTAGTGACTGGCGTATTGTTACGAGCCAGTTGCTCGGCCACCATTGACCAGACGTTTTCAATTGGTGAGAGATCTGGAGAATGTGCTGCCCAGGGCAGCAGTTTCCGTATCCAGAAAGGCCCATACAGGACCTGTAACATGGAGTCGTGTATTATCCTGCTGAAATGTAGGGTTTCGCAGGGATTGAATCAAGGATAAAGGGTCATAACACATCTGAAATGTAAGGGCCACTGTTCAAAATGCCGTCGATGCGAACAACAGATAACCGAGACGTGTAACCAATGGCACCCGATACCATCACGCCGGGTGATACGCCAGTATGGCAATGACGAATACACGCTTCCAATGTGCGTTCACCACGATGTCGCCAAACACGGATGCGACCATCATGATGCCGTAAACAGAACCTGGATTCATCCGAAAAATGACTTTTTGCCATTCGTGCAGCCAGGTTCGTCGTTGCGTACACCATCGCAAGATATCCTGGCTGTGATGCAGCGTCAAGGGTAACCGCCGCCATGGTCTCCGAGCTGATAGTCCATGCTGCTGCAAACATCGTCGATCTGTTCGTGCAGATGGTTGTTGTCTTGCAAACGTCGCCATCTGTTGACTCAGGAATCGAGTCGTGGCCGCACGATCCGTTTCAGCCATGCGGATAAGATGCCTGTCATCTCGACTGCTAGTAATATGAGGCCGTTGGGATCCAGCACAGCGTTCCGTATTGCCCTCCTGAACCCAAGATTCCATATTCTGCTAACAGTCATTGGTTCGCGACCAACGCGAGCAGCAATGTCGCGATACGATAAACCGCAATCGCTATAGGCTACAATCCAACCTTTATAAAAGTCGGAAACGTGATGGTACGCATTTCTCCTCCTTACACGAGGCATCACAACTCGTTAATTTTGACAACATTGTCAGAGGAGAAAAACAGCGATCTATTTGGTATGATCAATACACAAAAAAGAGTCTTGATCGCAGAAATTGACATTTTCAATTAACCGGTTTCGACCTGATGTAGGTCATCTTCGGAATGACAAGTAGCCCATGTGGCCAGTGCTGCACTAGGCTGGGCTTTGCCTGTCCTGGGCTGTTCTGCTGCCAGCAGCCAACAGTTACCTACTGGCAGCAGAACAGCCCAGGACAGCCCAGCCCAGCCGAGTGCAGCACTGGCCACATGGGCTACTTGTCATTCCGAAGATGACCTACATCAGCTCGAAACCGGTTAATTGAAACTATTTATTTCTGCGATCAAGACTTTTTTGTATATTGATCACAACAACGGTTCACCAGGCAACGCCGGTCAAATGCTGTTTCTGTACGAGAAATCGCTTGGAAACTTTCCTCATGTCAGCACGTTGCAGGTGTCGCCACCGGCGCCAACCTCGTGTAAATGCTCTGAAAAGCTAATCATTTGCATATCACAGTATCTTCTTCCTGTCGGTTAAATTTCGCGTATGTAGCACGTCATATTCGTGGTGTAGCAATTTTATTGGCCAGGAGTGTAAAACTGAAATTACTGAATGAAAGGTCGTTGGTCAACATTAGCTGTTTTTTTTTTCTTTTCGAGTCTTGGAGACTTGCACAACCGGTTTGGCAACAAGTTATATTTGCATCTTGAGGTGCTTTAGTTGTTTTCATATGTGACTTTTAGGCTGGCTAACGGGGATTATTGGTTAGGTCCATCGCCTTTCTCTCTCAGCTGTTGAGAAAATGGCTTCACGTCCGGTTTATGTCACGCGATCAGGTTTCCGTTAATGTATTAGGCACCTGATGTACCATAGCCACAAGAAGTTGCGACTTCCGTCCTGTGATGGGAAATCCCCGTAACTGATTTCTCATGTTGTGTACCAGCCGCAGGACTAGTGCCGACATGCTGTAGTTCGAGGGGCCGCTGGAATTTTAGTTATTTTAACATCAACAATTGTAACTGTTTGAAAGTTTCTTTAATTACGTTCTCACATCAACAGGGCTGATTCTCATGGTTCTAGATATCCGCTGAAATTCATGCGAAGACGGTTCCCAGTTTTTCTTCATCAATACAATATCCATTCAGATAAAACGCGAATAAAGGTACAAGAGAGCTATTCTACTTCTACATACATTCTCCGCAAGCCACCACACGATGCGTGGTGGAGGATACTTCTTACCTTTGCTAGTAATTTCGTTTCCTTTTTTCAGTATATGCATCTTTGTTTTTCTAGATGCTGCAGACTCATCATTAGTGGAGATGTTACAGGAACATTATAGTTTCTTGCACAAAGTGTAGCCAGACTCTACATTTAAATCACTGTAAAGTGTAATTCTAAGTGTAGCAATACACTATGATGTGCGCATATATGCGATATGGAAAATAATTTACCAAGAGTAAAATCACAAATCACAACCACAGCGTGTAGCCGCACTTGGTTTAAATGTAAAGCTTATAGAACTCAACTCCGGGGTCATCAGTCCATAAAATTACAAACTACTTATGAACTAACTTACACTAAAGACAGCGCAAACAACCATGCCCGAGGGAGGATTCAATCTCCCGACGGGGAACGGCCTGGCGCATCGGAGCATAGCGCCTCAATGTGCTCTGCCGCTTCACCGCTGCCTTGGTCCAAGAAAGTGTAATGTTCCTGTAACAGCTCCACTGGTGATGAGCCTGCAAAAGCTGTGGAATAATAAAAACATGCATAAAAGCAACTAACTACATATTTATACCAGAATAAATCACGAATTTCGTTCCCTGTTTCACTCCCAGACAGAACGAGAGGTAAACGACTGCCGGCCGCGGTGGCCGAGGGGACTGAGGCGCTCCAGTCACGGTCTGCACGGCCACTACGGTCGGGGGTTCGAATCCCCCCTCGGGCATGGATATTTGTGCCGTCCTAGTTCGTAAGTAGTTCATAAGTAGTTTGTAAGTTTAGGGACTAATGACCCCGTAGTTAGACTTACACTAAGGACTACATACACACACACACACACACACACACACACACACACACATGAACGAGGGATGACCCGAACCGCCGGCGGGAGCCACAGACCACGCGATCATTCCACGCGCCAATATGATTCCATACGACGCCTAATTCTCTTATTTTTGTATCCCTCACGCGAAATGTAAGTTGACTGCAGAACGATTCTTCTATCGCCATTTTTAAAACTCGGCTCTCTGGATTTCCTAAATACTCGCGCCTTGACAGAACCTGCCAGTAATAAAGCTGGCAGCCCGCCTCTGAGTTGCGTCTATGTCATCATTAAAACCGATCTAGTGGGGACCCCCCAAACACTTGAGCACTACTCAGAAATGGATCGCACTAGTATACAAACCATATTCTTCCAAAACTCTCCCAATAAACTGATGTCACCCATCCGCCTTCCCCTGGTACTATTACATGGTTCTGACTTACATACGTGGCTCTCTTCATATTAAGGGTAACAATAAAATATGCCCAATATTTCGATGACAAAAAATTTACCATATAGAATTATCAGCCGGCCGCGGTGGCCGAGCAGTCTGCGGCGCGCCAGTAACGTTCAGCACGGCCACTACGGTCGGGGGTTCGAATCCCCCCTCGGGCATGGATATTTGTGCCGTCCTTAGTATTAGCTAGTTGCTAAGTAGTTTGTAAGTTTAGGGACTGATGACCCCGTAGTTAAGTCTCATAAGCTCTACAAACGTTTGAACATTTTGAGAATTATCAGATCATCGAGGAAATAAAAATCGTCATCTCTGACGAAGTGCGCAAGGGATGATACCTATCTGCCAGCTAATTTTACGTTATTACTAGCTATAAATCCGGCGTTGCCCGGGTGTTACTTTATCCTACACTCTCGTAGTCCACCTCCCCTTCCCCTCTCTCTCTTTGCATCCACCTCTTTCTCTCCCATCTCTCTTTCCCTCTCTCGGCAAAGGTTTCTGCAAGGTACCCCGTGTCATGTACTACACAAACATTTATGTACCCAGTGACCTTCCTCTTGGTTTAAGGGTTATGTGTGCAAAAATTCATAAAGATTGGAGCAAAACTATGCATTTTGTAAAATTCCATAACTTAAGTACCCTCTACCGTGCACCGAACGAAATTTTATACAGTCAGTGACATTCCTCTTGTTGTTTAGATAGAGTGTGCCAAATTTCATCAATATCGGAACAAAACTATAGATTTCTATACAATAGAAACGCAGGGTCACATTGAAAAACGCACTTTGTTGTTCTCAAACATTCCTGTTTTATTTCATACAACCCTTGTTTTGAGAATAACAAAAACAGCATAAAGAGGATCTGTGAAATCGGTCGAGTCGTTCTCAAGTTATGGTATTTAGGGATCCATTTTTACGTTGCAAAGTACTCTCCCCCATGAAACTTAAGATAGACGGCGACCTTCCTCTTGTTTCGAAGATCAAGCGTGCGAAACTTCGTGAAGATCGGAATGAAACTATAGATTTCATTAGTCTGTAGGAGAAGTATGCTTCGCTATGGACCTATCACAAAATACTTTCATAGCGGAGTTTTGCTACGTATAAACTACATTCCTGCCAAATTTCAGCTTCATAGGTGAAGTAGTTTTCGACATTTCGTGTTTAGTCAGTGAGTGAGTGAGTCTGTTTTCGCTTTTATATACATAGAGATTAAGAAAACAGATTGCTTAATTTAATTTTGGATGCAAGAGAATTAAGGGAGACTTGCAGACAAAACTAAATAGTAATATGCAAATCTGTAATGCTAACTTTATTTGATACAAGGTCATGCCTGATGGGACAGTTTTACGGCATCTACAGCTAAACTGTTGTGAGAGGTAGACTTCTTTTCGTTTCATCATTTTGTGGAGAGGGGGATAAGTTTCAAAACATCCGAAATTACATGCAAACTTTGTTGCAGGTCCCTAACTACTCCCATTTTCCAATAATTGATGCATAGACCTGAGTATTCTCACGCGGTGGCCACTCATTATTTATGACGTCATATCTTCGGAGCTGTGTGTCGTGCTTTTTCGTTTTTGGGTCAGGAACTTTCGTGGGCGTAAGGTGAACAGTTTACCAAAGTTTCATTGCAATCGAATGAATAGTTTATGAACCCATAGAGGACATAGAAACATTTTTATATATATATTTGATATGTTGTCCTCATTCAGCTATGATAAGATCATATCGACACCCTCTCTGACTCAGAGGAGTTCAGTGTGGTGTTGTCCGCAGAAGGGCGGTCTCTGGCTGGAGTGGGTAATTTGAAGTAGCAGCCCGCATCGCGTGGAGTGGCAGTGTCCGCTTGGTAGCAGGGGAACAGCCGAGGATGATGTTGTCTGTGTCTCCAGTACCGTTTCCTGGCGTGCCTGCACGCCATTTGTGACCGTGTGCTGTGAGAAGGCTCCCAACTGGGACAAGTTATTTATTTTTTTGCCCTTCTGAATACGAACTCAATTTTTTCACCCACAATGTATAGTGACAATGTAATATAATAAAATAAACCAAAATAAAAGTGTATTTTTAGAATAATACAAATTTCAGACCATCAAAGCGATGTCAACCATAATTTTTAACTGTTAGATAGAAAATAGTTGAAAGAGTATTGCATTACAATTAATAATATTTCTGAGAGACTTAATTACAAATTATGTACACGTTTCAATCCTATAGATTGTGCCCAGTACGCTTAAAAAAGTTAGTTATTACTTCGGAAGGAAGGAAGGTTGGTGTTTAAACATCCCGTCGACAGCGTGGTCATTAGAGACGGAGCTCACGCTCGGATATTTGGATAGGTATAAGAAAGAAAATCGGCCGTGCCCTTTCAAAGGAACCAACCCGGCATTTGCCTGCATTGAATTAGGGAAATCACGGAAAACCTAAATCTGGATGGCCGGAGGTGGATTTGATCCACCGTCCTCCCGATTGAGAGTCCAGTGTGTTACCAATGCGCCACCTCGCTCGGTAATTATCTTCTAATATATCAAGCAGAGTGTCCGTATGTGTGTACGTGTTCAATGCAAATCTTCAGTTTTGTTCCAATATTTATGTAATTTTGTACACTTAAGCTTCAATCCATGAGGAGGGTCGCCGTAAATATAAGAATCACGTACACCACATAGTTCACGAGATATGACGTCATAAACACTGAGTTGCGCGAAAAATTGCTGCATTTAGCGACAATGCTGCTCATTTTCTCCTAAACAATTGGTCCGATTTCAACCAAATTTGGTACACACATTCCTTACCGTGAGGTAACAATTGCTGCATGGTTAAGAATCACATGCGGCACATGGTTCAAAAGATATTACGTCATAACCAATAGAAATCGCAAAAAATGCCATAAAATGCGGCGAGAATTTCGAAATACACTGTATGAGATTGGCAGTACTTGGCGACTTGCAACAAACATTAAACATAATTTCAAACCTTTATTAAAGTTTTTCTAGCTGACAACCATAGCAAAATGAAGAAAGGAAAAAAGTTTCTCGCTTAGTACTTTTCCGCTGTTTATGGAGTAAACTACAGCATTCGGTATGAATTTACAATTTATAATTTCTACACTACAAATTGTGGCTGTAGGAAATTTTACACGAATAGTTGAATGTACCTTCCAAAGTACGACGCGTAGTTCATGAGATATGAGCACATAAACAGTACAGTTCCGCTGTTCATGGAGCACGCATCAAGTTTTAATCTATTACTTCTTTATTACTGATTGTATTCCCAAGAGATTTTACAGACATACAGCACTTATACAAATGAATATATACCTGACAAATGCCAGGAATTTGTAAATAAATACCCGGGCAAAGCCGGGTTTTCAGCTAGTTACTTCAAAAAGGCTAATGTCTTTGGTAAATACGAATTATTTACAGACGAAGGAAACTCTGGTGGAATCCAACCTTGGGGAAGGCAATACCCACATTATCACTTATCTTTGAAGATAGAACAAGGAAAAGGAAACCTACGTTTTTAGTATTTGTGGATCTGGAGAATGTGGTAGGGGTAAAATATAGCAAGTGAAGAGTTACATTCAACTTGTACAGGCACCGATGACCAGTGTAGTTTGGTCCCTTGACCCCAAACCAATGAATAAATCAATCCATCAATCAACTTGTACAAAAACCAGACAGCAATTATTAGAGTCGAAGGGCATGAAAGGGTCGCAGTAGTTGGGAAGGGAGTATGACAGGGTTGTAGCCTTGCCCCAATGTTGCTCAGTCTATACATTGAGCAAGCTGTGAAGGAATGCAGGGAGAAATTTGGAGAGTCAACTAAACGCCAGGGAGAGGGAATAAAAACCTGGCAGTTTGCTGACGACATAGTAATTCTACCAGAAACAGCAAAAGATCTGGAAGAGCAATTGAACGGAAAGGACAGTGTCTTGAAAGGAAGGTATAACATGAACATTAACAAGCGTAAAACAAAGGTAATTGAATGTAGTGTTACAAAATCTGGCGATGCTGAAGGAATTAGATTAGATAATGAGGCAATAAAAGTAGTAGATGAGTTTTGTTACTTGGGTAGCAAGATAACTTCTGATGGCCGAAAAAGAAGGTATAAAATGTAGAATGGCTATGGGAAGAAAAGCGTTTCTGAAAAAGCGAAATTTGTTGACATCCATTATTAGTTTAAATATTAGGAAGTTCTTTCTGAAAGCATTTGTCTGGAGTTAGCATTGTGGGGTAGTGAAAAGCGAACAATAAGGAGTTCAGACAAAAAGACGATAAAAGGTTTCGAAATGTGGTGCTACAGAAGAATGATAAAAATTAGATGGGTAGATCACGTAACTAATGAGGAGGTGCTTAACCGAATCGGGGCGAAAAGGAGTTTCTGGCATATCCTGACTAAGAGAAGGGACAGATTGGTAAGACACATTGTGAGACTTCAAGGAATCGTCAATTTAGCGTTATAGGGAAGTCTGCGGGATAAAAATCGTAGAGGGAGGCCGAGAGACGAATACAGTAAGCAGATTCAAAAGGATGTAGGTTGTCGTTCGTATTCTCAGATAAAGAGGCTTGCACAAGACAGGGTAGCGTGGAGAGCTGCATCAAACCAGTCTACCGACTGAAGACCACAACAGCAAGAGAAGAAGGTGATGAGAAATCTGATATTCCATATCTAGCAATGTCTTCAGTAAGTGCAACCGTTTGGGGGGGGGGGGTTATATCTGGGAGAAGAGAACAGGATTGATATCCGCATCCGCTTCCGGTTCAGAATCACAGTCACAGGCTGGCGAACCGTAGATATTGGAGCTGTTGATATTGTGGACCGGTGCAGCTGAGTCCGCGTTAACCACGGAACCCGAGGATGTAGCGTTGCTTAATAATCGCATTGTAAAACGTTCTACATCTCTTGCTATTAATGTTTTACCTAACCCTCACCTCGCTTGTGTAGTCTGTGTATGATAGTTGGTAGGTGCAAGACAGTGCCTAAGGATATTACTTGTCTGCCTAATGCATCAAATTACTCAAGGCAGTGCATACCGGCGTGGGAAGGCACCTACAGTAAATAAATTGTCCGCCCCATACTTTTAGCGCGGATGCTTTCTGAAAACACTTTCATGATACCGATGTATCTGTTGGTGGTTCCGTTCCATCTATGATGTGGATTATTTTTAAGGACAATTTGAGGGTTTTATACAATTAATACGAGGCGCGTCCAGAAAGTTCCGTTTGGTAATAAAATGAAATTGTACACAGATACAGAAGAAATTTTTATTGCACAAAATTCTACAACTCTTAAACTACTTTTCCACATAACTGCCGAAATTTTGCAGGCAATTGTCATAGCGTGGTACCAGGTTTTGTATACCTTCTTCATAGAAATCTGCTGCCTGTGTTGTTTGGTAACAATTTCATGCAACAGTGATCGTGAAATTTAGGGGAAGTCCTTAGCGAGAGCACTAATTGTAAACCTACTGTTTTCCTGGATCTTGTCATCGATCGCGTGAATCAGTTCTTCTGTAACCAAAGGTGGACGCCCACTTCGTTCTTCATCGTGCACATCACTACGCCCGCCATTGAACCCGAGGGAGAACTCGAACCACCGAAGGGAAGGACACATGCACTCTGCAGCAAGGCGCTCTAGAGCGCACGGCACTCCCCCGCGGCACAGCAAAAAGCACATCCAGTATACTCTTTTTCAGGAATTTTGGACTCATCCATATACATACAAGAAATCCAGGCCACTGAGGTTCGACGAGGCGAGAGAATCCATTATTGACGTTACCACTTAGTCCCTTTAAAAATCAAACCAAACCAACTTAGCAAATGTCGTAATATGGTGGGCAGAGTTGGTGTATATATCTTATTTGCGCATCATATTCTTTAGTTAAAATGTTCAAATGTCTGTAAATCTATCGGACCAAACTGCGTGGTCATCAGTCCGTAGCTTACAAACTACTTAAACCTAAGCAAACTAACCTAAGGACAACACACACACACACACACACACACACACCCATGCCCCAGTGAGGACTCGAACCTCCGACAGCGAGCAACCGCGCGCTCCGCAGCAAGGCGCCTTAGACCGCTCGGCTTCGCCTTTCAACGAACCAAACGTTTCTTATGTGCTCTTTACAAATTAAGTCTGCCGCAATTGTAATACCTATATTTTTATTTGAATTTATGGTCTTCGGGTTTGATTAATTTATCTAATAAACAAAGTTCGTTATTTAGGATCTATTGCAAATTTTCGCATCATGAATATATCGAAGTCATTCTGCAGTTGGTTTGGAGGACGGAAACTTTTTTACGTAACAAACGCAAAGACGATCATCCAGCGTCGTTACGCAGTGACGGTAGCAGTAACATCGAAAGAAAGCAACAGCACTGCAACAAAGTGCACTAGACACGGCTGCGGTGATTGCCGTGGAGGACCGGTTTGAATCGGCCTGTTATTCGGTGTCAGCGGGCAGGGTTTTTGCAGAGCTCGGTGTAACGACCTGCAGCTATTAAACCGCTGCGACGTCATAGCGGCGAGGGCCAGCGATACGCATTCAGCGCACGGCCGGCGGTTAGCGATTGGCGACGCTCACCTACCGTGCTGACGTCATCAGCGGCGGCAGGCCGTGCTTTTCCTCTCAGGCGGTGGCGACCGCCAGGGATGCCAACGACCTACGATATTGCGTTGGTGATTGAGCATGTGGCATTTATTGGTCGGGAAATCCCCGACTGCGGTTTGGCCACCTTGTTGGGGGACTTTTTAGTTGACGCCACTTCGGCGACGATAACGGCAACACAAAACACCCAGTCGAACCCGGGCCCTCTGCTTGGTAGGAAGTGACGCTAGCGACTGTCGTACGAAGGCGGGCATTGTTACGTTCATTGAATGCTAATTTACACAACAGTGGCAATCTTTTTGGAAGTGGGATCCACAATTTTTCTGGAAAAACTTTGGCGACCCTTATATAAAAACTATATTTCCTCACTCACTCTCTCTCTCTCTCTCTCTCTCTCTCTCTCTCTCTCTCTCTCTCTCTCTCTCTCTCATAAACTATATTTTCTCAAATAAAAAATTATTTCATAGAAAGTTAATTGTAAACTAAATCAGATATCTGATAGTGTTTAGGGTTGGTGTTAATAACACTTTCCAAATGTAAATCGATTCTTAAAGATAAAAAAGTAGAAAATGCACGCTCACATAACGAAGCGCACAGCTCAAAACAATTAGATCAGGTGCGACATCATTCACATATTGTGACATTACTGATAAAGGGGGAAGCTGATTGTTTCCATGTGAAAGCAAGATTTACGTTCTAGTTTGGACCTAGTGAATGGAATACAGGTCGTTAGGAAAACCCTAATCTTCTCGGAGGTCTTGGCTGAGCGAGGGCAGCTATCCCAGATTGCAACTGAAATACAATATAGCCACACATTATTCTAAAAATCCATATAAAATCAGATAATGATTTCGATCTCCTCGTTTTACGTTTCTTCGCTTTTCCAACAAGGAAAACGTAGTACAGCACTGCAGGGTCCATCGCGGAAGGCGAGCTCTCAGTGACTGACAAAACAGGTGGCACCACTGTTTACCCCCAGCAGGCAGGAACAGGGTCCCGCGGGCAGCTGCGGCTGCCCCGCGTGCTGTTAAAGTTGGAGCGGTGCCTCCGCCAAATCACAGCGGTTGCCCCGCCGCGGAGGCATTGCTGTCTATAAACGCAGCCTTAGATTGCGTTTATAAACAAAAAATGTTCATATGTTTGTATAGCTTATGGGACTTATCTACGGGGTCATCAGTCCCTAAACTTACAAACTACTTATGAACTAGCTAAGACTACGGACGGCACAAATATCCATGCCCGAGGGGGGATTCGAACCCCCGACCGTAGGGGCCGTGCAGACCGTGACTGGAGCGCCTCAGTCCCCTCGGCCACCGCGGCCGGCGCGTTTATAAACAGCGGTGCCTCCGCACAGCAAGTGTTTAGCCGCAGTGACCTTGAGCACCCTGTTCCCACCTGGCGGCCGGACATATGGCGCACCGAACAGCCCCATTATCCGCCGTGTAAGCGGTTTGGAAGTGCAACCGCTGGTATTTTGATTCCGTAGCGTAGCGAAGTGCGGAGGGGCCGCCGCCGCAGCCTCGCCTATAATCAGATCTCACGCTGCATTATGAGAAACAGCACACTGACAATCCGCCGCTATAAACATGACCTAAGTGTAAAGTAGTATCGGTAAGTAGTGGTGGTAGAGAGAGTGTGATGGAAGACGAGAGTAAACAGTGTTGTTGGGGGATGGGTATTATCTGAAGAGGGGGAGGAGCGAGAAAAGAGTTTAATGAGATTTTTCTACTATTTTACTAGCTGAAACCCGGCGTTGGCCGGGTATTTATTTATTTATTCCTGTCTTGAGTTAGTACTTCTCCTATTCACAATATGTGCATGATGTCGCACCTCTCTCTGTCCATATTCTTTTTTCTAGAATCATGTTATATTTATCGGAGAATATATAAGAAATAACACTGTCTTGCGCAATGTAAAAAATTATAAGTGCAGTATCCAAACAATGAAAGATAGTAGTCAAAATACAAATGACTTATGAAATTCGTACGATCTCATATGTATTGAGTTATATGTTGTACAATTGTATAATTTTTCAGGTATATATTTATTTGTATAAGTGTTCCATGTCTCTAAAATCTCTTTGGAATACAATTAGTAGTAAAGAAGTGATAAACTTCATGTGTGATGGGGCGGTTTTCCATGAACGGTACTATTTATGTGTTCATTTCTCATGAACTACGGGTCGTACTGTGATATAATTTAGAAGGTACATTCAACTCTGTGTATACTGTCTCTAAAATTTCCTGTGGCTACAATTTGTACTGCAGAAATTGTAAATTGTAACGTCATACCGAATGCCGTAGTTTTAGTCCATGAACACTGGAAAGAAAGTATGCGAGAAACTTTTTTCCTTTCATAATGTTGCTAAGATTGTCAGCGAGAAAAAATTTAATAAAGGTTTGAAATTATCTTAAAAGTTCGTTGCAAGTCGCTAAGTAACCTCGTTCTTATATACTGTATTCATAAAGTCTCGTCACATTGTGTAGCACTTTCTTGCATCTCCTATTGTTTATGACGTTATATCTCCTGAACCATGTGTCGTATGTGGTTCTTACTATAAGAGAATTGGTACCTCACGGCAAGGAATATGCATACCAAATTTGGTTAAAATCGGTCCAGTGGTTTAGGAGGAAATGTGTAACATTGTCGCGGAATGCAGCAGTTTTTCTCGCGTCCCGTTGTTCATGACGTCATATCTCTTGAACAATGTGAATAAATGGTTTATGAACACATAAGGGATATACAGATAAACATTTATATAAGATACAGTGTTTGGTTTTCAGTATTTTATTTATCGATGAGTAAGTGTTTGTTGTGTATTATTGCTTTCTGTGTGTGTGTGTGTGTGTGTGTGTGTGTGTGTGAGTGGGAGGGGGGGGTGTTGAAAAGGGAGGAGGTATAGCTCGTGCAAGAAGTAGTGGCCTGTGCCTTCTCAGTAGACTTGCGCATAATAGTTCACGATCGGGAGCGCTCACTTCAGTTCGCGGCTCTGCCGCGAACTAGTTCGCTCTTTTAGTTCGTCCGCTCCGCTCGTTTGGCGTAATCGTCCACTGCTCCTAGTTCGTCCGCTGCTCCTAATTCGTCTGCTCTTTTTGGCTTTTGCTACCGCTACTAAAAGCTCTCTTTTTATGACAGCTTTTTTATATAATGAATCAGTGTTGCCAAAGCGTGTGCTATTACCCGTATTTTTGGGCAATTTGACATGAGATACTTTGGCAAATAAACCAATTATATACACGAATAGGTGATACAATGGTATTCAACTACTTTGCATACAGAGTACTCGTAGTACTTTAGTTTTAAAATAGATTTCTTGTGGTAGTGAACTATGAAACTACAGCTAAGCTGCATGTCAGCTCGAAATGAAGGTAACTGGCAGAAGGGAATCACGCGATTCTGCGTGCTCTTGAGTCCTCTCGCTGTTCCCCGTCAGTCTTCGGAAAAGCAGCGGTCGAACTAAGAGGCGAGGGATCTGCGAACAAGTTCGCATAGTTCTCCTATGGGAGCGCTCTTTCGCACTAGTTCGTTCGCGAACTACACAAGACTACTTCTCAGCTTTGGCGGTTAGTGAGTTAACAGACCGAGTGTACGGCCCAATTGGTAACATGCATCTGAGTCGCACGCCGCTCAGAAACAAAGGAATGGACTCGCCCTGCGCACAACTCGAGAATGCGTTTCTGCGCACGGGCACTTCTTGCACAACCTATATATGTGTCTACTTATTTTTATGGCTTTCATATCTGTTTCTATGGTGTTTGGGGCTCTGTAAACGTCGAAGTCACTCTAATAACGTCAGGACGAAGCTCTCAGCGGGTGGGAAAACAAAATATGCAGTCGTTTTGTCGTCGCGTATAAGGTCCGATAAGCAACAGAGTGTCTGGGTGGGGACTACGCGAGCTGACTCACAGCGTCGACAGATGACAATCGCGCCTGTATGGAGCGGAAGGGAGGGATGCCGGAGGCATTTACTAGGCGGAAACCGCGCGGACAATCCGGGTTACGCAACGCTCAGCCAGCGTGAGTACGTGGCGAGCGCGAGAGGCTGTGCAACAGCAGCAGCAGCAGAACAGCAGCAGCAACAGCGGCGGCGGCGTCGGCCAGCGGGCATCGACTCCACAGGGCAGGGCAGGGTCTGGCCGCGGCTTTCTCTGCCGATGACCCACTAACGCCGCTGCGCGAGGAGCGATGCGTGCGGCGCAGGCGTACCCACCAGTGATGTCTGTACTACCTGGATGTTCAACTACAGATTTCTGAGCGTGTCAGCCAAAGATGTTCACTAATTTTGACAACATTGTCATAGGGGAAACAGCGATCTATTTGGTATGATCAATATACAAAAAACAGTTTTGATCGCAGAAATTAACAATTAACCGGTTTCGACCTGATGTAGGTCATCTTCGGAATTACAAAAAGCCCATGTGGCCAGTGCTGCACTCGACTGGGCTGGGCTGTCCTGGGCTGTTCTGCTGCCAGTAGGTAAGTGTCACCTACTGTTACCTACTGTTATCTTCTAGCAACAGAACAGCCCAGAACAGCCCAGCCCAGTCGAGTGCAGCACTGGCCACATGGGCTTTTTGTAATTCCGAAGATGACCTACATCAGGTCGAAACCGGTTAATTGACACTGTTAATATCTGCGATCAAGACTGTTTTTTGTATATTAAAGATGTTCATATTCTGCTTCTTGATTAACTATAACATGGCTGCTACGAAGTAAGACAAGAAAACGAAAAGGAAAATATGTTTCGATTCCATACTTACGCGAGTCTGTTACTTCGCATATAGACATAAATTTCAGTTACTGAGATAATATAACTATTATTTGTCACGTACTAACTGATGGAAATTCGTGTGACTAATAACAACATGGCGGATCATGCAAATTCGTGAGTAAAACATATGAATGTGCAGGCACGCTACAGTTCTATGCTCAGACATCAGATATATACATCCAGGTTATATAGACATCACTGGTACCCACCGACACCCACACTGAGGCAGGGCGTAGCGGTACACACAAGGTGTAAAAGGGAGGTACATAGGCTCCACTGTCATTTGAAAGAAAGAAAGCAGCATGGACCGATTAGCTTACTTCCACACTAAAGCGAAGCTTTTGAACAACTGCTGTTGAAGACACTGAATCAGCTAATAAAAGTTTATATTAGATTAGTTTAATTGTTCTTTACATAGATCCATGTTCAGGAGATTCTCGTAGATGTGGACACGTCAAAATATATTTTTCTTTTTTTTTAGTTCATCGTTGTAACTAAAATTTTCTACGACGACGAACTATTATGCACGGCTGTACAGAGAAACACGGGGAAAATTTTAACAGAAAGGAAGAAGCTACGAGACTCAGTGACATATGGACAGTGGCTCTTCAGAGTGGATAGTTATCCTTTACCATCGACTATCGATAATTATGATTTTATCTTTGACAAGGCTTGTCTCTGCTGCGCACGTTAACACTTGACCACGCCCCTTTTAGACACCATTTGTACCGCTCTCAGACGCCCGACTCGTCAGTCGGCAAGACACCGCTACCAAAAGCACCTCCGAAGATGCCCAGCGCAGCTCTGGACGAAGTCAGGAGCAGAAATATCTCTTCGAGAACGACTATACAACCCGGAAGATTCGCTCTGCAGCTAGGTGCCTTAGTACGCTCGGCCACTTCATGGCTTTTTCACTATTACGGTATCCCTATAGTGCTTCGCCATGTAAACCTCAAATTAAGAGTTACGATAGCAACATATCGTACTGTGTCATACACAGATAACAATTGTAATCAATATCTGAATGAAATGCGTCACCTTATTTCGACCTTCCTATCGCTACTCACAAATAAGAATTGGACAATACATAACTCAGGTTAGTAAAAGTTTATGTCTCTGTTCATAGGGGTGAGTTATGTATGTCGGCTTCTATGCCCTAAACAGGTACCAAAACTGTTTAAATAAGATCAACAATTAATCTGTAGTTTAGCCAGTATATCAATCTGCAGATGATTGCGCGAAAAATATATTTAAACAAACATAAATTAAATCTCTGAATTACCAACAAAATGGATTCTAAGATAATATTCAGAAGTGATTCACACACGAAGCAATTTTTTATAAATGGAGTTTATTACTCTTTTTGAGCATGAAAATGCGGAGGTGGTCTTACTTTATACATCGGCAAATAACTGAATATTTCCCCAACTATTGTGCATGAGAGGCACAATAAATATCATGTTTCTTTAAGCAATATAGAGTGCAAAATTGACTTTTTATTATGAACTAGTTTCGACCCAATGTAGAGCCATCTTCAGTATGTTGCTCCGAGATGTGGAGCGGAACAGGAACTGTGAGTTCCTCAGGTGATGTTACTGAGCAGCAAATGTCTGTTGGCATTCGTTATTTATGTGAGTTTATAACCAGCTGCTGTTCAGGTCCAATTCACTGATGCATCAGCCACTTATATATATTTGTACCAAACGTTGTTAGAGTTACATACATTCAGAACTCACACAGGAACCATCTTGGAACAGCAATATAAAGAGTGACGTAAGCCTATGCCTTGTAAAATGGACAGATCAAGGCGACGTGGTGCTTCGGGGGAACGAAAACAATGGAGACACTCGTGTTCTTATGTACAGAATAAGTTTGCATTTAGAGAACGAAATAAGACGTTACGAAGACATCAGATAGTACCGCATCATTGTAATACAAATGCACACATGTATTCCAGGTACCCTCTACGTTTCGACGTGCTTGCACTAGCGACGGTGAAAGCAAGACGCTGTTTATGGCCGACGCTTAAAGAAAGAAACATGACATCGGAGGTAGCTGCGACCGACGGCCTCTGACAGGGCCTTCTACCTTCTCAGTCTGTTATAGCGCTGGCTCAGCTTTCAACTCTGCTGGCCTCATTCCTAATACATTTACTACAAGGGAAACATCAGTTTGAAAACTACTTGTGAGAGAGAGGAAAATAAACACTAGTGAAACGAGACAACTGGGTTCGTAACTAGAGTGTCTGCTGTACCGTTTCTCTATGTGCAAATCGTACATATAGTCAATGAGAAAGCTACGAAGCCTAGATGAAGTTGTGACTGTAACATGTCAGTCAAGAAAAGAAAAGGTGCGATTTAATATCATCACATAAAGTCTATGGTAGACAGGTCGTTTCTTTATGCTTCTTTCATCGTTCTGTAAAACATAATAATGACTTATTCATCTTGAGGTTTGAAAAGCTCTTCAATCTCCGTGTTTGCTTACAAAATAAATTTGTTTTACTGGTAAGGTCCGCCTTGAGCAAACACAAATGTTTTTTGATTTTGCCCATACATGTTTCGCTGGCGTTGCAGCATCATCAGTGGGATGTTTTTATTCGTATTGTCTGTCGAATTAACATTGAAATGGTTGTTACTTTTTGTACATTAAGTGTCAAAACTACAGATAATTGTGAGACTAATATACATCGTTTTCTAATTTTTATAGGTATATTAGGCCTACCTTAATACCACATGTTGTTATGTTTGTGGTTCTTCAATTCACAAAACGTCATTGATAATTTTTAACAAACTGTGATTTTTTTTTTTTTTTGACAGTTTGTCAAAAATTATCAATGACGTCTTTTGAGTTGAAGAACCACAAACATAACAACATGTGGTATTAAGGTAAGCCTAATATACCTATAAAAATAAGAAAACGATTTATATTAGTCAGACAATTATCTGTAGTTTTGACACTTAATGTACAAAAAGTAACAACCATTTCATTGTTAATTTGACAGACACTACGAATAAAAAAATCCCACTGATGATGCTGCAACGTCAGCGAAACATGTATGGGAAAAATCAAAAAAACATTTGTGTTTGTTGAAGGCGGACCTTACCTATAAAACAAATTTATAATAATGACTCTCAGTTAACTGGTTCGATAATATTCCCTCCGACGAGTGAATGTAAAACGCCGAAACATAAATAGCGAATTACAATCACCTGAACAAAGCTCAAATCAAAGGTTATATCTGTTTTTGCAATTACTAATACAGATCATTGTAAATAATGCGTTATTTCAGTTACAGTCGGTTGCGTCTTGTTTCGTGAATTCTGCATAGAGGACGATACATGTAAAACCGGGGTAAATCGCTCAATAAAAGTGAGGTGGCGGTCATAATTGGTAATAAGATACCTGAAGCAAACGGCTGCATCACTTGTTGTCGATGAATTCAGAAATTCAGCTGTTAAACTAAAGCAAACAATTTGTATTTCAGGTAAAGTCTTCCAACTGCATATTTGCCTCATAAATCAATCTATTATTCTAATAATTGTTGTTTGAAATGCTGCTTTGTCTCTTTCTTTGAATTTTTGTTTTGACTTGTCTGCAGGTCTTAGCAAATACACAACCTAGTAATCTTCATAGACTTATTTCCTAACCTGTTCCATCCACCATTTTTTCACTTACAAACTTTATCTGTGACTTCTTTCTAAACTGTAAATGTGTCTATTTTCTGCTTTTGCCTTCTTATTACCAAAATGCGTGAAATGAATAGTTACTAACGTACAGTGAAGTTCATTCTCAAGAAATTAGGAAACGGCAGCCATTTGAAGAGACATACTATCTGGCAATGATAGATATTCTCTCAAAATCAGTTACGTCAAAATCCTGAAACAGTGATAATTACGAAACTGTGCATGGGTCTTTACCATGCACTTTGAACCATATGAGTTAGACAAACTGCTGTAACAGAACACGAGAAAATTATCACTTAATTGAACAAATACTGATCAGAAAAGATACTGAAAGATTTAAGTCTACAACTTAACTCGCAACCCGCAAGGCAGCAAGTTGGTTTTAACACAATTTAACTAAATTTCAAACAAAGACGTCTGAAACAATCGCAAGCAATCCGCCCAGAACATCATTGACCCGCCACCTTGCTATAGTCTATTGACGGTATACCTCTGACGTGCTTACGTCCAACATTACCATACTCTGTCCACACACGTTAACGGTCATCTGATATCAAGCTAATACGGCATTCATATATGAAGAAAATTTTCAATGTCCGTTCCTGGTGCAATCAAACGTTGATATTGTTCTTTCTGCCATCGGAGACAGTCAACACAATGCCTATAAACGCCCTATACTGTTCCTACACTTTGTATTGACTGAAGATACGAACTTTAGCGCCTCACCTACATCCAACTAAATGGATATGATTTAGACAGTTGAATCTATTGGCAAGTTTGTTTAGATTTTATGACAATTTAGAGTACAAACGTTTTCGCCTCATGTCAGCGCAGGTCCAGGAGGAATGTGTTTATGGCGTACACTGTGTGTATATGATAAACATAATTAGTAGCTGTAGAAGAATGACTGCAGATAATCTGGCGCTTTGAACTTGCGTTTATAGGACCGTCATCTGACTTTCTAATATCCCAGATATCCGTTCGTAGTGACTGCACTGGATGGTTAACATTAGGTGCATGTTAATATATGGGATTGAACTTTTTGTGTCCCGACTTCGTCGCCGCTTTTGTGTCCCAGCCTCGTCGTAGGTGTCGGTGGCCGAGTGGAATGAGACCGACACGCTGGTGCAGGTACGGAGGGGAGCAGCCAGAAACTATAAACACTCGAGTAAATTAGAAAGATATATATATTGCACAGAATGTAACAATACTTAACTTTTACATAGTACTGCAGAATGTTGATACATAGTTGTTAGAGGCCTGCCTAGTGCCTGTACAATAGCAAAGTCTTCACTGGTGCCTATCTGATTACGAAGGTCCTAACTGGTTGCTAGCTCCGTCCGAAGTGACCGGTGTCTTTCCGTGGTGGCCACGAGCGGGGTTGCAGCAGAGGGCGCTCGTGGCTGTCGTCGTGAGAACGCCGCGCCGTGCGTGCATGGCGGCGCGCGGCGAAAGTAGGTGGCGCGCACTTTGTACTTGTGCGACACCACACCCCTCCCCCCCAAACCGCCGCGCCGTCGTGGCGTAGGGCTGAGGGCCACGGCGACGGCACTGGGAGGAGGGCCTGGGCGGGGGCGTTACTGGTGGGACGGGCGTCGTAGCTGAGGCTGGGATCGAGACGCCGTCCGCGCCCCGGCATCCGCCTTGCGATCCTCCAGGGAACCCACCGAAACCTGGGGAAGGGCGCACCCCCCCCCCCCCCCGCCCAGAGGGAGCAGGTCATCTTCTTCTGAGGTGCGTGGCCCAGGCGGCGGCGGCACGCACGGTCCCGGAGTTCCTCTCGGTGACGCTGTCATCTGCGGCGGCGACAGCGGCGGCGTCGCGTCGATCTCCATCGGGACGATCTCGTAGTCCGGGGACGCTGGACCCGTTGACGAACGATGTGGTTGTGCTCCCTGGCGGTGAACTGGGTCTGGAATCAAGAAACCGGAGACAGGATCGCGCGGCCTATGCAGACGCAATTGGTTAGCGTGGCGCCGCAGCTCCGACCCTGTGGAAGAACGTACAACATACATATTGCGACCGAGCACGCGCTGAATGATGCCCGGCATCCATAGGTTCTTCTTGTTGCCAGCAAACACCGTGTACAGCACCGGCGTAGAAACCTGAAAACGCGTAGCGCCATACGAACCGACTCGGTGCGTGGGAGGCTGCAGCAGGTGAAGGAGAGTGCGGTGACGGCGGCCGTGTAGCAGCTCGGCAGGAGACGGGCCGTCACGTGGCATGCACCATACGTAGACAGGAAAATTTGAAGAGCTTGCTGCCTGGAGTGCTGACCTTTCATCTTCTCCATGTGAGACTTGAATGTTCGAACGAAACGTTCTGCTTCACCATTGGACTGAGGGTGAAAAGGTGCAGTGGTAATATGCTGAATGCCATTCACACGACAAAACTGTTGAAATTCCGCACTAACAAACTGAGGTCCATTGTCACTGACGATAGTTTCAGGCAAGCCTTCGATGCAAAACACTGATGTTAAGGCACTGATTGTACTAGAAGCTGTCGTTGAGTTCATGGCAATCACAAAAGGAAACTTGCTGAAAGCGTCTACAACAATTAACCAGCGCGTATTCCAGAAAGGTCCGGCAAAGTCAATATGTAAACGTTGCCATGGTCCCTTGGGGCGTGGCCAGTCTGAGAAACGTTGCGGGGGAGCCGCCTGATGCTCCGCACAAACAGTACACTGTGACGTCATGTTCTCTATCTGAGCGTCCATACCAACCCAGGTACAATGACGTCTGGCCAGTTGCTTTGTCCTAACAATACCCCAATGTCCTTGATGCAGGAGGCGTAACACTTCTCGTTGCAGGGAACGGGGAACTATCACTCTTGTTTGGTCGTTATCCGTATGCAACAACAGTACACCCTGACGTAAAGATAATGCATGACGTTGTGCAAAATAACGTCGAACCAGAGGCCGATCAATGTCTTTGGCTCTGGCAGGCCACCCTGAGCGAACAAAACGTGCTACCACACTTAAGTCTACATCCGCAGCTGTTTCCTGTGCAACCCGACGAGAGTTCAAAGGAAAGTCTGCGACAGCGGAAGCATCTCTGGAGTCTATCTGACAACATGCCATTTCTGAAGAATCAAATGATACATCCCGGCCAACCGGAAGTCGGGAAAGTGTGTCCGCGTTAGCATGTTTAGTGGTAGGTCGGTACAAAATCTCATACTGATAATTAGACAATATCAAGGACCATCTCTGAAGCTTTTGTGCCGTACGGGGCGGAATCGGCTTTGTGGGTGAGAACAACGACGTGAGAGGCTTGTGGTCTGTCAACAAATAGAATTTTCTGCCATAGAGATAATGATGAAACTTTGTGACGCCGTAAATGATTGCTAAGGCCTCCTTTTCTATCTGACTGTAATTATGTTGCGTCGGCGTCAGTAGCTTGGATGCAAAGGCAATAGGACGATCGTGACATCCAATACGATGCGACAGAAAGGCACCCAGACCGTACGACGAGGCGTCAACTGCTAACACTACAGGCTTCTGTGGGTCAAAGGGAATCAAACATGCATCACTGAGTAGTGCAGACTTTAGTTTGTCAAAGGCAACCTGACAATCTTTAGACCATACAAAAGGAACATTCTTCCTACGTAAGTGATGCAGTGGAGCTGCAATCTGAGAGGCATTGGGAATAAATCTGAATTAATAGTTAAGCTTTCCCATCACTGCTTGCAATTCATGCACATTCTTAGGAGGAGGCAAGTCTTTGATTGCTCGAAGATGTGACTGTAAGGGATGAATTCCTTGGGCATTAATCACATGGCCTAGGTACTCTATTTCAGTTTGAAAAAACGAACACTTTGCTTTATTACAACGTAGACCTGCTGCAGTCAACACTTTGAAAAGGCACTCCAGGTTTGCTAAATGTTCTTCAACTGTACGTCCGGATACCACAATATCATCTAAATAGTTCGAACAACACGGTACAGAAACTGTCAGCTGTTCCAAAAAACGCTGAAAAATAGCGGGAGCGGAAGAACTGCCAAAGGGTAGGCGTTGAAATTGAAAAAGGCCCATGTGAATATTAATGACGAAAAACTTTTTTGACTCGTCATCAAGTGGAATCTGTAAGTATGCCTCTGCTAAATCAATCTTGGAAAAGAAGCGAGACTGTCCTAATTTGTCCATTAGTTCGTCAGGTCTGGGCAGGGGATAAGTGTCTACAATTGTTTGACTGTTCACTGTTGATTTGAAGTCCGCACAGAGACGAAGTTTTCCTGACGGCTTGGGTATAATTACTATAGGCGAGGCCCACTGACTCGCAGAAACAGGAGAAATCACCCCACTATCTTGCCAACGTTTAAGTTCTTCGGCTACTGTATCACGCATTGCGATAGGCACTGGTCTAGCTTTACGAAATTTTGGAACTGCAGATTCTTTTAAAGTTACATGTGCCACGAAGTCTTTTGCACAACCTAGTTCCGGCGAAAACAAGTCACTATATTTGTCACACAATGCATTGATTTTATCCTGAGGCACTATTGACGAAATTTGAAGCACATCTCTTTGAATTGATAAACCAAACAAGTCAAAAGCATCTAGTCCAAAAATGTTCTGTGTCGATTTGGCCTGAATAACTACAAAAGAAACTGTTTTCGTTACACCTTGAAAAGAGGCGGGTAGGCTACACGTTCCTAGCACGGAAATATTTTGTCCTGTATACGCTGTTAACACTTGCTGTGACGGCGACAATTTTGGCGAACCCAGAAGTTCATAAGTATCTTTATTTATTAATGTAACAGCGGAACCAGTATCAAGCTGAAATTGCACAGTCTTATTTTCTATGGAGAGATGTACAAAAAGTTTGTGCTTCTGGCGCACGACAGGTGCGCGAATGTGGGCAACGTCTGCTACGGTTTGTTTGCTGCACTTGCGCGGGCCGCGTAGTGAAGGAAGCGGCTCAGACTCGGCACGCAGGGGATTAACAACACTGTCACTAGATGGCACTACCGCCGGATCGGCGTCCGCGCAATGCGAGGCTACTGCACTAAAATTACTTTCAGTATCTACAACAAGTCTACTGTCACTAGCTACACAGTACTGGGCACTATTACAAGGAGCAGTTGCAGAAGGCACTATTTTCACTACAGGAATGCACTGTTCATAGTCATTTTGCTTGTCCCGAACCCTTTTCCGTTGCACTGTTTTACGCGCTCGTCGGCGCTTGCTACGTGGTGCACTATATAGTTTTGCCATAGGCGCAGAACTACTTCCTTGCAATTGAGATCCAAGGAAAGCACAGTTCAATTCCACAGCCCGTATAACATTTACAGAATGAACTGTTCTCGCACTTTGCGAAGCACCGTTTCTAACGTTACTGTTCTTTGAGTTTTTAATTTGCATACACACAGACTGCACATGTCCCGATTTGCCACATTGATAACAGGTTGCGTTGCGACTAGGGCAATGAGCACGCTTGTGGCGAGACACACACTGGGGGCAAGACTTACGAACATTTTTCTGAAATGCGCGTTGGCGCCCGTTATGCAAATTACTGTGTCTAACACTACGGGGCGACCTTTGCGTCGCACTTTTACTCTGGCTACTGTTCACTGTCTGTTCAGCACGGCCTGTACTATTGTAAGAATCACTAGTGCTACACTGAGAACTATGGCTAGGAAAGCGTCCGTTGCGGCGCACTGAATTTACACTATGGCTTTGCATTTCTACATCAGCTAAGTCAAAAGTATCATGCGCTTCTATAAGCTGCAGTACACTGTCTAAGGAGGGGTCAGACTGTTTCAGAATTGCTGCTCTAATTCTGGGGTCCTGAATATTCTGCGTAATCGCATCCCTCAACATCACGTCACTATACGAAAGTCCACAAGAGCAAGTAAATTTACATTGGCGGGTTAAGCCCTTCAATTCCGTGATCCATTCTTGGTGTGACTGCTGCGGTAATTTTTTAAGTCTGAAAAATCGGTATCGTGCAGCGGCTACAAGAACTTTTCTCTCATAATGAGCATTCAGTGCATCTACAATTTGTTCAAAGTCTACATCACGAGGAGATGCGAGAGGGAAAAGTTTTTGCAATAGTACGAAGGTCTGGGGGCCCACAATCGATAAGAAAAGGTTCTTCACTCTCTGACCTGTAATTTGATGAGCCGCGACGAGTTCTTGAAACTGTGCGAAATAGTCGCTCCATTCTTCCTCACGTTCGTTGTACTGGCGAAATGTAGGAAGCTGTGCAGCGGCAGGTGTGGGCTGCTGATGTGACGACTGTTGTTGGTGAGCAGCCTGTGTCGTCAACTGCGCCACGGCCTGCAGTAGTTGAGTGATTTGCGCCGTCTGTAACTGAATAATTTCCATTAAGTTTGGGTTCGGGGTAGTGGCCATGCTGACCGATTAGGCGCCGCGCATACAAGTAAATTATAACAAAACACAAATGCAATATGAAAGAGGACACTCTGCAACAAAAAAGTCCACAAAACACGCAACAAAATATCTTCCCCCAAAATTCTTATATTAAGGGTGGGTGGGCGGGAGCAATTTCTGCGTGCTCCGACTGCTGCTGTCTGGCTGCTGCAAGCGGGCTGGTCCAAGGTTCTATCACTCCTCGTCGCCACTTTTGTGTCCCGACTTCGTCGCCGCTTTTGTGTCCCAGCCTCGTCGTAGGTGTCGGTGGCCGGGTGGATGAGACCGACACAGGAATATAGATAGCACGCTGGTGCAGGTACGGAGGGGAGCAGCCAGAAACTATAAACACTAGAGTAAATTAGAAAAAGATATATATTGCACAGAATGTAACAATACTTAACTTTTACATAGTACTGCAGAATGTTGATACATAGTTGTTAGAGGCCTGCCTAGTGCCTGTACAATAGCAAAGTCTTCACTGGTACCTATCTGATTACGAAGGTCCTAACTGGTTGCTAGCTCCGTCCGAAGTGACCGGTGTCTTTCCGTGGTGGCCACGAGCGGGGTTGCAGCAGAGGGCGCTCGTGGCTGTCGTCGTGAGAACGCCGCGCCGTGCGTGCATGGCGGCGCGCGGCGAAAGTAGGTGGCGCGCACTTTGTACTTGTGCGACACCACAGAACTCTACATCGACATAAATACTCTGCAAATCACATTTAACTGCACAGCAAAGTGTTCAAAAATGTTCAAATGTTTGTATAGCTTATGGGACTTAACTACGGGGTCATCAGTCCCTAAACGTACAAACTACTTATGAACTAGCTAATCCTGAGGACGGCACAAATATCCATGCCCGAAGGGGGATTCGAACCCCCGACCGTAGTGGCCGTGCAGACTGTGACTGGAGCGCCTCAGTCCCCTCGGCCACCGCGGCCGGCCAAAGTGTTCATTCAAAGGATTTTATGATACTTCTGTACCATTTCATTGTCTAATAGCACGCGGGAAAAAGGAAAATTTAAATGTTACCATTCCCGATCTGATTTCTCTTATTTTATTTGATGATCATGTCACCGTATGTTGTTGGTTGCTAACAAGTATGTTCGCATTCGGATGAGATTGTTAGTGAAAGAAATTTCGCAATTACATCTTGCCTCACCGAATAACTTCTTTCTTTTAATGATTTTCCACCCGAACTCGTGCATAATTTCCCGGAAACTGTCTCCCCTGGAGAGCGGTAACACAAAACGAGCTGCCGCGACGGAATAGCCGTGCGCATTGAGGCGCCATGCTGTGACGCGCGCGGTCGTTCGTCGTCAGAGGTTCGAGTCCTCCCTCGGGAATGGGTGTGTATTTTGTCCTTAAGTTAGTTTAACTAACGTTAGTTTAAGTAGTTTGTAAGCTAAAGACTAATAACAAAGCTGTTAAGTCCCATACATTTACAAACTTTTGAACACAAAACTAGCTGCCCTTCTCTGAACTTTATCTACATCCTCCGTCAGTTCAACATGGTGGGGATTGCACAACACGCAGCAGTACTCCAAAATATGACGCACAAATGTAGAGTAGGCAGTTTCTTTGGTAGAAGTGTGGCATCTTCTGAGTGTTCTGCCAATGAAACGTAGCCTTTGTTTCTCTTCCCTGTGATATTTTGTGTGTGTTCTTCCCAATTAACATTATCCGTAATTATAATTCTTAGATATTTAGTTGAAGTGATGGCCTTTAGATATAACTGATTTATTCTGTAAGCGAAGTTTAATAAATTTAATTGCTCTTATGGATGACTTCACACATTTCATTATGTAGGATCAACAGCAAATTTTGGTACCTTGCAGATGTCTAAAACGGTGTGCAGTTGCTTTTGATCTTCTGGTGACTTTATTAACCGATAAACAACAGCATCATCCACGAACAGTCTAAGAGAGCTGCTCAGATTTTCTCCTAAATGGTTTATAAAGAAAAAGGAACTGTAGAGGCCCCATAACACTTCCATAGGGGACGCCAGATATCACTTGTGTTTTACTGTATGAGTTTCCGACAATTACTACGTACTGTGTCATTTCTGACAAGAAATCTCGAATCCAGTGCCATAATTTGATTAGATGACGTTTCTTTAAGCAATATAGAGTGCATAATTGACTTTTTATTATCAACTAGTTTCGACCCAATGTAGAGCTATCTTCAGTATATTGCTCCGAGATGTTGTGAAGCGGAGCAGGAGATATGAGATCTTCAGGTGCTGTTACTGAGCTGCAGATGTTTGTTGGCATTTGTTATTTTATGCGAGTTTATAACCAGCCGCTGTCTCAAATCCACTTCTGTGATGATGCGACCTAATACATCTACATACATTCAGAACTTACACAGGAACCGTTGTGGAACAGCAATATCAAGTGTGGCGTAAGGCTATGCCTTGTAAAAGGGGCAGATCAAGGCAACGTTATACTTCGGGGGAGTAAAAACAATGGAGACAGTCGTGTTCTTCTGTAAAGAACAAGTTTCCATGTAGAGAACGAAATGACACATTACAAAGACGTCAGAGAGTACCGCAAAATTGTAATACAAATGCACACATGTATTCCAGGTACCCACTACGTTTCGATGTGCTTGCACTAGGCTTGGTGAAAGCAAGACGCTGTTTATGGCCGAAGCTTAAAGAAAGAAACATGACATCGGAGGTAGCTCCGAGCGACAACCCGTCAGGGCCTTCTGTCTTCTCAGTCTGTAATAGCGCTGCCTCGGCTTTACAACTCTGCTGACCTCATTCCTAATACATTTACTGCAAGGGAAACGTAGGTTTGAAAACTACTTGTGAGAGAGAGGAAAATAAACAGTAGTAAAATGCGACACCTGGGTTCGTAACTAGGATGTCTGCTGTACCGTTTCTCTGTGCGCAACACGTAAATATAGTCAGTGAGAAATCTACGAAGCCTAGATGATCAGAATCGCGTTGGAGTTGTGGTTGTAACGTGTCAGTCAAGAAAGAAAAGATGCGATTTAATATCGTTAAAAAAATGTTCAAATGTTTGTAAAGCTTATGGGACTTAACTACGGTGTCATCAGTCCCTAAACTTACAAACTACTTATCAACTACCTTATACTAAGGACGGCACAAATATCCATGCCCGAGGGGGGATTTGAACCCCCGACCGTAGTGCCCGTGCAGACCGTGATTGGAGCGCCTCAGTCCCCTCGGCCACCGCGGCCGGCTTTAATATCGTCACATAAAATCTATGGTAGGCACGTCATTCCTTTCTGCTCTTTCTTCTTACTATGAAACATAATAATGGCTCCCAGTGAAATGGTTAGACAATATTCCCACCCACAAGTGGATGTAAAATGAAGAAACATAAATATTGAATTACAATCACCTGGAAAAAAGTCGAAGCAAAGGTTATATCTGTTTTTGCGATAACTAATACAGATCATTGTAAATGATGCTTTTTATGGTTACTGACGGTTGCAAATCTTGCTTCATGAACTCTACTTAGAGGACGATACATGTAAAATCGGGGGGAAATCGCTCAATAAAAGTAAGGTGGCGGTCATAATTGCTAATAAGATACGGAAACAGAGAGTTGCATTATTTGTAGACGATGAATTCAGAAATTAAGCTGTTAAACTAAAGCATATAATTTCTGTTTCAGATGAAAGTCTTCCAACTGCAACTTTGCCTCATAAATCAATCTATTATTCAAATAATTGTTTTTTGAAATGCTGCCTTGTATGTTTCTTTCAGTTTTGTTTTACCTTGTCTGCAGGTCGTAGTGAATACACAACCTAGTAGTCTCTTCTTTAGCCGAGATTTTCCTCTATAGACTTATTTCCTAACCTGTTTCGTCCACCATTTTTCCACTTACAAACTTTATCTGCGATTTAATTTTAAACTACAAATGTGTCCATTTTCTACTTTTGCCTTCTTATTACCCAAATGCGTGAAATGAATAGTTACTAACGTACAGTGGAGTTCAGTCTCAGAAAATTATGAAACGGCAGCCATTTGAGGAGACAGACTATCTGATAATGATAGACATTCTTTCAAAATCAGCCGCGGTGGAGTAGCCGAGCGGTCTAAAGCATCTCGCTGCGGAGCGCGCGGTTGCTCGCCGTAGAGGTGTTCGTCCTCCCTGGGGCATGGGTGAGTGTGTTTGTCGTTAGGTTAGTTTACCTATGTTTAAGTAGTTTGTAAGCTACGGACTGATGACCACGCAGTTTGGTCCGATAGATTTACAGACATTTGAACATTACTCAAAATCAGGTATGTCAAAATCCCGAAACAGTGATAACTACGAAACTATACGTAGGCCTATTATTATTATTATTTACCACGTACTTTGAACCATTTGAATTAGAAAAAACTACTGTAACAGAACACGAGAGAAATAAGACTTTATTGAACAAATCCTAATCAAACATTTATTACGTTAAGTGAGTTCATTTGCCCATAGGACTACAAGAAACATTATTATAAATACTTAATTCGCATCCCGCAAGTCAGCAAGTTGCTTAACACTATTGAACTAAAGTTCACAGCATATACAAAAGCGCGCGTGCGCAAATACTACAACAAAAGACGAATGGCAAACACACGGCGACAGTTAGCAACATTATACATTGTACACTCGCACAATCCTTACACAGTGAAACGTACAAATGAAGTTTTCAAATAAACGTTTTAGGAAAAACGCCGAAATTCGGCCCTTTAGAGTATGCAGTCCAACTAAATAGTATTCCAAGGCGATACACAAGGATTTGTAACATCATAAATCTATTATCAAATGGAAATTATAACTCGAGATCCTTGTGTTGATAAAACTGTTTAACAAAAAAGTGTAAAACAGGCCACTGAAAGAGCATCACAAATAAAAGAAGCGAAACACGTACAGCATGAAAGAAACTACCTTTCATTTAGCTGCAAAGACGGAAAACATCTCCATGATTAAAGATAGTTTGTGTTACCATTATATATTTTTGAACGCAGTTTTGAGTACAAGTTGCAAGCAAATGAAGATGACTTAAAACGGTTTTACCTGTTACTGTTTTGTAAAGTATAAGTTGGAATGTAATTGTGACTTCTCAAAAACTGATTTTTATTTAGTGATTGTGACAACAGCGATTGCTCCTGCATACTTGCACGTATAGGTTCCGTACTCCTGTCGTAGAAATATTTTCAAAATCTTTTTCTACACGATGGTTGGGTGTGGTACAGCAACCAATAGTATACTATGCGAAAAACAAGCAGTCTTCGTTGCAGAATGAGCATTTTATTTTTCACCAATGAAGCGTTTCGCGTGCTTCAAGCATCTTCACATTAGCCTCCAGGGGAACATACAAATTTTCTTACAAGGGGCATGATTCCATTTAACTGACATTGGATTACTAAAAATGCGAATCATCTTACAGATATTAGATTAAATACCCTGCAAAATATGTGCCAGCGGGCAATTGTCATTGTCATATTTACAAAAATATTGTGTCATGTCCTACAATAAAAAGTAAATCGAAGTATGCTTCGTAAGTTATCAAAAACAGGTAACCGACTTTGTTCCCAGAATAACAATATATAATGAAAAATAAGCAAAGAAAAAAGCAACCGTTACCGTATCAACGCACTCAATGCAGTGCAATACATACGAAGCGGGATCAGGCGTATGAAACTGCATCACACTGCTTAAGTGTAGGAAGTGTGGTTTCTCATACTCTGGCGGTACAAATAGCACTGGGCATGGAAAATTGACTTTTAAGGATTATTTTTGCGTCCATCTCTAAAGAAAGAAATGACGACGATGGCTGTAGTATCAGGTTAAAAGAATGAAACACTTTCAGCCGTTAAGCTATGGAAAGTTGATTTCACATGTTGCCAGTTCGGCTACACATATTTACTGCAGAAATTTACGTCCCTGCGATACAGACAGCGTATGGAATTGCGTATAGAGTCATTAGTACAGAAGCAGTAATTTCAAACGTCAAGTTATATCGACAATTGTTTTTACACACATCTAAAAGTTTACAGTGTCATGCTTCTTTAACTATCGGTCGTACAATCACAGGCCCTATAATAATGCTGATACATTCAGTGGTATATAATGAGATACAGTGTGAAAACTGTGTTATGAACAAAGCCTGTAGTAAAGAAGTCATAAATTAAAATTACGTGCATATTCACGCCGTTCGTCACGCTACTAAGGAAAACATTCAGTCACTAACTGTAATACCACTCTTGTGTTCAACCTTTGACGTAAAATTACACCTCTTAATGAGCAGAATATGACAGCATTCAAAATTTTCAATTCGGTCAATAATCATGCGAAACAGTGAGAATTGTTAACGGTCTAGTAGTCGTAAGTCGTTAGGTAGATGCAGTACAACAGGTGGAGAACGGCTTTTGGGTTCCGTGTCCCGGAATAGTAGTTTTGCAATATTTACGTCTTATAAGACATGGCAGCAGCCGATATCGCTAATGCTTTTGTTGTTAAGATTACCTGTTTCGGCATTTTATTCGGCCATCATCCGATTTATGTTTAACATACAATTCTCAACACATAGGTTACTTAATAAAAAATTAAGCTTTTCACCAACATTTTCATTACCATGTGCTGGCGAGCCTACAGTGTAAGGTAAACAACGTCTACAAATTTCAAGTTTCTATCGTTGCAGAAAAACAACTGAAGAATGTGCACCACGTTTCACTGTAAATAACCTATTTGCTATTATAGTGTTAAAAGTCATCGCTGGTATTCAGTCCGAATTTTATATAAGATGACGACTTTCAACGACTCTATCTTCCACCCTCTTATAACTATCGCCACGGAACTACTGTGGTGTACAACGGGAGACTTTGTACAACAACAGCACAGAGAGTGTGTAGTTTTTTCGGAAGAGCAAAATATTTACACCCACACGTATAATTTTATATAAGTCGGTAACTTTCAACTTCCATATCTTCGACCCCCTTATCGTCATCAACCCTCTACCACCAAAGTGCACAATGAGAGACTAATACCTACTACCACATAAAAACACTTTTCGTTTGCGATATGTAGTTTTTGCTGAAGAGCGAAATAAAGGCACAAACACCTTAATTTTTACATATATTAAGGTAAGATATATTAGGTCTCCTCCAAAATAAAATGTCAAACTTCGATAGGATATAGATATTGTTATACCTTTATCTGATTACTTTCCCGTTATATTCCAATCTCTTTTAATTTTTAGAATACAGAGCTATGTTTTTGAAAATTTAATAAATTTGTATACCTTATGCATTGTATCCCATGTATGTAACACTATCTAATATCAGTTTGGTGTATTAAATTATTTTCCTGGAAATTAGCTTTTACTAAAAGGTGCTCCTGCCATTGTTAAGAAAATTCGTACTTTTCTGTGTTAGCTAAGGTGAAGATACCTGAATCCAGCGAAACGCGTCATTGATGAATAAATGAAATTCAAGTCTGCAGCCAAGACTGCTTGTTTTGTTACAATAGCGTGATTGCTTTGTGTTCTACATCTGTAAAGGCTACACAGAGCAGCCAACGTGGCAACTTTGACACTATGCAGTATGTTGATGGACAATTAGATGTAGCCCAACATATCAGAAACATTTCAATCCTAAAGAAAATTGCCCAGTTGGTTAAGCACACTTGAACCAAGACCAAGTAGACCACACGTACTGTTGCACAGGAATTGTAGATCCTTGTGGAGGTGGCTTGAAAAATAACTTGAAATTAATAGTAGTCACTCGTGAATTTCGCAGTGCTACCAGCATAGCATACAATGGTAGAGTAGTTTGTCATAAGCCACATACATATATCAAAGAAAAGTTTGCATCAACCATCAGACAAAATTCTATGGTATTCTATACTATCGAGAATTGGTATTTATCACCAGATTTTTTGACAAACAAAACAAAATCATTTGTTTTGTGTTCTGAGAGAACTTAAAATCACTTCTCTTGATGTTGTGCGATCCCTTGCGTGGATGCAAGCCTGTATCCGACGTGGCATGTTGCCCACGAATTCATTTAAACGTCTTTATTTAACAGTAATCCTGTTCAACTACAGTAAATTTCGTAGTTAGTCAGAACATGTTCGCACAGCTCTTTTCAATTTATCCCAAGGCTGTTCAACTGGATTCATATCAGGGGAACATGCAGACCAATCCAGTCGCGCAATACCGGCACGAATCATGAAGATATTGACGCTGCTTGCACAATGGAATTATGGACTCGGGAGTTGTCGTCCATAAACTTGAATTCTTCTCCAAATTACTTATGAAGTGGTTCAACGATGGTTTTGAGGATGTCATCTCTGCATTCTACGAGTATTGAACTTTAATGGGCAACAATGGCGTCCGAAACCCCCACGTGATAACCGGTCCAGCATCACTGATCCGCCATCTTGCTGTACTTGATAGACGGTATGCCTCTGTGGTGCAGTATTATCAGAGTCCCTCCACACATGTATCGATGGTGATCTGGTATCAGACATGTGTAGCATTCGTCTGTGAAGAGAACTTTTTGCCAATTTTCCATAGTCCATTGTTGGTGATTTTTGACCCACCTATGCAGTATGGTGTCTTGGTTTAAGGGCTCGGCCGCACCTTGGTCGTCTAGAACATAGAGTGTTATTGTGGAGTTTGTTTCGTACAGCTCGATGGAAACTTGTCTCCCATACATAGTCATTGTTTATCATGGTGGAAGTCTGGTCGGGCAAGTCATGAACACTACCAGTAGTTCGAAAACTACCACATCACGCTGACTCAAGATGATTCGTCTGACAATTTGAAAGTCCTTGTTAGCGTAAAGCAGAGGCCGGCCACACAACGTCTACAAACGTCCTATACCGTTACTATGTTATTTAAACTCATTATGTTCCGCAGGACGAAATTCAGGAGCACGTCTCCATGCTCCTGGAAGGAGTCAGTACATCAAATTGTAACAAAAGAGCATCAACAGATACAGTGAAACGTATAGAAATACCATGCACACGACAGGTTTAGGCGTAAGTAAGAAGAACCTATAACGTAACAAAAAATCAGCTTAATATTTTTATTTTTCCAGGAACTCCTCGACAGAACAGTAAAAGTGAGCCATGAGGAAATTTTTCAGTTTAGCCTTGAAAGTCCGAAGATTACTTCCAAGCATTTTGATTTCCTTTGACAGTTTGTTAAAACTGGATGCGACAGAATACCGCACACTTTTCAGCCCAAGGGTCAAGGAGGTGTGGTCCAAATTTAGATTCGATTTGTGTCTAGTATTGACTGAGTGAAAACTGCTAATTCTTGGTAATAGCCAATTATATATATATATTAAAGATAATATGTGCTGAGAGGTCAATGTCAGAATTCCCAGGCTACCAAACATCGGTCGACAAGAGATATGCGACCTTACTCCGCATATTGCTCAAACCACCAGTTTCTGCGCAATAAATACTTTCTCAACCAGAGGAGTTACTCCAAAGAATAACACCATACGTCATAAGCGATTGAAAATAAGAAGAGACTACTTGTGGTAGGTTAGAAAACAGCCAGCAGTTGCGGGGTTGCAGATTTACTCACAACCGGTTTCGAGTAATTATTGCCCTCCTCCAGGTATCTGCACAGGAAACAGTTAAGAATAACATACAAATATCACATAAAATTCGCTTTAGAATCACAGAATTAAATGGGGAAGAAGTACAGTAATTTCATTCTGTGATTCTAGTGCGGATTTTATGTTACATTTGTATTTGTATATTACCCATAACTGTTTTCTGTAGAGATACCTGGAGGAGGGCAATAATTGCTCGACACCGGTAGTGAATAAATCTGCACTGCAACTGGTAGCTATTTTCTTTTCTAACCTATAAAACACAATTTCTGCAATGGATAAAACATTTACTACTTGTCGTATTAAATTATTACTTCTTTCAGAAACTGTTCGAATGGTAAACAACGCAGCAGCTAGTTTTTTTGTCAAGATCCCGAAGATGGGTTTTCCACTACAGGTTACTATCGGAACGCCTAGAAATGAATTTTTCAAACTCACTCATCATGTGCCCAGTCAGTGTAACTGAAACGCCGGTTTTTGTTGAATTGTTTGTTAGAAACTGTGATTCGGCATCAATTTATTGAATGAAATCAAAACTTTTACTGCCTCATTCAACAAAATGTATATGGTACGGACAGATGCAGCTATAAGCACAGTATTTTACGTTTTATGATACTTCAGAATACCAAGTTTTTAGAATCATGACAGTATATGTGCAAGATGGATGTGTTTATGGCATTTACTAATGATTTGAAACTTTTTTGTTATATGTACTTGTATATTTACCATGTTTACAGTTCGTTCTTACTCCCAGTAAATATTAGTAGCAATGTCTAAAAGAGAAATTAAGAACGATATAACATATACTATTTTGAGGATACGAACTAGCACTTGTTATAATCAATTTCTGTTCTACACTCAGCGCAATATCGTGCGAGTTGTATACAGGACAGAAATACGGTTGAATGCTATCATTACTGTCAAAACACGAAATTTTAAATCAACTATTAATCTAAATACAATTAAAGAAATCAGAAGTGAAAGATGCGTATAATGTCAACGAATTTTATATATTGGCCTAAAGTATAGGATTCGTTACATCAGAACCAACTTTTATTATGTGAAGGACCAAAGGGCCTTCCTACTTAAACAATTTTCATTTAAGTATCAACACAGAATTTTGCTACTCACTGTGGCGTGCCTCCGGTTAGTTAAATTATTTGGTTGAAGTAACGTGTCGTCGTAGTTTAGTTGACGGTGGCGGCGAACTGGTACGGTACATACATCCTCCAAGTGTGCGATGTTTGAGCGGACGTGGCGCAGAAAAATTGATACGGGAGAAGATGTTTCAAGTAAAAACTTTATACTGCACAAAAATTCCTAAAATTTTTACTTTAGTTTTAGGAATTGGTGAGAGCTATCCTTGCGTTTTCATTAATGATCAACAACTGTGATCATGTTATTGTACACCGCAAAGGAAGCTGTGTATCAGTGTACAGATGGGTGCTTCAATGTCAAACCTTCACACTTTCCACTTTTCTTGAACAGCAATTTTGAGTTAATAGATTACGCCAAAGAGCGAGGCCAAGATCGCGTCAATATTAATGCGCTATCATTATTCAGGGACGCGTCCGGCAGAACTTTGCTTCATAGCGACCATGTCCTCAGTTTACGATGTGCAGCTGACGTGTGTGGCGATTCAGTTGTTTGCCTTGGAAAACACAAGCATAAATATCGCAGTACTTCTGAAAAGTTTACTGTAAACAATTCAGTTGACCAGGAGCTCATTAAAGGTAATATTTATACGTAAAACACAACAACTAATTACAAATTAAGCAAGTGAACTGTGTAATTTATCGTGTCCATTTAAATCAAATGTTCAAATGGTTATAAATCTATGGGATTAACTAGTTTGGTTATTAATCCCTAGGTTTATTACAAACTACTTAAACTAACAGCAGGACAAAACACACACACACACACACACACACACACACACACACACACACACACACACACACGAGGGAGGACTCTAACCTCCGACGGGGATCAACTGAACGCTCCACAGCAAGGGGTCTTAGAACTCACGGTCATCCCACCACAGCCCATACAGATTCCAAGTAGAAACTGTTGCAAACGAGATGAAACAATTGTTCATTGATTAATGATTTGTGATGGAAAAACCACGTAGGCCCAGTAAACTGTAAATATGATCTTCTTCGCCAATTTACAGAGCTGCGACAAGTAAAATAAACGGCGTTGCATTCTGTCTGGACACCATGAGCTTCAGTTACCTCTGCTTTTGTGATTTCGATATCTGATACTTCCTAAGCATTTTAATCTCCGTAAACATTACATGTGCTTTGGTATACATTCTCTGAGTAATTTATTTTTATTTTTCCCCTTTACATTTCTCAGTCCTTGGAAAAATCATTTAAAGCGAACTTAAATTCTCGCCGTCTCTACAGAAACTGCCGTTTATTGTGCAAAACCACTGTTAAACAACACAATATATTCCACAATACTTAGTGCGGGCCTCATTCAATACATTCCGCAAACGGCCACTACAGTTTGAAGTCAATATTACGACACAATACGAAGTATGTTACACTTCTGAGGGTCGTTCCAAGAGTGGCACAGAAAGTTTAAAACATTGTTTTTCAAACTACGGCAACCCCCCCTCCCCAAAAAAACGGAGGTGGGGGCCACATAAAAGAGGCCGCGCACGGGACGAGGCGTTCCAACGCATTACCGTATTTCAAAAGTTACTATTTAATTAAGACGAATGTATTAGCACGTATGTAAACTGCCTGCATGGTACCCAGAAGACAATACTTCGTCTTAGATCATCAGTCTGAGTGCAATCACAGTAACTGACCGTAGCCACTCCGACGCTGGAATTCGAAGGTTGCGAATACAGTACGTTTGCTAAAACTTGGCCTCGTCGCACGTATGGTCCATTGTGCAATTTTGGTCTTATGGTAGTTAATGAAAGCACGAATATTTATTATATAGTGTAAGAAGATTGCCTGTTGGAGGTCGTCAAAAAATCTCAAAATTCAGAATGCGTAATGATATGCTCTAGTAATAATAATTTTGTTATTTAATGTTGTAGCAAATCACAACTAATGGGTCGCAACAACACTTTCGCATTGTAAGTTAGAATTTTGAATAAATAAAAAAAATTGATATTAATTAACTTAAAACAGTCACTGTAGTAAATAATTAAGCTTGGCCCTATCTGACTTTGCATTGACTACAGCCTCCAACTAGCACCTCTTACGATTCACGAACAGCACAACTTCACTAACAAATGTGTCAGAATTCATGTAGTGGTGATGGCGTGTTCGTGTTATAATCAAAATTGTAATAGCAGATAGACTCTAATTACAATGATAATAGCTCAGTACAGTGAAACTCCGTGGTGCAATGAGCTTCACAAATACTTCTCAATAATTTTGATAATATTCTTTAAAGCATTCAAGTTTCTTATAAAACTTTACGTGGTAAACTATTTTTTTTTTTTTTTTTTTTTTTTTTTTTTTTTGTAATTGGTTCCAGGGCCTGGGTAGCGTACGCGTGTAACTAGCTGAGCAAAGTTTGGCATTTAACGTATTTCATAAAAAAATTACTTCAGTCAAGTCTGGTTACTTTCTACATAAATGAAATCAACTTTACTTTACTTACAAACTCTCTCGCACTTTAATTACTAGTCTCTGTGGTTGTAACACGTTTAGCAATTCTTTAACTCATCTAGCAATTTCTTTAAAACTGATCGTAATTACTTTGAAAAATGATTGATCTTGTTGGTCAATGTACAGGCTTGCATAATCAACATAATCTAATAATGGTGATAATGGGGTGACTACAACTACTTACAAAATTAAGATTGGTTTCAAAATAAGTCATGTATAATTGAACCAAAGTTCTGATTGGGTTGACACTACATTTACATGCATACAAAATAAAATGTTACAAAAGTACTCATCTGCTTTCGTCGTCTTCGTCGTGAAGTCCATACAAGACAGATATGATTACAATAGGTACTCTTACTACAACAACGATCACACTCGGTGACAATAGACTTGATACCAAACAATTACTTTTCTTGCACACATGAAAAAAGATTACACTGATCGAGTATAAATAAACTTATTTCGCACTTTCTTCAATACATTAAACAGTACGCCTCTCAGGCTTATTGCAATTGCATTAAACTCGCGCCACACTGCGCCTACCGTACCTCTGCACTATCAATAAAACATTTATGTGTTTACTATAGCGAGTCCGCTCCGCGACTGCTTTTATGTCTTTACTTTGGCGAGTCCGCACCGCGACTGCTTCAGCAGCGCAACACTCACAGCTACTACTTCTGTTCCACAGTCTTTTTTAACAGGTTCAACATTGTCTCTGGCGCATTGCTAACTTACAAAGAATGTCCGTGCATTCATGCGGGTTTACACATACAGTACATGTTTACACTACATGATTCAATATTGAAAGTGACGTTACATAAGAAATATCTCTAGCATACAAGAAATGAAAATTACATGAACTAAACAAATTTAAGACAATATATACATTACTTTAAATCAAACTGTAAGATACACCAACAGGTGTACTCTTACAATAGTTGCATGGAAATTGGGGCTCTAATAATGAATCATCACAAATCCTTCTTACTTCCATCACTTTTATGTTGGCACAGTCAACTCCCTTAACAACTTTCTCTGCTCACAAAGCCTTTCCACATTCCTTTTTAGCCCCTTCGCCCCCCCCCCTCCCAACCCAAGACAATTAGCTAAGCAGTCACATTTTCAGATGTACTCCGCCCCAAAGCCAAGCGAAAACACTGCCTCAGTGGAATAATTTGTGAATGAAAATAGGCGTCTTTCAGTGTGGACAGCGGACCAAAATCCCACTACGCTGCAGCGGAACTTTATGATTCTTGCAGCTTGCAAACCGTAGTTAAGAAATTGTTAAAAATTTAGCGGCATCTAACTCCTTTTGGCTGAAACCGTCAATAATCTACTCCAAACTTAAAAAAATATTTTAATTCAGTATCTTGTTAGTTTAAAAACGTTAGTGATTAAAAAATTAATACGTACTGCGCATATTGCATGTAGATTAATCTACGAGCTTCCATATTCTTTCTGATGTATGTTTTCTGCACGATAACACTGAAGATATCATATAATTATATTGAACTAAATTCTTTTCCAGGTTGTTACACGAGGTATGTTCATAAAGTAAGTTCCGTTTGGTTATATACACTCTTGGCCATTAAAATTGCTACATCAGGAAGATGACGTGCTACAGACGCGAAATTTAAGCGACATGAAGAAGATGCTGTGATATGCAAATTATTAGCTTTTCAGAGCATTCATACAAGGTTGGCGCCGGTGGCGACACCTACAACGTGCTGACATGAGGAAATTTTCCAACCGATTTCTCATACACAAACAGCAGTTCACCGGCGTTACCTGGTGAGACGTCGTTGTTATGCCTCGCGTAAGGACGAGAAATGCGTACCAGTACGTTTCCGACTTTGATAAAGGTCTGAGTGCTGCCTATCGCGATTGCGGTTTATCGCATCGCGACACCGCTGCTCGCGTTGGTCGTGATCCAATGACTGTTAGCAGAATATGGAATCGGCGGGTTCAGGAGGGCAATACGCAACGCCGTGCTGGATCCCAACGGCCTCTTGTCACTAGCAGTCGAGATGACAAGCATCTTATCCGCATGGCTGTAACGGATCGTGCAGTCAAGTCTCGATCCCTGAGTCTACAGATGGGGACGTTTGCAAGACAACAACCATCTGCACGAACAGTTCGACGACGTTTGCAGCAGCATGGATTATCAGCTCTGAGACCATGGCTGCGGTTACCCTTGACGCTGCATCACAGACAGGAGCGCCTGCGATGTTGTACGCAACGACGAACCTGGGTGCACGAATGGCAAAACGCTATATTTTCGGATGAATCCAAGTTCTGTTTACACCATCATGATGGTCGCACCCGTGTTTGGGCGAAATCGCGGTGAACGCACATTGGAAGCGTGTATTCGTCATCGCCATACTGGCTTATCACCCGGCGTGGTGGTATGGGGTGCCATTGGTTACACGTCTCTCACTTTTTGTTCACATAGACGGCACTTTGAATAGTGGCGGTTACATTTCAGAGGTGTTACGACCCGTGGCTCTACCCTTGATCCCTGCGAAACCCTACATTTCAGCGGGATAATGCACGACCGCACGTTGCAGGTCAAGTACGGGCCTTTCTGGATGCGGAAAATGTTCGACTGCTGCCCTGGCCAGCATATTCTACAGATCTCTCACCAACTGAAAATGTCTGGTCAACGGTGGCCGTGCAACTAGCTCGTCACAATACGCCAGTCAAATGTTCTAATGTTTGTTAAGGTTAATTGCGGGGCTCATCCGTTCCTTAACTTACAAACTACTTATGAACTACCTTATACTAAAGGCGACACTAACATCCATTCCCGAGGGGGGATTCGAACCCCCGACCGTAGCGGCCGTGCAGATTATGACTGGCGCGCCGCAGACCGCTCGGCCACTGCAGCCGGCGGCGCCAGGCGTATTAAGACCGTTATTACGGCCAGAGGTGGTTGTTCTGGGTACTGATTTCTCAGGATCTATGCACCCAAATTGCGTGAAATTGTAATCACATGTCAGTTCTAGTATATTTGTATAATGAATACCCGTTTATCATCTGCATTTCTTCTTGGTGTAGCAATTTTAATGGTCAATTGTGTAAAACAAACGTGTGCAGGTACAAAAACGTGCCGCAAGGCTTTGTATGCGTTCTTCACAATAGGTTGCCGCCTATGTACTCAACCATATGCTAACATGTTCTTTCAGCTCGTCATCGTCGTTGAAGTATTGATCACCATGGACAGATTGTAGGTGTAAGAATAGATGAAAGTCGCTAGGAGCGAGGTCCGGGCTAATCAAACACGTCCCACTGAAATCTCCGTAAGAGTTCTTTGGCACATTCACCTTGTGAGGTCGGGCATCATCGTGGGAAAAAAGCAACACCTTTTGACAGTAATCCTCGGCGCTTGTACTACATTGCGCTGCGCAATTTCTTAATGGTTTCGCCGCAACCATGCACATTGATTTTGGCCTCGTGGTAATAAATCAGTCAGCAAAATTCCTTTTCTGTCCCGAAAAACGGTGCACATGACTTTTCGAAGTGTCAAGATTTGCTTAGGCTTAACGTTCGTTAGGGATGACGTGTGCCTCCATTCCACTGACTGTCGTTTTCTTCCCGGGGTGTCTTGCGATACCAAAGTTTCGTTCCCCATGACTATCCGAGAAAGGAAACAGTCGCCTTGTAGTGTGTCAAAAACTGAAGTGCAATGCAATCCGTTATATTTGGTGTTCAGTAAGAACTTTTGAAACTCAACGAGGGCAAAGTTTTCAAAATTTCTGTTTTTCAGTAACAATTTCATGAACTAGTGATCTTGAGATCTGCGGAACTTCCATAGCAAGGGCACTAAGTGTAAACTTACGGTTGTGCTTAATCTTCTCTTCAACTGTATGATCCATTTCATCAGCAACCACAGACGGGCGTCCACTTCGTTCTTCATCGTGTGCTTGATCACGTCCTTCATTGAATAGTCTGACCCATCTTCCAACCATTGAATCACTCACAGCAAACCTCACAGATTTTCCGATAATTTCCTTTGGTTAACTTTCCTTGCATCCCACACGCGGCGGCATTTTAAATTACGGCTGACATTTTAAAGATGCACAACAAAGCACACGTCGGCAGCAGCGTTCTGAAAATGGCGTAGACCTACATGTCTTCACCTTGAGTCAGAGTAACTGCTCGGAACTGCGATCGTAGCGCTGCCGCGGACAGAAAAAGAAACGGAACTTACATTGTGGACAACCCTGTAACATTCGAAACATTATCAGTTCCTATATTATTCCCTATGTGGCATCTACCGGCATCGGATCAAATCGACGACTTCTTTCCATATGTACTAAGTTTTTACGGCAGTGTTACATAATTTCTCCTCTGTATAATCAACCTACGATCCCCCAGTTTTAACGCTATTCATTTGTTCTCTCTTTACATTTCATAGTACCCACTAGTGGCGCTATTAACAAGCATTCTGTGTCAGACTAACATTAAATTTCCAAATTTATTAGCTGAGTGTAAATATAGTTTCTACTTTAGGAAACTCGATCCAAGATGCAGAATAAGACCTTAAAAAACCACAAATTTTGAAAAAAAAACCCTGTTTTTCTTTAGGAAAAAACAACTGCTCTAAAAATGTTAAACGAGGCTTTGACACACAGAGGAAAAAAACAAAAACAAAAAAAGTGCATCCTCTATAGCTTGTTAACGCCGATGTTGGGAAACTTGCTGCTTACTGCAAGTATAGCACGCCATAAGTAAAATAGGATTTGTTTTGAAAATTTTAAAAATGTGTTGTTGTGTGTGTTATGGTCTTCAGTCCGGATACTGGTTTGATGCAGCTCTCCACCCTATTCTATCCTGAGAAAGCCTTTTCATCTCCTCATAAGAACGGCAACCCACATCCACCTGAATCTGCTTACTATACGCGTCTCTTGGTCTCCCTCTGCGATTTTTACCCCACACACTTCCCTCCAATGCTAAATTTACGATTCCTCGATGTCTAAGAATGTGTCCTACCAAGCGATCCCTTCTTTTAGTCAGTATGCCAAAAATTCCTTCTCTCACCAATTCTGTTCAGTACCTCTTCATTAGTTATGCGATCTACTCACCTAATCTTCAGCATTCTTCTGTAGCACCACATTTCAAAAGCCTCTATTCTCTTCCTGTCCGCACTGCTTATCGTCCATGTTTCACTCCCGTACAAGGCAACACTCCACACAAATGCCGTCAAAAAAGACTTCCTTACACATTTAAAAAATATTGATTACTTTAGTCTATAAATTGATTTTAAAAAAAGATATTTCAGAAAATCGGCTAGATCACTTAGGGGATCGTCCAACAGTAAAGGTTGTAGTCTTATTTTGTTCGTAAAGAGGTGTATTAGCATTCCGTTATAATTTTTAAGATTTTGTTGATTGTGTCAGAAAAAAGAGTTCGAAACTCTTGTACATTTTTGCACGAATTAAATTTTTTGTCTATGACATCCTGGGGTCAGGAACAGTTTTTTTTTTTTTTTTCTTTTGTAAATCTAGGGATTGATGATCACAGTAGCCTGGTCCCATAAGTTTACAAACATTTGATCATTTGAAAAAACTGCAAGCGCATACTGTGTCACCAATGTAATATTTAATATTCTATATGCTAATGTTGTTTTATTCTTTTTTTCAGGTAATAATTTCTGCAATCGCTTCTCCCTAATGCATGGACTACACGGAACAAAAGCACATCAGGTCGCAGGTAGGATCTCTGTCGTCCCAGCCCATTTCTAATCACATTTAGAAGGTGAAAGTTTTAACTACTGACACCACACACACACACACACACACACACACACACACACACACACACACACACAAATAAATGAATTTAAAAAAAATCAAATTTCAAACTTGTTTGGTCATTCTAAATCGTGACTGAAATCCGACTGTGAATTATTGAACCAATAATATTGCTTGGGTGTTCAATAGTTGCACTGCGAACAGTGAAGGTTTCTATCCAACTCAAATGGGAATTTACATTTTCAGAACTTTAAAACATTTCACTTATTTCGTGACACACGCACATTGATTCTGTCTGAAAAAACCATTAAACATCTCTTCCTAGCTGACAAAAGTTATTTTCTTAGAATAATGCACATCGATATATTCAAAGATACAAGTATTCACACAAGTACGTTGTGAAAAAGAAACAGAATTCCAAATCTCCCATGTGAAAGTCTGTATCATCCAAGATAGAACAAAACTACACGACGTAGCAAACAAGGAAGTGCAAAATGTTGCTTTGTTAATTATTTAAAGCACATTAAAAATAAATTTATTCTTTTCTTTCCACCTTTATGATACTTTATATTAAATAATAATAAGTCATATCTGCAAAATGCTTTAAAATGTTCAAATGTTTGTAAATCCATGGAACTTAACTATTGAGGTTATGACTCCCTAGGCTTACAAACTACTTAAACTGTATTACAGTAAGAACACACACACACACACACACACACACGCGCGCGCGCGCGCGCGCGCGCGCACACGTGCCCGAGGATGGACTCAAACTTCCGACGGGGAGGACTCCTCAGCAAGGCGCCTTAGAGTGCTAGACCATTCAGTAGTATGGTCGTTATAAAAGTGCTGTTTGTTGTATACATATTTAATAGTTTGAGTGTTCGAAAACTACAGTCTGCCTTGACATATATACTAATAAGTCGCGTTAATTTGCTGTTTTCATTCATCTGATACCAGTTTCGAACTACTTCGACATTCCTTCAATAATATGATCGTTATAAATGTGATGTTTGTCGCGAATAACACGTATATTTAATCTTCTCGCTGTTCTTCCGATAACTACAGTCTGCTTTAAATGTAGCCTCTGTAACATGGCCTTGTAATGTATGTGTTAATTTGAACTATATGGCAGTATTAGCTCAAATGCAAAGCATTTTTTTTAAAATCAACCAGTAAAGATTACGTCATTTCGTGTCAGGAGATAATAGTAGTACCAAACGAAATGTTTTTGACGTAAGGTACAGCAAGATGGCGGCGTCGGCTTCAGCGACAGACATAAGTTTACCAGTCTAGTAATGTATGTCTGTGATAAACACTCGCGAAACTCACTGCTGTGAAAGTTGTTACCAACTGACAGTTTCAACGACACCAGCCCTCCTACGGTGGGCAAGGCGCCGTAAGAGTAATGATCGTTTATAATTACTTTTCTACGTAATTAACGAAATAGTTTCTGCATTTATTGTGTTCCAAGCATTCGTAAAACTTAGAGACATAAATATTCGTGAAATAAATGTAAAAACTGCCGCATTTCACTGATTTAGTGACATAAACAACAGCTTATTCATGGGGCAACGTTTCCGAATATGAGTATATCTGCAGATTATTCCGCTGAAAGTAATGGAATAAAAACATACGACAAACCTAAATTCCTGTTTCGGTCTGTAATTAGATGACAGGCACTTTTTCTTCACGTGTAACAAATCGGTATGGAGTCTTCATGATTCGAACATTGTTACACTTCATTCGCCTTTCGTTTAAATGTATATGCTTTTGAATGTAATTACTTTTGGTTACAAAACGAATGTCTTGAATATTCTTGCCGTTTGTGGTTCAGATGTAACGACAATTGTGGATTGGTTTCAGCTTAGTTGGGAAACTGTTTTAGTAATTCCGTTTGTGAGGTTTTTCCTTCAGCTATAGCTGTGGTGGCTGGTCTGCTACATTAAATAATGTAGGTATTGGATCCTACATAAGTTTCTTACGTTCAACACTCACTGATTTGACTGGAGTAATAGTGAATAGTAGTGGCGTTTTTTAGTAGAAAACCGACGTCTTCATTAAGAGGTTGGGTATTCTGTTGATTATTGGCCATTAATGTTCTCAACAGAAAATGAAATTTTTCATTAAAAAGTCGCAGATTTCAAGAGAATATCAAATAAACTGTCTTGCAATGCACTATTTTACACCTTCCACTGGTTCTTACGAAACCTAATAAAGACTAATGTGGACTTATTTTCTAGTTGTTATCGATTTTTATGGCACTAAACACCTTCTCTGGTGTAAAAAGTATGTTAAAATCAATTTAATTGTCTATTCGCACTCATCAGATGTAGTATTCAGAAATGTACCTTACCAGCTGTCTTAGTATATAACAAAAATCAGTAGAAGTGTCGTGACTGTATGTGTTAGACTGTGGTAACAGCTTCACGGCAAAATCTTAACATTCGCTACCACTTAACGGCCTTTATTGCTACTACCTGAGATTATAATGCGGCCAGCAACACAGTACCTCTGGTAGTGTTTCCTCTGTGTTCATAGACATTCATTCATTAAGAACTTCCCATTTTAACCCCTAACAAATACCTTTCAAAGTGTATCTATGATATTTAATTATTTGCACAGTAGCTGCGCACCCCAATCACTAAACTAACAACACGGATACCTTTCGTCATTCTTGTGGGCAGCATCAGGACAAGGGGAAATCTTACGATTTGCCATGAAACACTACGTGTAGACATGAAGATGCGGTGAGTTTGGAGAAAGAAAAGTCATATTGTGAGGTTAGAAAGAGACACAAGGAGGTACGTTTCAGAATTTAACGATCATCGAGGTCTTTATATACGAAAGACTGCAATGGGAGCAGACAATTTTGTTTACCGACATAACTGTCGTTGACGAGTGTGATTGCCAATTTATTTAAAGAAAATATTTGACACCATGTGGTAGTCAAGCCGTAGTCACCGTACATTTTCTATTCAAATGTTTGTAAATCTATCGGACCAAACTGCGTGGTCATCAGCCCGTAGCTTACAATCTACTTAAACTAAGGTAAACTAACCTAAGGACAACACACACACTCACACACACACACACACACACACACACACACACACACATGCCCCAGGGAGGACTCGAACCTCCGACGGCGAGCAACCGGGTGCTCCGCAGCGAGGAGCCTTAGACCGCTCGGCTACTTCACCGCGGCACATTTTCTATTTTATTTTATTAGCACATAACTAGTTTAAACGTACGTAGGCGATATTTTCAACTGCGATATGATAACAAGCGGATGGAGCTTTGTTCTAAATGAATCACTTCCTATTAATTATAAAGTAGTTAATGTGTTCAAATATTCATATGTTTCTAAACCTGTTGGACCAACCTGCTAAGGTGATCAGTCCCTAGACTTACAAACTACGTAAACTAACATACACTAAGGACAACACACACACACACACACACACACACACACACACACACACACACACACACACACACACATGCTCGATGGAGGACTCGAACCTCCGGCAGGAACAGTTGTCCAGCCCGTTCCATGACGCCTTAGACCGCGTGTCCATTCCGAGCTACTTAAAATGTTCTGCCAAACACATCATAAGTATCTCAAAACAAATTTTAATTCTTTTAATTATATGGGATCCATAAGATTATCATATTTAATGTTAAAATTACATGCTTATTTTTAAGACGTCAGTTATCCATTAAGATGTTAGTATACCATGGTACCAGGCTAAAAGTCTTTCATGAAATGTGCCACAATGGCGTGAGATCATATAAACTGGTTTTGAATTTTTCCAAGTGTAGAAAGACAGACGATGTGTAACGGCGTACGTGGTATGCAACTTTTCGTTCGTGAAGACGTCACTCTTATTTACATGTCCGTATTCGTGTGTTCGAACCAGATCAATCACTTTGGAAAAAGGTAGCAGTTAATTGTAGTGCGCGTTTTCACAGTTCTGATAAAGTCATTGATCACATGATGATAAGGGTAGCTTCCAATGCAAAACATTCCGACAGTAATCTAATTTTTTCGCTGATAAGATGGCGTTGTTGATGCGGTAATCCTGTGTTTGAAAGTTAAACTCTTGAGATACTGCCAGTTCGTCCAGAGATACAGTGCAATCAGTTCGAAAGGAACTTTCAGTAGCACTCGCGTTACTATTTTGCTCCGTTACATTTGTACATAAATGGTTTCTTCGACGACAGGAAAACTTTAGCCAAGCAGAGCTTCATGTATCCGTGTACTAGAAGAGCCGGGGCATGAATCTAGCAGCAGGACAGGTACGCTTTTTAAATCACGTCATGTATATTTATCGTTTAGTTTTTGAGTTTTGAAAGCACAATGAACCATCGCCTAAGTGACTTCTCTCTGAGTCGCGCGAAATGGCCACGTGGTCTAAGGCGTCATGCTGTAGATTGGGCGGCCGTTCCTCCTCCATCCGGCCTGGCTGTCTGTGTCGTCCTTAGTGTAAGTAGTTTATTTAGTTTGTAAATCTAGGGGCTGATGACCACAGCAGTTTGGTCCAATAGGTTTACAAACATTTGAACATTTTTTTAGTACTTTCTAGTCTCTGGAAAGTGACGTGGTAAAATTACAAATGCCACTTCGTTCTTACTCAAAGTCAAATTTAAAATTATACTTAAATGAAATTTTGGAACACAGCGTACTAAAAGTGGCTTTTCAATCTACATCTGGACTGAGACAAGTAAAGGTGAAAATGATTCGCAATATTTTTAACTTTAAGACGTTGTCTTAATCGAAACAGCTTGCATCAAACGTACGTATACTGATTAAAATATTCCTGATGTAACTATTAGAAGCTAACTAATGTGGTTATTCAAAAGGGAACGAAATGATTTTGATTTTTTTTGCATAAAAATACTCTGTTTTTGTGAAGTGTAAAATAGCATATCTTACTAGAACCAAAACATTCTCCCCAGGGGGCTCACGGCTGTTTCGTGAGTACGTGCGTGGCGAGCATGGGGCCCCGAGCTAATGCAGTCTTCCTTCCTTCTTCACTTCCCGGACTGCATTTCCTTTCCCTTCCCCTCCTTTCCTATCCTCACTGCTTCTTAAATGTTCAAATGTTTGTAGAGCTTATGGGACTTAAATGCGGGGTCATCAGTCACTAAACTTACAAACTACTTATGAAATACCTATTACTAAGGACGACATATCTCCTCAACTATGGGTCCTACAATAACATAATTTTCCAGATTCGTGGAGTGAACTATTAGGAAACTGCCAACGAAATGTGTTGCGAATGTTGATAGTGAAAAACGTAATAAATTACAATCTCATGCGTGATGGGGCGGATTTTCATTTACTGCATTATTTTTGATGTCCTGTCTCGTGAACTCTGTGTTCTACTGTGATACAAAGTGGGCTGAAAAGTTCGGTTTAATGGTCCAATGTTTTACAAACCGGTCCATTGCTTTAGGGAGAATATGGAACATTGTCACATGATGTGACAGTTTTTCGTGAATTTAAATTGTTTATAACGTCCTATCTTCTGACCTTTGTGTCACAGGTGGCTTCTACCCGCACAGCGAGTGTTGACAGATTCTAAGGAATGTGTGGGCTACGTTTGGTTGAAATCTGTCGAGTAGTTTACGAGTAGATGTGGAACACACATACAAACATTTTCATGATGTGTATAGATTTCTTTGTATTTTATCTCTTGCCGACAACATCAAGGTACTTGCGGGTAGATTAGAGAGATCAGATAAAGTCAAGAGAGGAGTGGCTTCTGGCCTTGCCAAGCCGCCAGTCGCGCTTCAAGGCTGTAGACATCAGAAGTGCTAGTAGGCTCTAATTAACACAAATCACTGACTGACAGCAAAAACACCACTACCAGTACTGACAGTGCACGTATTTCTTATTTCAATATTCTTGCTAATGAAATGTATACATCAATTAAAAAGAGAAACTCAGAATGTAAGAAATGTTGACCTACACGACCTACACGGAGAGAAGAGATTGTGGGTGGGGGAATTGCAAGAAGGCGAGGGGTGGGGGGGGGGGGGGAAGGAACACCTGCTGCTTCTCGTACCTGAACCTAAATCCCTTCACATTTGTACAAGTAATTATCAGGGTATATGATAAACTGCATTTTAAACACAGCTGAGGGCAGAAAAATAGTAGGCTGTAATGCATGATTCATTCATTTTCAGAGTTCTGTATTTTCCAAAGCTTTGCTTACAACTATCTCTTACAGGTGAGTTCCGGTTGAAGCCACCAGTTGTTTGCACTAAGAGTGCATGGATATTTGTGCCGTCCTCAGTGTAAGTTAGTTTGTAAGTTTAGGGAATGATAACCCGGTAGTTATGTCCCATAAGCTATACAAACATTTGAACATTTGAGTCTCTGTAAAGAAAAAGGGCACTAGTCGATCTAGTCTGCCAGCTGCAACCGAGGATGGGGAGGGAGATTTTCGTCGCAGACTAAAAGTAAATAAGTAATGGCTCGCGCAAGCCATGAACTAGTAATACCCAAACAGACTGTGTGGAATATTTTGTGACGGTGGTCACTTTTCAAATCGTAGCAACAGCAGCTTGTGCAACCATTATGCCCGGTGTCTTGACTTTAGCATCACAATGCAGGAAAATGAAATGATATGATTGTACAGCATTTTTGGCCGAGAGATCCAGTCTGGAATAATTCGATCGCCTAGTGCATGTGTGTAATTGACATCTCTTCGACGACTTGCGTGTCGAAAGTGATGATGAGGACAACACACAACACCCAGTCGTCTACCGGGAATCGAACCCAGACACTCTGCATGCTGGTCACCAACTTTGTCGACCATTCTTTTTTTTAATTTTAAATAACACGATATTTATTTGTCAAATAACATGAATACAAATACAATCAGTCTTACTGTTTAGGGAATTATGTATCATTACTAATTTACCACACAGAATGCATTCTTTAACCCTTGAATGGAACATTTTACACTAAATAAAATGGGCTATTTACAATTACTTAAATGCAGTTTTCAATCTACAAATTAACAACTAATGTATGGGAGAAGATACAATGAAAAAGAATATAGCAAGGAACATCTATTTGAAGTCACTTTCCAATGTCCACAATAAAGTACCCACTGCTCCATTTTCTCCCCTCCCTGCCAATTCTGGTTTGTAACTGCTGGAACGCCCGTCTGTAAAACTTCTGCCACACACTCAACGCCACGAGGCGTTATGCATAGCAGTTTCAACTGGAACTGGGAAACCTGATTGGTTGTTGGTAGGAGCCAGTGAGATGCTGCATATTTCTTAACGGGAGATTCGGCCGCTACCCTCCCTCACGCACTAAAAAAACTTCTTGTTTAACCTATACCTAACCTAACTTACACTTTAAAAAAAAAGTGATGTGTAGTGTAGCATTAAGAAGGTTAGGAATTGGTTAAACAAGAAGTTTTCTGTTTTTAGTACGTGAGGGCGCGTAGCTCACGAATCTCTCGTTAAGAAATATGCAGCATCTCACTGGCTCCTACCAACAACCAATCAGGTCTCCCATTGCCAGTTGAAACTGCAATGCATAACGCCTCGTCTCAGCGCCTTCTCTCTATATGGTACTGCGATGCTTCATGTTATCGTCCTCATATTGACATATTCACATTTTGTTTCGAACGTCAGTTCCTCTGGTTTGAACATTTAGATGGCTGTCAATACGATGGAAATTCTACAAACCTTTTTCCCTTTAGAAGAAGAATAAATTCGATGTATTTATTACTAAAGTAAAAAAAAGTCAATGAAAGTAAAACTGAAAATAATAAAGTTGATTTTTTAATTTTCTTCATCGAGGTTAGTATGCGCGATGTATTCAAATTGTTCTTTTTATTACCTTATTCTATTCCTATTATTAGCCGATATTGTCGGTACGGACGGCGATCCTAAAATATTTTTAAATGTGATGACTTCAATAAGAAGACAAAGCCACGATCGCAGGTATAAATTACTTGTTTACTGCATGTCATTACTAGTTTCTGCAAGCTATATTGCCAATTTCAAATGATCAAACGTCACTTCATCAAACTAATAAAATACTTACTACAAAATGCAAGACATATGAATTAAAAACTGATACAGCACTGTACATATCACATTTTTTATACACAACGGACATAATATCTTTGACATCTGATGCTTGTACATTTAAAGTTAGAATTGATTTTTCACTGTACATATCACATGTTTTTTGGTACACCATTGTCATAATACCTTGGTCATACGATGCATGCGTACTTGAACTTAAAATTAGACAAGTTCTTGCGTCCATGATGAACCATTTGTACTCCTGAGTTAGGCGTCTTGTTCCATACTAGCTGACCATTACAAGCATTACTGAGCCGCGGTGGAGTGGCCGAGCGGTCTATAGCGTCTCGCTGCGGAGCGCGCGGTTGCTCGCCGTGGAGGTTCGAGTCCTCTCTGGGGCATGGGTGTGTGTGTTGTCCTTAGATTAGTTTACCTTAGTTAAGTAGTTTGTAAGCTACGGACTGATGACCACGCAGTTTGGTCCGATAGATTTACAGACATTTGAACAAGCATTACTGAACGACACTTGTAGCTAGTAAGCTTCGTCTGCAATGGAAATAACATCACCTATATGAATTTCCCACTGACACATTATTTCGTGACCACTTCAGTTACCTGTGGAGGTCATGTGTGTGAACGTTAAAGAATAAATATACCCGTGGAACACATTACAGTAATATACTGTGTTTTTCAGAGGTTAAAAATGCTTCACCATAGGTAGCCAGAAAAAGACTTATACACGGAGCTATTTTTGACCACGGAATTAGCGTTCCTGAGGTCAGAGCACTGACGAACATATGTTCGCTGGCGGATTCCTAGTCATGTAAGCTACATTCTCTTGGATCCACTTTCAGTTATTTATATTCCCTCTGGAAAAATATATGTGTATTGATGTATCAAGTAATTGGCACTTTTGACATAGATAAGTTTAACTGGGACTGATTTCGCATAGTCATTCTTTGGAACTAATTATGTTTCTGAGCTACAGAGGCGGGCACGATGCAGGGAGCATTTGAGAATGAACCTATCGCGTCGAAGATGATGTTCATCGAAGAGGCAACCTTCCGTTTATCTAGAAAAGTTAATCGCCACAATGTGGTGGCGTGCGATTCTGAAAATCCTCATCAAACTGTGTCTATTTTAATTCAGAGGTCTGAGGTGGGTTACTTTTATCTTTATATGTTAGTGTTGTGCTTGCTTGCACAGCTGACTCCGAAAATTTCATCTTCCAACGAAACGAGCATCGATGTTCATGCCTTCGCAAAGTTTACATAGCGTAGTGGTGATGGTAACGCTGTATTCACGGATAGCTTGTAACTTTCTTGCTATGGGTAGTCTATACATCAACGACCATGTTTTCGTACCGTCACTACCCGTACAGAGGCGCTTCGATACTGCGGTGGCCGCCAATGACCGGATGTTGCCGAATAGAATACGGAACGAATTTGGATATTACTGGGCCTTATTCGTGTGACCTCTGAGGCACTAATAGAATATGTATCGGTTTCAAGATAAAAAACTGGTGAGTTTAAGGCTCTATATTTAGTCGTCAATGTATCCGTTAAATTATTTAGCGGCGATATCGGCTATCTTCAGCAATCATCTACATCTACGTCTACATGGCATATTTCGCAAGTCACATTTAAGTGCCTGTCGAACCATCTTTATATTATTTATCTCTCATTCCATTCTCGAATAGCGCGCGGGAAGAAAGAACACCAGAATCTCTCCGTTCGAGCTCTGATTTCTCGTATTTTATTCTGATGATCTTTTCTACCTATGTAAGTGGCCGTCAACAATATATTTTCGCATTCGGAGGAGAATGTTGGCGATTGGAGTTTCGTAAGTAGCCCACGCCGCAGCGATAAACGCCGTTGTTGTAATGATTCCCATCCCAGATCCTGTATCATTTCCGTAGCGCTGTCTCCCATGTACCGTGACAATACAAGACGAGCTGCCCTTCTTTGGACTCCTTCGATGTCCTCCGTCAAACCCACCTGATAAGGATCTCACACTGCGCAGCAACACTCCAACAATGGACGGACTAGCGTAGTGTATGCAGTATCTTTAGTACTCGTAGTTGTGTTGCATCTTTTAAGGGTTCTGACAATAAAACGCAGTCTCTGGTTCGTCTTTCCCACGACATTATTTACGTGTTCTTTCCAGTTTAAGTCTGAATAAATAGTAATTCCTAGGTATTTTGTAGAGTTTACGGCCTTCACTTTTTATTGATTTATCTTGTAAATAGAGTTTAACGGATTTCTTTTTGTACTCATGTAGACGAATCACACTTCTCATTATTTAGAGTCAATTGGCATTTTTTATTTAAATCGTTCTGCAGTTGGTTTTGATCTTCAGATGATTTAACTAGACGGTAAATGACGGCGTCATCTGAAAACATCCTAAGAGGGTGCTTAGATTTTCCCCAAATCGTTTATGTAAATAAGGAACAGCAGAGGACCAATTACACTACCCTGTGAAACGCCCGATATCGCCTCTGTTTTAGTCGATGCCTTACCATTGATTACTACAAACTGTGTCCTCTCTGACAAGAAATCCCCTAACCAGTCGGAAATCTGGGGCGATATACCATAACCACGCGATTTGATTAAAAGCCGTTTGTGAGGTACGATGTCAAAAGCCTTCAGGAAATCAAGAAATACGGAATCAATTTGTGAATCCTTGTCGATAGCACTCATCACTTCGTGCGAGTAAAGAGCCAGTTGTGTTTCGCATGAATGATATTTTTTAAACCCGTGTTGACCTTGGGTCAATAGATCATTCTGTTCGAGATAATTCATAAGACTTGAATACAGGCTATGTCCCAAAGCCCTGCTGCAAATTCAAAAATGTTCAAATGTTTGTAAATCTATCGGACCAAACTACGTGGTCATCAGTTCATAGCTTACAAACTACTTAAACTAACCTAAGGACAACACACACACCCATGCCCCAGGGAGGACTCGAACCTCCACAGCGAGCAACCGCGCGCTCCGCAGCGAGACGCTTTAGACAGCTCGGCTACTCCACCACGGCTGCTGCAAATTAACGTCAATGAAATAGGCCTGTAGTGTAGTGAGTTACTCCTACTGCCTTTCTTGAATATTGGTTTGACCTATGCAACTTTCAAATCTTTTGGTACAGATCCTTCTTTGAGAGAGCAGTTGTCTATGGCTGTTAAGTAAGGCGCTATCACCTCAGCATAATTAGATAGAAATCTAATGGATACCATTAAGTTGGTTCACTACTCCGAGGATATCTACTTCAACGTTAGTCATTCTGGCCTCTGTCTGTAATTCGAAATCTCGAATATTGTTTTCGTCTTATTTGGTGAATGAGTATCTAAAGGCTGTGTTTAGGAACTCTCCTTTAGTAGCGCTATCATCGGCAGGATCGCCATTACTATCACGTAGTGAGGGTATTGTTTGTGTTTTGTTCCTAGTATATTTAACATATGACCAAAATCTCTTGGGGTTTTAAATAAAATTTCCAGAAAGAATTTCGTTGTGAAAAGTACTGTAGGCATCTCGCATTAAAGTCCTCGCTAAATTTCGAGCTTCTGTGTTAAATAGCCAATCCTGGGGATTTTGTGTTCGTTTAAATTTAGCATGCCTTTTCCGTTGCTTTTACAGTGTTCTGCCCTGTTTTGTGTACCAAGGGGGATCATCTCCTTCTTCTATTAATTTATTTGGTATAAAACTGTCAGTTGCTATCGATACCACTTGTTTGAATTTGTGCCACAGAAACAGATGCTACGAGCCTTTAAAGAAATGCACCGATCCAGTGATGATCCGCTCTCTGCCACTATCTGATACATTCATTACAGTATCTAACTGCGGATTCCCTGACTCACAGATCCTGACACCAATTTCCTGAACACCACACGTTACCACCACCTACTCACTGTACATAATGGCATGTCAGGCTGTCTCATTTTGAAACACTAAAACAGATGTATAACTGACTTTTTCTTCAGAGTGACTAGTGGCACAGAGCATTTTTTTTTCTGTGGTAACGGTTTTCTTCAAATACCAAAAAGCAACATTGGCGATCGACGCTTACCAGATTGTTTGTGTTCCTAAACAAGGTGTTTGAACACAATAATTTATGCATCGGGCAACCACAGTCGAACCGCTGCAACTGTTAAAAATTCTTTATTCAGAACACACAGCCAGTTTTGAAAAAATTTGCATCGTCGGGTGCTAATGTCATTCAAGACATAACCATATATTACACGGAGTTGGAACTAGCTGATCCCTATCATTTATCTCCAGGTGTAACAAAATTTGCATTTAAAAATGTTCAAATGTTTGTATAGCTTATGGGACTTAACTACGGGGTCATCAGTCCCTAAACTTACAAACTACTTATGAACTAGCTAACACTAAGGACGGACAAATATCCATGCCTGAGAGCGGATTCGAACTCCCGACCGTAGTGGCCGTGCAGACCGTGACTGGCGCGCCGCAGTCCCCTCGGCCACCGCGGCCGACTTTGCATTTAATTTGTATTAATGTGTGTGTGTGTGTGTGTGTGTGTGTGTGTGTGTGTGTGTGTGTGTTCTGTTGACTGAAGTGCCACCACCAGAGGTGGTACGATCTTCTTTGTGTCAGGTAAGGGTATTGTTTGGGGGCACCATTTATTTATTCACATGAGGGGGGGGGGGGGGGCTTATAAGGGTTTGCAGAGGTCCGTAAACCGCTCCCTTTTTGGACAATTTAATTGTTTTCCATATCACGTATTAACGCTCCGGGGACGCAAAACCTGTGCCACGGTTGATACGTCGTGATACCTACGCCACGAAGGTGTTCGTTGTCATCCCTTAGGTGGTCAATTCTGCGATGTATTTTCATTGATCTTTCTCGTATGACCTCTGATAGTGTTGGTATATTGAGGCTATGCTGCGGTGCGCGAGGCCTTTCCCCGTGGGGGGTTCGAATCCCCCCTCGGGCATGGATGCTTGTGCTGTCCTTATTATAAAGTAGTTCATAAGTAGTTCGTAAGTTTAGGGACTGATGTCCCCGGAGTTAAGTCCCATAAGCTTAACAAACATATGAACATAAATGATATGTCAAATAAAGAGCAACTCAAACAGTTTTACCAAGAACCTTATAAATGTTCAATGTGATCACCATTTGTCATACGGTACACATCACGTCTATAGCCGAGTTTTTCCAAAACGTTAAGTGCGTCTTCAGTGATCGTAGCAACAGCTGCTTCAATCCGGTGTGTTAACTCAGGGAGGTTAGCTGGTAGCGGAGGCACGTACACACGATCCTCGATGAAGCTCCAAAGGAAAAAATCGCATGGCGTTTGGTCGGATGGATGTGGAGGACATGCAAAGCAAGCCCTGTCATTGGGTCCCTTGCGGATTATCCAGCGTTTCGGTACAGTGACGTATTCGCTATGCCAGAGAAGTGGCGTACCATCTTGCTGAAAAATGAAGTTCTCTGGTTCATCGTCTTCCAACTGGTGGAAGAGCCATTGCACTAGTGTATCAAAGTAAGAAGTGTCAGGTGCAGTAGTTTCGCCAAAAAAGAAAGGCCCATAAACTTTCCGCAGGGATACTCCACAAAAAACTGTTACATTAGGGGAACCTCGTTGCATTTGTAGCATCTCGTGAGGATTTTCTGAGCCCCACATGTGCACATTGTGAGTGCTGACATGTCCACTAATGTGAAAGGTCGATTCATCACTGGAGGCAACATTATCCAGAATATCATAATGGTCGTGAAACAGCATGTCGTTTGCAAAGTTGGCACGTAATCCGTGTTCTGTCGATTATAGAACCCGTAATAACTGACAGCAATAAGCACGTAGTTGCACGCATTTTTTTAAAACTTTCCAAACAGTCGATACAGGAACTTGTAATTCACAACTAAGAGTGAACGACTCTCTCACTCGCTCAACAGTCTCTTCGCTAACTCTTGGCCTTTACAAAGGCAGCCGGTATCTTGAAAATTATGATACCATCTACGAATGTTATTATCACCTGAAGGATTGTAACCAAACGTCAGCGGGAATGCACATTGCATAGCTACAACAGATTCTTTGCTACAACCGCTGTCTAGTCGATCACAATGCGCGCAGCGCATGCGCAATGGTGGCAAACATTTAACTGTAAGTTTAATATAATAGACGTTATAAAGCGTTAAAATCCCGACATTCATTTATAAACACCGTGTACACACTACTTCACCATGTATTTTCGTCATTTGTGTTGATACGGTGTAATTTAATTTGTACAGTGCTGTGCAAAAGGTGCTCAAAGATGCGCCGCATCATGACTGTCTCACTCGTTCCCATATTCTAGAGGTCTGTCGTATCTGCTGTCACCCTCGCTCAATGCGCTGACGCAGCGATTCCACGTTATGAATTGGTGTGGCATACACAATGACATTAAAATTACCCCAATTTGCAATAAACATCTCTAGAACACCATTAAAAAGTAAGTAGGATGTGCATAACCACCAGCCTTAAATTTCAGAAAATGTATCCCATTTCCTAAATGTGGCATTCTCGTTCCCCCGAAATCAATGAATTTGACTTCTACTTATGGGGCCACTTGAAGGCCATTGTATATGCCGCTCCTATTCATAACGTGGAATTTCTGCGTCAGCGCGTAGAGCAAGGGTGTCAGTAGGTACGAGGGACGCCTGGAAATGAGAATGAGTGATACAGCCAATAATGTGGCGCATAGACGCCTGCATTACAGCTCGTGGTATCCATTTTGAGCACCCTCAGTAGAGAACTGTACGCAGTAAATTACGCTGTATCAACACAAATGACCAACTTGCATAGTGAAGTGGTCTGTTATGTACACCACAACAGATGCTTGTAACACGATAACGAAAGCAAATAAACCATATGTGTACAGGCATGTCCTGTTTGTTGTCCTCTACCGAATCCCCGGAGCTTTCCGTCATATTTAGTTATACCCTGTACATAGGAAACAGTATTTGCAAAAAAATCTTTAAAAGTTCTTCGCCGATTTATTCAGTTTTTTTTACATGAAAGTAAACAGTGATGCAGATATTCTAAAAGTTTCTTAAAATCTTCATCTGAAATATTAGCTATAACCGGTGTTATCGGGTCCGAATATATCACATGATTGATGGTAGGAAGACTGTTCCTCAGATACATATAGGTGTATATTTCGTTAAACATCGGATGTATACGTTGTAGTGGTCTTCAGTCCGGAGACTAGTTTGATGCAGCTCTCTACCCTACTCTATCCTGATCAAACCTCTTCAACTCCACTTAAGAACGGCAACCTACATCTGTTTGAATCTGCTTACTGTATGCATCTCTTGGTCTTCCACTGCAGTTTTTACCCCACACACTTCCCTTCAACGCTAAATTCACAATTCCTTGATGTCTAAGAATGTGTTCTACCAATCGATCCCTTCTTTTAGTCAAGGTATGCCAAAAATTCCTTTTCTCCCTAATTTTGTTCAGTACCTCATTAGTTACGAGATCCACCCACCTAATCTTCAGCATTCTTCTGTAGAACCACAATTCAAAAGCCTCTATTCTCTTCCTGTCCGCACTGTTTATCGTCCATGTTTCACTCCCATACAAGGCAACACTCCACACAACTGCTTTCAGAAAGGACTTCCTGAGGAATTAAATCAATATTCAATCTTAACAAATTTTTCTTTTTCAAGAATGCTTTGCTACCCATTGCCATTCTGCATTTTATATCCTCCGTACTGCCACCATCATTAGTTGTTTTACTGACCAACTAACAAAACTCATCTACCACGTTTATTGTTTCGTTACCTAATCTAATTCCTTCAGCATCGCCTCATTTTCTTAGACTGCACTCCATTACCCTTTTTTTGTTGCTTTTGTTAATGTTCATCTTATATGCACCTTTCAGCACACTGTCCATTCCGTTCATTTGCTCCTCCAGGTCCTTTGCTGTCTCTGACAGAATTACTATGTCGTCGGCAAAACGCAATGTTTTTAATTCTTCACCCTGAACTTTAATTGCTTCTCCAAATTTCTCCTTGCTTTCCTTTATAGCTTGCTCAATGTACAAAGTGAATAACATTGGAGAAAAGCTACAACCCTGTTTTACTCCCTTCCCAACCTCTGCATCCCTTTCATGCCCTTCAACTCTGACAACCGCAGTATACACTAAATTGAGTAATGAGCAATGCAATGAAATGTAATTATGCATTTGTAACATGTCAGAATTAAAAATTACTAACTTTAATTATTACTTCCATTTATGTGGCATTATACGTATTATTTTCAAAGATAATGAATTGAAGGAAAGGCGCTGAATTAAGATCTGTACCGTGTCCCGCATTCGAAACCGGGAGGTCCTCTGCGAGCATTGTTTCGTTTTGTTCTATGTTGATCGATTCATCGTTGTCTCAGTTGCCTTTCCTTTTTTTTTTTTTTTTTTTTTTTTTTTTTTTCTTAATTTTAATTTTCTACAGAGGGTGTCAAGCCATCTGACCGAGCACGGTGAGTTACCATACCGGCAAATTTTGTATAGAGGTGGTTTCGACCGCCAAACTGTGTTTACGGAGCACGTGCTTTACCACTATACCAGAGACAGTGTTGACAACTGAGCCACCGCGACCTAGTGGGTACGGCAGTTGCACGGACTGTGTTAAAGCACGTCTTCTTCCACTTCAATTCTTCCTCATGTTCCCCTATATAAATACGTATCAGCGCTGCACAGGCTCTCCAATTGCGGAATACCATATGTTGAAATGTTTGCAAAACTATTGGACCAAACTGCTATGGTCATCGGTCCGTAGACTTACAAACTATTTAAACTAACTTACGCTAAGGCAACACACGAGCACGCACGCCTGAGGGAGGACTCGAACCTCCGGCAGGAACGGCCGCCCAGTCCGTAGCATGACGCCTTAGACTACGGTGTACTGTCACGTTAGACGAGCCTGTGTGTTGACAAAACTAAAAAATTCACTCTTACGAAATTATTATTAATTCAATTTATCTTAGTTCTCAGGTACAAGCAAAGCGCTCTTAGGTTGATTGAAGATGACGCCGTCATTTACCGTCTAGTAAAATCATCTAAAGATCAAAATCAACTGCAGAACGATCTAAATAAGATATCACTGTTGTTGTTGTTGTGGTCTTCAGTCCAGAGACTGGTTTGATGCAGCTCTCCACCCTACTCTATCCTGAGCAAGCCTTTTCATCTCCTCATAAGAACGACAACCCACGTCCACTTGAATCTGCTTACTATACGCGTCTCTTGGTCTCCCTCTGCGATTTTTACCCCACACACTTCCCTCCAACGCTAAATTCACAATTCCTTGATGTCTAAGAATGTGTCCTACCAACCTATCCCTTCTTTTAGTCAAGGTATGCCAGAAATTTCTTTTCTCCCCAATTCGGTTCAGTACCTCCTCATTAGTTACGCGATCCACCCACCTAATCTTCAGCATTCTTCTGTAGCACCACATTTCAAAAGCCTCTATCGTCTTTCTGTCCACACTGCTTATCGTCCATGTTTCACTCCCATACAAGGCAACACTCCATACAAATGCCTTCAGAAAGGACTTCCTTAGGCTTAAATCAATATTCGATGTTAACAAATTTCTCTTTTTCAAAAACGCCTTTCTACCCATTGCCATTCTGCATTTTATATCGTCTGTACTGCGACCATCATTTGTTATTTTACTGCCCAAGTAACAAAACTCATCTACCTCCTTTATTGTTTCGTTACCTAATCTAATTCCTTCAGCATCACCTGATTTTCTTACACTGCACTCCATTACCCTAGTTTTACTCTTGTTAATGTTCATCTTATATGCACCTTTCAGCACACTGTCCATTCCGTTCAATTGCTCTTCCAGGTCCTTTGCTGTATCTGACAGAATTACTATGTCGTCGGCAAAACGCAATGTTTTTAATTCTTCACCCTGAACTTTAATTCCTTCTCCAAATTTCTCCTTGCTTTCCTTTATAGCTTGCTCAATGTACAAATTGAACAACATTGGGGAAAGGCTACAACCCTGTCTTACTCCCTTTCCAACCACTGCATCCCTTTCATGCCCTTCAACTCTGACAACCGCTGTCTGGTTTTTGTACAAGTTGTAAATAACCTTACGCTCCCTATATTTTACTCCTGCTTGCTTCAGAACTTTAAAGAGTTTATTCCAATCAACATTGTCAAAAGCCTTCTCCAAATCTACAAAAGCTAGAAATGTTGGTTTGCCTTTTCTTAATCTATCTTCTAGGATAAGCCGTAAAGTGAGTATTGCCTCCCGTGTTCCTACATTTCTCCTGAACCCAAACTGATCTTCCCCGAGGTCGGCTTCTACCAGCTTTTCCATCCTTCTGTATATAATTCGTGTTAATATTTTGCAACCATGACTTATTAAACTGATGGTTCTGTAGTTTTCACACCTGTCTGCACCCGCTTTCTTTGGAATGGGGATTATAACATTTTTCTTAAAGTCTGAGGGTATTTCGCCTGCCTCATACATCCTAGACACCAGTTCAAATAGTTTTGTCATGGCTGGCTCTCCCAGAGACTTCAGTAGCTCTGACGGGATATCATCTACTCCAGGGGCCTTGTTTCGACTTAGATCTTTCAGTGCTCTGTCAAATTCATCTCTCAGTATAGTATCTCCTATTTCATCATCATCTACATCCTCTTCCCTTCCTACAATATTGTCTCGAATTTCATTTCCTTTGTAGAGCCCCTCTATATACTCTTTCCACCTTTCAGCTTTCCCTTCTTTGCTGAGAACTGGTTTTCCATCAGTGTCCTTGATATTCATAGAGCTGTTTTTCTTATCGCCAAATGTTTCTTTTATTTTCCAGTAGGCTGTATCTATTTTTCCCCTATTTATACATTCTTCTACATCCTTGCATTTGCCTTCTAGCCATTCCTGCTTAGCCATTTTGCACTTCCTGTCAATCTCATTTCTTAGTCGTCTGTACTCCGTTTTGCCCGTTTCATTTACTGCATTTTTATACTTTCTCCTTTCATCGATTAAATTTAGTATCTCCTGTGATATCCAAGGATTCTTTGTAGGTCTTGCCTTCCTACCTACTTTGTCCTCTGCTGCCTTCACTATTTCATCTCTCAATTTTACCCATTCCTCCTCAACTGTTTTATTTTCTCCTGTTTCTGTCAATTGTTGCCTGAAGCTCCCTCTGAAATTCTTAAGAACTTCAGGTTCCTTCAATTTATCTAGGTCCCATCTCCTTATTTTCCTACCTTTCTGTAGTTTCTTCAGTTTCAGCCTACAGTTCATAACCAACAAGTTATGGTCAGAGTCTATGTCTGCCCCTGGGTATGTCCTACACTTCAAAACCTGGTTCCGAAATCTATGTCTTACCATTATAAAATCTATCTGGTATCTCCCGGTGTCTCCTGGTTTCTTCCACGTATACAACCTTCTTTTGTGATTCTTAAACCAGGTGTTTGTTATAACTAAATTATGTTCCGTGCAAAATTCTACCAGGCGGCTTCCTCTTTCATTCCTTTTGCCCAGACCATATTCACCCACTATCTTCCCTTCCCTTCCTTGTCCTACTACCGAATTCCAGTCTCCCATAACAATTAAGTTTTCCTCTCCCCTAATTGTCTGAATAATTTCCTTTAGCTCCTCATATATTTCTTCGATCTCCTCATCATCGGCAGAGCTAGTTGGCATATAAACCTGTACTACTGTTGTCGGTGTTGGCTTTGTATCTATCTTGACAATGATAATGCGATCGCTGTGCTGGTTATAGTAGTTTACCCGCATTCCTATTTTCTTATTCATTATCAATCCTACTCCTGTGATACCCCCAACTGATTTTGTATTTATAATCCTGTACTCACCTGACCAGAAATCCTGTTCATCCTGCCACCGAACTTCACTAATCCCCACTATATCTAACTTCAACCTATCCATTTCCCTTTTTAAATTTTCTAATTTTCCTACTCGATTAAGGGATCTAACATTCCACGCTCCGACCCGTAGAATGCCAGTATTGTCTTTCCTGATGATCACATCCTCCTGAGTAGTCCCCGCCCGGAGATCCGAATGGGGGACTATTTTACCTCCGGAATATTTTACCCGAGAGGATATCACTATGGTGTAAAAATTCGCAATTGACTCTGAATAATGAGAAGTGTGAAGTCGTCCACATGAGTACGAAAAGAAATCCGTTAAACTTTGTTAACAAGATAAATCGATCAAAAGTGAAGGCCGTGAACTCCACTAAATACCTAGGAATTACTATTACTTCAGACTTAAACTGGAAATAACACGTAGATAATGTCGTTGGAAAGGCGAACCTGACTGCGTTTATTGGCAGAAACCTTAAAACATGCAACAGTACTACAAAAGAAACTGCATACACTACGATTGTCCGTCCATTTTTGGAGTACTGCTGCCCAGTGTGGGATCCTTATCAGGTGGGTTTGACGGAGGACATCTAAAGAATCCAAAGAAGGCCAGCTCGTTTCGTATTGTCACGATACAGGGGAGACAGCGTTACGGAAATGATACAGGACATGGGATGGAAATCATTACAACAACGGCGCTTATCGCTGCGGCGTGGGCTACTTACGAAACTCCAGTCGCATCGCCAACATTGTCCTCCGAATGAGAAAATATATTGTTGACTGTCACTTACATAGGCAGAAATGATCATCAGAATAAAATACGAGAAATCAGAGCTCGAACGGAGAGATTCAGGTGTTCTTTTTTCCCGTGCGCTATTCGAGAATGGAATGGGATATAAATAGTATAATGGTGGTTCGATGAACCCTCGGCCAGGCACTTAAATGTGATCTGCAGAGTATCGCATGTAGATGTAGATGTAGAAAGTCAGAACGTCTCAGAGAAAGGTGCGCTGTTAAACCTGAATAATTTACAAAAGCTAGTCAATTTCAACACCGTGTTGGTCATAAAAATTTGCGGAGAATCTCTTTGATATAGTCATCGTTCTATTGATGCTCTTTTGGAAAACGTGTGTACCATTCTCTCTAAGTGTTCATATTTGATTGAGCTCATTATAATCTTCATAAGTTCCTTTCAGTTAGTCTGTCAATATTTGCAGCTCGATTTGGAAACCCAAATCTCCGTGAATGATACTGTTAATAGTGTCCAATCTAATTCCAATTTCCTGCGCATCGTTCTCATAGGTAGTTGCCAGTTGAGTATTGACGGTATTTATAATGTAAGTTAAAGAAATTCACGCTCTGTTTACAACAGACTTTCTTTCTTGTGAATCAAACTGAAAAATACAGGGGTTATCCATTTTATTGAAATTCCCTTAACAACTTGTGTGGTTATATTATCATCCTCTGTAGGTGAACTATTTCGGAACTAAAGTTGTTACAACAAAAAAAAAGTTCAAATGTTTGTTAAGCTTATGTGTCATCAGTCCCTAAACTTACAAACTACTTATCAACTACCTTATACTAAGGACGGCACAAATATCCATGCCCGAGGGGGGATTCGAACCCCCGACCGTAGTGGCCGTGCAGACCGTGACTGAAGCGCCTCAGTCCCCTCGGCCACCGCGGCCGGCGTTACAACAAAACATGTAACTAAGTAGCTATATTCAAATTTAGTGACTTCTGAAATCAACCTGTCAGCGTACAGTTAAAAAATTGTTTGAAATTAATTGTAACTTTCTGGAAAAAGAGACCAAAGTAATTGAAAGACTGCGTGAAACACGAATAGCTGCATTAAGAGAAGTTGCGAATGGTTGTCAGCAGTGAGATTCCTTTTATAACTCTTGTCGCTTTAAGCCAGATGTGAAGTGTATTTCTAAACGTTACATAACAACAGTTTACTTTTCCTTGCACATTGATATTTGCTTTGAGGGGGCTACTGCATATCGTGAGAGCGTGCAGCTTGGATAACTCTCTTAGTTTACTGTGCGAGAACTTTCACTGAACGTATTTCTTCTTTTTATGCCACGACATCCTCTCAAACCGGCAAACCTGGCTCGTTACCCAACTACCAGTTTTCAGGTATATGGCAGACACTACATCGGTGAAATCTCTTCCTGAAACACACGGTCACTGCACCGAGACGAACCTCAAATTGTTGCGAAGTTCTCTGTCTACCACGAAACGCTCATCTGACGACACTGAAACAGAATTTGATATTATCCTCGCAATTATATAACTATTTGATTTACAACGGAACGATGCAGATAAAGGAAATAGTGTGATAGTAGGCGATTGCTAGTAAAGAGTTACTTGGTACTCACTAAAAAGACTTTGTCTACATGTTTGTTAACATTTTGTACGTCAGTAATTAATAATCTGCTTAGTTTAACAGATGGCGGTCACTTTGTTGTTGTTATTGTTGTTATAGGCTGTGGTATAGGAAAGAGACAGCGTGGCGAATGGAGTTTTGTGTGTGGCGGGAGACGTGCAGGGAAGAGTCCTCTGCAGTCGGGCTGATCACTGTGTCCTCGGTGGCGGAGTGGTCAACGCGTCTGCCTAGTCAGTAGGAGATCCCGGGTTCGAATCCCGGCCGGGCACAAATTTTCATTCGCCACAGTTTGGTATTTCATCTAAACCTAATACAGTGAAGCCATAACATCGCAAATTGCGATTTATTTCATTCTGAAGAGAAAGTTGTGCAGATTATACTCCGATTGTGTACATGCTGGAAAGCTTCAAACCAGTCCATGCTAAAAATGTAGGTTTTTTCATATGTTGAATAAGACCAGAGAAGGCGTATGACATTTTCAGGTCTAACTAAAGTGTGTCTGGTAGCTCCGCTTGATCACTGGTTCTAAGTTGGAACACTTAATCGCGTTTCAAAATTAAACCTTTTTGTGGTAATATTGTGTTCCAGTCTGTGATATTCCAGTAATACGCTACTCAAAATGAGCAAATGTTTGTAAAGCTAAGGGACCAAACTGCAAAGGTCATCGGTCCATAGACTGACAAATAAACCATACTCATGGGAGGACTCGAACGTCCGACGGGGAGCGACCGTGCACTTCGTGTTGGGCACCCTGTATAATCAGTAACGGCACTTGCTCTCCTTCCAAGATAGGTAATGAATGATCTGTGTTCGAAACTTATTTGGCAATAATAAAGTAATATTATTATTCTACATCCCAACATCTCTCGTCAACCACGCTCGAACCGTGACAGCAACCGCGAAACTGCCACACAGAGTTGACTGCCATTGCTGTCCGTAAAGCCGATCAATTTGAACATTCCACATCTAGCTGAAACTAAGCTTTTGATGGCAACTTGTATAGAGGAGTGTGAAAATAACAATGAGATGATAGCATCATATTTTGTGTTGATGGTTCAGAATATAAACGAGCCCTCTGTAGCTCCTCCTATTAATTTGTGTGGCGCGATTCGAAAACGTACTCTTTTTTTCTAGCTCCGTTATTCATTCTAACACTCATTTCCTCAAATACCACGCTGAGATAGAGGCTTCTACTTTGTCTCAGAATCTGTACATCTTGCTCGGAGTAGTCCTCGTGTCTGTTGCAGCTCGACCCGAAAGTATAATTATAGATGCTTGTTCACACAATTTTAACAAACATACTGTGTTCGTAAATTCCCATTACAAACTTCGAGGACTTGTAAACAGAGTGAGTACATAATATTTTGGTAAGGAACCCATGTCCCGCCCATATCCCACAATATCATCCAATGACGTTATGAGCACTTTTTTTATCTTTGACACTATGAAACATATCACTTATACTTCAAGCTCTTTGCCTTCAAATTTTGGAAGTAATTAATATGGACGAAAATAATAACAACATGTCTGATAAACATAGCTCTAATACATATACTTTAAGAGCTATGAACACGTTATTTTATTTTATTTATTTATTTTTCTAAGTGACAAAACTGCTGAGGTCATTGTGTCAATAAACTTAGACACTACTTAAACTAACTTATGGTAAGGACAATACACACAACTTACACACACACACACACACACACACACACGCAGGAGGCCGAAGGAGGACTCGAATCTCTGGCGGGAACGGCCGGCTATCTGTACTGTTAACACGTTTCTTCTACAGTTCAAGTGGAAGCATTTTAAAATGAATGTTGACTAGACATTTAACCCCAAATTTTAGTCCATTTTAACTCCATCCGAAACACAGAGAGCAAGGACTTTTTAACTCAGTAGGTTCGTTCAAAGAGCTGCAGGGCTGCAGTTTCCTCAGTGAGCTCAAACATAATCTGGAGTTAATACTGTGTATTACGAAGTCGTGACGGCCGACGCCATATTAGTGAACGTATATCTGTCACTCACCATCCAACTGTTAGTATAATTTGGTTACGAAGAATTTAACATTCTGAAATTTATTATCGTCTCTACTAGTTGCTTACGTAGAAACTAACTCATATACAACGGGCACTATCTGTTCTGAAAATGTGAATAATATTTACAAAATATTCGAGATATAATTAACCGAACTCCTAAATCGAAGCCATAGAAAAAGACACGAGTCTTTAAAAAGTATACTTGAGTTATATTTTGATTTAGAACTATTGTTTCTCCCACTTTGAAATTAATGAATAAATTACACTATTGAAGACAACTAAATAAAGTGTAATAACGTCACTCGAAGCGTATGATATAAGCATGATTTTCCACATAGTGTATATTCAATCCGTAAGTTCAAACGGAAATTAGTAGGCTATAGACAAAAAGCAAACATATAACTTAACACTAGAAATACCGTCTATAGCAGTGCAATTTATTCGTTTAATGAAATGTGATAGAAACAGTAGTTATGAAGAAAAATATAATTCACATATGGTTCTCAACTACATTTTATTTCCTTTGACTTCCCTAAAACCATAAGTGACACTAACTTCATCATTATGTGTTTATTAATCAATCGTCGTTCATAACTTATTTTCAGAGGACACAAGGTTCAATACCACGACACCACCTATACGTACGGAGTTGCCAAAATAACCATTGAAGAGCGTCACGATTTTCACAGATACAAACCACTACAGTTGTGTATCCAGTGTTAATAATTGAGATCACTGAGTTTCCTGCAGCAGCAAAGCAGGCACTACCGCGCATGCGCGGTACCAGTGACGTCAGTCAGGCTGCAGGCGAGGCCAACGGGAAAGACAGGTCCCAACGCAGACATCTCACATGAGCAAGATAGTTCCGAGCCGAAGCAATCGCTAGCCAATTGGCCGGCCGTTGGGGTACTGCCCCCACCGCCTCATAGCGGGCAGCCACTGAGCTAGCGATCGCGCCGGCTCGGAACTACCTTGCTTACGTGGCATAACGACTGCTCTGGGGCCTGTCTTTCCCGTTTGCCTCGAGCTGCAGGAGGAAATTTTCCCTGCAGCTTATGCAGCCGGGAGCTTCCTTGAACAGGCGGTAGGCTGCAGCATGCTGCAGGATTGCTCTTTGAACACGAATTTCCGTACTGCGCATGCGCGCTAACAGCCCTGCAGCTCTTTGAACGAACCCTGGAACTTCGTGAAGCATGAAAGAAACTTGGCTAATCCTTCAAACTTCAATGCATCAATAACACGAACAAATTTATTTTCCTAGGTTCACAGACACTACCAATAAGTTGTCTGCATAGAGGAGACGAGATAATTTTTGCATATCCCATTTAACTGATATAGGAAATGCCCCACATGGTGGAATCTTGTTCGGTTTTCTGACCGCACCGTTATTTCAAACCGACGTTGGAAGCAGGCGGTGGCCGAAGGAGAGACTTGACCGCGGTTTGGGAATTCGCGCCATTTCAGGAGGCACAACCTGAAAACCGAAGGTCAGCCGTTACCGGCGACCAGGAATAGCAGAACGGTTGCCCATCCGTCCTCTGCTGCGCTGGCTACACGGACCTTTTTACATAATGAGGAAGTGCACAGGAATCCGTTGATTGTGACTCTAAGTATTTATATCTAAATACGTAGTATTTTTGTTCCACAATATTATTTATTTGCTTGTTATTAGCAGTTTTCGGCTTCTTAGGCAATCGTCAGATAACTTCATACTAAACAGTCCACACGTAACATTGAGGTTACATACACAAAGATGGTATTTCAAAGATATGTGATCTGCTAGTTAATTATGTCTATGAATCGATACTACATAACAAACGTTCTTCTACAAAACAAATGGATTTTAAATGAACATTTCTTGGGCTTCAATTGTATCATTTTCTTATAAAATAACACAGTTTTAATATTGTAATACCATTGTAGCCCAAGATATGTTCATTTAAAATCCATTTGTTATGTAGGAGTACGTTTGTTATGTAGTATCGATTCATAGACATAATTAATTTGCAGTTCACATATCTTTGAAAAACCATCATTGTGTATATAACCTCAATGTTAGGTGCGGACTATCTGTTTAGTATGAAGTTATCTGACGATGTTCAAATGTTCAAATGTTTGTTAAGCTTATGGGACTTAACTACGGGGTCATCAGTCCCTAAACTTACAAACTACGTATGAACTACTTACGAACTAAGACGGCACAAATATCCATGCCCGAGGGGGGATTCGAACCCCCGACCGTAGTGGCCGTGCTGACCGTGACTGGAGCGTCTCAGTCACCTCGGCCACCGCGGCCGGCTATCTGACGATGGCCTAAGAAGCCGAAAGCTGCTAATAACAAGCAAATAAATAATATTGTGGAACAAAAATACTACGTATTTAAATTTTTAATATATCTTTGTTTCTCCAAGCACCAACGCAATATTCCATAAACGTATTTATATTTATTTATCATGCTCTGTAGGACCAAATCAAGGAGCAAGTATCCATGACCATGGAACGATTCCGAACATCAAATTGTAGAAATCGATATGCTGTAAAGCGGAGCAATTCTGTGCACTTTTAATGAAGTGGATGCGGCAGAATACTGCACACATTTCTGCTTAAGTGTCAGGGACGTGTGTTGCAAATGCGGATTTGATTTATGTCTAGTATTAACTAAGTGAAAGCTACTAACTCTTGGGAATAGCCAAATTTTATTAACAACAAACGAAATTAAAGATAATATGTATTGAGAGGCAAATGTCCGAATTCCCAGGCTAGTGAACAAGGGTCGACAAGAAGAACGCGAGCTTACTGCACATTTTGTTCGTCCCGCCCATTCTGCGTAATAAATACCCTTTTTGAACGAGAGGAGCTACCCAAGGAAAAAACAAACAAACAAAAAAACGCACCATACGTCATAAACGAATGAACATAAGCAAAGTAGACTGCTTTTCGTGTTGAACTAAAACTTATTTCAGAAACTTTTAGAATGGTAAACAACGCAGCATTTAGTTTTGGAACAAGATCCTGAACATGGGCTTTCCATGACATTAATATCTAGCTGAATGCCAGAAATTAGAACTTTACAGTCTTACTCATCAGTTGCCCACTGAAATGTCAGTTTTTGTTGAATTGTAACTGTATTGTTTGCTACTGCAACAATATCGCCAGGTTAGTGTCATCAGTAAACAGAAATATCTTGGAATTTCCTATCATGGTAGAAGACATATCATTTATTTAAATGAGAAACAACAAGGACCCCAGAACACAACATTGGGCACCACACGGAAACCCCATCCCCTCTCCACACACACATACACACACACACACACACACACACACACAAACACACACACACACACACACACACAGTTCCCCATTGGGAGCCCATATCACAGGCATTTCACTGTAGAGAAGCACCTTCTGCTGTCTGTTACTACAGTAAGAGTGTTCAAATGTTTGTGAAGCTTATGGCACTTAACTGCGCGGTCATCAGTCCCTAAACTTACAAAATACTTAGGAACTACCTTATATTAAAGACAGCACAAACATCCATGCCCCAGGGGGGATTCGAACCCCCGACGGGGAACGGTCTCAGCATAGCGCTTCAATGCGCTCGGCCGCTCCGCCGCGACATTAAAGTAAGAGGTGAACCACTGTGAACTACTTCCCTGAATCCATAAAGTCAACAACGCGAGGACGGTGTGCATCAGTTTTCGCCATTTAGGGGCACGTGAGTTCCCCGTCGGAGGTTAGAGTCCTCCCAGGGGCATGGATGTGTGTCTCGTCCTTAAGTTGGTTTAAGTACCAGAATGAAACTTTCACTCTGCAGCGGAGTGAGCGCTGATATTGAACTTCCTGGCAGATTAAAATTGTGTGCCGGAACCGGGACTCGAAACTGGGACCTCTACCTTTCGCGGGCAAGCGCACTACCGACTGTGCTATCACGACACGACTCACGATGCCGCCTCACAACTTTACTTCCGCCAGTACCTCGCCTCCTACTTTCCAAACTTCACAGAAGCTCTCCTGCGAAACTTGCAAGACTAGCACTCCTGGAAGAAAGGATATGGTGGAGACATGGCTTAGCCACAGCCTAAGGGATGTTTCATTCCTTTCTTCCAGGAGTGCTAGTCTTGCAAGTTTCGCAGGAGTGCTTCTGTGAAGTTTGGAAAGTAGGAGGCGAGGTACTGGCGGAAGTAAATTTGTGAGGCGGCATCGTGAGTCGTGTCGGGATAGCACAGTCGGTAGTGCGCTTGCCCGCGAAAGGTAAAGGTCCCAGGTTCGAGTCCCGGTTCCGGCCCACAATTTTAATCTGCCAGGAAGTTTCATATCAGCGCTTACTCCACTGCAGAGTGAAAGTTTCATTCTGGAAACATCCCTTAGGCTGTGGCTAAGCCATGTCTCCACCATATCCTTTCTTCCAGGAGTGCTAGTCTTGCAAGTTTCGCAGGAGAGCTTCTGTGAAGTTTGGAAAGTAGGAGGCGAGGTACTGGCGGAAGTAAAGTTGTGAGGCGGCATCGTGAGTCGTGTTGGGATAGCACAGTCGTAGTGCGCTTGCCCGCGAAAGGTAAAGGTCCCAGGTTCGAGTCCCGGTTCCGGAACACAATTTTAATCTGCCAGGAAGTTTCATTGGTTTAAGTAATTTGTAAGTCTCTAGTGATGATCATAGCAGTTTGGTCCAATAGATTTACAAACATATGAGGTGTAATCCAGCCTCTTCATTGGATTTTATCCACCTCTCTAGACGAGAAGAGTTCGTTTCTTGGCGTCTTCATTGGAATTCCAGAAGTAACCCTTGGACTTCAGTCGCTGACCGCCAGGTCGTAAGCCACGATTCCTTGTAGTTCTAAGGTTACTTGCATCACTTTCTGCACGCTGCTGCCACGCTCCTAAGTGTTCAAGGTAGGTGGATACCGAGAAATAAAGATCTTCAGCAAGTCGTGATTCATTACAGGATATTCGATTTCCTACGAGTATGTCAAGCACAAAGAAGTTGCGTATTCCCTACTGATGAAACATTTTGCTCAAGAATTACGTATCACAACTGATGAGTTGGTACTTATTGTATGATTACAAGAAACTGTATATCCGTCGGTTTTGACTCCTCATAGTTAAAAAGAAAAGGAACCTATTCATCCATAATCCTTTCTATAAACCTCACCCCTTTTCTTTCAGTTGTGTCTTACTGTTGCTCAGTTTCGGCAGTTATCGTTTTTTTTTTTCCAGTTCTTTACTATTTCCAGCCTCTGTCAACAGATAAAAGGCCGTGGTCCTCTTCTAGTGTTGTTTGAGAGGCACAATATACGAAACTCCAGTCGCTACTCGCATGGCCGTTGTTGCCAGGTATGTCAAAGTCACTGAAGCTGTTCGCCGCTCTCCCGAGAGTGTGATGGCTGTTATCTACGTGCAGCTGTGCAATATGCCGCAATTATTATCATCAAAATGCCGAGTGTAGTCTGACTGAAATTCTATGTAGGAGCATGAACGCAAAAGAAGATAAAACTGTACACAAAGGGAGAGTAGAACTATGCGCAATAGGAGATTGGAAGTGTGCGCAAAAAGGACATTAGAAGTGTGCGCAAAAGGAAATAACAAGTGTGCGCAAAGTGAGATTAGAAGTGTGCTTAAAGGGAGATTTGAGTTCAACGACAAGCTCATTAGGAACTGAGGACGATCATTACCGGCTGTGATCTTTGTAAAAGAAACATCCTGGCATTCATCTCACCTGATTAGGAAACTATGTAAAACTAAAATCTGTTTGGTCAAATGTGGCGTTAAAACTTGTTTCTAGAGAACGACAACTGACAAATCAACCTACGAAAGTGTCACTCTCCGATTTTTTTCTCTGAAATTTGGATATAATACATGAAAAACTAAGGGACACACATTGTTTTAGAGGCGGTAAAACATACTTAACTGGTGAAACGGTCCTTCCAAAATGGGTGTTAAGATTGGAAAGCTACGGTAACTTAGAGACTAGTGAAGCTGTTTCAATGATTTTCGTTATAATAATAATTTCGTGTGGCTCAGTGGCCTGGTGCAAGTCTTTCAATTGGACGCCACTTCGGTGACTTGCGTGTCCCTAGCCTACCCCAGTTATACAACCGGGGAAAGGGGACCTACAGCTTAACGTGGAATCCGAACCACGTGTCGGTACTGACGACTCCTCACGTCGCTGAGAGTTGCAGGATGGGTAAAAACGTAGAGTGAAAAAAATTCGTCCAACCGGGTTTAAAGTATTTTTTGATAAAACACGAAAATCAGCCTAGATATATTAGATGAGGAGTGAAAATTAGGGGACCAACTACCAAGACAGAAACCAATGCTTTTGCTACAAAAATTAGTTTTTATTTAATCGGAGTAGAAACTTCAAAATGAAGGCTAATTAAGAAACTCGTGTTTTTGTTTGTTTTGTATGTAAATATTTGAGGGGTAAGCAAACTTATATTGTCGCTCGTTTGATACTGCACATGTAAATCTGGCCGTGCGATCTCCACGCGCTACACCATCGGCAACACTAACGTCGGCGGTTAAAAATCAGTAAACATTTTTAACATGTTTATTACACTTTTACTTATTATTATTTCAGAAGTAGATTTTACAGTATTTTGAAAGTCGCATATCAAGTTACTGTCGATTCAAGCCATGCCGGATCAGCCATATTGAATTTTGAGAATCTGATTTCAGATTCAGCGACTTTAAACACCGACATATTAAAAAGATGAAATAGTTCGAAAAGTAAAAAACTTACGAGGTAGTTAGCCCTCTACTTTCACTTTCCCTGCAATATACCTAAGTCGATTTTCATCTTTTATCAAAAGATACTTTCATAACAAAAATCATTAAAATCGTTTCACTAATCTGCAAGTGATCGTAATCTTTCCATTTTAGAGGCACAGTTTCACTCAAATGTTTCAAATGTTTGTATAGCTTATGGGACTTAACTACGGGGTCATCAGTCCCTAAACTTACAAACTACTTATGAACTAATTAATACTAAGGACGGCACAAATATCCATGCCCGAAGGGAGATTCGAACCCCCGACCGTAGTGGCCGTGCAGACCGTGACTGGAGCGCCTCAGTCCCCTCGTCCACCGCGGCCGGCACACAGTTTCACTCATTAAGTATGTTTTACCTCCGCTAAAAAATTGCGAGTCCTTATTATATAACACATCCAAATTTAAGAAAAATCGGAGAGTGATACTTCTGTAATTTTGCTTGTTACTGTAACTTGCTACTGTGGCACGTCTTGTACTTGTTTGAATATGGGTTGTTGGAGTACTCACGTAATTTTGTCTGCAGGTTTCGGTTGTCTATGCCTGCAAACGTTCCAATAGACAGAAGATAATGAGTAGGTGACTGATGTATTTTTAACAACAGAATCCATCTACTGAAGCCCTAGAGGCATTACAGGCCCAAAACATCACCAAATTACGTGGTAACGAGCCCTCAGATACGATGGGGTCTTAACGCGCAGTAGATATCTCTGAACAATTTTGTTAATACTCTCCGAAGACATCGTGCGTGATTCTATCGTGCTTGTAAGAACAGAAATTTATTATACAAACATTTATCGCACATATTAACAAAAATATATGGCGCAAGGGGTTACCAACAAATGAATGAGGACTGATAGGTCTACTAGTGATGTTTATTTCGCTAACTTAAAAACGTACCTGGAAATTTGAGAGAACGAGAGAACAGTGTAGTTATCAGAACACTTACCCAGCAAATAACTGCCCAATACGTACTCGCACTCATCTACGCTATGCTATTCCAGTGGAGACGTTAGACTACGCAAGAAAAGAGCAAGAGTATGCAGTGTAAGAGAATCTCTACTAAAGTGTGGCTGAACACATCCTCAGAGTACCCGAGCCAATAATAAAGTTTGTTGCAATTAATGCTCGCAAAATTGTTTAGAGCCTCGATGAAATGTTTACTACTAGCTTGTTTTGCCCCGGCTGTCAGTCAAACAATATTTGTGATATTAGATAGTGGAAAGCAGTGAAACGACTACACTGTTCAGACACTGACTAAAATCAACATTATGATTAAAGCAATATACTCTCTAATTCTCTCAACTGACAAAATGGGAATAATAACATATTATGTAATCCGAATTTACTTACTGTAGAGATATATCAGTATTTTACACCGTTACTGCAGGAATTGTTACCGTACGGAATGTTTGCTTCTCGTCAGGAAGGCATCGGCGTCAAAGATATAGCATTTAAGTGTTCACCCCCCCCCCCCCCGAAAAAAAATCTCCCCGCAATATTGCAGCACTCGCAGTCACATAAGACCTTATTCTGTCTGCCACAAATCGGTTATCACACAGATATCAGCACACAGTCGCTTACAGCTGCGTTCTGCGTGATTTCCTTCGTGCCCGGCTGAAGGAAGTTCATGTCTCACTCCTTGCTGGAGTCCACCGACAGTCTTCATATGCTTCCCCTCGTCTTTCTGCAACCCCAGCTCATTGGTGAATTCTAATCACGTCGATGTTAACGGGAAAGTGAACTGCACTTACTCTTTTTCTTTTCTTTTTTTATTTATTTATTTACGCGTTAGGATAAGATTGTAGGAGGAAGTGGACATTGTCCCTTTTCGGACGGTAATCGTTCTAGAGTTCACCCGAAAGGATACGAGGAACCTCTTAAATTCGAAATTACGTTGGCTGAAGTGACTTTGTAAGACCATTCCTCGTGATTTGAAATCAATACTTGGAGCATTATGCAACTTCGTATTGTCGTTTGTGTGATTTTGCAAACAAAAAATAATAATAAGCTTATTTATCGAAGAAAGGGATTCACACTACAGTCAGTCAATATGTGATGGCTGGTTTTCTGTTATAGTGTAAACTCTCAGATCTATCTAGGCATGACAAATATCCAAATCGCTATAAAGACGCAGACGATGTTTATAAACGGGCGAAACACCACCCTCGCTACCTACTGGGTCTTGTATTTCGCAATTTCTTTGCACGACAGAATAAATACAAATATGGAAGTATGAAAGGAAGATAAAGGTTTAACGTCACATCGCCACCATTGTCATATAAACATGGGATGAAGATGAGCCGCGGTGGAGTGGCCAAGCGGTTTAGTCAGGGGCTCGACGCTCTCTGTAACAAAAAACTGAGAGAACGGCAAAACGATCAACACAGGACAAAACGAAGCAACATCAGCAAAGGACGGTTCCAACCGAAGAAACAACGAATAATTATAAAAAAAAAAAAAAAAAAAAAAAAAAAAAAAAAAAAAAAAAAAAAAAAAAAGGAAAAGAAAAAGAAACTTGTCTAAGGCGCCTTACTGTAGAGCGCGCGGTTGCTCTTCGTCGGAGGTTCGAGTCCTCCCTGGGGCATGAATGTGTTAGTTTAACTTAGTTTAAGTATTTTGTAAGGCTAGGGACTAATAACCAAAGTTAAGTCCCATAGAATTACAAACATTTTATATTTTTGTGAAGAATATTTTTTTCTGAATAAAGAACTCTAAAGGGTGAAAAGTCAGATACTATTTTTATAAAGATTTTTTATACCTATTACATTTTTTGCTCTGTCTCCGGGATTCTTAGAAAGGGTCGCACATGTTGAGCTGTCCTTCCGAGTCTACTATAACTTTATGTTGAGCGACTGTTTTTCTGAAAGATATGAATGGCTCTGGCCGTTTCTCATTGCTATGCACAGTGTATGGGCATTCCAGCTGTTCCTGTTGTCTTCAGAGGGATGGATTCCGCCAAGCACTAAGCAACAGAACTTGTGAGTGAGCAAAGTGTGCTGTTGTAGAAATACTTAACGGCGTACTTTCTGCATGAGTCAGTCGCGCAGGTTCTTTCATTGCTCAAGTAGCGCTTCATGAAATACAATCTCAATTCTCCAGAATGACAGTTCATTATGGAATCCACGCCATCCTGCCTCTTACTCCTTTCGTGACCGAATCTATTTAAATTCCATATATTACTTTAAAAATTGATTTCCTGTTTTGAATATATTCTGAATCAAGCTAGGTTTCTAAATTACAATTGTTCTTTACTTTTTTAAGAAGATGTATATGTCCCACTGGACTCGAGGAGAAATAAATTGCCGCGGCGGAGTGGCCGAACGCATTGAGGCGCTATACTCCGATGCGAAGCTGTTCCCGTCGTGGGTTCGAATCCCCCTCGGGCATGGATGTTTGTGTCGTCTTTAGTGTAAGGTAGTTCATAAGTAGTTTGTAACTTTAGGAATTGATGACGCCTTATTTAAGTCCCTTAAGCTTCACAAACATTTGAACATTAAAAAAAATTAGGGAACCAATTATTTTTCTTAGGGATTAGGAACTGTAAAGTTAATAAGATTAACACCATTATTATGTCAAACAAGTTTTCCTAATTTTTATAAATTGATTCATCCGTCACTTCATATTCCAGGTTGAAAACAATCCAGGTTGAAACAAATATTATGCTGTGAATAAATAATCTGTTTTGTTCTACTAATTAATAGAACAAAACAGATTATTTATTCACAGCATAATATTTTTATTAATTTTTCTAAAACATGGCTGAATACATAGTGTTACTTTGCAGCAGCTACATATGCAATTAGTCCTTATCTACTGCTTCACGTGCTGCATTTTCTGCATTTCTTTCTTGTGCTCCTTGCCGAAAAGTGGTTTTAGACTGCATACAAAAGTACATAATCAACAGCTCCACTAACTTCTGCTTTTTGTATATTCTTGATATTATTCAAGCCGGAGGTGCGATTAATATCTAGTAATGGAATCTGCATAAGCATAGGAGTCCAGATCGCTAGTTTCAAAGTGCTTTATTTAGATCAGTTTCGAAATTGTAAGTTCCCATCTTCAAGTCTGTAAGACATATATTACACGAGTGTGTACAACTGTATGTAACTGTCATACATTATATAATACCACAATTAAAATAATTACATAATTCATAAATATCATATGGTAATATTTCAGCACATTTACGTTCTGCTAATGGATATAAAAATGTCGAAAATAAAACGTTTTTTGCTTGTATTGTAAAATATGTTAGATTCATATCGCAAGCCCATCGCTCAGAACGTTTGTTTACTAACAGCTAAACTCTTGTTACAATGTGGTATGCCGGCCGCGGTGGCCGAGGGGACTGAGGCGCTCCAGTCACGGTCTGCAAGGCCACTACGGTCGGGGGTTCGAATCCCCCCTCGGGCATGGATATTTGTGCGATCCTTAGTATTCGTTAGTTCATAAGTAGTTTGTAAGTTTAGGGACTGATGACCCCGTAATCAAGTCCCATAAGCTATACAAACATTTGAACAATGTGGTGTCAAAGACATGCAAACAGTTAGCTCGATTGTCAAGGACATGATGACGCTGTCTTCGGTTCCCGGTCATCTAGATCAAAACTTTAAGTGTTCAAATGTTTGTAAAACTATTGGATGTAACCACTATCGCCATCAGTCCCTAATCTAAGAAACTACTTAAACTAACCCACACTAAGGACAAAACACACACACACACACACACACACACACACACACACACACACACATGCCCGAGGGAGGTCTCGAACCTCTGGCGCGAGCGGCTGCCCAGTCCATACCATGATGCCTTAGCCCACGCGACTACTCCCGGATTCATCTAGGTCTCCGTGCATGACAGCCAAGAGTTTTCAAATGTTCAAATGTTTGTAGAGCTTATGGGACTTAACTACGGGGTCATCAGTCCCTAAACTTACACACTACTTATGAACTAGCTAATACTAAGGACGGTACAACTATCCATGTCCGAGGGGGATTCGAATCCCCGACCGCAGTGGCTGTGCAGACTGTGACTGACGCGCGCCGCAGAACGCTCGGCCAACGCGGCCGGCTCCAAGCATTTTTTTTTTTTAATGGAGTTAAAGCCCTGGTTTATACAGGATGTTCCATGTGTAACAGTAGACGCGGTTGAATGGCCGAGCGCTCTAAGGCGCCTTGCTGCGGTGCGCACGGTTGCTTCCCGTCGGAGGTTCGAATCCTCCCTCGTACTGGGTGTGAGAGAGAGAGAGAGTGTGTGTGTGTGTGTGTGTGTGTGTGTTGTCTTCAGGTTAGTTTAAGTTAGTTTAATGGTTTGTAACCCTAGGGACTGAATAACCTCAGCAGTTAAGCACCACTGATTTACAAAAATATGAACATTTTGAAGAACAGAAAATATTTTAGGAGGTGGTAGTGTAGACGAATTACAGTAAAATGGCATACATCAGGTGTCCAATTTTTATTGAGTAAAAAAATACAGCTGTCTGTATTAACCCAAACAATCTCAAAGCAAATGTAAATGACGACTTTTCACTTATTCTTTCGTCGCTTCTTGCGAGAACATCAACATATTGAATTAAAAGCACAACTTTGTGTATGTGTTACAGGTTTATTTCTATTTAATTAACCGACTTTCGGCTTACAAGAATTTTAGAACAGATACAAAATTCTGCTTTTAATTATGTTTGGTGATGTTCTACCAGGAAAAGGCGTTCCTTAAAGTTTATTTGGGTTACATACTAACAGCCGTTTCTCTGCAAGCAATAAAAATGGTACACGTGCTATTTGACATCTTAACAGCAATTTGTCTGTAGTTTTACCACTTAAAATATTTACTATTCCTTCTGTAATGCCATGCATGTCACCTTTCCGAAAACAATACCAGAAGTGAATATTCGCATTCCTAATGCACTCATATCGGCTCCAGATGTGTTAACAATGTGTGGTGTGAAATGGATTACCTTCCATGGTCCCATAGGCCAGATTTCATTGATTCGGTTTTGGAGTTTCCTGTTAATGCATCTTCCTTCAATGTATTTTGGAGTTTCGCGAGTGCCAAATTCAGTTCTTCAGTGACGTTTACAGTTTTCTTCCTGTTATTTTTTCATCGCAGTCCTCTCCAGTGACCTTTTGTCACAAACACTCAGTACCCACTTCCTCCGCGCTGTGACTTTTTCGCTTTCCCTGTATGCGGTATAAATCTTAGATACGGTGCCCCTTGAAATACGCAACACTTCCAAATGTCTTGGTTACAGAAGCAACCACCATATGGTCGTCAACTATTTATCCGTGTTCCAATTAACTTAGCTCGTATAGAATGCATTCAGTGTTACACACAACACTTTTCCAACCACGATTAACAATTGCACGAATATGAAGACATTGGTCAAAATGTTCAAATGTTTGTTAAGCTTAAGGGACTTAACTGCGGGGTTATCGGTCCCTAAACTTACAAACTACTTACGAATTAGGAAGGCACAAATATCCATGCCCGAGGGGGGATTCGAAACCGCGACCGTAGTGGGCGTGCAGACCGTGACTAAAGCGCCTCAGTCTCCTCGGCCACCGCGGCCGGCAAGACATTGGACAGGTGTCTGTCGTGGTCAAATACAACAACACATTTTCGTAGAGTTGTGTTCCTTTTTTGCAAGTAAATAAAAGGCGTCTGTTCTTTTTATTTGTAAAGAATCATCGGTATTCTACAATATGCATTTGTATCACATTTCTACTGTATAACAGTTACAATTACTTTACTACATTACAGTAACTTATTTTGGAGTATTAGATTGGAGGCTACTTCTGTAGCATAAGTTTTTTATTTTTTCGAATTATTTATAATTTTCTGCTGTTATTGATCTAAAAATGCCTTCCTGGTATTGTGCATCACGCGAAAAATGGTCAAATTTTGGAGTGCTTTGACGTCCGCATTTATTTGGATACTTAACCTGTACTGTGACATGTGTTTTGAAAGTTTCTGGTTATGAATTACTTTCTTATTCACTGCCAGGGCTTTTGGTATATGAAAGTTTTCCTTACAAAATTTGTGCTACAGAATTTGTTTCTCGCCTAGTAGGCCAAAATAAGAGAAACTGCAATATTGTGAAATCATTGTGACGTTATACAAGTGAAATTCATGCGAAAAAAGTGTTACAGGTAACTAATGTTGTTTCACAACTAAAAATAAGCGAAAAGCGTACGGCACAAGCAAACGGCTTTTATTTAGTTGCTAAGGCAAAATACAGTTCCACGAAACTTTTAGCTACTAAGGAACGACAGGAAACCAATAAAATGACAACAATGCAATCTGCAAGTCTGACTGACATCTGCGTTCATGTTCGAACAGATTTCTCCCAATGGGTTCAGATATTTACCAAACCCCTGTTCATTGTGTGGCGCGTGAGAGAATATTAAATGTCTTATTATGAGTTTTAGAATTTACCCCTCTCTGAAATGCTCGAAAGTAATATTTTAGGTTATGTCATAATGAGAATTAGAAATGTTTAACGCTGTTAAGTCATGTCATTGCATTGATTCTTTCTGCAGCCCAAGGATTACCGCCACCCCGCGTGACATCCATGCTTCACGACCAAGGAGGTTAGAATATCTGGAGATGCCCTAATACTGAAAAAGTGAAGCCAGCAAAATGAGCACTCCGACATTTGTTTGTGCCCAAAACATTGCTCGTATGGTGTGATAAAGTAGTTCTACTCGTTGAAATGTACGTCATATGTAAGTCAATACTTCGATATGACTATCAATTTAGAGGTTTTACATAATGAGGGCTATATTCACACAGGATTATAAGAGACAAATCCTTGTTTTGGGCACAACAGCGGGGATCCCTGGCTTCAACCCATGACTGTTCTCAGCATAGATAGCATATAACTCTGGTCTCTGAGCATAGAAATGCAGCGTGCCTGCACATTCATATGTTTTGCACACGATTTCGCATTGTCCGCCATGTTTAAATTTGCCAAAGATTTTCCATCAGTTATTACATGATAAATAACTGATTTGACATTCATATCAATATGTGGATAATATGGGAGCGCAATTGAAACGGATTTTCTTTTCATTGTCTTGTAATACTTCACAGCGGCCATATTTAAATTTGTCAAGAAACGAAATATTAATATTTATGCTTGGCACGCTCAGACAGCTGAAGTTCAACATCCAGTTTGTATAGAGATCACTGTTTACGACTAAATGTGACGTGCTCTGGTGTTTGACGGACGTTTAGCCCCGACCTTGTCTGGGTGTGTCACTCTCCTGGTACTACCTGCAACTTTCTGACACGCGACGAGGCAGATGCAAATTGTTTTCTCGGGTAAAATAAAATAAAACCCTGAGCCTGAGGCTTAGCTTTAGCAAAAACAGCGCATGACTGGGAAAATATGACAGCCAGCGTTTGTGCTAAGTCATAACTTAAACACTAAACGAAAAAGAACTACGCCGCTTAAGAGCAGAGCATTAAAATGGCAGTCCGGTGAAATATGATAAATCTTCACTGGATGGAATACTAGGGAGGACGAAAATGATTAAATAGTTTGTAGTAAACCATTACAGTGAGATATACCTCATAGGCACTTCATGACAAGTTAAAATGTTCAAATGCTTCTAAATCTTAGGGACTTAACTACTGCGGTTATCAGACACTAGGCTTACAAACAAACTAAATTATGCTAACGACGACACACGCACCCGTACCCGAGGGAGGACTCGAATCTCCGACGGCAAGCAGCGGTGCGCTTCGAAGCTAGGAGCCTTGGAACACACGGGCATTCCTCCGCGACCGTGACAAGTGTTGCAAGAAATTAGAAGTGGGGAAAGTAGTTCCTTTTACGGAACCATTCATTTCGGAAAGGTTGTTCTTACTGAACTATTTCAATTAAATTGTTCAAATTAATTACGTATTTCACTAAGTAGTTCAGTGAACTTGTTGAAATAATATCTTAACTTCCGATCAAGATACCAGATACCATTATTTGTAGTTCTAGCTTCAATATTCATAAAGATTTTCACGCGTATTTTATTCTCTATTTCACCCCCTTAGGTGAGGAAATTTCAAAAAATCCCTTCTTAAAAGTTTATACAATTTTCATTGTCTCTCCTTGTAATTTTTTTATAAACTTTATTTCGATATCCAAACCTTTGCAGTGTATGCCTGAAAATGGCTCAAAGGCCGAAATATGGTTAAAAAGAATAAGATAATACACTCAAACGACGTTGCAATCATTCAATAACTATTCCATGACTGTGGGAGATGAGTACAACAAAATGTTCAAATGTTTGTTTATAGACCTAAGGAAACAAACTGCTGATGTCATCGGGTCCAAGACGTACAAACTACTTAAACTAACTTACGCTAAGGACAACATATGCATCTATACCCTCTTTTTATTTTTATTTATTTATTTATTCTCTACTGACAAAGGTGTAAAATCTCTTCAGGTGTAAGGAAAGACTAATATTTGAAGGTTAGTCCGCAGAATACACATGAATCCGAACCTGCCTCTTCCGTTTAAAAGTCCTTTGTCACTTAACAGCTCTGGAATATCTGCGGCAATTCACAACTGAATCACGTACGCGTAAGAAGGGAGGCTAAAATGGTGCTACCGCCAGCGATCGGTCAGTGTAAACTGTCGCATAAAGCTGCCACGTCAGACATCCCTCTCACATACGTACGTACTACGCAAGGTCTGACGAGGACTGACCGCTAGTCAGGTACGTGCACAGTGCATGCAATATTAGCAAGCGTGCTGCCCGTGTGTAGAATGGAGAAGGCGCGCGATCTCTCTAAAATTGTCTGGCCGAGAACAGACTGAGATGCCCCGGAGGCGTGTCTTTCATGAATCTTCAATGCGTCAAAAACAAATATGAAGGGCAGATGTTGCCATAATGGAGGATTTGCCGTTGCGCAAGATGAGGTGCGCAGTGCTTCCATTGTCTTCCTTCGGGACCATTCGTGCGTAACCGCCAGAGCTCGAGTAGGCAGGATCTGGCGTCTCCACCAGCTCCAATGGTCCGGTCAAATAGTAACTACACCTTGCGAAAGATGGGGTAGAAGATTTCAATTTTTTAACTTTTTCATATGGTTGAAAGGATTAGAAAATCAAGTTTTGCCAACAAAATTTCTCTTGGGAAAACTCTGTAGTCAAAAAACTTCGAAAATTTCGGACTTTCTTCAAAATATCTTCGTTTTTGTGCTCCTACGGCTTTTACGTCTCAGTTCTTTCTAAAGAGCACAAATTCTCTACAAATTTGATTCTTACCATTTTTTTCTACTCTCAATACCTGTGGCACTACAGTGCGTCAAAAAATGTCAGTTTTTCAAAATTTGTGGAAAGTGGCAAAATACCTAATTTTTGAACACTGTTATGTCAGTTTCTGTTTGTGTAATGTAAACACATTATAATATCATATTATATGTTGGAATTTACCATCTTATTTTAAGGTATTCAATGTTTCTGTATGCAACATGGTGATTTCTGGGCACCCACCTACTGTGATTCGTTCATCACTAGCTGAAGTTTGCTATAGGCCACCTCAGCCCTGGTATTTGTGAAATTATAAATATAAAAATACATAATTAAGAACTAGGTACACACACACACACACACACACACACACACACAAAGTGTGACAGGAAACTGAACTATTATTAGCTGCAAGAGACAACCTGATTAAGTACTAATTTCCTGGTATATTAAAAATGCTCGCAGTTGCCATTAAAATTAGTAGCTTTACTACAACTAAAATACATAATGCAATACCAACAAATATTGCCACTTCTGGGTGTGTAATACTCGTAATATTGTACTTCAACTTAAGTGCACTTGAGAGGGATTTCCGACATTTGCCAGGTTGCTCTGTGTCACCAGAAATACCTTGGGTTGCAGGTTCAGGTTATGTACATAGATTTGGTACCAGATTGACCTCTTATTTAAACAGCGAGTCAGCCTCTTCAAGTTCGAAGGTTTAATCGTCAGTTTCCTCAACGTCCTCCATTACATTTTCTTCACTGTCTTCATACAAAAATTGTGGCACGTTTTCACAGTTGAGCCCAATACATTTCTTGTAAACTGAAGAACATTTCAAACCTGCTTTTCTGCAGGTCACAGCTCACCTTTCATGAGCATGAAACAATGCGGAGAAGTGCTTCAGGTGCTGGCGATTAGCTCATTGTAATGGGTATCGGACCATTATCACTGTGATTGCAGCCCCATTTCTCAGGGATTTTCCAGTTTCCCATCCAACTTTGCCCTTGCTGGTAAGTCCGTAACGAATCATGTTGCGCAGCATCTTTTGTAGGTGGCAACCTAACAAGATTAAATTTGCTTTTTGTGGCAGACTCGGGGAATAGCTGGTGCCGAAAATGGTCTAGTGAGTGGAAAATGCTGAAACCTCCACTATATAATGCAATAGTAACCTGTTCTCCTGCTGTTATTATTTCTTCACGGGTAGCCTGTGGTTTATTGAACGTGCAAAGAGCTGAGTTTAGGTGCTCCTTTTCCTTAACAGTGTTGCAGCACTTAATTCTTCCTTGACCGAAAAAAGCGTATGTTGTATCATATCCGCTAAAAGCGTGAGTGGACAGAATATACTCACTGCCAAACTTGTAAGACTCAGTGGAAAACCACTTGCCGTGTTTACTTCCTCTTTCCATCTTAAAAAAAAATAAGTTTAGTGTGCCCTGTACTAAACCTAAACCGGTCATGAGCACAAGCAGGTCAACATCTTCTCCCACAATGACAACACTTCCAAAATATTTAGTTCTTGAAATAGCATATGTTACAATGATAAAGTATAGTAAAGTTCGGCTAGTGATATACTAATTACAATAGGTGGGTGCCCAGAAATCACAATGTTCCATACAGAAAAAGAGATGGTAAATTCCAACATATAACATGACATATATTTATATTAGACTAACAGAAACTAAAAACAACCGTGTTCAAAAATGAGGTATTTTGCCACTTTGCACAAATTTTGAAAAAGTGACATTTTTTGACGCACTGTAGCGCCTTAGATATGGGGAGTAGAAAAAATGGTAAGAATCAAATTTGTAGAGAATTTTGTGCTCTTTAAAACATAACAGACAAGGAAAGTACATGGGCTCGAACAAACATATCTGTATGAACGTTTGATTACAGGATCTCTACGTATACCTCAATGTGCTGGTGGGTGTCGTTTTTCTGCAAAGCTCTGCAACCATGCTCTAGATAGCACTGTAGATGTAATTGTAGACGCCATACGTAATGCAGATATCTTAACTATTACTTATGGAATAATCATCGTACATGTTCTCTAGCGAATTGTCATCAAAAACTGTGATGATAGTTGCAACTTTAACCTTCTTCCCGAAAGACTGTTGGTATTCACTGCCACTGCTTCCATCGCCTCTTCCCGCACTTACCGTAGCACTGCCGCTTGCAATGAGTTGTTCGTCATTATCACCCCTATTATCATTATTACGAGTTTGTAACAACAGTATCTAACTTATGCTCATTTTTCTGTACCATAACAGATACGAGAAAGCATGCAAATGATTCATCTTCTACACTAATACCATCTTCACGAAGAAGTGTTCTTCGTAACTTCAGCTCAACTAATCGTAATACATTAGCAGGATTGATTAGCAATCGCCGTCCCATCTGACACTTCACCACACAATTAACATCACAAAACGCAACTTCGGAGGCACACTGCACCGTCCCTACTGGCGAACCGACAGGTCAAAGTGCAATGTGGCATGGCACGCAGAGGCCTCTAACGGACGACTTTTGCAGATGCGGGAGTATCACTAGTGCAATAAGGGATCTTTACATTATCTCTCATACGATTTTGGGGTATATGTGTTTGTTCGAGCCCAAGTACTTTCCTTGTGAGACGTAAAAACGGTAGGAGCACAAAAAACGGAGATATTTTGCAAAAAAAAACTGAAACGTCCGAAATTTTCGATGTTTTTTGACTGCAGAAAGTCTTCCCAAGAGAATGTTGTTGGCAAAGATTGGTTTTCTAATCATTCGAACCATATGAACAAGAGCAAAAAATAAAATTTTCTACAGCACCTTTTGGAAGGTATAGGCTTTTTTCCCGACAGTTTGTCTGGGCTACAACGCCAATGTAAAAAGCGTCGTTTCCCTTCGCCCCTCCCTGCCGCGGTAGCGTCGATATGCTGCATTCAGCAGGTTCAGAAGAAAATTTGAACCTCAACCGCGCATGCGTATTGCAACGCTGAGGCCACTATGGCTGCGCTACAACTCGTAAACGGGCTGTCTCCGCGACGTAAAACATTTCTCGTGCTATAAAGATACTTCGAATGTGCATATAAAATGATATGATAGAAGAATTCAACGAAGAATGATAGTTTAAAAACACTTTTTATTTAATTACTTTTTTTCACGACTAGATTTTTTTCCGGGGGTTCACTGAACGAGTGAATACGTAGGACGTGCCGCCACTGGTGCCTTCCCAACCGCCTTAGATACATATTTATGCATAATTGAATATTCGTACCGAATTAGTCACATAATTAATTAAACGGAAGTGAAATTACGTCCACCTTTGAATGGTATTGGGGAGACTACTGGAAAAGTGGGGCACGATGTTGCATGTAGTAATAAGCAAACTTTGTGTCGTTTCGCTTCCAACATTCTGTATTCTTTTGCTCATACCTTTGGTAAATAAGTAGAGACTGTGGCTATCGCAGATGATTCTGTCTCTCGTAGCTGATTTGGCTCTGATAACTTGTTGCACTATAATTGATTGTGAAACTGATAAAGGAAATATTCGCTATTCATATATTCCAATATGTTCATAATGTGTAATTCAGTTTTTCTTATGAAGGCATCTGAAGTTTACTAAATCATTTCGAGAAAAAAATAAAAATAAAATTGTCCCTTCATAAAGGTGTGATCCTCGCTCAAACTAAACGACACTTTGAATATAACACAAAGCAAAATAAAGCGGGACAATATTATGTGTACTACAGAAAACAAAACCTCTTCATCGTGGGTTCTTGGACTGTTTACGTATTATCTTATATTATGTTTAAAAAAATCTACGAAAACTAAAGTCAGACGGTAAGACGAAACTACCAGGCCGATTTCCTTCATTTTTGTTTTAAACGAAAGGTATTCATCCACAGATTTGTCATCGAGTATCAGAATTTACATAACTCTCGCCTTCCTTTTTCTACCCTCAAAAGCGATTTCCTTCTGTATATTTCTTATGGGGATGTCCTTGCTGTAAACTAAAGTCAGTCGGTCAGGCCGTTCTATCCGACCAATTTCCTTCATTTTTGATTTAAACGAAAGGTATTCATTCGCAACTTGTCATCAAGTATCAGAATTAACTTAGGTCTCTCCAGCCTTTATTTTTATTCAAACGCGGTATCCTTCTGTGCTTACACTGAATATTTTAATCGGTTTGTTTTACGATATCTTCGGTTCTATTTAAGGTACGCAGTTCTTTTTGACCTAACAACACTTAACGGATCAGTCTCTTTGATTTGCGCTTTTAAACACTTGCATTGATGGATTCTCTAGAAAGCTATGCGTGAACATTCAACTGAACTTCCATTTTAAAATGTTTGTTAAGCTTATGGGAACTAACTGCGGGGTCATCAGTCCCTAAACTTACAAACTACTTATGAACTAACTTATACTAAAGACAGCACAAACATCCATGTCCGAGGGAGGATTCGAACTCCCAACGGTGAACGGCCTCGTGAATCGGAGCATAGCGCCTCAATGCGCTCTCGCACTCCGCCGCAGCACTTCCATTTTTTCCCATCTTTTTTGTCATTCCATTCACGATACGAAGTATCCACACAGGCCCTCTTTTAAGTAGTTATTGTCGCCACTTACACCCATAGCCGTCCGAAAGTCTGCTTGACGTTCAGCCCCAAACCATGCGAGTACGCTTTTGGACGCTGCCATGTTTCAGCATCATCCCAAACATAACAAACAACCGCCTTTAAAGGTGTACCCGGTAACTCAGTTGTAAGCGTAAAGGTGTCGCAGTTGTCAGCCTGTTGACAGAAGAGTATCTTCTGTGTCATCTCTGCGCCCATTCCAGCAGGACGGCAGTAGCGTGTTAAAACTTACAGCAAATATGCTCAACTGTGGGAGCCGTGCGCGTGACAAAAGCCAACAGAGGCACCCAACAGTGTGACTTAACAGATGGCATGATAAGATTTACGGCGTTGATGAACACACAGCATACAATGCTCCCAAACATATGATCTGCACTTTGCAGAGTAATGCAATCGATGTGGCCGCGGTAGAGTGGCCGAGCGTTCTAAGGCGTCTTGCTGCGGACGCGCGATTGCTCGCCGTCGGAGGTTCGAGTCCTTCCTCGGGCATGGGTATGTGTGTTGTTCTTAGTAGTTTGTAAGTCTAGGGGCTGTTGTCCGTAGCATTTTGGTCTAATAGGTTTACAAATATCGCATTGCAATCTGTTTGAGACTGCTTTGTATTTAATGTTCGTAAGGAGTTCTATTATTTACATATGTCCCCTAATACAAATGTCAAAGAGCCGCTTTGACCTTGAACGTTCGGAACCGTACGAAACTAAGCTAAGAATAGGAATAAAAAATAGTGGTCTGTGTCATTTCAGCCGGCCGCGGTGGCCGAGGCGACTGAGGCGCTCCAGTCACGGTCTGCACGGCCACTACGGTCGGGGGGTTCGAATCCCCCCCTCGGGCATGGATATTTGTGCCGTCCTAGTTCGTAAGTAGTTCATAAGTAGTTTGTAAGTTTAGGGACTGATGACCTCGTAGTTAAGTCCCTTAAGCTTAACAAACATTTTTTTTGTCATTTCCTTACAAAATGTTCCATTCTACCACAAGTGACATTTTAATAGCGAGACACAAACTGTCGTGAAATCGAATCTAGCACTTTTCAAGAGAAAGAAAAAAAAAATTTTTTTAATGACTTATGATTTTTACATAGAATTTTTTAGATGTTGCAGGTTCTCATAAATCAGTAATAAAACGTGTTGACCAAAGTAAGCTGTACTGGCCAAACACGCTGTTAAAGAAATATGGATAGACGTATTCTCACGGTAGAACCGTTTCATGTAACGTCTACGCAGGGCAAGAGCCCAGTATGCACGACAAGGTTCCTGGTTTTTTGTTCACGACAGTGATCGTAAAAACACAGCCAATATCGTCAAACTGTTCCTGAACATCGACCATACTCGCCGGATCTCAGTCCTCCAGACTTCTTCCCGTTTGCTCGACTCAAACTCTTTTTAGAGGAAAGAGATTCGACGATATTCGTGAAATCCAACGAAACGAGACAAGGCTTTTGAACACGATCCCAAATGAAGATTTCGTGCAAAGTTTCCAGAACGTGTATTGCAGAACTCAGCGGTATGAGAGGTGACTATTTCGAGGGACAGTAAGGCAACTGTAGTTCATAGTTCATCTACGTTAATGTTACAGGACTATTCATCGATTTTTATGTCGTAGGTTGTACTTATTCTGTTACGTTAAACTTTTCATATAAAGTTATACATCTTAATAATTAATTATGATAGCATATTTGATTTTTAAGTTCGGTTGAATTTTAAAATTGAAGTTTTGTTACCCCATGAAGTTGTTAAAGGAACAACATGGAACTAGTGGAGTGGGGAGGGGGTTTGTTTGTTTGGGATAGGGGGACTAAACTACTGAGGTTATCAGTCCCCGGTGGGGAGGGGAAGGAGTGAGGATAGGAAAGGAGGGGTGGAGGAAAGGAAATGCAGTCCGGGAAGTAAAGAAGGAAGGAAGACTGCATTAGCCCGGGGCCCCGTGCTCGCCACGCACGCACTCACTAAAGAACTATGAGCCCCCTGGGGGCCATGGAACTGGTATCGGGTCTGGTATAGCGGACAGGACATAATTCGCTATTAGGACATCAGCTTGTATCTAACAGGTTTTTCCAGATGCAAATCATATCTGCGTAAGTCTATTTAACCGATTCGTTATCAGAGTCTTATATTGTTTTCGTTTTGTGTTCATAATTTATTTATCTGTAGACAATGACCTAACGGACACACCCTTGAACTTCTATAGCAATCTTATCAGCGGAATCTTTCTTATCTCTGCATTTTGCGATTCATCTTCCCAGATTCAGGAGCTGTTTACTCGAATATGAGAGACTGCCTTGATATATCTCATTTGTATGTGTATCAAGTGATTAAAATGAAGTTACGATTTCCAGTGGACGGTTACTGTAAGGTAAAGTTCGGCTACTCACTGTTACACGATAGGAACTGATCAAAAGTGCAGAGTCCACTGGGGGGGGGGGGGGTAAATTTTTAAAAATAAAGCCTATTGAATTTATATATCTATGACTTATTTTTACACTTTTTTATAATTTAACCAATTATATTATGAAAACAGTTGCACAAGAAATAAAATGACTAGGCTCACATTAATTTGGAAGTGGAAGAGGAGCAACGTGGTGGACATGGAGTGTATATAATCAGCTCGTAAAATAATTAAGCAGCTTCTATGTTACGAGCCAAAGAGAAATGTCGTTACAGTTTAAATAACTTGAGACTGTAAGTGTAAAAATTGATCTAAAATAATAGTATTGTTGTTCACAAAATTCTACTCAGTGGCACCGCCGACCTGCTAAGCAGCGGGTCGCCACATATGAAGAACCGGCTCCTAACTTCAGCCTCATCATCATCATCAGTTTCCAGCTCCAGTTTCCCGGTTGTGGTGTACAAGCGCTCGCCATCTCCTCCTGTCTTCATACATCTTCTGTTCCAGAATGTCTTCCCATTTGTGTCCTTTCTCCTCCACATCTGATCTTACAGTCTCTATCCAGCGTTTTCTTGGTCTTCCCCGAGGTCTTCTTCCTATGAGGTTGAGGTTGAGGTTGAAATACTTTTTAGCGGGTCTTTCACTATTCATTCTCATTAAGTGCCCATACCACTGAAGTCTACGTTTCCTTATGATGCTGGTGACAGGAACCTCAATACCAGTTACTTTTCTGTTTACCTCATTCCTAATTTTATCCTGCCTGGTTGTTTGATTCATAGTTCTAATGAATCTCATTTCCATTGCCTGGATTCTTCTGAGGTCTCTGGTTAATAGGGTACATGTTTCTAAGCCGTATGTAAGGATTGGAACGAAATAGGTATGACACATGGTTGTTTTGCTTTTTGTGGCATTTTATCATCCCAGAGAAGACTTCTTATTTCACTGTAAAAACTGGATGCTTTCTGTGTTCTGCTGAGTATTTCCTGCTTAACTGTGTTGTCTTTAGAGATCATATTTCCTAGGTATTTGAAATGAGAAACAGATTCTACTTTAGCCCCATCTAGAAATATATTTGATGTTGTTCCTTGCCTGTTGATGGTCATTTCTACTGTCTTTGTTTTACTTATCTTTAGTCCGAAATTTTTGAATGTGTTGTTCCAATCATTCAGTTTCCTCTGTGCCTCAGCTTCTGTCTCTCCCCATACCATCAAATCATCGGCGAAAACAAGGGCATTAGGTTCGCTGTCTATTTTCTTGATAAATTTTATAATTGTGTCCATGACTATTACAAATAGGAGTGGTGATAGGGCACTTCCTTGCTGGACACCTCTCTTTGTTTCGAACCATTCTGATCGTCCGTTACTTATCTGGACACAGCTATAACATTGATGTAAAAAGTATATTAAAATCAATATAAACGATACTTCTCGTACTCATCCAATATAGTATTCAGACATATAGCTTGACGGCGGCTTGGAGCGCTGCTAACGCAATGTATAACAGAAAACTACGGGAGTATTGTGACTGTCAGTCTGGTGTGTGTTAGAAGGCTGTGAGTGATCAAGCCGCAGCTCACGTGCCGTGGTGACCGTTCGTGCGGTCCTTGACGCTCCCCATGTGGCACCGACTGCCCGGGCCCCGAGCAGGCGATGACTAATTGCGCCATTAAGTGTCATTACTGGGGAACACACGTAGTGTTTTGTCTCCACTCAGTTATACCTATTTGGACAAACGCTGTTTTGAAATATACACTACCGAAAAAAAAAGTACACGTCCAGTTTGATCCTATGACTGCAGATGCCACCTTGGGGATAGTATATGTACTGATAATGGTTTCAAAGTAGTTCGCCAACAGAAAACGTAGTGACATAACTGCTAGAGCGCCATGTGTGTGTACCCTTAAATATGAAATGTTTATAGTCGATAGCCTTACTATGACATCAACGTGTGAAGCACTTTGACGCTGAGAAATGTTTCCTAGAACAAACTGAGCGAGTTTGAAATGGATCAAATTGTGACCAAATTGACACACAAGGTGGACGTGCTGCGTCAATTGCGGAAGCATCCTGGTTGCTGTAGTCAGTTGAACGTTCTCACATATTTAGGTGAGTTCTGGACGTCCACAGGGCAAAGACGTCCACATGATGGCCGTATTGTAATGTCTGCAGTGGTAGATTGTGCAACCACTACAGCACAGATACGAGAGTTATGAGCCTAGACGTGTCAACACGAACTGCTCCCAGCCGGTCACACGCATACGCCACAGCAAGGACATGGAGAGATCGACTTGCCCCATCAGAAGATCACTGGGAAGATGGTGGCAATGGAGTTCACGATGAAAGCACATTCTGCCTGCAAAGGAAGTCATGGCCGTTCGCGCAGACATACACCTGGCGAGCACTGACTCGTAGAGTGCATTTGTCCAAGACAAAATGGCGCCACCGCATGTCATATAGTCTGGATAGCGATAAGCTTCGTTCACGTTTCGTGTTTATGGAGCAAATGCTCACTATCTTTCGGTATGTGCAGAATGTTTTAAAACCCGTTCTTTTTCCATTCTTGTAACAGCAAGTGACGTGTTGTTCCATCAAGGTATTGCCATTATAGATAAATCTGTATCTGCCGTTATCGTATCAAAATGGACGTCGTCTTTCTAGGTGTACATTTTTTCATTTTTTTCTTTTTTTCGTAAGAGAATCTTATATTAGGAATATTTGTTGGTCAGTCACGCAAAACTGTGGCGATTGAAGAAGACCGATTCAACCATCGTCGATCATTGATGACTGAAATTGTCAAATTTTACATAGTGTCAAGAAAATCATAGAGATGGCCCCACTAGAAATACACTACGTGGTCAAAAATATCACGGTTGACCGCTGGATGCTACGACGCTAGTATAAAAGGAAGTGCAGAGTACTGTGTTGCCGGCAGAGAAGCAGTAGTAGCAGAATTGATTAGAAGAGACGAGTGACGTCAATCGTCCTCCAGTCGTTAGAGGTCATCTAAGAAATCCTTTTCGGCCATTTTGAGCTATATAAACCTGCCGAGTGTTGGCGGCAAGTTCGTATTTAGACAGGTGCAACATGTACAGCTGCTCAGGGCGGCAAAACTTTGGGAGCGGAAAAATTTTGCCATCGAAAAAAAATTTTGTAATATTATTTTAACGTTAACTGAATCATCATTATCCAGAGCTTTAACCACAGCTGAACCAAGACCATGTACTGATGGAATTGGCGAATCCCGAATACCTCTAGTACGAAATTTACAAGTCCATCTTATTTGATAAGGAAAATCAAACATCAGTGAGGTAGATCTATCACGAATTGGAGTGCCCGTGTGTCACCGCATCGATCACGAGAATCTCTACAAAATAACACTCCGCTCAAGAAAACCACGTCGTCTTTGCTCATTGGAATGGCCAAGGTTTTTTTTTAAATTTTTAATTCACATCAAGGCTTACTAGCAAACAGCAAAATGGCCATCTCCACTTGCTGTTTTCCAGTCATAGTCTTCACCTCTCGAGTGTCGCCCCTGACACATCAAACCTAATACACTTTGTTAGGCGTACTATCCAGAGGACCAGTCAACATCGAACTGCCTGCACCTTTCTCCTGGGTTCCTGAGTTCCCAGAGACTCAGCCAGTAGTAGACTGCCTTCTTTCTGCTCATGGTAAAAAGACTACATCACCTCAGCGGACGCATTCCCACACTTTCTCCATGCAAGTCGTTGCAATTTTCTTCCACACAGATTGAAACAAACATTTCCTTCGGTGTCCCTAAACTTCATCTGCCCGGACAAGTACAGCAAAGCCACGGTCAGCCCAACGCTTCTACGAATGGCGTTCGTTCGGCGCCTGGCAGTCACAAGTCCGCAAATACCTCTCAGCGAACAATGTGTGCCGGTGCCCCCTGCTGCTGCGTTCTATTTCCAGCATAAGTTTACTTCATGTTTTCGTTTTCGAATTTCTCTTTGATACACCGACGGAGGTGGCGCAGTGGTAGCGCACTAGACTCGCATTCGGAAAGACGTTAGTCAAAAACCACCTCCGACCATCTGATTTAGACCTGAGCGAGGACTCGAACGCCCGACGGGAATGGCCGCGCAATCCGTGACATGACGCCTTAGATCACGCGGTCATTCCCGTGCGGAAAAAAAATTAGATGTATTTTATTTTTCGCTAGCTCCAGGGGAAGTTTTGACATTCACAAATCTACATTGCTGGCCATCCAAAATGAAACACCAAAAGGATTGGAGGTATCACAGCCAAATTTATTTGGGAGACAACACGTTGTACGGGGATAACATGATTGAAAATACGGCCGTATGTGAAGTGAGTAAAGTAACGAAATCAGTACTAAGTGTTGCAGCTATTGCTGGCTATAACCGCTGATACAAGCCTCGGCATTTAGTCAATGTGTTGTGTTGTTGGAGCACAGCAGTCTATTCTGCTTCCACATATTACCACTATTGATGTCGTGCAGCAGTATAACTCACGTTTTCGATATGCGACAGTTGTTCATGAATACATATGTGTCGCTTTAGTCTGACCCAATGGACGTAACATTATGACACATTTTCTTTTAGCACTTGTTTAAAATTTGACACTCTTTAGTTGATGGAGGCACTAAAAACAAGTTTAGTCCTTTTCAGTTCGTGGGCCAACAGCAGTGGCGCAGCCATGATTTGGTTTTGGGGAGGGCAATTTTTTAAAAAATAAAGCCTATTGAATTTATAAATCTATGACTTATTTTTACACTTTATATAATTTAAACAATTATTTACGAAAACAAGAGCACAAGAAATAAAATGAGTAGGCTCACATTAATTTGAAAGTGGAAGAGGAGCAATGTGGTGGAAATGATGTATGTAATCAGCTTGTAAAATAATTAAGCAGCTTATATGTTACTGGTCAAAGAGAAAAGTCGTTACAGTTTAATTAATACGAGACTCCATGTGTAAAAACTGAACTAAAATAACACTATTGTTATTTCAATCGGTGATGCAGCTGACCTGCTAAGCAGCGGGTCGCCGCATATAAACAATCAACACGTAACTTCAGCATAGCAGTAACAATAGCGGCAGCATCAAAGCTAGCAGCAGCGGCATCAGAACCGCTCACAGTAACAGCAGCACACTTTCTCAGTGGCGGCATCACGTTGGCGACCCATTGTCACGTTCATTTGTGCTTGTCAAATTATAGTTATGTTGTGATTTATAACAAGTGTACTATATCAAATTTCCTGTACCGACCTGTTTAAAACAATAAAAAATGAAAACAGTATAAAATTATAACATTTAAAAAAAATTTGAGTGTGCTGGGGGTGGGGCTTCAGCCCCATTATCCCCCCCCTCCCGTGGCTGCGCCACTTCCAACTGGTTACCGAAATTGTTTACTACTGGATAACTTGTTAATTTTAACCTTCTGTTTTTCGCACAAGTTATTCACGATGAAGTTAATTTGAATCCTGAATTCGCTATACAATACATCGAACTCAAAATGTCAAATGTTTGTAAATCTATCGGACCAAACTGCGTGGTCATCAGTCCGTAGCTTACAAACTGCTTAAACCTAGGTAAACTAACCTAAGGACAAACACACAGACCCATGCCCCAGGGAGGACTCGAACCTCCACAGCGAGCAACCGCGCGCTCCGCAGCGAGACGCTTTAGTGCATCGAACTCATCTGGGTGTAAGAGACCTGAAATTCGATTGTGGGCTGTTTTTAGATGTGTGCTCATGTGATCATGACTGCTGAACCACCGTTTCATTTCTTCTTCGATCCACGTTCTTTGTCCAACCTCTATTGCCTTCTTAGAAGCAGGGGATTTTTATTCTAATTTGACACACGCGTATTTCGGAACTTTCTGAATACACCGACTGGTCACTTTCTACCCATGGTAAAGATAACATTCCAGCCTCGGAAAAGAGTGGTATGTACAAAATTACTTGTAATTGTGGCAAATTCAACACTGGTAAGTCAAAAAGTGAAATATGCACGATATTGAAGGAATACCACATAATTTGTACACTACATTTTCAAACCGCCTGCTAAATAAAGGCCACAGTTACAATGTAAAACGCGAAATGTTGCATCATATCCAAAAATGGAGGAAGATGAACTTTCTTGAAATAATGGAAATTAATAAACACATGTTCACTACCAAAAACTTGGTACTGAATGATGTTCACGACTTGTGATCGCAATATTAACCCCATGCACACCATGTAAATTGCAGTCCCCTGCTCGCTTACCCCATCTTCGTACTTCTGTTTCACAGTCTATTTAAAATTCCGATATAGTTTCGTAGCCTAGCAATAAAATTAGTTTGTATAATCACAATTGTATGGCAACCTGCTTAATACCAATTGTATCAGCTTTTTGTAATACTAGCCATTAAACCACTAACTACAATTTAACAAGTTGCAAAGTTTATATAATTACAGCTGTGTCATTCAGCTTAATGTTACTCTCATAAATTTCAAACTTTTGACCTATTAAATATAAGAACATTTGTTCGGACAATTTCAAATTAAACATCTCGCAAAAAGCTCACTATTTCAATTTATATTTCTTCTTGGGACAAGAGTTGTAATTCGTTACATTTAATATGTCACATATTGTATCTACATTCTGTTGTTTCATGCAGCAGTGTGAAGTGAATAATTCCTCTCAGTTCTTTTTTAAACCTTCAACACTTATCATATTTAAAAATGAACTGAAATACTCAGTCTACACCAGTTTAAGATCCTCAATACTTTAAACATGACTGCATCTCTCTCTAAACTATCACAGCTACATGTTTATATCTTTGTAGATAACACCTGTGAATGGTGTAACAGCCGAAAACTGGTTCGTCAAATAATAAAGATATTGTACAATATTGCGCAATTGCCTTATGTTTCATCCAAAATTAATCAAATAATCTAAGTCAGTTGTACAGTTGAAAAAAAGAAAGAGGTCTCCGCTTTTACTCATATTGGGAGGCTGCAGCAAGGTCTGGGAGGGTGGCCTTCAGGATACGCCACTGCCTTCTAGCCTGCAGGCTTGGCATCCAACCAAGCAGTAAATTCGTTGCAGTGCTTCCATATTTAGAGAATACTGTTAAAAACTAACACAGAATAAACTTTACCTCGTTGATGATTAACACTAAGGAAGTGAAATTTTATTCTGAAGTAGCTGTGGTTGCTCATCTATCCTCTATCTAAAGCTTGACTTCTGTTATTTCAGGTAAGCTACCACAAATAATCAACTTCTCGCTCATCTGGGCCACAGTGCAGTGATGAGTCCGGAGGTGGATCATCATAGTTGGTTGAAGGTAAGTTGTTGAAAGTTCAGTCAGGCGAACAGTTCGCCGGTTTTGGGACTGTATCGCTAGAATTCGTAGTTTCAGGTAGACTGTCAACATACTAAAAATGTTAGTCATTGCTGAATTAAACTAAACTAACTCGCACATGATGTGCTGTTACCAGGAATGGAGTGTTGAGGTATCAGAACAGTAAGAAGCGAATTTCTATTTTAATTTCATTTAATTTAATTTTCTATTATTATTAAAAAAGGAGAGAGAAAATTATTATTAATAATAACAATAATAGACAATTATTAATTAATGTTGTAAAAAAATCATCTGTGGAACTAAAAGAAAAAAGGTGGAAGAGCAGTATCTTTGCTTTTTAATTAGCAGTCAGTCTTGTTTTGACTTCTCAAGCAGTTAGAAGTGATGAGCTGTCTCATTTTTTCTTCTGTGTAAACTTTCAGTTGAGATGTAAATGTTTTTTTTTAGAAAAATACAAATCATTTTCAAGAGTGAAAAGTTTCGTCTTAGTTCATTACTTCGGCCTTAAAGTGAACCACTTAATGACCCTGAGATGTGATGAAGCAATCAACAATAAGAAGACATTTTGAAAACTGTCGGTATTTTTTTTACATGAGTTTATTCTACGGTTTCTCTGTAGTTTATTAATATTGACTGCAGTTCTTCTTTGCTAATTTTCATTACCAATTTTTAAATATATAATGATATTTCACAATATAAAGATGTTCCAATTAGCACGAGATAAATCATATAGTACACTTATGTCAATAATTTTATTCTTCTTTTCTGATGGGTCAATTAGGACTAAACGTAATCAACATTATAGGACTTCCCTTTTCGTCAGTATATCTTCATACGCGACGAATGGGTGTGTTTTCGCTGCACATACTGTATGTCGATTAGTTTTTCTCTCTTCTTTGTCAAGATCCCGTGTGTGTATGTGTGTGATGATCATTCTGTCTTTATTTACGTCCGGTAGAGTTGGAGATCTCAATTCTTCTGTTTGTACCAGAACGTTAGTAGTTTTGTTCTTTGTCAAAGTGTGAATTTTGTGCAGTAACATGTCTGAGTCCATTCTTTCTAAATGCCCTTTGAATTGGGTTTTCGGCATGCGCAATGCGTCTGTAATTTTCAAGTTATTTTTATGTATTTCTGAGTAAGATTTTGGATAATGTACATACAATGTCTTTAGTTCTTGGTCTCAGAATTTTCCTCATTATTTTATGTTTCTTCACTTACAATTGTCCTACCAGTGATTTAAGATTGACTCTCTCAGATGCGTAGAAAGGTTTGGGTTTAATTGTTGTTTGGTAGTGATGGAGTTTGCTCTTCCAGGAGAGACTTTTTTGTTGTAAATATCTTTCGTTAATTGAAAAGCCTTGTGCATTTTATGGAGTCTCAGTTTGATAGATTTATTTTCAACATAATTTTCTACACGCTATTCACCTAAATAATTAAATTATTTCACTCTATAAGTGTTGTAGTTGCTAATTTTGATGTCTCACGTAATTTTTTTGTTTTTTGTTTTTTGTTTGAAAATAATATTTGTAACCAAATTTTTGCTCCCTGTTCTTGTAGTAGTTTAATTTGTTTTTGAGCATCGGTGGTGTCTTGGATAATCACGCCATGTCATCAGCAAATGCTAAACAATTTAAATCTCTCTCTTACTACTTGGTGCCAGATTGTATGTTCGTATGCCTCGTTTTATCCATTCTCTGACGACTTTTTGAAGCGCACAATTAAAGAGCAAGTGGGACAATCCATGCCTTTGTCGTATTCCTGTGTCTATTTAAAATTTTGACCTTCCTTCTCTTATATATTTTACCTTGGATTTGTAATCTATTTTAACATAAACAGAAACTTGGGATTCCGAAAGATTAATGATACTTTCATAGCTTTGTCGAGTAAGACTTTTTTTTTCTTTTTTTTACCATCTGAAATGTCTCTAGATTTTTCCACAGAACTTTCCCCAAGAAATGACCTCTGAAGGGTTGTTTCGTTTCCGACCTCCGAGGAAAATCAGATTCCCGAGCGAAAAAAGAGAACCGAATGACGTTGCTTGTAAAACAATAAAAACGCAATATTTAGGTTTTTTATTATTTCTATTTTGTGAAAATGTCGGTTTGTTTCTATGAAAACCACACCACTGTCTGCATTTCCTACCCTTGTCCTTCACGAGATTATGCTCGGTTTCTGACGACTGTGGAACATCTTTTATATTGTTAAATAATATCGGAAATATAATTATATATATATATTTTTAAATGTTGTTAATGAAACTTAGCAAAGAAGAACTGCAGTCAATATTAATAAACCTCAGAGAAACCGTAGAATAAACTCATGTAAAAAATACCGACAGTTTTCAAAATGTCTTCTTATTGTTGATTGCTTCATCACATCTCAGGGTCATTAAGTGGTTCACTTTAAGGCCGAAGTAATGAACTAAGACGAAACTTTTCACTCTTGAAAAGGATTTGTATTTTTGTAAAAACATTTACATGTCAACTGAAATTTTACATAGAAGAAAAAAATGAGACAGCTCATCACTTCTAACTGCTCGAGAAATCAAGACAAGACACTGCTAATTAAAAAGCAAAGATACTGCTCTTCCACTTTTTTTTCTTTTAGTTCCACAGATGATTTGTTTTTCACAACATTAATTAATAATTGTCAATTATTATTATTAGTAGTAATATTTTTCTCTCTCCTTTTTTTAATAATAATAGAAAATTAAATTAAATTAAATTAAAATAGAAATTCGCTTCTTACTGTTCTGATACCCCAACACTCCATTCCTGGTAACAGCACATCCGCCCCCATACTTTTGGCGAATGCACTCCGTTACATGAGGTAGAAGTATGTTATATATCAGAACAGTAAGATAGCTTTCCTTGTTGGCAAAAGATTAACCTTGAATAAGAAATATTTGTCCATGGATTGGCTCGCTAGCTGCTAATCTAATTGAGAGGTCGTTTATCTACCTTTTCATTGACATATTTTAGAATCTGGTAAGAAAAAAGTCATCAAAGCACACATATAAGAAATTTACACAGAAATATACATCTACACATAAATTACATAGATCAATACCTATACAAAGAATTGTTTACAAGCAAAAAAATTACAAATTTTCCACGCCACGGGGCGTTGTAACCTTTTAGTCTCTTTCTTTTCCTTTTCAGGTCCATTGTATGTTTAAATTTTTTTTTCGTCACTTGTGATCGTCCATTTTTTCCATTCAAATGTCCCGCTACGCACAACAAGTGTCCAGCGATATTGCATTGTCATGCAAAGAGTATGCGATCAGTTACTTCTCTGTCCGGCAGTTAACAATACCTGTACCTTAGTCTTTGTTATCTTGCTCGATCGCTTGGCGCTCAGTTCAGTAGCTTGCACTGTTGAGAGCATATTGTAGTTCGTGCTCTTGTGTGAGGGAGGATCCAGATGCTGCTGGCGTCGTTGTTACATCCCGCTCTCGCCGTTTATGCTAAAGCGTCTATTGGGATATCATCACGACCACCGCCCGTGTACGCCGTGCTGCTGATTTGCGGTAAGTACTTTATATTGAATCACTTCACCTCTTCGACTGCACACTCGGCACAACATCGATCTGCTATCCCCTCACAGTCACACGAATCACCCATTTTCACTAATGAATTTAAATCCTCGTCTGCTCGTTTTGTCATCTTGGCACTATAGTTTTTGTTATAATTAGTATTTTACCAAGACATTTGTTTAACAATACATATCGTCCTGTCAACCTTGGTTTATACTTCCTACATTTAATAGTCTTCGTGGTTTTTTTTTCACAATTCTTAAATTATGAATTTTACATATATTTCATCCTTAAAACAACTATAATATTACTCCTTTTTTTTCATTAGAAATTATACATAACCAGAAGAAAACATACATTCCACTCTTTTACTACCTATAGTATTCTAACTTTTTTTTAATACCTCTCGTAAAAAATCTTTCCTTATATGCCATCCATGGATGTTCAGACCTATTTATTCGGATATAAATATGAGATCAGGCCAGGTTTCTGGTCTGGCTTTTATTGAAAATTTTTTTCCTTCTTTTCAGACTCGTAAACGTCTCATGAAGGTATAAAGACATATATATATATACACATATCCTCCAAGGAAACAAGAAATCGGCCCACACTATCCTCCAACCACGATAGAAGGAAAGAATCCTACATCATTTATCGTGTGTAATGTGGTTAGTTGTGTAGTAGAGAATAGCTGTGAGAACTTTGTATACTCGTGTTTCAATGGATAAGCAATTACTATATGCATAGATCATAATTGGGAAAGAATTCTCTGTTTATATAGTATATAGACTTTCAAGACTTCAATTGACTGAACTGCCATAAAATATTCATCCTGTTCATTAACACTAACCGTGTGAGGCTAAGTCCGTGTTCGGAAGAACTTTATAGCAATATTAATCTCCACTTTCTTGTATAAACGGAACCCAAAATTCATTTACCTACTGATTTATATATGGATGGTTTGACCTGTTAACCATTAAGTTTAATGAATCAGAATTGCCAGTGTGTTCCCTGCCATCTGTATCATTGTAACCCCTGCTTCAATATGTCACTCAGTTATTTCTTGTTTTTCTCAATCAATATTTAATAATTCAGCATAATGTAAATTAATAGGCATGAAGTTCGTTTTAAGACACTTCGCATTCATTCATCATGACATTCATTCTTCCTCATTCGTCTTCGTAGCATAGGGTTAAGAGAAAAGAAAAGTCGGAGTTGCGGAGGCCACAATTATTCATTTTAGATACCATCGCGCAAATATCCGACCGAAAGCGCAAATAAGCGCCACGTGCCTTGGCACAAAACAATTCAATAATCCCTATCTCAAAGTACAATGTATCCACAATTTTTTGTCAGGCAATACGCCTTCCACAAATACATTCTCATTATTATTATTATAGACATGAAGCGCGTAAAATGTAACCTATGCCTATTGAATTTCTCATTTACATATACTTTAATACTTATCACAGCTTTCCTTATCTTTAGAAAATTTCCGCAGAGGTTTTAATTGTTAGTAAGCAGTATAGTCGATTCTTTTTTTTTATCTGATTTAGTTAAATTTTAGTTAGAGGAATTAGGCTGTCGTGAGTGTAGTTGGAGTATGTAAACAGTAGTTAGTAGTGTAGTTTAGATTTGTATATATCCGGCTAGCTGTAAGGTATCGTTGTTTTTAAACAGTTTTAAATTTCGTTTGTATATATATAATTTTTTGTATTTAATTGTTCGGAAGAACTTTATAGCAATATTAATCTCCACTTTCTTGTATAAACGGAACCCAAAATTCATTTACCTACTGATTTATATATGGATGGTTTGACCTGTTAACCATTAAGTTTAATGAACCAGAATTCTACATCTACATCTACATACATACTCCGCAATTCACCGTAAGGTGCGTGGCGGAGGGTACACTGTACCACTACTAGGCATTTCCTTTCCTATTCCACTCCCAAATTGAACGAGGAAAAAAAGAATGCCTATATGCCTCCGTACGAGCCCTAATTTCTCTTATCTTGTCTTTGTGATCTTTACGCGAAATGTAAGTAGGCGGCAGCAAGATCGTACTACACTCAGCTTCAAATTCCGGCCCTCTAAATTTACTTAACAGAAATTCACGAAAAGAACGTCGTCTTTCTTCCAGCGATCCCCAATTGAGTTGCCGGAGCATTTCCGTGACACTCGCGCATTGGTCGAACCTACCGGTAACAAATCTAGCTGCTCGCCTCTGAACCGCCTCTATGTCTTCCTTCAAACCGATCTGCTGCGGGTCCCAAATACTTGAGCAATACTCAAGACGTGGTCGTACAAGCGTTTTATACGCGGTCTCCTTTACAGTTGAAGTACATCTTCCCAAAATTCTCCCTATAAACCGAAGTCGGCTGTCTGCCATCTGTATCATTGTAACCCCTGCTTCAATATGTCACTCAGTTATTTCTTGTTTTTCTCAATCAATATTTAATAATTCAGCATAATGTAAATTAATAGGCATGAAGTTCGTTTTAAGACACTTCGCATTCATTCATCATGACATTCATTCTTCCTCATTCGTCTTCGTAGCATAGGGTTAAGAGAAAAGATAAGTCGGAGTTGCGGAGGCCACAATTATTCATTTTAGATACCATCGCGCAAATATCCGACCGAAAGCGCAAATAAGCGCCACGTGCCTTGGCACAAAACAATTCAATAATCCCTATCTCAAAGTACAATGTATCCACAATTTTTTGTCAGGCAATACGCCTTCCACAAATACATTCTCATTATTATTATTATAGACATGAAGCGCGTAAAATGTAACCTATGCCTATTGAATTTCTCATTTACATATACTTTAATACTTATCACAGCTTTCCTTATCTTTAGAAAATTTCCGCAGAGGTTTTAATTGTTAGTAAGCAGTATAGTCGATTCTTTTTTTTATCTGATTTAGTTAAATTTTAGTTAGAGGAATTAGGCTGTCGTGAGTGTAGTTGGAGTATGTAAACAGTAGTTAGTAGTGTAGTTTAGATTTGTATATATCCGGCTAGCTGTAAGGTATCGTTGTTTTTAAACAGTTTTAAATTTCGTTTGTATATATATATAATTTTTTGTATTTAATTTCGCGTGTGCATAGTTCGTTTTCTCTCGTGTACATAGCATATTTGATTTCCGTGTATATATATCTTTATATCTATCTCGGTCTTTATCCTGTTTATATGAATCGGTTCAAACTGAGCACGCCCCTAAATCTGTTTGACACTCCCCCGTATAAATCAACTTTGACAGCTGGCGGGCGTTGATCATCAGCTGTCTCAGCGCTATCCGCCGGTGTTTATGATAGCCACGTAAAGTAGAATTCAACTTAGTGGCACGAATTTTTCGCGTGCATAGCGGTGGGCGTACGCATACTTAACACCGTCATATAAACATCTTTATCAAATTAGGTGAATGTATCTTGTCTGAGTGTTATTGGATATATGGTTTTAGATCCTTATGCTGATGCAGTCCTTTTATTTTTCCCGATCCGGGATATGCTAACAGATAGCTACCAGATTTCCCTTTTCAAATTTGTGAATACGACCTAGCTTGTTGCCATACGTACGCTTTCTTCTCTGTGCCACCTCATTCAATACATTCTGGTTTTGTCCATTCAGAAAATTATTACGCGGTTGCCCATTCTGGTAGACCGGGTTATACCTATTATAATTCCTCCTCCTATTGCCGTTCTGCATTCGGTAACTGTTATTATTATTGTTACTACCACCGTTGTAATTACCGTTTCGGCTAGAACTCGTTCCATTTTGCCTAGGCGGTGAGTTCCGATCAGAATTCCCATGGTTCACATTGTCACCATAATTATCCCTGTTAGAATTGCGAACAAAACTTCTCTCCCCTTCATGGATCAGGTCGTAATCGTCTAAAGCATCCAAAAAATTTGGCAAATTATACTCAGGCACCCACATAATTTTTTCAGCAATATCAGCAGGTAATTTTGATTTGAGTATCCTAATTACATCCACGTGTGACATTGGTGTCGTCCAGTACAAGGTTTTATTCAGATATTTTTCGAAATATTTACGTAGGCTGCCCGAGCGTTTGTTATACGGCTCCGGACTAAAAACTTGCCGTCGTAGACGTTCTTGTACAGACTGTGACCAAAATCTTGCAATGAACTCCTGCTCAAATTGAGCATAGGTTTGGCACCTATTTATGGCGCTTGCAGCCCAAGCAGAAGCATTGCCTTCGATGTGACTAACTATTTCTTGAATTTTCCGAGCATCCGACCAAGAATGTGGCAATACATTCCGAAATGTTTGCAAAAATATGATTGGATGACTTTTTGTTTTCTTCCGAAAATGTGGGAAATTTTCTCGATCCACCAAAACCGTCTTCAATAACAATATTGATAACCTGGTCCCCGTTTTTTGCTGATTGGGTGTGGGTTACAACTGTGGACAAACAGGGTACCGTATTTGTACGCGGCCCATTTGATTGTGTTGACATAGTTAAATGTTCCAGAGGTGATCCATGACTTTGCTGCATATTAATTTGTTGGAAAATTGGCGGCGTCGTTTGCGACCTTGTAAACGATACAGACTCCCTATGCTCGTTTACTAAATTATGTCCCGGTGGCACGGTATTACTTGCTAATGTGGATGATTGAGCCGGTGTGTTTTCTCCGTAAATCTGACGGGTCATACTGCCAACTTCCCTTTTTATTTCCCGCAGTATTTGTTCCCCTTTTTCACTTACCCATTTTTCCACTTCCTCTCTACAATTCCGATGCCCTGAAGTGGTACTGTCGCATTCATCGTCTTGCATTTGCTTTTTTATCTCTTGTAATTCTATGTTGGAATTCTTTTGTCCTACCTTTAAAGATCCTACTTCACGTGTTAGCTGTTCCATTTTATCAGCTAACGGATTGTACCCCTCGCTCAGCTCGTCTACTCTTTGCTCAATCGAGCTTATGGATCCTTCGACCATTTGTTTTGCTGCTTTTAAACTTTCACAATCCTTGGCAATGTGATCTACTTGAGTGCTCAAACGGTTTTGCCTAACATTTAAAGCCTCAAATTTAACATTGATTTCATTTACTTCCTGTTGTATGTCAGCTCGCATTTGCGTGATATGTGTTTGTAAATTTTTAACAGACTCCTTGGTAGCCTGTACTTCAGTTCGTAAATGTTGCATTTGTTCTAATTGTTTGTCTGTTTGTTTGTTTATTTGTTCCGATTGTTTGTTTATTTGCTCCGATTGTTTGTCCATTTTCATTTGCAAACTTTGTGACTGTTTGTCTATTAGTTCCATTATTCGGTTAAAAAGAGTGTACATTTCTGACGAAGATTTATTTTCCGTCTCTACTCGGCTGTTATCTGAAATTTTTATCTCTGCCGGGTGCACGGTTTGTGCCTTTGAAGAAGTGGGGGTCTGGCAGTTATTAAATTCAATTGTGTGGGCGTTTTGTGAAGCTTCATCATCAGCCCCACACAATTGCTCTGATACTCCAGAAGATTCTATACTTATCGATATATTTGAATCTAACAGATGATTCATCATTGGGTCATTGTTTGATATGAAAGGGGTATTGTTATCACCATTGGATTCATAATTTAAGGCTGGGATCTGTAATTCGGGATTTTGGACTAACTGATTATCAAAACTAACTTCGCCATCACTGCTAGAAGATTTTCCTGATAGTTCACACTGTTCACGTTTATCGGACATTTTGGCAAACTTTCACTTAAGGCCTCGGCAACAATGACCATTCCTTTCCTCAAACCACTATTTAAAAAAAAACGCTTCAACGATCACAATTGAACACTTAAAACCAATTTCATGCCTTATATCCCACAAGAAGTTAATTTTAGGATAAATTTAGATTAACACTCAAGCTACATCAGCAACTACGTGATGTTACACCATCAAACTACGTTAATTCTGAGTAACTATTGAAGCTAGGTGGAAAGAGAAATTTCAAAAAATTGTTAGTTTTTTTTTTACTACCAGAAAGATTGTTAATGAAAATTTCTTTCGAGTTGGAGTATAGATAGGACACCTCTTCCACCATGGAAGCACCAGTATATATATATAATGGATTATCTTCTCCTACCTTTTGTTGTCTTCTTAATACCGCTTTTCGTTGTTATTTGTGCATTCCTTTCCCGTTACCTGAGTCGATCTCATCCTTATATCCTTTTTTTTCTGGCTCCATAAAGTACGATACATGGAAAAGTAAAAAAAAATTACATCGATTAGTAATTAATACCATACTTGGCCACCCCGTTGGGCGCCATTGTGGAACATCTTTTATATTGTTAAATAATATCGGAACAATCTTTATATTGTGAAATATAATTATATATATATATATATATATATATATATATATATATATATATATATATATAATGTTGTTAATGAAACTTAGCAAAGAAGAACTGCAGTCAATATTAATAAACCTCAGAGAAACCGTAGAATAAACTCATGTAAAAAATACCGACAGTTTTCAAAATGTCTTCTTATTGTTGATTGCTTCATCACATCTCAGGGTCATTAAGTGGTTCACTTTAAGGCCGAAGTAATGAACTAAGACGAAACTTTTCACTCTTGAAAAGGATTTGTATTTTTGTAAAAACATTTACATGTCAACTGAAATTTTACATAGAAGAAAAAAATGAGACAGCTCATCACTTCTAACTGCTCGAGAAATCAAGACAAGACACTGCTAATTAAAAAGCAAAGATACTGCTCTTCCACTTTTTTTCTTTTAGTTCCACAGATGATTTGTTTTTCACAACATTAATTAATAATTGTCAATTATTATTATTATTAGTAATATTTTTCTCTCTCCTTTTTTTAATAATAATAGAAAATTAAATTAAATTAAAATAGAAATTCGCTTCTTACTGTTCTGATACCCCAACACTCCATTCCTGGTAACAGCACACGACTTCGCGAGCGACTGAGTTCTTAAAGCCTTACAGTCTTTCCTTCCTAGTAGAGCTAACTCTACGGCTGAAACAGAACTGACTCCGTGGGCGAATCAACATCAATATTGCTTGTATGGACAGGTTTGAGATTTAATCGAGTTAAGGAAAGGTTAGTGGCCGGTAACTGTAAACAATCCCCTCTCCTATCGCTGACTGACATATCCTGGCGATGAGTTTCTTTCACCATCAACTCTAGGCGTAGAATCTGTCTCTGCTGACTAGGGAGTGTTAGCGACCTTCACTGACGGATACGGCTTCTTGTGACATGTCTTCTGGTAAACCCGTTTCCCAGATCGTTTGAGAACTGCAGACTCATGTCCTGTGAACAAGGGAATGTCTCCTTCAAGCTTTAATCTCAGTTCGTGTTCATGCTGCATTATTTACTTATTTATTTGTTGAACTCGTTTAGGCATTTATGTAATTTTCTAGCTTACCGCTGTTCAGTAGCACAATAGGTACAACAATACTTCTCAAGTTCTCCTTAATTTTAACATACATATATGGTAAACATTTCATAGGTGTCATTTGTTAACATGTAGAACAAATTGCATCTTAGAGCGAAAGTATTACTTGACTTTCAGGTGGATCAAGATCACGCTTTATCTGAGTTATTTAATTTCGTGATATTGGAGAAATTATTTTATGATAGCTTATTTTGACAAGAGCAGCTTCAGTGACCGTACATGTTTACAACAGAGAACAGTATTTAGCGGAAAGTCAGTGATTAATTTACGGAGTCAATTAGACATTTGAAACATTACCTCACTAGCAGTTTCTAATCAAGTTGCGTCCTTGTGAAATGTCACCAACGTTTTGCGACTGGATTCGCCATTCCCTGTCAGAGAGGACACAGTACGTAGTAATTGGCAGAAAGTCTTCGAGTAAAACAGAAGTGATATCTGACGTTCCCCAGAGAAGTGTTATATGGCCCCTATTGGTCCTTATTTTTGAAAACGATTTAAGAGACAATCTCAGTAGCTCTCTTAGAATGTTCGCGGATGATGCTGTCATTTACCGGTAAGTAAAATCACCAGAATATCAAAAGCAACTGCAAAACGATTTAGATAAGATATAAGAATGATGCAAAAATTTGCAGCTGACGCTTAATAATGTTAAGTGTGAGGTCATTCATATGACCTCTAAAAGAAATCCGTTAAACTTCAGTTATACGATAAATCAGCCAAACCTGCAGGCCGTCAAATCCATTAAATACCTAGGCGTAACAAATACTAACAAATTAAATTGCAAAGAACACATAGAAAATATTGTAGGGAAGGCAAACCAAAGACTACGTTTCATTTGCATAACACTTAGAAGATGCTACAGTTCTACCAGTTCTACCAGTTCTACACTTCCCTTGTGCGTCCTATATTGCGTCATATATTGCAGACAGTATATACATATACTACTGTATGTATTGCGAAATATGTTTTAGTACGACTCATAGTTCTGAAGATATGACGTCATAAACATCACTCGTAAGGTTGCAATTTATAACCTCTTTACTTCCAACTCTATTCGCAGGAAATTTCGCAGTGTCCAAATATTCTACTCGACATACCCGGAAAATTATATTATTGTACGACATGTTATTCAGGTCTATGGTCTAAAATAAGAAGGAAATTTATCATTTAATGCATTACTAAATCACCGAGAGACATAAATTAGGGCTCAGAATGTGTTCAGTAACTGTCCTTTTTTGTTTATTATTATTTTAGATATTTTGACTCTGAAAGGTGGTACACACGTCTAAAGATATCGTCCTTTATGTGGCTCTACCGCCATTTTTATGTCATTTAATGCTGGTACGAAGAATGGTTTGAGGTTAATATTTAATCTAGGGATGAATATATCGCAGGAAAATACCTTTTTATATAGAAATAAAAAAAATATATAAAAACTCATGAATCATAATTAACAATTATGATTCAGGATTATTGGGAGTGTTTTCGTCACTTTTCAGATTTATGAATTTTTGCCTTAATAGAATATATTTGAAATGTCTTCAAAAAATCGAAAAGCAAAAGAAATTATAAATAACAATCGAACTGGCATGTCTCTCAGTCCATTTTTGCAAATGTTTCGGACAAAGATTAATCAAATATAAATAATGTAATTAATAAATAATATAAAATTAAATGTATAATTATATATTATATTATTTTCTATAATTTTCGATTATTATGTGGTATGTATTTAATGTTATGTTATTTATATTTTATAATTTTTTTGTCCCAGATATTTACAAAAATCATAAAAGCACAGGAAAACCTAAAGTATGCAGTAAACAAGCCAGTGCGATATTTTACATTTAACTTTATTTATTAATAGACGAATATTTTGGTAACTATAATCACTTTTCCTTTAGAAGCGATAGTGTTGAAGATCCTTGCAGTTTGTAGGTTAGATGAGTAACAGTTGTGTAACTAGTTCTTCAGTGTTGCAATGATCTTAACCTTTAGTGGTCGGGATGTCCCCATCTGGATTCGTTCTCCTACTGGACGTCTTTTTATTGACGCCACTTCTGCGAGTTCTGTGGAGATGATGATGTAATGATGATGACTGCAAACTCACAAAACCCAGTGTCTTTCCGAGAATGCGAAACAGTTTTATTGCTTTGACGTTTTTTACCACGTCTGTTCGTTTTTGAGCTTTAGCTGCAGGTATGCTGAATTATTTGTCACGTTAAGTTTACGTAACTGGTTATGCTGAAAAAGTATCGAACATTATTTTCTCGTTGTTGGGTTGTACATGACGTCTTTCTGAAACAAGACAATTGTAAATAAACTTCCCTGTAACGTACCGTTTCAAGTTTGCCACGGTCCATAGGAAACTAAAGGGAGAGAAATGTGATATCATGTTTAAGTTATAGTTGACTTTTATGGCTTTACACACGCCCCATATTGTAAAAACTATGTTACTAATCAATACAAGTGACAATAAGATTACCTGACATAGTTGGTTTTGGAGGCGATCTGATCGTTTTGTATTTTTCAAAATGAAATGCCAAGATCGCACATTAAATTTATTCAATGACGACCGGTTTCGGTGAACCGTGTCACCATCATCTGGTCACTCACACACACACACACATATATATTCTGTTTCTTGTAAAAAGAACTCTAAAAACGATAATTATTGCATAATATTAGTAATTTTGGAGAAATTACGTTAAGTTTACTGCTACATGTGCATTAGGAATACAAGAAGCCGTTTTACTGTCAAAGTTAATGGTTGATTTCAGTGATAAGTGAGAGAAACTGTTCCTCGTAATAACGCAACACAGCACATAGTGACTTTTGTAAGCTGTCATGTTTTTAACTTTTGTATTTTTTATATAGTGACTATGTGGAATGTTGCACTTATTATTTGATACCCATTTTTAACAAGATGACCAGCTTATATATATATATATATATATATATATATATAAGCTGGTCATCTTGTTAAATATATATATATAAGCTGGTCATCTTGTTAAAAATGGGTATCAAATAATAAGTGCAACATTCCACATAGTCACTATATAAAAAATACAAAAGTTAAAAACATGACAGCTTACAAAAGTCACTATGTGCTGTGTTGCGTTATTACGAGGAACAGTTTCTCTCACTTATCACTGAAATCAACCATTAACTTTGACAGTAAAACGGCTTCTTGTATTCCTAATGCACATGTAGCAGTAAACGTAACGTAATTTCTCCAAAATTACTAATATTATGCAATGATTATCGTTTTTAGAGTTCTTTTTACAAGAAACAGAATTGCCTAGCCTCAGTCATGTGTTGCACAATCATTCTTTTACCTAATTTTCCAGCTGATGAACGTGATTATTGACAGGACTGTCAGAGCTGGTCGTAACTGAGTTTATACGTTATGAAGTCATTTCGGGTCCAGATAAGTTATACTTTTAATAACGTTGTACACGGCTAAAGACGAATATCGACTATTCACTATAGTTATAAAACCAGTTGTAATTATAGAGTATACATGTAATGTTTCTCCATCACGTTATTTTAATGTCAGTACCCAATATGTATGCTTGTTTGATGTCCTTCGAAAAAACATGATATAAACGCTTATACCTTGTAAAAATCTTACGTTGTGGATACAAACCGATTTAAGTTCTTATAAAGTATAACAAAACATTTCAGAAATATTGTTGAGAATTCGTAAGTAAACTAGGATCAACTGAAGGACGGGATACGACCCATCACCTTTGACCAGTGACCTGTCTCCCTCCCTCTCTCTCTCTCTCTATCTCTCTCTCTCTCTTATATATATATATGACTTTGACTAATAACATCATATCTTTGATACAAGTTTATAGAATTTCTTTGGGAATACAATTAACTAACTGATCGTCATTCGTAAAAGTATATCGATAACAAGTAACTACATGCGTGTAACGATTTATTTAACGTAAGGTAAATTGACCGCATTTATTCATTAATTATTTTATTCCTATGACGAAATACTTAAATGTCTGTAAATTCAACGAACTTAACTGCTGCGGTTATCAGTCCCTAGTCTTACATACTACTTTTAACTTATGCTAAGAAAAACACACACACACACACACACACTCATTCCCGAAGGAGGACTGGGACCTCTGACGACGAGCAACCGCACGCTCCGCAGCAAGGCGCCTTAGAACGCTCAGCCACGCTACCGCGACTTTCTATGACGTCATTGGTCGAAGCCGACGGGTTGTACCCAGTGCTTCAGTAATCCCACTAAATGTTTAATAGGAATACGATGAGATTTCTATTGTTAAAATCAGTGCTTGATTTCAGATCCACTTTAAATTGTTCGTAATGACAAAATCTGCATCCTGCCCGAGTCACGTGATATAGACGTTGGAGTATAATGGCATCATGCACATTCTACGTTATATTTGGTCTATCGTTTAGACATTAAGCATTCTCGGCCGACATAGCGACAATCGAATTAGATAGATCACAGAAGCGCCAAAATAAAAGTGCGACCGGTAGGTTTGTTATAAGCATTAGTAAAATATCAAGAGAGGTAGATAAAACGGAAATAAATGTAAAAACAGTCGAATTTAACTGATTCACTGTTATAAAGCATAACTTCCTCGTGAAGGAATACGTGTATATTTGTAGATTATTCCGCTGTAAGTAAGTAGGGTAAAATTTTACGACGCTTCTCGCCGGGCTTCAGTGCTTATGTTGGCAACAGATGAACAATGAAGTGTAGAATTGCGTTAATATTTTTCAAGAGTTACAGAGCAAATGATATTGCTGCTCGTTTCACTCGCAGCAAAATTAATACTGTACCTGCTCTATGGTTGACAGGTTCTCGAATGTAGCCTTGTCCGTTCAGAAAAATAATTTTCGTTTTAATTGAATTTGTCAAGGCAATATATTTATTGGTCATCTGAAATGCCGCCATTACCATTGGTGCCAACATAACCACTGCAGCCCGGCGAGAAGCGTCTTACAATTTAACCGGAAGTAGGATAGAAACATAAGAGATACATACATTTCTATTATGGTCTGTTCTTACACTATGACATGCAGTTTTTCGATTCGTATCATTTCGGTGGGGAGTCTAACGATTCGCACATTTTTACACCTCACTCGTCTTCCTTATACGCGCATTTTCTTTTGAATGTAATTGCTTTAGCTTGAAAAGCCATTGTTTTGAAGATTCTTGACGTCTGTAGATCAGCTGTAGCAACAATTGTGGAATTTGGTTGTTCTTTGTTGGAAAACAGTTGAATGCTTCTTCGTATTATAGCCACGTCTGTCACGCTTTTCCTTCAGTTTCAGATGTGGTGGCTGATTTGGTGTGTTAAATACTGTATACGTTTCCTAAGTTCCACCCTCACCGATTTTACTGGAAATGTAATGAAGAAATCTTAACGTTCATGAGTAGAAAAGCAACGTCTTTCTGCTAAAGGGTAGGTCTTCTGGTGTTTCCTAGGCAATTTTTATTTTTAATAAAAAAATGAAGGTATTCAGCAGAAGCCTGTAGGTTACAAGATAATTGTAAATAATCGTTCCTGTAATGTACAGTTTCGTACCTTGTAAGGGATCTTAGGAATCTTAAGAAAGCCGCGGTGGAGTAGCCGAGCGGTCTAAAGCGCCTCGCTGCGGAGCGCGCGGTTGTTCGCCGTCGGAGGTCCGAGTCATCCCTGGGGCATGGGTGTGTGTGTGTGTGTTGTCCGTAGGTTAGTTTACCTTAGTTTAAGTAGTTTGTAAGCTACGGACTGATGAGTACGTACTTTGGTCCGATAGATTTACAAACATTGAAACATTTCTTAAGAAAGACAAATGTGGAGCTATTTTAAAATTATTACCTATTTTTCTGGCACTAAATACGTTCCGTAATGTAAAAAGTATGTCAAAATCAATATAAACGATCCTATTCGGACTCTTCCAATATTGTGTTCAGAAATGTAGCTTTCCGGCCGGTTGGAGCGCTGCTGTCGCAGTGTATGACAGAGATCTGCGGGAGTGTCGTGACTGCATATTAGACTGTGGTTCCACCCACAGACATAGATTACTAGACTGGCAATGCAGTACGCAGTATCCTTTGGTGCCAGTGAAGTCTCATCGCCATATTTCTATACTACAAACGTGTAAGCAATCATGCGTGATATAATAGAAACCGGACGTAAAAATACGGATGAACTGACGTAGCTACGCTGTCCTTAGAGATTTGACATATGGGAAATTCGTACATTGTATATGGCTGTAATTTTTTCAGCTGGAGTTAGCTTTGACGCTTACAGTAATGAGTTGCTTTGATTTGTTGTTATTAATCTGATACTAGTTTCATTCGGCTTCGGATTTTCTCTCGGTAGTATGTGTCTATCGTGTATAACACACATTCTTATTCTTTTGAGAGTTCTTACGAAATCTACAGTTTGCTTTGACGCACACACAACTGAGTCGCGTTTTCTGTTCTTATTAATCTGTTACCAGTTTCGATTAATTAGGGCTTCTCTTTTAATAGTATGACCGTTATAAATGTGCTGTTTTTCGTGGAGCACATATCTGTATTGTTAGTGTTTTTCAGTTAACTACTACTGCTTTCACTGTATGTAACGGTAAAATTTTACCTACCATCACGCCGACCTCAAATGATTATGTTGGCAACATCAACAAATCGGTAGAAAGTCTTTGCCAAGGTATTAATATTGTTAGAAAGCCATACAGAGTGACTTGATGATAATGTTTCGTACAGACGAAAAGTAAATAAATCATACTGTTCCTGCTCTATGGTAGACAGGTTCTTGTTTGTACCCTCGTTCACTCACTAAAAGTAATTGACATCGTTAAACGATGGTTTCATGACAAACCATTCGCGTTATCACGCGACTGGCTAATGCCAACGTTACACGACTGACAACATAATCACGCGAGGCCGCCAGGACAGTAAGTAAAATTTAAGCGTATGTAACACGTTATTCTCATAACACGATTCGACAATCTAGGCCAATATGTTAAATTCAACTATTGCGGAAGTGTTAGCTGAAATGCAAATCATATTCAAACCAACTAGTAAAGCTTACAACGTAATATCATATCAGAAGATCATAGTAATGCCATACGGAAACTGAAGTATTTTATCCATTTCAGCAACTGTTCAGATTATAAATTAATGAAATGCAGCAACCAGTTGCTTGTCGTTATTTATTTATTTATTTAACTTTAACGACCGGTTTCGGGCGCTTGAGTGCCCTTCTTCTGGTCTATTTTTGGACTGTTGCTTAATAAATATACATGCTAGCAGTGGAATCAACGCTAAGTGCAAAGATTATGGAATGAATCTTTGCAATTAGCGTTGATTCCACTTCTGGCATGTATATTTATTAAGCAACAGTACAAAAATAGACCAGAAGAAGGGCACTCAAGCGCCCGAAACCGGTCGTTAAAGTTAAAAATAAATAACGACAAGCAACTGGTTGCTGCATTTCATTAATTTATAATTCATACGGAAACTTTTAGACGTGAGGTGAGGCAAGGTGGCGGCATCAGTCACAGAGGGAAGTTTGCCAGTCTAGTAATGTATATCTGTGGTTCCACCGCGATGTATATAGATCGCTGATGTAGGTGGTCGAGATGGCAGTATCTTTGGCGTGAAGCTGCTGCCATCTATCTGTCATCTGCAGAGACAATGCCTCTCGTAAAAACGTTAGTTTTTTTAGCTATGTCTACAACGATAATTGTTATAAAGATCGACGTAAGTAATTTTTTAGTATCAAGTGACTTAAATGTATGAAAAAGGGAAACACATCTTTCCAATGATCAGTTTAAAAATATTTTGCATTTAATCAGTTTCAAAAATACACGATATGTATGTAGCGTCTAATGGAAGCAGCTAGGACGATTGTAGCTTATGAGAACGTACTCAGTGCTGGTGTTTACGGTAGGTTACTGTCAAATGGCGCAGCCGGACTCAGGTGTGAACAACACTGGGCGATGGGAGTGTGGTGGGGCGCCTTGTGAGCGCTGTTGTAGAGCGTGTGCGGCGGCTGGGAGTGGTGGCGACTCCTGTGATCCCAGCTACCGGGATGCCGTTGTGTGGGAGGGGACTGCCCCGGCCAGGCAGTCGGGCGCGCCCGGCGGCGGCGCGGCGTCCGCAGTGACCTGCCCCTAGTCCGCAGGGCCCATCCCGGCGCGTGAACAACACTGGGCGATGGGAGTGTGGTGGGGCGCCTTGTGAGCGCTGTTGTAGAGCGTGTGCGGCGGCTGGGAGTGGTGGCGACTCCTGTGATCCCAGCTACCGGGATGCCGTTGTGTGGGAGGGGACTGCCCCGGCCAGGCAGTCGGGCGCGCCCGGCGGCGGCGCGGCGTCCGCAGTGACCTGCCCCTAGTCCGCAGGGCCCATCCCGGCGCGTGAACAACACTGGGCGATGGGAGTGTGGTGGGGCGCCTTGTGACCGCTGTTGTAGAGCGTGTGCGGCGGCTGGGAGTGGTGGCGACTCCTGTGATCCCAGCTACCGGGATGCCGTTGTGTGGGAGGGGACTGCCCCGGCCAGGCAGTCGGGCGCGCCCGGCGGCGGCGCGGCGTCCGCAGTGACCTGCCCCTAGTCCGCAGGGCCCATCCCGGCGCGTGAACAACACTGGGCGATGGGAGTGTGGTGGGGCGCCTTGTGAGCGCTGTTGTAGAGCGTGTGCGGCGGCTGGGAGTGGTGGCGACTCCTGTGATCCCAGCTACCGGGATGCCGTTGTGTGGGAGGGGACTGCCCCGGCCAGGCAGTCGGGCGCGCCCGGCGGCGGCGCGGCGTCCGCAGTGACCTGCCCCTAGTCCGCAGGGCCCATCCCGGCGCGTGAACAACACTGGGCGATGGGAGTGTGGTGGGGCGCCTTGTGAGCGCTGTTGTAGAGCGTGTGCGGCGGCTGGGAGTGGTGGCGACTCCTGTGATCCCAGCTACCGGGATGCCGTTGTGTGGGAGGGGACTGCCCCGGCCAGGCAGTCGGGCGCGCCCGGCGGCGGCGCGGCGTCCGCAGTGACCTGCCCCTAGTCCGCAGGGCCCATCCCGGCGCGTGAACAACACTGGGCGATGGGAGTGTGGTGGGGCGCCTTGTGAGCGCTGTTGTAGAGCGTGTGCGGCGGCTGGGAGTGGTGGCGACTCCTGTGATCCCAGCTACCGGGATGCCGTTGTGTGGGAGGGGACTGCCCCGGCCAGGCAGTCGGGCGCGACCGGCGGCGGCGCGGCGTCCGCAGTGACCTGCCCCTAGTCCGCAGGGCCCATCCCGGCGCGTGAACAACACTGGGCGATGGGAGTGTGGTGGGGCGCCTTGTGAGCGCTGTTGTAGAGCGTGTGCGGCGGCTGGGAGTGGTGGCGACTCCTGTGATCCCAGCTACCGGGATGCCGTTGTGTGGGAGGGGACTGCCCCGGCCAGGCAGTCGTGCGCGCCCGGCGGCGGCGCGGCGTCCGCAGTGACCTGCCCCTAGTCCGCAGGGCCCATCCCGGCGCGTGAACAACACTGGGCGATGGGAGTGTGGTGGGGCGCCTTGTGAGCGCTGTTGTAGAGCGTGTGCGGCGGCTGGGAGTGGTGGCGACTCCTGTGATCCCAGCTACCGGGATGCCGTTGTGTGGGAGGGGACTGCCCCGGCCAGGCAGTCGGGCGCGCCCGGCGGCGGCGCGGCGTCCGCAGTGACCTGCCCCTAGTCCGCAGGGCCCATCCCGGCGCGTGAACAACACTGGGCGATGGGAGTGTGGTGGGGCGCCTTGTGAGCGCTGTTGTAGAGCGTGTGCGGCGGCTGGGAGTGGTGGCGACTCCTGTGATCCCAGCTACCGGGATGCCGTTGTGTGGGAGGGGACTGCCCCGGCCAGGCAGTCGGGCGCGCCCGGCGGCGGCGCGGCGTCCGCAGTGACCTGCCCCTAGTCCGCAGGGCCCATCCCGGCGCGTGAACAACACTGGGCGATGGGAGTGTGGTGGGGCGCCTTGTGAGCGCTGTTGTAGAGCGTGTGCGGCGGCTGGGAGTGGTGGCGACTCCTGTGATCCCAGCTACCGGGATGCCGTTGTGTGGGAGGGGACTGCCCCGGCCAGGCAGTCGGGCGCGCCCGGCGGCTGCGCGGCGTCCGCAGTGACCTGCCCCTAGTCCGCAGGGCCCATCCCGGCGCATGAACAACACTGGGCGATGGGAGTGTGGTGGGGCGCCTTGTGAGCGCTGTTGTAGAGCGTGTGCGGCGGCTGGGAGTGGTGGCGACTCCTGTGATCCCAGCTACCGGGATGCCGTTGTGTGGGAGGGGACTGCCCCGGCCAGGCAGTCGGGCGCGCCCGGCGGCGGCGCGGCGTCCGCAGTGACCTGCCCCTAGTCCGCAGGGCCCATCCCGGCGCGTGAACAACACTGGGCGATGGGAGTGTGGTGGGGCGCCTTGTGAGCGCTGTTGTAGAGCGTGTGCGGCGGCTGGGAGTGGTGGCGACTCCTGTGATCCCAGCTACCGGGATGCCGTTGTGTGGGAGGGGACTGCCCCGGCCAGGCAGTCGGGCGCGCCCGGCGGCGGCGCGGCGTCCGCAGTGACCTGCCCCTAGTCCGCAGGGCCCATCCCGGCGCGTGAACAACACTGGGCGATGGGAGTGTGGTGGGGCGCCTTGTGAGCGCTGTTGTAGAGCGTGTGCGGCGGCTGGGAGTGGTGGCGACTCCTGTGATCCCAGCTACCGGGATGCCGTTGTGTGAGAGGGGACTGCCCCGGCCAGGCAGTCGGGCGCGCCCGGCGGCGGCGCGGCGTCCGCAGTGACCTGCCCCTAGTCCGCAGGGCCCATCCCGGCACGTGAACAACACTGGGCGATGGGAGTGTGGTGGGGCGCCTTGTGAGCGCTGTTGTAGAGCGTGTGCGGCGGCTGGGAGTGGTGGCGACTCCTGTGATCCCAGCTACCGGGATGCCGTTGTGTGGGAGGGGACTGCCCCGGCCAGGCAGTCGGGCGCGCCCGGCGGCGGCGCGGCGTCCGCAGTGACCTGCCCCTAGTCCGCAGGGCCCATCCCGGCGCGTGAACAACACTGGGCGATGGGAGTGTGGTGGGGCGCCTTGTGAGCGCTGTTGTAGAGCGTGTGCGGCGGCTGGGAGTGGTGGCGACTCCTGTGATCCCAGCTACCGGGATGCCGTTGTGTGGGAGGGGACTGCCCCGGCCAGGCAGTCGGGCGCGCCCGGCGGCGGCGCGGCGTCCGCAGTGACCTGCCCCTAGTCCGCAGGGCCCATCCCGGCGCGTGAACAACACTGGGCGATGGGAGTGTGGTGGGGCGCCTTGTGAGCGCTGTTGTAGAGCGTGTGCGGCGGCTGGGAGTGGTGGCGACTCCTGTGATCCCAGCTACCGGGATGCCGTTGTGTGGGAGGGGACTGCCCCGGCCAGGCAGTCGGGCGCGCCCGGCGGCGGCGCGGCGTCCGCAGTGACCTGCCCCTAGTCCGCAGGGCCCATCCCGGCGCGTGAACAACACTGGGCGATGGGAGTGTGGTGGGGCGCCTTGTGAGCGCTGTTGTAGAGCGTGTGCGGCGGCTGGGAGTGGTGGCGACTCCTGTGATCCCAGCTACCGGGATGCCGTTGTGTGGGAGGGGACTGCCCCGGCCAGGCAGTCGGGCGCGCCCGGCGGCGGCGCGGCGTCCGCAGTGACCTGCCCCTAGTCCGCAGGGCCCATCCCGGCGCGTGAACAACACTGGGCGATGGGAGTGTGGTGGGGCGCCTTGTGAGCGCTGTTGTAGAGCGTGTGCGGCGGCTGGGAGTGGTGGCGACTCCTGTGATCCCAGCTACCGGGATGCCGTTGTGTGGGAGGGGACTGCCCCGGCCAGGCAGTCGGGCGCGCCCGGCGGCGGCGCGGCGTCCGCAGTGACCTGCCCCTAGTCCGCAGGGCCCATCCCGGCGCGTGAACAACACTGGGCGATGGGAGTGTGGTGGGGCGCCTTGTGAGCGCTGTTGTAGAGCGTGTGCGGCGGCTGGGAGTGGTGGCGACTCCTGTGATCCCAGCTACCGGGATGCCGTTGTGTGGGAGGGGACTGCCCCGGCCAGGCAGTCGGGCGCGCCCGGCGGCGGCGCGGCGTCCGCAGTGACCTGCCCCTAGTCCGCAGGGCCCATCCCGGCGCGTGAACAACACTGGGCGATGGGAGTGTGGTGGGGCGCCTTGTGAGCGCTGTTGTAGAGCGTGTGCGGCGGCTGGGAGTGGTGGCGACTCCTGTGATCCCAGCTACCGGGATGCCGTTGTGTGGGAGGGGACTGCCCCGGCCAGGCAGTCGGGCGCGCCCGGCGGCGGCGCGGCGTCCGCAGTGACCTGCCCCTAGTCCGCAGGGCCCATCCCGGCGCGTGAACAACACTGGGCGATGGGAGTGTGGTGGGGCGCCTTGTGAGCGCTGTTGTAGAGCGTGTGCGGCGGCTGGGAGTGGTGGCGACTCCTGTGATCCCAGCTACCGGGATGCCGTTGTGTGGGAGGGGACTGCCCCGGCCAGGCAGTCGGGCGCGCCCGGCGGCGGCGCGGCGTCCGCAGTGACCTGCCCCTAGTCCGCAGGGCCCATCCCGGCGCGTGAACAACACTGGGCGATGGGAGTGTGGTGGGGCGCCTTGTGAGCGCTGTTGTAGAGCGTGTGCGGCGGCTGGGAGTGGTGGCGACTCCTGTGATCCCAGCTACCGGGATGCCGTTGTGTGGGAGGGGACTGCCCCGGCCAGGCAGTCGGGCGCGCCCGGCGGCGGCGCGGCGTCCGCAGTGACCTGCCCCTAGTCCGCAGGGCCCATCCCGGCGCGTGAACAACACTGGGCGATGGGAGTGTGGTGGGGCGCCTTGTGACCTTGTTGTAGAGCGTGTGCGGCGGCTGGGAGTGGTGGCGACTCCTGTGATCCCAGCTACCGGGATGCCGTTGTGTGGGAGGGGACTGCCCCGGCCAGGCAGTCGGGCGCGCCCGGCGGCGGCGCGGCGTCCGCAGTGACCTGCCCCTAGTCCGCAGGGCCCATCCCGGCGCGTGAACAACACTGGGCGATGGGAGTGTGGTGGGGCGCCTTGTGAGCGCTGTTGTAGAGCGTGTGCGGCGGCTGGGAGTGGTGGCGACTCCTGTGATCCCAGCTACCGGGATGCCGTTGTGTGGGAGGGGACTGCCCCGGCCAGGCAGTCGGGCGCGCCCGGCGTCGGCGCGGCGTCCGCAGTGACCTGCCCCTAGTCCGCAGGGCCCATCCCGGCGCGTGAACAACACTGGGCGATGGGAGTCTGGTGGGGCGCCTTGTGAGCGCTGTTGTAGAGCGTGTGCGGCGGCTGGGAGTGGTGGCGACTCCTGTGATCCCAGCTACCGGGATGCCGTTGTGTGGGAGGGGACTGCCCCGGCCAGGCAGTCGGGTGCGCCCGGCGGCGGCGCGGCGTCCGCAGTGACCTGCCCCTAGTCCGCAGGGCCCATCCCGGCGCGTGAACAACACTGGGCGATGGGAGTCTGGTGGGGCGCCTTGTGAGCGCTGTTGTAGAGCGTGTGCGGCGGCTGGGAGTGGTGGCGACTCCTGTGATCCAAGCTACCGGGATGCCGTTGTGTGGGAGGGGACTGCCCCGGCCAGGCAGTCGGGCGCGCCCGGCGGCGGCGCGGCGTCCGCAGTGACCAGCCCCTAGTCCGCAGGGCCCATCCCGGCGCGTGAACAACACTGGGCGATGGGAGTGTGTTGGGGCGCCTTGTGAGCGCTGTTGTAGAGCGTGTGCGGCGGCTGGGAGTGGTGGCGACTCCTGTGATCCCAGCTACCGGGATGCCGTTGTGTGGGAGGGGACTGCCCCGGCCAGGCAGTCGGGCGCGCCCGGCGGCGGCGCGGCGTCCGCAGTGACCTGCCCCTAGTCCGCAGGGCCCATCCCGGCGCGTGAACAACACTGGGCGATGGGAGTGTGGTGGGGCGCCTTGTGAGCGCTGTTGTAGAGCGTGTGCGGCGGCTGGGAGTGGTGGCGACTCCTGTGATCCCAGCTACCGGGATGCCGTTGTGTGGGAGGGGACTGCCCCGGCCAGGCAGTCGGGCGCGCCCGGCGGCGGCGCGGCGTCCGCAGTGACCTGCCCCTAGTCCGCAGGGCCCATCCCGGCGCGTGAACAACACTGGGCGATGGGAGTGTGGTGGGGCGCCTTGTGAGCGCTGTTGTAGAGCGTGTGCGGCGGCTGGGAGTGGTGGCGACTCCTGTGATCCCAGCTACCGGGATGCCGTTGTGTGGGAGGGGACTGCCCCGGCCAGGCAGTCGGGTGCGCCCGGCGGCGGCGCGGCGTCCGCAGTGACCTGCCCCTAGTCCGCAGGGCCCATCCCGGCGCGTGAACAACACTGGGCGATGGGAGTGTGGTGGGGCGCCTTGTGAGCGCTGTTGTAGAGCGTGTGCGGCGGCTGGGAGTGGTGGCGACTCCTGTGATCCCAGCTACCGGGATGCCGTTGTGTGGGAGGGGACTGCCCCGGCCAGGCAGTCGGGCGCGCCCGGCGGCGGCGCGGCGTCCGCAGTGACCTGCCCCTAGTCCGCAGGGCCCATCCCGGCACGTGAACAACACTGGGCGATGGGAGTGTGGTGGGGCGCCTTGTGAGCGCTGTTGTAGAGCGTGTGCGGCGGCTGGGAGTGGTGGCGACTCCTGTGATCCCAGCTACCGGGATGCCGTTGTGTGGGAGGGGACTGCCCCGGCCAGGCAGTCGGGTGCGCCCGGCGGCGGCGCGGCGTCCGCAGTGACCTGCCCCTAGTCCGCAGGGCCCATCCCGGCGCGTGAACAACACTGGGCGATGGGAGTGTGGTGGGGCGCCTTGTGAGCGCTGTTGTAGAGCGTGTGCGGCGGCTGGGAGTGGTGGCGACTCCTGTGATCCCAGCTACCGGGATGCCGTTGTGTGGGAGGGGACTGCCCCGGCCAGGCAGTCGGGCGCGCCCGGCGGCGGCGCGGCGTCCGCAGTGACCAGCCCCTAGTCCGCAGGGCCCATCCCGGCGCGTGAACAACACTGGGCGATGGGAGTGTGTTGGGGCGCCTTGTGAGCGCTGTTGTAGAGCGTGTGCGGCGGCTGGGAGTGGTGGCGACTCCTGTGATCCCAGCTACTGGGATGCCGTTGTGTGGGAGGGGACTGGCCCGGCCAGGCAGTCGGGCGCGCCCGGCGGCGGCGCGGCGTCCGCAGTGACCTGCCCCTAGTCCGCAGGGCCCATCCCGGCGCGTGAACAACACTGGGCGATGGGAGTGTGGTGGGGCGCCTTGTGAGCGCTGTTGTAGAGCGTGTGCGGCGGCTGGGAGTGGTGGCGACTCCTGTGATCCCAGCTACCGGGATGCCGTTGTGTGGGAGGGGACTGCCCCGGCCAGGCAGTCGGGCGCGCCCGGCGGCGGCGCGGCGTCCGCAGTGACCTGCCCCTAGTCCGCATGGCCCATCCCGGCGCGTGAACAACACTGGGCGATGGGAGTGTGGTGGGGCGCCTTGTGAGCGCTGTTGTAGAGCGTGTGCGGCGGCTGGGAGTGGTGGCGACTCCTGTGATCCCAGCTACCGGGATGCCGTTGTGTGGGAGGGGACTGCCCCGGCCAGGCAGTCGGGTGCGCCCGGCGGCGGCGCGGCGTCCGCAGTGACCTGCCCCTAGTCCGCAGGGCCCATCCCGGCGCGTGAACAACACTGGGCGATGGGAGTGTGTTGGGGCGCCTTGTGAGCGCTGTTGTAGAGCGTGTGCGGCGGCTGGGAGTGGTGGCGACTCCTGTGATCCCAGCTACCGGGATGCCGTTGTGTGGGAGGGGACTGCCCCGGCCAGGCAGTCGGGCGCGCCCGGCGGCGGCGCGGCGTCCGCAGTGACCTGCCCCTAATCCGCAGGGCCCATCCCGGCGCGTGAACAACACTGGGCGATGGGAGTGTGGTGGGGCGCCTTGTGAGCGCTGTTGTAGAGCGTGTGCGGCGGCTGGGAGTGGTGGCGACTCCTGTGATCCCAGCTACCGGGATGCCGTTGTGTGGGAGGGGACTGCCCCGGCCAGGCAGTCGGGCGCGCCCGGCGGCGGCGCGGCATCCGCAGTGACCTGCCCCTAGTCCGCAGGGCCCATCCCGGCGCGTGAACAACACTGGGCGATTGGAGTGTGTTGGGTCGCCTTGTGAGCGCTGTTGTAGAGCGTGTGCGGCGGCTGGGAGTGGTGGCGACTCCTGTGATCCCAGCTACCGGGATGCCGTTGTGTGGGAAGGGACTGCCCCGGCCAGGCAGTCGGGCGCGCCCGGCGGCGGCGCGGCGTCCGCAGTGACCTGCCCCTAGTCCGCAGGGCCCATCCCGGCGCGTGAACAACACTGGGCGATGGGAGTGTGGTGGGGCGCCTTGTGAGCGCTGTTGTAGAGCGTGTGCGGCGGCTGGGAGTGGTGGCGACTCCTGTGATCCCAGCTACCGGGATGCCGTTGTGTGGGAGGGGACTGCCCCGGCCAGGCAGTCGGGCGCGCCCGGCGGCGGCGCGGCGTCCGCAGTGACCTGCCCCTAGTCCGCAGGGCCCATCCCGGCGCGTGAACAACACTGGGCGATGGGAGTGTGTTGGGGCGCCTTGTGAGCGCTGTTGTAGAGCGTGTGCGGCGGCTGGGAGTGGTGGCGACTCCTGTGATCCCAGCTACCGGGATGCCGTTGTGTGGGAGGGGACTGCCCCGGCCAGGCAGTCGGGCGCGCCCGGCGGCGGCGCGGCGTCCGCAGTGACCTGCCCCTAGTCCGCAGGGCCCATCCCGGCGCATGAACAACACTGGGCGATGGGAGTGTGTTGGGTCGCCTTGTGAGCGCTGTTGTAGAGCGTGTGCGGCGGCTGGGAGTGGTGGCGACTCCTGTGATCCCAGCTACCGGGATGCCGTTGTGTGGGAGGGGACTGCCCCGGCCAGGCAGTCGGGCGCGCCCGGCGGCGGCGCGGCGTCCGCAGTGACCTGCCCCTAGTCCGCAGGGCCCATCCCGGCGCGTGAACAACACTGGGCGATGGGAGTGTGGTGGGGCGCCTTGTGAGCGCTGTTGTAGAGCGTGTGCGGCGGCTGGGAGTGGTGGCGACTCCTGTGATCCCAGCTACCGGGATGCCGTTGTGTGGGAGGGGACTGCCCCGGCCAGGCAGTCGGGCGCGCCCGGCGGCGGCGCGGCGTCCGCAGTGACCTGCCCCTAGTCCGCAGGGCCCATCCCGGCGCGTGAACAACACTGGGCGATGGGAGTGTGTTGGGGCGCCTTGTGAGCGCTGTTGTAGAGCGTGTGCGGCGGCTGGGAGTGGTGGCGACTCCTGTGATCCCAGCTACCGGGATGCCGTTGTGTGGGAGGGGACTGCCCCGGCCAGGCAGTCGGGCGCGCCCGGCGGCGGCGCGGCGTCCGCAGTGACCTGCCCCTAGTCCGCAGGGCCCATCCCGGCGCGTGAACAACACTGGGCGATGGGAGTGTGGTGGGGCGCCTTGTGAGCGCTGTTGTAGAGCGTGTGCGGCGGCTGGGAGTGGTGGCGACTCCTGTGATCCCAGCTACCGGGATGCCGTTGTGTGGGAGGGGACTGCCCCGGCCAGGCAGTCGGGCGCGCCCGGCGGCGGCGCGGCGTCCGCAGTGACCTGCCCCTAGTCCGCAGGGCCCATCCCGGCGCGTGAACAACACTGGGCGATGGGAGTGTGGTGGGGCGCCTTGTGAGCGCTGTTGTAGAGCGTGTGCGGCGGCTGGGAGTGGTGGCGACTCCTGTTATCCCAGCTACCGGGATGCCGTTGTGTGGGAGGGGACTGCCCCGGCCAGGCAGTCGGGCGCGCCCGGCGGCGGCGCGGCGTCCGCAGTGACCTGCCCCTAGTCCGCAGGGCCCATCCCGGCGCGTGAACAACACTGGGCGATGGGAGTGTGGTGGGGCGCCTTGTGAGCGCTGTTGTAGAGCGTGTGCGGCGGCTGGGAGTGGTGGCGACTCCTGTGATCCCAGCTACCGGGATGCCGTTGTGTGGGAGGGGACTGCCCCGGCCAGGCAGTCGGGCGCGCCCGGCGGCGGCGCGGCGTCCGCAGTGACCTGCCCCTAGTCCGCAGGGCCCATCCCGGCGCGGCGGCAGGCTAAGTCCCAGCTGGGCGCCAGCCCCGCGGACTGAATGTTAGGCCCAGCCAGAAGGTCCCGCTCTACATGCGAGCCCGCCCCCCAGGGGCGCCGCATCGGGCCCGGCAAGGCCACCAGTCGAGTACCGCTACTGTAGCACCACTGCCCGACCACACAACTATTTTACTTTATTATTTATTGTAATTATTTTCGTTTTCAGTCTTCCGCACCATGGTCAGTATATATAACTTCGTCAACTATGGACCGCAAAGAACTTTTTGGCTTTTCGTCTCTTTCCCCTCGCTCCTTGTTTTTCCCCTCGCTCCTTGTTTTTCACCTCCTCGGAAAATAACCGATTTCGTCTTGTCTCTGATGGTTCCTCCTGAAATGATTTGATACTGTCAACTCTGCTCCTAAACTCTCTTCTATTGTGGACCATCCGTAATTCCAATTTCCACTGCATCCTTTTTCATTTCATCTACCCATTTAGTTGTAGTTCTTAACCTCACTGTGAAAGCCCACTGTGAAGAAACGAAGCTCAAAGTAGCCGTGCGAAACAACACCATCCGCAAACTTACAGCAACCACCTAGGGTGCCCAACCACAAGTGCTTAGAACATCTGCCTTGTCATTACGTTTCTCCGTCGCAGAATATGCAGCACCTATCTGGCAAAACTCTGTACATGCTAGAAAGGTAGATACAGCTTTAAACGAGACTGGGCGAATTGTGACAGGTTGCTTACGACCTACCCCAGTCAATAAATTGTACCAAATTATGGGTATAGCACCACCAGGTATTCGTAGACAAGCTGCAGCAGAAGCGGAGAAGAAGAGACAGGAAACATCCTATGTTCGGACATGTGCCTCAACGGCCAAGACTGAGGCCAAGGAAAAGTTTCCTGCAAGAAACTACAGCAATTCGTGTACCCCCTAGAACTCGCAGAGAGGAGCTCTGGCGAGACTCTCTCTGAAGGAAATCAAATAAAGGTCGAGGAGGAACTAGCCGAAGGCTCACACCTGCCATATGGGACCTGGAAGACCTTAAAGAGGCTGCGGGTTGGAGTGTCAAGATGCAAAACCAACCTCAAGAAGTGGGGCTTCAGCAGTGAGGATGAAATGTGTTCGTGTGGTGCCGTGCAGGACGAACAACATCTACTCGTCTGCAAGAATCTACCGGCCGCGTGTAAACTGATGACTTAGCGGTAGCCAGTGAGACTGCTGTGAAAACCACTGAATACTGGGCTCAGCAAAAATATAATCATATAATCATCTTACCATCCCTTATATATATATTATTCAATGCAGTAAACATCAAAATATGTGTATTAAAACTTTTGTTCGAACTATTGATTTTTTATGTCATGTATTTAATGCACAATACAGACGTTTGTATCGAGGTCCTTTATTACTTGGACGTTATTTTGTTGATAGTTAACACTGCCAGATCAATAATGCTACCAGCATAATCCTCGCCACAGCACCAAAGACAAGACAATTCACTGCTGGAATAAAATAAAAGGAACCACTCTGACGCTCACACTCTCAGCCACGTACAGACGGCAACGCAACACAACCTCTAAGATGGACTGATTAATCCCTTAGAAGTGGCTACACGTCGTACCAAATGGCAAAATGTCGTACTACAAGCATGTTGTTCACCAACAAAAGTGCAACTTTAAGGATTGATGCACAAAATACAGTATAAATCAAATCTCAATAAGGGAGAAGATGGCCGAAAGATGCTTGACATTTTTCATGAAACTGTAGAAATGACGGGTCTTCGAATCTCCTTCAAGAAGACGGAATATATGGAGTATCGACACGGAAGGGAGAGATACACGGAAGTAAATCATGAGAAAATTAAGAGAACAGAGAAGTCAAATACCTGGGAGAATGGATCCAGGACAACGGAGTGAATGATGCAAACAAAGAGCCAGAAAACATACAAGAAATGGTCGTTATCGTATCAGGCCAAAATAAGACATTGTAACTCGGTCGTAAAACCGGAAGGGGTGTGTGCTTCAGAATGTTTATTTTAAATAATACCTATCGGTCCACAGTCAACACGGATTCAGGAGGTATCCTTCTCGTGAAACCAAGGTAGTTCTTTACTCACATGATGTGATGAGTGCTATGGGCAAGGGATGTCACATAGAATCCGTATTTCTAGATTTCCGAAAGGTTTTTGACACTGTACCTCACAAGCGTCTTTTAATCAAACTGCGTGCTTATGGAATATCGCTACAGTTGTGCGACTGGATTCGTGATTTCCTGTCAGAAACGACACAGTGCCTTGTAACTGGCGGAAAGTTATCCAGTATAAGTGACATCTGGCGTTCGACAGGGAAGACTTATAGGGTCCTACTCTTCCTTGTGTTTATAAACGATTTAGGAGACTGTCTGCGGATGAAGCTGTCATTTATCGGTTAGTAAAATCACCAGAAGATAAAAATTTGCAAAAAAAAAAAAAATAAATAAATAAATAAATAAAAAAACTGCAAAATGATTTATATATAAGTAGGGTGTAAAATTTGCAATTGACCCTTAATAATATTAAGTGTGAAGTCGCCCTATATGAACACTAAAAGAAATCCATTACACTTCATTTACACGGTAAATCAGTCAAAGCTACAGGCTGTAAATTCAACTAAATACCTAGCAGTAACAATTACGAACAACTTCAATTGGAAAGAACACACAAAAAATATGGTAGAGAAGGCGAACCAAAGACTACGTTTCATTGGCAGAACACTTAGGAGATGCAATAGTTCTACTAAAAAAACTGCCTACACCACACCTGTGCGACCTATTTTGGAGTATTGTTGCGCTTTGTGGAATCCCTACCAAATAGAACTGAGTGACGATTTAGAGAAAATTCAGATAAGGGCAGCTCGTTTTATAATATCGCGATGTAGGGGAGAGAGTGTCACGGAAATGATGCACGAGTTGGGGTGGAAATCACTAAAAGAACGGCATTATTTGTTGCGGCGAGATCTATTTGCGAAATTTCTTTCACCAATTTTCTCTGCCCAATGCGAATATATATATTTTTTTCACCCATCTATATAGGGAGGCATAATCATCAGAATAAAATAAGATAAATCAGATCGTAAATTACAAGATTTAGGTGTTCCTTTATCCCGCGAGCTATTAGAGAATGGAACTGTAGAGAAATATCAAGAAAGCGGTTCGATGAACCCTCTGCCATGCACTTCAATGTGTCTTCTAGAGTATTTATGTCGACGTAGATACAAATCAATAGATTCACAAACAAACAAAAAAAGGAAACAAACGGACAAGATAAGATTAACACTGCTGTGTAAAAGTACTAGACAAGTTGATGATAATCACTGGCGTGCAGTGATTTACATTCTCAGATGCAAGTAAATATACAATTTTGCTTAAGTAACAGTTCTGCTGTAGAGAATGAGAGTTTTCATGAGTCGGTTGCCGCCACAGTTCTGTAGTGATAATCACACAGAAAGATCTGCTAACTCACTGCTAAAACTGACTAGGCTACTAGAGTTATTAGAGCCCTGCTCTAAAACAAATGTTCAGCATTAGAAAGGCTGCTACTTTTCTCGAAGCCTTGACTATACTAATAGACACCTGCTAATCAACTGAGACAACCCCGGTAAATTAAACAACTGTATGCGACTCTTTGCAAGTGGAAGAAAACAATGAACACACCTCACTAAAACCACGTTTTTACATTCATTTTTAAAGTATAATAAGCCTTTGTTGTAATATGCTTGAAGAAATGCAGGTTATCAGATTGACATAACCGTATCGCAATTCGAAAATGGAATTAGTATGGCTTTTCATATTTCACTGCTTGAATGCAATAGTGATTTTGAATGTAAACACGTGGCTGTACTGAGATGTGCACATTGTTCTCTTCCACTTGGTTTTGAGAAATTCATAATAATCCCACATCTGCAGTTTGATTACTAAAACATTATGTGATAAAAAGTATCCGTACATCTAACAATAACATACGTTTTTCATATTAGGTGCATTGCGCTGCACCTACTGCCAGTTACTCCATATCGCGTAGTCATACGTCGTGAGAGAGCAGAACGGACTTGGAACGTGGTCGGGTGATTGGGTGTCACTTGTGTCAGAAGTCAGTACGCGAGATTTCAACACTCCTAAACATCCCTAGGTACACTGTTTCTGATGCCATAGTGAAGTGGAAACGTGAAGAGACACGTACAGCACGAAAGCGTAGAGGTCTGTTGACCGACAGGGACCACCGACATTTGTAGAGGGCTGTTCAGTGTAATAGGCAGACAGCTATCCAGACAATCATACGGGATTTCCAGACTACATCAGGGTTCACTCCAAGTATTATCACAGTTACGCAGGAGGTGAGAAGACTTGGATTTCATGGTCCAGCGGCTGTCCATAGGCCATACATCACGCAGGTCAATACTAAACGACGCTTCGCTTGGTGTAAGGAGCGTAAACTTTGGACGATTTAATAGTAGAAAAACGTTGTGTGGAGTGACGAATCACGCTACACAATTAGGCGATCCGATGGCAGGGTGTAGTATGGCGAATGCCCGGTGAACGTCATCTGCCAGCGTGTGTAGTGCCAACATTAAAATTCGGAAACGGTAGTGTTATGGTGTGGTCGTGTTTTTCATGGAGGGGGCTTCATGGAGGGGGCTTTATATTTGCCGCCGGTTATAACAGTATACTTCGAATACCTGTTTGAAATGTGATTCAAGCTTTCTTTGAATATTTCGACAACTGCATCATCTGAGTCAGGGGGCCGATAAAAAGATCCAATTATTAATTTATTCCGGTTGTCAGTTATAACCTCTACCCATAACAACTCACAGGAACTATCTGCCTCAATTTCGATGCAGGATAAACCGTTTGTAACAGCAATAAACACGCCACCCCCTTTTTTTATTTATTGTATCCTTTCTGAAGGCCATTTGGCCCTGTGAAAAATTTCGGCCGAACTTGTCTCTTGCGTCAGCCAGCTTTCAGAACCTATAACGATTTGTGCCTCAGTACTTTCTATCAGCGTTTGGAGCTCTGGAACTTTCCCAATACAGGTACGACAATTTACAACTGTTACACCAATGGTTCCTAGTCTGCTTTCTTCCTGTGTCTGACCTGCCCCCTTTGAGACTGAAAAAAAATATTAAAACAAGTGTTTACAATTATTGATATGGTGTCTTTTCTTTTCCGACATGTTCGAAAGAACAGACACCATATCAATAATTGTAAATATGTCGACAACAGGCAATTCACAATGTCTGCAAAAATCTAAGGATAAATAAACATGGTGTATTGGTCGAATGGGATGTAGCAATTTTTATCTTTTTCTGGAATGTATTGCTTTTGTAATGAAATTAAAACATTTTGAAAAAGTTTTTTCCGAGCGAATTGTTGTGATTTTAGTTCATCCAAATTTTCACATGGTTGTAAAGGTATGGAACTACACTGCAGCAGTCATCAGTCCCTACTCTTACAAAACTATTTTCACTTATGATGAGGACAACACATACACTCATGCGCGATAGAGGAGTCGAACCTCCGACGAAGAGCAGCAGCGCGCTCTGTTGCAAAGCGCCTTACAGTGCTCGGCCTCTCCCATGCGGCTTTAGTTCATTCAGCAGCGTTTCTTAATAACACACATACGCCTATGCATGCATTTCTTCCACAATACCTTTACTTGTTTGCTTTCCTTAACTTTTTGTTTTTGTCACATTCTTTTTATTTTCCTAAGAGACCAAACTTACACATTATTTAAACTAACTTATGCTTAGGACAAAACGCGCGCACACACACACACACACACACACACACACACACACACGAGGGATGATTGGAAGCTCCGGCCACATAATACAAACAGCGGTCTGCTGACCGTGTGGGCATTTCCGCGTGGTGTCAATTTTTTCTTCGAGAGGAATAATGTACCGTAAGTGGCGGCTGCTCTGATTCTTCGGCACGACACTGTAAGCTTCCACCGTCTATGCCATGATGCGACTTGAGTGGAAACACTTCTGGTAGCACTTCCAGCAAGTATCTGATATTGACTTCCCAGGCGACTGGGAGAAGTCTTGCGCAAGTTTTCGATCTAATGACATCATCACAGCAACTGCTGACAGAAGTTAGATGCTGGTAAACGCGCGTCTTAAAGAGACGAAATGCAAGCCGTGGCTAGAAGGTACGAGAAGTTGCGGTGTCTCGCCGACGTTTGTACATCGAGTGAAGGAATTGTTCACAGTAACGCTGGTCAGAATCAAGTGGAGGTGTCGCCCAGCAAGCCGTCGTTGGCTGCTGGCCACAGAGTCATTTGGCGGCAGCTCCGGTCACCGGACGCACGTGTGCAAGCCTCTTCAGACGCTGCCGTCATCGCTCTGTAAGCAGATCCAATCCCAATGTACGACTTTCAAATGAGGAGGCGATACATGCTTCTTAAGTAAGAGAACCCAGTACGTTGTACTCGAAGGCCAGGGCTTATCAGGGACAAGGATATCGTCAGGAGTGCCCCAGGGTAATGTGCTAGGACCATTATTATTTTCTAACTACATAAATGATCTGACGGACAGTGTGAGTTGCAACCTGCAGCCGTCGTCTACCGGAAAGTGTCGTCATTGAATGACTGTTGTAGGATGCAGGGTGATTACAAGGAGACCACATGGGTATCTTATTTTAAATTTTTTTGATAATTACACTACCTGAAGTTCAGAACTCAAATAACGATCAGCCAAAGCCATTCGTGGCAACTCTCAAAAATTATCGAGAAAATCGACTGTGAAGTTTTGCAAGTACACGTAAGTACGAATAATATATAATGGAGGTCCGGGTTCGATTCCCGGCCGCACCACAAATTTTAATTCAATGCTTCAGATTTATCACTAATGTCTTTGACATATTTGAGACGTAAATCCGTCTCTGGGATTGTTTATTTGTATTAATTGATATTTATATCACCTTGACAGGATTGTTCCACCATGTCCATTGCCGAGGTGCTATTCCGCTGCATGGAGAGCCTTGGCAGTAGTGGCAATTATCTTTGGAACAGAAGCTAAATTAAAGTTTGTGATGTGGAGGGAAATCGTACATAGACTATTCTAAGGCGCATTAATCGATAGTGGTGTGGTAGTGTAACGGTTAAGACGTCTGCCTCGTAAGCATGGAGGTCCGGGTTCGATTCCCGGACGCACAACAAATTTTTATTCAATGCTTCAGATTTATCAGTAATGTCTTTGATATATTAGAGACGTAAATCCGTCTCTGGGATTGTTTATTTGTATTAAATAATATATTCAGTTGAAGCATCTGTCGGTGTAGATAACGTGGTAGCGTTGTGGCCTCACAACCATAGTTTCGGTGGTTCGAATCCTACCATGACAGGTTTTTTATTTTATTATTATTTTATCGTTGTGTTCGAATACTGACTCAATTTTAATATCTAATGGTAATTTATACGAAAAATGCACTTGCTTTTTATGTTCGTGATTTTCTATATTTTACGAACGAGCGAGGTGGCGCAGTGGTAAGATACTGGACTCGTACTCGGAAGGATGGTGATTCAAAGCCACCTCCGGCCATCCAGATTTAGGTTTTCCGTGATTTCCCTAAATCGTTCCAGGCAAATGCCGGGATGGTTCCCTGAAAATCCGAGTGTAAGCTCCGTCTCTCATGACTACGTTGTCGACGGGGCCTTAAACCCTAAGCTTGCTTCCTTCCTTTTCTACATTTTATAAAAGGTTGTTAATAACAATAGTTTCAATCAAAGAAAAGTTACATTTTTTACAGTATTGGCTTCACTATTAGTTGTCGACGTTAGCTTATATTGTTCAGTTTGTAAATAGCTACGACGATGTTTTAAGAAATTCATCTCCATAGTTGTATATATATATATATATATATATATATATACCACAGTGGTTTTCGAACCATCGACTATTGGTATGGCCAGAACGCTACCACCTGAGCTACATGAACAGATGCGACAACTTTTTTAATTATTGGTACTTACTACTTACGTCCACTTTGCAAAATTTCAAAGTAGATTTTCTCGAGAATTTTTGAGAGTTGCGTCGAATGGCTTTGGTTGATAGTTATTTGAGTTCTAAACTTCACGTTCCATAAATATAAGGAAATTCTAAAATCCGATACCCATGTGGTCTTGTAAGACAAAATTTTAGGTGGTGTGAGGAATGTCAGCGACATCTGCAGATGAGTAAGGAAAACAACCTCGTAATGTTCCAATACGACATTAGTAGTGTGCGACTGCTCACGGTCGCGTATATTAAATACACAGCATTCGATAGCTGTTGAGAAGACAATTACGGTGATATAGCGTTTGTTAACGTTGACTTTGAAGCCTCTCGTGAAAAAAAATCGATAAATGTCCTATAATTTGAGGTCACGGTGGCCGTAATCGGCGTTAGGAGGTCAAACACCGCAAGCAGGCAGTATACTTATAAGAGGTACATGCTGTTTTGCAACTGTCTCAACCTACACTGTTCTAAATAGTAAATTTAGGGACACATTTATTGAATTAAACATTATATTAAAAATAATTTGATGACCACCTGTGCACCGCAAAATAAATATTATTCTTAACGACACATTGTTTCATGCCGAAGTATGTGTGTAATGAGAGGGTTTACGAGCTACGTGCAATACACGCCGTCGACTTATTCGATATTGCAGTGCAATTTCGAACACACACAACTACAGTAAACAATTTACTAAAAATGCTTTGGTAACCATCCTAACCACATACCTGCAGGTGTATTTTACAGAAACACAGCTTTATTCTTTATTTCAACATGTGTTCAAAATGTTGACCATGGACTGAAAGGCACATTTGCAATCGCCCTTTGAAAGAACCACCGACCCTATGGTTGCAGGACTAGGACGCTAACACATGAGCTACACCGAGAGATGCGGCAACACTTTCAATTAATGGTACTTGTGTGTACTTGCAAAACTTGAAAGTCGATTTTCTCGAGAATTTTTGAGAGTTGCGTCGAATGGCTTTGGCTGATTGTTATCATTTTGTATTCCGAACTTCAGGTACCAAATACCACAAAATTCTAAAACCTGATACCCATGTGGTCTCCTTGTAAGTACACTCTGCCGCGCACCTTACGGCGAATGGTGGAATATGTATGTATGTATGTATGCACATATAGGAATGTTGTCAGCCAACAAAAAAATTCAAATGTTTGTTAAGCTTATGGGACTTAACTACGGGGTTATCAGTCCGTAAACTTACAAACTACTTATCAACTACCTTATACTAAAGACGGCACAAATATCCATGCCCGAGGGAGGCGGGATTTGAACCCCCGACCGTAGTGACCGTGCAGACCGTGACTGGAGCGCGTCAATCTCCTCCGCCACCGCGGCCGGCTATCAGCCGACAATAAATATTATAGGACAATAAATATTATAGGACACGCAAAACGTGAACCGGTGGCAAATCCGGGAGTCATTTATTGCAGAAGCAATGTTTCTTTCTTTTCGTTGTCTCTGTCCGCCCCCCGTAGCTCAGACGGTAGCATCGCTGACTACCAACAGGAGGCCTGGGTTCCATTCCCACCAGGGCACTGGCTGTTGTGTGTTGCCCTCTTCATCATTTTCATTATCATCGTCACGCAAGTTCCCGAAGTGGCGTCAAGTAAAAAGACTTTCACTAGGTGGCTGAACAATCCCACGAAGGACCTCCCAGCCAAAAATGTCCCACGATTATTTCATTCCCGTTACCTCTAGATGAACAGTTTTGTTGATAGGATAACATCGTGTGTTCGAACTCCGTACAGACAAAGACAGGAAGGCGAGTGGTTTGTGAGAGTGGCAGGAAATGTCAGAAAGTTGTCCAGTGTTCTCACGGCAGAAGCTCGCCACGTGCAAGAGCCGTGCCCACTGTCGCACGCGCTGTCGCTGCCGGCACAATGAGTTACGCAACCTCTGACGCTCTACCGGCTTCGTTCAGTCTGTGTGCGGCAGCTGCATGAAGCAGTGTAGCTGCTTTAAATTCCCCACTCGTCCTCGACTTACGCCAGCCGCCGAGTCTCAAGGTGCACGGTCCAGACTTCGCAGACGTCTCCCGCTGTTCCTTTTTTCTTCTGCGCACCAACCACAGCCGCAGTGTACAGTGCCTGCCTTGAAACTTAATGAGCGGTCTGCTCTAAGCGTGCAACGGTTTGTTTATTAAAGATATTGAATGTAATGAGAGGCGTTGAATTAGAAATTCTGCTGCGGTCGGGATCCGTACCCGGGGCCTCCTGCTTATTAGGCAGACACTTTAGCCAGTCAGCTAACGCGTAGTTATGGACAATGCGGCTGCACGGACTGTCTTAGAGGACATAATTATGCGGTAGATGAAAGATATGTGCTCTTCTTGCCATCATAGCTATGCTTTATATAGGGTGTAACAAAAGACAAAGGAATTTTCGGCGCCAGCTGCTAGTGGGTATCGAAATAAATCAGTCGGTAAAGTTGAATATTTGTGCACTGCCGGGTACAGGGTAGGGAGGAGATAAACAGAGAGAAGGAAATCAAAGTGTTCAAATGTTTGTAAAGCTTATGGGTCTTAACAGCGGGGTCATCAGTCCCTAAACTTACAAACTACTTATGAACTAAGTTATACTAAAGACAGCACAAACATCCATGCCCGAGGGAGGATTCGAACCACCGACGCAGGAGGCTGCGCGATCCGCAACGTAGCGTTCCAGACCGCTCGGCTACTTCCACGCGGTCAGAGAGAAGGAACAGGAGAAAATTGACGGACAGCGGTTTCCTAGCAGTTTTGCAGAGTGGGTGAAAAATGTGGAACGACTAATAACTTTTACATAGAGTTTATCCAAACTTGTAGGTTCTCATAAATTAGTAACAAAACGTGACTAAGGTAATAATGCTCAACCCATAAATTGCTGACTGTATTAATGAAAAGAAGAAACTACTCCTACAAAAATACACATTCGAAAATGGGCAGTTTTCGTTTGAGAAGAAAAAAAGAAGTATGTCATTGATTTTACACTCAAGTTTCAATTGTTACTTAAAGATTATCTATTCCTTGGTATATTTTATTAATAAAAACTCACTTCTTACCTATAGGATTATAAGAACATTTTTATTTCACTGTCACACACTGTTATTAACTATTTTACACGGTTTTACGAAATCATAACAGCAAATTGGTTTGATTACAAAGTCTCTGCTGGCCCGAGAGACTAACTGACCCTTAATTATTATGCTCAATATGTACTCACAAATCCGATTAGCACGGCAGAGACAATCTTGTGCAGCTTAATTAAGTAGTTTCTGGAGCGCGTTTTATTTATTTTTTGTAAGGAGAATAAATAATGTAAAATAAAGATACATCTACATGAAAAAATAAAAATAAAATTTTTAAGAACAAAGTGTCTCTCTGTGATATTCTTTTAAATCCACCTACACTTATTGGATCGTTATAGCGATGATAGGTAATGACAGAGAGGGGGGCGAATGTGTGGATACAGGAGGATCAAAATTCAAATGTTTGTTAAGCTTATGGGACTTAACTACGGGGTCATCAGTCCCTAAACTTACAAACTACTTATGAACTACCTTATACTAAAGACGGCACAAATATCCATGCCCGAGGGGGGATTCGAACCCCCGACCGTAGTGGGAAGGGGGAGAAAGAGGAGGAGCTGGCGTAGGAGGAGGAGGAGGAGCAGGCAGAGGTTGAGAGAAGGGGATGGACAGAGATAGGAGGGGGGAAAAGAGGAGGGAAGAGTACATGGACTAACACAACACTGGAATAAATAAATACGTGTGTAACTGAGTTTTCAGCTACGTAATGCAGACAGAGGCCTAAGAAGACAAAGAGTAAAGTAATAAATAGGCATACAGATAGGGGAGGTGATGGCCTGAGATATTGGGCGATGGAGTGTAGGATGTTTATCCAATATTCCCCCATATGACGGTGTAAGTCGTTTTGCGATATCTATTGTAGTTCCAGAGATATTTTCGTTGAAAAAGTTGAGTAGGACACCCTGCATATGATTTCATCCACTTGTTTCTCACGTCAGTAACTTTATCCATCTCTACCAAGCAGCTAATCGAAATTTTCCCTTCGCATCTGTTTACTGTGTATGTGCTGCTTCGTCTGAGTTTAATAATAGTTTCCATCTTGAATGTCCTTCATTTTTATATCTTTTGTATCGTACTTGACCTTTCTAGTATCTACTTCATTTTACTCGTAAACTGTTTTTTTCATTTTTGCTTAGTCTGCTTCTAATTTTATTCCGCTTCATTCTAATTTTCTGTGCCTTTATCTTCGAAACAAATTAACGTTTTCCTCTTCCACCAATAACATGGACCACCTTGAAAGATTTTAAGACAGTTTCACCCGTTCCTTTCTGCAATTTCTGCCGCTTTCTCCAGTCTTGCTTACTCTCTTCCCTGTTATATTTCGAACCAACACAAAGAATTAATTTCGTGCCTGTAATTACATGCGCACTTTGAAAAGAGACCAGCACCTCCTGCACAGACTACACTGACGGCATTAACGAAAAGGACGAGCTGAAAATAAAAGTAACAGAATTTTCTACTTTTTTTCCATTTTATTTACATCTGGTCAGATTCAAAAGGAATGGGTCTGACATGTGGCAGATCTTACTAGATTTAATTTGAAAAGACATGTTTCGGCTTTTTGCTAAACACTCAGTAGTTGTTTTTTTTTTTTTTTTAAATCGTGGTCGAAGTTGTTGATGGAAAACCGTGATTTCAATGCTTTACATTGAAAGATCGTCTAAAAAATGCTCATCTTTAGACTATCTTCCGATGTATAACATTGAAAACACGATTTTCCATAATCAAGTTTGACGTTGATGTTTTTCAAAAACTACTGCTCGTCTAGCAAAAAGCCGAAACGAGTCTCTCTATACTCAATGTAAAACGTCCATGCTAAATTCGATCGAAATTGTTGACCCACAGGCCACATGTCAGACTCTCGACTTGTCAGTGTAAAAGAAGGTACGTTAGTACAGTGATATCTCTTCGCGATGGCACATACTGCAGTTGCTGACGTATCTACTTGCGCTGCTGAACCATCGTGTATTTGTCTGTATTTATAAAGATGGCCACTGTCATTGGTAAACCTGTGAATATCGTTAATATTCGGCAGTCACCATGTACGTACACTACATTGAATGTTCAAATGTTTGTAAATCTGTGGGACCAGACTACAGTGGTCATCAGTCCCTAGACTTACTAACTACTCAAACTGACTTATGCTAAGAACAACACACATACACACACACACAACCATGGCCGAGGGAGGACTCGAACCTCCTGCGGCGAGCAACCATGTATGTACACTAAACCGAGCAATTGCTAGGACTGGTCCACAGGCGTACTAAAGACAAACGGGTGCCTGGCCAGTCAGTTAGCTGTTAACTTCGGTGACGTAACAGGAACCGGTGTTCGCACTGCGGTAAGCCCGTTGACCTTGTGACCATATGCCAAAACTTCCGTGGCGGCAAGCATTTCTTATACAGCAGACACCACGTGCATATAACAACGGCGAACGCAACTATCGGAATTTGCCTGAAGCGAATTACGGCAGTGACACAAAACCTATATATGGATAGTCTGTTATGGGCTTGAACGGCCATCCTCCCGAATGCGAGTCCAGTATGTGATGAACATGGTCTTTTCTTTCCTAAAGGACAGACACTACATACCGTATGTACAAATAGTCATTTGAGTTGAAATAGCGTCACCGAAAGCGAGTTTCACTGCTAGATATATTAGTGTGTGTGTGTGTGTGTGTGAGAGAGAGAGAGAGAGAGAGAGAGAGAGAGAGTACGTGCACACGTAGCGTGACAATGTGCTTTCGTAACATAATCAGAGCACAGTTATAATTTTCTAAATTACAAATTTTTCCTGAGCCGATTTTGATGAAACAAAGGCTATATGATGACCCGAACAACAAGTTCGCCCGTGAAAACCCTATGCAAATTCATCCAGTAGTTTCAAAGACTACCGCGTTCAAAAGAACAAGCCGGCCGCGGTGGCCGAGGAGACTAAGGCGCTCCAGTCACGGTCTGCACGGCCGCTACGGTCGGGGGTTCGAATCTCCCCTCGGGCATGGATATTTGTGCCGTCCTAGTTCGTAAGTAGTTCTTAAGTAGTTTGTAAGTTTAGGGACTGATGACCCCGTAGTTCAGTCCCATAGACTATACAAACATTTGAACATTTGAATCAAAAGTACAAACAGATACAGCGGTTAAGGATAAAACTTCACGGTATCGTTTGTTTCGCTGATAATAATGTCATGAAACAAAGTATCAATGTTGGTCCAAGATCTCTTTTCAGTTTACTCGAGAAAACCCCGTGAAAATCTATCTAGAAGTTTTGCACATTAATATCTTAAAGCAGAAAGACACATGTCAGTTTTAGAATTCGAAATATACAAATATCTCGACTGTTAGAGGGCACTGAAAGAAATTGTATGGCGAAATTGGAAATTTGTACTGGACCAGCATTCGAATCCAGATTTTTCGATTCAAGCCAGCGGTCGCCGTAACTAATCAGCGTCTCTAGACACGCTCCCCGTGCTGCCCAAATTCTCAGCTTGTAGCACACTGCGAAGCTGCGAGCAAGATGAAGTAATGGACAGGGGGTACTATTATCGTAGCGTGCGATAAGTATAGGATAATTTATGCAGGACGGTTAGCATGTCTGGGTAGCCTAGTCTAGCGCGGTGGCTCAGCATGTTCGCTGAGATGCAAGGATGCCTTCTGTAATAAAATGAATAAATAAATAAAAATTCAGCCCCGAACTCAACGATCAACAGTGAAAAAGCACGGCACCATTCTCATAAGGAACGACCTTACCCAACGGAAAAAAAGAAAGAAAAGAAATTGTAAGGTGACAGCTGGCCCGAAGCGGTAAATCCGGGTTCGAGTCACGGTTCAGCACAAATCTTCAACTTCGCCATCGAATTTCTCTCAGTGATTTACAACAGTCGCGTTGTAAGAATATTTCGAATTTGTAAATTTACGGCTATTTTTTGTCAAACAAGACACCGTATCACATATAAACGATAGTTTTCGATTTAAAAAAATTAAATTACGATATCCTTTTTTCATGTGTTCCGAGTTTGATCAAATGAAGCCTATACGTTTCCCGAAATTACGCTCGAGTTACCTATGAAAGTCCAATACAAATTGGTATAGTTTCGGACTTGGAGCTGGAAAAAGCTTTTGACAATGTCAACTGGAATACACTGATTCAAATTCTGGAGGCAGTGGGGATAAAATATAGGGAGCGAAGAGTTATATTAAACGTGTACAAAAACCAGACAGCAATTATTAGAGTCGAAGGGTATGAAAGGGTCGCAGTGGTTGGGAATAGAATCGTCAACTTAGGATTAGAAGGAAGTGTGCAGGGTAAAACTCATATAGGGAAATCGACAGACGAATACAGTAAGCAGATTCGAAAGGATGTGGGTTGTCGTTCGTATTCTCAGATGAAGAGGCTTTAACAGCGCAAGGTAGCGTGGAGAGCTGCATCAAACCAGTCTGCGGACTGAAGGCGACTCCAGTCACGGTCCGCACGGCCACTACGGTCGGGGGTTCGAATCCCCTCTCGGGCATGGATATTTGTGCCGTCCTTAGTTGTAAGTAGTTCATAAGTAGTTTGTAAGTTTAGGGACTGATGACCCCGTAGTTAAGTCACATAGACTCTACAAACATTTGAACATTTTTGAACTGAAGGCGACAACAACAACAACAACAACAACAACAACAACAACGGCGGAACAGATAACATTAAATTAAAATTAGAAAAGTTTTTCCAATGGTACATTTGGTAAAAGAGAAAAGAACGGAAAGTGGGTATTTATTACTGTGAATAGTAAATGTGAATCCGTGATACTTGCAAGGGCGTCTGTCAAACGATTCCTTGCTTTGCAAATTAAATAACATGAAAAGAAATATTGGTAGAAACGCAATGTCTATTGTACGCGCAGTAAGAATTTAATACCGATGTTCTGCTTACAGAAGGTCTTAACCTGGAGATTTTGTATTTTGAATGGAAACGTATGTAGATGTTTCTCAGTGTTGTGTGCATGCTGGTGCGCTTCAAACTAGTCTCTGATACAGATCTTCGAGTGGATATCCCCGGATGGTGAATACGTCCAGGAAATGTTCGAGAGTAGCTACAATAGGTCTGGGTCGTCATTCCCTCACTCGCATGTTCATATCTTTGTAATACTATGGGACAAAACTGCAGTGGTCATCAGTCTCTAGACTTGCAAACTACTTAAACATACACATACACACACACACACCTGTCCAAAGGGAGGAATCGAATCTCCGACGGGGATCACACGCGTACCCCGCAGCAAGACGCCTTTAAGAGTTCTCGGTCTCTCTTGTAGGCTTCCCCACTCGCCTATCATCGACATTGTCCGTCAGATCGAATTTTGCGAAGACCTTCGGGAAGGCATTTGCATCGAATTCTGTAGGGAAAATAAATTGTCAGAAAGCTTAGCATTGTAGCTATATCTTTTTATTGGAATACATGATGTCGACGACTGCAACCTCTTCTATCGGTTCGCTGGCCACCTTCCACGTTTTAGTGCTGGAACTGATCGCCTTGAATTTCAGAGGCCAGAGGGCAGTTCTTACGTAACATGTATTGCAACTACAGAACATCTGTTAGGCTTTTTCTTAGCTACTATTTCGACATTTCTGTATAACATTCTTTGAGCTTTTGCGATATACAAGGTGCTTCTGAAAAGTTAGGTGAATGGTCCAATATTTTAGAAACCGCGCTGGCCAGGATGAGGTCTCCTTGCATACTCACTGAGGGACATGTCAACAAGCGCTAACAGGGACACTGTGACCAACACCACCGTGTGACCAACTCGTGTCATTGCAACATGGAGCGCGAACTGGACCAACGCGTTAACATCATTTTATATTCCACAGAGCCCACAGCGTACTAAATATCAGCAAGTGACATAATAATAATTAACCACATCGCTGCAATGTATTATTATTTATTTGAACGTAATGGTCCCGTATCGGCTGAAACTGCCATTATCAAGTGACGCATATGTCTACAGATCACTTAAACGTGGCACTGAAGCTCGCTTTCAGCTCCTAGCGCATTGGCTGTTAGAACAAGCCCCGCCTCTTTCTCCCAGTGCCGACAGCTTACGGCCTACAGCTTACAGAAACAACATTTAAAGGGATAAAGCGTCTCAGATGGAACACGAAATTAAGTATCACTTTATTGTTTGAGTAATATAAAACTGGAACGTATATCTACGAAATATTTATAATTTTAAGGTTATTTATCAAGCGGATGTAGCAAAGCTTTCTGCCTCTTTTTATTGTTGTAATTGAATAACAATCTGAATTAACATTCCTCACACCACTTTCAAAGACAGCCTTCATTTTTCTAAAAGAAGTCGTCGGGGTATGTGGACTTATTTTAGCAAATAACAAAGTGGAAGACAATAATCAATACCAAGCACAAATCAACAATAAATTGACGATATCTACTGTGTTCAATGCTGTTACGAGGTAATGTTGGTAGAGAGCATAAACATTCCGTAGACACACGAACTCAGCCGACTTACAGAGGGGCCACGAAAAAATGCGTGACCTGTACATAGTCTTACATACAATGGACATCGTAGGCGTCCGTATACTAACTGTCAAAATTTGTTGGTAATTGTAATCCAGATTTTGTATTTTGACAGTTACAAAAAATGTTCAAATGTTTGTATAGCTTACGGGACTTCACTACGGGGTCATCAGTCCCTAAACATACAAACTACTTATTAACTTACTAAGGACGGCACAAATATCCATGCCCGAGGGGGGATTCGAACCCCCGACCGTAGTGGCCGTGCAGACTGTGACTGGAGCGCCTCAGTCCCCTCGGCCACCGCGGCCGGCTGACAGTTAAAGTACCAAAACATTAAGTTGTGTTTCAAATTAGGCAAAGCAGCGACGGAGAGTCGGAGACACACGAAATGTTGGAGAAAGTGTTTGGTGTGGAAGCAGTGAGTAAAACGTGTGCGTTTCAGTGGTTTAAACGATTTAGAGACGGAAAGGAAGGTGTCGAGGATGAGCCACGTTCGGGTCGACCGTCCACAATCAGTCCCAGACAACATGGAACGAGTGCGACGGATGCTTGAGAATGATCGGTGATTGTCTTTGAGAATGATAGCAGGGGAGTTGAAAGTCGGCAACGGTTGCGGAGATTCAACAACGCGTGATCTAGGAAGGAGTACGTAATGTAATTTTCACTTAATTTTGCTTGTCATTCAGCCTTGAGCATATTTTGTTATAGAAACGTAAGCTACAATTCTGTGGAAAACAAATTTATATAATATTTTGTATCATTTTATGAATCGACATAACATGCTGAAGTCATTTGCATATCTCTGCTGTAAATCAAAGACTGTATGTTTTATCTTTGGAGTGTGCCTGTCACTCGGAGTTGTTGCGTTAAGAGAGTCGTTGTGAGACTCGTAGAATACAATCCATGAGTAGAAGTCGATATGGAACTGTCGAGCACGACAGTCGGTGTGCAAGACTCGAAGAGTAAAAATCAGAAAGTTTAAGTATTTAGTCGTTTTGAAGAGTCGCAGCCAAGTCTGCAGATTGTAATTTTTGTACGGAAGCTAATGTTAATGAATACTGTCACAAATAAGGTAAAACTTGTACATTTCTATTGTTATGAATGGTAGATTGTACTTGAAGTATTGTAGCTGGTGTTTGTCTTTCGCTAATGAATACAGTTAAGTGCAGCTTGCACTTATCATTTAACCCAGAGTCATTTTACCAGTTCCTCTTTCCTTTCACCAATTTGAAAGTTAATTTGCAATCAGATCTGATTATTAAGATCATCGTTTCTTGTGGCAGTGTTGTATAAAAATAGTGTTATTAATTTATAAGTGTTAATAGAACACTTCAGTGTAGGCATTTTCGACATGATCAATTTGTCTATCAGTGAGAGTAGGAACTAGTCTGTTCGTAAGTTCAGTGAAGTTCATAGTTAGAGATTTTCTTAGTGTTAATGAAAGTTTACATTATTAGGTCGTTTGTCAGTAACAGTTAAAGTGATTTGTCTGACGAAAAAATAAAAAAAAAAGATTGTTAGACCACGTAATGAGAAAAGAAATACCGTGTTTGTAGTGTGTGATATTTTGAAAACATTACCAGATTTGAAATACATTTTTATATCATTGAATCAGTTGGGCCGGCCGCGGTGGCCGAGCGGTTTGCGGCCGCATAGATGTTTGTTCCGTCTGTAGTATAAGCTAATTCATAAGTAGTTTGTAATTTAGGGACTGCTGAACCCGTAGTTAAGTCCTATAAGCTGTACATACATTTGAACATTTGAATCAGTTGGTAATTGTTGTACAGATAGGCACATTATCAAGTGCAGTGATTTTAGTATTCCATTAATCCTAAACGACTTTATTAAAATCATATTTATTGAAGTGACAGAAGTATTGCAGTAGTAGCATGCTGGTTTGTTGGCTCTGGCAGTCGAATTGTGCATGTACAGTCTGGCCACTTGTATATGATGCACGTTAGTAAATCTGAATATTTCATTTGCCCACATTTTCTCACAGAGGAGATGAAGGTGTAGACAAATTACGAGTTTAATTACAGTAGATTTATTAACTACTGTACAATTTCAAGTGTTATCCGTTGCGCCGGCCGCGGTGGCCGAGGGGACTGAGGCGCTCCAGTCACGGTCTGCACGGCCGCTACGGTCGGGGGTTCGAATCCCCCCTCGGGTATGGATATTTGTGCCGTCCGTAGTCTTAGCTAGTTCATAAGTAGTTTGTATGTTTAGGGACTGATGACCCCGTAGTTAAGTCCCATAAGCTATACAAACATTTGAACATTTTTTGTTATCCGTTGCGCATAAAATAAAACTACATACACGTAAGATTACTGCATTCCATGTCAGTTGTAAATTATTCTAACAAGGCAAAAGAAGGTACGAAGTCTCATTGCTTAGTCAAGTTATGTTGTAGGCAAAGCCACAACAGAAAATTTATTTGTGAATTTTATCGGGCACTGCCATTTGACACAAACAGTGATACGATATTGTTCCAACACTCAGACACACACACAGTAGTTTGCAATAACCATCTAAACACTAACAACTTTTAACCTCAGTGCTTCGAGCGATTCCACAATTAGCGTTCGATGACAGTTTCCAACATCTGAACAACTGATGTCGGAAGAATACTGTAGCCAATGGCGATTACTTTGAAGGCCAGGAAAGATATTTTGCTTGTAACGCTTGTCTATATCTATAAACGTGAATTTCTGTTCGGTGTACGTTTATCACGTCTGAACCACATGACAAAAAGATCTAGCCGGCCGCTGTGGCCGAGGGGACTGAGGCGCTCCAGTCACGGTCTGCACGGCCACTGCGGTCGGGGGTTCGAATCCCCCCTCGGGCATGGATATTTGTGCCGTCCTTAGTAGTAGGTAGTTCATAAGTAGTTTGTAAGTTTAGGGACTGATGACCCCGTAGTTAAGTCCCATAAGCTGTACAAACATTTGAACAAAAAGATCTAAAAATTTGTATAGTTACTAATGTCTACCCGGGGAAGGCTTTAGGCACGGTTTTATAGCTATCTGATAGATATTTAGTAATTTGAATAATATAACGCGAAATGCGAAACAATAATTACTCTTTGAAAATTATATTTAGTCTTTGAAAATGGTTTTATTGGTTGCGTTGAGGGTTCGTAATGATAAAAGGATGGAGTATATTGGGATGGAAAGTTATCGGTGTATATTAAATTCTGCGTGTGTGTGTGTTAATATTTCGCACTGCAGTGAAAACTACAGAACGCAAACGAATGGCCTGTGTGTAATTGTTGTCCAAAGTCTCCAGTTGTAGACCATAGTAGTATCATGCCGATAGCTGTGGAAGATATGGTGGTTGAAAGTCGTCAAATTACATTTAAAGAAAAAATCGGACTGAAGGCCAGCGATGACGTTTGCGACTCTATAGCAAGGAGGTCACATACTGAGAAACGTGATGCCAGAGACTATAACTTTGCTCTATATGTGTTACAATGTCTTCATCTCTTTCTCTGTACGTATAAGCATACGAATAAGGAATCTAAAAGAATAAATAAATAAAGCAGTAAAAAAGAAATTTCTTTTAACACGTCTCTTTAAAAAAAAATCGATTTGACGTTTCGCGCATTACATAAAGTGATCGATCTGTGATATTATTACAATCATTGTTGTTGAATTTCGCGATTACATTCTTCGAAACGACTGCATTTTACGTGTGATTTGATCTACACTACTTCCTTTCCTGATAAACGGTACGTGCATAGACTTCTGCAATCTGCTAGGAATATTTTTCAGTTCCTTCAAAACCAGTCTCCATAGCACACTACTGAAAGATAGCTTATCTATCATAATCAACCAACACGCGAGCGGAGCCGCTGGTTTAAGCTAGTTTCCTATATTTCCTGAGACCATTCACCGTACTTTTGAGACGCTAAGTGTGTGTACCGTTTGATGCAGCTTTCTAGCAGTCTGTTTATATGTCTTTAAATTTTTAAATCATGGCGTCCTTCACTGATCAACGTGTAAGTGTCCTGCCACGCTTGGGACGTCGCAGTAACAGCCGACTGTCCGGCCGTGCGCCCTGAATAAGCCATGAGGGCGGCGCCAGCGGCTGGCTGTCTGGCTCCTCCCTGTATGGCGCTGTCCCGCTGCCTACATTGCGTTGCGAATCACACCTCGCCACGCCTCGTGGTGCGGTCACGTACTGCCGCACGTACGCGGCGCTACTGCCCTAACCGTACTTCACTCAATACTGTACTTACTCCTGGGGCAGTAATTGGTCGTAATTTGCGCAAATATGAAGTGAAATGTGTTTTTCGACAACCTGCTAACATAAACAATTATATATTTTTAACAACTTTACAGAGTTCATTCTGCTGGTCCGGATAGAATACCAGTTTTACAAAGAGTATTCTGCGGCTTTGGCCCCCTACTTAGCTTGCATCTATCGCGAATCTTTAATTCAGCGCAAAGATCCGAGTGATTGGAAAAAAGCGCAGGTGACTCCCGTTTATAAGAAAGGAAAGAGAACTGACCCACACAATTACAGGCCAATATCGTTGACATCAGTTTCATGTAGAATTTTAGAGCAAAGTCTCAGTTCGAATATAGTAAATTTCCTTGAAACGGAAAAGCTTCTTTCCACGAATCAGCACGGGTTTAGGAAACATCGTTCATGTGAAACTCAGTTTGCCCTTTTCTCACATGACATCTTGCGAGGCATGGATGAAGGGCAACTGGCGGATTGTGTTTTTCTCGACTTCAAAAAGGCGTTCGACGCGGTGCCACACTGCAGACTGCTAACGAAGATACGAGCTTATGGAATAGGTTTACAAATTTGTGACTGGCTGGAAGACTTCCTAAGTAATAGAACGCAGTACGTTGTTCTCTACGGCGAGTGTTCATCAGAGACGAGTGTATCGTCAGGCGTGCCCCAGGGGAGTGTGATGGGACTATTATTATTTTCTATCTATATAAATGATCTGATGGACAGAGTATGTTGTAATTTGCGGCTGTTTGCTGATGATGCTGTGGTGTATGGGAGGGTATCGTCTGTAACTGGCTGTAACAGCATACAGGATGACTTAGACAAAATTTCTAGTTGGTGCAAAGAATGGCAGCTAGCTCTCAATGTAGAAAAATGTAAGGTGATGCGCATGAGTAGAAAAAACAATCCTATAATGTTCGAATATAGCATTAGTAGTGAGCTTCTTGATGCTGTCGTAACATATCTAGGCGTAACATTCCAGAGCGATATGAAATGGAACGAACATGTAAGGACAGTTTGAGTAAGGCGGACAGCCGACTTCGGTTTATTGGGAGAATTTTGGGAAAATGTACTTCACATGTAAAGGAGACCGCGTATAAAACGCTTGTACGACCACGTCTTGAGTATTGCTCAAGTGTTTGGGACCCGCAGCAGATCAGTATATAGGAAGACATAGAGGCGGTTCAGAGGCGAGCAGCTAGATTTGTTACCGGTAGGTTCGACCAATGCGCGAGTGTCACGGAAATGCTCCGCCAACTCAATTGGGGATCGCTGGAAGAAAGACGACGTTCTTTTCGTGAATTTCTGTTAAGTAAATTTAGAGGGCCGGAATTTGAAGCTGATTATAGTACGATCTTGCTGCCGCCTACTTACATTTCGCGTAAAGATCACAAAGACAAGATAAGAGAAATTAGGGTTCGTACGGAGGCATATAGGCATTCTTTTTTTCCTCGTTCCATTTGGGAGTGGAATAGGAAAGGAAATGCCTAGTAGTGGTACAGTGTACCCTCCGCCACGCACCTTACGGTGGATTGCGGAGTATGTACGTAGATGAAATAAATCGCAATTTGCGATCAGTTATGGCTGCACTGTACTAGGTTTAGATGGAATACCAAAGTGCGGCGAATGAAAATTTGTGCCAGGCCGGGATTCGAACTCGGGATCTCCTGCTTGCTAGGCAGACGATTTGACCACTCTGCCACCGAGGACACAGTGACAGTGACGACAATTAATTGTGTCTCGATACGTCATGGTCTGTTCTCCCTGATGCGGGAATACAGTATTGTGGCTGCGAGCATTACAGAACAAATAGGCTGTGGGATAGGAAAGAGAGGGTGTGGCGAATGGAGATTTGGTCTGTTGTGGGAAACGTGCAGGGAAGAGTTCTCTGCAGCCGGGCTGGTCAGTGGCGGAGTGGTCACCGCGTCTGCCTAGAAAGTAGGAGATCCCGGGTTCGAATCCCGGCCGGGCACAAATTTTCATTCGCCGCACTTTGGTATTCCATCTAAACCTAGTAAAGTGCAGTCATAACTGATCGCAAATTACGATTGGCATAACTGTAGACTGGGATACCACCCGTCTGCTTTGATCCATGACGTCATCAAGATGTCGGAAAACCAGTATACGGGATATCTTAATACTTCTGTATTGTAGATGCAAATAATCTGTGGTTATTGTAGATAACAGAATGTACCATCGATCACAAGTCTTCGCTCAAAAATTCGCGCCTTCGGCGCTCACATACGAAAAAAAAAAAAAAAAAAAAAAAAAATCTTGGTTAACCCTTACCTAACTATCAGAGAGAATCTACGGATCACTTTTTAAACACAAAATATTAATCTGTTTTGTTCGTAAACAAACTACCGTCTCTAACTCAACCACCACATAATCACTCACGCCTTCTACAAACACGCACGCACCTCAAAACTACCGCGCTGCGATGACGTCACGGGTCATAGCTGACGGGCGATATCCCCGTCTACAGGTGAGCCTTGCGATTTGTTTCATTTCTAACATAAAGGCCCTGTTGGGGTCCATAAAGGATGATATTGGTTTGCGTAAGACAGGTGTATATTGTATTCGTTGCAGTTGTGGCATGTCATGTATTGGTCAGACAATCAGGACTGTGAGAGACTGGTGTACTGCACACAAGCGTCACACATGCTTACAATAGCCGAGGAAATTCGCTGTTGCAGAAGATTGTTTTGGCACCGCTCATCCTTTGAAATACAACAACACGGAGATTCTGGCATGCACTTACACCAATTGGTCATTAAGGAAGCTATTAAAATTAAAATAGCAATGACCTTATAAACAGAGATCGTGGTTTTCGTTTAAATTCTGCTTGGAATCCTGCACTGTCTCTCGTAAAAAAACAGAGTGGCAGAAGTAATGCTGCCTCACCTGTTGATTAATAGTCACCATCGATATTTCTGATGTTGGTCATCTTTGGTTGTGTTGACTCTGCAGTTACATGTACTGTGTGTGATATTTTCCTTGTTTACCCTTTGCAAACCGAGGTATTAAATTCCCTTGCACATTGCTTCCTTGAGTGCAGTTGTGCCTTGAGAATGGCAGGGTGTTCTGTCGAAAATCGGCGGTGGTCGACGACGTCACTCGGCAGTATAGCCGGAAGTTGTTTGAACATTCATTACGCCGGGAAAAGTTAATGTTTCACTGTGTTAGGACCGTTTACGACTCTAGTTCCCAAATTTTATTCTGTCATATTTACGTCCCGCTCGGTTAGCCGTGTGGTCTACCGCACCGCTTTCCAAGACGGGGAGGCATACCTGCCCCGGTTCGAATCCGCCCGGCGGACTAACGAACGAGGTCGGAGTGCCGGACAGCCTGGATGTGGTTTTTAGCGGTTTTCCACATCCCCTAGGTGAATACCGGGCTGGTACCCAACTCCGCCTCAGTTAAAAGATTCGCTAACATTTTGTAACAATTTACTCTTTCACACGTATAACACTATACGCAGACATTTGGGGTAATTACACATTTCCTCCCGGGGAGGGGGGATGGGGTGGCGGCAGGAAGGGCATCCGGCCTCCTCGAAAATATTAACATGCCAATTCCAATAATAACGCTGATCCTGCATGTGCGGAAGCATGGCGAAAGAGAAAGAAAGAAAGATTCTGTTATATTTAAGTAGCCGTTGTAGTCGACAGAGCTGAATTACAAAAGTTCTTCAAGAGAAATTAAATAAAAACACTCTTTACGATTATTTTACTGAATTTAATTAACCGTTTACTGCAAACAGCGCACAAACATGGAGATGATAATCAATGTACAAAATACTATCAACATTTATGATTGGCACCTTCAACTGTGCGATCATCTGTTTTCTTTCACTGCAACCAGTTTCGGTGGACCACCCGTTATAAAAGTCGATGGCTGAATCTTACTACATTATACTGGTATTGCACAGTCATGGAATGCAGTACTACTACCTTGCACTAAAGAACTTGCACACATCATTGCGAAGTGTTTTATTTATGATTTATGAAACAAGTATTACTCTGATTTAATCTAATACCAGGAATGTATTTCATAAGATTGTGCGATACCAATTATCTTCCCAATTGCATTACATAGTAGGAAGATTCAGCCATCCATTTCTATAATGGGTGCTCCGGCGAAACGAGTTACTGTAAATAAAGATACAGATGATACCATAGCTAACGGTGCTCTTTTTATTCGTACGTTATACAGCTGTAGCCCCCTCATCCAGACCCAACATGGATGCAATTGTACTGTCAACTTTTAAGTCCCCCATTTTTAAACATTCAAGGTATATCAAGTGCTAAATTCAATTCTATTTTAAACCATCATATCTCGACAACAGAAAATAGTAATCGGATCGAACTTCGTTTTCAAAATGTTCAAATGTTTGTAAGTCTTATGGGACTTAACTACGGGGTCATCAGTCCCTAAACTTACAAACTACTTATGAACTACTTACGAACTAGGACGCCACAAATATCCATGCCCGAGGGGGGAATCGAACCCCCGACCGTAGTGGCCGTGCAGACCGTGAGTGAAGCGCCTCAGTCCCCTCGGCCACCGCGGCCGGCGAACTTCGTTTTAATTTTACCGATTTATCTACCTTCGTGCAAAGTTTAATCGATTCGTAAACGTTTAAAGTGTAAGAGTGTCGCGCTTCAAACACGTCAAAAATAAAAAAGTAATAGTTGTTTTTGCAAGTAAAATCCAAACAAGGCACTTACAAATTGTGTGCCGCACGGAATGGCAAAAAAAAGTTCAAATGTTTGTAGAACTTATGGGACTTAACTACGGGGTCATCAGTCCCTAAGCTTACAAACTACTTATGAACTAGCTCAGACTAAGGACGGCACAAATATCCATGCCCGCGGGGGGATTCGAACCCCCGACCGTAGTGGCAGCGCAGACCGTGACTGGAGCGCCTCAGTCCCCTCGGCCACCGCGGCCGGCCCTCCCTGTACTCTTCATAACTTTGCACGCCCAGAGTAGGATACGTTTTTCTGATAATCCTCTCTCTTAATTAAACTAACTTGTGTGGATGTCATAATCTCTTTTGATAATATTCTGACACGTGGAGAGGAGCAGCTGCAAGAATCAAAGTGCTTTCAATCTGTTTTGTATGTATAGGCTGTGCTAGTTAGTCGCTAATTTCAACTAGTTCTCCTTAGTGTGTAATACTGTGACGAGTTTAAATAAAATACGAATACTCGAGCAGGTACAGAATTTCACAATACCCATCCTGTTTGGTTTCGTGCTTTTCAGCTATCTGGGCTATTCGGAGCATCTTTTCATTGCAGCCACGCTTCATCAATGTAGCGTGGGTGGTGAGAATGGTGCAGCAGAACTGTTCCTATGAATGAATCACATTCCAGTTAGTTGCAGCTCCTACGCCTGGGCTGCTCCATAAAGCCACATTCAGCAGCTTCTCAGACCTGTTTTCAGCGCTCTGTCTACATAGTGCGCAGTCATCGCAGGTAAAAGAACTTGGCGTGCCAGCCAGCGGCGTTCAGCGTCCTGGTGGGGACTTCCAACTAAAATTGACATAATTGCCTGAAAAGGATGAGCACTAGCTATGACGTAAACTAGTTGACTTTCCGCAGTACCATTCGGACGTAGCGCTGGAGGTCGAGGACGACATTCATTACGTCAGGACACCCTAAACAAAAACAACTTTGACTGGAGAGAACACATAGAAAATATTGTGGGGAAGGCGAACCAAAGGTTACGTTTCATTGGCAGAACGCTTAGACGATGCACCAGCTCCACCAAAGAGACTGCCTACATCACACTTGTGCGTCCTCTCTTGGAGTACTGTTGCCCCTTGTGGGGCCCTCACCAGGTGGGACTGACGGAAGATATTGAGAAGGTTCAGAGAAGGGCAGCTCGTTTTGTTTTATCACGTTACGGGGGGGGAAAGCGTCACGGAAATGTTGCACGAATTGGGGTGGAAATCATTAAAAGAAAGACGTTATTCATTGCGGCGTGATCTGTTTGCGAAGTTTCAATCACCGACTTTTAGCTCTGAATGTGAAAATATTTTGCTAGCACCCACCTACTTAGGGAGACATGACCATCCCAATAAAATAAGAGAAATCAGATCGAAAACGGAACGATTTAGGTGTTCTTTCATCCCGCGCGCTATTAGAGAATGGAACGGTAGAGAAAAGTTATGAAGGTGGTTAATGAACCCTCTGCCAGGCACTTAAATGTGATTTGCAGAGTATCTATGTAGATGTAGATGTAGATGTAGAAAGTAACTCATATTTATTGCAGTTCAGAAAAAGCAGAACATCTTGAAACACTAGAGACAGGAAGTTCATATTCACTGGTCATGTTCATCAGTATGTTGTAGAGATATAATTAGCTTGTCAGTCACCTCGTTTACCTGCATGCACAGAGTGATAACTTGTTCCACGCATGATGACATCCGCGAGTATAAAGCGGAAATGGCATTCTGTGGTAGCCCTCTATTCCGTATTCAAATTCTGGTGTTCTGGGGAGAGGGGGACGGGGAAAGCAAAAGGTTGACTTCCTTACCTATGAAACCAAGAAGGCGCGTGATCGTGTTGCATGTGGTCGGGAGTTGTATTGCTGAAAAATGGCATCTGAGTTGTAGAAAAAGAATTGTAGAGAAAGAATAGTAGCCCTGTGTCATTCACATGCCTTGAACACACACCGACTGTGATTTATGGTTGTATCCAGTAACACCCGATATGATTAGGCCTTGAGTTTGCGTTGTATGTCTTGTGGGAATGTTGTCACTGTAGTGCCGCTCTACATGTGTGTGGCGAACCAAAACTGCGGCCATCAGTATCAAACAAACATTCATCATTTTTTCGATTTGCAGCTCTTATTATTGCCGTGTTTTCAATGAAAATTCCAGGTAAGAGGCCCGCCTGATATGCAAAACACAATTTTATTTTACACCCAAACATGTTTCAGCACCTCTATTCAATCATCAGTGGGTTTTTGATTTATTTACTGCTGTGAGAATTTTAAAAAAATGATTTCAATACTATACTATGTGTAAATATCGTAAGTCCTATTTTCGATATTACCTTGTTTTTACGTTCTGTGGTCACGTAGGACTCTTTCTAGATAATTACATACAGGTAGCGTTGTCATCTGAAACTAAATAAACTGTTTCAATCTTGCGAGGACTTTAAAACGCTACTTCTATAGTGAAAACATAAATTTGGTAAGTGGGGATATTTCGATTGAAATCCTATTGCTTATTACTCATGGTTTCTTTTGGGGTATACTTTATCTTCTGCGTTTTTGTTGACAACTCAAAAGTAGTACACATTTTACCGGCTTCTTCCTTACACGATCGCTACCCACTATCAGCAAATTCGACTGTGTACACTTTGTTAGTGTGCGTACCTCTTAGTCGGCTTTCACTTGTTCTCCGGTGGAATGGCGGTGAATTTGAATTTTGTTTATCTGACAAGGAGACACACGGGGATTGGATTTTATAATTTCTCTATATTTATGGTACGTGAAGTTCAGAAGTGTAATAACAATTAGCCAAAGCAATTCGATGCAAGACTAAAAACTTCTCGCGAAAATCGACTTTGAAGTTTTGCATGTACCCGTAAGTACCAATAAAAGAACCAGTCAGTCGTAGCATCAGTTGGTGTAGTTCAGGTCGTAACGTTGTGGCCTTGCAACCCTATGGTCAATGGTTCGAATCCTGCCATGACAGTTTTTTTTAACTTTTTCGTTGTGTTCAAATACTTCCACATTAATCTAATGGTAATTTTTACGAAATATACAAGTTTTTTTTTGTTTATTCGCAACTTTATACAGTGTGTCCCAACTATCTTGTCCACCCAAAATATCTCTGGAACAATAACAGCTATTGAAAAACGACTATCACCGGTATCAATGTACGGCTGGGGCCCATGAATGTACATATTTGGAAACATTCTAAAACGAAAGCAAATGTGTTTTTAACACAGTTACGTTTTTTTTTTATTATTTTTAATGGACACCCTATATTTTTCTTCAGCTATCCATAGCATGACAAATAACATAAACAATGGCGTTGATTGCATCGCAATATTCCCGAGATATTGCGACGCGAAGTTGACGCTTGAAATACGGGAAACGCGCGGCTCGCGCACGTCCTGAGACTCAGGCGAGAACCCCCTGCTGCCAAGGACGTGCGCTAGCCGCGCGTTTCCCGTATTTCAAGCGTCAACTTCGCGTCGCAATATCTCGGGATGTAATTGGAATATTGCGATGCAATCTACGCCATTGTTTGTGATTTGTCATGCTATGGATTGCTGAAGAAAAAATATAGGGTGTCCAGTTAAAAAAACATAAGTTTATGTTAAAAAACATATTTGATTTCGTTTTAGAATGTTTCCAAATATGTACATTCATGGGCCCCAGCCGTTCATTGATACCGGTGAAAATCGTTTCCCAATAGCTGTTATTGTTCCAGAGATATTTTGGGTGGACAAGATAGCTGGGACACCATATATATATATATGTTGTTGTTATGGTCTTCAGTCCGGAGACTGGTTTGATGCAGCTCTCCATCCTACTCTATCCTGAGCAAGCCTTTTCATCTCCTCATAAGAACGGCAACCCACATCCACTTGAATCTGCTTACTATACGAATCTCTTGGTCTCCCTCTGCGATTTTTACCCCCACACACTTCCCTCCAATGCTAAATTTACGATTCCTCGATGTCTAAGAATGTGCCCTACCAAGCGATCCCTTCTTTTGGTCAGGGTATGCCAAAAATTCCTTTTCTCACCAATTCTGTTAAGTACCTCTTCATTAGTTATGCGATTTACCCACCTAATCTTCAGCATTCTTCTGTAGCACCACATTTCAAAAGCCTCTATTCTCTTCCTGTCCGCACTGCTTATCGTCCATGTTTCACTACCGTACAAGGCAACACACCACACAAATGCCTTCAGAAAAGACTTCCTTACACTTAAATTAATATTCGATGTTAGCAAATTTCTCTTTTTCAAAAATGCTTTTCTTCCCATTGCCATTCTGCATGTTATATCCTCTGTACTGCGACCATCGCATGTTATTTTACTACCCAAATAACAAAACTCATCTACCACCTTCATTGTTTCATTACCTAATCTAATTCCTTCAGCATCGCCTGATTTTCTAAGACCACATTCCATTATTTTTGTTTTGCTCTTGTTAATGTTCATTTTATACGCTCTCTTCAACACACTGTCCATTCCATTCAATTGCTCTTCCAGGTCCTTTGCTGTCTCTGATAGAATTACAATGTCATCAGCAAAACGCAATGTTTTTTATTTCTTCCCCCTGAACTTTAATCCCTATTCCAAATTTTTCCTTGCTTTCCTTCACCGCCTGCTCGATGTACAAATTGAATAATATCGGAGAAAGGCTACAACCCTGTCTTACTCCCTTCCCAACTGATGCTTCCCTTTCATGCCCTTCGAGTCTAATAACTGCCGTCTGGCTTTTGTACAAGTTGTAAATAACTCTCCTTTCCCTATATTTTACCCCTGCTGACTTCAGAATTTGAATGAGTGTATTCCAGTCAACATTGTCAAACGCTTTCTCCAAATCTACAAAAGCTAAAAATGTAGGTTTGCCTTTCCTTAATCTATCTTCTAAGGTAAGACGTAGAGTGAGTATTGCCTCTCGGGTTCCTACGTTCCTCCTGAATCCAAACTGATCTTCCCCGAGGTCAGATTCTACCAGCTTTTCCATTCTCCTGTAGATAATTCGTGTTAAAATTTTGCAACCATGACTTATCAAACTGATGGTTCTGTAATTTTCACACATGTCTGCACCCGATTTCTTTGGAATGGGGATTATTACATTTTTCTTAAAGTCTGAGGGCATTTCGCCTGTCTCATACATCCTACACACCATTTCAAATAGTCTTGTCATGGCTGGCTCTCCCAGAGACTTTAGTAGCTCTGAGGGTATGTCATCTACTCCTGGGGCCTTGTTCCGACCTAGGTCTTTCAGGGCTCTGTCAAATTCATCTCTCAGTATAGTATCTGCTATTTCATCTTGATCTACTTCCTCTTCCCTTCCTACAACATCGTCTCTAAGTTCATTTCCTTTGTAGAGCTGCTCTATGTACTCTTTCCACCTTTCAGCTTTCCCTTCTTTGCTGAGAACCGGTTTTCCATCAGTGTCCTTGATATTCATAGAGCTGTTTTTCTTGTCCCCAAACGTCTCTTTTATTTTCCTGTAGGCGGTATCTACTTTTCCCCTTCTTATACATTCTTCTACAGATTTGCATTTGGCTTCTAGCCACTCCTGCTTAGCCATTTTGCACTTCCTGTCAATCTCATTTCTTAGTCGTCTGTACTCCATTTTGCCTGTTTCATTTACTGCATTTTTATATTTTCTTCTTTCATCAATTAAATTTAGTATTTCCTGTGATATCCAAGGATTTTTTGTAGGTCTTGCCTTTCTACCTATTTTGTCCTCTGCTGCCTTCACTATTTCATCTCTCAATGCTACCCATTCCTCTTCTACTGTTTTACTTCCCCCTGTTTCTGTCAATTGTTGCCTAAATCTCCCTCTGAAATTCTCCAGAACTTCACGTTCCTTCAATTTATCTAGGTCCCATCTCCTTATTTTCCTACCTTTCTGCAGTTTTTTCAGTTTCAGCCTGCAGTTCATGACTAACAAGTTATGGTCAGAGCCTATATCTGCCCCTGGGTATGTCTTACAATTTATAACTTGGTTCCGGAATCTATGTTTTACCATTATAAAATCTATCTGATACCTTCCGGTGTCTCCTGGTCTCTTCCTAGTATACAACCTTCTTTTGTGATTCTTAAACCAGGTTTTTATAATAACTAAATTATGTTCTGTGCAAAATTCTACCAGGCGGCTTCCTCTTTCATTCCTCCTGCCCAGTCCATATTCGCCTACGACTTTTCCTTCTCTTCCTTTTCCTGCTACCGAATTCCAGTCTCCCATCACAACTAAGTTTTCCTCTCCCTTAACTGTCTGAATAATTTCCTTTAGCTCCTCATATATTTCTTCGATCTCCTCATCATCGGCAGAGCTAGTTGGCATATAAACCTGTACTACTGTTGTCGGTGTTGGCTTCGTATCTATCTTGACAATGATAATGCGATCACTGTGCTGGTCATAGTAGTTTACCCGCATTCCTATTTTCTTATTCATTATCAATCCCACTCCTGTGATACCCCCAATTGATTTTGTATTTATAATCCTATACTCACCTGACCAGAAATCCTGTTCATTCTGCCACCGAACTTCACTAATCCCCACTATATCTAACTTCAATCTATCCATTTCCCTTTTTAAATTTTCTAATTTTCCTACTCGATTAAGGGATCTAACATTCCACGCTCCGACCCGTAGAATGCCAGTACTGTCTTTCCTGATGATAACATCCTCCTGAGTAGTCCCCGCCCGGAGATCCGAATGGTGGACTATTTTACCTCCGGAATATTTTACCCGAAAGGATGCCATCATCATATGTTCATACAGTAGAGCTGCATGTCCTCGGGAAAAATAACGGCTGTAGTTTCCCCTTGCTTTCAGCCGTTCGCAGTAGCTGTGTGGCAAAGCCACATTAGCTGATGTTACAAGGCCAGCTCAGTCAATCCCTGTAACTACTGAAAAGGCTGCTGCCCCTCTTCAGGAACCACACGTTTGTCTGGCCTCTCCGCAGATACCCCTCCGCTGTGGTTGCACCTACGGTACGACTATCTACATCTTTGAGGCACGCAAGCCACCCCACCTCGGCAATGTATGTGGTTCATGGGGGTGGATATATATATATGAATGTTTGTATGTCCTCTATGCATTCATAAACCATTCATTCGATTGCAATGAAACTTTGGTGGACCGTCCACCGTAAGCCCACGAAGGTTGCGGAATCAAAAACAGAAGAGCACGACACATAGCTCAGGAGATATGACGTCATAAATAATGAGAGGCCACCGCGTGAGAATATCTAGATTTATGCGTCAATTATTGAAAAATGGGAGTAGTTAGGGACCTACAACAAAGTTTGCATGTAATTTCGGGCGTTTATGAAGCGTTTTGCAACTGAACCCCCCCGCCATCCACATTCACACATACACACATACACAAAATGATGAAACAAAAAGAAGTCTACCGCTCACAAAAGTTTCGCTGTAGATGCCGTAAAACTGTCGCATGAGGCATGACCTTGTATTTTATATAATTGAGTTCGAAAACGAAGAAAAAAACGAAGCAACGACTCTATGGCTGTGAGACCAGAACGCTACTCCCTGAGCTACACCGACAGTTGCTGCAGATGTTTTAATTGTTGCTACTTACGTGTACTTTGCAAAACTTCAAAGTCCATTTTCTCGAGTATTTTTGAGAGTTGCGAGGAATGGCTTTGGCTGAATGTTATTTCAGTTCTGTACCTCACATACCATAAATATAATGAAGTTCTAAAATCCGATACCCATGTGGTCTCCTTGTGAGATGAAAATTAAATGAACGGGTTTGTAGAGGAGAAAAATCTCTACAACTTTGTTTTCTTTTGTTTTTCTTCATAGCTCGCAACGTTTCACAGATATTTGCAAAAATAACGACGATTTCCCACTCTCTGTTTGTCTGTAACATGTTCCCAGTTTTTGGATCGCACCGTTCAGCCCATCAGCACCAGATTGTACAGACGTTCTTGTCGGCCGCCAGCGACCAGTACCCTCCCTTACACTGTGCACTGTCTCGGCTGTTATGCATCGGATTGATAAATTTTTTTACCTAGAAGGTGTTCATCGTTTAATATCGAGTAACTTATCGTTACTGGAAGTTGGAACACACTTACAAAGATGTAATTCCTCATAAGGCTCTTCCGTCATATTCTTTTGCTGTTCGTCATTTCATGGATAATGTTTTTAGGTGGCAATATACAGCCGTGATGCAAAAAAGCATTCCTCTATTAAAGAAATACCTACTACCTGATGAAAATAGAAGGGCTTTTAAAAACGATCACAATATTTTATTGTAAATTAAACCTTGCTGTACTCGGTAAAAAAGTTATCTTATTGTCTTTAATATAAAATATTAAGTACCAACAATATTTTCAAACAAATTTTATATGCGACACAATATTGTGTAATTTTAACTGTTATGTATTTATCTTCCATTTAGCTTGTTGATTTCCTGTTGATGGCAGCAACTTACTAAACCAGTAGAATATAACGAATAAAAATATTTTGCAGTCTTGGCATAAGAATGATTTTTTCATCATTTAATGGAGTTTTGAAGATTGGATGGAGATTGATATTTCGTCTAGAGATGAATATAATACAGGAAAATACCTTTTAATAAAAAGATAATTTAAAAAATCTTGAATCATAATAATAATGCTTCATCATTATACCGATTGGTTTCGTTATTTCCGAAAGCGACCTCTAAATATATTAATTTCGTAATTGAATTTCTATGGATATATTTTCCAGAAAGGTCGGAAAGAAAAAAATTAGAGAGATTAAAATCGCACTGGCCTATTTTTCGGCCCACTTTTGCAAATATTTTGTACAAAAAATTATAAAAAATTTGTAAGATAAATAATATTAAATATATAAAAATATTTTATATTACAATTTCTAATGTACAGCGTGAGGCAGTTGTCACAGTTGATAAATACAAATCGGATTAAAAAAACTGATATCAGAAGTTGTTCACCTCTAAGAGGGTCACACATTAACATGAAGCTTGACGATGTTGATGTCTGGTGTTTTAGGGCGCTCAACAGCTAGGTCATCAGCGCCCGTGGAGCTTGACCCCCGGCACAAACGCCGAGGAAGGATAGGGGGAATGAGTTATATTGTGTGTATGCGTAAGATAAAGAAAAACAAAGAAAACGTTTATGAAGCTCTTTATTTCCGTTTGAAATTGTTCCGCTTATACCGAGACTTAGTCACCCACGTACCCAACATGGATGTCAACACAACGCAATAAAACGCAATAAAATTCCGAAAGGCACTATCATGAGCATTCTTGAAGAAACTGAAATCTATATACATATACGAAACCATCCACAAAACGTACTGAGTGGCAAACGGACCTCAAAAAACAATATTATTTTAAAAAAATTATTGAATTTTCGATTATGAAAAAGTTAGTCTCAGTAAAAAAAAAAAGTCCATAAAAAACGCAAGCTAACAGTAAATTAAACATCTCTGGAAACGTAAACGCAACTTAGGAAAACTGAACATACATATATAGATATTCAATTTTCCAAAGTTGCGTTTACGTTTCCAGAGTATTCGTATGCATAGATGTTTGTATATGATCACGAAAAAATTCAAAATTAATATATACGTATAAAATAAAGCAACAAAAACTCGTCCATGTTCTTAGCACTAGTAAATTCGTAGCAGACAAAATACTTCGAAAGATTATACAAATTCTAATACCGCAATTATGACGTATACATGCTTTGTAAACATACGACATCGTGGCTGTAACTGTCAAAATGCAAAGTTAAAAATTAAAGCCGCGGCGAATTAGCCGTGCGCACTGGGGCGCCGCCTTGCGAGTTTGTGACACTTGCGGGGAGTGACACTTGCGCGGAAAGGGAATGTGTAGACACTTGCGCGGAGACCCGGACGCTGCAGGTAGTGAACAGGGTGTTCCAGAAGTAGCGATACACCACCCCTACTCCACGACCTCCAGCCGCTACCTGTGTCGTATTCTGGAAAAGGCCCACCAAGCGAGGTGGAGCAGTAGTAACGGGACGTTCGCTAAAAATAGGGTATATTACTAGATTCACGTCTCTCGCATTCCGGCCCAAAATTAGCATGGGCCTATATTTCGCATTCATTGAAAAATGCGAAATTTTCCGGTACCTACTGTTTACTTTGTACATATTTAAGGGCAGAAAATAAAGTCATCTCCCAATATTTCTGATTAAATAGTGTTTCACATCAAAATAACATTTATGGCAATTTCGGATTTACTGCATTTTGAGTCAGAATTCGCATCTATATTCGAATTTATCGCAAATACGAATTTTTCCTGTCCCTAGAATTACCTCTAAAAATAAACAGCTGATCAAGGCACTAAAAGCAAGGACAGATCTTTGGGTGTATTACTTCAAATAACTAAAACACAATTTGATCGTGGAATTATATACAATCTCATTATAAAGGTTTTTTGTAGGTGGTTTTCAGCAGCTTTTAAATATGTTAGAAATTGCATTATGAAATATAGACAGCTACACGTTATGTTTATTATGAGATATCGATTTCGGCTAATTTGAGGTCATCTTCAAGTCTCAAACAACAGGTGTTACTTATGCATTTTTCCAGTGGCACTCATAACCTTTAACTGTTTACACACAAGATCTAACGTTGTTAATCGCGTTAGCGATGAAAAGAGAACCCAGAATCTTTGCGTCTAAATGATACATATATTGGTGTAATGTCTTATTTCGAAAGAACAGACATCACACCAATACATATATAGCTCTCAGTGAAATGGAACGGTATGATGTCGTTACGTACAGTACCACAGCACGGCCGACTAGAAACGCAGGAGAAGTGCAAACAACGTTCTCTCCTCAGAGGTATGATTATACTTGGGTTCGGCGTAGACTTCTACAACATACAGTCTACACGGCGAAGATTACACCAAAAAATTTAACTTTTCGTCTTCTTTGGCGCTAGCTACCAAATTTTAGAATCGTGTCTACTATATAAAGATTTAGCAACACAAAACGCTTCAAGTCTATAACTTCACTGGTTTTCGAGTTCTGAATTTTTAATATGTTTTTAATGTTATTATAGAAAAAAACAAATTTGGGACTCACACTAAAATTTTCATATGGCAGATTTTGTAGGTACATTCACAAGACATTATTCAACGGTTGTGTGCATTCATCTTATGAGAAATATCAATCATTTGTTTTCAGTGTTTATTTCAAATTTCTACATTTAAGTTTCTTTAATTATTAGTACTTAAATGTGGTTACGAAATAAATAAATTACGTGTATATGTGTAGTCGTATGCGGCCAAACTACTTAGGCCATTGGTCGCTAGAGTTACACACTACTTAATCTTACTTAAAATGACTTAGGCAAAGTACAAAACAAACATACCCATGTCCGAGGAAGGACTCGAACCTCCGACCGAACCGGCCGCGCAATTTGTGACACAAATTACATGTTTGATAATATTAATGCATAGAATTATGAAATCACGTCAAGACTACTTCCTGCAAAAATTTTGACAAAAAAAGTTGGCACTGAGTTTAGAAAAACAAAATTCTGGTATATTGGATTTTAACATTTTATCAAAAAATGAATGTTACTTTTTTTTTACTACAAGAGATACAGCCATTCAAATTTACGGCCACCAGAACGTTTTCCCTTCCTGAGTAAATGAGCTGCTTCTTGTAGTTTCAACACCTTTTTCTTAAATGTTCTAAATATAAATCTTCACACAGACTTCTTGAAGAGGAGAGTGATACGAATATCTGATTGTAAACCACTGCCTATTACCTTAGACCTTTTTGACTGCACTGAACAGTAATTCCGCGTATTCTGTAATTTATATTTATACAGTTAACAGGCAATGTAATTTATAACCAACTATTGGCTGCCAATTTCGCTTCATTTTTCCTGGCAGTCTTGCAACTTGTTTCTCCATGTTGGTTTATGCCGAGATCAGAGTAAAAATGGTTCTATATGACGGTGATGGAAAATAGAATTTATCTTCAGCATTTTTCAGTGTGTGACATTTCCTTACACATTCCGTATTTCATATATTTCTTAGATGTATTTGTAATTCGAATACAGCCAAATCGTTTTCGGGTCTACGAATAAACGCTTCAAGTACGTAAAGTACTCATTGACTTATTATTAACGTTTTTTAATTGAAGGTTTAAGGTTGCGTCTCCTATTCAAAAGCATAGTAGCTATTTTTAAAGAGATGGAAGTTGCGTGATAGTGGGGTTAACTACATAGCGGTCAATTACATCAACGTATCTGTGCAGGATGCTTAATATATTTATTGCTTGCGCAGGTGTCTTGATATGCTTAGTGTTCTGAATAATATGCTTTTAGGAGGTATGACTGAGGAAAGTCATCTTCTTGTAGTAGCAGAGACTGTCTTAATAACTCTCCAAACATTATCACTATTAAAATACCTTTTTGTTTACAGGAGGAACACTCAACGGACTAATATGTAGTTAGAACAAGTTACTATATTGCTCTTCAGCTTTGAAAGGGTTGTGCAATTTCACTGATTTTCGTGTTATGTTGACAGTGTGGAAACTTCACCACAGCAGTGCTAGACTTCTTGGTGTGCCTGTACCCAGGAAAAGCCATCAGTCGCCCCAAGGGCCCCGGGTTCTGCGCAAGTGTCACTCCGCGCAAGTGTCACTCCGCGCAAGTGTTCCAACCCCCCGCCTTGCTGCGGTGCGCGCGGTCGTTCGTCGTCGGAGGTTCGAATCCCCCCCCCCCTCATTGGGCATGGGTGAGTGTGTTGTCCTTAGGTTAGTTTAGTTTAAGTAGTTTGTAACTTGCGGACTAATAACCATGCTGTTGAGTCCGACAGATTTACAAAAATTCGAAGATTTGAACATTTTCAAAATTAAAGTACCAACCAGGTTTGATAGTATACATACAGACGCCTAGGTGTCATATGTATGTAAATGCTCAATATTGTAATATTATACTATAGCGTAATAATTTATTCAATCTAAATACAACCCAATTTACACCGCAAGTCGCTTGAAAATGGTAGTGTAAGCCGAAACGGGACCGTCGTGTTCAAATAAATATTAATGAATAGCAGCGTTTCGGTTAATTATTATTAGTATTTAGGAAGGAACACATTAAGGAAAATTCAGCAATTAATAGTTATTTATTCAGTCACTAGCTGGTTTTTGGCTTCTTAGGCCGTCTGAGGTGACAACTGAATGCCACAGACACAGAAAATATTTTCGAAAGTGGCTTGCTATTTTATTCAGACAGAATATACGAGGGTCATTCAATAATTATACAGACAAATGGGCCTGGAGGAAAAAAAACGTGGAGTTTTACAAAACAATACTTTTTCTACTTTCCAACGTAATCCCCTTGAATATTTATGCACTTGTGATTCCTTAATTTCTCCTGGCGAATAACAACTTCGAAAAATTTACGGGTATGCTGCCAGGTATCATATTAGACTACGGCCAAAATATCGGCATTCGTCGATTTTGATACCTGGCAGCATACCCGTAAGTTTTTCGAAATTTATGCACTTATTTCAGCTGCACTTATTCCGGCTGCGGTGCAGTTAAGTTTCACTTACAGTCTTTAGCCTCAAGCTCGAGAGTAACAGGTGGGATCGGAACCTGTCCGACGAGATTTCCCCCCCCCCCTTCCACCCCCCCTCCCCCCTGGTACAACACTCGTTGACCGACGTCCATGGAAGCTCGCAGCAACTGCCCCGCTGTCTTGAGGCTCAGACTCCGGATACATTACGCGGCTAGCGGCATACTCCTATGAAGGCGTTTTCACTAGGATACATTACCGCTTCGTGCAGCGACAGTTCGATCTCTATATAAGGGAGCCGGCAAAATAATATGGACAGCATGCAGGGTTCTGGAGACCGTGGGTCTCTCATACAAAGGTACCAAGAACTTCCTTACGTTTTTCTTTGAGGCTTATTATTGTCCACGGAAGTGTGTTCGAGCCAGACAGTACGTTATTTTTCATCTCTCAGCAACTTTTAAAGTATTGACTTTGTAAGATTCCTCCCCTTTGCCTCTCCTTATAATTGGTATCGACAAATTGTGGCCGCGGCCGAGCGGCCGAGCGCATTGATGCTCTATGCTTCGATGCGCGAGGCCGTTCCCCGTCGGGGGTTCGAATCCCCCATCGTACATGGATGTTCGTGCCGTCTTTAGTGCAAGTTACTTCATAAGTAGTTTGTAAGTTTAGGGACTGATGACCCCGCAGTTAAGTCCCATAAACTTAACAAACGCTTGAAAAAGTTGTGGCTTGGATACAAGACACAGTTTTTTTTTTTTTTTTTTTTTTTTTTTGGGGAACATGCAAATGTGATTGGGCTCACTGTAATAGAAACATTTACTTCACTTGTGTGTTGGCCATTGGTTGAAAACCGATGATCCAGGATCTTTCAGCAGTACAGTTCACCTTATTCAAGGAGATAAAAGGTGATCGATGTTAAATGACGGAATCATGTCGGTTTTCTTTTCTTTTTATATATTTATTTCCATTTAAAACATTTCTGTACTTGTTGCCCATCACTTAATGGACAACGAAGCAAAATAATCTGCTCGTGAGCAAAGCCCAAACTAGTGTGCCACAATACGGCTTCTCTCCAGACATTTGAGATAATACTGCATAAACATGAAAACAATTGAATTATGCAATTTTATACAACATTTAAAGCAATATTTAAAATAGGTTATAAATTTTGTTTTCTAATTTTTATCCATGTTATTTAATTATTGTGAACACATAGATACCTTGACTTACAGTAATTTCATTTAAATTAGTCGTTCCAATAACAAGCATGCACTTTATAAATTTACATTTTAGGCCTACTCAAATTATTGGTTCTAGTTATGATTTTTACGTACGTAAGTCAATAGTTCGTAATTAGTGTTTCGGTGCACTGTCACTTAGACTCTTCATTTTAATGTGCTTCAATTTGTGGTTTAATTTTTTATAAATATAGATTTGTTTAGTGTCGTAGTATTTTTGTTAAGTTCTACAATAACGTCGTATTTTCTGACAGATTATTGTAATGAATGACCTAATCGTATTAACTATTTGATTTAGGATCCAATGACATATAAAACATGATCTGCCCTAATTTATTTAAAAGCAATGTAAATATGTAATAATGTTGTGCAATAGTTACAGCGTATAATGTTGTTATATTTATAGTTGTAAACGAATTTATGGGAGGAGCATATTCTGCAATTATGCATAATGTATTCTTGGTGGCTGTGACTGTTATTTACGAAAGTATCAAAACTCCAATACGCAAGGGGTAGCAAATATTAACACGTTCTTTGAATAAACATAATATTATGTAAATGTAAGTGAATCGTAGTAGTTTAAACAGAGTGCGAGAATATTACAAATTACACGCCTGGTGGTAAACTTTTATTTAAGGTTCCTAAAAGGTTGCTTCTGTAATATTGGCAATAAAAATATATGGTAATGTAAGCGATGTGCAACATATAAGAAACGTTACAATTTACAACACCAGCTACGATGCAGTTCGAGATTGTATTCCATTAATAATTTACTGAGTGCTTCTAATTAAATTTTTGATACGTGAGAGGGCCCCAGTGATATACAAGTAATCGTAGGACTATGAAACTGCGAAAAAAAAAAATTGTGATGAATAGAAATAACGAATGCGCACTGAAAGTAACGCAATTTAAATTCGAAATTAAACGGTAAAGTTTATTGATTCATATAGGTTACAAATGTTGTTCAATATGACGACCATATGCATCCAAGACAGCCCGGAACTGCACTAGCGACTGCAGATTCTATATCGGCTGCCTCCCTGACTATGCTCACTTCCAGCGTCGAATCCGTGTTAGCAACCTATGGACAAACGGTGTCTTTCATGTAGCCCCACCACCAGAAATCTCACCGGTTCAAATACGGTGATCTTGCCGGCCACGCAGCATAACAACGATCGGCCATTAACTCGGTTTTCTCCAAACGTGTTACGGAGTGTGACGTCACGAACGATATGGAGTGCACATTCGTCCCTGCCGCAAAAGCTGCGTTAAGATCTTTGTTACGCCTATAACCAAATTCCCACCGTTATAGGTGCGTATTCAGAGGGATCGTTCTTATTTCAAAGGGCCATAAATTTACGTACCCCCAACGTTCTAGCTGTAGACCCGTTCTATGTGATATAAATCTGAGTAGAAGTTGGTGCAGGTCAAGCTTATGGGAATTAACTCCTGATTTCGTCAGAAAATGTTCAATTGTTTATAAAGCTAATAGAACTTAACTGCGGGGTCATCAGTCCCTAAACTTACAACCTACTGATGAACTAACTTATACTAAAGACACACATGCCCGAAGGAGGATTCGAAACACAGTAGATGTCGTCGGTGCATAAAATCATAAGGGTAACCAAATAAGTGTTGTAACACCTTGTATTCGATTCTTACATCAGACAATTGTGATAACGCCTTGCATAGATACCATGGCCATCGGCTGTAATGCGAAATGAAGATGCACTTTTAACGCAAGGACACCGGTTGTGGGCCTAATCAACTATCTGAATACAACAGATGCGGCACGTATAAATGTTATTCATTTTACAAAAAAGGTTTAAAGTATATTAAAGATCATTTCCTCAGGATGTTTTGAATTTTTTTAAATAAGAACCCGGGAGGCAATACTCACTTTACGTCTTATCTTAGAAGATAGATTAAGGAAAGGCAAACCTACATTTTTAGCTTTTGTAGATTTGGAGAAAGCATTTGACAATGTTGACTGGAATACACTCTTTCAAATTCTGAAGTCAGCAGGGGTAAAATATAGGGAAAGGAGAGTTATTTACAACTTGTACAAAAGCCAAACCGCAGTTATTAGACTCGAAGGGCATGAAAGGGAAGCATCAGTTGGGAAGGGAGTAAGACAGGGTTGTAGCCTTTCTCCGATGTTATTCAATTTGTACATCGAACAGGCGGTGAAGGAAAGCAAGGAAAAATTTGGAATAGGGATTAAAGTTCAGGGGGAAGAAATAAAAACATTGCGTTTTGCTGATGACATTGTAATCCTGTCAGAGACAGCAAAGGACCTGGAAGAGCAGTTGAATGGAATGGACAGTGTGTTTAAGAGAGCGTATAAAATGAACATTAACAAGAGCAAAACAAAAATAATGGAATGCGGTCTTAGAAAATCAGGCGATGCTGAAGGAATTAGATTAGGTAACGAAACAATGAAGGTGGTAGATGAGTTTTGTTACTTGGGTAGTAAAATAACATGCGATGGTCGCAGTACAACGGATATAAAATGCAGAATGGCAATGGGAAGAAAAGCATTTTTGAAAAAGAGAAATTTGCTAACATCGAATATTAATTTAAGGGTAAAGAAGTCTTTCCTGAAGGCATTTGTGTGGAGTGTTGCCTTGTACAGAAGTGAAACATGGACGATAAGCAGTGCGGACAGGAAGAGAATAGAGGCTTTTGAAATGTGGTGCTACAGAAGAATGCTGAAGATTAGATGGGTAGATTGCATAACTAATGAAGAGGTACTGAAGAGAATTGGAGAGAAAAGGAATTTTTGGCATACCCTGACTAAAAGAAGGGATCGCTTGGTAGGACACATTCTTAGACATCGGGGAATCGTAAATTTAGCATTGGAGGGAAGTGTGTGGGGTAAAAATCGCAGAGGGAGACCAAGAGACGCGTATAGTAAGCAGATTCAAGTGGATGTGGGTTGCCGTTCTTATGAGGAGATGAAAAGGCTTGCTCAGGATAGAGTAGGGTGGAGAGCTGCATCAAACCAGTCTCCGGACTGAAGACCATAACAACAACAACAACATAATATTTAAACTGTGGTTGCCCTAATTACAAAATAATTTGTATATCTTTCGAGCGTGTCTTTTTTTCTTAAAGGGGCCCAACTACATTGATCATCGGTCCCTCTGTAGAGTGTTATTCCGGAATATTTATCTGTAGTCCTCTCCAGAATGGCCGCGAGGTCTAAGGTTTCATGTTACGGTCTGGGCGGCGATTCCCGCCGGAGGTCCGAGTCGTAGCTGGGGCGTGGGTATATTTGTTGTCCTTAGCGTAATTCAGTTTTCAGCAGGGTTTTGGAACATATCCTGTATTCAAATATTAAGAATTATCTCGAACAGAATTATCTATTGACCCAAGGTCAACACGGATTTAGAATGAATCGTTCGTGCGAAACACAACTAGCTCTTTACTCACGCGAAGTGATAAATGCTATCGACAAGGGATCTCAAACTGATTCCGTATTTCTTGATTTCCAGAAGGCATTTGACACCGTACCTCACAAACGACTTTTAATCAAACTGCGTGGTTATTATATATCGCCCCAAATTTGCGACTGGATAGGGGATTTCCTGTCAGAGAGGACACAGTTTGTAGTAATCGATGATAAGGCATCGACTAAAACAGAGGTGATATCAGGCGTTCCACAGGGTAGTGTTATTGGTCCTCTGCTGTTACTTATCTACATAAATTATTTGGGAGAAAATCTGAATAGCTCTCTTAGGTTGTTTGCAAATGACGCCGTCATTTATCGTCTAGTAAAGTCATCTGAAGATCAAAACCAACCGCAGAACGATTTATATAAAGTATCACTGTGGTGTACAAATTGGCTGTTGACTCTAAATAATGAGAAGTGTGAAGTCCTCCACATGTGTACGAAAAGAAATCCATTAAACTTTGTTAACAAGATAAATCAATCAAACGTGAAGACCTAAACTCCACAAAATACCTAGGAATTACTATTACATCAGACTTAAACTGGAAAGAACACGTAGATAATGTCGTAGGAAAGGTGAACCAGAGACTGCGTTTTATTGGCAGAACGCTTAAGATGCAACAGAACTACTAAAGAAACTGCGTACACTATGCTTGTCCGGCCTCACTTGGAATATTGCTGCCCGGTGTGGGATCCTTATCAGGTGGATTTGACGGAGGACATCGAAAGAGTCCAAAGAAGGGCAGCTCGTTTTGTATTGTCACGATAGAAGGGAGACAGTTTCACGGAAATGATACAGAACTGGAATGGAAATCATTACAACAACGGCGTTTATCGCTGCAGCGTGGTCTACTTACGAAACTCCTCCAAATGTGAAAATATATTGTTGACTCCCAACTACATAGGTAGAAATGGTCGTCAGAGTAAAATACGAGAAATCAGAGCTCAAACGGAAAGATTCAGATGTTCTTTCTTCCCGCGCGCTATTCGAGAATGGAATAGGAGATGAATGATATAACTGTGGTTCGATGAACACTCTGCCAGGTACTTAAATGTGATTTGCAGAGTATCCCATGTAAATGTAGAATACAAGAAGCAGATTCAAAAGTATATAGGTTGCCCTTATTATTCGGAGATAATGAAACTTGCACAAGGTAGAGAAGTTTGGACAGCTGCATCAGACCAGTCTCTGGACTGAAGACCACAACAGCATGATATCTTACTGATAATACGGCAATTTTCCCTCTTTTTCTTGGGTAATACCTCGAAACAAAACCGAAATGTTCACCAAACAACGTAGGTTTTCGCTGTAACATCGATTACCTGTCACTTTGCTCCTTGCAACTGTCTGCTGCGCCTGTTGTTTCTGTCAGATGCAGCACGCTTGAGTAGGAGCTTATTACTCCTGATTTCGTCAAAAATGTTCAAATGTTTGTAAAGCTAATAGAACTTAACTGTGGGGTCATCAGTCCCTAAACTTACAAACTACTTATGAACTAACTTATACTAAAGACAGCACAACCATCCCCGAAGGGGGGATTCGAACCCCCGACTGAGAACAGCCTCGCGCATCGGAGCATAGCACATCAATGCGCTCGGCCGTTCCGCCGCGACCCTGATTTCGTTCAAATGTTTAAATGTCTGTAAATCTATCGCACCAAACTGCGTGGTCATCAGTCCGTAGCTTACAAACTACTTAAACCTAGGTAAACTAACCTACGGACAAACACACACACACACCCATGCCCCAGGGAGGACTCTAACCTCCACGGCGAGCAACCGCGCACTCCGCAGCGAGGTGCTTTAGACCGCTCGGCTACTCCACCGCGGCCCTGATTTCGTCTAACGACGTAATCGCTCAGGTGATGATTGACAAATCACAGCTCCTGGCATATCTCAATTGTCTTAATTACATGAGCATTTCTAGGCAAATGAGTTTGACCTCGACCTTGACAACAACAGCAATGGTCGTCAGCGAGATACATTAAATTCTACGATATAGCCAGTAATTGCGGTTATTACTGCTATAAAATTAACGCGCTTTCCGTTATGACGTCAGCAATAAACTGAAAAAAAAAAATACAAAGTACGTCGAAGTATTTCATTAGATACAGTTCTTCGGGGAAAAATGTATCATCATCATTGATAAGGTCAGTTCATTTACAACTGAAGTGATAGTTCGACGTTATTGAAGAATAATGGTTCTTACTGGCTCTAGAGGTTACATTTACACTTAAGAATTGCAGCGTCCGCCGCAATTGTTAATTGTAATCCTCCATGTACATAGAGATTCCGCAGTCCACCTAAGATGCGTGGCGGAGGGTAAACTGTATCACTGATAGACATTTCCTTTCCTATTCCACTCCCAAACAGAACGAGGGACAGAAGAATTTCTATATATCTCTGTACGAGTTCGAATTTCTCTCATCTTGTCTTTGTGATCGCTACTAGAAACGTAAGTAGGCGGCAGCAAGATCATTCTGCAGTCAGCTTAAAATTGCGGACCTCTAAATTTCCTCAACAAAATTTCTCGAAAAATAAATGTCGTCTTTCCTCCAACGATCCACATTTGAGTTCCTGGAGCATTTCCGTGACGCTCGCGCATTGGTGGAACCTACCAGTAACAAACCTAGCTGCTCGCATCTGAACTGCTTCTATGTCTTCCTCTAAACTAATCCGCTGAGGGTCCCAAACACTTGAGCAATACTCCAGACGTGGTCGTACAATCTCCCAATAAACCGAAGTCGGTTGTCCGCCTTACAACCGCCCTTAAATGTTCGTTCCATTTCATATCGCCCTACAATGTTACGCCTAGATATGTGAACGACGCGACTGTATCAAGAAGCTCACTACGAATACTGTATTCGAACATTATGGGATTGTTTTTCCTACTCCTGCGCATCACCTTACATTTTTCTACATTGCGTGCTAGCTGCCATTCTTCGAACCAACTAGAAATTTTATTTAACTCATCATGTATGCTGTTACAGTCAATTAAAGACGACACTCTCCCATACACCACAGCATCATCAGCAAACATCTGCAAATTACAAGTTACTCTGTGCATCAGATCACTTATATAGAAAATAATAGCGCTCCTACCACACTCCCCTGGGGCACGCTTACGATACACTCGTCTCTGATGAACACTCGCCGTCGAGAACAACGTACTGGGTTCTATTACTTAGGAAGTCTTCCAGCCAGGCACAAATCTGTGAACCTGTTCCATAAGCTCGTATCTTCCTTAGCTGTCTGCAGGGCAGCACCGTATCAAATGCCGTTTTGAAATCGAGAAAAACACGATCTGCCTGTTGCCCTTCATTCATGGCTAGATGTCATGTGAGAAAAGGGCAAGCGAGTTTCACAAGAACGATGTTTTCTAAACCCGTGCTGATGCTGTGATGCTTCTTTCAGTGCGGCTGCACACGACGAAGGAACTCCTGACGGGAATAGAATATACAAATGGTTGTAAATCTATTTTACCAAACTGCAATGGTCATCAATCCCTAGACTTACAAACTTTAAAGTAACTTACACTAAGGACAATAAACAGTCCCATGCCCGAAGGAGGACTCGAACCTCCATCAGATAAATGAATTCAGGAAAGACTTCCTAATATTTTAATTAATTTTGGATATCAACAAATTTCGTCTCTTCAGAAACGCCTTTCTTCCCATAGCCATTCATCAATTTATGGCTTCTTTCCTTCGGCCACTGACATTATTTTGCTACCCAACTAACAAAACTGTTCTTCTGCTCTTATTGTCTCATTAATTAATCTAATTCCTTGAGCATCGCCAGATTTTCTGAAAGAAAAATTTGTAAACATCGAAAATGTTCAAATGTGGCCGTTCCCCGTCGGGGTTTCGAATCCTCCCTCGGACATGAATGTTTGTGCTGTCTTTAGCATAAATTAGTTTAGGTCTATAAGTAATTTGTAAGTTTAGGGACTGATGACCCCGCAGTTAAGTCCCATAAGTTTAACAAACATTTGAACATTTTTGCTCAAATGTTTGTAAACCTATTGGATCAAACTGCTATGGTCATCAGTCCCTAGACTTACAAACTACTTAAACGAACTTACGCTAAGGACAAAACACACGCACACGCACACACGCACACACGCACACACGCACACACACACACACACACGTAGCGCGCGCGCGCGCGCGCGCGCGCGCGCCCGCGCGCCTTAGGGAGGTGTCGAACCTCCGGCGGAAGCAACCGCCCAGTCCATAGTATAACGTCTTAGACCACGCGTGTAAACATCCAATATTAATTCAAGCTTTAGAATTCTTTTCTGAAGGCATTTGTCTGGGTTGTAGCCTTGTATCGAAGTGATATGTGCATCACAAGCATTTCGACAATAACAGAATAGAAATTTCTGAAACGTGTCGCTACAGAAGAATGCTGAAGATTAGACGGATACACCGCGTAACTAATGAGGAACCAAATAATTTGTGGCATGTCTTGACTAAATGAAAGGATCGGTTGATATGACACATTCTCATACAACAGAGTTGTAGCCTTTCCTCGACCTCAATCAATCGTAACAGCGAGCAACCAGTAAAGTTAACAGGAGAAATTTGGAAAAGTTTCTGGTTCGCCAGTGACACTGTACTTCTGTCAGAGAGGACAAAGGACTTGTGGAAGAGCAGCGAAACGGAGTCTTGCCCTCTCTGATATATTTTTTTTATTACCTTGGTTTTACATTTCGGTGTCATTTATGACCGTGTGTAACTACACAATGATAGCGTTGTCATCTGCAACCAAATAACCTGAGTGAACATTGTGAGGACTTCATACGCTATTTCTAGTGGGAAAACATAAATTTGGTAAGTGGGGATCTTTCGATCATTAGTCTGTTTTCTATTATTACATTTTTTTGCCGTACATTTTCTCTTATGTGATTTTGTGGACAACACACAAGCAGAACACACATCTTGCGTACTTTTTTCCTTCGCCATCACTTCCCACTTTGGCAAATTGGACTGCGTACACTTATAATGCGCACCTACTAGTCGGCCATCACTTGTTCTCCAGTGGAATAGCGGTGGATTTGCGCTATGTTTATATTCTCTCTCTGCCTGTGTGTGTTTGTGTGTGTTTGTGTGTGTGTGTGTGTGTGTGTGTGTGTGTGTGCGTTTCAACTGTGTCACCTTCTCTGTGTAGCTCATTTAATGTGCTAATTAATGTATTTTTACACAGAAGAAAAAACAGTCAAGAATAAAAATACTACATTGTGCAAAAATATGCAGAAAGGATCCTAAATGAGCACGAAATGTAAAATCAAGGCAATAATAAAAAATAAGACTCACTACTTTTTAGGCCTAATAAGTATACAAAGTATAGTACTAAAATGAACGTATTTTGATTTTTACAGCCATAAATAGCTGAGAAAACCAGTTGATGACTACACAGAAGTGCTGAAAAATGTTTGGGTGTAAAATAGAAATAGTGTTTTGCATATCAGGTGGACCTCATAGGCAGAGTTTTGACTTAAGACGCGGAAATCATAAGAGCTGAGCATCGAAGAAAACAGTTATCTGTACGCCACAAGCATCACAAAACGGGGGATCTTCACGACTGAGTAAAAAGTCATGAATAAAGGGGCAGTGCCCTATGCGGAAGCAAGTCAGGGACACTTCACACGCCTCAATGTTATCTACGTAGTGTGAGTGAGATATAAAGAGAGAGAGAGAGGGAAAAGTAGCGGTTGTATAACACTCTCCGTGTTACGCCATAAATTACGTTCACACCAGTAGTGTTCTCTCCACAGAGAATGGCCTGCTTTGCTCTGTTCGCTAGAAACTCTTCAGTCCAGTCACACAGTCTAATTGATATTCATTACGGTAGTATTTTATTTATTGGGCCACAGTGCGGCACCGAGTTTAATGCTTTCCGACCGTGAACCAGGGAGCTCGTATCCATTGGTGTCGGGGTCTGACGCAAACTGAGAAAACGAATAATTACACGCTGTTCTTGTAATGAGAATGTCGCCGATTTAAGTATCAATAACAGTCCTAACCACCTCTGTTCTCAGTAGAGTACTTTGTGCCATACCGTGATGCCATTTCCGTCACGCAATCACATGTTTCCATCAGTAGTAAGTCCTGAGAAAAAAGGCAGAGGTATCCTAATTTGGATACATCTCATACTATCTATCATCTTTGCAAATACGATAGGTACAGAATTTTGGAGGAGCAATGTCGTACATTGTTACACAATGTGATGAGTACTATCGACAAGGGATGTGAAATAGATTCCATATTTCTAGATTTAGATTTCTGTCTCTCTCAAGCGTCTTCTAATCAAATTGCGTGTTTTGGAATATCGCCATAGTTTTGCAATTGGATTCGTGATTTCCTGTCAGAATGTAATTGACGGTAAGTCATCGAGTGTAACAGAAGTGATATCTGACGATTCCCAGGGAAGTTTTATAGGGCCCCTACTGTTCCTTATTTTTATAAACGATTTAGGAGACAATCTGAGTAGTTTTCTTAGACTGTTGGCGGATGATGTTGTCATTTATTTGATGATGTTATCATTTTTAGGTAAGATATCTTAATTGTGCATAAATTGACAATTCACCCTTAATAAGAAGTGTGAAGTCATCCTTGTGATCACTAACAGAAATCCGTTAAGCTTCATTTAAACGATAAATCAGTCAAATCTACAAGCCTTAAGTTCATCTGAATACCTATGAATAAGAATTACGTCAACTTAAATTGGAAAATATTGTAGGGAAGGCGAACTAAAGGCTACGTTTCATTGGCAGAGTACTTATGAGATGCAACAGTTCTACTAAAGAAACTCCCTGCCCATATGCGATCCCACAAGTGGGACTGGCAGAGGATAGAGAGAAAGTTCAGAGAAGGGCAGCTCATTTTGTATTATCGCGATAAAGGTCAGAATGTGTCACGGAAATGATGCACGAGTTGGGGTGGAAATCATTCAAAGAAAGGCGTTATTCGTTGCGGCGAGATCTATTTGCGAAATTTTTTTTACCTACTTGCTCTTCTGAATGCAAACATATTCTGTTAGCACCCACCTACTTAGGGAGCCATGACCATAATAATAAAATAAGAGAAACCGGAAAGATTTAGGTGTTCCTTTTTCCCGCGAGCTATTATAGAATGGAACTTTAGAGAAATCTAAAAGCGGTTCGATGAACCCTCTGCCATGCATTTCAATGTGACTTACGGACTATCTATGTAGATGTTGATGTAGATATAGAGGTAGAAGTTATTGCACTTGAAAGGGGCGTACATCCGCCAATATTGACTGCTGCCCACACCATTCGTCCACCACCTTAATATGGTGATGTTTCCTCCACGTGATCAGGATTGTTCAGTGTTCCACGTTCTCTCAGGATGAGGGAACGACGATTGTCCGACTGAACACAAAACTTGACTCATCTGTGAACAGAACCCGGCGCCATTCGTTGCGACTTCAATCCTGATATTCCTCCGCCTCCCAGTGTTTGCGAGCTGAATGCTGTCGTTGTTTGAGACACGCGCAATAGGACTCCGTGCGTAGAAGCCACATTTCCGAAGGCAATTTCTGACTGTTGATATTGACTGTTGCTGCCGGGAGGATGCTCTGCAGCTGAGTTCCATTTAGTCTTCTGTGTCGGGTCGTTAACTGGAAATAACGGTCATATTTTTCTGATGTTCGACGTTGTCCTTGCCTTCTTTTAACGATTCCTGCTGTCTAAAATAGCGTGCAGGTCCTGGAAATTACACTGTGTCACTTCATAAGCTGCAGCCACCTTCAAAATGTTTGTTTGTAAATCTATCGGACTCTACTGCTCGATCATGAGTCCGTAGCTTGCAAACTACTTAAACTAAGGTAACCTAACCTAAGGACAACACAATCACCCATGCCCGAGAGGGGACTCGATCGGCCGCGCGCACCGCAGCACGGCGCCCCAGTACGCACGGCTAATCCGCCGCGGCGCAGCCACCTCCCTCTGTGTTTGTTCCGCCCCCAACCTTCCTGTGGCTCTCCACGTCATATATTCGGGTATGTCTCGTTGCTGTTGCATTGCAGTATCTGCCCACTACGCTACCTCAATTCAACTGTTTGCCAAACGAATTATACAGATTAAACACAAGTCAACAACAACACTGTCTGGTGCAACTTTCTGTTATTACCACTGTCTCATTTCCCGTAATGTCGTTGTCTCCACTCTGTAGAACCGACAGAAAGACGTTGAACCATTTTAGTCCATTTTGCCGATGACAATCCTTCAGAACTTGGGTATCTCAAAAATGTTCAAATGTTTGTAGAGTCTATGGGACTTAACTACGGGGTCATCAGTCCCTAAACTTATGAACTACTTACAACTAAGGACGGCACAAATATCCATGCCCGAGGGGGGATTCGAACCCCCGACCGTAGTGGCTGTGCAGACCGTGACTGGAGCGCCTCAGTCTCCTTTGCCACAGCGGCCGGCTTGGGTATCTCAACTGATCCCTTAATTCTTTAGAACAGTGTACAAATTGTGGCTTCGCCGACGTGAAAAATGTTTACAGCTGCAGGGAGATTACGATGAAAAGTGACAAAAGTTCCATAATGCATAGTTTCGCGGCGATTTTTGCTGATAAAATTCCTTGACGTACTTGACAGGCGTAAAGCAACTGGATGCCTGAGCCATAGTGGCTACCGGAAACCCACATATCACGGACCAGTATCTGCATGCCACGAGCCACTACCACCCATCATAAAAATGATCTGTTCTAAGGACGTTGTTGCACCGAGCAGAAGTAGTCTCAGACAACGAACATTTGCAGCAGGATCTGAGCCACGTATGGAAAGTGTTCAAGAAAAACGGGTACAGCAACCGCCAGATTTCACAAGACGTCCGTCCGAAGACACGCATCCAGGGGACAATCGCGGAGTAGACAAAGAAGCTTGCATTTTTGCCGTTTTGTGGTGCGGTAACGGGAAAAATTAGCCGGCGCTCAAGAGACAAGAGATGGACTCGGTCTTCAGGCCTCCTACACAATTACAACAACTGATGAGACCTGTGAGATATGATCTAGGCCTTACAAAGCCAGGTGTCTCCAAGATACCGTGTGGGTGTGAACAGTTCTAAATGGGGCGACAGTGCGTAATACTGTACAGCGCTATGTTGAACATGAAAGATGTTTTCGTTATCCCGAGAAATCAGCAATTGCGAAAACAACGCATTGCTTTCGATGAGACATCAGTCAGTACCAGAACAAATACTTTCTGGGATAGCGTAATGAAAGGGGTGATTGAAGTTAAAATATCTGAAAAAACTCTTAATAAAGACGGCGGCTTGTAGTTGAGCACAGCTTGGGACCTGGGCATCGACGGTTGAAGCGGGTGCGGCAGGCACGCGACCAAAACAATGCCATATATGGCGATGCGACGGAGCACCAGTGACGTCACAGGAAGCCGCGCAACTATATAAGGACGGCAGTAGCATCTAGCTGTCTTCTTAGAAACTGAATGAGCCTTTGAAAAAATTTAGCACGAAGGGCTATTATACGAACTTATGAACATTGGCATCCCATCCAAAGCAGTACGTATAATTCAAACCTTACTAACAGATAGATGCTGCAGTGTTCACGTCAACAATTCCATCTCTGAACTCTCCATCCCACAAGCAGGAGCAGCACAGGGAGGCGTTCTATTCCCCCTGCTCTACACCATATACACTACAGACGTACAGACTATTAATAAACCATTCTAAAACCTTTCCGTGTATGCAGACGACACAACTTACTGGTGCTCATCCCCAACAACGAATATCATACAATGACATGCCACTGTATTCCTCAACGAACTAGAGACCTGGATGAAGAAATGGAGAATCATAACCAACCCTGACAAGACACAGACCGTCCTTTCAACACTGAAATCTTAGTATGAAACGAACACAAAAGCCCCAAAAGCTCAACTTTAACCTTTGGTACACGAGACTATTAGACAATATAAAATACCTTTGAGTTTACTTTAACCAGTACCTCAACTGAAAAACTCAAATACAACACATACTTGAGAAATTTATGGAAATAAAAACTAATAAGACTAGTATACGGACATTTCCACGGCTGCAGCAATACTACAGCAATCAACTCATACATAACATACATAAAACCTGTCATAGAATATGCTTCTGCCCCATTTGCAGGAATAACTAAATATGCACTAGAAAAATACTACGCGATCGAAAGAAGACTACTAAGGGGCATACTTAAACTCCCCTGGTTAACACACAGAACCGAAGTGTACACTGCAGCAAAACTACTCCCACTTCAAACTGGACTCGCTCAAGTTCGTGCCAGATATGGATGACATATTATACGTAACCGACCAGAAATGACATCAATATTCACCAATAGACCAAGATTAAACGCCAAACACAAATACAAATAGCGCTCCCCCTGCCCAACAATTGCCCACAACACTAAACACTTCTACGAAGACTTTGAATAGGAAATGATACGTCTACTACAAAATTCCACTCTTCGTTCCCCCCTTTCCCCCCTAAATGAAGATGAAAATGGGTAATAAATGAATCCATGAAACAATTAGTTTCAACCCGTATCTTCTTCACTCAATTCCGCGACACCCGTCTCAACGAACGTGTTGTTATATATAATTACAAATAAAATTGTATAATTGAATACAGGGTATCCCAGCTATCTTGCTCATCCAAAATATCTCTGGATAACAACAGCTGTTGTAAAACGACTTTCACTTGTATCAGTGTAAGGCTGGTGGTCATGAATGTATATATTTTGAAACATTCTAAAAGGAAAGCATGTGTGTTTTTAAAACAAACTTTTTTAAATTGACACCCTATATTATTTCTTCCGCAATCTGTATCATGACAAATCACATAAAAAAGGAGCTTATTGCATCACAATACGCCAGTTACATCCCGAGATATTGCGAAGCGAAGTTGACGCTTGGAATACTCAGGCGAGGAGGCTATGCTTCTCAGGAAGTGCGCTAGCCGCGCGTTTCGCGTATTCCAAGCATCAACTTCGCTTCGCAATATCTCGAGATGCAACTAGCGTATATGGATGAAATTAACGCCATTGTTTATTTGATTTGTCATGTTATAGACCGCTGAAGAAATAATATAGGGTGTCCATTTAAAAAAATATAAGTTTGTGTTAAAAAACACATATGCTTTCGTTTTAGAATGTTTCAAAAGATGCACATTCATGAGGCCCAGCCTTACATTGATTCATGTGAAAGTCGTTTCACATTAGCTGTTGTTAAAGAGATATTTTGGGTGAGCAAGATAGATGGGACACCCTGTATACAACAATCAATACAAATATAACTGCCGGCCGCGGTGGCCGAGGGGACTGAGGCGCTTCAGTCACGGTCTGCACGGCCACTACGGTCGGGGGTTCGTATCCCCCCTCGGGCATGGATATTTGTGCCGTCCTTAGTTGTAGGTAGTTCATAAGTAGTTTGTAAGTTTAGGGACTGATGACACCGTAGTTAAGTCCCTTAAGCTTAACAAACATTTTTTGTAACATTTTTGTAAACAAAATACAACTGTATAAACGTATATATTGCAAATTGTAAGTGAAAATAGGAATATAAGAACAAATGTAAAGCTTAAAACAAATGTAATAAAGGAAAAGCTTAGACATAGGCCACAAAGAGCCTGCGAGCTCACAACCGGACTGCCCTCCCCCCTAAGAAATGGTAAAAAAACCTCGGCAGTCACCACTTGACAATGACCGAAAAGATCTTGGTCGAAAGCTCGTGGATATCAAACCACTTGACGCGGCGAAAGCTCGGGGGAATTTCGTCAGAAGTTTCATAGTTTGCAAGTGGTTATATTGTGAGAAAAACAATACGAGGTAGTGTAACTGGAATGGTGGAATGGATGTGTTGGACTACTTTCTAGGCCCTACAAACAACAGTTACTTTCTATTCGTAATGGCGCTGAGCGGAGCATAACTAGGCAGTAAAAGATGCATTACAGGTAGGCGGGAAGGAAGCGCAGAATGGTTAGTGAGTGGACGGCATGAAGCGGCATAGCAGGGGACGGCGTGGGAGCAGCGCGCTGTGGCCGGCGGCGGAACGCGAGCGGGGGCACCGTTAGTGGGCCGGGGACCCGGTTACCCGCAGCTGTAGCCGGAACGCGGCCGGCCACCGCTGCCTGTGCCTGCACTGGCACACTTCCGTGGCCCGCTGCACCTGCTAGACTCACTGCCGCTTTTACCTGCAGGCACAGGGCCGCTGTGCCACCACACGCATCCATTATGAAGGAAGGAAGCTTGGAGTTTAACGTCTCGTCACAGCATGGTCATTAGAGACGGGCATGCATTGTTGTTGTTGTTGTTATTGCTATGGTATTCAGTCCGGAGACTGGTTTGATGCAGCTCTCCACCCTACTCTATCCTGAGCAAGCCTTTTCATCTCCTCACAAGAACGACAACCCACATCCACTTGAATCTGCTTACTATACGTGTCTCTTGGTCTCCCTCTGCGATTTTAACCCCAAACACTCTTCCCTCCAATGCTAAATTTACGATTCCCCGATGTCTAAGAATGGGTCCTACCAAGCGATCCCTTCTTTTGGTCAGGGTATGCCAAATATCCTTTTCTCACCTATTCTGTTCAGTACCTCTTCATTAGTTATGCGATCTACCCATCTAATCTTCAGCATTCTTCTGTAGCACCACATTTCAAAAGCCTCTATTCTCTTCCTGTCCGCACTGCTTATCGTCCATGTTTCACTCCCGTACAAGGCAACACTCCACACAAATGCCTTCAGAAAAGACTTCCTTACACTTAAATTAATATTCGATGTTAGCAAACTTCTCTTTTTCAAAATTGCTTTTCTTCCCATTGCCATTCTGCATTTTATATCCTCTGTACTGCGACTCATCTACCAACTTCATTGTTTCGTTACCTAATCTAATTCCTTCAGCATCGCCTGATTTTCTAAGACCGCATTCCATTATTTTTGTTTTGCTCTTGTTAATGTTCATTTTATACGCTCTCTTCAACACACTGTCCATTCCATTCAACTACTCTTCCAGGTCCTTTGCTGTCTCTGACAGAATTACAATGTCATCAGCAAAACGCAATGTTTTTTATTTCTTCCCCCTGAACTTTAATCCCTATTCCAAATTTTTCCTTGCTTTCCTTCACCGCCTGCTCGATGTACAAATTGAATAACATCGGAGAAAGGCTACAACCCTGTCTTACTCCCTTCCCAACTGATGCTTCTCTTTCATGCCCTTAGAGTCTAATAATTGCGGTCTGGCTTTTGTACAAGTTGTAAATAACTCTCCTTTCCCTGTATTTTACCCCTGCTGACTTCAGAATTTGAAAGAGTGTATTCCAGTCAACATTGTCAAACGCTTTCTCCAAATCTACAAATACTAAAGATGTATGTTTGCCTTTCCTTAATCTATCTTCTAAGATAAGACTAAAGTGAGTATTGCCTCCCGGGTTCCTACGTACCTCCTGAACGCAAACTGATCTTCCCCGAGGTCAGCTTCTACCAGCTTTTCCATTCTCCTGTAGATAATTCGTTTTAAAATTTTGCAACCATGACTTATCAAATTGATGGTTCTGTAATTTTCACACCTGTCTGTACCTGATTATGCGTTATGTGGTCAAAAGTACCCGGACACCTGGCTGAAAAAGACTAGTTCGTGGCGCCCTCCATCGGTAACGCGGAATTCAATATGGTGTAGGCCCACTCTTAGCATTGACAGCTTCCACTCTCGCAGGCATACGTTCAGTCAGGTGCTGGAAGGTTTCTTCTCCACGGAGCTCTGCACTGAGGATAAGTATTGATGCAGGTGAGGCCTGGCACGAAGTCAGCGTTCCAAACATACAAAAGGTGAATGAAACTTTCACTCTGCAGCGGAGTGTGCGCTGATATCAAATTTCCTGGCAGATTAAAATTGTGTGCCGGAACCGGGACTCGGACTTGGGAGGCGAGGTACTGGCGGAAGTAAAGTTGTGAGGCGGCACCGTGAGTCGTGTCGGGATAGCTCAGTCGGTAGAGGGCTTGCCCGCGAAAGACAAATGTCCCAGGTTCGAGTCCCGATTACGGCACACAATTTTAATCTGCCAGGAAGTTTCATACAAAAGGTGGTCGATACGATCGTAGGCGTAACCAGAATTTCATTTCGGGAGGGGTTTTCAACAAATGAAAATCGTAAAATATGACTTGTTTCTTTAGTAATATAACAGAAAACAGACATCAGTGGCTATCGATTTTCTTCGGACGAAGAGGTACACTGTCTTGCCTCCCAATAGGATAAATCTCTTTACAGTTATGGCGATTATTTTCGGAATAATGAACATTTTGCCAAAGATTTTTCCATCTATCAATTTGTCATTTTATTGCCCGCTGTGTATCGCCCAGTTACATCTACAAAAAGAAAATTAAATGTTTGTGACTTAACTTCTTTGGTCATTAGTCGCTAGGTTTACAAACTACTTAAAGTAAGGTAAACTAACCTAAGGACATGCCCCAGGGAGGCGACGGCGAGCAACCGTGCGCTTCCCAGCAAGGCGCCTTAGAACTTTAGGCCATTCCACCGCGGCCTCGATCTGCAGGACGATAGCAGGACTTAATTCAAGTACAGTTATAAAGTCCTGTCTGGAACAAAACAAACTTCTCGCTGAAAGTAAACTCGAATGCGGTACTATTGTTGAAATCCAACGGCCGCATCCTTCGCATAATTAATCTCTTACTATTGGTTGTCGCCCAAACACGTTGTTTCTAATATAGCTACTCTGATTTCCCTTTATCCTTATGGCACCTAATTCTGTTTGCAACTCGTCAATAGTATTCGGATGGTTTCTGCTTCTTGCAGCACCTGCCAACCGGCTTACAAACAAGACAAGTGGTTTCCTTATCTCTTCCCTCAAACGTAAATTGAAACGTAAAAAATCAGTTCCGTTTCGTGATGTACTAAACATCATTCCTGAAGATTCATTAACCGCGTCCTCAGACCGCGTCCATAGTAGACTCTGCTCGTAATGGGACACTAGTTCTTGATATCAGTAATAGACTTTTGAACGCACAGGATAACCTTGAATAGCAAGAAAGCAGTCACAAATAATTTGAAGAAAAGACGGAAGGACAGCCGATTTCTTTCGTGAGGATTATTAAAAGACAGAAAATCAGTTCATCACATTGCACACATTAAGCGTTCATTGCAGTTTTAAAAGGCTTTAATTTGAGATAAAAATTATATTGGAGATTTTAAGATCCTTTTTGTCACTCTCTTATTAGCATTCTCAAAATTTCTGGGGGGTTTGAACCCCTAAAACTCCCGTCCGGCTACGCCCATGTATAGGATTCGTGTCAAGACTCTACATGCCAGTCCACTACAGGAATGTTATCGTCGTGTAACCACTTCAACACAGGCCGTGCATTATGAACAGTTGCTCGATCTACATCTACATAAATACTCGGCAAGTCACAGTGAAGTGCAGGGCAGTCGGTACATCGAACCACTTGCATGATGTTTCTCTACAGTTCCAATCTCTAATCACTAGTATCACTGAAAGTGGGCCTTTGCCCGACTTCCGAAAAATACATATTAAAAACAGCGTCCAACAATTTACAAGAAAGCTGTATCAACAGAAAGAACATTACATTCGTTGCCTGTGAGATAACGAATAGTTTTGTTAGAGTTCTTGTTGAGGGAGGTTCACGGGAGTTGCCAGAATATTTTTAATTGGAAGGGGGTCGCCAGAATACTTTAATGGGAAGGGGGTCACATATTGCATAAGACTGAAAATAACAATTTAGCAACGCGAGGCGTTAATGGCCTACCAGGATCATCTCCAGATGAATTTCCTTATATTTACCTTAAAATCTAATTTCATCCTGCACTTCACAAGTTATAGTTTTCGAAGTCGTCGTTAACCGTCATTCACACAAATGCAAATGTTTGTAAAGCTTATGGGACTAAACTTACAAACTACTTATCAACTAGCTTATCCTAAGGACGGCACAAATATCCATGCCCGAGGGGGGATTCGAACCCCCGACCGTAGTGGCCGTGCAGACCGTGACTGGATCGCCTCAGTCTCCTCGGCCACCGCGGCCGGCATTCACACATAAACAACTAAAACATAACTATTAATCTGTGTGCCGTCGGGGATTAGAGTCTTCCCCCCCTTCCTGCTTGTGTTACACAGTTTACAGATGAAATCTGCTTGAAAGCTGTCGTTATTGTGTGGGTATGTGATCTGATGGTTTCATTGAAGCTGATATTTTTGGAGGACGTATTTTAAATCACTGTTTTAACGATACCCGTTTTCTGAACCTAATTTTCTTTTCTTCTGTTCCAGGTGAGTACCCAGTGTTGAATGCCTCTGCACCATGCAAGTCTTACCTGGTGAGTTGTATTCAGTTTTTCTCTCGTTCCACGACGATTTTCAAAGCCATACAACACGAAATAGCGCAGAAAACTGTAACTGGTGAAACTGGAAAGTTTTATGGACCACGGCCTTATAACCCGGAAGTTCTACCAGCAACTGTTAACACTGCGCCACCTCGCTCGGTTTCGGGATATGCCAGAAACTCCTTGTCTCCAATTCTGTTGAGCACCTCCTCATTACTTATACGATCTTCATCATTCGTCTGTAGCACCACATTTCAAAAGCTTCTATCATCTTTTTGTCTGAACTCCTTATCGTCCACGTTTCACTTCCATACAATGCTACACTACAGCCAAATGCTTTCAGAAAGGACTTCCTAACATTTAAATATTGGATGTCAACAAATTTCGCTTCTTTAGAAACGCTTTTCTTCCCATATCCATTCTGAATTTTATATCTTCTTTACTTCGGCTATCAGAAGTTATTTTGCTACCCAAATAACAAAACTCATCTACTATTTTACTGTCTCATTACCTAATCTAATTCCTTCAGCATCACCTGATTTTCTGACATTACATTCCATTACCCTCGTTTTACTCTTGTTAATGTTCATCTTATATCTTCATTTCAAGACACTGTTCATTCCCTTTAATTGGTCTTCCAGGTCCTTTGCTGTCTCTGGCAGAATTACTATATCATTAGCAAACCGCAAGGTTTTATTCCCTCTCCCTGGACTTTAATTCCCTCTCCAAATTTATCCTTGTATTCCTTCATTGCCTGCTCAGTGTACAGATTGAACAAATTTGGGACAGGCTACAGCCCTGTCTTACTCCCTTCCCAACCACTGCAACCTTTTCATGCCCTTCAAATATAACTTCTGTCTTGTTTTTGTATACTGTATTTTAACCCTTCTACATTCAGAATTTGAAAGAGTTTATTCCAGTCGACATTGTCAAACGCTTTCTCCAAATTTGTAAAAGCTAGAAATGTAGTTTTGCCTTTCCTTAACCTATGTTCAAACTTCTAATATAAGTCGTAATGTGAGTATTGTGTCCCGTGTTCGTACATTTCTCCTAAATCCAAACTGATCTTCCCCAAAGTCGATTACCCCAGCTTTTCAAATCAAATGTTTGTAAATCTATGTGACTTAACTACTCTGGTCATCAGTCCCTAGGCTTACAAACTACTTAAACTAACTTATGGTAAGGACAACAAATTCACCCATGCCCGAGGGAGGACTCGAACCTCCGACAGCGACCAAACCCACATTTATAACACAGACTAATAGTTTCAAATTACAAAGATTATAAGATACATGACAGAAGAACGCTAGTTGCTTTCCGCATGACCGGTATTTTAGTCGGGGAATTGGAGGTATACATTAAAGATGACGAATAAACGCCGGCCGCGGTGGCCGAGGGGACTGCGGCGCGCCAGTCACGGTCTGCACGGCCGCTACGATCGGGGGTTCGAATCCCCCCCTCGGGCATGGATGTTTGTGTCGTCTTTAGTATAACGTAGTTCGTAAGTAGTTTGTCAGTTTAGGGATTGATGACCCCGCAGTTAAGTCCCTTAAACTTAAGAAACATTTCAACATTTGATTTGAACGAATAAACGGGTTAATAATCATTACCAGTAGCGCAGCCAGGATTTAGTTCTGGGGGGAGGGCTCATTTTTTTAAAAATAAAGCCCATTGAATTTATTAATCTACGACTTATTTTTACACTTTTTATTATTTAACCAATTACAATTCGAAAACAGTTGCACAAGAAATAAAATGAGTAAGCTCGCATTAATTTGAAAGTGGAAGAGGAGCAACTTGGTGCAAATGGAGTGTATATAATCAGTTCGTAAAATAATTAAGCAGCTTCTCTATTACTAGCCAAAGAGAAAGATTTTTCCAGTTTAATTAATATGAGACTATGTGTAAAAATTGAACTAAAATAACACTATTGTCGTCACATATGACCAATCGGCTCGTAACTTCAGCATAGCAGTAACAATAGCGGCAGCATCAAAGATGGTCGCAGCGGCATTCAAACCTGTCACAGTAACAGCAGCACATGTTCTCAGTGGCGGCATCACGTTGGCGATCCAGTCACGTTCACTTGTGCTCAAAGCTCTGGCGTTTACGCACGAATGGTCCGGAAGCAAGACAATGGGGCTACTACGCACCTCGCCTTGCGCGTGCGCAAATCCTCCCTGAAGGCAATTTTGGCGCATTGCATATTCATCGAAAACACATCTTATTTGGTAAAATATATTAAAACTACAAATTAAAGACGCATCACCTGTAAAAGCCTTCAGAAGATCCGATCATGAATAACAATGAAGTCACTACTCTCCACCTAGCAGGAATAGCCGTATTATTAGCGGCAACGCGCTGCATTGTCGAAGGTTGTGGTTCGAGAATGACTGCATGCAATTTTTTTTAAATCCAAACTTCTTTTTAACAGAAACGGAAACAACAATGACTATTATTTTGTTACTTGCCAAATATCTTTGGACGTTTGATTTTGAGGGTAAATGACATTTGTACTGTTCGTTGTAACAGATATTTAACTCATTGAAAGGATGTGGGGTAGAGAAACCTTTGCGCATGCGTAACGTTAGGAGGGGGTATTGCTTACAGTATCACGTGACCCGAAGATAGCTTGTCTCTTCATCGTAACAGAATCATTTTGTTACAGTCACTTAACAGTGTAATTAGTTACTTACTTACTGTGTTTCATTGTTCAGGAGCATATTCATATGTTCTTTGTGTTCCTCATCAAAGAAAAAGAACAACGTTAAGTATCTTATAGGAAAAATCACTCAGCTTTAAGCTTGGAACAAAAGTGTGAAATACAGAAGCTTGGTAGGCCGACGCCCCTGCTCGAGTTGAAGTAAGCGCAAACTAGCCGAGGTACCATACTTCCCTGTATTGGTGATGAGAGTGCGGTGTTATTCGGGTGTAGTTCTTGCCAGTTTTTTTAATAGCTATAATTTTTATGATTTAATGCCAACAATAAAAAAGCGTGAGCTCGGTAAAGCGAAAAGGGGCTTCAACGGAAATAATTATCCTCTGAGTATGAAGCAGCAAAACCAATACCAAAAATCATGGAGTGTATACTTAAAATTACTTATCATTACATTAATCTCCCTCTCCCCTCCAAATGAAAATATATGCTATAGTCGCTACTAACTGTTGCATTCATTAGTTCCATCAATAAGAACACTCAACAAGGCCAAGAGGAGAATCTTGTGACGCAACCAAGGGGAGGGGGTACTGTGGGGCTGCAACGCCCCAAGACTAGATTTTAAAAAAAAAAAAAAAAAAAAAAAAAAAAAAAAAAAAAAAAAAAAAAAAAGAGAGAGAGAGAGAGAGAGAGAGTTTTCCTAATCTACTATTACCAAATTCGCCAGATATAAGATGTACCCCCTTTCCATCTTTTTAATTTTGGACTTTAAGACATTTAGCCCCCTACCCAGTCCAAAATCCTAACTTCGGTTTGGGGTAATTTGTTAGAATGTCACAATCAAGTATTCGCAGCGGCAAAGTACATTCAAATAACGGAGAGAAAACTCGTGCGCCTGTCGCTGCTGGAGACTGTAAGGTGCTGCCATCTACCGGTCCAGTAATCAACTACGACGAATTCGTGCTTGCAGCTTCGCGCGTGATTTAAGATCCCGAAAAGAAGTTTTTGTCTACGGTGAAGTATTTTGTTCGCGTACGAAATTAAACACGTTAAAGCAGTCTGATATTTGGAACCATAGCGACAAGATGCAGCTTCGATCCGTCTGCAGTTTTTCCACCAGATGACGTGGCTACGCGCAGTCTCCGTTGGCCTGTGTATCTTAAGACCAAACAATGTAATAATTAATCTGAAAGAGATGTAAATTCGTGTAACACTGATTTCATCACTGTTATAATTCTTAGAGCCACTTGTGACAGCTGGAATTGGTGGCAGCGTCTTTCATATTTAACGTACTTTTGATTTGAGACTGATTTCAAACACGAAACCAAGATTAACGGAATGGAAAAGCCAAGAGTGTCAAAATGTTGACGGGTTTTACGTCAAGCGACAAATAGATAACATTTATGCGAATGAGATGTATACGTGTACTGCGTTTCTGAACCATACACACCACACGGTGTTTCACAATCCATGTCAAGCCTTTTTGGAAGACTTATAGTGGATCACGTTTTACATAGGAACCCATGTCATTGCTGAACGCCCAACACTACCGTAACATAATTAGCTTAACAAGCTCCTCTACAGACGCTACATAGCTCATTAAGTTCCTTACCACATTCAGTCAGTGTTTTAAAGTGCCATATGCCTTAAATATATTCTTCTTAGTCTGTTTTGATAAGTGATTCCACAGTATCTGTTGTAGATTCTTAATCATGTTCTTTAGTTTCCCTATCTTCTTCCTTATGTTTTTCTTATCCCTTCCATCTTTACCAAATAAGGCCATAAATATTCGTAGATATTCATCTTCACTCACATATTTTGAGTAATAACTTCTAAAATCCATTTAACATATTTTTCAATTCACCTCTCAAGCATAAGACTCATGTCCTAATTTTCTGCTATTTATCATCTGCAAAGAGAATGGCATGTAGACAGATGCCTGCCTCCGAGACGTATTGCTATCGGTCTACATTTTCTAATCCAATGTTGCACAGCCGCACTCAAGTATATTGTAAATAAAGTGGGTGAAAGACAGCAGCCTTACTTCACTCCATTTTGTTATTAAAAATGTGTCAGAGGTACAATTTACGATTTGTGCTATGGCCTTATTATTTATACATGCTTTTTATTTCATTTATGTATCTTTTACTTATTCCAAATTTCTCTAAAACGGGCCATAGTTTCGGGAGTAAGCCCGAGTCAAAAGTCTTTCGCAGATCTACAAAATTAGATTGACAAAAAAGAAAAAAAAATCTGCTATGATTTTGAAAGTGAATATATTGTCTGTGAAAGATTTTCTTGCTATAAAACCATGTTTCTGTGCAGAGTCATTAATCTCTTCCTCTATTCTAGTTTTCAAAACTTTTCCATACAATAGTAGATGTTGTGCTTATACCTCTAAAACTACTGCAAACTTTTCTATCTCCCTTCTTGTAGATCGAAGAAATATGGGAAACTTTCCAATCCTTTGGTAAATCCTCTCCCATTTAACATTTATTAAAAATTGCAGCCGCGGCGGAGCGGCCGAGCGCATTGAGGCGCTAAGCTGTGGTGCGCGAGGCCGTTCCCCGTCGGGGGTTCGAATCCCCCTTCGGGCATGGATGTTTGTGCTGTCTTTAATATAAGGTAGTTCATAAGTAATTTATAAGTTCAGGGACTGATAACCCCTCAGTTAAGTCCCATAAACTTCACAAACATTTGATTTTGAAAAATTGCAGAAATTATTTCTAAAGTTCTCGATCTAACATATTGTAGTAACTAGATAAGATCTCTTGGACCTGATGCTTCATAATTTTTCTTTTCTCGCAGTTCTTCCTTCACCTCCTTCATATTAATATCTTCTGTTGTGTCATTTCCTAATTCTTCACCACTTAATTTAGTATCAAAATATTCTACGTTAGTTTCCGTCAATAAATCACTTTAGTAATCTTCCCATGCATCATGAGGGATATTTGGTTGCTCTTCCATGAGTGCAATATCCAGCTCTGAAACCTATGTGAGAGGTGCTGGTCTGGGTGAAATGCGTCTGCCAAGTGTATGCCAGACCTGCTCAATCGTGTTTAAGTCCGGTGAAAAGCTGACCACACCATTCGTTCAATTCTCTCAACTTCACGGATATAGTCCACCAGTGCAGGTTTGTGGGGACGAGGCCATTCTGGACGACATAGAGGTCCGTGCGTCCTCCAATATTGACTCCTGCCCACACCATTCCTCAAAAATGTTCAAATGTTTGTAAATCTATCGGACCAAACTGCGTTGTCATCAGTCCGTAGCTTACAAACTACTTAAACTAAAGTAAACTAACCTAAGGACAACACACACATAACCATGCCCCAGGGAGGACTCTAACCTCCGACGGTGAGCAGCCGCGCGCTCCGCAGCGAGGCGCCTTAGACCGCTCGGCTACTCCACCGCGGCACCATACCTCCACCACCATGATACGGTGATGTTTCCTTGTTACCTACATATAAGCAGGATTGTTCCGAGTTTCATGCTCTCTACAGATGAGGTAACGACGATCGTTCGACAGGACACAATATCTTGACTCATCTGTGAACTGAAACCGATGCCATTCGTTACGACTCCAATCCTGATGTTCCTCCGCCCTGTTTCTGCGGGCTACACGGTGTCGTGGTTTCAGTGGGACACACCATAGGCCTCCGTATGTAGAACCCACATTCCCGAAGCGCTTTCGGACTGTTTGTTATTGCGCGTCCTATTGCTGCCTGGAGGGTGCGTTGCAAATGTTCAAATGTTTGTAAAGCTTATGGGATTTAACTGCGGAGTCATCAGTCCCTAAACTTACAAACTACTTATGAACTATATTATACTAAAGACGGCACAAACATCCATGCCCAAGGGGGGGGGATTCGAACCCCCGACGGGGAACGGCCTCGTGCATCGTAGCATAGCGCCTCAATGCGCTCGGCCACTCCGCCGCGACAGGGTGCGTTGCCGCTGAGTTGCATTCAGCCTCCTGTATCGACGAGCTGTCAACCGGTCATCTCTTGCTGATGTTACCTGCGGACGACCTTGGCCTTGAATTCTTTTAACGGTTCCTGTTGACTGAAATTGCGTCCATGTCGCGGACATTAGACTTCGGAACACTGCAATAGCTGTAGCCACCTCCCTCTGTGTCTGTGCCATTTCCAACCTTCGAGTAACTCACTTCCTTGTTGCATTGCACTAATTGCTCACTACACTATCTGAACCCAACTGCGTGTGTAATTCGTTTGGTAGAGCAAATACAAGTCAACACCAAGCCCCTTTAAAGCAACTTTCTGTTACTAGAACTGTCGCAGCAGCCGTAATATTGTTATCTCCACTCGTTAGAACCGACAGAATGATGTCGAACCATTTTAGTTTATTCGTTCTATGACAATAGTTCAAAACCTAGATATGTCACCTGATCCCCTAATTGTTTTGACTAATGTACTTCTTTTGAACGTTACGAAACGCCTCGAAGAGAACGATCTGATACCCTTAGTCCAGACAGATTCAAAACGTATCGTCCTTGTGATACAGAGCTAGCTCTGAAGTGATGACTGCTACCGACAAGGGGTATCAAATCGATTCGGTCTTTTTAGATTTTCGGAAGGCTTTTGACACTGTACCTCACAAGATGATTCTTATGAAATTCCGTTTTAATGGACGGAAAGTCGTAGAGTAAAACAGAAGTGATATCTGAGGTTCCCCAGGACATCTACTGTTCCTTGTCTTCATAAACGGCCACTACGGCCGGGGGTCCGAATCCCCCCATCGGGCATGGATATTTGTGCCGTCCTTAGTGTTAGCTAGTTCATTACTAGTTTGTAAGTTTAGGGGCTGATGACCCCGAAGTTAAGTCCCATAAGCTATACAAACTTTTGAACTTTTTTTTTCTTCATAAACGATTTAAGAGACAATAAGACTACTTGAGCAGTCCTCTTCGGCTGTTTACGGATGATTCTGTCGTTTATCGTCTAGTGAATCATCGGTGGATCAAAACCAACCGAAAAACGATTTAAAAAAGATATGGTACAAAACTATACAATTGACTCTAAATAATTAAGTGTGATTTCTTGTGTATGAGCACTAAAGCAATATAAATAATATAGATCAGTCAAATCTAATAGCCATAAATTCACGAAATACCTAGGAATTGTAATCACGAATATCATAAATTGGATAGAACACACAGAAAATTTCATGGCCAAGGTAAACCAAAGGCTGCGATTCATTGGCAGGACGGCTACAGACTGCATACGCTACACTTACCTGTACTGCTTTGGAGTGTTGCTTCATGTGTTGTAACCTTACCAGATGAGAATGACGGAGGAAATAGAAAAAGTTCAGAGGAGGACAGATCGTTTTGTATTGCCGCAATGCAGGTGATAGAGTGATACAAATATGATGCACGAGTTGGGATGGAAATCATTAATAGAAATACGTTATTCGTTTCCACGAGACCGATTCGGGATATTCTTCACCAACGTTTTTCTCCGAATGTGAACCTAGTTTCTTGGTACCCACACACATACATACATACATACATACATACATAGAAAGACATGATTATCATAATAAAATAAATCAGCTCTAAAACGGAAAGATTTAGGTGTTCATTTTTCCAGCGCGCTATTCGTGAATGAAACAGTATAAAAATAGTCTGGAAACGGTCTGATGAACCCTCTTCTAGACACTTAAATGTGACTGTCAACTAGCTATTTATAAGTAGATGTCGATGTAGGCGGACACCACAGAATAAAATGTGGCGCAGAATGCTGGAAGCAGTAACATCAGTGTGAGATGGCCAGAAAAGTACAGTGTGTTCGAAAGTAGACTGGCCACTGGATGTACCTGAATATGTATTTTATGATTCAGTTTTTGTTAGGCTACATATGTCTCTCTTAAGCCTGAATGCTGTTACTTATTCATGAGGACGAGCCTTGCGAACAGATGATGTCTCTCACAGTAACAACTTCACATTCACCAACAGCAGGCTACTGACTCTGTTTGGATAGAATCACTCGGTATCAGTTGCATTACTGAGGGTTACCTTATAGCGGTAAAGCGAGAGAAAGAGATTTTTTTCAAACGCACAATTGTGTTCCATTTATATTGGTTATTGTGTTGTTGGCATGTTCTTCTTTAAGTTCCATTCCAATTTATTCTAAAATCTTCCTAAGCATCTACTAAGACATTCTGTCTCGTAATAGAAACACTTTTTTCAAATGTACAGATGCTTACTGTCTTCAAGTACAACAGATTCATGTTTTTTCTTTATTTTGATGATTAATAATGTACGTGTTTGTATTTCAATAAAATAGAATATACGAAAGAGACATCGTTGAATTATTTGAATAAACTAGCACGTTTTGTGCCCTTTATTACTTATTTGAGAACCCTTTCCTTTTCTTTTTTTATCTGAAATTTGCACCTAAAAATTCTAACCCTGATTATTTACCAGAGAGATGGTATAAAACAATTATCAATGCTATCTTCAAGAAAGGAGACCTGATACATTGTGATAACTTTAGACGAAAGTGCTATTGAAGGTAGCATATAAAACTTTTGCTAACATCGTCAAAATTAAATCGTCCACAGACACTATGAACCCATCAAGGGCGACCAAAAAATAGCTTTCGGAAAGTAAACTATTTTTCATTAAAATTGCTCATAGAAAAACATAAATAATTCGATCTTAAGACATGTATTGCATTTGTAGACTTTAAAAAAGTTTATGATAAAATCGTCAGAAATTATTATATATCCTGACAGACAATCAGGTTTCGCAGCAATTTATAGCTACAAGGTACAACATTAGCAGAGTAAATTTGATCTTTATGAAGAAAGAGGACGAATTGTCAGAGAGGGACATTCATCAGCCTCAAAAAAATTACAGCTCTGAAGAAAGCAGTCAGAATCTTGTGTGGTGTTCCTCCACGAACCTCATGTAGAAATCTTTCCAAACAATTAGGAATTCTGACAACAACATGTCAGTACACATACTCTCTGAAGAATTTTGTCATTAAAAACCATGCTGAGTATAAAACCAATTGTTCAATCCACAACTATAATACTAGAGGTAAAGGAGATCTCCATTTCGAACTAAAAAAAATTGTCAAATTTTTTTCATGGCACTTGTACAGAAGAAAGTAAAGTCTGCTGCTATTAAGATTTTTAATTCACTGCCTAATTATATTAAAAGTACACGAGAAAAGAAAACATTGTTCAATTTTACGTCAAAGAAATACGTGCTTGGCCATCTACTCCAAAAATAATGCTCTTCTCCAATAAATGAAGTATGTTGTTATTCAGTTATTGGATGGAAGGTACAACACTATCTTAATCTTACATATTGAATTACAATACTAGTTAAATGTTAGCTAGTGAATAATAAAACTTTGTACATATTAATATTTGTATTTTGTACTATAATTCTGTAGCATTTATAGTATTTGTAAAATTGCGTTGACACGTTCCACATCCAAGCGAATCACTCGCATGTACGTTCCATAGAACACGAATGACAAATAAAAACAAATAAACAGGTGTAAGACATGGGTACGGCCTTACTTTACTCCAGTCATATACTTAACTTTTTGCAGTTGAGTTAGATTTTGTAGCATCACCTGCAACTTTCTGTATAAAATATAGATTATATCCCGGTACTACAGTGTGACCTTAGTGGCGAAAAGAAAAACAAAACAAATATGGCCACCTCGGAAAATACCCAGTGTAAAGTAATATCTGTTTGAAAAATAAAATTCTAGAAAATTGTAACAGATACAAATGTTTAGATTATTCTAGGGATCAGGAGTGGTGGACTGAAGACAGTAAACGTGACTCTGGATCCACATATACGTAGTTTGGCTTTTCATCGACGAGATCATTAGAGACGTTGCACAAGTCCAGATACGGAAAGAATGAATAATGAAATCGACCTACCCTATGGAGGGAAACATCCATATATTCACTTCTTAAAAGTTTGAGAAATCGCGGGACTTCTCGATCTGGAATACCTTACGTGGAGCCGAATTGGCATCCAACCGAATACGAGTGCACTGTACTCGGGCTATGCCACCTCGCTTGGTGAAGGCACATTCCTGTGCACGGTAGAGCGTACTTCGTACCGTTATTAACCGTTCCGTCGCAGTTGCATGAGGGCTACAAGACTGTCGAGTGTGCAGTTGAAAACTGTGCAGTTATCTGTCCCGTCCTATTTTGTCAAAATCTGAAAAAGTCACAAGAAAAACGCTTTAATGTAGACTTCGGTAAGCACTATGAAAACACTTGTTATAGCCCTTTCGAAAAATATGCAAGAGGAACATTAAAATCATTTATCAATCTGTTGCAGTATCGGTCGGACATAAGATCCCAGGCTAGTTAGTTTTTCCGTGATTTGTAATAGCTGAAGCAATTGAAACTGCCACGATCTCCCTTCTGCAAATTAGACACTAATTTTCAAGTGGATGTATCTTTTACCACTCCTTCCTCAGTGTCCCAACCTCGTTCCGGCACTGATTAAAAAATTGTACAAATGAATTACACTTAATTTCACAATTGCTGGTATATTTCTTGTCTGCCACTATAGTTTATTAAGAGTCCCTATAAAATTATTTTGATCACGTCATGAATAGTGCCGCTCTTTGATCTGCTCTCTCTCTCTCTCTCTCGATAGAAAGACTGTTATGCAAGCTCCCCCCCCCCCTTTTTTTGTATGTGAATTACATTTCCATTATTTAAACGTTGATTTCAGCGATCATCAGATATAAAAACATTAATCTTAAAACAGTCTAGATGTCATAAATATTTGATGATGAGTGATCGGTTTCAGTCCATCACAAGATCATCTTCAGACCCATGGCTTGAACAGCAAACCATTACTGGCGATGTTCAATTTACGCAATCTAGACTGTTATAAGACTAATTTTAGCATTGCCTTTCGACTATCCCAACAAACCTCCCAGGCATCTGCTTCTCTTTTTCCCGAGAATCCCCAGATTACTGTCGCACGAAAGAAGACGATCGGCCTCGCGCATCGAAGCATAGCGCCTCAATGCCCTTGGACGCTCCGCCGCAGCATCTCTGAATTCCTCGGTTCTTTCCCTTCTCGTCGACTAGTGAGTACAGCATTTAAAATACTTCAACAATACTGAAAGATATTTCGCATAGATTTTGGATGCAAACGTACTTCCAGTTCCCAGTGACGACTCCAGTTTCGTTTGTGGGGCCCAGACAAAATGTTAGTACCCAGTATAATGGAATCAGTCTGAAGTGTTAATTATATAACGTCCATTTATATAACATCATTTAAACACATTTGAAAGATATTAAATATGCTAACTATGCAGTAATTAATATAAACCACGAAACAATGTAGCTAATAAAAATTTATACAAATGTGCAATAAACATTTTTATTTTACTACTATTATTATATTTAGGAGGGTTATGTGTGTGTAGTACTGCAGTTGGTCTCATCCACCAGCTCCGCTGGTTTTCCGTGTACTTTTGTGGGTGTCTGAGTTTATGCTGTGGTGACACAATTTATTGATGAACTTGGGGTTCTTGGAGGTGTTTGGATTCGTACCGAAGTTCACCAGGTCTTCTCATGATGAAGTTCGTACTTATTGCAGCTGTGCTTCTGTGTACTGATTGTGATGTCAAAATAAAAATGAACTGTGGAAGGACGTATGTGACTTCCCCATTTGGAATGCACTAGAGAGACAATCGGAACCCTCCTGGCTTTTGCCTTACAGCCAAGGTAAAGCCTCTGGGAAAAACTTTGCTACGAGCAGTTTCATGTGAATTTTACTTAAGTAGCACGTTAATTAATGAGGTCTGACAGGTTATTTATACAGTAAATATGCACGTCTGTTCTTCTGACTGGCAAACTTGTCAATTACTGAATTGCTGAAGTTAGGAATATCACTGATTTCCTTCTTGTGAATGGAACAAACAGAAAGTGAGTTCACCCTTTCCTGACTCATGCTGTTTCTGATGAAGGTTTTGATTCTTTTTAAGGTGCTGAAACGTGTACGTGTTGCATACAAATCTATAGTTTTGTTCCAATCTTTATGAAATATTGTACACGTAAGCTTCAATCCATGAGGACGGTCGCCGTAAGTGTAAGAATCACATACTATATATAGTTCACGAGATGTGACGTCATAAACAATGAAATGCGCGAAAAATTGCTGCATTTTGCGACAATGCTACGCATTTTCTCCTAAACCATTTCACCGATTTCAACCAAATGTGCTACACACATTCCTTACCGTGAGGTAACAATTGCTGCATGGTTAAGAATCACATATGGCACATGGTTCAAAAGATATTACGTCATAGCCAATAGAAATCGCAAAAAATGCCATATAATGCGGCGGGACTTTATAAATACGCTATATGAGAATGAGAGTACTTAGCGACTTGCAATAAACTTTAAACATAATATCAAACCTTTATTAAACTATTTCTCGCTACAAACCATAGCAAAATTATGAAAGGAAAAAAAGTTTGTCACTTACTAGTTTTCTGCTGTTTATGGAGTATAACTGTGGCATTCGGTATGACGCTACACTTTATAATTTGTACACTACAATTTGTACACTACAGGAAATTTTACAGACAGAATAAACACATATAGTTGAATGTACCTTCTAAATTGTATCACAGTACGACACGTAGTTCATGATATACGAGCACATAAACAGTAACATTCACGGAAAGCCACCCCATCACGCACCAAGTTTTAATCTATTACTTCTTTATTACTAATTGTATTTGCAGCAGATTTTACAGACATACAGCACTTAAACAAATGAATATATACCTAAAATATTATACAGTTGTACAACATATAACTCAATAAATATGAGATCGTTCAAATTTTATGTGATTTGTATTTTGCCTGCTATCTTTCTTTGTTTAGTTACTGCACATCAACACAGCGTTATTTCTTATATATTATCCGATAAATATAACATGTTTTTAGAAAAAAAGGCGATGGACAGAGGGAGAAGGGATAGGAGAAGTACTAACTGAAGGCAGGAATAGATAAATAAATATCCGGGCAACGCCGGGTTTTCAGCTAGTACTTAATAAATGAAAGGGCGTTTTAAGCAAAGAGTCTACTCTATTCATTTTATACTTAGTTTACGAACACTACAGACAGGTGGCCTCGTTTGCTGTTTCACGCATTTCCTGTCGACGAGTTGCAATCGAAAGGGGGGAACGAATGCAGTAAAGCACTTGACATAGGTGCTAAGGGCCCAGGATCGCCGGCCCCAAACCACAGAGTAACATATACAGAGAAGCAGCCCCCCCTAAACCACTGTCCTACGCCCCTCTCGTAGTTCCGTAAGATGCTAGCAGGTGTCAGGTAGAGGCCGTCAAACGCGGCCTGGCTCCCGCTCGTTCCCGCCAGAGGGTGCGGCTAGCGAGACCGCCGTACCCGGGAGCCGGCCGTGCCGATAATGCAGTCTCGGGAGCGAGAAGACTCGGTACTCCGGGCTGGCCTGGCATGTGGAACAGCCGACAGCAGTGCGCATGCGCACGATCAGCCCCCCTCACGACGCCGTTAGGAATTATTGCGCCCGTCTGCCACACGTCTACGACAGTGCGTTCACATTGCCGGCCGGGCCGAGCGTTGGCCGAGCCGAGCGGGGATGTGCCAAGACGAAAAAGAGGGGGAAAAACAACTTTGTCGACTTTCAAGTTGTAAGAAATTTTGACGGTATGTAAGAACACATCGCATCGTTTTATCAACTTATTTTTTCCTTACCAGCTTTGCCTTGCCTGTGAAAAAATAAAAAATCTACGTTTCATTCCGCACGAGTTTTCAGTTTCGTAAAGCTCCTCACTCGATTTTGATGAAAGTATTCGGTTAAAAAATCTGATTTTTGGACACAGGGTAGTACAACATCTTAGCTTTCCAATAAAACATTCACCTTTTCGAAGTTCGTAACAATCGTTTTCAAATGATTCTTTTTGTCAGGTATGCGCACTTGATTTACAAATCGTGTATTGAAAAAGTTCGATAGTGGGCAGCTTACTGTACTATGCATTTTAGGCCATACATTACAGCGAGTGAAATTGAGCTAAAAGAACAGAAAAGTTTTTGAAATGGTAGTCGCACTGATATCTACCTCCTTTCACAAGTAATTGTGAGTTATCTGAGCGGCATCATGTCGCGTCCGCAAGCCTACGAACTCGGCGTGTGCTGAGCGTGGCGTAAAGCACTGCAGTGCCGAAAAAATTATTTGCTGGCCACGTATGTTGGTCCCTCGCGATGTGTTAATAATTCATAACCAGAAAATAGCTATACCCTAATTTTTCTTGGGTGGCAACCGATTACAATGGACAATGATCTGCTATGGTTTTATGTAAGGTAATACTTCACTTAAGAGGTATACAAGTAGTTTGTTGTCCACATTGTACAATTAATGGAATACATATTTCGTGTTTCAAACTACAAGAGAAGAAACAATTAATGTAAACTGCGAATTTGCTGTTGATGGACTGAAATAAAATTTCTGAAATTCTACTCAATGACTTTCTAGTTGAGGATAATAAACGGAAGAAATCCAAAAATATACTTACATTTATTGATGCATCTACACCTAAGATTACACTATTTAGCCTTCTCTTAAGCCGGCCGCGGTGGCCGAGGGGACTGCGGCGTGTCAGTCACAGTCTGCACGGCCGCTACGGTCGGGAGTTCGAATCCCCTCTTGGGCATGGATATTTGTATCGTCTTTAGTATAAGGTAGTTCATAAGTAGTTTGTAAGTTTGGGGACTGATGACCCCGCTATTAAGTCCCTTAAGCTTAACAAACATTTTAACCTTCTCTTAATTTTCGCTTTTGTAACTCCCAGAAAATGTTCTACCACAAGGTGAAACAATTTATGTACAGTGTCTGACATAAAAGCGCTATCCCTCAGACCGAGACGAAAGTAGGAGTACCTAACATTAAAATTAAAGACATTTAGTTACCTCCTGATAATGGATGCTACAACTTATGGCCATAGGGGGTACGTCAGGTGTGCCAGATTTATGTGGTACGCGCTGTACTATGTTTCAGCTCATCTCCACTTTCAAAGAACTCTACACGGTTCTCAGAATTTTTATTTATTTTGTTAGGAAGCTGTCTGCTGGGAACTGCTTTTCTATGAACATTTCCTGAATCTCACAATTTTCCTTGTCTCCATGGTACTTTCATATCGATTTTTATACTTTAAATGAAAGGAAACCTCGCAGATTTAGTTTAGCTTCAGACACTGCAGATCAGTAAAGGATGAGAAGCAGGTGTCATTTGTTTCATGTTGTGATTTGTTTCACTGCCATCTATTTTGAGCCAGCTAACTGTTAATTGATTTTGTAATTTTATTACTATTGTTTGCACACTGTAGTGATAGAATTATAAACACATTAGAAATATGTGGTATGGATCCATCCCAGTAATTTCGACTAACATTTAGGAGAGTTTTTCTTTATGTGAAGAACTAAACATTTCTGAATTTTTTAATTCATATTACAGAATTAATAGTAATAGAAGAAAAATAAACATTTTTTTATAAGTGTATTTGAAAAGAAATCATGCCGAGAAGCTTGTGCTGAGAGCAGGCTGGAGACGTGTGATGCTTGTGCTGCAGAAGCAACGCCACACCCCAATCGGTTCGTGCCGGCGCCGACTCGCGCGGGAAATATTAAAGATATCGAATGTTAAGGGAAGGAAACACTCTCCTAAATGTTAGTTTATATGTAAGGAACCAGTGCATTACCACCTATTTCTTATGTTCATAAAATTCGACGGTTCACTAGTGTGAGAACAATAATAATAAAACTAGGCGACCTGTGCAAATACTTTGCAGCATTAGTGGCCAGTCATGTAAAATGGAAATAAGTAAAATTAAATATTTATCATTTAAAATAATTATTATAGTTAGTAACAGTATACAGAATATTATATAAGCTTGTGTTTTTTAATTCATATCAAAACACGTATTTAAAATCAATTATAATTATAAAATAGATTCCTTTAATATATAAGAAAGATAGAGGACCCGTGCGATTAAGACCCGTGCGAATACTTCGCATCGTTAGTGGAATGACTAAGACGTTGGGAAGACATGGAAGTAAAGTTGAATGTTCACGCATAGCTTTCTTCAGAAACAAAACGTGCAAGTGTTTAAAAGCATAAATGAAAGATCTTGATCCGTTGAGCGTTGTTAGGTCAAAGAGAACTGTGTACTTTATTTAGAGCCGAAGATATCCTAAAACAAGCCGATTAAAATATTCAATGCAAGTACAGAAGGATCCCATGTTTGAATGAAAGTAAAGGAAGGAGAGACTTAAGTTAATTATGATACTTGATGTCAAATCTGCGAATAAATACCTTTCGTTTAAAGCGAAAATGAAGGAAATGGGTCGGATAGGACGGCCTGACAGAATGACTTAAGTTTACAGACAGGACATCCCCATAAGAAATATACAGAAGGAAATCCCGTTTGAGTGTAGAAAAAGTGGATGAATACCTTTAGTTTCACACAAAAATGAAGGAAATCAGCTGGGTAGTTTAGTCTGTCCGAGTGACTTTAGTTTTTGCAGATTCTTTTAATATATAATATAATAAAATCAATGAACTGTTAGCTGCATTCTTGAAGTGGCCAGCAATCGATCTTCTGCTGACAGTGGGTTGGGATTTCTTATAGCTGGGGACAAGCCCTCTCCTTCCCTCGGAAAAAAATAGAAAAAAGTGACAGACGCTTCTCATCCTTTACTGACCTGTCCTGCAGTGTCTGAGGCTAAAGTAAACCAGCGTATGTTGTAAATTCGAAAGTACCAGCTTGCAGACAAATAAAATTGTCTTCAAATGATACAGCAAAATGTTCGTAGAAACGTTGTTCGTGTCAGACAGGTAACTAAAAGCAACTCAGTTCATTCTTACTTTCATCTCAGACGTGAAAGTACCGCATTTATGTCGGACACACTGTATACAATTATTTTCACCCTGTGGGAACACGTTTTCCGAAAGCTACAAAAGCGAAAAGGTATATATTGTGTCTTAGGAGTAGTCGCAGTTTACATTACTTTGTTCTTCTCTTCTAGTTCCAAACATGAAATATAAATTCCATGAATTGTATTATGTGGAAGAAATCAGATGTATGCATTTCAAAGTCAAGTATGATCTGCTGTAAAACCGTAGCAGATGCTTGTCCATTGTAATCGGTTGCCACCCAAGAAAAATTAGTTCATTATCGTTCTCTGATTATGGATCTTTAACACATCACGAGGGACCGACAAACGTAGCCAGCAATTCAGATTTTTCGGCACTGCAGTGCTTCACGCTACGCTCAACACAGGCTGAGTTCGCAGACTTGTGTTCGCGGGCCGAGGGCGCTCAGATAACTTGCAATTACTTGTGAAAGGAGGTACATATCAGTGTGATTACCATTTCAAAAACTTTTTTGTTCTCTTAGCTCCATTTCACTCGCTGTAATATATGGTCTAAAACTCATAGAACCGTAACCTGCCCGCTATCTAACTTATTCAATACACGATTTGTAAATCAAGTGCATATACTTGAGAAATAGCGTACTTTGAAAACGACTGTTAGGAATTACGAAAAGGTGAATGTCTTATACGAAAGCTAAGATGTTTTACTATAATGTGTCCAAAAATCAGATTTTTTTAAACGCATAGTTTCATCAAAATCGAGTGATGAGCGTTACGGAAATAAAAACTCGTGCGGATTGGAAATTAGCCTTTTTATTTTTTCACAGGCGAGGCAAAGCTAGTAACGAAAAACTAATTTCATAAAACGATGTAGCGTAATCGCGTATACCATCAACAATTTTTACAACGTGAAAATCGAAAAAGTGTATCTTCCCCCTTTATTGTCTCGGGTACGTCCGGCGCACCGTGTGAACACGTAGCCGGCGGCGTGCGCCGACTAGGCTCAGCCAAGCTAAGCTCGGTCCGGCGGGCGCGACGTGAACCCGGGAGTATCGGGACTCGTCCTGCCCGAAACGTCTCGCTCTCGCGAGTGTGACGTCATCGCTCCCCCTCTACCAACCCTTTACCCGCCGTCAGCCGTCGAGAGCGAGGCGCGAGCGCTGCGGGAACCGAGCGGGAGTGGCGGCCGTTTTGACCGGCTCTAGTGTCAGGCGGTTCCCCAGCATAGTACCTGTAGACCATACTAGAGGCGCTTCTGAGGGTAGCGTGGAGGGGAGGCTGAGGGGAGAGCTGGTGCCGCCTGCCACGAGGCCACGGCTGTGTCCGGCGTGCCGGCGTTTGAGGGGAGGTGGTGGTGGGGACAGCTGCTACCTGCCGCCTGCTCTGGCCAGTTTAAAGGGACACTTCTGACCGCAGCGCCATCATGGGACATCTTACGGAACTGCTGGTAACCCTCCCTCCCCGCACCCCTGACCGTAGGACTGGGCTCTTACGGAGGTTTCCCGTCTTTATATATTTGTCTGTGCCCAAACTCTGCGAACCTGTGGCACAGACAAATATTATAGTCAACGAGATGTAGGAAGAGATACGAGCTGCGCTTAAGGGGAAGGCAACGGCCACAGGTGTTGTGGCGCTCGAGGGTGGGAGGGTGAGCGTCGGCGGTGCTGTCCGTCCTGAAGATATTGGCCCAGGGCAGGCGCGAGGCACGTGCGAAAAGTGCGGGGCGGCGGCGCAGCGGCAGGGGGGGGGGCGAGGCGAGGGAGGGAGGCCGACGGCAATTTCGTTACAACTCATTTCTTTGTTTTGACAGTGTCCATGGTGTAGTTTATGTGGTCGCTGACTATGAAAGCTACCTTTTCAATTCTTGCCTTTATTTTTAGAAGTACCACTGTCCCATTCTTTAGAATGGAAAAATATACAATTCGTGTTGATAATTAGCCGATCGAGTCAAGACTGATCAGACGCAATTTCATTATCATAAACTTGGAAAAAGAGAAGCGTCACAATTTGTACTAACTCGCTGTTAACTATATCTATAAATGTGAATGTCTGTTCGGTGTACGTTTATCACGTCTGAACCACAAGACATAATGAGCTAAAAATTTGTACAGTTACTGATGTCTACTCGGGGAAGGCTTTAGGCACGGTTTTATGGCGATCGGATAGCTATATATATATTAATATGAATATCTGTTCGATGTATGCTTATCACGTCCGTACGACAAGACGCAGAGACTTAAATATTTGTACAGTTACTAATTTATACCTGAGGAAGGTTTTAGGCGCGGTTTTATAGCGATCTGATAGATATTTAGTAATTTGAAGAATATAACGCGAAATGCGTAACAATAATTACTCTTTGAAAATTATATTTACTCTTTGAAAATGGTATTGTTGGTTGCATTGTTGCTTGAGGGTTGATAATGACAAAAGGTTGGAGTATATTGGAATGGAACGTTATCGGTGTATATAAAATTCTACGTGTGTGTGTTAATATTTCGCTCTGCAGCGAAAACTACAGAACTCAAACGAATGGTCTGTGTAATTGTTGTCCGAAGTCTCCCGTTGTACACCATAGTAGTTCCATGCCGATAGCTATAAGGGGGTGGAAGATATGGTGGTTGAAAGTCGTCAAATTATAAAAAAATTCGAACTGAAGGCCAGAGATGATGTTTGCGACTGTATAGCAAGGAGGTTACATACAGCGAAACGTAATGCCACAGACCATATTTTGGTCTATGTGTGATACAATGTCTTCAGCACTTTCTCTCTAAGGATAATCATACGAATTAGGAAATATAAGAATAAATAAATGAAGCAGTAAAAAAGAAATTTCTTTTAATACATCTCTTTAAAAAAATCGATTTGACGTTTCGCACATTACATGAAGTGATCGATTCTATGATATTATTACAATCATTATTGTTGAATTTCGTGATTGGATTCTTCGAAACGAGTGAATTTTACGTGTGATTTGATCTACACTACTTACTTTCCTGATAAACAGTAAGTGCATAGACTTCTGCAATCTGACAGGAATATCTTTCAGTTCTGCTTTATCAGCGACATTTCCTCAAAAATGAGTGAAATTAATGACATTAATTTAATTGTTATTTAAATTTCGTAGATAAATGTGCATTGCGTTACTTTACACATATTCCAATAGTACATCTACTTTTAATAAATCACATTCAGACAACATGCCTCGGAAAAGGAAAACGTCATTATTTCTTATATATTCTCCGATACTGATGTTAAAAAAAAGGGAGAAGGGATAGAAGATGTACTATTTCAAGGCAGGAATAAATAAATAGCTGGGCAACGCCGGGTTTTCAGCTAGTAGGCTATAAATTACATTGATGAAATATAGAATACTTTGTATGTATACTACAATTAGACTAGTCAGATTCGAAGAGTAAATTATCTGGAAAAATTGCAGAATGTCCGGATTTTGAAAACTGTTGACAGCTAGAAATAAATTGTATAAATAAAAATGTTACTTTTTAATTTTTAGTTCAGCTTCCACTGGCAGATTTACTTTCTGCATTCCCACTCTTACTTGGAATTGGATTTTAAGAACGACCCTATTCCGATCCTAAAATAGTATTAAGAAAAGATTCAAAATTCAAAATGTTCAAATGTTTGTTAAGCTTATGGGTCTTAACTACGGGGTCCTCAGTCCCTAAACTTACAAACTACTTATCTACTACCTTATACTAAGGACGGCACAAATATCCATTCCCGAGGGGGGATTCGAACCCCCGACCGTAGTGGCCGTGCAGACCGCGACTGGAGCGCCTCAGTCCCCTCGGCCACCGCGGCCGGCGAGTCAAAATTCAACCAGTGGCATCGAATTTCAAAGTAATTATGAACTCGGCCTTTATTAAAGCAACACACTATGGAATTGTATAATGTGGACAAGAAATCAGTTGTATGCCTCTTATAAAGTATGACCTAATGTAAAACCATAGCAGATCATTGTCAGTTGTAACAGTTATACTTGTTTTCGTGTTATGGATAATTAACACATAAGGAAGAAGCGACACACATGGCCAGCAATTCATTTTCTCAGTGGTGTAGATTGTAGTTCTTCACGCTACGCCCAACATCCGCCGACATAGAAGGCTTGCGATCGCGGCGTTACACCGCTCAGATAACTTGCAATTACTTGTGAAAGGAGGTAGATATCAGTGCGACTACCATTTCAAAAACTTTTCTGTACTTTTAGCTCCGTTTAACTCGCTGTAATGTATGGTATAAAATGCACAAACAGTATGCTACCCGCTATCCAACTTTTTCAATACACGATTTGTAAATCATGCACACGCACTTGACAAATAGCTTCATTTGAATCATAAAAAGGTGAATGTTTTACTACCACATGTCCAAAGATCAGATTTTTTAACTGCAAACTTTCATCAAATTGGAGTGAGAAGCGTTATAAACCTAAAACCCCGCGCGAAATGAAAACTAGACATTTCCTTTATTCCTAAGCAAACCAAAGCTTGTAAGGAAAAAATTAGTTGATTAAACGATGTGGGGTGGTCTTATATACCGTCCAATCATTTTACAACTAGAAAATCGGAAAGTGTATTTTCCTTCTTTTTCGGCTCGGCCCCGCCCTGTGGGCAGTGTAAACTCCCTGGAGAGCCTAACGAAGCACAGACGACTCGATGTTTTCGGACTGTAGTGAAACGCGCGAAGCGAACTGTGGGGCGGTCATTACAGTTATGCTCCCGCATCTTCCCCCACTACACAAAACCAGCGCAGGGCCACCGCGCATCATGACGTCATAGCTCACGCTACATCTCGTCAACTTATACTCGTGCCTGTGGATAGGTGCGTGAGGGGTGAGGAATGGGTGCGTGACAGGTACAACCCACTTAACCGGGGTACAGGGGGAGAGGAGCATGGGTCACAAGCCCCAAGCTGCAGCAGTAGGGCGAGGGGCCCCAAGCAGCAGTATGGCGAGGGGTGTGGAGGGGGGGGGGGAGGAGAGGGAAACAGCTCTGTGTCTTCACAGCGACTGCAGTGTGCAGTCTCAGGAGCCCAGAGTGCACGGGGAGTATGGGCACAGACAAATATATACAGACGGGAAACTTGCGTAAGGGCCCGGTCACAAGCTCAGGGTTGCGGGGCGGGGGGGGGGGGGGTGCTCACGCAGTTCCGTAAGAGGTGGTCCCATGATGGCGCTGCGGTCAGAAGCAGCCCTTTAAACTGGCCAGAGCAGGCGTCAGGTAGCGGCTGTCCCCACTACCACCTCCCCTCAAACGCCAGCAAGCCGGACACAGCTGTGGCCTCTTGGCATGCAGCACGAGCTCTCCCCTCAGCCTCCCCTCCATGCTACCCTCTGCCGTGCGAGAGGCACCCTCAGAAGTGCCTCTAGTGTGGTCTACCGGTACTAAGCCAGGGAACCGCCTGACACCTGCTAGCATCTTACAGAACTACAAGGGAAGCATAGGACAGTGGTTTAGGGGGGGGCTGCTTCTCTGTATATGTTACTCTCTGGTATGGGCCAGCCGCCGGCCCTTGGCTGTCTTCATGGCTATGTAACAAAGGGGGTCTACATCCACCAGACACATGCTAGCTGTGCTGTGGCGAGAGGCGAGCAAAACCGTTTGGTCGTGTCATTGTAAATTGTGTTAGGATGTCGAGGGGATCATGTCAAACTCCAACTGCTTGATGTAATATTGCAGAAGTATATCACAAATTTTCAGGTGGGGACGGGCCCCTGTGCCCCGTCAGAACGAACCACCCCTGCCAGTTCCACCATACATTTCTTTTTTCCATTTCTCTCAACCAACGGAAGTCAGTCGGACACTCTCCCATATCTGATATTTTCTTCTACCACTCATGATCCTCCACAGATGTTAGTCCTAGAGTAATGGTCAATCTCTGTGTTGTAGTACGGAACTATTCCCATAATGAAGCAATTAAATAATAAAAATATTTAATTCTTTTAGAAATATCTTCTGTTTATTTTAATTATTCAAATTTGAACAAAACAAATTTACAATACTTTGTACTTGTAAGTTATAAGAATAGTTAATATTAATAGTTTAAGCTTTGACCCCATACCATACAGTCTATACCTAACCTTTATCTTCTTTTGTTTCAGGTAAGCAATCATGGACAACCAACATGGTGCACTACTCTGATTCTTCTCTACATCAGGAAATAAGTAAACAACCTAGTTCGCAGCCGTTCTGTGAACGGATCACAAAGAATGGAAAGGCATCGACTTTAGATGGTGAACAGCTGTCAGTCGCAAATATTTATTTATTATCGCAAAGCTGGATTTTGGACAGTGTGTGATCATCATCAGTGCTTAAGAAGTACATTAAAACATACGGAATTTTTCAATCTTCAACACAGAGACTGAAAACTTTTATTTGTTTTAATGTAAGTCTTAAGCATTGATAGTAGTCATGTAATGACCGAAATCTAGATTTGCAACAATAAAAAAATGTTTGCGACCGATTGTTGTTCATCTACATTTTATAACAGTAAAAGAACATTTCGATTCGATATGGAATCAAATGTTTTCCCTGGTTTCTGACTAATGACTACAACATGTGGGACCAGCCACGGTAAGATCCAGTAACAATCGTCACAGGGGTACATGGTTTCTTGACCGAGAAATCGTCATTTCTGTGTGTGGTATTGTCCCTCGTTTTGCTAGCTGAAGCGTTATTTTGAAACATCCAAATGCTATGGAACAGTTCTTCTTTTTGCCTCTAGTATATCACAAAAAGTAAATAAATCTCGAATATTTAATGAGCTTACCTACATCGTCTTTATTTTTCTTGAAAGAGGATGTAAATTAACGATTACTAAAATGTTTCTACGTCCACAACTATACTTTTGTGTGGTAGCTGGTGACAGTTTAGGCTATGGATGATAGCACAGAGATCGCACCCACGGCAATGGTTTTTCTGCCATACGTTGGCAGCATTTCTAACAAGATTAGCCGTATTTTACGTATATATGATGTGGAGTGTGTGTTTCGACCAACTTCTAAAATTAAAGCGCTGTTTGGGTTCATTAAGGCCGTTGTCTACAGTATCCTATGTAGCCGTGGCATGTCATATATTGGTCAAACAATTAGAACCGTCGAGGACCGATGTATTCACTATAAACGTCACAATCGTTTGCAAGAACCTAACACGTCTGCTGTTGTCAAACACTGCTTGGAAGCAGGTCACCCGATGAAATATAACAAAATGGAAATTTTGGCATGCGCTTCTGGCTACTGGGATTGTGTTATCAAGGAAGCAACTGAAATAAAACTAGTGTATTACCTGCTGAATAGGGAAGGAGATTTTCGTTTGAATTCTGCATGGAATCCTGGTCTCTCACTTGTCCAAAAACAAAGCGACAAAACTAATGCCACCTCACCCGTTGAAAACGTGTTTATTATCGATATTGCTACCGGTTTTCATCTTTGGTCTTTTGATGGCGCTGTGTGCTTGCTTGCTCGATGTGTGTTGTCTTTTTGTTGTCATTGAGAACCGAGGTTTTAAACGTCGTTGCACGTTGCTCCCTCACTGCAGTATTGCCTTGAGAATGGCAGGGTGTACTCCTGCCGAAATAACAGCTGACACCGACTTCCATAACTGGCTACATACCCGTAAGTTTTTTGAATAATATTTATTTTGTGGCACACACTGTGAAGTCCTGAGATACACTTCATTTGGAACTAACGTGATATGACCTGATTAATAGACACTATTTAGAAACAAACGTTTGTTCTGTAGCTATTTCCAGTTATAAACATGCACTCCATACAAGCAGAATGAATCTATTTTTGCTCCATTTAGATGTCAGTAATGAAAAAACTTCACACAGATCATCCTCATCGCTATTTAAAATGCTTGAACTAGCACTGTAATGATTTTCCTGACAGGGAGCTACTCGGTAACGAAATATTATTTTCATATTTTATTTTTATAAACGTGTTCATTTCCTCTCTTATTTCTTAAGATTAGGTATAAGGTACACTTCTTTGTGTACTTGTCCGCCTCCGTAGCTCAGTGGCAACGTAGCTGATCGCCGATGCAAGGGGCCCGGGTTCGATTCCCAGCAGGGGACTGGGTGTTGTGTATTTGTCCTCCTCATCACTTTCATCATCATCAACAGAAAGTCGCCGAGGTGGCGTCAATAGGAAAGATTTGCAGTAGGCGGCCGAACCCCTATGGGGATATCCCGGAGACAAAAAGTCATACCGTCGTTTCACTTCTGTTATTTTTATTATAAACCGTAGTAAAATGACATCTTAATAGAAGTTACTCAGCTCGAAATGCTAGACAGCCTACTTCAGAAAACGAATTATGTTCTCTGCTCGTAAGAAAATTCTCTAGTTTTATTCATAGGAAATCTGAGAATTCTCTTTGCGTTGAGCAATTTCCCACAATATTTCACTCAAGCTGAGTATATTATCAGGTATCTTACATTATCTACCACGCTTTATTCATACGAATCAGAGAATGTTCTTCGAAATTTCACGACCGACATTGAGAGTAGGAGAGGAGAGAGGAGGGAGACGTACAGGGCCTAAATGTATATTGGAATAAATAAATACTCGCCGGGTTTCCAGCTAGCTAAAACAGGGAAAAGCCTAAGAGGACAGAGAGATTGGGGGGGGGGGGTGAATGGCAGGGAGATTGAGGGCAGAAGTGTAGGATATATCTTCAGTTCCCATTCATATTTAGAAATTGCTGAGGCGAGGACCGACGTATTTAACCCAATACTTTGCATGAAGACTTTTGTATGACGATCTTAAGATGAGCTATGCTTGAAACAGATTAGCTGTTCGATGGACAACTAATAATCTGTTCAAGAGCCCAGTGATATAAACTGCTCTCGATTAGCATTATGTTCGCAGACTTTATAAATACAGTATATAAGAATGACAGTACTTAGCGACTTTCAAACCTTTATTAAACTTTTTCTCGCTGACAACCACATCAAAATTATGAAAGAAAAAAAAATTCTCGCTTAGTACTTTCCTGTTGTTCATGGTGCAAAACTACGGAATTTGGTATGACGTTGCAGTTTATAATTTCTGCAGTACAAATTGTAAGGTAAAGCAGTCAACAATCCGAAGATTGGTTTGAACACCACAGTGCTTTACTAGGCATGGTCCTGTTTGGAGGTGGTATGCCCTAGCCTTACTTCGACCTTCGAACTGACTTACCCAACCAGTTATAGGGGGACCTACAGTTTAACGTGAGTTCCGAACCACGGAGCTACTAGATATTTTTCACATCAGCAACACTGCCAGAGGTGAAAGAAGTTGAAAGTGACAGATAAAAATCTTAGGACCTTATTTTTATTATTATAAAACTCCCTTCACAAGTCATAATAATAACCACACCATTTTTGCTTTTTTCTTTTGGGAGGGGGGGGCGGGGGGGTTGGGGAAACTTTTTCCTGTTGTGGAAAGGGAGCTTTGTTTTACAGACTTTGATTTCTTATAATTAACATCAGGAAAAGTGTCCTTTGAACAAGGATTTACAATAAATGGAATATACATTGTAATAATTTCTTACAATTTTAAATACAGATTAATTTTAACTTATTCACATTATAATAGAAACAATCTTCTTTAAACTCAAGAGAATTTAGAAAATAAAAGTAACAATATAAACAATAAAAGTCAGTTGAAAGGTATTCTTCTAAGAGAACGATCAAAGTAGAACGTATGGTAGCGAGAACCTAAGAGGACCTGGTGGGGATCGAACCCGCGGCCTTTCAATTTGTAGTCTCACACTCTGCCACTGTGCTACCGAGCCGCACCACAAATTGTAGTCGCAGGAAATTTTACAGATAGTGTACACATACAGCTCAATGTAATTTCGAAAATTTAACACAGCACGACACGTAGTTCCTGAGATACAAGAACAATAACTGTTACGTTCATGGAAAACCGCCCCATCACGCTTCAGGTTTTAATCCATTACTTCTTTACAACTAACTCTGTTCACAACGGATTTTACGGAGATACAGCACTTATGCAAATGAATATATAACTGCAAAATTATTTAATTGCACAACATATATTTCAATAAATATGAGCTCATATATCTGCGATGGCTAAAAACCTTTCACTCATGCAACACGTATTCCCGTCAAGGAAATTGCTGGAAAGCTGACAATAAGTGGTGTTGACAGCTTTGAACCGTGAAGCGCATACGGATGCAGGCGATACGAATAAACGTCTACAGGGTTATAAGGAAAGGAAGGGAATGAAACAGAGTACATCCAGCGATGACAGATCTGGCTTTCAACTTAGAGACTGCAGTTTCCAGTGAGACTTGCGTTTTCTATTACGATTAATAAACCACAGGGCAGTCTATTCAATACTGTGGAGTGGATTAGACATGCCCATGTTTCTCACACGGACAACTTTGTCACGTGCTCAGGGGTGTCCTCACCAAAGACTTTATCCATATTAGATACTGGACAAGTAACAAGAAATATTGTTGATAGTAAAGTTGTGAAGTAAATGAATGTTACATATCATTTGTATTTTGATTACTATCCTTTCTTTGGATACTGTACTTTTGTGTATTATGCAAGATAGCCTTTTTTCTTATATATTCTCTGATAAATATAATATGTTATTAAAAAAATGGAGACAATGAGAAGAGATAGAAGTACTAACTCAAGGCTTGAACAAACAAATAAATAAATAAGTAGCCGGGTAACGCTGGGTTTTCAGCTAGTTTTTCATATAGAGGGGAGAAAGGAGTAGATTGGCAGAGAGCGGAGGAGATAATTACAGAGGCAGTGGAAGGATGGATGGGTTTCTGTGGGGGAGGAGGAGGGAGAGATAGCTGGGTGAACAAAGCCAGAGGGCCGTTAGAAGAAAGAAGAGCACGTCCTCCGGAGAAGATTCTCAGAGCAAACGAACGTTCTCTGAGTAAGTTCGAAGATTTTCTCGGTACCTCCCCTCCTTCTTATAAAGTATTCGGTGTGTCATGACCGGCATAGAACAGCTGTTTAGATTACATTACATCTTTGTGGATGTGGAAAATGTGAAATTATTATTATTATTGCCGCTGCGGAGCCGCCGAGCGCATTGCGCCGCTATGCTACGATGCGTGAGGCCGCTCCCCGTCGGGAGTTCGATTCCCCCCTTCGGCATGGATGTTTATGCTGTCTTTAGTATAAGTTAGTACATAAGTAGTTTATAAGATTAGGGACTGATGACTCCGCAGTTAAGTCCCATAAGTTTAACAAACATTTGAACACTTTATTATTATTATCACTTTAACAAGCTGATAATATAATACTAATACAGGTACATACACTTTTTTACAAGCTGATAATATAATAATACTTACAGTATGAATTCAGATACATACATCATTCTATTTAAAAATTTGTCAGTGGCGTAGAAGTTGGCCATCAGACACCCTTTTAGGCTCCTCTTAAACTGATCTGTATTTGTAGTTAAATTTTTATGTCGCGGTGGAGTAGCCGAGCGGTCTAAAGCGCCTCACTGCGGAGCGCGCGGTTGCTCGCCGTGGAGGTTCGAGTTCTCCCTGGGGCATGGATGTGTGTGTCCTTAGGTTAGTTTACCTAGGTTTAAGTAGTTTGTAAGCTACGGACTGATGACCACGCAGTTTGGTCCGATAGATTTACAAACATTTGAACATTTATTATTATTATTATTTAGTTTTATGGTTGCTGGTAAATAATTGAAAATGTGTGTTCCTGACTAGTGGAGCCCGCCCTTTCAAAACTAAAGTGCCTTTAAGTCCTTGTGTATATCATTTTTGTTCCTAGTATTGTATTTATGAACTGAGCTGTTTGTTCGGAAAAGGGATATATTATTTATGACAAATTTCTGACAAATTTCATTAAGGAATAAATATACGGCAGTAGTTAATATACCGAGGCATTTTGCTCTGATTGTTGCCAGCATTATATTGAAGTACCTGGGAAGCAGGTTGCTAGCCTTACTTGCCCAGGGCCCCACTCGGTTTTACCCCTAATGGTTGACGGACTAACCGGTGGATTTGGTAGTCTTTGCCGTCTCAGCACAAAGGTGGTCAAGACTCAGAATATCTCCGAGATGCCCAACCTTATTCCAGAGTAACTGGTATCGCAACTGTCAGGACCACTTACTTGGCCACTCATACGTTGCCCGTGGTTCATGAACTAGGACATGACTACAGGAACCCACATCATGAACCACCTAGAAAGTACTTAGACTCGGTGAAGAATGATTTTGAAGTAAAAGGCATAACATCAGACGAGTCATCAATGTTAACATTGAATAGGGGATCATGGAGGAATTTTATTTGAGGTACTATGCTCCGGACTAAACGCTGAAAGGCATAATCAGTCTCTAATGATGATGATGATGAGTTAATATACCCAGTTCTTTGAAGAGGCTTCTACAGGATGTCAGTGAATTTACTCCACAAGTAACGCATATTACACGCTTTTGGACTCTGAAAACTGTTGCTTGACTTGAAGAGTAATTCAAAATATTATACCATATGACATTATGGAATGAAAGTAAGCAAGCTTTTTTTATTTTTATGTCTCCTATGTCTGATACCACTCGTATTGCAAATACAGAGTTATTAAATCGTTTCTGCAGTTCTGTAGTGTGCTCCTCCCAACTGAATTTATTATCAAGCTGTAATCCCAGAAACGTATGTATTAACTTTGTTTTGCTCAGTTAATAACTTTCTTTTTTTTTTTTTTTTTTTTTTTTTGCGAAGAGTCACCAGAGACAATCATTGATCACTTTGTTTCAGAAGTAGCTGTCTACAGCTACAAAGGATTTATGAACGATGTTTCCGCGAAGATACGAGAAATCATTTGTAAGCACAAGTACATAATACTAAAGAGGTTCCTTACAATTGGAGGAATTGATGTGAGTAAACCATAAGGATATGCTCGCAAAAACATTGTACGCCCGTAGTGTTATTTATTGACTCGGCGAGTCGTAATACTGTGAGGAGAGCTCGGTATGGCTGGGCGCTGGGCGATTATCTCCTCTGATTGTGGGTTTGCGGTCTGAAGCGACGGCGGTGTTGCGCACGAGGAGCGACTCCTCTGACGCAGATAACCTTCATGCACTGTGCAAGCGTGGCGCTGTCAGCTCCAACTCGTCACACTCATCAAAACCTCGTAATTGGTTATCACACAATCTTTAACACGTTAATAATCTATTATACATGCAGAGATACTTCTTGGACATCACAGTAAAGAGAGGTAACATAAACACTCATTTCACATCTTCAGAAAACCAACAGATACGATCATACATGCCACATCTAACCACCCCCCATAATCAAAAACTAGCAGCCCTGCTGCACATGTTACACAGACTGAACAACGTCCCGCTAAGCAAAGAAAACTATAGGAAAGAATAAATAACAGTACAACTCCTGATGTAGTTAGGAAAAGAAGAGTAGCTACCTACGCTCGCATACAAAGGATGGATCCCAACAGACTGACAAAAAAGACTGTTCTGTTACTTCAGTAAATTAAAAATGGATAATGCATGGTGCAAAGAAGTTGGAAGGGATATGGACGAGCTCCATATTAGCCAACAAGATATTGAGAAAAGACTACCACTCAGAAATAAATTAAAGGATGCCAAATGTTTCCAGGAAAAAAACCGAAGAAAAAGACGGGCCAAGTGGACCGAAGAAAGAAGAGAGAAACATCGGAAAATGATGAGAGAAATATGGAGTAAAATAAAGGAGAAACAGTTGAAATAATCGTAATCCATAGTGGCTCATACGTAAAAGAAGTAGTACAACTCATAGATAAACACAATGCCTATGAATCCAAATAGTAGAAAGACTCAATCAAAATATCAAAACACAACTGAAGGAAAATTAATGTTGTTTGCTAAGCTTAAGGGACTTACCTGCGGGGTCATCAGTCCCTAACTTACAAACTACTTATGAACTACCTTATACTAAAGACGACACGAAGATCCATACCCGAGGGGGGATTCGAATCCCCGACGGGGAGCGGCCTGAAGGAAAAATGTAACACACACAAACACAAATACCCAAAAATCCCACAAACACAGACATGACAACACACACAGACGCACAAAACATCAATACTCATGACAAAAACTGAAAAAATGACATACAAACACAAATGAGCACACAAAATAGTAAACCTACTAAAGAAACAAGGACTACAAATTGCCTGCAAAACAAGAAACATACTTCTGTCATATTTGCAAACAGACAAACCAGACAAATATAAAGGGGCAGTTATATACCAGCTAGAATGCCAAGAATGTAAATCATTGTAATTGGAAATGACAGGCAGAAATTTTAAAATTAGATATAAACAATATACAAGAAGCTGGAAGTATGAAAATAGCCATTCCACCTTTGTAGAGCAACTGATAAAACATGGCCGTGAACCATCCAACATGGAAGAAGACATGAAAATTATCAGAGTGAATAATCAAGACAAAATACTCTTGATACTGCAGGAAAACTTTCACATACAAAGAACTCTGGCAACGAATAAGAGTAATGATCCAACCTGATATCGCAGGTTTTGGAGGCGATCTGATAGATTAATTATCTTCAAAAGTAGAATTCCAAGATCGCAAAATAATTATTTATTTTATGACCACCGGTTTGACTGGACTATTCTACCATCATCAGGTCATATAAAATTATACAAGGTGGTCATCTTACATCATTTAGAAAATGGAGGTCAAATAGTACGTGCAACATAGCATTTAGTCGAAATATGAAGTACATTAGGTAAAACAGCTTGAGTCTCTTATAAGCTTTCTACTTTTGAAAATAATTAAAGTTAGCAATGATCAGGTCAATATAAGCAACAACTCACTGATCAAGCTGGCCACAAAAACTGTGAAAAGCGCTTATGAAACATGAAATACCCTCCATCTTTCTTTTTTTCACTCCTCTTCATACTCTCCCCCAGTCTCACAAAAAATTAACACAAATAGTGTCTCTCTCTCTCTCTCTCTCTCTCTCTCTCTCTCTCTCTCTCTCTCTCTCTGTCTCTCTCTCTCTCTCTCTCTCACACACACACACACACACACACACACACACACACACACACAACACAACACAACACAACACACATCTACACAGTGAACAACACAAACAAGAAACAGCTGATACACTCAGAGATACAAGGAGCTTAAACAAGGCACATGAAAAGTGACAGTTGGCAACACTACACACTGTAAACAAACCCTCACAAAACCAGTACTCAGTCAAGTGACGAAATAAATGTGGTTATGAAGAACCCAAAAATCCATCCGGAGCATATAACAGCTCCATGAAGACACATATGGAGTAACACCATAAACCTTAAGAAATACTGAAAATTGAATTAACTTCGCAAGAAACTTGTGCTACAGAAGTTTTTCTAACCTAGTGGATTAAATAAGAAACTGTAACAAGTAAAGATTTATGCTGTTCTGTGAAACATAGCAAAATATTTATAACTATTCTTCAATGAATATTATACACCAAAAAAAACTGTATTAATGGCCACTGATGATATTGCACAAATAAAGAAGCGAAACGCGTATGGCACAAAAAAAACTCCCTTCATTTAGTTGCAATAGATGGCAATACACCTCCTCCAATATCATATTCTGTACGTCCTTATGGTGTGTTTGGTCCTCTGTACAAACGCCGCATTAATAATAAGAAGCGTATTGGTGCGCAATAAAAACAAATGACTAAGCTTGTTTAAGTTTTGAAATATTTAAAATTTGCGAGGGCTCCAATCGTATTTGGTTTACCTAATTGGGTTTAGTCTGGAACTCGCGCCTCTTCAACAGTTAGTCTTCTTTCTGTCTGAAGGCGCACTTATACTCTAATAGAAACACATTGCTTCGATAAATCCAATCAGGTTTTCTTTTATTTATTTCGTCGTTAAAAACAGTGTTTTACTAGAGTACAACTCAGCTTTTAGAATCTTCTAGTAATCTTGCCAACGAAAACCACTTGGAATATCTCAACCAAGATAAAAGAATAAACAAATCAATACAAATTAAAATCTGATTTCTTATCGCAAATATTAATAAATTATCAACTCTCCTAATAAATAAAAAAACACTTGTTCAGTCTTAATCATGTACCCTCATAAACTATATGCGATAATGATTTTCATTTCTCTTCATAACATGTCCCTTTTCTTGAAACCATATTATCAGGTAAACAGATCCTGGATAATTGTAAATTAATACCATAGCTATTGATCTTCACTTTCCAGATCTTATTATCCTCTTCCAAAATCACATTTTTATTACCACAGACATCGAAACTAATTTGATGAGACTGAAGAGTTCTTAATCTTTTCCTTGTGACAAACATCTTAAAAGTTCTCAAAATTGACACTGCCTCCAAAGCCGAAACGTTTACATGTAAAAAAAGAACCGAATTTCATTTCCGCTTGCCTGCCGCTTCAAATATAAAAATGCGGGTGCATCGTAAAAACATAGACAGTTACTGAAAACAGTTATTCTTATTTCTCAGATGCAGCCCCTTGTAAATTATATAAAATGCGATACATGTAGAATCCTTTCCATTGACACCACACTGCAATTTTTTTTTTTCAAGACTAGGGGAGGGTTAACAACTAGCAGTTTGTAATAACCCTTATGTATTTGTTAAAATCGAACAAACATTATTTTAAAATAGGGAAATGTATATGTTCTACCATCCATCAAAGTCATTTAACTGTAAAACTGTGCATAATCTGTACGTAAATGTTTGAAGTTTAACAGATCTAGAGAGACTACACCGTGTGACAAGCAGTTACGACACTCATATTTGTAAGAGTCATAAAAGCAGTATTATCTGGAAGAAAGCCAAAATTACAAGAAACCTTTCAATGACTAGACCGTATTTACATAAGATAACCAAAAATATCATTTCATTTTATCATAATTACCTTATTTAAATGCTTTCTAGTGATTATAAGATTGTATCTTTTACGTTTTTCCCTTATTTAGAGCAAAGCAGTGGTCAAGTTTCACTGTTGTAATTAAAACACAGACTGGAAAAGTTTTTGTACCGGTACTTCACAAGGACAGCTTGACAACATACCGCCTTTGTCCAGTACCAAAAGTGACACCGTTATACAACAGGAATGTCTGCTTGGTAACCAGATCTTTGCTGCGCTTATGTCACCACATTCTGTATATCGATACAGGAAATCGGCTGTGTAATAACAGACACGTGACGATCACGTGGATAATGAAGTGAGCAGCAGGTTTTTCTGGAGCCAACCGCCGGTTCTCGCCAGATCACCCGTTAAGTACTTTCGGGCTTACTTATTATCTTCGTGGATCACCTTCGGGTGTGCCGAGCGCTGTTGGCAAGCGGTGTGCACTCAGTCCACGCGCGACTAAATGGAGAAATACTTTGCTGAGAAGTAGCAGGTCCGGTCACGAAAACTGAAACAACCACCTGGAAAGCGGGTGTATGGACCGTAAAGTACAAATATCTATGGAATGAGCGTAGTTTACTGCACTATTCTCAACATCGGACCGAACTAGCAACGTGGTTTCGGGTCGTCGCTGCTTGGTTACGTATTGAGATAAGAACGAAGCTGTATATTACACCTATTTACCTTGGTTTACGTACGTTTCTGTGTGTTGGAAAATTCGTGGAAGCTAAGATAAAGCAGTATGAATCCGAAAGGCTATCAATTCAACTAAATACCTAGGAATTACAATTAACCAAAGGCTATGTTTCATTGCAATGTTTTTAGAATTAAAAACATTGCGTTTTGCCGACGACATAGTAATTCTGTCAGAGACAGCAAAGGATCTGGAAGAGCAGTTGAACGGAATGGACAGTGTGCTGAAAGGTGCATGTAAGATGAACATTAACAAGAGCAAAACAAGGCTAATGGAGTGCAGTCTCAGAAAATCAGGTGATGCTGAAGGAATTAGATTAGGTAACGAAACAATAAAGGAGGTAGATGAGTTTTGTTACTTGGGCAGTAAAATAACAAATGATGGTCGCAGTACAGAGGATATAAAATGCAGAATGGCAATGGGTAGAAAAGCGTTCTTGAAAAAGAGAAATTTGTTAACATCGATTATAGATTTAAGCCTAAGGAAGTCCTTTCTGAAGGCATTTGTGTGGAATGTTGCCTTGTATGGGAGTGAAACGTGGACGATAAACGGTGCGGACAGGAAGAGAATAGAGGCTTTTGAAATGTGGTGCTACAGAAGAATGCTGAAGATGAGGTGGGTGGATCGCGTAACTAATGAGGAGGTACTGAACAGAATTGGGGAGAAAAGGAATTTCCGGCATACCTTCAATAAAAGAAGGGATCGATTGGTAGGACACATTCTTAGACATCAAGGAATCGTGAATTTAGCATTGGAGGAAAGTGTGTGGAGCAAAAACCGCAGAGGAAGACCAAGAGATGGGTACAGTAAGCAGATTCAGAGAGATGTAGGTTGCCGTTCTTATGTAGAGATGAAGAGGCTTGCTCAGGATAGGGTATTATGGAGAGCTGCATCAAACCAGTCTCCGGACTGAAGACCACAACAACAACAACAACATGTTTCATTGACAGAACACTTAGAAGATGCAACAGTCCTACTAAAGAAATTGCCTAAACTACATGTATGCTGCCCATTGTGGGATATGATCGATGATATAGATAAAGTTGAGAGAAGGGCAGCTCGTTTTGTATTATCGCGATATAGGGAAGAGAGTGTCACGGAAATGATGTTCGAGTTGGCAGTGAAAATCATTAAAATAAATAAATAAATAAAGGCGTTATTCGTTGCGGAGAGATTTGTGAAATTTGTCACCAACATTCTCCTCCGAATGCGAAGATGTTTTGTTAGCACCCACCTACATGAGATATTATCATAATGAAATAAGAGAAATCAGATGGAAAACTAAAAGATTCAGGTGTTCCTTTTTCCCGCGCGCTATTAAAGAATGGAACGGTAGTGACATACCATAAAAGCGGTTCGAATTAGCCCCCGCCATGCACTCAAGTAGGATCAGCGGAGTATTTAGGTGGATATAGATGAATATTGGTTTGAACATCACATTGCTTTACTAGTAGCCCTATTAGTATGTCGTTATCTTTCTCCGACTTTTGAACTGACTTACCGAGCCAGTTACAGACTGACCTAAAGTTTAACAGGGCTTCCGAACCACGGACAACTCGACACTTTTCGTGACAACATTGCCAGAAGTTGAAAAACTGAAAGCTGACGGACAGAAAACCTGGATTTAACTGGGGATCTTGATCGCGACCTGTTCGTTTGTGGTCTGGTACTTTAGCACTTACAGTGCTGTGTTGTTGTTACTACAGATGCAAGGAAAATTACTTGCGAGGAGGACCAGCTACTTTTCGTAGGTATTTACAACTTACGTCTATTTGTAAATGTCGTATTGGTATGAAACACTTTAAATACTGAAACGTTCAAAGACTCGGTGCTACAACTTGTTTAATTTCTGTAATTTTTTGGCCACATGTTCACCAGAAGAGTTTTAGATGAATATAAATTATGTGTGAGTACTATATTCGACTACACATAAAAGTTATAGAGGCCATCAGATTAAATTCCTCCGTTTCATGCAGATTCTCAGTCCCTAGTGTGTTTCTACGTATTTCTGTATGAGACAGTTTCCAGCATAATGTAACTTTTGTATTTTAGTTTTCCGAAAGGTGAACCAAGTATCAAATTGTCTTTCTCTTTAGTCATTGTTCCAGCAGATGCAGGGTCGGCATTGTTAATCAGATTTGGCGTGTTAATGTATACGGCGTGGCTGGATGCTCATCCTGTCGCCACCCCATGCCCCCAGGGAGGAAATGTTCAAAAATGTTCAAATGTTTGTATAGTCTATGGGACTTAACTACGGGGTCATCAGTCCCTAAACTTACAAACTACTTATGAACTACTTACGAACTAGGACGGCACAAATATCCATGCCCAAGGGGGGATTCGAACCCCCGACCGTAGTGGCCGTGCAGACCGTGACTGGAGCGCCTGAGTCTCCTCGGCCACCGCGGCCGGCAAGGAAATGTATACCCCAAATGTCTGCGTTTAGTGTTATATGTGTGAAAGTGTAAAGTGTTACGAAATGTTTGCAAATCGTGTAATATAGGCGGGACATGGGTACCAGTCCGGTATTCACCTAGGGGGATGTGGAAAACCGCCTAAAATCACATACATGCTGGCCGGCATTCCGACCCCCTTCGTTAATCCACCGGGCGGATTCGCACCGGGGCCGGTACGCCTCCCCGTTTCGAAAAATGGTGCGTTAGACGTCACGGCTAACCGAGAGGGTCGAACCGAGTGTCAAATTATGTCTCCAAAAAAATAAAAAGGATTTCGTAGTTACAAAGTGTTCAAAAAAGAGCTTTTAAAATTTTGCAGAAGAGTGTTTTCATACGGAGAAAGGCAATAGGAGCGAATCGCAAAATTACAGGCCTATATCATTTACGTCGGTTTGCAGCAGGATTTTAGAACGTATATGTTCCTCAGATATACTGGACTACCTGGAAGAGAACGACCTACTGGCCCATTGTCAACACGGATTCAGAAATTATCGTTCTTGTGAAACACAGCTAGCTCTTTACTAACATGAAGAGTGCGATATACAAGGGATCTCAAATCAGTTCCATATTTCTCGATTTCAGGAAGACTTTTGACACTGTATCTTACAAGCGTCTTCTAATAAAATTGTGTGATGGAATGTCGCCACATTTGTATGATTCAATTTGCTATTTTCTGTCAGAAGGGTCACAGATGGTTGTGATTGACGGAAAGTCACTGGCTAAAACAGAAGTGATATCTAGCGTCCCCCAGAGAAGTCTTACAGTGGCCCTACTATTTCTAATGTTTATAAACGATTTAGGAGACAATGTGAGTAGCTATCTCAGACAGTTCGCGGATGATACTGTCATTTATCGTTTACCTAAGACACAAGGTGTCAGAAGCAGCTATAAAAAATGGCAAAGAACCCTTAATAATGAAAAGTGCGAAGTCATTCATATAAACACTAGGATAAATCCGTTAAACTTTATTTACAGGATAAATCAGTCAAATCTACAGTCCGTAAATTCAACTAAATCCCTAGGAGTAACAATTACAAACAAGCATGATATCTTGAAATGCGAGCACCCGCAGTCAAATAATGTCATTGTGAGATTAGGTCCGCTTTGACTGGAAGAGGTTTTTATTTAAAAAAACTCAACCGGTTTCTCGTCCATATATATTGGGAAAAATGTCTGCCGTTTAGCCACTCCCTTGCCTCCACGTCGATTGTTTCAATACTTTTTGAACGCTACCTAACGTTCACGTTCTGATGCCACCGCCGCTTACACATGACACGGTTTTACCCGCCCTCCACCACTAGTATATTAAATATGACTACCGCAACAGCGTTCATTGTTTTATCGTTTTAACTAGAACGTGAACGGTAGGTAGCGTTCAAAATATGTTAAAACATCCAACGTGAAAGCAGGGAAGTCGATAAACGGCAGACATGCTTTTTAAAAAAATTTAAGCACCTGATGATGTGTCTATATGACGCGAAACCGGTTGGGCTTTTTAAATAATAGCTACTTGCAGTCAAAACGGACATTATTTCACTATACGAATAACTTAAATGGGAAAGAACGCACAGAAAATTCTGTAGAGAAGGTGAACCAAAGGATACGTTTCATTGGCAGAACAAATGTTTGTATAGCTTATGGGACTTAACTACGGGGTCATCAGTCCCTAAACTTACCAACTAGCTTATCCTAAGGATGGCACAAATATCCATGCCCGAGGGGACTACACTTGTACGTCCTAGTTTGGAGTATTGCTGCTCAGTGTGGGATCCCCACCAAGTGGAACTGTCGAAGGCTATAGAGAAAGTTCAGAGAAGGACAGCTCGTTTCGTATTATCGCGATGTAGGGGAGAGAGTGTCACAGAAATGATACACGAGTTGGGGTGGAAATAGTTAAAAGAAAAGCGTTATTCGTGGCGACCAGATGTATTTGCGAAATTTGTCACAAAACTTCTCTTCCGAATGCGAAAATATTTTGTTAGCACCCACCTACATTGGAAGACATGATAGTTTTCAAACAATAATTCACATCGGAAACGGGCGGATTCAGTTGTTGCTTTTGTCCGCGCGCGCTATTAGAGAATAGAACGGTAGAGAAACAACATAAAAGCGGTTCGACGAACCCTCCGCCGTGCACTTAGATGTGATTAGCGGAGTATTTATGTAGATGTAGGTTCAGAAATGCATGGTTGAAGCCTGACGAGGCAGCAGTGCTTTAACTTCCCGCAGCATCTATTACCAAAAGTATCATTTAAAAAATCACCAACAACAAGAAATTTGTAATTTCATTTTCAATTTTTTTTATGTCTATAAATACAAATATATAAGTTTCGCGATACTTGTGAAAGTTAGTTGAGTGTACTAGCGAAGTAATATGTCCCCAAATAAACTTTAACGCTGTACAGACTGCAACGCGCCGTCCCAATACCACGTGACTCGAGTTCAGAAGATGTTGGCGGGCAGAATTCTCTTTCTACGCATCCGAATGCTCACTCTATTGATATGTATACTCTTGGTGCTGACCTCATGCCGATCCGTACCGCATACGTAGACGCCTCGGCTGAAGGTGACAAGGCGGCCGGTCGGTGCCGGAGGGCATTCCCGAGTCCTGCAGCACGGAGTTTTAAGAGTCGCAGCTTTTCTGAAGTGTCGTTTATCTACCAAAATAACACTACCTCGCATTCGGTGCCTTTAGTGTGGTCCAAATTCAGCTACTGCAATGAGACGGGCTGCTTCCGAACGTTTATCTTGTCGTATAGTCAGAGTTTAAAGCTAACAAATGCGATAAAGGCAGTTTGCGAAACCAACACGGATAATATGACAGTCTTCTCACTCTTACCAAATCTAGTTGTCCGGTATTTGGATTTAGCCGCTCTGATTCAATATACACTCTCCTCGATCAAGTAAGTGACTCGCGCGTATTTAAATCAGTGATCCACAGAAACATCTTACGGCCTCACTAACTATTCATGCCAGACAGTCCGCTGTGGAATATTCATTCCGAATGAGTTGGATAAGGCTAATGAACGTGCCAAGTACTATGTTACAGGCTAATAACTTCTTAGCCCCGATCCAACAATGGACTGGTAGCTACAGTATTCATGAACACCAGCAAACTCCAATTCGAAGTTCTATCTGACCTAGTAATTGAGGCGCTACAACCTTACGGTAAGGCGCTCAGTCACGCTGCAGAAAAGTGGTCAACTTTCGCGGTATACCCAGTTCTTAACGGGGTACGTCAAATCCGGATCGAACTGACAAAACACGTCCCGTCCTACCTGTTCGTAGGAGGATGCAGGGCAAGGGTCAAATACGACGGCCAGCCGAAGACGTGCTCAGGATGTGGAAAGCGAGGTCACGTGCGTTCGGAATGCATGCAGCGGAGGATCGCACAAGTACCAACAGGAGAAGCTGTGCTAACGCCCGCGCCGACGTCACTCCCACTATCGTACGTGAAGACGCTCCGCACAGACGCTACAGCGAATTTTGTCCTGTCCCTTTCTCAAGGTCAATTACAGGAATCGTTTGCATCGGTGATCACTGATGGAGCCGTAATGTCGGCCGTACCGCCTACAACTGTGTCGTTGGCATCGACGGCTGAAGAGAACGACTCCGAAGCACGGATGAACGTCGACATGGTCGCGCCCACAGGCGCCACCGCTCCTCAATGCCGGGGATCGCTGCCGCACTCTGATACGGAGTTTCTCACGCGCAAATAACGATCGCCGAAACGTCGCAAAAAATGCCGCCCCGCGGTGGCCGAGGGAACTGCGGCGCTTCAGTCACGGTCTGCGCGGCCACTACGGTCGGGAGTTCGAATCCCCCCTCGGGCATGGATATTTGTGCCGTCCTTAGTTGTAGCTAGTTCATAAGTAGATTGTAAGTTTAGGGACTGATGACCCCGTAGTTAAGTCCCATAAGCTATGCAAACATTTGATTTGAAAACGCCGCCTGTCGCCGCCGTACACCTGCTGAACGGGAGACGCTGACACACAGAGGATAATGAGCTTCAAGGCGCGCGTCGTGGGCCCCTTCTCACCACACAACAAGAAGATTCGGACCTCCCAGTATACGAGAAGAATCCGGAATCATTCATCGGAGACCAACAAGTGGGTACTCAGTCCAAGCCTGGAGCAGAACAACTGCTGCTGAACAATCAAGCGGGGAGTCACAGCGAGAAATGGAACTTTCTCATGGGATCTGGTCCGATGACCACGATGATGATTCAATGAACGACACCACGGACGCGGCAGCTGCCGCGACCTCACCCGAACCACAGACAAAGATATGTTACTCTGTGCCCGAACACTAGTCTCTCAGGAGATGCGGAAGGCTGCGAAGGTCACGAAAATACCCAGTAGACAATCTACTCTACAGCGACAAATACAAACGTCGTGAACGCCTTACATGATGCGGTAGAGCATCAGGAACCTCTAGTGGCCTCCACAACATATTATGATTAGGCCGCACGTCAAATTACAGTTACTAAGAGATATGTTTAGTGCATCGGACGTTGATATAGTCCTCCTACAGAAAGTCTGCGTAGAGAGTTTCCCCGACCTGTGTGGGCACGACACATATATTCGTATTACACCAACGCGGCGGCAGCTGAAGAGCGGTACTTTTACGTGAAGGTATCGAAGCCGAAGACATGATGTATCTCCACATTACACCTCGTGTCAAGATTGCGACTGCTGGTACGAGATATGTACTTGATCGATGTTTGGGAACGCGTCCCTGGCAACCGGATCAGATATATATGTCACAAGTCATTCAGCAACTTAATTGATCGAGTTTAAGTTACATGGTCTCGCAAATGTTGTTCTTGATGCAAAAATGTGGCCCGTAGTCTTCTCCGACCACACAGCATATACCGGGTGAGTCACCTAACTTTACCACTGGGAATATCACGTAAACCACAACGAATATTTAATAACTAATCCCGCAGACCGAAAGTGAGGAGAGGGACTGGTGTAATTGATTAATACAAACCATAGGAAAATGCACAGAAGTATGTTTTTTTAACGCAAACCTGTTTTTTTAATGGAAAACCTATTATTATATTTAGCACAACTGAAAATAGGAAAATATAAGTAATGTCGTTTGTTACGTTGTGAAATGTTAATAGTATCCAGAGTAATTGTAACTTAAAGTTGACGCTTGAGTAACTGCTCAGCATTTCAGTCGTGTTTATTGGACAGAACCGAATTAATTAGGGCACAAAAAGAACAGTGATGTATGAAGACACTTGAACAGCACAACACGTCCACATGCTAACATTTTTATTAGTCTTTTTCCCTGAAAAATACTGTACTGCACTTACTTGTTACAAAAAAATGTACATTAACATGAGAATTTAGTTAAACTTACAAATTAGGGTTTTTTTCAATTAAAGGATGTGAAAGAGTGTGCCCTGACATTTCAGTCCAATAAATGTCCAAAGTGATGTCCATAATTTGCTGCACATGTTTGCAATCTACCGCGCAATGCGTGTCTTACACGACGCAGTTCATCTGGTGTAATGTTGCCACAGGCTGCCTCAGTACGACGTTTCATACCTTCTGGGGTTGTAGGCACCTCACTGTACACATTCTCCTTCAACGAAGCCCACAGAAAAAACTCTAAAGGTGTAATATCAGGAGAACGGGCTGGCTAATTTAAATTTATATACATATATATAATGTATGTTTGTGTTAAAAAACAAATTTCCGTGCATTTTCTAATGGTTTGTATTAACCAATTACGCCATACCCTCTCCTCACTTTCGGTCTGCGGGATTATTTATTAAATGTTCGTTGTAGTTTACGGGATATTCCCAGTGATAAAGTTAGGTGACTCACCCGGTATATGGACGATCTCACTCCAGCACCAGATGCTGTGGAGGAGTCGAGGTACCTTGAAAATGATAGTAGCATACCTCCGGGATCCAGAGTATAGACGTTTAATAGAAAATTCCTGGAACAACTGCGAGCGGGGATATACTGAGGTTCTCCAGGACCCTACAGTGGTGGTTGTACTGCGCAAAGCCTATTATACGCCGCGCTTCGATTGGATACGGGAGAGAGCAGTCGTTGTGGTGCCATGACGCAATGGACTTCTATTTCACGACGCTACGGTAGCTCTCAACACAAGCGCCTTCGCCAGATCGGCACTCAGTAGTCAGGTAAAGATAACATCCATAATGCGCCGCAACCTAGAAGGCACAGTAGCCCAAGCTGGAGTTTTTGACCGAGTCCAGGGAGAACCATCATCGATGCATCACGTCATCAGAGAGAAACAAAGAAGTCGGAGAGTTATAATACGTGTTGTCGACATGCCAGATGGCAAAAGATTGACATCGCATAAAGATACTGCTACCGTCTTTATGGAACGTTACCGACACCTTTACGTGACAGAGGAACACACTGAGGCATATTTTGATGAAGTTCCTCGAAAACTGTCTAGTATCCTTGATAGGCTGGCGGAGGGTTGCTAATAGCAGAGGTCACGGAAGATGAAGTAAGAGCACACCGAACAAATCACAGGGGCCGAGGGACTCCTGTTAGAATTTTATCGGGCATTTAAAAACCTCATGGGGTCTCGGTGGACTGATATGTACCGAGAACTGATGTCCCCGAATGCACCCCTTCCATCTACCTTCGTGGAGGGCATGTAATTCCTGTTCCCAAATCATCTGGTGGGAAAGATATAAAAGACTACTGGCCGCTAACGCTCCTTAACTCCGATTTACAGACCTACACATCAAACGCATTCTCCGTTAAGTGATCTCTCCCGAACAAACGTCTCTCAGCAGGGACAGCAGTACAGAGACAGCGCTCAGTGACTACCGGCAGCCGGCCGCGGTGGCCGAGGGGACTGAGGCGCTTCAGTCACGGTCTGCACGGCCACTACGGTCGGGGGTTCGAATCCCCCCTCGGGCATGGATATTTGTGTTGTCCATAGAATAAGGTAGTTGATAAGCAGTTTGTAAGTTTGGGGACTGATGACCCCGTAGTTAAGTCCCATAAGCTTAACAAACATTTGAACATTTTTTTGACTACCGGCATGTGATTGCACTGGCAACAACCTGTCGTCTCCATGGCGTTTTGGTGACAATCGAATTTGATCGCGCTTTTGAAAGGGTGAGCCATGCATATGCCAGTATGGCAGAAGTGATACCGTACTTGAAATTTGCACAGAAATATGTTACTGTCGTAATGGAAATATTCCGCGATACTTATTCCACAATTTTCGTGAGTGCAGGTGCGGTAGGACCAATCAAAATCTCTAGATCGATGCAGCAAGTGTTCCCACTATCATCGATTCTCCACGACAGTTAAATGTTTGGGAAGTACATTCGCCAACGACGTCAGCCGCACGGCAGCGCTCAACTCTAGACGCTTCTCGCAAAGTATCAGAACGAGTGTTCGAGAAAATGTTACGAGCATGATACAATTGGTCACCTCTATCAACATTCATCTCGCAACGGGCGTTCCATACTTGGCGTAAGTGCTCCCGATGCCAGTGTTAATGGCACGCTGCCTGCTAGCGGCCTTGGGATACTTCGTGAGCGCAGGTATACTTTTCAAAGTCAGAAATGAAACTCTCAATCTCCCCATTAGCGGAGAAGGCCTCGGCCTTGTCCACGTCCGCGAACGTGCTGTGGTTTTCCATGTCAGTACGATGGTCAAGATGTGGCTTAAAGTCTGTCTGGCAGTTTGATAAAAGATTATCATCCGCCATCTTCTCAATCAGCGCCAGTTTCGGTCGCTCACATCTCACCGTCTCTTGCCCATATTCGTACTTTTTTTTTAATACAGTTATGTACAAGCGGACCTCCGACTACCAGGTCCACAAAGGCACGCTATATAATGCATGGCATTTCAAAAGGGACTTTACAACTTCGAAAATTAATATATATATATATATATATTAGAAAGAGGTACAGCGATGGTTTTAGTGCTATTTCAAAGGAAAACACATCAAGTTTTGCCTCGCGTAGTTCGCTAGTGCAGAATCGCGCCGCAACAAGCGCTAGCGGCAGTAACGTTAAAGATGGCTGCCTTCACTGGACCCGAGCGTGCTAGCTGTGTCTTTTGATTTGAAGAATCAAAGTCGGCGACAACAATTCAGCGTAAATTTCGTACTAAATATGCTAAAGATCCTCCTAGAAGGCCTACAATTTATGAGTGGCATAAATGTTTTGTTGAAACGGAGTGCTCAGTAATACATAAGAATGTACCAGGTCGTCCAAGCACATATGACGAAGTCGTTGAGCAAGTGAGACAGATTTGTCAACAGCCCTACGAAATGGACCCAGCGTGCATCTCATTAACTGCAAGTCCCGCATACAACAATTTGGCGTGTGTTGAGAAAACGTTTGCGTTTGAAACCGTACAGATTGTCGCTTTTACAAGCAGTTAAAGACACCGATAACATTGCCGGGAAGAAATACTGTGCAGATATGTTACAACGAATGGATGATGATGACATTTCTTGGACAATATAATCTTTTCTGATGAGTCGACTTTTGACTTAAGTGGCAAGGTTAACACACATAACTGTCGGATTTTGGGCAGTGAAAATCCACATGAAACATTGCAACATGCTCGTGATAGCCCTACGGTGAACGTTTTTTGTCTGTTGAGAAAGAAGAAAATTTACGACCCCCCCCCCCTTTTCTTTATTATTTTTTTTTTCAAGAATGAACCATCAACGGGATAGTGTACCTGGATATGTTGCAACAATTTTTGATACCAATGATCGATGACAACGGAGGACGAAACGTTTACTTCATGCAAGTCGGAGCAACACCACACTATCAGTGACCGTTTTCCAGGTAAATGGATTGGCCGTCCTGCGCCAATTGCATGGCTTGCCCGTTCCCCAGACATGACACCGCTACACTTTTTCTTCTGGGGCTTCATCAAAGATATGGTGTATGTATCTCCTTTGTCGGCCACTCTATCGGAACGTAGAGCAATACGCCGCCGCTGAGCAAGTTACACCTGCAATGCTGATGCGAGTTTGGGAAGAAATCAGTTACCGATGGGATGTCTGCAGGGTAATACGCCGCCGCTGAGCAAGTTACACCTGCAATGCTGATGCGAGTTTGGGAAGAAATCAGTTACCGATGGGATGTCTGCAGGGTAACCAACGGAAGCCACATAGAACGCTGTTAGTTTAAGGTAAAAACTTTGTGTGTTTTCCTTTGAAACAACACTGAAACCAGCTCTGTACCTCTTTTTAATAAAGTAATATGAATTTTCAAAGTTGTAAACTCCCTTTTGAAAGACCCTGTATATTTCTTACTGTTTGTTGCACGGACGACCAAGCAACATCATAGAGAGAAGGCACCAACAGTAATGTGGCCAGTTGTATGGCGTGCAGTGCACCATGTGTTTCTTGGTACAGAGACACGTGCGCTATAATGTCTGATCGACAATGGGAAATTCATGACGCGAGCCCGATAACATTCTTTTCATGTGGCGGATACTTCGTTGTGCGCTCAGTGTAATACATTGGATAACGACGAACATCGCTTGACATCTGGTTATTTAGCAAAAGTATAGTGTTTGGCGCAGAAAATTATCGCTTTTTTACTTGAAGTTGTGCCACAAGCTATCGAACAAAGGATTTTATTCTTCCCGGACGAGAAATACTATCCCAGAACAAAGACCAATTCATTAACCTGGATTCGAGGCCTGACGTGTTCTAGCGTTTCTGAGACGGCGCCAAGAACTTACTTGAATTTAGGACATTTCTACAAGTCATTCTATGATCAAGAACCACCCGAAATAGAGACTTTATTATGCCAACTTTTTAGGAAGTGCTATGAGCTATTCCCCGCGCAGTTGCTGCGTATCGGGAATGAGAAATTTATACATTCGTCGACTTGGAACCAGAATGGACCAGAACAATGGAGCTTACTCCACAATCTATCGAGAAGACCTGCCCGACTCCAGCATGAGATGCGTTGGGGATCTGTGAGGTGCACTTCTAATATTAGCTCAGCAGCCACTCACAGTGCACTGCAAGAAATACATTTAAGTATCATTCTTACTTTAATTTCAACTATGTTTGTATCACGTTTTGTGGTTTCAAAAAGAGATTTATCTTTTTTAGTGTTTAGAGACGTACAAATTTTGTTTGTACCACGTTGTTTGGTTTCAAGAAGAGATTTAAGTTTAATTTTAGTGTTTAGAGAAGTACAAATTTTAATTATTATGATTGGGAAGGCCTTAAAGGGCTTTGAAATCAGGCCTAAAAGGCAGAAAATGGCGAGGTGAAGGGGAGGAAGGAGTCCTCAAGAAGAAGAAGAAGAAAATATTTAAAAATGCATATTGCCATCCATAGTTGTTTATTACTTGTATAACTTTACCTATTTCGGTAAATGTCCGAGAACATTTTACGGATCTTTTATTGATTGACATGGATAAACTGGCAGGCAATGTACCAACGCAATCAGTCTGTTTAATTTACTTTTCTGGTGATCGTTCATAACCGAAACCGGTAAAGTTAAAAATATAATAAACAGCTGATGGTTGTTAATATGCATTTTTAAGGTATATTACGGCTATTACCATACATCTGAGAAAAAAAAATGGAAAAAAGATAGTTCAAGCTGCAGCTGGCCTGAAACCGGAGAGCCAGATTCGAATCCCAGCGCAGTAGAAATTTCCGCAGGTCGCCACTGAGTTGTTTCAGTGTCCTATAGCCACCAGAGTCGTTATAACTGTCCTTCGCCTTCCTTCCTCCGATTAAGTATGCAACCTGTGAGGTGTTACCTGGTCTTTTCCTCTGACATAAAAACCGGTTGATCCAGTCAGTTGCAGGACGATCCGGACCTGGGTGTAGTTTTAATTATAAATTTAGAAAATAATTTGCAGGCGTGCAGGCACCCTGCCACGGCAGATAAACCGGTTGTCTTCACATCACCGAAGTTATGAATCGGGAGTCCTTGGAACTCGAATGAGTGACCATCTGGGTCGACGTTGTGCTGTTAGCCCGCTGGGGTACTATCAGCCGGAGGGAGAGCTTTGCGGTACAACTTGTGAAGATGAAGCTATAGATTGTTAGGACAATACCTGAGCTATCAAGAGAAGTTAATGTGGTAATTAAGCTAAGTGTTGTTCTTATTGTTATCTACAGTCCAAAGACTGGTTTGATGCATCTCTCCACGCAACCCTATCCTCTCCGAATAAGAATGGCAACCTACATGCTTATGAACCTGCTTACTGTTTCGTATCTCGGTCTCCCTATGCGATTTTTACTCGGCACACTTTTCTTCCAGTGCTAAATTGCCGATTCCTTCATGACTCAGAATCGTCTCACCAATAGATCTTCCTTTATTCAACATATACCAGAAATTTCTTTTCTTACAAATTCTGTCAGTACTCTCTCATTAGCTACGCGATCTACGTACATCGTTTTGAGCATTCGTATGTCGCATCACATTTCGAAATATTCCAACGTAGTCTTATCGTTATAGTCCATATTTCACTCCGATTCAATGGTACATTCAAGACAAATATTTCTACACATCACTTCCTAAAATTTAAATTAATATTGGATCTCAACAAATTTCTCTTCATAACTTCTTTTCTTCCTATATCCACTCTGCATTTTATATCTTCCTTACTTCGGCGATCAGAAGTCATATTGCTACTCAAATAACAGAACTCATCTATTACTTTTATTATATCGTTACCTAATCTAATTCCTTCAGCGTCGTCTGATATTATTACACTACATCCTATTACTCTTGTTTTGCTCTTGTTAATGTTCATCTTATACCTTCCTTTCAAGACACTATTCATGCTCTTCCAGTTCCTTTGCTGTCTCTGGCAGAATTATGTCACGAAACGATGACATTAAGGTTAGTGTGGAGGGTGAAAATTTTTCTGCAATATATGCATGTGCGTTCCGGTACTTCTGAAGAAATGAAGAGGCTTTTACAGGGTAGGATGGTGTGTAGGTCTACATCAAAGTGGTTTCCATATGAAAATTAGCACAATGAGATCGATTTCGTTTCTTAAGTATTAAAGTTCTCGCTGGTTCTTTTATTTTCTGTGTAAGCTAAGCGACTACAATGAAATCAAGCCAGATCTATTCATAAATTGAAGACAACTTGTGATTGCCGCGGTGGAGTGGCCGAGAGCATTGAGGCGCTATGCTGTGATGCGCGAGGCCATTTCCCGCCGGGGGTTCGAATCCCCCTAGGGCATGGATGTTTGTGCTGTCTTTAGTATAAGGTAATTTGTAAGTAGTTCGTAGGTTTAGAGACTGATGACCCCGTAGTTAAGTCCCTTAAGCTTAACAAACATTTGATGAACTTGTGATTCATATATGAGCGCAAGTTCTTTAGCGTAAAATTTTTGCAGGTCTTACAGGCTATCGTAATGTTGTTATGTTGGTAGCGATGGTGGTGTTTTATATGTGGCCTTCAGCCACAGCTTTCCGTACTACTGTATTCTGTGCAAGTCTCTTCAGCTCCGAATAACTAATGCAGCCTATATCCATTCAACTTGCTTACAGTACTCATGATTACGGGTCCATCTATGACTTTTACCACATAGAATACCTAACTTACAATTCTCAATTGCCTCAGTATGTGTTCAATCTAGCGATCCCTTCCTTTAGTCAAGTTGTGCAACCAATGTCTGTCCTCCTCATTTCTGTTCAGCGCCGCCTCGTGAGTGGCGAGGTCTGCTCACATAAACTTCAGCCGTTCTTCTGTAGCGCAGCATGTCTAGGGCTTTTATTTTCTTCCCGTCTGAAGTGTTTTATCGACCAATTTTCGCTTCCGTACAAGGCTACACTCCAGACAAATACCGTCAGAAGAGCCTTCGTAAGACTTAAATTGCCATCGTTGCAGCTAGAGGTTTCGCCATTAAATACCTGGCAACACGACCTTCTCGTTCCTGACGCTCATCCCCCCCTGCCCTGCCACCCCCTCTCTCTGACATGAGGAATAATCGATGTGTTCTATACATTTTTCTTCTTTTTCTCCTTGGGTTTATAGTGCTTCTATTATATATTTACAGTTATAACAATGTGATAGATACTACATTTCAGATGCAGACACTGTAGACATCTGAAATGACAATATTTTGGTCATAGGATGTAACCATAGGCAAATATTAACTATGGCGTACATAAGCAGCTGCAGAGTTTGCTTGTGTTCATGAATACTATAGCTACTAGTCAATTCTCGGCTCGGGGCTACGAAGTCATTAGCCGGATTGTGCGTAGTCAGAGCTCCGCATGATCAATAAACACATCGCCAACACGGACCGTCTGAAGGCTTAAATTTGAGTCCATACTCTTTAGCTCGAATGATTCTTTCACATATTCCTTCATTGGTCAATTTCAAGTAAACAACACCTTTCAAAATAGAGAGGTACATGTCTCTATTATCTTGTGCGGCAATTCTAACCTCTTCTTAGATAAATATTTCGATTTCATGAGCTTTTAGGTCGGGCATATTCTTTCGAGTAGCTGACCTTTATGGTCGAATTACGCCATGAATGAGCCAATCTTCTATCTATGTCTATAAATGTGAATGTCTGTTCGGTGTACGTTTATCACGTCTGAACCACAAGATGCAGAGACTTAATTATTTGTACAGTTACTAATTTATACCTGAGGAAGGTTTTAGGCACGGTTTTATAGCGATCTGATCGATATTTAGTAATTTAAAGAATATAACGTGAAATTCGGAACAATAACTACTCTTTGAAAATTATATTTACAGTTTGAAAATGGTTGCATTGTTGCTTGAGGGTTGATAATGGTGAAAGGGTGGAGTATATTGGGATGGAAAGTTATCGGTGTATATAAAATTCTACGTATGTGTGTGTGTGTGTGTGTGTGTGTGTGTGTGTGTGTGGTGTGTGTGTGTGTGTGTGTGTGTGTGTGTGTGCGTGTGTGTGTGTTAATATTTCGCTTTTCAGCGAAAACTACAGAACGCAGACGAATGGTCTGTGTGTAATTGTTGTCCGAAGTCTCCCGTTGTACACCATAGAAGTTCTATCCCGATAGCTATAGTGGGGTAGAAGATATGGTGGTTGAATGTCGTCAAATTATAAAAAAATTTGGACTGAAGGCCAGTGATGACGTTTGCGACTCTATAGCAAGGAGGTTACATGCAGCGAAACGTGATGCCACAGACCATATCTTTGGTCTATGCGTGCTACAATGTCTTCAGCTCTTTCTCTGTAAGGATAAGCATAAGAATAAGGAAATATAAGAATAAATAAATAAAGCAGTAATAAAGAAATTTCTTGTAATACATCTCTTTTTTAAAAAAATCGATTTGAGGTTTCGCGCATTACATCAAGTGATCGATATGTGATATCATTAGAATCATTATTGTTGAATTTCCTGATTGGATTCTTCGAAACGAGTGCATTTTTACGTGTGATTTAATCTACACTACTTACTTTCCTGATAAAGGGAAGTATATAGACTTCTGCAATCTGATAGGAATATTTTTCAGTTCCTTCAAAACCAGTTTCATAGCACTCTTATCTATCATAATCAACCAACACGCGAGCGGAGCCGCGTGTTTAAGCTAGTAACAAAGACAAAACTTGTGAGAGCGGCCGAATACGTAACCAACCGCGCCCACAAGAAGCTCTGCGCAGGATATAAACAGGCTCGTCCGCACGGCTACGCTGCCTGGCGCAGACTGTTAGCCATGTCGGGTACCCGCGCATGCCTACCATCGGCCCCAGATCCGCACAAGTAGCACGGTACGATAGCAGCGCCCCTACCGTCCATGTCATACGCTCGCCGTTTGGATTGCCACACGAGGTCGAACGATATCACCGCATCCGCCATGAAGCAATGAGACATAGGCCGTCGTCGCGTACGTATACGTAAACTAGCTGAAAACCCGAAGTTGCCCGAGTATTTATTTATTTTTTCATTCATTTAACTCTTGAGTTATTACTTCACCTAACTCTCTTATCTATCCATCTTCTTTTTTCTAAAAAACATGTTATATTTATGGAAGAATATATTAGAAATAGGGCTGCCTTGCGTAAGACAAAAATATCCTTAACACATATATTGTCTCAATATATCATAAAATATTGAATATAAGGAGAGGCGTTGAATTAAAATTTGTGTTCTTGCTGGGATTCAAACCCAGGTTCTTCTGCTTACTAAACCTCTCTCACGTGTAGGTTTACGCTGTCATGGTGGTTCTGGTAACATAACGGAATTCCGTTCTCGTTTACTAAAGTTCAGTTATGTTACCAGAAGCACCATGAGAGCGTAAACCTACACTTGTTGGTCGTACAGTACTTCAGGGGTACCGACGGTAAGATATCGTTACACCTGTATAAGGTTGAAGGAAAGCGGATTTTTCTGCCGTGAGTTGTTTCGGTATGTCCAGTTGGGTGGCTGGATGCTGGATGCGCCAGTGTTAAGTCGCCGTTGCGCTACCTGTTCGGAGAGGCGTGAAGGTGGATGTCCAAGTAGCGGCCAGCTCCCTACGTTAAAGAGAATGAATACATTGATGTACTTTAAACTTTCTATTCTTAGATTTGTAAAACAAAAAAGAAAAAGAAGAAAGGGTTTAGTAGAGAATTGTTGTTCGCAAATGTTAAAATTAAATGTTCAAACTTTTGAACAGTAAGAACTATTATGTTGCAAGCTGTAGTGAATTTAGAAATGGATCATTGTATCAAAGTTATAGTGCAAGTAGCCCTAAAATATATAGGGTAAGGTCGGCCGAATAGGGTCGGGAGATGAATCGGGTCAATTTTAGGAATTCCCGCCTAATCGCCATGTATGAACTAGTATGGGTAGTGTTGCCACACTGCGGTGACTGTTGGAACTCTGTGTATGAGTTGTAAAGTGATAGACATTGTCAGGCGTTTTCGTTGTTGTGTAAAAATTTGTGGAAGATTGCACTGTTTGCGGTAAGTTCTTAAAATTTACTCCTTTGTAAAACTGCTTTGGATTCAATTAGGTTTAGTAATGTGTTAAGTATTCGTTTAGAAGGAAATTTATATAATGGCGAAAAGGGTATGGTGTTACCGGCGCGTAGTAAGGCTTGTGCAGGACTGCCAACGTAAGGAAAAAATAATAGGCATTTCCGCCGAGCCGGCCGCGGTGGCCGAGGGGAGTGAGGCGCTCTAGTCACGGTCTGCACGGCCACTACGGTCGGGGGTTCGAATCCCCCCCTCGGGCATGGATATTTGTGCCGTCGTTAGTATTAGCTAGTTTGTAAGTAGTTTGTAAGTTTAGGGACTGATGACCCCGTAGTTAAGTCCCATAAGCTATACAAACATTTGAATATCGGGTCAATACAATCCGGGTGAAAAGAGTCAATGCTCTTATTTCGATTCATTGCAGTTATTATATTGTTTCGTTTTTTATTAATTCGTTTTCGGTTTTTAATTACATACGGCGAAATATAAAGAAAAACCGTTACTTTGTGGACCGAGGATGACAAGCAAAATGCAATTAAACCTTACCGGGAGGGTAGGAGTCAGCGCCATGTAGCGAATCGTTTGGGGTACCGCATTCCTGTCTACAATGGCGACTGCAAGTGGAAAGGATTATCCAGCAAAGGTCAGCTGGTCAGAAAGCACTACTTCTTACATCCCCAAAAAATATAAATGCAACTAAAAATAGATTGGAAGAAAAAAGGAAAATCTCATTCCAGCCCAAAAGTTTGAAGAAACGCCAGGTTAAGAGCAGACAAGACCTACAGCATGAATCATCACCCTCAACTTTATCAGAATGCTCCGAAGAAACAGATGACGATGACATCTTCTGAACTCTCCAACATTAAAATACAGCGATCCAATATCAGCGAAACTCGGTGACTGGATTCATTGTCAAGGAAATGACAAGGAATGGTACCATGAGAATTGTGTTGGTGCAGTAGGGACAAAGAGATTTATTTGTGGAAAATGTGTTGCTATCTTAAATTGATGCACACATTTTTGTACTGACCCTATTCGCCGAATTGATGACCCGATTTCCCTTACTTGAAGAAGGCAAGTAGGGTCATGCCGCTGAGCTTTCAGATTTATTTTGTGAAACTATGGACAATATTTACGAAGTGTTATATATTTGAATTTATTAACAAAAGAACATAGTTTTTATGGATATAAAATGAAAATTTGTTCGTGTGTAAATTTGTCTTTTATTTCGATTTTAACAAATATTGACCCGATTCGGCCGACCTTACCATAAGTGAAATGAAGAGCAGCAGTTTTTATTTCATAGAAAAAGAGTACTTTGGAGTTATAGCCACTTCTTTCCTAAAGCAATCAAAAGCGAAGTTTTAGACTTTCCGAAGGTGCACGAACTTGGGGAACTGATTAGCTGGTTCTCTCCTTTAGAAGAGAAATTCAGTAAGAAGAATTTTCTAACAAGTAAGTGCTCTATGCGACTTACAAGCAACGCCACTCTCATTTAACGAGATCCAAACCTGGATTACACCGCAGTATAAGCGACCGTCACCGGACTCGAACCCGCAATCTTCTGATTTTGTGCCCCCACTTGTCACCGTTGTAGCTGTGTAGTAATTCTTATGTTGCATTTGTCATGCAGATATTGTGATGGTGCCCTGCTGTTAGGGCGAAATACATCACTAAGCATTAGTATTCTATTCTGCAACCAAGACGGCTTTTATTTAAAAATGGTTGGGTGGAGGTTGTTTAGTTGAGATAGGGAAACTGAAGTGTTAACGATATCTGCCACCGATGGGAAGAGGAAGGAGTGAGGATAGGAAAGGAGGGGGCGGGGTAAGGAAATGCTGTCCGGAAAGTAATGAAGAAAGGAAGACTGCATTAGCTCGGGGCCCGTGATCGCCACGCACGTACTCACGAAACAACCGTGAGCCTCCTAGGGGGGCACAGAACGCACGGCCATTCCCATACGACAAACACAAATTGCCGTTATTGTAATGATCATTGAGGGGTATTCATCTGGTGTGAGATATTACGTGCAGCAGATCCGTATAAACGCTTCTGCGAGTGAATGACACCAAAATTGCATTGCAATGTTAAACTGTTGCTTAATAAAAGGGATTTCATGATGGATCGTCATTTGCAAATATTTTAAGTGACAATTTATAGCTTATGACAGTGAAGAAAAGTAAAGGTCTTACTTTCATATGGTGGAAACGTTTTGTAAAGAAGAAACCGACCAGAGATGTGAGGTGCTGATTAGACAATGTAACCGAAATTAATGACAATATTTTTTCATACTTTTTATTTTTGCAAAACTGTCGATTATCAATTAACCCTTTCGGACTCTCTGGCTACAAATGTGTACATAACTTCTACGGTGTCTAAGGTGGTTCATAAGCGTTTTTTCTCAATGGAAAGAACATGTATACGACACCTGAGTGTTCAATCATTTCATCATGCACAATTACTGCCATCTGCGCAAGATCTCTATAATAATATTAAGAAGCGAGTGTTGCACTGCGCAACAGTTTGCGAACTTCAAAGAACACGGAAATTGTGGGTTACTTGTATTCCACTGTATAACTGAAATTAGTAGTTGTTATTTTGCGATGTAGTTATTGGACGTTCAGTTTATTTAGTACAACAGTTGGTACTACAAAATTAATTTAGTCCTTAAAAAAAAGTCTTGTTTTTCAGTATTCACAGTGTTGTAGAATGAAGATGGATGCATATAATTGCATATATCTTGCTTCTAAAATCATTGAAAATTTAACTTAAGAGTACTACAGCATAATAAATAATTTCCTTGACAGAGAAAAAAATCAGGTCTGATAGGGTTAAACATCCTTCGTCGGTAAACTGTGTTCCAGCTAAACTCCACGTAAAATCGTCCGTAAATCTACCGCAATCTATTTTTATTTAATGGTGGAACATTTGAACATCTAGAAACATATATCGATGGGTTTACTTCTCACAAATCATTGTTTTAAGTTTCTTGGCACGTCTGGTTGCTATCCGACGCGTCGGGAAAAAGCTGCCGCCACAGGCAATTTCTCATGTCCAGACTAGGCTACATGTTAGCCACTTGTCTCAGGACAGCTGCACTACTCTGCCTTGCAAGGGAAAAGAAAAAACACCCCTAGTACAACTCGAAAGGCAGGAGAAATTGCGCCGACTGGTCGCGATAAACACTGCTTAGAAACTCGAGGGGGGACTACAGTACTACCTCCGCGTCCCCCTCACTTTCTCCGTCTAGTTGCGGAGCGGCTCTGGATGCACGGATTAGTTGCCGCTGCAGCCGCCAGAGGACTCTCGCGCGGCGGCGTCGCCTCGGCTACGCGCGGCTGCGGCAGTTTGTTCACGAAGTGCCCCGAGGAGCGACCCGAAGCGAGCGTTGCGCGCAAGCCGAGGCGCACACAGCACACAGCAGGCAGGTAACGTCAACCTAACCTCTCTCCGCGGAATGCTCAATCACTTGCCGAGCAATCCGCGCGCGCATCACTTTTACCTGCCACCCACGCACTGCTTTCGTGCTCTGCTCTTTCAACAGCAAACCTCGCATACTTACTATTGCAATAGTTTACTGTTTTTAACGCTTTGTGAGTACGATGCTACCAGCCTGTGTTTGGCTAATAACCGTATAACACGTGTGCGTGCGTGCGTGCGTGCGTGTGTTTTGCCACAATATGGTGCACTGAGCCGAGGGTATGGTCTGGCAGCAGACAGTGTACTCGTAAGTCGAGAGCACGTTCCGGTGAAATATAGAAAGGCAGAATTTGTATCAAACCTGTCCTTTCCCTGGTGGACCAACAGTATCACACGCCAAGGAAATGATACACGAACGGCTGCAATATTTCACGTTATCTCATCCTCCACCGCCTAGCAGTTTCATTTGTTTCTTCACGCCTCAGCGCGCCAAGTGCATCTGCTAAAAGATGCTCTTTGTACTCCGTGAGTTCGCTAGTGATTAGCTTACATCTGTTTTAACGTGTGACGTTGATAATGAATACAAAACACTCTTGATGGTACAAACGATAAATATGTGATACGGTCGTGAAGTTCCAACTTCAGATTGTCATACAGCCGTTCGATAATATATCTCGTCGACCTCGAAGTCGTGTTAGACGTAAAATTGTGCGTTCTATCAATCACGTGAAGGACGTTTCGCCGGAAACAAGCAAATCATTGTTCTTCGTAGATGCCTAACGTTGAACAGTGATCATCCAGTCAAGTTGCTACAGCCTCACAGTAAAGTTCTGTTATGTGCTTACGAACTGCATATGCCACGAAGCAAATATTTTTCAAACAAATGTGGACCCCTTATTAGAAGAAAATATTGTAAATGTTTTGCTGCCTCTCCATAACTGACTTTGCCCCGACTTGTGACTGCTTTTTGTTTTCATACCTCTGAGAATGCAAACATTTTCCACTTTGCGCTCAGAACAACATCCTTGCAATCTGGAAATAGATTTGTCGAACATGACGTATCCCTTTGCATGACAGGAAAACGAAGAAGAAACATGTAGCATAAACTCCTGCGATTATACAGTGACTATTTACTCGAATAACTCGGCACTTATGAAGCAGACACAGATGAGGGATCTAGTCAGACGTAACTTCTGCATACTCCATTGTTGCATGGTGTAGTGTAGCGACTTCCTCCAAAACACTTGCCGCAACTCTTACACAGTTTTATTTGCCGTTATATTATACTCACGTGTGAATTACAACTTTTTCTGACGCTTACTTACGTGGACTCTGCTGTATCCGAGGCAGGTGCCTTGACGACAGCGTGAAGCAATAGTATTTCAAGTAGTGTTGTAGCAAACCTTATGTATTCGGTACTGAGTAACGAATACATTGGCTGATTCGAGGTACTGAATCGTCACCCCTAAATACATTTCGTTAAGGTGCCTCGATACAAACTCTGTAACAGAAACCAATACGGACAATGTTTATATTTTGCGATAATATTTTTTTCTGAGGCGAGAAATTTATTTAGACATGCGTATTGCGAGCTCTACGATTTTAGATAGTTGTTAGATATTTTAGATTATACTTCATGGCCCGTGTTTGCAAGTAGGTTCTCGAAGAACTGCCGTCCGCTTTTATTGGAAACATACGTGGTTCTTTTTGTTTCATGTTTTTTTTTTTAATATACCAGTGAAGGTTTCGGGTTAATGAATGATTAATTTTGATCTGATGTAGCATAGCAAATTTCTGGAAAAAGTATTTAAAAGTTATCATCTACACAAGTGATAAATTTTCTTTGATGACGGTATTATCTTAATTATTACTGTCGCAGAATACGGTACAACAGTCCTGCTACTTTAACTATGATCGGCCACACTGATATTGGTCACGAAATTTTCCGAGTGATTCTGACATTCGATGAGCGAACTACGAGCCAAGCCTCCACGTAGACTGAAGGTACAGTACTTAAAATAGAGGTAGCGCGATGGGTCTCCCCAATTCGTATCAAATTGTGTTACAAGCAGTAGAAGAAGCCTTTCAAATGATTAAAATATCTCGCCTGAGTGCTCGCCAAAGATTTTCTATTACTGTATTAGCTAGTTTGAGTGACAATTTGTTCAGCGTTAGCGTGGCGAAAAGGGTGAGGAACAGGTAGCACTGGTAACGAGAAACGATACGTTTTTAACGAGTACTGTTTCTTTTTGAAATGAATGCATACGGATACACTTGTTTCCGGTACTGTCACAGCTCTAACTTCTAGTACTGGTCACGCGACTTTAATACTGTACAGGTTTGTACGGTTTCCTCACGCCTCGTCGCACAAGTACCAGTACGGCTCCCGTTAACGAGGGCACTGCTAATTGCTACCTCCTCACCCTATTCTTCAGGTCGTCGGGCGCTCTCTCTAATACCACCTAGAAACGAGAAACAGAAGAAAACAGCGGGCTCTTGCTTCCGGCAGTTACAAAACTCTTAAAATGTTTGTAAATCTATGGGACTTAACTTCTTTGGTTATTAGTTCCTAAGCTTACAAACTACTTAAACTAACCTAATAACAACAAACACGCCCATTCCGAGGGACGACTCGAACCTCCGACGGCGAGCAACCTCGCGTTCCGTAGCAAGGCGCCTTAGACCGCTCGGCGACTCCACCGCGGCGGTATTTACATCCCTAGTGACATAGTTTTTGTGGGCTTTAGGACGTGACGTGTGGAATGTGTTTGCGTATCTGATACGTAGTCTTCATGCAGAAGACACCCTCAGAAGTTGTAAAGTCTGTTACTCTCCGTACAGGTAAGCAAGTTTACATCTGAAAATTAAGCAGCTCTGTCTTTATAGCCTCTGAGCACGTCTTCTGCATTGGGAGACGAAGCGTTAGTCAAGGAAACTTGACTTGGACCACGGACTGATGACCCTGAAACTGTCAACAACGGATAATAGGAAAAAATCTCAGTAAACCCTTACTGAGACTTAAAATATTCTTCAGCCTTCCATTTTTTTTAATAACTCTTTTACCTATTGACCCATAGTCAACACGGATTCAGAAAGTAACGCTCTTGTGAAACACAGCCATACCTTTACTCACATGAAGTGATGAGTGCTATCGACAACGTATCTCAAATCGATTCCATATTTCTTCATTTTCGTAAAGAATTTGACACTATACCTCACAAGCGTCTTCTAATCAAATTCTGCGATTACGGAATGTCGCCACAGTTGTGCGTTTAGATTCGAGATTTCTTGTCAGAAAGGACAGAGTACTTTGTAACTAACGGAAAGTCATCGAGAAGTACAGAAGTGATTTCTGGCGTTCCACAGGGAAGTGTTATAGGACCCCTACTGATCCTTATTTGTATAAACGATTTAGGAGACAATCTGAGAAGCTGTGCACTCCAACTGTACACACCCTATACCGTTACAGAGCCTCCAACAGCTTCAACAGTTCCCTGATAACATCCAGGGTCCATTGATCCATGAGATTGTCTTCGTACCTGTATTCTTCCATTCGTTCGATACAATTTGAAATGGGACTGGTCAGATTAGACAATATGTTTCCAGTCATCAACAGTCCAATGTCGGTGTTCCCGGGACAAGAGGAGGCGTGAAGTTTTGTGTCGTGCAGTCAGCAAGAGTATACGAGTGCACCTTCGCATCCGAAAGACCGTTTGGATGATGTTTCGTTGAATGGTTCGCACTCTGACCCTCATGTTTTACCCCGGCTCTGAAATGTGCAGACTGCTCGCGAATGATGCTGTCATTTATCGGTTAGTTAAGTCACCGACCGATCAAAAGCAGCTGCTACGTGATTTAGTATAGATATCTGCATGGCGCAAAAATTTTCAGTTGATCCTAAACAATGAAAAGTGTGAAGTCATCCATAGGAGCACTAAAAGAAACCAGTTAAACTTCATTTACACGATAGGTCGGTCAAATCTAAAGGCTGCAAATTCAACTGAATACCTAGGAATTAAAATTACGAACAACTTAAATTGTAAAGAACAGACAGGAAATATTGTACGGAAGGCAAACCATAGGCTACATTTCATTTTCATTGTCAGAACACTTAGAAGATGCGACATTTCTACTAAAGAAACTGCTTACTCTGCACTTGTGCGTTATATTTTGCAATATCGCTACCTGTTGTGGGAACCCCACCGAGTGGCACTGACGGATGATATAGAGAAGTTTCATAGAAGGGCAGCTCGTTTCTTATTATCGCGATAGAGTGGAGAGAGTATCACGGAAATGATGCACGAGTTGGTTGCAGCGTGATTGATTTGCAAAATTCCTGTCATCAACTTTCTCTTTCGAATGCTAACATATTTTGTTATAGCACCCACCTACATAGGGAGAGAGGATCGTCGCAATAAAATGAGAGAGATCACATAGAAAACGGAAAGAGTTAGGTGTTCGCCCCCCCCCCTCCCGCGATATTAGAGAATAGAACGGTAGAGAAATATCATAAAAACTGTTCGATGAACCCTATGGCGTGCACTTAAATATGGTTAGGGGTGTATTTATATAGACGTAGACTGTTAATTGTCGAATCGTTTCAATAGAAATTTTATACTATTCGTCATTCGGAGCATTATTTATGCTGTCAATGTTCACGAGATTAGCGAGTAAAGCTCTCACCAAGCCGAAGGTTGTTCTGTATACTACAGTGGTTATTGGTGGACCTACAGTTTAACCACACCAGTAAATTTTGCCAGAGGCGAAGAAAGTTCCTCGTTCTGACTGTTGGCGGGCTATTCGGGCCAATGACGTCATGAGACCCTTTTTTGGAGGAGCATGTGGCCAGCTCACCGCTTGCCATTTCTAAACGTTTATTGGTAGCTTAATACGTCGTAATATTGAAGGTCATACATCAGATACAGCATGACGTTATCAGATAAATCGCGGTTCGGACTTTACCCATCATAAGATTATTTTTGTGGCTCTTAACAGTGAAGAGTTACATATCAATCCGTGATTAAAATTGTGGGGTTTAGATCACACTATATCTGTACGTGAGCGACAGCTGCACGTAGACATGTTAGAGATGTTTGGTACGTTCAGGGTGTCCCATTTATCCTGACCACCCAAAATATCTCTGGAACAACAACAGCTATTGTAAAATGACTTTACCGGCATCTGTTTGAGGCAGGGGCTCATGAATGTAAATATTCTGAAACATTCCCCCCAACTAAAGCACATGGGTTTTTTTAAGACAAACTTGTGTGTTTTTAAATGGACGCTTTATATTATTTCATCAGCAATCTATAGCATGACAAATCACATAGACAGTGGCGTTTATTTCATCGCAATACGGCAATTACACCCTGAGATATTGCGACGCGAAGTTGACGCTTGAAATACGCGAAACGCGCGGCTAGCGCACGTGCTGAGGAGCGTGGGGTTCTCGCCTGAGTCTCAACACCCTGCACATGTTCGGCAACTACACCGCAGAGCCAAAGAAACCGGTACTCCTTACAAATGTCTTGTAACACTTAGTGCCGCAACACAACGTAGCATGGACTCGACTAATGGGGATTGACACCATGCATCCTACAGGCTGTCCATAAATCTGTAAGAAAATGAGAGGGTGGACATCTCTTCTAGACAGGACGTTGCAAGGCATCCCGCATATGCTCAATAATGTTCATGTCTGAAAAGTTCCTGGAGCCACTCTGTAGCAATTCTGGATGCGTGTGGTGTCGCATTGTCCTGTTTGGAATTGCCCAAATCCGTCGTAATATACAACGGAGATGAATGGATGCAGGTGATGAACCACGATGCGTACCTGCGTTTCACCTGTCAGAGTCGTATTTAGACATCTCAGCAATCCCGTATCACTCCAACTGTACACATCCTACACCATTACAGAGCTTCCACCAGCTTGAACAGATCCGTGATGACATCCAGGATCCATGAGGTTTTCTCTGTGCCTGTTCTCTTCCATCCGTTCGATAGAATTGGAAACGGGACTTGTCATATCAGGCAACGTGTTTCCAGTTATCAAGAGTCCAATGTCGGTGTTCCCCGGCCAATACGAGGCGTGAAGTTTTGTGTCGTGCAGTCAGCAAGTGTACACGAGTGCGCCTTCGCATCTGAAAGACCGTATGGATGATGTTTCGTTGAATGGTTCGCACTCTGACCCTCATTTCTTGTCCCAACACTGAGTTTCCTGAAGAGTTGCACTTTTGTCACGTTAAACAATTCTCATCAGTCGCCGTTGCAGGATCTTTTTCCTGCCCCAGCGATGTCGGAGATTTTATGTTTAACCAGATTCCCATATTCACAGCGCTCTCCTGAAATGGTCCTTGGTAAAAATCCCCACATCAATGCTACCGTGAAGATGCTGTGTCCCATCTATCGTGTGCCGACTATGACATCACTTTCAAACTCAATTAAATCGTGATAACCTGCCACTGTGGCATCAGTTACCGATCTATCACCTGCGCCAGACACCTGTTGTCTTATACAGGCGTTGCTGACCTTGTCTCCGTCCTCCGAGAGTTTACATACCTATGAGCTTGCAAAGGCATGCCTACACCAGTTTGTTTGACTCTACAGTGACCCCGTTTACATGGGCTCCCAAAACCGGATTTCGTAAACCGATTTTCCAATTCCGCTTTTGGTTGGTCATGTAAACACTCCAAAATCGATTATGGAAATCCGCTTCTCGAAAGCGATTTTTCAGTTCCACAATCGATTTTCGTGCCCATGTAAACGCAAGTTTTTGAAGCATTCTTGGCTTGTCAGATTGTGTTTTCTTTTTAAGCATTTACGGTAGATATGGAAAGAGTGAAATACCAGTATAAATATTAGAGTGAACATAAATCTGTGTATTTAAATAAAGAAAAATAGCGATTATGCTGAGTAAATCAGGAACTGAATCAGCTGTTTTTCAGTCGCAATATTAAGTGGAGTAGGAAATCCGATTCAGGCTATGCCATGTAAACAAGTCAGCGAAAAACGGTTTACAAAAATCGGATTTCGTCTTCCGGAAGATGTGTTGCATGTAAACATAGTGAGTGTAAATGTTCGTTGTACAGACATTAGCACACTAAGAGTATGATTAGATTGATTAGATTAGGAGTAGGACCAGGTGGCATTGGAAACCAACGGCCGTGCCGCGGTGAAATACCGTACTTTAAGTCTGTCGGGCTTGGCTAGCGCTTGGATGTGTAACCCTCCGGGTGTGCCGTGCCCTGTTGGCAAGCGGGATGCACTCAGCCCTTATGAGGACAATCGAGTAGCTACTTGTTTGAGGAAGTAGCGGCTCCGATCGCGAAAACCGACGCAACGGCCGCGAGTGCGGGGCGCTGACCACGTCCCCCTCCAAACTGCATCCGGTGAAGCCTCCCGGCGGAGGATGACAAGGCGGCCGGTCGGTACCCTATACGACTTTCGAGGCCTGTGTGGAACGGAGTTAGTTGCTTAGGTGGCATTACCAAGCGTATAGTAGCGCCAAAGCCCAATGATTATTGTATATCTCTAACAGTCTACATCTACATATACATACTGCAATCCACCCAAAGGTTCGTAGCGGATGGTCCTCGTACCACTTCTAGTTATCTACTTTTCGGTTCCAATCTCATACAGAACGAAGGAAAAAGAATGTCGCATGCTTGGATGCATTTGTACGAGCCATAACCTCTTTGCTCTTATCTTTGTTGTCTTTACGCGAAATGTAAGTTGGCAGCCCTCTAAATTTCTTCAACAGTGCTTCTCCAAAAGAACGTCGCCTTCCTTCCAGCGACTCCCATTGGAGTTCCTCAAACATTTCAGTAACACTCGCGCATTGATCGAAGCTACCAGCCGGCCGCGAGCCGGTCGCCGTGGCTCAGCGCGGCCGGTCAGGGGGCTGAACGCCCTCTGTAATAAAAAAAGCTGAGCCAACCATTCAACGAACAACCACGAACAAACTGAACAAACGACCGCGAACCAAAGATCTACCCGACGATAAAAAAAAAAAAAAAAAAAAAAAAAAAAAAGGGGACTAAGGCGCTCCAGTCACGGTCTGCACGGCCACTACGGTTGGGGGTTCGAATCCCCCCTCGGGCATGGATATTTGTGCCGTCCTAGTTCGTAAGTAGTTGATAAGTAGTTTGTAAGTTTAGGGACTGATGACCCCGTAGTTAAGTCCCATAGACTATACAAACATTTGAACATTTTTTGAAGCTACCAGTAACAAACCTATACTCCATTCACCGAAATGATAGACGGACTGTAAACACAGTGAGGCGCGTGACCAGGGTTGGACAAATCGGGTGCGCCCTCTTGTGTCGCCGCATCTGTTTTAGGTGAAAGGTCGTTGTGTGTGTGTTATTTTTTTCTTTATACGGCTGTGATAATGTAAGCTGATTGTAACCTTGTTAATGAAGAATCATTTGCTGAATAGTAGCACAAGTATTAGCGTTCATATTCTGAGCCTCTCTTTCTCTCTCCTTACTATAAAGTAAGATTAAAATCATAATGCCACCTTCATTCCGAGTTCACCCAAGCAGCAATCAAAGAAGAAATCATTAATTTCTTCAGAGAATCTGAGGTTCGTAGTGTGTATAAAACGGAGCTATTGTGCCAATAAAAGTCAATGTCGGATATCTGCTGGAGTTGGTCATTCCTCATTGTATCATGTGGTAAGTTAGTAAAAATCCACACTCACTTTGAAGTCTCCCAAAAAAAAAAAGAAGAAAAGGAAAAAAATTACTATAGAGCCCAATTGACAAAATGCTTGCTGCCGTACACGATCATGGAGGTTTGGGAAATTTGAAGAGAACTATATTTTATAAGTTATTAAGCGAATTGAATTGTAAATATGTTCGGCTTCTGATAACACTGTTCTGTAACAAACCACACATCGACCTTACACATGAAACGGTTGTGGCAACCACTGACCGTGCACTCACGGTTTAGACCACCCCTAGCCATGCGTCTCTGAATGTTTACAGTCCGTCTCTCGTTTCGGTGAACGGAGTATAGACCTCCGGCCCTGAATTCCTTCTATGTATTCCTTTAAACCGATCTGATATGGATTCCAAACACTTGAGTAATACTCGACACGGGGTCGCAGAAGCATTTTCTATTCTGCCAATAAACTGAAGTCGACCATGCGCCTTCCCCACGACTGTACTTATGGGTGCGAATAATGTGACCTAATTATAAAGGATATGACAGTATTCCTCGTTTCACATATCAGCATTAAATTGACGAAATATGTAAATAAAGTATTTGAGAAACAAACATGTTATACAGCCATAGACATCGTTAACAGTTGAAAACTTTGTCATTATATAAAAGAGAAGTTTAAATACTTACAAAAAGTTTCAGGTGAAATAAAATAAAAATCATTCTCATGTACTGCAGTACATCAGCAAGCCGGTCAAGCTCAAACCGGTACCGGACAGCACACAGCAAGCACCAGTGCGCCACATTACGTTGAAACAACATTCCTTTATTTCTTATTAGTGAACGTAAGTGATTTGGACTGACCTTGAAACCGCTGCACGTGGAACAAACAAGTCCTCAACTGGCGTCAAGGGACTGAGCGCACTTTCTACGAGACATCCCACTAGGGGAAACTCCTTGGCAGTTCCAGGAACGCAAACCTTGTCCTCCCCATCGTATTTAGCCGTTCTGACCACTCGGCTGTGATAAGTGACACATAATTCTTATGCTCGTACCGAGACCTTTGGCTTTGCAAAACAGCACTTTATCAGTGAGCCAGCGAAAGAATTATGTAGCTCTGGCCTGACATCCGTCCCCCCTCACTTTTCCCTTACACACACACACACACACACACTCACACACATGCGTAGTGTGAGTGTGTGTGTGTGTGTGTGTGTGTGTGAGAGAGAGAGAGAGAGAGAGAGAGAGAGAGAGAGAGGTCAAAGCTTGTGTAACAAAGGACCAAACTGTTAAGGTCATCGGTCCCTAGACGTACACACTACGAAAACAAATTAATCTAACAAAGCCATGCTCGATGAAGGACTCGATCCTCAGGTGGGAACGCGCTGTTTATTCGTGTTATGGTGCCTCAGACCGCGCGGCTATGCCCGCGCTGTGAGAGAGAACACGTGTCGCGAAGCTACTTGGTGCAACAACGGCCACATGCAGAATTTAAGTGTAGTTTTTGTTTATCGTTTTTTATTGTACTGTCACGATTTTCGCCATATATGAAGCGTAGCTGCATTTGCTGATATTTTCGTGGATGACTCTGCCGTTGCGTGCCAAGGAGGCCAAGCAAGGAGATACAACAGTTATTACACGTTGATGTGTGTTAGTGACATCGCAGAGATATACGACGTCTGATACGCCAGACAAACTGCCAAGCTGTATGACGGTAATCACTTCGAATCCGATAACTTTGCGTTTACTGAAAATTCCAGTTCATGGGAATATGTCATGTCGCTCCCACCTGAAATCCTTTTAAAAGTAATCTCGTCATATCTACATGCATACTGTGCAATCCAACGAAAGGTGTACGACGGGGGATACTTAGTACAATTACTAGTTACTTGCTTTTCTGTTCCACTCTCATATAGAACGATGACTTGCATGCAACAGTATAAGCCCTAATCACTATGATCTTGCCAAAACGAATTTTCCAAAAGATGCAAATAAATGTCCATCATGCGATCTCAGAGAATGAGTAACCCTTTCAACACGCCGCACCATACAATGATCGAATAATGATCTTAAAATTGTGGTTACTGCTGTAACGACGCGACCGTCGTTGCTTGTTTCGTATATTCTCGGTACCGTTCAGTGTAATTATGGCTTCATCAGTGAAACTAAAGGCGAGTGACAGTGCCGCAAAGGTGAAGATTTCGTACTTCAATATTCGTTTCCACGTCTTATAATACTGTGGGCTATTTGCATACACTTATCCGAGAACATTTTACGGAATGTGTCCAGCTACTCAAAAATCCATCTGCACTAGTAAATTGGCGAAATACGGAACGCTATCCAAAGACAGCAGGTGCAAACAGGTGTGAAAATTACAGAAACATCAGTTTGATAAGTCATGGATTCAAAAGTTAACACAAATTATTTACAGAAGAATGGAAACTCTAGTAGAGGCCGACATCGGGGAAGATAAGTTAGGATTTCGAAATGTTCAAATGTTCAAATGTTTGTAGAGCTTATGGGACTTAACTACGGGGTCATCAGTCCCTAAACTTACAAACTACTTATGAACTAGCTAACACTAAGGACGGCACAAATATCCATGCCCGAGTGGGGATTCGAATCCCGACCGCAGTGGTCGTGCAGACCGTGACTGGCGCGCCGCAGACCCCTTGGCCGCCGCGGCCGGCTAGGATTTCGAAGAAATGCAGAAACAAGAAAGGCAACGCTCATCTTACGACTTATGTCACAAGATGAGGAAAGGGAAACCCATATTTCTAGCTTATGTGGATTTAGAGAAAGCTTTTAACAATGTTGATTGAAGTACAATCTTTCAAATTCTGATTTCAGCAGGGTTAAAATATACAATTTACAATTTGTACAAAAACCAGGCAGCAATTTTAAGAGTCGAAGGGCATGAAAGAGCACTGGTTGGGAAGGGAGTAAGACAGGGTTGTAGCTTTTCTCCAACGTTAAATATGTGCACTGAGCAAGCGGTGAAGGAAAGCAAGGAGAAATATGGAGAAGGAATTACAATTCAGGGAGAAGAAATAATAAATTTGCGCTTTCCGATGAGATTGTAATTCTCAGAGACAGCAAAGAACCTGGAGGAGCAATTGAATGGAATGGACAATGGTTGCAAGGAGCGTATAAGATGAACATTAACAAGAGCAAAACAAGGGTAATGGAATGAAGTCTAAGAAAATTAGGCGATGCTGAAGGAATTAGATTGGGTAACGATACAATAAAGGTGGTAGATGACTTCTGTTACTTAGGAAGTAAAATAACTTACGACGGTCACAGTACATATGATACAAAATGCAGAATGGCAATGGGAAGAAAAGCATTTCTGAAAAAGAAATCCGCGGCGGATTAGCCGTGCGCACTGGGGCGCCGTGCTGCGGCGTGCGTGGCTGTTCGCCGTCGGGGGTTAGAGTCCCTCTTCGGGCATGGGTGTTTGTGTTGTCCTTATGTTAGTATACCTTAATTTAAGTAGTTTGTATGATTTGCAAACATTTGAACATTTTTTTAAAAAAGAAAATTTTGTTAATATCGAATATTAAGTGTTAGGAGATCTTTTCTGAAGGCATTTGTGTGGAGTGTTGCTTTGTACGGTAGTGAAACATGGACGATAAATAGTTCAGACAGGAAGAGGCTTTTGAAATTTGGTGCTACAAAAGAACGCTGAGTAACTAATGAGAAGGTACTGAACAAAATAGGAGAGAGAACAAATTTCTGGTATACCTTGATTAAAAGGAGGGATCGATTAGTGGGGCACACCACCAGGCTCCTACATCTGGGTCACGCCATAGGCCTGAGAGACCCACACGATATATAATAATGAAAAACTATTTAAGAAATTCAATGTCATGATAAGGATGAGGTTATAATACACAAAATAACCTTGAATAACATAAAATATATATTTCCTCAAGAAACCACAAAACAAAATAACCAAACTCTCATAAATTAAACAATAGTAGTCTAAACTTCATACAACGCAAAAAATCCATCATATTCAAAAACCACCTACAATTAATAATGTTTAAAACTAAAATCGGTATCACAAAATTCAGCGAAAGTTTCTCATTTTTTACCGGTACAATTTGGACAAATTTTTTTGTGGTGCTACCAAATTACGAAAATCACACTGAATTTTGGATTTCCTTTGTTTTTCGTAGTCACAAAACGTACAATACGTTCTTTTGGTAATAGCTCCTTGCTCAATTTCTTCACGAGCTGCCTCTGCAGGTGGAGTCATGTTTAGGCATCTATAAATACTGTCCCGTAGGTCACGGGGAATTGGTGTGTCAAGCCTAGACATCATCCAAGGTGCTGTAAGCTGTACAGAAAGCGTCAACATAAACTCAAATCGGGACAATGGTTTTTGTTTGATCGTTGTGTTTTTGTAACGTTATGGAGGTCTCGGAGGCCTAGTTGTTTACCTGAAGGGGCCGGCAGGGGTGGAAGTGTTGTGCACTGTACACCAGCTCTGAGACAACTAACTGGAGGAGGCTTACATGCGAGTCACGTCCCCTCCAGCGTGTTGGAGCGGGATGAGACAGGTCTGAGTGAGCATCTGGGCCTCAGAGGCCTATGGTGTGGCCTGCAGGGTTAAACATAAAGGAATCTAGAATTTAGCATCGTGGGGGGGGGGGGACACAAGAGTGTTTGGGGTAGAAATCACAGAGGAAGACCAAGAGACGAATACAATAAACAGATTCAAAAATGTTCAAATGTTTGTTAAGCTTATGGGACTTAACTACGGGGTCATCAGTCCCTAAACTTACAAACTACTTATGAACTACTTACGAACTAGGACGGCACAAATATCCATGCCCAAGGGGGGATCGAACCCCCGACCGTAATGGCCGTGCTGACCGTGACTGGAGCGCCTCAGTCACCTCGGCCACCGCGGCCGGCTAAACAGATTCAAATGGATGTGAGACGCCGTTCTTATGAGAGGAGATGAAGTGGCTTGCTCACGATAGAGTAGGTTGGAGAACTGCATGAAACCAGTCCCCGGACTGATGACAACATTAACAACGTCCATTTGTAAGTATACGGCAATGTTTTACGGTGTATCTTATTCAGATCAACTCGTACGCAGATTAAATTACTAGTTCTACAGTTAAAAGCTTATTTGGAGTAACAAAAAGGCCTAAATTCAAGTGCTTCTCAGATCGGAAGCAACGTTCCGCTCTTGGGAGTGCTCAAGACCACCTTAGCCACGACCCAACAACATCAGAGACCCTTTGTTGGTTATCGCATTTGAACGGACGGCCGCAAACAACTAAATATGTCTGCCTGCGGCTCTGTCGTTAGCTTCGGACCAACGCTGCTGTCAACAGGCCGTTTCTTGTAAGACGAGACCTCACGGAACAGGACGAGATTTGATACGCCCCTACAAAACCTGTTTTTAATCTGGTGAATTCTCTGTGCAGTGTGCAACTAGCTTTCCTCTTCTGTATCGTTGACTGTAGAAGGTAAAATTTCTACTTACGATTAGTCACTAAATTGACTTGTTAAGTAGGCGGACGTTTCACCGCCACGCCAAACGGCTCTGCTATGGACACTAGAAGCGTTGTGGCAGTAAGCAAGTTAAATGTGAACTCCTGTCCAGGTTCTGACATGTGCTTACCCAGACGTACATTTTAAAGCTTTATTGGTAAGTTATAAAACTTTGTTAAACATTTATATGAATGATAGCTGATGTAAAACAAAGCAAAATAAGGTGTTTCATTTTACAACGTATCGACTGCCCTGGCGCCAGAGTCGGAGCAATGATTCGCACTGGAATCGGTCGTGCCACCAGTACAGAAAATCTTTACCACTCACCTTCAACTGTTTAGGGACATTATGGAAAATCAAGTTGAGGACTGTCAGCTGTTGATTCACTAGCGTTCCTCCCATATACGTTGTTCGAACATTATGAACTACCTCGAAGAGAACGACCTATTACCCAATAGTCAACACGGATTCAGAAAGCATCGTTCTTGCGAAACACAGCTTGCCCTTTATTCACATGAAGTGTTAAGTGCCATCGACAAGGGATCTTAAATCGATACCATATTTCTGGATTCCGGAGGGCTTTTGACACTGTACCCCACAAGCGGCTTCTAATGAAATTGCGAGCTTATGGAGTAACTCCCCAATTGTGCGATTGGATTCATGATTTCCTATCAGAAAGGACACAGTTTGTTGTAACTGGCGGTAAGTCATCGAGTAAAACAGAAGTGATATCTGGCGTTCCACAGGAAACGTTATAGGTCCCCTACTCTTTCTTGTATTTATAAACGATTTAGGAGCAATCTGAATAGTTCCCTTAGACTGTTCGCGGATGATGCTGTCGTTTATCGGTTAGTGAAGTCAACAGAGGATCAAAAGCATGAAGTACATGATCGTTACTTCATCGCGAAACGTCACTCTGGTGATTTACAATCAGTTTGCTACACCTGTGTATAGGGTTATTTTTAAATATGCTAGGCGAAAGCCAGGATATAACATTGTCATAGTGTGACTTTTGATATTGGACTGTGGGAACGCGAAAGTGATTTGGAATGTGATAACGTCGCTTTAGTGATGTGTGTACATTGTTTTAACCACTTCATCTATATCCCGCACCTGCTCTTTCTACGTCTACATCTACTTAGATACTCCGCAAATCACATTTAAGTGCCTGGCAGAGGGTTCATTAACCACTTTAATAACTTTTCTCTGCCTTTCCATTCTCTAATAACGCGCGGGAAGAAAGAACACCTAAATCGTTCCTTTTACGATCTGATTTCTCTTATTTTATTGGGATGGTCATGGCTCCCTAAGTAGATGGGTGCTAACAAAATATTTTCGCATTGAGAAGTGAAAGTCGGTGATTGAAAATTCGCAAACAGATCACGCAGCAATGAATAACGTCTTTCTTTTAATGATTTCCACCCCAATTCGTGCAACATTTCCGTTACGCTTTCCCCCCGTAACGTGATAAAACAAAACGACCTGCCCTCCTCTGAACCTTCTCAATGTCTTCCGTCAGTCCCACCTGGTGAGGGTCCCAAAATGGGCAACAGTACTCCAGGAGAGGACGCACAAGTGTGATATAGGCAGTCTCTTTAGTGGAGCTCGTGCATCTTCGAAGCGTTCTGCCAATGAAACGTAACCTTTGGTTCGCCTTTCCCACGATATTTTCTATGCGTTATCTCCAGTCTAAGATGTTCGTAATTGTAACTCCTAGGTATTTGGTAGAATTTACGACCTTAAGGTTTGACTTATTTATCGCGTAATTGAAGTTCAGCGGATTTCTTTTAGTGGTCATGTGTATTACTTCACATTTGTCTTTATTTAGTGTTAATTGCCAATTTTCGCACCATGTAAAAATTTTGACTAAATCGCTTTGCAGTTACTTTTGATCCTCTGTTGACTTCACTAATCGATAAACGACAACATCATCCGAAAACAGTCTAAGGGAGCTTTTCAAATTGTCTCCTAAATCGTCCTCTTTGAGGACTAATGCAAGCACTTTTAGGTGTGTGGTACTGCTATATATGTGTGTCTTGCGCAATGATAAGTGCTTTAAGCAGAGAGTTTTTTTGACGCTGCCGATTGAATATGTAATGATACATCGACGCCATTAAATTACATATAACTTCCTATGTTACTGATATCGTATTACATCGTTTCCCTCTGTTAATATGGTAATTGGGGTACAACGCAGCGTTTTGCATGGAAATGACGCTCACCACTGCCCTGTTTATGATTCCCCGTTCTTCCAAGCACGGTTACGAGCGTTTGAAGTCAAAGGTGTCCCTTGTTAAACTACACGGGTAAGTATAAAGGCTACCAAAGAAAGCGGTTAAGTTGTAAGATAAAGGATCAAACCTCCTTAGTGAAAATCCCGCAAATATCTGCCAACATTTAGAAAACCACCAAAGACGTGCATCAAAGTTACACATATTTTCTTATTGTAAAACTGGATTGACCTTAGCAGTTGGACACCCTGAAAGTAATTGACATGGCGTCTGTTCTTTTCGGACATTAACGGCCGTAAATTTACGAATTCGAAATACTGAAACATTTCGACCGTTTCAGGGCATTGAAATAAGTTAAACGGAGAAGCTGAAGATTTATGCCGGACCGGGATTCGAACCCGGATTTCCCGCTCCGAGTCAGCAGGCGCCTTAACCAATTAGGCTATCCAGGCACGCTTCCCTTCCAACCCAAATTCTCACCTTGCAGCACACTACGATTGCAGTGCACCCTGCCCATTTGATTCCACTTGCTAGCAACCTATTCTGGATTCCCGCAAGGGATCGAGCCTATTAATGCGTCCGCATTGTCAATTGTCTGTTGGGGGCATATATACAATTACTGATATGGTGTCTATTCTTTTCGGATATATCCATGCTTACCTGGATAGCGTAATTGGTTAATACGACCGCTGGCCTGAAGCGAGAACTCCGGTTTCGAATCCCGGTACAGCAAAAAATTTTGAACTTCTTGTTTAAGGTAAGTAGTGAGTTGTAGTTCTGAATGTATGGGGGAGGGAGCGGGAACGCGGGGACACAGGTGGATATGTCCCAGAAAACCACCCCCCCCCCTCTTGCCATCTCGTTCAATGTTTTCCTTCTTTCTATAAATAACTACAGCCCAGTTGCAGTCACGCGAATTCCTTTCTAAATGACCTCACCGCAGACTGGACTCCAAAACCTGACACACTTGATTTTCAAGATAGCTTTTTGCAGATAGGTATGTCGCATAAAAGCAACCAACTTTGTCACCTCGTTCTGTGTTTTCCTGCTTGCTTTAAATAACTGCAGCTGGATTCCAGTACGTTACCAATTTTTCCATGCGAATTCCTGCTGGGAATTTCTTTCTGATGACCTCGCTGCAGACTGAACTCCAAAACCTGACTCTCACTTGATTTTCAAGATTTTTTTTTCAGGTGGTTATGTCCCACAAAACCACAGCACCTTGCCTTCTCGTTCATTGTTTTCCTGCTTACTGAAAACTAATGCAGCCAGTTGTCAGTTTTGCGATGGGAAGTTCTTTCTAAATGACCTCGCCACAGACTGGACTGGACCTGACCCACTTGATTTTCACGTAATTCTTTTTCCTGCACGTCAGGATTTTTTTCGCTGTTGTCCTTCATTTGAAGTCACTTATCGCGCCTTATTCGTATTCCTATAATTTTTCTTCGTCTGCAATAACCCCTTGAAGGACATTTACGTTCAGATCTGAGACGTGCCTGATTTGAATAACTTGTTCCTTAATATTCTCGTTGTCCCGAACGAGATAAAACACGCATTTGCAGATATGAGCCCCCAGTCACTTCAGAACGAACTGTGTATTCGTGGTGTTTGCTCTACAATGTTCCTACGTGTACAGTATAATACGCACGCACTGGTAAGCTAGTTAATGTTATTTGGAGAAAATTTAGAAAAGGGATAGCTGAAAGAGGGCACAAGTCTTATTTGGATGCCTGCTCTTGATGCATTTCCATTTTTCGTTCAGACATGTTGCCAACAACAGAGTTTAGTTTATCTTTGGGGACGGTGTTATTGCATCAGTGGATGCGCGTGGAGATTGTAGTAGTGGTGGAAAAGCTGGGAGTGAAGACTAATAGTGCCGAGAGAGGAACAATATGAAGCGATTGCAGAGAGATCTTGCGGAACGGTCAATGTATACGAAGAAGTCGAAATTGTTTTTCTGTTGGAATCATTAGGAAATTTTCTGTCATAATTTAAAATTTATGTTGATGACTTTTGCCAGTATTACTAAAGAGCTAAGAACTGTTATTTTCGTTCATTATTGGAATATGAAACAGTATCCAAATAAGAGCATGTTATCAGAAGCTTAATTCAAAAGCCGTATCAATTTTTCTTTGAATAAAGCAAATTCTTTTTAAAGAGAATTTCCGCTATTCTTTATCATGAAATTGACATTTTTTGCACCCGGATAAATCACTTAAGAGCTACTGAAAATGCTGTTAAGTGGCAATTAATGTTTATTCTTTTAGCAACGCAGTATTGCACTGCAATTCACTGATCATTAAAAGTCATCATTTTTATCACAGCATTGCACGTCGCTGATATTTAGGGTTATCATTTTAATTTTGAAGTGATCGTTTCTCGAACAGAGGTCATTAGATCATGAATAAGAGATTTCGTAATAATGTGGAACGTCTCAGTTTGCTGAAAGATAACATTACGTGTCATACATTTATTTATTTGTAAAATTAGTAATTTCTATATAAAAATTCGCCTGCTGAGTTGAAGGAGTTTCAATTTGTTTTTAAATGCTGGTTGGCTATGTGTCGGACATTTTATGTTTCGTAAGTGAACAAAGACTTTTGTGGCAGCATCATTGATCTCCTTCTGTGCTAAAGTTACATTTATCCTTCAATAGTGTAGATCTTCCTTTGTTATAATGTAGCTATGCACACTGCTATTACTTTTGAAGTTCGTAAGTGAATATATAATTGTGAAGCTACTAACAGAAGACGCGAATCTTATTGGTAGCAAACAAAAAAAGTATATCTTGTGAATTGGTGTTGCAACTCAGTGTTTGCTTATTTCATACTTTCGGGATTTTTTGTGTTTTTAGGGCGCACAACTACTAAGGTCATACAAATTGGTCAAATTGATAAAATCAAATACTCGAGCAACAGCCCGCACGTCATCAGCTAAAATTGCTTCCAATGTGTCCGGCAGATGTAGTGCAAGCCGAACAGGAGTAAAATTAGAACATGACACTAAAACATGGCGCACCGACAGCGGGTGGCCACAAGAACATAACGGTGCGGGGTCACCACTGAGCAAGTGGCGGTGGCTGAACCGGCAATGTCCGATCCGCAACCGGGCCAAGATGATACTTCCGTGATATATGGTCCTTAGTGGTTCTGTGTTTCACAGACTAGCCGTGTGTACTTTGCCTCTACTCTACTGCGCAGGGCAAGGATTTTTCTGTGCCTAGTGCTACACGAGTGATATTTTCTGTTTATTCACGCAGAATCTCCGATGGGGAACAGACGCGAACTCTGCAGCAAGACGCTTTAAGCTCACTTTACACAATAATCGCGCCCATTAGGGAGGTAAACGGGAAATTATCAGCATTTCGTGAGTGCGAGGGCGTTTCGTACTACCTAGTGTGCTACAGGATAGGTTAGTGGTAGCGACCTGGTCGCGCGTGCGCAGGCTGCTTCAACATTATGATTTCTGGCCACAGGGGAATCTTTTCCTCTGAGCAAAGAATTTCTGTACCGACTATTTCAAATATTGAATAGAACCTCAGTGAACTACAGTTTGCTTTGCACATTTTCGATGTAACTCCTGATACCACGCTCTCAAATTTCCGTGCAAATGTCTTACTGGAATGCCACAATATTATATATTTTTTAAATGTACGATAATAATCAACAAGACGTATACAAACTTTACTTAAAATCAACACTTTTCTGCTATTTTCTTCATAAATAACAGTCATCATCTTATATATTAAAAGAATGTAGGAAAACTAAAGTCAGTTGACCAGACCAAATTTCCCAGCCGATTTCCTTCATTTTTGTTTTAAACGAAACAGATTTGTCGTCAAGTATCAGAATTAATTTAAGTCTCTGCATCCTTTATCACGCGGTATCCTTTTGCCCATGCATTGAATATTTTAATCGGTTTGTTTAACGATATCTTCGGTTCTAATTAAGGTACGCAGTTCTTTTTGACCTAACAACTGTTAGTGCAACTAAAAAGTAATCGCACTTCATTGGAGTCCTCTGGCATGTGTTCCTTCATTAACACGCTGTGCGCATCTCATTCTTCGCATCTTCTTCTCAACCAAGGACGAATGCAGCGTCTATTTCCTCTTGGCTGTTTTATTCTAAAAAACACTGCCATAGCTCCTGCAGCCATCGACAGAGTAAGCTTCATAAGTTGACAATTACAGCTATGACATACGCTCAAACATTTCGGGTACACAAACAGTAGTACGGCCGAATTTTCGCAGAGACGCTGCTGTCAGTGGTAATCCCATGTGTAGACAGAAGTTTATCGTATAAACGCAACCAAGCTTGTATGATCACATGTCATTAGTAGCGAGTTAGCACGGTTGGAGCGCTGCAGCAGACCGTAATCTTTCTTGTGAACTTTCGATCGTCGTGTAAACTGGGCATTAGGGCACATGGACTCTCCTGCGCGGCGACGATTGTAAGAAATAGTGATATGCCAGTATTTTCGGTGTTCTATTCATAGTGTTGGTAGAGGCGCCGCTTTGTACTCTGCTACATTAACAGACTCCTGCTGCCACTTTGTTGTGACTCTAAAATCCAAGTCAGGTGGGCGGTTGTGTACGTGCGAGTTTGGTCATCAAAAGTGCTTGTGTGCGTTCTTCGAGCAGCCGACGGTATGAGCAGGTTGCCCTTAATTGCGTTGCTGCTGAGCGAGCTTTCTCCGCTTACTGGTCCGTCTTCGCGGTGAATCGTCGTGCGTAATCGGACAAGTATCTACAAACCGTGGCTGCGCGGCATTCCTCTGGTCCACACACAAACAAACAAACAAACACGCAGCCTGCCGGACTCCTCGCATCTGCACGTGCTATGAGGCCAGGGATTTGGTAAACACGTATTGGCACGAAACAAACGCTTCGTTTCACGCTCATGTACACTGCTCCAAACAATTAGATCAGGTGAGTAATTATACACAATATACATACGGTAACGCATTTTATTCAGATACCGGTTGCAGTTTTATGTATGATACAGTACGATATTTTGCAGTCACAACTCTTTACTTGAGGTTTACACGGCGTTTTCTTAGAGCGAGGCACCATGGCGCTACCATAAAAGTGAAAAAGTCATTCTCGTTGGCCTCTAATATAGTGTTGATCACCTCGGACGGCCAGAACAGTTGCACACCTGCGTGGCATGAACAGTATGACGTTATCAATCACCTCTTGGGAGATATTTGGGTATTGTTCCATTAGCGCAATATCCAACTTTGCAACCGTTGTGGGACATGCTGGCCTGGTTGAAATGAGTGTGGCAAGTGCATCCCAGACATGCTCAATCGGTTTCCAGTACGGCGAACAAGCTGACCACGCCATTCGTTCAATTCCCTCAGCTTCCATCATGTTGTCCACCAGTGCAGCTCTTTGGAGACGAGCGTTATCGTCCACCAGAAGGAATCCATCTCGTACGGCACCATATCTGAGACTGTGTCCCACCAACCTATCTATCCCTTTTCTTAGCCAGCATATGCCAGAAACTCCTTTTCTCCCCAATTCGATTAAGCACCTCATTAGTTACGTGATCTATCCATCTAATCTTAATCATTCGTCTGTAGCACCACTTTTCAAAATCTATCATTTTTTTGTCTGAACTCCTTATCGTCCACGTTTCACTGCCATACAATACTACAAAATGTTCAAATGTTTGTATAGTCTATGGGACTTAACTACGGGGTTATCAGTCTCTAAACTTACAAACCACTTACGAACTAGGACGGCACAAATACCCATGCCCGAGAGGGGATTCGAACCCCGACCGAAGTGGCCGTGTACACCGTGACTGGAGCGCCTTAGTCTCCTCAGCCACCGCGGCCGGCCAATGCTACACTCCAGACAAATGCTTTCAGAAAGGACTTCCTAACATTTAAACTAATATTGGATGTCAACAAGTTTCGCTTCTTTAGAAATGCTTTTCTTGCCATAGCCATTCTAAATTCTATATCTTTTTTACTTCGACCATCAGAAGTTATCTCGCTACCTAAAAAACAAAACTCATCTACTACTTTTATTGTCTCATTACCTAATCTAATTCCTTCAGCATCGCCTGATTTATTCTGACATTACATTCTATTACCCTCTGTTTACTCTTGTTAATATTCATCTTTTATCTTCCTTTCAAGACACTGTTCATTCCATTCAATTGCTCTTCCCGATCCTTTGCAGTCTCTCACAGAATTACTATGTCATCAGCAAACCGCAAGGTTTTTATTTCTTCTCCCTGAACTTTAATTCCCTCTGCAAATTTCTCCTTGCATTCCTTCACTGCTTGCTCAGTGTACAGATTGAAAGATAATACATCAAAAAACGTTATATATGCATGATCTTTTGTTGAATTTCCAAAGATTACGACTAATTGTACGTTACCTTTATATTCTGACATTGTAACACATTCCGTTAATTCATTAAGTTATTTATTGAAATTTATTTGGTTATTTAGGACCTTTTTAATTAGTAGTCACAGAGAAAATTTATTTTACCTTTGTTTGGCCTACTACTAGGAGTGCCTTCAACAGAAAATTACAAAAATTGCCTATAACATAAATTACAAAAATGTTCAAGAGAGAAACAATTTTTAGAAAATGTAAGTACTAGTTTGATGTATAGAATGGAAGCAGTACTTACAAAAATGTTCAAATCATTTTCTGATGAAGACAGTCATAGTAGTTGCTGAAACCTAGGTAAAATACACTTTATCTCTGCGACCGAGGGCTGTCCTAGTATCTTTTAAAATCGTTAACGGTTGCTGAGAAAAGAGAACTAACACTCCAAGCCTACTTCTCGTCCTTGAAAATCGTCTTTAGGTCGAAGCGAACAGGTGCAAAGCACTTTCGGAAATTAACACGATCGCATGTGACAAGGAATTCCACAGATCACAGCGAGAGTACATTTTCAGATAACTTTAACGCATTTGGTCGTTTACTTATCGGCAATTATAGATATAGGATTTGTTATAGTAATAAAAAATTTTCGAATCCCCCCCTCGGACATGGTTGTTTGTGCCGTCTTTAGTATAAGGTAGTTCATAAGTAGTTTGTAAAGACTGATGACCCCGCAGTTAAGTTCCTTAAGCTTCACAAACATTTGAACATTTGAATAAAGATTTGTAAACATCCAGAAACATAGTAATTTCAATAAAAGCTGATGCAAATACGTGTGTTTTCTCATTGTATTAGTTTTCAACTCTAATAAATATGACCACTGTTGAAAAGCCTATTAATTAAAAAAGAAAATTTGTAGGGTCTGTGAAGCCATATCCTAATTACCAACGTTGAACGCAACGTGCACGGGCATTGCCATCTGGTACTCTCAGACACAAGACAGAGACACGTAAAACTTCCTTTGCAATTATCTGGAAATTGCCTAAGTAGTACGCCGCACTAATGGATCCTAATGTATTACTGAACGTGTACAAAGGTTTAAGAAAATCTGTGATATGAACGTCGTGTCCTTCCTGACTGATATAACCGTAGACACCGAACAAAATGGCGCAGTGGTTGGCACACACTGCTTGCAGTCGAGAGGACGGCTGTTCGACACCACCTAGAGGCAAGGCCTCACAACAGCCCGTGTCACGTCACACCGACCGGGCAGCGACAACGCCACCTAGACGGAAGGCCTGTGCGCTGAGCAGCGCCCCTGCCAAGAGTAGTCATAACAAGTCTTCGCCCAAGAGCGGTTTCTACTGGAAAGCCTTATTCTGACTGAACAATGTACTTCTATTGCAGTACAGAACTGTTTTTAAATAAACTCACTTTTTTTCCAGTTATTTTATATGCTAATACCCTGAACCTACCTGTTTTGATACAGAAAGTCCAGAACTTTCGATGAGACAGGTGGTTTAATCAGGCCTTAAAACAAATTGGCACGTAAAAAATGAAAACATTAGGGTCATTTTTTTATGTGTGTTGCACCTTCGCAATAACGAAAATCTAAAACTTGCAAAAAAAAAAAAAAAAAAAAAAATTCGAAAACTGTCTGACTTACTTATTCAATTTCTTATCAGGTTTAATAATGATGCTTAACTATATTCATAAAACATGCTCCTTTTTTGAGAAGTATATATGATTGTGTGTGCAAATTTTCATGATGCTATTCCAAAGCGAAATATCACAACTATTCAGGCTAGTTAATAAACAAATAAAGTGGGCCAAAAGTTGAAACCAAATTGTATACTAATTAAGCAAACTTCTGCATATTATTTAAAAAAAAGGAGTAAACGAGGCAAGACAAAAAAAAAACTAAATATGTAAGTTGCATTTTATGCTGAATAAATATAATTTAGACCTAGTGTCTTATTTTCAAAGGCAAATTTCATATTAAAAAAGTTCTAGTATTGATTTCCCTATCCACAGGTTTGCTGGGTATATATGTACTGTATCTTTCATGAACATGCACTGACTTGCCATTATGTTGTTTTAATGAAGATGTACCTAACAAAAAGGATTACATCTTCATTTAAAAAAACATGATGGCAAGTCAATGCATGTTCATAAAAGATTTTAGGAAAGCTAAGAAAACTGTACAGACAAACCAAATCGAACTATCCACACGTCCAAAACTGGAATCACGAAATTAACTGTGTCAAGGTAAAAATGCATTGTAATTTGTGGTAGTGGAACACACTCACTTAGGCCTACCACTCATCCAGTTTTAAACACACAACAATCCTAATTAAACATTTAAATTTGCTGAACAAAATTCCTTCTTAAATTACTGCGAGCAGCTAAGTTGAGATAGTAATAACACCCTCACGGGTAGTGCTGTTAATCATTAATAAAACGATCTCCCTAAGAAAGTTGCGTTATTCCTTAGAAGACTTCAGGGTAAAAGTTTACGACGCTTCTCGCCGGGCTTCAATGCTTATGTTGGCAACAAATGAACAAAGAAGTGTAGAATTGCGTTAATATTTTTTTACGAGTTACAGAGTAAATGTTGTTGCGGCTCGTTTCACTCGCAGCAAAATCAATACTGTACCTGATCTATGGTTGACAGGTTCTTGTATGTACCCTTGTCCGTTCAGAAAAAATTTCGTTTTAATTGAAATTGTCAAGACAAAACATTTATTGGTCATCTTGAGTTGCCACCATTAACCATTGGTGCCAACATAACCACTGGAGCCCGGCGAGAAGCGTCGTACAATTTAACCGACTTCAGTTTCATGGCAAGCAAATAACTAACTATGGGCAGGTAGAAATAATAAGCAGTAAATAAAAAGTCGCGGGCACAGAGTCGAGCAAGAAATGGCTGTTTAATGTTCCGAAACGTCCTTGAACTCGGCAACAATCAGTCGTTAAAAAGAACAAAACTGCGAAGAGGAGTGTTCACACTTCATTCACCATGTTTAGTTTCGATCTCCCATTACAAAATTTAAGATACGTTAGTGACGATAATAATAAGCGAATACTGCCAAAATATCATATGCTACGTTATGTTTCACGTTTTAATCTTAATACTACTATGTAGCTGTAAAAGATAGTTGACTGTCTTACTTTTGTTGTTTTTTTTTTATCAAGTTTTCCAGTGGGATAGCTCGTCTCCATTATTCTAACAATTCTTCTTCTTTTGGAAAAGAAAAACTTGCACTTTTGGGCCTGTCGGATAGTTTCCTTTACGGCCGGTCACACAACATCTGTAGGGCATTTTGTCTGCTACTAACAAAATGCTATGCGTTTAACACCCAACAAGCCACATAAATAACGTTATAAAAGTAGAAAACAGTCACAATGTGTAACATTCACGTCATTTCAAACTCGTCACACGCTACACAACACAACTCGCTTGCATTGTTAAGACTACTCTTGGTATACCCAGCATGCCTTTCGAAGGCAGCGCACAGGCCTTCCGTCTAGGTGGCGTTGGCAGCGACCACCAGATGACTGGCTGGCCGCTAGGAGCCAGTGGGTTGTACCCTAGCGGTCAGCCAGTCAGCTAGCGGTCGCCGCCTGGTCGGTGTGACGTGACACGGGCTGTTGCGAGGCCTTTCCTCTAGGTGGTGGTGTTCAAACCCGCGTCCGTCCATCTATATTTGGATTTTCCTTAATTTTCCTAAATCACTCTAGACAAATGCCGACACGGCTTATTTCGAAGGACAGGGACAACTTTCTTCCCTATCCAATACCAGCTTGTGCTCGGCCTCTAATAACCACTACGTCGACGAAACGTTAAACCCTAAAATCCTCTATAACCATGAAACCCCACCACGTAATTCGTGCTTAATACTAGACTTGCGCATAATAGTTCGCGATCGGTAGCGCTCACTTTAGTTCGCGGCTCTGCCGCAACTAGTTCGTTCTTTTAGTTCGTGCCGGCCGCGGTGGCCGAGGTGACTGAGGCGCTTCAGTCACGGTCAGTACGGCCACTACGGTCGGGGGTTCGAATCCCCCCTCGGGCATGGATATTTGTGCCGTCTTTAGTCTTAACTAGTTTGTAAGCTTCGGGACTGATGACCCCGTAGTTAAGTCCCATAAGTTGTACAAACATATGAACATTTTTTTTAGTTCGTCCGCTCCTAGTGACGGCTGATCGGCGTGGTCTGCGCATGCAGGTGGGGGGGGGGGGGGAGTTCCCCCACCTAGCTGCTTCATGAGCTTGCTGCTTGAGCCGCTAACGATATCACGCAAACCAAAAGAAACAGTTTGTGGATAATTTCTCGCGTGAGTTATCTCTATATCTCGGCATTATTGAATTTATTAGTCAGGTATTGCAGAGTGCAGAATACTTCAAAACAGAAATTTTGTAGCACTGGCCTATGTAATCTAGCAGGCAGACGCTCACCTCGAAATGGCTCTCATCAGCAAAAGGCAAACACGTGATTTTTAATTCTGCTGCGCGCCCTCTCGCTATTGCCCGTGTCTTTGGAAAAGAATCCAACGAACTAAGAAGCGAGATACGTTTGGAATAATAGTTCGCGACCGGTAACGCATGTTTTAGTGGGCGACCGATCGCGCATATTTTAGTTCGCGACCGATCGCACATATTTTAGTTCGCGACCGATCGCACATATTTTAGTTCGCGACCGGTAGCTCTCCTTTTAGTTCGCAGCTCGGCCGCGAAGTAGGTCGCTCTTTTTAGTTCGTCCGCTCTTTTTGGATTTTGCTACCGCTACTAAAAGAGCTCTTTCTTTTGTTATGATAGCTTTTTTATATAATTATCAAAGCGTGTGCTATTACCCGTATTTTTGGGCAATGTCTTTGAAACTACAGCTTAGCTGCATCTCAGCTCGAAATGACGGTAACTGACAGAAGGGAATAACACATCCTGCGCGCTTTCGTCTCCTCTCGCTGTTCCCCGTCAATCTTCGGCAAAGGAACGGACGAACTAAGAGGCGAGGGATCTGCGAACTAGTTCGCGTAGTTCTCCCGTGGGAGCGCTCTTGCGAACTAGTTCGTTCGCGAACTACACAAGACTACTTAATACTCCGTGCGGCTGTGAAGAAAAGTACGCTACCTCAGTATTCTGTACCTCTTGTGGAGCGCGTATGAAAATGGCTCAGAATGTACAGTCTCAAATTAATGACTGCAGGGTAATTCGTCAGAAAGTTAGAATCCAACATAACATTATAAATGTGGAAAACAAACGTAAATGTGTAGAACTCGATCGTGATATTCCTTACTACTGGATAAAACAAGAAAATAGTATATCCGGGTCAACGGCGTAATTTTTCCTTTTATATTTGCACACTCGTAGCAAATCAGACCGAGAACCCACGGAGCCAACGGCCCACACTGCCCCTTCACTGACCAAAACAAAACCGGCGCGTTATCAAGTCGCTCTGACAGCGATAACACGCGCGCCCTAGCGTCTCAGCAGAAAATGACTGGAGAAGGAAAGAAGAATGTAAAACGCCGCGACTCAGATCGTTTTAAAATGGCCCCTTAATTCCTAAAATTGTTCTAAAGGCAGCGTCAAACGAACATAAATGTGTGTACAATAATTCATGAACAATGATCCCAGCCGAGTCTCAGAAAAATGTATTAAGCGCTACTATGTTTTTTTCCCCTACGAAAAATCGCTTAGAACTATGTTTTTGGAAGACAAAAGGTTATTAAAAGGAATTACGAATCCGGGAGAAAAAAGGATAAAACGCGTAATGCAACCGACCTCAGTGGTCAGTGCTGGTGGTTAAGTAATCACACATTAAAAATTCGCTGTCTTCTCCAAGAACACCAGGCGAATTTCTCAGGGAATAGGCAGAATTCTGGAGGATTGATATCCGATTGTAATGTTCAAATGTTTGTACAGCTTATGGGACTCAACTACGGGATCATCAGTCCCTTAACTTACAAACTACTTATAAACTAGCAAATACTAAGGACGGCACAAATATCCATGCCCGAGGGGGGATTCGAACCCCGGACGGTAGTGGCCGTGCAGAGCGTGACTGGAGCGCCTCAGTCCCCTCGGCCACCGCGGCCGGCTTGATATCCGACTAGTATGATTTATATTGAAGTTTCACCAACCCATTTTTTGGCAGGAACTGTTTGACGATATTGGCTGTGTGTGGGAGAGCGTTGTCTTTCAACTTGAACATCCACCATAATTGCCGGCTCTCAATCCTTTCCTTTTCCCTCGGATCAAACTCGCTTTGAAAGAGCTTTGACGATATTCCTGACACGTAACGACACGTGACGAGGTCTCTGAACACCATCGTAAAGGAAGAATTTGTGTTAAGTTTCCAGGACATGTATCGCAAGGCTCAGCGGTGCATAGTTATGGGAGGTGACTATTTCGAACGACAGTAAGGTAACTGTAGTTCATAGTCCATCTACGTTAATGTTGTAGGCCTATTCGCCGAATTTTGTCAGAAATTGTATACCCAAACTGAAGCATGACATGAACATTTGTATAAGACCGGGATCCAGATTCATTTCCTTTAGCCGCGGTGGAGTAGCCGAGCGGTCTAAGGCGCCTCGCCGCGGAGCGCACGGTTGCCCCTCGTCGGAGGTTCGAGTCCTCCCTGGGGCATGGGTGTGTGTGTTTGTCCTTAGGTTACTTTACCTCAGTTTAAGTAGTTTGTAAGCTACGCACTGATGACCGTGCAGTTTGGAAAAAATGTGCAATGTTTGTAGAGTATATGGGACCTAACTACGGGGTCATCAGTCCCTAAACTTACAAACTACTTGTGAACTACTTACAACTAAGGACGGCACAAATATCCATGCCCGAGGGGGGGATTCGAACCCCCGACCGTAGTGGCCGTGCAGACCGTGACTGAAGCGCCTCAGTCCCCTCGGCCACCGCGGCCGGCACGCAGTTTGGTTCGATAGATTTACAAACCTATGAACATTTGATTTCATTTCCTTTAACGTGTATAAAGAAATCTATGCCTGGTTTCAGCAGAATCGGCGTTTAGTTTTGTGCTCCGATGCGCTAGGCCGTTCTCCGTCGGGGGTTCGAATCCCCCTCGGACATGGATGTGTCTGATGTCTCTAGTATAAGTTAATTTATACGTAGTTTAGGGACTGATAACCCCGCAGTTAAGTCTCATAAGCGTAAGAAACAAACAAAACAGTCTTCGCAATGGTGTTAGCGTTGAAGCGAAAAACACACTGATTCAGAGTTGAGAGTTTAGACTGACGAGGGAGGGATGCCAGGGTAAATCCACGCGGTTATGCGAAACCGCTGTACCGGGGTGGAATAGTGGTTAGCGCAGCCTCCTTGTGTGCAGGAGACGCGGGATCCAATCCCGGCTTTGCTACGAATTACCATCCTATGCTTCAGCCTGTATACATTTATAACAGATGATAGTCTCTGAACCACTTCGTTTAATTTGTGGGTACCGTGCTTTGTTCAGGGGTTAGTTATTCTAGTTTAGGAGCCAGGTACATTGCCATCAGCGTTCCTTCGGCAAACTCGTGACAATCGCCATCTGTGGCTAAGCTTATGTAATGCTTGGTGGAGCGTGAGCTCGTTGCGACGGGCTGTTAAGGCACTGCCCTCCGACCTCTCCTTGTCCTAGCCCTAGGTCAGTTACGTGAAGAATGAACAGCAAGCGACGAACGGCTGTACGCGGTGTGAGTAACGGACTCTTACTGAACGACTTGTCGGCACACTGCAACACCTCCCATATTTTTATATACAACAAGATAACCCGTGGTGTTCTCATTCTTTAATACACATTAAGCTTTGAATCTACACCTGTATTTCCCAAATAGTGTTAAGAGCATGGCGGAGGTTCTTCTCATTGTAACAATAAAGAGACACTTTTTTTTTAAGTTTTTAAAAATAAAATATTCTAAGAATCTGTAATGTCCGCATTGGCTGTAAAAATTCCTTTGTAATTTAGGATTGTAAACGACCGGTTTTGTGACTTTGTAGCCACAGGTGTTTAGTAGAACTAATCTAATACTTGGCCATTGAAGTATAAGATATCCCATTGTTCGGCTGGGGTATGAATTGACATAACCATTCAAATTGGCTGGTTGGAAAGGACATCTAAGAATACAAGCAGTACATATAAGCACTAAGCGAGTTGGGCAGTTCTGAAACATCAAAAGGTGTCTACGGCTGCCTCGTGGATGAGTCGCGGCTGTAGCCGAAGCATGGACAAATGCGAGATTAGTACTACACAAACACCTGAGGATGCGATTATACCTGCGCGAAACGGTCGTATATGATCCTAAAACATAAAGGAATTTTTACATCATAATTTTTTCCGAACATTCTATTTCTTAATAATCTATGTTTTTAACCAAATATGTACTTAAGATGTGATTGCCAATTGTTACTAGGGGCGTCTAACCGTTCGGTTAATGTGTGAATCCTGAAAAGAATGATAACTTAAATGCCTCTGTGACATTTTGTCGGCACGACTGATTAATGATGCACTCCAGAGAGTTCGTGTTAAGTGCATTACTACTATCAGCCCTACGACAATTACACGTCACCATAGAAACAAAAGGCCGCGCGGGAATGGCCGCCTGGTCGAAGGCGTCATGCCAGCCGGAGTTTAGAGTCCTCCCTCGGGCTGGTGTGTGCATGTATTAGTGTGTGTGTGTTGCCCTTAGTGTAAGTTGGTTTAAGGAGTTTGTAAGTCTTGGGACTGATGACCACAGCAGTTTGGTCTAATAGGTTTACAAACATTTGAAAATTTAAAAATAAAATTAACCTGTTGACATATGTTACAAGTATATGCAGGGTTGCAAAACTAATTTTAGAAACGTTCCGGAGGTTCGAATCCCCCCTCGGGCATGGATATTTGTGCCGTCCTTAGTTGTAGGTAGTTCATAAGTACTTTGTAAGTTTAGGGACTGATGACCCCGTAGTTAATGTTTTTGATGTGAAATTTTTTATTGCATCTTTACTAACCACTATGATACAAAAAATACACGAAAGGCTGGATGACTCGGTTGTTCTGGGTTTGCAAACGCCGTCACTTACAGCCGTCTAGTCTGATGTTCATTATCATTCGTGGGCACCTACATAAGTCATGTCTGCCTGATCACGAAATATACACACTATGTGATCAAAAGTATCCGAACACCTGGCTGAAAATTACTTAAAAGTTCGTGGCGCCCTCCATCGGTAATGTCGGAGTTCAGTATCGTGTTGGCCCACCCTTAGCCTTGAAGACAGCTTCAACTCTCGCAGGAATGTGTTCAGTCACGTGCTGGAAGGTTTCTTGGGGAATGGCTAGCCATTCTTCACCTGCCGGCCGCGGTGGCCGAGGGGACTGAGGCGCTTCAGTCACGGTCTGCACGGCCACTACGGTCGGGGGTTCGAATCCCCCCCTCGGGGCATGGATATTTGTGCCGTCCTTAGAATTAGTTAGTTCATAAGTAGTTTGTAAGCTTAGGGACTGATGACCCCGTAGTTAAGTCCCATAAGTTGTACAAACATTTGAACATTTTGAACATTCTTCACCGTGTGCCGCACTGACGAAGATATCGATGTAGGTCGGTGAGGCCTGGCACGTTCCAAAACATCCCAAAGGTGTTCTGTAGGATTAAAGTGAAGTCTCTGTGCAGGGCAGTCCTTCACAGGGATGTTATTGTCATTTAATCACGCCGCCAGAGGCCGTGCGTTATGAACAGATGCTCGGTCGTGTTGAAAGAACCAGTCGCAATCCTCGAATTGCTCTTAAGACAGTGGGACGCAAGAAGGAACTTGAAACATCAATGGAGGCCTGCGCTGTGATAGTGCCACGCAAAACAAGGGTCTCAAGCCCCCTTCATCAAAACCGCGACCACATCATAACACGAACGCATCTGAATTTTACTGTTGGCACTACACACGGTGGCAGGTAACGTTCACCAGTCATTCGAAATACCCACACACTGCCATCGGATCACGACATTGTGTACCGTGATTCGTCACTCCACACAACGCTTTTCCACTCTTCAATCTCCAAAGTTTACGCCCCTGCAGCAACTTTTTTATTACAGGACTCCCTGATTTCAAAATTCAATATCTCGAAAACAAAGACCGATAGAGGAATGCAGTAAACGGTATGTTTATTATGAAAGCCGGAATGAGTTTATACAGCAGTTTGAAATAATAGTTACAAAAGCTGCTAACAGATGGCGCTGTACACTGTACAGCTCATATCAGCGTTCATAAGTGAAATAATCGTATGAAAACGCTCTTTGCAAACAATCACATCACAATGTTTTCAAAATGTTCACCATTGGAAATCCAGAGGTGGCGCAAACGAAGAATGAAATTCGCCATCACATTTCGTAGTGTCTCAATCGCAATGGATTCACATGTCACAGAGATCGCCGATTCAAGCTCGTCCAGCGTGGCAGAATGCTTCGGGTAGACCATGTCTTTCACCGTGCCCCACCAAAAAAGTCAGAGTAAAATCCGGCGAATATGGAGGCCAATCCATGCCCTCACCAGTAAATTTGGGATATTCCAAAGCAATGACTCGATTCCCGAAGTATTCCTCAAGAAATCGAAACACTTGTTCGGTCCGATGTGGCCGAGCTCCATCTTGCATAAACCATTCAGTACCTGGTCGATCCTCTAACGCTTACTGCCTGGCGACAAATTGTTCCAAAATTGCAACGTAACGTGCACCAGTGACCGTTTCTCGAATGAAAAAGGGCCAATAATGCCTCTATTTCGTACAGCAGCCCACGCAGTAACTTTAGGAGTATACATATGTTTCGCTTGACACCAATATGGCTTTTCCGAACCCCAAAATCGCCAGTTCTACTTATTCACGTAGCACATTCAGGACGCGATCTTCTTCTGTAAACAAGATGCAGCCAACATCACATCCTTCACTATCATTCATTGTGAGCATCTGATTAGCAAAGGCAACCCTTTGTTGCACAGCTCGTACGGGTATGGCCTGGTGCGTTTGAATTTTGAATGAAAACATGTGTAGGCACTTTCTCAGCATTTTCTGCGTGCTGGAACGCTTCAAACCAGTCTCAGATGCAATTCTACGGACGGATGACATTGGATTTCGCTGAATAATTCCAGAAACTGTGGCGATATTTTCAGGCGTAACTGCGGTTTGCTTGCGGCCAACATGCCCCACTAGATCATCAGTTACGCTGCCTGTTCGTTGAAATTTTCCGAAGAGCGTACGAATGGTTTTCGCATCAGGTCCTTTTGGAACATTAAATCGTGTTTGAAAACTTCGTCTTGTTGTCGTAGGACTCTCTTCTAACCTATGGTACTCTAGCACCAGAAAAACGCATTTTTCAATGGAGTACATGGTTTTAATCTCTTCCTTCGGTACGCTAACCTCCTTTCAGGTTTCAATAGTGGAACTGATCTCTCTGGGCTTCGGATCACTATTTATACTAGGAATTACGTATGGCGATTACAGCTCCATCTGTTAGCAGCTTCTGTAACTATTATTTTAAACTGCTGTATAAACTTCCTACAGCTTTCACAATAAACATACCGTTTACTGCATTCCTCTATCGATCTTTGTTTTCGAGATATTTAATTTTGAAATCAGGGAGTCCTTTCCTGGACACCCTGTATCACTATCTCGGTTGCTGTAATGTTGACAAACCATTTCAGTTCCATTCTCTCGATGATAATAAATTACTTCAGAACGTAGATATCTGAAGTGATGCCCTAATCGTTTTGACCAGCGTAGTTGCGTGCTGTACTCCCTGCGGCGGCTAGGCGTATAGCAGCAGTCGGCCTGCGGACGCGGTGCTGTGAGGTGGCCGCACCGACTCGGCAGCCCTCGGTGTAATCGAGCTGCGCCCCCCTGTGTCTGGCCGGCTACCACACCCCAGACAGCGCGCGACCATGAATGGCAGTTAAGTGTGGGCCACGCCGCCACACCAGCCCCTCCCATTATGGCCGGCCACGTGCCACGAAACGCCTTCACTCAAACGCTGGCGTTCCTCACAGCGGAACTAATAGCTCCGGCTGCACAGCTGACCTTGTGTATCAATAAGGAATGCAGTAGCCGAGTTAATGGAAAACCACGAACAGGGCAGGTGGGGCTCGTCAAACGTGTTTGGGCAGCAGGATGGCCCGGTTCCTGACCTGCGCGATCGCGACGAGTCCTTCTCCTCTCACTGCTCAGCTGACTGGCACCATAACCAGTACTGTGACGTCACCTGCACCACCGCCGGGCTGTAGTGTAACAGGTTACACTGCTTGTCCTATTTCTGGCACAACGTAATCAAATAGTTTACCTTGTGGGGTTGTTTAGATTACTGACGCCAGATATTGTCCAAGAAACTCTGTAGGTACAGGTTCCTCACATCAGCACGAACACTGAGCAAGTGACGGCGCCTCGGAATAAGCCACGGGGTCCGTGGAAGACACAACAGTGATGTGTAAGATTTATCCTTTAATATATAAAGCAGAATGTCCGTATGTTTGTACGTGTTGCATACAAATCTACAGTTTTGTTCCAATCTTTATGAAATTTTGTTCTCGTAAGCTTCAATCTAAGAGGACGGCCGCCGTAAGTGTAAGAATCACATACGATATATAGTTCACGAGCTATGACGTCATAAACAATGAGATGCGTGAAAACCTGCTGCATTTTGCGACAATGCTGCTCATTTTCTCCTAAACCAAAGCGCTACTTTCAACCAAATTTGGTACACACATTCCTTACCGTGAGGTAACATTTTCTGCATGGTTAAGAATCACATATGGCACATGGTTCAAAAGATATTACATCATAACCAATAGAAATCGCAAAAAAATGCCATATAATGCGGCGAGACTTTCGAAATACACTGTATGAGAATGACAGTACTTAGCAACAAACGTTAAACATAATTTCAAACCTTATTCTTTCAAACCGTCTTGATTGCAAACTTTTTTATTAGTCAACGACGCGTTTCGCCCTTTAGCAGGGCATCTTCAGATTATCTGCGTGACAGAATTTACACAAAATTACAAGGCGGAATTACAAACGGTTATAATAGTACATGGGCTTGTGTTAAGAAGACAGTATAAATGGTAAACAAAGCTTACAATGCGCTCTTCGTGGTGTGACACCGTAAGTTGTTATTGCGGTGTTTCTATTTTCTTGGAATGTCTTTTGGTTTTCCTTGTGGCCCTACAAATGTTCGGGTAACAACGAATTACAATTGGAACATATTCGGTAAAGATGTGCGAAACATAAAACTGATTTTTTAAGATTACCTTAATCGAAGCGGTGGTCTCTGATGCTTACAATTGCGCTCACGGGCGGTGGGCGGGCGTGGTGTGCTGCTCCGCCGACTTGTACAGACTAAGGGAGTGACATAGGAAGCCGATGTATAAGACGGGACGGGTGAAATCTAGCTATCTGAATACAAATGTAACGAAAGGGAGGTTATTAAGCAGGACAGAAGTTTATAATTTATGTTGGTATTTGTAAATGAGAGGAGTTTTATTTGAACAGAGACATCATAATATCTAAGAATGTTTGATCTTTGCATGCCAACTGATCGTTTAGGAGGTGTGGGTGTCCAAAGTAAGCGCGCTTCGCTATCTCAAACTCTTCTAGTAAATTTAGCTTACGCCCCTTCTGCGCTATATGTAAGATTTGCATGTTGTCAATGGTAGGTTGTTGATGATCGGATGCTTTAGTGTGTTATGCAAAAGGGGAATGTTTTTTGAGTTGGCCTTTTTTTATAAGAAGGTGCTCAGTAGGTGACCTGGCTAAACTCTTTCGTGGAACAAATGTAAGAGTCGTATTTAGTAGCCATTTGAGCATACAGCAAATTCTCCCACACAACGAAGAAACCAATAAGGACAGATACCTTTCCTCAGGAGTCTACAAAATACAATGTCCCGAATGCCCAGCTGAATATATTGGACAGACAGGCCGGACCTTTAAAGTACGTTTTACTGAGCACCTTCTTATAAAAAAAGGGCAACTCAAAAAACATTCTGTCACGCAGATAATCTGAAGATGCCCTGCTAAAGGGCGAAACGCGTGGTTGACTAATAAAAAAGTTTGCAATCAAGACGGTTTGAAAGAATATTTATTCTAACTGATTGCTGTTACACCATGGATTGGAAATCATTTAATTTCAAACCTTAATCAAACTTTTTTCGCTGGCAACCATAGTAAAATGATGAAAGGAAAAAAGTTTCTCGCTTACTACTTTTCCGCCGTTTATGGTTTAAAACTATAGCATTCGGTATGACGTTACAATTTATAATTTGTACACTACAAATTGTAGCCATCGGAAATTTTACAGACAGTATACACACATGTAGTTGGATGTTCCTTCTAAATTATATCACAGTTCGGTGCGTAGTTCGTCAGATATGAGCACATGAAGAGTAACGTTCTGTTGTTCATGAACTAAAACTACGGCTTTCGGTATGACGTACAATTTATAATTTGCACACTACAAATTATAGCCGTAGGAAATTTTACAGGCAGCATACAAGCATATAGTTGAGTGTACCTTCTAAATTGTATCACAGTACGACACGTACTTCATGAGATATGAGCACATAAAAAGTGACGTTCATGGAAAACCGCCGCATCACGCGCCAAGGTTTAAACTATTAATTCTTTACTACTAATTGCATTCCCAGAGATTTTACAGACATACAGTCCTTATACAAATGAATATATACCTTAAAACTGGCAGGAATACATATATTAATACCTGGGCAACGCCGGGTTTTCAGCTAGTTTATTATATTATTATATTTTATTATCTCTTGTTTCAACATGTAAAATGTTGCTATTGACTTCCAATCATAATTGTGACAAGGGACTCAAAAAACCCTAATTGAAGTTAAACTACATAAATTGGATTAATCTTCGTTTATGTAGTTGCAAGAAATATTCTCATAACATTATCCTCCTCTAATTAAGCAGTCTACGGAACTTCGAAGAGGTCCAATATCGATTTACGTGAAGACTTTCATCTCCTGAGGGTACAGAGTAATAACCGGACTCCGAGTAGAGGAGATTATCAGATTAATACAACACCCAAACATCAAAAATGAAACTTCCTCGCAGATTAAAATTGTGTGCCGGAACTGGGACTCTAAACTGGGCCCTGGAGGCGAGGTACTGACGGAAGTTGTGATGCGGCATGTGAGTCATGTCGGGATAGCTCAGGTTTCGGTAGAGCGCTTGCCCGCGAAAGGAAAAGGTCCCAGGTTCGAGTCCCGGTTCCAGCACACAATTTTAATCTGCCAGGAAGTTTCATATCAGCGCACACTCCGCTGCAGAGTGAAAAGTTTCATTCATGAAAAATGAACTTAGAATTTGTGGTGGTTACGAAATCTGCACGGTCACACCACAAGATGGCACAATGCTTAGCACACTGGACTCCCATTCGAGAGGACAGCGGTTCATACCCACCTCGGGCAGTCCAAACTTAGCTTTTCCGTGATTTTCCTAAGTCCATTTATTCAGTTTTCGTTAAGACCTTATTTGCAATTAAATTTCGAGTTGTCAAAAGGCCGTCGCAAAAGGCTTACTTTTATTGTTACGAAACTTAAAGCAAACGAATAATATAATAGCTTGAAGTCGGACGCAATGCCTTTAACCATGTGAGGCCTTTAACCCACGAGACCATTCTCTCACTTCGTCATTGTTATTATTATTCATGTTAGGAAGTTCTGAAGGCTTCTAAACCTGCAGCGTCATTAGTTCTCATTTATTTATAGGAAATTTTACCAAATACGACATATTACTGAAAAATCTTCAATGCCCCGAAAGAAACTGTTCGACTTGGATGTTGCCTTCAGGGAGGCTTTGCGCATGCGCAAGGTGAGGTGCGGGACCCAGCTACGTTGTTTTGCATTTAGTCCAATTCGTGCGCTTCCATCAGTCCGAGTAGCACAGCAGTTGCTGCATTTAACAGCGCAAACGCACATATTACTAGCGACGTTTCCCCTCGCCCCTCCATGCCAAAGGAACGCCCGTAGGCTGCACGACTTAAAAAGTTTCTCACGCGATAAAAATATTTTGAAAATCCAGATAAAATGACGTGATACGAGAATGAAACAGTGAATGATAATTTAAATATAAATTCCTGAGTATTTTAATTATTTTCTAATTTTTAAATTTTTTCTTTCATTTTTGCCCGATCAACTTTTTTTCGTGCTGAAATAGTGAACACAGGACGTACTGGGTACTAGTCCGGTATTCACCTAGTGGTATATCGGAAACCGCCTACAATTAACAACCAGGCTGGCCGGCACACTGACTGCAAAGTTTGCACATCTTTAGGGCACGATCTTCTTTAATAGTGAACATTGTGCCAAAGGTTGTTTTGTTGTAATTTTTTTATTGTTACATAACTAGTTTCAGCAGTCTAGCTGCCGTCTTCAGATGTCTCTACAAAGAATAATGTAGCATCTGCATACAAAAATTTTACAAAAGTTCTTACTTGCCTAATTAGTATACATACAAGTTACATAAACTATACTAATTTGATAGTTTTTCACTAAGTGAATCAATATCGTGTTTACTGTTTGTTATGCTCAGATAGGTACTAGGGAGCCAATATAATTGCTTCCATGTACATTATGAATAACACAATGTTACTATAACAATGTTACAAAATTTCACCGGGTAGCAAAAGGTAAAAAACTGAATATACTTGAAAATATACACATATGTAAAAATCGGAAACAACGTAGTAAATTCATGTGAACGTCCAGCTGTTAGAATCTGGAGATCACAATTGTATCAATGTTTTTGAAGATCTATTATGAGAGAAAATCCGTAAACTCCTATAAATAACACTACCAACATTATTAAAGTAATACTGTTATTCCTATTGTCCATGGAAGCAATTATATTGGCCCCCTAGTACCTATTTGAGCATAACTATCGTGACTATACGAAACGAGCTGCCATTCTTTGGACTCTTTCTCCGTCAAACCCACCTATAAGAATCCTACACTGGGCAGCAATAATCCAAAAAAGTACGGACAAGCGTAGTGTATGCAGTTTCTTTTGTAGTTCTGTTGCATCTCTTAAGGGTTCTGCCAATAAAACGCAGTCTCTGGTTCGCCTTTCCCACGACATTATCTACGTGTTTTCCAGTTTAAGTCTGAAGTAATTGTAATTCCTAGATATTTTGTGGAGTCTATGGCCTTCACTTTTTTTTATTCATCTTGTAAACAAAGTTCAACGGATTTCTTTTCGTAGTCATGTGGACGACTTCACAGTTCTCATTATTTAAAGTCAATTGCCAATTTTTCAGATTTCAGATTTTTGTTAAGCTTATGGGACTTAACTACGGGGTCATCAGTCCCTAAACTTACAAACTACTTATGAACTACCTTATACTAAAGACGGCACAAATATCCATGCCCGAGGGGGGATTCGAACCCCCGACCGCAGTGGCCGTGCAGACCGTGACTGAAGCGCCTCAGTGTCCTCGGCCACCGCGGCGGCTGCCAATTTTTACACCATACTGATATCTTTAGATTGTTCTGCAGTTGGTTTTGATCTTCAGATGATTTTACTAGACGGTAAATGACGGCGTCATCTGCAAACAACCTAAGAGAGCTACTTAGAGCCGGCCGCGGTGGCCGAGGGGATTGAGGCGCTCCAGTCACGGTCCGCACGGCCACTATGTCGGGGGTTCGAATCCCCCCTCGGGCATGGATATTTGTGCCGTCCTTAGTTGTAAGTAGTTCATAAGTAGTTTGTAAGTTTAGGGACTGATGACCCCGTAGTTAAGTCCCATAGACTCTACAAACATTTGAACATTTTTGAGCTACTTAGATTTTCCCATAAATCGTTTACGTAAATAAGGAACAGCAGAGGACCAATAACATTATCCTGTGGAACGCCCGATATCACCTCTGTTTTAGTCGATGCCTTACTATCGTTTACTACGAACTGTGTCCTCTGACAGGAAATCCCCTATCCAATCGCAAATTTGGGGCGATATACCATAACCACGCAATTTGATTAAAAGCCGTTTGTGAGGTACGGTGTCAAAAGCCTTCTGGAAATCAAGAAATACGGAATCGATTTGCGAACCTTCGTCGCTAGCGCCCATCACTTCGTGTGAATAAAGATCCAATTGAGTTTCACTTGAACGATATTTTCGAAATCCGTGTTGATCTTGGGTCAGGAGACACAACGTCATAAACAATAGGAATTGCAAGAAACTGCACATAATGCGACGAGACTTCATGAATACAGTATATGAGAACGAGATTACTTGGCGACTTGTAACAAACTTTAAATGTAATTTAAAACCTTTATTTAATTTTTACTCAATGACAACGATAGCAAAATTATGATAGGAAAAAAAGTTTCTCGCATACTACTTTTTCACTGTTCATAGACTAAAACTACGGCATTCGGTATGATGTTACAATTGATAATTTCTACAGTATTAATTGTAGCCGCAGGAAATTTTACAGACAGTAGGACATACACACATACAGCTGAATTGTATCACAGTACGTCACGTAGTTCATGAGATATGATCACATAAACAGTAACGTTCATGGAAAAAACCCCTATCACGCACCAAGTTTTAATCTATTACTTCTTTACTTCTAACTGTATTCGCAACAGATTTTACTGACATACAGCTCTACCTGAAAAACTATACAAGTGTACAACATATAATTCAATAAATATGAGATCTACGAATATTATGTCATTTCTATTTTGATTACTATTTTTCTTATTTGGATACTGCACTTACAGTTTTGTACATTATGCAAGGCAGCCGTATTTCTTATATATTCTCCAATAAATATAACATCTTTTTAGAAAAAAAAAAGAGGTGGACAGAGGGAGAAGGGATAGGAGAAGTACTAACTCAAGGCAGGAATAAATAAACACCCTGCCAACGCCGCGTTTCCAGTTAATTTTAATATAAATGTAATAGAGTAAACTCCGCGAACAGGTGCTGAAGACAATGCTATTGTTGACCGGCCGTCGTGTTAGCCTCGGTCGGTCGTTTCAGCAGATGCGCTACAGAGGAGCGTCAAGTCAGCATACAGCACTGCAGTCCGTTTATCAGATGCAGGCTTTGGGGCCGCTAGCTCTCCCTCAAGTAGCATCTCACAAGGAAAATCCTCACACGCCTCCCTCCTCATTACCCTCAGATTTAGTTGTAAGTTAGACCAGTGATTAACCCGTCAAAAACTGAACATACATCGACCATGTGAACAGGAAGAAGTTGTGTGGAACTATGAAAAGAAAAGCAAAATAAAAACAGTTAACGGTTCAAGTGCACGATATGTAGCGTCGATCAAACTGCTGTCGTTCTGGGTTCATGCAATTTTGCAAACCAACGAGGATCGAAATGGATGAATTTACACCAACAGGAATCCCGGAATAATCCTGTAGCCTTATCGACCAAAATATGCTTAATTTACTGTCTTAAAAGTATGTCAAAACTCCAGTGACCAGGGACATGTCAAACCGGCTTTCTATAATGGGCAAGATGGGATGAAATCTATAGGCAGAGAAGCAGTGTTTGGACAAGAAATACAAACAAGTAACACGTCTTCTCAAGTAGCAGTAAATCATTAATAAAACGGTCCGCTGCACCTGTTCTTCACTTTCTTAAAAAGGAAAGACCGGTTACGAGACGTGTAATCACATCTTTAGGTTATATACCCGAATAAAAAAAATCCAAAGCATTAGGAAGTGACAAACCAGATGAAACTTTACTGGATACACAGACATAGGCCGAAACTTTTTCCCTGGTTAAAAACATTTAGGGAAATTACTAGGAGCCAAGGGATTGGCTTTTTAGATTTTGAAACCCCTTGTTTAATGTTTTAATTGTAAGTACCATCCTAGTCAGTGGATAATTATATTTTCTTTTTTATTTCTTCGGTTTCAGCATATTTCTGTATATCTAGTTAAGTTTTATCTGGTTTGTCACTTCCTAATGTTGTTGTCGTTTCTTTTTATTCGGGTATACAACCTGAAAATGTGACTACAGATCACGAAACCAGTCGGTCCTTTTTAAGAAAGTGAAGAACAGCTGCATCGGTCCCTTTTATTAATGATGTACAGTTTTAGCTGTGGATGCCCGTCCTCAAAAGTTTTATAGCAGTAAATAATCACCACTCTACTACAAGTGTTAGCCCAATGTTTTTAAGGGGACCGCAAAAGAATAATGTTGTTCGTGGTAATGTGTGATATTTATATCAGCGTAGTAAATTTTATTTTGTAAAGTAGGAAAATTGAAAAAGCGTAAGGGTTCAACGACTTCGATTTTGTCATTTTTTTCACCTACACTTTGTAACCTTGATTATCTATGCTTTATTATTTATTGGCTTTGTCTTGTCTTTTATTATTTACTAGCCTGTATCGGGCACTTTACTGCCGCAGAAGAAATAATTGTGCAAATAACGTTTGCAATTTGAAACTGTTAGCTTGTTAAATTACGAAGTTTTATCGCAATCAGATGAATATTATGGCACTGTCACCAGTCAAACAAACTGGATGTTTGTTGTAACGTACCCTACGTCATGCACCTACGGAGGCATACGAAAGGTAGCCAATGTATTATTCGGGGTATAAGCTATCGCCGGCCGCGGTGGCCGAGGGGACTGAGGCGCTTCACTCACGGTCTGCACGGCCACTACGGTCGGGGGTTCGAATGCCCCCTCGGGCATGGATATTTGTGTCGTCCTAGTTCGTAAGTAGTTCATAAGTAGTTTGTAAGTTTAGGGGCTGATGACCCCGTAGCAAAGTCCCATAAGCTGTACAAACATTTTGATTTTAAAAGCTATATTCATTCCACATTTCATTCAATTCCGTCCAGCCGTTTCAGCGTGTAGAGTAACAAATGTGTTAACCCACTGTAAGCTACCCTCCGCCACGCATCGTACAGTGACTAACGAAAGGTAGCAAATGTACTAATCAGGGAATAAGCTACCTCTGTTCCAAATTTCATTCCTATCCATCCATCCATTTCAGCGTGAAGGCGTAAAAAACGATTTAACTAATTGTAAAGCACCCTCCGCCTTGCACTGTACGAAGTTTATTTTAGTACGTCTATAACCTTCGCGCGAGTGTATGCAACGAGTTGACAAAAAGTTTTATCGCAATATGGCCGTGCATAAAATACAAAAAACAATTTTTATATTTTAGATGTCATACTCATACTTGTCATGTTCTTCATGTAACTATATTTTGAGTCAATAAAAAATAAATATAAAATAAAAAGTGCTAATTGTGTCGGTCTGTATCGCGAGATATCCGTGCTCAATGACACCTTGTGCTCTATATTATTTCATTCGTATTTCACAAAATTATGGAATGATCTTCCAATCAATGAGGAACTTGTTCGCTGTGTTCAATTTTGTCTGTGTTGTGGTGTAACTTCCGTGCCGTATAACTGCTCTGCTACCAGCCGATTCGAGAGCCGCAACTGGTTGATGACAAGGCGACAGATCAGCACAATCCTCGGCCGGAAACACGCTTGCTGTGCCACACACGACACTGGAGACGGCGTGTACGTCACGAGATAGGAATCTCTTATCTTGTACGACTCGTGAGTGAGTGAGATTTGCCTCCTTGCCGAATTTAGGTGTGCGTTCGAATGTGACCGTGGTTACTGCCAACTGAGGCTAATCTGAAGAACGTAATGTCCGATTGGGAAACTGTTCTACGAAAGATACCTCCAAAGGTCTCAGCATTAAAATACGAAGAGACCTAAATCACAGAATAGGGAGCATACAGAAGGGAAAGCTGGGGACGGCGCCTTTGATCTGCATGTTACCAAGCGTTGCGCTCGACGCCATATTGAAAAGCAGTAAACGCGGAACTATAGCCACTTAGTACTTTGGCTGCAAATGGACTTTTTACGAACTGCAGCTAATCTTACCGACCTTTACGAAAGGAAACGGCTTTTCATTGTGCTCTCATCTATTTTGCGCCCTCTTCTTGCAACTAATTGTAATCCAACGAAAAAAATAGGCCTAAATTTTAATACTACTACGAAAATGTAAAGTGGAATCGATGATCGTTTTATTTGGTGCTTATCTCTAGAAAAATCCCAAATAATGCGGTGTTATGTGTGGGAAATTAGTTATAAACAAGAAAGTGACTGTACAACCGCCAGGTTTTATTTGCACGAATAAATTCGCACAAAATATTGAGTCAGATTTAGCAGTACAACGTCATTACACAGAACTAATGACGTCTGGGTATATATAAAAGTTGTATTTGCTATAGGAGTATCATTTATTTACTGATCGGAGAAGGGCATATAGAGGAATCTGTCAGCCACAGAGCAGGAACAGCATAAAATAATTATTCCCCTTAATCTATTTGTTTGAGTATCCGAAGAGGATTCGTTGCCAACATTAGCACAATACGCCTCCAACGCTGTAAGTAAAATTTTACCTGCCTACTTACGCACTATTCTTTGTCATTCATTTTATATTATTCCCTGCAACAAACTTATAAGATATAAATTTACTTCAACATTTCGATGCTGTTGAACTGCTGCAGCAACAGCGAGAGTTATCGTCAAGAGAAGAAGCAAGGCTACTTTTAATAATTACGCACACATTTACTCTCATTCAAAACTGATGACATTTAACTTTCACAACACATATAGCGATGTTCACTTACTGCTCCAGCATCTTTTGCGAAGGTGAAGAAACTTATATCCTTATTTGTATTCGAATTATTGCGGCAATTAGGTGCTGAACACCATCGGCCGCCTTTTCTTTTATTGCTGCTCATAATAAAAATGGAACAGCTCCATCTACTAACACACAGTTCTTTCTAAAAAAAATGTTCAAATGTTTGTATAGTCTTTGGGACTTAACTACGGGGTCATCAGTCCCTAAGCTTGCAAACTACTTACGAACTAGGACGGCACAAATATCCATGCCCGAGGGGGGATTCGAACCCCCGACCGTAGTGGCTGTGTAGACCGTGACTGAAGCGCCTCAGTCCCCGCGGCCACAGTTCTTTCTTTTCACTGCACTGTACCAAATACTTGTTTACTTTTATGCGATTTAGGCAGTTAAAATACACAATTAACAAACAAAGACGGCGCATTACCACGCCACAGAGTAGGAAGTGATCAGACGTTTACTGCTTTTCAAGATGGCCGATTCTGCGCATGCGCACTAAATTTTGGACGACAGACTGCAGCGGGAGTTTCCTTTCTGTATACTCCTTATTCTGTGCCTAAATGCTGCCCGCCGTCAAGGCGTCGCCGTGGATACCAAAGAAAAATGGCGTGCAGCTAGTTTCAAGCAACATGGAACAACAAAAAACACTGCAAAACTAGACAGGGAGGATGAAGAACCGAAGCATTAAGAACCTTTGGATCTAGGAAATCTCATACAACTAGGGCGCCAGTCAAAGAATTGGAAACAGAAGGCTCTCGCCACAAAAGTGAACGAAAAACCACAAGTTATCAATGATTATGAAACTGGCCGTGGTATTCCTATCCAAATAGTACTCGGTAAAATAGAGAGAGCTATTTGGACAAAACTTAGGGGAAAGGACAAGGGTCAGCCGTTACTGTCCCCTGGCACGAAAAAGTAGTTTCGTCCCCGGGGTCATAACTGAACTGCATGTGTGTTTATTTGACAAGTTTGTCCTGCTGGTGGGAATCTATTTCTAGAATATTCCTGGCAACTTTGTGTCTTCAGTTTTAAGAGGAAGGGATTCGGGAAAGATTGCAGATTCACAACGTACTTTAGTGTTTTCAGTCAATTGGTTCCTTCCAAAATTTGTTTTCGACACATGTAAAAGTGGAAAGAAAATTAAACTACTTATTTCACTATCTAGAATATGTTGACAGTTGTTTCTTGGATAACAATGTAAGGGAAATGTTTTTGTTTTTTGCCTGCAAGTAATCTCTCATTACATGTTTCATCCTCATTGCTATGCTTTTAAGAGTACCAATATGTCTACATAGAAACAACGTTTTCTTCTGAAAATTCTTGACTGTAAGGTCGGAACAGTGTTGAAGATACTCTCTATACTGCATTTAATCAAAGATCAATGTACAAGCTGGTGAATTTAGGACTCATTCAGAAGTCTGGTTTTGAATTTCATTATCGTCCTCTTGTAATGAAGGAACATATCCGAGATATTGCAAGCTATGCTATAATTTATGACTATGTAATGCACTAATGATATGTAGTTGTTTTATTATTTGTTCTTACTATTCAGTGTGTATTGCTGATGGTTTATACACCAAATTCCCGTTCAATGATGAAGAATTAAGTTTAGAGTAACAGATTGTTCATAAAATTCCTGAGAAGTTTCTTTCAAAAGTCATCCTTAAGTGCAAGATTAGATATTTCAATGATTGAACTTAGGCTGGTAGCTAGGGATGTTTGTAAAGTCCGGCCTGTTGCCCATAATCAGTGGGATTTTGTTCAATTTTGGAGACATAGATAAAATCGCTTCTATACATTGAGTTTAGATTGATAACTAGTTTCGACTCGTTAAAGAGTCATCATCAAATCTTATTTGTCCAACCATGTTAATCTATATGTTTCAGATTAGCTAACACTACAGTGGCATATTACAAATCGCTTATTTGACTGGTGATGTGCATATCATTTATAGCATGCCACTATATTGTCAGCTCATCTGAAACATATGTCTTACCTTTCTTGGACAATTAAGATCTGATAATGATTCTTTAATTAGTCGAAACTACTCATCATTGTGGAAACAGTGTATATAACTGATGTATGGCAAATAAATCTCATAAGACATTCATAAGTATCACATTAAGATCGCATCATATATAAATTCTGAGTAAGATGTCAGGTAATTATAACGTAGATAAAAGATATAACACAATCTTTTTGCATTTAATGTTTTATCATTTTAAGAGTTTTTCAAATATTTGACACAGAGCTTTTGCTTCAATAAATATTAGTGGTAGTTGCAATAGCGAGAGACTGATGCTGTAAGTCGTATCAAGCTTTCTGCGCCAATTATTTGATAACTGTCTAATTTGAATTTTTATATCTCTAAAACAGCTATAAATTGACTGGACTTCTATAGAGAAAAGAAATAACATAATTTAGTCACATAAGCTGCTCAGTGCTCTGTCAAAACATATGTTACTAACGTTTTGAAGTTTTCCACATATGCACTATCAAATCCTTTACGTCGAAACAAATCTGAAGATGTCACTGGAATTTCAGAGAACGAAGTTGATGATGTGTGTAAGCTTTGACTAAACTGGTTTTCGAGATGACAGGCCTGCGATGGTGTACGCAACGACGAACCTGGGTGCACGAATGGAAAAACGCATTTTTTCGGATGAATCCGGTTCTGTTTACAGCATCATGATGGTCGCATCCGTGTTTGGCGACATCGCGGTGAACGCTCTTTAAAAGCATGTATTAGTCATCGCCATACTGACGTATCACCCGGCGTGATGGGGTGACATTGGTTTCACGTCTCGGTCACCTCTTGTTTGCATCGACGGCACTTTGAACAGTGGCCATTACATTTCAGAAGTGTTACGACATGTGGCTCTACCCTTCATTCGATCCCTGCGAAATCCTACATTTCAGCAGGATAATGCACGACCGCATGTTGCAGGTCCTGTACGGGCCTTTCTGGATACGGAAAATGTTAGACTGCTGTCGTGGCCAGCACATTCTCCAGACCTATCACCAATTTAAAACGTAAGGTCAATGCTGGCCGAGCAACTCGTCGCAATACGTCAGTCACTACTCTTGATGAAATGTGGTATCGCTTTGAGGCTGCATGAGCATCTGTACTTATATACGCCATCCAAGCTCTGTTTGACTCAATGCCCAGGCGTATCAAGACCGTTATTACGGCCAGAGTTGGTTGTTCTGGGTACTGATTTCTCAGGATCTATGCACCCAAATTGCGTGAAAATATAATCACATGTCAGTTCTAGTATAATATATTTCTCCAATGAATACCCGTTTATCATCTGCATTTCTTTTTGGTGTAGCAATTTTAATGGCCATTAGTGTAGTTTATCATCTGCATTTCTTTTTGGTGTAGCAATTTTAATGGCCATTAGTGTAGTAATGCACCATCTTCATACTCTGTGATGAAAGTAAGGATAATGGTGAAATACAATTATGGTGAATACTATTATCTAAGTATAATGAAACAAAGCATATTTTTCACATGAACCTTTTCCTCAGAATGTATCATAGAACTCGACACAGTTTCCATTAAAATTACATTTTGTAATAATCAGATGTTTCAAAGTTTTTGGGTTAAGTCTGGATTTTCGGACTTAACTACAGCTCTTCATAGTAGTTTTACTATTTTTGGATATTTCACGTCCTTGGTCGGCGCGAACGATGTTTGAGTCTATGATGACGGAAGACGATAGATGAAGCAGACGCAGCACTATAAACGAAATTTGCTTTCCTCCGCATAAAGCCCCTTTCGTAAATGAGTTCATTCACTGGATGTTTGCGGATTTCATTTGAATGATACGATAATCGAATTTCGCAGGGTCGTTCGCTGGATAATATTGAAATGCAGGATATCTTTTGCCCGACCGTATATGGTGATAAATGTTTTACGCAGCGTATCGAATAAGTCGGGTTCCTTGCTTGTGGTATTGGATTGCCATGCTGGTACAATCATGACTCATATCCTCTGACAGCAAGAGTTCGGCACGACTTCGTAGGACTGGTTCCAAGGTAGTCGCCCTCCATACATAACAAGTCTGTCCAAAACGAAGCTGAACTTTTAAACTGTTACGGCAACGTAATGAAACCGGATATTCAGCTTAATGACACAGCGTAATGGTATTCTTCCGATGCTGTTTACCGTTTCCTGCCTGAAATTCCGCTGACGTACCGTCGTTTAAGGGATTGGGTAACGCTATGTTTCGTAGCTGGGAGCGAGAATACATGCGGATGAGAACGAATACTCTTGGACAGTGAAGGATTTGTTTCGTATGACAAGTTGTAAGAGAATCATGTATAAACTTTCAACCTAATATCGTCCTATAACCAAGGGCGAAGTAACAGTATAAAATAAAGCAACAATGAAAATACTTAAATTATAACCATCAGTCTAAACTGTTTTAGATAAGTGTTCTTCAGAATTTAACACCGACACTTTTGAAATGTTTCACGAGCGCTTTTCGCGAAATAATGCACATTATTTTTAATTTTTATCTTCGACCTTCAGCTTTCAAATACTGAAACATGACAGTCTTCTGGCATTAAATCTAGTAAACCGACCGCAGGTTACACTTGTTGAAACATCAGGCTTACACAAAATTTGTGACGGAAAACAGAGAAAAGTGGCGTACTGGTGTAGTTAGTGTTCTTTTTTCTTTTCTTTTAATCGGGAAAGTTTGACAATTCAAATGTTCAAATGTTTGTATAGCTTATGGGACTTAACTACGGGGTCATCAGTCCCTAAACTTACAAAGTACTTATGAACTAGTTAACACTAAGGACAGCACAAATATCCATGCCCGAGGGGGGATTCGAACCCCCGACCGTAGTGGCCGTGCAGACCGTGACTGGCGCGCCTCAGTCCCCTCGGCCACCGCGGCCGGCGTTTGACAATTTCTCATGAACATCTGCATGTAATGAAACTGGGATATGCGAGTAGAATGTGACAGTACTGTCTTCGCACACGCCGGAAAACCAATCAGAAGTAACGCTTGCTACATATCTAAATGTCAGAAAATGTGCATTGGACCGTCTTTGACTTTGATGTAGACCGTCATATGTACGACAACGCTAAACGAGACCTCCTGCTGTTGATCCACGCACAATCTTCGCGTGTTAATTGGAAACTTTATCGCTGCCAATTTTGATGTTATGTTCCCTGCGTTTTCTTCAATAGAGTCATCATTGGAGGACTATCATATTGTATTCCAATATTTCAAAACTGAAAGTTGAAGATACTATCTAAAAAAAGCTGTAGCAAATGTACAGTGTTTCATTATAGGCGATGCATAGAACATTTCAACGGTCTTGTCTCTAACGGGCACAAGACCCATGGTTGTATTAATACTTTTTGTCTCTTTTCTGGAAAGATAAATATTATTCCTGTCCAAAACGTCAGTTATGGTGCGGGATATGAATGAAAAATGAAACGTTAGTTATAGAAAGATTCCATACCCTCTGACTAAGCCATTTCTTGCCACATCCTTTGTTTCTGGAGTGTTCCGCCACCTTGGTAAGCAGGGAAGCGTTTGCAGCGAATGGAAAGTAAAAAGGTATGGATGGGAGACCCTGAAGGGCAGGTACAGCCGCATAATTGGAAAGGTTTTCCCTATCCTTCGCGCCCGCAGGCACCTTTCCTTCACGAAGTGTGAGAACTGTGTGCTGAAGTGTCTGTGTGTCAAGTATGGGTGACGGTAAACACGTACGTGTTTGACCATGGGTCAACACTGGGTACCTCATTACTGCTTGAGCTATCGATATGTGAAAGCAGTCACTTGTGCACTTTTCAACAATACATCTAGAGTGATTAAGGCCGCGGCGGAGCAGCCGAGCGCACTGAGGCGCTATGCTACGATGCGCGAGGACTTTCCCCGTCGGGGGTTCGAATCCCCCTCTGGCATGGATGTTGGTGTCGCCTTTATAATAAGGTATTTCATAAGTAGTTTGTACGTTTAGGGACTGATGACCCCGCAGTTAAGTCCCTTAAGCTTGACAAACATTTGTACATTTCTCAGAGTGATTATGATAGACATTTAGGCACAGGCCACAGTCGCTATTTTACTTTTATGGTTTGTCTTTATTATATACAACTACATACCTGCCAACTTTTACGGTTTGTCCGTAAAATTTACGGAAATTGCAGGATTTTACGGTTTTACGGATGGACAGTGCTATTTTACGATTTTGCGGTAAAACATTTGAAACATCTAAATTCGATAATCGCATCCATTTTCTTCCGTACAATCGATTGTTTGCGTTGGTCGAAGGTAGGTCTACGATACTCGATCTTCCGAACATTCGATTGTTCGCGGGGTCGAAGGCAGGTCTAAGATAGTCGATAACTTATGCATTGATATGATTGGTTCGTTTACCCGTGTGATGTTTGTGTCGTCATTGGCCTCAAATTTAAAGCCGCTACCGGTAACCAGTTCTTCCGTGTGAATCTAGGTGTCGATAGGCTGTGCTTCTTAAGTTGTTTGTTCCGATCCGTTCTTTTGTTGAAGTGGAACCCGTTTACTCCTTTGTTTACAAAGTTAGCGTTCCTTGAATATATCGTCCTTTCAAAGCGTGTGACATATTTTAAAGAAGTGTTAAAGTGTTTGCACTACCAGTTCGTATTCTTGTATTATAACTTCATAGTGTTTTAAGTGACGTTCAGTGAGTGATCCAGGTTCCTTTCGCTGTTCCACTCCATAGCGAGACACGTGTTGTTGGACATTTTTATTCGCTGTTGCTATTGTTCGTCATGAATAAATCGAACAAGAAACAATACTTTCAGACATTTAAAAATTCATATTCTGTCGATTTTCCGTGCATACTAAAATCAAAGAAAGGTGAAAAATTTGCCTTTTGCACGGTATGTGGCTGCGACATTAATATTGCACATGGGGGAAGAAATGACTTGAGTAATCACGTGAAGTGCGCTAAACACTTAAGCTGCGTCAAATCCAAGGAAGACAATACCAAAATCAACGCCTTTTTTGCCAAATGTGGAAACTTCGACAATGATGTTATTAGGGCCGAGTGTCTTTTTACTTCTTTTTTGGTGGAACACAATGTGCCCTTAAGTGCCGCTGATCACGCTGGTGCATTATTTAAGAAGATGTTTCCCACATCAGAAGTGGCGAAAAAATATAGCTGTGGTCGCACGAAAACGACATCCATTGTCAAAACAATGGCAAAAAATGCATCATCTGAAATTGTTAAGTTCCTTCAGAATGGACCATTTTCATTGGCAACAGATGGAAGCAATGATACGGACACAAAGTTGTATCCTATTGTTGTGACGTTTTTTGATTTTACTCAGGAAAAAGTAGTGAGCACTGTGCTATCCGTACCAGCATTAGATGGGGACTCAACAGGGCGAAACATAGGTAACCTGATGTTGTCACAGCTGAAAACTTTTAACATTCCAATTGAAAACTGTGTCGCTTTCTGCTCCGACAATGCTCCTGTTATGGTTGGACAAAAAAATGGTGTTGCAGCAGTTCTGAAGGAAGTTCGACCAGGTATTGCCATCGTAGGTTGCATTTGCCACCTGATTAATCTAGCAGCTGAAAAAGGTGCGGGAAGATTACCTCTTAAAGTCGATGAGATCCTTGTCGATATATTTTATTTTTTAGAGAAGAGTGCCAAAAGAAAAGAACGTCTTCAGAAATTTCAGAGCTTGCACAATAAAGAGACAAAGAAAATTCTTAAGCATGTTTGTACTAGGTGGTTATCTCTAGGTAGATGTTTGGATAGACTACTGGATCAGTGGGATCCGCTTCTTTCATTTTTCAAGGAGGAAGTAATATCCTGTACCCAAGCCATTTCCACAAACTTGACATCATTTAAAATACCCAGAGTTGAACAAAGTGGATCCAAAGAGTATCAGAAGAAGAGACTTCTTGATTCTGCTACTACACATGCCCCTAAACGAATAGCATGTTCTTCCAAGTGTGACAGACCCATCCTGAAAAGCAAAACTTCTGGTACAACACGCGAGGAAAAATTGTTTATGTTCCTGTCCTCAAACTTGAATAAAGCCTTTTGTACTTTTCTGCATGTGACTATTCCTGTGTTTGACAAATTAAATGTTGCTCTTCAGTCTTCTTCCCCACAAGTTCATATTTTATTAGAACTTCTAATGGATATGCTAAAGCAGTTGTTCGCCAAGTTTGTGAAGCCCAAAATTGTCAAAACCACCTCATTACTTGAAGTTGAGTACAACTTGATTGAGAATCAAAGAAGTGATGATGAGTTGGTTATTGGTGTTCAGACTTCCAACCTAGTGAATGATCTTCAGGAAATGGATAAAATCCTTTTCTATTCATCGGTGAGAAACTACTTTTGTACTACCTGTGACTACATCATCAACAAGTTTCCTCTCAAGGATGATGTGTTAAAGCATGCTCAAGTTGCTAGATTGGACAAAATTGACGATGCACAGTTTTCTTCTGTTCGTTTTTTCTTGGAAAAGTTTCCGATTATGTTATTTAAGGAAGAACATGAAACTACAGATGAGGTGGTGAATGAGCTTCAGGCACAGTTCACAGCTCTTCAGGTGGAAGACAATTTGATTACAAATAAAGATGCTGCAAGTGATACCAGTTGGGCACAACTATCAAGAATTCGAGGAGCCGATGGTCGGCTTAAGTATAACAGAATTTCTAGAGTAATGCTCTCCATTCTCACCATACCCCATAGTAATGCAGAATGTGAACGTGTTTTTAGCCTCGTGAAGAAAAATAGAACACAGTTCAGATCGTCAATGTCTAATGAATCTCTGGAATCAATTTCTATTTTGAAGACCAGGAGTTCTGGTCCCTGTTATGAAAAAACATTTTCCCAAGACTTTTTGCAGGAAGCTAAGAAGGCCACAACTATGACATTAAAATCAAATTAACGTGTGATTTGCATAGTGCAGTGTGTATTGGACCTATATGATTTCTTGACTGTGTTACATTAACCAATTTTTATTTTGTAAAGCTTTTGTCGACTTTCATAATCAGTGTAATTTATCAAGTTAGTCTTGCTATATGGTATGCTCCAAAACAACGTTTATCACACCTGGAGCTGTTTAATATGGATTTCTTCTTGGCTGTTATGTTCAACTACAGATCATTGCCCTATTCTGTAAGTAAATGTGATTTTATTGAAGTACACTATTTCATTCATAAATTATTTTATTTTGTAGCCCAGAAGTATCGTTAAATATTTTTGTCATGCGTGAATTTTACTGATTGTCACCGTAATTTTACTGATTGTCGCCAGTGATTTTACTGAAAGCCCTTTCCAAAAGTTGGCAGCTATGCAACTAGTATCGGCGAAACTATGGCGCCATTCTCAAGCACTTGTACATCAACTAAACATTTTTAATAATAAAAAGAAAATATTAATTTCATAAATTACCATTATTTCAGAAAAATAAACTTAAATAATGACTGTTTGCCAAAATAATTACAAAAAATTCCATATCCCATGTGGTAAGCACGTCTCTGCTAAACCACTGTTACTTTTTGTTCAAATTATAAATTTGTTGTCCTCTTGAATGGTAATTCATATTCAACCTAAAAAGTAAATCGCTAAATAAAACTTCAGTAGTCAAATGTCAAATTATAAAGAAGGGTTTTTTTTGACGATTTTAAATTTGTGGATGAATAGATTTTTATATATATTGAACGATTTACTTTTTAGGTTGAATATGAATGACCATTCAAGAGGACAACAAATTTACAATTTGAACAAAAACTAACAGTGGTTTAGCCCAGACGTGCTTATTTACTGTGTGAAGTGCCAACCTTACCAGATGGAATATGGATTTTTTGTATTTTTTTTTTTTTCAAACAGAGACGTTGTTTAAGTTTATGTTTGTGAATTGATGGAAATTTAGTAATTCAATATGACTGTTTTATTATTTTAAAACAATGTTTAGTTGATGTAATAGAACTTGAGAATGGTGCCATAGTTTCGCCGAAACAAGTTGTACATAATAAAGACAAACCCTAAAAGTAAAATAGCGACTGTGGCCTGTTAGTACATTGCTTACATGTCTTTGTCTTAAATAATTCTGTCAGTTGCGCTCCTTACAGAAAATATGCCTGATTTCACAAAACTAGAGTGAATTCGACATTATGAGGTGTACTAATTTTTATTTCCGGTAGTGTATATACACTGAATAGGCAAAGAAACTGGTACATGCAAGCGTATGCAAACACAGAGATATGTAAAAAGAGAACCTCGCTGCGGTAGACAACGCCTCTACATCTACATGGGATACTCTTCAAATCACTTTTAAGTGCCTGGCAGAGAGTTCATCGAACCACCTTTATACTATTCATCTCCTATTCCATTCTCGAATAGCGCGGGAAGAAAGAAAATCTGAATCTCTCAGTTCGAGCTCTGATTTCTAGTATTTTATTCTGATGATCATTTCTACCTATGTAGGTGGGAGTCAACAATATATTTTCGCATTCGGAGGAGAATGTTGGCGATTAGAGTTTCGTAAGTATACCACGCCGCAGCGATAAGCGCCGTTGTTGTAATGATTCCCAACCGAAACCTGTATCTTTTCCGTGACGCTGTCTCCCCTGTATCGTAACAATACAAAACGAGCTGCCCTTCTTTGGACTCTTTCGATGTCCTCCGTCAAACGCACCTGATAAGGATCCCACACTGGGCAGCAATACTCCAAATGAGGACGGACAAGTGTAGTGTATGTAGTCTCTTTAGTAGTTCTGTTGCATCTTTTAAGCGTTCTACCAATAAAACACCGTCTCTGGTTCGCCTTTCCTACGACATTATCTGCGTGTTCTTTCCAGTTCAAGTCTGATGTAATAGTAATTCCTAGGAATTTAGTGGAGTTTACGGCCTCCACATTCGATTGATTTATCTTGTAAACAAAGTTTAACGGATTTCATTTCGTGCTCATGAGGACGACTTCACACTTCTCATTATTTAGAGTCAATTGCCAATCGTTTATGTAGATAAGGAACAGCAGAGGATTAATAACACTACCCCGTGAAACGCCCGATATCGCCTCTGTTTTAGTCGATGCCTTACCATCGATTACTACAAACTGCGTCCTCTCTGACAGGAAATCCTCAAAATGTTCAAATGTTGAAATGTTTGTATAGCTTATGGGACTGAACTACAGGGTCATCAGTCCCTAAACTTACAAACTACTTATGAAATAGCTTACACTAAAGACGGCACAAATATCCATGCCCGAGGGGGGATTCGAACCCCCGACCGTAGTGGCCGTGCAGACCGTGACTGGCGCGCCTCAGTCCCCTCGGCCACCGCGGCCGGCCAGGAAATCCTCTATCCAGTCACAAATCTTGGGTGATATTCCATAACCACACTATTTGATTAAAAGCCGTTTGTGGGGCACGGTGTCAAAAGCCTTCTGGAAATCAAGAAGTACGGAATCGATTTGCGAACCCTTGTCGATAGCACTCATCACTTCATGTAAAGAGCTAGTTGTGTTTCACATGGAAGATATTTTCTAAATCCGTTTTGACCTCTATACGATAACAGGTGTCCAGCTCAGATCGGATACCACCATTTGAATGAGTTGAACGTGCTGTTGTTGTCGCGCACGAAAGGTGGGACACACCACCTCTGTGGTAGCGTTGAGGTGGGGATTTTTCCGTACGACCATTTCGACAGTGCAACGTGAATATTGGGAATCGGAGAAAACATCAAACCTCCGACATCGCTGCGAGCGGGAAAAGACCCTGCAAGAACGGGAAGAACGACTGAAGAGAATCTTTCAGCGTGACAGAAGTGCGACCCTTCCCCAAATTGCTGCGGATTTCAATACTGGACAAGTGTCAGCTTACGTACCATGCAACGAAACATCACCGATATTGGCTTTCGCAGCTGAAGGGCTACTCGTGTATGCTTGCTGACTGGACGATAATGCTTCGCGGCTCGTCTCCTCATGTAGGCCTGTCAAAACCGACTTTGGACTTTTGACGACTGAAAACATGCTTCCTGGAGTGACGAGTCTCGTTTCCAGTTGTATCGAGCGGCTGGACGTGTTCAGGTTTGGAAACAACCTCGTGAATCCATGGACCCTGCATGTCAGAATGGACTGCCCAAGTTTGTGGAGACTCTGTAATGCTGTAGGATGTGCAGCTGAATTGATGTGGGACCTCTGACACGTCACAAACGTAAGCATCCGTTCATGTCCATTGTGCATTCCAAAGACCTTGAGCATTTCCAGCATCACAATGGGACACCTGACACGTCCCGTCTTGCTGTAGTGTGGTCCCAGAAACACTCTCCTTAGTTTTAAACACCTCCGTTGGCCATCATACTCCCCAGTCATTAACATTATTGAGCAATGTTCTGTTCAGAAGAGATCTCCGCCCCCTTATACTCTTACGCATCTATGGACAGCCCTGCATGATGCATGGTGCCAGTTCCCTCCAGCACTGCTTCAGACATTAGTCAAGTCCATGCCGCGTCTTGTAGAGGCACTTCTGCGTGCTCGAAAGGGCGCTACAAGATGTTAGGCATCAATCTATATAGGTATATTACCAGGGGGAGTTGGAAAATAAGTATCCCCTGTCGACTATAGGCAGAGTAATGTATGATAGGAAAACAAAATAGAATGTGACATTAAAGATAGGACAAATCCAAGTACACTGGGGCATTTGTCAAACCACTTTATAAGCTTCAAAAAGCCTTCCAGAATAAAAATCAAGGCGTTCCATACGGACTAAGCGTTGAACGGATATGGGCAAAATACGACACAGCAGGTGCATGACACCGATACACCAGTGCTACTCACCGTTTTCTGGAACGCCCAAAGAGTTTTGTTGCTGGACTTTTTGGAGGATGTACCCATGAATGCTGCGCGGTACTGTGCCACTCTGTCGAAATCGAAAGAGATGATTCGGAGAAAGCGGCCTGGCCTTCTCAGATCTGGCGTTCTGCAGTTGGATGACAATGCGAGACCAGTCTCGGCGACGGTAACGCAAAACCATTCTGCAACTATTGTTTGGGAGCGCCTCCACCATCCGCCATACAGTCCTGATCTCGCTCCAAGTGACTTACATCCGTTACCAGCATTCTAGAAGACGCTCGGCTGGAGGCGCTTTGTAAGCAATACTGATGTCAAACAAGCCGTTCAACGCTTCTTCCGTATGCAACACCCTGATTTTTTCCGGGAAGGCTTTTTGGAGCTTATAAAGCGGCATTACAAATATCTCAATGTACTTGGAATTTATGTAGAAAAATAAAGATATGTCTTATCTTTAATGTCTCATTCTATTTCTTTTCCTGTCAGTATGATGACGTGTTCAGGGAGAAAATATAGTGCCTCGGTTGCACAGTGGTAGAGTGCCAGACTACAAAACCCAAACATCGCGGGTTCGATCCCCGCCAGGTCCTAGGATTTTTATCTGTCACTTTCCACTTCTTTCACCTCTGGCAGTATTGCTCATGTGAAAAATACCGAGTAGCACCGTGGTTCGGAACCGACGTTAAACTGTAGGTCCCCCTATAACTGGCTGGGTAAGTCAGTTCGAAGGTTGGAAGAAGGCAACGGCATACCACCTCCAAACAGGGCCATGCCTAGTAAAGCACTGTGGTGTTCAAACCAATCTTCGGATTGTTGACTGCTTTACCTTACCTTTTTACCAGTCATTATCACTGGTAAACACCGTACACGTTTCCAGCTAAACCTTATTTTGGGCGTATGATGCTGGGAGAAGCGATGCCCGGTAAGGGTGAGTGGTGCCGGCGCCAGACGATGTAACGCGATTACGGTGAGAGATAACAGCTGACACGGCGGCGCTCGAGTGCCAGGGGCAACAGCCCGGGGGATGGTGGGGCCCTCGAGGCGTGTTGACGGCGGCGAGAGGCGAGAGCGAGAGGCGTTCTTCTTATTGATTGGCTCCAGACGGCCGCGGTGCGTGGGCGGACCACGACCTCGGCCAGGTCGCTCCCTCTGCAGCGCCAGACCGCTGCACCACGCCCACCAGGCGCGCGCTCGACTGCCGGCGACGTGGCTGACAGTTCCACGTGACTCTATAGTCTGAGTACTCGCCTTAATTTTGACAACATTGTCATAGGATAAAAACAGCGATCTATTTGGTGTGATCAATATACAAAACAACAGTCTTGATCGCAGAAATCCACAGTTTCAATTAACCGGTTTCAAGCTGATGTAGGTCATCAATGACAAGTAGCCCATGTGGCCAGTGCTGCACTCGGCTAGGCTGGGCTGTCCTGGGCTGTTCTGCTGCCAGTAGGTAACTGTTACCTACTGGCAGCATAACAGCCCAGGACAGCCCAGCCCAGCCGAGTGCAGCACTGGCCACATGGGCTTTTTGTAATTCTGAAGATGACCTACATCAGGTTGAAACGGGTTAATTGAAACTGTTAATTTCTGCGATCAAGACTGTTTTTTGTATATTGAGTACTCGCCGTTACTCGTGTGTTTATTTACTTCTTTGAGCCGTCTATCAATCCGTGACCCCTGCCCTCTCCTCATCGCTCCTCAATCTATATATAGATCTGGCGTATATTCCAAAAGAACAGGCGTCACTTCTGATCCTGCAGTTGTTATTCTTTCATAATCATAGAATATGTGACATCAACTGCGAATGGGCAAAGCTGAAAATGTGTACCCAGCCGAGATTCGAACCCGAGTCTCCCGCTTTCTAGGCAGTTGCGCTGACCCCTACACCACTGGGGACACAGTGATCACCGCACCTGCAAGGACTACCTAAGTTAACCTCCCATCAGACACAAACTTCCAGCTCTACCCTGCCTACAGTACTCAAACTTGTAGTCACTATGTACTAATTCCATGAAGTGTAAGGGCGTCAAACTGGCCCACCCCTCCCCGCTAACGAAAGGATCATTGCCCGTCACTGGCTAAGCTCAAGCTAAGGTAGACCTTGCAGGTGCGGTGATCACTGTGTTGCCAGTGGTGTAGGGTCAGCGCAACTGCCTAGGAAACGGGAGACCCGGGTTCGAATCCCGGCTGAGTACACATTTTCAGCTTTGTTCATACGCAGTTGTCATATATTCAACGATTATGAAAGAATAACAACTGCAGGATCAGAAGTGAGGTATCTTCTTTTGGAATAGACGCTATATATATATATATATATATATATATATATATATATATATATATATATATATATACAGGGTGTTTCACTAAGTGTGTTTGCCTCTGTAACTTATAAAATAATAGGTGACGGGAAATTTTAATGCGGTAGGTCAACACAAGAAATTTTACACTTTCTGCGGAGCTTTGAACATAGTTTATTGTATCATTTTCCAAAGAGTTACACCACAAAGATATAATTTTTTAAATGGAACAATAGTTTTTCTATCGTGTAATGGATTCGTTTAAACCAGCTGCGTCCAAATCAGTTTAAACTACATTCCTATCACTGTTAGTTTGGGAGCTACAACCCTTCAAAGTTCCGGAGGTGGTGTCTGCGATAGCGTAGCTGACTGGCCGAGTGGCTATCCCCTGGGGCACGGCCCACTCTCATGACCACCAGCCATATCCATATCTGACAACACATGATTCCAGATCCACTATATTGGTTAATATTATCTGCTAGTTTTATGTTAACAGGTTCTTTTGAAACACAATCCCAGCAACGCGAAGCGTAGACAGCTACTTGTGTCTCATAGTACAGCATCCTGTGTCCCTCTGCAAGGCTGTGTTCAGCCACCGCGGGTTTATCCGGCTGCAACAATCGCGTATGGCGACGATGATCAACACATGTCATTGACGGTACGAATATTTTGGCTAATCTATGTTTTAGCGCACTTGAATGGTATTTTGTAAACGACAGGCTTCCTCATACGAAAATCGTCTTTAACAGAGCCACGGGCTGCTCTAATCGTAGCTGGCGGTCGAAAAAGACATTTTATTTTTCAAGTTACTAATAACCTTCACAAACACGTTCCCAGAATTTGGTAGAAAAGCCACAGAACTGAATGTCTCGTCAGCTGCCTTAGGTAGCGATCCGAACTCAAAGGCGCGACGAATCTGTCTGTCCGTATAGCCGTTTTGATTGAATACGCCTCAAAATGTTGCAGCTCCTGTGGTAAGTTCTCAGCATCAGAGATAGCAAACGCTAACGCTCTCTTAACGAAGGCCAGTAGGACTCCTGTGCATTGAAAAGGCGACTGACAGGTAGCGTGTAAATACCGATCAGTATGCACTGGTTTCCTGTAAACTCTGTGTCCAAGAAAACGTTGAAACCAAGGAGGTTAGACTAAAGAGAGATGGCATTGTCAATGCCGAGCACATACATCAGTTGAAGCCTATCCGTTATCTTGGTCAGTTTTGTAATGCTATTTATCTGTTAAAACCACGCGTTAAGTCGACCCTTTATTTATTAATGCATTGAACTGACAGTCACTGCAAAGTATCTACTTTCAAACAATATACTTTCTTGAATAAATAGTAATAAATACACTTCATATTATATTTGAAAACTTACTTTAGTTAATTTTAACTCTTTTAACACGTTGTACATCACGCCAAAACCGCCGGAATTTTATCCCTGTTTTAAGTGACTTAAAACATTAGTTTTACAGTACAAACACTTCTTCAAAACTTGGCAATATGGCGGAGGCAGGCTTCACTTTTTCAGCGTAAGGGCGTCACCCTGTATTCTAACCTCCTTGATTGAAACGGCTGCATATATTTTGGTTAGTGATGTCGGTTAAGTTCTTGTAGAGGAGAACAGAGAACTGCTCCCCCTTTTCCAGAATAATAAATTATCTAGGCCTCTAGTACAGCTTCACGCATATTACATCGATAACTGATAAAACTTTCACAACTTTAGTGTTAATACTTTTTAATAAAGCAGAAACATACATAATAATCGGAGTTTATGTAACTTCACTCACCTCGCACAAAACTCCGCCTTTATCAACAAAATAAGTCTCCAAAAAAAAAAAAAAAAAAAAAAAAAAAAAAAAAAAAAAAAAAAAAAGTGGGTGGATTCAGAGGAGTAACAAACGACGTAACCCGAGTCTCGAGGCACGATGATTCCCGAAGAAGCCAGAAAACGAGTGGCAGAGGCAGGGTGCCAGAAGGCCTCTGGTAAGCACCAGCCACTTGGCCACCGAGTGTCTGCGCAGGAGAGAAACCGCCAACACACAGCGCACTTTCCTTCCGCATGCACAGCCACACGGGACAACCAGCCTCTTCCCTTACTCTCAGACTAGTTCCTCTTACTAACAACAGCAACCATATTTTACTGCTGTTCAGCCTGAACTTTGCATAACAAATTCTCAGTTTTTGACTCAAGCTTGCGATTATTTTCTCTCTCGATAAGAGGCAAGTCCGACCGTACTTGTGAAGCTTCCACTTTTATACCCAGAAAACGACATTTGATTGAGTGGACTACGTCATGCTAACAGGAAGATGGCACATAATTCGGTGACATGTCTACAAAATTTGTTTGTTTTCTCTCTCTCTCTCTCTCTCTCTCTCTCTCTCTCTCTCTCTCTCTCTCTCTCTCTCTCTCTAGATTTTTACACAGTGCCATTCCTCGCAACAGACGGTAAACTGCAGTTTGCTGTTTCCTGTCAGAGTCTTTCAAAGTTTCTTTACAACACGTGATGGGCAGCGCTTACCATTGTGATAAAACGACTATTCCTTAAACCAGCATGGTAGAGAATGGCACATCATCTTCTGGCCAAACAACGCCATCTCCCTCAGAATACGCAGTTCTGGTGTCCACTGACGCACCCGGAAGAGATTATTTCTTTGGTGATCACTTATTTTTTGTACGGTGGAAATTATTGTGAAATGACTTACGGAACAACCATGGTTTCGTCACTATCACCTGTTCAAATGTTTGTAGAACTTATCGGACTTAACTACGGGGTCATCAGTCCCCAAGCTTACAAACTACTTATGAACTAGCTAAGACTAAGGACGGCACCAATATCCATGCCCGAGGGGGGGGGGGGGAATCGAACCCCCGACCGTAGTGGCCGTGCAGACCGAGACTTGCGGGCCGCACACCGCTCGGCCACCGCGGCCGGCTATCACCTGTCTTAGCTAACTTCTTTTTCATGGGGGATTTTTAAGAATGGCCATTAAACAGTACGTACTTTAGTCAGACTTTCTTCCTCAAATATGCTTGTGATACATTTTTAATTTGGCCACTTGCGACACGTTCGCTTCATCATTTCGTTGATATTTTGAATGGTGTACATACCAACGTAAGATTTTCAGCGTAGGTGGAGAAGGACGGGAAATTGCGTTTCAGATAATCAGATGGGTGACTTTCCGTTTTGTGTGCAGACAAGGAATGCATATACACTGCTCAATACAATTAGGGCATCAGGTAAAATATCGCACACAATATACATACCGTAACGTAGTATTTTATTAGATATTGATTACAATTGTAATTTATGTCTGATGTTGTTGTGGTCTTCAGTCCGCAGACTGGTTTGTTGCAACTCTCCACGCTACCCTGTCCTGTGCAAGTCTCTTCATCTGAGAATACGTTCGGCAACCTACATCCTTTTGAATCTGCTTACTGTATTCGTCTCTCGGTCTCCCTCTACGATTTTTACCCCACGCACTTCCTTCTAATGTTAAGTTGCAATTCCTTGATGTCTCAGAATGTGTCCTACCAATCTACCCCTTCTCTTAGTCAGGATATGCTAGAAACTCCTTTTCTCTTCAATTCGGTTAAGCACCTTCTCATTAGTCACGCGATCTACCCATCTAATCTTCACTATTCGTCTGTAGCACCACATTTCAGAAGCTTCTACAATCTTTTTGTCTGAACTCCTTATCGTCCACGTTTCACTGCCATACAATGCTACACTCCAGACAAAAGCTTTCAGAAAGGACTTCCTAACATTTAAATTAAAATTGGATGTTAACAAGTTTCGCTTTTTGAGAAACGCTTTTCTCCCCATAGCCATTATGCATTTTATATCTTCTTTACTTCGGCCATCAGAAGTTATCTTGCTACCCAAATAACAAAATTCATCTACTACTTTTATTCTCTCATTATCTAATCTAATTCCTTCAGCGCCGCCTGATTTTCTGACATTCCATTCCATTACCTTCGTTTTACTCTTGTTAATGTTCATCTTATATCTTCCTTTCAAGACACTGCCCATTCCATTCAGTTGCTCTTCCAGATCCTTTGCGGTCTGACAGAATTACTATGTCATCGGCAAACAGCAGTATTGTTATTTCTTCTCCCTGAACTTTAATTCCCTCTCCAAATTTCTCCTTTTACTCCTTCACTGCTTGCTCAATGTACAGATTGAACAACATTGGGGAAAGGCTACAACCCTGTGTTACTCCCTTCTGAACCTCTGCGTCCCTTTCTTGCCCTTCGACTCTAATAACCGCTGTCTGTTTTTTGTATATGTTGAATATAACTCTTCGCTCCCTATATTTTACGCCAGCTACCTTCAGAACTTGGAAGAGTGTATTCCAGTCGACATTTTCTGATTCAGTACGAAATTTTGCTGTCTCTACTCTTTGCTTGAGGTTTACATTCCGTTTACTTACAGCAAGGCACTATGTGGCTACCACCGAAAAAGTATTTTCGTTCTAATGGCTATTCCATTCGTTCAATCCCCTTAGCTTTAAGCATGTTGTCCACCAGTGCAGCTCTGAGGGGACGAATCGTCCGCCTAAAGGAACCCATCTCATATGGCACAACGCAGGCGCAACAAAATGTCGATGGATCTCTACTCTATACCTCTGAGCAGTCAAAGCGCCATTCTGAACGACATAGAGGTCTGTACGTCCGTCAATACTAACTCCTGCCCATACCATTCATCCACAATCGTGGTATGAGACACGAAACCTGGAGTTTTTGCCGGGCTAACCGGTTTATCACAACTGCATGCACAAGCAGTACTCCAAACGTGATAATTCTTACGAACGTTGCGGCCTTTTGATGACGGCCGTTTTAGGACGAAATTTAAATTGACTAATTTATATTTCGTTACCATTTCATTTAAACGTTAAACACAAAAACACAATGTCCTTGTATATTATTTTGCTGTTCACTAATGAATCAATGTCTGAAACTACAAATGCTAATTCGAAGACAAGCTATTTAACTAAAATCTACCAGTGGGCGCATAGGAATTGATTTTGTTCTTTTCTTCGCGTAAAAAAAGCAGTAGGTGACTAAACATGTACAAAATCTAAGCTGCAGACTTGTAGTTATAATTTACGTTGAGCAAACGGAAGTATGAGACTAATTTAGCTATGAAACTAATCACGATAACGACACAATACTCACGTAAGTTATAGCCGTAGTCTAGTTTTCACAATGTCAACATAACCAGGAAATCACTGAAACTCCGCAATCCCTCTGGATGCTGAAAATAGATCTGATAATTTGATCTGACTGAATACTCATTCGTTGACTACTCTTGCCACATTGGCTGTTCGCCTTTTAAGTCTCTCTAATCTTTTACGTGGAATCTATTGTTGTTTAAAAGTGAATTTTTTTTTCTTAGAATTCAAAATATGAAGCACATTAATAGTACATGTAAAAATAATAGAATATGAAATAATGTCATTTATCAGTTATGTAAAGACTTAAAGGTACCGCCGCGCAATATGGCCGTGTGGTCTAAGGCGTCATGCTACAGACTGGGCGGCCGTTACCGCCGTAGATTCGAGACCTCCGTGAGGCGCGCGTTTGTGTGTGTGTGTGTGTGTGTGTGCGCGCGCTCTAATAAAACCCCGTGTCATCCCAAGCATGTGTGTCAATTTTTACCTCTTTATCTACATTATCACGTGATTTATTAAGTTTTCAAATATATATTGAAATTTTGATTACCCGGTACTTTCAGGCTCTAACGTTTTCATAAATCTTTTTATCAGATCTCTAGCATGTGAGCAAGACACAGTGCCATGTATGCTGTTTAAATGTATGATAAATATTTAGAATAATATCCATTTCTAACCGATGAGTCGTTGTGTTGGTATGTAATAATCGCGTTTCTCTGTTGCGCATGTAGAGGCAGAGACGCGTGTCTGCGGACGGAGGCGTACTCGTGCACTACTCTAGGTTGAGTACCACTGGTACGCGACAGCAGACTCAGGGATTCGTTCTCACTGGAGCGTGCGCGGCATTGTAAGGCTAGAGGTGAGTAACTGTGCGGAAGTTGAGTGCTCGACTTGCTCTTATAAACTGGCAATGGCCGTGTCGGAACGACCCATGTCGGAATCTGATGACCTATAACGAACTTGTTTTTCTATGGTGTAACTCGAAGATAAAGTTACGATGTGTATACGAAGCAAATGAATGCCATTAAAGGCCCAGCGATGCTAGAATAATTTCCACATTACAGTCTACGCTTGGGCCAGAAATCATATAAATTTCGTTCGATGACAAACACAGGTCTGTATTTCTTGGTTACTGCACAATCAGAAAACATGTGCGTTGTGCCATACGAAAACAGAGAAATGTCCCTGTCATGTCCCTGCAACCAAAAATGGCGTGTTTTGTTTCCTTCTGGTTACAGGCTAATAGCGAGATTTGTAGCTTATGGTCCATTTAACAAAATGTTTGTAAATCGAAGGGACTTAACTGCTGCAGTTATCTGTCCCTAGGTGTACAAACAACGTCAACTAACTTATGATAAGGACAAGACACACTCTTAAGCCCGAGGGAGGACTCGAACCTCCGACGGCGAGCAACCAGGCTCCTTAGAGCGCTCGGCCACTCCACCGCATTTCTTTGACTATTTCGAATTCTGTTGTAAATTTAACAGTAAATTATTATTTCGAGACGACACTACTTTCTCGTGTCCTGTTTTTTTCCTGCTGTTACCACAGACTCAATAAAGCCCCAGGAGAGAAAGGGAGAGGTGAGACTCAATGTAACAGTGACATTTTAAAAATAGAGTAAATATTAATTTATAGCCATCTTCTATACAAACTGTAATTCTATAAGCTAGCTAAACCCGGTCACGCTTCGCCGAGGCACAGTCTGATATTAAATAAACGGGAAAGTAAATAAAAGAACTCTTTCGAACACAGATTCACCGAGAAAAGCACATCAATCAAATCACTACATACCGTAAGTTTTGTTCCTGTGGTTATATGGGATGAAAGGGAAGTTAGTAGAAACATCATTCTTTATTCCAAGGCCAGTGAATAGACCAGTTTTCTACATAAACATACAGAGCAGACGGTTTAGCGACAGAGCATGCGACGTTTAATTGCCCTCGAGAAATGCTGTTTCACACAACATTGGAGGTCGTCCGTTATTTTTTCTTTCTAGCTTTTCTGAACTTCTTTTTGTTTGTCAGATCTTTCAGTGCACTCACGTACACTGTTCGATTATTGGAGTTTATTTTTGAAAATTTGTGCCAGACCGGGACTCAAGCCCAGATTTCCCGTTGTCGCCTTACCACTTAAGCTATCCGAGCACGCTTCTCGGATCTATCAACCATCTGTGTCAGGCGCCTATTTCTTTTCATAAATTAATGATTCAGTTATCCACAGATCTCGTGATTCTTAAGTAGCATTTAGAATCGAGATAACGAGAAGTCATAAAATAAGGTAGTCATTTTTGTGTGACTCGATTTCGCATATATGCGACAAGTCGAGAAGTGATTATTGCTGTAGTAGCTCCTAGGGGCATGCTGGGATGCTCTCTGTGTGAAGCACAGAATATGTTCAAATGTTTGTAAATCTATGGGACTTAACTATTAGCTTATCAGTCACTAACTACTTAAACTAACCTAAGGACAACACAAGCCGCGGCGGGATTAGCCGTGCGTACTAGGGCGCCGTGCTGCGGTGCGCGCGGCCGTTCGCCGTCGGGGGTTCGAGTCCCCCCTCGGGCATGGGTGTTTGTGTTGTCCTTAGGTTAGGTTACCTTAGTTTAAGTAGTTTGTAAGCTACGGACAAGCGACCAAGCAGTTGAGTCCGATAGATTTAAAAACATTTGAACATTTGACAACACAAACATCCTTACCCGAGGGAGGACCCAAACCTCCGACGGGGAGCACCCGCGCGCTCCGCAGCAAACCGCCTTGGAGCGCTATGCCAGTCCATGCGGCTGTGTGAGGCACCCCTGGTCATCTGTGAACTACAGTGATAATGTTTACAGCACTGTTGATAAAGATGATCCGTTCTGCCGTAAAAGCGCTACATGTTTCTGGCAGAAAATGACATTCCATACCGAAGGGTAACGTTAAAGCATATCCCGTATGACTGAGTTTTCGAACCATCAGTGTAGTATATGGTGTCACCCTGAAGCTCTTCAAGTACTGGTGGCGACAAACTTTTGGTCCTTGGAAGAGATCCGTCCGTATTCGAGGCCTGGGCACCATCCAAGGGAGTGTACGCGGTATAAGACGGGGAGTACAGTCCAGGGAAGGGAGATGGAGGTAGTATAATGGGAGGCGAGTCGCAATATATAAAGTGGCCATAATATTTTAGTCTTGATTCTGGAATCACGAGATGTGCGTGGAGTGTGCGTATCTTAATCAATAAACTATAGAAAAGGTTGAAAGATAACGGCATCCGTATTGCTAGCAGATACACGTATTGGGCACGTTTTATTAGATTCACCAGATCAATAACAACAAAATAATTGAAACTCATGATTTACTTTAATCTCGTAGAGTTTTGCCATGGATTCAAATTAGCGAGGTTGCTAAATTTCAGGAAAAAGTTTTTATTAGCAGTAGTCTGTAACTAAACATTCGTGGACCTATGTTTATGAGTTTTTTTCTTTTGTTTTACTTGTATAATAACATAAAATCCGAGATATGTCCACAAAGTAAGTTCCGTTTGGTTATATAAACCAAACGTGAACAGACACAGAAAAAATATTTATTGTATACTAATCTACAACTGTTCAACTACATTTTTACGTAACTTCTGCAATTTTGCAGGCACTTCTCATATCGTGGCACAAGTTTTTGTGTGCCTTCTTCATAGAAGGTGGCCGCCTGTTTATTCAACCATGTGGTAATATGTTCTTTCAGCTCATCATCGTGGAAGTGTTAACCACCAAGGTGTAAGAAACGGAACTTACTTTTTGGACATACCTCGTATTTGCATATCTTTGTGAATCAACTTGTATAGGCAAAATCGAAAGATGTTTAGTATCAAAATCAAAAGACACGGCAAAAACAGCGACAGAAATCGTCTACCTTCTTTTTATATGACCGCATATATAAATCCCCCCCCCCCCTCAACCCACACCCCTGTCTGCCTACCCCTTGACTCCGCACCTTTGCGTAACCGGAGAGATGTGTGATACGTCGAGAGCTTATAACGTCACATATGGCTTATGTTATGGGTTGCAGTATTATAAACCAACATCAACCGTTTTTTGCCGTTTTAACACTTTTTGAGATGCTTGTGCAATATAATCTTATCTGCCTATTGATTGTTACGAAATTTAAAGACAACTTGTTGCGACGTATAATCTATTTCAGAATGTTGCTCATATAAAATAAGGTATTGTAGATACAAAATATGTACGAAACGACTTGTAAATTGTGAAGAAACGATGTAAATATGTTGACACGTACTTTTTTAGATTTGCTCGATACCATAAAACAAAGTGAATGGATTGATGCCGGTTGAATTGTCGTTTGAAGACATTCCACACACAAATTTGAGTCCTTCAACTTTGTTTTAATACTGAAAAACGCATCACAAGATTCAAAACAAACACTTCCACGAAATTTCAATTCACTCATTTCAACACAGTTTGTTTTTCACATATTTGTCACACTGTTTATTTGAACAACCAGTGTCTATCTTAAAATTTTACATGTAAATTTAGTAATTATATATAATTAGTTGGTGAAAATGTCAGAAATGCTACGTCCAATTGTGGGCATTCTGTAAAAAAATATTTCGACAAGTTCTCCAGGTCAGTCTAGTGTCCGTCAAGCTTATGGAAGGTTTGTCAACATTAGAGTCTGTGTTAAAGATCTTGATGTAAGGAATGACCACTTATGTTACGTGTTTGTACAATATGGCGGATATGTATTGGTTACGAGTGACAATGTACAGATCAGAACTTTTGGCTCCCGATGTGAAGTCGGTCACGTGACCCCCCCCCCCCCCCCCAGCCTGTTTACTTTTTGTAATTTCCGCTATTGTCGAACCCGCCGAATTGTAAGTAGCGTGTTTCTCGACCGGAGATTCGGGCGCTGAGCTGAAATATTTCATCATCACCCCGTTACAAAAACCGGACTTTCTTTTAAAGTAAGAATCAACTACCTAGACCACTGAACTTTCAAGATTACATAATTTCTACAAGTACTTCAACTATTCACGACATCGATCGTAATTATTTGTACCTCCAGTCTCTAGAATTCAACTTTGTTGCCATTTTCATAGTTATCCATGAGACGAGCACCGATCACTACTTTGAAATTATTACAGAACTGGGGGACTAGGGAAAGTTAACAATCTGACCTCCATGAACAGGAATAACTGTTATAACTCACTGCAACAAACGGGCGGCAGTGCTGCCGGTGGTACTGTGATTCGTAAAATTGGGCAGGTTGGCAGCGATAAAGCGGCGTCGGAGAGCAGCTGACGGCTGCGGTTTTATCAGAGCGGGTGAATCAGCAGGCAGGCACTACTGAAGCTGCAAATTGCTGGCAGCGCCTGACTCACATCCGTGGCGCCGCCGCTGCGCCAGCGCCGACAGGCTCTGATTTTCTGAGCGCCTCAGCGCATTTCTGGTACACCTCTCTGTCCCTAAATCGACTACCGTGCCGCTCCTGCATCACAATCCAGTTACACTAGAAATCAAATCAGCGTTTGTATTTTACGTGGAAAAAGTTAAGTATGAGAATAAATTATGTCTGCTTAGAGCAGACATACCTCTTCTTCCGCGTGGGTGCACCAATTATACTTTCCTTTTCCAGTAATTCACAACGTAGGTTGCTTTGTGATTAACCTTAAGAAAATCGTCAATATTGTGTTGTGGCGTAAAGTCAGCGCCACACAACTGACGTAAGAGAACGATCGTGGAGAAGGCAGTGGTCGACCGACAGCCAATAGCAGCCAATAGCATCCTGGAAGGAGTAACCGAAGATGCGCGCCCTCTACAAGCGGCTGTATCTAGGCCGACATACGTCTGCACAGCGCGTCAGTTACTAGTGAGAACTCGGACTGTTACTATTCAGAACTCAGGCAGCTACGAAGTCAGAACGTGGCTACGAACTTACCAGTCACTAGGTCTCAGCGCAGCTAGTATCATACGGACGCCGCAGCGAGAAGAGAGAAGAAACAGACATATGTTCTAAAGTTGAGTATTGTATATTTCAGTCAATAAATACCTTGTAATACTAACTATAGCAATGATTTAGATGTCAAAGGATCCTGCACCAGTACCTTTATTGACAACTGGACCGGGATGAGTACTGAGCAAAAGGCGACGAGATCACAACGTATTGTAGGTTATTGACATGTTCGGACAAGTCAGCACGTGGTGAAAATCATGCTTCTCCGCATTCACATCTGTCACTATCACTAAAGCCCTATTTCAATTTGTTTGCTTTGCTCTTAGTTCAAAAATGTTCAAATGTTTGTAGAGCTTATGGGACTTAACTACGGGGTCATCAGTCCCTAAACTTACAAACTACTTAAGAACTAGCTAACACTAAGGACGGCACAAATATCCATGCCCGAGGGGGGATTCGAACTCCCGACCGTAGTGGCCGTGCAGACCGTGGCTTGCGCGCCGCAGTCCCCTCGGCCACCGCGGCCAGCTGCTCCTAGGTACTCCAGTGCGCAGCCGGTCTAATACCTTCCAAGTTGTTCAAATGTTTGAAATCTATGGCACTCAACAGCTTGGTTATTAGTCCCTAACTTACAAACTACTTAACCTAAGGTAAACTAAACTAAGGACAACACAAACACCCATGCCCGAGTAGGGAATCGAACCCCCCAACGGCGGACGGCCGCGCGCACCGCAACACGACGTTCCAGTACGCGCGACTAATCCGCCGCGGCCCTTCCAAATTGGAAAGTGAAGTTGATATCCTGCGGCTTCCTCGACAAGAATGTCCATCGTGGAGGGAGTGTGGCACCACTTCTTTCCACAGAGATAACCGCCTTATTCCGGGCTTGGTAACGAGTTCTTCAGTTGTCTCAATAAGACTCTCGTGGGATTTCAGTCGGGCCTCTTATTTGTGGTGCAAGTGCTTCGGTTGTCGAGGGTCGGTCATGTGTTTTGATCTTTCAGTCCCGGCGTACACTTTTCTTCGGCCGGGGGGGGTGGGGGGGGTGGGGGTGCTACGCCTATGGGAGTTGGCTTGACGCATCATGTGGCGATACGCATAGCTTTATTCACAGAGATGTCGACTTTTTAACGTGAGCTGAGTTCATCCAGAGTGGTGCTGCGTATTCCGCTGCTGAGATACTGAGCGCCAGTCCGGTGGTGCGCAAAACATGAATGAGTTCCCCGCGGTGAACCTGTTGGCTTCCGCAGTATGTTGTTCCTGGCGCAGACTTTTTTCTTGTAGTTGTGGCAGTGTTGCTTGAAAGTAAGTACTCTGCCCAACGTCACTCCCAGGTTCTTTGGACTATTGGTTTGGTCCCGCTCTTCCCCTTGCCATGTGACTTTGAGCTTTCGTTTGGCTTGTTTGTTCCTCAGAAAGCGGACACTTGCGATTTACTGACATCTCTCTAAAACATACACATCCAGACGACATCCTTTCGGTAGTATTAACAAGAGTAATCCATTGTAACAAATTATGTCTTAAAATTACGAAAATATTGTGAAACTTATGGGACTTAATTGCGGGGTTCAAATGTTTGTTAAGCTTAAGGGACTTACCAGCGGGGTCATCAGTCCCTAAACTTACAAACTACTTATGAACTAACTTATACTAAAGACAACACAAACATCCATGCCCGAGAGAGGATTCGAACCTCCAATGCGGGAGGCCGCGCGATCCGCAACGTGTCGCTCCAGACCGCTCGGATACTGCCACGTGGCTACGAAAATATTCCGGGCTTTTGTGCCGTGGTCTGATGAATTTATAATTAAAACCCAAAATTTGGTGGCCATCTACGGAGGACATTTTCAAGGAGGATCGTGTCGTCTTTCGATGTCCGCATCACGCCATAGGTCGCTACTGACTGCAATCAGATTAGGAATTCACGAGCTCGCGCAGGCGCGAGATGTCACGTATTTTGAAAATTCGAGCGGCATTCGCCGTTGTCGGTTGCCGTCATCCACTGTTACTATTGCCCCACGGTGGAGTACTGCTACACCTCTTCTTCGGCACCGGAATTCAGATGTCGTCCTGTTTTCTGCACTCCTTCCTACTGAAATTCTTGTGTTTGCCGTATCCGCTTGTGACTGCCAGTAGCTGGGTTCCATCAAATTAATGTGATGGTTTCGTAGCTGCAAAGCATGATCCACAACAGGTCCCTCTCACCTGTTCTACAGTTGCTCTTGTGCTCTTCTAATAATTGCACTATAATTCAGGAAATAGGATGGTAGCTATGTGCCACGCACTCAGACCGTTATCTAAACCCGAATCAAACCACCATCCACAACAAAAGGCATCATAAAGACGTTGGCGGATAGAGCAAGGAACATCTGCGAACCGGAACTACTTGACGCGGAATTAGAACACCTCACTAATGTATTTTTCAAGAGCGCTAAGAGAGCGCTAAGACCACCACGCGATAATCGTAACGATCTCCGATTAAATCGAAAGTTTTCTTGCCTCTCATTAATTTCGTTTCCGACCACTTAGAGATCTCGAGGAAACGGAACATCGCCGTTTTATACATACTTATGCGAAAGACACATGTTTCCTAAAATTAGCAAAGGAAAAGGATTCCGTGTAGTTGTAGGGACGTGTTCGGTGGTACGAAGTAGAAGGAAGGAGAGTAACAGATCAGCTATGGAGAACATGCTTTGCTGCCAGGAGACTATCATATTCAAATTGATTAAAACCAGGTACTGTTAGCCACAAGCAGGTACCGTATCATGAAAAGCTTTACAGAGAGGTGATGGAAATTGTTAAACATGCCAAGAAGTTCAATACGAGGGCGTAAAAGTGAACATTTGTTTTCCGGTGCTGAAGAAGAGGTGTACCAGTCTTCCACCATGGGCTGATAACAGCGGACGTCGGCAACAGACAACGGCGAATAACTCCAATTTTCACAACATGTGACGTCACGGCTCTTCACAGGACCACGCGAAAACTGAATTTTCCTGCAGTCACTAGCGAGCCAGGATGTTCAAATGTTTACAAATCTATTGTACCTGTGAGGATACAGGGTTTTAGGTTAGTAACCTCTTTGGTACGTTTTGACCGAACGATAGTTATCGTTGGCGTGCAGCGAGAGCTGCTGGCAACAATGCTTAGGTTGAAATGTTCTTTGTTTGTTGGCCGGTGTGCGACAGTCTCCCGCCGACTGCAGAGCGAGGCGGTAGCATGTCGGCAGTGAGTTCGTAACCTGCGTTTAGTGGTGGCTAAAGTTTTGCCATTCCGTCGTATCGCATACGGGTTGCAGTTGCATATTGAAATGTTTCAGTGTGGACTTGTAGACATTCATCGTAGTGACACGCGGTTATTTAATCAGTGTATTTAAAGGGAAGAGTTTTTAACATTTGTCGTTCCATAATAAAGGAAGTTAACAAGGTTTACTGTTATGGATCAACCTAGTAATTGTCCGCATCCCATACCGTCAAATCATTGGAACAATTATTAAATGATTAAGCATAAAATAGAATGTAACGGCAACTTCGCCCATCGAGGATTAGGTGGACGCAGCGGTGACGTTACATACCAAACTGCTATAGTCATCAGTCCCTAGACTAAAAAACTTAAAATAAGCTAAGTGTAACACACCCTTGCCCCACGGAGGTCACGAACCTCCGACGGCAGGTAACGCGCGCTCCGCAGCGAGGCGCCTTAGAACGCTCGATCGCTCCCCCGCGGCGAGCCACAATTCCCCTTGAAAATGTCCTCCTCAGATAGGGACGAAACATTGAGTTTGAAAAATAAATCCATCCGATCACGGTACAATAAACCGGAATATTTTAGTAATTTTAAAACGCATATTTTAGAAATTTTAACAATTTCCTCCGTGAAAGTTTACATTGTAGAAATGATACTTTAAATAAATATTTATTTTTGTGATTCATTTGTAAGTACAGTAGACACATAACGAAGAAAAGGATTTTTTGTCACTTCTCACTAATTTTTACTTATTTGACATTCTGATTTTAGTAGTTTCGCGACACCCTTGATAGGGCTATCGACACCCTGTGGTGTCGCCACACCAACTTTGGAAAGCTCCGACTTAATGCAACAGTGAAATGATTATGCTGAGGCGTGGAGGAACAGTTGCCTAACGCGACGTTGGTTGACTGCAAGAATTCCGCAAAAGTAAAACTGAAAGTTGCCGATAGATTAAAGCTTTGGGCCAGACCGGGACTCGAACCCAGGACCTTTGCTTCTCGCGGGCAAGCATTCTGCTGAATGAGCTACCTGTGTACGCCTCACGGTTAGTCCTCACAGTTTTAGTTCAACATGAACCTCGTCTCCTACGTTCCAAACTCCACAGAAGTTCTCCTGCGAACCTTGCAGGACTAACACTCCTAGATCAAATGATATTGTGGAGACATGGCTTAGCCACGCCTTAGAGGATGTTTCCAGCAAGGTTGGAGACGAGTTCCTGGCGGAACTAAAGTTGTGAGGACGGGCCGCAAGGCGTGACAGGCGGATCTCTTGCTTGAGAAAGGTAAAGGTTCTCCGGTCGAACCTCGGTGTGGTACACAATCTGCCAGGAACTTTCTTATAAAAAAATGTTCAAATGTTTGTGAAACTATGGGACAAAACTGCAGTGCTCACCAGTTCCTATACAAACTACTTAAACTAACTTATGCTAAGGAAACACGCACACAAACAAACAAAATGCTCGTGGGAGGATTCGAACCCCCGATAGGGAGCAGCAAGGCTCTGGAACGCACTTTCATATCTGCGCACACTCCGCTGCAGAGTGAAAATTTCTTTCTACAAGTAAAATTGATAATGGCACTGGTCATGTCATACAGGGCTACAATACTATAAATGATTCATTGTTTTTCAAGAGTTCTGTGTTTTACAAGCTATTTCATATATAAATGCGTTAGATGCTCGACTGGTACCGTAAACTTACAGAGTGTGCTTTGTATGTATGTGTTACGAGTGCAATTAAGTGAGCACATGGCCACAAAGCAAGAAAAGAGTTTTTCTGTATTAGGTTTTGTATAATGTTTGTCACAGCAGTGCAGTGTGCATTTGGAAAAGAATCGCTGTGTAAGCGTAGCATTTTTTTTTTTTATTATTATTATTATTTTTTCCACTGTTCAGAAGTATTCGGAGCAAACCATAGATTAATATCAATCGTAATCGAAAGAACTTTAGTGAAATTATTTATTAAATGACATACAACTACGATAATTGATATGGCACTTGGTATCTACATCTACATAAAGACTCTGCAATTCATATTGAAGTGCATGGCAGAGGGTTCATCGAACCGCTTGTATCATGGTTCACTACAGTTCCATTCTCTAAAAGGAACACCTAAATCTTTCCCTTTTCGATCTGATTTCTCTTATTTTATTTTGATGATCATGACTTCCTATGTAGGTGGGTGCTAACAAAATATGTTCGCATTCGGAAGAGAAAGTTGGTGAAAGAAAATTCGCAAATAGATCACGTCGCAACGAGTAACGCCTTTGTTTTAATGATTTTCAGCCCAACTCGTGCATCATTTCCGTGTATCGAATTTCTGGGCATTAGTTATTTCTTTATACAGGAAAGTGACCAAAAAATTAGATCTTATTGTAGTTGTACAGACGGAATAAAAATCCGCTCAAGAATTGTAATCCAGTTACCGACGAGATGGCCATACTATTGAAGAAAGAATAATTCTGGTTGATAAAGTGTCCAGATGCTATCTCGGAGATGATGAGAGGGAACTTTTATAAGCAGTACAAAAGAATCAATGCCAGGAAGTAGGAATAGTAGGAAGATTAGTTTCAAGACGTCAATTACTAAAACCAGAAAAATCATGGCTGGTGCCTTAAACTGCACAGAAAACATTGATCTTCGGTTAAGCTTTTCATGTGCCTCAGTTTAATGAGAATTTTTAGTAAAGCACACTTTTCACATTGTGTCGATTAACATTTCCAGGTCATTGGAAGGTTGCGTCGTCGCTTAAATCAATTTGTAGATTTGTTTCTTCTATTACGAAATTTAAAGCGCTGGTCATCATCTTCCGATACAAGCTTGTTGTGCATCTGCGTACTCTTACAGGAATTGCCGGAATGCCGCAAACAACGAATAAAATGGGTAGTGCTAATGATTAAATAGGGTGCATTATCTGGACTGTCATTCATGTGTTGACTACGTTGTTAGATGATGTGCCATGTCAGCAACGGTTACAGACACGTCCCACAAGGTTCCGTCTTGTGTCCTTAATATATATTAATGACTTCCCAGTCTATATTGGCAAAAATGCTAAGCTAATTCTTTTTTCTGGCGATACAAGTATAGCTATAACGTCTGACAAACAGGATTAAACTGATGAAATTGTAAATGATGTTTTTCAGAAAATTATTAAGTGGTTCTCTACAAATGGACTCTAAAGTTTGAGTAAACCTAGTACATATAGTTTCATACAGTAAATGACATGACCCCATTAATAAATATAGACTTTCAACAAAAATCTGTAGCTTAGGTAGAATATTCTAAATTTTCAGGTCTTTACATTGATGAGGGATTGAATTGGAACACGTTAAAGATCGTTTTAGTTCAGCAACTTAATGCTATCATTTAAAAAAATGCATATTCAACCATCAGCTGTTCATTGAATTTAAAACTTTACCGGTATGGGATATTATCTATCTTCAGAAGAGTAAAATTAAACATGTTGATTATGTAGTTATCAATGCTATCAGGGTCATTGCAAAATTTAGTGACATACATATCAGTAAATTAGCTTACTATGCTTATTTTCATTCACTGCTTTCCTATGGGATCATATTCTGGGGCAATTCAACATTATGTAAAAATTATTAATTGCACAAAATCGTGTAATCAGAATAATTGCTAGAGCCCACCCGAGATCACCCTGTAAATATTTATTTAAGGATCTCAGGATCTTCACTGTACACTTCACAATATATATATTCACTTATGAAATATATTAATAATGCCACTAAATTCAAAAGTAATAGCAGTATGCAGAGCTACAACACTAGGAGACAGGGAGGAATTTACTATTCAGGGTTATATCTAACTTTGCCACAGAAAGGGGTGAATATTATGCTGCCAAAAAAGTCTTCAGTCACTTAGCAAGAAGCATCAAAAGTCTGACAGACAACCAATTGGTATTTAAAAAGAAATTAAAAGAATTTCTTAATGGCAACTTTTCTACAACCTGGATGAATTTTTCGATAAAACTTAGAAATTTCTCTAAAAAGTACGTAAAAAAATATAAAATCCTTAAAATATTGTCATGTATTGACACCATTTATTAAACTGACACGTTCCACATCATTGTTAAATGTCGTATTTATGATCTATGGAACAAGTATTAATCAAATCTAATGTAATCACGTATGATGGTGCACCGGGACACTTTAATCACGATGTGCGCCAACATCCGACGCAGACACTTCGGGACCGCTGGACTGTTTGTTCCCCAGACCTCAGACCATTGGCCTTTTGGTTATGGGGACACTCGAAGGAAGTGGTCTGCGCAACTCCAGTCAACGATGTGCAAACACTACAGATCGCGCCTTCAATGCGTTTCAGCAAGTACAACAACCGGCTATACTTCAAAGGGTGCGTCATTCGTATATGCCGAAGGGCAGGAGTATGCACTGCCATGAATGGACGCCACGTGCTACACCCTCAATCAATAAGAGTTTACCCCAGGTAGCATGTGTTTCCGAAGTCATGTTTATTGATTTTTCTTGTTTCGATGAGTACCACCACCTCTCAATGTATAATCCATGTAGTTCCAGGTTATATTGGAATTGGGACTGCGGCTGGACTACTTTTAATTCAAAATAATTAACGTATCCACCAACAGCCGTAAAGTTTAAGTTGTTTTATTGAACGACCGGTTTCGGTATTACAGGTATAACGTTTCTTAGTCACTGACGTATACCGGTCAATTTGTACTGCAAGGATCACGCATTAATTTAATACTAAATACTACCCTAAATAACGTGTTTCATCGTTAGTTTCAACCACTGATTATATCAGTGCTAATCCCCTACACCATTATTTCGTATACTTCACCCTGTTCTATCATTTTAAATATTTTGACACACATATACTATTGCCTGAGAGATCTTAAGACACAAACAGCCTGAATAAATATTATTAATTGTATACAATTAACACCATTGCTTCCAGAAGTAATATCTTTCAGATACTTAGATTCTTATATTATTTATAAATGTAGTTTTATTTTAATAGCCTCTTTTTATTATACCATTCATTAGGCTTTATTATATTACTTCAATGCTGATTGTGGGCTCATTTGTACTTCTTGTTATTTACATATTATATGACATATGCGGAACATTATCTTATAGATATAACACTGATTTGTAACTTTACTTGTACAGAGCCTGAAGACGGTATTAATGTAGTACCGACACTGATCGTTAAATAAAACAAAATTTACAGCTGTTGATGGAGACGTTAATTATTTGGAATTAAAACCTTTCAGTGCATTCTACTCTTTTCTTCTGTATTTATTTTTAAAACTAACTGGGCCGTTACGCATGGGTGGCAATGAAAACTCCTTACATTCCATGGCGCTGCGTCACTTTTTGAGCACCCTGTATTTATTGTTACGTAAAGAACCGGGAGTATCTGTTTCCCGGTTGACCACAGACCTGCAAGTAACCTTTGGGTGGCTCTTGTAGTGTCAGTGCAAAATAATTCCGCTAACAGTCGGACTGGTTTTTATTCGAGGTCTTGGATAACTTCCAACTGCACTGCATTTGCTAACAGTATAAAACCTTATTATATGTCATTACTACTGTGAAATCAACACAATCACGCACGACATTCTTTGGTACCGTTTACCTTTTGTTAAATTGTCTTAATTACTATCCAGAGGAATAGTGGTAGGGCATTTAAAATAGTTTATTATTTGAAAACTTGCAGACACAAGTTGGCGACTTTTAACATTGGTTCCACATCTACATACATATTCCGCAATCCATCCAAAGATGCGTGGTGGAGGGTACTCAATACCACTTCTAGTTGCTTCCTTTCCTGTCCAACTCACATATTGAACGAGGGAAAAACGAATGATTATATGTATCTGTACGAGCCCCAATCTCTCTAAATTTATCTTTGCTATCTTTACTCGAAATGTAGGTTGGCCGCAGTAGAATCGTTCTGCAGTCCGTCTCAAATTCCGGCCCTCTAAATTTCTTCAACAGTGCTTCTAGAAAAGAACGTCGTCTCCCCTACAGCGACTCTCAATTGAGTTCTACATCTACTACATAGATACTCTGCAAATCACATTCAAGTGCCTGGCAGAGGGTTCATTAACCACTCTCATAACTTTTCTCTACCGTTCCATTCTCTAAAAGCGCGCGGGAAGAAAGAACACTTAAATCGTTCCGTTTTCGATCTGATTTCTCTTATTTTATTGGGATGGTCATGTCTCCCTAAGTAGTTGGGTGCTAGCAAAATATTGTCACATTCAGAACTAAAAGTCGGTCATTGAAACTTCGCAAACAGATCACGCCGCGATGAATAACGTCTTTCTTTTAATGATTTCCACCCCAATTCGTGCAACGTTTCCGTGACGCTTTCCCCCCCGTAACGTGATAAAACAAAACGAGCTGCCCTTCTCTGAACCTTCTCAATGTCTTCCGTCAATCCCACCTGGTGAGGGTCCCACAAGGGGCACCAGTACTCCAGGAGAGGACGCACAAGTGTGATGTAGGCAGTCTCTTTGGTGGAGCTGGTGCATCTTCGAAGCGTTCTGCCGATGAAACGTAACCTTTGGTTCGCCTTCCCCACAATATTTTCTTTGTGTTCTCTCCAGTCAAAGTTGTTCGTAATTGTTTCTCCTAGTTATTTGGTAGAATCTACGACCTTAAGGTTTGACTGATTTATCGCGTAATTGAAGTTCAACGGATTTCTTTTAGTGGCCATGTGTATTACTTCACACTTTTCTTTATTTAATGTCAATTGCCAATTTTCGCACCATGCAGAAATTTTGTCTAAATCGCTTTGCAGTTGCTTTTGATCCTCTGTTGACTTCTCTAACCGATAAATGACAGCATCACCCGCGAAAAATCTAAGGGAGCTATTCAGATTGTCTCCTAAATCGTTTATAAACTCGAGGAAGCGTATGGGACCTATAACGCTTCCCTGTGGAACGCCACATATCACTTCTGTTTTACTCGAAGACTTACCGTCAATTACAACGAACTGTGTTCTTTCTGATAGGAAATCATGAATCCAACCGCACAATTGGGGAGATATTCCATAAGCACGCAATTTCATTAGAAGCCGCTTGTGGGGTACAGTATCAAAAGCCTTCCGGAAATCCAGAAATATGGAATCGATTTGAGATCCCTTGTCGATGGCACTTAACACTTCATGTGAGTAAAGGGCAAGCTGTACTACTGTTTAATAGGTCGTTCTCTTCGAGGTAGTTCATAATATTCGAACAAAGTATATGTTCCAAAATCCTACTGCAAATCGACGTCAATGAGATAGGCCTGTAATTTTGGGGATCACTCCTATTGTCTTTCTTGAATATTGGAGTAACTTGGGCAACTTTCCAGTCTTTTGGTACGGATCTTTCGCTGAGTGATCGGTTGTAAATGATAGCTAAGTACGGAGCTATTGCATCAGTATACTCTGAGAGGAATCTAGTTGGTATACAATCTGGCCCGGAAGATTTATTTTTGTTTAATGACTTAAGTTGTTTTACTACTCCAGGAACATCTACTTCCGAAGTATTTCAGTAGCACTCGCACATTGATCGAGTCTACTAGTTACAAACCTCGCCGCCCGCCTCTGTACTGCCTCTATGTCTTCCTTTAAACCGATCTGATGGGAATCCCAAATAATTGATCGGATCGTACAAGCGTTATATGCTGTCTCCTTTACAGACGAATCACACCTTCCCAAAACTCTCCCAATAAACCGAAGTTGACCATTCGCCTTCCCCACTGGTGTCTTCATATGCTCGTTCCATCTCATATCGGTGTGCAGCGTTACGCCTAGGTATTTAAATGACGCTACTGTGTCAAGCGGCACACTACTAATGCTATATTTGACCATTGTGTTTCCGATCACCCATTTCCGTTTCACCCAAAAGTTACCACTCAGATGAAGTGTATATGTTTCTATTCACAGAAATACAAAGTTACTATTTTAATATGTCATCGTACAATTTTAGTTCTGATTAATTCCCACTCTAGTATATTTTTTGCACGACCTACCACGATGTCACCAGTAGGGGCATGAAACTTCAGTAACAGTTTGCATCAATCACGACATCGTGAACTGAGAAGCTGCGAGCTAGTGGTAGTCCTCAGTATCAGCCTCACACGGAGCGTAGCAAAATTTTTTCTTGTAACGTATCTAACCTTCGTATAGTTGCGAGAGTTTAATGATGGATTGTTTCTCAATGTGATTAAATAAATAAATGCCGGCCGCGGTGACCTAGGTGACTGAGGCGCTCCAGTCACGGTCAGCACGGCCACTACGGTCGGGGGTTCGAATCCCCCTCGGGCATGGATATTTGTGCCGTCCTAGTTCGTAAGTAGTTCATAAGTAGTTTGTAAGTTTAGGGACTGATGATCCCGTAGTTAAGTCCCATAAGCTTAACAAACATTTGAACATTTTTTGAAATAAATAAATAAAAAAGAATATTTTCTTATTGATGAATGTGTTATGAAAGAAATACTCCGTACATTTGTTTTAAAAAGAGTTAGACTGCGTACTAAGTGTTTTTTTTTTTTAACTTAAGTCATATTTTATCTTTTAATATGACGATCCATTTTGGTGATGAATATTTTAACATTTATTTTTTATTCATTTTACATTTCGACGAAAAACTCTTTATTTGACATGTCTTCTAAGTGAAGACCTTCTAAACTCTTCTGAAGATGATGCTTTAAATCAGCGAAACCGGTAAAGAGTAATAAACATATTTTATTAGCGGTCTTGGCATAACAACCTAAAGAAGGTGTATTTTATTAACATTTAAACAGATCGTTCTCCAGTGGCGTAACATGCCAGGTACCTATAATGTAGTAAATTTACTCTCCTGTATGCTTCTGACCTGCCATATGTGTTCTTTCGGTACATTAGACGTTAATATTTTCGTGGTTTAGGTATTAATTGAGAGTTGCAAACTATCCTCTGTGTGACGAAAATCTGAGCCATCGCCAGCCTTGAACAGCACATCTCAGGTGGGATGTTGACTTTCTCCCTCGATATGCTCATCTACAACTTCCAACATGTGTAATTGTTCCGTTGATAATCTGTGTCCTTCAGGTAATCATATATCCAGAAATAACACGGATTCAGTTCTAGTGATCTTGGTAGCCACGCTGTTTGGAACGACCGGCATACGTCTCAAATGTCATGACTTTATGTTCACCAATCCCGTTGCAGAAAGAGCACCTCTCCGTATTCCTTTAATGTTTTGATACTACCGAACAGCCGCAGAACTGTCGCTGTTGTCCTGAAATTTTGCGAGTAGCGCACTACCCACCTCGTCTTGACCAACGTTCACTGCCTGCGACTGAAAAGCACACTGATGCGGAGATGCCATTGATTTTATTTATTTATTTTTAAAGAAAGAGAGTGGAATGGAATAGTATATTTATTATCCTTTCAGTATCTTTCGTACAGTTCGCTTCTTCAAAGTATATAGTGAAATCTAGTTTCTACATTAATCATTAACGAGGGTCTTTCCGGAAATAATACAACGATGGGCGTAACATAGTGAAAACGATTCGGAAGCCCTTCAAATTATAAAGTTTATTAGACTAACTCATCCTCTACACACTGGCACTGTTCAGAATAGTATCCAAGCGATACATTTCTGCCATCGTTGAATCCAACATGGGAAAACTTCAGGTTTGTACTGTCGAAGCCACTCCTTCACTGAAAGGGTCTTCCCCATAGATAGTCCGTCACTGGGTCAATCAAGTAAAAGTCAGAAGTTTTTAAATCTAGTGGCTGAGGGTCCACACTCGAACCCAGTTTATCTATCTCCTGACTTGTGTCCAAATATGGGTGGAGTTTTGCATTGTCACGATGGATTTCAAATTCTTGTTTTGTCTGTTCTTCCTTCTCCAATCTCCCCGAGGTTTGTAATGTATCTGTTGCTTTTCAGATTAAAACCATATTTCGAATATCAACGGAAATGGCTCGCTTGTCATTCCAAAAAAAAAATCCTGTCGCCATGAGTTTCCTTGCTGATGTTGGCTTTTGAACATTTTAGGTCTTTGAGAAGAGGTATGATACCACTTCTTCGACTGATTGTTTCCGGACGATAAGCATGTGCCCATGTTTCATCTTCTGTGAGCAGATCAGAGGAATGTGGGTCTCCACTAGCCTCAAGTGCTTCCAGCTACTCAGAGCAGACTGCCACCCTTCTGTCCTTAATAACATGTCATCTGTCTCGGCCGGCCGCGGTGGCCGAGGGGACAGAGGCGCTCCAGTCACGGTCTGCACGGCCACTACGGTCGGGGGTTCGAATCCCCCCCTCGGGCATGGATATTTGTGCCGTCCTAAGTCTTAGTTAGTTCATAAGTAGTTTGTAAGTTTAGGGACTGATGACCCCGTTATTAAGTCCCTTAGCTATACAAACATTTGAAACATTTTAATCTGTCTCGGTACCGACTTCGCACACACATTCCGATACTCTGTCTTTAACCGTCCTATTCGCTGCATTGATACAGTCCAGTCGTACAGAACGCTCACGAACTATGATTCGTCTGTCCGCACGAGTCAATTCATTCAGTCGTTGGCGAGTTATGTCAGTGGTCCTAGTTATGGGCCACACACTGCGTAGTTTGTCTTCAATGCTAGTTTTTTCCTTCTTTAAACTTCTTCATTCATCTCTGCACATTACTATTGTCAATCGTGCTGTTTCCGTAAATATTTTTCAGGCTCCTTTCAACGTCAGCAAAGTCGCACTATTTCGTTGTCAAGAATTCAGTGACAGCACGTTGTATCAGCTACGAATCCATGTCCAATTCCCACGAAAAAAGAAATTACGGAAGATGAGTATTCAGGAAGAGCTACTGCACTAACATGTGAAATATGAGCTAAATACGTCTGTACATTAACTAGTTACGCCCATCGTTACATTACTTTTGGAACGGCCTTTGTACATACAGAATATAATACAGCAAATAACAGCGAAAGAAACATAAAACACAATTAACTTATTCAAGATCTAATTTTTTCTTTGTCATTTATGAGATTGATATACTTGTATAGTCATTTCCTAGGAATTCTTCAATCGAATAGTATTCACTATGTTGTAGCTAAGTCTGCAGTGCATTTTTATATTTGTTCAGCAGAATTATACAAATTAAATCTGGTAGTTTATTCAAAAATTTTGCACTTGGACTATAGCTAATCTTATGAAAGGCAAATTCAACAAGTGATTACTTCTAGTATTGTATACACGCACATTACATCTCATACTGATTTTGTCCAGATTTTTAAAATATTTGTAAATCTAAGGAATTTAACTGCTGTGGTCATCAGTCCTTAGGCTTACAAATTACTTAAATTAGCTTATGTTAAGGACAACAAAACACCCATGCCCGAGGGAGGACTCTCACCTCCGACGACAAGCAACCGTTCGCCCCCACTGCAAGGCGCTCTGCTTCTCCACCGAGGCTCCAGTTTTTCTTTCTATATAATAAGCAATTAGATGTGTAGCGGCTAGTCGCTGCCAATATGCCAAGGCTATTAAAATACCTTCTGCACGACTCACTGGATGCTGATCCTGTTCTACGTCTGTTTTTTCTGCCTTTTGAATACACATTTAGCTTCAGGGGGATTTACCCTAGAGCAATATTCAGTATTACAGATGGTTACGGAAGAAAGCATAGTACGAGTTTGTCCACACTGTCCCTAAATTTTTACAATAAGTACACGAGCTAGTTTGCTGGACAGGTAATTGGTGTGTGATATGTACAGTGATGGCGTGTGACATTACAACAGTTGGCCACAGGATCGAGACAGTATCGACGCATTCACTGTTAAGTGCCCTACCAATGATTACAACGCACTAGGCCGTGCCTCTGCATATTTCTGCGCGCCACCGAATCGCCAGGTTTTATAAGGCAAAGCTCTGCAAGAATAAGTTTCATTTCCGTTCTGCGTTAGATTGAGACATTAGCAATGACCAGCAGGCTTCGAGCTCACAGTATATATCAGTACGGCTAGTCTTCTTTGAGGCGTGGCCGAAATATGTTTTCAGTCAAGTAGTAAAGTCGTCCTGTATTCATTGTAGATATTTGATTCCTGTCTACTGTTCAACTATTGAAGTACATGTTGACCTCCTGCAGATCATTTCGCCACCTATTACCGTCTGACTTCATTCCTGTAACAAGATACAACAGTGTGTCCACCCTAAGAATGGTTTTGGTCGTAATCAGCCCAAGTAATTTTAGCCTATTGTTTTATATTCATTTAGTTGCTTTAAGTCAAAAATTATTTCTTGCTTTTTGTGTCATTTATGAGCTGATTGTCCTGGCACCAGTAGCCAGTCATAAGCTTCATAGCTCTATCGTTATCTAACACACTCTGAAAATTCTCTCCTGGGGTTATTAGTGTCATATCATCAGCATATAGGGTACTGTTACAGGTCAAACAACTCGGAAGTTCATTGACGTAAACTTGTACGTCGCTTCACTAATTGTCTTCAGTCCGGAGACTGGTTTGATGCAGCTGTCCACCCTATACTATTTAAGTAGTTTGTAAGTCAAGGGACCAATGACCAACGTAGTTTGGTCCCACAGAATTACAAACATTTGAACGTTTGAATTCAATGCTAAATTCACGATTCCCTGATGTCTAAGAATATGTCCCACCAATCGATCCCACCTTTTAGTCAAGGTATGCCAGAAATCCCTCCTCTTTCAAATTTTGTTCAGTACCTCATCAGTAGTTACGTAATCTACCTACCTACTTTTCAGAATTCTGTAGCACCACATTTCAAAAGCTTATATCCTCGTCCTGTCTGAACTATTTATCGTGCATGTTTCACAACCGTACAAGGCAACACTCCAAACAAATGCCTTCAGAAAATACTTCCCAACATTTAAATGAAAATAAGATTTCAACAATAGCTTTACTTTCTATTGGCATTCTGCATAGTATATCGTTTGTACTGCGACCATCACATGTTATTTTACTTCCCAAGTAACAAAACTGATGTACGAGCTGTATTGTTTCGTTACCTAATCTAATTCCCTCAACATCGCCTGATTTTCTAAGACTACATTACGATTCACTTGTATTCTCAATTATGTTCATCTTATAAGCTCCCTTTAAGACACGGCCTATTCCATTCAATGCTCTTCCAGATCCTTGTTGTCTCTGACAGAATTACAATTTCATTGGCAAAGTTTTCATTTCTTCTCCCCGAAATTAAATCCCTTCTCCAAATTTCGGATTGCTTTCCTCCACAGCTTGCTCAATGTACAAATAGAATAACATTGGAGAAAGGCTGCAACCCTGTTTCAGTCCCTTCCCAACAACACTTTCCCTTTCATGCCTTTTGACACTAATGATTGCTATCTGGTTTCTGTACGGTTGTAAATAACCTTCCGTTCCCAATATTTTACCTCTGCTGACTTCAGAATTTGAAAGAGTGTATTCCAATCAACACTGTCAAAAGCTTTCTCCAAATTTACAAAAGCTAGAAATTTAGGTTTGCCTTTCCTTACTCTATTTTCTCACACATGTCATAATGTATTGCCTTGCGAGTTCCTACATTTCTTCTAATTCGAAACTGATCTTCTCCGAGGTCGGCTGTTACCAGCTTTTCCATTATTCTGTAAATAATCCGTGCAGCCATGACTTATTAAACTGATGGTTCTGTAATTCATGCCGGCTTTGTTTGGAATTGGAATAATTACTATTCCCGGTTCTTAACGTTCCTGCACCGCACAATCTGAATATCACTGCTATAAAAATGGCTACCCAGTTTTCCATCTAGACTGGCAGTAGTGACTAAAGTTTAATACAATCATCCAATAGATTAGCACATTGATACGAGAGGAGAGGTATTTTTAAATCATAAGCATCAACTAGCGAGGTGGCGCAGTGGTGCGCACACTGGGTTCGCATTCGGGAGGACGGCGGTTCAGATCCACTCCGGCCATCCAGGTTTAGATTTTCCATGATTTTCGTGCCCATCCTTAACGAAACAACCGATTGTGCTCCGCCCCAAGTGACCACCACTGTCCCTTATATCCTACGAGAGGCCAGAATGCGGCAGTTCCAGCCACCTGGATATCAGTGGTCCAAGGCCGGCTGGTCGCACCGCTACGTAGCTACAACACACGCGGAATTTCCCCATTTGGCGAGCTTCGTGGATTCTGGGTTCAGAGCAAGGGGCGGAAATTTTTCCGCAGGTGCCGGCGTCAGTTGCAAAGCTGTTATAATAAAGTCATACGCGACTTTCCTACTACCCAGAGAGGCCTGGGATTCGAGGGCTATTTTTGGCACTGAGCATAGTAGAAGTCTGAAGCTGCTTGTCGAGAGTGTGTATTAGTGAACAGTAGCAAAACGGCACGGATTCTTGCCTCGCCATCAGCTGGGCAGGAGGCTGAGTATGTTGTAGGGGATGATAAAATTAAAGTACTTTTCTTAAAATATTCCTAAATCTAAGGAACTTAACTGCTGCGGTTATCAGCCCTAGGCTTAGAAACTACTTAAACTAACTTATGTTAAGGACAACGCACGCAACCATGCCCGAGAAATGGACTCGAACCTCCGACGGCGAGCAACCGTACACTCCGTAGCAAGACGCCTTAGAGCGCTCGGCCACTCCACCGCGGCAGTACTTTTCTACAATCAGTAAACTCCATTACTTTTCTAAGTTATAAATAATACTAAAGAAGAAATTCCATACAAATGCTTGTTTTTATAGCTCAAACTTTCGAATACGTACATTTTTTTCCACGTTAAAACGTTTGTAATGCTAAGCGATCAAACTACTCTGGTCATCGGTCCATAGACTTTAAACTACTTAAACAAACAACTACACACACACACACACACACACACACACACACACACGAGAGAGAGAGAGAGAGAGAGAGAGAGAGAGAGAGAGAGAGAGAGAGAGAGAGAGAGAACTATGAACCTCCGACGCGAACGGACGCGCGATTCGTAACGTGACGCTCGCAATTCTATTTTCCGTCCATACCGCGTGTTCCGGGAGGAATAGTAAACAGGCTAGCCGGCCGCGGTGGTCGAGGGGACTGAGGCGCTTCAGTCACGGTCTGCACGGCCACTACGGTCGGGGGTTCGAATCCCCCCTCGGGCCGGATATTTGTGCCGTCCTAGTTTGTAAGTAGTTCATAAGTAGTTTGTAAGTTTAGGGACTGATGACCCCGTAGTTAAGTCCCATAGACTATACAAACATTTGAACATTTTTGAAACAGGCTATTTTAGTAGGTGGTAGTGTAGACGAATTAAAATAAAAAAATAAACGCTGTATAAAATCTGCCCCATTTTTATTATTAGTCTATAACCCGTGCAAACTTAAATGAAAACGAGGACATTTTCCCGGAATATTTCTTCGGTTCTTGGTAGATCATCATCATATTGAATTACATGCACAATTTTGTGTGTTCTACTAGTTTCTTTAGAAAGATTTTAAAGTTCAAATCAAATGTTTATAAACCTATTGGGCCAAACCGCTATGGTCTTCAGTCCCTAGACTTACAAACTTACTCTAACAACGCACAGACATGCCCGATGGAGGATTCGAACCTCCGGCGGGAACGGCCGCTCAGTTCTTAGAATGAGGCCATAGAAATGTGAATATGGCCTCGTTAGCCGAAAATAAATAAATAATATAATCTTGTTGTAGATACCCAAACTTCTGCTTTTAATTAGTTACGAACTGACGGAAGAAACAATCAAAATGTTATCACTTGTCTTTGCTTTGCGTTTGTTTCGGGTAATAACAGGTGCATCTCTGTAATCAATAAAAATCTGGACACGTGTTATGCAATTCGTTCATACTACCACCTCCTGAAATATTTACTTTTCCTCCTGAAACCCACTTGTAGTTTCATAAGTTCATCTTTTTAGGAATAAAAATATCCAGAATGCATATTAGTCATTTTTAGTTTACTTATGCACATAATATACATCGTTTTCAGATTAAATTCATATTTCAATGGCTTCAGTAGTCACCACAGTTTTCGATTTTTATGGTCCTTAATTTTGCTGTAGGCGTCAAAGAAAGAAAAGGACGTGTTCAGATGCAGGGAATAACAGAAATAAAAAGTTAAAATTTTCATAGTAATATGACTTTCCTTGAATATTATCTACAGCCATCTGCAGAACGCGGGATATAAACATATTTATTTATTAAATACAACTAACACCAGCAAGTTTTCAATTTCATAATAATGGAAATTTAGCGACTTGACAGAACTGCAGAGCGGTCTCATGGAATGTGAACAAACTTTACCCGCAATTTCGATTCTTCTAAAACTGAAATCATTCGCTAAATTGTGTTGCCCACGGCATGGAAAAATTGGTGTAGATCCAAAGCATAAGCTAGAGTGAGTTGAGTGAAGAAGGTAATCTGTAGTGAAAATATGAATAAAAAATTGCCCTTTACACTGTAAAAAATATGTTCGATCATATTTGCACCTGTGACTTCCTTTGCTGTAGAGGGGTAATTTTCTACCTACAAAAATATTTTGACTGATAAATGTAGAAAACTCACAAAGAAATAGAACTATTGTTAGTTTTGTCTTGTAGAAAAATTTTTCAGCAATCAGTCGTAAGTATAATTTATTCAAATCAAATGTTTGTAAATCTATCGGACCAAACTACGTGGTCATCAGTCCGTTGCTTACAAATACTTAAACCTAGGTAAACTAACCTAAGGACAACACACACACACACACACACACACACACACACACACACACACACACACACACACACACACACACACGCCCCAAGGAGGACTCGAACCTCCGACGGCGAGCAACCGCGCGCTCAACAGCGAGGCGCCTTAGTCCGCTCGGCTACTCCACCGCGACTATTAATTTATCCACAGATCTAGATTTCGATCATTATCAATGTTTAAAAAACAAAACGATTAAAACACGTAAAACATTTCGAACTCCGTGTTGGAGATTACGTACATACAGTATGAACGCACCTCCAACATGGAGGTCGTAATGTTTTGCTTGTTTTAATCGTTTTTAAGCATTGATAATGACCATGCAGTGGTCTAAATCTAGATCTGTGAATAAATTCGTACGACTGATAGCTGAAAAATTTCTAAAAGTCAAATAAATAGTCGTTGAGCACAAGTTCCACTATGCAATCAAGCCTGTTGTTAGTTGTTAATTGAGCAAAAGTGAAAATGAATTTAAAATTGGAGTAAAATGATAGTGAATATTTTAATGTAATTTTAACATGACAGTACATGTATAGTAGTTCCATAATGCAAGAATGGACGCAAATTTTGGGATTTAATTGTGCACGGAATTCTTTTCTTTAAATATGACTACTTTATGAGACTCATACTTAATCCTTTATATGCTAGAGCGTCGCTGGAAACTACTTTTTGGGCAGTATCTGGTTATCGTAAAGCTCCACGGCCAATTTTATCGGCTTTTAAATTTGAATCATAAGTAGTCTAGTGGGATAACGAACATGGCGTAAGATGGGCGCCATTGTCCGTAAGTAACGGTTGGAAGTAATAATGGAATTAATACGGCTCGAAATCTGCCACTCTAAAGTAGGGATGGGAAAAACCGACCGGTTAAAACCGATATCGGTATTTTTGTTTTGAATAACCGGTTTTTCTCGGTATTTATTTGGTGTCGGTTGTAACCGGTTTTTTTAGTTATTGCCAAGAACCGGGTAAAATAACCGGTCGACTACTTCCTGTAGTAGTGGTTCAAAATGTGTTTTTTGTAAATAATTAAAAAAATTAAAACTAGTAGACCCTAATATTTAGGGCTATTCCTAAAATTTCCACTGCTGTGAAATATTAGATCATCGCAGTAACTAAGAAAAGCGATCAGTGATAATTTAAGAACAATGCTGGTAGTGAGAAACACGCAACAAACGCGTGGCATAAGAACTTAAGAACTGGTGCAGCTACTGAGGCATCGATGCACCTGTTGCCGTGTGGCGTGGCCTATGTAAGTTTGGATTACTAACTTTTATTGTGTTATCATATTGTTATGCTAACAAGTTTTATTAATGTGATTCCTTGAAAGCGAGAGGCTTTTTCAATAACCAGTATGGATTTAGGTAACATTGATCGTGTGGTGCCTCGCGAGGTAGCCGTGCGGTTTGAGGCTCCATGTCACGGACTTCGCGGCTGCTCCAGTCGGTGGTTCGAGTCCTCCCTCCTCCCTCGGTCATCGGTGTGTATGTTGTCCTTAGCGTGATTTGTCGTATAACGTAAATTTACCTAAATTTTAACTAAATTTCGTAAGTTTCGGTTTCGGTCGAAAATAGAAGAACCGCTATGTTTCGATGCGCGAGGCGTTCCCCGTCGGGGGTTCGAATCCCCCCTCGGGCATGGATGTTTGTGCTGTCTTTAGTATAAGCTAGTCGATAAGTAGTTTGTAAGTTTAGGGACTGATGACCCAGCATTTAAGTCCTCACTTTATATTGACGTTTCTGTCTGAAGCGACATCTAGTCGTCAATTTCGCTTTATATAGGATTGTCCGCCTATTTTTGATCGGATAGTTCAAATGTTTGTAAAGGTCTGGGTCCAAGCTACAATGGTATCAGTCCCTAGATTTAAAAAATACCCTTGCCTGAGGGAGGACGCGAACCTTCGACGGGGAGATGTAGCAATGCGCATAGAGCGCATTGTCAACCCGCTCGACGATCAGATAGAGATTTTAGATAACATTGTTGGGAGTTCGGCGATCTGTTACAAGAAGATTAGTTGAACAGTCTAAGATCGCAATATTTTATTTAAAATGACCGATTTCTACAAAAAAAAAAAAAATAAATAAATAAAAAAAATGCCATCTTCAGATATAGTCCGCCATTCGGCTGTTGCTGGTGGCCTTGGGCAGCGTCGTGCGATCACAGTCAATAAACTGCAGTTTATGCACGTCGCTGCTCAAGACCACCAGCAACAGACAAGTCGTGGACTACTACGTCTGCAGATTGCAAAATATATTTGCGGAAACCTGTCAATTTAAATAAAATATTGTGAAATTTTTATATTCTCGAGTCAGAAACATACAAATTTACAGTAGCCACACGTATCATAAATTGATAAATAGGTACAATTGTAATTATATTACATGTGCCCAATACTTCGTAACCTCCAAAGCGTTTGGAGTGGCTTGCAGGAGATCAGTCTTTGTGCAGGATGTAGGGACCAAAGGGCACTGGAGCATATGGCTTGTGGTTTGTTGTTCTCCACAGTCACAGGAAGTGTCTTCTGTGTTGAAACCCCATCTCTTCAAGTGGTCTCGGGATCGTCCAACTCCGTAATCTGTTCAAAGCTTTCCACACGAGCCAGTTTTCATTGTGTCCGGGTGGTAGTTCTTGGGCTTCAGGCATCCATCCATGAAGGTGAGGCGTCATCTTCTTCCATAACTCCAGCCTTGCCTTCTCTGGTGAAACGGCGAGTTTCTCAGATGTCCTTAGGAAGTTCTTTCGCGAGCTCAGTCGTTGCTGTGGTGGATTATATCCGTGCAGTGGGTGGGCACTGTTCACTTCCACTTTCAGTCTCTCCTTGTTGGCAGCCACTTCTCTGCGTACACTTGGTGGTGCTATTCCAGCCAGATAGTAAAGCTTCTCGGTTGGTGTATGTTTCAAACAACCAGTGATCAACCTGCAGGTTTCATTGAGAGCAGTGTCTACTTGTCTGGCATGAGATGACGTGTACCAGACTGGGGAAGCATATTCGGCAGTAGAAAAGCACAGTGCCATTGCAGAAGAGCGGATAGTCTATGGATGTGAGCCCCACTGTGTCCCCGCTAGTATGCGACTTGTTATTTCGCGTGGAGATTTTCATTTTGGTATTCTTGCAGTGAGTTTTGAATGTCATAGACTGTTTAATTAATGACCTGATAATGTACATATACAAGTATAATTCAAGAAATAGTTTCGTGGAACTTGTTTTTGAACATATACTACAAGTTTACGGTACAGAGAAAGAAAATTAAGTCGATTTTGAATTAATACAAATAAACAATCCCAGAGACGGATTTACGTCTCAAATATGTCGAAGACATTATTGATGAATCTGAAGCATTGAATTAAAATTTGTGGTGCGGCCGGAAATCAAACCCGGACCTCTATGCTTACTAGGCAGACGTCTTAACCGTTAGACTACCACACCACTAACGATTAAAGCGCCTTGGAATAGTCTATGTACGATTTCCCTCCACATCACAAACTTTAATTCAGCTTCTGTGTTCCAAAGATAATTGCCACTACTGCCAAGGCTCTCCATACAGCGGAATAGCCGGCCGCGGTGGCCGAGGGGACTAAGGCGCTCCATTCACGATCTGCAGGGTCACTACGGTCGGTGGTTCGAATCCCCCCTCGGATATGGATATTTGTGCCGTCCTAGTTCGTAAGTAGTTCATAAGTTGTTTGTAAGTTTAGGGACTGATGACCCCTTAGTTAAGTCCCATAGATTGTACAAACTTTTGAACATTTGAGTTTGCAGCGGAATAGCACCTCGGCAATGGACATGGTGTAACAATCCGGTTAAGGCGATATAAATATCAATTAATACAAATAAACAATCCCAGAGACGGATTTACGTCTCAAATATGTCAAAGACATTATTGATGGATCTGAAGCATTGAATTAAAATTTGTGGTGCGGCCGGGAATCGAACCCGGACCTCCATGCTTACTAGTTGGAATTCCCCCCTCGGGCATGGATGTCTGTGCTGTCTTTAGTATAAGTTAGTCGATAAGTAGCTTGTAAGTTTAGGGACTGATAACGCCGCACCACACATTTTAATTCAATGCTTCAGATTCATCAATAATGTATTTGAAGATTTTGAATTGTGAGTGTGAAGTTAAAAAGTTGTGTCTACACAGTCCATCGATCGAAGAGCGAAATAACTGGTGAAGAAATTGGTGCGATGCTGTTGGGTTTGTATGTACTGAACGGGAAGTTGTGTGCGGGCCGCCGCTGCAACATGTTAGCGTGGCGACCGCGTCAAGTGCTCCGCCGACCGCAGTGACGACAGACGCGCGCGCTCCAATTGACTTTTGAACGCGCCGAGTGGACGCTGCTCGATGGACGCTGGATCGCGCGAGTCTGCTGCGCGCGGATAAAACCTTCATCAAGAGTTACTGCCTGCCCGCGCTTCTCGCCTCTGCCAATTACACGCGTTCCGCTCTTCCTGGAAGGCTGCGGGGTTTTTGCGCGCATTACACACTTGCGACCAGTTAAAAACCCGGCGGTTATGCGATTCTGATGTTCCCGTCGTATCTCTCAGCTTTTACAGTACGAGGTTCGTTTGAAAAGTCCGTGCAAAAATAAAAACTACTAACGTGTTTCGGGAAAACCATATATATAATAGCTTATGGGACTTAACTACGGGGTCATCAGTCCCTAAACTTACAAACTACTTATGAACTAGCTAACAGTAAGGACGGCACAAATATCCATGCCCGAGGGGGGATTCGAACCCCCGACCGTAGTGGCCGTGCAGACCGTGACTGAAGCGCCGCAGTTCCCTCGGCCACCGCGGCCGGCCCATTTTTATTCTTCGACATAGTCTCCTTTTAGACTTAAACACACCGTCCAACGCTCTTCCAATTTGTTGATTCCTTTTGAATATTAGCAATTGTCCAAGCCTGCAAAGTAGCTATTAATTCTGCAATCACCTCATTGTTTGAATGAAATCTTCCTACAATCAGCCATTTCTTCAAATAGGGCTACAGATAGTAGTCAGAGGGAGCCAATTCTGGAGAACAGGCGAGATGTGAAACGAGTTGTATTTCCAATCATTTTGCGACCACAACTGCTAAGGCCTTTGATGGTGCATTTTCTTGATGGAAAAGGGCATTTTTGTGGGCCAATCGCCGGCGTTTTTCTTGCAGCTCGGTTTTAAAGCGGTCCAATAACGATGAATAATATGCACCTGTAATAGTTTTATCCTGTTCCAGATAGTGGATGAGGATTAGCCCTTGCGAATCCCAAAAGACCGTCGCCATAACCTTTCCAGCCAAAGTACCGGTCTTCGCCCCCCTTTTTTTGTGCAGATTCTCCCTTGGTAACCCATTGTTTATTCTTTGGTCTCAGTTGTATAGTAATGTATCCGTTTCATCCACAGTGAAAAACGACGCTTAAAGTCCTGCGGATTCTTCCTGAACAGCTGTAAACCTTCCTTGCAACACTTCAAACAATTACGTTTTTGATGAAGCGTGAGAATCGCGGCACCCTTCTTGCGGATAACGTTCTCATGTCCAAATGTGTATGCAAAATATTATGTACCCGTTCATTCGAGCTGCCGACAGCACTAACAATCTCACGCACCTTAACTCTTCTGTCATATGCACCATATCATGGATTTTATCGAAGATTTCTAGAGTCTTAACCTCCATTGTGCGTTCAGAACGTTCAGCGTTACTTGTGCCCATATGGCCACTCTGAAAATTTTGAAACCACTTATTGTCTGTTATAATCGAATGTGCAGAGTCATCATAATGTTTATCAAGCTTCTCTTTTGTCTCCTGAGGCGTTTTGCCTTTCATAAAGTAATGTTTAATTACCACACGAAATACTTTTTCGTCCATTCTTTGACAATCACTCGACTTCCTCGATTCACACAAATGCCAAACACAAAGAAGTAGACCGAAATGGCTGACACTTGATGTGCGTTTTCCAGAGATGCTACTAACTAAACATGATCTCGATATGCGCCGGTGGTGCATCTCTCGGACTTTGCACAGACTTCTCAAACGCCCCTAGTACATAGCTTCTAATCCAGAGTAAGACTGTGAGGCAGGAAGGGACGCAGCACTTGACATAACTGACAACTCTTCTGAAGGAACAGGATTCAAATACCAGTCCAGTCATCCTCCAGTAGTATTTTTCCAGTGTATGTGTAAGACTTCAGGCAAATTCTGACATGTTTCCTTGAACAATGCAATACTAAATTTCCATTTTTGCTCAGTCTAAGCTAATCTTCTATCTCGTAGTATGCACGATATTAAACATAGACTTTTCTGTATTTTCAAATCCAGAAATCTTCTAGCTATAAAGAAAGATGCAACACACTGCAAATCTACTTGTTAAAAGCGGCTTTTGCAACCTATTATTAGAATTATCACCTTTCTGCAACCTATTGTCTTCTCTGCAGAGAGGAAAATATTGACCAATCTTTTTTATACATACAAGAAGTTATCCAGACCAACTACATACTGATTTTCGTAGATCATTTCGAAAATTGTTATAAATGTATACTTCTTTATAGTTTAGTGTTGTTCAATTATTAGCATTGATCTGAGTTATGGATACAAATATGTTCCTTAACGTTTGGAGTTAAAATGTGCTTTGTTTATATTATTCCTCTGCAGGGAGCACATTTCAAATCTTTTAAGCTAAAGTGGTACGTTCATGATTTTCATATTTGCTGTTCAGAGTTCTTAACAAATCAATTTGTTTTCCAACACTATCATAAGACTGTAGGAATTTGCTAACCTTTTTAATTTGTGATTGGATGATGCATTCAATATGACCAATCCATGATGGCTATGATTCCATAATAATTCGATGTTGATGGCGATAATACTGATATTTACATGAATTTCAATATTTTGTGTCCCATCCTCGTCGCCACTTTTGTGTCCCGTTTCCGTCGTTGGTGTCGGTGGCCGAATGGAAAAAGATCGACACAGAAATAGAGGATGCACGCTTGTGCAGATATGAAGGTGAGCAGCTAGTGGGACAGCAGAAACTAGAAAAACTGGAGTAAATTATAACTAGATATATATTTCACAGAGACTTAGTAATACTTAACTTTTACATGGCTCAGTACTGCAGGATGCTGATACATAGTTGAGCTAGAGGCCTGCCTAGTGCCTGTCCGATAGCCAAGTCTTCACTGGTGCCTATCTGATTCCGAAGTGTTAACTGGTTCCTATCTCAGTTCCAAGTGAACGATGTCGTTCAGTGGTGGCCACGAGCGGAGTTGTAGCAGAGGGCGCTCGTGGCTGACGTTGTAAGAACGCCGCGCCGTGCGTGCATGGTGGCGCGCGGCGAAAGTACGTGGCACGCACTTTGGACTTGTGCGACACCACACAATATGATTAGATTTTGATGTTTCGCTGATGATGATGATGACGATGCTGATTCTAATTATTATTTGATGATGCTGATGACACGATGAATATGAGACTCGATGATTATTTATATTATTCGATTATTATTAATTTTATTATTGGATGATAATAATTATGATTTTTATTATTTGATTATTATTATGATTTTTATTATTTGATTATGATTGTTATTGATGATAATGGTTCGTGAAGAAGATGATGCTATGACAATAAACATTCAATACTAATGACTCCACATTTATGATAATGATTCTGTGATTATAATGATTTTGTGATTATAATGATTTGGCAAATTTATTTTGTAATACCTCTTTGGTTGAGTGCCCTTCCTGCCTCACACTTTTTCTGTGAAATCGTGTAGACCATTTTTAAATGTTTCTGTGTAGTATTTTTTAAGGGGAGATTGGGAACAGGTAAGTGTTTCTCTAAGCAAATGTCGAAAAGAGTCTGAAATACCGCTGCTCTATTCGGCCAGGGTTTTTCTCACTTTGTCCCGAAATCTAGGGCGCTGCCTTGTTGTTTTACTGAAGAAATGTTGTACAGTCGATATAAACATATTAAACCATAGTTAGTAACTACCAAGAAATTCATCTCCAACTTTAATAATCCCAGTTTGATACAGGAATCGTCACTAGACATATCACATATAGATCACGGATGAGGAATGAAATTGCTTGTATCCTTTCAAAGGGGTCTGTTATTATACACCTTCATTTGAGTGATCAGACAGGAATTTGAGTGCTATACCAGACAAATGCCTTTTCAAAACCACACAGCTTCAGCTTCTGACCGGACGAAATGTTCAAATGTTTGTAAATCTATTGGACTTAACTTCTTTGACAATTCGTCCCGAGGCTTACAACTACGTAAATCAAGTTAAACTGACAACACACACACGCCTGAGGGAGGACTCGAACCTCCGAGGGCGAACAACCGTGCGCTCCATAGCAAGGCGCCTTAGACGACGGCTCTGACGAACGTTGAGAAGTAGTTCACCTGTTTATTCAGAGAGGGCATTAAAATTCATGAGAATGACAACACCTGAAAGGAAGGCAATAAGCGAGGCGTGAATGCCGACGCAACATTTTACTGGGATTGGGTGAGACAAAGAAATAAAAGCAGCAGTTTTCGACTTTTGTAACGAACTAAATACCCACGCCATGTTGCTGTTACTGCCCATAATTGTTAGTAGAAGTGCAAAAATCTCTTATACGTTGACGATGATAAATTTATTCATACACTCCTGGGCTAAATAAGCTGTGTAGTAAAATGCTTTAAATATCTATGAGTTCTTTCTTCTGTTGTAAAGTTTATTCCCACTCATTTTCCCAGATTAGTCACACAAGCAATTTTCCTAGAACCGATTCGGCGGTGCGTCCGATCTTTTTAGCTTTAACTGTGTTTTAGGTAAACCACGAGGATGATTTCAATGGCGAACTCATGTAGCCTGCAATGCATTCTAATCTAATAATTCACCTTTAAACGGAAAGGTGATACAAAAATAGAACAGGCAGTTTAAAAGTGAAAAATTCAGAATAATTACCGCAAATGAACTCATTCTGTTATTTTGCTGTAACGAAAGTCATAAAATCTTTCCATCTTGTTCTGTGAAACTTGTACCTTGTCTTCATGACTTTTGAACATTCCGAACGGCAGCTGGACGTGGCAGATAAGCATACTTTCAGAATTCAGTTTTTTTCGCATCAAACCTTGGTAGATAACCTGTGTCGTAATGCTTTCCGGCAAAAGACAACCAAGTTGCCTTAATCTGGCTCTCCTCTCCCACTGCAAAGACCAGGACAGCGAAAGCGTGTTCCTTTGTAAACATTAGAGACTACATAAAATTTAGACATTTTTTAATACTGTCAATTTTTAAAAAATATCTCAAACAGGAAATGAAAAGTTCTCCTCGTTTCAACTTTGAAAACAACCAATTTCTTGCAGTTGTTAGGATGGCTTCCTTAATCGCATATCACCACGATATAGCAAAAGCTTTAACCAAGAAAAGAGGTGTAGTCTCTGTTCAGTGACACTAATTTTATGCCTGCTTACCCTATGCAATTCCATACGTGATGTCGTGTATTGTCATTAATGCTCTTAGCCAGCAAAACCGCTGTACACTCGATAAAGATCACACGTACTGTTCTACTTCATTCTCGAAAATGAAGGCTCTTACGGTAGGTCTGAATTTTTGATACCCAAGAATCTTCATGCAATTTAAAGCCCAGTATCGTAATATTAATACATGGAAATTAAAACTGAGAAAACTCTTTTTCATGTTAATTGTACAAGAAGTCGTAGCCTAGTCCTGCGCTCTAATGCGCCTTGCTGCGGAGTGCACGGCCGTTCGCCGTCGAGGTTCGAATCCTCCTGACGTCATGAGTGTGTTGTACTTAGCATAATTAAGTTAATTAAGTCGTGTCAGGATAGCACAGTCGGTAGTGCGCTTGCCCGCGAAAGGCAAAGGTCCCAGGTTCGAGTCCCGGTTCCGGCACACAATTTTAATCTGCCAGGAAGTTTCAAGTTAATGTAGTTTGAAGTTTGGGTACTGATGACAGTTGCAGTTAGATCTCATAACTTTACAAACATTTGAACAAGGAGTCCAATGAAACATATGGCTCGAAGGGTACTTTGCCATAGATGTGCACAAATAAAAATATGACGTATACGTAGCCGTTGAGAATAGTGAATAGCAGTAGCGCTTTCCTATGCGTTATGCTATTAAGCATTATAGTCACAAACTGTTTTCATGATAATTATAAAAATAATAATAATATTGAAAAATGCAGCGATACCAACTTCTTTCCCCATGCACCGATCAGGTGTTATGGTAGAAACGAAATACGAAAGTAACAACGTTTCGTGAAATCGCTTTCTATGGACGTTCATGTTTAAATCGTTCACTTGCAGTAACACGCTCATATCGGGAACTTATAATGACTTAGCTGCTAAGTCGATGATGTCATCAGTGGAAATCAAAACAACAAAATCACGAAATCTTAAATAAAATTTCGCTCACTTTTCTGTAACAGTAACTTTGCGATCATGTACCGCCTTTGAATCTAGTTCTTAATTTTTCATTTCTTCATTCTGAACACCTACGACGACGGAAAGAGGAAATAGACAGAGAGAGTGATGAGTTTAAGATGGCCAGAGAGAAGAGGGAGGTGGAGAAGGGAGGGAACGAGTTGGAGAGAGGCGGGGGATGGGGAGGAGGAAGAGGAAATTAGAGGCATAGAGGAGATAGGGAGGGGTGAGGAGTTTATGCACACAACGTAGAAAATATTTACTTTTTCTCAAGGGCAGCTATACGTCGCGCGCTCTTAATTTATTTTGTCGGTAAGCCGGTGTTTGCAAGAATTGTTTTATTTACTTTCTCATTCATTTCATATGAGAGTGATCTACAGCGAAGCGTGACCACACTTACCTAGTTACAATTTATTTTCAGTGATGTATCCTGAGAATACAAATTAACGATTGACATTTGGGGCATGCTTTACATGAATTTCTGCCTGATTTATACATACATATATTACTGTTTGGTCCTCAGCCGCTACCAATTATACCTGATTAGTAAGGTAAGCACTTTGATTCGATTCCCGGCAATGCCTCATTTTTCCATGTACTGCAACTGGGTACAATCAGGCTATTCACAAGTGGGGAGTTATTTGAAGCAGCAGCAGCTGCTCCGGTTAGAAAGCTGACATCAGCTGCAGAGACTGTTAAACACTGTCTCACACACGCCAGCTGGTGTAATCGCCATAACATGACAGAGCGGTAGTGCTGCACTCACTGGTCCATCTTCGCTAATGTAGGGTTGTGATCACCAATGACGGCAACTTTACTAAAATCAAACGGCACTTAAATAACCTGAAAGTGTTGCGGTCGCGAAAGCGACGTATTGTGCGAAACTTTACATATAATTTCAAACCTTTTCTTGCTGTCAGTCCCCATAAAATGATGAATGTATCACTTATCGCTTACTAAATTTGAATCTATAAAATAACATATCCCAACTAGTATTACACTCACTTTTCATTAAATTTTTACATTGCGCAGCTATTATTTTTGCACTGTTAAAGCATTTCTAAGTCATACAGAACTACCACCAAGAAACAGAAGGAAAATGGTTCTGAGAAAACGAAAATTTTATACTGTGAAGGAGAGAGTTATATGTGCAGATTTTTAGTCTACCCACTCATAGGAACGTGTAATTCCAATGTTTATAACTCTGTGTGACTTACCTACTGAGGTTATTAGTCTTTAGGCTTACAAACTACTTAAATGTTCAAAAAGGTTTGTAGAGCTTATGGGACTTAACTACGGGGTAATCAGTCCCTATACCTACAAACTATTTATGAACTAGCTTATACTAAAGACGGCACAAACATCCATGTCCGAGGGAGGATTCGAACCCCCGACCGCAGCGGCCGTGCAGACCGTTACTGGCACGCCGCAGACCGTTCGGCCACTTACAAACTACTCAAACTTACTAGAACTAACCTAAGCACAACGCACATACACACATGGCCGAGGGTGGACTCGAACCTCCGACGGTGAGCCACCGCGCGCTCCGCAGCAAGGCGCCTTAGAACGCTCGGCCGTTTCACTGCGGCTAACACGGTAGTTATTCTTGATATGTGTACGTTGTACAATATTTCGTTGGAGGACATATCTTGCAGACATAATAGCACAAATTGTACGTTGTTTTGTAAATTCCACTACAACGCCATTTGTTGCAATTCATTTGGTGTAGAAACCATTGAGGTTCACAGTTTTGTTAGTCATACATATTAATATTTCTGTTCCTATAAAGGGTATGTCCAGCTTTTTCGTTGTAGGGTGACATATACTATAGTAGAATATGTGGGATTTTTGTCAATCATTGGTCCTTCTGATAATGAAGTTTGTTTATCGTGAAAAATTGTTGGTACTGGACAAGAAGGGTTCCTGATTTTATCGATTCATTTCACTGTTCATGCAGTAAGTCTTCAGCAAATGCCATGGCGGTTGTAGTTGTTTCCCACCTTCTAACTACCGGTACTTACGCTATTCGCAATACACGTTGCAGTTAGTATCTACATACACTCATTTTCAAGTACGGGAAAAAATATCAAACGACGCTGGAAGACTGGAAATATTCATACTCACAGGACACGTTTTTAAGTACTGATTAGCGTGTCAGTCAGCATGTTCAGCATGTTGCGCAGTAGGCACAGGTTTTGCCATGGGCGCTGATAACTAGTCCCACGCGAGATGGCATCGACAAGTGTAATGTTGTGACCGCGGGATGCCGTAGGTTTGAAAGGTGAGCAGTGGCTAGCAAGGATGTGTACATGGGCCTGCAACCAAAAGAATTGATTAGTCCACATGAACTATTTATTAGATGAAACATATACATAACTTTGATGTGCTTGTGATGGTACTACTTGTCCTAGCTATTATACAGTTCTATGTAATACTACGACGACATCAGGCCATAGTACTGTAGACTGCTGGCTCTAGTGCTATTCTGTTGAACTTTCTGGATCTGTCGAACTCGTGGATCTATTCGTGCTCTGGAACTCCCGTCCTGTGTCTCGTGGCTGTGGTACGCCAGTATCTCTAGGTGAGCCGTTTTCTTCCTATTGGCCGTCGCGTGAAGCAGGCAAAGAGGTACCGAGACAGCGAGCGCCTCCGGCAGCCGAAGGACTGTGTAGCGACTTATCGCTCCTTGGTATACTGGCGCGCCGGCTTGTGTGGGCCGCAGGTGTTCTGGCGAATAGCGACGCTACAACATGTAAGGCGTGAATAGCGTGTTGTGGTGTAGCTGTACACGCTGTATTCACCTGGCTCCAAAGTTCATCTACGGTGATTGGCGTTGGGCCATAGTGCTGCACCCGTCGTTTCACCATATCCCACATATTCTCGAATGGCGGCACGTCTGGTAATCTAGCGGCCCACGGAAAAAGGCTGACCACCTGTGACACCACGTGCAGCAACATGAGGTCATGCATTGTCTTGCTGAAAAATGGCGTATGTAGTGTCGTGCAGAAACGATGTGTCATCCAAGGACATCAAACTAGTCGACGTGCCTTAGACACGCTCCAACTGTGATTTGTGGTTGTACCAAATACCATCCAACACCACGAGGCTTTGATTTGACGGTGTGTGTCAAGTACAAATGAAGTCAATGTGATGCCCATCTTTCTGTTTGCAGCGAACCAAAACGCGGCCATCATTTTCAAATAAACAGAACAAGGATTAGTTTGAAGACACTGTCTGATGACATTGTTGTCACCAGTGACGTTGATCCACACACCATTGCAGTCTAGCATGTTTATAAGATGAGAAGTGGACGATACGCACGTAACCCATGGCGTAATGAACGACGACGGTCACCCCTGATAGTGTACGATGTGTTATATTGTCTCAGGTGGGCACAGATCTACCGATCTGTCCTGCAATGCCACTCAGATGAAGTGTTGATCTTTTCAGAGGAGGGGGTGACCTGACGCATCTTGTCGTGTTCAGTGGCCTTCCGTTGAATAGCCAAAACAATTCGTCTCACATGAGCAACAATTTCCAGGATGGGTACATGATGTTCTCTCAAGCCAAAAATGCATCCACTTTCTAATTCACCAGTTCGACGGTTCATTTCGCGCATATGTAATCGAGGCATCCTACACGTTTGATCAAGTCACACTGCTGCATTACGGCAACGAGAGCTGCAATCAAATTTTATATTTATGTCGACATAGTTCAAATATTAATTTCTGTCAATCATACTAATGAATATTTATCTTGTGTGCTTCTCTGCAGCTACAAATTGCGTGAAATGCATTGTAATTAAATAACGATCAGATTTGCATTTATTATAAATGTTACACACACACACGCCCGAGGGAGTACTTTAATCCCAGACAGGAAGCAGACCCGCACTCCACAGCAAGGGACCTTACAGTGTTTATATCTTTTATTGATTTCGCTACCACTTTATATTTATACTAGGTGTCCCATCTTAATCTATATGCCCGATGTCACTGCAGCCGAAAAAAAAAAGCTAGTAATAACCTTTCAAGTTCATCTTTTCTGATGGTAACCCTATTATTACATATTCGTATTCTACGTGGAACAGTTATCAATTTTTTTTTTCTTTCGGAAAACCAATGGTTTGTCCCCAAGGGACTCTCCGTTGCAAGTTTCACTTGTTACTAGTATCTCGAGAACGAAGCGAGAGCGGAAAAAAATTTTCAAGTTCACGGAAATTTCACCAATGGACAGAGTTCAGAAACTATACGATTGAAAGTTGATTGAAAGTTTTTCGCCGTGGTGGAATGGCCGAGCGTTCTAAGGCGCCTAGCTGCGGAGCGCGCCGCTGCTCACCGTCGAAGGTTCGAGCCCTCCCTTGGGCATGGGTGTATTTGTTGTCCTTAGTATAAGATAGTTTGAATGGTTTGTAAGCTTAGAGACTGATAACCAGAGCTGCCGGCCGCGGTGGCCGAGGAGACTGAGGCGCTCCAGTCACGGTCTGCACGGCCACTACGGTCGGGGGTTCGAATCCGCCCTCGAGCATGGATATTTGTGCCGTCCTTAGTCTTAGTTAGTTCATAAGTAGTTTGTAAGTTTGGGGGCTGATAGCCCCGTAGTTAAGTCCCATAGACTTTACAAACATTTGAACATTTGATAACCAGAGTAGTTAAGTCTCATATAATTACAAACATTTGAATTTTGAAAATTTTTCCCAATCTCGCTTCGTTCTCGAGATACTGATAACCAGAAGACTTATAATGAAGTGCTCCCTGGTGCCAAAACACTGGTTTTTCGAAAAATTGTGAATTTTTCACGTAAAATACGAATATCGAATAAAAAGATAGTGGTTGCCCTTGAAAATGAGCGAAGCTTGAACCCGGTAGCGCAGTCAGTAAAAAGTATAATAAACTCAGCTCTGGTGGATATTTAATTAAAAGGCATTTTTACTGATGTAAGCGTCCCGACTTTCAAGGTCTTACGTATTTTTCTGAACTTGGGTGTATGTCGCTGGATTACATCAGCGTTCGGCTTATACAGCAATTCAGGAAATTTGCTTTTATACTGAGAAGACAACGTGACGGGCCTGGACCGGGTATGTAAAAAAGCCTTGGCAGTTTAGATGAGAGAGAGAGAGAGAGAGAGAGAGAGAGAGAGAGAGAGAGCGGTATGTGACGTCCTTACACCCTTCAAAACGCCAAACGCGGCTGTAAATGCGAATTTTCGACATGCGACGTTTTAGCTGAAGTACGTACAGAATCATCGGTATTGTAATCTAATATATAAAGCAGAGTGTCCGTATATTAGTACGTGTTGCATACAAATCTACAGTTTTGTTCCAATCTTTATGAAATTTTGTACACGTAAGCTTCAATCCATGAGGACGGTCGCCGTAAGTGTAAGAATCACATATGATATATAGTTCACGAGATATGACGTTATAAACAATGAAGTGTGTCTAAAACTGCTGCATTTAGCGACAATGCTGCTCAATTTCTCCTAAACGACTGGATCGATTTCAACGAAATTTGGTACACATATTCCTTACGTGAGATAACAATTGCCGTACGAGTAGGAACCACATGGTTCAGGAGATATAACATCGTAAACAACAGGAATCGCAGAAAATTGCCACATAATGCGGCGAGACTTTATAAATATGCTATATGAGAACAAGAGTACTTAACGACTTGCAACAAACTTTAAACATAATTTCAAACCTTTATTAAACATTTTCTCGCTGACACCCATAGCAAAATGATGAAAGGAAAAAAGGTTTCTCGCTTACTACTTTTCCGCTGTTTATGGAGTAAAACTACGGCATTCGCTATGATGTTACAATTTATAATTTGTACACTACAAATTGTAGCCGCAGGAAATTTTACAGTCAGTATACAAGCATATAGTTGGATGTACCTTCTAAATTGTATCACAGTACAACAAGTAGTTCATGAGATATGAACACACAAACAGTAACTTTCCGCTGTTCATGCACTAAAACTACGGCATTCAGTATGACTTTACTATTTATAATTTCTACACTATAAATTGTAGCCGCAGGAAATTTTACAGACAGTATACGCGCATATAGTTGAGTGCACCCACTAAATTGTATCACAGTACGACACATAGTTCATGAACTATGAACACATAAACAGTTACGTTCATGGAAAATCGATTCATCACGCACCAAGTTTTAATCTATTAGTTCTCTACTATGAATTGTATTCCCAAGAGATTTTAAAGTCGTACAGCCCTTATACAAATGAATATATAACTGAAAATTGGCAGGAATAAATAAATAAATACCCGGGCAACGCCGGGTTTTCAGCTAGTTATAGTATAACGAAATTGTGCAAGATTAGTATCCAAAAAAATATTGTTCGTTCTTCAGAATAAAATGTGATTACTGAAGGTATTTTAACCAGATTACACGCGATACAATTTTCCACCTTTGAACCGAGTACTCCACTTGCACCGTCTAAAAGGAACTGTAAGTCAAAGAGCAAACTTTAGAGTGGAAGCGGTTGGTGTTTTCCCAGCAGGTCGGGCGGTAGAAACATTGTTTGCTAAACGACTTCGACGTCTCTTCCGGTCGGCTCAGTGCGGCGCGAGAACGCATTGCCCAGCAGGCCACCGAGCATTCACGACAGCGTATTTAGCAGGAATGGATGCAGCTCATCTTTACCTTTCACCAGGCTTCTAATTATTCGAACCGTTAACGGGGAGTTACCACACTCGCTTCAACAACGCCAGCGGTGTTCTAACAACGCGGCGCTCATTTCTCTAACACTGGTGAGTTTTCGGATTTGGCCAATCATCTCTCTCTCTCTCTCTCTCTCTCTCTCTCTCTCTCTCTCTCTCTCTCTCTCTCTCTCTGTGTGTGTGTGTGTGTGTGTGTGTGTGTGTGTGTGTGTGTGTGTGTGTGTGTGTGTGTGTGTGTGTAGTTTCTAGCAATACCTATGTAAATTTCGAGAATTTACTTACATATTATAATACCACATACGAGAACAATACCTTTCGTTTTACGTTCTGGATGGTCTTGTGACGGCAACACACGACGCTATAGTAAAAAAGTTATTGGTTCTTCTCCTAAACGTATTTTACTCCGTTTGGTTCTCTATAATAGACTTCACGATTGCTTGAAGGCCTCTGTTGTGCCCATCACGAACGCAACGCACAATCCCCAGCTGCGTGAGCAGTACTGTAAATAGTGGTTCATTCTTTCAGACTTGTTACAAAATTCTCCTACGCAATGTCACAAGGGGAGGTCGAAGATTTTCAAAAAAATGTTCAAATGTTTGTTAAGCTTAAGGGACTTAACTACAGGGTCATCATTCCCAAAAGTTTCAAACTACTTAAGAACTACCTACAACTAAGGACGGCACAAATATCCATGCCCGAGGGGGGATTCGAACCCCCGACCGTAGTGACCGTGCAGACCGTGACTGAAGCGCCTCAGTCCCCTCGGCCACCGCGGCCGGCTCGAAGATTTTAATGACATTTCACGCAGCTGTTACTAATAGGAAAAATAATAATCCACATTTACTTTTTGCTTCTTTCTGTGAAAACGAAAATTTTCTGTGCCTCTTCGACCTTAGTGATTAAATATTTATCAGGTGGTCAAGGGGGTATGCAGTGATACCGTTAAACATTATTGATCCCTATAATATCCAGAATCAGCTCTGGCTATACAATATGTTTCTTTGGAATGGGCGTTCGTCATTATTTTGAATGGACAGGAAACGAAGGGGATATTCACTTTACTAAAATATAGTTCTTATTTTCTCTTTGTCCTGAACTCGACTTTGTTGTCTTCTTATTAAGATACTGTGATGTCCGCATGTCTGCTTTGTACGGCGAACATCCACTAATACTAGGGTCCCAAAACTCTGACGGATCATTAACGACGGCTTGAAATATACATAAACTTGACTTATTTGTCTTCTAACTCATCAAATATCGAAATGTCAACATTCATTCGCTTTGATGAGCTATGAATTTCGTACAAGGCTTGTCTCGTTATTGATAGACGTTAAGTCGTGGGCAGTTTGTTACCAACGACTAGATTAGAGATTATTGGTTTTTAATATTTCGTGTTCTGTCACAAAAGCCGGCCGCGGTGGCCGAGGAGACTGAGGCGCTTCAGTCACGGTCTGCAAGGCCACTACGGTCGGGGGTTCGAATTCCCCTTCGGGCATGGATATTTGTGCCGTCTTTAGTATAAGGTAGTTCATAAGTAGTTTGTAAGTTTAGGGACTGATGACCCCGTAGTTAAGTCCCATAAGCTTAACAAACATTTGAACATCTGTCACAAAGTTTTATTTTCAAATTATTTTCCGATGCGCTTAAGAGTTACAATGCTATTTTCAACAATTGTATAGCTTTAACAACAGTTACATCTCATTAAAGTCAAAAGTTTCAATATTATCCAAGGTATGTCGACTACCCTAAGCATCAGAGTTGTTTCCATGGTATAATAAATTTTTTCAAACATCACATTACAAATAGAGTATTGCATATCAGGAGACAGTGTCAAACTGAGAAGTAAAATTTGTGGACGGCAGACGCATATATCCTTCTAGTGGAATAGGGAACAGCGTTAATGGCAAGGTCCATTACTGACGCAAAAGCCAATTCACTTACAAGGAAATTACTCGGGCTCGAACAAACACAAATATACCAAAATCGTCTGAGAGACAATGTAGAGGTCCCTTATTCCACTAGCGATACTCTCGCATCTGCAAAACTTTGCAGTCGCCCATTAGAGGCCTCTGCGTGAGCCACGCCGCATTGCACTTTGACCTGCCGGTACACCAGTCGAGAGCACTAAGGACAGTGCGGTGTGCCTCTGAAGTTGCGTTTTGTGACGTTATTTGTGTAGTGAAGCGTCAGAGGGGTCGGCGATTGGTAATCAATCCTGATAATGTATTGCGATTGGTTGAGATGAAATTCCAAAGAGCCCTTCTTCGTGAATACGGTCTTGGTATAGAAGATATTATAGTGCAGAAATATGAGCATAGATTAGAAACACTATAGTATATACCACGTAACATGCGAATGATTCATCTTCTACACCAATATCATCTTCACGAAGAAGGTTTCTTCGTAACTTCATCTCAACCAGTCATACTATATTAAAAGGATTTTTTACCAATCGCCGATCTATCCGACGCTTCACTATACAAATAACGTCACAAAACGCAACTTCAGAGGCACATCACTAGTGCAATGAGGAACCTTCACATTATCTCTCACACGATTTTCGTGTATTTATATTTGTTCGAGCCCAAGTACTTTCCTTGTTAGAGGCACGACGGTGATTAGTTAAAAGGAAGATGGTCGGACAATTTTCTGGAGTTCCCTTTGACTCATAAATGTACGAATCTGATTGATGCTGTAGGCTTTTGCCCAGCTTCTACGGAATTGCACGGATATGATCATGCCCAACGGTTAAGATTTTTAAATGAAGGCCATAGCTACATTTAGAAACACGCTAAGGTGCAGATCGCTAGTTGGGAATGGCTACAACATAAGAGTCCACTGAAGACATTGTACTGCGCTTCAGTCGTTATGTGCGGTATATCGCGCATTTTTCATCGTGAATTAGGGAGGGGAGGGGGGAGGAGAAGGAACAATACGGATAGCAGTTGCACTGTGTGTTGATTTCAGAGCGGTGGAAATTGTGGACGTCTTCACTCATTCTGGCAGTTTTGCATTGTAATTAGAGATATTCCACCCCAGTGGCGGCTGGTGCTTCAGATGACTTGGAATTCACTTCTTCATAGTGGTCCCTCCTCGGCTTCCAAAGAGAGACTCTGCCACACCTCTGCGAGTTTGCGCCTGGGGCAAGCCGCCCCCCCCCCCACCTTCCCTCTTTAGATATATTTTCACTACAAGATCTGCTTATGTCCTACCTCAGCTTGTTTGTGATTGCTTCAACTCGAGCTGAGGCGTCGGCCTACCAAGCTTCTTTATTTCACACTTCTCTTCCAAGCTTAAAGCTGAGTAATTTGTTTCTAAAAGATACTGAACGTTGTTGATTTTTCTTTCATGAACATGTGAATATGCACATGAATACTAAAACGCAGTAAATAACTGATTACACTGTTAAGTGACTTTAACAAAATGAATCTGTTACGATGAAGAGACAAGCTACCTTCGGGTCACGTGACACTATAAACAGCACCCCCTCCTAACGTTATGCATGCGGAAAGACTACTCATCCCCCATATCTTTTCAAGCAGTTAAATATTTGTTATAACGAAGAGTATAAATGTCATTTACGCTCAAAATCGCGACACATTTGCTGAAACGCAGTAGCGGACAAAGACTGTCGGAGGCGGCAAAACAAAATTATGCCCCCCGTCCACTTGGAAATACATGCATTACTATAAAACAATAACTTTTGCGGTTTGGAGGCCCTCCCAGGACGGGAGGTACGGACCAGTCTACAAAATATAGCTTTCGAGATTCGTAGACCCCAGAACGAAAGGCGAAGGGCGCTCCAACAAAAATAAATAAATAAATAAAAATTGAGGTCGTTCTTTCGGGGTATTTGGAGGCCCCTCAAGACGAGAGGCCCGGGGCGGACCCCCCCCCCTCCCCCTTAGTTCGCCACTGCTGAAACGTCCATAGTATATGTGACAAGTAACAATACAAAAGTCATTGTTCTTCCTGTATATGTTAAAAAGATTAGGTTTTTAAAAAAATGCTTGCAGTCGGTCTCGAATCCACTATCTTTGACACCGCAGCGCGGTGCCGTTAACCACACGGCTATTCTTGCTATATGGCGTGACTTCATTATTACTCATGATCGAATCTTCTGAAGGGTTTTACAGTTAATGCGTCTTTTTAATTTATAGTTATAAGTTATTTTATCAAATGTGTCGTGTTTTTTGATGAATCGTCAATGCGCCAAAAACAAATATGAAGGGCGGATGTTGCCTTCATGGAGGATTTGCGCATGCGCAAGACGAGTTGCTTAGTATCTTCATTGTCTTTGCTTTGGGACCATTCGTGTGTAACCGCCAGAGCTCGAGTAGCCAAGAACTGGTGTCTCTACCAGCACCAACTCCAATATTAAAAGCGGCGTTTCCCTTCGTCCCTCCCCGTCGCGGGAGCGCCCATATGCTGCCTCCAGGGGGTTCAGAAGAGAATATGAACCTCAGTCGCGCATGCGCATTGCAACGCTGCGGCCATTGCCGCCTATATTAGGCGACCGAGATACGACTCGTATACGTGCTGTCTCCGCTACGTAAAACGTTTCTCATGCGATGAAAATACTTTGAATGTACATGTAAAATGATCTGATAGAAGAACGAAATGATAATTTAAAAACGCTTTTTATCTTACTTATTTATTTCCTTTTTTCACGACGAGCTTTATTTCGGGGGTTCACTGAACTAGTAAATACATGGGACACGCCGCCACTGTTCCACCCGAAGTAAAACACATTATACAGTACCAGAGAATCTTCTGCTGGACTAACAGTGAGTATCACGATCATCTAAATTACCAAGAATTTTCATTTTTAGATAACTTGACACTAGAGAATTCTGAGCCTCTTTAGCGGGCAATACCAGTACTTGTGGTGATAACACCCGTGTTCGGGCTTGGTGGTCTATCAGAGCTGGTGCGATAGCTGGCCGCCCTCCGTATTAAATAAAAATGAGCAAAGAACTCACCGGTGAACATTGAACGAACATCATCCTACGTCCACGAAGAACTGAACTAAAGGTCTCCATTCCTCGGGTGGATAACTGGAGTAGGCTGCGTCCATTCAAGTAGTCGAAGTGGTGTCCAGCTGAAAGAGAGACTGACCACCCAGTCATACAAAATTACACGAGGGTTGGAACTTAAATAGTGGCAAATGGACTCGCCCGTCCCACCTCACCATCGTGCATGCTATCGAGGAAAACAGTCACTTGTGAGCGAGCGGTCTAACGTAACGGTGTTACTGTGTTTTCGAAACAGGAACAACGGAGCTGGATGAAGATTGTATGTGCCAGAGGTCGTACAGCACGACAGTCTCATCAAGGTCTTCAACAGGCGTGCGGGGAATCGGCATTGCCTTACAGAACAGTGGCACGTGGGTAAAAGCCTTCAACGAAGGTCGGCAAACTGTGGCAGACATGCATCGGGCAGGTCGTCCTAGCGTCTCTGGAGAAGTGTATACTGTTGCCGCGTTAGTGTAATGTGGTCGACGCTAGACAATCCGTGAGCTTGCACACGAAACCGGATTAGCGTATATGACTGTGCTTCGCATCCTGAAGGAATGCCTGGGCATGCGAAAAATTGCATCACGATGGGTTCCGCTTGAATTGAAGGAAATGCGTAAATGGATGCTTTACGACGCTGCTCAGACTCACTTCGTAGCATTCGCTTCGGAACTGTTCCACAGATTCGACAGGTAGTAGACTTCTCCATTCGCACCATCAACAGAATAGGCCCTGCTAAAGATATACTACGTCTTCCACATCCGTGGCAACAGGTTGTAACCCACCAATGGTGACTACTTTGAAGGACAGTAACAAGTGCCTACATGTATCGCTTTTGTATAGGTTATGAACAAATAGTTTTCACTGTTTAAGATACAACCCTTTCACGCTTCGCTATGTCTCATCATATGAATTGGGGGAGTGGCGGGGAGGGGGAATAAAGTAATAAGTGTGAACATAGATTCTCCGGGAAAATACATCAATGAAATGCACCTTTTTTCCCCACACAAGTTTTCTTTCATGTTTTTGTTTTCCAATTTCTCTCTGAAAAGTAGGCCTACCTCTTATGTTCTGGTCTGTGAACAACTCCTTGGAACACGAGAATTCCAATAATCGTTTTTGCGTCATCAATTGTTGTTTCCCATGAGACAATGAATCATTTTCTACAGTCTATCTATTTGCCATCCCTTGTCTATCCCTTCTCCCCCTCTCAAATGTTTGTAAACTATGGGGCTTAACTGCTCTGGTTATGAGTCCCTAGGCTTACAAACTACTTAAATTAAGTTAAACTAACCTAAACACACACACACACACACACACACACAGACACACACACACACACACACACACACACACAGACACACACACACACACACACACACACACACACACACACACACACACACACACACACACACACACTAAATGGAGGACTCGAACCTCCGACGGAAAGCAACCGTGCACTCCATAGCAATGCGCCCTAGAACGCTTGGCCACTCCACCACGGGTCTTCCCCTCTACCTACCTTCTCCACCTTCAACTCCTCATTTTCAGTATATCATCTCCAATCTCTGTTTAGCCCTCCCTTTCCTTCCGACGCCTCCTGTTATTATTTTTTATTTTATATTATTATTATTTTTTTAATGCGAAGTCAACTTTCTCATCTTTCGTCCGATTTTTAAATGGCCCATTATTCACTATTAAAGCTTAAACGACCACATATGACATACAGTAACAAACTGGTAGCCAAGATAACAGTTGTTGTGTGGCCTACTCAGAAGTTACAAATTCCAGTGACACGTGTAAATACATTTCATCCCAGGAAGTGCCGAGGCTGTTAGGCGATACTATAGTTCACGTCATGTAGGAAGGCGCTTCCGCTCATAGAGGCGGAGCGATAGGGGAAGCGTTGAGGGGAGAAGCTACGGCCGAGTGCCGACAGTGGAGCCTGCAAGAGACACTTTGTCGTAACGCGCTTAGGGAATGAATATTACTAGCTGCCAATGCGGTCATGGAGGGGGATGCGCAGTACGGCTGAAAATTAGGACGCCTTCCTATGTGAAGCGGACTATAGTGGCTATGCCCAAGCACGCGGGCTTGACACACCTGCGCGCTCAGCTGAAGCACGTTCTCCATCCGACCCAAATTCTTGTATGCCGTCCTACTTTGACCATTGCCTTGATGGTTGGGACTGTTGTGAATGAGTGGTTTGCGTGTGTGTTGCAGCAGGAGCGGGACTTGGAGGGCGGAGGCTGCTGCTCGGGGCGGCGAGGGCGCGCGTGCCGTCTGGCGGCAGTGATGGTGGTGGTGGGCGCGGCCGTGTGCGCATGCGCGGCCGCCGTCTGGCTGCTGCTCGGCCCCATCAACCTGGTGCAGCTGGTGCTGGTCGCCGCCGTCGCCTACCTGGCGGCCAGCGGCGGCTTCCACTGGCTCTACGTCGCCGCGCTCACCGCGCCCAGGGACATCAGGTCCGTACCGCCACTACCCTGTCCACAACTACACCTTGGTGACCTACACTATGTGATCAAAAGCATGCGGACACCACAAAAAACATACGTTTTTCATATTAGGTGTATTGTGCTGCCACCTACTGCCATATCAACGACCTCAGTACTCATAAGACATCATGAGAGAGCAGAATGCGATGCTCCGCAAAACTCACGCATTTCGAACGTAGTCAGGTGACTGGGTGTCGCCGGCCGCGGTGGCCGACGGGACTGAGGCGCTCCAGTCACGGTCTGCACGGCCACTACGGTCGGGCGTTCGAATCCCTCCCCCCCCCCCCCCCCCCCCCGGGCATGAATATTTGTGCCGTCCTTAGAAACAGTTAGTTCATAAGTAGTTTGTAAGTTTAGGGACTGATGACCCCGTAGTTAAGTCCCATTAGCTATACAAACATTTGAACATTTTTGACTGTGTGTCACTTGTGTCAGAAGCCTGTTCGCGAGATTTTCACACTCCTAAGCTTCCCTAGGCCCACCGTTTCTGCTGTGATAGTGAAGAGGGAACGTGAAGAGAGACGCACACCACCAAAGTGTACAGGCCGACCTCATCTGTTGACTGACAAGAGACCACTACGACAGTTTATTATGAATACTTTACGGCTTTCACAGTCCACGAAGGGGGGAAAATTTTCTGAACAATTAGAACAATTGAAAGCTGCACAGCCACCATCCTGAAAGCATACTGATTGCCCTACGTTGTCGTCTCGCGACGACGCGAAGGAACAAAAATGGCGGATGCGCATGCCCGTCTATATATAGGTGCCTTAGCGGAAATGGATGCGTTACGACGACGCTCAGATTCACTTCGTGGCATTCGCTTCAGGACTGTTCAAGATTCGACAGGCAGTAAGTAGACTGCTCCATTCGCACAGGCTCTGCTAACGGTATACTACACCTTCCACATCTGTGGCAACAAGCTATACCCAACGCTGGGGACTACTTTGAAGGACAGTAACAAGTGCTAACATGTATCGCTTTTGTATAGATTGTGAATAAATAGTTTCCACTTTCCACTGTTTAAGTTCCAACCCTCGTAATTGCTAACTAAACCCGTTCACGCTTCGCTATGTCTCAGTGATATCACATGAATTTGGGGGGGGGGGGGGGGGGGGAAGAGAAATAAAATAATTCCTGTGTACATAGACTCTCCGAGAAAATACATCAATGAAATACATATTCCGCTATATGCAGTGAAATGAAGAGCAAGGTCAGCACGCGCGCGCCCCTTCCTCGGCGAAATTTATGTGCTAATGCCCCCTGCCGCTGCACTGGTGCATACTTAAAAAAAAAAACACAAAAGTTTTCTTTCATACTTACGTTTACCACTTTCTGTCTGAAAAGTACCTCTTATGTTCTGGTCTGTGAACAATTCCTTGGAGTACGAGAATTACAATAAGGGTGTTTACGTCTTCACTTGTATCCTGCCAATTTGCGAACCCTGGAGCATGGTGCTAAATACAGATGAGAAGCTATGTACAGCAGTGCGTGTACGTTAGTGTGTTCAGCTATTATTTTACACAAAGCATCATGCACAATACATTCTGAACAACTCATGTCATATTGTTTCAGAGGCATAACTATAGCAGTACTACCACTGCCCTAATTTCATAATTGAAAGGAAAATTAGTAAAAAGTTTGTTTTTGTAGAAAAACATTTTCATCCCATTTGAATGATTAAATTATTTGTTAGTCCTTTTTCTGCTCAAACATACAGATCAGATAGTTTACCGACTCTGTAGCTGACGATGTATAATTTCCCTTGAGACAACGAATCATTTTGTACATTCTATCTATTTGCCATCCCTTGTCTATCCCTTCTTCCCCTGTCAAATGTTTGTAAACTATGGGGCTTAACTACTCTGGTTATGAGTCCCAAGGTTTACAAACTACTTAAACTAAGATAAACTAACCTAAAGACAAACACACACACACACACACACACACACACACACACACACACACACACGCGCGCGCGCGCCCGATGGAGGACTCGAACCTCCGACAGAAAGCAATGGTGCACTCCACAACAATGCGCCCTAGAACGCTCGGCCACTCCACCGCGCGTCTTCCCCTCTACCTACCTTCTCCTTCTCCACCTCCTCATTTTCAGTATATCCATCTCCCGTCTCTATTTAGCTCTCACTTTCCTTCCTTCTGTCGCCTGGAGAAACGGCGAGCTTAAAACAATTAACATTAAAACAGTCCAGACTGCAGAATTGTTATTTTTATTTCATGACCGGTTTCAGTCAAGCATAAACAATCATCAGATGATTAGCACTGCAAAGGAACACAGTAGTTCAGTAGGTTACAGTATACGCTAGCACAAAATATATTACAGAAAGACATCTAAAATAATAATATAAATAATTATTTTAATTATTTTGTCAAGTAGGCTCAACCACAGAAATCGTGTAAAAACACTAAAATATGACGCGTTTCAAGGGTCAAGCCCTCATAATCTGATAATTTGTACGATTATCTTGAAACCTGAGACAGTAAAAATCTAAAACGTAATAAAAGAAAATGTGTCTACACAGAAAGGTCCTCAGCATACTGGGCTTCGTCAGGATTCAAATCATACCCCAGCACTGGCGTCGCATACGACTACCGAAATGCACGGAGTCAACAACACGACTGGAGCGTACGTATGCACATGAAAACGAAGACCTTTAAATTCCAAAGATCATCCACAAGTTAGTGGGTACATTCACGTGTCACGAAATCATTTGCACAGTAAGACAGGTTGAAATTTAAAATAAACAACTTTTGTTATAATAGGTCCATAAAGTTTTTAAAAAAGCTGTATGTATTACCTTGAACTTGTTCATTTAATGAAACGTCGCTTTTTGCGTTATGTATTATGATCTCCAGCTGTTCTAATATAAACACAAAAAGTTATACCCATGGTGGCAGTGAACATAGCGAGCCGCGCAAACGTGGACTGCTGGTGATAACCGTGGGGCTGTGATTTAAGTACTGGAAACTCCGCCCACTAGCCATCATGTGTTGTCAGCATTAACCAATCAGATATGTCGTGCATGAAACGTATTAATTAGAATTAAATACATGTAATAAAGTCGATAAAATACTTGTAAATTTTCCTGAGGTCATATAACAAGATACCAAATTAAAGGAAGTAGCTGAAAACATTTAAAATTCCATGGTAACTTTAATACAAAAGTAACCATTGAAATCGGCGGTAGATGCCGAGATTGCCATCTATGGGCGTTTACAGAAAACTTGCAGCTTGTATTTATTTAAAAGATAAACCTGCAAGACGCCGTTGGTTACCATGGCAATGGCGTGCAACAAGAATCGATAGACTTCATACTGGTTCACTATGTCAAAGATGCGCCAGTACATGGTCATCATAGCGTACCAGTAGTCAAAGTGCATTAAAACTGTTATAAAACGAGTTGTATGTGATAACAATAATATCATGTATTACGTAAAATATCAAAGTAACAAAACGTAGAGGCACTGGTGGAAATATTCTGTTATGTATCCATTGCAAATTTCGATTTATAGAAACACTAATCACGTCGGAGAGTGTAAAATTGAAAGATAACAGCAATAGAAATTACGCGTACAGTGTCAAATTATTCATAAAGCTAAAAGTATTAATAGAGGGTTTACAGTACAATTAAGTTATTAGGATAATTGGTTATTGAACCAAAGATATGAAGAACTAATAACATATGCAATTACAAATGAAAGTAGTTATTATGCCATAAACATATCAAAGCACAAAACAGTCGACATATAAGCAATTTAAAATTTCAACAGGTCGGAACAGCAAGAGAAATCGAAGGCGTCCAATAACCATAATGCAATAAGCCTTCATACATGTGCAAGAAATTTAAGAATTTACAAATAGTTAAAATAACCATTGGTTTTACGCTAAAACGTATGTAAATCAGTAAAGCAGAAAAGAGCATAGGATGGTAGGGGGATAAACAACGATTAACATATACAGTCACAAGGCTAGTGATAACAAATGTAGCGATACAAGAATACTTATCTATAGAAACAGAAGAGCAAAGCATTCTATATTAAATCTGAAGGATGAAACACAGAAAACATGAAAATTCTTCACTATGCACCAAAAGGCCTGCTACTAAATAATCTAGAAGACATCGAAATGTATGATCATTATAAAAATAATTCTACATCACTACAGAATGAACAGTTGGACTTTAGAGAAAGATACTTTTACGATTTATTTGATGATTTACTATAGAATGCTTTGCTCTTCTGTTTCTATAGATAAGTACTCTTGTTCAATATGAACTGAAAACAGTAATTTCATTTATCCAACACTGCCTGTAATTCTTTAATGTTTCTGGGGGTAGGCAAATCTTTAATGACCTATAAATGATCCTGAGTAGGGTGAATGCCTTGTGCGTTAATCACACGCACCAAATACACAATCACAGATTGAAAACAGAAACACTTCTATACGGCACTTCTGTTCAGCGACTACTTGCACCTGAAAAACACACTCGAGATTTGCTGAATGAGCTTCCGCGGAACGACCAGACACAACTATGCCGTCCATATAATTTCAGCATGGCGGTACTTTGGGCGTCAACTGTTCCAGAAAGCGTTCGAAAATTGCCGGCGCTGGCGTACTGCCGAATGGAAGGCGTTGAAATTCAAAGAGGCCAAGATGAGTGTTAATCACAAAAAACCTTTTCTAATCTTCGTCCAAAGGTAATTGAAGATATGCATCAGCTAAATCAAGTTTGGAAAGAATCGTCCTGCTCCCAACCTGTTCATAAGGTCCTCAGGGCGCGGCAAAGGATATGTATCTACCAGTGTTTGTGCATTTACAGTTGCCTTGAAGTCAGCACAAATTCGTAAATGACCTGAAGGTTTAATCAAAATAACCAAGTGTGCTGGCACTGACTAGCACTTTTAGGTTTAATCTCTCCTGCTGATTGACACTAACGTAGCTGATCTGCTACTTTTTTCTTGCAAGTTTAGGCTGAGCATTGTCTCTGAGTGATGCATGAGCTACAAAACTGTTCGAATACAAAGTTCCTAAGTTCATGGAATTTTGCACACCGTTCAGCTAATTTGTCTGTAGGTAGGCCTACACATGACGAAATCTGAGCCGGCCGCGGTGGCCGAGGGGACTGAGGCGCTCCAGTCACGGTCTGCACGGCCACTACGGTCGGGGATTCGAATCCCCCCTCGGGCATGGATATTTGTGCCGTCCTTAGTATAAGGTAGTAAATAAATAGTTTGTAAGTTTAAGGACTGATGATCCCGTAGTTAGGTCCCATAAGCTTAACAAACATTTGAACGAAATCTGAAGTACCGACTTGTGAATTGTTAATCCAAACAGATCAAAAGAGTCTAAGCCACAAGATCTGGCAGACAACACCTTGAAATGTAGGTGGCAAACTAAAAGTACCTAACACAGGAATATCTTGTCCACTGTATGCTGATATTAAGAGGTGCGACAACAAAGGCCAGTTTACACGACGACACTAGGTTACGAACTCGTTGCATGAAATGAATTGCGCGCAACTGGTTTCGTGTATCTCTGTAGACACGGCGCCAATACTATACACTTCAGTTTCGTTGTTTCGTGAGTGCCGTAGTCGCCGTAGAATGAAAGTTTTGGTACCTGTAAGATTTGTGGCGGAGCTACTGCTTCTCTGTGTGAAGTCCCTGCATAAGACTAAGCATAAAAAGAATAGGAAACGTGTTTAGATTCGTGACTGGATTAAAAAAAGACGCCACCTCGGTTGTTCAGCGACCTTGCTGAAAGAAATTGTGATTGAAGACCCTAGAATTTATTTTAATCAGCTTAGAATTTCACCAGAGCAGTTCACGTTCACGTGAAGAATTGTTACCAGAACTGTAATTACAAATTGCGTTACGTTTCTTGTCAAGTTGATATTCGTCTTCACAGTACCTGTACCGTGTTCCGAAATCCATAACTGCCACAGTTCGTTTGTATAGGTATTACGAATTGAATGTGTTTTAGTCTGCAATTCACTAATCGTCAACCCATCCATATTTAATTCACGAATAACTGCTTCAAGAGCACTAACACGCCACTGCTTATTTCTATAATTTTCATCGTTAAAATCACACAAACACCTATGCAACGTATATATGTTCAGAAACCGAATTATTTCTTCCGCCCCCCCCCTGTATGTTGTATTTTGTTCTGTATTAGTTATAACTGAGAAGGTTAGAATAACCTTCTTGGTTATAACCTAACCTAAAAAGACGCGCCATCAGTTTCGCCAAAGTTGGAAGGTGCCGAAGCTGTTTAGTTGCGCGTACGGCTGCCGCACATGCGCTCTGGCAGGAAGCACAGTATATGAAACGTAGTGTCGTCGTGTAAACTAGTCTTAAAGTAATGATACTTATTTTTTTGCAAGATGTGGCAACCTGCAGGCTTGCGCAGGCGCAATATCTTTGACCTTCGTCTATTAGCTGCTTCTAGTCCAAGCGGCACATCGATGCAACTGCTCAGTCGTGAGTTGTGGTGTAATAAGTTAAAATTTTTGTGTTTCTTGTCACGGAAATGGAACCGCATAATATTGTGCAACGGTATGCCATTTCTTTTTGCGTTAAATTGGGTGAAAACGCGACGACAATTTACGGTACGTTTCAGAAGGCTTTTGGAGAGGAGTTTATGTCAAGAGCTCAAGTTTTTCGTTGGCATAAATGTTTAGTGAAGGCAGAACGAATGAAGATGAAGACCGCTGTGGACGACCACTAACCTCACAGACGGTTGTCAACTCTTACGATCTGATCGAAGATTATCTGTGGAAATGACTGCAGAAGAACTGAACATCAATCGAGAAACGGGTCGTCTAATAATAACTTAAGATCTTGGTATGAGAAAAATTTGTGCAAAAAATGGTCCCCAAAAATCTCACACCACAACAACGAGAAACACTGAAAAATGTGGCAGCCGCTCTGTTAGAGCAAACGGAAATCAATCCAGAATTGTTGAGACGTGTTATCACTAGTAATGAAAGTCAAAACGTTAGTCAAGACACACCATTTTCAAACTAGATGTCCAAAATTCTGTGTCGAGGGTCTTAGAGGATATTACAGAAGATTAGTTCCAGAAATGTTACCATCAATGGCAGAAGCGCTGGAAAAAGTGTATGTAATCAGAAGGGAACTACTTTGAAGGAGACAACACTAAACTTGTCTAAGACAATAAGCAGCATTTTCACATCAGTCTCATTACTTTACCGGTTGCAATCAGCGAGCACAGAATAACGTAGAGGGGCTATATCAGCGTACAGGCAGTGAAGCCAACAGCTTCTGAAGAGAAGGCCTGCGCACTGCCATGCCACGTCACAAGGAGTAGGTCGCGATCACGTAGCTCACTGGCTGGCCGATTCGTTGCGGTGGTCTGTGCCCCATCGGCCAGCCAGTGGGCTACGCGATCGCGACCTACTCTGCGTGAGTCTGAAGGAACTGAGATACCAACAGCCGGATGTATAATAAAATATTTATTGTATTACAACCAGTTCCTGTATTCCACTATGCCATCTTCAGGTCCCTACATCCGAGCATAATATCCATTCCTTGCTGTCACAGTTGTTGTTTCACAGACAGAAGTCCAAGAATCCAGTTTTAGTATCCCTACTTTTGGATATTACGCTCCGATGTAGGGACCTGAAGATGGCATAGTAGAATGCCGGACTGGTTGTAATAGAATAAATATTTCATTATACATACGGCTGTTGGTACCTCAGTTCCTTCAGACTCTTGACCAGCCGCTGTCCCACTTCCACCACCAATGATGGATTCAATATTACTCTGCGTGTCGTGGCACGGCAGTGCGCAGGCCTTCTCTTCAGACGATGTTGGTGTAGCCCGGCAGCCATCTTGGGCGGGTGTAGAAACGGAGTTGGGCCGATAAAAGCGTAGTTCTTCAAGTGGCGCTCGCCTTAATTACATTGTCATTTGAACCCCTTCGGATAGGAAAAAAATTACCAAATTTTTCACGCAGACAGGTGAATATTGAAGGAATGCAACAGTGTTCTTAGCAAGTACAATACATATTGTGTTTGTATAAAAATAGTAATTGAAACTATTATTTTTATATGAAATGAAAATTGTGACATGAATAAGTTAGTCGCCTGCCACTTTTTTTGTGTTGAGGTAAGGAAACTTTCGTCAGCCAGAAAGTTGTAGATAATGAAATTAACTTTTCTTTTTATTTAAACAAATTTTATGTAGCTCCCCTGGTTTTCTCACAAATTTGGATACGATTGGGCGGTGGAACTTTTCAAATTCTACTGGTTTCTTTGAGCGAGCTTGCCCACTAGCGATCACAGATTCTGTTGCCCACTCACCTTGTACTTTGTGACCAATATTGATAAACATTTGTAATTTGGCATACAATTTTCGGTATCAAATAATTATAACTTAACACTTTATTACTAACTAGCTGAGCCGCATGGGTAATCTTTAAACTACTTTAACTCGAGAACTGCAGAACTTATCGTGATGCGGTTTCTTTCAATTTCTTCGGTATAATCCTGTATTCAATGTAGGCTATATTAAATGCCAATACGAAAATGGGAAATAATTGAAATAAGAATAATAACGAAGAATGCTTTACCACTTCCGTGACCTTTGTAGTGTAGACTATGAGACCTGCGCCAAAGTACATAGTGTAGCATTATAGAACTTACGACGATTTAAAAAAGAGAGAGGGAGAGATCATATGTCTTTTACCGATCTCCCACAATCACTATATCTGTAGTCTGAAGCCATCTAGCGCCAGCGCTTTAGAGAAGATACATGATTTTTTTTTTTTTTTTTTTTTTTTTTTTTTTTTTTTTTTTTTTTTTTTTTTTTTTCTTTTTGTAGATGTTTGTGAGTTCTGCAAGTTTATACCAGGTACGCTGCCCTAGCTCTTATAGTTTATGCTCCAGAGCTGACTAAAGTGCAGAAGCGCCAAGCGATTCTACGTTATGATTCTTATTTTAGTTTTGTTTCATATATTCGTATTGAAGTTAAATATAGCTTAAGATTATCCCAGGATTCTAAAGAAGAAATTAAAAGGAACCGCATGACGATACGTTCGGTACTCCTTGAGTTATAAAAGGTTAAAAGGGACAAAAAGAGGAAAAATTTGCTTCTATTTTATATAATAGTATGATTTGATATCCCTAGCTGAAATTTGTAATTATTTTTAGCAAAAATAGTCAAATAGCAACGCCTTAAAATATATGAAAAAGTAATTAACAGCGAACTACCCTGTGTTCGCAGCTGTGGCCGGGTGGCGCTCGACCGCCATGTTGGTTGGGTGTCGCGCTCTCAGCCGGCTTCATTTCACTGACATTGTAAGGCCTCTGTTATTCTGTGCTCGCTAGTTGCAATACTGGTGAACCTAGCAGTTTGTACGTGCGTTTGTTCAATAGTTAACAGCCGCACCAGTATCCATTTGAAATTTCATATCACGACCAGCTATTACAAATGTGACCTTGTTTTGACAACGTTCTACGTGTAATATAGCACTATCACTATCATTGCTTGCGAACCACGAAACTGCACTTTCTGTGCCGCAGACGCACACCGATTCGTATCTGCGTCTGCGTGACTGTGGGCAGACGAAAGTCACCTAACCTGTTCTTGCACCGTTTGATAATTCCAAGGAGGTTCTAACCTCCTTGGATAATTCACTTAATTACCGGTAACTATATTGACAGAATCACTCTGCTACCTTATTGGCTGTTCTGTAAACAACGTTAATATGGTGCACCTGTTTACGATAACTTTGCGGCTTAGATGGCAGTCCTAGTTGCTTTTTTTTAGACTTACTCCTTGTATATGGCCAATCTGTTGCAAAAGTAACAAGTTGCATCACGACTTGGACATTGCGAACGTTTATGGCTAGTAAAACACGTAGGTCAAGACTTAGCACTGTTTTGTTTACAGGCAGTCCGTTTGCGCTACCTAGCACCGGTTACTGAGCTACGTGACGTCACCTGACGTGGCTTTCGGGGCGGGCGGGCCTGGGACTGTTGACTATCTACCATCTAACACATTGCAACTACTGCCACTGTTCAAATGATTGTTACACATATGCATTTCACTTTTGGCTATGTCCGTCGTGTCCCGAGTTTCAACTAACTGGAAGTACAGTATCTAAAGAAGGATCAGGCAGTTTCAAACTTGTCGCACGAATTGTATCATCACTAATGCTCTGAGTTATAAAATGTTTGTAAATCTATGGGACTTTACTGCTTGGTTATTAATCCCTAGCTTACAAACTACTTAAAATAAGTTAAACTAATCTAAGGAAAACACACCTGCACCCATGCCCGAGGGAGGACTCGATCCCCCGACCGCAGACGGCCGCGCGCACTGCAGCACGGCGCCTCAGTGCGCACGGATATTCCGCCGCGGCTTCTGAGTTATAGCATTACGAAACATCACGTCACTATATGGTTGCCCACACCGGCACAAAAATTTGCAATGTCTAGTGAGGCCCTCAACTCGGTTATCCACTGCTTGTGCGTCTGTCCTGCTGCTCACTTAGGCGGAAAACCTTATATATTGCAGCAGCTACCAAGATTGTTCTTCGAAATAAGTGTTCAACTTTTCCAGCAACGTATCAAATTTTATTGCCTCTGGCTCAGTGTCCGGAAACAGTTTTAGGATGAGATGATAAACTTCTGCTCCTAATGCAGATAAGAAAAAGGCTCGATATTTTGTACTTGGTGACTGATGTGCTTCCATGTGGTTCTTAAGTGGCACAAAATTTTCAGACCACTGTTCCCGCCGTGCGTTGAAACTTCTGAACGGCGGTAGCCGCTAGAGGCGGAGGTTTCTGTGCTGCAGTATCCTGATGTTGCTGGGTGACAGCAACGCTTGTATTTGCTGATCCTGTAACTGAACAATCAGTATTAGAGATTCCCTACTGTAGAAGCCACGGCTGAAAAGAACGTGATTAGACATTACACAAAACACTACACACACACACACACAAACACACACATGCCATTATACATAAAAATGTCCAAATACGGGCAGGTGGGAAAAAACACGTGGTTCGGATCCTGTCCTCGTCGCCACTGTTGTGTCGTTGCCTGTCGGACACAAACGAAAAGATTCGTCGCCACCACAGGATAAGGGCGATGTGGTATCCCCACTAAAACACCAACATTGATTAGTAGCATATGTACAAATAAAATTTATTGCGATACTCAACTTATATACATTGAGGACCGTGCAGGCAGCAGTAGGATACACATTCCAGGTCAGACTGTCCGAATAACTCAATGTCCTCTTCTTCTGCGTTCACATGAACTGGCAGTCAGAGCTTGTTAACTGTCTCTACTGAGCACGGACTTCACTTCTATTGGGCGCGCACCAAGAAAACCCTGGACAGCGATGCGCACTGTGCTGTACACATTAGTAACTGATTAAGACGGCTCTCACGGACTGTACAGACGAAGACCCGGCGAACACTCCCGAAGACCGCTACTCGGTCGTAGACTCCCCTTTACTCAGGGCGTTCGGCGCATATGTACTCTCCGGCGCCGCCACCTCTGTGGTGACGCGCGATCTCCGATGATCCGCCGTCGACGCCTCGATCTATAAACGACAGTGCTGATGGACAAGTCAAGGAGTGCCCCCTATCGTGCAAAGCATTGCAGTGAAGCAGTGGTACACGCTGCGACCCAGCTAACAGGGCCAGTGCGAGAACTCATGTCATCGCCACCCTAAGTTTCCACAGAGCCGTTGCAAAACGTCACAGTAGTACGCGGAATTCACTGTTTGGTTGGGTGGGACAAATTCTTTTTGCACAATTCCCTTGATATCAAAGAACACCATCATCATCCTCTTCACTTTGATCTTCACCTGGCTCGCTTTCCTGGGTCTTGGAGAGCCCAGGTTCTTCCACTGGACGATTGTTGCTTTGTCTCTGGGTCATAAACACAGCTCTCGTCGCCAGTGAACGCGCGACAAGAAGGATGGATCATCAGATGCGGACTGACGAACGTCCATGCACTCTTCAATAAGCTGTACCTTCTGATTGGCAGTCAACATCCTTGGCACAAATTTTGCGGCTACACAATACATGCACAATTCATCAATCAACATTAGTTCACATGTCCCAGAATCAATACCCACTTCATGCACAAGTTCTTGAATGGATCGACGTCGATCCACACGAACCAGTTGTTGAAATTTGGCAACAATGTATGGTGTTGTGCGGCTAACGGACCTTCCAGTGTGAACATCATCTTCAACATCTGTACAGCCATCCCTGAACCGAATATACCACTCAAACTCATGCATACGGCTCATGCTCTGTCCCCCCCCCCCCCCAAACAGTTGTTGAATCATTGCAAGGGTCTCCATAGCACTTTTCCCGAGATGCGGGCAGAATTTGATACACGCTCACTGATCTGTTCGCCACACTCCAAACACAAGAGTATTACGGAAATCGCTGAACACGTAACACGTCCTCACAGGTAAATGCCACTCTGCACACTGACTCATCAGATATGCAGCTCTCGCCACCTAGCGGTGCAAAGATCTACTACTCCTATTTTCCAGATGGCAGCACCAGTCCCGAAAATTTTGGATTACACTTCGTATAATGTAGTTAAGAATGGACTGATTGGCCGGACTTGAAAATCCTTTAATAATAGCACACTTTACATTGTTGTATTTTTACTCTTTGTGCGGGTTGAGTATTAAGTCACTGAAAAGATCTAAGTGTTCATGTACACTTCACACGAGGCATACAAGTGTGAATTATCTTTGGTGATCACATGCATTGAAAACAAATGTTCGACAAGATCGAACCATGTTAATGGGTTCTCATGTGTGAATGTGGGCAGTTAAGGATATCGATTCACACACAGTGAGTCTGCATAAGCAGGCGGCAAGTCAGGCACAGTGTCGCGATGCAAAACAGAGGTGTCCACTTGTTGCTCTGAAGTAATGGCATGAAAAGCAGAAGGAGCGGGCAATAACGGTAACATGGACTTGGACTGTGCTATTGATGTGGAAGGCGTGTGCAGCACGGGACCATATGCCGGTGTGGAAGCAGGAACTCGCATGCTAAGCGCAGGTGTAAACAAAGCAGATGGTTACACCTTGTTGGAAAATACTGAACGATACTGTTGCAGTACTCTGTCTATGCGCAACATGTGAAAGAAAATTGGTCTGCGGAAAAATTAAGAAATCCTTAATCATAGTGTGAAAATCTGTTTAAATGCAACATACCATGTGGGGGTACATACACGAAACACAGTAGCTGTTGCTGAGAGGTCATAAATTGTAAAGTGGTTGTAGAATGCACATGCAACATGGTAGTATTGTTCTTAGAACTGAAGCACTGAAGGAATCCACTGCATGACTATCATCACAGTTGTTGAAGGGAAATATTGAAGTTCGCTGGCATAGATCACATCATTGGCATGGCACATGACGAAGCAACCACAAAAACACAACACACATGAAGTTCACGAATTCACGGGATTGATGCACGAAAAGAACATTCCGGAGTCACCACTGTGACAGTGAGCTGGTTGTAGAATATAAAAATCAATATTCACTGGTCGTAAATCCATTTATTGACAAGAACATGGCAAGCTGCAGAACAAGACTACAGAAGAAGAATGACACATAATAGCGCGTGGGAAGAGACAGCCGGCCGCGGTGGCCGAGGGGACTGCGGCGCGCCAGTCACAGTCAGCAGAGCCACTAAGGTCGGGGGTTCGAATCCCCGTCGGGCATGGATATTTGTGCATCCTTGGTATTACCTAGATCATAAGTAGTTTGTAAGTTTAGGGACTGATGACCCCGTAGTTAAGTCCCATAAGCTATACAAACATTTGAACTTTTATTTTTCTACATCGACCCTGTATACCTCAATTGAAAGTGGAATTCCTGCTCTGTTCCACTCCTGATGCAAGACGTATCACTTCAACAAAGCAAGCAATTTCGGTAAGGACGGGGCTATTTCGACACATAAACATGAAAACCACACAACAAATCCACTTCTGTGCTTGCGCACCCACTTTGCTACTATCAAATTTAGAAACTGTCCTAAAGCGTACTAGCTAGTACGAAACGCCATCTATGGTCACAAAATTCTAGTAGTTCCGCGTTTACGTTGCTAGGTGCGCGCTTCTGTGGTGTCGCCTCAGTGGCAAGGAAGAAATTAGTCCTCCTCTCTCCTTGTTCAACAGCGAAGCTGCCCCTCCTAGGTTTGGTTTCGAATCCCCCCTTTAGCATGAATGTTGAGTTTGTCCTAAAAAAATTATAAAAAAAAAGAAGATAGAAAAAAGGAGTGGCGGCAGATTTGCCGCCCCTCGGAAAGTGCCACCCTGTGCGGACGCACATTTTGCATGTGCCTTGCGCCGGCCCTGATGCAGCTAATAGAAGATAAATAGCAACATTTTTTAAAATTCAGTATCATTTGACCACATCATGTTGACATAATATAGGGTAAGACATACTTAATATTTGGCATAAATATTAAAATTTAACACAAATAATTGGAAATTATTAATTGTATTATATACATTAAATTTATTTTCATGTTTATACTTACACATGCTCCTTCACATAGGTGACTGAAACAGGTATCAGTACATATAGGTAATAAAAGTGTCACTGATTTAGAATTGTTGGATTGTTAATTATTAAAATTTATTGGTAATTAATATTGTAGTCTAAAAACAGTCATGTTGATTATAATGCACAAATATCACAAACAGCCTGCTTTTCCTTACAGAGCCTTGACAAGATTCGTGTGTCTGAAGTTCCAAGTCAGTCGTCATATGAAGAAGAATGTATCCATTGGGGAAATTTTCCAGCAGCATGCCAAGAAACATCCAAACAAGCCATGCCTCCTATTTGAAGAAGATGAATGGACATTTGGTCAGGTACTACAAATTGTTGAAGTACTTATATTTATAAAATATAAAACATCTATAACAATCAGTGCAGCAATTTGAATATAGAGAAATCATAGTAACACATTGACACATCACCCATCATCACCTCATGGCCTAGATCATGAATAACCTTCTCCTTCTGTTCCTTATTTCTTCCCTCCTTTCCTACCTGAGAAGGAACAGTTCTAAAAGCTTGTGCTATTTTTTATTTATTTATTTTGTGTGTGTGTGTGTGTGTGTGTGTGTGTGTGTGTGTGTGTGTGTGTGTGTGTGTGTGTGTGTGTGACTATCAGTGGTACAGAACTAATGGAAGTACTGGGCAGCCAATCTATCTCTTTTAGAAATCAGATTAACAATATTCATTAAATTAAGAGTGGAAGGGGAAAATTTGAATTATATCAAAAATTCATGTTCAAATATTCATCGTAATTTAAAATTATTCGTAACTCTGTAAATAGACTATAGGTTTTGAGATTTCACAATGATATGCCTCGGTTGCACAGTGGTAGAGTGCCAGACTACAAATCCAAAGGTTGTGGGTTCGATCCCTGCCAGGTTCTAGTATTTTTATCTGTCACTTTCCACTTCTTTCACCTCTGGCAATGTTGCTCATGTGAAAAATACCACATTAAACTGTAGGTCCCCCTATAACAGGCTGGGTAAGTCAGTTCGAAGGTCGGAGGAAGGCAATGGCATACCACCTAGGAGGACCACACCTAGTAAAACACTGTGGTGTTCAAACCAATCCTTGGATTGTTGACTGCTTTACCTTTACTTTTCCCAAAGAGTTATGAAAATACATCTCATAGTCTTATAGCTTCAAGCTGATGCTAATTCTTGTATTATTGAATTTTGATCTTGTTTTCTTATTGTTGTCTTCATTTTATACTTACCTAGCTGAGAACCCAGTGTTGCCCGAGTATTTATTTATTCAGTCTTTCTCATGCTTTTGTCCATCTCCTACTCTCCCTGTTCATGTCCTACTCCATATGTCTAAGAAAAAGTAAATGCATATAATTACACCCAGTGGTGCAGCCAGGATTTGGTTCTGGGGGAGGGGGGCCTAATTTTTTTAAACTAAAGCCTTTCGAATATATTCCTCTATGACTTATTTTTACACTTTTTATAATTTAACCAATTATACTACAAAAACAATGGCACAAGAAATAAAATGAGTAGGTTCACATTAATCTGAAAGTGTAAGAGGAGCAACGTGGTGGAAATGGAGTGTATGTAATCAGCTCGTAAAATAATTCAGCAGCTTCTATGTTGCTAACAAAAGAGAAAGGTCTTTACAGCTTAATTAATATGAGACTCTATGTGTGAAAATTGAACAAAGATAACACTATTATTGTTCATAAGATTCCACTCGGTGGCACCGCTGACCTGCTAAGCAGCAGGTCACCACATATGAACAATTGGCTCATAACTTCAGCATAGCAGTAACAATAACGGCAGCATCAAAGCTGGTCGCGGCAGCATTAAAACTGCTCACAGTAACAACAGCACACCTTCTTAGTGGCGGCATCATGTTGGTGACCCACTGTCACATTCAATTGTGCTTGGCAAATTATATTTACATTGTGATTTATTACATGTGTACTATTTCAAATTTCCGATGCTGACCTGTTTAAAAAATAAATTAAAAAATGAAAACAATAACAAATATTAAAATTAAATAATCTTTGGGAGGTGCCGGGTGGGGGGAGGGGGAGGGGCTTCAGTCCCATTAGGGCCCCTCCATCCCCTGTGGCTGTGCCACTGATTATGCCCATAACCTTTAAAAAAGTGCAAGCACTATGTTGACAAAGTTTCATCACAATCAGATGAATGCTACAGCAGTGTATAAAATGTGAACACACAAATAAGCACACATTCATTTTTTATACATTTGATTATGTAGTCTATGGACTGAAGCCTACAACAACATTCTTAATTTTAAGTATCAATACTCAGGAAATGAAACTGTGATTGTTGAGTAACAAGGCAGTATAAACAGACAGTTGTTTATTGTAATTTAGTTTTTGATAATTGTATTTTATATAACACCTTATTTTTGTAAATTTCAAGTATGGTACAAATTTGCAACAATGGGTAATTTGTGAGAATCTTAAATGAAAAATAAACCAACCACTCTCTTTCTGATACTGTATAAGTTGCCACCCTAAAACTAACGATTTTAACTTGTTATACTGTCTGATGTTATCCAAAGTGAAATATGGTGGTTCAAAATGTAAATAAGAAGTCTCTTTTGAAAAGTGATTTATTTGTGAAAGAAGAAACACTTACACAAAGTTAGTACATTGCAACTTCCACCTCCTATTACCCACTAGGCCGTATTATTAGATGTCTTCTAATTTACAGAGACCTGTTCTTTAAGACATCCCACAATTAAGTTGGACATTATAGGTGGGAACAACATTGCAATCCTGGCTGGCTGTAAATTTCAAACATTGGATGCAGTTAAATGACAAGTCATACACTTCCACATATTTTGTATTTCATTTATTGATCATCTTTCTGTAGTTTATAGACCTTTTCTAAGAGATAATGTCAACACATCTCTGTACAGTACCACCCAGTTAAACAGTGCTTTTAACTTAGGCTGCATGTCTTTCAAGACCATAAATACAGTATTAATCAGAGAAACATTTTATTAATAACATTTAGTTTAAACATTTTACTTATGTTCAGAGACTGCCAATAAACTTTAAGAGTTTCATTATACAATATTTAATACTTTTAGTACATTATAACTCATTCTAATATTAAATATTTATTATTTAATATGATTGGCATTTCAGTAGGGCTATGTAGTGTAACAAGAGTCACTACATGTCTCAACCTCGAATGAAGATAATCAAATCATTTATTTATGAGGTATTACCATGGGGCCTTTAATGCTTGAAACTGCCCAGGAAACTCTGTCTTTGTAGGTTCCCGGAAAACACAAAGTATATGAACTGCTACATCTAAGAAGCTCTAAGATGTGAAACACAAAAAATGTATTGTTCAAGCTATGTGTTCTGTAAGATTATTCTGTATTATCACTTTTACATTTGTCTTCATAATAATAACAATAATAATAATAATAAAGATTTTATGTCTTTAGGCCATTATAGCAATAGACAATGTCAAATGAAAATACATTTAATAATACAGTGTGGTAAAGTATTGACTAATTAGCATGTTTTAGTTTATACTACAACAATGAACAGTATGTCAGCTATTGGATTACTAATTTTTTACAGTTGAAGAATTCTTTAATGTCATAGAATGTGGGCAGCTTACCATTCATGCAGTCTTTCTTTGAATGTTAGTACAGTAACATCCTGTATAGCATGTGGCAACTTATTAAATAGTTTGTGCCTTATGACGTCATAGCTATTTATTGATTTTGGCAGCCTGTGGTAAGGCAAACATATGTATTTGATGCTTCTTGTATTGTAGCAAGTACATTTTCTCTGTGTTTCACATCTTGTAAGTTCTTCTTCGTATAGATTAAGACACAGTATATATACATGTTTATTACTATCATAATTTTTGTTCAGTAAACAACAGTCTGCAGTAAGCCTTTTGTGATGAATTTGTAATTATCCAAATCGCTTCCTTCTGCAGTATTAGTATGTCCTGTATATGGCTACAATTACCCCACAAGATAATGCCATAGGTTAATATACTTTGGAAAAATGTGAAGTAAGATGACCTGACATATGTTTCATGTACACAATTTTTAAGTTGTCTTAATAAATAAATTACTGTAGATAGCTTAGCGATAATATAATTTATTTGTTGGCCCCAGGATAACTTATCATCTAAATAAACCCTAGTAGCTTAACAGAACTGGGGTCAACCGATAGTGGCCTGTCTCTTAAAGTGAAGAGAATCTGCTGAGTTTTGTTTTCGTTAAGTAAGAATCCATTTACTCTGAACGAGTGTGCTGTGTGAGAACATGTATTTTCAGTATAGGTTTAAAGTCACAAAGATTGTTACTGCTATGTAGAAAAGTAGTATCATCTACATATAATACAATGGTGGATCTAATAAATGACGGCAGTTCATTGATCATTATCAGGAACAGGAAGGGGCCCAGTACAGGTCCCTGAGGCACACCTACTTTAACAATTTCTATGTTTGACATTTCTTTGCCAACACAAACTACCTGTTTATGGTTTTTTAAACAGGATTTTAAGGTTTCCTTTGATGCCATAGAATTCCATTTTTTCTAGTAGTGCTGTGTGCTCAACACAATCAAAGGCCTTGCTTAGGTCACAAAATGAGACCTGCGTAAAGTCTTTGTCCTCAGAAACTTGGAGGATATATCTGACTACAGTGCCAATTGCATCAACAGTCAACAGCTTCTTCCTAAACCCATATTGTGCACCATAAACTGTTCCTAGATTTTCAAAATGAGTTGATAATTGTTGGTATATGATAAATTCTATTACCTTGGAGAGTGCAAGTACTATATAAATTGGTCTTTTACTAGACAGAGAGTGTTTATCACTCTGTTTGTATACTGGAACTATCCTAGACAGTTTTAGTTCATCAGGAAAGTATCCCTCAAGTAAGCAGTTGTTTGTGCAATGGGTTATGCAATCACTCACTTTTTTTAACAGGTTGCATGATGTCATATATATCTAAACCGTTTGATGATTTCAGTAGTTTTATGACCCTTCGTACAAATCCAAGTAATAATTCGGAGAAGGTTAGCATACTTGTATTTAGTGGTTTGGTACAAAACTTTTGAGAGAGTAGCTCTGATGGACTAATGCTTGGTTTGATAGTAGTATCACCTATTTCTTTCATTGAGTTAATAAAAAAAAACATTAAGTGTTTGTGGTGGGATATTATTTTTTCTTTTTTAGTATTTGTGGCAGCACTGTTAATTATTTTCTAAGCAGTTTTGCATTTATTGGTGGAATACTGAATAATTTGGACATTTTAGGTCTTTTTAGTTAGCAAGATGGCTTTTTTGTACTCATTCCTGCATTCAACATAAGAGGAAAGTCAGTTAATTTTCCATACCTAGCATTGTAATAATATGGAATAAAACTTTGAAATGAATTCAGAGTACAAAGAAGTTATTAATTCTATAAAATGATATAATAACTGAATCTTCAGAAGAGTGAAGTTCAACATTAGGTGTTGCAGAAATATCATTATGAAAACAGACTAGCTGGTCCTGTCATTAATAAAAACATCTGGGCTTCTAAAATTTGAACAAGCAATCTGTTCATAACAAACATCAAGTGTGGTGTCTAAGCAAACTTCACGGTTGAGACATCACATAAGTTCCTTATAAATGTATTTGCAATCTGTATTATCTGAACCCAATCAATATTAAATCATTGAATATGTAACTGACAGATGCCACTCATAAAGTGATTGAGAGTAAGAGTTGACTTGAGTGCTCTAAGACATCCCACCTAGGTGTTTGTGACAGGGTAGTAGTCAGACAGTGAAAATAAATCCCACTGAACACATTTCTCACTTCACATCCTCACACAGGGTTTACAGTCACCATGGAAATTGGCAGACATATGCAATTTTTTATAAACGGATATAGAAGGAAGAGGCAGAGAACAGAGAGAGGAAAAGAAGATGTACAGAGATGAGGGGAGGAGACTGGCCAAGAGAGAGGGGGGGAGGAAATGCACACGCCAGTGCACTAAATGTTGGGATGGACGATTTGATTGAGATGGTAGATATGTTGAGGTGATACATGTGATGTGAAGCTGCTGCAGCCAATAACTGCCTGCTCTGCATTTCATCAGAACTGTGTCCTTCAGCGTCGTTCAGAAACAAAAATGTTTTGTAATGATAATGATGTCAGTTGTAGCATCTCCGTATAACTACATCAGCCTTTCATGAGTGCAGTTGGGTGGTCCACTGATTGCAATAAGAATTCCTGTCACCGAATGTTGGGTATTTTCTAAACTTCTACAGTGTTGCCATCTTTTGGTAGATAATGTTGTTATTTGAGTGAACTGTAGGAGACAATTTGTGAAAGTGGATGAAATTCATGATTATTATACTATGTAGGTGTTGAAGCATGCCCAAATGAAGGCATCACTTTCTGAGTAGTCTTTGTAAATTAAATTAATTAATTGTAAATAAATTAATTGTATTAATTATATGGCCTCTTTCTAGATTTGAACACAATCAAATTCAAAGCTACTGACACTACTGTTAATTTCTCATGAAATAGCCTTACTTGCTCTCTAGTTACTTTGTTTTGTGCCTTCTTTTATTTATTTATTTTGCTTAGCCAAATTTATTGTAATTATATATATTTCGTTTTCTTTAGTTTATAACTCAGAAAGATTTCATTCTGAAAGTTAAAGATTTTACCATAGAATTTTTGTTCCATAATGGTCATGAAAATATTCTGATATGATTTGATGTATTCCTTTTCACTGACTGACTTTCAGTTTCCTGTTATGATTGGCAGCTTTTGGTTTAGTATAGCTCATACATGAGAAGGTCCACATATTTAGTATTTTAAGACTTTGTGTATTATTTAGAAAGTCATTTTCTGAACTACTTCTAGGTGGAAGAGTACAGCAATCGTGTTGCAAGTGTATTTGCAAGTCTTGGATTCAAGAAAGGAGATGCAGTTGCTGTCTTCCTAGAAAATAGACCAGAATTTGTCTGCTTGTGGCTTGGTCTCTCGAAATTAGGTGTTATTGCACCTCTCATAAACTACAACTTGCGTCAGTACCCTTTGGTGCATTCAATAAAGGCCTCAAACTGCAAAGCAGTCATATTTCAGAGAGAACTCACATCAGGTATGTATATAACAGTTTTTTTTTTTACCAAAGCTAAATAATTACAGTTAAAAATAATTAATAAGAGAATGAGAATATTACATTAGAACGAAATTAAATCAGCTTGTAATTTTATAAATATATATAAAATATGTAGATCAGCAAATGTTTTATAGTAAAAAGAATGATATGACTCAGTAACTGATTTTAAAAAAATATTAATAACAAGAATTATATTATTTCAACACTGTATATTAACTTTTCGTTATAGTTACACTATAAGCTTATTTGGACTTAGAAGTCATCTTCAGGTTGTTTATTAAACTTAAGGGACTTAACTCTGGGGTCATCAGTCTCGAAACTTACAAACTACTTATGAACTACCTAATACTAAAGACTACAGGGGGATTAGAACCCCCAACCACAGCAGCAGTGCAGACTGTGACTGGCGCACTGCAGACCACTCTGCCACTGTGGCCAGCCAGCTTCAGGTGTTGTGTTATGCCTGCAATACATAAGTTTTCATAACATTTTGTATTATGCAGCATACTTGCTTTATACAGAGGGAAATGAAATAATACATACCACATTCTGTTAAGCTGTACATTTTGGTCTTATTGGGGCATGATTTCTTTTTTTATATAATATTAATACCACGTAACTTATAATATTATCCTGTCATACGAGATGTTTATGAAGTTACAGATTTTGACATTTATGTGACAGCTCTCCAGAGATGTTGTATGCTTACATTATTTGCACAGAGAATATATATCTAAGATTGTCAAGAAATAGATTATATGATTGTTTTGTGAGTGTGGTATCGATTCTGTGCATTTGAGGGAAAGCTTTTATTTGAAATTAAATGTAATTATGTTATATTGGGTTTATTTGTCTTTGATAATTTTTTGGTATATTTTTATCTCAGACCAGCAATGGGATTGTCTCTTTGGTTAATCATTACTGGTAATATTGTTATTGCACTATTATCTATGATAGGCAGTGGGATTGTTTATCCATTGTCATGCACTAGAATATGAATAAAATTATTGAACAAATTTTTATGCCTGAAATCCATTTGATTGTTTAGCAAATTAGTTGTGTTGTTAATTGCGTGTGTGCATACTAATTTGCTAAACAAACAAACAGATTTCAGGCATAAAAATTATTTTGATAATTTTATTCATATTCTAGTGTATGACAACTGATAAACAATCCCACTGCTGATCATAGATAATTGTGCAAGCACAAAATTACCAGTAATGATTAACCAAAAAGACAATCCCATCATTGATCTGAGATAAAAATATACCAACAAAATTTTCAAACACGAATAAACCCAACATAACATAATTTCCTTTAATTTCAAATAAATCTTTCCCTCAAATGCACAGAATCGATACCACACTCACAAAATGATCATATAACCTATCTCTTGACACTCATAGATATATATTCTCTGTGCAAATAATGTAAAAATACAACATCTCTGGAGAGCTGTCTAATAAATGTCAAAATCCGTAACATCATAAACATCTCGTATGACAGGATAATATTATAAGTTACATTATATTAAAAAAGAAATCATGTCACAATAAGACCAAAATGTGCAGCTTAACAGAATGTGGCCTGTACCATTTCATTTCCCTCTGTATAAAACAAGTATGTTGCATAGTACAAAATGTTATGAAAACTTATGATTGCAGGCGTAACACCTGAAGATGACTTCTAAGTCGAAATAAGCTTATAGTGTAACTATAACGAGCAGTAAATATCCAGTGTTGAAACTATATAATTCGTATTATTAATATGTTGATGTACGACATCACTAACACTGTGGGACCTGCAGATAAAAGTGATTTAAAAAAAGTTTGTTTTCATTTACTAACAAGTGTGTAAAGTTGAAATTGAAACAACATATATAATTGAGGTAGTCCTATATCGAACAAATAAAATCTATTTCATATCAGGTAGTTCTAATTTTTGTGTGAAAACCAGTTTTAAGGAAGATGAATGGAAGATTCAGATATGATTTGGTTATCACTACTATCATCTGACAATATTAATTTACCCAGACCACTTGAGGAGGCAGGGCTAAGAGCCACTGTATGTTACCCAATGGTATACATCAGCAACAAACATATAGGTTCAAAAATGCTGCCAAATTTTCTTAATTGTAGCTTATTGCGTCAGTGTTTTAATTTATATACAAGTAGACAGAGAACAGACATAGAATAAACTCAGAAGTGCACTGATAGGATTGTAAAAAAAATCAGTTTGGCCCATACAAAATGTTAACGGAAATCTTTTAGGAATTACAATCAGAATCATTGCGAGTAATACAATGTAGTTTTCACAAAACCCTGCTAGATAAATTTAGAGAACAAGTAATCAAAGTAATAGTGTGACATTGTTGCTACCATTGCATTATAAGGTGCAGATCATAAGAATTGAAGATTAGGATGTGTACTATAGCTTATAACGAGTCATTTTCCCCTCACTCAATAAACAAATAGAAGAGGACATCAAATCAATAATATTCCTATGAAGTACCTTTATATTATGTGCACTGTAGGTGCCTTACAGAGTGTAGATAATAGGGGTCAATATAAATGTAAATACAATACATTATCTGTAATCAGTATCTAGACTTACCAAGCTTTGAATAATTGAAATTGTTGTTTGGGAACAACCTCTTAGATTGTTAAAGCATAAGAACACTTTTATTTTCTAGCTATCAAGGACATAAAGGAGAGCTTGCCACCCAGTGTACAGCTTTACCAGTGGTATAGTGGGTCAGTTAATAGTGAGGTATCTGCTGATCTTGGGGAGAAAGATCTCCCTCAACTGTTGGCAGCAGCCTCGCCCACACCAACCACTGTGGTAGATAAGCCAGCTTATGATGATCCCCTCCTGTACATTTACACCTCAGGGACTACTGGGCTTCCCAAAGCTGCTGTTATTAGCCATGCAAGGTAAATAGTTACATTAAATTCACATACCTTTAGAATTAACATAGGTCAAAGAACACACTTAAGTACACCTAACGACAAGCTGATCTACATACAGTATATAACTAGTTTGTGAATAAAACCATCCAGATACAGCATGTTAGTGAGAAGGTTCTGAGTTTATAAATTTAAGCTTGAGACATTCTCACTACTGTTACACATTAGCACAGAGCCAAGCTAGGTTTATAAAACTTATGTACAGTACAAAATAAATTAGATTAGTTTCCTTTCCACTGTATATGCCATTAAATGTTTAAAAAAGAGAAACAACAACTGTAAAACACTCAATAAGCTGAACTAGTAAATAATGTTGTCTTAGATGTGTTCTATATTCTTGAATATGTGATATGGGGAACAATTCAGTGGAATTGCTTCTCCTGTAGAGAAACTTTGGTGTTTGGGGATAACTGGGGGTTACTATCTCAATTAAACTCTTATATTATTAGCATGATAGTTTATTACCTTACACACTAGATACAAAGCACGAACTTCGGCAGCCACACTGTATCATCTCAGAGCATGATGAAGTCACAGGTCACTAACACGTGCGGGACCCTAGAATAGAGGAGTGACTTAGAGGAGGATGGGGGGATGATTTTGACACAATGTGGGCAGACATGGTCAAAGAGGTTTGGTAGCACTGCGACCGGTGAATGTGAGGTCAGGCTGGCCAACTCCCCCAGCAAGACGCAAGTCTTCCTTGTAGGATGATCGGAGCCCAAGGAGAACAAAGGGAATAGCTTCAGTCCACAGTGTGAAGTTGCAGTAGAGGGCTGCTTTGAGAGTTCAATGCAACTACTCCACCAAGCCATTGCTTTGTTGTTGGTAGGCAGTGGTGTGAATGTGTTGAATTCTGCACAACACACAAATGCTATTGAAGAGTGATGACTTGAATTTCCAGCCTTGATCAATGTTGATAACCGAGTGGCAGCCAAATCACAAAATCCATGAATGGATGAATACATGCGCAACAGTTTCTGTGGTAACGTTGATTAATGAGATGGCCTCAAACAATCACGTGGTGTTGTCAGTAGCTGAAAGAATATAACAGAAGCAGAAGGTTTCCGAGTGGTGATGCAGTAGCGCCAGTGGCTGTCTACTCGAGTGAGGGAGATATTGTTGAGCATGTGGAAGATGGCTTCTGAGAAGAGAGGGGGACATGTGAAACAAGTGAATGTGGAGCAGCCGAAGTATTGTGAGCATGCACTGACTTAGCTGGGTGTGTGACATGTGCTCAAGCATAAGTCTGTTGACCATAGGTCAAAATAATCTTGTCCATATAGTTTGCCACAGTGATGTGACAGGGTGAGGGCGTGCATGGTGGAGAAGTTATAGTTCCGGATATGGAACTGACAGATGGCACAGGGAATCTTGAAAATATGTGCGGGCATGACATCACTGACAACAGTCACGGTGGGGCACAAGTACTAACCTGATAGCAACTGTCTGGAGAATTCTTGAACAGTGCCTTGATCTCCTGTAACACGGAGGCAAGTTGTTGCTTCTGTGGTGTCCAAAGAATGGGCATCGTCATCTCTGTAATGCCATAGATGAAGCACTTGTTTATGTTCTGCAAGCCACTTATTCATAAAATGATCAAGCTGTTCAGCAGTTCCGAGGCACTCACAGATTAGCATCAGATGTATGGGCAGCTCGGTACTGTTAGTGTTCGATGGAGCACATGAGAAATGTGTTTCTGAAGGATGATGATATACTGAATGGTATTTGCCTATTGACATGGACATAGGAAGGAGTGACATGTCCACACACATGAACACTAGAAAACATGTTCTGGTGGCACAGTTAAGAAGATACACGCAACCACTGATTTTCGTGCAGTCACCCACTGAATGAAGAGTATGTGGGCAGCTGTTCTTGTAGCCACAAGAGGTGGTGCCTAAACCATCTTGTTACTGGTGTGTGGGTGGCAACACGTTGAGCGACACTTCTTGGCAGCATCACCAAATCTATTGTGGTAGTAGCAGAACAGGTAGTGGGTTGTTTGGTCCAGCACCAGTGATAAAGGAGGCAGCAAAGCAGGAACTTGGATGGCATGAGTGTAGGGCTTGACCTGTTGTGTGCAACATCCACATTGCATGTGTGCCCTCGACCAATAGTGGGATGATGAGGTATGGTGTGGGGTGAAGATTCAGTTTTCTTGAGACAAGCTTGACGTAGGTGGGCCCTGTGGACCCTGTGTTTGACCCTGGTGTGCTCATTGGACAACTGGAGCATATTGTACATCAGTTCAGTTTAGACGGCAAGTGGTAGCTTGCTGGACCAAACCACCATCAGAGTAAAGTCGGACATGTCATGCTCATTCACGAGCAGTTGAAGGTGGTGTCACATCTAAGAAGGTTTCCTGTCACCAAGGTGTTCCCCATGCAGGATGTATCTGGTAGTTTCATCTGGTGTACGGGAAGTGTGCTTGAAGATGGTGTGCTTGGCGATGGTGTTGCGGTCAGAGGTCAGCGGTGAGATCACCAAGTCACAGACCAGGTTGACATGTTCATGGAGATGGATTATCAGGCACAAGTATCTAGCTTCAATGTCCAGAGAATAGTGGTAGAAGATCTGTTCAGGCAGTGCAAACCATGTGGCTGGCACATCAAATAAAAACACTGGCAGTTTAGGTAGTTAACCCGGTAGTGGTGAAGGCAGTAAATACGATGTCTCGAGCTGTATCTCAGTGATAGCAGCACCACTGGACACCTGTTGTGGTAGAGCATGGAATGCATGCGATGTGGCAGGGGTCCCTAGTGGGACTGAAAACTCGAGGGTTTTTTGCACCGGCACAATGCATCGAAATGACACGGAATCAAGTGCAGGGTGAGGCAGCTGGAGATAATAGTTGTGTGACTGTGTTGTACACCTGTGAGATTGCATGAATGTTCTATTTTCTGAAAAAGACCATGACCAATAGCTTATGTATTGTCAGTGTGTGTCATTTTTTATGTGCCTGTCACAGCTCATTGTTGTGTTTTTTCTGTGGTTGCACATAATATTTTGGCAAGAAAAACTGGTGCAGAAGCCACGACAACACTTCAGACAAATGAAAAAAGCAAATAACAACACTAAGGGTCACCAGCATGGAAATAACTGGGTTTATTACCTCAATTAAACCACGCATACTGTTAGCATGATATTTTATTACTTTACGAATTAGATACAAAGTACAGACTGAAGTGATTCAAATTGTTGTTAAACTCTGCTTCCAACCATACTGTTTTAGTTTTTGCAAGATATCACCAAATAACTTCGGTTAAATTTGGTTTCCTTTCACAATTAGAATTTGATCTTCATCTCTAACTGATAAGAATTTAAACTAATTTCTTCCTCTTGTGGAGGAAAAATAAAATAAGTTAATTTGTGAGCACTGTAGTCTGTTTATGATTTTTTTTTTCCCATGAACACACACTTTTCTGATATTCTGCCATATTAAAATAAATGTATGTTTACAATGGATTATATTTTTCAGGTTTGAGTTTATTGCTGCTGCTATAAGCTGGCTAGCTGGATTTAAATACTCAGATCGCTTCTACACTCCTCTTCCATTATACCACACTGCAGGTGGAGTGATGACCATTGGCCAAGCACTTCTATATGGGTGCACTGTTGTTATACGTAAAAAATTCTCTGCATCAGCATACTTTTCTGATGTCAAGAAATACAAGTGCACGGTATGTTTACAACATTACTGTAAATACTTTCATACATTCAAAAATGTCAATAAGAAACATAGTTAGCTCTTTTGTAGGCATATTATTTTATGGTGACTCAAGGAAGAGAATTTTTTAGTGTTGAATTAAAATGGTGATCAATTTATTAAATTTTATTTATTTTATTTTCTATTTATTTATTTCAATCTATAAACTCTGGTGGCATATTTATCAGCACAGCACTTTTGTGAGCTTTACACTTCAGTGGTAAATGGATTTCCCATTTCCCTTTTGTAAGCTGTAATGTGTTACCATTACATGTGTAAAAACTAAAAACCATAATATCCTTCATTTCACTTTATTTCAAAAATATTTATATTTAATGTTTACATATAATATTTCTTTCTCAACCAAATGTTCAAATGATCATCACAATCTCTTCCATCACTAGTTGTGAATTCTGTTGAAACTGGTTGCTGTAGCAGTTTCCATACACTGGTCTGGTGAACTTCCATGAAATGTGAGGCACATATAGAGGTGGTAAGACATATTCCCAGAGGCTTTGGGGTACCCCTAAGTTGGTGGTAAGTATACTTCCTAAGGATCACAAAAGACATTGCAGAACATGTTCCCAAAGTGCCTTTCAGGATCAACTTTGGTGGTAAGCATACTTTCCACGAATCCCAGGAACAATGTTATTTGATGGGATACCTACTTCCCACAGCTCTAGAAACTGTATTTCACAACAAACAGAAACCAGAGCTAGTGCAGCAGACTGCCACTAGCGGCCAGGAGCTTACAAAAGTGGTAACTTGTATTCAAATGAATGGAGTAGAGCAATACCACTAGTGGGAAGTATATCCCCCATGGCCTACAAAAGGGTTAAATTATTGTTTGAGGGACTAAAAATTTATTTCTTATGAACTATGAGTACAGAAAGCTACAGAAACTTAAAAGTAGGGGCAGCAATGATATTTCCACTAGTCCTTTTACAAAATTTGTAGTAATGTGCTACAGGCATGCAATTTAACACTAGAAGGCTTAGGGTGCCCTATGTTATTCTTGGCTATCTTTGTCATAAAACAATTAGAATGTGTTGCTTGTGTTGATCAGTATGGAGAGAAAATGCTTTTCTTTCCTCCTACTGATTGGAATTGTGGATCAGTTGGTTCTCTGCCATGCCAGAACAATCTCTAGGAAACAAAAATTATAATCATGTGTACTGACTGTCATCCAAAATTCAACACTAGGAAGGACAGGAGGTATCACTGCCAAATTTATTTTGAAGAAAACACACTGAGAAGTGAGTAAGGTGAGGAAATTGGTATTGAGATAGCATCACAGATGGCTATAAGTGCTACTACATGCCTCTGTATTGAATTAAGGATGCTCTGGAGATTTTGTTTTCACATATTGCTAAAGTTGGTCTGGTGTAGCAACAAGTGCTGTATCTTTGGTCAGCCATTAGCAGTAATCAACCAGACAATAGGTGAGTGATTGGGAGAACAGGGAGTCAGCAATGTTATTCGATGATGACAAAGCAGTCTTGAACATAGAATTCCAAATTTGGTTGTCCATTATCCTGTTGCAATATGAATGTTGGTAAACTCCAAAGGTATGGGAGGATGGCAGACTCCAAGACTTCATAGAGGTAATACTAGCTGATTAGTGTATTGGTAGAGCATACCAGGGGTGCAAGATTGGAATTTTGATTGGATTCCACCTCAAACCATATTAGCAGTATGAAAAAAGTTAAACAGTCTCTCACCACAGTGTCTCTATAGTTTCCTCTAGTCATTATCGTAGTGCCGGCAGAATCAGATAATCAGATTCATCAGTAAAAACAATGTTGTTCCAAGCCTCATTTTTGCCAGCACTACTACAGCATTGAGATTAGAGTCTGAAGATCCTTTGGTAAGAGACCATTGAACTATCGCTTTATGCATAACCATACTGATCCTACTTCTGATATTAACACAGCTGCCAACTATTATGGATTGTCCATCTTACTTTTAGTGGCCATTAACGGCTTAGTGACAGTGGTAGGGCAATCAGTATCCCCTTCCCTTTATGCTGAAGCTCTCCATCATCAGTTCTTCGTGGTCATAGCTACTTTTCCTGGATATGACCTGGTCTACACAGATGGTTCAAGGGTTGAGGGTCATGTTGGTTTAGCATTTGTTCATGACGACCAGGCTGAAAAGTGCTCTCTGCCAAATGGCTGCAGTGTTAATACCACAGAGCTGGTGCCATTTCCCGAGCTCTTGGCATGTCCGGTCCTGCTCAGGTGAGTCTTTCCTTATCTGCAGTGACTCCCTGAGTAGCCTTCAGAGCTGCTATCTGCGTTCTCCTCTGGTGTTAGGAATACAGGAGACCTTTCTGCTGTTGACCGGTCTGATCAATCAGTGGTGTTCCTCTAGTCTTTGGGCCATGTCAGTATCCCTGGCAATGAATGTGCCAACAGTCTTGCAAAACAGACTGTCGATGAGTCCATTCTGGAGATCAGCTTTCCATCTTCTGATCTCCAGTCAGTACTGCACTGTCAGGTTAGTGAGCTGTGGGATAAGGAGTGGCATACCCTGACCAAGTCCAACAAACTCTGAGGAGTAAGGAGACCATGGCTGTGTGGCGCTACTCTCTGCGGGCCTTTCTCTGTAGTCCTGTGCCACCTCCACATTGGTCATACTTGGGCCACCTCCTCTGTGGTGAGGACTCACCCCAGTGTCAATGTGGCTCCTGCCTGATGGTAGCACACACCTTGCCAGACTGCCCTATTTTAGCCACTTTGTGGTGGAGTTTTAATTTGCTTGCAGTTTTATCAGATGTTTTACATGACAAAGCCACAATGGCTGATTCAGTTTTCAGTTTTAAGTTTTATTCGTGCCAGGGTTTTTTATCATGCTCTGTGACCTCCACCTCAGTCCATTGTCCATGTTCCTCTTGTCTTGTGTCCTCCAATTAGAGATTTACTTGGGGTGCCGCATGACTGACCCTTCCTCTTTTTAATCTCATGGTCGGTCAACCACAGACATTGGTTTTATCGTTTTCTTTCTTTTCATTGTTTGTTGTTCCTGTGTGATTGTCTAATTTCATGTTGTCTCTTGTTGACTTCATTGTCCTTTTACCGGCGCAGTGGGATATTCCTCCCCTTTGCTATTTTAAAACCTGGGCTCTCCACATGTATGCCTTTTCTTGTGCTCCCCAGTGGTGTAATGGGGCACTGATGACCTTTGCAGTCTTGTCCCCCTAAAACAATCAATTAACAACAACAATAAACACACGTAGGCAAACATACTGTACAGCTTTCTACAGTGTGTCTACCCAGGTGTGTTTAAGTTTGTGTATATGTGTGGGTGTGTGTATTTGTTACTCTCCTTTTTTTCTCCCCCAAGGTAAGTCTTTCCTCTCCCAGGATTGGAATGGCTCCTTACACACTCCCTTAAAACCCTTATAATTTCCTTTTCCCTCTCCTTTCCTTCTGCCTGAAGAAGCAGCTAGGCTGTGAAAGCTAGCGTTTATGTATGTATATGTGTATGAGTGTGTTTTATTTATTTGTGTTACTATCACTACCTATGCTCCTTCGCATTGTAAGTAATCTTCATCTACTTTTTATATATATTTTTTCCTGCTAGGAATTTTCCATATATATATATATATATATATATATATATAAAATACGAATATTAAGACGAAAAATTCCTAGCAGGAAAAATAAAATATAAAAAATAGACGAAGATTACTCACCAGGCGAAGGAGCACAGGTGTGACAGCATCACAAATAAATAAATGAATACACACACACACACAACACAATCGCAAGCTTTCGCAACCCAGTTGCGTCTTCAGGCAGTAGGGAAGGAGAGGGAAAAGGAAATGATGAGGGTTTTAAGGAAGGGGGTAAGGAGCCATTCCAATCCCGGGAGAGGAAAGACTTACCTTGGGGGGAAAAATGGAGGGTAAACAAATGCACACATGCCCACACATTCACACAGACACAAGTACACCTAGGCAGACATACTGTAGAAAGCAAAGAAGTTAAGTTATAGAAGTTAAGAAGTTAGACAGAGATACCACTTGAGGCAGAGGCTCTGTCCAGAGAACTGATGCAAAGATGTTAAGAAGGTGGGTGGGAATTCAAATTTAGCGGAGGTTGAGACCAGGTGGGCAACGGGAAGAGAGAATATGCTGAAGGGCTAGTTCCCATCTCCGGAGTTCTGAAGGATTGGTGTTAGTGTGAAGTATCCAGATAACCCGGACGGTGTAGCACTGTGCCAAGATGTGCTGGCCGTGCACCAATGCGTGTTTAGCCACAGGGTGATCCTCGTTACCAACAAACACTGTCTGCCTGTGTCCATTCATGCGAATGGACAGTTTGTTGCTGGTCATTCCCACATAGAACGCTTCACAGTGCAGGCATGTCAGTTGGTAGATCACGTGGGTACTATCGCAAGTGGCTCTGCCTTTGATCGTGTACACCTTCCGGGTTACGGGACTGGAGTAAGTGGTGGTGGAAGGGTGCATAGGGCAGGTTTTACAACGGGGGCGGTTACAAGGGTAGGAGCCAGAAGGTAGGGAAGCTGGTTTGGGGATTTCATAGGGGTGGACTAGGAGGTTACGGAGGTTAGGTGGGCGACGGAAAGACACTCTCGGTGGAGTAGGAAGGATGTCATGAAGGACGGATCTCATTTCGGGGCAGGATTTAAGGAAGTCGTATCCTTGCTGGAGAGCCACATTTAGAGTCCGCTCCAGTCCCGGAAAGTATCCGGTGACAAGAGGGGCACTTCTGGGATTCTTCTGTTGAAGGTTCTGAATTTGGGGGGATGAGGTAGTAGCTCTGGCAATTTGTTTCTCTACCAGATTAGGAGGATAGCCGCGGGATGTGAAAGCTGTTAATAGGTTGTTGGAGTACTGGTTCAGAGCTTCAGGACTGGAGCAGACTCGTTTGCCACGAAGACCTAAGCTGTAAGGAAGGGAACGTTTGATATGGAATGGATGACAGCTGTCATAATGCAGGTACTGTTGTTTATTGGTAGGTTTGATGTGGACGGATGTGTGGAGTTGGCCGTTGGACAGATGGAGGTCGACATCGAGGAATGTGGCATGGGATTTGGAATAGGACCAGGTGAATTTGATGGGACCAAAGGAGTTGAGGTTGAAGAGGAAATTCTGGAGTTCTTCTTCACTGTGTGTCCAGATCATGAAGATATCATCAATGAATCTGTACCACACTTTGGGTTGACAGGCTTGGGTATCCAGGAAGGCTTCCTCTAAGCGTCCCATGAATAAGTTTGCGTACGAGGGGGCCATCCTGGTTCCCATGGCTGTTCCCTTTAGTTGTTGGTATGTCTGGCCCTCAAAAGTGAAGAAGTTGTGGGTTAGGATGAAGCTGGCTAGGGTATTAAGGAAAGAGGTTTTAGGTAGGGAAGTGGGTGGTCGGCGTGAAAGGAAATACTCCATCGCAGCAAGGCCCTGGGTATGTGGGATATTTGTGTATAGGGAAGTGGCATCAATGGTTACAAGGATGGTTTCTGGAGGTAACAGGCTGGGTAAGGATTTCAGGCGATCGAGGAAGTGGTTGGTGTCTTTGATGAAGGATGGGAGACTGCACATGATGGGTTGAAGGTGTTGGTCTATGTAGGCAGAGATTCGTTCTGTAGGGGCTTGGTAACCGGCCACAATGGGGCGGCCGGGATGATTGGGTTTGTGAATCTTGGGAAGTAGGTAGAAGGTGGGAGTGCGGGGTGTCGGCGGGGTCATGAGGTTAATGGAGTTAGGTGAAAGGTTTTGTAGGGGGCCTAAGGTTTTGAGGATTCCTTGAAGCTCTGCCTGGACATCGGGAATGGGATTGCCATGAAAGACTTTATATGTGGTACTGTCTGAGAGCTGACGCAGTCCCTCAGCTACATACTCCCGCCGATCAAGTACCACGGTCGTGGATCCCTTGTCGGCTGGGAGAATGATGATGGAATGGTCAGCCTTCAGATCACGGATAGCTCGGGATTCAGCTGCGGTAATGTTGGGAGTAGGATTAAGGTTTCTCAGGAACGACTGGGAGGCAAGGTGGGAAGTAAGGAATTCCTGGAAGGTTTGAAGAGGGTGGTTTTGAGGAAGAGCAGGTGGGTCTCGCTGTGATGGAGGACGGAACTGTTCTAGGCAGGGTTCAATTGGAATGATGTCTTGGGGAGCTGGGTCATAGGGAGTAGGATTATTCTTCTTCGTGCATCAACTCCGCTAATGAACACACCTGTCAACTCCTATCGCTAATCAAAATCCTCAACCTTTCCTCTCCCACATCCACACCTACTGTTCAGAACATCCTCCTTCAGGCCAACTGCAAATTAGAACAATATGCCACCCACCACCTCAAAAAACTATCCAATCTCCTGGTCACCCACCTCCGGAAAGGCAATACTCTCTCCCTCAACAACCTCTCCAATAAACCTCAACCTCCCCTTATTGCACACAAACCCAGTCTCTCCCATCTACTCAATCTCCCACTCCCAACTCCTCTCCCCCCTAAACCTCAAAACTCCAATCTACACAATCCGGAACCACAACATCCTAATTCAGTAATCAACCTCTCCTCCAAACCTCTCTCCCAATCTGAAACCTCTGTCCTATCCAAAGGCCTCACCTTTAGTCCTACTCCCATATTCAACCACACAGCTCTCGTCAAAGATCTACTTTCCTATACTCGTAGTCTTTGCTGGAGATACCACTTTGCCACGAAGAAGAATAATCCTACTCCCTATGACCCAGCTCCCCAAGACATCATTCCAATTGAACCCTGCCTAGAACAGTTCCGTCCTCCATCACAGCGAGACCCACCTGCTCTTCCTCAAAACCACCCTCTTCAAACCTTCCAGGAATTCCTTACTTCCCACCTTGCCTCCCAGTCGTTCCTGAGAAACCTTAATCCTACTCCCAACATTACCGCAGCTGAATCCCGAGCTATCCGTGATCTGAAGGCTGACCATTCCATCATCATTCTCCCAGCCGACAAGGGATCCACGACCGTGGTACTTGATCGGCGGGAGTATGTAGCTGAGGGACTGCGTCAGCTCTCAGACAGTACCACATATAAAGTCTTTCATGGCAATCCCATTCCCGATGTCCAGGCAGAGCTTCAAGGAATCCTCAAAACCTTAGGCCCCCTACAAAACCTTTCACCTAACTCCATTAACCTCATGACCCCGCCGACACCCCGCACTCCCACCTTCTACCTACTTCCCAAGATTCACAAACCCAATCATCCCGGCCGCCCCATTGTGGCCGGTTACCAAGCCCCTACAGAACGAATCTCTGCCTACATAGACCAACACCTTCAACCCATCATGTGCAGTCTCCCATCCTTCATCAAAGACACCAACCACTTCCTCGATCGCCTGAAATCCTTACCCAGCCTGTTACCTCCAGAAACCATCCTTGTAACCATTGATGCCACTTCCCTATACACAAATATCCCACATACCCAGGGCCTTGCTGCGATGGGTATTTCCTTTCACGCCGACCACCCACTTCCCTACCTAAAACCTCTTTCCTTAATACCCTAGCCAGCTTCATCCTAACCCACAACTTCTTCACTTTTGAGGGCCAGACATACCAACAACTAAAGGGAACAGCCATGGGAACCAGGATGGCCCCCTCGTACGCAAACTTATTCATGGGACGCTTAGAGGAAGCCTTCCTGGATACCCAAGCCTGTCAACCCAAAGTGTGGTACAGATTCATTGATGATATCTTCATGATCTGGACACACAGTGAAGAAGAACTCCAGAATTTCCCCTTCAACCTCAACTCCTTTGGTCCCATCAAATTCACCTGGTCCTATTCCAAATCCCATGCCACATTCCTCGATGTCGACCTCCATCTGTCCAACGGCCAACTCCACACATCCGTCCACATCAAACCTACCAATAAACAACAGTACCTGCATTATGACAGCTGTCATCCATTCCATATCAAACGTTCCCTTCCTTACAGCTTAGGTCTTCGTGGCAAACGAGTCTGCTCCAGTCCTGAAGCTCTGAACCAGTACTCCAACAACCTATTAACAGCTTTCACATCCCGCGGCTATCCTCCTAATCTGGTAGAGAAACAAATTGCCAGAGCTACTACCTCATCCCCCCAAATTCAGAACCTTCAACAGAAGAATCCCAGAAGTGCCCCTCTTGTCACCGGATACTTTCCGGGACTGGAGCGGACTCTAAATGTGGCTCTCCAGCAAGGATACGACTTCCTTAAATCCTGCCCCGAAATGAGATCCGTCCTTCATGACATCCTTCCTACTCCACCGAGAGTGTCTTTCCGTCGCCCACCTAACCTCCGTAACCTCCTAGTCCACCCCTATGAAATCCCCAAACCAGCTTCCCTACCTTCTGGCTCCTACCCTTGTAACCGCCCCCGTTGTAAAACCTGCCCTATGCACCCTTCCACCACCACTTACTCCAGTCCCGTAACCCGGAAGGTGTACACGATCAAAGGCAGAGCCACTTGCGATAGTACCCACGTGATCTACCAACTGACATGCCTGCACTGTGAAGCGTTCTATTTGGGAATGACCAGCAACAAACTGTCCATTCGCATGAATGGACACAGGCAGACAGTGTTTGTTGGTAACGAGGATCACCCTGTGGCTAAACACGTATTGGTGCACGGCCAGCACATCTTGGCACAGTGCTACACCGTCCGGGTTATCTGGATACTTCCCACTAACACCAATCCTTCAGAACTCCGGAGATGGGAACTAGCCCTTCAGCATATTCTCTCTTCCCGTTGCCCACCTGGTCTCAACCTCCGCTAAATTTGAATTCCCACCCACCTTCTTAACATCTTTGCATCAGTTCTCTGGACAGAGCCTCTGCCTCAAGTGGTATCTCTGTCTAACTTCTTAACTTCTATAACTTAACTTCTTTGCTTTCTACAGTATGTCTGCCTAGGTGTACTTGTGTCTGTGTGAATGTGTGGGCATGTGTGCATTTGTTTACCCTCCATTTTTCCCCCCAAGGTAAGTCTTTCCTCTCCCGGGATTGGAATGGCTCCTTACCCCCTTCCTTAAAACCCTCATCATTTCCTTTTCCCTCTCCTTCCCTACTGCCTGAAGACGCAACTGGGTTGCGAAAGCTTGCGATTGTGTGTGTGTGTGTGTGTGTGTGTGTGTGTGTATATATATATATATATATATATATATATATATATATATATATATATATTATAGAAGGAGACCTTCCAGGTAGGAAAATGGTATAAAATAAAGATTTTTGACTTACCTAAAGTACAGGCTGGTCGATAGGAACACTAAACACACACAAAAACACACAACCATTCGAGCTTTCGCCACCAGTGGTGGCTTCTTCGGGAAAAAGAGGGAGGAAGGAGAGGAGAAAGGGAAGGATACGGGTTTTAAGGAAGTGGAAAAGGAGCCATTCCAATCCCAGGAGTGGAAGGACTTACCTTAGGGGACAAAAAGGAAGGTAAACAAATACACACACACTCACACATATCCACATCCAAACACACCTAGGCAGACATTTGTAGAAACCAAAGAAACAACTTCTTTGGTTTCTACAAATGTCTGCCTAGGTGTGTTTGGATGTGGATATGTGTGAGTGTGTGTGTATTTGTTTACCTTCCTTTTTGTCCCCTAAGGTAAGTCCTTCCACTCCTGGGATTGGAATGGCTCCTTTTCCACTTCCTTAAAACCCGTATCCTTCCCTTTCTCCTCTCCTTCCTCCCTCTTTTTCCCGAAGAAGCCACCACTGGTGGCGAAAACTCGAATGGTTGTGTGTTTCGTGTTTCTATCGACAAGCCTGTACTTTAGGTAAGTCAAAAATCTTTATTTTATACCATTTTCCCACCTAGAAGGTCTCCTTCTATAATATTATATATATATATATATATATATATATATATATATATATATATATATATATATATATATATATAAAATAGATGAAGTCCACTTACTAGGCGAAGGAGCACAGGCAGTGATAGCAACAAATAAACACACACACACACACACACACACACACACACACACACACACACATACAAACGCAAGCTTTCGCAGCCTAGCTGCTTCGTCAGGCAGAAGGGAAGGAGAGGGAAAAGGAAATAATGAGGGTTTTAAGGGAGTGAATAAGTTGTCATTCCAATCCCGAGACAGGAAAGACTTACCTTGGGGGTAAAAAAGGAAGGTAAACAAATACACACACACCCACACATTTACACAGACGCAAGTACAAATGTGTGGGTGTGTGTGTATTTGTTTACCCTCCTTTTTTACCCCCAAGGTAAGTCTTTCCTGTCCCGGGATTGGAATGACTTCTTACCCACTCCCTTAAAATCCTCATCATTTCCTTTTCCCTCTCCTTCCCTTCTGCCTGACGAAGCAGCTTGGCTGCGAATGCTTGCTTGTGTGTGTTTGTGTGTGTGTGTGTGTGTTTATTTGTTGCTGTCACTGCCTGTGCTCCTTCGCCTGGTAAGTGGGCTTCATCTATTTTTTACGTATATAATGTCTACCTTCATGTGTTAGTGTGTGTATGTGTGTGGGTGTGTGTGTGCGCTTGTTTGTCTTTCCTTTTATTCCCTTAAGGTAAGTCCTTCCACTCCTAGGATTGGAATGACTCCCTTTCCACTTCCTTAAAACCCGTATCCTTCCCTCTCCCCTCCTTTCTTTCTCTTTTCCTGAAGAAGCTACTAGCGGTTGCAAAAGCTTATATATGTGTTTTTATTTGTATCTGTCAACAAACCTGTGCTTCGGGTAAGTCACCCGTTTCTATTTAAATAGAAAATGGATGACTTCGAAGGACAGGCTCATTGACAGACACAAAGAAAATCACACACATACAGGTCGCTTCTTCAGGAAAAGAGGAAGAAAAGAGAGGAGAAAGGGAAGGATCTGGGTTTTAAGGAAGTGTAAAAGGAGTCATTCCAATCCCAGGAGTGAAAGGACTTACCTTAGGGGAAAAAAAGGAAGGTAAACAAATACACACACACTCACACATATCCAAATGCAAACACACCTAGACAGACATTTGTAAAAAGCAAAGAAGTTGGACAGAGATACCACTTGAGGCAGAGGCTCTGACCACAGAACCGTGGCAAAGATGCTAAAGATGGTGGGCGGGAATTTGAATTTAGCAGAGGTTGAGACCAGGTGGGCAACGGGAAGAGAGAATATGCTGAAGAGCTAGTTCCCATCTCCGGAGTTCTGAAGAATTGGTGTCGGTGGGAAGTATCCAGATAACTCGGACGGTGTAACACTGCGCCAAGATGTGCTGGCCATGCACCAAGGCATGTTTAGCCACAGGGTGAACCTCATTACCAACAAACACTGTCTGCCTGTGACCGTTCATGCGAATGGACAGTTTGTTGTTGGTCATTCCCACATAGAATGCTTCACAGTGCAGGCATGTCAGTTGGTAAATCACATGTGTCCTATCGCAAGTGGCTCTGCCCTTGATTGTGTTCACCTTCCAGGTCACTGGACTGGAGTAAATGGTGGTGGAAGGGTGCATAGGGCAGGTTTTACAACTGGGGCGGTTGCATAGGTTAGGTGGCTGGCGGATTTGTTTGTGTCTGTTGACGAGCCTGACCTTTGGGTAAGTCAACCATTTCCTATTTTTTATATTTGTTAACCCACCAGGAAAGTTTCCTTCTATAATTTATATATAAAGTCTTTCCCCCGCCCACCTACCCTCCATAACCTTCTAGTCCATCCCTATGAAATCCCCAAACCACCTTCCCTACCTTCTGGCTCCTACCCTTGTAATCGCTCCCGTTGTAAAACCTGCCGTATGCACCCTTCTACCACACCTTAATCCAGTCCCGTAACCCGGAGGGTGTACACGATCAAGGGCAGAGCCACTTGCGACAGCACCCACGTGATTTACGTCCATTCACATGAATGGTCACAGGCAGACAGTGTTTGTTGGTAATGAGGATCACCCTGTGGCTAAACACACCTTGGGGCATGGCCAGCACATCTTGGCACAGTGTTATACCATCCGGATTATCTGGATACTTCCCACCGACACCAATCCTTCAGAACTCCGGAGATGGGAACTAGCCCTTCAGCATATTCTCTCTTCTCGTTGCCCACCTGGTCTCAACCACCACTAAATTCGGATTCCCACCCACCATCTTTAGCATCTTTGCCTCGGTTCTCTGGACAGAGCCTCTGCCTCAGGTGATATCTCTGTCTAACTTCTTAACTTCTTTACTTTCTACAGTATGTCTGCCTAGGTGTACTTGCGTCTGTGTAAATGTGTGGGTGTGTGTGTGTATTTGTTTACCCTCCTTTTTTCCCCCAAGGTAAGTCTTTCCTGTCCCGGGATTGGAATGACTCCTTACCCACTCCCTTAAAACCCTCATCATTTCCTTTTCCCTCTCCTTCCCTTCTGCCTAACGAAGCAGCTAGACTGAGAAAGCTAGCATTTGTGTGTGTGTGTGTGTGTGTGTTTGTGTGTGTGTTTATTTGTTACTATCACTCACTCTGCTCCTTCGCCTGGTAAGTAGACTTCATCGCAAAAAGATTATTCAGCTCGGAAAAAAGAAATAGAAAAAGTTGTTCAAGAGAGTAGCTGAAGATAAACGTTGTTGAAACTGTGGTCAATAACAGTTAGTCAACAACATAATGCACAAGGGTTTGGTGGTTGTATAAGCATCCAAAACAGGTTATGGGATGGAGAAATCTGGAAAAGTTTGAGCAAACTGCATTAGAATGGAAGGAAGCGTATTATTAGGATTCATTATGGAGTGGCAGATTACGGTTAAGAGGGTAACAATAGTCTGACAAATATATAATAAGATTAAAACGTGTAGAAAAATGATCGGAAATGTTGGAAGAACAAATGGAAACGTGGAACAAAGAAAATGGAAATAATCGCAAAGTTGCTAGGAAATGCTGAAAATGGTTATTTAAGGTTATAGTAAATGGAAGTTGTGAAATAGTATTATCGCAGTATAATGAGAAATGTAAATGAATGGTGGATATTATAGAGGAGATGCAGTGTTGAAAGCGGTAACTATAAAAATAAAAGGACGTTAGTCGTACTTTTAGGTTAAGTTTCAGAAGTCAATACTGATTGTTGTATGTAGCCTATTTCCCCAGGAGAAAAATGAATTGTAAACTAAGAAGGGAGGCAAATATAGAGTGAAAATACTATGTAAAACATAAACAGAAGGAGAAAGTAAGATGACAGAAAAGATTTCGAAAGGCAACAGAAATAAAATGTGGGACCTAAATCTGGCTAGGGAGAAAGCATGCTTGCAGAGGGAATGTAGATAAAACGTGATGTGATTGTTGTAGGGTGACATAATGTATGGGATAGAAAAGTGAGAAATGTGTGCTGAATAACAGACTGCCTTTTAAAATATGGTTATTTTAATGTATGATAATTTTTATTTACTAACAGTTTCACTGTCCATCTTGAACTGTCGAAGTAGTGTTTTTATAACAACAATATAAAAATATTTTAAATATATCTATTTTGTAACACTTTATTATTATTAATTATTATTATTATTTTCTCTGTTTTCAATCTTACAGGTGGGGCAGTATATAGGTGAAATGTGCCGTTACATTTTAGCTGTTCCCCCAAAGCCACAGGATAAAGATCATACAATAAGACTGATATTTGGGAATGGTCTCAGGCCACAGATATGGAAAGAATTTGTCAAAAGATTTAATATTCCTAGGGTGGCTGAATTTTATGGAGCAACAGAGGGAAATGCTAATATTGGTAAGTAGATTAAAGAATATTATAGATTTAGAAATTCCGTTATTGGAAATTACTTGCTAAAAGTGCAGTTTTTGTTTCCTTAATATTTCTCTGAACACAATAATAAATATACTTAATTACTTGCAATAATTTCATATTTTCTCATTTTTGATGTAGATTTTAAAGATTGTTTAATGAACTTCATTTTCCAACAGTGAACATTGATAACACTGTCGGCGCAATTGGCTTTATCTCAAGAATTATTCCATCTATATATCCTTTATCCATCATCAAAGTGGATCCAGTGACTGGAGAACCAATTCGAAATGCCAAGGGGCTATGCATAGAGTGTGGACCAGGTACATGACCATTATATATGTAATGTGATATTGTTGCAGCAATATAATAGCAATCCATCTGTATAAATGACTATCCTGGTTCATAGCTCATAGTCTCAGTTGCAGATTGTGTACCTAACATATTCCCAGCAGAACAAAAGTTTATCAACATTTTGCATAATTCTTAATTCAAGTTTTAAAAATATGGTTCTGTCATAATCTATTCATTAAGAGCTACAATCTTATATTAAGGATATAATACAGTAAGCTAAGAATTACAGTTTAAATTGTCTACATTATGATGTAGCACAACTGCACATGCAAAATACTAACAATACACTCTTCCAGTATTTGAGAATGAGAGAACTAACTGTAAATAAAATTTACTCATTATTTCAAACATTTTCCTAACTTTACTTACTAAATGCTTAAAATCAAGTTTTTGATGCATTAGCTTGTCTTTAAAGTAGTCCTTAATTTGAAACTGTTTTATATATGTGAGTTTTATTCTTTAAAATAGTGCAGTGGTTTACTTGTGTAGTTAGACTATGAAACTGACATACAATTCACTTGTATAAACATGGCTTGTTTCAGGAGAACCAGGTGTATTTGTGGGTAAAATAATTCATAATGACCCATCAAGGGCATTTCTTGGCTATGTGGACAAAGCAGCATCACAGAAGAAAGTGATACACAATGTGCTGCGAAAAGGAGATTCCGCATTTATATCAGGTAAGAAAAGTAACATAAACTCTTCACCAATAAGAAAGTTACACAACTATCAGTAACATGACAAAAACAATAGATTGAACTCTTTAGGATGTGGCTTAGCTTAAACGACAGATGGATGATAAAAGGGAAACATTATTACTAGTTGAGTAATTCATGGTGTTTGACTGGATTGTGAAAGAAAATCTTATGTAAGTACTAATGTGTGCAGTCTCACTTTACTGTAGACTGTGGAATAAAGGAGTCTTCCACCACCTTGTTGCATGAGGAATATCAGAGCTGTAAAAAAAACAAGCTTCCAGTTGTATTTATAATACAAATAATATATAGATGGTAAATACATATCTTTAGAGGTGAGTATTCATCTGCAGAATCCTGTTTTTGGCTGTATTGCTATATAACCACTCATGGTTATGTGTATATAGATAACAGAATTCAGGTACAAAATAAGTTTCACTCCCATTTACTTTCACCAGCGGGTATTGTGTGGTGAGGTTGTATGTGTACATGTGAACAATAGCTCCTCCCAACAACTCTAACAAACAACTGAACTCCACTGCACCCCAGTGGCTTAACCAGTCCACTATATATACTTTCTTAACAATTAGTCAATAATCCATAGCAATTCTTAAATAAAACAACAATTACAATAGTTACATTCATAGAAGTTAACATTAGAACAAGATAGAGATGAATAAGCTCCGTAATTTAGTATGGCCCTGCACATGATTGGATAAGTAATTTGGTGTTAATTAACAATTTTGTGAGTAATAACAATGAACGTAGCTTTTGCATTAATTGTGCATCAATTACAGAATATATAAAGTTCCTACCATGTATACAGTAAATACATAACAAGTTCCGATTGATGCATTTTTAGTCTACTCTCAAATAATTTAATTAGTATCATTTCTGATGATTAATACATGATATAAACCTCATTTTCATTCATTAAGACTAATTGCTTCGCTCAGTCTGTATAATATGGTTTGTAATATGAGCAGTACTTTATCTGATACTAATTTGACTCCATATGAATACAGAAGAGTCCCGAAAACTCGGCACTCAGTAACCCAGCAGTCCGGGTAACTCGGCCAGCCCCTGCACACCCTTTGGAATTACTTCGAGCTCACAGAATACAAGACAGAATTGAAATTGTAGCGTGTAGCAGTTATAGGCTATGCTATAAATGGGCCTAGAGACATCATCTTTTCTTGTGCCACCTTCACTCTGCTTAAGAATCCTTTGAGTTTCATTAATGCAGTATGTAGATGCACCTTCATATTAAAAAACAGCCGTGATCAAAATTATGGTAGTGCATGTTTTCACAGTGCCTTTTAAAATCAGCTTAGATGTGATGGAAATTTTAGTGGAAAATGTTTTATGAAGTAAATCACTATTTCCCATACTTTCATTTTTCCAGGCTGCATGCCTTCTTAAAATAGTTTTCTAAATGTAATAATATAGTAAGGACTTCAAAAGTGTGGCAGCTGGAGGTGATGGTTGTATGACTGTGTTGTGTGCCTGTGTGGTTGTATGAGTGTTCTATTTTCTGAAGAAGGCCATGGCCAATAGCTGAAAGTGTTGTATGTGTGTGTCGCAGCTTGTCACCACATCTTTGCGGTGAGTTGTAAACTGTCCTTACTATATTATTAATTCCAAACTGGACTTTCCATTATTATATTTTCTAAATGTAAATTACAGTACGTACTCGTAAGAAACGAATATCATTTCTTAGATATTTTCTTAAATTTATTTTGTGTTACTGTGTCCCATCATTCCGATTGTATTCTAAAATAACAATAGAAAGTATTTTATTAAAAAAAATTACCTGTACTTTTTTAACACCATTCCTGATAACCCGGCAGTTTCACAAACTCGGCCAACCTTCAGTCCACATTAGACAGATTTTTCGGGACTCTACTGTACCAGGATTAATTCGGAAATAATAATATACATATTACAATTACAATAATTACAAAACTTGGAATTTTTGTGTTTATCATTGATTAAAAATGTTATTACCATATGCAGTACTTAAATCAACCACCTCCTAATCAGACTTTACTGCTGTATCTACTGTATTTACAATATAGCTAACAATACGAAAATTAATTATAGCCTCTTCTGGGTGTGTGGAATATGTCAAGCAGCTGTTTTATTGCAAAAGTTATAATATAAGAATTAATTTTTAAGTATTATATAAGTCTTGCCTATGACCAAAATCAGATGGAAGGCTGAAATGGGACATTAAGTAGCAAAAGTCAGATCAGATTTGGAAGAATGAAATTTCGGATGTGATATACATCACAATTTTAAAGTCCCCTCCTTTCCCTTCTACAAAAGGTTACATCAAAATTCTGAGAGATCAATAAGTTAGTGCAATTAGGATTCTGGTTACACATTTCTGTTGCCATCCATCAATGAGGTGCAAGAAATGAGTTATAATTCCAAAATTTTATTTCTGAATAATTTAATTAATTTGTATTGAAGCAATATAGGACCTACTTTTAAAGTAAGTTTGATGTGGGTGAACAACACACTGAAACTTTATCGCCGGCCGCAGTGTCCGAGGGGACTGAGGCGCTCCAGTCACGGTCTGCACGGCCAGTACGGTCGGGGGTTCGAATCTCCCCTCGGGCATGGATATTTGTGCCATCCTTAGGATTAGCTAGTTCATAAGTAGTTTGTAAGTTTAGGGACTGATGACCACGTAGTTAAGTCCCATAAGCTATACAAACATTTGAAACTTTATCTTATTGATGTGATATGGTGGTAGTTGCAAATAGTTACTTCAAAATATTTGTATCTTACCTTAAATTGATTGAATGTCCCGATCTGATTGCTAGTTTTCTACTAAACAAATCATTTTTGTCGGGCTTCTGTGTTTCATTTTTCTCATCTCCATGAACATTTATATTTGTTATCCCTATCTTACAATGATTGTCTAACATTTATTTATATACTCCTTTTTGCTATAATTCCATAAATATAGCACATACTAAAAGGTTTATTTGTGTAAATTTGACAAATATTATTTTTCAGGTGATATTCTTGTAGCAGACAAATGGGGAAATTTATTTTTCAAAGACCGAACAGGAGATACATTCCGCTGGAAGGGTGAAAATGTTTCTACAACAGAAGTAGAAGCTGTCATTAGTAATGTTGCTAGTTACAGAGATTCTGTTGTTTATGGAGTCCAGGTAAATTAATCTTCATTCAATAATACTGAAGCAAACTCTTATAAGGAACGTGAAATAAATAAAGTTGACAACATTAGTTATTAGGGCAGTTTGTACAGCTGCTTTCTTGATGTGTCATTCTAACTTAATTTGACGATAGTTTTATTTGATAATTCTCTCTCTCTCTCTCTCTCTCTCTCTCTCTCTCTCTCTCTCTCTCTCTCTCTCTCTCTCTCTCTCTCTCTCTCTGTGTGTGTGTGTGTGTGTGTGTGTGTGTGTGTGTGTGTGTGAAAATATAATAACAATAAACTTAATATGTTGCAGGTGCCAGGGATGGAAGGAAGAGCAGGAATGGTGGCTATTTTGGATGAAGATAGCACCTTAGACCTGAAAGCATTTGCTGAAGGTTTGAAACAGTCTCTGCCATCTTATGCTCGACCTATTTTTGTAAGAATTCTAAAAAAAGTTGACATGACAGGTAAGTTACACATGGAAAAGTAACTGTCATTTAAATTAGTTTTTTCATTACACAGAGAAAAGTTCCACAGTTATAAAACAAAACTACATAAAGAGGACAGTCAATGTTCACTTAATAGGGACATAAAGAATGACAGACATTTTGTAGTTTCAGTGGACAGTAGAATATCACTGTAGGAGTGTAAGTAGTGTTTACATTGTGTTGCTTGTAATGACACAACAGATTTGCAAAATATTTTATAGAAACTCTTAAAGCAAATAATAATGGATGCCCTGGTCACTGGACAGTTGATAGAGGTAACAGATTTGTAGATGTTATTGGAAGAAATAACACAGGATATATGTTTGTTGATTGTGTGGCACAGGTTTCTTCTATGCACCATCTTTGCCAGAGGCTCTGCACTTAAAAGATGAGTGCTAAGTTGAGCTTTCGACTATTTTCCATCTGTAATTCAACTGCCGGGGACTGGATGGCACTTTTTCTCTTCTTGTATGCACATATAATGATATATAATATTGTACCAACATCTTGATTCTTTTACATCTCTTTGTGATCATTTAGTAATTAGTCATTAGTGCAAAACAAGATTGTTGCGTTTGTTTTAATCAATATATTACATTGCTCAAAGGTCGTAAGCTGTACATAAATGTTTATTTTTCCACACTGGTAGGAATGTATCAAATACATAACAAGCATTAATGGAGACACCACAGGTCGATACAGATGAAGTTAACAATCCTTTTGTGATTATGCTGAAGAAACATAAACTCTCTTCTTCAGTGTACAACATATTCCAGTTTGTTTGATTAACAACTTTTGTGAAGAGCACAGCACACCTTTACATTTATGAAAATTCAAAACCAATTTCCAACCATTGCAACCATTACAAGATATAAAAGTGCAATTACTTTAAATAGTAATTGATTATAGATAACTAAATCATCTCCTGCCTGAGAGTTCAGTTGATAGTGTCTACCATGTCATTAACATACAAAATTAACACAAGGAGCCCAACAGAGTTCCCTGAGACACTGTTGAAAGTACATCAACATCTGTCAGTGACTCCCTATCAGAGGTAATAAATGCTCATTCTAGACTCACATTTGGTATCATGCACATTGTCATCGTCCTGTGTTTTAAAAGTATTGGTAGTGATTGAAATGCTTTTTCATAAGTTTAGAAGTCTTACTGCAAACTCATAATTGGGATCTATGGTTTTATAATGTAATGAAAAAAAATGCTCAATTTTTCAAAACTGGTCTACATGGAGGAGATCATTCCATTTGAGATACCTTGTCATATTTGAACTCTGCATATGTTCTAAGACTCCATAGTGGATAGATATACCAATGATATGGGATGGTAGTTCCAATGATCACTGCTGTTACACTACTTTTAGCAAGTATGACCTTGGATTCTCTCTGTGCCAGGCATCTTCTTCCCAGTAAACATCAATCCATTTACATTGTCCCAAATAAGAATTCAGTAATTCTTCAAGGCTTCCTCTTACCATTTATAAGAAGTTTTTATTACATAAGAACAAACTAGGTCACTCAGGCAGCAGCTCACAAAGACCTCTGTGCTATTATGGCACCCCAAGGGGCTCAATGTTCTTTCATGAGTACGTACATGGTGAGCTCAGGGACACGAGCTAATGCAGTCTTCCTTCTTTACTTCGCAAACTGCATTTCCTTTCCCCCTCCCCTGCCTTCCTATCCTCACTCCTTCCTCTCCTTATTGGGGAACTGATAACCTTAGCAGTTTAGTCCCCCTAACCCAATCAAACAACCCCCAGCTGTTATGGCAGGTAGCAGAGTCTGTCTGCATGCACTCTGCACTAGTTTCCTTGCTTTTCCCACCAGAAAAGTAAAACACTCACTCTTTTAAAAGTTGGCAGAAAGTACAATGTTAAATAATTTCTTCTTTGGTATATACCGGGAAGAGTGCAATCAGGACACACACTACTCAATTTTTTACAAAATTTCCCATCTGACAGACGAATCACAACATTGTTTAAAAATACTTGTTTTTCCTCATGGGAAAATCAGTTTCATGCTCATTCCCACATAGCAACAGCAGGGCTACCTCCAAGAATAGTGAGAACTAAGAATGTGTTGTTGGGTACTGTACATAATCCTTTCAAATAGTGGTGTTCCTGTATGTTGCTGTTCCAGTGAACATTTCTTCAACCTCTTGGGAACCAACACAGTCCTGGAAACCTGCACATTTCACCTTGAGTATGGTGTGTTAATGGAAACAGGCAAAGTTCAGACAGGACAACCACTGCAATTTTCTACACCCAAAATAATCAGAATTAAATATAATCAGTATAAAAATAAGTAATTGAATTGGTATCCCACATACACCCAATTATGAGGAGGAGATGACAAGGTGACTTTATTAACAGAAGGTTACAAACCAAGTGACAATGTTCACATCTAGTTTACAGTAGTTTAGGATGACCAGATTTCCAAAATCAAAATACGGGATACCCCTGGGCGTCGAAGGCTGTAAAACCAACTGTTGCAATTATGATTGATGTCATCAACATGGCTGTTATCCCTTAAAGCATATACAATATGACGGCCTTGGTGTCACTCAGTATGGACACATAAGCATACAAATTAACCCTTTATTTGGAAATTTTGCCCTGAAACATCATCAAAATTGCACACAGATTCCTATAACATGTTTAAAGTTTCATCCTCTGATGGGCAATAATATTTCCAAACAACATTTAAGCTTTCATATGTATCAATGTTCCATTGTCTTTTGTGAAAAATTACACAACAATCTAAATCTTTAGCTGAAACTGCAAGCATGGAATGCCGGTGCACTAGTTACTTTTGATTTTGTGGTGCTTATACAATAAAAACTTCTTATAAATGGTCAGAGGAAGCCTTGAAAAGTTATTGAATTCTTATTTGGGATAATGCAAATGGATTGATGTTTACTGGGAAGAAGATGCGTGGCAGACGACCGTTCTGGCACTTGTCAGATCATGGGCCAAAAGAAAAATTTTCTCTTTGTATTCATGGGCACTTGATTGTAAAATGAGGAAATTGGTGGGATTTTTGTGGGCTTTGTACCAAAAAGTACTTGTTTTCAGATATTTCACATGAAATACTGCAAAATAAATTATTTTTAAAGCCACAGGAACAACATTGTAGTATTTATATTGTAGCACCCAAGTGCCTTTTTGGACAACTTCACTTACAAGCAAGAAACTATATTGTGAAAGAATTCACGTAGATTGTTCACATGACCATACACCTCTAATTGAACTGACTTAACAGTTTTTCTTCCCATGATTTTTGTGTTTGCCAAATAAAGGGTTAATACCAGTGATCTCTATATAACCTGGATGCATAACTCTGGTGTCTGAACATAGGACTGTAGCATGCCAGCAGATTCATATGTTTTGTACATGATTTTGCATGTCTTCCACATTGTAATTAGTCAAACAAATTTCCATCAGTTAGTATGTGACAAATAATTGCTAGACTACCTCTAGATTTGAAATTTATGTCAATATGCGAAGTAACAGATTCGTTTCAGTATAGAATTGAAACATATTTCCTTTTCGTTCTCTTGAAATACTTCATAGCAGACATGTTGCAATTATGGTAGTCAAGAAACAGAATATGTACATCTCAGAAATCTGTAGTTCAACATCCAGATAGTATAGAGATCAATAGTTAATGCCCAAAGGTAACATGTCATATTTGGTATTTTCTGTAAATACATTCGCTCCTCTCGAAATCACTTCCTTTTCAGTACTCTTTGTTGTGGGCAGAAAATTTGAAAACAATAATTAATTTCTGAAAGAACATGAAACCAATGGGTCAAGCACATATTCTGAAAATGTTATAATTATTTCCTTCACACTTTGCACACTAATTGTTCAATTTGTCAGTCCATAACTGTTTCTGATGGAGAACACACTTTCTGCAGCAGCATTAGTGCCAGGTACAGATAAACCCAATAATGAGCTGCAAATGTTTGCACCATGTATCTACAAATTCAGGTAGGTTGAAAATGAGAGACCAGTTTTCAGCAGTGCTTCACATTTCTTAATGCATTTTTACTTTACATATATTTTTAACATGGTTCAATTCCTCAAAAAGCTTATATTCACATATTTCTTTCAAAATATTTCCATCAAACTCTGGTAATTTAATACTTTGCTGGGCAGCCTCCCCCCCCCCCCCCCAAAAAAAAAACAACAACAAAGAAGTTATTTGAGATGAACGAAGTTAAACAGTTTCAGCACATGAAATGGGAAAGCCCACTTCTCAGTATAATCAATTAACATCTCGTAATCTAAACTTGGAATATCCAAGCCATCTTCTTGCATTGCATGAGGGCTGTTTAATAAAGAATTACCATAAAATTTTTTACAACATACTTTTACTCATCATCTTAATTTTGATGGTCCTTCTCAAAATGGTCTCCCATGAATGTCATATACTTGTCCCAGTCTTCTGCCAGTCTTCAAATACATGATGGAAACCATATTTTGAGACATCCAAAATCACCTCCACAGTCTTCACCACTGCTTCTGTTGATGGGTAATGCCTCCCATAAAAACATTTCCTCAATTTATGGAAAAGAAGATAACATGGGGCTAAATCTGTACTATAGAGGGTGAGAGATGCATTCATGTTGATTTTTGCAAGATATTCAGCAACAATATTGCCAATATGCTGCCGTGCATATTGTGGTACACAGCATCCAGCCTGCTTCATGGAAATGTGGCCTTTTGTGCCTAATATGATCTTGCAATGTTTGCAGGACATCCCAGTAATATTGTAATATTGATGTGTGTGCCAGTATGACATGCTGATAAACCATTCCATGAATATTAAAGAATGAGATGACCATAACTTTCCCAGTAAAAGCAAACAATTTTGCTTTGTTGGGGGTTGGTGATGGAGATTTCCACACTGAGCTTTGTTGTTTGCTGTCAGGATCAAAATAATGTAGCCAAGTTTCATCAGCAGTTATTGCATTTGAAAGAAATGCTGGATCTTCCTCTAACATCAACTTGAACTGCATGCAGATCTGTACACAAATTTCCTTTTGTTTGGGAATCAACAGTCTTTGAAGACCTTTGTGCACAAACATGTCTCATGTGTAACGTTTCTGTCACTAACTTGTAGATGGCACCCAATAAAATGTTCAGTATTTCAGAAAGTGATTTTAGGCTAATTTGTTGATACTCTTTCACTACAGGAGTAGCAGTATTGATGTTTTATACGTAAAAATAGATGAAGTACACTTACCAGGCGAAGGGGCACAGGCAGTAATAGCAACAAATAAACACACAGACACACACACACACACACACACACACACACACACACACACACACACACACACAAATGCTAGCTTTCGCAGCCTAGCTGCTTCATCAGGCAGAAGGGAAGGAGAGGGAAAAGGAAATGATGAGGGTTTTAAGGAAGGGGGTAAGGAGCCATTCCAATCCCGGGACAGGAAAGACTTACCTTGGGGGGAAAAATGGAGGGTAAATAAATGCACACACACCCACACATTTACACAGACACAAGTACACTTTCTACAGTTCTACAGTATGTCTGCCTAAGTGTACTTGTGTCTGTGTAAATGTGTGGGTGTGTGTGCATTTATTTACCCTCCATTTTTTCCCCCAAGGTAAGTCTTTCCTGTCCCGGAATTGGAATGGCTCCTTACCCCCTTCCTTAAAACCCTCATCATTTCCTTTTCCCTCTCCTTCCCTTCTGCCTGATGAAGCAGCTAGGCTGCGAAAGCTAGCATTTGTGTGTGTGTGTGTGTGTGTGTGTGTGTGTGTGTGTGTCTGTGTGTTTATTTTTTGATATTACTGCCTGTGCCCCTTCGCCTGGTAAGTGTACTTCATCTATTTTTACGTATATTTTTCCTGTTAGGAATTTTTCCTCTATAATATTCGTATCATAGTATTGATGTTTTGTTTGATAAGAGCACCATATCCACGTTCCTTTGAAATTGATTGCCTTCCCTCTTTAAACATTTAAAATTACCTTTCAGCTGTGCTTTAGGGATGAACAGACTCTCCATATGCCTACTGTAACATTGTATAGGCGTCAGCTGAAGATTTCTTGAGACAAAAGCAGAATTTAAAAGTCATATGTTGTTCCTCACATGTTACCTTGATTGCAACAGTAGGCGATACTGAACATGTCTTAACTTGCCTGCCTCTCACAGTTGGAAACTGGGGTGCTGACAAGAAATTACTATGATGTAATTGTTTCACATTAAGCTAAGTAAATATCATGAGATTAAATTTTAGTGCGGGAAATTACAACTGAAAAACAATTGTGATCATTCTTCATTGAACAGCCCTTGAGCTTATGAATGACTGAAGTTTTATAGTTGGATAAGCTACACATGTCACATGGAAGTAACAGGTAACTCATTTAGTTTCAGTTATAGCCTATGTTCTTTATTCTTCGATTATGACGACATTTGTTCTCTATTTGGTTATACTATACATTATATAATAACATGTTATTTCAAAATATATGGGATGGTTAATAGAAAAACAGGACAATATGTGTCCCTAAATAAGGAATGATCCCATAACAAGAAGTAAGGAATGTTAATAATATGTAAATAGGGAACAACTCACCATAAAGACGAAAGTTGAGCTGCCGACAGACAAAAATAAAAGACACAAACACACACACAATTCTAAATTTTTGGCTGCGGCCTTTCTCAGAAAGAGAACACTCATCCACACAATTACTCAGGGACACTCATCCACACATCTCAGCCATTTCTGGCCGCCCAATACAGTCCGACTACATGGCAAGAGGAAGGGATTGAAGGGGGGATGGGAAGGAGTGGAGGAGGGGGGGGGGCAAGTGGAGAGGGAAGATAAGGGAGGGGATACAACAAGCAGAGGCAATGTCAGGCGGAAAATGAGATGCAGTATGAAAAAGGGGGTGGAAAAAAAATTTAAAAACAGGAAGAACACAGTAGGGAAAGGGGTATGAATTGGAAGGAAATGTAGGATGTGAGGGGGAGGGAGACAGTGGGGCATGGAATGTAGGATGATAGGTTATCTGTGGTTGAGGCCAGGATGGTTGTGGGACTGTAGGATGTGCTGTAGGGACAAATCCCATCTCTGCAGTTCAGAAAAGCTGGTGGAGGAGGGGAGGATCCAGATGGCTTGGGTGGGGAAGCAGCTGTTAAAGTCCAAGGTGTTGTGCTCTGCTGCAAGCTGCACCACAAGGTAGTCCATATTGCTCTTGGAAACAGTTTTGATGGTGGCCATTCATCCTAATGGAGAACTGGTTAGTTGTCTTTCCAATGTAGAATGCAGAGCAGTGATTGCAGCAGAGTTGGTATATTACATGGCTGCTTTCACAGGTGGCCCTGCCTCTGATGGGGTAGGACAAGCCTGTGACAGGACTGGAATAGGAAGTGCTGCATGGTTGGATTCAGCAGGCTTTGCATCGGGGTCCGCCCAGAACTTCCTATTCCAGTCCTGTCACAGGCTAGTCTGTATATATATAAAAATAGAGATTGTTTAACTTACCCAAAGCACAGGCTCATTGATAGACACAAAGAAACACAAATAAAAACACACACAAACATTCAAACTTTTGCAACCATTGGCTGCTTCATCAGGAAAAGAGGAGGAAGGAAGGGAAAAAGGGAAGGATGCTGGTTTTAAGGGAGTGGATGAGGAGTCATTCGAATCCCGGGAGTGGAAGGACTACCTTAGGGGAAAAAAGGACAGGTTAACAAGCACGCACGCACACACACACACACACACACACACACACACACACACACACACACACACACATATTATGCAATCAATTCCTTCCCTTTTTTCCCTCCTCCTCCCTCTTTTCCTAATGAAGTGGCCAATGGTTGTGAACGCTTGAATGTTTGTGTGTGTTTCTATTTGTGTTTTTTTTGTGTGTGTGTATCAATGAGCCTGTGCTTTGGGTAAGTTAAACGATCTCTATTTTTTATACATATTTATCCCACCAGGAAAGTTTCCTTCTGTAATATATAACACACACACACACACACACACACACACACACTTTTTTCATACTTGATCTCATTTTCTGCCTGACATCACCTCTGCTTGTTGTATCCACACCCCTATCTTTCCTCCCCACTTACCTCCCCTCCTCCACTCCTTCCCGCTCCCCCCTCCCATCCCTTCCGCTTGCCATGTAGTCATACTGTGTTGGATGGCCAGAGATGGCTGACGTGTTTGGATGATTGTGTCTGAGTGTTTGTGTGGATGAGTGTTCTCTTTCTGAGGAAGGCCGTGGCTAAAAATTTAGAACTGTGTATGTGTTTGTGTGTCTTATTTGTGTCTGTCGGTGGCTCAATGTTTATCTTTATATTGCATTGTTCCCTATCTACATATTAGAACGATCCCATAACATACAGGACTTCTCGCCACTCTACAGTAGTTGCTATTTCTTTAGTTTTATTTCCGGGATGGCACACTGTAGAGGGTTCCTAGCATCATAAAGTGTATCTATTAAGTACCAGTACCTAACTGTCCAGTGCTTTGTCAACTATTTTTAAAATTTAAGCAACCATTCCTGTACATGTTCCTGACAAGAGTAAAATGCTTAGAGTTCCTCATTGAGATCTATGCTATAGCCTCTTTTACAGTTTATTAGACATTTGGTGACTACCTTGAAGTTCTTAAAACCTCCAGCCAAAATATTTTTATTCTGCCAGATCTGTCCATGCCTGTACATGCTTCACATTTGCCTCTTCCTTCCACCCACTGTAAATGAAAAGCAGCTATTCGGTTTTAACAGTAAAAGGCATTTTATTATAACTAGAATAATTACCAGATTGCATATTTCTCATGTGGCTCAATCTAAAACTACTCACAAAAATCACACTTTCCTCATCCCTATTTATTTCCAACCCTGTTGAATAGTGTCTGCTTTTTTTATCTTATTATAAAACAGTCAACATACTTGATTAATAACTCATACTAACTAGAATAGTGTAGATTCAACACCAGCCAGGCTGAAATACCAGTGACTGTTACTCTCAACTTGTTTTTCAGTTAATTTACCAATTAGTTCCATCCTCATGAACCAGAGACATTGCCGAGGTAGGGTGGCTTGCGTGCCTCAATGATACAAATAGCCATACCTTAGGTACAACCAGAATGGAGGGGAATCTGTGGAGAGGCCAGACAAATGTGTGGTTCCTGAAGAGGGGCAGCAGTCTTTTCTGTAGTTAGAGGGCCAACAGTCTGGATGATTAACTGAGCTGGCCTTGTAACATCAGCTAATGTTGCTTTGCCACACAGCTACTGCCAATGGCTGAAAGCAAGGTGAAACTACAGCCATTACTTTTCCCGAGGACATGCAGCTCTACTGTATGAATATATGATGATGGCATCCTTTCGAGTAAAATATTCCGGAAGTAAAATAGTCCCCCATTCAGACCTTCGGGCAGGGACTACTCAGGAGGATGTGATCATCAGGAAAGACAACACTGACATTCTACAGATCAGAGCATGGAATGTTAGATCCCTTAATCGGGTAGGGAAGTTAGAAAATTAAAAAAGAGAAATGGATAGGCTGAAGTTAGATATAGTGGGGATAAGCGAAGTTCGGTGGAAAGAAGAACAGTATTTTTGGTCAGGCGAATACAGGAGTAGGTCTCATAATGAATAAGAAAATAGGAATGCAGGTAAACTACTATGAACAGCGCAGTGATCACATTATCATAGTCAAGATAGATACAAAGCCAACACCAACCACAGTAGTATAAGTTTATATGCCCACTAGCTCTGCCGATGATGAGAAGATCAAAGAAATGTATGAGGAGGTAAAGGAAATTATTCAGAAAATTAAAGGAGAGGAAAACTTAATTGTGATGAGAGACTGGAATTTGATAGTAGGAAAAGGAAGGGAAGGAAAAATAGTAGGTGAATATGACTGGGCAAAAGGAATGAGAGGAGATCGCCTGGTAGAATTTTGCATGGAACATAATTTAATCATAACAAACACTTGATTTAAGAATCATGAAAGAAGGTTGTGTACGTGGAAGAGACAGAAGACACTGGAAGGTACCAGATAGATTTTATAATGGTCAAACATAGATTTCGGAACCATGTTTTAAGTTGTAAGACATACCCAGGGGCAGATAACCTCTGACCATAACTTGTTGGTCATGAACTGTAGGCTGAAACTGAAAAAACTGCAAACAGGTAGGAAAATAAGGAGATGGTACCTGGATAAATTGTAGGAACCTGACGTTCGTGAGAATTTCAGATAGAGCTTTAGGCAACAATTGACAGAAACGGGGGGAAATAAAACAGTAGAAGAAGAATGGGTAGCATTGAGAAATGAAATAGTGAAGGCAACAGAGGACAAAATAGGTAGGAAGGCAAGACCTACAAAAAATTGTTGGATATCACAGTAAATACTAAATTTAATCGATGAAAGGACAAAATATAAAAAGGCAGTAAATGAAACAGGCAAAAGAGAGTACATATGACTAAGAAATGAGATTAATAGGAAGTGTAAAATAGCTAAGCAGAAGTGGCTAAAAGGCAAATGCAAGTCTGTAGAAGACTGTATAAATAAAGGAAAAATAGATACCGCCTACTGGAAAATTAAAGAAACATTTGGAGACAAGAAAAGCAGCTGTATGAATATAAAGAACTCAGATGGAAACAAGTTTTCAGCATAGAAGGGAAAGCTGAAAAATGAACTTAAGAGTCAATATTGTAGGAAGGGAAGAGGATGTAGATGAAGATGAAATAGGAGATTCTATACTGAGAGAAGAATTTGACAGAGCACTGAAAGACCTAGGTCAGAACAAGGACCCTGGAGCAGATGACATTCCCTCGGAGCTACTGAAGTCTCTGAGAGAGCCACCCATGATAAAACTATTTCACCTGGTTCATAAGATGTATGAGACAGGGAAAATACCCTCAGACTTTAAGAAAAATGTAATAATCCCCATTCCAAAGAAATCAGGCGCTGGCAGATGTGAAAATTACAGAACCCTCGGTTTAATAAGTCATGGTTGTAAAATTTTAACACGAATTATTTACAGAAGGATGGAAAATCTGGTAGAAGCCAACCTTGGGGGAAGACAAGTTTGGATTCAGGAGAAGCGGGAGGCAATCTTCACTTTACGGCTTATCCTAGGAGATAGATTGAGGAAAGGCAAACATACATTTCTAGCTTTTGTAGAGTTAGAGCAAGCTTTTGACAATGTTCATTGGAAAACACTCTTTCAAATTTTGAAATCAGCAGGAGTAAAATATAGGCAATGGAAGGTTATTTACAACTTGCAGAAAAATGAGACAGCAGCTATCAGAGTTAAAGGCATGAAAGGGATGCAGAGATTGGGAAGGGTGTAAGACAGGGTTGTAGCCTTTCCCCAATGTTATTCAATTTGTACATTGAGCAAGCTATAAAGGAAAGCAAGGAGAAATTTGGAGAAGGAATTAAAGTTCAGGGTGAAGAAATAAAAACCTTGTGTTTTGCTGATGATATTGTAATTCTGTCAGAGACAGCAAAGGACCGGGAGGAGCAATTGAAGGGAATGGACAGTGTGTTGAAAGGAGCAAATAAGATGAACATTAACAAGAGCAAAACAAGGGTAATGGAATGCAGTCTTAGAAAATCAGGTGATGCAGAAGTAATTAGATTAGGTAAGGAATCAATAAAGGTGGTAAATGAGTTCTGTTACATGGACAGCAAAATAACATATGATGGTCGCAGTACGGAGGATATAAAATGCAGAATGGCAATGGGAAGAATAGCGTTTTTGAAAAAGGGAAATATGTTAACATCAAATATTAATTTAAGCATAAGGAAGTCATTTCTGAAGGCATTTGTGTGGAGTGTTGCCTTGTATGGGAGTGAAACATGGATGATAAACATTGCGGACAGGCTTTTGAAATGTGGTGTTACAGAAGAATGCTGAAGATTAGGTGGATGGATCGTGTAACTAATAAGGAGGTACTGAACAGAATTGGAGAGAAAAGGAATTTCTGACATACCTTGACTAAAAGAAGGGATCCATTGGTAGGACACATTCTTAGACATCAAGGAATTGTGAATTTAGCATAGGAGGGAAGTGTGTGGGGTAAAAATTGCAGAGGGAGACCAAGAGATAAAGACAGTAAGCAAATTCAAATGGATGTACGTTGCTGTTCTTATGAGGAGATCAAGAGGCTTGCTCAGGATAGAGTAGGGTAGAGAGCTTCATCAAACCAGTCTCCGGACTGAAGACCATTACAACAACAATCAATTAGTTGATTCTTGTTTATGTTCTTTATATTCCATCAATCCTTCAGTGACAGGGATCATTGGAGATGCACAATTTTTCCTTTTCATTGGCTTTTACACTGTCATATAGTACTAGCCATTAAGCCATTTATAACTTACCCATCATATTCAGTTAAACAATTCCCCTCTGCTTCTATAATCTCCTTCCTACTTGCTTACCTGGGTGGCTTATCAGACTTAATTTTTTAACTGAAGTTTTCAATAATTTCTTCTCTTCCAATCTAGATGAACAAAATTTTACTTTGAAGAACTTGACATTTTGTTCACATGTTTGATATCATTGTTTTAATGACATTTATATTTGTTTTTATATACCATAATTAAATGCACAAACCAGATTTCATATTAACTTCATTTGATGCTTTTTAGGTACCTATAAATTGAAGAAGAAAGATCTTCAGGATGAAGGTTTTAACCCTACAAACATTAAAGACAGACTGTATTATCTCACTTCAAATGGAACATATGAGCTTCTCACAGAAGATGTGTTCTCCCAAATAACTAATGGAAAGATAAGATTCTAGAAAACATTACTGTTTAATGACATTAAAGTGCATGAAGGAAAGAGAACCCCAGTAAACATTACCTACTACAGGATAAAGTTCCTCAAAAGTTGAAACAGCATTACTGCTCTTACATACAAATGAATTTGGTGCAGTTTATTCTGTGCAATGTTGAAATATGTGTTAAGTGTTACAACATGAACTGAGTGTAAGGTCAAATATTAGTGTGTTATTCCTTCAGTGAAGGACAGGAACATAAATGTAAAATGACTGAAGTTATTAGCATGCTACATTTGTTGTACTGTGTCAGTTTTAAGAATACATGGAGTTCTATTTATAAAAAAAATACTTTTGAAATATTGTAACAAAATATTTTAACAGAATCAAAACCAGAAATTTATTTTACTGATCACTTTATTTCTGTACTCATGGAAACTAAAGTGTTCCAATAACTGTAACATTCATATAGCTACTGTAACTCAGTACACATATGAGGATGTTCAGAGAACATATCAAAAACAGATTGAGGAAAAAGATTGTGAGATTGTGGTGATGAAACACACAATCATGTTTGGTTTTAGAAGACTGATCGTTTATAAATGCACGAGGATGTAAAAAAGAGTGTATGGCAATGAATGTCTTGCAGTTTTGTGCAAAAGCCATTAAGTGACTTAAACCATGAAGAATATAAAATGAAAAATTTGATGTGTAGCAGGACATTTATTTTAAGACAACTTCCTTACAATCTGTACTGTGTGCTGGACAAGAACACAAATCCACATCTTTGCCTTGGTGGGCAAAGCTTACACTGCATGTAAGTGATACGTCCAATCCTACCTAACAATGTGACTGTAGTATAATATGTGCTCACAAAATGTTAAATCCCATGTTAAAATTTCAGTCTGGACTTAATAGAAATTTTAAACACAGAACTAGGAAGAATAAATCATTATTCACTCTGTTAATTTTTATTATTTCAAACTGAATTGGCAGAATGAAAATAAGAATCATTGTATAAAGCAGTAATTATGACTGAAAAATGCACATACCAATAGCATTTTTTGTAAAACAATTACATGACAGTTGTTTTGTAAAAGCCAAATTGTATTCACTAAAACGGTCAGAAGTTAAGACACTATGTTAATTCTGGCATATTGTAACTTAACATAGGAAAAATACTGCAAACAGAGACATGTTGATATGTTATTTTATGTAGAAATAGATTTTGCTGTGAGCTGACAACATGATTGCCTCTATTTCAACGAAATGTTTTTTCTTCCTTCATTCCTTGAAAGTTTTTATTGTAACAACAGATTTATTTTGTCTGAAGGCTTAATGAATTTGTATTTTCATAAGCAATTGTGTTCCTGCAGTGAAATTTAATTCATTGCAATTATGTGGTAATAGTAAGTCAATGAAAGGAAAAATGGTAGAAAAATATTTTCTGTTGTTAGACATACTGCTCTGAGATGTGTAATATAAGCCTGCTACACTTCTTAAAACAATTAGAAAATACATAAAAATATTGATTATTATTTTCCACTGCCAACTCTGATTCAATTTCATTTTTAAAAAGATGAAAAATTCAAAGTGCTATATTCCACGTAGTACTTTATACCTTAATATTTAGATGATTATTTGTATCCCCACAAAATTTATAATGATTTGAACATGACAAATATTTTGTTTATTACATTAATTTATTTGTAATTTTATGTTAATACTGTTTGCTCTTAATTTTATTTATCTCTTTTTTAAGCAATAAAGCAGCATTCTGTGATCCTTAATGAAATATACATATAGGAATTTTTATCCTCCTCCTTCAGTACAAAATGCTTCAAACAATACTCTATGTAATGGAACAATAATTGGATTTTCTTTATTTTATAACCTATTGATGACAGGGAAGAAATAGTCACCTGCTTCACTGCTATAACAGTAACAGTTTGTTTTATGTTTTTATGTATGCAGAAGTAGGAAGTATCTTCCTTAGATACTATTCTTTCTGTGGCAGCATATTGTTTGGAGCTGCTTTATTCTATACATTGTAATTTTTACACAAAATCTTGTGAATCAAGAACCTGTATTAAATAAAACTTAAAAAATGAAGATAATGGCTTCAATGTAGATATGATGAAGTATGGATATGGCAGTGACCATTTATGGGATTTGGAAAAGACTGACCCATAAAAAGTTCAGGTACACTGTAGAAAATACACAGCTGAAGTACATTTGATGTACGATGAAACATGTAAAGGCTCCAAAAGTGTTCTCTTCCTTTCTTTTGTGTGAAGCATTTGTTGGGCCTTCTTTCTCTCTCTCTCCTGTGTGTGTGTGTGTGTGTGTGTGTGTGTGTGTGTGTGTGTGTGCGTGTGTGTGCATGCGTGCGTAGTTTCTTTATTCTTTTTTATGTAATAGGCATACATATTGAATGTGGTCCACTTCGTTAACCTCTTTTGGCACAAGTATTTCACATTTCTCTAAAAGTGTGCAAGTGGGTACAAATGTTATTTCATAGTGACTTAATTTTGTGTGTAACAAATAGAGAAAACAGCAGTTATTTTTATAGATTTTTTATTGAATAAAATATCATGGAAATACTAAAACATTGTTGTACACTCATTACTCACAAATGCTTTTTCATCTGTAATATATCCTAAACCTACAGGTTCATGGTGTTCAACTTTCCAGTTAAAGCATATTTAAATACTGTACACTATAATTATATAGAACGAAGGAAATGGAATGAATTATCTAAAGTGGATCAATGAATCAAACACAGCAACACTGAACAGAAAACTTTTAGATAGTTTAGCTTCTGGCAATAGCACATGTTGCTGTGCTCTGCAAACAAGAATGCTGAAGATTAGGTGGGTGGATTGCATAACTGACGAGATGGTACTCAACAGAATTGGGGAGAAAAGGAATTTCTGGTATACCTTGACTAAAAGAAGGTATCAATTGGTAGGATACATTCTTGGCATCAAGAAAGTGTGAATTTAGCAGTATATGGGATAAAAATTGCTGAGAGAGACCAAGAGATGAATACAGTACGCAGATTCAAATGGATGTATGGTGCCATTCTTATGACGAGATAAAAGGCTTACTGAGGATAGAGTAGGGTGGAGAGCAGCATCAAACCAATCTCTGGACTGAAGACAATAACAACTAAAAGAAGGTTGTACAGTCTAGGTGTGATGTAAGTACCGTATTTACTAGTGCAATTTGTGCACTTTTTTGGACAAAAAATCCGTCTTGAAATCCCGGTGCACAAAATACGCGGGGAATTAAAAAAAAAAGGATGTTTTACTCAGGCTACTTCTCAGCGTACTGCATACATTACCTCACAGACACTCTTTCAATAGCTTTTCAATTCACTGAATACCTAATAAGTTACATACAGTGATACCTATATTTACTAGCATTAGAGCTCGTCTTGTGATATTTGCCAAAGTCATGTAGTACTGATGACTCCATGAAAGAAATGAAAACACCGTACCATAAATAAATATCACAGTAATATTGAATTTATTTAATGTTCATTTTTAAGTTACATATGGTACATTTAACATTATTAATATAAGTATGCCATTTCAATAAAAGCAGAAGGAACGCTGTTGCTGTAGTATCATTGATGAATCTTAATCTGCTTGATCCCATAATCTGAAACAAAAGTAAAATTACATTACTACTACCTGCACATTCCTATTATAATTGACAGTTACTACTGGAACAATAAAGTAGGCCTATGTAATAAATTGATAAGGCTATGATAAATGAAGGTTTTAGTATGGCGTGGTTACAGTAGGCGGCATTAAAAGTGTAAATTGTGTAGGAAACCAGATTGTGCACTACACACAGAAAACGATGGGCAAACGACAGGTGCAAATTAAAGTAAGGTTTGTAGAGCTTACTGAAAAGTTTCATTTAATTAATACATGTTCACATTAACATGCACGTACACTCAAGGAGGATGAGCAAACTCTGCATATATTGTGGTATTTGGTTCTGAAAAGAAGTCTATTGGCTGTGCTGCCATGCTGCAAGAGGTCGGCGGGAGAGGGGATGTTTATGTCTACTCGTAGCCTCGAAATAGTCGTAATGATTAGTGACTATAGTATATTCCACACTGGGAAGGATCTGTGAATATACTTAACCACAGCTCCTACAATCCCTGCCATTTCACAAATATCGTAAGAGAGAAAATTTTACAAAGTTTTAAAGAAACTAGAAAATGCTAAAGAATTAGTGTGTGAGGATTTAAAATGTACAAAAATTGGTTTTAAAAACTAAGGTGCGCAAAATACAAGAGGGCGAAGTTAACACGCGTAAATACGATATGTCATCATCCAGAAGAATTGTCCACGATAGAATGCTTTCTGCAAAGCTCTCAACATTGTGTTCTAGGAAATGACTCTTTAAACAATTTGAATAATTTTAATGTGTGATGAAATGGAGGCTAATAAGACAAAGTACTAGCTAAGTACTAAATGCTGCATGGTATGTAGCCATATCAAAGTTTACATGACTGTAGTAAGCATGGAAGTGAGAACATTTTAATATGTATATGTTCCTGTGAAATCATCATCAGAACCAGGATTTGTATTCTATATAAAGATGGTTCCTTCAAATGTTATTTATATATCAAAACGTACCTGTTTGGAAAAATGTTCATAAAAAGTAAAGAAAGTTGGACTTTGCAAAAAGGCACCAGTTCGTTGATACACAAATAAAAATAAAAACAAACACACACACACACACACATAAAACTGAGATTTCGGAACCTTGGGTTGCTTCTTCAGAAAGAGCAGGGAAGTAGAGGAAAAAGGAAAGTAAAAGGAAAAAGGAAAGGATGAGGGTTTTAAGGGAGTGGCTAAGGACTCATTCCAATCCTGGGAGAGGAAAGACTTACCTTGGGGGGAAAAGGATAGGTAAACAAACACACACACCCACACACATATACACGCGCACACACACCAAGGCAGACATGTGCAAAATGCAAAAGTTTGGACAGAGATGCCAGTCGAGGCAGAGGTTCTGTCCAGATATTGGAGGCAATGGTGTTGTAGAATGTTTGGTGGGAATTTGAAACTAATGAAAGTTGAGACCTGGTGGGAAAGAGGAAGAGAGAATATGCTGAAGGGCAAGTTCCCATCTCCGGAGTTCTGAAAGGTTGGTGTCAGTGGGAAGTATCCATATAACCCAGACGGTGTAACACTGTGCCAGGATGTGCTGGCCGTGCACCAAGGCATGCTTAGCCACAGGGTGATCCTCATTACCAACAAACACTGTCTGCTTGTATTCGTTCATGCAAATGGACAGTTTGTTGCTGGTCATTTCGACATAGAAGACTTCACAGTGCAGGCATGTCAGCTGATAAATCACATGGGTGCTGTCGCAAGTGGCTCAGCCTTAATCGTGTACACCTTCCAGGTTACAGGACTGGAATAAGTAGTGATTGGAGGATGCATAGGGCAGGTTTTACATCAGGGGTGGTTGCATGGATAGGAGCCAGAGGGTTGGGAAGGTGGTTTGGGGATTTCATAGGAATGAACTAAGAGGTTACAAAGATTAGGTGGGTGGGGGAAAGACACTCTTGGCGGAGTGGGAAGGCTGTCGTGAAGGATGGATCTCATTTCGGGGCAGTATTTAGGAAGTTGTATCCTTGCTGAAGAGCTACAGTCTGAGTCTGCTCCAGTCCCAGAAAGTATCCGGTGACAAGACGGGCACGTTTAGGGTTCCTCTGTAGGACATTCTGGGTTTGGGGGGAAGAGGAAGTGACCCTGGCTATTTGATTCAGTACCAGATCAGGAGGGTAGTTGCAGGATGTGAAAGCTGTCATCAGCTTATTGGAGTACTGGTTCAGGGATTTAGGACTGAAGCAGACTCGTTTGTCACAAAAACCTAAGCTCCCATCCATTACATATCAAATGGCCCTTCCCTACAGCTTAGGTCTTCATGGCAAACGAGTCTGCACCAGTCCTAAATCCCTAAACCAGTACTCCAATAACCTGATAACAGATTTCTCATCCCGCAACTGCCCTCCTGATCTGGTACAGAAGCAAATAGGCAGGGCCACTTCCTCTTCCTCCCAAACTCAGAGCCTCCCACAGAGGGACCCTAAAAGTGCCCCTCTTGTTACTGGATACTTTCTGGGACTGGAGCAGACTCTGAATGTGGCTCTCCAGCAAGGATATGACTTCCTTAAATCCTGCCCCGAAATGAGATCTATCCTTCATGACATCCTTCCCACTCCACCAAGAGTGTCTTTCCACCACCCACCTAACCTTTGTAACCTCCTAGTCCATCCCTATGAAATCCCCAAACCACCTTCCTTACCCTCCGGCTCCTACCCACGTAACTACCCCCGTTATAAAACCTACCCTATGCACCCCCACCACCATTTACTGCAGTCCTGTAACCAAGAAGGGGTACACGATTAAGGGCCAGTTGCGGTAACACCCATGTGATTTACCAACTGACATGACTGCATTGTGAAGCATTCTATGTGGAAATGACCAGCAACAAACTGTCCATTCGCATGAACGGACACAGGCACACTATTTGTTGGTAATGAGGATCACCCTATGGCTAAGCATGCCTTGGTGCATGGCCAGCACATCTTGGCACAGTGTTACACCGTCCGGGTTATATGGATACTTCCCACGGACACCAACCTTTCAGAACTCTGGAGATGGGAACTTGCCCTTCAACATATTCTCTCTTCCTGTTTCCCATTCTCCAACATCTTTGCGTCCAATCTCTGGACAGAGTCTCTGCCTCGACTGGCATCTGTGTCCAACTTCTTTGCATCTTGCATATGTCTGCCTTGATGTGTGTGCGTGTATATGTGGGTGTATGTGTTTGTTTGTTTACTTGTTCTTTTTCCCCTAAGTAAGTCCTTCCTCTCCCAGCATTGGAATGACTCCTCACCCACTCCCTTAAAACCCGCATCCTTTTCTTTTCCATTTTCTTCCCTGCTCTTTTTCTGAAGAAGTAACCTGGGGTTGTGAAAGCGCAGTTTGTGGCTGTTCTTTTATTTTTTATGTGTGTGCCAATGAACTGGTGCATTTTTGGCTGGTAAGTTAAATTGTCTTTACTTTCATAAATATTTTTTCTGAACAGGAATGAGTAGGAAAGACAGGGAAAAGGGAAAGATGCATCCTTTCCTTTTTCCCCTCCTTCCTTCCTCTTTTCCTGATGAAGCAACAAACGGTTGCGAAAGCTCGAATTTTTTTATTTATGTGTGTTTTTGTGTATCTGTCTACGAGCCTGTGCTTTGGGTAAGTTAAACGATCTCTATTTTTTATACATATTTTACCTGCTAGGAATGTTTCCCTCTATAATAATCTCAACTCACCATAAAGAGGCTCGCTGAGCTGCTGACAGGCATGAATTAAATTTTTGGCCATGGCCTTTCTCAGATAAAGAAACATGAGCAGCTAACAAAGACATATAACAACATCCTGACTGAAGTTACAAGTACTCATTTATTTCAGAATTTGAAATATATCAATAGAACCGAAACAACAACATGTCAGCATACACAGCACTGAAAAATATCTGAGTCATTGATTATCTTGTTGGTACAGCACTTCGTATGCTAATCAGTATTGAAATGGCCACAGAGCCACCCTTTCCCCCATTCCACTGGGTGAGGGATACGATCAAGAGCCCTGGCCTGTGCCTTGTGGTAGCCAACGGAGAGTTTACAGGCATAGAAGCATCACATTTGAGGTCATTATCAGTATCCAGGCGCAAGCCAGACGTGTTCAGATGTGGCACAACATAATCACTGAGCAAGGTGAGGGGTTAAAGGGCTCAAGAGCACAGATTCATGAAGGTTACACCCGCAATGGAGAGGTTATCTTAATCAGTACAAACAGCAAGAAGATAGGGGAGGAGTAGGTGAAAAGAGAAAGGGAAAAGGAGAAGATGTTGTAAAGCAGAGCTTTCCTCTTTTCATGATGGTGACAACCTATAAAACAAACATTTCCACGCAAAACCCTTTCCCCCAATATCAATAATGGAAATTCATATAAAAATTATACTTTAAATTAGTAAGATATTCTGGGCTATTGTGCCATGATCAGAAGGATTTATCATTAAAACCCAATGCTTCATTCCCACCTGTGCAGGAAATTTTTGAGGGGAATCATGAATGACTGAATCACACACTGGCTCAATACTGACTAGACATAGCTGTAGCAGAACCATATCAATTTGGTACTGAGTAACAAATACTTTGGCTTACTCGAAGTACTGAATGATTTCTTGTAAAATCATTTCATTACTCGCATCTACTTTATCAATATGAAGTTATTCATGAAAATATTTCATTACTTGCATCTTAATGTGTCAATATGAATTCGGTAATGAAAACAGATACTGAAAATGCTTATACTCTGTGATAATACTTGTTCTGACATAAGTAATTTATACAGAGATCCATGATGAATTTTAACAGTATTCCATAACTCTGCATTTTTAGGCGGTTATTTTAGTTACTAAGCAATTCAGATTATACTTCTTGGCATGATTTTGCAGTTTAATCCTCGATGAACTGATGTCCACTTTTAATGCAAACCCAAATTCTGTTGTATTTTTTACCTGTAAAGATTTTGGTTTAATGGTTAAAAGAGTAAAAAGTATTGAAAAGTTATCAGCAACACAAATGATACATTTTCATTCATGGAAGTATTATCTTAACAGTCAATATGACACAATACATTAAAACAGTCCCAATGATTGCAAATATAAACTATGATCCGTCACACTGTCATTCATCATGAAATATTCTGATATATTCTGACATTCCATGGGCGAACTACAGGCCAAGCCCCTAGTCCAGGAACAGTAATTAAAACGGTCGTGGGATGGGTGTTGCTTATTTGGAACACTTTGTAAGATAAAGAGAAATTGCTCTCAAAAGATTTTCTATTACAGTGTCACAGTGGCAGATAGTCCCCCTCCGTAGCTCAGTGGTAGCGTCGCTGACTACCACGCAGGAGGCACGGGTTCGATTCCCGTCTGTCTAGGTGTGTTTGCATTTGGATATGTGTGAGTGTGCATGTATTTGTTTTCCTTCCTTTTTTTCCCCTAAGGTAAGTCCTTCCACTCCTGGGATTGGAATGACTCCTTTTCCACTTCCTTAAGACCCATATCCTTCCCTTTCTTCTCCCCTTTTTTCCTCTTATCCTGAAGAAACGACCAACGGTTGCGAAAGCTTGTGTGTGATTTTATTCGTTTCTATCAAAGAGCCGGTCCTTTTGGTAAGTCATCTCTTTTCTATTTTATGCTCCAAAGCCACAGTCACTTCTTAGATAAAACTTTTTAATATACTTCCATCATCTAATTAATTCTATTAATGTACTATTAGATTCTGTGCTTTATGGCATCATTTTCAAGTGCCTATGATTACAAAAATATTACAGTGAATACATCTCATTAGGTAGTGAAAAGTTTGAACAAAAAAAAAAAAAAAAAAAAAAAAAAAAAAAAAAAAAAAAAAAAAACAGAATTCAGAGTGTTAATGCCCTGTATTCAGTTGTGTGAAAATTTGTTTATCATAAAGGATGAAACACATGTCACACAGCTGAACACAAGGCATTCAAGCTATAAATTTAATTCGATTTGTAACTGTTTCTCTGTTTGGCCAGATGGGTATATGCAAATCTCTATACCCACTCCCTTAAAACCCTCATCATTTCCTTTTCCCTCTCCTTCCCTTCTGCCTGACGAAGCAGCTAGGCTGTGAAAGCTAGTGTTTATGTGTGTGTGTGTGTGTGTGTGTGTGTGTGTGTGTGTGTGTGTGTTTATTTGTTACTATCACTGCCTGTGCTCCTTCGCCTGATAAGTAGACTTCATCTATTTTTTTTTTTTTTTTTTTTTTTTTTTTTTTTTTTTTTTTTTTTTTTTTTTACATATATATCTCTATATACAGAGGAAGTCAAGCAAAATTGACATTGGTTTCTCCACTTATTTACAACTTTTGAATAATTGAACTATAAGATTGAATAAGACTGAGCACTTGAAAGCTCAGACAATTGTAAAATACGGTCGAAAAATGAGTTTTGTACAATGATGCACACAGGATTATGATATTAAATGTGCCACAATGAATTAATGGCGACTGCTCAAAAACCTAGGGCACATGGTTCACAAAAAAAAAGTTCAAATGTTTGTAATCCTAAGGAAGTAAATTGCTAATATCTCGGTCTACTTAAACTAACTCATTCTAAGGACAACTCGCACAGCCAATCCCGAGGGAGGACTCGAACCCCTGGCAGGAGCAGTGTGGCCAACCTGTGAAACTTAAAAGTCCCATTTAGGAATTCAAAATGTCCATTTTCAGCATAAAGTGTCCCACGGCATACACATACACACAAGGGGGGGAGGGGGGTAGACAGCTGGATGCTACATGCCGTGCCACTTTTCCGCAAAGGGCACGACGGCCAGCAAAAAAGAATTTTAAAAAAATTTTAACGATTTTATAATTAATGCTGTTTGTGCTTCATGATGGACAGGAAAACAAAGATAAGAGAAAGCACACATTTCTAACATGTGTAAGTTCTTATTGCTTTGTGAATAGGAGGCACCAACCATGGGCGCTGCAAGGATTGTTTGCAGGCGGGTATGTCTCGACCTGCAACACCATAGGTGTCACTAGATAGTGATTTCTTGGGGAGAGGGAAACGACCATATAAATATAGAGGACTTCTAGGAGACTGAGAAAACGTATTTTTGTTCCGTAGGAAACATACTGTTTAGTTGTGCGAATCAGGACCAGTTTGGCGAGAATCTAGTGTATAATATTTTGGATCTCTGGTGACAACCTAGTTGTTGTGCATAATGTTTGAAAAGCTTAGACAAAACTAATAGTGTTTACGTAAAAAAAAAGAAAAGAAATTAAAAGAAAGTTGACGATAAATACACAGTATAGTTTGTGGTTAAAAATTGGAATAATGTATAGCCTTTCTTATATTCTTAAAGCCTAACTAACCTGAAAGCTAACGAGTATATATCATTATAACTCCTTCAGAGTCTTGTCTTAACGCCCGAGAAGATTTAGAAGGTTAAAAAGTCTGTCAGCTTGCTCAGTGCCGACAAAATATTGAAATTTTCCGTTTCCTATTATCTTGTGAGTTAGAAATGACGGACTTTTAATGAGATGACGTTAAAGTGTAGTACAGAAACGTTTATGTCCAAATGACATACTTGATCCAGATTGTAGTAATGAATGTAAACTTAAGCCTGTTTTAAGATTATTGGGTTGCTAAGAATGACAGTGGCAGATTTCAAGTTCAACATAGCGTTTCCCGATTTCTGTTGGCGCTTACCCATTTGCGGCCGGCCATCCTGATTTTGATTTTTCGTGGTTGCCCAAGTTCACTCCAGGCAAATTCTGGCATGTTTCCCTGTAAAAGGCCACAGACGCTTCCTTCCTCTCTCGTTGTCCCACTTAGATAAAATACGCGCGAGTATCTGGCCAAATGGGGAAAGTACCCGAAACCAATAACATAAAATAAAACACTTACTCATTTTAACTATGGCGTCGAGGTGAGGCACAGAGCGTATTAACTTATAAAGTAGGTTTGACCGCCAAAACACGCCACCGTGTTCTCCTCATAAAATGCTGTCGATTAGAATCACATCCATGATATAATTTACACCAGTGCAATTTTATAATTATCTGTAGCAAGGCCTCTGTATTAAGACATGCAGGAAAAGTACCGGTATGAATATGAATCTTTGGAACAAACCTCTATTGGTGTTTGGGTGTTGTTGGCCTTTTTGCACATAAATTGAACTACAATGAACACTTTTGGACAACAGCCTAGCATCTTCAGGTTTCTATTTAAACAGTAATTTGCACCAAAGCTTACGCCGGAATATTATATTTTATAGGCCTATTATACAATAATATAATTTTACTTCTCCATCTTTTTCTGTGTGTTTTCATTCAAGCCAGCGGGTGCAAATGCACCTCCTTGCACCCCCCCCCCTTCCCGGCGACCATGGCACCAATTAAATGTCCCATATTCATCTCCCCCTACTTAAATAATTGTCAATATGTCCCACTTTATGGGACAAATCGCAACACTGCGCGGGAACAGCAGCTTACTCCGCGGCGTTGCGCCTCAGATCATACGGCCATTCCCGCGCGGCACACACGGTTTGATTGTCATTTTGATAAAACTAGAGTCCCATACTGCCGGCCGCGGTGGCTGAGCGGACTGCGGTGCGCCAGTCACGGTCTGCACGGCCACTACGGTCGAGTGTTCGAATCCCCCCTCCGGCATGGATATTTGTGCCGTCCTTAGTATAAGCTAGTTCGTAAGTAGCAGTGGCGTAACTACGGGGGGTGGGGGGGATGAGGGGGATAGAACCCCCCCCCCCCCGAACCCGAAAAACAAGAGGGGGGGGGGAAAGAAAAGAAATCGTATAACAGCTATCTGGTAAAGGTAAAGATTTGGAACTTGGGGTGTTTTACCACAAGCTTTCATTGGAAGGGAGTGAATTACTTTCTTCAGCGGGAGTGGTAGATGGTAGTCTGTCTGGAAACTGACTAAAATTTTGCTCGTCAAGCAGATCTATCCCCCCCCCCCCCAAACCCAAGTCCTAGTTACGCCACTGGTAAGTAGTTTGTAGGTTTAGGGGCTGATGACCCCATAGTTAAGTCCCATAAGCTCTACAAACATACATACATACGTAGTTCCATACTCCCGATACTCTTTTTTTTATTATTTTGTGGTAAATTTCTAAACTTTTTACTGTTTACTGTGGTTGAATCATTGTAGCTAATATTTTTTTGTAATCATAGGCTCTTGAGAATGACGCCATAGTGCGCCGAAACTAATAGTTCATTGGTAGTTAGATGGAAGTAAGTATATTAATTCGACAAGTGAAGACGATTTTACCTGGTGATGCCAGGAGCAGAAAACATCTGCACTACTTGCAGAGCATTCATTTATTTCGGAGCGTTGTCGACGCTACGGTGTCCCCAGACACGAAATATTACTGCACACATTATTACGGGCTTGATAACGGGTATCGCTTCCAACAATGCGATGTTGCCTTCCGCTTACTGCTCCTCGCATCCTGATAACCATGGTACATGCGTCCTGCCGCTGCCAATAGCTAGCGCACGAATCGTCAACTTACCGTGGACAAACACTACAGTATACGGCGTAGCTGTTTCATTATCAAACAATGCACTGAACAAAAATCAAACAGCAAATAAATATGTCGTGCTAAGTTTGATATTCCCTCAAAACCTAAAATCAGATTTCCTGTGTCTCGTACTGAATCAATATCTTCTTCGTGCTTTGTAAAGTTACTATGCAAAACCTGATGAGTTTTCAAGAAAGCTTTACCGATCAACAAAATTACGCTTGATTGTTTTGTAGAAGAATATCTACTAGCATGAAAATCCCTCGTTTCTGATGTGCGTTTCCTCTCCAGTAGTCACACATTCACTTGCTATAATACTCTCCATTTTAGCACAACAATGATTTTACGCCTGACTACCTAACAGTCAGAATAATAAACATTTAAACACAACAATGCTGTAATACTGAAAACGAATATTAACTGATTATTGTTGGTCAGTTAAATGGTTTCGCTTTTGTCCACGAGTCTTACATTGCAGCCAACATAGCTTAGTAAAACAAAATAAAGGCAACTGTTGGATTTAATGTTGTTTGATTCAATCATACTAGAGGACTAAATGCTATTTGATGCATCTGCTACTATTCAGCGCTCTTTTTGAAGGTGTTGAAATGCGTTTTGACACAATCTGATTGCAGGAGTGTGTGGAGCGGGTAATAAAATACCGGATTCCATATCAAACTCAATTTTGTCCACCGGTGGACATAATGCGTTTTGAAAAGTTGCTCCTCATTTACGTGTGAATAAAACGTACACAATATCTCATTTACCTCCCAAGCAATCACAAAACAATCAACGACTTTTACCTAGTTTCATCGTAAATTGCTGAAAAAAAGGAGAAATAAACAACTGAAAAGAAGCATAACACGAAAAGTCAATTTACGCTATGGTAATTATAGAGATTTAGCCTTTCTAAAATCACAGTTAAATGCTATCTGTAAGTAAAAGTTAATTATTCTTATACTGGGATTGTCACCCTTCTTCTTTCTCTCCCCTCTTCTCTCTCCCCCCGCTCCCTCCTCTCTCTCTCTCTCTCTCTCTCTCTCTCTCTCTCTCTCTCTCTCTCATTTTATTTCTGTTAGGCATTTCTCTGAAATGCTAATTTTTTTAAGTGTAAAAATTAGATATACCTGAAATGTTGAGCTTCGAGCATTGCCATAACAAAAGCAAAAACACAATTTACGTGTCGGCGGCTGCTGTTGAAGTAGTATTAACAATAACAGTAACAATTTCTTAACAATTGCACCGCGGCAGAGAAGTAACAGCAAGAAACCAGAAGCACGCTTTGTTATTGTTGGTAGATAGGGCACCTGGATACAGATAGGCATGCGCGTCAACTTCTGTGTATCAGCAGCTTCCGCCGCCATTTTCGTTCCAAGTGGCGACAGCGTGAGCTTCTCAAAGGCGGAGTTCTTTGCTGTTATTTCTTTGAAATATCGCTTGCTTCACCTCTAATACATATATCAAGAGGTAAATAAATATTTGGATTAAAAATTAATCTGGTCATAATAAATTATTATAAGACACTGTAGTTTGAAAAATAATTAAATGTAATTTTTTTAGAGTTGGGACTTCTGGGTGTGTATTAGAAGCAATTTTTTCGCATTGGACAACTCAGTTTTATTGAATGTCAGCAAGTAGCTTATAAAGATTATAGCGGAAACTCGACGCTGAAACGTGCGACAGCGCTCCCGAGCACCTCCTAGCGGCGTGACTTGTAAACTACACTAGGAATGAACAGTCGATTAACTCAGTGACACTCAGAACACTATCATAATTTGTCGGGGTACATTATAGAAGTAGGAAGTGGTTGGCAGAGGGAGTGTATGTGCTACATACGGCTGTAACGGCTAACTACAAAAAGCGAAGCACTCCAAAATTTTTCATCTGGTTCCTGAAAAATGGAGAATTCTACATAACATAGTTGAAGGAAGCTAAGATTAGGCTTACTGAGATACTTTACTTTTGGTAAATAGTGTCTTTACTTTATGTAAGTTCTTCACAGATACAGGCAGTAGTTATTCACAAGCGAATATCTGACTTGTATAAGAGTTTGAGAAAGGAGGGTTTCAGTGCCAGTGGCGGACTAGGGGGGGGGGGGCGGAGGGCGGAGGGGGCGGACCGCCCCGGGCGTCTCGTCCTGGGAGAGCTCCAAATAAATCTCAAAAGGTACTTCTTTAAAGCAGTGGCGTAGCTATCATGGGGCTAGGCGGGGCAGTGCCCCGGGGCCCCCGAGCTCCAGGGGTCCCTCGGCCTTCGTGAGCGACGAATTTTTTATTTATTTATTTTTACTCTCCCACCCTATCGTCCATCATATCCCCTTCCCCTCAAACCAAGTTTCCCACAGTTGCCTCACTGGGCCACCGGCTGGCGGAACAATGCTTCTAATTGGGCCTTCACACGACGCCACTATGTGGCGCTGCTGACAGGCGATTCTGCCAGTCCAAACATCGGCACACTTCAATCAGCGTAGCAGCAGAAGTAGCGGCAGCAACAAAGCTGCTCACAGCAACAGCTGCGTCTTCCAAGTGTTGCAGCGTGCCGGCGCGGCGCAATGTGAAGGATCGCGCTCCTCCAAATACAGTATAAATACATTTAAAGTACAGTACTTCTTATTGGCAAATAGAAGTGTACAGTTCGAATATCCGAATAAACCGGTTTTCCGAATATCCATGTTCCCAAATTACTTCGGATGATAGACGTTATACTGTATATAATATTTTAGTTGAATGAAGGAATTTCGACTTTTAATTTCTCTTGCCGAAATTGACCCCAAAATGGACAGTTCGTCAATTATGTAAGGAAATTATAACAAAATATGCTTTATTAGAATGTGAGGTTACGGAAGTATTTACCGCAGTTTTATTCTTCTGCAGCAGCCGAAAGGTCGTTCAGCAAATTAAAAATTATCAAAACGTATCTGAGGTATAGTATGGCTGAAGCTTGACTCGGACATTTGGCACTCATAGCAATCGAAAACAAGACTGCATCAAATCTAGATTTAACAGACCATATTGATGATTTTGCAAAACCCAAAGCCAGGAAAAGATTGTAAAATAAGTGTTAAAACAAAATTGACTACTTTTTAATTGTGTACCCATATTGTTACTATAATGTACTGCAGTCACGAAAACGCTTACCGATAATTACCGATCAGAAATCATATCTTTGCCAACATCTGCAATCTAACAGTTTTAAGCATAGTATTACTCCAGTAGGTATTCTTTCACTCTGACTTTGGTGCGTGAGGAAACACGAACGAAATCTCCACGACTTGAAAAACGCCACTTACTAAGTTCGTGATACACAGTGAGGCGCGAAAAATAATCATGATTTTTTTTTTCAAAGACTAATAGTATTCGTGTTACAAGAAATAGAAAAATTCCCAACTTTCAGAAAACAATGTTTTAACACATTGACTGCCACATGAGTTAAATATAAGTCACAGGAACTCTTCTCTTCGGGCCACGTGAAGTAAATACAACTCACGGACATTTTTTTCCATTTACAGCTCCGTGGTGCTGTCGTAACTCACAGTAGCGTGCTGTGGCTTGGTGTTGCAGTACTTTATGGCCCCAGTAACAAATGATGTTCGTGGCCTCCAGTTTTCAAGAGCTCAAGAGTACTTATTGACAATTGAAATCGTGAATTATATATAACTCACATGACCCAGTCATATTGGAGTTTCCTTGTTTTTATAATTTATTATATGGTGTTACATATTACTTTATACGGTAGATTGTATATCACATACAGTTTTAATTACATTCTCCAACTCTAATTGCAACAAAAGTTAAACAGACTGAAAAAATTGGGTAATTCCACTTTGTATGTCTAATACCTTCATGCACTGTGCTTTATGGACAAACACTCTTCCAAAAATATGAGTCACAATTTCTTACATTTCCATGTAGTTTGTTTGCATTTTTTGACAGCTTGCTCTCGTCCATATTCATTCTTCGTTTTTTCGTAGAATCCGTACACTTATGACATGCTGCACCCATGTTCACAAGAGCACAATCTGCAGGCAGCTCGGTGGCTACGGTGAGAGATTTCTCAGGGGTATCGGCATCTTCTGTATGGAGTAGTCTCAAAGTCACTTCCTCTTTCAATTCTGTGACTGAAATGACCTTGTTGTTGATGTATCGGTAAATCACAAGAGCATTTACCAGTGCTGACCCTGTCAACAGTTCAATTACAAGCTTCCTGTATCATTTCACACCCTTAGACAATATAGGACTTAATTTGTTGAGAGAGGTCTATAAATGACTGATTATAGTCAGTTATCATTGCTGGTTTTTCTTTGTGCCCCTCTTGGTCTGAACTTCAGCTTCTTCCTCTTCATGAACAGTACTCTGCATCAACACATTCCTCTTATTTTTCCATAAGTTCATCTAAAAGCTTCTGTACATGCCTTTGTTCATCTACATAACTTCTACCTTCTCCTGCTACAATATCACTATGTTACGAAGCAAACAACACTGAATAAAGACTGTAGTAACAATGCAGAAAAACAATAATGGAACTGTAAGCAAATAATGTTGTGGAATGAAAGACTTACAGGAGTACCAAGGGGTTTGAGGACAGAAGTTGCGGGAAAGGGCAGACCGCTGTAATGGTCAGGCATTGCCGTTCTTTGTGCGCCTGTAAAACGAATAGCGAGAAAGCGAGCCCCCACTCTGTCTACCCCATTACGTCGCAAAAGGAAATTACAAGGTGTTTTACAAAGTTATACCGTTCCTTCCACAGTGAATCTCATAAATCACAGATGATCAAATGTTCAAATGTTTGTATGGCTTATGGGACTTAACTACGGGGTCATCAGTCCCTAAACTTACAAACTACTTAATACTAAGGACGGCACAAATATCCATGCCCGAGGGGGGATTGCGAACCCCCGACCGTAGTGGCCGTGCAGACCGTGACTGGAGCGCCTCAATCCCCTCGGCCACCGCGGCCGGAACAGATGACGTAGTGCGCAGTCTGACCTGGAGAGTGCGCATTTTCCACAAACTGTGTTGCGCCAGGAAACAGGCATGTTTATTTTCCACAAATGGGTTAATACTGAAAGGAATACCGAACAGAATCTACATACCTTTCTACACACTACCTAGCAATGGAAGGCGGGAAATGGATTCGGAATTCTGTGGCTTTTTTTCTGGGAACGGCGCCTTCCCGTACCATAAGAACTATTCGCTCTTCGATTTACGTACATACTAACAGTATACCCTCTGCAGCTTTCTGCTCAGTTCTTCTATGTGAAAAACAAACAACTTCACTGTGTTTTAAAGTAATGGTGAGAATTCAGCACTTAACACAATCTTTTAAGTTACGTCTCTACCCGCACACTACTTGTTTATTCTGCCATTTAAAGGTTTAATTACATTCACGGATCAGAAGTTTCATGTAATAATTACTTTGTCCCAATAGTGAATTGTGCATCAAGACGCTGCCCTCTACCCCAGTGTCACGATAATAAGCGAAGATATCGACTTAGTTATTTTACTTATTACTTTTTCCTGGCCAGACACTAACATATACTTCAAGAAGCCTGGTAGGGGCACGGCGCAATCCAATGTGTTTCATCAAACAAAATCCGGCAATTTACTTTTGATGAAACCATCCTACATGAATATTTTCCCTGTTTTCCTTCTTTGACTGCGCTATCAACGAAATGAGCTAACAGCGCAGTAGTTGAGCGAGAGAGAGTTGTCGGCACTGACAACAGTCCGCCTGCTCTCACCGCGGACGAAAAATATCCCATGGGGCTTTTTCATCTGTATGTCCTACCCAGATCCAACTCTATCTCTAGCCCTCTGCAAAATTTCATCCAAATCACCTAGTAACTTTTGCGTGACAGCAAAACAAACAAACTTTCACAGTTATGTTAGAGAGTATGCTAAATATTATCTGCTGCGTGACACATAATAATTTACTTAGTAGTATTTAGGTTTGCCTTGTTATGTCTTCCAGTGGGCGGTAAGGAGCTGATGATGAAGTAGTTTTGCATCTGTACAGTATTAGTGTAAAGAGGGCCCCAATGTCATTTTTGCCCCGGGGCCCTTGGTGACATAGCTACGCCACTGCTTTATAGTAGTACATTGTCAGGCCCGGTGATCTTGGGGTAAATCACTCGACTGAAAACCGGAAGGTCGTGGGTTCGAAACCCGGTCGGACCTCGGATTTTTGCAGTTTATACCTCTCATCGAGGTGAGGAATCGCCAGAAACGACACGTGGTTCGGATTCCACGTTAAGCTGTAGGTCCCCTTTCCCTGTTGGATGACTGGGGTAGGCTAGGGACACGCAAGTCACCGAAGTGGTGTCCAATTGAAAGACTTGCGCCAGGCCAATGAGCCACACGAAATTATTATTATTATAGTAATACATATATTTCCAAGTGGACGGTGGGCCTCATTTTGTTTTGCCGCCGCCACAGCCTTAGTGCACACTCCACTTTCTTAAGGCTAATCTATTAGCTATTGGGAGCAGTGTTTACCTTTAGGCATTTCCTACTTCTTTTGATTTTGGGGTAAGGAGTAACTTCTTTATTTGTATTTGTCATATGTGTTTTGTGCGGACTTGTGTACATGGGCATAAGTTTCTTTATTTATTTAAAACTGTTGCTGGTTGCCTTATTGGCAACAGCCTTAGTGCGCCACTGTTCAAAGCATTTGAATGAAAGCTATGTATTATGCCCAGACTACTTGTGGAGAATGATTTCAGAAATAAGATTATGTAAAGCCAAGAGTAAATGTATTTTGTTCATTGCATGTAGTTCTTTAAAAATGATGGTTAAGGTATTATAATAACAACTGTATAACAGTAAGTTTTATTTGGATTCCTTCATTTAAAGCGTAGACGAGGCTTTAGAAACATCAGCACAATTCCTTCACAATCAGCTATTTGTATTTCAGCAAAAATTATATTTTATGAAACACAAGGCTAAACAGAAATGTAAAATCATGTATTTCATTATCGTTGTCATTTCCAGTATTTGGCCTGGTGCACTCATTGCATTCCGTTCTGTTGTTTAACTGTTCATGGAAATTGCGTTCATGGACATGGTTAAAACTTATGTCATGTACTGTGTTAGTTTCATTTCGAATTTTATACAAATAAACTGTACACATTATGAAAGGTACACGTCACGCACTTTTTCATGGCTCCTCTGTGATCGGCGGAAGTCAGCAGAGTTCGTGTGTCTACGGAATGTTTAAGCTCCCTACCAACCTTTAACAGCTTTGTACACCGTAGACATAGTCAAAGTATTGTTAATTTGTGCATGGTATTGATTATTGTCTTCCACTTTCTTATTTGCTAAAATAAGTCCACATACCCCGACGACTTCTTTTAGTAAAAGGAACGCTGTCCTTGAAAGTGGCGTGAAGAATGTTAATTCCGATTGTTCTTCAGTTACGACAATAAAAAGGGGCAGAAAGCGTTGCTACACCCGCTTAATATGTCCCTTAAAATATTAATATTCCGTAGTTAATAGGTTCAAGTTTTCTATTACTAGAACATTAAAGTGATACTTAATTTCTTGTTCCATCCACTTAGTTTTTTATGTATTTATTTATTGTTGTTGTAGTTAAAACCTGTAAGCCATAGGCCATAAGGTGGCTGCACTGGGAGACAGAGGCGGGGCTTGTTCTAACAGCCAATGCGCTACGAGCTGAATGCAAGCTTCAGCTCCCAACATTCTCCGCTCAGGGGCCACGTTTAAACGCGTGATCTGTATTGTTTGCCCGTCTATACGTGCTATAATACGTGGGATCGTTTTTCACCAGACGCTTTACGTTTCACTGAATACAAAATATCTTCAGTGGTGTGAAATTACAGCTATCTACAATTTTTTTATGTTTTCACAGTTCGTTGAAAATTTGTAAAACGTTAATTTTTTGACTTACGGAAATTTTTTCTTAGATTTTCTCTGACATTATGAAGCGCCGATGTGTTGCACAGTTCGTGGCAGAGACGATTGCTTTAGTTTCTTTTGCCATACACTTTAAAATAATTATCATCTACCATAATATCTTAAATGACGCCACAAAAAAAGCCTTGCCAAGTAACTTTGGAACGCAGAGAAACAAAATACAGAATCACAGAATACAAGGCAAGTATAGCGTTCAACTCGTACCAACAGATGGCACTGCTAGCGTTGTCGCCTGACAAACGCATGTCAATGCCACGGAGTTTCCGCTTTTATCTTTATAAGCTATTTGTTGCCAGATGCACTTCCATAGTTTCGCGATAACTCTACGTTTTTGAATTTAATGTGATAAATTTGCGTTTTTTACGGAATATTTTTCAAAATTCGTATAAAATGCATTTTCATTGCGCAAGCTATGAAAGTACATTACCATGAAAAACTAAGATGCAATAAAAGATTTGTGAATAAGAGAGGGATGGATCACTGAAAATGGTTGGTATTGCTCTCGAAACAATCATTCCAACCATTCACTCTATTTTTTCAAATTGACTGTCTTGGAAATGAAACTAAAAATTAGTTTTTAATAAGTTAATACGAAACACCGTGATGTTTAAAAAGGTTTTCAGTTGCGACTTATGACAAAACCACTTAATTAAGTCATTAAAAACTGATTACCTCCAGTAGGCGAAAAAGAAGGGTCCTGTTTGGAGGTAAGACATTTTGCCGGTAAACTACAACGTAGCTATGACGTAGCTCATAGTAGTTGGTGCAGTTTAACATCACAGTAGTTTCAAACATGGGTTACAAGTGCGAATCGTATGAACCATTGTTATTAGCGAAAACGGTATGCACCTTTAAAAGTAATTAATATTGGTTTAGTCTATATATTGATACTGTTTATCGCCAATATACAGAGGGGTCCAAAAAATATATCCACTGTTTAAAGGTCTACAACTTGCAAACTAATTGACGGAGTCATCTCATCTTCGGTAGTGTAATAATCCGGCAATCGCCAAACAAACATTGAATTGCGTTGTTTTGTTTTGCCAGTTGAAAGTCGTCGGATAGTCAGTGTTTTGTTCTTAGTTGCACCTAGTCACTCGAGCAAATATGGCTGGTGCAAGGCTTACGTTCGATGAAAGGAAGTCAGTTTTGAAGTGATACTTTAAGTACGAAAACATTAATTAGGTTCAACGGCAATGACGAAATGAGTACCTATAAAACAAAGCCACCTACACGTTTAACTATTCGTCGCATTCGAGACAAATTTGATGCCGAATGCTGTATTAAAGATGTACACAAACAACGATATGGATGATCTGTAACAGTAACAATTCCAGCTAACGCCCGTCGTGTGTTACAAAAATTCACCCCCTCACCATAGAAGCCTGTGAGACAGCGTGTCCGTGAAACTGGAGTGAGTCGGCGAATTTTGAAGACGGCAAAGTGGAAGTGCTATATCCCACGATTGCTACACGCAATGAAAGAGGACGATCCAGATCGTAGAATGGAGTTCTGCGAGTGCTTTACTAACATGGTGCGTAACTATGAAGAGTTTGTAGAGATTTTTGTGTGGTCTGACGAAGCACAGTTCAAATTTAGTGGTACAGTAAATCGCCACAATTGCATCTACTGGGTCGCCGAAAATCCGAACGTCCATGTAGACAAAGCCGTGAATTTGCCAGGTGTAAATGTGTGGTGTGGGTTGTCTTACCGGGCTTGACTGGGCCATTCTTCTTTGACGGCACAGTTACTCGTGACGTGTACCTTCAGAAGATTCAGACATCCATGTTACCTGCATCCGAACTTGTATGGAGACGGAAGATTTTACTTTCAACAAGAGGGTGCCCCAGCCCACTACCAAAATCGTTTTAGGGCTTATATCGACGAAAATCTACCAGGAAGATGGATAGTCCTTAGAGATGCTGTGAAGTATCCACCACGTTCCCCAGACTTAACTCCTCTGGACTTTTACCTGTGGGGAACACAAAAAGGACATCGTTTATCGACAAAAGCCACGGACATTGGGCAGAAACACATCAAACTTGGCTAGTAACTCTAATAACCCTAAATAAGTTCCATTATGGGGTGAGTCAACAATTTCATCACTACCTCGAAACGCTAGCCGTCGCTCAGTTAAAAAACTTATAACTGCAACAATTCGTTCTACGAGTGTTTGACAATACTTTTGTTCGCTCTAGATTTGGCTTACAAGTTGAGAATTGAGATGTGCATCCTTGGTTTTGCGAACAGGAAATTATCCCTTTTCTATACGAACTGCTTTCTTCATGTCTTTTCACTAAAATATTTGCATTCTTCCAGTTATCTAATCCGTCTTTCGTAAACCGTGGCGAGCCATCAGAATCTGTCTCTTTGCAGACAAAACAGAACAGTCGCCCTGTACTTTCTGAAAAGCATAACAATCTCTCGTGTAAGTTTTATTCGTTAGTTTATGTTTATATGTAAAAACCCACTTTCTACAAAATCTTGGCTTATTTTCCTTCTCATATATTTTCTTTGAATACAAAAACTACTGTTTATATGCTGAACGTCACTACTTCCTTTCATAATCCAATAATCTTTGTCAAAGTTGTTTGGCCACTCACCAGTATCGTTAGAATACATTGTACTTTCACTTGGTGTTCCACTTGCACAAGATGCAGTATCATCACAAGCCTGTATTATTTTTTCTTCTCTTTGTCTTGAAGACCAGGTCTCTGGGCCGATAGGACTTCCCATGCTTTTCATTTCAGTTTGCCTTGGAGACGATATGGCTGAACTGGGAAGACTTGCCGTCTGTTCAATTGCTGTATCACTTGTGGAAAACGTAACTACATCGGAAAAAGTTTCATATTCTGATGAATCTTCTGTAGGGTAACTATCATCTTTACAACCAACTATAGCTTTTGTGTTTTGTACTTCATTTTTTGGATATTGGGCAAAATCATTCTGAATATCAAAAAACTCAGACAGTTTACGTGACTTTCTCTCCTTTTCATCTCTTCCTTTACGCTTTGCACTTCCAGAAGCGTCCAGTATCTCTCCGTCTGCTGCTCATGGTGTTTAGCCATATCTGTTTAGAAAGGAAAATAAATTACAAAATAAAATGGAGTACTACTATTTAATCGGACTGCGTAACGCGTAAGTATCATAAATAACACAGGTCGACATGGATTCTGGGGTTTGGAAAGTAAGTGGTGTTCTTTACTAAATTTGCACCCCTGAATATGAAAATAATATCAGTTTTTTTCCATCACCCTCAGTTTTTTCTGCACAGCTACCCCCCCTCCAAACCTACCATTGGCTGCGAAATCTGTGTTATGCAGTGTCAACAACTACAGAAATGAGGGGACGCTGCATTTTTTGTGTGAAGGTGAGGCAGAGGGGGCTAATGAGCTTGGAGCTGACGTTCCATTATCGCCACAGAAATCAGTGAGTGAGTGCTACAGCTACAAGAAGTTGCTTTCGTGCTTTGTTGTGAGTGGTGGTATTTCACTGAAGGTGTGTTAAAATGTCAGGAAGGCAGAGTGTGAATAGCCCAGATACATTTTGTTATATCTGTGGAAATTATGTGATACGTGCAAGACGTCGAAAAATAACAAAATTTGTGCAGAAGTCATATTTTGCATATTTCGGCATGAATCTCGGCGATTAGGACAAGTCATTTGCTCCACACATTGTTTGCCATACATGTGTGGAGCAGTTAAGGAAATGGAGTGAAGGTAAAATCAAGTGCTTGAACTTCGCAATTCCTATGGTATGGCGTGAACAGAAGAACAATGTTGATGACTGTTACTTCTGTATGACGAATGTAACGGGATACAACAGAAGAAACATGAAAAACATATCGTATCCAAACTTAGATCCGGCAATTAGCCTTGTTCCTCATGGCTCAGGGCTACCAATCCCCTCTCCAACAACATCAGTGGTTTCTCTTTAATTCTCTGAACCAGATGTAAGTGAAGAAAGCAGTGACTCTGACTATTCTGAGTGTGGTACCGATAGTAGCCCAAAACCTCTTACTCAAACAGAACTTGACAATTTGGTGAAAGACGTAGGACTCTCAAAAGATGCAGCACAACTACTGGGATCACGTCTCAGTGAAAATAACTTACTTGCACACGGTACATCATATTCATTGTACAGAAATCGTGTTAAAGATTTCAGGGAATTTTTTGTTGAAGATGGTTTAATCGCCGGATTAGTGATGAAAATGGGAGTTCAGAAGTATGAGAGTACGGAATGGAGATCGTTTATAGGTTCTTCAAAGCGAAGTTTGAAAGCAATGTAGATATTTGAAATGACCTAGGATCAATTCCAATTTCATATTCAGTACATTTAAAAGAGACATACAATACCATGAAAATACTTCTACAAATGTGAAGTACGAAGAACACTAGTGGCTAGTGTGTGGTGACTTTAAAGTGATTGCTTGGTCAGCAAGGAGGGTACACTAAGTTGCCTTGCTATATGTGTGAATGGGACAGAGTAGGAGAGAGTGGCCTAAGAGGCAAAATCTGACAGAGGGATCAAAGAACATAGTGAATGAACATTTGGTTAATCCAGATCATATTTTATTGCCTCCACTGCGCATCAAATTAGGACTCATGAAGCAGTATGTTAAAGCACTGGACAAAACAGGAAACTGTTCCCAATATCTGTGCAGGTAATTCCCAAATCTATCGGCTGCAAAGTTGAAAGAAGGGATATTTGTTGGACCACATATAAGGAAGTTGATGTCTGATGAGCACTTTGATAGTTCTATGACGGAAATAAAACTTCAAGCTTGGAGAAGTTTAAAAAGTGTTGTTCATCGTTTCCTTGGCCGAATAAGCAGCCTGATTACAAGGAAATAGTGGAAGACATGCTACAGTCCTTTAAACAGTTAGGATGCAAGGTCTCTCTAAAACTACATTTTCTAATATCACACTTAGAGTGTTTCAAGAAAATTTGGCTGACACATCAGAGGAACATGGTGAACGATGTCATCAAGAACTTAAAACATCGAACATCGTTATCAAGGTCGTTGGGGAATAAAAATGATGGCTGACTACTGTTGGTGCATCACACGCGAAGGAGAAGTGACAAACAAGAGGAAGGATATCAAGTGTTCATTTACATGCAAACGAAAACGGAAGTAATACCTCTACCTGGTAAGTGCCCACCATAATATTTGCTACTTATAATTCATATGCCTTTCTTCCAATTCTTTTTTAACCACTTTACTGTTCCATTGTCCCGTAATTGCTTTCCAATTTCCAATTTCATTGGGCCCAGAGTTAGACAATGGTGAATATGATGATGATAATGGTGGTGCAAAACCCTGACGTGCTACAGAGAAACAGGCTGCAGATTTGTGATCAGCAGGGCCAATTTAGTCAGAAATTCATATTTTTATGCAAACCCCAGACAAAAAGTCAAAATTTGTCGACCTGTGTAATACGAGGGTTGGAGCTTCAATAGTGGCAACTATTTATTTGCAATTTATATAAAATAGCTACACGTTTCAAAGCTTTACTGTCCTTCAGAGTAGTCACCAGCATTGTGAACAAGCCGTTACCAGCGATGTGAAAGTCGTAGGATACTCTTAGCAACACCGGTTGTGTTCAAAGTTCGAGCGGAGCGGTCTATTGTCCAACGAAACTCTCTTACAGTTGAAGCGAATGCCTTGAAGTGCTTTCATCATCTTAGAAATCACAGGGGCTCAAGTTCTGGGGGTGTGGCGGGTAGTACAACACTTGTGCGACCGGCAATCGAACAAATCCGTCACCACTTGCGCCATATGCGCCCGTGCATTGTCCTGCAAAATGATTAATGGTTGCCGCAGAAAGTCTCACTGCTTGTTCCACAACACTGGTAACGGCTCTGGCGCACACTTCGAGTGGCGTTTTGTTTTGGTTAAGTGTTAGCAACTGTTTTTAGCGAAAAAGGCAGAATTGTGGTGCTCGAAAGGCAGAAAAAGATATAATGTGGACCAAATAAACACAGAAAATAGAAGTTTTTACAGATTTAACAGCGGAAACATATTTGGTTGACGAATCACTTTCTTCCTGAAAATCACAAAAGACGAGGCAGCGCAATAACGAATCGAAAATTTAAAATAATTTCCGCTATTTAGCAGATGGGTTTTAAGACGGGTATAGGGAAAGACTCAGGAATACACAAGACAACTATGTCACTTACATTTTCACGTCTTCTAGTATTTAGAATGTTATACGTCAGCTGTAGTGTATGGGCGTTTGTAACTAAACACTGTAGGCTATAAATAAACCTGATTCGTGTATTTTTCGTAATTAAAAATTTTTACTTCCTTAGAGACAACGAAATACAATTTTGAAGAAAAAGGAAAACAATGCTCTCTTGTCACGTAAGAATCTCTCTCATCCGTTTTTCGAAAATTGGAGACGTTGCTATCATTGTTTCACTGAAAAGAACTTGTATTGAATCGGTATTTTTACTGTTTAAACTTTGGGGTATATATGAACAGACAAAGACTTTACCTTATGCTTGAGTGGTTCCCTCTTTTCAGTCAACAACTTTGGAATCACTTTATAAAATCGATGTCACCCACTTAATAACCGTCTACTTTGTAAAAGAATTTGACGATTGGCCTCCAAGCAGCGACTGTTAGATGTCGGTACCTCTGGGGACTTTTCTCGAATGCCCCTTTTTAATCGCTGTTGCAGCAACACTCCTGCGCTTTTACAAGGCATCGTAACGCGGCAGCAGCGGCCAGCGGCCAGCGTTCCTCCACAGTGCAAGCAACTGGGGCATCTGCACATGCGGCGACTCATACGCCAGCGGCATCTGTGCACGAGCGGCTGCGCGCTACTGCCAGCACCTGTTACCTTTCACACGTGGCTTTTCGGTAGCGTATCAGCCGTTCTCACAGCACCGTGAATATTGATACCGTTATTTGGGGCTCAAGATGCAGCGAATACAGCAACAGGATTGCATGAACTAAATGTCAGTAAGAAGCTATTGCTCGCCATCGATGTTAGCTGCGACACACCAATTACCCTGTTCTTCATCGTGACGCCAGAAACATTATTAATCAGTTGGCAGAATCTTGAGAACTTAAGCAAATGGTGAGATAATTCACCTTTGTCACAATTCGCGCCCAGGCGCGGGGCCCCCAAATGCGCGGGACCCGTAGCATTTGCTAACTCTTGCTACGTGACTAATCCGGCACTGACCCGACCATAGTGGCCGTGCAGACCGTGACTGGCGCGCCTCAGTCTCCTCGGCCGGCCTGGAACGATTCGAAGCTGCACTGCCATCATGCCAAAGCATACTTATTGCCTTATGTTGTCATTTCTCGTTGACGCGAAGGAACAAAAATGGCGGATGCTTATACCCGTCTATATCCAAGTGCCCTATTGGTAAAGCTTACGTCACGAGAGATTCCAAAGACAGTGTATGGGACTTATTTGTAGGTAGCACTGATAACGAGAGTAATGAACAACAATTCGTTTGTAACGGGTACTGTTTCTTTTTAGTAACGAAAACATACGGATCTAAATCTTTTTACTACCCTCTAGAGGTCTGCAAATCGCCGTTTTCGCTCGCTCGTACTCGGTCGAGTGCGCAACGCTCGTCGGTGGCGCACCGAGTGTGTACGCTCGCAGCGAGCGTGTTGACACTCGAACGAGGCTGCGTGGGGCGGGGCGGGCAGAGGCCGCACAGCGTAGTGCTGCCGCCGTGCTCACAAGGAAACCTACCCAAGTCACTCTCCGATTTTTATGAAATTTGCATATTTTATAATACATGAAAAACTATGGGACACGTAATTTTTGAGCGGCGGAAAAACATTTAAGGGGTGAAACGGCCCTCCAAAATTGTGCTAAATTAGAAAAATGGCGATAACTTAGAGATTAGTGAAGCGATTTTAATGATTTTTGGTATGAAAGTATCTTTTGATAAAAGACAGATTTCATAGATGCAACTTCGTTTAAATAAAAGAAAAATTTTTGAGCACAAAAAATTGGTCACTTTAGGGGTAGTTGCCCCCCCCCCCTTAATTGTCACTCCCCCTGCAATTTACCTACGCCGATCGCTTATCAAAAGATACTTTCATACCAAAAAATCATTAAAATCGCTTCATTAATCTCAAAGTTATCAAGATTTTTCCATTTTAGCCCCAATTTTGGAGGGACCGTTTCACCCCTTAAATATATTTTTCCCACGCTTAAAAAAATAAATAAATAAATAAAAATAAAAATACGGGTCCCACGCCAGCCGAGGTGGCCGAGCGCTTTGCGGCGCGCCAGTCACGGTCTGCACGGCCACTACGGTCGGGGATTGAATCCCCCCCCCCCCCTCGGGCATGGATATTTGTGCCGTCCTTAGCTAGTTCGTAAGTAGTTTGTAAGTTTAGGGACTGATGACCCCGTAGATAAGTCCCATCAGACTTACAACCATTTGCTCGTTAAGACGGCAAGTAACACCTACCACTAAACAGGAACTAACAGTCCACAAAATGGGAACAACAAAGTAAGAAAGATCATGGATAACTCATTTAGTAAATGCTCTTAGCACAGAAACTTTATGTTAATCACGTATGTATGGTAAAGTACAAAATGCAAAACTGAATAGCTAGTTCAAGTGGATCGAGAGAACAGCTTTAGAAGCACCCGGGAAAGGAAAAAATTTCAAATTTCTCAGTCAGGATGTATTCCCTAGCGTCTAGTTTGCTCCCGACACTCGCCTTGGACTCGAGTGGCGCTGCGGTGGGCGACCGAGTGGCGAGCGGGCAGTGTGGACGGTCGGGCCAGTCGAGCGTGCGCCGCTCGAACGAGCGCGGAGGAAGTCGAGCGCAGCCACACGCCTTGCCGCAAGCTGCAGCACCGACACCTGTCGGACTGCCATAGAACGACATGTATCACGCGATTCGAGCGAGCAACCGAGCGACGTGCAGACCTCTACTACCCTCACAGCTCTAGTTCAAGCAAGGCCCCACAATTCTGTAAGCGGCCGACTGCGAACACCGGGCAAATTGAAGAGCGCCTCGGTGGCTATTATGATGGTAAACTCCCGCGCGAACTTCAAATGTGCGTTAGACTCATTTGCTTAGCGTGCGTAATCATTCGAGCTAAGTCGCGAAAACTATGTCTCATTTAAATATATAACTACAAAACAGCTTCAGACTCTTTGAATACCGTATACAGCAACTATCGGTTGTGTGCAAATTTGTTACACATACGGTGTACTGGCCAACAGCTTTTCTTCTTCCTAAATAAACCGAATTATAACATTTAGTTTTTTAGCGTTCCAAGTGCATAATATGATGGAAATTTATCGTCAGACATGGGTTTTTGGCACTTTCTCAGTATATTTTACGATGGTGAAAGTTTTTACAAACATTAATTTCGGAAGAGTTTCACAACACTTTGCGTCTTTGTTGGAGTGTCTGCTATATTCTCCAATATTTAGATATTTTATGCCATCAAAAAATAAAACAGAGCTGCCTGGCACATCTAATGTTAAAAATCCACTGCATAAATTAAATATCCCATCAAATACATTATTGTAAAATAGCTTCTACCTTGTGAATACAGTAACCAGCCACTACCAAATTCTTTTAAGAACACGAAGTATGCCATAACTTTTTCTTAACTAAGTGCACGTAACATTAGCATCAGGGTATCTAGCACGAATATTAGCATTTTTAATGCTGTAAGCAAAATACCTTACAGTAGCAGAACTTCTCAAAAGTCAGCAACTGTCATCATAGGGTTCAACTTCACAATGTGCGCTCAGTGTGGCAATGAGTCATTCATATATGGAACTACACACAGTTCTACAAACCCCTTTCAGTTGTTATAGCTATATGTAAAGCAGATGACCTGTAAATTCGGTGTTACAAGTTGCTAGTATTAATTTCGTAAACAAAAATTCGAACTGCAATAAGGTAACTGATCTCATGCCCCCAATAGTCATTTTAAACATCATAAAATGAAACTCTTTGAATTTCCTGTCAACCAATAATGCCTAAAGAAGCTCGTTTTTAAGAGCTACCAGTATTGTTAAAGCCTATTATTTATTTCATTGAATCCTATATTGTCTTGACTGACATCCTGTTAAGTAATAGTAACTATCTCTGAACACAAGTAGTAGGGCTACTCATATTCATGTGATATATAAATGGGAAGACAGTATTTGTTCTTTTTATTCCTTTCTGAATTTGTGCAGTTAAACGCTGAGCAGTTCTTCACCATTGTGCTTCATGTACACTGCAATAGACGTCCTCTTTTACCCGGACATGTCCTCTTTTTTGGACCCTATAAATGGTCCGGCCGGGTTTTTAACAAAATGGGAAATGTCCTCTTTTTTGCATTGTGCTTCAAGTTGAAAGTGCCTAAATACAACTCTCTGAACTGTCACAATGACTAACTCTATAGAACTTAACTTTTCTTGAAACAATGTGATATTAAAACATTCTCGTTTCTGTGCCGCAGCTGCTCTGAGGTCAAGCTGCTTCGGAATAATTGAAATAAATGACGGAATACGAGCTTTGAGACGTCCAATTAAAAACATACGTCGGCAACAATGCAAGACAGTGCAATACACATATTGTAATATGAAACTCCCGCCGCCCCTCCCCCTTTTTCTCTCGTCGGAGTGTTGTGTGACCCAAAAATAAGACGTTCAGTATGTGGGACTCGGCAGTTCAGTGTGTTGTCTGTCAACCACACTTTAGACTTTAAGATCAAAAGCTAGTGCAGTGTTCGTTATAAATAAGTTAAAACCTTGTTCAAAACTTCATACAAATAAGGTCACATGCCACAGTAACCATTGCCGTTCCACCATTCGCCTATTTAGGACCAAGGAAACGTAACTACAAAAACAGTGTATTGAAAAATATCGATGTATATTGTCACGTCAGCCTGATCCGAAATGTGAGCATAGCTATAATAAGGAACGCTTAGATAACTTTTACTGTTACTTTATTCGTGACGATTTTAAAGTAAACAGTACTATGGTTTCCGTAAATATTGCATCGCGAAAAATTTCAGGTGAAAACGGGACTGATCGGCAAGGTATCTTATAAGTAAGGAAAAAATGTTCAGCACGGAAGACGATAATTGCAAGTGGTGAAGTGATGAAATATAAGGGCTTGACTGCTATATAGTCCTGTAATTCGTTCTACGGGTCTCAACATTTCATGCTTCTTAATTTGTAAGAAGATGAACAAATTGCGTAAGTTGTATTACAAACAAGACGCTGATAATACAGTCACATACAGTAGAGACATCACTAGAACTTGAGTTGTCAATACGAGAGGGAGACAGAGAGAGAGAGAGAGAGAGAGAAGGCTCTTTTATTAATCTAGAAATGTCCTCTTTTCTGAAGACGGACATCTGGTAACCCTACAATAGTCAAACAGTACAGACGTTACTATGAATTGGGTATATATACCGCATTAGCCTTATAATACACGATTTATCTCCTAACTACACTCCTATGTATGTGACGCTTGCCACTATCATGACGGCCAGCCGAAGGTTCAAATTATCCCGCGACAGCAGCGCCGTTAGTGAGTCTAGTTATTTTTTACAAGGTCTTTGAGTTCAAGACTCCTTCGTCGCTCATAAGACTGTATTGTAGGCTTGGCTCCCTCCTCTCGCTTGCCTGTCGAAAACATCTGGTCGATGATTGCGGGACGATTGGCCCGGGATACACTATCCGCTACTACATCACATCAGCTCTGGCAATATGCAGTGTTGCCAGACCCCAATTTTTTTCGGAAGATGTAGTTTAAAAATTTCGGAAGATGCACTAAAAATCAGAAAGTGTAACGTACTAAAAAATAAATTAAAAAATAAAAGAGAGTGGGAGAGAGTCCAGTCATTTATTTCACTCTAGGAGTGTGAAAATAAGATAGTCTCTTACTCTCTTATAATCAATGCAATCTTTCTTGATACTCAGTTTGTTAGCAAAGTTGTTTGAAAGACGGTGTTGCATGTTACATCTACTTGACTCCGCACATTTCGTGACTGTCGGTCCTTGCGCCCAAAGCGTCCAAACCATAATGAAGTACAGTAAACCCCTCTAATCTGTCACCTTCGGAACCGGGATCATGGTCGGAACTAAAAAAAGGTCGGATTATTCGAAAAATGTAATATTTATTGCAAAAAATATAAAAAGACATTTAGTACAAAAAATTAAACGATTTAAGAACTAAAAGACGTCTAAAGTAATATAAAAAGATGTTTTTTACAGTCCTAAACAGTATATTAACTAAAAAAGGTCTACACACACTATAATGTGTATTGGTTTTAAAAGAAAAAAACGACAAAATATTACAGTACTGTACTGTACTTACTGTAAAAACAAATCGGACACAATGACGAGTGTTTCAACGATCAATCCAGCCTTACTGGCAGCAAATTTACTTTCGGCTTCCAGTTTTTTGTGCCAAACTATCGCTTGTTCTTTGATAATTGGCTCGGATATTGGTGTTCCTTTCCTTCTTTCTTGACAATACCACATCCACAGTGCATTATCAAGCAGTTCAAGTTTAGGCTTTTTTAATGTTTTGCGATTCTTCAGAGTGTTTTCACCATCAATCGTAACAGTATAGGAGTCAATGTCTTTCCGATTCTTCCTCCAATCTTTTATTGTCATAACACCTAGATTCAGTTCCTTTGCAATTTTTTCGGAGCGATTCTTCTTTGTCCAGTCTTTGTAGCACTGCTAACTTTTCACTTAGTGAAAGAGTTACCTGTTTACGTATATTGAAAAACAGACAACTGTACACACAATGAAGCTAAAAAGTACTGTAGAGAACGTGGAATAAAACAAATAACGGCGTTTTTTTATTCCCAACAAAGGATAAAACTGCATAATAACGTACAGTATAACAATATGCACAGTGATAGACACCGCAACAATGGCCCGACAGGCGTCTAGTCAGCGACAACTCGGCACAAGCTCGCGAGCCTGAGCATGGTCGGACTAACCAGAGTGACGGACCATCTAAGGTCGGATTAGAAGGGTTCTACTGTAGTAGAATGGTAGTCACTGTTAATGTAATGTCAGAGACATTAATAATAAAGGTGAAGCATTGAATTAAAATTTGTGCTGCGACCGAGAATCGAACCTGGACCTCCATGCATACTAGGCAGATGTAATTCAGTGCTTCACCTTTATCAATAATGTCTCTGACATTATCGAGACGAAAAACAGTCTCAGGGTGTATAAATTTCTATTTATAATGATATTCATATCACCTTAGCCTGAGGGTAAAGGCAGGAATGTTCCAATCTGTCTATTACCGAGGTGCTATTCCGCTGCATGGAGAGCCTTGGCAGATGTGGCAATATTTCATAGGAACACAGAAGCTGAATTAAAGTTTGTGACGTGGAGGGTAATCGTGCTTAGACTATTCCGAGGTGCCTTAATCGCTAGTGATGCGATGGTCTAGCGGTCAGAGGGCTCAACGCTCTCTGTAATAAAAAAGCTGAGCCAACAACACACAGAACAAGAACGAACACAAACGATTAGCGGCCACGTCTGCCTAGTAAACATGGAGGTCCGGGTTCGATTCCAGGTGCATCACAAATTTTAATTCAATGCTTCACCTTTATCATTAATGTCTCTGACATAATCGAGTCAAAAATAGTTTCAGGTTGTATAAATTTCTATTTATAGTTAATGTAATGTTTGGATGCGATGGGACCAGTGCGCAGCCAGGGGTACACTTGCAAAGTCTTTTCAACATTGACTGTTATACGAGATCAACATTCAGTACTTCCGCCTTTTCTTTATTATTATTTTTTTCTTTTAAACAGAGAAGTCTTCTTAATCTACAGTTATACGCTATCAATTTTACATACTTTTCTGTCATGTTCTTTTATTTTTTAAGAAATCTGGAGCTGTTTGGGCCCTGGCTACGCTACTGGTTAGAACTACTATGGTATGTGGTCTTCAGCAGCAAATTTTATCGGCGAAGGAAGTTTGGGAAATTTCGGAAGAGTCATTCCAAATTTCAGGAAGATTTCGAAAGATTTACTCGGAATTTCGTATTTTCTGGGATAATTTAAAAAAATTTAGTAGGAGGACGTGGCAATATGTGAAAGTAACATGGATTGACATAACCTAACTCAACAACACACACAGCAGCGGTGGTTATAGCCAAACCCCGAAAACTGTCTTGGGCAGTTAAACCGGCAACCCATGCGCAATGGAAATATTTTAGACCTTATAGCCACGAACAGGCCTGACCTTATTAACGATGTCTGTGTAGAGACAGGATTTAGTGATATGATATCGTCATAGCTTCGATGGTGACCAAAGTTCTTAAACCAATCAAAAAGTCTAGGATCGTGTTTTTGTTGGGAAGAGCCGATAAGCAAATGTTAGGATCGCACTTAGAAAATGAATGGGCATCGTTTAATTCCGGGACTATGGACGTAGAGGAATTGTGAACTAAATTTAAGTGCATTGTAAATAAATGGTTAGAGAAATATGTGTCAGTAAAGACGATTAAGGATGGGAAAGATCCACCGTGGTATAATAATAATGTTAGAAAGCTGCTGAGAAAGCAAAGACTGTTGCACTCTCGATTCAAAAAAGAACACGCAAATGATGACAGGCAAAAGTTAGTAGAGATTCGTGCGTCTATAAAAAGATCGAAGCATACAATAATTACCACAGCCATACCTTACCAAAAGATCTTTCCGAGAACCCTAAAAAATTCTGGTCCTATGTAAAATCGATAAGCGGGTCAAAGCCCACTGTCCAGTCACTCGTTGATCATTCCGGGGCAGTAAGAGAAGAAAGCAAACGGAAAGCCGAAATTCTAAATTTAACCTTTAAGAAATCTTTCACGCAGGAGGACCGCACAAACGTACCATCATTTGATCAGCGTACTAATTCGGAAATGGAGGACATAGTAATAGGTATTTCCGGTGTAGAGAAGCAGCTGACAGAGCTAAATACGAAAAAGTCTGCTGGTCCGGATAGAATACCAGTTCGGTTTTACAAAGAGTATTCTGCGGCATTGGCCCCCTACTTAGCTTGCATTTATCGCGAATCTTTAATTCAGCGCAAAGTTCCTAGTGATTGGAAAAAAAAAAAAAAACAAAAAAAAAAAAAAAAAAAAAACAAAAAAAAAAAAAAAACGCAGGTGACTCCCGTTTATAAGAAAGGAAAGAGAACAGACCCACACAATTACATGCCTATATCGTTGACATCAGTTTCCTGTAGAATTTTGGAGCATATTCTCAGTTGGAAATAGTAAATTTCTTTGAAACGGAAAAGCTTATTTCTTTGAATCAGCACGAGTTTAAGAAACATCGTCATGTGAAACTCAGCTTGCCCTTTTCACACATGACATCTTGCGAGCCATGGATGAAGGGCAACAAGCGGATTGTGTTTTTCTAGACTTCAAAAAGGCGTTCGACGCGGTGCCACACTGCAGACTGCTAACGAAGATACGAGCTTATGGAATAGGTTCACCGATTTGTGACTGGCTGGAAGACTTCCTAAGTAATAGAACGCAGTACGTTGTTCTCGACGGCGAGTGTTCATCAGAGACTAGTGTATCGTCAGGCGTGCCCCAGGGGAGTGTGATAGGACCGCTATTATTTTCTATCTATATAAATGATCTGTTGGACAGAGTAAGTTGCAATTTGCGGCTGTTTGCTGATGATGCTGTGGTACATGGGAGGGTGTCGTCTTTAACTGGGTGTAATAGCATACAGGATGACTTCGACAAAATTTCTAGTTGGTGCGAAGAATGGCAGCTAGCTCTCAATGTAGAAAAATGTAAGGTGATGCGCATGAGTAGGAAAAACAGTCCTATAATGTTCGTATACAGCATTAGTTGTGAGCTTCTTGATGCTGTCGCGTCGTTCAAATATCTAGGCGTAACATTGCAGAGCGATATGAAATGGAACGAACATGTAAGGACAGTTGTGAGTAAGGCGGACAGCCGGCTACGGTTTATAGGGAAAATTTTGGGAAGATGTACTTCACCTGTAATGGAGACCGCGTATAAAACGCTTGTACGACGACGTCTTTAGTATTGCTCAAGTGTTTGAGACCCGCAGCAGATAAGTTTAAAGGAAGACATAGAGACAGTTCAGAGGCGAGCAGCTAGGTTTGTTACTGGTAGGTTCGACCAATGCGCGAGTGTCACGGAAATGCTCCGGCAACTCAATTGGGGATCGTTGGAGGAAAGACGACGTTCTTTTCGTGAATTTCTGTTGAGTAAATTTAGAGGGCCGGAATTTGAAGCTGAGTGTAGTACGATCTTGCTGCCGCCTACTCACATTTCGCGTGGTGATCACAAAGACAAGATAAGAGAAATTAGGGCTCGTACGGAGCCATATAGGCATTCGTTTTTTTCCTCGTTCTATTTGAGAGTGGAATAGGAAAGGAAATGCCTAGTAGTGGTACAAAGTACCCTCCGCCACGCACCTTACGGTGAATTGCGGAGTATGTATGTAAATGTAGAATGGCGGCAACAATCAATACTGATTAATATTCATTTCCCTCATGTCTCGTGGGGTTGTTTTTTCAATCACATGATCTTTCTACAACGTGTTATTTCCCATATTAAGTTGATTGTGATATCTCCTGCACTTCTTGGTGCTGCATTTTGGAAGACCAGCAGTGTAATAACAAAAAATAATATGAATATACTTTTTAAAGCTTCCAATGTAACAATTGACTGACAACGAGTGTCTGTTCTTTGTCAAGTTTTTCGATATTCTTAGAACATGCGCTTCATATAAATCGGTGACATACGCAAGTTGTGACTTCCACTGCGTTCACAAGAAACTAGTTTTACATGCAGGCAAAACTAAAATTTCTGCGCACGAAATTTGATATTGAAAAACTAGTTAAAAATTCCATAAATATTTTAGAGAATGCAAATCTTATCAGAGTCAATTATCCTGTTTAATTAGCTTACGGAAGATAGAAATTAATATTTTATGTTTAATTCCTCCGAGTGATAAATAACACTCAATACGGAACCCAGTAAATTATAATTAAAAATGTGTTAATTTTAAACCTAGCCCAGCAAGTGTATCATTGTTACTCACAGTTATTAAATAAATAATGGTCGCAATTAGTTTCATATTAATACGACCTGCAAATAAAAACAGATATACATTTTACGAAAATAGAGAAGTTTTCATATACTCTTATCCAAGATAAATTGTATTACGTTAAGTATATACTGCATGTTAAGAATACATTGCATTGTGGTTGAAAGATCGCAGAAATTGTCTGTGTCCACCAAGGAGCTTAAAGATGTCCATAGATGTCATTTATGTCTCTGGCTCTGCCTTTTATACAAGGAGGTTGTTTTTATAGTGAAACCACAGACTATCTCTAACGTATACAGTAGCAACACTTTTCGCTGGAGTATTATTCCCGCCATTTGACAATTAAAGCCACACTAGCTGAGATACTTATTTCTAAGAAAATTGTCGTAAACTGAGGGATCGAGCAGAACTAGCGCTCCAAGGTCTGGCAAAGCCAGGAGAGTCTTAGCTTCATGAATAAGGTAAGAATAATATTTTTAAAATCGTTCTCTACGTAACCTACTATATAATTATAATGTTTATGCATCCAAAGTATTAATAAATTTCTAGACACGTGAGTAAACATGAACTAAATTTAAACAAAGCCATAAATAACAAATGAAATAAAAATACTTCCAAACGTATTTACATTTGTCCAGTTCGCTTCACGTTCATATATCTTAATTATGATTGGTGCTTTCCTCGTCACATAATAATTTTTCACAGAATCGATTGATTTACAGGTTCTTGGACCCTCCCCCCCTCTCCCCGAAATGAAGGTTGTGGTCATAGACTGTTGTGTCGGTAATTTCGCAGATATCCTGAATAGCGAGGCTTCGACCTCCAAACGATATATATATATATATATATATATATATATATATATATATATATATATATATATATATATATAAGCGGTTAAGTATCGAAATGATAGGTATCGAACAGGTAAATGTTATGATTTTTACGAATATGTCGTGATTTTAAAGGATGTGGCTAGGCAGGAATCTAAGAGTACAGCTTTCCAGGTAATTTATGAGAAAGCTTACACTCGAAGTACCTCGGCCTGAAATGATATATATCGAAGGTTAAACTGTAAATCCATTGAGTGTTTCTGAACTGGAGATTCAGGCGCTACGTGCCCTCACAAACTAAAATATATATAAAAAATCTCGTTTTATCTGTACCTAACCTAACTTTCACTTTAAAAAAGATATCTGTAGCCTAGCCTTAAGAATATTAGGCATAGGTTAAACAAGAAGCTTTTTTTAGTACGTGAGGGCGCTTAGCGCTTGTTTCATACCTATCGTTTCCAAACGTATAGTTTCGATATATATCGTTTGGAGGTCGAAGACTCGCTATAGGCGCGCTGTACAGGACATCTGCGAAATTACCGTTGTGTCTTGCAGTCTGAGGTCTGTGTTAGGTTGGAAGGTTGTTACTTGACGAAGCCAACGGTGGTGGACGTCAAATAAGGGTTTTGGGGTTAAAATATAGATCGAGACCAGCATAATTCACGCAGTAATCCTAGGTTGCGAGTTGGCAAAGCCAGCGATTGTGGATGTCAAATAAAGGTTGTGGGGCTAAAATCTAGATCGAGTGTCGAGACCAACATAATTCACGAGTATTCCTATACTGATGATAGGTTGACACTGCCTCACTGTCATTTAGTCAGTGGGACGATAGAACTGGACGATAGTTTCACGCAGTGAGCTGTCACTTGTTTCACGTAACCAATGTGAAGGGGGAAGGAGTTGGGGTATGTTTATACGAGCAGCAGAGCCGTATATAGACAGGTGCAAGATATGCAGCTACACAGGGCGGCAAAGTTTCGGGGCGGCAAATTTTGCTATCCAAATTGTAATTGAATCACCATTGTTAAGAGTTTCGATTACATTTATAAATTTTAAAATAGGAGTGGCGTATTCAGAGAGGTTTATATAAACTTAAGTTTGAATCCCTGGTGCCGGGGGTGGGGGGATGTAAAATAAATTATTGCACAGGGGCGTTGCATACCATAAATACGGCCCTGACGAGCAGCATAGGTTATCTGGCTCTTTCTTCCAAAAATGTCGCAGTTTCCTAGCGATAGTTATGGTGGATCTTGAGAAGAAAACTGCTTTTCCTTTTTCCTTGAGCAGATTTCGAAGATTCGCACCACAAAGTCACGGAATAAAATTACATTTTATGTTTACATAAGTTCAAAAGTGCAAAGTGGAGTAGTCTGACTTTCACAATATTGCTACTAAATAAAATTAGTTTTTCCATTCCACCACCAGGAAGTTTTCCTATCTTTATTATTATTATTATTATTTTCCAGGAAACTTTGCTTCGTTTTAACATTATGAAAATTGTTTTCAGATAATTTTTGGATTATAACTTTGTCTAGATTTTTTTTTTTTTTTCAGACAAGTTTTATGTCAGTATAATTTTATCTCAACCATTAGTGCGATTATTTTACCAATGTTACTTGTGTGTATGAGTTAATAATTATGGTTATACTAGCTTAATTCTCGCGGCTTCGCATGCGTAGATTGGATGGTCTGCTCTGGTTGTTTCTACTTCTAAATATAAAGTTTCATAGATTTAGCTTTAAAAATGCTTTCCTAATCAAGTATTTTGATACAACTTGCCATCCCTTATTGCACCAATGATGACAGAATTCAAATCATCCCGAAACACTTTTTTTTTAATTCTAACCGTCGTTCCAAATCAAAATTTTCACGTTTCTACGAACAAAATAGTATTTGTAGCACACTTTTTCCCTTATTTCACCTGCGTAATGGTTGAATTTCAAAAAATATCTAAAGCCGTCTTTTTAAAATTCCAGTCAAAAATCTAAATCCTAAGTTTTGTCTTTCTAGCTCAAAATTCCCTTAATAGCAACGAATTAAAAAAAAAAAAAAAAAGTTCATCCCCTATTTCAGCCCCTTAGGGATGGGAATATCGAAAAATCGCTGATGCCTACAGTGTAAGATAAACAACGTCTACAAATTTCAAGTTTCTATCGTCTGTAGATTCACTTTTCAGCGCCGTTGTCTGTCTTTTAGAAACGGGTAGAGAATGCGAATTTGTTTGTTCCACTTTGGCATCTTTCTGTAATATCCACTTATTTTTCTGTATTCGTACGCTTGCTGCAGAAAAAGAACTGAAGAATGTGCATCACGTTTCGCTGTATATAACATCTCTGCTATTATAGTGTCAAAAGTCATTGCTGGTCTTCAGTCCGAATTTTACATAAGCTGACGACTTTCAACCACTATATCTTCCACCCTCTTGTAGATATCGACACGGAACTGCTATGGTGTACAACGGGAGACTTTGTACTATAACAACACAGAGACATAGTTCGTCTCCATTGTGTAGTTTTTGCTGAAGAGCAAAATATTGACATCTGCACGTAGAATATTACATAAGTCGGTAACTTTAAACTTCCATATCTTCCACCGCCTTATCGTTATCAACCCACTACCACCATAGTGCACAATGGGACACCGATACCTACTACCACATTCAAACACTATTCATTTGCAAAGAGTAGTTTCGCCTGCTGGGTGAAATATAGGCACAAACACCTCAATTTTTATATATATTAAGCTAAAAATTTCAGTAAGGCTTAGAGAAATAATTAACACAAAGAGAAAGGAATTCCGCATTTAGCTATAGAATATTATACAACCAAAAGTGCATGTAATGAGGACGATGAACAACAGCAATATTAAGTCATTACTCAGTAAAGAAAACAAAAAAGCCTTTAATAGCATTACAGGTGAAGAGAGAAGAATTTTTACCGACGTTGGCATTGGAGAAGGCAGTAGTTTAACCTATATAGATAAGATTAAAAGACAACTTTGAATGCTGATGTGGAGTTCTTCACCTTGAGCATACAAAAAGTAAAGGAGAAATACTCAGTCCAGCTCAACATATGAAACAGGAATCACATATTGGTGAAACATGACCATTCAGTAAGTTGAATAAAAAGGACATATTACACTTGTTACCAAAAATCCTTGTTATTTATCAAATGTTATTTATTCCTTAAAGAGACGTTTGTCACAAAGACGAGCGAGAGGTAATTCACACTGAAATTCATGCAACTTATACAACATTAATATTGCTATACTTATATCTATATGTGTTCATACGGCCGCGGCGGAGCGGCCGAGCGCACTGAGGCGCTATGCTACGATGCCCGAGGCCGTTCCCCGTCGGGGGTTCGAATCCTCCTCGGGCATGGATGTTTGTGCCAAAATGTTCAAATGTTTGAATAGCTTATGGGACTTAACTACGGGGTCATCAGTCCCTAAACTTACAAATCACTTATAAACTACCTTATACTAAAGACGGCACAAATATCCATGCCCGAGGGGGTATTCGAACCCCCGACCGTAGTGGCCGTGCAAACCGTGACTGAAGCGCCTCAGTCCCCTCGTCCACCGCGGCCGGCGATGTTTAGTTCATAAGTAGTTTGTAAGTTTAGGGACTGATGACCCCATAGCTATGTCCCATAAGCTTTACAAACATTTGAACATCTTTTGTGCTCATACACATACACCATTATGCCATAAAATCCTCGCTGTAAACGATTTCTGTGTTTCATCTGTGAGAAGCAGTATGCAGTGCTGTGGTAGAGTCCGTTTTAACTACGATAACAAAAATGAGCTCCTTCGTTTTCTTTCTTCCCGTGGCTTATTGGGTTATGATTAGAGTGCTGATATACCGGGCAATTCACCTAACTTCACCATTGGGAATATCTCGTAAGCCACGACAAATATTTAATAACTATTTCCGAAGACCGAAAGTGAGGAAAGTGAGTGGTGGAATTAGTTAATACAATCATTAAAAATGCACGGAAGTATGTTTTTTAACACAAACATACGTTTTTAATTGAAACCTGTTATTATTTTTAGCACAAATGAAAATAGGAAAACATACTTAAGTAACCGTTTGTTACATTGTAAAATGTTAATTACATCCAGAGTTATTGTAGCCTAAAGTTTACGCTTGCCGGCCGCGGTGGCCGAGTAGACTGAGGCGCTTCAGTCACGGTCAGCACGGCCACTACGGTCGGGGGTTCGAATGCCCCCTCGGGCATGGATATTTGTGCCGTCCTTAGTGTTAGTTAGTTCATAAGTAGTTTGTAAGTTTAGGGACTGACGACCCCGTAGTTAAGTCCCATAGACTATACAAACAGTTTACGCTTGAGTAACTCCTCAGTAGTTCAGCCGTGTGATGTAACAAACAAGATCCATGATCAGCGATAAGCATCTGTAGGGGTATGTTTATGGAGACCACAGTGTTTACGAGTTTGGCTGTAATGCAATGTTTTGGTTTGTCCTAGTTGCCTCAGTGTCTGCATGCAGCGCTTTCTGTTACTGTTATTATAAATTAGTCGTTGTACTCAGAATAAGTGTTGTACGTTGTGTTACCAGACGTCTGTGATAGTGTACTGTACAGTACAGGTAAGACCAGAAGTACGCACAGTAGTAAAGTTCGAAGCTAAATAATTTTAAGCAGGTCGCAAGTACAACAGTGTGTGTAAGAACTGTGAAAATGTTTTATTCTAACTCTGAAAAGGCAGAAATGATACTCATCTATGGCGAGTGTAGAAAAAATGCAGCTGAGACCTGCAGATTGTATGCAGGAGAAGTAGGTGCAGTTGGTGTGTTAGCTGCCGCCCACACACGATTTCACGTGACATTTCTAGAGGCAGGGCAATGAGTCAAAGTAATGTAATGTGCATACTTCATCGACACAAATTTCACTCGTAACATGTGTCGCTGCATCAGTCATTAGACATGGAGACGACTTTATTAATCGAGTGAATTTCTGTCATGGGCATTAACAGAGAATGCGTTGGAGTTCTACCTGTTTATCGGTGAAGCCGGTTTTACAAACCACGGAACACTGAATTTACGAAACGTGCATTACTAGTGCGTGAACTGTAAACGTATGGTGCGGAGTACTTGGCGACCACCTACCTCATTGGTCCTCACTTCATTGAAGGCACCCAAACATCTTCAAAATACGTAGAGTTTCTACAAAATGATCTGCCAACTTTGCTAGAAAATGTCCCGCTGGAATCGCGTAGGCGTATGTGGTATCAACATGATGGTGCTCCTGCGCATTCTGCAATGGGCACTAAGCTGACCCTTGACAGAATGTTCGACTGGTGTTTCACAGGACGTGGCGGACGCATTAATTTGCCAGCTCGTTCCCCTGATCTTATACCTTTAGACTTCTTTCTGTGGGGTAAGTTAAAGGAGAACGTATACAGTGAGGGGCCTCTTATTATTTATTTATTTATCGTATGACATAAACACTTGGACACGCAAGATACATTGCACAATGACACTTACCCAGGTGGGAAGCATAGACAACAAACAGCTTATATCAAAATTTAAGTGCATTAATTACAGAGACGTATACAGGTATGCAATAAAAAGTCCACTACTATGTGTGATGCAATAGAATTTGGAAAAAAAATTATAAAATATTAATACAAATTTATGAAAGATATATTACATCTTACAGTAATATGAACAATTGAATCAACATGAATATTAGAATATTAATTTAGGAAACTAAAATAAGTAATAGAAAAAAAAAAAACCACAATGACATGAGCAGTAAATTTACACAGTTTATATTAACTGAATTGAGAAACATAAGCAGCGAACATGGTCCTTATATATTAATGTCTAAACCAGCCAGCCATGAAAGTGCATCATCTGTCACTTTATACAGGTCTGTTTTTGGACCTGGGTAAGACCTGATGTTGCAGTCATACACAATATGGTCTATTGTCTGACGCGAAGCACCGCAGTCGCACTGAGGACTTGTAGATATGCCCCACTAGTAGGGGAGTGATGGGGGTTTCACGCCACTGAGATTCGCGCGTCTTTTGTTTGATATCAAATTAATTAGAGTAATTGCGTAATTGCATAATTGCAATTACATGTACTTAGAGTAATTGCATAATTGCAATTACATGTACTTAGAGTAATTGCATAATTGCAATTACATGTACTTAGAGTAATTACATGTACTTAGGGTAATTGTTTATTTATTTATTGTAATTGTTTATTGTTATTGCAATTGCACGTGTTCACTCCTCCACGTCTGGCGTGGAACTGAGCTCACCCCAAGGCATCACGAGACTATCTAAGTCACCCCCCACCCTACCAGTCACGTGACTACCACCAGCCAATGAGAGCATAGCACGTGACCACCCCCTCCACCATCCCCAACCGATATTCTGCAGTCATTCAGACACAGAGTGTCGGAGGGACAGCAGTAGCATGGAAAAGATGCAATTACGGTAATTACATTTGTCTCACCTAGTTGGGAGGTTCCTGGTACAACCACAAATTGGCGGGAAAACCGATTTCTGGTTGTCCTGGTAGGCTTTCACCCCTCCGATCCAGTGGAGCACCCTCAGACTGCACCTGTTTCTATATATAACAACAAATCAGAGCATTCTGTTCGGTAACATGATAAAAAAGACCCTTAATTAGAGCTCATATCGCATCCAAAATTAGATGTGCATATAGATGAATCATGTATATGATCATCTGTAATGCCATATGTATGTACTCCCATTACTCTAGTAATTATATCGAATTTTCAATCCATTTCAAGCCATTGAAATCGACTGAAAGCAGTAGTTCCAACCGCTGACAACAGATGGCTCTGATCCCACCTCTCCCCCCCACCCAGCTCCTACACAATGAAGCCATGTGTGCAGACGCTGGCCACCCTCCTCTGCAGCTGACCAGTCTCTATTGTGTGCCTCAGTCCGCCGGCCGTAGCCGCTGCGACCGCGGAGACGCGGCACACAGGCCGACTGCCCACCTTCAGCCTCCTGACGATCATGTACTTGCGTACATACGCTAAAAAAAAAAGACTACCGTAGTGCATTTACGGAGCCCCGCCGCGGCATGCGCGCAATTTTTTTCCGGTCGACCCCAGCGCGCCGACCGGGCCGCGCCCCGCACCTCACGAAAGAATTGCCGCGAAGCCCGCGCCGAAAATTATTATTGTTATTATTATTTAACAGCGCCACAGCCCGTCCCCCAGCCGCCGCCTGTAGAACGCGGAAGAGCGAGCTGCCGCACCTGCATTTGAAGTCTGCACCGAAAAAGTTATTATCTAACCGCGCCACGCCCGTCCTCGCCGACGCGGACACAACGATCCGACCGCCCCGATTATTATTATTTTTTTTATCCCTACGAACGTTATAGCTCCTTGTACTGCCTCTACACCAACGTCCGCGAAGTTTTCTAATTCGCAGTGGAACAGTCCGCCCGCAAGAAAACAATTTGCTGTGTGTCTCCTGGCGAGAAAAGCAGAACTCAGACGGACAATAGCGGCCGGCCGCTCCATTCAAACAACCCCTTGCCGCTGATACCTGCTCAACCGCAGCCTTTCAAAACAGCGCGCGCGGCCGACGGGCGGCGGTGAATCACACACGTGCTCTCGCCGAGCGTTACCTGTAAAGGCTAAGCAAATAGTTCCACTCCACACGCGCGAAGAAGAAGAAGCGCTCTGCACTGCACTCTGCGGACAAACCTTAAAAGTTATCAAACGTATATCACTTCTCAAGCAACGACCGAATCATGCTGTTTTTTTCTTTTACGAACCTCTCTCTCTCTCTCTCTTTCCTATTCCCCACAAGTAAAACAATCAAGCAGAGAATGCGAGAAATGTGTTTTTAATGTAACTTATATCGCCCTTTCTCGAACCAGTATTATGTAGGGGGGAAAAAAACGCGTCAGGCTTATTACATACGTCATATTCCAATACACACACACACGCGACCACATTTATTCATTACGCACTGCATCCAGGTTGCAAAAACAATTCTAACCAGAGCCAACTAACGAAGAGAAATGGTCCGTTTCGGAACTCGACCGCAACCTTAGATCTATAAATGTATCTCTTGTTTAGACGATGCAAGCAACAGCCATCGAACGGAATGTAACTTATATGCCAACCACTCTTTCGATAACAGCAGCAGCAGAAGACGGCATATTGTTTATACAAAAATTCCAAATAACGAAAATCGGCAATGACATCTAGCACAAAGTCTCTAAATATACATCTGCAAGCACGGTTAACAATCGTCCAGAACGCAGAGCGCTCTCTCCGCAGGCTACATAAAAGAAACGTATGCTACGTGTTTAAACAAAAACACCTAAGTTACATCTCCAAATGATCAAAACCTTCTATGCAGACACACCACTCTGACAAGGATAGCTCGCATTGCATTTATTTAATGGAGCTAAGCCATGCCGAAAGATCCGAAATTTAACACTCTAGCGATCTTGCCCTTAGATCGAGATATAGATGCGCCTTCCGAGAGTTCGGGTACTTTAATTTTACCTCTTGTTTCCTTGCTACAGCAGTACACATCCCATTTAAGGAATCTCTATGTCCTGTTACGATGCCAACTACATTTATCTGTCACCGATATTCTAGCGCCCCAGAAGACATTTAAATCCTGTTGTCCAACGGAGAGTCGAAATAAAGGAAAAATACGTAAAATAATTTACCGATTTCCGACCGTCTACACTAAAACTTTTCGAAATTATTGGCCTAACAACACCCTTATTCGACAATACAGCAACCAAAGAACCGAAGTTACCTGCCCAATGCAACACCGATTTCCAGCTCGACCCGCCCTTTACCCACAAAATTCCTACTCCAAGTTCCTTTCTTGTGCAATCCACTAATCCGAACTAAGATTTATTATTTTAATTACAAATAGATATCTACCACAAACGAAGACGATAACATACACGCCACAACGCATGATTCTATATAGGACATGGAGTGCTACATTTTTTTTTATTACAACTGAGTACATGCAAAGTAATGTTCGCAAACACTTATATCGCAACCAACTCCCGCACACATCGATCATAACCTGCTCTCTAAGGAATGGATGGGAGTCACACACAGTACAAACACGTTTGTCGTGTGTTCCGCTAATTTCGGTCAATACAACGATGCGAGACCAATCCCCCCGCTTGTTTACTGTAAAAGCAAATATTTTTCCCCACACTATCTGTTTAAACCGGGCTTGCACATATGCAGTAGCCTCCTTTGAAAAGCCTTAGTCTTCGCCATATAACCCAGTTTTCGTTTCCCTTCTTCTTCTTGGGACTTGTGGAATTACGTAGACGATATCTACGTCTGTGGATAATAAAGTCCTGGAATGCTGGAATGCTAAAGAAAATATAGCTCCTTGCTCGACTCTACAAGTAATTTACAGTTGAAACTAAAAAACATAATGCCCGAGAGAGTGGTCAATTTTCGGGTACTCTTAATACCCAAGTAATCAAATCTAAAAGCGTTTGCACAGTACAACAGCGCACTTTGTAAATACCGTATCTTCTCTTTTAGAACACTTAAACAATCTTCTTGCACAATCCTCCATCCTGGTAATACTATCTTCTCGACTCAGCGAAAAAATAAAAGTCCTAACAATCAACTGCCTGGACTCTTTATAAAATCGATATCTTTGCTTACACCAGGGCTCATGATTTTCGACAAATTTATTTTGGTTCTACAATTCGACGCCAACCACGTTAAGCAGTCGTTTCCTCGCCCGCAACCACTTTGATATTGCTCCTTCCATCCGAAAGTCATGCTCGGATACGGACGCCACTCGGTTAAAGTGTTGTCCAAAAATCCAGGAGATAGAAGCCATCTACACGAAGCTGCTGCTGTAGTATAGATGGGAGCGCCTCCATTAAAAAAAGCATCGATTAGCTGCAGTTTATAAGATATATACCCACAGGACATACATATCTCCCCCATGTATTCCAGAAATAGTAACTTCGTCTTGTCTCCAGCGTTTGCAGTATCGAACTTGCTGTATTTACTACACTCACACGCACTCAATTGGCTACAACTAGCGCACTTTAAGTTACCAAACTGTAGGAGTTTTATAAAACACGTTGATTTTCGACGAAAGAATTATGATTTACCGCAGCAGACACATCCGCTACGTAACGTAATGCACACCAGACAACACTAGCATACGATTAAACAGGCGATGCTTCGACGAAAGATCAATGCACCACCAAAGTCGGTTTTCTTTAGAGCTTTACCGTGTCGTATATATTTAGGGTAGATCAACACTTTTTACTTACATTCCGTCCCATATAGCCTACAACACTCTCTGTAAGCGCCAAACATTTCCAACACAGTAACAGAAGTACACCTACAGTCAACACGAACCTACAACAACAAACGAATCTAGCCATTCCAACTCGATTTTTGTCCCAACTAGCATGCTGCAAGCTATGTATACGTTCGTAACAACCCAGACAGAGATATCCTTACTTCCGTCACTAGCCCAGCAACAACTCTAAACAAGCTACCACAGATGGTGTTATAGCCGTGATCTGTAACAGACAAGATCTCCCAGACACACAGCGTTTTAATAATGTTTCGATCTCTCTCTCTCTCTCTCTCTCCACCCAATAATTACGTTGGTTGCTTGACCCGTCCCTAACATCCAACCACAATTTTGTTTCCAATGCATAGCCCGGCAGACAATATTTCTGGAACGCTTTCTATCAGCCAATACCCCGAGCATTCGCGCACAAACCACCATCGTATTCCACTGCTTCTAACAAATTATTACTCTCTATAAACATCTGTAACACAGTGTAAAATATGATCGACTTACACGCACAGAACAGCTAACAAGAAAAGATCTAGATCAAAGCCAAGTTCTTATAATCCTTACAAGCAGCAACGCAAAATAGTCTACACCATTTCGAACTAATGCAACACCAGATTTTTTTAACGATCTCCAAGAGCAATCCTTTAGAGACTAAACATACGATTAAATGCACCTCCAACGTAGGTAACTAATCCTCTAACTCGATGCTTATCGACCAAAGAACATTAATTTACCACTGCAATCATCTCCAATACGCTACCGAGAGACGTCAATTCGTAAACACAGCTAAAAGAAGATATAAATGCCCCACATCCATGCTACTAAGTATCTATAAGTATTTCCACAATTGTGGATCATATATGCGTTGCATCGTTTCGCGCGACTAAACAGTTCGAAATAGGTACTTCGCGCAAGCTAGCATGCATACTCACATTCCATGTTATTTCTGGCTGTAGGAGAGTGCGGACCTGTTGACTCATCGTAGACTCCGGTTTGGAGCGTGTGTACGTCCTATACATGTAAAAATACCTGTCCACGCTCGCACCTGACCTGGAGAAGTTTTCGGTTTAATTTTTCCCGACCGCACCAGATTCCGAATACAAGAGAGCTATTTTCGCGAAAATACATTTCCTCGCAACTGACACAAGCAATGTTTTTACCGTGCGAACTGTCGTTATAACTTTTATAAGCAGATACATATACAGCCAGTAGGATAAGCGCAAATTTGCGATGTAGCTCCTACAAAAACGAAACATAGTTTTTTTAGAAATTCGATAAGAAGAAGAACGAAATTTATACAAGATGAACCAATGTGCAATAAGTCAAACCCCACTCCATGTAGCAATGTACCGAGCAACATCGATTTAAACGAACGCTTTGCTTAGCTGTAGAATAGAACAACACAGAATTACACCTCCCTAACAGATACTTTACCGAGGGAGTTACTGCTCTCTGGTAACAAGCAACCTGTTTTCTGGTATCTTCTCCTAAACCCTATAAGACCGAAACTTTCTACTCGAGAAGCTAGACACAGAGCACAAATCGTTCTTTATTATTCTTGTTATGTGTAACTTTAATTTTCTCCGCTGTAATTTTTTTTAACTCGTAGTTTTAGATCCACATCGGCGTCTCCTATTACCGTTCCAGCCAGAAGTTTGAAAGGTAGAGGGAAGGTATGTTCTCGAACCCCATTACGTATCTTCACTTCCGCCTGCATTCCAAATCCTTTATAGCTCTGCACCTTCGGGCAATGCTTCTAGACGAGAACAATCGGGTATTTTAACTTTTCCCATTATTTCCTGTATAGCAATATGCGTCCCTATGTCTGCACGTTACCAACTCCTGTGGTAATTTCCGTATGGAGCACTAGGTTTACGACTATTGCAAACGATTGCTTGTTATTCCATCCGTTTTTAACTCTGCAAATGGCCTGTATGATACATTTACTCTTTTCACTGGACTTGCAGAATGACATTGTTTGTAGGTACTAGACCTAATTCGGCGATATCTATATCTGGAGGCAGTGTGGAGAACAATGTTCTGGATTGGAAGAAGTATGTTTCCCCTGCTTTAATGTAGTTTTTAAGTGTACTACACACTATACACAAGTGTACTACACACATGGTGGAGAAACACTTTGCAGATACCGTTTAAAAAACTTAAAGAGTCTTGCACAAGATCAAAAACACTCTCCATCCGGTAATCGTATATTGTAATACCCCTGTTCTCGACCCAAAAACAAAGTAAGTGCTCAAATCGACCTCTATCCCTCGTTTTAGGGTAAATCGGGTCACGGATCAAAAATTTCACACCACAACCAGCTGATTATACCCTAGTAAGACTCCAGGACGTTCTTCAAATTATGGTTTTGACTGGTATTTCCAGGCGAAGTACTAAATAACCTCCATAAAGGCGAGATTCTAGATGCGTTCTTCGGGACTTGTGGTATAGAGACAGGTGCATAGAATCGAATCCGAAGCGCAACAGCTGGGAGGACCTCCCGGCTATAGCGAAGACACACATCTGCCGCAAAATATATATATATAAGGGATGGTCGCAGAAGCCTCCAGGTCACATCCTCGAAACGCAAAGCATGCGTATGCATTATCGTATTGCATTATCGTTTGGAGAAGGGACTACATTGCATCCAAAGTGGAGGACTGGGGACAGCCATTTGCAGAGTTAAAAACGGATGGAATAACAAGCAATCGTTTGCAATAGTCGTAAACCTAGTGCTCCATACGGAAATTACCACAGGAGTTGGTAACGTGCAGACATAGGGACGCATATTGCTATACAGGAAATAATGGGAAAAGTTAAAATACCCGATTGTTCTCGTCTAGAAGCATTGCCCGAAGGTGCAGAGCTATAAAGGATTTGGAATGCAGGCGGAAGTGAAGATACGTAATGGGGTTCGAGAACATACCTTCCCTCTACCTTTCAAACTTCTGGCTGGAACGGTAATAGGAGACGCCGATGTGGATCTAAAACTACGAGTTAAAAAAAATTACAGCGGAGAAAATTAAAGTTACACATAACAAGAATAATAAAGAACGATTTGTGCTCTGTGTCTAGCTTCTCGAGTAGAAAGTTTCGGTCTTATAGGGTTTAGGAGAAGATACCAGAAAACAGGTTGCTTGTTACCAGAGAGCAGTAACTCCCTCGGTAAAGTATCTGTTAGGGAGGTGTAATTCTGTGTTGTTCTATTCTACAGCTAAGCAAAGCGTTCGTTTAAATCGATGTTGCTCGGTACATTGCTACATGGAGTGGGGTTTGACTTATTGCACATTGGTTCATCTTGTATAAATTTCGTTCTTCTTCTTATCGAATTTCTAAAAAAACTATGTTTCGTTTTTGTAGGAGCTACATCGCAAATTTGCGCTTATCCTACTGGCTGTATATGTATCTGCTTATAAAAGTTATAACGACAGTTCGCACGGTAAAAACATTGCTTGTGTCAGTTGCGAGGAAATGTATTTTCGCGAAAATAGCTCTCTTGTATTCGGAATCTGGTGCGGTCGGGAAAAATTAAACCGAAAACTTCTCCAGGTCAGGTGCGAGCGTGGACAGGTATTTTTACATGTATAGGACGTACACACGCTCCAAACCGGAGTCTACGATGAGTCAACAGGTCCGCACTCTCCTACAGCCAGAAATAACATGGAATGTGAGTATGCATGCTAGCTTGCGCGAAGTACCTATTTCGAACTGTTTAGTCGCGCGAAACGATGCAACGCATATATGATCCACAATTGTGGAAATACTTATAGATACTTAGTAGCATGGATGTGGGGCATTTATATCTTCTTTTAGCTGTGTTTACGAATTGACGTCTCTCGGTAGCGTATTGGAGATGATTGCAGTGGTAAATTAATGTTCTTTGGTCGATAAGCATCGAGTTAGAGGATTAGTTACCTACGTTGGAGGTGCATTTAATCGTATGTTTAGTCTCTAAAGGATTGCTCTTGGAGATCGTTAAAAAAATCTGGTGTTGCATTAGTTCGAAATGGTGTAGACTATTTTGCGTTGCTGCTTGTAAGGATTATAAGAACTTGGCTTTGATCTAGATCTTTTCTTGTTAGCTGTTCTGTGCGTGTAAGTCGATCATATTTTACACTGTGTTACAGATGTTTATAGAGAGTAATAATTTGTTAGAAGCAGTGGAATACGATGGTGGTTTGTGCGCGAATGCTCGGGGTATTGGCTGATAGAAAGCGTTCCAGAAATATTGTCTGCCGGGCTATGCATTGGAAACAAAATTGTGGTTGGATGTTAGGGACGGGTCAAGCAACCAACGTAATTATTGGGTGGAGAGAGAGAGAGAGAGAGAGATCGAAACATTATTAAAACGCTGTGTGTCTGGGAGATCTTGTCTGTTACAGATCACGGCTATAACACCATCTGTGGTAGCTTGTTTAGAGTTGTTGCTGGGCTAGTGACGGAAGTAAGGATATCTCTGTCTGGGTTGTTACGAACGTATACATAGCTTGCAGCATGCTAGTTGGGACAAAAATCGAGTTGGAATGGCTAGATTCGTTTGTTGTTGTAGGTTCGTGTTGACTGTAGGTGTACTTCTGTTACTGTGTTGGAAATGTTTGGCGCTTACAGAGAGTGTTGTAGGCTATATGGGACGGAATGTAAGTAAAAAGTGTTGATCTACCCTAAATATATACGACACGGTAAAGGTCTAAAGAAAACCGACTTTGGTGGTGCATTGATCTTTCGTCGAAGCATCGCCTGTTTAATCGTATGCTAGTGTTGTCTGGTGTGCATTACGTTACGTAGCGGATGTGTCTGCTGCGGTAAATCATAATTCTTTCGTCGAAAATCAACGTGTTTTATAAAACTCCTACAGTTTGGTAACTTAAAGTGCGCTAGTTGTAGCCAATTGAGTGCGTGTGAGTGTAGTAAATACAGCAAGTTCGATACTGCAAACGCTGGAGACAAGACGAAGTTACTATTTCTGGAATACATGGGGGAGATATGTATGTCCTGTGGGTATATATCTTATAAACTGCAGCTAATCGATGCTTTTTTTAATGGAGGCGCTCCCATCTATACTACAGCAGCAGCTTCGTGTAGATGGCTTCTATCTCCTGGATTTTTGGACAACACTTTAACCGAGTGGCGTCCGTATCCGAGCATGACTTTCGGATGGAAGGAGCAATATCAAAGTGGTTGCGGGCGAGGAAACGACTGCTTAACGTGGTTGGCGTCGAATTGTAGAACCAAAATAAATTTGTCGAAAATCATGAGCCCTGGTGTAAGCAAAGATATCGATTTTATAAAGAGTCCAGGCAGTTGATTGTTAGGACTTTTATTTTTTCGCTGAGTCGAGAAGATAGTATTACCAGGATGGAGGATTGTGCAAGAAGATTGTTTAAGTGTTCTAAAAGAGAAGATACGGTATTTACAAAGTGCGCTGTTGTACTGTGCAAACGCTTTTAGATTTGATTACTTGGGTATTAAGAGTACCCGAAAATTGACCACTCTCTCGGGCATTATGTTTTTTAGTTTCAACTGTAAATTACTTGTAGAGTCGAGCAAGGAGCTATATTTTCTTTAGCATTCCAGCATTCCAGGACTTTATTATCCACAGACGTAGATATCGTCTACGTAATTCCACAAGTCCCAAGAAGAAGAAGGGAAACGAAAACTGGGTTATATGGCGAAGACTAAGGCTTTTCAAAGGAGGCTACTGCATATGTGCAAGCCCGGTTTAAACAGATAGTGTGGGGAAAAATATTTGCTTTTACAGTAAACAAGCGGGGGGATTGGTCTCGCATCGTTGTATTGACCGAAATTAGCGGAACACACGACAAACGTGTTTGTACTGTGTGTGACTCCCATCCATTCCTTAGAGAGCAGGTTATGATCGATGTGTGCGGGAGTTGGTTGCGATATAAGTGTTTGCGAACATTACTTTGCATGTACTCAGTTGTAATAAAAAAAAATGTAGCACTCCATGTCCTATATAGAATCATGCGTTGTGGCGTGTATGTTATCGTCTTCGTTTGTGGTAGATATCTATTTGTAATTAAAATAATAAATCTTAGTTCGGATTAGTGGATTGCACAAGAAAGGAACTTGGAGTAGGAATTTTGTGGGTAAAGGGCGGGTCGAGCTGGAAATCGGTGTTGCATTGGGCAGGTAACTTCGGTTCTTTGGTTGCTGTATTGTCGAATAAGGGTGTTGTTAGGCCAATAATTTCGAAAAGTTTTAGTGTAGACGGTCGGAAATCGGTAAATTATTTTACGTATTTTTCCTTTATTTCGACTCTCCGTTGGACAACAGGATTTAAATGTCTTCTGGGGCGCTAGAATATCGGTGACAGATAAATGTAGTTGGCATCGTAACAGGACATAGAGATTCCTTAAATGGGATGTGTGCTGCTGTAGCAAGGAAACAAGAGGTAAAATTAAAGTACCCGAACTCTCGGAAGGCGCATCTATATCTCGATCTAAGGGCAAGATCGCTAGAGTGTTAAATTTCGGATCTTTCGGCATGGCTTAGCTCCATTAAATAAATGCAATGCGAGCTATCCTTGTCAGAGTGGTGTGTCTGCATAGAAGGTTTTGATCATTTGGAGATGTAACTTAGGTGTTTTAGTTTAAACACGTAGCATATGTTTCTTTTATGTAGCCTGCGGAGAGAGCGCTCTGCGTTCTGGACGATTGTTAACCGTGCTTGCAGATGTATATTTAGAGACTTTGTGCTAGATGTCATTGCCGATTTTCGTTATTTGGAATTTTTGTATAAACAATATGCCGTCTTCTGCTGCTGCTGTTATCGAAAGAGTGGTTGGCATATAAGTTACATTCCGTTCGATGGCTGTTGCTTGCATCGTCTAAACAAGAGATACATTTATAGATCTAAGGTTGCGGTCGAGTTCCGAAACGGACCATTTCTCTTCGTTAGTTGGCTCTGGTTAGAATTGTTTTTGCAACCTGGATGCAGTGCGTAATGAATAAATGTGGTCGCGTGTGTGTTTGTATTGGAATATGACGTATGTAATAAGCCTGACGCGTTTTTTTTCCCCCTACATAATACTGGTTCGAGAAAGGGCGATATAAGTTACATTAAAAACACATTTCTCGCATTCTCTGCTTGATTGTTTTACTTGTGAGGAATAGGAAAGAGAGAGAGAGAGAGAGGTTCGTAAAAGAAAAAAAACAGCATGATTCGGTCGTTGCTTGAGAAGTGGTATACGTTTGATAACTTTTAAGGTTTGTCCGCAGAGTGCAGTGCAGAGCGCTTCTTCTTCTTCGCGCGTGTGGAGTGGAACTATTTGCTTAGCCTTTACAGGTAACGCTCGGCGAGAGCACGTGTGTGATTCACCGCCGCCCGTCGGCCGCGCGCGCTGTTTTGAAAGGCTGCGGTTGAGCAGGTATCAGCGGCAAGGGGTTGTTTGAATGGAGCGGCCGGCCGCTATTGTCCGTCTGAGTTCTGCTTTTCTCGCCAGGAGACACACAGCAAATTGTTTTCTTGCGGGCGGACTGTTCCACTGCGAATTAGAAAACTTCGCGGACGTTGGTGTAGAGGCAGTACAAGGAGCTATAACGTTCGTAGGGGGAAAAAAAAAAAATAATAATAATCGGGGCGGTCGGATCGTTGTGTCCGCGTCGGCGAGGACGGGCGTGGCGCGGTTAGATAATAACTTTTTCGGTGCAGACTTCAAATGCAGGTGCGGCAGCTCGCTCTTCCGCGTTCTACAGGCGGCGGCTGGGGGACGGGCTGTGGCGCTGTTAAATAATAATAACAATAATAATTTTCGGCGCGGGCTTCGCGGCAATTCTTTCGTGAGGTGCGGGGCGCGGCCCGGTCGGCGCGCTGGGGTCGACCGGAAAAAAATTGCGCGCATGCCGCGGCGGGGCTCCGTAAATGCACTACGGTAGTCTTTTTTTTTAGCGTATGTACGCAAGTACATGATCGTCAGGAGGCTGAAGGTGGGCAGTCGGCCTGTGTGCCGCGTCTCCGCGGTCGCAGCGGCTACGGCCGGCGGACTGAGGCACACAATAGAGACTGGTCAGCTGCAGAGGAGGGTGGCCAGCGTCTGCACACATGGCTTCATTGTGTAGGAGCTGGGTGGGGGGGAGAGGTGGGATCAGAGCCATCTGTTGTCAGCGGTTGGAACTACTGCTTTCAGTCGATTTCAATGGCTTGAAATGGATTGAAAATTCGATATAATTACTAGAGTAATGGGAGTACATACATATGGCATTACAGATGATCATATACATGATTCATCTATATGCACATCTAATTTTGGATGCGATATGAGCTCTAATTAAGGGTCTTTTTTATCATGTTACCGAACAGAATGCTCTGATTTGTTGTTATATATAGAAACAGGTGCAGTCTGAGGGTGCTCCACCGGATCGGAGGGGCGAAAGCCTACCAGGACAACCAGAAATCGGTTTTCCCGCCAATTTGTGGTTGTACCAGGAACCTCCCAACTAGGTGAGTCAAATGTAATTACCGTAATTGCATCTTTTTCATGCTACTGCTGTCCCTCCGACACTCTGTGTCTGAATGACTGCAGAATATCGGTTGGGGATGGTGGAGGGGGTGGTCACGTGCTGTGCTCTCATTGGCCGGTGGTAGTCACGTGACTGGTAGGGTGGGGGGTGACGTAGATAGTCACGTGATGCCTTGGGGTGAGCTCAGTTCCACGCCAGACGTGGAGGAGTGAACACGTGCAATTGCAATAACAATAAACAATTACAATAAATAAACAATTACCCTAAGTACATGTAATTACTCTAAGTACATGTAATTGCAATTATGCAATTACTCTAAGTACATGTAATTGCAATTATGCAATCACTCTAATTATGCAATTACTCTAATTAATTTGATATCAATTTGATATCAAACAAAAGACGCGCGAATCTCAGTGGCGTGAAACCCCCATTACCCCACTACTCCCACTTGTATAGAGAATCCTGACAGACTCCGTGAGATGTTCGGATTCTGTTAAGTGCTTTCCTTTGTCGGCGGGGAAGTTCGAATCCAGTAGGTTTTTCTGTGGGGTCGGGCCAGAGAGCTGTGAAGTTGACAGTGCTCCAGTCCGTTCGCCATTGCTCAGTGATGCTGAAATCCGCGTCTTGTAGTAGTTGCGCTGAGACTAGTGGAGGCTTCCTGGACTTCAACCTCCTCAGTGCTAGGTAAGGAATGTCCTTATGCACTGGTAGGTCTGGGTCACTTTGGATCCTCTTCAGCTGTCGGACCAAGCAGCCCTTTCTTCGTAGCGGAGGTGGAGCAATGTGACTCAGCACAGGTAACCATTGCACAGGTGTGCTTTTGATGCATCCACTGATGGTACGCATGGTGTCGTGCAGTCTGGCATCTAGTTTGCTTACATGACTACTATTCAACCATGAAGAGGAGCAGTATTCTGCGGCAGAGTACACAAGTGCTAGGGCAGAGTGGAAGCATGTGCTCCCCATCTGCTGCCACACAGTTTGTGCAAGATATTATTGCCAGTGTTCACTTTAGCTGCCGTTGCTTCCAGGTGTTTTCTGAAGGAGAGGGTGCGATCCAGTGTGACACCAAGATACTTTGGGAACTGATTATGGGGGAGCACTCATCGTTCAGAAGTACTTTTGGAGATTTTGTTGCTTCCCTATTGTTAAGGTGAAAACTAGTTGTTTCCGTTTTGCTTGTGCTGACAATCAGTCTCCAATCAGCGTAGAACTTCCCAACAATTTCAAGATCTTGAGAAAGGAGTGTGTCAGCATCTTCCATCCTCTTTGCTTGAACGGCTATTGCCAGGTCGTCAGCGTATCCAAATTTGCGTCCTTTTGTTTCTGGCATGTCTGATATATACAACTTGAAAAGTGCCGGTGCCAGCACCGATTCTTGAGAAAGGCCTTTAACTGCAGAAGATATGAAACGTCGCATTCAGTCATCCTGTGGGAACATTACACCAGATGAACTGCGTCCTGTAAGACATTCATTGCGCGGTAGATTGCAAACAAGTGCAGCAAATTATGGGCATCACTTTGAACATTTATTGAACTGAAATGTCAGGGCACACACTTTCACATTCTATAATTGAAAACAAAAAAATAATTTGTAAGTTTAACTAAATTCTCATATTATTGTACATTTTCCTGTAACTAGTCAGTACAGTACAGTATTCTTCAGGGAAAAAGACTAATAAAAATGTTAGCATGTGGACGTAATGTGCTGCACAAGTGTCTTCTGTACATACGTTACATCAATGTTCTTTTTGTATCCCTAATTAATTCGGTTCTGTCGAATACACACAACTGAAATGCTGAGGAGTTACTCAAGCGTCAGCTTTAGGTTGCAATAACTCTGGATGCAATTAACATTTTACAATGCGACAAATGGCATTGCTCAAGTATGTTTTCCTATTTTCAGTTGTGCTAAAAATACTAATAGCTTTCCATTACAAAAAACGAATGTTTGTGTTAAAAAAACATACTTCCGTGCATTTTTAATGGTTTGTATTAAGCAATTAACCAGCCCATCTCCTCACTTTCGGTCTGCAGAATTAGTTATTAAATATTTGTTGTGGTTTACGAGATATTCCCGGTGGTAAATTTAGGTGTCTCGCCCGGTATACAGAGTATTACCGTAATAACGTGAAAAAAATTAGCATGGCATAAAGAATGCTCCACTGAACAATTTGAAGTAGGGAACCTGTGGTAGGAGAAGCCAGATTAACGGGATAATTGTATAATCACATTACTATGTAATATTTACAGTAGTTATAATTAGCTGCAAATACCATAACTGACAAATGAACGTACCATTCGCATTGTTTGTTTGTAAATCTATCGGACCGAACTGCGTGGTCATTAGTCCGTAGCTTACAAACTACTTAAACCTAGGTAAACTAACCTAAGGAAAACACACACCCATGCCCCAGGGAGGACTCGAACCTCCACGGCGAGCAACCGCGCGCTCCGCAGCGAGACGCTTTAAACCGCTCGGCTACTCCACCGCGGCCCATTCGCATTGTATCCTGAAACTGACGTCAGTCAACCTCACAAGATTCTGACGAACCCTGAAAAAAAAAAATTGTTGTGCTTCGAATCACACCACAAGGAGCTACAATTCTGACAACTAATTCAAACCTTCTTGGTTTGTTGCAAGAAATAAATAACTTACCTGTAAATAAACAGCACAGTACGTTAAACTTGTACAGTTTTATTCAGTTGTCTGTGTTGGTGTTGTGGTCTTCAGTCCGCAGACTGGTTTGATACAGCTCTCTACCCTATCCTGTCCTGTGCAAGTCTCGTCATCTGAGAATATGTTCGGCAACCTATCTTTTTGAGTCTCTTACTGTATTCATCCCTCGGTCTCCCTCTACGATTTTTACCTTCTCTTAGTCAGGATATGCCAGAAACTGCTTTTCTCCCCAGTTCTGTTCAGCACCTCGTCATTAGTTACGTGATCTACCCATCTAATCATCATCATTCGTCTGTAGCACCACATTTCAAAAGCTTCTGTCATCTTTTTTTCTGAACTCCTTATCGTCCACGTTCTCTTTTTCAGAAACGCTTTTCTTCCAATAGCCATTCTGCATTTTACATCTCTTTTACGTCAGCCATCACAATTTATTTTGCTACACAAATAACAAAACTGATCGATTACTTTTACTGTCTCATTATCTAATCTAATTCCTTCCGTATCGCCTGATTTTTCTGATACTGCATTCCATTACCCTTGTTTTGCTCTTGTTAATGTTCATCTTATACCCTCTTTTCAACACACTGTCCATTTTGGTCATCTGCTCTTCCAGGTTATAATGTCACTCCTACCTATTACACAATCAAATTATTTTACATAATTTACATTGAAAAGCAATGCATTTTAGTTTTGGTATCCAGTAACGTATATTAATTTCGAAAAAATACTCAACTTTGTTGGCTGAAGTACAGTATGATGCGGAAGCTTTCATGCATTACCGGTACCCGTTCTTTCATTTATTCGTAGAGGCAGAAACACAGTTCATTTACAGCTTATTATATGCAACTTTTTAATACAAAAATAACGTTCGTATTAATCCAGCAGTAGACAAGTGTTACAAACTTGAGACATCGAAACTTCTCGACAAATCATAGTACCAACGGATAACAGATTTCGATTTGTAAAAACTCCGACTTACAGAGATCTGCATGGCGCTACAGCGAGCTCCTGTTTATATTATGTTAACAATGACTGTACAGTTGTTATAACAATTACGACTATTGACTTACAATGACAAGACAATGAGTTAATTAATTAACATGATGTCGAATAATAACACTAACAAAGATCTTGATATTTACAGAAAAACCTCGGGATTTCTTTGGGTTTTTCCTTGACGAAATATGAAAATTTTGTTTACAAACAATGCTTGTCTTTGTTTCGTGTTTTTGCAATTAAATATTGAATGAACAATTTCACTAACATTTACATAGGTATCGTATAAATACCGGTAACATTTTATGATGTTGGTTTTCTAGTCTGAAGCTCACATATGCCGACACACGAAAAATGAACGATTAATTCTTTACACATTTACTTAGCAAAACCTTGATGTTACTGCTATACGAAACAGTCTATATAACTTGATAATCCCGTTCACAAGTATATTTTAATTTATACAGTTTTATTTCTCTTTAAATAAAGAAATGAATATTAATTGTTTTTGTTCTTTGTGGAAATTTATTTATGTCAATTTTCGACAGGACGCCACAAATGAAGTCTATTATCAGCACTCGCATTGCTTACAATATTTTTAAACACAGTGAAACTGATTGCACACCCGATTTAGTCTTTTCTGTTCGAATTATCACAATTTGACACTACTTAACCACCCGATACCGTCGTTGGTGATAGTGACCTCCAGAATCGCATGCTTCATTTATACCTTCTGAGGGGGTCCAGAATGGTGGTCCCTTTATAAGGTCCTTTGTTGTTTCTGACAAAATTACTATGTCATCGGCAAAATGCAAAGTTTCTATTTCTTCTCCCTGAACTGTAATTCCCTCTCCAAATCTCATTGTATTCCTTCACGGCTTGCTCAATGTACAGATTGAACAATGTTAGGGAAAGGCCACAGACCTGTCTTACTCCCTCCCCAAGCACTGCGTCCCATTTATGCCCTTCGCCTTATAATTGCTGCCTGGTTTTTTTCAACAAGTTGAGTATAACTCTTCGATCCTTATATTTTACACCTGCTACATTGCGAATTTGAAAGAGTGTATTCCAGTCCACATTATCAAAACGTTTCTCCACATCTACAAAAGCTAAACACGTAGGTTCACCTTTCCTTAACCTATCTTCAACGATAACTTGTAATGTGAGTATTGTCTTCCGGTTCCAACATTTCTTCTAAATCCAAACTGATCTTTCCAAGGTCGGATTGCACCAGTTTTTCCATTCGTCTGTAAATAATTCGTGTTAGTATTTTGGAACCATGACGTATTAAACTGATAATTCAGTAATTTTCACATTTGTCTGAACTTGTCCATGGTAGTTTTCTGTGTCTATGCAAACCTGAAAAATTCCTTTAAGTTACTGCCTGGTAGTTTGAGGGCTTTCCACTTCGTCCGATATGTGTTCCAACAGGTTCAGATAAGACAACACGGGCAGTTATCTGCTGGAAGACATCAAGCGTAAAGAAACGCAAGTGGTCATTGATAGTATGTATGTAGGCCACAGCTGTCATGGGGCCTTCAAACACCGTCCTTTCACATGGAAGCCAAGGTGAATCCATAACACTGCCTCCGTAGTACACGGTTGGCGAAGCTATTCATTTGGATGATAGCATATCCAGCGACCTTCAACCTGGTGTTACGAGAAATGTGATTCACCCGGCCATGCGACACATTTCCATTGATCGACGGCCGAAACTCGGTGATCTCTTCCCACTGAAATCTCTTACCACTGAGGAAGACGTAAATATAGGAAGACTCAGGAATCTCTGCTGCGGAGCGCCATGTTCAATAATGAGCGCTGAGCGGATTGCTCGAAAGAAATGTTCAAATGTTTGTAAATCTATCGGACCAAACTGCGTGGTCATCAGTCCGTAGCTTACAAACTACTTAAACCTAGGTAAACTAACCTAAGGACAACACACACACCCACGCCCCAGGGAGGACTCGAACCTCCACGGCGAGCAGCCGCGGGCTCCGCAGGGAGACGCTTTAGACCGATCGGCTACTCCACCGTGGCTGCTCGAAAGACCTGTGCCTATATGAGCATTGTATTCTGTTGTCAGATTTACCAATGATGGCCGTTCATCCTACCCCACAGAGTGAACAAGCCTCCGACCTGTACGTTTTGTGATGAGGCTTCGTCCAAAAACCACTATCCTCATCCAGTTTCCATAGATACTCATGGCAATGACATGCGAATAACCGAACAAGTACGCCGTTTCTGATATGTTCATTCTCAGGCACTGGACATAATAATGAGTCTTTCATCAAATTAGCTTAAGTGATTGGATTTTCCCATTTGTAGTTCATAATGTTCAAATGATTGTTAAGCTTAAGGGTCTTAACTGTGGGATCATCAGTCCCTACACTTACAAACTACTTATGAACTACCTTATACTAAAGACGACACAAACATCCATGCCCGAGGGGGGATTCGAACCCGTGACCGTAGCGGCCGTGCAGACTGTAACTAGCGCTGCAGACCGCTCGGCCACTGCGGCCGGCAATTTGTAGTTCTTGTCACTGCTTCAGTGTTTCTTCACTTGTTTCTGCATCGCTTATACCTAGTTTTTTTTTTCCTAATGCTGTTTCACACCGAAAGTGCTTCTTCATAATAAAGCAGCTTAAGGATTTAGGCTGTTATCAAAAATTGTAGGGCCGCGGAGGAGTAGCCGAGCGGTCTAAGGCGCCTCGCGCGGTTGCTCGCCGTCGGAGGTTCGATTCCTCCCTAGGGCATGGGTGCGTGTGTGTTGTCCTTAGGTTAGTTTACCTTGGTTTAAGTAGTTTGTAAGCTACGGACTGTTGACCCCGCAGTTCGGTGCGATAGATTTACAAACATTTGAACATTTAAAAAAAGAAAGAAAAAAACTGTAGGAGTCATTGGACAAATTAGTATGTAGGGGAATGGTAAGCTTACGACGAACCCCACAGAATTTTTTCTTTAAGAACTTCACAAGTAGTGCATTTATCTCTTTTAATGAAACGTTATTTATTTAAGTGCTTATTTATGGCAGTTTGTACCTATCGCAAAAGCCAGTAAATTCAATTTCATTTCGTTTTGTGTAATGTGAATTCTACATACTACGAATGGTTAGGTATTTTCATTTCGGACTGTGCATCCCTGTACAAATGGTAGAAGTCTCAAAAAAGAATTCGTTCTTCATTAAGTCATGAACCCATTTATCACACCACATTTTAGCTATTAGTCTCCATTAACTGTTGAATATCAGTGAAGTTTTTTTCACGAACTTAGACGACACAATTTCAGGATCCGCACACTACGATGTCTAGCGACAAAACTGGGCTCACTGCAGGGCGTGCAGCTTTCGGTATGGAGAGAGAGCTTCCATAGGCTACGCATAGCACACTACGAGCGCTACCCTTTTAATTGAAGGGCGTTTTGCAGTGGCGGCTGGTGCTTCAGATGACTGGAGGTTCACCTCTTGAGGTGCAGGATGATCTTGTTAGTGGCGCCGCACGACTCCCCCTCCCCCCCTCCCGGTCGGCCCGTTTAGATATACAGGGTGTCTCACGAAAGATGCCTGCCAGGCGTCCGCGAATTGCGCGGCACGGCTCCCGGCCGCCGCCACCGCCGGCCACGGCAGCACCCGATTCTCGGACTCTATTGTGCTGCGGGCGCATACTGCATACCACGAATGGTCATCTGAGTAGCTAGACTTACCTTTGTTTACAGTAGATGTTCAAAATGATGTCCCTCTATGGAAAGAGTGGCCTGCATCTCTGGAACACATTTGCGAACACTTGACGAAATTCGGCTGCCGAAATCTGGAAAATGACTAGTCGAATATTTTTTTAGGAAACAATATATTCTGGGACGATAAACAGTGCGGACAGGAAGAGGATTGAGGCTTTTGAAATTTGGTGCTACAGAAGAATGCTGAAGATTAGGTGGGTGGATTGCGTAACTAATGAGGAGGTACTGAACAGAATTGGGGAGAAAAGGAATTTCTGGCATACCTTGACTAAAAGAAGGGATAGAATGGTAGGACACATTCTTAGACATCAAGGAATTGTGAATTTAGCATTGGAGGGAAGTGTGTGGGGAAAAAATCGCAGGGGAAGACCAAGAGATGGATACAGTAAGCAGATTCAGACAGATGTAGGTTGTTGTTCTTATGTGGAGATGAAGAGGCTTGCTCAGAATAGGGTATTGTGGAGAGCTGCATCAAACCAGTCTCCGGACTGAAGACCACAACAACAATATATTCTGACAGTTATGTGAACAATATCCTGCATCCATTTTTTCAAGAACTTTCACCTAACGAAAAGCTGTATGTTTATTTCATGCAGGACAATACAAGACCACACATTGCCAATGCTTCTGTGGCAGCAATACGAAGTGTTTTTGATGATAGGATAGTTGACTGGCCTCCTCGTTCTCTGGATCAAAATCCCTGTGACTTTTATCTTTGGGGAATGTTAAAAGATAAGGTGTAAGCAAGCAATCCCCATATACTCGAAGAGTTGGAAGTCAGGATTCGACTAGTCATTTCTCAGATTTCGGCAGCCGAAATTCGTCGAGTGTTGAGCAAATGTGCTCAAGAGAGGGACATCATTTTGAACATCTACTGTAATTAAAGGTTAGCTTAGGTTACTCAGATGGCAATGTTTTTTAGACTTTAACTCAGTGTATGTCCGGCGGCACAATAGAGTCCGAGAATCGGGCGCTGCCGTGGATGGCAGATGCGGTGGCGCTGGCCAGTAGCCGTACCGCGCAATCTGCGGATTCCTGGCAGTCGTCTTTGGTGAGACACCCTGTATTTTCGTTAAAAGATCTGCAGAATATCTTACCTCGGCTTGTTTGCGGTTGCTTCAAACTCGAGCTGAGGGGTCGGCCTACCAAGCTACCTTATCTCACACTTTTCTTTCAAGCTTAATGCCGAGTAATTTGTTTCTAAAAGATACTGAGCGTTGTTCATTTTTCTTTGAAAATAAACACCAAGAATATATGAATATGCACATGAACGCTAAAACACAGTAAGTAATTACACTGTTAAGTGACTGTAACAAGATGAATCTGTTGCTATGAAGAGACAAGCTACCTTCGGGTCACGTGACACTGTAAGCAACACCCCTCCTAACCTTATGAATGCACAAAGGCTGCTCTCCTACACATATTTTCAAACAAAAAAATATTTGTTACAATGAAGAGTATAAATGTCACTTACCTTCAAAATCGCGACACATTTGCAGAAACGCCCAAAGATGTGTTGCAAGTAACAACACAAAAGTCACTGTTGTTCCCGTATCTGTTAAAAAGGAGGCTGGATTAAAAAAATTACTTGTAATCGGTCTCGAACCAACTACTTTCGATAGCACAGCGCGATGCTGCTAACGTAGAGGTAGAGATCATCGAAGTAATGAAGTAACTGAAATCACTAAACAAGTACAAGTCTTATAGTCCGGACTGAATACCCATTAGATTTCTTTTTGATTATGCCGATGTGATAGCTTATTACTTAACAGCCATGTATAACCGGTCGCTCAAGGAAGGATCTGTACCGAAAGACTGGAAAGCTGCACAGGTCACACCAATATTCAAGAAAGGCAGTAGGAGTAACCAACTAAACTACAGGCCTATTTCATTGACGTCAATTTGCAACAGGGTTTTAGAACATATCCTGTATTCAAATGTTATGAATTATCTCGAACATAATTATCTATTGGCCCAAGGTCAACACAGATTTAGAAAATATCGTTCATGTGAAACACAACTAGCTCTTTACTCACATGAAGTGATGAGTGCTATCGACACGGGTTCTCAAATTGATTCCGTATTTCTAGATTTCCAGAAGGCTTTTGACACTGTTCCTCACAAACGGCTTTTAAACAAATTGCGTGGTTATGGAATATCGCCCCAGATTTGTGACTGGATAGGGTATTTCCTGTCAGAGAGGACACAGTTGATAGTAATCGATGGTTCCACAGGATAGTGTTATTGTTCCTCTGCTGTTCCTTATCTACATAAACGACTTGGGAGAAAATCTGAGCAGCTCTCTTACGTTGTTTGCAGATGACACCGTCTAAATAATGAGAAGTGTGAAGTCGTCCACATGAGTATGAAAAGAAATCTGTTAAACTTTGTCTACAAGACAAATCAATCAAATATGAAGGCCGTAAACTCCACTAAATAACTAGGAATTACTATTACTTCAGACTTAAACTGGAAAGAAGAAATAGATAATGTCGTAGGAAAGGCGAACCAGTGATTGCGTGTTATTGGCAGAACACTTAGAAGATGCAACAGAACTACTAAAGAGACAGCATACATCACGCTTATCGGTCCTCATTTGGAGTATTACTGCCCAGTGTGGGATTCTTAACAAGTGGGTTTGACGGAAGCCATCGAAAGAGTCCAAAGAAGGCCAGCCCGTTTTGTATTGTCACGATACAGGGGAGACAGCGTCACATAACGATACAGGACCTGGGATGGGACTCATTACAACAACTGCGTTTATCGTTGCGGAGTGGTCTACTTACGAAAATCCAATCGCCAACATTCTCCTGCGAATGCGAGAATATATTGTAGACTGCCACCTACATAGGTAGAAATGATCATCAGAATAAAATACGAGAAATCAGAGCTCGAACGGAGAGATTCAGATGTTCTTTCATCCCGCGCGCTGTTCGAGAAGGGAATGGTATATGAATAGTATAAAGGTGGTTCGATGAACCCTTCGCCAGGCACTTAAATGTGATTTGCAGAGTATCCCATCTAGATGTAGATGTAGAAATCACACGACTATTCTTGCAAGTTGGAAAATAGTGACTTCATTATTATTTATGATCGGATCTTCTGAAGGCTTTTACAGTTGATGCGTCTACACTTTATAGTTATAAGATATTTTACCAAATATGACGTGTTTTTTATTTATCTTCAATGCACCAAAACAAATATGAAGGGCAGATGTTGCCTTAATGGAGGATTTGCGCATGCCCAAAGGCGAGGTGCGCAGTAGCTCCATTGTCTTGCTTCGGGATCATTCGTGCGTAACTGCTAGAGCTCGAGTAGCTAGGAGCTATAGTGTCACTTTCCGCTCCAACGCCAATGTTAAAAGCCCCTCGCCCCTCCCTGCCGCGGGAGCGCCGATATGCTGTCTCCAGGTGGTTCAGAAGACAACTTGAAACTCAGCCGCGCCTGCACATTCCAACGCTGCAGCCACTACCGCTTATGTTTAGGCGGCCACCCTCTGACTCGTATACGTGCTGTCTCCGGGACGTAAAACGTTTCTAATGCGATAAAAATTCTTTGAATATGCTTATAAAATGATCTGATAGCAGAACGAAACGAAGGATGGTAGCTTAAAAACACTTTTTAATTTACTTATTTCCTTTTTTTTTTTTTTTTTTTTTTTTTTTTTTTTTTTTTTTTTTTTTTTCACGGTGACCTTTTTCCGGGATTCATTGATCCAGTGAAAACATAGTATGTGCCCCCACTGGCGTCCAGTGTGAACGCACTCTAAGAACCGTCAAGCTCATTTTCTATGGTCTTTCTGTAGAGATTTGAAATGTTTCATTTTATACCTAGAGTGTGAATTCGAAAATATTCTGAAATTGGTGTAAGACCTGAGTGTCCAAACTGCTGAGTTCGTCAGTCCGTGGACTGACAGACTATTTAGACTAACTTATGCTAAGGACAACTCACACTCTCATATCCGAAGGAGAACTCGAACCTCCAGCGGCAGTGACCGTGATGTCCATGAGATGGCACCTCAGACCGCACGGCTATTCCCGCGCGGCGCGCATTCAGTAGACAGATCCAATATTGAAATAGTTGATATTCAGTTTATAAACAGGCACAATCTATATCTTTAATGTGCATATCACATTTAATTTCCTGGCAGAGGTTTCATCGAACCGCTTCCATACTATTTCTCAACGGTTGAATTCCGGGAGTCGTGCGTGAAAAGCAAAAATCCAAGTTCGAGTTCCGGCCTGACACAAATTTTCATGTGTCACCATTAAATCATACAACGGTTGCTGATTCATGTTTAAAATTGCGAATACATTTCTTCTGATTAATTTGACAGCTGTCGTCGGCGCAGTTTCCCTTTCTGACATGCATACATGTCTGAAGGACATTTGCTCGGTTCTGTCGATAAACAAGGATACTGCACACCATAGTTCACAATGTTCGAAAAAGATATATGTTCCAAAATCCTGCTACAAATCCACGTCAGTGATATAGGCCTTTCTTGGATATTTTAGTGAGCTATACAACTTTGCAGTCCTTGGGTACGAATCTTATGTTGAGAGAGCGGCTGTATGTGATAGCTGGGTATGGAGTTATTGCATCATAATAGTCCGAAAGGAACCTAACTTGTGTACAGTCTAGACCGGAAGAACTGCTTTTGTAAAACGATTAAGTTTCTTTACCACTCCAAGGATATCTACATCTTAATTGCGCATATTGTCAGCTGTTCTTGATTCGAATTCAGGAATATTTGCTTCGTCTTCTGTGGCAAAAGAATTTCCGTGTGCTGTGTTTAGCTATTCTGCTTTAGTATCACCATTGTTATCGCGTAGTGATGACATAGATTGTGTTTTGACGCTAATGTGGTTTACATATGGCCAGAATTCCTTTGGATTTTCTTCCAAATTTCGAGACAGTGTTTCGTTGTGGAAACTATTATAAGCTTCTCGCATTAAAGGTCGCCCTAAACTTCAAGTTTTTGTTAAATACTGGCAGTCCTGGAAGATTTTGTGACTGTCTAAATTTGGCATGCTTTTCTCTTTCGGTCTGCAACAATGATCTAATTTATTTTGTATACCACGAGAAGGGGTCAGCCCTCCCCCTTTTGTAAATTCACTTGGTATAAATATATCAATTGCTCTCGAAATTATTTCTCTGATTTACACCCACATTGTTAATTTCTAAAGACTGGAGCCTGTCACGCAGGATAGCGTTAGGCGAATTCTTATCAGCTTTTGTGGATCGATATATTTTTCGTTTAATATTGATGGGTTTCGGGATTTTGATATTCACTCTTGCTACGACAACTCGGTGTTCACTAATCTCTGTATATGGTCTTCAGAAAGGACAGATTAAATAAATTTGGTGGTGGCATGTGTTTGAAGCTCTTTATTAACTCTTGATTATTTGTTGCTAGGAGGTGAAGTACCGGGTGATCAAAAAGTCAGTATAAATTTGAAAATTTAATAAATCATGGAATAATGTAGATAGAGAGGTAAAAATTGACACACATGCTTGGAATGACATGGGGTTTTATTAGAAAAAAAAGGTCCGACAGATGGTGCTTAATCTCATCAGAAAAGCTATAATTAGCATAATAGCATAACAAATTAAGACAAAGCAAAGATGATGTTCTTTACAGGAAATGCTCAATATGTTAACCATCATTCCTCAACAACAGCTGTAGTCGAGGAATAATGTGAACAGCACTGTAAAGCATGTCCGGAGTTATGGTGAGGCACTGGCGTCGGATGTTGTCTTTTCGCATCCCTAGAGATGTCGGTCGATCACGATTCACTTGCGACTTCAGGTAACCCCAAAGCCAATAATCGCACAGACTGACATCTGAGGACCTGGGAGGCCAAGCATGACGCAAGTGGCTGCTGAGCACACGATCACCACCAAACGACGCGCGCAAAAGATCTTTCATGCGCCTAGCAATATGGAGTGAAGCGCCATTTTGCATAAAAATCGTACGTTCCAGCAGGTGTTTATCAGCCAGACTGGGGATGATGCAATTCTGTAACATATCGGCGAACCCCTAACCCGTCACGGTAGCAGTTACAAAACCAGAATCACACAGTTCCTCGAAGAAAAAAGGCCCGATAATGGTAGATGTGGTAAATCCAACCCATACCATGACTCTCGTCGTGCAATGGAATTGCCACAACAGTTCTAGGATTTTCGGTAGTCCAAATTCTGCAGTTGTGGGCGTCGACAGACCCTCGTAGCGTGAAATGAGCTTCGTCGGTCCACAACACGTTACTCAACCAATCGTCATCTTCCGCCATCTTTTGAAACGCCCACACCGCAAATGCCCTCCGCTTCACTAAATCGCCAGGTAACAGGTCATGATGCCGATGGATTTTGTAAGGGTAGCATCGGAGGGTACGCGTAAGTGCCAACCAAACAGTAGTGTATGGAATGCCGATGCGACGTGCGACTGCACGAGCGCTGACTTCCCCGTGTATAGACGAACCTTCTACAGTCTCTTCCTGAACTGTCTCAGCAGCATTACGCCTTGTGCTCGGACGGCCACTATGGGGTCTATCGTCTGAACAACCCGTGACTTCGAACTTCGAAATCATTCTCACCACAGCTGCATTTGTCAACGGACCTTTACCCGTTCCAATCCCCTTCCGATGGCGATAGGATCGTAACGCTGAACTAGCACATTCCCCATTCTGATAATACAGCTTCACTAAAAGCACTTTTTCAGCTAACGTCCACATGCTGCGACTGCTGGTGCATCTGATTCTCTCTCTCATTACAGCTCCTTTTATACACGATTTTCATGCGCAGTCACTGACGTTTTGCTGTCCAGCGCCATCTGTCGGACATTTTTAGACCCTTTTTTTTGTTCTAATAAAACCCCATGTCATTCCAAACATGTGTGTGAATTTTTACCTCTTTATCTACATTATTCCGTGATTTATTAAGTTTTCAAATTTATTATGACTTTTTGATCACCCGATATGTTTTCACTACCATTCACTGTTCTAGTGGGTTCATGAATTGATAGCTCCAGATAGTTTTCGCAAAATGCGGTCAGTAGAATTTCGGACGATGTTTAATGCTTGCCTTCGCTTTTGAAGATGTGTGTTTGGCAACATATCAAGGGTAAGTTAAAGTCGCCACCAATTACAACTGTATGACTTGGGTACGTTTTTGAAATATGATTCAAGATTTCTTTGAAAATTTCAGCAATCGAATCCTCTGAGTCAGGGGGTTGGTTGTTGTTGTTGTGGTCTTCAATGCGTAGACTGGTTTGATGCAGCTCTCCACGCTACCCTGTCCTGTGCAAGCCTCTTCATCTGAGAATACGAACGGCACCCAACATCGTTTTGAATCTGCTTACTGTATTCGTCCCTCTCGGTCTCCCTCTACGATTTTTACCCCACAAACTTCCTTCTAATCCTAAGTTGGTGATTCCTTGATGTCTTTATCCCTTCTCGTAGTCAGTATATACCAGAAACTCCTTTTCTCCCCGATTCGGTTCAGCACCTCCTCATTGGTTACGTGATACACCCATCTAATTTTCATCATTCGTTTGTAGCAACACATTTCAAAAGCTTCTATCATCTTTTTGTCTAAACTCCTTATCGCCTACGTTTCACTCCCATACAATGCTACACTCCATACAAATATTTTCAGAAAGGACTTCCTAACATTTAAACTAATATTGGATGTTAACAAATTTCAGTTCTTCAGAAACATTCTTCTTCCCATAGCCATTACACATTTTATATCTTCTTTACTTCAGCCATCAGAAGTTATCTTACTACCCAAATAAGAAACTCATCTACTATTTTATCCTCTCATTACCCAATCTAATTCCTTCAGCATCATATGATTTTCTGATATTCCATTCCATTACCCTCGTTTTACTCTTGTTAATGTTCATCTTATGTCTTCCTTTCAAGACACTGTCTGTTCCATTCAATTGCTCTTCGAGATCTTTTGCAGTCTCTGACAAAATTACTATGTCATCGGCAAACCGCAAAGTTTTTATTTCTTCTCCTTGAACTTTAATTCCCTCTCCAAATTTCTCCTTGCATTCTTTCACTGCTTTTTCATTGTACAGATTGAACAACATTGGGGAAAGGCTACAACCCTGTCTTACTCCCTTCCCAACCTCATCGTCCCTTTCTTGCCCTTCGACTTTAATAACCGCTCACTGGTTTTTGTATAGGTAGAATATAACTTTTCGCTCCCTATATTTTACCCCTGCTACCTTCAAAATTCGAAAGAGAGTATTCCAGTCGATATTGTCAAAAGCTTTTTCCAAATCTATATACGCTAGAAACCTAGGTTTGCCTTTCCTTAGCCTATCTTCTAAGATAAGTCGTAATACATTTCCTCCCGTGTCCCTACATTTCTCCTTTCCCGAGTCGGATTCTACAAGTTTTTCCATTCGTCTGTAAATAATTCGTGTTAGTATTTTGCACCCATGACTTATTAAGTGATAGTTCTGTATTTTTATATTTGTCTGCACTTGCTTTCTTTGGAATTGGAATCTCTATATTCTTCTTGAAGTCTGAGGGTATTTTTCCAATCTCATACATCTTGCATACCAGGTGGAACAATTTTTTCATGAGTGGCTCTCCTAAAGAAATCAGCAGTTCAGACGGAATATCATCTACTCCAGGAGCCTTGTTTCGAATCAAATCCTTCAGCGCTCTGTCAAATTCTTCTCGCAGTATCGCATCTCCTATCTCATCTTCCTCCACTTCGTCTTCCATTTCTAGAATACTGCCTCAAGTTTATTTTATTTGTATAGGCTTTCTGTATATTCCTTCCACAGTTCAGCTTTCCCCTCTTTGCTTAGTATTGATCTGTGTTCTTGATATTCGTACAGCTGCTTTTCTTATCTCCAAATATATATTTTATTTTCCTGTAGGCGGTATCTATCTTTCCCCTATTTATAAATTATTCTACGGTTCTGCATTTGTCATCTAGCCAATCCTGCTTAGCCAGTCTGCACTTCCTGTCAATCTCATTTTTTCAGACGTTTATTCTCCCTTTTGCCTGCTTCACTGGCAGAATTTTTATATTTTCTCCTCTCATCTATTACGTTCAGTATATCCTGTGTTATCCAGGGATTTCTATTAGGCCTTTTCCTTCTGCCTCTCAGAGCTACCCATTCTTCTTCTACTGTATTACTTTCCCCGTTTCAGCCAATCCTTGCCTAATGCTCCCTCTGAAACTTTCAACGGCCTCTGATTTCCTTCAATTTGTCCAGGTTCTATCTCCTAGCTTTTCTACCTTTCTGCAGCCCTTTAAGTTTTAATCTGCAGTTCATAACTAATAGGTTATGGTCAGAGTCTATATCCGGCTCTGGATATGTCTTACAGTTTAAAACCTGGTTTCTAAATCTATTCCTTACCATTATAAAATCAGTCTGGTATCTTTCAGTGTCTCCTGGTCTCTTCGACGTATACTACTTTCTTTCACATTGATGAAACCTACTGTTGGTGATCATTAAATTGTCCTCTGCGCAAAATTCTACAAGCTATATCCTCTTTCATTCCTTTTCCCCAGACCATATTCACCTACTACATTTCCTTCTCTTCCATTTCCTACTACCGAATTCCAGTCACCCATCACAGTCAAGTTTTCGTCTCCCTTATCTTTCTGAATGATTTCTTCTATCTCCTCATACATTTCTTCGATATCCTCATCATCGGCCGGGCTAGTTGTCACATAACCTTGCTCTACCGTGGTCGATGTTGGTTTTGTGTCTATCTTTGCTACGATAATGCGTTCCCTATGCTGTTCATAGTAACTTACCGCATTCCTATTTCCTTATTAATTATCAGACCTACTTCTGCGTTAGCACCAACTGATTTTGTATTCATAACCCTGTAGTCACCTGACCAGAAATCCTGTTCATCCTGCCACCGAACTTCGCTAATCCCAACAATATCTAGCTTTAAACTATCTATTTACCTACGCGATTAAGGGTTAGAATATTCCATACTCTGACCCGTAGAATGCCTGCTTTGTTTTTCTTGATGATGACATTCTCCTGAGTAGTCCCCGCCCGGAGATCTGAATGGGGGACTATTTTACCTCCGTAATATTTTACCATCATCATATATTCATACAGTAGAGGTGCATGTCCTCGGGAAAAGTAACAACTGTAGTTTCCCCTTGCTTTCAGCCGTTTGCAGTAACTGCATGCCAAAGCCATGCTAGTTGATGTTACAAGGCCAAGGTTGTTAAAAGAACCAATTATTAATTTATTCCAGTTGTCAGGAATAACCTCTATTCATACCAACTCAGTGTAACTATTTGCTTCAGTTTCGCTATAGGATTAAGGGCTTCTGACAGCAATACACATGTCACCACCTAATTAATTCAATCTATCCTTTCTGAACACCATATGACCCTTCGTAAAAATTTAGTCTCAACTTATCTCCGGCTTTAGCCATATTTTGCTACCTGTAATGATTTGTGCTTTAATGCGGTCCTCTCTGTTTAGCGTTTGGTACTTTTCCCACACAGCTACGACAGTTTACAAATGTTAGACCAATGGTTGAAAATGTACAAATGTTTATAAACCTAAAGGACCAAACTGATGAGGTCACCGTCCCTAGACTTACACACATCTTAAACTAACTTAAAGTAACTTACGCTAAGAACAACACACACATACCAGAGAGAGGACTCGAACCTCCGATGGGGAGCGTCTCCGCAATTCATGACAAGGCGATGTAGACCATACAGCCATTCCCGCACGGCACCAATGGTTTTAGATCTGCGTCCGCCCTATGTGTGACCTGCACTCTTCGAGACTGAAAACCTTTTTGTGTTCCTGAGGCACTCTATTAATGATGTTATGCAATATTTTCAGTATAGTATTTGTATATGTAGTCTTTTAACGTACCGGTTAGTCCTCATACTAGAGTTTGGTACAAGCTTGAATGCCATATTGGAATCAATTCCTTTTATACCTTAGTTAATCAATCTTTTCTCCAAAAATGATCTCCCAGGGGGCTCATGGTTCTTTCCTGAGTATGTGCATGACGAGCACAGGACCCCGAGCTAGTGCAATATTTCTTCCTTTTCTCCTCCCTGGACTGCATTTTCTTTCCCTTTCACTCCTTTCCTATCCTCACTCTTTCCCCTCCCCACGGGGTACCGATAACCTTTACAGTTTGGTCCCCTTATTCCAAACAACCAAACCAAACCACCAAAAATGAGACCGGCAAATTCAATTGATAACTTGCTATGGCGACCTCCGATCCCTGACACTGGCGAAGCTGAAAATCGCCAAGTTCACGCCACACAGCCACAGCTACCATTGTAGCTGCTTCCTGCGTGTAGTGGACGCCTGGCCTATTCAATGGAACTCTACCACTAGATTGCACAAATGGAGGAATCGGCAGCCTATACAGTCACAAAACCGTCGAGTTTCTGATTCCGAGCTTTCACTCGGCTCTGTACCAAAGGACACTAGTCGGTCCTGTCAACTACACTACAGATAGTGAACTTTGCTTTCAACCTGCAAGTATGAGTGCCAGACTTTACCATTTAAGACAGCCACGCAAAACCTGAGAGAATATTTTCCGATCCAAAGCGACACACATCGTTGGCATTGAAATGAGCCACATTCTGCAGTTCGCTGTACCCTGTGCTCTTCATGGCATCTGGAAGCGCCCCTTCCACATCTGTAACGACTCCACCCGGTACGCACAAGGAGTGAACAGTGGATTTCTCGCCTGCTTTGCAGCCATGTCCTCAAGGAGCCCCATTGCCATCATAACATTGGACCTCCAACTAAAAGAAATCCCATCCTTTGTGACTGTTCAGATATTTCAGGTTGGGAGATGACCTCTGGCAACACCACCTAGGACAAGGCTGCACAACAGCCATTGCTAGGTCACACTGACCAGGCCATGGCCCCAGCTGAATGGCTGGCTGCTACAAGGCAGTGGGCGTGCCCCATCGGCCAGCCATTCAGCTGGCGGCCGCGGCCTGGTCAGCGTGACGTAGCATGGGCTGTTGTGAGACCTAGTCTCTAGGTGGTGTTACCTCAGGACGAGTGACACCATCTGGCACTCTATTGCCGCTCTAACCTGAAGAGGGCTCTTGATCGGTTCGCTGGGAATCTTTCACTGCCTACCACGCCCTGTGGCGACCTCCTACTCGATCACAGGTGGGATGGCTGCGTCATTGCGAGCAGTAACAGGCCCATAGCCACAGGCCGATCGGTGGACACATCCGACGTGCTGGACGTCTTGTTGTTCCCCACGACCAGTCCACAAGAGCGGTGCCCCCTGACTGCAGACTGCAGCTGTGAAATTTCATTCAACACCGCCTGAAGCTGGGAGTGAAGTGTCACCAGCTCAGCTCGCATCTGTACACAGATGTCACAGTCCCATATACATTACTACAGAATCCAGAAAAAGAACGACTATAAAGACACATTGTAGGACACTACAGCAGATGTGAAACGTAACACAAAGAATAACCAGTATTCTAGGTCAGCAACTACTGTGTAGTGGTTACTGCATGGTACTAATAGGACGGAGTTGACGATTCTAGAGTACTGGCTGTTTACAAATTTCACTGTGCTTCGTCATACATACTGATAAACCGAATATTACATTACACTTATTTGGGATTGTGTGACTCAATAGAACAGTGGTAGAGTGCCAGACTGTAAATCCAATGGTCGCGTGTTCGAGCCTCGCCAGGTCCTAGATAAAAATGTATCTGTCACTTTCCACTTCTTTTCCCTCAGGCAATGTTGCTGAAGTGAAAAAAAATCGAGTAACACCGTGGCTCGAAACCCTCGTTAAACTGTCAAGTCCGCCAATAACTGACTGGATAAGTAAGTTCGAAGGTCGTACGTAGGAAGGCAACTGCATACCACTTCCAAATAGGACCATGCCTAGTAAAGCACTGTGGTGTTCAAACCAATCTTCGAATTATTGATTGCTTTAATTTGGGATTACTCTACTAAATGCTCACGTAAAAACGCAATTTAAAAATATTTTTATTCGTGTTGGGAAACCAAACGAACACTTTTCGTCGACACCAAGCATAATAGACATTATGTGGGTTGTGAGTGTACCTGAGTACACGATTATTTATTATGAATGAACAAGCTTTATATATTTTTAGTAAAGGTAATTAAATTTATTTAAACTTGAACGGATTTGTTTATTTTATCATGTAGGCGGTATTCCACATAGCTTCCATTGGCAAAGTAGGCGGCAAAGATTTTATTGAGCCATTGGACCACGGAATACCGCGGCCAAGGAGTTATATATATATATATATATATATATATATATATATATATATATATATATATATATATATATATATATATATATATATTCTGATGTTTTAGTGTTGTTGTTGATATTGAAAACGTACCAAAAATATATGAGACGGAACTTGATAAACGTCAAATGATTGTGAAGGCGCAATAAAAAGTAATACAGGAACATTATATTTCAATTTGGTACTTTAAACTCTCAACAGGAGAAGAAAGAAGACTGTGTAAACGACGATGGTTCCAGATTTGGCAAAAAAAAGTAATTTATTAAAAACTACAGAGAACCCTCGCAAAGTATTTGTAACTAAACACCGCAAAAAGAAAACTGAAAATATCTACAGAAACACCAGAGGTAATACCCCTGTATACTTCACTCATCATGTCCGAGGCTCACAGTGTCATCTGATGGCGTTTAGTCTCACGAAAGCCAGTGTTTGTGGTGTTTTCGTTCATCACTTTATATGCCTTGGTACACATATTTTGGTATCATGCAGTAGGATCTCCGCAGAATTTTGCCACGTGGTTTATTTTGTTGACGGGAGTGTACACGAACTCACTCAATGGTCACCCTAAAACTAAAAACTAATTTAGTCACAAAATGAAATTCTGGAAAAGGAAAACGATTGATTAAATTACATATTTCGTCGTTTCAAAATCTTGACTGTAGTGACTTTTATTGCAATACTAGTAAAAACCCCGAGTCAATAATGAATCATAGTTCCATGCAACGCACTGTTTCATAGTTCTGATTACCTCAAAAATGAGTTATTGTGCTAAATAAGAGAGAGGATCGGAAAGTACGTACAATATTTTTTTCTTTCCTTGTGCTGCAGGTGGAATGTTGAAATTTCGCCGTGCGGGTTTGACCGTGTAATCTGAGGCGTCAAGTTACTACTGAGCGGCCGTTCCCGTCGGGGTTCAAGTCGTCCCTCGGACAGGGGTGTGTGTGTTGTCCTTAGTGTAAGTTAGTTTGAGTAGTTTGTAAGTCTAGGGACTGATGACCACAGAATATTGGTCCAATAGTTTTACAAACATTTGAACATTTGAAAATACCAAGTACGAAAATGTGATTTTCAGTGGCCCATATTTTCGGTTCTGTTGATTACATATATAAAGAGCGAAGTGTTTTAGGTAGCCCCTAGGCTAATTACTATTTGTATACCTGTCAGAAAAATGGGCGTACTCCAGCTGTTCTACAGTAAAGGTCAACTTTTACACCCTTCCTGTAGCCCAGCTAAAGTGAACAAATCGGTTGTTTTTCATTCCTTATGTGTGGTTTACGGTACACTTTATATGTCTAATCAGTGGCGGCGATTAGGGGGGGCGAGGGGGGACAGTTGCCCCCCCCCCCACTTTCTGGAAAAAAAATGACTAAATTATTCACTTTTTTAGCGTAGTAACACATGTATAGTTTTAAGACTGATATGCACAATTGTAACATAGCTGTAAGTGGGAATTATGGCGGTACACATGCTCGGCGCGACATTGTAATAGAGAAGGAGGCTCCGCCTTCGCACACGACATCTGACGACAGTTGACGATCGTAGCCAAACCCAGTGACATGTGCACTGCCTCCTCGTAAATATCTCTCAGCGCGCCAGTACAATAGGCAAACTGTAATTTGGCTTCTGGTGAGCGGGTGGACGGCTTACTTCACATCAACCCGGCAGCCGACAAGCCGGCATTCTTGCCGGGCCGACACGAGATTCACGCCTCTTCACAGCCACCCAACAGCTACACGGCATGCCGTGCCGTGTCGTGACAGCCTTCCGTCTGCAGTTGCCTTCCCAGACTGCAAATGGAGCACCGTCAGTTATTAGCGTGGCTTGTCTTGTTCAGACGTTTGAAGAGAAGAAGAAGAAGAAGAAGGAGGAGGAGGAGGAGGTTGCATTGGGTTCATCCACTCAATACGTGAATAGACGAAGTGGATGCATTCTCTGTCCTTTTTGAGGAATTAAGGGGAGATAAGTTTTAATTATTTTCGGATAAGTTTATGGACTTTTGATGACTACGTGCACGAATGACGAGTTCCATTCAGCTCAGCAACACATCCTACTGGGAATGTTTCCAGCCTATACAGATGTTAGCAATCACAATCCGATGAGTGGAAAAACCAATAGTTAAAAATTTTAAAAAGATTTGTTATTCTAAAGAATGTACATTTTTCAAATCATATTAAAAAAAGTAAAACATAGATTAAAAATCGAACGACCCAATACATGAATTTTCAGAGATTTGTGATGGCGCGGAGGATCTGGAACATGTCCCTGAAAATTGCTCCACTGCTTGTTCGTAACGCTTTGTGTCGATAGCGGGGTGAGAGATTATTTTTCTTTTGCATTTGTTAAGTGTTTGTTAGTGCTAAAGGGTTAAACATGACGCATATGCATGTACTAGGGTGAGCGGCAGTATTAATTTTATCCCATGACATTTTACATTTCTTAATTTCAGAAGCAATTTGCATAACCCTTATCTGAAATTCCACTACCTCATCGTCGTCAAATAATTCCAGAGTGGGAACGATCCCGCTAAAAAAAAGGCATATGCCAACTGGATTTTCTGTGCGGTGCATTAATGAGCTATACCTCTACAGGTACGATGGCCGAAACAGAGAGGATAGAAAATGTAGACGTGGAATGGCAAGAAATGCATTTCTGAAGAAGAGAAATTTGTTCACATCAAATATAGATTTAAGTGTTACAAAATCGTTTTTGAAGGTATCTGTCTGGAGTGTAGCCTTGTATGGAAGCGAAACGTGGAAGATAAATAGTGAAGACAAGAACCGAATAGAAGCTTTTGAAATGTGGTGTTACAGAAGAATGCTGAAATTTAGATAAGAGTTTCTGAATAGAATTGGGGATAAAAGAACATTGTGGCATAACTTGACTAAAAGGAGGGAGCAATTGATAGGACACATTCTGAGACATCAAGGTATTACCAATTTATTACTGGAAGGGAGTATGGGGGTAAAAACTGTAAGAGGGAGACCATGTGATCCGTACAGTAAGCAGGTCCAAAAGGATGTAGGTTGCAGTAGTTATTCTGAAATGAAAAGGCTTGGACAGGATAGAGTAGCAAGGAGAGCTGCATCAAACCAGTCTTCAGACTGAAGACCACAACAACAAGCTCTACAGGATCAAGCATCCTTTTCTTGTAAACGTATCAACTAAACACTGACAGCAACAGCACGGCTAAGCGACAAGGGAAACGACAAATGCAGTCTGCGATGCACAGTTGGCAACGAACATCTGCAACTCGCTACGCCACGAAATCTACCGACTGCTGCCGAGAGTTTCCGAGAGGTGGCCCGCAAGCCAGGTTACAGTTCGCGAATGGTACTCTTCCAGCGCAAGGGTTGTCCTCTGTGTTTGTCGTAGTTCTGGTCAAATCGAATGCAGTTGTGTTTGTGTACGCACTTTTGTGTCTTTTAGTTAAAAATGAAGCGTTCTTCAGGAAAAACGTTATTCGATTTCTTCAGGAAAAGGCAGAAATCCCAAGAAGGATTACAGTACCACACAGCCCTAAATATTGCTGTTGCTCCGGATCCAGATAGTGACTTGGCTGAAGTGTCAGTGTCAGCTACACCAGCGATAGATGAACCACAGAGAATTTCGTCAGTGACAGAATCAACAATTGAAATAGTTACCGGTATACCTACACCAATACCTTCAAGTGCTGAGAGTGTATTACATGTAAGTAAGACTATAGTACAGAGTCTAATAGTCCTCAGCTTCAATTTGAACCAAGAGATCCCATTCATGGTAGACAAGCATCAACACAGTTTTTTTTTAAATGGTCATTTTCAACCTATTATTGATAAGTACCCAGAAACAAAGGGTAGAAAATTTAGAAGTATGTGGTACACAAATTACAATTGGTTAGAATACAGTGTTGCTGCTGATAAAGCTTTTTGCTTCCCATGTCGTTTGTTCGGTTCCACAGGTTGTTATGATGAAACATTCATATCTAATGGGTTTAAAAACTGGAAAAAAGCAGTCCAACGCTTTAAAGAGCACGAAAAAACTTCTTCTCACCTCAGTGCTCTTCAACGTTGGCAGGAAGGTTTTAAAAGTAAAGAAAGTGTGGTAAGCAAAATATCAACACATCATCAAGAAGTTTAAAAAAATCGTGATTATCTGAAGATTTTATTCCAGTCCCTACTTTTCATGGCTAATCAGGGAATAGCACTTCAGGGTCATAGAGAAAATGAGGACTCCGAAGACAGGGGTAATTATGTCGAGTTATTGAAGCTGACATCAACAGAAAACTCTTTATTAAAACAAAAAGTTTTAGACAGAGATAAGTTTTTCAATTATGTTCATCACGATGTTCAAAATGAAATGATTGAAATCATGGCAAATTTGGCCAGGCAGTACATATTTAATGATGCTAAAAAATCGAAACAATTCTCCATGATTGTTGATGAAACTTCAGATGTGTCACATCAAGAACAATTGACTCTTGTTATAAGATATGTAACAGAAAAGCTCGAAATCAAAGAAAGCTTCCTTGGTTTTTACAAAACTGATTTAACTGACGGCGAAACGTTATACAAGCTGCTTGTTTCAATTTCGGGGAACTTGGCATTGACCTTAAAAATATAATTCCTCAGTGCTATGACGGAGCGGGAAACATGAGTGATTCTTACAAGGGTGTCGCTGTGAGGATGAAAGAACAAAACCCGTACGTTACGTTTGTACATTCCTATATGCATTCTCTAAATCTTGCACTTACCTATGCATCTAACAACATTCCTTCTGTTCGCAACGTTTTTAGCACAGTCCAACAACTATACTGTTTTATTGAGGCTTCGCCTAAAAGACATGCAGTATTCGCCACAGTAAAAAGTGCAGCATGCGCAATCAAAGAAGGAATAAATAAGGATTTTTCCTTGAAAGCACTAAGTGACACAAGATTTAGCAGAAGATATGAAAGCTTGCGAGCAGTTCAACAACACTTAGTAGGTTCAATATTTTTCAGAGTGTGCAGTATATCTATTGACTCCAAAACTGGTGGAGATGCTCACGGATTGATCACATGTATTACCAAGTTTGAGTTTATTTTTTTATTGAATACTATGAAGTACTTTTTTTTTAAAAAAAAAAACTAACATTCTTTCAAAGTACATACAGAATCATGATGTATCCATTCATGAAGTAGTCCAGGTGGCTGACAGCGTGGTTATGTCTATAAATTGTTTGAGAAATGAAGAAGAATTCCAAAAGTTTTTTACTGAAGCAATTGATTTTCATGAAAGACATGGCTTTGAGGGGCCAACAGTTCAACGCAAAAGAAAACTTCCACAAAAAATAGGAGGAGGAGATGTTAATCCTGAATATGATTCACCTAAAGCCTACTTTTTAAAAACATTTTACTACCCTCTGTTAGATACACTCAGAGAGTGACATTAGGTCACGATTTGAAAAAAAAAAAAATCATCTGGTTCTACTCTGCAACATGGAACTACTGCTGACGGCTTCGATGAAGAACTCAATTTGTAACGACCGTATCAAAGAAGCATGTTTTGCTGTGAGATCCGCATTTAGTTTGGAAAATGATAATTTAGTCTCAGAAATCGATGTATTTTCAATAAAAAAGCATGATTCAGACCCAATAGATCGTCATCTTGTGCCAAATTTGGTTTTACAATTTAAGTCTGGAAATGTTCACAAACAGTATGTATTGCCTAATTTGTTCAAGCTACTGCAACTGTTTCTGACTATTCCGGTGGCCGCTGCAACGGCAGAACGATCTTTCAATGTCTTCAAACGGATCAAAAACTACTTGAGGAATTTTATGCTTCAAGAACGTTTAACACATTTAGCTACACTAGCCACTGAAAAAGATGCGGCTAAAAACATCAAATCAGAAGAATGTGTAGAAATTTATGCCAGGCGGAAACCAAGGCACACAGCTTTGTTTTAAAGCAATTATGCTTTGACAAGACGTATCATGTTAAATTACGCTATTGTCTGTTATATTTGTTTATAATTAAACTAATGTTCCTTTGTTTGTAACAGTGCTATTTTACTAGAAAACTTAATTAAACAACTTATGGCAATTACAATTGTATACTGTCTTTTGTTTTTCCTCGCATTTGGTATTATAGACCTGTAGGTGCAAAAATCAAACTATAACATGAAACAATTTCTTACAATGCCATTTTTAGTTTTAGATTTTATTTTGCCCCCCCCCCCCCCCCCCCCCCCCCACTTCCAACGTCCAATCGCCGCCACTGTGTCTAATGTAACCATTTGTTCATTGGCGCTGTCTGAGAAAACAAAGAAAAATCATTATTTTTTGATACCGAAACTTTGAAATCTGTTGATAGCCATTTCTATACTTTCTGTTGTTGTTGTGGTCTACAGTCTGGAGAGTGGTTTCATGCAGCTCTCCACTCTACTGTATCCAGAGCAAGCATTTCCCTATCGGCATATGAACGGCAACCCACATCAATTTAAATCTGCTTAGTCTATTCGTCCCTCAATCTCCCACTGCGACTTTTTTCCCGCAGATTTCCCTCCAATGCTAAATTCACGATTCCTTCATGTCTAAGAATGTGTCTTATCAATCAATCTCTTCTTTTAGTCAAGGTATACCAGGAATTTCTTTTCTCCCCAATTCTGTTCAGTACCTTCTTATTAGTTTCGCGATCTACCCTCCTAATTCTTCAGCATTCTTCTGTAGCATCCCATTTCAAAAGCCTTTATCCTCTTCATGTCTGAACTATTTATCGTTCATGTTTCACTACCATACAAGGCAATACTTCAAATAATTGCCTTCAGGAAAGACTTCCTTACACTTAAATTAATATTCGATGGTAGCAAATTTCTCTTTTTCAAAAACGCCTTTCTTTCCATTGCCAGTCTGCATTTTATATCCTCTATATCGCGATCATCGTATGTTGTTTTACGGCCACAGTAATAAAACTCGTCTATTACCGTTATTGTTTCGTTACCTAATCTAATTCCTCCAGCATCGCCCTATTTTCTTAAACTGCATTCCATTATCCTTGTTTTATTCTTATTAAGGTTAATCTTATACGTTCCTTTCAACACACTGTTCATCCCGTTCAATTGCTCTTCCAGTCCCTTTGTTGTCTCTGACAGAATTACAATGTCATCAGAAAAACGCAATGCCTTATCTTCACCCTCAATTTATATTCCTTCTCCAAATTTCTCCTTTCTTTCCCTCGCAGCTTGCTGAATTTACACATTGAATAACATTGGAGAAAAGCTACAACCCTGTCTTATGACCTTTCTCAACCAACGTTTTTAAATATCCCCCAAGAACTGATTCATTCCATACTACGCTGGTATGCAACTGTACTGGCCGTCAAAGGAGATCACACACCATATTAGAGGGCAACGAGAATGACTTTTTCACTATTATGGTAGCTCGCTCTGTGAACGCCCTATAAATCTCAATAGTTGATATAGCAAAATATCACACTGTATCAAAGACAAGTTACAATTGTAATCAGTAACTTAATAAATTACGTTACCATATATATATTGTGTATGATATCTCACCTGATCCGGCCGTGGCGGAACGGCCGAGCGCATTGAGGCGCTATGCTTCGATGTGCTAGGCCGTTACTGGTCGGGGGTTCGAATCCCCCCTCTGGCATGGATGTCTCTGCCGTCTTTAGTATAAGGTAGTTCATAAGTAGTTTGTAAGTTTAGGGACTTATGACCCCGCAGTTAAGTCCCTTAAGCTTTACAAACATTTGAACATTACACTTGATCCCCTAATTGTTTCGAGCAGTGTAAATAACTAACCACAGCGAAGGGATCAAATTCTAACAATATATTCTGTAAATACTTACCCCGTTTTCGAAAATAATGATCCGTCATCAACTATGATGTTTGTGTACTAAAATTGCCAATTGTGCTGACAGCTATCGATCGCTGTGAAACTTACCATTCGATTTTAAGAAATCTACTTGGCGAAAAATTTTAATTTTAGTATATCGTACCGTTTGTACTTTCGCTCGATCAAGTACTAATTTTATTTGTCTGATTCGGCCGAGTTACGGTGTAGCATCAAATTATTATATTAAAGAGTTTGCAGAGATAAGAACACATAGCATACGCCAAATATCAAAATTAGCGTAATTTCTTACCATAAATAATACTTGGAAAACATGTAATAATCACACTATAAAAGAAAACACGAAAAACCATGAGCTAAGAAAAGGGTGTCTCACCTGGCGACCGCGGATCACGTGGTACGGCTCCCGGTCTCCGCCACCGCATCTGCCAGCCATGGCAGCGCCCGATTCTCGGACTCTATTGCGCCGCGGGCGCATACACTGCGTTGAAGTCTAAAAAACATTGCCATCTGAGTAACCTAAGCTTACCTTTATTTACAGTAGATGTTCAAAACGATGTCCCTCTATGGAAAGAGCTGTCTGACATCTCTTGAACACATTTGCGAACACTCTACGAATTTCGGCTGCCGAAATCTGGGAAACGACTAGTCGAATCTTTTTTCACGAAACAATAAATTCTGACAGGTAGGTGAACAATATCCTGCATCCATTTTCTCAAGAACTTTCACCCAACGAAAAGCTGTACGGTTATTTCATGCATGACAATGCAAAACCAAACATTGCCAATGCTTCTGTGCCAGCAATTCGAAGTGTTTTTGATGATAGGATAGTTGACTGGCCTCCTCGTTCTCCGGATCTAAATCCCTGTGACTTATATTTGGGGAATGTTAAAAGACAAGGTGTATGTAAGCAATCCCCGTACACTCGGAGTTGGAAGACAGGATTCGAGTAGTCATATCCCAGATTTCGGCAGCCGAAATTCGTCGAGTGTTCGCAAATGTGTTCGAGAGATGTCAGGCCGCTCTTTCCATAGAGGGACATCATTTTGAACATCTACTGTAAATAAAGATAAGCTTAGGTTACTCAGATGGCAATGTTTTTTAGACTTTAACTCAGTGTATGCGCCCGCGGCACAATAGAGTCCAAGAATCGGGCGCTGACTTGGCCGGCGGATGCGGTGGCGGCAGCCGGGAGCCGTACCGCGCTATCCGCGGACCCCGGTAGGCGTCTTTCGTGAGAGAACCTGTATTACTACAACAGTCCGCCTCCGTATCTCAGTGGCAGCTGCCGAGCGCCGTGGCTCAGCGCGCCTGGTCAAGGGTTGAAAGCTATAATAAAAAAAGCTGAGCCAAAAACATTTCGAACAACAACGAACAAACACGATCAGCGACCGCTCTACAGGGAAAAAAAAAAAAAAAAAAAAAAAAAAAAAAAAAAAAAAAAAAAAAAAGTGGTATCGTCGCTGATCGCCGATGCATGGGGTCCAGATTTGATTCCCGGCAAGGAACTGGATGTTGTGTGTGTTTCCTCATCATCACTTTCATTATCATCACTGACCGGAAATCGCCGAAGTGGCGTCAATAGAAAGACTTGCAGTAGGCGGCCGAACCTCTATGGCCTATGGGATATCCCGGTCACGAAAAGCCATAGTATCATTTCATTTTCACTACAACAATTATTACAATTATTAAGTGCTACACTCAGTGCTTTCAACGTCATTTTAACGTAGCACAATGTAAGAACCAAAATAAAGAAATATGCGTTGATGATGGCACAAATGTTCCGTAAAATGTATAGGAAAAATAATATAAATTGAAGTGTCCTGCATACTGCGAAAAATCCTCAACATTGCATATACTATGCATAAGATGAATTTAGGTGATACATAGCAGTGAATGAAATTCAGATATCGAAATTTAATTTAAAATTAAAAGTACAAAATTATCTCATAGCGTTCTCGAGATATTGGTTTCATATTCAGAGGATGAGCGCGGTATGTGACTCACTTTTGACCAAGGGGACTCAGCGGCCGCTACGAAATACAATCATTAACTTTCAAGAAAACTAATAAGTGAAAAAAATTATTTTGTCACTATATATGCCTCAATAAATAACTGAATTTCTTTCTTATTATTCGTGATGTCCTGTACATGAATGTGAGAAAGCATATAAATAAATTGTTAAATCTTTGCTGATCTGCAGAATTTGTCTTATATAAGCAGCACACCCTTTTGTAGCAATGAAGATGGAAACCAGCAGAAAAATGCTCCTGTAGCAGCACAAACATGCAAATATGATTCTGTTTTTAAAAAACTATGACGGATAATGGGGATCAAGCTGTCTCGATCCTAAATTGCGCCTTTCTCACCAAATATTGTGGCATGCAATGCAACAGCAGAATGTATCGTGGGAGAGAGTACCAGACAGTAAGGCGGCCAACTTTTTAAGATCTCAATGCGGGACATTTCGAGGATGTGAAGGAGGACTGTCACGTGAATCATTGTGCCAGGTATTATGAAACTGGAAAAGAAATTTAGTCGAGCAGAGTACGCCTACTCACTTACTTTTAAAGCAACATATCTAACATGAGTGACATTTTTTCTTCATTTTCAGTCTTTATTTACAGTTCATAAATATTTTCTCATACTCCTATTTTGAATTTTAGTGTGAAAATTTTTACATATTCTGTCTCCGTTACGTTTTTCCGATCACCTTCGTTGTCTGTACTATTTTTATTTGTTCCAGCTCTTACAGCATCCTGATCCACACATTTTGATAAGTAGATTTCTCCGCCCAAAGAACTGAAGACCCCGGGGGTACATAATGATAACCCTCCACTTTCGTATTGTTAATGTATTTGGTGCAAACAATCATAGCCGGCCGCGGTGGCCGAGGGGCTGAGGCACTTCAGTCACGGTCTGCACGGCCACTACCGTCGGGGGTTCAAATTCCCCCTCAGGCATGGATATTTGTGCCGCCCTTAGTTGTAGCTAGTTCGTAAGTAGTTTGTAAGTTTAGGGACTGATGACCCCCATAAGCTCTACAAACTTTTGAACATTTCAAACAATCATATCCGACAGAATGTTTCATTTTCTTAAAGTAATACATGAATCTACGGAGAACTGGCAAATCTAAATATTAAAATAAATATTACAACATGTAATAGAAACTAGGCTATTTATCAAACATACGTCGTCAAATCTCAGCACTTTATAAATGAGGGTTATCATTATTTTCCCCTGAGGCCTTCAATTATGTTTTGGAATAACCTCGAATTAAATCTGATAAAAGCTACTTTTTAAAACCATTTGAACTACTCTATCATAGAAGTTCTTTCGACGAAGTGCAGAGTTTAATTGCGCCTTACTACATGCAATGCTCACTCAATTTCGTTGTTTCATTTTCAGAATTTCACCATGTTTTTATTCCTGAAGATAAGGTGAATACAGATACTGTATTTGCATGTCGGATTATATATAGACTATGGTAATATTACATCATGTTTGCCACCTTGAGCACCGAAAAATATTCAATTACACTTATTGAAACGTCCTTAAGAAGGCACAGAAAATATGCCAAAAACATCATTTTTTAATAAGTCATCAAAATGTTCAAATGTTTGTAAATCTATCAGACCAAACTGCGTGGTCATCAGTCCGTAGCTTACAAATTACTTAAACCTAGGTAAACTAACCTAAGGACAAACACACACACACACATGCCCCAGGGAGGAATCGAACCTCCACGGCGAGCAACCGCGCGCTCCGCAGCGAGACGCTTTAGACCGCTCGGCTACTCCACCGCGGCAATAAGTCGTCCGTACCAGCTTACAACACAAACAACTTCTACTGTTAGCAAATTTGTCATTTTAAAATAGTCATATGATGTTTATATATTTTTTTTCTTTTGTATTTAATGTAGGCTAATAAGAATGTCATTTATTCGTAGATGATGCATTGTGAAGATGACTTGCAAGCAGTATGACATAGCGTGTCGTACACAAATAGTTTCGGCTTAATCTCTTAGACCAACAATTTTAATTTGATATTTTGCGGGACATTTTCAGAAATTATCCTAATGCGGGACATCGAGTCCAAATTCGGGACTGTCCCGCAGAATCCGGGACGGTTGGCCGCCTTACCAGAAAGCAGACAGTCATGTTGGGAAGGAGTCAGCGACATTAGAAAAGAAAAATGGATGTAGCAACAGGAACAAGCCAGAGAGGAGATAGTAGAATGAAATGAAAAAGGGAGATACGTGGAGGCGTTAATTTCCGAGACCCGGGGAATTTAACAACGAAAATTTTGACTACCTTGTAGTGTTTCCCCACATTTTTACTATACTTTTTTACGGCTTTTCTTACTTTTATTTTATTTCTGTACGGGCAGCCGGTGGCATCAAAGCTATAGGATGCAGTAGCACAGACAAAGTTACTCTGTGGCAGTAGGCAGCGGTTACAAGCCCGGATTGGATTGTTGTGACAGCGACAGATCGTCAGCCAGCTGTGGGATTGCCGCCGTTAGCCATATTTAAAAAGTCTTTCCAATAACTTCAACATTAGCAGTGATTATACTCATGTCTGCAGTTGTCACAATTATTAAATAGGCTATGTTAATGAAAGGTTGTGTATTTAAAAGTGATTTTCATTGCACGTTGATATCTAGCCATTAGTGTGCTAGTTTGTTAAATTGAGTCGTCTAGGCGCGAGCGTGAACGAATTACCAGTTCCCAGTGGGCCGTGGGTGTAGGCAACACGTAGTTCTGTGTCGTTGATCGTGAGTGTAAAAGAAATTTAAATTCAGTGAAAGAAATAATCGTGCCGAGCAGTGGCGTAGCTATATCAGCAAGAGCCCCGGGGCAAAAATGACGTTGGGGGCCCTCTTTAAACAAAAACTACACAGATGCAAAACTATTTCATCGTCAGCTCCTAACCGCCCACTGGAAGACATAATACGGCAAACCTAAATACTACTGAGTAAATTATTATGTGTCGCACAGTAGATTATATTTAATCGTACTGTCTAATATAATTATAACTGTGAAAATTTGTTTGTTATGCTTTCTCACAATAATTACTGGGTGGATGCGGATGAAATTTTCCAGAGGGATAGACATGATAAAACGACCCGATAGGATAGTTTCCAAAGTTGCTCCATACTAGGCGAATGAAGTTGCAGGCAGAAACATCACTGATGAAGCGTCCATCAGTAACACAAAACCATTCACTATCCATATTTTCTTCTTGCACGAATTTCAAAGTGCATTTGGTTACAGCACTTCATTGGGATCTATGATTTAGGAGCACTCTCTTGGGGGAATTAACTACACAAACAGTTGAGTTAGTATAACAATACCGTTCTGTAACAATGCATTGCAGAGACTTCATATTCAAATGTGATCACACCGTGTATTGTCAAACACAGTGCTAATAATTCAGCGCCATTGTCTGTTATTTCGTAAAGACTGGCAGCCATGGCAACTCCGACTTCAACCGACAAGGTGCACGTCTCAGGGGACATGCAATAGACCTTGTTATGTTTCTATTCTGAGATGGGAATAATTTTTGGATTTCACTCCGTGCTTTTGAAGTTTGTTGGTCAGGGTTCAGAAAGTTAAGTCGAAAAATCCTTCATTGAACTAAAATATATACAGTAGAACGTCGATTATCGGTAGTAACTGGGGGAAATCGATGTTCGAAAACCCGGTTTATTTGGATAATCGTTCTGTACACTTGTATTTGCCAATAAGTTTGTACAGTATTTGAAGCCGGGCGATCCTTCACACTGCGCCGCAACACTTGGAAGGCTCTGCTGTTGCTGTGAGCAGCTCTGATGCTGCCGCCACTTCTGCTGCTACGCCGACTGAATAGTTCCAGCGACTGGCTGCTTGGCCGGTTAGCAAAGCCACCGAGTAGTGTCGTGTGAATGAAGGTTCCATTAGAAGCACTGTTCTGCCACCCGGTGGCCCTGTACGAGTACTGTTGGAAACTTGGCTTGAAGGGACGGGGAGGTGATGGACGTAGAAATTATTTGACGCTCTACTGTAACTTTTTCGAACGTCGCTCACGGAGGCAGAGGTGCCCTTGTGCTCGCAGGCCCCGGGGCATTGCCCCGCCTAGCCCTATGATAGCTACGTCACTGGTGCCGACTAATATTGAGCCAACGACGTTCTGCTCGAAACTATTAGGGCATCAGGTGATATGTTCAAATGTTTGTAAAGCTTACGGGACTTTAATACAGGGTCATCAGTCCCTCAACTTACGAACTACTTGTGAACTACCTTATACTAAAGATGACACAGACATCCATGCCCGAGGGGGTATTCGACACTAATCTGCTGTTCTGAAATAAATAAATAAAATAAACCGAAAAGGGTCTTAAAATAATCACCTTTAACTCTGAGTAGACAAAAATATACCTTTATTGACTTATATTCCAGCAACCGATATTGGCATCTGCACATCGTTAGTGTCTACGACCTGAGGAAAAGATTGTCCAATGGTACATGTAAAAATGACGTAAGCAATATTGAACTGTGTATTGAGAGACTGAGTGGGAATGGATACACTGCACTGAGAGGTAGAAATAACTACTGTACGGAATTGTCGTTTGGTGTGTGTGTGTGTGTGTGTGTGTGTGTGTGTGTGTGTGTGTGTGTGTGTGTGGTGTGTGTGTTTTACAACTTGCCTGGTGGAAATTTATTTTAAATGCCTCTTCTAATGAAATAAAAGAGTTTATCAAGGGGGGAGAAAATACTCACTGCCCGAGAGCAAGTCTTCATATACGATGTTAACACTGTCTAGTTCAGTGGCGTAACTATGGGGGGGATGAGGGGGATAGAACCCCCCCCCTCCAGAACTCGAAAAGAAAAATGAGAGAGAGAGAGAAATAAGAAAACAAAAAGAAATCGTATAACAGCAATCTGGTAAAGGTAAAGATTGGAAACTTGGGGTGTTTTACCATAAGCTTTCATTGGAAGGGAGTGAATTAGTTTCTTCAACGGGAGTGGTAGATGGTAGTCTGTCTGGAAACTGCCTAAAATTTTGCTCTTCAAGCCGATCTATCCCTCCCCCCCAAAGCCAAGTCCTAGTTACGCCAATGGTCTAGTTGGAAAGTTCCTAACAGTCTCCCAGCACAATCTTCCACCCTCTTATAAATTTCCCCTGCTTTACCCTCACTGCTCTAGAGATGTATGCATTTATGGTCCCATTTGCACTAGGTAACGCATATTGCATGAGGGGCTGTAGGTTTCACAAAATCTTCAGCCTGGTGAAACAAAGTTCTTTTTTTATTATTATTATTGACCTTAGATCGCGAAGTAGATAATGTCCCACGCAGCTTCAGCACACAGGTCGCAGATTCTTGATGTCTGAAGCTAGAATGCTGTGAAAATTATTTAAGGGCTTCAACTACGATTTTCTTCATAAATCACGGGATGCCAGTGGATTTTATTCTTCCAACGTTTATACACGCTCAGCGAAATCCACAAATTTGAGCGGTTCATTAAACGATAGTCATTTTACAATAAATACTAGTGTCATGTTGATAAATGTACAAGTTTTGTAATGCTCCGTAATGAGACAAGGTGCTACATGTTAACAGTTCGAAGGTCGGCACTGGACTGTGCTCGGCCAGGCGTGGCTGCTAGCTGCTGCCTCTGAATTTTTGGCGCCAAACGAACCTTCTAGTATTTTGTTTATATAAATTTCAATGAACAAAGTACCAAATGGGTTCAAATGAAGGCTAATCCGGTTTAGTGGGTGAGCTCACGAATCGTCTGGCGTCGATCACTGTCCACTAACGCCGCACCAGTATGCACTTCTTCAGAGACGCTAGGACTACCTGCCCGATGCATGTCTGCCACAGTTGCCGACCTTCGTTGAAGGCTTTAACCCAACAGGTCACTGTTCTGGAAGGCAATGCCGATTCCTCGCACCCCTCTTGAAGACCTTGATGACACTGTCTTGTTTTACGACCTCTGGCACATTCAATCTTGATCCAAACTCCGTTGTTCCTGTTACGAAAACGTAGTGACATCGTTACGTTAGACCGCTCGCTCACAAGCGACTGTGGTTCCCTCGATTTTGCCCACGCCGGTCACGTGGGACGAGCGAATCCATTTGCTCGGAGGTAAGGTAGCCATGTCAACAACGTGTGCTATCAGCGACAATAATAGATTCCATTGCATAGTGTCTCCACAGCAGTGTTGCCACTATTTAAGTAATAAGGCTCGTATATAAGTGGTAAGTAGCAAGAGTCATATTCCCCGTATAGGGTCTATGTATCTTAGTGACTTCTGTAATTATGGAGACTGTGTATAGAACGTTTACCAATTTCTTACTGTGGAACTACCATTTATTATAAAAAACTAGTCTGATGACCGAGTGAAAAAAGTGCAACACTAATCTAATAAAAAATCAGTTGTCACGGATTTTTCGTCATGACAAAATTTCAAACTTTCAAAAACTAAAACAAGTATCCCCACAAGGTGTTCAGCCGACGAAGAGAATGTCTATGAGCGCAGCTGAAGTGCATAGCTCCGTGCCACAGTACAAACACAGATGTACACACACACTGCTACAGGCTGACGCAGACGGAAGAGTGCGGATTGTGTAGTTTGTTACTGTGTTGAAAGAAACTTCATTATTTGTAATTGGTGGAGTCAGTTACTGATAACGGGAAGGCCTTAGACACGGCCCTATCAAGGGAGATATGCAATAATACAAACGAGACGAATAACATCCGCTAGGTTTCTTAGAAATTCGAACCCTGGTTCTCCGATTCCCAGCCAGTTACCTTGGCCGTTGCGCTATCGGCGCTGTCGGCGAAAGCGTTTATCATGTGGGTTCAGAAGCGGTAGTTGTAAAAGTTTGTTTCCTCGATTTCTGTAAAAGTATGCGTTTGCGGGCCCCATACCTGATGATGAAAAATGCTCTATTTACAATTAACTATCGATCCCTCCAATTTTGAGTCGACTGCTCGTCATAAACTTTAGGGATGATTTTCTCAAAATCACGGGGGTGTTGACCCAAAATATCGTAGATTTCTTCGTTTTAGATTGTACACAAGCGACCTGTCAAATCCGAGCCGAATCGGTAGGCCGTCTCAGAGTCCGTCTCCTTGTGAGTGTTAACTTGAGACTTCAACCTCCTGACAATGGGGCTTTCAATCAGCATTGTGATGGTAATTCAAACAGTGCCGCCGGCCGCGGTGGCCGAAGGGACTGAGGCGCTTCAGTCACGGTCTGCACGGCCACCACGGTCGGGTGTTCGTATCCCCCCTCGGGCATGGATATTTGTGCCGTCCTAGTTCGTAAGTAGTTCATAAGTAGTTTGTAAGTTTAGGGACTGATGACCCCGTAGTTAAGTCCCATAAGATTTAGAAACATTTACACATTTCAAACAGTGCCAGAAGGTGAGAAAATATGAATGGCTGAAGAGAAAACACGAGTGGTTCTACATGGTTCAGTTTTGAATCAACCTATGAATTTCCTGATGATGACACAAACTTTAAGGGACGGGGGAGAAGGACGCATGCATTAATTTGAGTTAAGGAATAAGAGAACATCTCTTCAGTTTCTGCCTTGCCCTCACGCAGTACTTATACTGAGGGCTCCTGTTCGTGACGTAGGACTGCCGCCGGGTACTCCCCAATGCTCTCACATAATTTCCCTTGATGATGGACTAGTAACGGCGCGCTTGATGTCCGAGAAACTTGGTAGGTCTATGGTTTTTGGTGCTTTTGTTGTTGTGTTCTTCTGTCTGCAAACTGGTTTACATTTACATCCACGTCTGCAAGCCAACTCACGGTGTGTGGCGGAGGGTACTTTGTGTATCATTGTAACATCCTCCTTCTATTCCAGTCGCATATGGTTCGCGGCAAAAAAGATTGCTGGCAAACCTCCATGTGGTCCCTAATATCTCTAACTTCTAATTTTAACTCTTTGGTCGTTTCGCGAGATGTACGTAGAAGGAAGCTACGTATTGATTTGATGCAGCTCTCCACGCTACTCTGTTCTGTGCGATCTTTCTCATCAACGAATAAGAATGGCAACTCACATCCATTTGAAACTACTTACTGTATTGACGAATAGAGTCTTCGTCATCCTCTGCAGTTTTATCCCTAAACACTTGCCTCCAATATTGACCTTGTAATGAAGACGTCGATGTTTTACGTCTCTTTATGCCTAATAGTCTCTAGCAGAAACGCAAATATTTATTTTTTATTTTATTTATTTATTTATGTAAACAGTGCGTTCAAATTCAGAGCACGAACAAAACTCATCATGTCATTGAATGATATTGATAAGGTATCAGATTTGTCACTTATTGCAATGAAATTGAATTTACGTTGCTGTCTCGTCTCTAATAACTTGTATTCTAATATTTGTTGTATTACGGTATTGAGTTACATGTGGACTGTCTACCGTAAGGAGCAATGTTCTCTACTGCTTCTTATGGTACCCATTGTGAATAGTCGAACGATTCTACGCCACAGAGGATTGGTGTGTAGAGGGCCTGCAGCACAGCTACGTTATTTGGGTTGCATTCAGCAGTGATCCACTTCTCATGCTGTGTAGTGTACAGGTGTACAGGGAGAAAAACATGGGTGAAAGACTACCACCACACACCCTGAATTACTCTCTTCCAGATCGCTGTGTACGTTGGACGCCCTTATAACAGTTTTATGGTTTCTATACAAGTTGTATATAACTTTTCGTTCCCTGTATTTTATTCCTGCTGACTCCAGAATTTGAAAGATTGTATTGAGTCAACATTGTAAAAAGCTCTCTCAAAATCTACAAAACCTATAACTGTTGGTTTCCCTTTCCCGAACCTACATTCTAAGATAAGTCGTAGGGTCATTATTGCCTCGCAAGTTCCCACATTCCTCGCAATTCCAAACTGATCTTTGCCGAGGTTAGCTTCAACAAGTTATTGCGTTTCCCTACAAATAACTGTGTTAGAATTTGGCAACCATGACTTATTAAACTGATGGTCTGTAAATTCCACACTTGTCGGCACCTGGTTTCTTTAGAATCGTGGTTATTACATTATTCATGAAGTCTGAGCGCATTACACCTGTATCATACATCTTGCAGTCCAGGTGGAATAGTTTTGTCATGAATGACCCTCCCAGAAACTTCAGAATGTCGCCTATTCTAAGAGTCTTGTTTCCATTTGCAGTATGTAATCAGTTTACATATGCAAGTTTCACTGGCAATTGTATTTACAATAGTTGCTCAAAATGGCGTTCTCCAACTTCAGTACAGTCATCACATCTAATATCTCCATGCTAACTCTAGAAAAATGCCTTCAGATAGGACTTCCTAACATTTAAATTAATTTTCGATGTTAGAAAATTTCGCTTTCTCATATATTATTTTCTTCCCATAGCCATTCTGTATTTTATATCTTCTTTACTTCGACCATCAGAAGTTATTTTGCAACCCAAATTAAAAAACTCATCTGCCGCTTTTAGTGTCTTGTTACCTAACGTAATTCCTTCAGCATCGCCTGATTTTCCGACGCGATATTCCATTACCCTCGGCCAGTTCGGAATGCAATAATACAGGGTGATTCTAAAGTCACTATACATTTTGTACGTAAATTTTATTAACCAATATGCAATTCTCTGCAACTTATGTTACAATAGGACATAATTTCAGTAAATTTCAAAGTGACCACCTTGTACGTCTAGGCACCTCCCCCCCCCCCCCCCCAGCGCTCCACTGTAAACCGAAAAACCTGCCCAAGCATATCTGGTGTAATCTCAGCAGCTGCGGCTCGAATCCTCTAAGTGTTCAGTGCTGCGAATCTTCACCTGGTATACCTTAGACTTGATAAACCCCCATGCAAAAAAGTCTAACGGTGTCAAGTCAGGAGAGCGGGGTGTCCACATATTCGAGAGTCACGACCAATCGATCTCCCGAGAAATGCTTCATTCCGATGATTCCGAACAATGAGGGCAAAATGGGGTGGTGCATAATCCTGTTGAAAAACAACAGTATCCATCAGATATCAACTGTGGCTCCAAAAACTGTTCCAACATATCTAGGTATGTGATTCGAGTAATGGTTTGTTCTGCAAAGAAGAAGGGCCCGTACACTGTTGACCTCGTTATCCCTAACCACACATTCACTTTTTCCGTGTCCCGTTGCCACTCCAGCAACACACTTGGTTGTTCGTCTGCCCAGATCCTGCAGCTGTGTCTGTTCACATGTCCACAGGTTTGAAATGTAGTTTCATCACTGAACGATACATTTTGCATCAAATTATCAAAAATGTTCAAATGTTTGTTAAGCTTATGTGTCTTAACTACGGGGTCATCAGTCCCTGAACTTACAAACTACTTATGAACTACTTACGAACTAGGACGGCACAAATATCCATGCCCGAGAGGGAATTCGAACCCCCGACCGTAGTGGCCGTGCAGACCGTGACTGAATCAAATTATCATTTTCCACAGCTTGTAGCAGGTCATGATACATAGCATGTCTGTCTGCATAGTCCTCCGTTTCAAGCTTATGTACGACCTGTTTATGGTACGCACGTTTGTGCAGCTTGTAACGAAAAACTCTCGATACAGTGGTTTGACGAATATCAAGCTCCCTAATACGTCTCCCGGTAGATGCAGAAGGGCTACGTGTGATCGCATCCTGCACACTTTGCACGGTGTCTGGCGTTATGGCCGGCCTCCCTGGACGTTCCTCATCTGCAACACTACCAGTGCGCTGGAATTTATTGACATGAGTCTTGATAGCAAGTCTGGTGGGGCCCGTTTTCCGGAATCGGAGTCTGTCCGCACCTGTTCATACGTCATTCCACGAAGACGAGCAGAAACAACAGCGATTCGCACTTCCTTGGTTAGCATTCTGTCGTAGTACCTGCAAGTAACAAATATTTCGTTACTATATCACTGAAATGTATTCTGTCGTATGACCTACAAGAAACAGATATTCTGTTACTGTATCACTGAAATGTATAGTGACTTTGGAATCACCCTAAATAACGAGGACAGATTGCAACTCACCGTAAAGACGACCACTGAGCCACCGACAGACACGTGTAAAAGATAATTACACTCCCACAACTACATCTTTTGGCCACAATCTTCGTCAGAAATAGAGCACACAGATACACATTCCTACGATCACACATACACAATTCATGGACACGTAACCCCCATCTCAGGCTGCCGCGTCTGAAGTGTTGTTGTCTTCAGTCCGCAGACTGGTTTGATGCAGCTCTCCTGTCCTGTGCAAATCTCTTCATCTGAGAATACGTTCGGCAACCTACATCCTTTTGAATCTGCTTACTATATTCGTCCCTCAGTCTCCCTCTACGATTTTTACCTCACACGCTTCCTTCTAACGCTAAGTTGACAATTCCTTGATGTCTCAGAATGTGTCCAACCAATCTATCCCTTCTCTTAGTCAGAATATGCCAGAAACTACTTTTCGCCCCGATTCGGTTAAGCACCTCCTCATTAGTTACTTCATCTACCCATCTAATTTTCATCATTCGTCTGTAGCACCACATTTCAAAAGCTTATGTCATCTTTTTATCTGAACTCCTTATCGTCCACGCTTCACTACCATGCAATGCTACACTCCAGACAAATGCTTTCAGAAGGGACTTCCTAATTAAATTAATATTGGAAGTTAACAAGTTTCGCTTCTTTACAAACGCTTTTCTTCCCACAGCCATTCTGAATTTTATATCTTCTTTACTTCGGCCATCAGAAGTTATCTTGCTACCCAAATAACAAAATTCATCTACTACTTTTATTGTCTCATTACCTAATCTAATTCCTTCAGCATCGCCTGATTTTCTGACATTGCATTCCATTACCTTCATTTTACTCTTGACAATGTTCAGCTTGTATCTTCCTTTCAAGACACTGTCCATCCCATTCAATTGCTCTTCCAAATCTTTTGTGGTCTCTGACAGAATTACTATGTCATCAGCAAACCGCAACGTTTTTATTTCTTCTCCCTGCACTTTAATGCCCTCTCCAAATTTCTCCTTCCATACCTTCACAGCATGCTCAATGTACAGATTTAAAAACATTGGGGAAAGGCTACAACCCTGTCTTACTCCCAGTAGCGCCTCATAATTGAGTGCAGTTCGTAGTGGGGAGCGTGGAGGAGGTGGCGACGGGAAAGTACTCCGCTGCAAGAATATATGTGGATTCCGAAATCAACTATCATGTGAAACCCAGGTCTCGCTATTCGTCCACGAGACACAAAGGGCCCCAAGTTATTGCCGTGGCGCTTAATTTCCTCAAGGCTTTCGATACAGTTCTGCATAGTCGCCTAATGAACAAAATAAGAGTGTACGGAATATCAGACCAACAGTGTGATTTGATTGAAGAGTTTCTAGCTAACGGAACTCTGTATATCATTCTCAACAGAAAGAAGTCTTCACACGCGAAAGTGATTTCTGTTGCGCCCCAAGAGGAGTGCTACATAGTGTGATCAGACGTCCCGGTTTTTCCGGGACCGTCCCGGCTTTCACAAAAACGTCACGCTGTCCGAGAAAATCGTTTTGGAACATATAACTGTACTGCTGTTTCCTCTGCTTTCAATGAGAATTCATTATTCATTAATATATATATATATATATATATATATATATATATATATATATATATATATATATACCACTATTTTTTATTTGAAAATGATTGTGGGTGCTTATTGTTTTAATATTCATTAGCTCTTACGTCACAAGGTTCAAAGAACAAGCCAAGCAGGGAAGGTACAGACATTGTATTTCTGTGAATTTTGCACGGAACCTAGAAAATGCTCTAGTCGCACATGTCATTCCGTCACTAGTAATAACTTTGCATGGCTTGATATCTATAGTAAAACGAGAGAGAACATCCATTACAATTTGTAACAAATGAAGTATCACTACTGGTATCTTCAAGAAATTTTAACGAAGTTTTAGAAGACAGACGACTGAATGTCCACATGCTTCCCAGGAAGTCGTAACTCTTTCATAACGCTTTGATTTGGACGTGTATTTCTACTATTGAAGTATTTTATCCATTGAAGTAACTGTTCAGGTTATTAATCCACAAAATGCAGCAACCAATTGCTTCTAATAATTTATTCGTGACGACCGGTTTCGGACGCTTTGACTGCCCTTCTTCTGATTTATTTTAGTATTGTAGCTTAATCTATGTACATGCTAGCAGGTAACTAAACGCTAAGTGCAGAGTTTAGTTACCTGCTAGCATGTACATAGATTAAGCTACAATATGAAAATAGACCAGAAGAAGGGCACTCAAAGCGCCCGAAACCGGTCGTCACAAATAAATTATTAGAAGCAACTGGTTGCTGCATTTTGTGGATTAAATTTGAAACTTCCTGCCTTGAAATAATCAATTTAAGGTGCTGAAGTGCATAATTAAGTCAAGAGAAGAGCTACGTTTGATATCCAGCTTTAATCTTTTAGATCCTATTCATTTCAAGAAAGAGAGCATTTTCTCGCGAATGACAAAGAAAATCTCGGGAAAAAAGTCGCGGCTAATCCAAGGAACTATGCTGTACTGAGTTTGCATACCTTTGAGGAACCCTTTAAAGTGGTGGCTATTTATTCCGTGACACAGCACGAAACTCACACGCCTGACAATTCTTTCATTACATCACATACTTGCACTGCTTTAGCGGATAAGGAGCAATATGATTTTCCCGAATTCCGTTTTTAGTTCTTTCCTGTATCTGTATTGTTATTAAGCACGGATACTAGCTCTCTGTGTGTTTCATCTTCTAACTGTCCGTGATGTTTTGCTTAAAGGCGTGTTTAATGACGCTGTATGTTGTAGGCCTACTTCTTAGCAGAAGTTTCACATACAAGACAATACGAATGTCCATGCACATCAATGAATCACGGAACTTCAACTAAACGTTGCTGTAACTAAAAATTCAAATGTTTGTAAATCTTATGGGACTTAACTACGGGGTCATCAGTCCCTAAACTTACAAACTACTTATGAACTACTTACGAACTAGGACGGCACAAATATCCATGCCCTAGGGGGGATTCGAACCCCCAACCGTAGTGGCCGTGCAGACCGTGACGGGAGCGCCTCAATCCCCTCGGCCACCGCGGCCGGCTTGCTGTAACTGAACTCGAATTGTTACACCAGTCACGAGTTGATGCGGCCAGGCGACAGTGAGTTAGCCCCCATTTTTCACCAATTTTACTGTTTTAATTTTTTCTATTTTATTTCCCTTCCTAATTTTGAGTGAGTGCTGAGCACCCCCAAATATTTAGTGGGGGGTGCACGAGCACCGGAACACTCACGAAGTCGCCGCCCCTGCTAAAAAGCTATATTTTCGTTTTCTAATTCACAACAGTTTCTATCATGGTAACTGGTAAGTAAGCGTACAGTGTGGGAACTATAAGTTGGCACATGGCCACCATAGTTCTCGGTAGCTGTCGGGAGACTTGATGCTTTACTGTTTTTTAGCCGCGCCGGAGTGGCCATGCTTGTTAAGGCTCCTTGCTGCGAAGTGTGCATATGCTCCCCGTCGGAGGTTCGAGTCCTCTCTCGGTAATGAATGTGTGTTTTGTCAGCATAAGCAGGTTTAAGTAGTTTGAAAGTCTAGAGACTGATGAACACTGCAGTTTGGTCCCATACCTTTACAAAGTTTTGAACATTTTGAACTGATTTGCAGACGTTCGCAGACGAATGTGCCGCATACCATTAGCCGGAGTGAGCTGCATTGTTGTCTACTTTGACAGTGAGCCTAGCTGACCTTGAGTTTTTTTCGGTTTTCTTTTTTTGCATGTAAATGCACATAGAAACTAAACCTCTAACGTAATTTTTGGGAAAACAGCGATCTTCTGGGAAGTATTTATAAATAAAAACAGTAACAAATAACAAAAAAAACATTTATACGAATGATGACCGATTTCGGCCAGTTTACAGGGCCATCTTCAGATCTTCATTTGTATTAATGATTTTTTTTGCGATTTGTTACTGTTTTTATTTATAAATACTCTAATGTAATGTATCTGAATGACAATTTCATCCGTCGTTCACATTGCTACTTTAGTGGAAGTTCGAAACACACATTTGTTTTTACTGCACTGCGTTTCTATTGAATATGGACCATGGGAGCGGAGCATGCCCCCCCCCCCCCCTCTTCACATCCTCTCTTCTCCAAAACAGGAGGCCCTTTTTTCTGTTTTTAAATCTGGTCTGCCTAGTGTTACAGGACCTTTCTTTTCATAATATAGCTACATAAATGACATCGTAGATGACATCAGAAGGTCAATCACGTTTTTCGCGTTATTATGCTGTAGTACATCGAGAAGGTGCAACGCTGAAAAACAGTAGCGAAAAGCGTGTTGCACGGAATGACAATTGACACTCAACGTAAATGTAACGAAGTGCGAGTACGTAGAAAGAAATATGGATTATAATGTAAATATGCAATAGCAGAACATTCAGTGGAACCAGTTACTTCCATAAAACATTTGGGAATAAGCACAAGGAGCGATTTGAAATGGAACGACGACATAAAATTAAACGTGGGTAAGGCAGTTGACAGACTGAGACTCATTGGTAGATTCCTCAGGAAAAAAAAAAAAAAAAAAAAAAAAAAAAAAGGAAAAAAGAAAAAGTCATTCGGCCGATACTTTAGTACTGCTCATCACTGTGGGATCCATACCAATGTTCAATTGTTTGCAAACGTATTGACGTATTGGACCAAACTGCTATGCTCATCGGTCCCTATACTTACAAACTACTTAAACTAGCTTACACTAAGGACAAAAAGCACACACACACACACACACACACACACACACACACACACACACACATGTTCGAGGGAGGACTCGACCTCCGACGGGCTCGGCCGCTCAGTCCGTAGCATGACGCTTTAGACCACGAGGCCATTCAGAGAGGCGGATCCGTACCAGATAGGGTTGATAGAAGACACAGGGAAGATCCAACGGAAAACAGCACACTTCGTTACGGGCTCATTTAGTAAGTGCGAGAGCGTCACAGAGATGATAAGGAAACCCCACTAACAAACGCTGCAAGTAGCAAACGCTGTAAGAGAGACGTTCCATGTCGGTTACGCGCTCCTGTCGCAGTTCGGAGAGCATACGTTTCTAGAGGAGTCAGTCAATATATTGCTTCCTCCTACGCATATCTTGCGAAGAGTCCACAAGGATAAAATTAAACAGATTATAGCTCTTATGGACACTTGCCAACAAACGTTTTTTCCGCGATCCATGCGCGACTTGAAGAGAAAATGAGAAATGTTGTTTGTTAAACTTAAGGGACTTAACTGAGGGGGCATCAGTCCCTAAACTTACAAACTACTTATGAACTAGCTTATACTAAAGACAACACAAACAGCCATGCCCGAGGGGGGATTCAAAACCCCGACGGGGAACGGCCTCGCGCATCGTAGCATGGCGCCTCAATACGCTTGGCCACTCCACCGCGGCAGGAAGTAAAAACGGTACACATTACATCTACATACATACTCTGCAATTCACCGTAAGGTGCGTGGCGGAGGGTACACTGTACCACTACTAGGCATTTCCTTTCCTATTCCACTCCCAAATGGAACGAGGGAAAAACGAATGCACCGCGTCGAATGCCTTTTTGAAGTCGAGAAAAACACAATCCGCCTGTTGCCCTTCAGCCATGGCTCACAAGATGTCACGTGAGAAAAGGGCAAGCTGAGTTTCACATGCAAGATGTTTCCTAAACCCGTGCTGATTCATGGAAAGAAGCTTTTCCGTTTCAAGGAAATTTACTATATTCGAACTGAGAATATGCTCTAAAATTCTACATGAAACTGACGTCAACGATATTGGCCTGTAATTGTGTGGTTCAGTTCTCTTTCCTTTCTTATAAACGGGAGTCACCTGCGCTTTTTTCCAATCACTAGGAACTTTGCGCTGAGTTAAAGATTGGCGATAAATGCAAGCTAAGTAGGGACCAATGCCGCAGAATACTCTTTGTGAAACCGAACTGGTATTCAATCCGGACCAGCAGACTTTTTCGTATTTAGCTCTCTCAGCTGCTTCTCTACACCGGAAATACCTATTGCTATGTCCCCCATTTCGGAATTAGTACGTTGATCAAATGATGGTACATTTGTGCGGTCCTTCTGCGTGAAAGATTTCTTAAAGGTTAAATTTAGAACTTCAGCTTTCCGTTTGCTTTCTTCTATTACTGCCCCGGAATGATCAACGAGTGACTGAACAGTGGGCTTTGACCCGCTTATCGATTTTACATAGGACCAGAATTTTTTCGGGTTCTCGGAAAGATTTTTAACTAAGGTATGGCTGTGATAATTATTGTATGCTTCGCGCATCGATCTTTTTATAGACGCACGAATCTCTACTAACTTTTGCCTGTCATCATTTGAGTGTCCTTTTTTGAATCGAGAGTGCAACAGCCTTTGCTTTCTCAGCAGCTTTCTAACATTATTATTATACCACGGTGCATCTTTTCAATCCTTAATCGTCTTTACTGGCACATATTTCTCTAACCCTTTATTAACAATGCACTTAAATGTAGTCCACAATTCCTCTACATCCATAGTCCCGGAATTAAACGATGCCCATTCATTTTCTAAGCGCGATCGTAGCATTTGCTTATCGGCTTAGAACATGGCAACAATTAGTGGCGCAGCCACGGAGGTGCAAGGGGGTGTGGGGGTTGAGCACCTGCCAAAGATTAAAATTTTAATCTGCCAGGAAGTTTCATATCAGTGCACACTCCGCTGCAGAGTCAAAGTTTCATTCTGGAAACATCCGTTAGGCTGTGGCTAAGCCATGTCTCCACCATACCCTTTCTTCCAGGAGTGCTAGTCTTGCAAGTTTCGCAGGAGAACTTCTGTGAAGTTTGGAAAGTAGGAGGCGAGGTACTGGCGGAAGTAAAGTCGTGAGGCGGCATCGTGAGTCGTGTCGGGATAGCACAGTCGGTAGTGCGCTTCCCCGCGAAAGGCAAAGGTCCCAGGTTCGAGTCCCGGTTCCGGCACACAATTTTAATCTGCCAGGAAGTTTCAAATCAGCGCACACTCCGCTGCAGAGTGAAAGTTTAATTCCAGTATTGTTATTGTCTAAATTTTGCTAATGTATAAGTGCTTTAAAAAAGGTGTCGAAACCTGTCACTTACAACATGTAGAAAATGTGCATAACTACAAATAAGTCAACCCAAATCAAAGTCAACCCACCTCGCATAGTTTTGAATACCTTGTTGGTATCCATTTGTCACGACGAAAATTTATTAACCATATTTCACGCCCTTCAGGATTCATTGGAAACGAGAAAGAAAACCAAAACCATTTGAACAATTCGGAGCGACACAGCCCACCATGCTGAAAGCTTGTTGACTGTCCTATTCTACAATCGCGCGTCGAAGCGAAGGAACAGAAATGGCGGATGTGCTATCCAGGTGCCCTACTGGTGCCTAACGCCGGCTAGAGCATGCTATTTCCTCTGTATGCTAGCTGCTCCCGTTGTCTCTGAGCCATCATTCGCTTTCGGTTGGTCATGTAAACATTCCAAAATCGATTCTGGAAATCCACTTCTATAAATCGGTTTTCCAGTTCCACTATTGATTTTCGTGCCCATGTAAACGCAACCATTTTTGAAATTTAAATATTAGAGTGAGCAACGAATCTGTGTATTTAAGTAAAGAAAAATAGCGATTCTGCTGACTTAAACCAGGAACTGATCAGCGGTTTTTCAGCCGCCATATTGAGTGGACTAGGAAATCCGCTTCGGGCTATAGCATGTAAATACAACAACGAAAAACAGTTTACGAAATTCAGTTTTAGTCTTCCAGAACATGTGTTGCATGTAAACGTAGTTATATGGACCCCTATGGACTGCATTGCGTACGGTATCGTCGCGCAGCGCTGCTACTGCTGGCAGCCAAGATGTCGAAAGTCTGTACCCGCCGTATTTCCGGGGCGCTTGGCTATTTCTGTAGCCTCTGCAGTGGCGACTCGTGCTCGATTTCATTGGTGGGGCTCAGATAAAGAAAGAGAATGACTGTATACAGGAATACGAAGAATTTATACAGGGCGAATTCTATAAACTATACAGATGGGAGGATCATAAAAAGATATTGGGCAACAAGTTAAAAATTTTGCTCCTCGAACATAAAATAACATAAAGACCTAAATTGAAGTCGGCTGGCCTGATTGTGGCTTCAGTGCCAAAGTACGGGATTGCTGCTGAGGGTGAAGTAAGGTGGGGACTTCGTGTGCCCCGTGGCCGCTACGGTAGCCGTGAAGGCCTCAGCAGAACCCTGAAACAGCGTTGTAAGCTACAATTAGGCGCACATCACTACTTTGATGAATGCGTTCGATATAAGAACATTAATATGAGACAAAGAAAGTAAGAATTAAGATAGGTCAAGAGAAATTGAAATATGTGGAAATGTATGAATAAAAAATAAATAAATAAAGTGGTTAAGCCGTTGCAATGTGTGCAACCATGCAAGTGTGGACTATGAAGAAAAACCAAATATGGACAATCTTTGCGACAAACTGAAGCGAAAGTAATCATTGTTACCAAGAAGGAAACAAGTGAAGAAGAGTGCAAGGTTCTTGTGTGTCAGTTGTTAACATTAAAGTTATGAAACCATTGTAATGATTAATGTAATTCAAATGTTTAATACATGTATTAAAAAAAAGTGGTCTAAAGCACCTAACTAGTAAGTAGGAGGTCCCGGGTTTAATAAATGTATTATAAAAAAAAAAAGGACACAAAGTTAGTACGCAGTATAATGGAATCAGTCTGAAGTGTTCTTTATATAACCTCCATGTATGTAACACCATTCGAAAGATATTAAATATGCTAATTATGCAGTAATTGATATAATCCAAGAAACACTGTAGCTAATATATATTTATATAAATGTGCAATAAACATTTTTATTTTATATCTATTTTTATTTTTTGGGAGGGGGGTTATGTGTGTGGTTTTCCGTGGTACTTGTGTGGGTGTCTGAGTTTCTGCTCTGGTGACACACTTTGTGGAAGAACTTGGGTTAAAGTGCAGTTTATGCGGCAGCGGCTAGCCGTCGCGCTCGCTAGGATGGGAACAGCAGAGCAGCCAATCAGAAGTCGCGATGCCACGGCCCATGAGATTGCGTGTTTCATGACGATTAAATTTGGCGACAATTTCGAAGTTTATTCGAGGATATCGGTGCGGCGTTTGTATGATTGTAATTGATTTTCCATGTATAAGAGATTTTTAGATAATTGTCGTATTACGGACATAAATGAGCTATTGTTAATACACCACAGCAGTCAAACACGTTTTATTTGTTTTATGACCAGTACAAAAAATTGATCATTTTAAGTGAAAGTTAAGTTAGGTATAGGTTAAACGAGAAGGTTTTTTTTTTTTTTTTTTTTTTTTTTTTTTTTTTTTTTTTTTTTTTTTTTTTTTTTTCCCTTCCCAAAAACATTCAATCAATTTACAGTTGTATGCTCGATATATATATATCATTTCAATCCGAGCTACCTCGGTTGCAAGCATTCTTGGAAATTATCGCAATTACTTTTACTGACCGGACAAGAGTACATACAAGAACCTGTCAACCATAGAGCAGGTAGAGCATGTTTTATTTATTTTATGATACATTCGAAACAGTGATCAAGTGACATCCAAACTGATAGCAACTGTAACTTGTAGATTGTCAAAAACTTTTGCATAAACCGCTTCGATTTGTTTACATTGGACAATTGTAACGCTCTTTCTTATTGGCCGCGGCATCGCGACTCCTGATTGGCTGCTCTGCCGTTCCCAACCTAGCGAGTGCGACGGCTAGCCGCTGCCGCATAAACTGCACTTTTACCAGAACTTGGGGGTTTGGAGGTGTTTGGATTCGAACCGAAGTTCACCAGCTCATCTCATGCTGAAGTTCGTACTTATTGTAGCTGTGCTTCTGTGTTCTGATTGTGATGTCAAAATAAAAATGAACTGTGGGAGGATGTATGTATGTGACTTCTTCCCCGTTGGGAATGCACCAGAGAGACAACAGGGACCCTCCTGGCTATTTCCTTATGGCCAAGTTAAAAACTCTGGGGAAAAACTTGGCTAGGAGCAGTTTCATTTGTATTTTACCTGACTAGCACGTTAACTAATGAGGTCCGTGTTCTGACAGGTTACTTATACAGTAAATGTGAAAGTCTGTTCTTCTGACTGGCAAACTTGTCAATTACTCTGTTGTTGAAGTTTGGAATATCACTGATTTCCTCCTTGTGAATGGAACAAACAGCCAGTGAGTTTAGCCTTTCATGACTCATACTGTTCCCGAGGAAGTTTTGATTCTTTTTAACGTGCTGAAACTCCGCTCTCCTTCTGCTATTAAAATTGGTGTAGGTAGCGCAATTTTTAATGTTTTGTTCATTTCAGTGAACGATTCAAATGTTCAAATGTTTGTATAGCTTATGGGACTTAACTGCGGAGTCATCAGTCCCTAAAGTTACAAACTACTTATGAACTAGCTAACACTAAGGACGGCACAAATATCCATGCCCGAGGGGGGATTCGAACCCCCTACCGTAGTGACCGTGCAGACCGTGAATGGCGCGCCTCAGTCTCCTCGACCACCGCGGCCGGCAGTGAACGATTCTTCAAAGGAATGTTCCACCGGGGGTTCGAATCCTCCCTCGGGCATGGATATTCGTGCCGTCCTAGTTCGTAAGTAGTTCATAAGTAGTTCGTAAGTTTAGGGAATGATGACCCCGTAGTTAAGTCCCATAGACTATACAAACATTTGAATGTTCCACAAAGAAAGTAAACTGCTCACAAACCAATGTAATGCCTCTAAATGTATCATTGCGATAAATCACTGACAGTTCATTTTTCAGTTTATTGTGTCAAAATAAACAGACTGTAGTTTAATGAAAAGTATTGACGAAAGTGGCTGGGAAATGTTCTCTAAAAGAAGCAAACCTACTTTTTCTGATAAATGATTTCGAAGATTCTAAATACATGAGACTTTTGAAATCTTCCTTTCACTTGGTTGGTCATAATGTCACACACTTCTTTGGCATCTGGTGTCAGATTAAATTCACTGCTACATTTGAAACGTTTTCTTGGAGAAGTAATACACTCATCTTCAGAAACTGCAAACCGTTGAATGTTCTCTCGTATTTCAGATACAACACACTCAAAGTGATGTAATGCATTGGATATGGAAATGACATTTGCACTCTGCATCTGAATTGTGTTATGGAAAATATCAGTGTGTTTCATGATATCATAAAAAAATAGGAAGAACAAGAAGTGTGGATGGTGAAGTAAATTTCTTAAGGCAAATGCTTCTCTTTTTGTAACATCATCCCAGGAATTCTCTTCTTCAACCTTCTCAAAACATTCCAATAAGGGCAATTTGAATGTAGGACTGGCAGTTCCATCTAGTTGATGGGACTGAAGTAATTCTCTTGTTGCAGACTGTCTGTAACAATTCACTTCGCTTGGGAGATGAAGAAGAAAACGTTGTAAAAACAGCAATATTTGCGAAGTACAAACTTATCGACTTTATGATTTTACTTCAAGCATTCTGAAGAACCAAATTCATTTGGTGCACTTAGCAGTGAATGCACTTGGCATGTGGGAAAGTGCTCTGCATCAGTGTCTTCACATCACTGTGACTGCCACTCATCATGGGGCGCCATTGTATGCCTGAGCAATGAGTTCTTCTTGAAATTGAAAGGTTCCAGGCGTCTTTTTGAAACCTCACCAAGTCCATATGCTGGCCTATCATTAAAGATTTCGAAGGAAAATCTTTCAACAGGTTTCTTCCCCGTAATATACCACAGTATAATGACAAATTGATTTTTGCACATAATATCAGTAGAATGCAATTGCTGATTCTGCCACCAAAGTATCTATATCAAATTAATTAGAGTAATTGCGTAATTCTGTACTTAGAGTACTTGTGTAATTATAGTAATTGTGTACTTAGGGTAATTGTTTATTGTAATTGTTTCTTTATTGTAATTGTAATTACACTTGCATGTGTTCACTATTCCACGTCTGGTGGGACTATCTACATCACCCCACACCCCTACCATGTGACCACCGACCAATGGGGGCACAGCATGTGACCACCTCCTCCAACCTACCACGTGACCATCGACTAATGCGAGCAGAGCATGATCCCAATCGACAATCTCCAGTCATTCAGATCCAGAGTGTTGGAGGGACAATGACAGCAGCACCATAGAAAGAATTCAATTACGGTAATTACATTTGACTTCTGTAGTTAGGAGATTCCTAGCACAACCACAAACTGGCGGGAAGTTTTGTGTCCCAGCCTCGTCACCACTTTTGTGTCTCATTTCCGTCATAGGTGTCGGTGGCCGAGTAGAAAGAGACCGAGACAGGAATAAAGGATGCACGCGTGTGCAGGTATGGAGGTGACCAGCCAGTGGGACAGCAGAAACTAGAAACACTAGAGTAAATTAGAACGATATATATATTTCATAGAGACTTAGTAATACTTAACTTTTACATAGTTCTTGACGGCAGAATGCTGATACATAGTTTATATAGAGACCTGCCTACTGATGATTCCTAGTGCCTATCTGATAGCCAAGTCTTAACTGGTGCCTAGCTGATTCCCAAGTGTTAACTGGTTCCTATCTCAGTAACAAGTGAACGATGCAGCAGTTGTGGCCACAAGCGGAGTTGCAGCAGAGGGCTCTCGTGGCTGTCGTCGTAAGAACGCCGTGCCGTGCGTGCATGGCGGCATGCGGCGAAAATAGGTGGCGCGCACTTTATACTTGTGCGACACCACAGGAAGACCAATTCCTGGTTGCATTGGAAGGCTTTCGCCCCTCCAATCCGGTGGAGCACCTTCACATTGCAGCTGTTTCTATATATAAAAATCAAATCAGAGCATTCTGTTCAGTAACATGATAAAAAGAACCTTAATTAGAACTCATATTGCATCCAAAATTAGATGTGCGTATAGGTGGATCATATAGAAGATCAACTGCAATGCCATACGTATGTAATTTTCAATCCATGGTCATTGAAATCGGTTGCTAGGCTGTCTCAACTGCAAGCATCAGTTCTAACTGTGGTGTCGCACAAGTACAAAGTGCGCGCCACCTACTTTCGCCGCGCGCTGCCATGCATGCACGGCGCGGCGTTCTCACGACGACAGCCACGAGCGCCCTCTGCTGCAACGCCGCTCGTGGCCACCACAGAAAGACACCGTGACTTCGGACTGAGATAGCAACCAGTTAGGACCTTCGTAATCAGATAGGCACCAGTGAAGACTTTGCTATTGTACAGGCACTAGGCAGGCCTCTAACAACTATGTATCAACATTCTGCAGTACTATGTAAAAGTTAAGTATTGTTACATTCTGTGCAATATATATCTCTTTCTAATTTACTCTAGTGTTTATAGTTTTTGGCTGCTCCCCTCCGTACCTGCACCAGCGTGCTATTCTTGTTCCTGTGTCGGTCTCATTCCACTCGGCCACCGACACCTACGACGAGGCTGGGACACAAAAGCGGCGACGAAGTTGGGACACAAAAGTGGCGACGAGGAGTGATAGAACCTTGGACCAGCCCGCTTACAGCAGCCAGACAGCAGCAGTCGGAGCACGCAAAAAATTGCTCCCGCCCACCCACCCTTATTATAACAATTTTGGGGAAAGATATTTTGTTACGTGTTTTGTGGACTTTTTTGTTGCAGAGCGTCCTCTTTCATATTGCATTTGTGTTTTGTTATAATTTACTTGTATGCGCGGCGCCTAATCGGTCAGCATGACCACTACCCCGAATCCAAACTTAATGGAAATTATTCAGTTATAGACGGCGCAAATCACTCAACTACTGCAGGCCGTGTCGCAGGTGACGACACAGGCTGCTCACCAACAACAACAGCCGTCACATCAGCAGCCCACACCGGCCGCTGCACCGCTTCCGACATTTCGCCAGTACAACGAACGTGAGGAAGAATGGAGCAACTATTTCGCACAGTTTCAAGAACTCGTCGCGGCTCATCAAATTACAGGTCAGAGAGTGAAGAACCTTTTCTTATCGATTGTGGGCCCCCAGACCTTCGTACTATTGCAAAAACTTTTCCCTCTCGCATCTCCTCGTGATGTAGACTTTGAACAAATTGTAGATGCACTGAATGCTCATTATGAGAGAAAAGTTCTTGTAGCCGCTGCACGGTACCGATTTTTCAGACTTAAAAAATCACCCGAACAGTCACACCAAGAGTGGATTACGGAATTGAAGGGCTTAACCCGCCAATGTAAATTTACTTGCTCTTGTGGACTTTCGTATAGTGACGTGATGTTGAGGGATGCGATTACGCGGAATATTCAGGACCCCAGAATTAGAGCAGCAATTCTGAAACAGTCTGACCCCTCATTAGACAGTGTACTGCAGCTTATAGAAGCGCATGATACTTTTGACTTAGCTGATGTAGAAATGCAAAGCCATAGTGTAAATTCAGTGCGCCGCAACGGAAGCTTTCCTAGCCGTAGTTCTCAGTATAGCACTAGTGATTCTTATTTTTCTACCGGCCGTGCTGAACAAACAGTGAACAGTAGCCAGTGTAAAAGTGCGACGCAAAGGTCGCCCCGTAGTGTTAGACACAGTAATTTGAATAACGGGCGCCAACGCTCATTTCAGAAAAATGTACGTAAATCTTGCCCCCAGTGTGTATCTCGCCACAAACGTGCTCATTGCCCTAGTCGCAACGCGACCTGTTATCAATGTGGCAAATCGGGACATGTACGGTCAGTGTGTATGCAGAATGTAAATTCAAAACACAGTAGGGATGGGTCGAAAATCGCGTATCTGTTAAGAGTCACAGTGATTTGGAAGTAGCAGTATTCACAGTCGCAACTTTACGGATTCTGACTGCGATTTCAGTCGCAGTTTAGAAGCGCAGTAGCACTAAAAGTAGCAAGTCGCAACTAAGAGTAGCGAGAAGCAGTTTGCACTCTGCCATCTGTTGGTCGAAGTTTGTACTAATATCTTTGCATTGGGCAGGCTATAGAGTCTACCTGCGATTTCAGTGACAAATCGCGTTTAAGAGTCGCAAGTAGCAACTAAGAGGCGCAGTTTAGACTTTGCCGGCTGCCATCTGTTGGCCGAAGTTGGTACTTCTAGCTTCCTGCCGTCTGCCTTGTGTATGTGTGGCTTTTTGTGTATGTGTTGGTCGAACGTCATCGGCTCAAACCAGTGAGCTCGAACGTCCTCACTGGTCCAAACTGCGATTTCAGTGAAAAGTCGCGATTAAGAGTCGCAAGTAGCAACTGAGAATAGCATTTAATATTCCGCCTTATGCTACTTGTTGACCAACTGTCGTACTTTCACTCGTGTGTTGTTTAGGAATGTTGTCGAATTAATGAGCAAGAAGATAATTTTCTTTGTGAAAATGTTTACACTTAGTGGCACTATTTTACCTGGCGGCAGCATTTACATGTTGTGAAGCAAAGCCTGGCATGTATGTTTTTAGGTTATTGTTGGTAAAGACAACAAATGTGAATGCCAAATAAATATTGTCTTACGAACTTGATCCCTGTTTAAAATAATTTTTCATCATAGAACCTACAACTATTATGGGAATTCAGAATACGTATGTTACATTGCAAATCTGGTTTCGACGAATACTTTTGCTTGCGTTATACATCGTACATAAAATAAAAATTCCAAGGGGGTGATATCAAGTGGTCAACTAAGTACAGGTAATTTTACGAAATGTTTAACAGTAGGCCAACTCCATTTTCAATGTGGACTGTGTTAAGTACTGCTATATAGGAGTAAACTTGTATCTTCGAGGATTCTATAAAAATATTACACTTGAACATAAACAAGTTTTTCGCGTAATGGGGAGTTTTATTTTATCAGATTTGTTTTAGGTTTAGGGATGTTGTTTTCCGTCTTTTTCCTTTTCGTACATTCCGTCCTGTGATGACATGAGTGAAAGCAGATGGATGGTATCGGATCCTTCAGTATTATTAAAACTTTTGTTTACTGCAGTGGTGGCATAGTGTGCTTATGTTGGCAACGACCGATGAATGATCCTAGAAATCTAAATCATACAGAATGATTGAAATAATATTTTGTTTATCATAAAATAAATGATAGTTATTCTTAATCTGTGGTTGTAAGATTTCTTGTGTGTAACCCTGTACAGTCAGTAAGTTAAAAATTCTTATAAAATGAAGCTTTAGTTGCCAACGTCAGCACACTAGGTCGGCACGTCGATTAGTAAAATATAACGCAAGCTCTTATCTATTCTTATTTGGCAGAATATGTAGTGATACCGAAATGTTTTAATGAGAAAATGGAATTTTCAGAAGTCACTCATGTTGTATTTCACATTTACTTATCTCTTTCAAATTGGTAAGTGACTTATATCACACAATGTTAAAACATCTATTCATTTATTCTACAGGCAAGAACATAGCACTTTCGTTGCACTGTTGTAGTTGCTGTGTGCCTAATCTACCAAATGTTTCTGTTAAGGTAGACTATAGACCTACTTGCCGATTTTGGTTACACATTACTTGCGAATAACCTCACTTTTAACTATACATTACACACCAAACACTGAAATAGCTTTTATAAGACTAATTGACATTTGTCGATGTGTAAATAATTCCAATATTACACGTAAATTGAGCATCAATATTCTTTTTTGTATATATTTACATGTAGGAAGAGGATCTGTTATGGATGATATATATATTGCATTTGCCACACACATCGCACAGTCACGGAAGTAGCAGAAATCGCAGAAGTAGCAATATCAGTAGCAGAAATCGCAGAAGTAGCAATGTAGCAATATCAGTAGCAGAAATCGCAGAAGTAGCATTCAGAGTCACCGAAATCGCAGTTTGAGTGCGGAGGGATACATGTCGAAGATTTGTGCTAGAGTTGTGGCGATTCGTCAATGAGTCGTTCATTTGAACGAATACAAATAAGGAATCGTAAGAATCGAATCGTGATTCGGACGAATCGTCGTTCAAAAGAATCGTCTGTCTTGTGACGATTCTTAAGTTCCAACGATTCATGATTCGAAGGCGACTGCCGAATCGTGCCGAATGCCGGAGAGAAGAGGGGGGACGAATCGTCGTTCAAAAGAATCGCCTGTCTGATTCATGATTCGAAAGCAAGTGGCGAATCGTGTCGAATAATTACGAAAGCCAGAAAGCGTATGAATAAAGGAAGCACAGAACGAAGATAGTGAGCTGTTAATTATTAGCCTATTCACGAATTACAAATGACAGAAACAAAACGCAGCGAAATACATAGCTGCCAATACATACGAATATACGTCTTTTATAAAGTTTACATATTATGTATTTAGACGAGCAATTCTTACACATTTATATTTCGCGTATCCTGGAAATGGCTGTAACGATTTAGATTATATTTTGTGTTTAGAGAGGTTTAAGCTTTTCGAGTTCATCTACGTAGTTATAGTTCTTGTAAAAAATCAATTTTACAAAAATATTCTTTTTATATAAAAACGCGATTTTAAATGTTTTTAAGCCATCTCCAAAATCTTTTTTGCTATTTTGGTTTTTACGTTATCAGCTTTCCTGAAAGAAAACTATTTTACAAAAAATAAACATTTTAATAAACGTGAATTTCTTGCATCTCGAAAGAAATTTAATATTCAGAAACGTATTTTCATTTTTAATGTTTATTTCGTGTTTCCTTCAACTAATTGATTTTACATAAGTATTTTATAATGATTAGATACCTATTTATTACCATAGATTTAATTAAATTTATATTTAAATTGCCGAAGTATTCAAACAGAAAGAAAAAAATTATAAGGTTACTGCAGGATTCGAAATAAGTGACCTACGTTCACTATACCTACAACGCTACTAAATGAGCTATGATGACAGCAGAAATAGTTGGTAATGTAATATGTATTTATAACCGTTCGCAAAACTTCAGACTATTTTCTCGAGAATTTTTGAGAGCTGAATCGAATGGCTTTGCCTCATTATTATTTTAAGTCTGAACTTTACGCACCATGAATATTAAAAAATCCGATACCCATATTGTCACCTTATCGGCATTTTGTAAGAATCGTGTCGTCGCAGCCAGAAACAATCGTGAACGAATCGTAGGAACAGATACAAAAGGTTAAGATTCCAACATCCATAACACAGACATGAATTGCCATCTATGAGCAACATGTAGAAGTAAGAATCGCATCAATGCAGACTAAAGAATCGCGAAAGAATCGTGAACGAATCGTAGGAATCGATTCACAATGTGGGATTGAATCGCAAGAATCGATTCATAAAAAAGAATCGTGTTGCCCAACTCTAATTTGTGCAGTGCGTTTGTAAACAGTGACAAATCGCAACTAAGAATCACAGATATATAAAAGTAGCAGTCACAGAAATCACTGATATCGAAAAATCGCAGTTTAGCCCATCCCTAAAACACAGTAACGTTAGGAATAGTGCTTCGCAAAGTGCGAGAACAGTGCATGCAGTAAATGTTTTAGACGCTGTGGACTTGAACAGTGCTTTCCTTGGATCTCAATTGCAAGAAAGTAGTTCTGTGCCTATGGCAAAACTATATAGTGCACAACGTAGCAAGCGCCGACGAGCGCGTAAAACAGTGCAAAATGACTATGAACAGTGCATTCCTGTAGTGAAAATAGTGCCTTCTGCAACTGCTCCTTGTAATGGTGCCCAGTACTGTGTAGCTAGTGACAGTAGACACCAAGTAGCTACTCGAAAGTTTAGTGCAGTAGTTAGTGAATCTGTAGTAGCCTCGCATTGCGCGGACGCCGATCCGGCGGTAGTGCCATCTAGTGACAGTGTTGTTAATCCGCTGCGTGCCGAGTCTGCGCCGCTTCCTTCACTACGCGGCCCGCGCATACGCAGCAAACAAACCGTAGCAGACGTTGCCCACATTCGCGCACCTGTCGTGCGCCAGAAGCACAAACTTTTTGTAAATCTCTCCATAGAAAATAAGACTGTGCAATTTCAGCTTGATACTGGTTCCGCTGTTACATTAATTAATAAAGACACTTATGAACTTCTGGGTTCGCCAAAATTGTCGCCGTCACAGCAAGTGTTAACAGCGTACACAGGTCAAAATATTCCCGTGTTAGGAACGTGTAGCCTGCCCGCCTCTTTTCAAGGTGTAACAAAAACAGTTGCTTTTGTAGTTCTTCAGGCCAAATCGACACAGAACATTTTTGGACTAGATGCTTTTGACTTATTTGGTTTATCAATTCAAAGAGATGTGCTTCAAATTTCGTCAATAGTGCCTCAGGATAAAATCAATGCATTGTGTGACAAATATAGTGACTTGTTTTCGCCGGAACTAGGTTGTGCAAAAGACTTCGTGGCACATGTAACTTTAAAAGAATCTGCAGTTCCAAAATTTCGTAAAGCTAGACCAGTGCCTATCGCCTTGCGTGATACAGTTGCCGAAGAACTTAAACGTTGGCAAGACAGTGGGGTGATTTCTCCTGTTTCTGCGAGTCAGTGGGCCTCGCCTATAGTAATTATACCCAAGCCGTCAGGAAAACTTCGTCTCTGTGCGGACTTCAAATCAACAGTGAACAGTCAAACAATTGTAGACACTTATCCCCTGCCCAGACCTGACGAACTAATGGACAAATTAGGACAGTCTCGTTTCTTTTCTAAGATTGATTTAGCAGAGGCATACTTACAGATTCCACTTGATGACGAGTCAAAAAAGTTTTTCGTCATTAATACTCACATGGGCCTTTTTCAATTTCAACGCCTACCCTTTGGCATTTCTTCCGCCCCCGCTATTTTTCAGCGCTTTTTGGAACAGCTGACAGTTTCGGTACCTTGTTGCTCGAACTATTTAGATGACATTGTGGTATCCGGACGTACAGTTGAAGAACATTTAGCAAACGTGGAGTGCCTTTTCAAAGTTTTGACTGCAGCAGGTCTACGTTGTAATAAAGCAAAGTGTTCGTTTTTTCAAACTGAAATAGAGTACCTAGGCCATGTGATTAATGTCCAAGGAATTCATCCCTTACAGTCACATCTTAGAGCAATCAAAGACTTGCCTCCTCCTAAGAATGTGCAGGAATTGCAAGCAGTAATGGGAAAGCTTAACTACTATTTCAGATTTATTCCCAATGCCTCTCAGATTGCAGCTCCACTGCATCACTTACATAGGAAGAATGTTCCTTTTGTATGGTCTAAAGATTGTCAGGTTGCCTTTGACAAACTAAAGTCTGCACTACTCAGTGATGCATGTTTGATTCCCTTTGACCCACAGAAGCCTGTAGTGCTAGTAGTTGATGCCTCGTCGTACGGTATGTGTGCAGTTTTATCGCATCGTATTGGATGTCAAGATCGACCTATTGCCTTTGCGTCCAAGCTTCTGACGTCAATGCAAAAGAATTACAGTCAGATAGAAAAGGAGGCCTTAGCAATAATTTACGGCGTCACAAAGTTTCATCATTATCTCTATGGCAGAAAATTCTATTTGTTGACAGACCACAAGCCTCTCACGTCGTTGTTCTCACCCACAAAGCCGATTCCGCCACGTACGGCACAAAAGCTTCAGAGATGGTCCTTGATATTGTCTAATCATCAGTATGAGATTTTGTACCGACCTACCACTCAACATGCCAACGCGGACACACTTTCCCGACTTCCGGTTGGCCAGGATGTTTCGTTTGATTCTTCAGAAATGGCATGTTGTCAGATAGACTCCAGAGATGCTTCCGCTGTCGCAGACTTTCCTTTGAACTCTCGTCGGGTTGCACAGGAAACAGCTGCGGATGCAGACCTAAGTGTGGTAGCACGTTTTGTTCGCTCAGGGTGGCCTGCCAGAGCCAAAGACATTGAGCGGCCTCTGGTTCGACGTTATTTTGCACAACGTCATGCATTATCTTTAAGTCAGGGTGTTCTGTTGTTGCATACCGACAACGACCATGCACGAGTGATTGTTCCTCGTTCCCTGCAACGAGAAGTGTTACGCCTCCTCCATCAAGGACATTGGGGTATTGTTAGGACAAAGCAACTGGCCAGACGTTATTGTACCTGGGTTGGTATGGACGCTCAGATAGAGAGCATGACATCACAGTGTACAGTTTGTGTGGAGCATCAGGCGGCTCCTCCACAGCGTTTCTCAGACTGGCCACGCCCCAAGGGACCATGGCAACGTTTACATATTGACTTCGCCGGACCTTTCTGGAATACGCGATGGTTAATTGTTGTAGACGCTTTCAGCAAGTTTCCTTTTGTGATTGCCATGAACTCAACGACAGCTTCTAGTACAATCAGTGCCTTAACATCAGTGTTTTGTATCGAAGGCTTGCCTGAAACTATCGTCAGTGACAATGGACCTCAGTTTGTTAGTGCGGAATTTCAACAGTTTTGTCGCGTGAATGGCATTCAGCATATCACCACCGCACTTTTTCACCCTCAGTCCAATGGTGAAGCAGAACGTTTCGTTCGAACATTCAAGCCTCACATGGAGAAGATGAAAGGTCAGCACTCCATGCAGCAAGCTCTTCAAATTTTCCTGTCTACGTATCGGTGCATGCCACGTGACGGCCCGTCTCCTGCCGAGCTGCTACACGGCCGCCGTCACCGCACTCTCCTTCACCTGCTGCAGCCTCCCACGCACCGAGTCGGTTCGTATGGCGCTACGCGTTTTCAGGTTTCTACGCCGGTGCTGTACAGGGTGTTTGCTGGCAACAAGAAGACATGGATGCCGGGCACCATTCAGCGCGTGCTCGGTCGCAATATGTATGTTGTACGTTCTTCCACAGGGTCGGAGCTGCGGCGCCACGCAAACCAATTGCGCTTGCACAGGCCGCGCGATCCTGTCTCCGGTTTCTTGATTCCAGACCCAGTTCACCGCCAGGGAGCACAACCCATCGTTCGTCCCCGGACTACGAGATCCCTATGGAGGTGGACGCGCCTCCTACGCAGTCCGCCTCTCCGCCTCCGTCGCCGCCGCAGCTGACAGCATCACCGAGAGGAACTCCGGGACCGTGCGGGCCCCCCCAGCTTGGGCCACGCACCTCAGAAGAAGATGACCTGCTTAATCTGGGCGGCAGGGTGCGCCCTTCCCCAGGTTTCGGTGGGTTCCCTGGAGGATCGCAAGGCGGATGCCGGGGCGCGGACGGCGTCTCGATCCCAGCCTCAGCTACGACGCCTGTCCCACCAGTAACGCCCCCGCCCAGGCCCTCCTCCCAGTGCCGTCGCCGTGGCCCTCAGCCCTACGCCACGACGGCGCGGCGGTTTGGGGGGGAGGGGTGTGGTGTCGCACAAGTACAAAGTGCGCGCCACCTACTTTCGCCGCGCGCCGCCATGCACGCACGGCGCGGCGTTCTCACGACGACAGCCACGAGCGCCCTCTGCTGCAACCCCGCTCGTGGCCACCACGGAAAGACACCGTGACTTCGGACTGAGATAGCAACCAGTTAGGACCTTCGTAATCAGATAGGCACCAGTGAAGACTTTGCTATTGTACAGGCACTAGGCAGGCCTCTAACAACTATATATCAACATTCTGCAGTACTATGTAAAAGTTAAGTATTGTTACATTCTGTGCAATATATATCTCTTTCTAATTTACTCTAGTGTTTATAGTTTCTGGCTGGTCCCCTCCGTACCTGCACCAGCGTGCTATTTTTGTTCCTGTGTCGGTCTCATTCCACTCGGCCACCGACACCTACGACGAGGCTGGGACACAAAAGCGGCGACGAAGTTGGGGCACAAAACTAACCACTGACAACAGATGGCTCTGATCTCATCTCTCCCCCCATCCAGCACCTATACAATGAAGCCATGTGTGCCACCTGCATTCTCCTCTGCGGCTGACCGCCAGAACCCCCTATTGTGACTCACTTCACCAGCCGTAGCCGCTGCGGCCGCTTCAGTCGGCCGACCGCGGAGACGTCACACACAAGCCGCTTGCCCACTCACCCGGCTTCAGCACCCAGACAATCATGTACTTGCGAACATACGCGAAAAAACTACCATAGTGCACTTACGGAATCCACCGCAGTGCACGCGCAATTTACCGGCGTTTGCGCTGTAGGTGGCCGGGAATTAAAATGCCGAGACTGCGACAGAGCTTGTGCCGAAAATTATTATTTAAGCGCGCCACTCCCCGTCCACAGCAACGCAGACACAGTGATGTGCAACCCGACATAAACCAGCAGCCTCCAGCAGCACATAGTGTTATTATTATTAATTACCCGAAACCTAACTGAAACTAGCTCTGTTTCTCATAGGAACCACTTGAATGGGTAATACTAAATAGCACCTCATTCCCGCGCACACAAAACCGCGCCAAAATGCTACGTAATGATCACTGCACTGTGTAACATCACAATGTCTCTCTTTCTCTCTCTCTCTCTCCAAGGCGACGTGTGCAGAAAATAATTGAGAAATGGGAGCTACCCACCTTCAGCAGGTAGATTCCTGCCCTCTCACCCGGCTACAGCCTCCAGACAATTATGAACTGCCGGCCGCGGTGGCCGAGGGGACTGAGGCGCTCCAGTCACGGTCTGCACGGCCACTACGGTCGGAGGTTCGAATCCCCCCTCGGGAATGGATATTTGTGCTGTCCTTAGTCTTAGCTAGTTCATAAGTAATTTGTAAGTTTATGGAGTGATGACCCCGTAGTTAAGTCCCATAAGCTTAACAAACATTTGACAATCATGGACTTGCGTGCAAACTAGTACAGTGCACTTATGGAACTCGCCGCAGTTTACCGGCGTTCACGGGAATTAAAACGCCGCGCCTCCACGCCTCGCATGTGTATTGCTGCGGTGCGAGCCCACGCCGAAAATTATTATTTAAGCATGCCACTTCCCGTCCACAGCCACGCGGACACACAACGATGTGCAACACTACATAGACCAGCCATCTCCAGCAGTTCAATAGCGACGCCCCGATAATTTTATTTTGCATTACAATTTTTTTCTACGAACTTTAAACTCCTTGTACTGCCTCCACACCAATGTCCACGAGGTTCTATAGTGATTTTATTTGCAGTGGAACAGTCCGCGTGCAAGAAAACAATTGCTGTGTCTCTCCTGGCGAGGAAAGCAGAACTCAGACAGTATAGACCTCTGACAATAGTGACCGTCTTCTCCATTCAACACCTTGCTTACACCTGCTCCCCACTCCCCCCAGTCCCAGCCTTTCAAAACAATGCGCACGGCTGCATCGCTAGCTGGCCGAGCGTTACCTGTAAAGACTAAGCAAATAGTTACACTCCACACGCACGAAGAAGCGCTCGTTACTGCACTCTGTGGACTAAGCCTTAAAAAGTATCAAACGTATATTGCTTCTCAAAAACAATGACAGCATTGACCGAATCATGGTTATCTATAATAATAATAATCTTTTTTTTTTTTACGAAACTCTATCTCTCTCTTTCCTATTTCCCACAAATGGCCTAAAATAAATAAATTCACAGCACAAGTAAAACAAGCCAGCAGAGAATAACATCCTGGAATGCGAGAAATATGTTTTAATGTAGCTTATGTCGTCCTTTCTGGAACCAGTATTATGTAGGGAAAAAACGCGTCATGCCTATCAAAGATACGCATGTCATATTCCAGTACACACACGTGACCACATTTATTTATTATTACGCACTGTATCTAGATTACAAGTTCTCTGATCAGCACACTGCAGTTACAGTAATCGCGTTTGGAAATATTACTTTTTTTTTCTTCTGCAGAAAAGGAGAGATGAGCGCAAAATCTCTCCCTGGCGGAGACATGCCCGATTGCCGCAGCCGACCATGGTCGGAATGCATTGTGAAAGAATCCTTTCACCTACTGCATACACAGATTTCTGACAGCACTCCTCCATTAGAGCTCAAATCACCCGTACGTCTCAAATCACCCGTATTGCGACGTCTGGATTTCGGACACTGTTATATCCTACCGAAAATGAGAATTTTTTTTCTCTGCAGTTGACGCGTCCATTCGTAAAGCTAGATATTTCCTACAACGACACGAGACCAATCTCTCCCCTCCCCCTGGCTGTTTAGTGTAAAAGCAATTTTTTTAAGGCGTAATCGTAGCTAGTTTTCCACACTATCTGTTTAAACCGGGCTTGCACATATGCAATAGCCTCCTTTAAAGCTTTTGTCTTCGCCATATAACACAGATTTCGTTTACTCTTCTTCTTAGTACCTGTGAAATAACGTAGGAGATACCTACGTCTGTGGAGAATAAAGTCCTGGAATGTTAAAATATGTTTTAATATAGCTCCTTGCTTGACTCTCCAAGTAATTTCTCCAACTGATCTCTAAAAGCTTATGTTAGCCGGGACCATATGGATGGGAGCGCTACACAGGATAAAGGCGCACTTTGCAAATACCATATCTTCTCTTTTAGAACACTTAAACAATCTTCTTCTTGCACAGATCCATAACCAAAATCCTCCATCCTGGTAATGTCATCTTCTCGACCCAGCGATGAAATAAAAGTCCTCACAATCGCCTGTCTGGACGCTTTATAAAACCGATATTGTAGCTACCGATAACTTTGCTTACACCAGGGCTCATGATTTAACAAATAATTTATCTTTTAGTCTCCAGTGCCTGACGACGTTGTTGCAAAGTCATCTTCTGCACCTTAAAACAGTCTTGAGACTTATAATTAGCTGAGCAAATTACACAACCTGTTGTTTCTTTTTAGATGCAGTCAGGGCGCCAAATGTTCGGAATTCACTTCAAAAAACGATAAATGAAGAGTGCAATTCCTCTTTTAACGAACATTTATTATTTTTTCAACGTAACGTAATAAAAAATGGAAAGCACGTCATATAATATTAAACAACAAAGCAAAACACTTGTGTATGTTTCAAAGTAACAATGTTTGACAAGTGGTCCTTTTTCCACAACTGTACATGTTAGACTGTGACGCTGCTGTGACGTGATGGACAGTGTGACTTGGCCTTGATGAGAAAATTTCAAGAACCTTATATTGTCAAGTAAAAACAGGCAATGTTAAATATAGTGATCAATGGACGTGACGTTTCCATGCAGTGATGTTGACGTGAAGATCAGGGTGAATTGGCTTTTAATATAATGAAACTTCCTAGCAGATGTGCGCTGGAACGGGATTCGAACCGAAGACCTTTGCCATTCGAGTATGGTCGATCCAACTACCCAAGCACCACCCACGACTCACCCCCACAGCTTTCCTTCCGGAAGTATTCGTCTCCTTATTAATATCATGTCCCATAGCTATAACTCAAAACGAATTTTTTTTATTCTGTGATCCAATCAAATATTTTATGGGTCGAATCACGGGAGTGACACAGAGATCACCGAATTACTCATCTGTAATGCTGAATATCTTTGAAAAGAAACTCAACATGGCAGCTAGTGAATCGAAGTGTCTACTGTAATGTAAATTCGGTGTGATGGGCGTGTATCGGACAGCTAACAATTCGTTTTAGCAATATGTTGATAATGGTGATGTCTCGCAGCAAAATAAAATCTTCTTCCCAATTTATAAATGATTTACACTTGACCTGCAGGCTTATGTAATATTTTTATATTTGTTATATGACTGTGACACATTTGTCAACGTGTAGCAGCTGATGAGATAAAGGAATAGTGACAGCTCCGTTTATGTCATACAATTCACCGGAAATTTTCGGGTGACAAAAGTTTTGTTACTACTTTAACGATAGGTTGTGAAATAATTTACTGACATGTTTGCCAGTTTGAAGAATAAAATAAAAGAAGAAACTGGGAACGATGTAGCCAAACTAGCCCCCATACTGAGTAGCCCCCCACAGAAAGGGCTTTCAAGGCATTCAAGACAAGGTTCTGGCTCAAGCGTGGGAAGTATATCACTTGACGGACTACGAGAAGATGGTGCTACATCTCCAACTTCGCTTAGCAGGCGTGACAGTGTGGATGTTAAACTTGCAGAAGGAAAAGTAAGATTTTACGTTATTGCTTTTTTTTCGCTAGGCCTATATCCTCCAAACACAGACTTTCAATATTTGTATATTAATTGATTGTGCACTATATAAATAAGTTAAGGGATTGGAACTGAATGACAAAAATTAATGAAAAATACACGAATGTCAGGGTTTCAAGTGGGTGTAAATGTCAAAATTTCATTGTGTACCTATAGAGTGTACATTCAAGTCCACGCCTACTAGTACATAGCCTTCATTTCCACAAGAACACTTGTGAAGTTTAGGGGATACCAATAAATATTTATTGCCAAGTCCTATCTTTTGTAGTTCAGTGGATTTGACCTGATTTCATTATTTCTGTTTGCCTGTACAGTGTTCCCTCTTTAATGCAGGTGGCATATTGTTTGGGTAAACATGACTGCCTATCTTAGTCATAAAAACAAACAACATTGATGCAATCCCTGTGATCTGAGACACTGGTTTCTTACAGTACCGGTACCGACATGCGTTTTTTTTCCATTATCAGCATATGAAACAATTTACTTGTACTCCATATTAATAAAGAGTGCCACTGTGTTCATTTTGTATTACAACCTAGATATTTGTTTGCCCATAAATTGTGAAGTACATAAATATGTCCATAGATTTTAATCTTTGAAATCTATCCATTTGTGTGATTGTCAGTGTCTTACTGAATGTTTACAGATCCACTATTTGGCGAATTATTGGATAGGAATAATACTTACATATTGGACACCCCATCCCCTCCTTTGCATATTTAAATATGCTGCAGATGTAAACATTAGGCTTTCCTAACTGACAGGTCTGACAGTTTGTTGTCACAAGTTTTGTTTGCTTTCACATGTGTATTTCCTAACTCAGTCAGTCTGTTTCATTTTAACCAAACCTGAACCTATGGAAAGGTTGTTTTGTAAACAGCAGTGGGTGATGAGGCCATATAGGATTCACACGAAGGATTGCCTTTTAGAGGTGGGTGTGGCTTTATTTAATGTTTTATACCAGAATTGGATCAGATTTCCACCTTGGCTTCTCCAGAAGCCCAAATTATATCTTTTTTGATCAAGTTGCCAAGAATGCATGTAGAGATCATGAATTGGAACATTAAACTTTTCCCATGCTTGACGTTATCTCTGTGTTGTAGAGGGTTGTGGGGAGAAGAATGGTTAGCTGTGACTAACAATAAGCTTTGGTTTGTGAGACTATCTACCAACAGTGGTGATCCTCCCCTCAAGCAGAAGGAACTTACTCTACACACCTCCAAATCGGGCACTATCTGTTATTCCACCAATAGGATTTCCCATTCTGTGATGCCTAGGGCAGGTAAAAACTGTAGGCCTATACCATAAATTTACCGTGTTCTTTTTATATCATGTTGAGAGTATGAATGAGAATCTTTGTTGGAATTTGCCCTCTTCTTGTTGATAATGAGGCAGGTGTTTTAAAATTTCATTGTGTGTCTGGGCTCGACACAGTGAATTGGCCGAGCATTCAGTAAAACTGCAGAGTCTGTTGCCCATGTTATTAGCATGCCGCATATGTTGGCAACTTTGCCACGAGTGACTTTGGCAAAGCAATAATTTGAGTGTTTCTGGACCGCACTTTCACTTTAAATGATCCCTGTTTTGTACAGATATTAAAATACATAAAACATGCTCTATGGTTGACTGCTCTGGTGTATACATAGATATTCTGTAGTGTTGCCAACATTTGCAGCGCATGGGCAACAGACTCGCAGTTTAGCCTAGCATTCTAAGGTGCCTAGTGATGGAGCGCACAGCTGCTCATTATCAAGGATAAAGTCCTCCCTCGCACATGGGTGTATTTTTTGTCTTTAGCATAAGTTAGTTTAAGTAGTTTTGTAGGCCTAGGACTACTAATAACCAGAGTAATTATGTTCCATAGATTTACAAATATTTGAACATAGGCCTATGTGTCTGGGCTCTGGCCTAAGCTTTTAGACTGAAAGTTTTTGTGTGTTGCAGAGGGTCTGGTTCATCCTTTATATCCCTTTGGCCAGCCAGCCATGATAATCTGCTGATTTAACTCTATCTTCAACTTTCTCCTTTTGTAGGCATTAAATCTTGACATAAACTAATTGTTTCATGTTCTAGTATAGCTGCACACACATTTTGCCTAGTTGTGTTTCTTTTTGTTTTTGTTGCTGGTTTTTACTCATGTTTAGTTTGATTCATTGACTCTTGTACCTTATTCCAGTTGTTTGGGCACTAAACAATTGTAAGTTTCATGTGACCAAATAGACATGTACACCCTTACACCTACATAAATAACAACACTCTTATCACTTAAAAAAAAAAAAAAAAAAAAAAAAAAACTGCTGTTGACCATGTAGCCCTACCTGTTGACAAAGACTCCATCACAGGGTTGATAAAAATGCAGGGATTATGTGACGGAAAGTCTCTGCCAGCTGTTAGAAATGTTTGCCTACGAACCCTGTTATTGTGACATCATCCCAGAAGTCCAGTAATGTCTACAACCCCTCCTCCTTTTTGTATGGCCATTCCATCACTTTTCCCCTGAATGTATTCTCTCCTCATCCTCACCACTCCTCATGATCCTATCTTGTATCAGCCCCTTAAAGTCCACAAACCCTACCACATAAACTCCTGGCACTTGTGGAGGACTCTTATTAAGACAGCACCATCCAGGAGGAGAGCAACTAAATTACATAGTCTTTCAGGTTTTGATTGTCTTTTATCTTCCTGCTGTAAAATGAGGATTATCCTACTCAAGTCTCCTCGCCCTTCTATTAGTAGTATTGTACCACCTACTGAACCTGCTCAATAAGCTTGTCCATCTTTAATTCATACCTGATTCAAGCCTCATGGCTTAAATATCAACACAAAGCCATTCCCATACATCATTCCCCTTCCACCTATCCTAGTCATATCACAACTTCTCTTTATCATATTAAAAAGAGTGCTGGCTGGGTAAGCAGCCATGTGATTAAAAAATTACATACATCCCTAGCTTTACCATTCTGGGGTCAATGGAATGTTGAGATTCCACATATCTGCTTTGATGCATGACATAACTTTGTTGGGTTAAAGTGCAGTTTATGCGGCAGCAGCTAGCCTTCATGCTCGCTAGGTTGGGAACAGCAGAGCAGCCAATCAGGAGTCACGATGCCATGGCCAATGAGATTGTGTGTTTCATAACGAGTAAATTTGGCATCAATTTCGAAGTTTATTCAAGGATATCGGTGCGGCGTTTGTGTGATTGTAATTGATTTTCCATGTATAAGAGACTTTTAGATAATTGTCGTATTACAGACATAAGTGACCTATTATTATTACACCACAGCAGTCAAACATGTTTTATTTGTTTTATGACCAGTACGAAGCATTGATCATTTTAAGTAAAAGTTAAGTTTGGTATAGGTTAAACGAGAAGCTCTTCTTTTTTTTTTTAGTATGTGAGGGCACGTAGCGCCCGAATCTCCGGTTCAAAAACACTCAATCAATTTACAGTTGTATGCTCAATATATATATCATTTCAGTCCGAGCTACCTCGATTGCAAGCATTCTTGGAAATTATTGCAATTACTATTACTGACCGGACAAGGGTACATACAAGAACCTGTCAACCATAGAGCAGGTATAGCATGTTTTATTTATTTTATGATATATTCGAAACAGTAATCAAGTGACATCCATACTGATAGCAACTGTAACTTGTAGATCGTCAAAAACTTTTGCATACACAGCTTCGATTTGTATACATAGTACAATTGTAACGCTCTTTCTTATTGGCCGCGGCATCGTGACTCCTGATTGGCTGCTCTGCCGTTCCCAACCTAGCGAGCACGACGGCTAACCGCTGCCGCATAAACTGCACTTTTACCCTTTGTTGTGTATCTTTGAGGTGCAGATTTTTTGAGTCCGGTCCTGACTGTAGATGGCATGTTGTTGTATTTGATGGCACAATCTCTTGTATGTTCATATTTCAAGGTTGTTTGTTAGTAGGGCAATATTTTACAATGCGATTTCACCCATCTGCTTTGACCCATGTCCGAAAACCCCTATACAGGATATCTTAATACTTCTTTATTGTAGATAGTAAATAATCTGTAGTCATCCTCGTAAATTACAGATAACAGAATGTACCATTGATCACAGTTCTCAGCCCAAAGATTCATACCTTCGGCCCTCACATTTGAAAGAAAAAACCCTCTCTGTTAACCTATACCTTTACCATCAGAAGGAAGTGACAGAACACTTTTTAAACACAAAATATTAATATATAATTTGTTCTGTTTGTAAACAAATTGTTGTTTGCCACCACATAATTACTCGCGCCTTCTACAGACACGCATACACATCAAAACTACCGTGCTACAATGATGTCATGGGTCAAAGCTGGCGGATGGAATTGCGCCATATAAATGAATTGTTAGTAGCCCTAGTTATTTAATGTTGTTAGCCAAATGTGAGATTGCATTGGAAGAGTTTGGACAAGTCACCAGTAAGATACTTTGATTTTTGTATTTTAGGTGAGGAATTCATACTTCTTTCTGGTATTATTAGTAAGTTTGCTTCACATGTTTAGAAGTTTAATAGAGTTTTTCTTGCTATATGTAGACAGGTTTTTTGTGGATTAGTAGGGTGATGTTGGCAACAACTGTTACTATAAATGTGAGTATGCTCTTTGATTACCAATTGCCTAAAATGAGGGGACTGATATTATTGTTGACCGTGAAATACATAATACTGTTCCTGCTGTATTGTTGACTGGTTCTTGTATGTACTCTTGTTCAGTCAGTAAATTGGTTATCCTAGTAAAGGAGTTTTGTTGCCAACATTAGCACACTATGCTGTCATTGCTGTCAGTATAATTTAACCTTTGTTATTGTAGATATGACAGAGAAATTCTTGAGGTCATCACTTGTAGCTGTGGGCAAAGATTTAAGTTACTACAATTAATTAGACTGGTTGCTGGTGATTCTGTTTAGTTTGTGTGTGTGTGCGCTTTGAAATTCATTTTAGACAGACAAGGTGGTTTGGATAATATGTTCATATTGGGTGTTGTGGGGCTCATTTTACCTGCCATATTGCTGACGTATGCTTTGTATGAACTAAAATTTGTGGTACTAGATTTTTTTAGTTATTTTACTTCCTGTTCCTGAAATAGAAGGCTTTCCTTCAAATGTATAATTAAAGTAAACAATATGACATCAGTGGTTTTACGAATTGGAAATATTTGAATATCTTTGGTTATACAGGGTATTGAAATAAATTTAGTGTCGGAGTTGAAAATTTGTGCTGGTGCAATATTCAAACGCAAATTTCCTGCAGTTTCCTAAGTAGGCTATGCAGACACGCTTTCTATCCTGCCCAAATTTTTATCACATAGGCCTACTATGATTGTAGTGTCTCCTGTCTATTAGTTCCTCTTGCTTGCACCTGTGACTGTATTCCTGCAAGCAATGGGGCGCGTTTGTAAATCCGCAAAAAAATTGTCATTGGTCTTGTTGGAGGCGCGCACGCACACACACACACACACACACACGCACCTACCTTTGCTGATATTAAGTCCAAATTTGTAGTTTACTTGATGTTGGGTTGCTGTTGTTATTATCATACAGTTGTGTTCATTGTGATTTATTCTTTTTTCTTTGTTTTCATTTTTCAGGTTTTAAGTATGAAAGAGATAAAACGTCTTGAGAAAAGAGAAGATGATTGGAAAAGAGCAATGCAGAAGCGAGAAGAGGAATGGAAGAGACAACTGGAAAGGCAGGAAGAAGAATGGAAGAAAGAAATGGAAGCCAAAGAAAATGAATGGAAGAGATCATTGGAACTGTTAGAAAAAGAAAAAATTGTTTTGGAAGAAGAAAAACGTGAAGTAGTGAAGCAAAAGCTAAGTTTGGAGGAAGCCTTAAAAGTGGCTGAAGGTATGTATTTTGTGATATCTGTGATGAATATTTTCAATATTTAGTACCTTAAACATTTTCTTAGCTTAAGTGTTTTACTGCATATTGAGTACCAATAATCATATAATTGATATCCTTCAGCTATCCCAGAAAAAAATTGTTCATCTTCGGATAATATTTTGGAAAAGTAGACATTGTAGAATGCACTGATAAAAGTGATCTGTTCTTGTTATTTACCGCTGTGTGTATTGACATTGTGAGGGAGAGTTGAAAACACGGGGAACTATGGTCTATGTAGTTGACAACAATTGTGAAATTACCTGTGCAGACATTATTACAACTCTGTTAAATTTTAGTATTCCAGTATTTACATTTGTGTGGTTTGCCCATTACTTTGCTCAGCCACGTCAATGTAAGAAATATAATCCATTGTATCATCAGTTGACAATGTAAACACAAGTACATTTACTATTTATCGTACAAATACTGGATTTCAGGAATACAAAAATAAAGAACATATGATACAACAATGTTTCATTTACAAACACTTTGGCAACAAAATGGGGGAATTTTTAAACAAGGTGCATCTAAAAATTTTGGAGAACGGACCAGTATTATAAAAATCGCACTAGCAAGGATGAGGTGCCCATGCATACATCAAGTTTCATTTCAAATTAGGCAAAATGGCAATGGAGACCCATGGGATGTTAATGCAACTGTGTGGTGTTGAAGCAGCGAGTAAAAAGGGTGTGTTTGAGTGGTTGTGGAGATCCAACAATGCGTGACCTCGGTGCTTAGAGCAATTCCACAAAAAGCATTTGCTGACAGTTTCCAACAACTGTACATCCGAAGTGTATTGTAGCCATTGGTGATTACTTTGAGGCCAGTAAAGGTATTTTGTTTGTAACTCTTTTTCCTATTTTCCTGAAACCATTCACTGAACTTTTCAAACCAAACCAGATGTGAAAGCCTACACGTTATGATTAGATCTAGTTGACTTCCACATACACCTATCCTTACCTCATGGCCTAGGTTGTGAGTAACCTTTCCCTTCTGTTTCCTTTCTCTTCCTTCCTCTCTCCCGCCTGAAGAAGGAAAAGATTGCCAGAAGCTTTTGTCCACGTTCACTTTCTTCTTCGTGTCCTTTTCTTGTGGCTATTGGCAGTACCAAATTAAAGTAAATACTGGCCAACCACTCTATTTCTTTGGATTAATATTTTTGTGTATTATTCGAGAAATTCCACAAGAATAATCAGATCTAGTTTAGACAGACAGAGGTAAAATTCACACAACATTGACTAGGATATTATTAGTAATTTTTTATGGTTTCTGGCTAAAATATATAAATACAATTAAAAACATAAAACAGGGGAATGGATTTACTCTGTATTATCAATTTCATCCGAAATCAATTGCTTCATAGCATAATCGGCCTCTGACTCTTTGCCCTCGCAAAAGGATCCAGAATGCCGCCGAGAGTCGTTATTATGAAGCAGGTCATTTTCAGTACCATCCAGATTATTGTATATATCAGTTTTCTTGATATTGACTGCCAATTGGTGCGTGCGTGCAGCTGTGCATGTGTGCGTAGTGTCGGGTGTGATGGGAAAGGAACGCACTATTTACATTGCAAAATTCAATTTTTAATTGATAATCCACATAAAGGAGCATGGAAAACAGGAAGCTGGATGCAAAACTTTGTATTTTCTTTTATCAGTAGAGACACCTCAGTGGAACTAATTATCATGTTAATTTTTTTTTTATCCTTTGCATTGCCCAACAAAACAAAATTAAATTTGTTGTACATTAAAAAAGCAACATCAGTTTGTCATCAAGAAGTGAATAGTCTTGAAATATTTGGCTGGAATAATATGGCCAGTTTAGAAGGAATAGTGGGTGAAATTCAATCATCTACAGGCATCACCCACTTTACATGAAAATAGTTGTAAAAACCACAATTAATCCTTATGGAAATAACACCTAAAATAAATGTATGTGCTCCATGAGTATTAGTGTCAGTGATAAAAACTTGTGACATAAACAGATGATGTCGATGATGATAATTGGCTAAATTTTACTTTCCATCCTGATGACTTGTAATCATTTTGGCTAAGGATACTGAATGCTAACAGTTACTCGATGTTTCCATTAGCCAATTGCTAGACAATGCAAACGTTTGTCATGAAAACTTCATTGTATGAGGGTGGTTAGTTTTATTGAGCGAAACAAGGGTACATACAAGATCCTGTGAACCACAGAGCAGGAAGAGAATTATTTATTTACTTCTTGGTACATATGAAACATAATAAAATCATTCTATGTAATTCGGATTTCTAATATTAACATCTTGGCAAAGATTTTTCTACTTGTTGTTGATGTCAACATAATAAATGAGGCCACTGGGTCAGAAAGTGAAGATATACCTAGTTGACGTTGATGTGTTACCAAGAAGTGTACGTGATCATTGCTGTTCAGAAGTGCCAGTGTTCTCAATAATGATTACTACATCAGCAAACATGTATCATGTTAGGTGTTATTCATTTTTGGCGCATAAATAAATGTTTGCCCTAGTGTGGCAGTGATTACCCACATGTTGTACGCACTGTTTGATACACTTCCACTATGTAACTGATTGTTTCCTCTACATTCATCTACTCTGTCGCCATAGTATAACCAGATACTGATTCGTTGCTTGCAACATTGTTATTCTTAACACATTTAATTATTATTTTCGATTAATGATGAAAATTCTCCTCAGAGATGATAAATAATAAATAATTATTATTTTGACATTTTTATAAAACTCATGACATTTAATCATCTCTTACACAAGGTTTGTTCATGTTGTTACAGTTCCACAATCAATTACCCACCACGGTAAAATTTTATTTCTGATCTCGGTGGCCATGCACGATTATGGCCTCTCGCAAAAGGGTGGTTTTCAGCAGCACTGTTCCCCAGTGTGCACTCTGCTCCACATTGTTTTGTTGCTGTGCTTGGCTCTGCTACTGCATGTAATCAGCACTGCTTATGCCATGATGCTTCCTGCTGTTGTTAATATAGACTCAGATGAAGAAATGTTGACTCCAGTTTTGTGTGTAACAAAAAAACAAATATTCATATATATTGATGTATTAGTAAACTATATGGTGATTCAATCAATGCCCTTTGCACAGATACGTATGAAATGTAATGAAACTCAATGTGCTGTAAGAACAGTAGCTGCCTCTGCTGCTGGTATTCGAATTGCCCCGTTTGTAAGTGTCACATTTGTCTGTGCTGTGGAACACTGGCCACTGCTGGCATGCTGCTCAGCAGTGTGGTAGAAAATAGCACGTATGTAAGAGTCCTATGTTGACAACGTCACTAACACACTAGAAAATCTTTGTCAGGATGTTAATCTGGAGATCCAAACCACATAGCATGACTAAATTAGTGTTTTGTACATACCATGTAGTAAATAAATAATGGCATAATAGTCCACATCGATTCAGGTAGACTAGAAAAAAATCCTACCTTCATAGTCTCTAATATTATAGAATTTACCATGTGTTAAAATTCACGACTAAGTAAGAAATCTGTATTTTTTTTTATGTTTTCTCCAAAAAAATTCCTGCCCGGAGATACAGGCCTCCAAAAATGATACTGCGAGTATGATTTTGAAGATGTGAATTTTGGGAAAAATTTTAAAACACTGTTTCTCTGGAACAATTCTAGATGTTTTTTAAATCATTCTTTATTTATTTATTTGAAAGATAATAGCTTTACGATTACAGTGGTGTGTTCAGTTTGGACATACCTCCCCAAGTTATTTTATTAAAACCTTTTCAATTTTTTTAAGGAAACATTTTTATTCAAAAATGCCAATCCAAACAAGTTTGATTTTTTCCTGTTGATTGTTACCATATTTCCTGAATAGGAGAGTTTCCACTTTTGAGTTGGACAGGTTTATAAACAATTTAAACTTTTGCCAGATGTTAAACTTGTTTCTATTACCACACTTTCACATATCAGGCTCATAAAAATCAGATACTAGACTTATGTAACAGAATTTTACTTTTGAAAGATCAATAAGAGAGACATTTTTCAAACATTTAAAATGGCTACAAAATGCGAAAGATCAAAGGACTCACAGGTTCCAATTTATACAACTTCTGTGCACTCTGCTGTGTACTGAAATTTACTAGCCATTGAACTAAAAAAATGTGTTCCACTGTGTCAGTATCTTCCTTTGATATAGAATGATACCTTCTTGTTGAAACAATGGACGCATAAGCTTTCACAACTCTTGTAAAAATCCTTGGCATTCTGAATCACAGCTGTATTTGGTCTGGAAAGATTGTCTTTTTTAACATGGCACTTCAACTGGCCGCCTACACCATCACAAGGCCCCTTCCCATGGCCAGTAGCACTGTATACCCATTCAGCTGGCACAAGTGACTTACTCAAATCCAACAGCTGGTAACTATTTTTAAAATGACTAGAAGCACCATGGAAAATAATGATTCTTTTCTGCCCCCGTTTGCAGTTGAAGAATTTGCACATTGCTAGAAAAGCATGTGCTGAGTCATGTCCTGTGTCATCACTTACAACTGCAACATTTGTGGTCTTGTTTTGAAAATATGTAATTCCTGTAAAAACTGAAACATAATCATTACTACAATTATACCCTTGTATTTCTTGTGAGAATTACAGACCAGTTCTCAGGAAAATCACTGTGTAGCACTAAACATAATTCTTCAGCCTGTATGTGCCCCTTCACTTCTGCAATGTGTTGTTGCAATTTCTTCAAATGGTGATGTGTTACTGCTTTCACTAAACATTAGCCAAGTTTGTCAATGAAATTGTCAATGGCAACAGTTTTTCTAATTGGTTTGTTTTCCTCCCATGTCACATATGTAGTTTGTGCAGAGTTATCTGCTATGTATCCCGGGGCAAATATTTCTTTAGTTCTGCGAGTCATATACCTTTCAAAACTTTTTGGCCTTGAATTGTTACAGTTATAGTGTCTGTTTTGTTGGTACTCTGGCGAGAACAGTCCCATCTATCTTCTAGATGAAATGACTGCGGAATTTGAATATGTGTTGCTTCTACAGGGTGAGTGTAATAGGGATCAGCTCTTCCAAAGACTACTTTTAAACACCTGTTTCTTGATTTGTCTAACATACATTTTGATGCTGATAGAATGGAGTTCAAAATTGTTTTCTTTGAAAATTTCTCTGGTATAATAGTTAAAACTTGCACCTTTTCACTGTAGGATGCACAATATTTAACAGGTGAATTGATATTTGTGAAAAATTCCTGGCAATATGTGCAAGAACCCTTTGATTCACTTTCTTCTGAAGATGGAATTTCTACGTTGAAGAGAGTTGTCAATTTTGCTTTAGTATACTTGTCCATAGTTAATTTCTTTGTGCTTTCTTGATGCATAGAGCTTGTGCCTTGACTTCACTGACCAGTTTCTTAATAGGATTAGACTGATTTAAGCAATGTAATTCTTCCTCTACAAATGCTATCTGCTTCATCTGCACCATAGGAAACTTCACCTTGTTCAGTTACTATCATTGTTGATATTCTGTCAAAACATTTAGAACACAGAAAGTCATCACTGGAAACATCGTAACTTTGAAACAGTTTTGAAATGAGCACACACATTCCTAACCTGGACAAAGTCTGTTTTTTTTTTTTTTTTTTTTTTTTTTTTTTTTTCATTAGAAAACTAATGACATACCCAACTTTGTGAACAAAATGGGAACAAAAGAAAAGGCAACACGGACCTCTTTTAAAGAAGTTGTTACCGGTTTCCTAGGAAGCAAAAGAAATCCAAACTACAAGACAATCATCGCAGACATGCTCGACAACTTTAAGAAACTAGAATGTCAACATGATAGCGGACTACTGCTGGATGATAAAGAGAGATGATCCTCAACAAGTCCACAGTCTGAAAAGCAATAAAAGAAGCTTTGACAGAAAGTGAAAGCATTATTATAAGGACTTATGAGCTTGAAGAGAAATGGAAGTGTAGTGGAAATATAATTAAGAACATGATTTATAAAGAAAATAAAATTTTATAATGTTGGAAAAAAATGTGAAAATTGCTCACATTTTGTTATTATATACATACATACTCCACCCTTTTTTTTCTTTTGTGGGAAAAGCTGACGTGATAGAAAAAAATGATTGCATTTTTAAAATTAGTGCTGAAAAGTACATAAAATTCAGTTATCAACTTTCAAAAAATATTGTCTTGCAGACTTGTGTTATTAAGTAAATTATGATAAGTGTTTGTTACTTGCTTCATTTTAAGTTAAATGTAATGCATATTAAAAGTAATGATAGATTTATTTATTCTATTTTAATATGCTTATGTGACTACTACCAAAATTTCATGCTCTTATTTTCACTGAACCATACAGAGTACAAGAAGAAAGTGTATCAGTACCAAGAAGATATGGACCAGTTAGAGGGTTTTCAAACACAGGAAATGGCAAAGATAAAACATTTGGTAAGTGACCTCATGATTTAAGCTGATTCAACTTTTTAATGGTAAAGTTCTTATATTTTTGTTCATTTTCAGTTGCTTGTGACAGAACAGGAAGTTACTGAGAAAACAGAAACTTTGAAGGAAGTCACAAGCCAAGTGGAATCATTAAAGTTGGAAGTTAATAGACTTAGACGCTATGAAGAGGAATTAAGTCGTGTACAGGTATGGAGTAAGTTGTTTGCATCCTTTTAAGTTCTCCATGTTTACTTTTTTCTCTATGTTCATGTAGCAAGAAACATGCACAATACAATGTGTTTTCTGTGACAAGGGTAACTACAACAAATTGTTCATGTGAATTGCAACACAGGAAAAGATTAGTTGTACGCGACTAGCAATATTTTTTTTTCCTTGCTTGCTGTGTGGAGCCATACAGTTAGACATAGTGGATGTAGCTTTCATGTGTATGTTTTGCACATTGAGCACGATTACTTTTTATGGAGCTGCTGATTATGCACATTCTGCCGGCACATCATTTCAATGGTGTCAGAACTGCTTGAGGTTCGCGTCTGCATCTGGTGGCTTTTTGAAGGAGCTGAAATAATGCTGAAGCACACATAGTGATAGTTCTTAAGGTATGTTTTTTTTATTCTTCATGCATGGTTTTTCTTCTTCAGTTGTGCAAGTGTGAAATAGTAAATATGACAGTATTATTTGTGATTAGTTTCTAAGTGTCTGTAGTTGTGTATCTTTGGCTTTCTCTTCTAGTTTACTAGTACTATAGAAATTGAGAATGGCTTGAGTTTTTAGTGGGATGTTTTCTCTCTGCAAATTGCCTGAAAGTTATCTGCCATCAGCAATGAATATGTTACTAAATAGCTTGCAACTTCCCATTTTTCTTTTAAGTATGTTATTTTATGATTAATTAATGGAATAAAGCAACAGTATATTTAGTAATTAACATACATTTATAATTTGTTTGAAACTACCAAACGGATGTAACAAACAGAAAAATAAAGCCTTACTTTCCTTCCTATTGTGTTTGTGGAAGTGTTCTGTTCTGATATTGAAGCCACATATATTACTAATATTAAAACAGATGTTAGGTTTGATCTCTTCTGATTCATTATTCAAAAATAGTTGTGTTTTAGTATTGTTTCTCTCATTTTGATGAGATGTGTAGGAATAAATAATAAAATATGAACTGCATATTTCTCTTCTATTTTCACAGTTGCGTATCATATAGATAATTCCCTCAGTTACTAGATTACACTGGGATATTTTAAAATGTCCTTCCGTTCTTTACTCTTTGCAGTCTATCTGGATAGATCATAGCAATACACACAAATCGTTTTATTGTGCAAAATATAGTTTATTTTGCAATAAGTAGTACAGAACATCACAACAATATCTCCAAAATTAATCCTTCATTGTTGCAGGCCATTCACTATTGTGAAACATTCTATCTCATTAACCCTACATTGAGCGTGGACACTTATAAGCGTCAGCCGCAGCAAAAGTGTTAAAATTACATATTGGAATGGGATGCAGATACACAACCTGACCAGTTCCTTTGTGCCAGTACTTCTCTGCAACTTTGCAAACATTCACTGAAGACTGTTTCATGTATGAACATGGGTCTCTCTCTCTCTCTCTCTCTCTCTCTCTCTCTCTCTCTCTCTCTCTCTCTCTGTGTGTGTGTGTGTGTGTGTGTGTGTGTGTGTGTGTGTGGGCGCGCGCGTGCACATTTATTTTGTTTACTGGATTTGCTGCAGAGAAAATATTTTTGGTGTGTAGTATTTGTGATATGATTTTTTTCGTATGCTGTAATACATAATTTAGAGGATTATTAGGTACATTGTGTGAATGACTCCTCTTCTGTTCTTCTCCTACTGTATGTCTTTAGCAATTCATTTTCAATGACTTTATAATTACTGATACTTTAAAGTTAAATAATTTTTCAACATTCTGACAGCAAACATAAATTACACCCTGTCTTGTCCTTCTAAGAAACTCTGCCACTGGAGACTCACAACATCCTGAGTACTTGTATGGCAGATTTATGGTCCTAAGCCATTACAGTACTAACTTCTTCCGTGTTGTGTTATTCCATTTTGTTCCCTTATGTATTTTGGTTAATTTATGTCTGGCACCACGTCTGAGTTAACTTGCTTCTTTTGTGGATGCTAACTAACCAGCAAGATGGGGAGAGGTTCAGGGAAGGCCTTCTAAGTACCTGTATTGTGGTTACTCTTCTCGATGATTTAGCTATCAGCTCGTCATACATACTGAGGTTTAAGAGTGTATTTGTTATTGGGATACTGGGCACTGGTCTTCACACCAGGCGGCAACCATGGGGAAACCCCACATTTAATGTAGGTAGCATCATAATGAATGTATGGCTTCCTAAAGCAAGTCTCCAGAAGTTTCTTCAGACCATCTACTGTTTATAGTTGATCATTATACCAAGCAACTTATCATTTATTGTGTGTTGAGGGAAATAAAACTGAGCAAATCGTGGTTGGTTATCCCTCACCTGCACCAGAATTGGAGGGTCCTTTCTTTCTACAATACCAAAGTTTTTGTGAAGAGTGTTGAACAGATGTTTGGTGAACATTCTGTACTTTGCAAATGGCAAATCCCAGCCAATCACAGGTGTATCTCTTGCAAACAAGTTGGTGATGTAGTCAAACCTGTTGCAATCACACTCCATAAGAACCTCAACTTTGAACAGGTATTAATTTTTACCAGAACCTAATGATGTAGACAGATGAACTATGGGAATACTTACAGACTAGAGGGATTCACATAGTAAATCATGAACCCAAGACTCACCAGACAGCAGGACACATCCATTATTGTTTTATGAGAGGGATTTGCTTCCAGAAAAGTCAAAATCATTATGTTGGTATTATTGTAATGTGAAGCCATATTTATCACTGTGGTGATATAAATAGCAGGCCTTGGGGTATTGTCTTCCTGATGTATATATAATCTATTTTGTGGGGGCTGTAGCCATGCTCTTCATAAATTCAGCTAATGACCTATAACTTATGTCTTAATTGCTGAAACATTCACTCTTGGCAACAGTAAAAATGTGTTAACCTACTCAATTGACGCATAATTCAAAAACTTATGTTAACATATAGTCTTTCATATTATGAAAATTGGGGAGAAAAGGTTTTGGTTGTAATCAAACTCAGTATAACAACCTCACCATTGTGGACATATTGTTTGTAGTACCTAGTGTCTTTACTTCCTCAGCAGTGTCATCTGGCACACTCACAAATAATAGGCTACCCCCTATCATGGTTTACACCATAGCCAATAAATAATCTTAACATTCCACCGAAGAACAGCTTTCTCCTCCAGTGTCTGTCAGTGAGAGCGTTCTCTCTCAGTATCTCCTTTCCCAGAAATCCATGGATCAGACATTCAATGCCAATTAGTGGCTGAAGGAGCTACAGACTGTGGGCTCCAGAGCTGTTGGCTTATGTTCTATTCCTACACCAACATTGGAAAAGCCCTCATAAGAATCCCAACTGTGAAAAGTTGTTATAGAAGAAGAACGAATACTAGGAAAAGGCTGCAGTGGTGGCCATTGAGACTCGGGATTCTCCATGTAATCTTATTCAGAACTATGTTGCTTGGTCTTGTTGAAGTTCAGTGTGGCAGACAGTGAACTTGGAGTGTAGCCTGTCCAACAGCCACCTTCATTCCTGCCAGTATACTCTCATCATGGGGATTCATTGAAGCTGCAATATAAATTATTGTTACCCAATAGGTACATAATTTCCTTCCGTTCTGCAATCTGTTTCTTTCAATGAAACACACTTCACTGATAACCATTCCCCAACTCTTTGAGGTTATTGAATGTGCCCCAACTTTTCAGGGCTACTGTGCATTCTTCCAGAACAGTATTGACCCCAAGGGAGCAGCTGGAGGGATCAATACATTGGATATTGTCAATGACTGGACACCCTCATTGCCACATTGGAAGCAATGTGAGAGTGCAAATGACTCCAGTGATCAACATTAACACATTCAAGATTGGCGTAAGTGACCCTGGATGGGGCAGTGGGATTGCTGTTTTTAACAAGTTTTTTTGAAAATTACAGACTTCTAAGTACGAATGCAATAATTGAGTTGGCTATCTCATTTGAAACAATGAAACCTCATTTATGTATTAAAAATCTTTTGATTGACCAGCCTTTTCTTATCCTGTTCTTTGTCTTCTTAATTATTCCACTTCTGCCCACTCATTGCTGCTCATGACACCTCTCTGGCTATGTCTTCCTTCAGTCTCATATCTTTGGTAGAATGTTCACTATTTGATCATCTTTTGTCTATCCAAAAAGTTTAGAGACTGTTTTCACTTCTGATGTTTCAAGTGACATCAGCACAGTAACTTCTGTGGCTGTTTGGAGTAACAATAGACAACAGACTCGTCTGGTGAAACACTCGTGAGCCCACAGTGATCAGTGGTGGATGTGCGGCTGTGTTGTGGCAACATTGTTGTCACAAACTAGATTAAAGCAACCTTGCCAAATAATGTAGTCATGTGTCACAACTTGATTAAAATACAAAAATTGAGAATTTTTCTTGGGTGGTGGATAGGGGGGCGGGCATCATGGGTGACAAGACTTGGTGTGACAGATATAGACTTACCGTAAAAACAATGATTTGCAGAAATTCATATGAAGGATCAATACTTTCACAATATTCTGACATTCATGCCCATGTAATATGAGAGTTCAAATATTTTCTCAGATGAGGGGTTTTCTGAAAATTTTACGTGGTTGTGTGAACATTCTGCACATTATGTTGTAGTGGCATGAAACTGTGTAGAAATGTCTAAATATTAAAACCACATCTTTTCTCTCTTGTTTTATTATTATTTTATTTGTCTGGTCGTGAAAATCTTTCGGACTGACAGGGTATACCTCTCACCTGCTTTGGTCACATGAGATTAACTCACATTTTGATTGTAACTAGCCTCTCTCACATGAACAAGGACCATTGCAGATAGGGGTTCTCATCCTCAGAAAATTCTCCTCCTCCCAGCTCTCCAAGATAGGTTTTGTGTTCTAGATTCTTTGTATCTGAAATTGATGGACAATTCATGGACAGGTGAACTATTCATTATTCTTTTGTATGATAAGCTGTTTCAGTGTATATTCATTATATCATTCTCACTGTATAGATAATCAGTTAGCTGCAGACAGGCACTTAGAAAAGACAATAACTCTCGTATTACAAATGTGATCGTGTTTTCTATTTGCTTGTTTGTGGCTCAGCAATAGGCTGCCTGGTGATTTGCTACATATCCTCATATTAGTGACATTCCAATCTGGACATTCCATTGTTAACCGTTTCAGACCCTGCACACACAACTGTGTAGTTCTGGTTTTTCTCGACTTCTTTCTTTCTGATTTATGCTAGGAAGTTCGGGCCTGAATCTCACAATTGTGGATGGACTGTGGTAATGTGTACAACGTGTTTTAGTTCCATGTTTCTACACTGGGTGACACCAGCAGTCGGCAAACTTCCAATACACTTACAATGGCAGCAAGAAAGACTTGTCGACAATGTGTTGATATCCTTGTTTTGACATGTGAAGCTATCATATCTGACAGCCATTTAATTTTGTATGACCCTGTGATGTTATTATTTCATTTCTTTCAAAGGCATGTTACTGTAAGATGGTGTATATCATAAAAATTTGTAGTGAATGCCCAAAATGGACAATTGTGTGGATACAAAATTTTTTAAAATACATTTATTTTCTTTTTTGTGATGAATTACTGTATGTATTTTGTATCTTAAAGGTCCCTCTCTATATTAATTTTACATCACCTACAACCTTGGGTCTGAAAGGGTTAAATTATAGCATTCTGTTATGTATTGACAGGTAACTTGATACTCTGCCTGTAAGTGACAGTGTTTTCATTCAGTCTTTCTTTCAATATTAAAATAAAGATTTTGATATTCATAGCCCCTTTTTTACTGCTGGTAATGGAATCAAGCATTGATTACTTTCTGTAAATGTGGGTTGTACGTGAATCTCTTATCACATTAGAATACACTTTGTAATATCACTAAAATGTTTTATGTATTCAACAGAAGCTTAATTTTTTTGGAATACAAGGCATAAAAAGTTGTCTTTGTGCAACATTGATCATTAAGCATGGCTAAATTTTCTAAATTGTAAATAATTGCAGGTTCCTTCTTTCCTCTGTGGCATTTGGTTGATTTCTGTATTGTCTGTATAAAAATATTGATACAGTTGTAAATGATTGCACTGCATGGGGTGAGAATATTAATTTATTGTGTTCATGTTGTTAACTCTGTCAGATTTGTTATGGACGAATATTAATAATTAATGCTTACATAATATTATGTATGTTGGGTATGGTAATGGAATTTTGTGTGACAGGATGAGCTCGAGTCTATACGGCATTCTTCTGACCTTGAACGATCACGGCTTAAAAGTGATTTGGCACGGGCAGAAGAAGAGACAAGGCACCTTACAGAACGAATTTCCTTACTTGAGGCACGTGCCACTCCTATAGGTGAACCGGATGCTGCAGATGACCCTGATGGTAGAGTTAGAAGATTACTTGCAGAACGTGCTGCTCAAGATGCCCGTTTGGAAGAGGCTCATTTACAACTTACTGACATCAAGGTAAGTGCAGTGTAGTGTAGTGTATGCATGTGTTTCTTTCTTGGATCATCTGAAGTGCTGTTCTAAAAAAAAAAAAATGATATATATATAAAGTTATATTTGTAACACCAACTATTGGACACTGCAAATTATGTTGTTATGACAATGTATGTGATAGATATACTAATAAATATCCATAATTTAGACTATAAAAAAAGTTGTACTTACGTGAAAATGAATGGTGCAAAAAACTCAGTGTCATATCTTAAAGATAATGTGAAGGGAAGAGTCATTAACACTACAGAAAAAGGAACAGCAGGTGCCATAATCTTCAGAAATCAAAATAATTGAAATGGAGAAATTTCAATTATGGAATAGCTCTAGCTAGCATTTTACACTAAATTTATTATTCACCTGTATATTCTTCATTCTTAAATTTGCAAATAAATTGGAGTTTATTAATCTATTAAAGAATAGTACACTAGGAAATAAGATGTTGATTTTGTTCCAATGACAACAGAGACCACCTGGGAGTAGTTGATGTACTGTTGACGGGGTCAATGCCGTCCACCCATAGACAGCATAGTGAAATAACTGCCACAGTGCCATGTGTTTGTACCATTAATAGGGAATGTTTACACTCTTAATGCTCAGGCAGATACAAACACATGAAGCAAGTGGGCACCATGACACAGTGATGCATTTGTGCCTCTTACAGCCATTTTAGAGAGTTTGAAAGAGGTCAGATTGTGGCCTTCTGAGTGGCAGGTAAGACATGCAGTCAATACTGAAGGTTTTAGTCTGGTGTTGAAAAACTTCTGCAGTTAGAACAGATGTAGATTGGGAAAGGATTTACTCTGAAAGCTAGAAAGTCTTCTTCCTTTTGTGTGTGTACACCTCTTGATAACTCAGTGCCTATGTTCTCTGGGGCGTGGTCTTCATTACTTCTAAAGTAGGTTTTATCATAACTTCACTACTTTGTTAAAAGTGGTTATCAGTTGATTAAACGTGTTACTTGAGCAGTGTCTGCTTTTGCCCTAAACATACCAAATTTTTATTTGGAGCTGATGCTGGACTCCCTCTACTTTTTCTTGTAGTATGGGTTGTCCACCTTAAACAGACCTTTCAAAGCTGTGCACACTAGTTTTCTCTAGAGTGGTTCTTTGTCTGTATTTATTGTTGGGATTATGCCACAGGATTTTATCTATTTTGGTTGATAGGTTCTCACCTGTGCTCTTTGTATTTACTTCCTTTTTAACTAGAAAGTGAAAATTGAATATTAGGCAATGTGAAGTGGAAACAGTTTTGCACAAAATTGAAACAAAGAGAAGAAGATAAGAACTTTGGAAAGACTGACTGGATATAGTACACAAGGTGTAGATGGAATGATATGTAGAATAAAAAATGGATTTGGAAATGCCAAGAAAGAAATGAGTGCACAAAAATACTTTCCTCTTAGTCTCATTCTTTAAGGAAAATGAGAAGTTGTCATGTACAAATAATAATAAAAATAATAATTTTATACTACAGTAGAACCCCGATTTAACGAACCCCCATTTAAGGAAAACCCGCTTTTAACGAATATTTCCGTCGGTCCCGGCGAAACTCCCATTAGAATAACGTTATTTTTCCCCGCTTTTAACGAACCCCGCTTTAAGGAAAAGTCCGCTTTTAAGGAACAAACATGAAAAATTCTGGAAATTAAAATTTTGTTTTTACGCAATTCCTAATTGTGGGCAAGTTGATTTGTTCTGTTTCTTCCACAGAATTAGGAATTTGTGTTTGCTTGACGTCGGTTATCGATTCTTTAAGTCAATGCATATCGAACATCTTTGCAGCGATACCGGTATAAGCAGCCGTAATTGATTCTTTCTGTCGATAGGTTAAAGTATCGAATACCAGTGCAGCGATACCGGAGAAAGCGTTTGACGAATCAGCTAGCTATTTCCCTCATGTCTTCCATGTGTTATGGTCACGTGGTCTGACGTCAGTCGAAAATTACGAAGCGCGAGCTGTGAAATGTTGTCTTGTGTTATTTTTTTCAGATTCACTTTTTCAGAATTGTAGGAGTGGAGAGAAGCTGATGACCAACCAGGCTGTGTGATAATGGCAAAGAATATGATTTAGCGCGTCTTCTTTGTGCGACTTTTAGAAACAGCGAACATTGTTAAATGCCGAATCTAGTGGTACCTTTGGTTGTACTTATTTGATGTTTTGAAGGCGTGGGAATTACATAGCTGCATTCCTGTAAGCGAAAAATTTATGCAAAGCAGGTTCGAAAATCGCCTTGCTAGATTAGTGTGGAAAATGCACTGTTTTCGAACTGATTAGAAAACTTAATAACCTCTCGTTCAAAATTTAAGTGCAAAGTGTGGAAACTGAACCAGTGGAGAAAACATTACGACTAATAAAATGTTATAAGGTCAGGCATTAAGTTACCCTTACGTAATTAAAATCTCCAATGCGTTTAAAAAATTACCTCATACATCAAATGCCTGAATGACTTTGAGAATTGTCAAGTATTGAGCCCCAAAGACGGGTGGGTTGAAAAGCAGATTAACTGTCGGTGGCCGCCGATTGAAGTGTTATAGCGCGATGATGAACCGCAGTGAAGGCATCCAAACAGCTAATAACGTCTTTAGGCTACGTTTTTCTCTTTGTAAATTTGGTGTTGTGGATTATTTTTTACGAGTAATGTATCGCAAAATCGTGACACACTTGTAGAGGATACGTTTAAGTTTTGACGAATTTACACTATAATGTTATTGCTGCTCCTTTAACTTGCAAAAAGAAAAACTGTTCTATTGTAGTTACCGACGTAACGTAATCGAAAATCTTAACATATTTGTAGAAGCGCTAAAGACCTATTTGTCGTGTGCCCAAACTCCCTATACATCAATATTTTTAGAAAATGTTTTTGACGATTTAACTATGGTAATAATTTTGAAGAATGTACAGGTTGTTAAAAAGGTATTTATACCTCGAACCAGGGGGAAGGCGATGACGAAAATTTTGAAATTTATGCATTAGTAAAAATTACATATTGCATATTCTGCGGAAAAGAAAGCGCTTGAGAACTTTAGAAAAAGTACATTGAGTATCAGTCAGTTCTCGAGTATAGTGTTTTTTAAGTCTGATGTATGGCACCAATTTTTGCATCTGTAGTCAGCTCTTTTAAAGTAGCTGAGTCAATAAAAACAAACATCAACCACATAGTGATAACTTTGGTCATTACAGTATGCTGGAAAACAAAATGGTCATCTCTTTTTGATTTAATAAAAAAATATTTTTTTCTGCAGAAAGTGTGATGTATTTAAAATTGTAGCAGGTTACTGGTATGTTAGTAATTAAATAGCTCCTATAACACCTACACATGCTTAAATTATGTCTCTGAGTCACTCCTCCTGTGTACCTAGGCAAACCCCCCATTTAAGGAAAACCCCTATTTAAGGAATAAATATTTCGGTCCCCTGAGATTCGTTAAAAAGGGGTTTTACTGTATGTCTATGAACCACTCTCATATCTTTTCTTTTAATTTTTCTTCCCTCTGTTTTAAACATGTTCGCATTTTCACCGTTCATTCTCCTTGAACTGTTGTTTCTTCGTCTGTAGTATTTGGTGTTAATGTCAGTTTCATTTTTGAAATACAGCTATTAGGCATATTAATTGCTTACTTTCTATGTTCCTTAAAGAAAGTTGTCCATTTTTTTCTGTTGTTCTTACAATTCAGGGAGTTGTTGACAGTGCTCTCAATGTTGATTCACAATTTCCAATAATTTGGTCTTCTTTTATGAACAGTCCACTGTATTTCTCCTCCATACTACTACTACTACACTTTGTTCCTATGCCATCTCCACAATATATATTTTTTAACTTGTTATATATTTGCATTTTATTTTTGTTTGGAAAGCAGCATGGTGGTAGTGCAGTGTCATGTCTAAACTGAACACCGGAAAGAACAACCAGATTCTAGATTTACAACCTGCTAGAGTGAGTGATATTTTAATTGCTTTATGGCATACTCATTTCTGGAGAAGAATCTAAATTGATGGTGGGAGAGACATAGCAGCTTTGTGTGTACAAGATTGATGAGTGCTATGTTGCTGCTTTGTTGCCCCCGAAGTTTTCAGTGAAAAATATGTTTTTTTATTAAATAACTAAGTTATGAAAAATAAACGAGAACAGTATCCAGACAGTGAAAGACAGGAAACAGTATTTTTAATATAACAGGTACATGGCTGACGAACACAATCAGAACTAAGAAAAAATGAACTTTGAAAGATGTGTGGGACAAGCTACTGTAGACTCCGTTTTAAGCATTTGACTCACATAATATGTGCCTGTTAAAAAAATAATAGTAATAATTTGTTGTGACAGTTTTGAAAAAAATATTAATTTTATGGTGAACACAGGAACTATTAACATATAAAATGTTGCCACCATGCAGGCATCTTGGAGCGCACGGATAGCACAACTGGAGACACAGCTTGGTCGCTTGTGTAGACAAGCTGCAGAGGAGGGTGCTGAGCGTCGCCGAGCTGAAGGGGAACGAGATGCTTTGCTTGAACGTATTCGTGCACTGGAAGTTTTATTGGAGCAAGCACGTTCTACAGGTCGCCAGCGTGACGAAACATTGGCTGCTGTGCGCCAAGAACGTGATGAGCTTGCATCTGAGATACGCGAGATGCGTGCAGCACGCCAAGAGCTTGAACAGAAACTTGCTGCACACACTGTGAGTCAAAATGGATTTAGTTCATGTGAACTATTAAGAAAAGAGTAGCCGCTATTTAACAAAAGCTGTTGAAGCTCTGAGACTGGGGTTTTATTTAATTGTAAAGGAAACACTTAACAGTACTTCTTGTGTTTTATTTGCATGTGCTATTTCCTGCTTTTTGTTACACTAATATGACCTCTTGTTTTCAGTTCTTCTCTGTTGACAGATGCCATTAAGAGTCTTTCACTGTGTGACCACATTTTCTTCACTAAGTAAAATGCTCTGTTATTGCTATTGGCAGAACTATTAATGATGTGTTGCATGTGAATGCCTATGTGCTTTAGTTGATTTTTAACATTGTTTTGTGTGAAGTGCATCATTTACTACTTTGGTAACAACTTTTTCTGAGTTTTGATGCAATGTCTTGAGTAAAATCTCTATATTAAAACTGCAAGTATGTCAATAATGGAGGATAAATGAGAACTCACTGTAAAGAGGCTCACTAAGCTGCTGGCAGTAAAAATAGAAAATCACATTCAAACAACTAAATTTTTGGCCTATATTTCATACCTGTCGTCAGCTCAGCAGGCCTCTTTATGGTGAGTTGTTATCTATCCTCCATTATTGACATTCCAATAAGATTTTTCATTGTTAAAAGTCTGGTATAGTTGAGTTGTTATACTGAATTTGAAAACTCCAATGCTGTGAAAAGTTTTCAGAATATCCTCCAATTGTGTTTTTCTTAATAGCAATACATTGTTTGTTACTTTCTGTGCTTGACAGTTTTGGCTTTTTTGATACCGCCAAAATTTCAGATGCTTTACGGTAACAAATGTTAGATTCTAACTTTTTAGTGTGTTTGTGCGTGTAAAGTTACTGACAAAATTTAGTGTTTGGCAAAATAGCCCTTTCCCTTTCAATGAAAGGAATATGTAAGAAAGCCATTTTCTAATCCATTTGCAGTAATGTGCTATTTGCATTTTGTTTCCTGGTGTCTGCTTTGTTGTGCTGTGGGCCTTAAATTTGAAGTTGAATGTTCTTTATTCTTCCAATAGGTAACCAATTAGTTACCTATAGCAGCTTTGTGTTGTGGGTGAAAGTAATGTTCATTATTATTTTGTTGTTATGGAAGCTGCTTCTGCTATTTCAAATTGTCAAGCCGTTAATTTGCAGACTGTCTTACTGAATTGCTAATTTCATTACTCTCATCTTGAGTACATCCTGTCATTTGTAATTCTTCCTTTCAGTTATTGAATTCATATTTATTTTTGTAGCTTACAGGTAGACCCCGTTATACACTAATTTGATATCCATGTTTTTTCATATACACAAAGTAATGTATTGCTAAATATCAACTTGCATCATTGTTGTGTTTGCCGAGATGTCGGTTGTCAGTAGAGCTTTGAAGATGCACTAGACAGGGTCTGTATTTTAAATATCTGGTAAAATTAAAGGTGTGCTCATTGATAGAAAGAAGTTTTCATGCAAAAGTCAGCAGACTTGATTTGGTAAGAGAAACATGAGCATATGGTTGAAATATAGTCTGTGTAGGAACTTAATAACTCCACTGGAATTATTCGTGACAATGTGGAATCAGTTTGAAAAACTTCTCACTGTTCAACTAATCAAGTATGATTAGAGTGAACACATCTCACGCTGAGGCAATGAAAAGAACAAATAAGTGCTTAGCTATTTGTTTGAACACCACAACCAACAGCATGATTCTCCCTGGAGCTGCTGTTCAAGCTAATGCCCCACCACATTCTTCCAATGTAGATGATCCAGAGGCTATTTAGGATGTAGTTGAGTTAATGGCACTACTTTCCTGTATTATTGTTTATTTCAGAGTTTGATTTATAAGTGTGTAATTTTTTCATTTAAATAATTTTAAGAAATATGGTAACAGTTTCTTTCTTTCTTTCTTTCTTTCATTCTTTCTTTCTTTGTCTTGCTAAAAACGTTAAGAACCTCTGTTAACTTTTTTATGTGCATGAACTAAAATCTATCTCCATATTTTACATTAGGTCTGTACATTCAGATAAATTCAGTGTGCACAGTGATTCTGTAGTGCATAACTCTCGCGTATAACGGGATTTACCTGTACTTGTTGGTCTCTATCCTCTAATTATTATTCACCTTGGGCCACATCCTCTATTAAATGTCATGTACATGTTAGAAAAAATATGCACTAACAAGTTCCACTCTTCAGTGTTTCCTGTAATTAGTTCATTATCCTCCATGTGTTTTTCATGGCTACAGATTTATATTTAATTATTTTTGTAGTACTGATATGGTAATTAAACTTTAATTATTCTTGTTTCAGAGTAAATATGCTAAAGACTTGATGGGATTGTCCTGAAGGCTAAATATGCCAAGATGTAGCTATTGTAATGAAAAAAGGAAGAGTGTTAAACAGTTAGATGAAAGAATCAGATGATTCATAAAAAAAGCAAAATGTGAACCATATGAACAACCTAATAAATGGATTTCTAACCTCATAATAGAATCTGTTCCATAATATATTGACAGAATAGTAACTGACTAGCATATAAAGACTTGAACCAAATTTTATGTATTGAAAACATGGAGCATAATAAGCCTATGTATTTGTGGGGATGAAAGTGCTCCACACAGTAGGTTTCTTCCACTGTTTGAGGAACTTGTGTTAAAAGGAAAAGGTAGTGTGGGTATTCAAATCCCAAACATCCAGACCGTTGGAACATCTTGATATTCTGGCAATTTTCAAGAATTATAGCCATACTTCGTACACCTCCCTGTCCACTTCTGCCCCCCTCCCCCTTTTTAGTTTGTTCCAAAAATTGAGGGGCATTTTGTCATTTTGTTTGTTCCTATCTCAGTTGTTTAGTCCCAGAATAATTATTTTAGTATTGGAACTCCCATTGTTTTAATTGTATTGTGTGTTTCAAATACATTGTCATTTAAGGTATATTGCCGTTTCTAATGAGATTTACACTGGCACTTTTGTAACTTACTGCTATCAGTCCTCATATCTTTGTTACATTACTTCTGAATTCAGTTGCATTACTGGATAGAATGATTACAGTTCTGGAAGTATTGGTAGTATATATAAAGTATTTATCTAAATAGAAACCAGCATTTCAGAAGTTGTAACCATTTTTATTCCAAAAATGATATTAAGAATGTAATGACTGCACAATAAAATAAAAACAATGGCTCATTGTCACTTCCGTCACAGCAGTCCACTTATTCCTAGTCTTAAGTCATAGCAGCAACTAAACCAGTGTCAGTAACGTTCTCCACACATGCTTTCCACTCATCTCTCTCTCCTTCACTAGCTTTTTCACAGCCAGGGATTGTTCATATCATTTGTAGTAGATTTTCCTCTTCATTTTAAACTAGGTTGTCCTGAAATTCAAGAGATATCCAGTTTTCTCCACAATTTTCTCTGAGTATTTTCTGAAATATTCTGCCATGTCTCAGCGGCCCAATAAGCAACATCCTTCACATTGGTCCTTTTTTTTTATTTTGTCCACTAAAGGAATGCTGTCATCTTGGATAAGAATTCTTAAAATTTGTTTTCAGTAAATCAGTTTTAATGTTTGCAGTATGCCTTGGTCCATCGGCTGTAGAAGTGGTGTAATATTTGGTGGCAAAAACTTTGCCACAATTTCTCCATCACATAATTCCTCTGTGCTCGTGTTAGATGCTGCACAGAGAAAGAAATGATTTTCCTTAGAAAACTGACAAAAAGAGGGAACAAATTGGCTGTGAAACCATTTTTTGAACAGGTTATTATCCATTGATGCTTTTTTCTGGTTTCAATAATACAAGGGCAGGGAATTTCAGTTGCAGTTTTGCTGATAAGCATTAAAGGCAGCTTGTGATTACCGGCAGTATTGCTGCATGCTAATCAAGTTACACGGTCTTAAGGCCAGTCAGCATTATAAATTTGTTTTGGGAGAATAATTTCCCTCTCTTATCATTTTCTCAAACTCACCCAAGGTTTCCTTTGCTGCATCATTAACAGAAGAAAGCTTCTCTCCAGTAATAATTGTTAGCTGATAGATTCCATGACACCATCCCACCAACTCGTACTCGCAATAAAACACTCATCACAATTCATTAACTTGTTCAGATGAACCACCTTCTGGACCAGTGCTCCACTCAAAGGAGTTCCCTTTCTGTTTCCTGCATAAACCAAAGGAAAAGAGCTTCATCCAGTTTATTGTAATGGAACTGTTCAAAAGTCTTCCAAATTTCGAGTGTTTTTCCCCAAAGATGTTGCACAGGACTGTTCAAGCTTCCCTTGTTTCTTCTTCCAATAAAAAATTATTGCTGTACCAACATTCATTTCTGTTGCCAGTTTAGATACATTCTTACCATTGTCTATATATTTCAAAGCACTCAGTCTTTCTTTGAGAGTTAACATTGTATGTTTGTTTTTACTCATAACAAAATAAGTACACCACTACACCTGAATGAATACAACTGTTACAAGTGCTTTCCGAGTCAACTGGTAGTGCACTGACCCCAGACACTACAGAGGTCTCAACAGTGCACAACAAAAAGGCAGGGAGTGAGAGTGAGCCATTGTTCCCAGACTTGTTCCCATTTCATACCATCATGTACCTACTTATCTGCTTGGTATACTTCATTCTCAACTCGTCACCGTAATTTGGCTAATGCTAATCTTAACAAATCGGTAATCTGAACAAGGTCTGGTCCCAATTAGTTTGGATTAATGGGACTCTACTATATGTGGGAACTTACACATATATATTTGGTTGTAGTATTTATACTTTGCATTATATATATGTTGTGGAACACTAGTAAAGCCTGTGAGAATATTTCACAAGTTTTTTCAAATTGACATCAGTGGAAGAAAATGGCTGATCCACATTCCTAAAGTATGGTAGTGAAAGAACTCCCCCCTCCCCTTCCCCCCTCCCCCTCCCCCCTCCCCCTCCCCCCGTCTCTCTCTATCTCTCTCTCTCTCTCTCTCTCATTTGATCTCAAGTACAGTATTAGTATCATTTATTCTCTGGTAGAGCTTTTCCCCTTTCCTTTGTGTGCAGTTGCAATGTGTTAATCTGGTCTTTTTTCCTCCCCTTAATGATCTCTCCTTTTTGGCCACACTCCTCTTTCTTTTTGTTATTGAGGGAGGTGTGAGTTGGTTGTTGTCAATGCACCCTACGTTATTATCGATTTGCCAACGCATCTGTATTATTCTGCTTTATTCACAATACTTTTGCTCCAAACATAAATGTGTTTTTGCATTATCCATTATGTCTCTTCCTATCATGAAGTTTGTCATTTGGTTTTCACTCATAACGTTAATGCTCTTACATCTGCCCATCTCTTCAGTGTTGGTACCTGTGCTGCTTCCTATGTTGCAAAAATGTTTTCTGATGTGGGGAAAATTTTGCAATTGAAGTTGAGTGGTTAGTACTACTCAGTGATAATTCATACAGAATGTGTATGCCAACAGACTGAAATTTTTCATTATTTTTAAAAGAATTTTTTATGGGAGATATAACTAAAAAATATGTATTCCTTAATCAGTAACAGACGTGCCATCCTTTACTGTGTCTTGTTTTTCAAAGTTTCTTGATTTCATTTCTAAATTTATCAGTAACAGTCTTTTGTTTTCTTTGGGGTGTGGTTGGTACACTAACCTACATTAACAACATATTTATAGTGTTGAATCAATGAAATATTTTGTTTGCACGTGACAATATGCTATTTATTTGTACATAAGAGAGAGTCAATAAGTATCAAATAAATACATTCAAAGAGCTATTTAATCATCATTTCATTTCTTAAGTGTTAATGAACAACACAAAATAATGATTCCATTATAAATGCTCAGTACTGACAATTTACCCTTGTCATGTCTTAATCTGAAAAAGAAAGAAATAAGCTATAAAGTTGACTGAGGCATTTCCATATTTTTAGAATTACAAAAACTGTTTTTTAATGTTGCAATTTAGTTGTTTTTTTGGCTAAAAATTATTTTATTTTTCTATTCTTTTCTATTGTCCCTTTTTCTTTTGCAATAGAGGAAACACATTTTTTGTAGTTAGTTATGGTTTTGTTGTTTAATAATTTCTTTGGAAAAAATGTTTAGTTTTTGTATCACCACTGTATTTTAATTTTCAATAAAATGTTAATAGTGAAACAGTGGGTTATTATTTCTAACACCTTTTAATTATGTTCTATCATTTGTAGTATACTGTAGTCATTTAGTTCCTCTCACAACTAAATTAACAGTAATTCACATTGACTACCAGATTCTAATTTGCACCAAAAAATTTAATCTTATTTTTGCTTCAAAGATAAGAGGGAAAGAATGTGAGAAGTACATGTAATTAAGACTTTAATGAAAGACTGGTGTTTATAGTAATCCTGTGCTACTGTATAGCCTTGTGAAAGAATTAAATTGAGTATTTATTTGAAAGCTGTATAATTATTTCCTTAGGAACTATGATACTGTCTTTTGCAAAGGTTACTGAATGCAAGTTATAAATTGTTTATGAAATTCCAAGATTGATTTAAAATTCTGTGAAGAGAGCTAGGAACCTTGAAGTGTAGTACTCAACTGTGTAACAAAAGATATCAAAATACTGTGTTGTTGCTCTATTGGATTTTTAAGATATTTCTTCAGGAGCCTTAATGTGCTCTTTATTATTGAGGAGTTAAAGCTAATGAACTACGTAATATTTTCCATACTCTTTGTATCTTAGGGAATTCTGTTAATGATGATGTATAGTTACTCAAAAATGACAATACTTTATTGCTGGTGTTGTCGTCATTGGAATGGCTGTCACAAGCCAAGATAGTGGAAAAGAAAGGCAGTGTTGCACTTCAACACCTACTGCGTTACTTTATTTCTAGTTTATCATTAATTGGTAAGTGCTGATAGTTAATCTCATCCCATATGTGCTGACTGTGTTAGTGGTTATTGGCCATCTTGGTTCGTTTAGGCAACTTACTGAATTGGCCAATACAGCTATTGTCACTCAGTGACAGACACCTTGTTCACAATGTGCTGTCCCTCCTCAAGTGGCTCACGACTTTTGTGACTTGGGAACCCTGGGATTCTTTTCCAGCGCTGTGTGATCCCCTTCCTCCCCATCTTCATTCGTTCTCCTCCCACCTTATTACTCTCCTAAACACCAAGCTAGAACTCTGAAGACCACTAGAGCAACACTTGCTCTTCGGAACTAGGGCATGTGCAATGCTCTGTTCTTGGACTTTAAATTGTTTGGGCCGGGTAATGCTATTGTTCCTCATTGTCCAAGTGGGTTATTTAGATTACAAAAAGCTCTTAATAGTCTCATTGTCATTTATGTACCATATTCAGAAATGTGTGTCAGTGGATCACATTTATCATAGCGTGGAATACTGATTTTTATTGGTTAAAAATTGAACTACTGTACTGGAAAGGCCTTTGTTAACTGTTAACATTAACAAATATTCATATAGTGTTAGGCACAAAAAGCTGACTAAAACCAGAAGTGGGGGGACAAAACTGCAGTTTTATATTATAAAAGGGATATAAATTGCTACAATGTGATACTCTAGTAAGGAAATTGATCAGTTTGTGGAGGGTATTACAAATACCACCTGTGAAAGAGTTAAAAAATTGATAATATGTTAACTGGCTCAGGCGCTAACTATCGAAGAGGGAAACGGGCTGTTTGATTGTTACTGCAACAGTGACCATGGTTGCTATAATTACTGTTAGAAACCGTATCAAAGTTTTTCTCATTAATTATAACAGGAAATGGTTGACATTTGAGCAATTAACATCAGTCCTAAAGTCAAGAACAGAAAATACGGAATATCAATTGATAGTGCAGCTCTGTAGCACAGTGGTAGAGTGCAAGACTACAAATCCAAATGTCGCGGGTATGATCCCCGCCAGGTCCTAGGATTTTTATCTGTCACTTTCCACTTCTTTCACCTCTGGCAGTGTTGCTGATGTGAAAAATAATGAGTAGCACCGTGGTTCAGATCCCACGTTAAACTGTAGGTATCCCTATAACTGACTGAATAAGACAGTTCGAAGGTCAGAGGAAGGCAGCGGCATACCACCTCCAGACAGGATCATGCTTAGTAAAGCACTGTGGTGTTCAAACCAATCTTCAAATTGTTTACTGCTTTTAACATTCCCTGAGCTAGATTGTGATTCAGGAGTCTCATTTAATAGTTTCTGTGCAAGTAACATAGTCAATTACATATTTAGAGGAAGCCATAACCTTATTGACTAGATGTTAGAAATTAGAAAAGTGATACAATATTGTAGAGGCTGTTTACAATTATCACTCTTTATCACTAAATATAGATATTGAGACAAATGATCAGACAATCTACTAAAATACGAGGTGTGTTTTTTAAGTAAGTACTGTTTTGGAATTAAAAAAAGACGTACTAAGATCTCAATGATTTTATGCGCACTGGGTACCTACATCTGTTGTCTGTGCACTGACACCATTACAGTCCGATTCGTCCTTGTTTACGTTGTGTACTGAGTGTTTAATTAAGATGCCTTCGATAATCGTGAGTCCCGACGACTGTGAAGATTTCTTAGTGCTAAAGGCCTAAAAGCGATCGATATTCATTGTGAGATCTGTGCAGTTTACGGAGAAAACATTATTAGTGATGGAATGGTAAGGAAGCCGGTGAGAGCATTTAAAGATGACCGTAAAAATGTGCATGAGTAACAATGGAATGGGCGTCCTTCAGTTTTTAATGAATGTTTCGTGCAGGAAGTGGACAATAAAGTGAAAGAAAACAGACACTTTAGGAAAGTCATACCCGCAAGGAGGAAATCATAAGGTTTCTTTTAGAGTTTTGTATGGCATTGTGACTGAGCAAGATGATGACGAAATCAAAACAGTTGTGATGCAATGGGTAACAAGTCAGGCGGCAGACTTCTATGAGAAGGGTATTCAAAAACTGGTACAACATATTGACAAATGCCTCAATATTGACGAAAATTATGTAGAAAAGTAGATTAAGGTACAGGCTTTCATGTAAAAATAAAATTATTGAGATATCTTAGCACATCTTTTTTAAATTTCAAATCGGTACTTTAAAAACATGCCTTGTAGTTGAATGTAGCAAACTGAATCTTGTGGGATGGTTGGAAGATTCTGTATATTATTGTCCAAAAGAAATCAATGTGTGTGTCTCAAACAAAGATTTTTGGGATGCTAGAATGTTCTGTTTATCAACAACATTCAAAAGAAAGTGATCTGTCCAGCATGGTTCAGTATGCCTTGACTTCTGGAACACATCCAGTAAATTTCTGAACTTCATCTAGTACAGTAATAAAATACTTATGCAATATTGGACCAACATTGTAATTCAGTTGAATAAACTCTAGGACACAGAACTCTGCACACCATTCTTAATGGAAGGAAATAATAGGTGTGAAAGTAGCTTGAGGTGTTCCCCAAGGGACTGCTCTGTTTTCAACAGTATACATACGTGAGTGTTTAGTTAATGTAGATTGTCATAAAATGGTGTTGTATACAGTGAATATGCAGTGCATGACAATTTTATTAAATTGCCTGTAAGACTTGATGCATGGACTGACATTTTACCCTCCACATAAAACAAATGACAGAAATTGTATGTAAGAAGCAAAAATGACCAATTATCCCATTATTATTTAATTACGCAGCTGGTGATCTATCCTGGTAGTGTCTGTATGGGAGTCATGACTGTAACTGTGTCAAGTGAGATGTACACACAAAACTAGTTTTAAGAAAGTCAAAGTTCTAAAACATTCTCTCTCTCTCTCTCTCTCTCTCTCTCTCTCTCTCTCTCTCTCTCTCTCTCTCTCTCTCTCTCTCTCACACACACACACACACACACACACACACACACACACACACACACACCAGGAAGGAATTTTGTACATTTCTTCACAATTGCCTTCTCAGAAAATGTGAATTTACAGAATACTGCTCTAAATTGCTTATTTAGTGCGAAAGAATGATTGTCAATAATGAAAGATAGATAAAAACTCGCTGTAAAGACTATTGTTGAGCTGCAGACAGGGACATAAAATAAACAATTGCATTCACACGGCTCCAGAGAGCGGTGGAGTGGCCAGAGATGGTAGTCATGTGTGCTTCAGTTATGTCTGAGTGATTGTGTATCATTTCATTTTCTGATGAAGTCCATGCTTGAAAATTTTAGTGAATGTGATTGTTTATTTCATGCCCATGTGCAGCTCATGATCATCTTTACAGAGAGTTATTATGTGTCCTATATTCTTGATATACCAACTTGGACTTCCCATTGTTAGAAAAATAATCATTGCATAGATGTCTTCATGTAGTGGAATAATAGTCTAATATTTCTTTGCTGTTCATGTGGGGGTTGTACATAGAGGACTTATATGTTCCTAGGTTCCTTACTGAATACTTGTTCTTGTAATTATGTAAATAAGCTTTCGGAAGCTAGATAGTTGCTATCTTCAGATGTCTGCCTGTTCAGGTTTTTCAATGTTTCTGTAGAATCAAAAATACCTGTTATCTTTAATGGTGCACTTCATGGTATACATTCAATAACCACTTCAGTACTATTTAATAATAGTGCTACACGCCCACCCAGTATAATACAATGGGTCACATTATTGTTTTCCAAACAATTTTCTAGTGACCAACTACATTTTGCTAGTATCCATCAAGAAACCAGTCTTCCAACCTCTTTGCTTACAACTTACTAGTCAGTGTGTTAGTTCCATTCAATATATTACTAATCACTACACCCATGTATTTGTATGAATTGACTGATTCAAATTGTGACACTTGGTTATTGTAACCATATGATATTTCTTTTCTGTACTTTGTGAGGTAACCAGTTTAACGTTACTTAACTTCGAAAGCAAGTGACCAATCTCTGCATGTTTGAGGCCTCTATGAACATTGTGTACCAGACGATGACACATATGAACAACAAGGTTACTGACACACTTTCCTGAAGTACATGTGAAGTTACTTCAACTATCCATCAGAGATAAAATACTACTTCCTCCCTATCAAGAAATTCAGTTTTGTCAAAAATTCATTGATATCCCATAAAATTTTATGTTCTTTAGTGTGAATTTGTATGGAACTGAGATAAATGCTATTCAAGAATGAAGATAACTTTTAGTTGACAGCATTTATTCGTAGCTTTCAGAATGTCATTGAAAACAAAATGCAAGATGGGATCTGCTTGACAAATATTTTTGGAATCCATACTAAAGAGCATTTTATATGTTCTAATATTCTGTAGCATGTGAATGTCATTGAAGTTGGACAGATAATTTGTAGATTACTTCTGGTAGCCTTCTTGTAGGTGTATGTGACTTATTCGCTCTTCCAATTTCTCGGCACAGTATACTGTTTAACAGATCTATGAATGATGAAAGAGGGTTAAAAGAGGGGCACTCAGATGCTTCTTTCATAAAGAATCTGATAGGTATTCTGTTCGGCCATGTGACCATGCTCAGTTTCAGTGATTTCAACTGACCCTCTACACCACAGATGATAATATCTGCAACACAAATGTAAGCACTAATTTGAGAATTGAATCTGAACATTACCCCTAGGTCTTTCTATGTAAAGTATCATTTGGTTGATACCTGCTCACCTATGAAAACAACATTTAAATGTGGTAGGATGTGGAAATTCAGTGTTAATCTTGGGTGAACTGAGAGTGAAAGTTCTCATTATTAAATGTTTTCCATGTGTTTGTTAATTCTTAGTAGCTAAAAATTATGATGTAGCAGTTGTTGCAGTTACTACACTTTTGTAACAGATACTGTTGCTGAAAATGTATTGAGCCTTTTCTGTTTTTATTATTTTTTGTAGCCTAGAATTTGTGATGGAATGTTAGGTTAAACATCTGATGACTTGAATGTTGCCAGCCAAATGGATTTCTTTGCTTTCTTGTGCATTATGTTGTATTACACTCTTGTATGTGTTTCAAAGACATTTTATTAGATCAGTGTAATATGTGTGGGAATTTGATTTTATTCTTGGTACAATAATCGGTGTTCCAAAGAGATTAATCCATTTTTCATTCTTAAGTATCTGGTTTAAGGGGTTGCTGACAGGGCTCTTTCTGTCACTTATTCACTTGTATTTATTAGTCAAGTTGCCAATAACACTGCAGCAAAAGGCATTTTCCATTTTCCATTTAATAGTTAAAACTGTGTGGTACGATGACACTGTACCTCTCACATTTCAAAAGTGTTGATGGTACTAGCTGTTTCTGAAGAGTGGTTGTTTATGTTAAAGAAAATTCAAGGGTCACCTCCTTGGGCATGTTCTAAATGTTGAATGTATTCAACAGTATTTGTACCTAGCCCATAGAAATATCTCATTATATCACATGAGAGTTAAGTTTTCTGGCAGTGTTTGTTTATGTAAATATATGGGGTTCAGTTGTCAAAAACTGTTCATGGTGGTAAGAAATAACAAGGTGTGGTTGTGGAGGTACAATTTTCTTTTAGAGATAAAGTTGAAAAGTGAACCACTAGAACATACATTTTGGAGTGCTAATATACCGGTAGCTGTATGTAAGTGTGTTATTTAACATTGAGCTACTTCCACCATATACTGGCCATCTAAAGTGACCTGATCTCATGGTATGCTATCCCTGCCCCCCCCCCCTTTTTTTTAGCACTTTGAAAGACTCACCTTATGTGCTTACCCCTCACAACTGATTTGGGTGAGCTGTGAGAGCTTAGTAAATGCAATGGCTGTAGACAGGCTCTCAGAAGTATGAGAATAGGTTGACATCATCTGGGTGTTTTTTGTTCACCCAGTGGAGCGCATATTGAACATTGGTTGAAAGGTAACCAACAACTGTGAACATCACACACTATTTTTACTCTTCAAATTACAGGAAAATGTCCTTCAGGAAGAAATAGCAAAGAATTGCTAAAGCATCCTAGCAGGGCAAACCTGTATATATACATCCAGTACCTATATGATTTAAATATGCTTTGCATGTGATTGCCTTAAAAGTTTTTTTTTTTTTTTTTTACAAAATACTGAATATCACAAATTTTGATTACATTGATTGAAACTGAGAATGACATGTAATACTAAAATCATAATATAATGAGGATAGTGTACAACTCACTGCAATGACTATCCTCATTATATTGTTGAATTCCAACCTGGACTTTCCAGTATCAGATTAAAATCATAATGTGTCTGTTAAAATCAAAATGAAACAGTTGCTTTGAAGGATTCGCAATGAGATTTAAAACAGTACCAGAAAGATTAAGGAATCCCAAAGCTTCATTCTTGGCCTTCATTTGGTGCAATAGAGAATGTGAGAAACTCTTGCAAGTTTTATCAGAAACGATGCCATTTGAAATGTCTTGTTAAGGATATATGCCAAATGTGTGAGGAAAAAATTGTTTATATACATGTGGTGCCAGATCTGAAAGAACAGAAGTCACTTTTGATCCTGCAGTTGTTATTGTTTCATTTTCACACAATACATGACATCATCTGCAAATGGGCAAAGCTGAAAATGTGTACCCAGCCGGGATTCGAACCCAGGTGGTGTAGGGGTCAGCACAACTGGCTAGAAAGCAGGAGACCTGGGTTGGAATCCCGGCTGGGTGCACATTTTCAGCTTTGCCCATTCACAGTTGATGTCATATATTGTGTGAATATGAAAAAAATGGTTTGTTTGGAGTAATGGACAGGTTTTAAAAGTTCTAGTTAAATAATGAAATTCTATTGCAGAGAAACAGACAGTGTGTTACAGAGCTGATAAAATGTTAAGGTTGAAGGAACCATAGAAGCTCATTTAGTCTGTCACTTGATGATTGCCACTTACCTTCTCTTAATCCCACTTAATTTACACCAGAAGAAAGGGGGAAAACACCTGTTACAGGAATACTAGAACTCGGAAAGCTGTTTGTGACGATATTATTCTAGAAGTGGAATGTATAGTTCAAACTGTTAATGTTTATCTATTCCAGAGTACATAATGCATAGTACCAACATGGAAATGTTGACAAAGTATTTGAGTTTTTATTCAAAATTTGTGACTTAGAAGAGAAAGAGGTTTCACTTTTAATCGATCATCTTTGGGCATAATATCACAATCTGCACCTGTACTATACGCACATCTTGATTCTGCTTGTACTGGGTTAAAAAAAAGTGTATTTATTGTTACTTAACAACTGACCTTGAAACACCCACTGTATCTTGTGGTGTTACTGCTGGTGTAATTTTTTTTCTGTTTTGTAGCATTTATTACACGTAAAATTATGGTTTATTTAATGCTAATTTCACAACAGTTTGGGGTAGAATAGTTTCTCAATTCCAGAAGCTAGAGATTTACTGCACAGTGGAAGTATACTACATAAAACAAAACAATGTTCTATCCTGATAAGTGGTAAATTTGATCAAATAACACATTTCACCAGTAGTGACACTCTTTAATTGTGGAAGAATAATTGGACGGTGTTATCAATTGACCTTGTTGTTTTTTTTTTTAGATTTTTATAGCAGGTTGTGTATGGAGGTGTGAACTGTCTATAAAAAATTGTTTGACATAAGTAAGGTTGATTTGTTGAGAGGAAGTTCATTTGAACCAAGTGCCAAACACTCCACCTCTATTATTGTATTTTGCATCAACTGACTAACAGCCCCATCTTGCGACTTTGTTTTGCATCAGTTGGCTATGCGACATGTGGTGGACAGAATAGAAACATCAATATGGTTCTAATGCTAAAAGCAGTTTTAGAACAGCATCCTATATTCCACACAATAAGACAGAGGTTTCATAGTTTCCGCCCGAGTGACAGCAATTTCAGAGACATAGAATGCACTCTCAAACTGCATGAGAGACTTTATACACTAGATGATTACATGAATATCATGAAAAAGTGCCGCAAACAAAACTCTCTTACAGTCCTTAGAATGAAGGTTGAAGATTTCAAGAGTACTTCAAATATAGAAAAAAATGATAGTAAATCACTGCCAGAACAAGAAAATAAACTGGTTGATGATGAGAGAGCAAGGCCTGTTTAAAGACAAACCATTCAATATAGTGTTCAAAACTGACTTTCATGATGAGCCATTTGAAGTTGACATTAGGAAGAAATCAGCAGGTCAACCACCTTGAATGCAGAACAAAAATAACTTTCATGCCCTGTTGACACCTCTATGGCCAAATGGGAAGCCAATTTCTGAAGCCAAGCTAAAAGATATTCAATCTCTAATGTACCTCATTCCGAAGGACACACAAGATTTTTACCACAAACTTATCAGCCACCCTGATTTCGAAGATGACAATGATGGGTTCGAATGCTCACAGCTTGATTTTATTATTGCTAATGAAATATCCGAATAAAAAATGTGTATTGCTTTTCTTTACATTAAATGTCTGCAATAATTTTGTAATGTTGTGATAGGTGTCAAGCACTGACATATTCAAATGACGTATGAAACTGTTCAGAAGGAATGTTAGTACCTATGTTCGTACATCAGTAAAATACATTGTATTTTGTGAAAGAATAATGTCACTACACCCTCCTCTAATTTGCATAACTTGACTAAGACACATTTCACCTTTTAGTCAGTTAATCCAAAATGCAGAAATGAAAATTACATATAAAAGCAGCACATGATCAAGCGCCATTTTTGTATAAATAATGAGTTTCGGTGCATTTTATATGTTTTTAAGATATGAGCATGTAAATTTAATTCAGATTTATTACCTTACTGCGTCAAACCCTATTTTTGGTGTAGCCGCTAAATTTATATTAACACTTTCACATTTTCATTAATATATCGACATCCAGTTTTGGCGCTTGGTCAATTGATGCATAACACTGTCCAGTTGAGCTTGCATTGTAATGATGAATAATGTTTCTGGTACATGGTCACAAAATTGGTGTAAGATTTTGTGTCCCTTGTAAAATATTCAGACAGATTTTGTTTGTTGCTGTGAATCTCATTAACAATAACAATCATCTAGTCAAAATTGGAATACACACAATTTGAAATTATGAAATCACTTGTTATTTTTTATTGATGAACATCCTTCATGCCTTTTTCTCTCTCAGCGTATGAGCACATTTATTGTATTTAGGGAAACCTTCTCCCCCCCCCCCCACACGCGCACACACAGACAAATGTTAAAATCTGTATTTATTCAAAATATATACTGTTGTCAAATTAAGGTAGAAAGAAATTTATGATGTTAGTTGGTAGCAAGCATTGAATTAAATCAAATAAATGTATCTACACACTACTGTCATAGTTCTCCTGCCTATTGTCACTTATTACTCATGGCATTTTGGCAATTCCCATGAGGAGGTTGGATCTGGTGTGTCTTCTACACCAAATAAGGGGTCATTGGCTGTCTTCGACTCACTTCTTTCAGACATGATGCATTGATCTTATGTGATTGCATTGTAAGCAGGATGACCTGGGTTTGAATCCTGGCTTGGCACAAATTTTCAACTTTCACCATTGATTTATTTCAATGTCCACTGGCAGCTAGCATCATAAATTACTTTGTATCTTGATTGATAATAGCTGCAAGTTCCAAATGGTATCCAAAAGACCAGACCAAATACTGCACCACACACACACACACACACACACACACACACACACACACACACACACACACAATTAACAAGTCAGTCCACATTGTATAAGCATGGTTGTGAGTGGTGTATGACTGGTGGGATTCTTAGCTCCATGTCAAATTTGGCACTGAATTGTTTTTTATGCTACAGAAAGGAGAGAGTCAGAATGTAAGGGTACTTTACTTACATGTATCAGATTATATAATAGATGAATATTACTTACCAGGCGAAGGAGCACAGAAAGTGATAGTAGCACAAATAAATTCACACACACACAAGTTGGACCAACTTCTTTGCTTTCTACAGTATGTCTGCCTAGGTCTAGGTGTGCTTGCGTTTGTGTGTGTGTGTGTGTGTATTGGTTTACCCTCTTTCCCCCCCCCCCCCTCCCCCCCAAGGTAAGTCTTTCCTGTCCCGTGATTGGAATGACTCACCCACTCCCTTAAAACCCTCATAATTTCCTTTTCCCTCTCCTTCCCTTCTGCCCGAAGAAGCAGCTAGGCTGCGAAAGCTAGCATTTGTGTGTGTGTGTGTGTGTGTGTGTGTGAGAGAGAGAGAGAGAGAGAGAGAGAGAGAGAGAGAGAGAGAGAGAGATAATTTATTAATTTATTTGTGCTACTATCACTTCCTGTGCTCCTTCGCCTGGTAAGTAATCTTCATCTATTATATATATCCTGCTAGGAATTTCTCCTCTATAATATTCGTATCATAGATTGTATCATGTGTGATTTTTATTTCTGAAGGGAGAATAAGCGCTCTGAATGAAGGAAAGATACAAGCCTTAATTTCTTAAATCCTCTCAAACATTTGCATAATTATCTCTTTTTTGTTTTGTTTCCTGTTGTAGTTCTATATTGTTTTGTTTTAATGTAATTTTGGTATGTTATACTTTTGTGATTACATGTAGTTACCATGTTTTGAAACTGCATAAACCTTTTTTTTTTGTCTGATTTTTAAACTTTTCCTGTGTTGTAATCACTTGAACAATTTTATATTTTTTAAATTATGTCTTGTTTTGTATATATGTTGTGTTGTCACTTTTTAGTAACACATAACTACAGGATATGCATCTCTCTATTTACATATTGTGTTACTCCTGTTTATGCTGTATGTTTACAAAGTAGTATAAGAATGCTATCTGAAACTCATAGAAATGTAAAATCAAGCTGTGTAAAATCTGAGATGGTAAAGCAATATGGATAAAGATAGATTGCTACTCAACACACAAAGGATGCAGTGAGTAGTGGAAGACAAATGTGTGTGTACGAAATGAAGGCACATCAAACCAGAAATCACAAATATAACCAATATCAAAAGCATAACCTGACCATGGATGATAAATCAATACCCACAACATCTAGCAACCGCAGTTGAGAAATTACCAAAAAAAAAAAAAAAAAAAAGTGATATTCTCCAATTTTGACACAAACATGTTAACTTCTGTTATCATATAGCTTGAAAATGCTTCAGTATTTCTTTATTTTTCAAATTTTGAGTTAGAAACCAAAAACCAATTTTCCAAATTTCAGATTATATCCTTAGTGTTTGGGCTCTGCGATAGTTTTGAACATTTCTCAACTTCTAGTTGCATACACTATTCAGCATCTACAGATGGTTATATATAAGAAAAAAATTTAACTTTAGAAATAATGATCCATTGGAACTCACATTTTGTACATTAGTGCTTGTTAATGAAAACAGTGTGTTCAAATTTCAACTTCAAATAGTTATAAATATTTTTGGTGACAATATTTGAGTCTGTATACTTCTATGAGTTACTGAAAAATAAAAGTAAACTTAATCTTTTTAAAAGATTAAAAGCAAAATGCTGGAGTTTGACATATTGTTTTGGTTGCTGGAGTCATCAACTTTTCAGTTTGAATTTAAAAAATTTCTGATGTCACTTTAGTCTGGTGTTATACATTTATCTAACAAGGAGATCTTACAGACTGTCCTGTTTAAGATTTTTATAATACATACAACATTTAAGTCAGTGAATAATCATAAATTTCCTAAATCAGTGTGGTATCAGTATCAAAAAACTCACTCTGCACTCTGCTAAGTGCCAACTAACTTGATATAAATAACTGTCATTGGTATCTAACAATGGAATGGTCAGACTTGTCATGTAGAAACCTGTGGTGCTATTTTTACCACTGTGAGTTAAATTGAAGGAAGTCTGTATGCAGACTGTTAGCTGCTGACATAACCTGGAAGTCTGTAAAAACTTTAGTGAAGTATGACATTGTCGCATGGTTTTTGTGCTTATAATTGCCTGTTGTACAACCCTGATCTCTCTCACTACATTTACCAACTCCATCTAGGGACAAGGTGGCATTAGCTACATGCCGCTCTCCTGACACAGCAGTGAGAGAGCTGATTCGCCCAGTGAAAGTGATCGTACAATAATTAATAAATACGATAATAGTGAATTCATTGACAAATGTAGCTGATATGTTATCTACAACATTCTTTCCAAATGTCTATGAAATAGACACAGATACCTATATGGTTTAGAACACGTCAAACTTTTATTTCTTGTAATTAGCACAAAAATGTGAAATATTGATACAATGTTTTCAAAACGTAGGATTTTTGTGCACCAAGAACATACAAGCAAAGACGACATATGACAGCCCTGCGAATCATAGGCATTGTTGGACGTCCTTAGACAAAACTCGGCTGGTGTTAGGAAGGAATCAGGCCTAATTTCAGTATATTTTGAGGCATGCCACGCATATTTAATCACATTTTGAAACCATGGGGAGGAAAAATGGTAATGTACGACTGATTGCAACTTGAGAATATTGTCACAGTGATAGACAGGAAACTGCAGTGATTTGCACACAATGATTTTGTGTTTTCTGTAAAATGCCTTCCAATGGCAGAAAAATTCTCTGTCTAATGGTTGTATTACGTTCGCCATGCCTGGTGGAATCTGAAGTATCTTTACTTCTTTGTCAGGGTGAGCTCGAAATACAGCTTATAATGAATCTGAACTTTTATGACCTGACCACGAATCTAGAAGGAGAAGAGATTTGTTCCCACAGAACGGAAGAAAAGCATGATGCATGAAAAGTGTAACTTTATCATTTCCCATTTTTCCAGACTTTGATGCGTCTACCACAAGATTGTCAGCGTAGAACTTTGTTTGTTTGACACGTGGTCCAAAATGTCGAGTTGGTTCTTGAAGACACACATATAGTTTAGGCAGCAATGAACCATCCAGACTAATTACGGGCATTATAGTGTATGAATAGGTGAGTGCAGTCGTGGACTGTGCAAGTACCTCAATATGTTTTTCCCATTTTGAAAATCTGACTGATCTGCAGTGTAAACTTAAGATTCACTAAATCTGGTGATCTTATTTTTTGCAGTCAAAAGAAAAGCTTCTATCATTTTCTGTTTCTTTGTACAAATTTTGTTATTTTTCATGCCAAAATTTTATGTGATCCTTTGAAGCGATTAATCCAACTTTGAGAAGCTGTAAATTCTTTAGCACCTATCACGTTGGCAATCTCTAATGCCCAATCGCACAAAGTTGTGTCGCTGATACTCAATGACTGTTGTCTGGTATCAGCAAATTGCTCAAAAAGTCGCGCATTTCTCTCCATCACAATTTCCAGTAGACTCTTATGTCATCCAGCAACTTCCTTTTTCCATGTATACAATTCACGTTCAGAACGGACAAAGCGATACCTATTTTGAACAGTACTGACTCTTAGGCAATTCTTACCACTTTCGTTCAACCAATACTTCACCACTTTTTCTTTGTCTGATAATGTAATTGTAGTTGTTGGTGTTGCTTTCAGAGATAATTGAAGATGGTACGTGGCACTATCACTCAAAGAGTCTTCATGTGTGCAACTTTCTTCCATTTCTTTGCCGTCTGTAGATTCACAGTCTACAATAACGAGTGTTTCAGTCTTTTCTAGCCACATGTCTGCACTATTTACATGCTTATTTAGAAGTTTAACTACCATGTCACACATCACAGAGTCTTCATCCATGTATCTGTTGATTGTTTTATTTGGCGTCTGTGATATATCTCCATGGCAAGCAGCAAAACATTTACAGAGTTTGCCATCACCTGTGAGGGGTAGATTGAATGTTCACCGTAAAGCGGCTTGCGGAATATAGATGTAGATGTACAGAATATCTTTCACATCTCTAACCAGTTGCAGGACGGTGTGTTTCGAAATACATACCAGAAATGAAAAGTAAGTGCATGCCACAGAAACGAATATTCGTTTCCCCCTTTCCACCAAAACTGTGCAACGATATTCCTATTTAGTGAAAGCCATGATAAGACGACCGCACCTCCTGACCATGCGCACAACACTCGCCATTTCCAGGGGTGGCCAGCCATTACCGCAAGTGCCAAGCAGGAAAAACAGCCATTTCGTGATTTTTTTTAATTTTTTTATTTTTTATTTATTTATTATTTTTTTATTATTTTAGGTGACTTCCGGGTCATGTCAGCAACTAACATTCTGCATACAGACTTCCTTCAGTGTTAACTAACAGTGCCTAAAAAATCAATACATGTTTCGGCATAAGTCTGACCATTCCCTTGTAAGTGTATAGTGTAGAAACGTTGTTGTAAATGTGCTTTGTTGGTATCTTACCAGTAGCAACATACTTATTAACAAATAATAATGTTAATTAACATGTTGCCTGCTGTTTGGAAGCGGTCAACCACAGCAGTATCATGTGCCTGATGTCATGTGGCCCATGGTAATCACAGCAGAGACTTGGTGCTTAATGTCATGTGCCGGGCCTAGTCCGGTAAAGAAACATCCATCACAAAGCCTGTGGCAGTCAACGTTTAACAAATACCAAATTTTTTTTAAATAAAAATATGGATGTTAAATTACTGATTGTGTGAAAATAAATTAAAATTTGATTAAAACTAGCAGAAAAATAGCAGGAAAAAACTAAAACTGAAGAATAATAATGTATGTATCCCAAAAAAGACAACACACAAGTAAGAGATTGCCCATAATTGAATAAATTTGTGCATCTCTACTTGCCACATGTGAACTTCATTATAAACTTTGAAATGTGAAGATCATTATAATTACCAAGTGGGTAAAAAATTCTGCTGTTCATTACTGGAAATCATAATTAGAGTTTATTAAAATTAATAGAGTTCGTTTAACTTACCCAAAGTGCAGACTCGTTGACACACAATAAAAACACATATGCAAAAAATCTTTTATAAAGCTTAGACCACAATATATATGAATTATTAAAGCAAGGCTAGTAGTTTCAACTGCATATTATCCGTTTTCAGTCCATTCAGTCATGAATTATCAGTAGAAACTTTTGGAGAGAGATGCATTTGTATTAGGCAGTATGGAAATATACCAAAGGTGTTGGGGGGGAAAATTTATAAATCAGGTTATAGATTATTGTCCTATTATAAGCAGATGAAAAATAAGCTGCCAGTTTAAAACATTTGCTCAGTCAGTCATTAAATAAAATACTAAAGCTGGTATCATAGGCCAACAAAGGTATGGGATTGTTCTAATTTTTTTATACTGTTGCATGAAGCCCATGGTTATGATACCAATTTGGTATTTTATGTAATGATCGACTAATCAAAAGTTTTAACAGATGCAAGTGATACCCCATTTTTCTTCTGTCTGTAGCAAGAGAGTGATTTATAACCTGTTTTTTATGTTTTATAACATATTTGCTACTGTCATTTACCACCTAATGTGAATGCATATCTAAACAAATATTTATTAATTTATGAGTAGTCTGATATACCATCAAAACTAATAACCACGTTTGTTATTTGTGTTCATTGCAGTCTACAATTTTTTTGTATAAATAAAAAATTAAAACTTTTAATTACCACAAGACAAACTTTGTTTGTTGTTGTCAGGTTGAACACATAATTTGTGAGACTGTATTTTTTGAAAGCATGATATATGTTAATAACAGGTAAAGTTAGACTACTGTGTTGCTGATGTCGTGTATGAATACAAGTTAGCTTCAATAGGGTTACTAAAAACAAAAATGTTTAAGCACTAATCTTCTTTCAACCTTGCTTAAAATGGGTGACAAATAAAGATCTTACAAACTAATCAATACAGTTTTGTGAGAATTTTCTTTGCTGTGCAATACAGGTCTTGGTGTACCTGCTTTTGCAAGACATTGGATAATTTTAGCAGGTACCAGACTTATGAGATACTGTCTTACTATTCTCTAACATCCTCATAATTAAATTTTAAAATACGTGGGGAGAATTATTATTTTGAAAGGGGGATGGCAGTAAAAATAAGAGAGGGCAGAATTGTTAGTTCTGTTGAATACAACAAAGAATGTTATTTGCAGCAGTTAATGACCATCATAAAAATATAGTTTCTTATGATATCTACGGGTTTTAGAAATGGCCACTACTACAACTACAAACACCTCAGCATTTAGCATCATGATAACAATGGCATCACAGGTGAAAGAAGGGGTCACTTTCAATTATATTGAGGGAACCCCCCTGCAGCTTTGATATGAAGAAATTTTGGCAAGTTAAAGAAAAATGCCATTTGCAGACAATGTAGGAGTAGAAAAAAAGCGTGAGGCATCATCCTTTACAAAAACATATATCTTAGTGTAGTTGATGCAATTGTCTAAATAGGGTAATGTATGATGCTCTACATGTTTGTGTAATTATGCATCTGTATGTACAACTTTTGTTATATATTTTCATTGTTTTAAAATGTCCATGACAATGGGTTGAAGAAGCTGTCAAGATGCTCTATTTTTGGCATTAATTTTCATTGTGAGGTCAGACACACACTGTCCTCACTAAAATATTACATGTAAGTGTTTGTAGTAACAGCTGTTACTACTATTCTAAGAATGTCATTACGTAGTTGGAGTTTAGTGTTTTTGTATAACCATATATGTTATTTGTTCTGCAGAAGATTATTATATTAAATATTGATATGGTAGAAGGAAAAGGTTACTATTAGATGATTATCTGATTTTTATAGTTAACATAGTGCTGTTGCCATCATCTGTCATTGTTGGACATTTGGCTTACCTAATACGTGCGTGGGTGCGCGCGCGGGTGTGTGTGTGTGTGTGTGTGTGTGTGTGTGTGTGTGTGTTTGTGTGTGTGTGTGTGTGTGTGTGTGTGTGTGTGTTGAACTTTAATTTCGTAATATTTTGAAAAGGATAGGTTGCTACTCACCTCAGAGACATCTGATGAGCCACAGAAAGGCACACACAACAGAATAAACAAAAAAATGAAGCTTTCGGCTGTTAAGCCTTCATCTGTCACTGTGTGTGTTTGTTTGTGTGTGTGTTTGTTTGTTTGTTTGTGTGTGTGTGTGTGTGTGTGTGTGTGTGTGTGTGTGTTCCATGTGGCAGATGAAGGCTTAACAGCCAATAGCCATTTTTTGTTAATTCTGTTGTGTGCCTTTCTGCATCTCATCGGACGTCTCTGTGGTGAGTAGCAACCTATCCTTCCCAAAATACTGTTGAATCCTTTAAGGTACCTACTTCCCATGTTTGACATTAAGTTCTTAGTAATATAAATTTGAAGTTCACTTGAAAAGTAATTAAAAATAAGTTATAACTAAGATAAAATTGACTTGTTATTGTTCACTTTCTCTTTAAGAAATCAGCTGAAGAAGAGAGAGAGAAGGCCAAAGAATTTCAGGTTGAAGCAGAGGCAAGAATTGCAGAACTTGAAAGTAAATGTGCAGATTTGCAGTCTGCTATGGACAGTGAGTAAAACATTCAGTATTATTGAACTTAGACTGAATGTTCTGCATTATTTTCTAGCAAATTGTCTGTGTATAGTATAATCATGTAGGTCAACTAAACACTTGTTTCTGTTCTACTCTACGCTTGATCAAAATATTCTATTGGACTGTTTCATTTTATTTTCCTATGACTTGTGTGGCATTTCATATACCTAACAGTTGGTTATTTTATATAACAGCAAAAATTATACATAAGCCTGTCCTCTTCCAGGTCTTGTCTCTTCAAAAATCCAACATTGTTGATGCTGTGTTTAATTACACAGAGTCTTATTCATCCTAAAGAGAAAATGACTTCTAAGTCTTGGTGGTGGGGACCAAGTTGTAAAAATCGAGAGAGGAAATATTTTTCATGATTGGAGTTACCACACTTTCCATTTGTGACCTCTCCCAATTACTTGAGATAAACGATGAGTCAGCTCCTCCTTATAATTGGAGTTGATTAGATTAGATGTACATTAGACTTTCTCTCACTTAAAAAATAACATTACCATCATGACTATCCGATCTTCTGTTTCACTAGATTGTACAATTAATGAAGATGTAATGATGTGAGTTGAAGAGGATTTTTTCTTTCTTTTTTTGGTACAGATCCATTAAAAGAATTTTTCCTAATTCACAATTCCTGGATTTCAATGTGTATTTTTATTAAATTAACCCTAAAGTTCAGAAAAAATTACTTCTCAATAAAATTCAGGCTCTAGTCATGACATTTGCATATAACACAATAAAACATTACATATTATGTATTTTTTTTTTAATTTTTATTTTTTTTATTTTTTATTTTTTTTTCTGAAGCACGTTCTAAATGTTGATACTTTGATGTAATCATCACCAGGAAGATCTGTTTGAAATGGAAACAATCACTTCATTTCCTGAACAGGAAAAGCAAGACAGCTGATAGACGAATTACCTTTGAACCTCACTTGAAGGGAATCATGAAACTTTTTCATCTCTTTCCATCACTGATTAATATTATTCAGCTGTAGCATTCTTCTGTCTCATCATCACTGTTGGCTAATTGACATGTAGGTCTGCATTAATACATCATTCTTGTGACCTTTCAATCTAAGTATCATTAATCTGCTACTTATGTATTCCTCTTGTTGTCATCCTTTTTCTCCCCTCCCCCTTTACCCCACATATGTCATCTCACCTCCCTTATTATAATATGAACTATATTGTTGTGCTCCATTTCATTTTAGTATTTTTATGTTTGCCAGATTTCAGGAAGGTGTGAACATTCTATGTAACAATCCTATTTCCTCCCTGCAGACATAGTTTCCATTATTGTAGTTATGAATCGCAGTGACTACCTGGCAGAAGGACTCTGCCAACACTCTGACTCTTCCGCCTACAAGTTGTGCCAGATTTCAATCCCTATTGAAATTATACAGTCCCTTCCAGAAGCTCTCTTTCAACCCATTTCCTTTCTCATCCCAACAGCATCCCATTCACCCACCTTCTACATGCTCCCCAAAATCCACAAACCAAACAATCTTGAATACCCGATCGTGGCTGGTTACTGTGCTGTTATTGAAAGAATGTCAGCCCTGAGTGACCAACACCTTCTACCAATTGTCCAAAATCTATTCTCCCATATCTAGGATTCCAACCACTTCCTGCACTGACTCTCCACCATCCCAACCCCTTTACCTTCTGGATCCTTATTTCTCACAGTGGATGCCACATCCCTATACACAAACATCCTTCTTGCCCATGGTGTTGCTGCTCTTGAACATTAAGTCTCCCAACGTCCCTCTGAATTCAATGCCGATATCTCATTCCTCAAAACCCTCACAATCTTTATCCTAACTACTACTTTTCCTTTGAGGGGAAAGTTTATCATCAAATCTGTGGCACAGACATGGGCACCCTCCTATGCCAACCTGTTTATGTTTATGGAGGAATCCTTCCTAGCATCTCTGGGCTGGTATTTTTCAAGATCTGAACTCAAGGCCAGGACACCTTACCTTCTTCCTTCAAAACCTCAACTCCTCCTTCCGCATCCACTTCACCTAGTATCCCTCAACCCACCATGCCACATTGCTGGATGTCAGCCTCCACCTCATTGATGGCTCCATCCACACTTCCGTCCATATTACACCTACCAACCACCAATAGTACCTACATTTTGACTATTGCCATCCCTTCCACATCAAAAACTGCCTCTCTTACAGCCTGCTCTTCTGTGGATGGTGTATCTGCAGTGATAAGAACTCCATTTCTCAGTATGCTGAGGGTCTGAAGGTCTTCACAGATATAAACTATCCCACATACCTTGTCCACATACAGATCTCCCATGTCACATCCCCAAACACCCAAAAACTTGCCTCTACCACCAGTAATCATTCACAGAGCACTCCCCTTCTCATCCAGTACTACCCAGGACTTGAACAACTAAATTATATGCTTCGCCAAGGGTTTGACTTCCTGTCCTCATTCCCAGAAGTGAGATCTATCCTGGCCTAGATCCTTCCCACCCCTCCTAAAGTGCTGTTCTGTTGCCCTCCCAACCTCCGTAACATCCTAGTCCATCCCTATGCCACTGCGAAACCCCCCCCCCAGGGGGCCCACAGTTCTTTTGTGGGTACGTGTGTGGCGCGCACGGGGCCCCGAGCCGGAGCAGCCTTTCTTCTGCCCCAGGCTGCTTCACTTTCCCTCCCGGTTTATGCCTTCGCCCGGAGACGGGCGTATTTCACGAGTTCAGGTGTTTTCTTGTTGTTGTTTCTCTTATTCCTTGGTTCCTTCCTTTCTTACCCTTTGTTTCTGTCTCTCTCTCCTTGTCCTCTCCTCGCCTTCTTCTCCTCATTAGTCTCCGCCTCGGCGTTTGAGACACCTTTCCTTCTTTCTCTTCACTTCCTCTATTCTTCTTCTTTCCTCCCTGTGCGTGTCTGAAGGCCGACCCACGCATTATCATGCGTAGCAGGTGACGGGGTAACGCGTAATTCCCCGCCCCGGGTAGACAAGTAGGGCACGTACGTACCCCCTGGTAAAGGCCAGGCCCAGGGAGGGGTGATTACCCGAGCTGGTACCTTCCGAACATGCCAATTGGTCCCTCCGTCAGTTCTCGGGAGGTGTGACCTGAGGTGTGAACAATCACCTAAGGCGGGTAAGCCCTCGGAGAGGGCCCCCACTAGGAAGGAGCGCGCCATCGGAGACGCCGGTAATCACGGGGGACACTTCCGCAATGACTTCCTTCTCTTCTTCACTGACACTGACCCAGAAACGTAAGATAGACTCGCCTCAGCAAAAGAAGACTCTGCCTAATTTGCCGAAATTTCTTGTTGTGTCGCGCACCGACGGAAAAGACTTCAATTCTGTCAATCCTTTCGTTATACAGAAAGGTGTTGATGCAATTGCTGGCCCTGTTAAAACCTGTTCGCGTCAGCGCAATGGCTCATTGTTGCTGGAAGTGGACAGTGCTTTCCAAGCCCAGAAACTTATCCGGACTACGTTATTGCACACGTTTCCAGTCAAAGTAGAAGCGCACCGCACACTCAACTCGTCACGTGGGGTAGTTTTTACGAGATCCCTTGACGGGTTGTCTGATGACGACATCCGGTCCTATATGTCCGATCAGGGTGTGACAGCCGTCCACAGGGTGATGAAAAAGGTAGATAACCAGCTGACACCGACTCGTACTGTGTTTTTGACATTCGACAGAGTTGACCTCCCGTCGAAGGTCAAAGCAGGGTACGAAGTTATCTCAGTCCGCCCTTATATTCCAAACCCAACGCGCTGCTACCAATGCCACAGGTACAACCATACCCGTGAACATTGCCCACATGCAGCAAAATGTGTCACTTGTGGTAGGGACGCCCATGAGGGGGATTGCCCACCTCCGTCCCCTCACTGCCTTAACTGCAACGGCGACCATGCGGCTTCCTCTCGCGACTGCCCTGTATATAAGGATGAAAAAATCATTCAGCAAATTCGGGTTACGGAGAAGGTATCGACATCTGCCGCTCGTAAGTTGTTGGCGAGTCGAAAGCCCACTGTCCTCCCAGCGGGTACATACAGTAAGGTACTCACCTCACCTCGACCTACCAAAGATTCCAGTACCCAGACATGTGATTTCACTTTCGCTGACACAGTTGTGCGATCCGCCAGCCCGAAGATTGCCCGTTCCACGTCCCCGCTTCCTCCTGCTGCTTCTAAGGTACAGTCTTCGTCCACATCTAGTAAACCGCGGGCACCTAAACAAGATGCCCGGACCTTGAAAAAGGAACCCGTCCGTGAGGATTTTCTGCGTTCTCAGGCTTCCCAACCGTCAACTGCCTCTTCCCGCCGTCACTCTTCCAGAAGAGCTGACAAGAAAAAGAGTTCCTCTCCTTCCCCGCCGAGGCGTGACCCATCTGTCACGCCGTCAAACAGTTGCCGGCCTCGGCCGTCTTCTGTTTCACCGGGACGCTGCGTTTGCCGGGCGCCCGGCCCTTTACCGGCGGTGGAAAATGCCCCTCCTGATCAACTCAGGGAGGTGGCAGGCACGTCGGTCGAACCTATGGACCACGACCCTTTGCCCCTGGACAGCGATAGCAGTGCTCCCTCGAAATCCGGTCCTCAGCGGCCGTCGAGGTGACCCCGCTCGCTACTTGGTTTTTATCCTTATTTCTTCTCTCATTTTTATCATGGCGCTCCTTCAATGGAACATTCGCGGCATTCGTTCTAATCGGGAGGAGTTAAAATTACTCCTTCGATTGCACTGCCCGCTTCTAGTCTGCCTCCAGGAAACTAAGTTGCGTCCACGTGATCGTGCAGACTTTCCACACTACACCTCTGTGCGGTTCGACCTGCCACCCGTGGAAGGTGTCCCAGCCCATGGAGGGGCTCTGATGCTCCTTCGAGACGACGTCTATTTCCATCCCATTTCCTTGCACACTCACCTACAGGCAGTTGCCGTCCGCATCACCTTATCCACATTTACCTTCTCCCTCTGTAATATATATTCGCCATCGTCATCTGCCCTTACTAGGGCAGATGTGCTAAACCTTGTTGACCAGCTCCCTTCACCTTTCGTGTTGGTAGGCGACTTTAATGCCCACCACCCCCTATGGGGCTCTCCGGCACCTTGTCCGAGAGGCTCCCTTTTGGTGGACCTTCTCCAACACCTCGATCTTGTCTGCCTCAACACCGGTGCACCGACCTTCCTTTCTGACACAACACACACCTATTCCCATATAGACCTCGCAATATGCACTCCTCAGCTTGCCGGTCGGTTTGAGTGGTATGCACTTTCTGACACGTACTCGAGTGACCATTTCCCTTGTATCATCCACTTCCTACATCATTCCCCATCTCCACGTCCCACCAGTTGGCACATTTCTAAAGCCGACTGGGGGCTTTATTCTTCCATGGCTGTTTTTCACGATCGGGATTTTCCCACCTGTGACAGTCAGGTCGAATACCTCACAGAGGTTATTCTCACTGCTGCTGAACGTTCCATACCTCGTACATCCTCTTCTCCACGTCGTGTCCAGGTCCCTTGGTGGACTGCAGCCTGCCGCGACGCGCTTAGAGCCCGACGCCGTGCCTTACGCACCTTCCGCCGCCACCCAACTTTGGAGAATTGCATCAATTACAAACGTATGAGAGCGCAGTGCCGTCGTATCATAAACGACAGCAAGAAAGCTTGCTGGACAGCTTTTACTAGTTCTTTTAACCGTTTTACTCCCTCCACGGTTGTCTGGGGTGGCCTCCGCCGTTTGTCCGGCATCAAGGTCCACTCCCCGATTCCTGGTCTGACCGTGGAGAACGCGGTCCTCGTGGACCCAGCTGATGTTTCAAACGCATTGGGTCGTTTCTTTGCGGAGGTTTCGAGCTCTGCCCATTACCACCCTGCCTTTCTCCCTCGCAAACAGGTAGAGGAGGCACGGCCGCCTTCTTTCCGCTCTTTTAACCGTGAAAATTATAACGTCGCCTTCACCATGCAGGAGCTAGATCGTGCTCTCGCCCTGTCCCGGTCTTCTGCTCCCGGGCCCGATTCCATTCATATTGAGATGCTGAAGAACCTCTCTCCTGCGGGCAAGTGCTTTCTTCTTAGTACCTACAATCGCATATGGACTGAAGGTCATGTTCCCACAAGTTGGCGTGAAGCCATTGTTGTCCCCATCCCCAAACCAGGGAAGGACAAACACCTTCCTTCCAGTTATCGCCCCATTTCTCTGACGAGCTGCGTCTGTAAGGTGATGGAACGCATGGTTAACGCTCGGTTGGTCTGGCTCCTCGAATCTCGCCGCCTCCTGACTAATATCCAATGCGGTTTTCGTCGACACCGCTCTGCTGCTGATCACCTCGTTACGTTGTCGACCTTCATTATGAACAACTTTCTAAAGAAGCGTCAAACAGTAGCAGTGTTCTTCGACTTGGAGAAGGCATATGATACCTGTTGGAGAGCGGGCATTCTCCGCACATTGCACAGATGGGGCCTTCGGGGCCGCCTTCCTCTTTTCATTCAAGCGTTTTTGGCGGATCGCAAGTTCCGGGTACGGGTGGGCTCTGTTTTGTCAGATACCTTTTGCCAGGAGAATGGGGTACCACAGGGCTCCGTCTTGAGTGTGGCGCTCTTTGCCGTTGCAATCAATCCGATCGTAGATTGCCTTTCAGCCGACGTCTCCGGATCTCTTTTTGTTGACGATTTCGCAATTTATTGTAGCGCCCAGCGGACGTGTCTCTTGGAGCGTTCTCTCCAACACTGTCTTGACCGTCTATATTCCTGGAGCATCGCAAACGGCTTCCGATTCTCCACTGAGAAAACTGTGTGTATCAATTTTTGGAGATACAAGGAATTTCTTCCACCTTCTCTACGTCTCGGCCCTGTTGCTCTCCCTTTCGTGGAGACTACGAAATTCTTGGGACTCATGTTGGATCGGAAACTTTGCTGGTCCACACACGTGTCCTACCTGGCTGCCCGTTGTGCCCGGTCCCTTAACGTTCTTCGTGTCCTCAGTGGCACATCATGGGGAGCGGATCGTACCGTCCTGCTTCACCTTTACCAGGCCATTGTTCAGTCGAAGCTCGACTATGGAAGCCTTGTGTACTCTTCAGCACGGCCGTCGATTCTCCGCCGTCTCAACTCTATCCACCATCGTGGATTACGTCTGGCGACCGGTGCATTTTATACCAGCCCAGTTGAAAGTCTGTATGCCGAGGCTGCTGTATTACCCTTGACCACTCGACGTGACATACTCTTGTGTCGTTATGCATGCCGCCTACGGTCAATGCCCAACCATCCCTCTTACAGATTATTTTTTGACGACTCACTCGATCGCCAATATCAGTTGTCTGTGATTGCCTTGCTTCCACCGGGAGTTCGGTTTCGCCGCCTGCTACAACGGCTCGATTTTACCCTTCCTTCCACCCTTCGGTTGAGCGAAAGCCCATTGCCACCGTGGCATCAGGCCCAGGTTCACACACACCTCGAACTTAGTTCGCTCCCCAAGGAGAGCACTCTGGATTTGGTATTCCGCTCGAGGCTTGTCGAACTCCGTTCGCGGTTCGATAATGCCGTATTTATTTACACTGATGGTTCCAAGAGCACTGCCGGTGTCGGATCTGCCTTCGTCGTCGGGGACAACCGGTTCCAATACAAGCTCCCTGACCGGTGCTCGACCTTCACGGCTGAGCTTTTCGCCCTCCACCAGGCCGTTTTGTATACCTGCCGCCACCGCCAACCTTTCTATGCCATATGTTCTGACTCCCTTAGTGCCCTGCAGAGTCTTAAAGACCCTTTCTCGAACCATCCTCTCGTGTATCGGATCCAACGCTCCCTCCAGTTGCTGGCGGATGACAGCTGTCACGTTTCTTTCATGTGGGTCCCTGGCCATGTGGGTGTGCCCGGGAATGAGGCCGCCGACACAGCAGCCAAGGCAGCAGCTCTTTTGCCTCGCATGGCTACCTTTTGCGTCCCATCGGACGATGTTCAACGGGCTCTTCGCCGGAGTATCGTGTCGCAATGGCACAGTGTGTGGCTTTCACTGTACAACAATAAATTGCGAACTGTCAAACCGATCCCGACCGCTTGGAGGACATCCTCACGCCCCTCTCGGCGGGAGGAGGTCATCCTGGCTCGGTTGCGGATCGGTCACTGCCGTTTCAGCCACCGTCACTTGCTATCCGCCGAACCTGCACCGCTATGCTCCTGCGGTGCACTGCTGACAGTGCGACATGTTTTACTGACTTGTGTTAATTTTAATCATCTCCGTGTAGCCCTTCACTTTCCGTCTACTCTGGAGGAAATTTTAGCTGATGACACACGAGCAGCTGCTCGGGTTTTGCGTTTTATGAACTTGGCCAACCTATCCAAGGATGTTTAACCCTTTTATTTGTCTTTTATCTTTCGTTTTTAGCCTCTTGTTGATGTTCTGACAGTCACCGTTTTTTTTAAAAGATCATAGCGAATCAATGTTCTTGGCTGGGCGCTAATGACCATAGAAGTTGTGCGCCCTAAAACCACAAAAAAAAAAAAAAAAAAAAAAAAAAAAACTGCGAAACCCAGCCTACTGCCACAGGGATCATATCCCTGTGGAAGACCCCACTGCAAGACCTGTCCAATCCAGCAACCCAGCACTTCCTATTCCAGTCCCGTCACACCCAATCAGAGGCTGAGCCACCTGTGAATGCAGCCATATAATTTAACACCTCTGCAGCTTTCTATATTGGGATAACCACTAACCAGCTGTTCATTTGAATGAATGGCCACTGTTGTGACCTCATCGCCTTTTGTTGTTTACTCGTCGCGGTCTGCTTGTCAATAAATCTACTGGTGCAGGAATCTTTGACATCTAAAACATTGATATAATCAGTATTACAAGATATTTATTGACTGACAAGTATAATACTCAACTTTAAAACATGTGTCTGTTTCTTCTCGCTTCTTGCAGCGGTGGCTGTCTGATGCTAGCTGTGCTGTGCCTAGTTACTGCTAAGTTTGTAGCCGCATTCTAACTTAGGACTGTCCTAGTTCTGTCGTTGTAGCTGCCTAGTAACTGCCTGAGTTCTGAATAGCAACTGCTAGAGTTCTCACTAGTAACTGACCTGAGTCATGAGTAGTAACTGCCGGGTGTCCAGATGTATGTTGGCCTAGATATAGCCACTTGTAGAGGGCGCACATCTTCGGTTACTCCCTCCAGGATGCGCAGCGGCTGCTTGGTATTGGCGTTCGGTCGATTGCTGCCTTATCCACGATTGTCCTCTTATGTCTGACTTGTGGCGCTGACTTTACGTCACAACAGGCACCACTAAATTGTGGCCAAAAACAAGGTAGAACACTATGGCACAGCATGCAGTGGAGCATATGCTTGATTTTAATGGCTTCTTTACAACCTAGGACATCTGGATCCTCCCACCCACCACCAGCTTTTCAGAACTACACAGATGGGAGTTATCCTTAAAGTATATTCTCCAATCCCTAAATTATCCACGCCTCAACCTATGATAACCCCCTATTTTCCACACCCAACAGTTCCTATTCCATCTATTCTACCACTCTATTGCTTGTGTGTGCTTGTCTGGGCATGGTCATGCACGTGTGAGTTTGTTTCTTTTGCGCTCCTCCCCTCCCCTACTCCATTACTAAGCTGCATGTCGTTCCTCCCATCTTATACATACATGCTCTGTAAGGCCATGCTGTATCCATCCGTCCCATTGTGAAGCAACCTTCCTATTCCCCCACTTCACTACCCTCTCTTCACCTCCCCTACCCTTCCTTCCCCTCCATTTCCCTCCCCTCCCTTTCCTTTCCTTACTTCCTTCCCCTCCATTTCCCTCCCCTCCCTTTCCTTCCCTTGCTTCCTTCCCCTCCCTTTCCTTCCTTCCTTCCCCTCCCTTTCATTCCCTTGCTTCCTTCCCCTCCATTTCTCTACCCTCCCTTTCCGTCTCTTGCTTCCTTGCCCTCCAGTTCCCTCCCCTCCATTCCTTCTCTTGCTTCCCTCCCCCTCCCCCCCAACCTTCCCCTCCCCTCCCTTCATTCCCTCCTTCCCTTCCCATCCCTCCCCTTCCCAACCCTTCTCCCCATCTCCTCTCCCAAACCCAACCCATGCCCTCCCCTCCCCTCCCCTCCCTTCCCCACCCCACCCCACCCTACCCCATTTGCTCCCCTCCCTCCCTACCCCACCCTTACCTTCCCTTGCTCCCCTCCTCTCCCACCTAAATCTTTGTTTTGTTTCTGATTTCTCTTACTATATTATGATGATCATGTCTCTTTATGTAGGTGGTTGCTAACAAGATATGTTATCTTTCGTAAGAGAATGTTAGTGAAAGAAATTTTTTGCAAATAGATCTCGTCACAACAAATAACGCCTTTCTTTTAATGATTTCCCCCCTAACTCTTTCATCATTTCTGTGACACTCTCTGCCCTATATATATTATAATAAGTAAATCATCTGTCAGTCTCACCTGGTGTGGATCCCACAATGCACTGTAATATTCCAAGATAGGACACATAAGTGTTGTGTAGGCAGTCTCTTTAGTAGTAAGTGTTCTGCCAATGAAACATAGCCTTTGGTTCGACATTATTTTCTGTGTGTTCTTTCCAATTTAAGTGTTCACGATTGTTACTCCTAGGTATTGAATCTACGGCCTCTTGATGTGACTGATTTACCATGTAAATGAAGTTAAACAGATTTCTTTTAATGGTAATATGGGTGACTTCAAACTTCTCATTATTAAGGGTCAATTGCCAATTTTTGCACCATGTTGATATCGTGTCTCATTTTTGAAGTTGCTTTTGATTTTCTGGTGACTTTACTAACCAGTGAAAGACAGCATCATTCCCGAACAGTCTTGAGAGAGCTGCTCAGATTGTCCCTAAATCATTTGTAAAAATAAACAATAGTATGGGTGCTATAACACTTAGCCAGATATCACTTTTGTTGTAGTCAATGACGTTATGTCAATTACAACGTACTGTGTCCTTTCTGACAGGAAATCATGAATTGAATCGCGCAGCTGTGGTGATATTCCATAAGCATGCAATTTGATTAGAAGATGCTTGTGAAGTACAGTGTCAAAAGCCTTCCGGAAATCTATAAACATGGAATCTATTTGACATTCCTTGTCAGTAGCACTCATCACTTCATGTGAGTAAGGAGGTAGTAGTGTCTCACAAGAACAATACTTTCTGAATTCTTGTTGACTATGGATTAATAGGTCACTCTCTTCTACGTAGTTCATAATATTTGAGGAAAGTATATGTTCTAAAATCCTGCTGCAAACTGACATCCGTGATACGGACCTCTAATTTTGTGGATCACTCCTATTGCCTTTCTTGAATATTGGAGTGATCTGTGCAATTTTTCAGTCTTTGGGTATGGACTTTCAGTGAGTGAACAGTTGTATAAATTGGGACAAGGAGACTTAATTTTGTTAAGTTAATAAAGTTGCTTTATTACTCCAGGGGTATCTACTTCTAAATTACACATGCTGGCAGCTGTTCTTGATAAGAATTCTGGAGTATTTGCCTCATCTTGCCTCATTGGTGAAGGAATTTTCGAAAGCTATGGGGATAGGCATTAGTTTAAATGTTAGGGAGTCCTTTCTGATAGCAATTGCCGGGAGTGTAGCATTGTATGGGAGTGAAACATGGACAATAAGGAGTTCAGACAAAAAGATGATAGAAGCTATTGAAATGTGGTGCTACAGACGAATGATGAAGATTAGATGGATAGGTCACTCTGAAGTTTAATCAGTCACTAATGTTGATGAGGGTGAATGACTGGTGGGGTGGAGGTGGAGAGGAATATGTACTAGCTACCGTATATTTACGCAGATAAGACGATAGCTAAATCATTAAAAAAAGGGCCCTAAAATCTGAGGTCGTCTTATACGATGGTACAAAACAAATTAAATTGAAATTTAGTCTCAAATTTACATTGTGGAAGAAAGATTTACAAAAACAAAGATTTGCATAATTTTTTAAAAAAATATGCACTTCACAAGCTTTATTAATTTACTGAGTGGACAAGGGAACATACAATAACCTATATGCCATAAAGCAGGAATAGAATTAATTATTTACAATGCAGCTTGATTTTACCACATCTCTTGTCAAAAATAATTTCTCAATATATCCAGAGTCACACCGAAACGATTAGCGTGTATTTACGTATGGAGCAGTGAAAGGGTTAAAATATTTCGAAGCTACACACAATTGAGATTTCCTTTGAAATCCTTTATGTTCTGTTCTCTTGTAATTTCATGTGTTATCACCTGCATGATAAGTTCATTGCCATGATTAAATGTCGTCTTAGTGGAAAAAAAAGACACCCTTCTTCTTCTTCACGGTTGGATACATAGACCTACACGCACAAAAGTTCAAGAGCAGACCGCAAACACTTCAACAAAGGGTTGCACAAAACCATGGTTTATTCTTACCTTCATGAACAAAACCTACTTATGGCAGCTTCTAGTGGTATTTTTCGGAACTTCCTAAAGCTTTGCCTCCGAATGGCATATTTTTAGATCCCGAAAACTGAAGACAAAAAGTGCGGATTGCATTCGGGTAAATACGGTAACTTGGGCATCGTCTTATAGGCCGGATGTAACCTTAAACTATAAAATTTTGATGAAAATTTGCACCTCGTCTTATCTGAAGCTCATCTTATCTGTGAAAATATACAATAATTTATGACTACACTCGGAGGTAATAGTCAACAGTCAACCACTGTTTTAGTTGAAGCATTTTCTTTGCATGGTAACACATAAGACCACATAAGCTAAAAACCTATTGGGATTTCATTATATAAATATTATAATTTATTTCTTAATGAATGTCATATACTGAATTTTAAAACTGTATTTCAGATGAAAAAATGAATAGCACATCATTGCAAGATCAGATAACAAGTTTACAAGGAAAGCTTTCACAGAGTGAGGAACGTGCAGCAGAGCTTTTAAATGAAATACACCAAGAGAAGAGCGAGAAAGATGTCGCCCAACTTCGGTGTGCAGAGCTGAATCAACAGTGTGAGCTGGTGAGACAACAGCTGCGTGAACAACAGAGAGATGCAGCTGACATTCAGGCCCGTGTTGGCACCCTGCAAAATGAAATAGAAACTAAGAACAAGGTATTGTACACATCACAATTTATTTTTATTGCATATCACTGTGGACTCTTTTGATATATTCCTACCATCTAGGAGCTAGCATAAATTCTTGCTTAAACTTGACAATCACATCAACTGTCTACCAATCTATAATACTGTGTACTAGGGCACTCATGCCTATGGGCAAGTTGGGCTATGTCTCCCCTCAGCATTTTTGTAACAGGACACAGTTTTTAAGAAAGTTGGACCTTTAACCTCTTTTTGGCTATAGTTACATGTCTCCATTTGTCTTTCACAGTGTAAAATTATCCATACCCTATGTAATTTCTGCCCTCCCCCCCCCCCCCCCTAAACACCATAATACAGGTACTTTTGACTGTTTATATGAGACAGTTACAGATGAGCACAGCTGCCAGACCACACAGAACAACAAAAGTTTTTGTGTAAAAACAGGATTATTGCACACTCTAAGATCAGTTTTAATCTATTGGGAATTTTATGGTTAGTCAGTGTTCTCAAGGTCATGCAGACATTATTAACAACAAATATTTATTTTCAGGTGACACCTTCTGCTAACACTGAATCTCATAAATTTCTAACCTATCTGGCCAACAAGAAAGGGTTGCCCACTCATAACATCAGCTGAATTTGAGGCATTTGCCTGAGATAAACTTTAGTTTGTAATGTCTTAAGTCCATTCACGTAACAACTATCTGCATTGTCGTATATTGGTGCAATAATTAGCAGTTATATATTGGTGTGAAAATAGCTAAATGAGTGAATGGCCACTACCAAACTGTGGCTAACTGCAAACTTGACAAAATAGTTACTGAACTCTTGCACTCTGTGTCACTGGTGAGCAATAGTTACTCCCTCCAGTCTCCTATCCCTTCCCTTCCTCTGCACTGGTTCTTCTGAATTACATAAGAGGTAAACTTCTTCTTCTGAACATTCTCCATTCTCCCTCTGTGGCTAAAACTTGCAGTAGGTTGATCCCATCCTGTTTGGTCATCAATATTTAGCTGCTCTGTAATTTTCCTAAATAGAACAAGGTAAATGTTTGGTTGTTTCCTTAAATACACCCACAATGATTTTTGAAGGAAAAAAATGATTGTTATATGTAAATTTGTCTTTTGAAATTGAGAATTTGTATCATAATAATATTTGTTTATTTTTCTAGGAGATTGGAAGTCAGGCAAACAAAATTCAAGAACTTTTAAGTAGAGTGCAGGTTTTGGAACAAATTGAACATGATAAAAATGCAACAGAGAAACAAGAGCAGGAACTCAGAAGAACTATTTTGGATCTTGAGGAGCAGTTAGCTGAAAAAAATAAGGTATGAAAAATGTTAAGTCCTCTGGTTCTCTTTAATCACATGAGTGGTTGTGGAACAATGATACAATAACATGAATAGCAACATAAGGTTCTGTTCTGATGTATTTGATGTTATAATGAAATATTGGAATTACAGTTGCTAAATACTGGAAACATCAGTTTTGCCACAAATGAATTCTCCAAAAAGAAAAATTGATAAATAATTTAAGCAGTGCCAAAGTTCTTTCCCATTCTTTTTTTTTTTTTTTTTTTTTTTTTTTTTTTTTTTTTTTTTTTTTTTTAGTTGCGGGAGCTTTTATGTCTTAGCTATATGGCAATACTATAATTTGAATACTTACAAACTTTTCATGTTGACTCATTGAAATTTCAACATTCTTTTAAGATTATTATAAAAATGAAAAGTGCAATAAAATCACTTGCTATTTGACATTTCATACATTCGATCTGCTTTCCTCCAATCAGTGTGTGCAATGTCACATCCAAAATGTTCGTCATTGTCAGATTGTCACAGTAGGTCAGTTGACTTCCAGTTCCTTGTCTGGCTATTTTTCTTGATATGGTTTGATCCTGGTCATAGGTCTGTACACTTTATTTCACATTTCAGCATAAACAAATCAAAAACAATACACACACAACAATGCTTATGAGATACATACCTTTCATACACTGCACAAACCAAACTCTTCTGGATCTGGATGTGTTTGCACAAGCGATACTATAGAGTCATGTACACAGTTATCACAGAGATCAGTGTACATTACATGCACTACGTACTACTTATGTGAGATCAAACTACTCAAAAACTACAATTCAGTAATTTGAGTACCTGCGTAGTACCGCAAAGCACTGACGTAAAATGACGTTATTGTATAGTGCAATGGGTGTGATTAGAGTATCTTGTATTGGATGTCATGAGTTTGAATCTCATTGAGCACAGGGATTTTTTCTTTTAAATATGATCAAAATTACTGTTAATTCAGTTGTTTTGTTCCTGTCACCTTACCATATCATTTTCTTAATCATACATTTTTATTTGTACTTATTTTTCATTATTTATTTCTTTTATCAATTATTGAAAACTTCCTGTGTCTTCTGTAGCTTGTCAATGAGTGTAAGGAACCACTGCTCATCAGTTAATTTCATGTCAACTCATGTAACCACTAGCCAGTGAGAGAATATTTTCAGGTAGCCAATGTTAGAGAGAATTTACAGTTTGCTTTTAGCATTGAAATTGATTTATTTATTTATTTTATTTTTAAATTTGCTCATAGAGGCTAATTTTAATCGCCATGAAGGAAGCAATCATGACCTTGGTTCTGCCACAGATTGTTGACTTCCATTTTCTCAGATATCTTGTACATTGTGATGTTAGGTTAAAGATGAGTTTAACCCGCGAGAACTTGCTCCTTTAAAGTTACACGATTGGTCACATGTATAGCATTTTGCTGACAGTCAAAGAACAGTTTGGAATGTACTTAATATGTCTAAATAAGTATTTCTAGTTGTGTTTATAAGAAAACACACACATATGACTATTTACAATTGGTAAAATGCCGATTATTTTAAAATCAGTGGCAATATTCCCAACTAACTCTCAGCGGGCTTTTAAAACTTTGGTTCGCATTCCACATTAACAGCATTTGTGAAATGACTTGCTACATTAATGTGTCATTCATAACCGATCAGTAGCCAGCATCTGTGTGGCAGCATTGTAATGTCACATGACAGTCATCAAATAGCAAGTAATTTTAATTGGACTATAATGTATTGAGACTTTACACTTGAGAACAACTGACTTTGTTTGAATTGGTCTTAAAATAAATAGGTCTTAAGATGGCATAAAATTGGAAATTGACATGCAATTTTTTTCTTTTCAGAGTGTGCGTGTATTGCAACAGCGACTTGGTGATATGAAGAAGACACTGCAACGCGAATTACGCAATCCTAGCCATGATGCAGGTGACAGTGTGGATGCGATCCCATCAGGGCAGGCCCCTCCTCAGGGCACTGGGCCCGGCCCTGGTCCAGGACCAGGGGCTAGCAGTAGTAGGCAGCCTCCACCTATTGGCTCTGAAGATGACGTTAACTTTAAATATCTGAAGCACGTTCTTATGAAGTTCCTTACTAGCCGCGAGTATGAGGTATGCTCAAACGTATATTTATTAATTCTCTTGACTTCCTTTTCATCTTAAACTCATTAATAATTCTGTGATACACTTTGAGCAGGTTGTAGTCTTCTATTGCATTCCCATTTCTTCCTGTAGTGCCGGCCGCAGTGGCAGAGTGTCTGTGGCATGCCAGTCACAGTCTGCACGGCCGCTACGGTCGGGGGTTCGAATCGGCCCTCGTGCATAGATGTTTGTGTCGTCTTTAGTATAAGGTAGTTCATAAGTAGTTTGTAAGTTTAGGAACTGATGATCCCGCAGTTAAGTCTCTTAAGCTTAACAAACATTTGAATGTTCTTCCTGTAGTCATCATCAACTTAGCTGTACAGAAAGACAAGTGGTCCCCAACTTCATTAATGAAAAGACAGACCTCAAATTTGGGGAAACATAACCACCTAGTAAATTGTTTGCTAAGAGCAACCTTCAGAACATTATTTTATATCAGGGCTTCACAACAAACTAACTCATAAGCAAGCCGTGTACAGTGACAGTGCAAGCACAGAGCATGTGGAGTAGCTACCCCCAGTCCTGGAACATGGCAAAGAGTGAGAGACTGAACCGCTGCCATCACATATTCACCTGACAATTTAAATCCGATGCTGGCTTCATGAAGACCACTATATTAATTACTAGCTTATATGCCCGTGCTTCGCAACGTTTGTTAAAGAGGGACCTGTGTATATCATGGTTTTTTTTTATGGTTCCAGACCTAGGACAGCAAAAACAGACTCCTTGTTGGATCGCTCTGTCAGTAAACTCAGTTCTCTTAGCAAAGATGTCAAATTTAAGTAGAAGTCATTGTCAAAAATGATGAAAGTTCATAAAGTTTTTCATAAAAAAAGTGAAATTAATTTTAGTCCTTACCCCGGAACAATGTAAATTCATTGTTAGTTTGTGTTCATAAAGTTAAGACTGAGGTGCGTAATTGTCTGTCTGGCATAAACTTCTGAAAACAATTCTATCGTTGAGATGAGAAATAGTAATAATAATAACAGCGTCATGTATCGGTTCTATGGCATAGTAATAAACTGTTTATCTCTCACAGTAAGTGTACGCTGAAGTATTAGAATTTTGCAGTGTTGCACTGGGGACACTGTAGTTATTCTGTATGCAGTGCTCCATATTATCGAAAAGTCGACGAATACTGAAAATCTGGTAATTCAATCAACAGAGCAGTTAATGTCTGTTTAAATAAGACATCATGGTGGTGTCAATGTGCGATAAAGTAAGTCTGAGTAATCGTCAGCTGATCATCTGTATAGAACTTTCCATTAAATATAGTAGTATTTCCAGAGAATTGTCTTGACTGTGTTAGCAGCATCGACCACTCTTTCAGCTAATACATGTCCTCACGTCCTGCAGTGATTACTTCGTAAAGCACGAAGCTGAAATTGATCTTGTGTAATAGAACTATATATTCAGAAGTCGGATTATAACTCAAAGTACAATTGTCTCTGCAAAAGAAGACATCTTTATCTTAATGTAGTCTGCACCAAAAGGAAGTAATTAGAAATTTTAATCACAATATTGTACCGAAGAATGCAGAGAGGTTTTTAATGAGTTTGTCGCTCGCGTGTGTATATTATCTCTAGTGGCAGGCACAGAGCAGAAGTATCTCTGGAGTGAGCATTTAGATGCATAGAAAAGGTTTTATGTCCTCAACATTAAAGTGGAAATATAGCCTGATATTGGGAAAATATCTACTAATCGATGACTTCGTCTTAGTTCTTTTTGTTCAGTTAAGATGGATGGCTATGTGTAAGTGGCCCTTTTAGCGATGCTTCCTAAACTTTCTTGTTGCTTCTATGACACATTTATTTATATCTTATTTCATGTTATGTGGTTGGTCTGCGAAAAAGAGGTGGGGCTTCTTTATAACCATTGCAGTACAATCCAATCCTAACAGCAAATAAATGTGTGGAAAGAGTGGATTTGTCTCAGTATCACTTGGTAATTCCAGCTTAATGTTGAGAAGATGCACAGAAGCATATGCTCACTCCATAGATATTTCTACTCTATGTATAATTTAGTGGTTATACCTGTCGAAGGATGCACTTCTTTTCTTTCCAATGCACTGCAGAGCCTATGAGTCACAGCTAGGAAGAAAAAAAATTGTGTCCTACCTGGGCTAAACTTTACTTGCAGTGGCAGCGGTTTAGTTTGTTATCGTTGGCAATGAACTATTCGCTTCAGGAGGATGATTAATTTACTGACCAGAACAGCATAAATTATTTATTTAATCATGAAAATAAAGAATTATTCCCCTTATTCTACATGACTGAAAAAGCATTCAACGACCATTGCCAACATCAGCGCACACCGCTGCTGCCGTAAATAAAATTGTACCCCTTCTTGTTATGTATTACACCATAGTTATGAGAATGAAGAAAAAAAAAAAAAGAACACAGCAATGCCATAATTAGTTATTTGGTGTACTATGTAACTAACGACGCCTCACTTTGTCCTTTCCTGTACTGTGGCTTTTTCGAGGCATTCCTAAACAGAACACACTCAAAATGTAATGAGGAACTACATAAATTCCATTCTCCTTGCAAAGAATTCTTATGTAAATTAGAGCATCGATAGACGCAAAGGAATGTCGTTATGTTTTAATTTCAAATGATACCCTTGGAAATAAGCACTTCTTTTTTCTTTCCATGGCATTGCAAGGCATACGGGATGCAGCTAGTAAAAAAAAAAATTTTTTTTTGTGCCATACCTGGGTTAAATTTTTACTTGCAGTGGCAGTGGTTTAGTATGTTAACGTTGGCAACGAAATATTCGCTTTAGGGGGATCATTAAATTACTGATCGGAACAACATTCATGATGTGGGTTCCTGTAGTCATGTCCTAGTTCATGAACCACGCACAACGTATGAGCGCCCAAGTAAGTGGTCCTGACAGTTGGGATACCAGTTACTTTGGAAAAAGGTTGGGCATCTCGGACATATTCTGAGTAGTGGCCACCTTTGTGCTCAGACAGCAAAGACTACCAAATCCACCGGTTAGTCCCTCAACTGTTAGGGGTAAAACCCGTGAGGTCCTGGGCAAGTAAGGCCAGCAACCTGCTTCCCAGGTACTTCAATATCATGCTGGCAACAATCAGAGCAAAATGCCTCGGACCTTTGGAGGTGATGGAGTCCCACCTCTAATTGACAGACAAGGGACTCCTCAGATACGACTTGGCAAATGATCTGGAATGAGATGGGGAGCTATTAATATCAATGGGGATTACAATGGGAAGAAGGTAGAGCTGGCGGAGGCTTCAAGTAAGATGGGGTTAGATGTTTTAGGTGTTAGTGATGTTAGAGTAAGGGGAGAGAAAGAGGACAAAGTCGGAGAATACAAGGTCTACCTGTCAGGAGTTAAAGTAGGAAGGGCACAGTGGGGTGTAGGATTTTACATCAGGATTGCAATCGAACCCAGCATAATTGCAATAAGGTGTGTAACTGAACGACTGATGTGGATAGATTTGGCCATCTCCAGTAAGAAAATTAGGATTGTGGCGGTGTATTCACCCTGTGAAGGGACAAATCAAGATGAGATGAACAGATTTTACCATGCACTTAGTGATGTAGTTGTTAGAGTGAAGGATAAGGATAGTGTTTTACTCATGGGTGATTTCAATGCCAGGATAGGAAATTGAAAGAAATTCTGTATGGTTATTATGCAATTAATGATAAAAAAACATTTTAACTGGCAAAACGTATATCAGACAAACATAACTTTATTTACACCAAAGACACTAATAATAGAATGCATAAAAGTCAGAGAGTACAAATATATAAAATCTCTGAAATGTCCATTACAGATCACTAAAGCCCAAAGTAGTTTGCATTCAATATCCAACAGAAATCGAACAGAAGGTTATGAAAAGGTTATGAGTAAGTTTGGAGAGGAAATGGAGGCAAACAGGAATTGAAAACAGCTCTTGAATTTCTTTTCCAGTATGGGCTTAGTTATCACAACTCCTTCTTTAAGCATAAGGACATTCACCGCTATACGTGGGAAGGAAGGGGAACCAGATCTATCACTGACTATATAATAACAAACCAGGAATTCAGGAAGACAGTCAAGGACACACGTGTTTTCAGGGGGTTCTTTGATGATACTGATCATTACTTAATCTGCAGTGAAAGTTGTTTTGTGAGGCCAAAAGAGCAGAAAGTCAGGTCCATGTGGAGAAGGATAAGAGTGGAGAAGCTTCAAGACAAGGAAATTAGGCACAAATACATAACAATGATCTCGAAAAGGTACCAGTTAGTTGAATGTAATGATTTACAGTCACTGGAAGAGGAATGGTCAAGGTACAGGGACACACTACTGGAAGCAGCTAGAGAATGTCTTGGAACAGTAGTGTGTAAATGTAGGAAGAAGCAGACAGCCTGGTGGAATGACACAGTCAAGGCAGCCTGTAAAAAGAAAAAGAAGGCATATCAAAAATGGCTCCATACTAGAAATCAGGTAGACAGAGAAAGTTATGTTGAAGAAAGAAACAGAGCCAAATGGATAATTGCAGAATCCAAGCAGAAATCATGGGAAGACTTTGGAAAAAAGCTAGAATCTCTGGGCCAAGCCGCGGGAAAACCATTTTGGAGCATAATTAGCAATCTTCGAAAGGGAGGGAAGAAGGAATTAACAAGTGTTTAGGACAGGTCAGGAAAGCTGCTAGTCAATCCTGTGGATGCCTTGGGCACATGGAGGGAATATTTTGAAGAATTACTCAATGTAGGTGAAACATTCAATGATGTATCAGATTTTCAGGTAGAATGGGATAAGAATGACGATGGAAACAGGATCTCATTTGAGGAAGTGGAGAAAATGGTCAGTAGATTACAGTGCAATAAAGCGGCTGGGGTGGATGAAATTAAGCCGGAACTCATCAAATACAGTGGAATATCATGTCTCAAATGGTTACACAGGATAATTGAAAAGGCGTGGGAATCGGGGCAGGTTCCGTCAGACTGCACGAAAGTGGTAATCACGCCAATTTTCAAACATGGAAACAGAAAAGATTGCAACAACTATCGAGGTATCTCTTTAATTAGCGTGTAGGCGAAATTTTCTCAGGTATTGTTGAAAGGAGAGTGCGAGTATTAATTGAGGACAAGTTATATGAAAATCAGAGTGGGTTTAGCCCTCTTAGAGGCTGTCAGGACCAGATCTTTAGCTTACGGCAGGTCATGGAAAAGTGCTATGAGTGGAACAGGGAATTGTATCTATGTTTCATAAATCTGGAAAAGGCTTATGACTGTGTTCCTAGGAGGAAGCTACTGTCAGTTCTTCAAGATTATGGTATAGGAGGCAAACTTCTGCAGGCAATTAAAGGGCTTTACGTAGACTGTCAGGCAGCAGTTAGAGTAGATGGTAAATTAAGCCCATGGTGCAGGGTAGTTCCAGGGGTAAGACAAGGCTGTAACCTGTCACCACTGTTGTTCATACTATTCATGGATCATATGTTGAAAACAGTAGACTGGCAGGGCGGGATTAAAGTAGGTGAAAACAAAATAAGCAGTCTCGCATATGCAGCTGACTTAGTTGTAATGGCCGATTCGATGGAAAGGTTGCAAACTAATATTTCAGAGCTCGAGCAGAGGTGCAAGGATTATGATATGAAAATCAGCATCTCCAAAACGAAAGTAATGTATGTGGGAAAGAGATTCAAACAGATTGAGTGCCAAATAGGAGGAACAAAGTTAGAAGAGGTAGACAGTTTCAAGTACCTGGGATGTATTTTCTCACAGGATGGCAACATAGTGAAAGAACTGGAATCGAGGTGCAGCAAAGCTAATGCAGTGAGTGCTCAGCTAAGATCTACTCTCTTCTGCAAGAAGGAAGTAAGTACCAAGACTAAGTTAGCAGTGCACCGCTCTACTTTTCGACCAACTTCGTTGTATGGGAGTGAAAGTTGGGTGGATACAGGTTACATTATTCACAAGGTAGATGTTACAGATATCAAAGTAGCAAGAATGATTGCAGGTACTAATAGATGGGAACAATGGCACGAGGGTGTCTATAATGAGGAAATCAAAGAAAAACTGGGAATGAAACCCATAGACGAAGCAGAATGAACAGACTGAGATGGTGGGGTCATGTTACACGCATGGGAGAAGCTAGGTTACCTAAGAGACTCATGAGCTCGGCAGCGGAGGGTAAGAGGAGTCGAGGTAGACTAAGAAGAAAGTGCTTAGATTCGGTGCAGAATGATTTTGAAGTAAAAGGCATAACATCAGACGAGGCATCAATGTTAGCATTGAATAGGGGATCATGGAGGAATTTTATTAGAGGTAATATGCTCCAGACTGAATGCTGAAAGACATAATCAGTCTCTAATGATGATAAACAACATTAATTATTTATTTCATTATGAACACTAAGAATTATTCCCCTCATTGTACGTGACTGATTTTTCAAAAAGAATTCAATGGCCGTTACCAGCATCAATACACTACACCGCTGCCGTAAGTAAAATCGATATCTTTTCTTCCCCTGATCTGATTTTAATGAAATAAAGGTTATACATTGCCCCAAGGTACTTTTAGTGGACCTATGAAAACCCATAAAAGTTCATGTAGTACTCTTGGAGATTTGCTGTACTACACCATACTTGTAAGAATAGTATACACAAAAACTTCAAATTACAATATCTTTCCTTCCTCTGATCCAATTTTGATGAAACTAAGCCTATGTTACTCTCCATACTATTTTCAATTTACCTGTGGAAGCCCGTGAAAGTTCGTGTAGTACTTTAGGAGATTACCTTCAACAAATAGACATACATGATGGCTTTTAAGCCAATGATTAAATTATGATATCTTTATTTTCTGTGATCCAATTTTAATTATTGAAGCCTTTGTGTAACCGCACGATGATCTAAGGTTACATGTGAAAACCCCATGAAAATTTGTCACGTAGTTTTGGAGATATACGTGTTCAAAGAGACAGACAGACAGACACAACGGACATAGATAAAAAAAAATTGAAATTACGATATTCTTTTCTTCCGTGATCCAACTTTTATGAAACAAAGTCTATATATTGTCCAGTTACGCTCAAGTTACCTGAAAAAACCCAATGGACATTATTGAAGTAGTTTTGGAGATAAGAGGTTTTTTATAGTTGAAAAAACAGACACGGTAGTTACTGAAAACACTTAAAATTACAATATCTTTTGTTTACGTGATCCGATTTTGATAAAATTATGCCTTTATTTTCCCCCATACTTTTCTCAAGTTTCCTGTGAAAACCACAGTAGTTTTGAAGATTGAAGGGAACAGCAACAGGCCTTCATTTACAGATTTATTGTTAGTATAGATTATTTCTGCAAATCAAACAAACAAAAATGTACTTGTGCCACATAATTTTATTAGTGTGTGCTATCCCAGATTTCGAAAATATTGATATTAATATAGCAATTGAGGAGTGAGACTCCATGGTCATGGAACAAGTCAATACATGAATTTTTACACAAGAATGCTAATGGAAAATTTTTAAGTAGCCCAATGCACACGACAATCTTAAGACAAAGTGAAAAGAATCAATAAATAATAATAAAAAATGAATTAGCTTAATTGTTTAAATTTTCTAGGAGTTCTACAACAGAATAAAAGGAGTGAGCCATGAGGTAACTCTTCAATTTAGATTTGAAAGCGTGTGAGTTAGTTGCTAAGATTCTTTAGTTCTTGTGGCAGCTTATTGAAAATGGATGCTGCAGAATACTTTACACTTTTCTGCACAAGTGTCAAGGTGATGTGATGCAAATGTAGATTCGACTTTTGTCTAGTATTCACCGAGCGAAAGCTACTAACTCATGGGAATAAGTTGATATTATTAATAACAAACGACATGAAAGAAAAAAAACTTATTGTGACGCCAGTGTCAAAATTCCCAGACTACTGAAAAGGGGTCGACATGACGTTCGTGAACTTACACCACATATTTCTCGAACTGCCCATTTTTGAGCCAGAAATATCCTTTTTGCATCAGGCGAGTTACCCCAAAATATAATGTCGTATGGCATAAGTGAGTGAAAGTAAGTGTAATAGACTACTTTTCGTGTTGAAAAATCACTTATTTAAGTTATTGTTCTAATGGTAAATATAGAAGATTTTAGTTTTGGAACAAGATCCTGGGCTTTCCACGACAGCTTACTGTCTATCTGAATACCTAGAAATTTGAACTGTTCAGTCTCTCTTATCATATGCCCATTAAGTGTAATCAAATTTTGTATCGTCAGCAAACAAAAATATTTTACAGTCACCTGTTATACTTGAAGGCATATCATTTATATAAATAAGAAATATCAACAGTCCCAAAACAGACCCCTGGGGCACCCCACACTTAATTGTGCCCCATTGCGATTGTACATCATAGCCATTTTCTACAATGCGGAGAATTACCTTCTGTTGTCTATTATTAAAGTAAGAGGTGAACCAGTTGTGAGCTACTCCTCGTATTCCATAATGTGTCAACTTCTGCAACAATATTTTGTGATCAACACAAGGAAGGAAGGAAGGAAGATTAGTGTTTTAACGCCCCATTGACAGCTTGGTCATTAGAGGCGGAGCTTACGCTCGGGTTGTTTGGGTAAGGATGGGGAAGGAAATCGGCCGTGCCCTTTGAAGGGAACCATCCCAGCATTTACTTGGAGTGATTTAGGGAAATCTGGATGGCCGGAGGTGGATTTGAACCACCATCCTCCCGAATGCGAGTCAATTGTCAATTAAATAGATCTAACAGTTGATTTTTTCTTGAGCTATCATTTACACAATTAACGTTGAAATCTCCACACACAACTAAATTTTTGTACTTCCTATAAAGTGAACCCAGAACCAATTCCAGCTTGGGCAGAAACATTTTAAAATCTGAGTCGGGGGGACCTATAAATAACAATTACTGGTTTAGTTTCATTAACATTAACAACTCCTGCACAACATTCAAATATCTTTTCTGTGCCGTGTTTGGAAAAATCAATTGACTCCGCTGAAAATCGTTTTTTACATACATGGCCATCCCCCCACGCTGCAAGGAACTCTTAGAGTAGAAGGTAGCTAACCTGTATCCTGGCAAAAGAAGTCTCTGAATTGTTACATCACTTAAAAAGTGCTCTGAAATACCAATAATGTCAGAATCAATATCAATAAGCAGTTCATTAACTTTATCTCTGATACGCTGTACATTTTGATGAAAAATAGTAATTCCCTTATTACTTAGATTCTTAGTCTTTGTCAAAGGTGGTTCCTTTCTTAGAGGGACTTCCTTTAAGCACGAATACCTATCAGCTGTCTTGAGTCTAAAAAAGTTGCAGCCCTAACACCAACTACAGTGAAACTTCCCTTAACGGACACTTCCCAATAGCGGACTCCTCTAAATAGCGGACATTTTAAAATTCCCCTGCAAAAGAACATTAGCCATTGTGCTAAAATTATTCTGAGTAGCGGACATTCTCAATAACGGACACGGACACTGTAATGTGTCCCCCAACAACAATCAAAACTTCCAAATAACGGACAGCATGAAAGAATCGGTGCACTTGTGCATGTCAAAAGACTTAGTTTCGTCAATTTCATCGTGTGTTGGTCCAAGTTTTAGTGTGTTTCATGTTCGTATCACATGGTTTCATGGCATTCCCATCTATTGGAACTTCTTGGAAGTACAGTATGTTCAGTATTGCTCCATGCAGCACAGAGTTAGCCCTGTCGAAACCGACAATGAGAGTGAGGCGCCAAACACTTTCCACCTGTTGTTCGGTACATCAGACGAAGCAAAGAGTTTTTCAGTAAACACACTGTTGTGTTGCCGCGTAGACTTGGGTAGGACAGGAGAGAGGCGATAAACGTATCGAATGTTTTAATTTGATGGCTGCCACAGCCTGGTTTCAAAAGTCAGAAGCTTTGTCTAATATGTCTTGAGTGTTTTCTTGTCATTCGTCTGTGAGTTTAAAAGAATCATTCAAGTAACCAAAAATGAATCATTCTAGTGTAGGTAAAAAATAAAAACAATAAAATAAAACAAATGCTAATAGTGGCTACGGGTGTGAAACGGGGAGGGGGGTGGGGGAGGGAATTACCTCATCTCGTTGTAACAAAAGATTTTCCTTTGAGAAAATTGATGCTGGTGAGCCACTCGTGAGAGTTGCTGCAGATTTGAACGTCGGTATGAGTGCGATTACTGGTCGCAAAACAAATCAATCAGGAAATGAAACATTTTATTCCATTGAAGCATCAGGCAGCCAGTTAAATCTCGAAAAACAATGAGAAAATGTTCACATCCTTCTTTTTTTTTTTTGGCATGAACAAATCAGATAAATAGGCGTGCCAGTTTCATGTCTTCTAATTCGTCAAAAAACGAGGACTTTTTGTGAGCTGATTGAAGGAAAGGAGCAAGAACTCTTCGGAAATGATGGCTGGCTGGATCGGTTCAAGAAGTGGCGTGGCATTCGCACGTTTTACGACCATACTTTGCGGTATTCGGTGTGTTTCACGTGTGAAAATGGGGGACCTCGATTTATCCGAAATTTTCGTTATCCGAATCAGCCGCCGTCCCGATCATTTCGGATAAACGGAAGTTTACTGTTTCATGTTTTGTACTTTTCTTAACAGCGGACACTTCTTAAAAGTGGACAATTTAATTCTCCCCGTTGGTGTCCGTTATTCAGAAGTTTTACTGTACTACAGGAATTTTTTCCATGAGTGACACCCCCACCCCCTACTACACTGTCACCTATGAGCTTTGCCAACCTTCCCTTCCCATACCTATTGAGGTGCAGACCGTGCCTAGTGAAATCCGACCTTTGGATAGTCTCAACTGGCACCACTGCAATCTGATCTGTGCCCTCCGTCATCAGCGCCTCCTCAAGGCCCATCTTAACACGCCTGACAGCTGTATTAAGACAAGGCAGACAGCTGCACAAAATGCACATTTGTGCCACCAGTTTGAGTTGCTATCCTTTCGGTTTGTGAAGTGAGGAGATGCTTTACAGTGAAATTACTGATACATGGTGTCACTATCATTGTCAAGTAAATTATATGCAGTTTTGATAGTGGCTAAGGCAGTGCACAATCAAAAGTTATTATCCGCTATCTTGAAATATGATGATCATATTAACACCACAATGAAGATTTATGTCTAAAAAATATTATGAATATTTGATAATATTTCCAAAGATTTTATCGAAAATATCGTCGTGTAATACCGGCCTAAAGATCTTGTGGAGTAATAACCTTCCAGTGTGTTTTGTTATTGTGAATGGAGTAATACCAACCTAAATTTGAGTAATCTGTGCACCCCAGTTTTTCGTTCATAAATTCGGGGGGGGGGGGGGGGGGGGGGGGGGAAGCTCAGATTACACAAGTATATACGGCATTTAAAAAGTTACAATGTCAATGTGACTAGAATGTTGTGTGGTGGCCATAGTTCACATGCCTTTCTCCTCCATTCCCATCCCTCCCCATACCTTGACTTTCAATCTGCTCGCAAGCAAGTGCTCCATCCACCAGTCTTCACACTCAAAATTGCTGATTTGTTAATCTCTATTTTATACACTGCATAGTTTCAGTATGTCATTTATCATGTGCCTTACATGTATTTTGTTTCATGGTTGGAAGCCACAAATTCACTCAAATTCCAATATTTTTGCATATTCATAAGTCATCTTTGAAGTCAGTTGTAAAATTCCAAAATTTAAGGAAGAGTGTGAATAAAATTTTTTTTAAAAAAAGGAAGCTACTTATTGTGTATTATTAATTTCTTGATGTAGGTTAATTTTTGTTTCTAGGATGAAATTTCCACTCAGCAGTGGAGTGGTGTTGGGTTCAAGTCCCTGACTAGCACACAGTTTTAATCTACTGGGAAGTTTCATTTTTGTTCTTTTATTGCTTATTTGAAGTTATAGGAACCAGGCAATTAAAAACCAAGTAAAAAGTAGACTCATTTTATTTGTAATAATCATTTTATAGCATATTACTCTCACAAATAAATAAATTTTTTGGCCCGGACTGTAATAATGAGGATCTGCTAAATTACTTAGACACACATTGTCAGCACTGGCCACATACAAAGAAGCTCTTGGCTCATTCAGATTCCCAGTTGCACTCCAGTTGCTTCATAACTTTCGAGAGCAGGAACTTGCTGACCAGAAAATGATCCATCCATATGATCTTACTCTTCCTTCATGATTTCTCTTCAGTCTTCCTTCATCTCCTGTTATTTTAACTTTCTTCTCCCTTATTTTATCTAATTTTTTGTCTTATAATTACTCTTTGTGCCTCTAATTCATTTTCAATCGATATTTTGTTTCCTTTTTCTCTCTCTAATTTTACAATCCTTGTTTAATTGATGATATTGTATTTTTGGCCTGCAAAGAGGAATAATCACTTGTAATTTTACATTTAAGGTAAAAAATAAGGATATTCTGAAATTTTATAAAAATTGCGTAGACTTTTGCTTATGCTACATTAGAATAAAAACTGAGATGGTGTGCATGCCTGGCACTATCAGCATCATTGGATCTTAGGTGTGCTGTTAAGAGGACTATGGGGAAAGCAAGAAAATTCAATTAATTTCTTAATGATAAAGTAACTGAATAAGACTTTACTTTGTGTGATGTTGGGATATAGTTTTGTATTCTACCATGCCACTTTGTTACAGGCACAGCATTTAACACGTGCTGTAGCAACATTATTACACTTCACTCCAGAGGAGGAGAGGCTTCTGCGTGAGACTTTGGAATGGAAGATGTCGTGGTTTGGCACACGACCTAGTCTGGGATATGGCCAGATGGCTAAAACAATACCTCCTAGCTGATACTAGTTCTTAATTAAATTTTTGTCATATTATGGTGGACCAATTGTGTAAAAATTACATAAATTGACTGTTGCCTGTAACAGTCTCTTTTGCTTCTGAGGCTGTTTCCAAGAAGCATACAAATAATGGTGATTGAAGTGTTATCTCAGTTGCTTTGAATTTTGTTAAATATGTTCTAACATTAAAAGTTTTGGCGTGCTGCCTGAGAGTAGACACAGAACAGAACTCCTGTGAAACATGGTTATGGATATTTTTTCCCTGCTAAACAGGTGCAAGGATTTAAACTTCTACAACAAGTAAAGGTGGCACTTGTAGCTGACAGTTTTTGTGCAACTTCTTTGGGTAGTTGCATTTTTCTGTAGTACTACTGGTTGCAGACTTTTATTATTTTTGTACAGTAACTTTTACAGTTCTGTATTAATAACTTTTTGAATATTCTTTAATATACGTATAGATTTAATTTGAGCAATAAGTATAAAAGGCACACCATAGGGAAGAATTACTTAAAGTTAACAAAGTCTCATATAAATTTAGGACCTAAACCTTACATTTCATACTTGAAAATTTTGCACTTCCAGACTATTGTTTTCTGTTCATATTTTATATTCTGCTTTACACGTTGGTTCACTTAATAGATATTTTACAACTATTCAGCAGATAATATTGTTTTGAGGTTTTAAATGGTTTGCTGTATTATACACTATTACATAAAATTCAGAGTGCTCTTTTTGTAAAATGTAACTGCATTAATATAGTGAAATTATTTGAAGTTGACTAACACTGAAAGTTGTTCAGCTTCTGTGCCTTGTAATTACAATAACTGTGGTAGTAATGGAAATACCAAAAGTTGTGTTAATGAGGACATTAGTTCTAGTGTTCTGCTCCATTTCTTGAATTTCTTTGTTTTTCTTCTGGTGTTTTCCAACATTATTTACAATTTTTATGAATATTTTATACATTGTTGTTTTATTCTTTCTATATCCATCACATGGTACTGATTACTTTTTGTAATGTATTGTTTATAAACTTAAGCCAGCAAATCATCAATAATACATTTTTTGAAAGTGCATGTTAGTGATGTTTCTATCATAAGGTGCCACAACTTCTGACAAGAAAGGTGAGCATATATTGTTAATGTGAAATTTTGTTCTGATATCATATTAAGTATGAATTTTGTCATTTGTGTAATGAGTAGAAAAAGTTAATACATTTCATTGTTTTAAAGTCATATATGTACATAACTCAGTCATTAGCCCATCAGTGTGTACAGTTGTTATATGTATAAATTTCTTCTAATTATTTTATTAAAAGAAAAGGCACTCTTGTTATAGCAAATGAGATAGAACTAGTCCCTCAGCAGAGGGGAAGAAATTTTAAACCAGTGATAATGCAGTCAGATTTTTGTATATTTGTTCTTAACATGATTAGTTATAAATGGACTCACTGTTATGACCTCATTTAGTAATCAAATCTGTAATAATTAATATTGCCAAATGTAACTACTCATTTATTTATATTGTGGTTATGAAAGCCACAAAAAAAAAAAAAAAAAAAAAAAAAAAAAAAAAAAAAAAAAAAAAAAAACAAGAAAGAAAAGAGGTCTCATCAGACTGACAAGCGACCGAATGTGACAAGTGAAGCAATCCTTGTAATCTCAGGTCCATCTGTTAATGAACTGCCCTCAAGTTCTTTTAAATGTGTAATATTATCAATGTATATATTTGTTGCTGTCTCAGCTGTTAACTGTGCAATAAGTAACTATGTAAATTATAAATTATGGTGCTCAGTATTTCAAAGGAAGTGTCAGTTGTAAAGCTTACATTAGTATTATTTACATCAGTGCTGTAGACTAAATACTGAATCTTATTTATTAGCTTTCACTAAAAGTATCATTTGTTATGTAAGGTTTTGTTGTATTTGAGGGTGGTTTCTTCTTTTTTTGAAGGAAAAAAAACTAGGAAAAGAAGAATTATATTTAATATACAAAAATTGTACAATTTCTGTTTGTGTTCCTTTGAAGTATAGTGGCTGCTGTTAACACCCTCAACATATGACTAGAACTGCATTGAACTCTCTCTGTGTGTTTGTGTGTGTGTGTGTGTGTGTGTGTGAGAGAGAGAGAGAGAGAGAGAGAGAGAGAGAGAGAGAGAGACCCATGTGAGATGAGTAATTACTCGCCATACATCAGTTTTCTAACTACACTTTCATGTCTCTGTTGGGAGTTAGTGTGTTGTTTTTAATGATGTAAACAAGAGAAATATCACTTTCATGATTGTTCCCTCTATTGATAATTTTTATTGGTTACAGAAATAGCTTGCATTCACATTTTGCTACACCGTTTGCTACGGATTTATTTCTCAAATGTCATTCTGGTTTTTTTTTTTTACTTTAAGTTGGCAGTTGGTCTTTTCATACTGCATTTTTTCCGGCTGTGGTTGTGATTTGTTGACCACTTTTACTGTATTATTTAAACATTTACATATGGTGAGTATGCCTCAATGGTATTTGTGTAATTATTTTGGAATTACGGATGCTTCTTTTTGGATTGCAGTAAACTGCATAATTCCAGATTAAAGAGTGTTTATTAAAGTTTACTAAATAGCATGAGACTGATGCAGTGCTCAGAACATGAGTTAGCAAATGTACAGGAAAACATGATACTACAAAAATAGTGACAGAATGCTAAAAGACATTAGTCAACATGAGGGCCGTGTTATGTAGTAGGTAGGCAGGCAGAAGATATCCAAATCTTGTGGGTTTGGAGAGCGTTTGTGACAGTATTGATTGGAATTAGGGTTACTAACTCAAAATTATCAAAAGTATGACATTGCTTCTCAAAACGCCTGACAATTTTTGAAAGTGTGGCAATTTAGAATCAAAATATTGTTTATATTTTAAACATTTGGGTAATACGCAATCTCTACTCTCAGTAGAACCAAAAACGAGTACACTGAAAATATGCTATAGTATTAACCCATTGCTTCCCAGCATTGCGTACATGCAACATGAAATTTAGCCTTACAAAATGCAGTCAAAATGGACTTACTACACAAAACTCACCATGCAAGTGTTAAAGCCTTTTAACACACATGCATGGTGAGTTTTGTCTAGCAAGTCCATTTCAACTGCATTTTGTAAGGCTAAATTTCGTGTTTCGTGTACCCAACGCTGGGAAGAAATGGTGTAAACAATAGTATTTAATGCTCACAAATACAATATAATCACCTGGAAGTTATTTTTCAGCATTTTTCATTTGTTTCATTTTTGAAAGTGTACTTTTCAATAGAATGTACTGAAGAGAGGACGTGAATTATTATCTTTAAGAATATAGTTATAAAATTCCTCACAAGACATGTCCTTGAAATTGTACTTGCCAAGTAAAATTCCTTTTACTGAATCCATCAACAAACAGTTCCTCTATTTTGTCCACTGAACAGGTATGAGAGAAAAAACACATTCAGTACAAACACCACCACTGTTGATCTAGCTGAGAGTTTTTGTTCAGCACTGTAGATTTGGCACAATTCTTGATGTTGCAGAATTGATCAAACAGTTTTGAATCATCTACATTCACACTTTTGTTTAGTAAATACTGCAGACATGTAAGAATGTCCTCAAAACAAATGTCTTTTTGAGTTTAAGCCATTTGAAGCACTTGAATTCTTTCATTGGCTGCATCCACTTTTCAAGGAATTTGCTACAAGTTTCATAGAAATTACATATATTGTCCATGTACTACCTTGCACTCTTCTTCCAAACTAGCTTCTGAAAAGGAGCTCAAAGCTTGCATGACTCAAGTCTGTTTTTCAGAGAAATAAGTACAGTTTCTAATAAATCATGCACCTCCAGAATAGCATTGTTCTCCTTTTCAACGGACATCATTTTCCAATGAAAAATGTGCATAGTCGAGGAGAGAAGTAGAATAAATTGCTCTGAAAAATTGTTTTCTAGAAAATTCCTAATTGTTGGAGGCACAGATTTCCTATCTTGTGAGAGGTAGTACAATTTAAGTGCTGGGTACAAATGCAGAATCCGTTCTATTGCTGGATACAATGATAGCCATCTGGTCCTGGAATGATATAGGAGCTGTTGGTAATTTACAGCAACAAATTCACAGAAATTTTTCAGTTCCTCTGTGTGTACTGCATAGACGTGAAAAAAAGTTGAACACTTTCATAACAAAAGAGTCTATATCTGATGGGAGAGAACCAGTTCCATGTTGTAAAGTATTATGCAATTTATGCACAGGGCTGCCAACTCCTATTATACTTTCGTTTCACTGTCATTTGAGTGCAGAATACACTTTTTTTTTCTCCCCTGTGTGCAAGACTACCGAAGTTTACATTTGCGTTATCACCAACTAATGCAATGCATTGTGAAGTAGAAAGGCTATGTTTTTTCAAAGTATCTGTTATATAGCTTGCAATATTTTTCTGAAATTTCATTTCAACAACTTTGTAAGTCAAGTAACTTTGTTTGAATACCACTGTTTTTGTAATCAAAATACTGAATAACAATTGGGAACAGTTTCAATGCTCCATTATTACTTGTATCAGACTTTAGGTCTAATGTTGGTGATACAATGTTTTTAACATGTTGTTTGAGCATCATTGTTTGCTAAATTGTATCTTCTTCAGAAGGTTATTTTCCTTGGTGGCTTTCATAATATCCATTCCCCCAAATGACTTGTCTATATATCTTTCTCCAGTCCTTCAAAATGAAAATTCTATGATGTTCTGCATGTAAGGTAAAGCTACATCTGCTACTGAAAATGGGAAGTTTCAGTTGACTCAAAGTTGAGTCAGTCAGTTTCTTGTAACTTGTGCTTGAACACATGAACACACAACCGTCTCTGCAATTACCTATGGTTTTGGAGCCATCAATATCTATATTCAAATATTTGGAGACAACATTGGCATTGCAGGATTTTACAAGTTGCTCTGCTCCACTAAAATGTTTCTGTTGCAAAGTAGAAAATTTTGGCTGCTGAAGTTATTTCTGCATATTGATAATTGGGATTGGTATAAGTTAAAATTTTTGTATAGAAGGTAAAATTTCTCTGTAGCTTGTACATAACTGTGACTTTTGGGCAGTGTTAATTCTCTGTTTATTCATTAATGCTTAAGACAATTTATTTTCTGTATCAGTGGGAGAACAACTGCGGAAAGTCTTCCTGGAAGAAATATATCCAACATTAATTTCCATCTTAAGGTACCAGGCATTTCTGCAACTTCAGCTAACAAAGCATTTGTTGGTGTTGAATGCATAGCACCTAGGAAAGTCATGATGTAGCCTTTATTACCTGTTGCTTATGATGAACAACGTACAACCACAGTCAGTTTTTGATCTTGTGACTCATGTACATAAACAGCAGAAAATTGTGACCCACTCAACACCATACTTGTGATTAAGCACAAGGCTGAATTGTCTTTCTGAGATGTGCAGTCATGAGAGACATTAGTGCATTTTTCATCTCAGAAATTTAAGTTGGTCGTTCACTGGGAAAGATGAATCATTTGCCTGCCAAAGTTAATGACATTAGTCTTGAGAACTGAATTCTCTTTAAATGCCAACAATTTCTCTTGCTTGTACATTACTGTTATTACTGGGGTATTACTCTTCCCATTTTTTAGGGATGTTTGCAGAAGTATGTCATCTGTCATCAGCATAATGAAGTACCTAGGTTCTATGATCATTCGGTAAACATTAAACAGTAGTTTCCTCTCAATGAAAAACAAAAATATTTGCTTAACCATTAACAAAGGAAGTAGGGTAATCCAACTTTTAATATTTTTTTATCATGATAAGGGAATGATATTATTATATATGCCTCTTTTATTTTCATAAATGTGTGTTATTATGTAATGCCGGATTATGTATTTTTTACTCTCTGGAAATATATATTGTTAGTTTTGATATAATATACAGGATGATTTTTAATTAATTATTCTAGTGTTTTAAAATGCAAGATAAGGGTATAAGAGTTCGTAGTATAATTACTTGTACTGTCCAACCCTCAGAAAGTGTGTCATATAACCATATTCAGTTATTATTGAATTTTGTAGCTTCAGATAAATTCTTCAGCAGTGTGTAATAAATACTGTCAACTCCTAGTGCAGGTTAAGGCAATTATTAGTACTTCCTTTGTAAAGGAAATGGTGTATCATATATACTGAAGTTCTGATAGTGTCAAGGAAAGCACTATTTTGAGAGCAGTTTGATTATACTATTTAAATTGATAATTCCTTAGTTCCTATATCTAGGATCCTCTTTTATTGTAAGAACTTACTTACTGACTGGTTTGCACTATATTCTCTCAATTCATTTTTTTCTTTGTGCAACTGTTATGGAGTACACTGTATCCCACCAAGTAGTGAGATTTTTAATTATTACTTTGATAATTTCTTCCGGGGGGGGGGGTGGATCAAGATATGTTGTATTAGTTTATAATTGTCCTATACATTGTGGGATATTTTAATACTGTAAGTTAGCTTTTGAGTATAGTTACTGTATTGCTCACTGTGAACTTATTTTAGTTTCCCTTTCTTACTTAGCTCTACTTAATTATCTGACATTGCCTTTATTCCTAGTTTAATATAAATTGGGAGGTGGCCTGATCCCAGTGCATGACTCTGAACTGTCCTTTGAGCTAAAGAAGCCATTTCTGGAGAGCATATAGTTTGGTGGAACTTCTATACAGTCTAGATGCAATGGTAGACTGTCATTTAAGTAGCTCTAGCCTATGGTATTTAGATTTTGGAATAAGACAGTCTTTATTGAAATTAGTGTTGGTGCATCTTCAGATTTTCTGTAAATGATTAATGATAGTAGTAAACTTGTTTAGCATTGACCTTGAAATGGGCAGGTTAAAACAAGTTGAATAATTCTGTGCATTAAATTGTGAAGACTGCTTTAGTTGTTGTTAAAATCCATTGAAGTGACTAATAAGAATTATTGAGTATTAATGTATAATTACCTGAAATGCCAAGTGAAAACCAAGAAATAAAAGCATAAACAGAGATACTCTGATAAAATTGCTTAAAATAGAATTAATAAATTATAGAAGGAACCTATCACAGCATAGTGAAGTCCAGTGTGAAGATATGTAAGCAGTCATAGGCATGTGTCTCACAAATTGTTTTCTAACAATGTGTATACTTAGTAGGTAGGTCACATAGTCAGTTGTCAGGATGAGAGTTCAAAATGGGACCAAGTTATGGTGTTAATATTAAGAAGTGTAGTAGAATATCAAAAACATTATGAAGTGTTCTTCAAAAGAGAGAGATTAGCTGGTGGGTACTTACCTTAGTTCTGTACTACCAATAGTCACTCAAAAGAAAAAAGGATGAATAGTAGGGACTAGTTTTCGGAACAGGATTTCTTCATCAGGTAGGAGAGAAGGGAAAGAAACAGGATACGGAAGGGGGAGGTCATGAGGTGGTGATAGGTGATGTTTCAGCAGTAAACCAAACCATTTTATCTCCAAAAATGGCCTCTTTAGCTCAATGGATAGTTCAGAATGACACACTGGGATCAGATCACCTCCCAAGTGGAATTAAACTAGGAATATCTGCAGATATGGTGAATACATCTTGATAAAAATATTTCTCAGTGTTCTTTCCTGGATTCTGGTTCTCAAGATTAGTGAGATACTGTGCCTGTGAGTATGAACTCCAACTGCCAAACGTTTTAGCTCTTCAACGGATGATAGTTTTGTTCGTAATATTCTGTAAGAAATAGTTCTCTGGATAAAGAACTCCACAACCCCATGTGAACTATATTTTATCTTTTCTCATATCATCGTTTGCATGCCACATGTATCTTCCAAGGAATGCTGAATACTTGCGGCATCTGCTTCTTAGGGGTCATGAATATTGTCACTCAGTCAGCTAACCAATCGCAGACTAAGGTAGAATTATTGCTTCAGTTTCAGAAACTCAAGAGCCTTTATAGGAGCTGTATCAGAAACTTACAAGTATTGCACAGAAACAGAAGAGTTGTATGCTGCATCTACACTGCTGTGATGGGTGTACCCATCATTGTACTACAATACACAGAGCTATTATGATGGTTGTACCAGCCTCTGTAGGGAAATGGGTTAATGTGATCCAAAACCACATCTCACATTTCCACTTTGATTGCAATTTATGAATTAATTCTCATGGCATTAGGGCAACCAACGTTTGATCGCAGGTATAAGGGTTTCGGCATGGCTCTGGCTATTAAAATCTCCTATTGCAACAGAAATTTTCCCTGAGTCAAAGTTTTTAGGAGGAACAAAGGAGCATTTTTTCAGAAGTAGGCTTGTACTCTGACATGATCACACAGTTGCTGAGTTCCAAGATGATGATCTCAATGTTATCCTCATGTGTCAAACAGGTACTCGAGACTTGGATTTCTTGTTTGACAAAAATAGCACTTCTGTGTTTAGCATGAGGTATATCTGCAGCTAGCTGCAAGCTAGTTATTTTTCTTTTATCATCTTTGCTGGTTATCTGAGAGTTTGTTGTAAGCACACACCTGTTCCCAGCACAGTTCTTGGTGTCCCTGCTTAGGTACATAGAGCCAGCACTGGGCTGTGGACTGGATGTGCAATTGGGCCCAATCTCCAGACATACAACGCCAAATTTACTGTTATTTTTAAGACTCACTAACATGTTATAAACATCACGTAATTTTCTGAATAAGGAAATACCCAAAAATACTGGGTTCAGGCAGAGTAAAATATAATTATTAAACAGAAAATGTTTCACAAATGCAGTTCATTCTACGGTAATATATGTTGCACGAGATATTGCTGGTATAAATCGAGAAAACTAACAGTTGTATACAACACAGTTGAGTCCTCAGCCTTGTATGCACATTTGTTTTATCAACCCACTATTAATAGCCGTAAGTTCAACTGTATGTTGGATGCAGCATTATTCAGTATTACAGAGCCTGTAAACATTTGAGGAAGTTGTGCAGATTGTGACATTATTGAATTAAATTTACAAAGCAGAAACCATGAAGAAAATATGCAGAATAGTAACATATATTAGTGTATCAGAATAAATTCCTAATTTTCTGTTGTAATTGAGACATATATATAAACATTACTTAATAATACTGTGCCTGTAAGTGCTTGATTTTCTCTACAAAGCCAGTTTTAATTACTCTGTATTCTTTTAACTACGCCTATCACTCTTATAGAAACAATGAAATACCAAAGAACTTATTATGGTTCACAGAATACCTTCTATAAAAAAAATTTTCAGGTGTTAAACAAATCAATTTTTATTATTTTTCTACAAAATTGTGGTAAGATTGACTTACTACTTACAGAATTTACAGGGCAAGTTAAATTTCCTGTTTGCTGTAGGGGCCTATGTAAATTATTAATATTATTTTCAAGAGAATATTTTCAGCATTCACTTATCTGATTTCCACACACATTTGCACTTAGAATTACAAGAGACAGTGTTAGTTACAAATTGAAATAACATTTCTTCTTACCTGTATATTTGCATTTTTCAATGTATTTCAGTATAATTATGTCATAGAAAGAAAACAGTTTGTAGCACACTTGTGATGTACCATGGTAAGATCATGCTCTAAATTTCATACTTAAGTTCAAAACAATGCATTTATGGGTGTTGATTTATTAAGAAAAATGTGGTATGTTTCCATACAGACTTCATTTTCAATCTGCTTCTTGATTCTTTCGGATGTAGTATCGGAGCATTTTAACTGAATCCCAAGGCTTCTTCATTTCAAGTAACATTCTTTATGAAGATTGCTAGAGTGATGTTCTGGGATCCTATCATATAATTTTTTACAGATTAATTGTTTGGAAATCCTGATTTTGAAGAGAAGTATGAACAAACTGTATCAGCCCTACTGTAAAACAGACTGTAACGAAAACAAAATGAAGCTCGTTGACTCACTCCAAACCAACCTGTTGCTGGGCACACATCACTGTTTGGAAGTTTACACTGAAGTAGAGATGTGCAAAATGCACAGGAATGATACATCAGCTGAAAAATGTTTCTGATGATTAGGTTGATGAAATTTTATTGCCTCTTATATTTACTTCCACTCCCATGAACCACAGACATTGCCGAGGTGGGGTGGCTTGTGTGCCTCAACGATACAGATAGCCGTACCGTAGGTGCAACCACAGCGGAGGGGTATCTGTGGAGAGGCCAGACAAACGTGTGGTTCCTGAAGAGGGGCAGCAGCCTTTTCAGTAGTTACAGGGACAACAGTCTGGATGATTGACTGAGCTGGCCTTGTAACATCAGCTAATGTGACTTTGCCACACAGTTACTGCAAACGGCTGAAAGCAAGGGGAAACTACAGCCGTTACCTTTCCCGAGGACATGCAGCTCTACTGTATGAACATATGATGATGGCATCCTCTCGGGTAAAATATTCCGGAGGTAAAATAGTCCCCCATTCGGATCTCCGGGCGGGGACTACTCAGGAGGATGTGATCATCAGGAAAGACAATACTGGCATTCTACGGGTCGGAGCGTGGAATGTTAGATCCCTTAATCGAGTAGGAAAATTAGAAAATTTAAAAAGGGAAATGGATAGGTTGAAGTTAGATATAGTGGGGATTAGTGAAGTTCGGTGGCAGGATGAACAGGATTTCTGGTCAGGTGAGTACAGGATTATAAATACAAAATCAATTGGGAGTATCACAGGAGTAGGATTGATAATGAATAAGAAAATAGGAATGAGGGTAAACTACTATGACCAGCACAGTGATCGCATTATCATTGTCAAGATAGATACGAAGCCAACATCGACAACAGTAGTACAGGTTTATATGCCAACTAGCTCTGCCGATGATGAGGAAATCGAAGAAATATATGAGGAGCTAAAGGAAATTATTCAGACAATTAAGGGAGAGGAAAACTTAATTGTTATGGGAGACTGGAATTCCATAGTAGGACAAGGAAGGGAAGGGAGGATATTAGGTAAATATGGTCTGGGCAAAAGGAATGAAAGAGGAAGCCGCTTGATAGAATTTTGCACAGAACATAATTTAGTTATAACAAACACATGGTTTAAGAATCATAAAAGAAGGTTGTATATGTGTAAGAGACCAGAAGACACCGGGAGATATCAGATAGATTTTATAATGGTAAGACATAGATCTCGGAACCAGGTTTTAAAGTGTAAGACATACCCAATGGCAGATATAGACTCTGACCATAACTTGTTGGTTATGAACTGTAGGCTGAAACTAAAGAAACTACAAAAACGTAGGAAAATAAGGAGATGGGACCTGGATAATTTGAAGGAACCTGAGGTTCTTAAGAATATCAGGGGGAGCTTTAGGCAACAATTGACAGAAACAGGGGGAAATAAAACAGTAGAGGAGGAATGGGTAAAATTGAGAGATGAAATAGTGAAGGTAGCAGAGGACAAAATAGGTAGGAAGGAAAGACCTACAAAAAATCCTTGGAAATCACAGGAGATACTAAATTTAATCGATGAAAGGAGAAAATATAAAAATGCAGTAAATGAAACAGGCAAAATGGAGTACAGGCGACTAAGAAATGAGATTGACAGGAAGTGTAAAATAGCTAAGCAGGGGTGGCTAGAATGCAAATTCATGTCTGTAGAAGAATGTATAAATAGGGGAAAATAGATACTGCCTACAGGAAAATAAAAGAAACATTTGGAGATAAGAAAAACAGCTCTATGAATATCAAAGACACTGATGGAAAACCAGTTCTCAGCAAAGAAGGGAAAGCTGAAAGGTAGAAAGAGTATATAGAGGGGCTCTACAAAGGAAATGAACTTCGAGACAATATTGTAGGAAGGGAAGAGGATGTAGATGAAGATGAAATAGGAGGTACTGTACTGAGAGAAGAATTTGACAGAGCCCTGAAAGACCTAGGTCGGAACAAGGCCCCTGGAGTAGATGATATTCCCTCAGAGCTACTGAAGTCTCTGGGAGAAGCAGCCATGACAAAATTGTTTCACCTGGTGTGTAAGATATATGAGACAGGTGAAATACCCTCAGATTTTAAGAAAAATGTTATAATCCCCATCCCTAAGAAAGCAGGTGCAGACAGGTGTGAAAACTACAGAACCATCAGTTTAATAAGTCATGGTTGCAAAATATTAACGCGAATTATATACAGAAGGATGGAAAAGCTGGTAGAAGCCGATCTCGGGGAAGATTAGTTTGGGTTCAGGAGAAATGTAGGAACATGGGAGGCAATACTCACTTTACGGCTTATCCTAGAAGATAGATTAAGAAAAGGCAAACCTACATTTCTAGCTTTTGTAGATTTGGAGAAGGCTTTTGACAATGTTGATTGGAATAAACTCTTTCAAGTTCTGAAGCAAGCAGGAGTAAAATATAGGGAACGTAAGTTTATTTACAACTTGTACAAAAACCAGACAGCGGTTGTCAGAGTTGAAGGGCATGAAAGGGATGCAGTGGTTGGGAAGGGAGTAAGACAGGGTTGTAGCCTTTCCCCAATGTTGTTCAATTTGTACATTGAGCAAGCTATAAAGGAAAGCAAGGAGAAATTTGGAGAAGGAATTAAAGTTCAGGGTGAAGAATTAAAAACATTGCGTTTTGCCGACGACATAGTAATTCTGTCAGTTACAGCAAAGGTCCTGGAAGAGCAATTGAACGGAATGGACAGTGTGCTGAAAGGTGCATATAAGATGAACATTAACAAGAGCAAAACTAGGGTAATGGAATGCGGTCTTAGAAAATCAGGTGATGCTGAAGGAATTAGATTGGGAAACGTAGCAATAAAGGAGGTAGATGAGTTTTGTTACTTGGGCAGTAAAATAACAAATGATGGTCGCAGTACAGAGGATATAAAATGCAGAATGGCAATGGGTAGAAAAGCGTTCTTGAAAAAGAGAAATTTGTTAACATCGAATATTGATTTAAACCTAAGGAAGTCCTTTCTGAAGGCATTTGTATGGAGTGTTGCCTTGTATGGGAGTGAGACATGGACGATAAACAGTGCGGACAGGAGGAGGATTGAGGCTTTTGAAATATGGTGCTATAGAAGAATGCTAAAGATTAGGTGGGTGGATCGCGTAACTAATGAGGAGGTACTGAACAGAATTGGGGAGAAAAGGAATTTCTGGCATACCTTGACTAAAAGAAGGGATAGATTGGTAGGACACATTCTTAGACATTAAGGAATTGTGAATTTAGCGTTGGAGGGAAGTGAATGGGGAAAAAATCGCAGGGGAAGACCAAGAGATGGATACAGTAAGCAGATTCAGACAGATGTAGGTTGTCGCTCTTATGTGGAGATGATGAGGCTTGCTCAGGATAGGGTATTGTGGAGAGCTGCATCAAACCAGTCTCTGGACGGAAGACCACAACAACAACAACATATTTACTTAGTCGCAGAATTTAAATGGTTTAAAGTTCCAACATCAAAACCATTATGTGAAGTAGTTGGGCATTTGTTCAAAGAATAAACAACAGTTCTCTTTTAATTCTCATTAAAATAGGTCAAATTCCAATCTTGATGTTGTAAAAGAGTTAATTTTTAAACTTAAAATGCTAAATACGATATTAGTAATTGATGGGGATTTGTAGTTTGTGAACAGACTAGTTCAATTGAACTATTTAATGAAATGTAGTTCATTTCAGTTCACTTTGGGGAACTGTAGTTCTTTTACTACTTGCTTTCCCAATTGACTGGAAATTAGAACACGCATGTTCAACTATCCATTCCCTTGATACTTGGTACACCCCACGACCAGGACCTAAAAGTAGTTATTTCAGAAGTCTTAATTTATAATAGTGTAAACTGCATCGTATCGGAAGACTGGAATAGTTCACTTAGTGCAGTTGATGAACTACTTCTAAACTGGGCAAACTGTCAAATCGGAAATCTGAAATAGTTCTGTTAGTTGACTTACGAAGAGAGTGTATGTCAGACGGATATTTTTATTAATCTTCATTTATAAATGGTGTGAAAAGTATTGCTATTAACTTTGCATCTAGAACTAAGGAAATTTGTGTATAGTTTTACAATCAGAGATTTAAAAAAATACATTTTTCAAAGACTGGAAATTCAACTTGTAATGGTGCGAAATAATGGGTAATATCCTTTCTGAAAATAAATAATTGCAGATCTTCTGAAGCATTGAAAAATGATATATTGAACAATATAATGAGGACAGTTTACAACTCACCACAAAGATGTAACACAAACACACACAGCACACGAAATAGGAGAGAGGCGATAGGAGATGTTGGGTGTGGGGGGAAGAAAAGAATTATGATAGGTTGAGACCTGGATAATTTCAGGAGATTGTACTGTAGGGATAATTCCCATCCTTGCAGTTCAGAAAAGCCAATGATGGGAGGGAGAATCCAGATGGCCTGAGTTGTGAAGCAGCCGTTGAAGTCTAGCATATGCTCTGCTGCATCCTGTGCCACAGGGTGGTCTACATTGTTTTTGGACACAGTTTAGTGGTCGCCATTCATCCTAATGGACAGCTGGTTAGTGTTCATCCCAATATAGAAAGCTGCACCGTGATTGCAGCACAGGTGGCCTGGCCTCTGATTGGGTAGGATAAGCCTGTGATAGGACTGCAATAGGAAGTGCTGGGTGGGTGGATTGGACAGGTCTTGCAGCAAGGTCTTCTATAAGGATATGATCCCTGTGGCAGAGGCTGGGTTTCGGAGTGGCATATGGGATGATATGGAGGTTGGTGGGCGTGGAACACTACTTTAAGAGGGGTGGGAAGGATCTTGGTCAGAATATCTCTCATTTTTGGGCACAAGGACAGAAAATCAAACCCTTGGTGAAGGATGCAATTTAGTTGTTTGAGTCAGGGCTAGTCTGGGTGACTTTTTTTTTTTTTTTTTTTTTTTTTTTTTTTTTTTGGGGGGGGGGGGGTGATGGTTACTGTTGGTAGGAGGAGGATTTGGGCCATGTGGGAATATGGTTTGGGAGATCTGTTTGCAGACTTGGTGTGTGTGTGGTGGGTGGGGGGGGGGGGGGCGTAGTTTCTGTCTGTGAAGACCGTTGTGAGACCTTCAGCATATCAAGGAGGAGAGTTTGTGTCACTGCAGGTATGCCATCCATGGGTGGTCAGGCTGTAAGGGAGGGATTTTTTTTAATGTGAAAGATATGGCGACTGTCAAAGTGTATGTACTGTTTGTTGGTGGTTGGTAGGTTTACTATAGACGGAAGTGTGGATGGCGCCATTAGTGAAGTGGAAATTAACATCCAGGAATCTGGCATGATAAGTTGAGGATGAGCAGTGGATGGGGAAGGAGGAGTTGAAGTATTGAAGGAAGGAGGATAAAGTGTCCTGATCCTGAGTGCAGATCATGAACATATAACCAATAAATCTAACCCAGACCAGAGCTTTTGGGTTTTGGGATGCTAGGAATGATTCCTCTATAAATAGGTTGGCATAGGAGGGTGCCATGTGGGTGTTTATAGCTGTCATAGATTTGGTGGTAAACTTTCCCCTCAAAGGAAAAGTAGTGGTTAGGATAAAGTTAGTGAGGGTTATGAGGCATGAGGTACTGAGTTAGAATTCAGGAGGACTTTGGGAGAGGTAGTGTTTGAGAGTGGCAAGGCCACGGGCAAGTGGTATTTTGGTGTATAGCAGGCCCCTCCAACTCGAGCACTCAGTGCTTGCGCACCCCAGTGCCTCGCTGTGTAGCAACACGTGTACGAGGGAGACCACTCACTCTTGCATCTTCTTGGATGCCCTGAATATCCGTTCTGAATACTATCAAATAGGACACATTAATCTATCTTGCGAATGTTCAGCATGAGCAGAAAACCTTCAGATTGTGTGTGTGTGTGTGTGTGTGTGTGTGTGTGCACGCACCATTTTTACTGCTCAATGGGAAGATTCTTTAAATCTGATGGGAAGTATAATGCTTGTATGCCACTCTACTGCAAAATCAAAGCGCCGTCACTACGATTGTTGGACTAGATAGAAGGGATCTGATTACTAAATTAAAAGCATAATTGCCACAATCGAAGGAGATAAGTTTTATTTATTCTAAAAGAAAAACAGAAAGATACAATTTTATTTATTTATTTTTTTAATGTACTTATTACGGATTGTGTGGCCCCTCAATTTGAAGGTTCGAGACCTCCATTGTGCATGCATGCATGTGTGTTTTGTACTTGATATAAGTTAGCTTAAGTTCTTTGTAAGTGGATGGACCAATGATGACAGAAGTTTTGTCCTGTAGGATTACAAATATTTGAACATTTGGATCATAGACTTCACTTTGAAGAAAGTCATTGTGCGTTACATTATTTAAATAAATCGTAGCATGGTAAAAATAAATTTCACAGACCGCAACTACCATTATAATAGTGATTTCATTCCTTTTTTTATAAAGACACTGATCAACAAGAATTTGCAAGGATTCATGCCATTGTCTAAAAATGTGTTGCAATGTTCTGAACAACGTTCATTTGTGAATGCATGTTTTCAGTTATAAATATTAAAAAAAAAAAAGCTCGATTTTTATGCATCATTGCAAGCTGTATTTGGAACTGCAACTGCAAAGATGATTGTGTCTAATATGAGAAAATTAGTGGCTTCAAAGTGATGCCAAAAATCAACAAAGAATGCAAAATAAGGAGCGCAATAGAACTATTATTTCTATCTATACACAAAGGTTGGCATTATTATTATTGTCTTAATAATTCACAAACAACACGACTCTCACCCCACTAAGTGCTTTGACAACATGTTGCCCTGTACCACTGCCATGACAGTACTGTGCCTGCCTGCCTCACTCACGTGCCCCACACCACCGGCAGAGCACCGGCGCTCACAGAGCACCCGAGTTGGAGAGGCCTGGCGTATGTGGCATCCACTGTGAGAATTAAGGATCCGGCAAGTAAAGGGATGGGGATGGTGGTTAATCTGTGAAATAAGTAGTTGGTATCTTGGATGTGGGAGGTTAGGTTTCAAACAATTGGTTGGAGGTGCTAGTCAACAAGGGCTGAAATTCTTTCCGTATGAGCACAGCAGCCAGCCACTATTGAGCATCCAGGATCATTTGTTTCATGGATTTTGGTGGGCATGTAGACAGGTGGGTATGTGGAGTGCTGTTGGTGTGAGGAGGGTGATAGATTCAGGAGAGAGCCTCTGGGAAGGGCACTATGTTTATAACACGGATTGGAGATCTTGTTGGACTTTTGGGATACCGTCAGGGCTTCGAGTCCTCCATCGGGCATGGGTGTTTGTGTTGTCATTAGCATAAGTTATTTAATTTAGTTCAAGTAGTTTGTTAGCCTAGGGACTGATGAGCAACGCCGTTAAGTCCCTTAAATTTACAAATCTTTGAACTAATGGGATAGGGTTGTTCCTGCACAGCTTGAAAGTGGAAGAATCAGAGAGTTGGCGGAGCCCTTCTGCCACATAGTCATTGTGATTCAAACTACAGCAGTGGAAACTTTATCTGCAGGGAGGATGATTATGTTGGGATTAGTTTTGAGGTTTATTCTGCTGAAAGGTTTGAGTTCTTAGGAAGGGGCTTGGGGAAAGATGGTGAGGCCAAGTTGGAGGTGAGAAATTCTTGTATGGTAACCAGGGGGTGGGTAATTGGGAGTGCAGGGGAATAGCTGTTGGATGGTGGTATGAACTCTGAAAGGCGGGGTTGAATGTTGGGATTAGGTTGGCTATGGTCAGAGGGATTGGTGGCAAAGTAGAGTTTCCATCGTATGAATTGGCAAAAGGAGAGTAGTTCTTTGATGAGTCCAGTATGATTGAATTTGGGTGTGGGGCTGAAGGTAAGACCTGTGGATAGAACAGAAACTTCTGTGGGGTTGAGGTGTTTTGTGGGCAGGTTAACCACAGTGTTCTGGGGTTGTGGTATTGTATGTATGAACTCAGGTTTTTAACACATTTATTACTGCAGTTTCACATTCTGGGTTCAGTTTTTGTGTAACAGTTGTGCCCTTCGAGGATCATCTGTAGAGGAGTAGCAAGGGAATTCCTAGATCGTGTAACTATAGCAATTCTTTACTTCAGCATTGGCATATCGAATCTGCTACTGTGCTGATGCAAAGAAAATGGTGATGAGAAGAACCTACCAGTTTCTTACTCAGTTGTTCTTCATTGATTTCAGTTATGATTGGTTTTTAAGAAGAAAAAAAACAGGCAACTAATAAATGGGGAAAGAAAACTGCCAAAAATTCAACTTGCATCAGAAGTGGTGATTTAATTTGAAGTTTCTAAATAATCTCTTTTTATTGATACAGTTTCTATTGGTTTAAAATACTAGGTTAAAAATGAAGCAATAACAGTCACATGGCATTAGAAGTGGTACAGCATGTTTTAGCCAATCAGGCCCACTGCAGTCACACAGCAAGCAACAGAGGAAGGACAGAAGGGCCTCCAATGAGTTAGCCAGTGCATCACAGCATGCTCTTCCACTTTCTGTCCACCACAATCCTCTTCACATAATCGTGTTTAGATTCTGTGTCTGTACTTGTTGCACAGAACATGTATGAACAATGGAAGATTTCTATGGAGTAATCAGTGCATGCAAAGAGAACAACACATGGTGATTGGATTTTGACTGTGGAATTTCCTGATGGAAATATTGAGGGAAAGCTTCCAACTTGCTCTGCATCCTGAACCAATGTTTGAAGCCGTACATTCAGCCTCACATACCCACAGTACAAGCAGGTTTCATTGATGGGGATGGAACTTCTTAACAGATCATCACAATAAGACAAATAATAGAAATTATATTTTAGAAACAGCGTCTCAATCACAAAATAATTTTTTATTGTTGTTAAGCAACAGGTTTCAGTCTGTTTGTGAGATCATCTTCAGGCTGACTGCAATACAATAATATTACAAATATTAAGAACGGTATATAGAAGATTATGATATGGTAATCAACAGTAAAATAACAACAATGTGAAATGTTATACCTATGGCAGCTGATTGTGGGCAGGTTAGGAACTGTTGGCCGCAGAAATCAACTGCGGAATACTGGAGTAACGCTCAAGCTTTTATATGATAATCAACTATACTCCTCTACTTGCTACTCCTCTGCAGATGACTATCATATAAAATATAATTTCATTAATGATCACTGTTTCTCCAGAAAAGTTTTCTAAAACTGTATATAATAGAAAAATCTTGACAGTTCTGTGTTCCTGTTTTCATCTGCTTTCTTGACAATAGGAAAGCCTTTGACTGTGTTGTCTGGGGAAAAAGTAGTGGCAGGTGCTTGCAGAGTTTGGTACCCCACATTGCTTGATAGCATTAGTGAAAAGTCAATACACTAATCATTTTGCAGTTGTAAAGACAAGTGCTGGCACATCTGATTCCTTCAGAGTATCAAAATGTGAGACAGGATTGTGTCCTATGCCCCACAACTGTACAACATCCATGCAGAACATGTCATTAACCCAGATGATCCTGATGTCCTTCCAGAAGGCTGGTGTTTCGATTTTTTTTTTTCAAACATTTAAAGTAAACTGTTTTCTTTTGGCACAAAACACTTTCTCCAACATCGGACTGTCATTTGGATGTCGATCATTGACATGCAAATTACTAATAAGCATTGTTTTAGCACATTATTCTATGTTAGTCAGCTTTGAAGACAGTGATTCAGAAGCTACGTATGAATAACGCATGATTTTGGGTGTGTAAGTACTTACACATTAATTTTATTTTTATTATTCAGAAACATATGGATGGCTTTACAATTAAAATGTCATATCTAACATATCAGTGTTTTCATTTTTGTTTCGTCCCAGGACGACGGCCTATTATGCCAAGACTAAGGGTGCAATTAGTGTAAAATTAATGCTATAACATTTGAACGATCTGTTACAAATGTAATAACCTATCTTTTAAACGAGAAGTAACCGAAAAATAAATTCAGGAATATCTAGGTTAAGAAAGCTCTTGATGGTTGGACCAAAGGCATCTCAATTGGTGAAAGAACTATCAACAGCCTCCATTTTACTGATGACACTGTGCTTTTAGCCAACAGCTAAGATGAACTTGATGAGCTACTAACAAGACTAACATGTTCGCTGCGGGTGACACTTATAAGCGTCCGTGCTCACTGTAGGATAGTTTCAGCCGCAGCGAAAGTGTTAAAGGACATTAGTCTAGGATATCGATTAGACATCAGCCTCAGAAAGTCCAAACTCATCATAATTAATAGAGAACAGATACAGCTCACAGGTCAATTAAAAGAACTAGAAGTTGTGAAGACGGATCACGCTAGCATGAGTAGCTATGAAGAAACTCACCAATATCTGGCAGAGCAGAGCAGTAACTAAAAGCACAAAGATCCGGCTAGTTCAAACACTCGTGTTTTCTGTCTTCTTTTATGGTTATGAAACATAGACACTCAAGGCCAGAAACAAACAGCGCATTGTGAAGCATTCGAACTTTGGTGCTGACATAGTATGCTACACATAAAATGAATCGATAGGACAACAAAAGTGTCCTTTATTGAACAGCTCGATATCTCCAGACAACTTTATTTTAGAGTCACTGAAAAAATTCTTCAATTCTTGACCATATTGTGAGAAAAGATGGAAAAAAATCTAGAGAAAATAATCTTACAAGGAAAGATCAAACGCAGGAGACCAAAAGGAAGAGCAGCAAGCAGATGGACAGAGCAGATCTAGATGATATCCGGTCAACCTCTTCAGCAAACACTAAGAGAAGCTTCCAACTGTCCGGAATGGAGATGCTTGGTTCATGGGGTCATGATGCTCACCAATGCCGCCGCCGACAATATTTGGACCCTTGGAGATTCCCCCCCTCCCCCCTCCCTCCTTCTCCTCTCCCTGCTGTAGTTACCTGAAAAAGTACTGGACTGAACATCAGCATTTCAGAAGCACTTATGACTCAACCAACCAGTCATTATACTTTTACAAAATCTGAGTAAGTGGGTTGCAATACATGACTCAGTTGATATGGAATGGCCATGTTTTAATTCTTATAACAGACACCTTTGGCCTCGAATGTTTGGAACTCCGTGATACCATGCTTAGAATAACAAGCACTCTTGAATAATATAGTGTTGTGCATCATTTACATGGAAAAAGCTGCACTTAATCTGCTAGCACAACTAGATGGTGGGACAGTGTAGCTGCACTAACTAGTGCTCCTGTTGCATTAGTGGTGTAACTGTAGTACGTATTTGTCTCTTGGACTGTTTGCAAGTGAATTATTGTGTACAGTGCAGGGATGTCTGTGTGTGATCCAAATATTAGGAACCAAGTTGCGACATGGTGAATATATTTAATTTTCTTCCTATAGTATTGATATCTTGTTACTGCGTTTTTCACAGTTAAAATGCTACTTTAGGTATAACGCAACATTTTGCATAGAAATGGATCATGCCATGGTCCTGTTAATGATTGCCTGGTATTCCAACCACGTTTTCGTGCAGTTCTGAGCATTCAAGGTCAAAGGTGTCCCTTGTTATATTTTTAAAAACTATGTCCAGGCTTTTGGCTGTGAATTATAAAATGACTGATGTTTCTACACACAGCAATGCATTTTTGTAATTTTCATGTACTGTATCATACAGTGGTTATAATTGAAAGATTTCACAATTATTATTATATTATGTGACAGGTGTTTAATTATAATAGGGTCATACCACATTAACTAGTTTTGTAGTTTGTAGGCTCAAGTCTGCCTGAAATTTACTGCAACAATGCTATACATGTGCAAAGTATTTCATTTCCCTGAGAATTAATGTCAGAATTATGGTTTACAAAAGACAATGGTGTGACTTGGAAAACATCGTGCACATTTTGTTATCAAACTTCAGAGCCAACCAAGGCTTAATAATACAGGAACCCTCACAGTTCAGTGAAATTTTTACAATTTAATAACATCCACTTAGGGTACATAATGTATCAAAACACCTACACCATGTTTCCAAGGAAATTTTTTAAAAAAGTCAAAATGTTGTATAAAATGTAACAAGTTAAAAGATGCATATTGCAGGTACCCACAGTGCCAAATGTAAATAACTCAGGAATGTGATCACATATTTTGTTGAAAGCCTGACGTGGGCTACACACACACACACACACACACACACACACACACACACACCACATAAACATCTTTGATTTAGAGTGACATATATAGCTTGGTAGCAGAAAAGGGACATATGAAAACCAACCCAAATTTCATACACTGGGTAAGTACACTATAATATGTCTCAAAATTTCAACATGTTATTGCAAGGCATTTGTGTACAATGAAAGCTGATAAGAGATGTATTTGCTTACTTTTGTATTAACACTATTTAGCAAGTAAAAGTAATTTGCAAATAATCGATAAAGGAGAGGAAGAAGGATTAGGAAGGAAAGGATTGACAGTGGCTGCTTTAGTAAAAGTAATGCTGCAGACAGATGTGGTCACCATTATCTGATGAGATTCAATTGTTGGGAACTGGAAGTTAAACTACAGAAGTGCTCAGAAATAGAATGAATCATTGTTAGGCAGGAAGAACAAAGGAAAGAAGCAAGTATTACAGATTACTCGTGCTTTCAAGAGTATAGTTCTCATTTGTTAGTGCTGTTGTGGTAAAGACAGTATTAAGCAGAAGAGTGTGCTGGTGCTGATTTTGGTAAAACAAATTGAAGTATTGTAGAACACAAGATTCTTAATGTTATCAAACAACATATGGAAATAAATGTGACATTCACTATGTACACAATGTGGGTGAATCAAATCAAAATTTGTTGCTATGGAGATTGGGTTGCATTCTGCTATCATGAGAAGTATAGTTCTAGGGAAAATCTGTGTTTGCTATCATCAAGTGAAAGTACCTGATACTTGCGGGTAAGTATTTTTTCCCACGAAGAAGTTGGTTTGATTCACAAGAAGATAGTGAGTAGTAGCCTTTAAGGAGTTGATATAAAATCAGAATTTAAAGTGCATCATGGCACTGAGCTTAACATGAAAGCAGGACAAAAGTTATATTCTAGACATGTAACATAACTGAAAAGTGAAGGTTATTTTGATAAAGTAGATGACAGCAATAAATAGAATCAGCCACCTTCAACCACAACAGATGAACAATTAAATACTTCATGACTGCTCTTAGTTTGTCTCACATGAAGAAATAGGTTATTGGGAAGAGAGACATAGTTAGGGTAGAAGAAAAATACAAGAAGCTGAAATGGAATTGAAACAAAATGGCAGACACATAGATGGTGTAAGAGTAGCTATTGTTCAAAATCTCATCAAGTTTTCTGGCAGTTTGTAAACTTAGTGATTTGATATTTCTGTGATCCAACTGTCTACCATCATCAGGAAATGCCATTGCTGAATACTGATGACAAAGCTGCAATTCGTTGTACTATATAGGTGTACAAAATGTATACACAATACATGGGCTGTTGCTGCCTGTTAGACTGGGCTGGTGGTAGCAAAATGTTGCACATTATAGTTTATGGTCACATCACAGAACATTGAGATTTGATTATATATATAACCACACCGATTGTTGATGCAGCTAACTCCTCCCCCTACCAGTTATCCTAATACACATCTCCTTACTCTCCCTCATATATTTTCACATGGTTTTGGTCATCTGTATATGTATTTTATCACTTTAAATCATTTTTCATTTATTAACGAACCAACAAATTCTGAAACCAGTTTCGTTTGAACTAACGGGCCTGCCCGCAGATATGCACAGGTAATCATTATCCCCCAGTCCCTTATATTCTTCTCATCTGGCACGATAATATTGGAATTACATAAATTTACGTTACTGTGTCTTGAGTTTTCTTGTTCTAGAAGCTCCATTATAGTCTGTTCTGCATTTCGTCGCACAAATTTCCGTATTAACACGTAGTTTAAAGTTTTTGTATGCATGTTTGTCGTGTGATGCTTGCTCATGTGTGAGATCTCGCATTCTATAGTCGAGCCGAAATAGGATGATCCCTGGTGCTTGCTCCAATCGGCTTTCAGTGCCGGCTGCGGCAGCAGATCATTGGAGTAAGTCAAATGCAAGCTTTGATCTGCACATGTGCGCGTTCGGTTATTTTTGCCAGTTCTGTCAGACAACAATGATCGGTAGCTATACTCGCCGACAGTGAACTAACTACTTGGCAACACGGCTGCATTCAGTTAACGTGGTTGGGGCGGTACCCCAGCCTGGTAGTTGGAGTCAGGGATCATCATATTTCAGCCCGACTATAGTGCGTGATATTGCGTCCTGGTGATGATTTTATGCATGATTTTGCGGTTTTTTTTGTCGTTTTGTGTGCTTCGGCATGAATCTGCGTGCTTGAGTTTGTATCTGTGTACTTGTGTGCTCGAATTTCCGAACTTTTGCATGCCTGGTGCGTATTTTGCGTGTTGAGGAACCTCTTCCCAGTCCTCAGGCTCAGCATAACCCACTGTCTCTCCCATGATTCCTCATTTTCCATTTTTCCTGCACCATCCCTGCCTCAATGGACCACTGCTCCATCTATTTGTACCAGTTCATGAAAGTATCCCTTTCCCTGGCCAAACCCCAATCCTAATCCTAAAATGCTGCCTAAGTCATGGTATCCCTCCCAATGGTCTAACCTTAAAATTTCCATTGTCTGGATCCCATCCCTCCTTCCACAATGACCTGCACCTTTTCAGATTCCACCAGTCCTTATCCCTCGTGAACCTAGTCCTACAAAATCACCTCACCATGGCTCATAAATCCCTTAGCTACCTTCTCTCCCTCTATAAGATATTACTATTGTGTAACCAAAACTACCTACATCCCATCTCCCAGATTGAATCCTTTGCTCTCCAGCAACTGGAGGAGCACTCCAAACACCACCTCCAGAAATTGTCCAGCCTGCTGACATCATATTGCCACCTTGGAGCACCCATATCCAATCCTTAACCAACCCATGGTGTTCCTCCTCATGAACCCCTCATAGCTCCCAGACCATGCTTAGCTGATGTCTTGAACCTACCTCATCCCTCCAAACTCCCTACCACCATTCCACGACATCCAATACCAAAACAACCCCAGAACACTGTGGTTAACCTATCCACAAAAAACCTAAACTCCACTGAAGTTTCCATTTTATCCAAAGGTCTTACCTTTAGCCCTACACTCCAGTTCAATCTTGTTGGTCTTGTCAAAGACCTACTCTCCATTTCACGATTCCTATGATGGAAACACTACTTTGCCACCAATCCCTCTGACTGTAAACTACCTAATCCCAATATTGAACCCTGCCTGTCTCAATTCATACCAACATCCATCAAAGATCCCCTTACACTCCCACCTAACCACCATCTGGTTACCTTCCAAGAGTTTCTCACCTCCAACTTGGCCTCACCATCCTTTCCCAAGCCCCTTGCCAAGAACTCAATCCTTTCAGCAGAAGAAAGAAGAGGCATACAAAACCTTAAAACTAATCCTGATACAATCATCCTCCCTGTGGATAAAGGTTCCACCACTGTAGTTATGGATTAAAGTGACTACCTGACAGAAGGGCTCTGCCAACTCTCTGACTACTCCACCTACAACACGTGCCGGAATGTCCCCATCCCCAAAGTCCAACAAGATCTCCAATCCCTGTTAAAAGCCTATGGCCCCTCCCAGAAACTCTCCCCTGAATCCATCTCCCTCCTCACCCCAGCAGCACCCCACACACCCACCTTTTACATGCTCCCCAAAATCCACATACCTAATAATCCTGGACGCCCTATTGTGTCTGGTTACTGTGCTCCTACTGAACGAATTTCAGCCCTAGTTGAACAACACCTCCAACCTATTGTCCAAAATCTATCTTCCGACATCAAGGATACCAACCACTTCCTTCACTGACTCTCCACCATTCCCACCACTTTGCCTCCTGGATCCTTACTTGTCACAGTGGATGCCAACTCCCTATACACCAACATCCCACATGCACATGGACTTGCTGCTCTGGAACACTATCTCTCCTGACGTCCCTCTGAACTCAAGCCTGATACTTCATTCCTCATAAACCTCACCAATTTCATCCTAACTAACAACTAATTTTTCTATGAGGTGAAAGTTTACCATCAAATCCGAGGCACAGCCATGGGCAACCACATGACACCCTCCTATGCCAACCTGTTTATGGGCCGTCTGGAGGAATCCTTTCTACCATCCCAAACCCCAAACCTCTGGCATGGTTCAGGTTCATTGATGATATTTTCATGATCTGAACTCAGGGCCAGAATACCCTATCCTCCTTTCTTCAGAACCTCAATTCCTTCTCCCCAATCCATTTCACCTGGTCTTCCTCAACCCACCATGCCACATTCCTGGATGTCAACCTCCACCTCACTGATGGCTCCATCCATACTTCCGTCCATATTAAACCTACTAATCACCAACAGTACCTACACTTTCACAGTTGCCATCCATTCACATCAAAAAATCCCTCCCTTACAGCCTGGCCACCCATGGATGACGTATCTGTAGTGACAAGCACTCCCTTTTTGAATATGCTGAGGGTCTTACAAATGCCTTCACAGACAGAAACTACCCCACAGACCTAGTCCACAAACAGATCTCCCATGCCATATCCTCACAAATCCCAAATCATTCTCCTAACACCAGTACCCATCCACAAAAAAAGCGCTTCCCCTGTCAGCCAGTACTACCCTGGACTGTAACAACTAAATTGCATCCTTCGCCAAGGTTTTGATTTTCTATCCTCGTGCCCAGAAATGAGACATCCTGCCCAAGATTCTTCCCACCCTCCTAAAGTGGTGTTCCGTCACCCTCCCAACCTCCACAACACTCTAGTTCACCCTTATGCCACCCCGAAACCCAGCTCACTGCCACACGGATCATATCCTTGTGGAAGGCCCCCCTGCAAGACCTGTCCAATCCACCAACCCAGCACTCCCTATTCCAGTCTTGTCACAGGCTTATCCTACCCTATCAGAGGCCGGCCACCTGTGAAAGCAGCCATGTAATTTACCAACTGTGCTGCAATCACTGTGCAGCTTTCTATATTAGCATGACCACCAACCAGCTATCAATTAGGATAAATGGCCACCGCCAAACTGTGGCCAAAAACAAGGTGGACCACCCTGAGGCACAGCATGCAGCAGAGCACATGTTTGATTTCAATGGCTGCTTTACAGCCCGGGCCATCTGGATCCTTCCATCCACCACCAGCTTTTCTGAATTGCACAGATGGGAGTTATTCCTACAGTACATTCTCTGATCCTGAAATCATCCAGGCCTCAACCTACGATAACTTCCTTTTTTTTTCCATACCTTACAGTTCCTACCTCTCTATCCCAAACCTCAACTATTTTGAGTAGTGCATGAATGTGTGATCATATGTGTGTGTGTGTGTGTGTGTGTGTGTGTGTGTGTGTGTGTGTGTGTGCGGTCAAATGCATATTTATTTTGTTTACTTTAATTTTCTCCCCTCACCTGCCTCCCCACTCCATTCCTAAGCTGAATCTCGTTATTCCCATCTAGGCCATGCTGTACCCATCCCCACCATCGTGACGTAACCTTCCTATCCCCCTCCCCTCCCCACCCCTCCCTTCCCGTCCCTGATTTGAAGTGTGGCAGACAGAGGTGATGGTTGCATGACTGTGTTGTGTGCCTGTATGATTGCATTAATGTTCTATTTTATGAAGGAGGCCATGGCCAATAGCTAAAAGTGTTGTATGTGTGTGTGTTTTGTATGTGCCTGTCGCAGCTCGTCGCCATGTCTTTGCGGTGAGTTGTATACTGTCCTTACTATATTATTAACGCCAGCCTGGACTTTCCATTATTATAACATTGAGATTTGTTCTTATCTATCAAATTGTCCACCAACCTAATTTCAATGGCTTCTCTGTAACACTGTTCCAAAAATCTGTGGTATTGTCAATTATAAGTGTGTCATCAAATTTAATTGTGTGTCCCCCTAATTAAAAAGTGTTGTATTACCAATGTTTCAGACTGAAGTAGTCTCTTGTGGTGGCAAAATTATATGCATCTGTCTTGAATGATGCAACTCAAATAGCCAATGCACAATACATCGTTGCTGCTGGTGTTCCACTAGTGGTGGTGCCAACTGCTCAGTCTAGCCAGCAGCAACTGTGGTGAGCAGTGTGCATGCACCTTGTACACTTTAGAGGCCTATATAGGACAACAAATGTCAGCTTTGGCATCAGTACTCAGAGAAACTTGACTGCAGTGGCATTATCCTGCCAAAATACGTAATCATTTAGATTTCACCATCCCGCAGCAAAACCAAAGAGATTACAAAGAATGGTAATGCTTTAATGCCTCTGAAGACACAAGAAGTAGCTATTCTTACCTTCACATCTTCCAGTTTGCCTACTGAGCATAGTGCAAATGAATTCCATGTCTATATATATAGAGTAAAGCAACTTGAGAAAATAAAAGCAACCCAAGGAATGCTTCCAGAACTTCACTAGGCTCAAGGTAAACAACTGAGTTCAGAAATGAAGGTGCTAATGTCAGAGTTTTATATGTAAAAGGCCTATCAAAATACTAAGTTGATGTTTGCTGTGGCTTTTGGTCCACATTACGAAATTCAACGAAATTGCCAGTGTGTGACATCAGTTCTTACTGGTGCATGATCCACAGGTGCAAGAAGTGTTAAGGTTAGGCAAAAATAGCATAACACACGAATAATAAACTGTAGGAGCGATCTCCATATGGATAATGAACTTGTGGCAACCATCAATAGTAACTAGCTGGAAGTACATTATCATTATAGTAATATCTGTTTTCTCCAGGAGGTTTGGAAAGATGCATGCACTGTACAAAATTTTGTTAATAAAATTTGTTAATTTGACATACTGTGTGTTATTCCATTAGTGTATAGATTAACCATAGTGGTGAGCCCGATGACATTCGCTGATGACTATTCTTGTGAACTGTTTCAATGCTGCAATTATGAAATTCAGCTATTGCGCAGAAAGTGTGCCATGCTAAACTTCATGTGAAAACTACTTCTATGCAGAATAAGATGTTCTTGACTGTTCCTCCTCGGCATCTAATTGATGGAGTCATTAATGATCTAGGCACATGCCTTTCATCCACAGAACCCTGTGATTTTCCTGGAAATCAGGCATGCCATCATTTGATTCTTCTCCATTCCTGGCATTAAGTGCATTGAACATAGTGAATAGTGACTGTGTACCACACAAAACATTTGCACCTCCACCATCATGCTGTGCAACATTGTCTGATCGTGACGCAGTGCAGTGTGCTCCATCAGCTATCACAGGCGCTGTGTGGCCACCTGCTACACCACATGCATATACTGCTGTGTCCTGATTTCATAGCATCGTCCAGCTGCATCACGCATTCCATCACTGTGTTGCATCTGCCAGGCATCCCGCAGCCTTTCAACTATGCCTTGCACATGCTCACGTACAGTCTTCACATGGCGTCACAATACCTACCTACCACACCATGTCCTCAACACCCTATGCACTGGCTGTCTCCCTTCATGCTGTATATTTCACAGCACTGAAAGTCCATGACCAACTGCCACCGCCACAGTCACCTTTACGTCGCGCGATGCCTTTGACGTCACACTTCTCGGGTATGCCCCACCTCGCCTAAACCATTCATTGCAGCACACCTCCTACCACAAATCTACATATACTAACTATTGCCTCAGCCAACCAACATCAGTGCGCATCATGGCGCCACATCACCAGCTGTTTGTTGACACTCCGACGGTGCTATACAGATTTGCGAAGACTCAGCACCTTTACACTCACCATTGTTTCATGCCTTCACACAGTCAGACAATGATTTGGTGAATCCTATCAGTGACCACCAGTTCGCATTTTTGACTACCATCATCACCAACCCAAGGCCTCCTAAGCTGCCTCCACTGGATCAGGGTAACCCAAAGACTTGCTTCCCTTTGTTGGAGAAGGTTTTCCAGTTTAACGGGATATATCTGTCAATGCCAGGTACCTCGCCATTTGTCATCGGACATGGACCTAGTGAGTGACATTTTGTTATTGCCCCCTTTCTCCCCAAAAATGTTCAAATGTTTGTAGAGCTTATGGGACTTAACTACAGGGTCATCAGTCCCTAAACTTACGAACTAGCTAATACTAAGGACAGCACAAATATCCATGCCCGAGGGGGCATTCGAACCCCCGACCATAGTGGCCATGTAGAACATGACTGGCACGCTGCAGTCCTCTCGGCCTCCGCAGACGGCCCTTTTTCCCCCAGACTATGCTCATCTCAAGGAGGTGATACTTCAGTGCATTTCTCACTCCACTTTAAAGGCAATTGCCCGTATCACAGAGGAGCTGACGCTGGGAGAGACGATGACCTCTGCACTGAGGTGCTGTATGCCACCTTGATACTTACAATCAACTTGCCAGATATAACTCTGAGGGCTTTGTGGCTGCCCAAGCTCCCTGTCAAGCTTCATACATAGCTACTCGCAGCATTCTATACTCTCACTGAATGATCACATTTTCCTCACAGACCAATTACACCAATTTTATAAAAAATTGTCGTTCAAGTCCATGCCCATCCATTCCAGTAGCCCCTAATTGCTCTCATACCCCTCTTGCGCCCCCCCCCCCCCACCCTTATGGGGCTCTACAGGGGACACAGCACACACAGGCAGACACAGCCTTCACCAACGGTGCCACCTGGCACTACTGTCTCAGCACTGCCCACACCCCTCTCCATGCCTGCCCTGCCTCAGGCAAGGCTAACTGCTCCGACATCTTACATCATACCTGCTGTGACTGCACAAGTCACCACACAGGAAAATGCATGTTACTTTGCTCAGGAGTCACATCCAAAATACTCTTGGCACTGGTACCATGCAACATGACAAAACAGCCGAAACTGCACACCCCTCTGCAGGGCCTCATACTTTGTGCATGGTAATCTTAGGTGCTGTTACCTGCACTGATGTTCACAGGCACCAGGAAATAATTGACTCATCTACACCACCTATTGTTACCTCCACTGGGCTCTACACACAGGGTGTTTCACTAAGTGTGTTTGCCTCTGTAACTTATAAAATAATAGGTGACGGGAAATTTTAACGTGGTAGGTCAACACAAGAAATGTTACACTTTCTGCGGAGCGATGAACATAGTTTATTGTATCATTTTTCAAAGAGTTACAGCACAAAGATATAATTTTTTAACTGGAACAATAGTTTTTTTTTCTATCGTGCATTGTAATCGTTGAAACCAGCTGCATCCAAATCAATTTAAACGACATTTCTATCACTGTTAGTTTGGGAGCTACAACCCTTCAAAGTTTCAGGGGCAGATACCACACGCTGTACATAATACATGGCTGTGTGGTGGGTGATGGATGTTATGGCAGTGGGAAGTTGATTTACATGAGATGTTCAAATGTGTGTCCATGTTCCTCAATGCATAATGCAATCCGCCGTTGAAAGGATCTGCAGACGAGATGTAACGTCACCAGTGTGACGGAGTGACATGCGTCCTCGATGCACCGTTTTAGATCATTTGGGGATGTGGGCTCAGTGACATAAACACGATCCTTTAGATATCCCCACAAAAAGAAATCAACTGGTGTTAAATCGGGCGACCTTGTGGGCCACGAATGAGGACATGGCGCCACAACCATCTTCCTGCAAACCTGTTGTTTAGTTCTTCCACAACAGCACGCGCAGAATGGGCTGGGTGAACATCGTGCTGCATCCACATATGGACTCTCATGTGTAGACACACATGTTCAAGGAGACCACCCAAACTGTTGGCTATAAAAGCGTGATATAACTCACCTGTCAGTGTACCTGGGTAGTAGTGTGGACTGATGATTTCATCCCCAAGGATTCCACACCACACGTTAATAGACCACCTACGTTGACGATCGACAGGTCGTACCCACCGAGAATTGTCTGCGGCCCAGTAGGGCACGTTATGGTAATTCACTGCACCATAATTTGTGAACGTGGACTCATCAGAGAACATAACACTTTGTAAAGACTCCAGCGTGAAATTAAGCATGGCCCACTGACAGAATGTCACTCTTGCACAGAAATCGTTCCTATGCAGCTCCTGGGTCAGTGACAGGTGGTACGGGTGAAACCTGTGGCCGTCTACTATACGCCACACAGATGTGAGACTGACACCAGTGACTGCAGCAACGGCTCTTAAGCTGATATGAGGATCGTGGTGTAGTGCAGCTAAAACAAACACCTCCATCACCTCAGTTTTTGCAGGTCTTCATCTGTTACTGCAGCGCATTACCAAGCTGCCTGTTTCCCGAAGTCATTGTTCGGCACGTAAGAACGTAATGGCTGCCAGGGCTCTTTGCCTAGGATATCTCATGGCATACGCCATGGCTGCTTCAGTGGGATCGTGTCGGCACTCGCCGAGCATCAGCAACATGTCAACGTATTCATTGTTCGTGTATGCCATCGCCATCCGATGTCAGTAACTGTGGTATATTGAGCCCCAGTTGTTTGTGTGGCTCCAACTGTCAGGTATACGGCCATGTGCGGCGACAGTCGGCAGTCTAACAGCGCATCGAGGAAGCTTCTCGCTCCGTGACACCGGCGACGTTACAACGGCCACACCACATTTAGAAGGTGCATTGCATTATGCGCAGCGTTTGTGGTATCTGCCCCTGAAACTTTGAAGGGTTGTAGCTCCCAAACTAACAGTGATAGGAATGTAGTTTAAATTGATTTGGATGCAGCTGGTTTCAACTAATCCAATGCACGATAGAAAAAAACTATTGTTCCATTTAAAAAATTATGTCTTTGTGCTGTAACTCTTTGGAAAATGATACAATAAACTATGTTCATAGCTCCGCAGAAAGTGTAACATTTCTTGAGTTGACCTACCACATTAAAATTTCCCGTCACATATTATTTTATAAGTTACATAGGCAAACACACTTAGTGAAACACCCTGTACATAGGATTTCAATGACATTCTTTCTCATCTAAACCGGTTTAGATGTCAGCATCATCACATGGACTACAGAAAATACCAAGCCGCTACCTACTAAATACATGTTACCCGTGGCGAATAATACAGATGTTCACGTTTACAGGCCACCAAGATTGAAGTGGAGCACCTAATAAGAAATCCGCCTTGACATTCCTTGTCACTGATATCCACCCTCCTGTCATCAGCATTGATTTTCTGTGACATCATAACCTATCCCTGGACATTTCTACTTCATCACCCAACTGGGAACCTTTTGTCTGGATTCTCATCAGTTGACAGCTCTGTATGTATTCATTGTACTGTCATCCATGAACTCTGCACGGGCTAATACACTTTGTCGGCTTCCCCCTCTTCTCTTGAGGAGGATATGTCCAAGCTTCACCTTGTGCTGCACCTCTAATGATTCCATCCGCACATTAATGCTAGAATGCATGAGCTGTCCACTACACACTGGCACCTTGTGTGAAATCTGTGCCCCACCCACCTCCAGCCTGTACACGCAGAGCAACCAGCAGTGGATGTGCCACCATCACCTGACACGCTGCCACAACAGGTTAGTGGACTGTTTCTTGAACTTTGCTCCCCACAATCGTCACATATGTATAATGGCAAATGATACAGTCCCTTCACTCAACACTACCCCTTACCCCCCAAAATCTTGTCTGCCAGAAACTAATTGCCGCTAAAGTTATTTTGCTAGCTTTACTAGCATTGGGTACCTACCGTCCCGCCTCTAGTGACTGGCCGTCCTCCATTCAGTTATCAAAAAGAAAGACGGCAACCTCAGCCCATGTGGGGACTATCGCAGATTAAACACAAGCACCATTATTGACATTTATATGATTTTCAATATTCAGGACTTTGTGCAGCACTTACACAGTGCCAAATGGTTTGCAGTAATAACTGCCATAAAGCATATCACCAGATTCCTAGGGCATCTGCAGACATGCACAAAATTGCCTTTAATACATTGTTCGGCCACTCCGAATAGTGCTCCATACCTTTCAGGCTAAAAAAATGCTGTACAAACTTGCAACGTTTAATTGACTGTTATGCTTACATAGACGACATTCTAATTTTTTCTGAATCTCAGCAGGAACACCAATCACATGTCACACTCGTAATGCAGGCTTTCAAAGACAATGGCCTTACCATAAATAAAAGAGAATGAAAAATCACAATTAAGGAAAGATACTATTATCTTCCTTCATCATGAGGTATCCACAGAACCACATTCAACTTATCAGTGATCTGCTGCTTCTTCAGTATGGTAATATTTTCGCCAACCATATCCCACATGTAGATTCTTTACAGGCTCCCCTTAGAAATGCTCTTGCTGATAAGGAAACTAGCAGCACACACAAGCTCCACTGGACTGACAAGATGGTGTAATCATTTAACAACCTCAGAACTGCTCTCGCCAAGGCTGTCATGCTAGCACATGCTATAGTGAATGTGCCAATCTCCATAACCACCAACATGACTGAGTCATATATTCACACAATCTTACAACAGGACATTGGTGACACCACTAAGCTGCTATGTTTGTTCTTGAGCAAGTTAACAGGATCCCAGAGAAAATGGTCTGCATTCGATCACAAACTTTTCACGATTTATGCGGTTATACGATACTTCCATGAGAATATCGAAGGCCACCAATTAACTGCTTTCACCAACCACTGCCCCCCCCCCCATGGATGCCATTAGTAATCCCCCTGCACAGCCCTCTCTTAGACATTTCAGACACTTGGTGTGACGGTTTGCAACTGACGTCCGCTACATCAAAGGACATACAATATTGTCACAGATTACATGTCCCGCATTGACCCCATTGACCTTGAGGGTTTGGCGTGATTACAACAAACAGATCATGACATTTAACAAATGCTCGTTAACAATCCTACTTTGCTCAAGCTCGAACCATGCCCTCTCCTGAGTAGCCCCATTTCCGTGTTGTGTGATGTATCAACTGGTGTTCCACGGCCAGTTGTCCCCCCCCCCCCTCTCTCTCAATGCAACAAGAGGTCTTTTCAACCTTACACAATGTTGCCCACCCCAGCTCCAAATCAACCGCATGCCTTATTACTGACAGGTTTGTTCGGCCCAACATAAAATAGGACTGTAAGGACCGGGTTCACACTTGCATCCCATGCCTGAAGTTGGATCTCACGCACAACCACCTCTTTGTGAATTTCACTTCTTTGCTGGCCATTTTTGCTGTGTTCAGTTGGATCTCACTGGTTTGCTCCCATTTTTGGACAGTCATCATTACTTATTTACAACAATCGACCATACAACAATGGACCACACACCAGGTTGGGCGGAGGCTACCCTGATCCCTGACATTTATGCAGTCACTGTTGCACGCACTTTATTTACTCTTGGATTTACTGTTTCGCTTTCTGAGCCTCTATAAATAGAGATCAGGGCTGTCGATTCAAATCTGCCCTCTTTGCGAACATCTGCCATCTTTGCGGCTCAAATAAGATGCATATGACTGCCTACACCCCCAAAGTACTGGGTTAGTGGAGAGGTGGCCGTTTTCACAGAAGGCCTCCCTCATGTGTCACGGCAAATTCTGGATGGACGCTCTCCTGTGCATTCTCCTTGGCATCTGTACTGCTGTTAGAGGTGACATCCAGGCATCTCTCATGGAAGTGGTTTACGGTGAACCCCTTATTTTCCCCTCTCAATTTATTGATGGTACTCCTCCCCTTCCCCTTCTAGAAGACACTCCCCACCTTGGTTGATTGTGTTTGGCAGCACATTGCCATTACAATGACTGCTTCCCAACACCACACTCACACATGAGTATTAATTCACAAAGGCTTACATACGACTGACTACAACATGCTTCATGATGATGAGGTTCACCCCTTTGTCACCTCCCTACTCCAGGCTGTACTATGTCTTACGCAGGGGCACACACAGTTTTGACAATTACATCCAAGGCTGCACTATTATCACCTCAGTCTCGTGACTCCAACCGGCATGGGTATTACACAATGACGTAAACAGAGAGTGCTTTACTTGTGTGATGACACTTCCTCCCCCATGTGTGACGTGTCCGCCTCCAACAAGTCACCACATGTATGTGACTACTTACTTGTTTCACCTGGTGCAGCCGTTTCACCATCCATGACAACACATTGCATGACGCCCTGCCAACAAAGGTCGTTGCCCTCCAGGAAATGAACGAAAACACCACCAATGAGGGCACTGTTTGAAGTCAACATTTCTGAATGTTTGTAAATCTGTCAGCCTCAACTACTTGGTCATTAGTCTGTAGAACATTTCCATATACCTGTATGATGACCTAGCTGTTCAGTTCTGGGACGAGCATATTTTCATTATCTACTGCCCCTCCTACTCGACAACCGGTATTGTACTGAACAAGTACATTCCTCTCCCTCCAACATCTGATACTGATAAGATTTCCACCTTCCCTACAGATTCTGACATTATTACTACAACTGTTTTTGTTCACATCCAACTCCCCTTCCCCCCACTCCTATCCCCCTTTCTCAGGCTGAATGGCCCCTGTGCCTGCCATACTGGAAGGACAATCATGTCATTTCTTCTCCTCCAACATCATCTCCATCTCCTCCACAGTGTCTGCACAGAGCACGGGGTGGTCAGCCTCCCAGGTTACAGGAGAGTGGTTTAGGCTGTGGTATGCAGGTGCTGAGCTCTGTCTACTATGCTACATACTCTCATGAAATCCTATCACCTCGAGATATCTCCGATACATTTTCCTTCACTTCCATATTCCTTGCTTCATCCCTCTTAACAGGAGAGTCCAGCTTCACTTAAATTCTGAGTCAGCTGTACACACCTCCATTCCCAATCACTTCATCTTTCTTCCAAGAAGACTGAATTCCTTGTCCTGAAAGTTAAGAGTGTTTATGTTAAACTGTAAGTTTTTCTTCTGGCAGTTCAGAGGCTTGGACTCCTCCATAAAGGTAATAGCTAGCCTTCCTCACATGGAAAACATTATTTAGAAAATGGTGGAAAAGAAAATGATAAGTCCATGCCAGGATTGATTGTCGGATAGTTTAATATTACAGGTCACTACTCTCATCATGGGAAGGCATTGTTAGTAACTTACAAATATGAAAAGGATTGATTGGTACTTGAAACATAGAGGTGACTGATGCAGACTCCATTGGAACAAAAAATATATACATACACCATAACTGAATAAAACAGTCACTACCACAATTTTATTACCAGGTTTGGTCTATTAAGAGCATCTTAAGACCTTATTCACTATGATGGATGACAGTTGTGGCAGATGAAGTAGCTGTCATGGTCATGACCCAAAACAACTGATCTGTCTGCCATTAACACCATCCATCACGATGCATATTTCTGAAAGTCAGAACCAGTAACCCTGAAATAAAAAATAATGAAATAGCAAAGAGTGCCAGTTTGAATCAATTATAAATTATTAATGAGAGTGCTGAAAGCTAAAACTGAGAAATGTTCTTAAAAATTACAGACACACACAAGTGAAGTCAGATACATGTGTCTTTGGCTGACAGGACCCAACCCACACCTAATGTGGGTGCCAACTCAGGATGTTGTGTGTTGTGGTCTTCAGTCCGGAGACTGGTTTGATGCAGCTCTCCACAATACCCTATCCTGAGCAAGCCTCTTCATCTCCAGATAAGACCAACAATCTACATCTGTCTGAATCTGCTTACTGTATCCATCTCTTGGTCTTCCCCTGCGATTTTTTCCCCATACACTTCCCTCCAACACTAAATTCACAATTCCTTTATGTCTAAGAATGTGTCCTAACAATCTATCCCTTCTTTTAGTCAAGGTATGCCAGATATTCCTTTTCTCCCCAATTCTGTTCAGTACCTACTCAATAGTTACACGATCCACCCACCTAATCTTCAGCATTCTTCTGTAGCACCATATTTCAAAAGCCTCAATCCTCTTCCTGTCCGCACTGTTTATCGTCCATGTCTCACTCCCATACAAGGCAACACTCCATACAAATGCCTTCACAAAGGACTTCCTTAGGTTTAAATCAATATTCGATGTTAACAAATTTCTCTTTTTAAAGGACGCTTTTCTACCCATTGTCATTCTGCATTTTATATCCTCTGTACAGCGACCCTCATTTGTTATTTTACTGCCCAAGTAACAAAACTCATCTACCTCCTTTATTGCTTCGTTTCCCAATCTAATTCCTTCAGCATCACCTGATTTTGTTACACTGCACTCCATTACCCTAGTTTAGCTCTTGTTAATGTTCATCTTATATGCACCTTCCAACACACTGTCCATTCTGTTCAATTGCTCTTCCAGGTCCTTTGCTGTATCTGACAGAATTACTATGTCGTCGGCAAAACACAATGTTTTTAATTCTTCCCCCTGAACTTTTATTCCTTCACCAAATTTCTCCTTGCTTTCCTTTATAGCTTGCTCAATGTACAAATTGAACAACAATGGAGATAGACTACAACCCTGTCTTACTCCCTTTCCAACCACTGCATCCCTTTCATGCCCTTCAACTCTGACAACCGCTGTCTGGTTTTTGTACAAGTTGTAAATAACCTTGCGTTCCCTATATTTTACTCCTGCTTGCTTCAGAACTTGAAAGAGTTCATTCCAATCAACATTGTCAAAAGCCTTCTCCAAATCTACAAAAGCTAGAAATGTAGGTTTGCCTTTTCTTAATCTATCTTCTAGGATAAGCCGTAAAGTGAGGATTGCCTCCCGTGTTCCTACATTTCTCCTGAAGCCAAACTGATCTTCCGCAAGGTCGGCTTCTACCAGCTTTTCCATCCTTCTGTATATAATTCACGTTAATATTTTGCAACCATGACTTATTTTGTGATGGTTCTGTAGTTTTCACACCTGTCTGCACCTGCTTTCTTAGGGATGGGGATTATAACATTTTTCTTAAAGTCTGAGGGTATTTCACCTGTCTCATACATCTTACACACCAGGTGAAACAATTTTGTCATGGCTGGTTCTCCCAGAGACTTCAGTAGCTCTGAGGGAATATCATATATTATAGGGGCTTTGTTTCGACTTAGGTCTTTCAGGGCTCTGTCAAATTCTGATCTCAGTACAGTATCTCCTATTTCACCTTCATCTACATCCTCTTCCCTTCCTACAATATTGTCTCGAAGTTCAATTCCTTTGTAGAGCCCCTCTATATACTCTTTCCACCTTTCAGCTTTCCTTTCTTTGCTGAGAACTGGTTTTCCATCAGTGTCCTTGATATTCATAGAGTTGTTTTTCGTATCTCCAAATGTTTCTTTTATTTTCCTGTAAGCTGAATCTATTTTTCCCCTAATTATACATTCTTCTACATCCTTGCATTTGCCTTCTAGCCACTCCTGCTTAGCCATTTTGCACTTCCTGTCAATCTCATTTCTTAGTCGTCTGTACTCCATTTTGCCTGTTTCATTTACTGCATTTTTATATTTTCTCCTTTCATCGATTAAATTTAGTATTTCCTGTGATATCCAAGGATATTTTTGTAGGTCTTTCCTTCCTACCTATTTTGTCCTCTGCTACTTTCACTATTTCATCTCTCAATTTTACCCATTCCTCCTCTACTGTTTTATTTTCCCCCGTTTCTGTCAATTGTTGCCTAAATCTCCCTCTGAAATTCTCCAGAACTTCACTTTCCTTCAATTTATCTAAGTCCCATCTCCTTATTTTCCTACCTTTCTGCAGTTTTTTCAGTTTCAGCCTACAGTTCATGACTAACAAGTTATGGTCAGAGTCTATATCTGCCCCTGGGTATGTCTTACACTGTAGAACCTGGTTCCGAAATCTATGTCTTACCATTATAAAATCTATCTGGTATCTTCCGGTGTCTCCTGGTCTCTTCCACGTATACAACCTTCTTTTGTGATTCTTGAACCAGGTGTTTGTTATAACTAAATTATGTTCTGTGTAAAATTCTACCAGGCGGCTTCCTCTTTCATTCCTTTTGCCCAGACCCTTCCCTTCCTTGTCCTATTATGGAATTCCAGTCTCCCATAACAATTAAGTTTTCCTCTCCCTTAATTGTCTGAATAATTTCCTTTAGCTCCTCATACATATATTTAATTTCCTCATCATCGGCAGAGGTAGTTGGCATATAAACCTGTACTACTGTTGTCGGTGTTGGCTTCGTATCTATCTTGACAACTCAGGTTAGATGATAGTAATACTCAGAAGCCATGTTTCAAAGACAGTTGGCAGGGTAGACATGGGTAGTTGGAAGGCTGTGCTGGGGAAGGGAAAATGAAATATGTTACAAGGGAGGTGAGGGAATAGAAGCCATTAGTAGTGCTGAATTGGGAGCAGGGATGGGGCTGGAGGGGAGTGACTAGCAAAGGTTGAGCCCAGGGAGGTTACGACAGTGGAGGATGTGTTGCAGTTCTCACCTGCACAATTCAGGAAAGCTGATGTCAGTAGAGAGAATCCAGATTATATGGTGCTTCTATCACTGAAGTGAAGTAAATCATGTTGAGTAGCATGTTCCACAACTAGCTGATCCAACTGTTCTTGGCCACAGTTTGTTTATGGCCATTTTGAGGGCACACAAGTTTTTGTTGACATTCTCATTTTCATAAATGTAAAATTAATTACTGACAAACTAATAAGAAAATATTACCAAGGATTTCAGGGAAGTTTTGTTTCTTGGAAGTAAATAGACAATAAATAATTTATCATTAAAAAATTAAAATTTCTTTTATTGTTGGAAGTTTATAAAATTTGAGAGATGTCTCATAAATATATAAAAAAAATTATTACAATGGTGAAATTTCTTTTCTTGGCAGTTTTGTGGTAAATACTTTCCGTTAATATTTGTGTTCCACCTTAAGAACAATAACAACCCCAACATATCTGTACACTTGTTTCTCTGGAATGTAATACAATCATAATCAATTAATTGTGCCAGATTATATATTGTTATTTGTCCATAAGTCACCATAATTAACCTGCAAAATGTTCACACACTCCTTTTGTACAACTTGTGTGAAAAACTTGCTGTCAAAATCTCTCAGATGAGAAAGTCTAAATGCTAGACATCAGTTTCTAACTGTACAATATAAAGGAACTATTTGCACATAACAGTCTTTGTTCCAGATCTGACTACAGCAGACCACAAATAAAACACATCACAAATATCACAACCTGAACTTCCCACTCACAATTTCTTCATAAAGTTCTGGAGTAAGGGGTACAAATACTTTTCCTTGACGAAAATACAAATCATCTTTGACCAATGCAGGATCAAAACCTTCTTTCTGGATTGTAGTTTTCTTTATTTTGAAAGTCCCTGTAAGTTCCAGACTTTTCACAACCCGTAAAAACATAGGACGGGCATAATGTGGAAGATTTGTATCAAGACCCTCTGCCAGCTTCTTTAGATCTATTTTATGATCTGGATCTTCAAGAGCTGCCATTCCCACCCTGCCTTCAGCACCGGGTACCTAGAAATAAAAAATCCAGTGATTGTGTAATTGTTCTTAAAAAAACAGAGTATCACAAAAATTTGACACTTAATAGATTTTAATGTGGCATGACATACCTCAACACCATATACAGTGATGTTATGATATCCAGTTAAATTGCTGATGATAGTTTCCACTTCAGCAGTTGCTACATTTTCCCCTTTCCACCTAATAAATGAAGATACTTGCATTAAATAAAATGCTAATAAATATGAGCTGACTTTATTAAGATAAATTTTCAAAACAGTTTGTGGCAAAATATTCACATCATCCCTTCCAACTTTCATAATTATTATTTAGTTTTTACTGAATGCTGGTGAGAACAATGTTCCATCTTTTATCAGTGATACTTTACCATCCACTGGTAGTACATTTAGTGTGTCTAACAAAGGAAATTGTTACCGAGTATCTTTAGTATTATTGTTTTGTTACATAGCCAGTAACAGCTCTGTGTGATACTAAAATGCTGGCTCCTTCTTCAATAGTGAAAAGATTACATGATGTACCACTTCTTCTACTGCCCCTTATGATACCTTAAAATTTTTTAAACAGTACTCTGTCTTATATATACTGTATGAATGGAACATATCATGAATATTAATTTCTACGAATGATGGGCACTGAACCTAAGGTTCTTGTTTCTTGTAATTATGGAGTTTACAGTCTCTTCTAATTACAGAAAATTAATACCTAAAGCAAAAATCTCATTGCTGCACTAATAGAAAGAATTATGAGAAAAAAATTGAAGTTTCTAAACAATCATGAAGAAGCGTGGACATCTATGGCTCTTTCCAGGATCTCTGCCCTGACTCCATCTCCCTCCTCACTCCAAGAAAATCGTGCATGCCAACTTTCTATATGCTCACAAAAATGCCACAAACTAAATAATCCTGGCCACCGAATTTGCTTTTTACTATGCTCCCAGTGAAAGAATTTAGGATGTCGTTAACCAACACCTCCAATTGTCTGAAATTTAGCCTCTTACGGCAAAGTTACTAATTACTTGCTCATCAACTCTCTACGATCCTCACCACTTTACTTCCTGGAGTCTTATTTATCACTGATGATGCCACTTCTCTATATATGAATATCACTCATGCCCATGGTCCACACTACCTCCTCCCCTTTTACATGACACAACCTTAGGACAGCTATAGTGGCAGCATGACTCAGTATTCCTACAGGGGGTTTACAGTAGAGATGGGCAAAACCAATCTTTTCAGGGATAGGATCAGAAATAGTCACTTACAGGGATGAACTAGTTCTTTTTTATGATTCACCGACTCACCACTCACCAACTGATAAAAAGCTCAAAACGATGGCACATTTCTTTTGTCACTTTACTTTATTTATCTGATTTGACCATATCGCACAAGAAGAAAGAGGAGTAATAATTTTATTGTAAGTCCTTAGTAGTTTCGACAATTAAAATTTGTGAATTACAGCTACATTAAACATTAAAAATGGTATAATAGAATTTACATATTTTTGCAGGTGAAATAATGCGAAAAATAAAAATTGATTATTTTTAAATTTCTATTCAAAAATACAATATTTTGCACAATGATACTAGTTCCATATTTTTGCAGTGAGTAGTTTGAGAGTTTGAGCGAGTTGAATGAAATGTGATATATCACGATAGTCCCGTGCAGGACGTGGCAACAGCCGCAGTGGAATAGCCGTGCGCAATAAGGCCGTGTCCTACATGAGCGACAAAGCGAGCGAAAGCACGCTACATTTAGCGACGTGACACTGCAGCTATAAGCAGCGACATTCGGCGACACGGCCGGGTGTGCTACATGAGCGCAACAGATTCTCACTACAAGATGGCTGCTATATATTTTTATTTTTTTATATATAGAACTGATCACCTGTTTGTAAAGTCTGGCACACAAAGAGTAGAATACTGATAGTTCCAGAGTAAGGCAATAAAGTTTTATTTACTTTAGGAAATAATGTATAAAAAGAGTACTGTGCATTAAATTTAAAAAGTGAGGAATGTTCGTAGACTATTTCATTAATAAGTTCAAATATGAAAAAAAAGCCAAATTCTTCGAAAATACGACGACGAGTACAGATACTTTCGACTATGCCATCAGTTTTTCTTTTGTGAGTACAAACCATCAACAAATGATTAAGTACGAAGAGAATCTCACTGGCATAAATCATTAGGTAAATCGTTTAAAATTGCAGTGACACTATTACAGTCAGCGTAATACAGGGGTAGCGTCCTGTGGTTGTTTGTACGATTTCCATTCCATCTCATATTTTTAGTTCCTGTAACTACAACCCTTTCAAGTGTTATTTGTGCTAAGTTTTATAAATTCTCTATACAGAGCACCGCAAATTATTTTTCAAGTGCTTCCCAATATAGTTTATTTTTAATTGCAAACACACACATCCCACTGTACCAAACACATTAAATTTCTAATGAAACATTACTCAGAACCATAATTTTACACGCATATCATTTGACATGCTAGTGTTCTCTCTCTCTCTCTCTCTCTCTCTCTCTCTCTCTCTCGAAGTAAGTTCGTTCTTACTGTCAAAGATTCGACGCCAGCAGCAAAAATTTCAAATGGACATATTCCTTAAACTGAATGATTTCTGAAATAGAAAACATTAATGCACATTGTTATTTTCTTTGTTATTCGGTATATAGTCATTGTTTCCAACGTGCCAAAATGGTGTAGGTGAAGAGAAGACGCATAATTTGATACAGGACACTTGTCAATCAAGTCAGGAAACAGCGTGATATGTGCTTACAAAACCTATCTAACCAACAGAGAATGCACATTCCACAAGACTTTGTTGTTCTCTTCATGCAACCTAAAAGTCTTAGAGAAAAAGTGAGTAGGAATTTTTTCACGGAAAATTTATGTAGTTTAATTTAGTACATTAACGCGTTTTCGCTACAGACTGCATATTTCCTGTTATTAAGAAAAAGCGTATAAAAGTAACATTAAATAAATACGTTTTATCTCGAAAACTATTCGGAATAGAACATTTGTCTATATGATGGCTTCTGTTGCTTCAGATGATCGTATCTGTAAACGAGCTGCAAGCTTTATCGGAACACAGGAGTTGAGAGAACAGAGTGATGCACGGAGTCGCTTTGTTCTGCGCCATGCGGTTCGCCGGAGGAGTGGAGTCCTGTGAAGTTGGCACCCCTTTTTTGGAAAACGTACATTTTTTTCAGAGTTCTAGACAGATATGCAATAGTTCTGGAGTTCTCTGTACAAAATTTAAATAGTTCTGCCAAATTTTGCCGAAAAAATACGAAAAATTACCACAAAATTTCCTGTAGAACTCTGAGAGCTATTTAGAATTGTAATCAGAACTATGTCTGTGCTAATAGGCAAATAATTATTTTCAAAAAACTAAAAAAACTAAAGTTTGTGGTAATTTTTACTATTTTCTGGCGAAATTTTGTAGTACTATTTAAATTTTGGACAGAGAACTCTAGAACTATTGCATATCTGTCTAGAACTCTGAAAAAACTGTACATTTTCCAAAAAAGGGGTGCCAACTTCACAGGACTCCACTCCTCCGGCGAACCGCATGGCGCAGAACAAAGTGACTCCGTGCATTTTCCAAAAAAAGGGGTGCCAACTTTACAGGACTGAGGAGTGGGGGGAAAACTGTGAGCAGCATGCCACACGGTCAGCTCAGCAAGCGAGTGGAGTTGGGAGAGTGGTGGGGAGAGGTGAACTGGTGAACCAGTTAACTCAGCGACTCAGTTGGCAGTCAGATTGCCTCGATTGCCGGAGTCATGTGGAGCAGCGGTAGTCGGGAGCCGCGCGCTCACTGAACCTTGCTACTTGCCCGACTCACCGATTCTCGACTCGCAGCGCGGAGACGCTGCACGTGTTTTATACTTGCACATGGTCTATACCACATTTATTTTGTAGCTTAGGAAACTTGTGAAGCATGTGGCAAGGGGTTTAGGAAACTTGTGAAGCATGTGGCAAGGGGTTTAGGAAACTTGAAGCATTTGACAAGTAGTTTAGAATACTTCTGAAGCATGTGGCAATGGGTGCTTATGCAGCTCATTGATGTCACCAGAGGGACTTTTTGGATCGGATGAACTACCACTGTTTATTTTTTTTTTTTTTTTTTAATTCATCCATCACTCACTCCTTAGAAGGATCTGGCTCTTTGAATCAGTTCAGGAGTGGATTGACCATCTCTAGTTTACAGTAACCTTTTGAGTCCATGTCACAATGAGTTGTTACACTTTGTGAGGAAAAAAGAGGTGTGAGAATACCAGGAGGTGTCTCACGACTTATCAGCTCATATAACGCAGCTAAAAGTTAAAAATTAATCAACACAGTTGTGTTTTATAAGTCTTCCACTAGTGTTGGAATTAGAGCAACTAACTGTGAGTGTGTGTGTGTGCGCACGCGCATCGATTTTAACCACCCACACTTGATGAAGGAGGAAATGCAAAAGCATACACAAAACTAAAAAGAAAGTCCTTAATTTATCAACAGCTGGCACTGTAAGCAGTATATGATGCAAATCACAAGACATGTGAATGATACATTGCATTCAGCATAAACTTGTGGATTTTGTGTCACTCGCCTCCTATTGATTTTGTTATGAGTCTCTCAATGCAGGATAGAGTTCTGCTTGTGAAGCTATTTTAAAAGAATGATGACTTTGCAGTTGCAGCTTTAAGGAATTTCTGGTCATTAAAGAACATGAGAAAGGTTGTGGTCCGATGACTGTCAAAGCTCTGAAGAAAATGGTGAAAAGTTCAAAGAAACAGGATTGTTTCAAGTGAAATTGACAGAGGGAGGAAATCTAGACCTATCTCTGTAAACAATATAGCCATAGAATTAGAAGAAGGGACTTGCACTGATGCACAAGACTGCATGCACGTAGAATTGCATTATCATTAGAAATGCCTCCGAGTATGGTACATAAAATTCTAAGCAATATTCTGCATTGCTATTTGTATAAAATTACACATCTGCATGAGTTTATTCCTGTGGACCAGCTAGGGAGGCACATGTTCACTCTACAATTTCTTGCACATATGCAAGTGGATAATGATTGGCCATGGAACAGTTTGTGGACGGATGAAGTCCATATCCACCTTAAAGGCTATGTCAATAACCAAAATTGCAGGATATGGGCAATGCAAAATCAAGTAACGTGTGAAGCAGTGTTCTTACATCCTGCAAAGGTAACTGTGGTGTGGACTCAACATCCTTTACCATAAGGCCCATTTTTTTCAAGGAAATGACTCCTACAGGTCATGTTACCTATACCATCACTGGTAACCAGTATAAAAATCTTCTATGCAACCACATCATTCCAAGCCTTCAACAGCAAAGATGTCTGTATAGCATTATTTTCATGCTTGATGGTACACATTTGCACATTGCAAAGCCAGTGAAGCCATTCCTCATAGCCATTTCCCAAATCACAGAATTATCAGTAGTCATTTTCCTATAGCCTGGCCGTCAAGGTCACCGGACATCAGGTCGTGTTACTTGTGGCTGAGGGTTTATTTTAAAAGTGTTTTGTTCAGTGGCCATATCATGAATTTGGCTGAATTTAGGACATATATTATGCAACATATTCACACTGTGAATTTGGACTGTTATGCAACATTGTATTTATCAGTTTCAACTCCTAGCGGAAAATAGTGGACAGCACATTGCACATGCCCATGATAAGTTTGTATTACAGTTTTTGGCCAAAGGATAGTTAAAAACCATTTTTTCCCATCTGATGTAGTAAGACGTAGATGTGGTGGACGGGCTTACCACTAACAGTACCACAAGTTGTGCATGGCATGGATGTCATTTGTCAGCATCCACTTTCCTTAGTCCACTTACAGCGCCATCTATTGATAAAGTGTATGACATTGCTTTTTTCCCCTTCGTCAAGTATGTTCAGTTTCAATCTGCAGTAATTCTGCCCCATGGTTCTTTTTGTGCTGCATTTTCAAAGTGGGACCTTAATTATGGACATGCTGTACATATATTCAAAAGAGTGGCTGGCCAGACATACCTCAACTCAGTGGTATGACACTGACACACACACACACACACACACACACACACACACACACACACACACACACAAATGAAAGTAGACATTAACACAAGCCTTTCTGAAGTCACTTTCTTCTTCAGGTAGGAGAGAGAATGGAGGAGAAATGGAGTAGAATGGAACAACCTAGGCCATGATGTAAGGAAGAAGTGTGAAGGGGATCTATCACCCTTCACTCCTTCTTTATCTCACCTATTCTTTTTCTCCTCCATCCTTCTCTTACCTGAAAAAGGACGTGACTTCAAAAACCTTGCATTAATGATTGCTTTCATCTTTTATTGTGTGACTAACAGAAGTACTGCTCTGCAGTAAGTACTGACCAGCCACTCTATCTGTTTTAAAAAAAAATTTTTCTATTTCTTTTTTTGAGAATTTTTGTCACATTGAAGCACTACAGTACCATGATAATTAATTTAATTATCTTATTACCTGAATGTGTCTCCAATTCTGTCTTTAAAATAGAGGTACCCATACTCGTCCATTACCATAACATCTCCTGCAAGGAAAAAATAATAATAAAAAAATAAAGTAAACATTTTAGGCAATATACTGAAAAGCAACAGATGAAAATAAAATTAACTATAGACAACACTTACATTAAATTTTACATAAACATAACTGAAAATATTTCTAGCCTTATGACACACACACACACACACACACACACACACACACACACGAAACCAACACCTAAAAAGCAGAGCAAGGGTCACTAGGCAGGTATGCAGGTACTGAGGAGGAAGAGGAGAAAATGAGACAAGGGCTAATGGAGACTGAAGCTGGAAGGATTACAGGATGAATTTGCTGCAAGGAAAGTTTTCACGGATGTCCATCCAAACTAATGGCTACCAGTAAACTGCAACCAAATGATTGGCCAAGGAACATTTTGTGTACAGATGAAGTCCATATCCACCTTAAAGCAGTTACAGTTCATGCATACATGGCGTTAGAGCAACAAAATGTGATTTCTATTGAGCGAAGGATGAACACCCATTGAGATCTACATAGAAATGCAGTCCACACATGGGGAAAACACTCTCGTTTTGAGAAGTGTGAGATGATAGTGGTGGTGCTATGAGTTCGAAAAAGGCTGTGTTGTCTTGCATGACAGAGGATGATCAGGGAGGCTGGCAATTACTGACAACAAACTTTTTGGACCACCCACCATACAGTCCAGACCTCATCTCTAGTATACTGCTGAAGAAGTTCCTGGCAGGACAGTGATTCACACATAAAGACGAAGTCAATGCAACAGTCTTACGCTAGTTCCACAGTCAGCCAAATTATACCACAGAGGCATCTCAAATTTAGTGCTATAATGGGACAAACATGTGAATTATTTGAAAACATAGAGGAACACACATAGAATAGGATGTATATCTGTAATGAGCTGTATTAACCTTATTTTGGCTAAAAAAGAAAAAGAAATGGGGGCAAAGAATTTCTGATTTGCCCTCTTAGTTCACAGGAAACACATTCCTGTACTTGCATGTACTGTCTTTCCCTCACAGTAATCAAAGGGACTTGTAGCCCAGCAGATGCTTGTGTATGTATGGGTTTTCCCTAAAGCTCTGAAGAACTTTTTGATAAGCTGCCAACATTCTCAGTTTTGTTAATGAGCCTCTAATGACTCAGACCCTGTTTGTGACATAATTGTCGGGAAATTCAGTTTATATGTGTACATGTCAAATGAGTAAATAATTACTTGATAAATCTACGAAAGTTTTGTAAGTTCTAATTTTTTCTTGAACCTGCACTTAGACCACACGTTTTTACTTAGCTTGCATCCCATATCTTTATGGGCTGGCATCTTAAGTACTATATTTGGTAATGTTAGTCTTGAGGGCGGTGCCCTGTTTACCAGAAGGAAGGAAGGAAGTTTAGGGTTTAACATCCTGTTGACAGCATGGGCTTTAGAGATTGAGTTTATGCTCAGAGTTTTGGGTAATTAAATCGGTCATGCCCTTTCAAAGAAACCATCCCAGTATTTGTCTGGAGGGATTTCAGGGAGATCACAGGAAACCTAAATCTGGATTTTTGGAGGTGAATTTGATTCACCGTACTCCCAAATTTGAGTCCAATGTGTTACCACTACACCACCTCTTTTGGTTATTTGCCAAAATCCTGCAAGAAGTTTGCTAACATATACAGTTTTCCAGCCAGATTCTGGAATACATACATACATATATACATACATACAATTAGCATTGGTGGTTTTGTTTCTTCTTAATGCTTTTCCACCTTTTATCTCTGGTATTTTTTCTCTTCTCTGATGATGATTCTACTGTACTCGCTTTTGTCTTTCCCTTTAATACCCTCAGAGTTCTTCATTTTGGTTACAAAGATTTATCTGTGTTGGATTTAATCTGTTTGTTGCCCCAGAATTTGGAGAAAAATTTTCTGTCTGTTTTTTGTCTCACACTTTCTCATATTATGAATAAAGTACTGAATTCACTGAATTCTGTTGCACAGTGTGCTCGATGTCTTATTAATGTGATATACTGACCGAGTTTTACATTTGCGTGTTTTGTCTTAAGAGAACTACTGCCAGTTTCAATCTCTTGGGATCTAATGTAATTTGAATTCTTGAACTCTGCTGATCTTTGTGACATATGTTTCTGATTACAGCACATCCAAGATGCTGGTAATGTACTTTGTTTGGGATATTTTGGCCTGTTACCTCATAATTTCATCCGAATTTTTATTGATTCCTGAATTTTCGGCCTGTGGAAAAAATGTATAGTCCATATGTGAAAGCAAGATGGTTAATTTTGCCCCCATTATTCTTTGAGCTCAAGTTTACTAATATTAAAAAAATGTAAAATCTGCCATTTATCATAATTTTTGGACTTTAGAACATACATTTTTCTTCATTCTGATGATAACATCTGTTGTGTCACAGATAGTGATGCCACCAAAGGAAACTATACCACTAGCAATACTGGCCACAGTAAATAGACAGTTAGCACCACCAGTTCATAGATTTGCATCATAGGCCATGCAGTTGGTATAGACGATCATGTGGATTTACCTTGATTGGCTCAACTGTAGTTAAATAGCCAGCACATATGACCTGTAAGACAGTGTTTATTGAGACAGGACAGAATGTGTGAATGATGTCAGCATAATGTACATCAATTTGGGATGGACTGCTTTGCTTCATCAGAGAGTTCTACACTTCACAGGACTTGGTCCTCACCTTGATACAGTTCTACAGTGCCTCAAAACTTGCTTATGTATTGATACTTAGGGTGGACTGTCAAAGGAACTCAGAAGTATTCACTCAGATGTTTGACTTTAGCAGCCATAAACAAACACTGCTAGATGGCAACATGATGCCCTATCTTGGTTATTAAGTGTCAGATCAGAAAAAGTTTCCAAGTAAAAGTTGTTCAGAATTTAATATTAAGTAACTTTTGTTTGAAATTTTATTCAATATTTTGACTCATTGTTAGTATACACATATAAAGATAACATGTCTCTGCCATGATATTCTTGAGCTGTAAGTCATTTAACGGAGATTCAAATAATGGTTTAAGTTGATATTTTGTGTAGGGATGAACATAATGCAGGAAAGTACCTTTGTATAAAGAATTTTTTTTAAAAATATTAAAAAATCGCTCTGGCCTGTTTCAAGGCCCACTTTTGCAAATATTTCAAACAAACAAAAAATAAAAAATATAATTTTATTTTATTTTAATATATTTAATTTTGTACTATTATATTATTTTTTTATATTCTTATTATTTTTTGTCCGAAATATTTACAATAAGCATAAAACTACAGAAAACCTAGATGTAATTCTCATAATTATCAGTGTAAGTGGAACAGTACTGGTATAAAACCTTTGTTTACATACCAGAGAAAAATGCTTTATCTCCTTTCTTGAAAACATCTTGAAGTATTTTCTTTCTTGATTCTTCTTTGTTGACATAGCCATAAAACTGCCGTGTTTCATCATTTGTTGTAATTTTGCCAACAACTATTCCTGGCTCCCCTGTTGAAAAAAAAATTAAAGGTAACATTTTGCAGGATTCAAATTTTATAGTTATTTATCTATTAACAGTACTGCTCTTTTCTATTATTTGTGAGAATATGCTGTAATTAGGAGTAATTGTATCCACCATTATAATTACTTTCTTCTCAGAATGGATTGGATAATGGCACTATCAATAACATTGATAACTTAAGTTGTATTGTAAATGATTGACATTTAGCAAGTTTAATATTACATAGTCCTTGAACCCTTTGAATAAGACAATTATACCATTGATATGTAAATCTGTGTAAGCCAATTATTAATGTAATGTAGTGTACAAAAAGATGAATGATAAATACTACTTGAAAAGTTATAACCATGATTTGTTGCATACTTGTTAATCAATGCAGTACAAAATTGATTTAATCCATATAATGTTCATTGTTACACTTGCAATTACAATTATAACATAATAATTATTTTTGTGTCATAGATGATTCACATATGTGAACTGCTGGACATAGTGTAAGCCTATGCTTATAATTAAACTAGAACTGCATGCATTATTTAAAATCCTATCAAATCCTGTGAGTTACTCTCACCATTTGCCACGTGCTTAATAAAGCTTAAAATTACCCATAAACAGCGTAAGATTAAAACTCAGTTGTTATCTGCAGGTAATTATTAACAGTCAGCACATACCATATGAACACTTCTGGCATAATCCATTTTCATCTCTTATAACTTCATGTGTCTCTTCATCTACTTTTATTAAAGCCACTGGGAACAACTTTGCTGGAAGGATCTGAGGCAGAAAACCTACTGCTCCTATAGTATTGTCAAGATTTACTGAAAAAGTGGAGAATAATATTAAAAAATAACTGAATCAACTTGAGAAAATTAATAATTAGCATCTTAAAAAAACTAAACTGAAAAAAATTCATATTAAATGAATGGTATGAAAATTTATTGGTAAGATTTATTTGGTTGTTTTACTAAGAACTTCCAGTAAATGATTAAACAAGTAGTATTAGAAAATATTAAACTCTCTTGGTTGGATAATGTACTTAAAAAACTGGGTTGTATTTGTTTTAGTTTTGTAGGTATTAAGAAATGAGGTCAAGCTGATAATGACATATAAATACTACAATGTTTTGCATTAATCTCCTTCATGATTATAATTTTGTTTTCAACTCATCCTCAATCTGGTTTATGTTGATCCATTCATTGCACTTTAAACAACAGAAAGTCCAGGTTGGAATATTAAAAGTACCATGAAATGGAGAGTGACACTCACTGCAGAGATGACACACCCAGCTACAATAAAAGACAGCCCCTGGGCAAAAAACACCAAGGAAAAATAAAATGCACACACATTTGACTGTTGCCTGCTTTTTTCATACCAACAAAGGCTATGTAATGTGTAATACACACATTGATACCCTTTCACCATGGTATGACAAGAATACTTTCAACAGTGATGCAGTTTATACAGTTCATATCATTCTTGTCTGATAAAGTGTGAGCTATGGAGCAAGGTTTGCTTGTACAACTTAGCACTCCTTTTAACATTTATTTATGGTGTGGCTCAGTGGTAAAGCACCACATAACAAATCAAAAAATCACAGGCTCAATCATGGTCAATCCAAGGACTTTTATGTTATAACTTCTTTCGTCTCTCACAATGTTCTTGATGTTTTAAATTACCAAATTGCACAGCGAAGCAGAAGCCATGTTAAATGGTAGGGCCCCCTATAAAAGGCCAGGTAAGTCAGTTCAAAGATGAGAGGAAGACAACAGGATGCCATCTTCAACAGGACAGTGCCTAATAAAGCACTGTGGTATTAAAAACAATCATTGGATTGATCAATGCTTAACTATTACCTTATGAAATGAATAGGAAGTCACTCTCAAAACACTCTTTCAGTGCATAGTTACAATCAGAGGTGCCTGCAGGCAGGAGGGTCATGATGCAAACTGCGTCATTAAAATTTTGGCCAACCTGGGAGGCCTTTATAAAACAGTTTACAAAATGAGAAATTAAAAACAATAAACCTATGTTTATATACAAAATAAATTTATCTTCTGAATCCAAGACCTAATATCTCGGGTGTGAAAGTGAGAGGGGTTGGTCACATTTGGGGGGGGGGGGGGGGGAGTGGTGGGCACCTCTGGTTACAATATAACTGTTTCACTGTAACACAATGATTATTCCTCTACCTTGAAAATTAAGTGCATGAATTATGTAAAAAAGTTAACTGATCTCTAAGGCTCATTTGAAATAAAAAAAGGCAGTTTACTTGCTCTGTAAAATGAGAAAAGGACTATATCAGACCTTCTAAAGTGTATCTGCATTTTCTACAGGAGTTCCCTGACCTCTTGATGTTGTTTTTGTTGTTGCACTGCTATTTTTCACACCTGTCTGCATTTGGTTTCCTTGGAATTGTAATTATTAGTCTTCTATAAGTCAGAGGGTATTTTTACTGTCTCCTACATCTTATACACTGGGTTGAGTAGTTTTGTCATGGCAGGTTTTCCCAAAGATATCAGTAGTTCAGCCCCTCTAGATACTCTTTCCACCTATGACTGTGTTGCTTAGTACTGGCTTTTCATCTGAGCTCTTGATATTTATGCAGCTACTTTTTTTGTCTACAAACATCTTTTTATTTATCTGTAGGCACTATATATCTTTCCCTTAGTTATCATTCAGACTTGCATTTGTCCTCTAGCTACTACTCCTTAGCCATAAGTGTCAAATCTAAGTGGGAAGGGGGGGTGGGTGAGGGATGTCAAACTGGTGTGTGTGCCATGGTGAGAGGGTGGGGCACTCCCAGAGGGAGTTGACAGTAATGGGACAGACAATAACTAAATAAATATTTACTGAAACTTCCTGGCAGATTAAAATTGTGTGCCGGAACTGCAACTCGAACCTGGGAGGTGAGGTACTGGCAGAAGTAAAGTTGTGAGGACGGATCATGAGTCATGTCAGGATAGCTCAGTTGTGGAGCACTAGCCTGCGGAAGGCAAAGGTCCCAGGTTTGAGTCCCGGTTCCGGCACACAATTTTAATCTCCCAGAAAGTTTCATTTCAGCACACACTCTGCTGCAGAGTGAAAGTTTCATTCTGGAAATTTTTATTGTCTTGAAATGGAACCACTTCTAAATGGAAGGTAATGATTTGAGGATTAACTTCTGTTATACAGCTTACTATTGAAATCACAACTTACAACAAATACTTTTATAAACAATGTCAACTCCAGTAAGAATTACTTTCATTTTTACCTAGATTTGTATTCCCTTCCGTTGCTCCATAAAGTTCCCTGATGTCTTTAATGTTAAAACGATCTACAAAAGTCTTCCAAATATTTCGTCTCATGCCATTTCCAACCATAAGCCTCACCTTATGGGCTTTGTCTTCTGGCTTAGGTGGCACTGATAAGAGATAGCGGCACAGCTCTCCTATGTATTGGCCAATCTGCAAAGGGAAACAAACAAATGTGACTGCATTGTGACACATTTTAGGAATGGTCACAGAAGTGAGGAAGTATTCCCATCATGTTAAAATATTATTAAAAGAAATAAATGAGAAAAAATTGTATTAAAAAGTGACATACTTTAAATGAAAGATGTATTTCAGTATCAGTGTGGTAACAGTGTCTTATTTTTGAAATAATAATGTAATTCTAATCATGTAGCTTATTATTATCTGCTGGTGGTTGTGTGATTCAAGTGTGCTTCTGTGATTGTGTAAATGCTCTCTTTTCTGAAGAAGGCTGATAGATTAAGTGCTGTATGTTTGAGTGTTGTTGCCTGTCACAGCTCGTTGTACATCTTTGCAGCAAGTTGCAAACTATCATTATTATATTTTTGAATTTGAACCTGCACTTTTCATTATTATAAACATTAATAAAGTTGGATCAACATAGTTCAGTTAAGTAATTATATATTCTCATTATATAAAGCACTGTTATTAATCTTTTAGTGACACTGTCCAAGGTAAACCTACCCATCACCACAAAGATGACTGTGGAGTCACAGACAGTCACATAAATACAGTGATCACAAACATGTAACTTGAGCTTTTGGCCACAGCCTTCATAAGGAAAAGAACACATAATCTTATTCATACAGTAACGTAGGCATACTGCACCTCAGATCTTTCTTTACCAGCTTTCAGATATCAAGAAACTTTATCATTTCAATGAAATTAAAAAAAAAAAAAAATGAGAATGTATGATTTCCCAGAATAAACAGTTGATGATGACTTCTCAGGCTTCCATCCAGGCAGTAGTGTCCTCAAACCACGACATGTCAACGAGTAACATACTCGTCATCTTCAAGGCAAAGTGCTGAGATTTTGCAGAAGCTGAACTATTTATACATCTGTATGCCCCCCCCCCCCCCCCAAGCCTTAAATGACTGGATCCAGTGGAGGCTGGCAGGCAGGGTGGTGGTGGACCTGACACTTATCTCTGTCAGAGTATTCCAGAGCTGCATCTCCAGAGCAGGACAGTTCTTTGTGTACTCTCAATGCAGTGTGGCTATTGCTGGTTTCCATGCCACATTCAGCTGGTATTCATCATGTCTGTTTACAAGATTCTCACGACCCTTATTTTTATATAGATTCTTTTATGATGCTGTCCCAATAGCTGCCAGCTGAGCTCAGCACCCTTGTGCTCTCGGAGTCAAAGGTGTGGTTTTCTTTAATACTGTGCTCAGACATAACAGATTTCTATGTCTATCCAAGTTGGACTTGTCTAATATGTTTCTTGCGCCTTTTTGAGGTACATCACTGCATTTATCCAATGGACTGTAGACTGTATTCACAGGCAATGGTGTATGGTATATCCCTGGTGTCTTAAGTTTGCTGAGCCAAGCAATTCTTTCATCTTCGGCAGTGGTCAGAAGATTTTTATGTTATATTTTTTCAGCAGCCTCCTGATTTTGGTTAACAGAGGTGCCAAATATGGAAGAAAGGCAAGTCTCTCTGCTTCAACTTCTTCTACTTCTCCTCCTCTTCCCCTTCCCAGCCAATGCAAGCTGCAATTTCATGCTGGGTAGTATTTTCCTTATTGAAAAATGTTTTGTGCTGTGGGTATTAAGTTCTAAGCACCATCTTTTACAGTCTTCCTGTAGTTTTTGTGCCATATATAGTAGATAATATATTTCTTGGAAATCACAATTTGATCATCCATAAGTTGTAGTGCACAAACTAGGTATCATTCATGCCTATTCTCATTCTTCTGCATTTTCTTTTCAAGTGATTCAGATCTTTTGGTACATACAGTATATTTTAAATAAGCAGGGAAAACACAACAGCCCTGAAGCAAAGCTTTGTGGACAGGAAACCTTCAAAATACTCTCTTCCCAGTACCAAGTTTTTTGTGTTAAACTAATACATTAAGTTTGGAGAGTCCGTATTAAAGTGTAATTAATGTTTGTGACCTGTAATATTTTTGATAGCCTTTGTGGACATATGCTATCATATGCCTGAAGATAGTCTACAATAATGACACGTTCTCTTGGTTGGTTTTTACCTTTTCTCTATCACTCGCTTGAAACGAAGTAAATTATTTAGTGCAAGCCCTAGCAGATGTGAAAAAATATTGTTCTTCTTTCTTTTAATCTACATTTACATCTACACAAACTACTCTGCAATCCACAATTAAGTACTTGGCAAAGGGTTCATTGAACCATTTTCGGAACATTTCTCTACCATTCCACTCTTGAATATCTCATGGAAGAAACAAATCCCCAAATCTTTGAGTTTGAATCCTGATTTATCTCACTTTATGATGATGATAATTGCTCCCCAGGTAAGCAAAGTCAACAAAAAGTGGTAAAAACTGTCGGGTTTAGTCAAGATCATGGGAAGGTGAAGCATCGACGGTGCTTCAATAGTGGGTATAGGATGGTAACACCCAACATTTCATGTTGTCAGTGGCATGCCGTTTTGACTTTTACAATACAACTTGACCCATTTACATTCACACACACACTTACTGAGTCCCGTGATTTAATTAATAAATACAAATTGCTTGGAAATTGCTGAGTGATGATAGTTAAATATTTCATCATTACTTGGCACACACACAAACAAACAACTGACTCTCACTGCTTCATCCCAGCATGCTGCCTGACAACTGCAGCCAACAGTCTACGTCAACACATGGATTTACAGTATTTTTCCAACTGTGGTCTCTACTTTTACCACAGAAACCGATTATTGATTTACCTTGGTTGTTAAGTATAAAATCTATCAATAATAATTCTTAGGAACTATCAACGTACCAACAACTATATTTAATCTATAATTTATGAAAACAATTTGGGCTCATCTTATTCCCAAATGTAGGCAGTTCTCTGTACATACAATGTTTCAGGCTTTAGACCTTTCAATTAGTGCCTGAAGCTCTGGTAATTTCCAAGAAACAGTTACAACAGCTTACAACTACAATACTGACTGTTCCTTCTTAAAAAATGGCATATCTCTCTAGTCAATCTTCAAATCATGACAACCCAACTACATTGTGTGATCCTATCCAGGAGTTCTTATTTATTAATACAGTCCAAATATATTTACAACAATGAATTTATTATAAATATACATTAAAGTTGCACAGAATTTAAGATTTTATTGTTGATAACCAGTTTAAGACATTTTATTTCATCATCAAATCAATCAATATATCCTACAATATACTTACAGTACACTTGTAACGTATGCAGTCACTCCAGTAAGAAGAAGCAGAGAACTTTGTTCTAATGACACAAGTAGCACCATTAATAAGGGCACATCCAGTTCCAATTACACACCCTGCGGTATGATACAGGGGTAGAGGAGTGTAGATGACATCATCATCCTTAAGATCTAGCATACTTCGAGTTGCTGCTCCAACCAACAGAAACCTAAAAATACAGAGAAGTGGAGTATAATAGGAAACACTATGCTTAGGACTGCAACTGCATATGAAATATATGAATAAATACATTTGTATTTTTAAAACATACAAAAATTGGCATCAGATAACGATGTGGTTATGCTCCAGAAAGAGTGAATTGCTGTGCGCCAGCTGTTTTAATAGTTACATATTTACTCATCCGGAGCAGAAGGAAGGAAGTGTATTTTAAAATTAGTGTTATTTGTGTGTACTGAAGACAACGTATGTTGCTATAATGTGAGCTGATACACAACAGAGATCAGTATAAAATAGCTATGATGCCATTAATGAGTGCTGAAGCAAAGATGTAATTTAAAATTCTACAGTATTAACAGGAATGAAAATGATAAGGAAGATGAAACACATAAATTAAGTAATAATAAATAGTAACAACTAAAAATTAACATTTAGACAGAAATGCTACTTGGGAGTTTGAAACAAAATTTTATATTTAGTTTTTCAATATACTAAGAAAAGTTTACAACTCACTGCAAAGACTTCACAGCAAGCTGCAACAGGCACGTAAAAAAAGGCACACATATACATCACTTAAGCTATCGGCCATGACCTTCTTCAGAATAAGAGCATTCATACAATCACACTTCACAATCACACAACTGTCATCTCTGGCTGCCGCAATCTGGTATGTGATAGCCAGAGATGACAGTTGTGTGCCTTTGAACTGTGTATGTGTGTGTGTGGGGGGGGGGGGGGGAGGGGGGGGGGGTAATTCTCTCATCTGAAGAAGGCCTTGGCAGAAAGCTTAAGTAGTATATGTGTGTGTCTTTTTTATGTGCCTGTCACAGCTCATTGATACATCTTTGCGGTGAGTTGTAAACTGTCCTTACTATATTCTTGAATTCCAACCTGGAGTTTCCATTATTAAATTTAGTTTATGTAATTTAAATTACCTTGAATGTGGCATCATAGCTGCTTTTGGCAGGCCTGTGGTTCCAGAAGTGTATATGAAGAGTAACTGGTCTTGAAATTTGGGTGGTTCCGCAGATGGCAGACTAATAGGAGCTGATGATATTAAGGCATCGAGATTCTTGAAATCAGATGTTTCATTGCCCTTACAGCTCAATTGGAAATACTCCATTGATGGATCAAGTAATGATCTTACTTCTTCAATAGCTGAAACAATGAAAAGGTAAAATATAAATTCTTTGTTAATGTATGAAACTTTGAGGTTAAACATTAGTGCTAGAAGAACGGAAGACATGAGACATCATTCAGAATTAACCATTCTGACCTTTACAAAATCAAAGATGATATAGGTATCTGATAAGAAGTTCAAAGTTCAAAGTTTGTTAAGCTTATGGGACTTAACTACGGGGTCATCAGTCCCTAAACTTACAAACTACTTATGAACTACTTACGAACTAGGACGACACAAATATCCATGCCCGAGGGGGGATTCGAACCCCCGACCGTAGTGGCCGTGCTGACCGTGACTGGAACGCCTCAGTCACCTCGGCCACCGCGGCCGGCATCTGATAAGAAGTATAACATTATAGGAGGGCATCAATATTCAGTCAAACATTGACAAGATTTTAATTTCTTTAAAGAACTGGCAATTGAATCATATAATCATCAGCCACTTATCAGTCATTGGATAGATCTCATTTAGATTTCTCCATACTTTATCATCTTCAGCTTTTAGATGGAGAACTGGATTTAAATAACAAGACGTATGACACAGTAATTAAGACACTAAACCAAGCCACTGTATCCAGAATTCATTCATGATGAGCAATGAAGTAAAGATTGATAATGTTTCAGTATCTTAGGAAAAGCAATAAGCCGTATCTTATTGAAATCATGCAGGAAACTCATCAGTGTGATTAATTACATAGGAATTACAGAGCTAAAAGAGAAGAGGGACTTCAAGCCATTTGAGCCCCCCCCCCCCCATTTTTTTTAAAGTGTGCCATTGAATTCACATGTCACTAATAAAGGCATAGTTGATCAAGGTGCTGGTAGACTGGTGCTCACCATGCAGAGGCAGTTGACATAACTGCCATTGGTATCCAGTCTGGTCATCAACCAAAGCCTCCTGCCAAAGTCATGGAGCCCAGGAAGAACTATGACATTGGGGGCACCATCAGACAGTCACTGTGATGGGATAAGCAGATGATGGGTGCGACTTCGCTGCCAATGGAGCAGCTCAGCCGCATCATGATCCCCTACTGGTGTGAATGTGTGGAAACTCAGGAATTGGGTCAAAGCTTCACCCATAGAAAATTTTGTGACATATCTTACAATGTTGGATTTCACAGTCAGTGTTAATTTCACTTTCTGGGCTGATAGGCCATGGTCAATAGGTAAAACTTTTCCGTAACATTTCATCATTGGCTGCGGAAGACATCACCGGAGGCAAAATGGCAACAGCAATGAGGGCTCGAGGGAGCGTCACGTACTGCATTTGCTCGAATATAGGCCACACTTTTTTTCCCAAATTTCGGCGTACAAAATCGTGGTGCGGCCTATAATCGAGATTCAGTGTCCCCCCCCCCCCGCCCTCCAACCGCTCCTTTTCCCAAAGTCGTTAGTTTCAAAAATTGCACGCTCACTTTTATGTTGGTTTGAGAAACGTAATAAACTAGATAATTTTCAAAAATGCTACAGTAACAGTTTTGCAGAACTACATATACATTTTTGTACATCTTCACGGAAATGGCGCGGGAATTCGTGGAAGACGATATTTCGATATAAATCGAATGGTGTCATTCTGTACCGCAGCTGACGACTGTTTTTTTTTTTTTAACACGTCCGCGCGGCCTTAAAACAAAAAATAGTACGTAATACACACTTCCTAAGCACTCAAATGATTTTAATTTGATGTAGTCAGTGAAGCTAGTTTTCGCGATAAAAGTCTAGTGTGTGTTGCGAGAGATTTTACCGTGACGTTTACGTTGGTACGGTAACGCCTACCGTGAGTCCGTGAGCGATGATGGGAGGTTAAGATAGCGGAACAACTGATTTGTGTAGCTAATGCTGATGTTGAGTTCCAAAGCTACGTTTTAAAATAACGTACTTTACTACGACCATTGTCACGATGTACATGGAACTCGGGGCTAATTTGCAGCCTTTCAACTGAATCATTTCTGTTGTAACGGCAAAACCACAGTTCCTGTTTAGAATTATGAAGTCAAGCAAACATTGGTATATTGACATTTTAGCCCTTGACATGCACGACGATTCTTCGAACATTTTAATAGTTTTTCCTCACTTACACACCAGCGTCGAATGTTTTTTCGTCAGCGTCAAATTTACGTCGAACTTCCCGTTTTCCATGTCCGTTACTGTGACTAGGCAACCTGAAGCTTACATTCGGCAGTGTAACCCATACGTTCGTTTCCCGCTATAAAGTTGCAAGCCAAAGTATCGTCACACACACACACCGAAAAATACTATATTTTCGCAGCACACGCATACGCTTTATACAACACTTGAAATGCCCGGTAACACGCCTTGGTTCAGCGTCCCCTCACTTGGGGCGCCCGGATTGGCCTGTCGTCTCGCTTTCTTATTCGTTTGCTTAAATTGTATGACACTTCTCGCGGGGCTGCAGTGGTTACGTTGGCACCAGTGGTAATTACGGCAAGGTATTTGAACGCAGATGACCAATGTATGTTTTTTCTTGATAACTTCAATTAAAACGAAAATTATTTTTTTCTGAACGGACAAGGGTACATACAAGAACCTGTCAACCATAGAGCAGGTACAGTATTTATTTTACTGCGAGCGAAACGAGCAGCAATAACATTTACGAAAAATATTAGCGCGATTCTACACTTCATCTGTTGCCAACATAAGCACTGGAGCCCGGCGAGAACATCGTAAAATTTTAACTATTCATTGATTTACAGTTTTGCATATTTGTTTTGAGTTTATTGAAAAGAGAACATTGTTTCGTTAACATTGTGTTTCTGATTGTGAAAAAAGTTCGATTATACAAAAGAATAAAAATAAATAAAATAAAAATTAAAAAACCTGTGGCCTATACTCGAGATTTTTTTTTCTATAATCTCTTGTCAAAAGTTTAGATGCGGCCTATATTCGCACGCGGCCTATATTCGCATAAGTACGGTATATAGATGGTATAGGGGGCACCCCAGTACATCACGTGACATTGGCTGAGAAACTGTCTCTGGTAATTCCAACCTTATTGATAGAAGATAATGTACTGTCAACATGCTGGTGCAACGTTGAAGTCCAAATTTTGTCTAATTTAACACCTTCCACTTTTCTGTTACAATTATTGCACTGTTTGTAAATTTCAATACCTTCTCTATATACCGGGTGATCAAAAAGTCAGTATAAATTTGAAAACTTAATAAATCATGGAATAATGTAGATAGAGGGGTAAAAATTGACCCACATGATTGGAAAGATATGGGGTTTTATTAGAGGAAAAAAGGATTCAAAAATGTCCAACAGATGGCACTTCATCTGATCAGAAAAGCAATAATTAGCATAACAAGTTAAGACAAAGCAAAGATGATGATCTTTACAGGAAATGCTCAATATGTTCACCATCATTCCTCAAATATAGCTGTAGTCGAGGAATAATGTTGTGAACAGCACAGTAAAGCATGTCTGGAGTTATGGTGAGGCATCGGCGTCTGATTTTGTCTTTCAGCATCCCTAAAGATGTCAGTCGATCAAGTTACACTTGCGACTTCAGGGAACCCCAAAGCCAATAATCGCACGGATTGAGGTCTGGGGACCTGGAAGGCCAAGCATGACAAAAGCGGCAGCTGAGCACGCGATCATCACCAAATGACGTGCGCAAGAGATCTTTCACGCGTCTAGCAATATGGGGGTGGAGGGCCATCCTGCATAAAAATTGTACGTTCCAGCAGGTGTTTATCAGCCAGGCTGGAGATGATGCGATTCTGTAACATATCGGCGTACCTCTCACCCATCACGGTAGCAGTTACAAAACCAGAATCACGCAGTTCCTCAGGGGAGGTCTTCATGCACCAACCAGTGAAATGAAGGGAAAAGAGGAGGAGAAGTCAGTGAAAGATCTATGGCAGAGAAAGTGTGATGATTGGTACTAAAATAGGTTGGAGACCCATCAATGAGAAGGAGCAGGACGTGGTCTGTGAGGAACTGCTCTACGAGGTGGCCCCAAATAGATGTAAGAGCACTGCCCCATAAAGAATGATGGACATTGAAGTCCCCAAGGATGAGGAAGGTGGGGGTGGGGGTGAGGAGTTGCTGAAGAAGATCAGTTGGGGCAGCAGATGAAGGTGGCCTGTCAGGGGCAAGGTATACAGTATTAATTGTTACCTGGACAGCAACTGCTGCTAAATTAATATAGAGAGGGATCCATGTATTAACAATATCCATATGGACTAATGTGCAAACTCCAACCGATGCTTGCAGGGGGCCAACCCAGTCCCCCCCCCTCCCCAAAAAAAATGTTTTAACTCCAGGTGGTGATGGTAATAGTCATTACAATTCCACTGGATAAGTACTGCATGAGGAACCAAAAGGGAGGCAAAATGGTTGTAGCCCGTAACATTGTAGGGTCAGCGTCCATCACCCATGAGGAATAGACGACATCCATAAAGAGTGGATCAGACACAAGCTCAGAATGTTGAACTGGTTGTGAGGACAAGGTTGGCACTTCAGACAGCACCAGAGGGGCCTTGTCCTGCGACCTTTGCTTCTTATTTTCTTTCTCTCTCGCAGGATGGGTAGGACAGAACTGGGGTCAGTATAGTTTGGCACTGATGTTGACTGGCCGAACTTGGTACCCAAAGCGTGAGAGTCCAGTGGCCGACTTGAGGTAGAAGACCTGGTGAATTCCAGGAAGCCAGATGGGTTGATGGGTAGAGGATGTAACACAGGCAAAGGTAGATATCATTTACACCGGATGCAGATGCTCGTATTTTCGGCGGGCCTCAGAGTACGTCAAACGTTCAAGAGACTTTTATCTTTTTTTTTCCTTTTACACCACGCAGTCCAGTGAGCATAAGGAATGGTGTTTTTGACAATTGGTGCACAAATGGGGTGGAACACAAGGACTCCCCTCATGGAGTGAGCGTCCCAATTCACTGCATAGAGGTACTGCCGTACAGCAAGACGACATGTGCCCTAACTGCATATATTGAAGCACCTCATGGGAGGCGGGATGTATGCCTTAACATCACATCTGAACTTTAACCGTTTCTGGGATTGTATCCCCATTAAAGGCAAATATAAAAGTGGCGGCGTCAGTTCAGTTATCCTTGGGGCCTCTGAATATGACAAACAAAGTGGACACCTCGCTGTACCAGATTGGCCCAGAGTTCCTCATCACTTTTAAGTAGGAGGTATTGATGAAAAGTGACTCTCTGAACCAAGTTCAAAGACTGGTGAGGGGTTATAGAGACCGGGATGTTGCCAGGCGCACAGAGTAACAGATTGTGCGGCAGATACATTTTTTATGAATAGGGAGCCAGAGCATACCAACTTCGCCGGACTTATCCTCTGGCGGCCGCAGTGGCCGAGCGGTCTGCGGCGCGCCAGTCACAGTCCGCACGGCCGCTACGGTCGGGGGTTAAAATCCCTCCTCGGGCATGGATGTTCTTTTCGTCTTTAGTATAAGGTAGTTAATAAGTAGTTTGTAAGTTTAGGGACTGATGACCCCACAGTTAAGTCCCTTAAGCTTAACAAACATTTGAACTTATCCTCTATCTTTTAGACCACGTACATGGAAAGGGTTTCACACCAACCAGACGTGCCTGCTATTCCATCCAAGAGGAAGGAAGGAAGCGTAGGGTTTAACGTCCTGTCGACAGCTTGGTCATTAGAGACGGCCAAGAGGCAGCTAGTAAATTACTCTGTGTGACGATTAACAAAAACAACCGGAGCTTATGTTGCGTCTATAATGACCACATTGTCAAAGGAATCTTAAAAACTAAGAAACGGGAGCTACTGTGGTAACGTTACACCAAGCTTCAACTTCTTCACTTGCAGCACGAAAAACCTCGAAAGACAGTATAATGATCACTATTTCAGTAAATAATGGGTTTCCGCATTGAAAGAAACGTACTTTCTTCTCAAGAGCCAATCGAATAATATTGTACGAAATATAGAATCAATATAAAAGTCCTGAACGTCTGTAAGAAACACATTTGCGACAGAAGTCTTATAATTAGGCCGCCAAAGATCGTAAGGGTGCTAGAGTTTCGACGCGAGCTTCAATACCATGTGTGCGTATACCAGGGCCGGATCTAGGACATTTGCCAAGGGGGACAAGCTTAAATTTGCCGCCCCTTCTTTCACTTCCTCTCCAGCCCTATAAGAATCGACATTTTTAAAACTAATTTGGGTTATCTCATAACATTAACTTATTTCATTCACTGAATTAAGATCCAAGAAAAACAGAAGAATTTTAATATATACAAAAACATAGGCCTAACATGTTTTAAATCAAATGTTTGTATAGCTTATGGGACTTAACTAAGGGGTCATCAGTCCCTAAACTTACAAACTACTTGTGAACTAGCTAATCCTAAGGACGGCACAAATATTCATGCCCGAGGGGGGATTCGAACTCCCGACCGTAGTGGCCGTGCAGACCGTAACTGGAGCGCCTCAGTCCCCTCGGGCACCGCGGCCGGCAAACATAAGATGATTACTCATTGTACAAAAATCCGATTTCAAATTTCGCTTTTCGAGCTTTTTTTGCTAAAGATGTTTCATATCATCATAGTTTATAGAAGCAGCTCGTTTGTGCTCTATGGATAGTATACTCAGATTTGTTAAGCTTAGTTGAGCAATCGTGCTCCTCAAGTGATTTTTAATTAGTTTCCGCATGCTGAAATTTCTTTCTCCAGACGAACCAAAAACTGGGATGGTAAGGTATATTTTAACACTGTAGTAAGGTTGGGATACCTCTCTAATAAATCAAACTTAATGTGGATGATGCAGTGGAATCTTCCAAGGCTCTGTCTACTGCCAGCGCATGATGTTTGTAACTTTCAACTTCAAAGTTCTTCCTTGCTAAGGTCTTCTGTTCAGATATCTACCAGTTCCGTTGCTTTGGCTTTTTATGTCCTCTACTTCCATTTCTCCAATTTTCACACCACACAGAAAACTAAGCTTTGCACTAATTTTCTCAAGTGCGATAAACCTGGTACTAAGCTCTGTCGATTATTCCTTATTGTTTCTGTGAATGTTGGATACTTCATCCTCACAAATCTCATCGGCCATTTCCTTCTTTCTTCGAACCTTTTTTTCGGAGAATACCGTTGATACCTCATTATCTTCTGCTAGCACTTTGGCCTCAGAAATAGCTTCAGAGGTACAAGAATCATATGAAATATTCATATTAATTTATCTAAAACAGGAAATCTACGCAAATTAATAAACAATATGCCTTTACTTAAGCAGTAACGTAAACCTCTCCCTCATTCTGGCTTATATCTAGTAGATTTTTAAAGTTTGATTTGCTGAAGTACCTGTGACAGGGCAACACTGAAGTCAGCAACCAGGAATTTTAGTTTTATTAAATGATTTCGGTATTTCTTGCAGTCATTTTACTTTTAATAATTCTGTGTCAGCTAATTTTATTAAATTATACCAGAAAGATACATTCTGTAAAATAAAATAAAAAAACTACCCCCTTTGTTCCTCCCTGGATCCGGCCCTGTACTCTATACGAACGCTGGCTAATTGGTGGATGATCTCCAGTATTGATACGGTGCCCTATCGTGGGCCGTTTTGTTTGACTTTTCTCCTGCTGGGCTGTAAATGCACCCGAAAATTGGCGTAGTATAGCTAACATCCGCTGGCGTTGTTCCTTGGTCAGTCCAGCCCCTATTGGCAGTTCCATTGTTGTTTCTTCCAGCGTGTTGTCAAAATGTTCAAATGTTTGTATAGTCTATGGGACTTAACTATGGGGTCATCAGTCCCTAAACTTACAAACTACTTATGAACTGCTTACGAACTAGGACGGCACAAACATCCATGCCCAAGGGGGGATTCGAACCCCCGACCGTAGTGGCCGTGCAGACCGTGACTGGAGCGCCTCAGTCTCCTCGGCCACCGCGGCCGGCGGCGTGTTGTCTGTACTAACAGCAGAGCATGGGTCTTAGTTAATTACGTTGAGCTCACTGTCCTGGATTAGTTCAGCTATCCCGATACACGTTCCTTTGGGGAAAGTTGTGACTGCTCGTGATAAATAGTGATCTAAATCTCTCCTCGACCACCGGTATTGCTGATGATAGCCGCTGGTATGTAAATTTCTTTTGTGAGCCTAATAAACTTTTTACGATCGACAAGCACTTCACAGTTTAACCAGTTATCTGTGTTTGTGACTGGAACTCTTCTCATTGGCAACGGCGGGATCGTCACATTGTCAATGGCAAATAACTTCCCAGAAAATTCTGTATTATGTGTATCCGTCGGAACGACTTCCTCAATTTGCAGCTCAGATCTTCCACAGTCAATGATTGCTTGGGATGCCTGAAGGAAGTCCCATTCCAGTATGACATTGTTATTACATTCCGTTAAAGCGACAAATCCAAACGGCTGGGTCTAGTTGGTGGTTATCTTACGACACAAGTTCCTGCTGGATGGACGTACTTTTCCATTTGCGACCTTCAGCACAATTGCTCCCGTATCACAGAACATTGTCTTCTTTAGTGTGCGACGGTAATTATCCAACAATACAGAGAAAGAAGCTCCTGAATCAACCAGTGGCCGGACAGGTTGGCCGTCGATTATGATGTCGTTAAGATTTCTCGACATAGCGGCTGTTGTCCATGGAGGATTTTCATCTGCGGCGGCCTCATCTCCGTATATGGTCGCCTCGCTTAGTTTTCCTGGGCGCGGCGGCTAGGGGAGCGGCTGGTACCTCTGTACGGCGACGGTGAACAGCTGCGGCGCGTCGGGGAGCGACCTCGTCTAGGGTACGGCGATGGGCTTCTTCCCATAGGTCGACTGAACTCATCATCAGGTGATTGCCTGGGATAGAACTGCTCTGATGGCTGACGTCTTGCGGCAAAATAATCGTCGAATACTCGCCCTCTCTCTCTGCAGTAGCGTACGACATGTCCAGGGCGCCCACAGTGGAAACACAATGGCGTGTTGTCTTCTGTCCTCCAGACGTCTGTTCTTCTGCCTGGCGTCATAGTTTCCGGGGGAGTTGGTTGTGGGAACAGAGCATAGAAGGTGGTAGAGCTGCCTTCCCCGTGGCGAGGGACCGGCTGCCGTGTGCTCAGCCGCCCCACCCCTTGAGTACCAAATGTTCAACTGTTTGTATAGGTTATGGGACTGAACTACGTGGTCATCAGTCCCTAAACTTACAAACTACTTGCGAACTAACTAATACTAAGGACGGCACAAATATCCAAGCCCGAGGGGGGATTCGAACCCCCGACCGTAGTGGCAGTGCAGACCGTGACTGGAGCGCCTCAGTCCCCTCGGCCACCGCGGCCGACCCCTGAGGACCAACGGCGCCTAGCGCACCACCCATCTCGCTCTTATTTCCTCTATTTCTGCTTGCTCACTCACTACCTTAGCTCGCCTTTCTAACAGATTTGCTTTGTATTTGTTAGATGACAACTTAATTACATAAATGTGTCGATAGATCCGTACATATTACAAAAGAGGATGTAAATTTTTGTTTGTGTATTTTCCACATTTTCTCCTAAACTACTGAACCGATTTCAATCAAACTTGGTACGCATGTTCCTTAGTGTCAAACAGCAATCACCTTGGGGGTAAAATCCACCTACCTTCCAAGGGGGTGAGAGTTGGATTGAAAAAGTAGAGCAGCCCGTGACGGATTGGTAACCACACTTTATTCATACACTATTAGAGAACGAGCACACTAAGAAACTTCAAACACAATTTCAAACATTCACGAAAGCTTTTGTCGCCGACAACCTCTACAAAACGATGAGAGAAAAATGTTTACGGCTTGTTTTCCGATTTTCATGCAGTAAAACTACAGAAATAAGCTAATATTTTGAATTATAAACTATTTACTTAATTCGTTAGTTATTTTACAGATGATATGCACATATATTACTGAATGTACTTTAGAAATTATATCACAGTTTGATTCGTAGTTCAGGAGAAGTTAAGTCATAAATAATGAGTTGCCTGAAAAACTGCCGCATTTTATGACGCGTGAGTAGCCAGACTTAATTCATCCAGTACTTCAGAATGACAGCACTTAGCGAGATACAATATACTTGGCTCGCATCTGAAAATCTTTAGGAAACGTTTTCTTGCTGACAACCCCTGAGAATCATGAACTGAAAGATGTTTCTCGATTACTAAGTTTCCGCTGTTCATCCAGTAAAACTACTGCATTTGGCTTGACATTGAAATTTATTACGTCTGGATTAATATCTGTATATATGTAAGGTTTTTCAAACAGTATCCACATATGTTACTGAACATACCTTCGAAATTACAAGTTAACGCTACACACAGTTTAGACAGAAAGATGTTTCTGAAATGTTATTCAATAAATCACCGTGTTCTGTCTGAATAAGATTTTTCTTTTTTAATTCCTTGAAGATATCTTCTAAACTAGCCACTTTTAGCTGTAGTTTCTTATGTTTAAGTGTTAATTCCTCAATTTTTTCCTTGTTTCATTTAGCTTTTGTTGGGCTATTTCAAGTTCTGCTGTAGCTGTTTCCAAATCAGTTTTTGGAATTTTTGCAGGAATTGGCGGCGAAATCGGCGAGAGAACACGCTTTATACTTCTTCTTACTTTTCAAATTGAGTTGATGGTTGTGAGATGGATGTCGCAAAAATATCGATGGAACCGCACCTTTCTTCAAACAACTTCTAAACGGAGAACAGTCAATAAATCAACTTCAATCAGTGCTGCAGGAAGTATTTCGAAAAATGTCACAGTTCCGACTAACAGTATTGATTGTTGTCAATATAAGTTTATGCATACTGAAAAGGAAAAGCTTTGCACCACATGATCAATGTTTCCTAAACCCATATTAGATATTAAAAAACTCCTCGCGAGTAGAGACTCCTACCAGTTAAACGGCGCGCTGTCAACTCCTGTAAAGCGTCATTCAAATGTTCAAATATTTGTAAAGCTTAAGGGACTTAACTGCGGGGTCTTCAGTCCCTAAACTTACAAACTACTTATGAACTAACTTATACTAAAAACGGCACAAACATCCATACCCGAGGGATGATTCGAACCCCCGATGGGGAACGGCCTCGCGCATCGGAAAATAGCGCAAGCTTCAGGTCGTCAGGGATATTAAAATTCCGTCGCTCTGCGGTTAAATTGGGGCATTCCAGTAAGATGTGGGCGACTGTCAGAGGCGCACCACATCGACACTTGAGGAGGGTCCTCGCGACGTAGAAGATGACCGTGCGTCAGCCAAGTATGGACAATACGGAGCCGGCAGAGAACAACCGACTCCCTGCGAGAAGCGCTCAGTGAGGTCTTCCATGCAGCAGTGGAGGGCTTGACAACACCACAGACAAATATATACAGATGGGAAACCTCCGTAAGGGCCCGGTCACATACGCAGGGGACCAGGGCAGGGGTATAGAAGCAGTTTCGTCAGATGTCCCATGATGGCGCTGCGGTCAGAAGCAGCCCTTTAAACTGGCCAGAGCAGGCGGCAGGTAGTGGCTGCCCCCACCACTTCCTCCCCTCAAACGCCGGCACGCCGGACACAGCCGTGGCCTCGCGGCAGGTGGCGCGAGCTCTCCCCTCAGCCTCCCCTCCTCGCTACCCACTAATGTGCGAGAGGAACCCTCAGAAGTGCCTTTAGTCACAGAGTAACATATACAGAGAAGCAGCCCACCCTAAACCGCTGTCCTACACTCCCCTCCTAGTTCCGTAAGATGCTAGCAGGTGTCAGGCGGTTCGCTGGCTTAGGGTGCCTCTCGCACGTCAGAGGGTAGTGTGGAGGGGAGGCTGAGGGGAGAGCTCGTGCCGCCTGCCACAAGGCCACGGCTGTGTCCGGAGTGCCGGCGTTTGAGGGGAGGAGGTGGTGGGGACAGCCGCTACCTGCTCTGGCCAGTTTAAAGAGCTGCTTCTGACCGCAGCGCCATCATGGGACATCTTACGGAACTGCTGGAAACCCTCCCTCCCCGCACCCTGGAGCTTAGGATCGGGCCCTTACGGAGGTTTCCCGTCTGTATATATTTGTCTGTGCTTTAGTGTCGTCTACCGGTACTAAGCCAGGGAACTGTCTGACATCTGCTGGCCTCTTACAGAATTACGCGGGCATCGTAGGACAGTGGTTTAGGAGGGACATCTTCTCTGTATATGTTACTCTGTGACAACACGGAGCTTATTCGGTTTGGTCGAGTCTGCCCATTCAGAACTCCAAACCCCAAGGACCCTGCAGTGTAATTGGGATCGGAGGTCTGTTTCTGGGAGGCCAATATCCAGGGTTCGTGAGGTGGTGGGCTGTTTGGACAGCTGATCAACGCATTCATTCCCCGGTATATCTATGTGATTTGTGGTGTAACGTAAAATTACCTAAAATGTTAATTACGCAAGTTTCGGTTACAGATTCGGTTTCGGCCGCATATCGTGTTTTGGTCGGGCTCTACTATGAAGCAACATTGGGATGAATGAAGAAACAAGGGCGAAATAAAGCGAATGAGATAACATGGATACAACGTTTCAGAACACTTTACACTCACCAGAAGCGAATTCGTCGCCGAAGACGACGGCCCTGGCCGTGCAGACGTTGACGGTGTGCAGCAGGGACTGCTTCCTGAGGTTGTGGTTGATGAGGGCGGTGACGACGCCGAGGCGCGCCAGGCCCAGCCACACGCCCACGTACTCGACGCAGTTGCTCAGCATCAGCGCCACCACGTCCCCTCTGCGGTAGCCCGCCGCCTCCAGCGCATTCGCCACCCTCAGACTGTACTCCTGCAACTGAAACATTCACCGAGCTGCTTATATTAGGACAGTCTGTGAGGCGCTGTCTATACTACCAGATTGCTTCACTGTATTTTCCCAGAATTATAGAAAACTAAAATCTAATATCTTGACTGTACAGAATCGTACTTAGTGACCAACAGCAACTAATAAAATGCTATATCTTGACTTAACTGTATACATGTATGTTTTATATGACTCACACCGTTGTGATACTTATAAATGGAAGGATAACTGTTTTTCAGTGCCATTTCTGATAGATGCCGAATCTACACAAAGCTGATAATGTTGCCACCTCTCTGGATGGTGTAGGGACTGCTGCAGCAGTTTGATGTTCGCGCATTTGTTCACGAGACAGTCATATGAAATTATCGTCTTGTTTCGGAGAATAAAGAGCTAATTTTGGTTCTGAAAATTATTAATGTATTATTTAGTATCTGTGGCGTTACGTAAATCACATTTTGATATAATGATGGTGTTGAAAGTTCAAGTAAATGTCAAAATAAGGTTTGTGTAAAATATGCATTATTGGGCATTTGCGTACTTTTGTGTGCCCGTGTAACAAAGTGTAAATGGATAGTTCTTTCGATGTACACTACCAAACTTCTTCAGTTGCAAATTATTGATCTTTTAATTGTCAATTGCTAGTTGTTACACTGCGGGACTGTGAGAGCTTCAAAATTCCCAAAAATGTTCAAATGTTTGTATAGTCTATGGGACTTAACTACGGGGTCATCAGTCCCTAAACTTACAAACTACTTACGAACTAGGATGGCACAAATATCCATGCCAGAGGGGGGGGGGGGATTCGAACCCCCGACCGTAGTGGCCGTGCAGACCGTGACTGGAGCGCCTTAGTCCCCTCGGCCACCGCGGCCGGCTCAAAATTCCCCATAATAAACAAAATGACCTTCTGGAATTCAATTCTAGAATAGCAAAGGCGCTCTGCAAACAGGGAAAAGATATAACAAAGGAAAAGAGAGGTAGGCCTTCAACCAGTATACAGACTGAACTGCAGCGTAAGAAGCATCGGAGTCCAGCAACATCTTTTCCAGTTAGAACTTCCCGCACTGATGCAGTAGGTCATTGGCCTCAAGATACAGGAAGAAGGCAAAGATGTAAAAAATAAACTGTAGAAGGCAGGTAGCGTTTATTTGTAGCAAATGTAACGTAAATCTCTGTTTTAACAAGAGAAAAAACTGTTTCCGCGAATTTCATGAATAGGGTTACATGCAATATGTATAGTCAAATTGAAAGCAGCAATGTAATTTCGATTTTTATTTACATAAGTTGAATTTGTACTAACCTAATGTCACACACGGTACCATTAAAATGCTAAATGAAATGTTGTACCAGATGAAGTCTTATAAGTGTTTACTTTCTCAAATGTCCGTTGTCGCAAATACGCGACATACCTAATTACACCAGTAGTGGCGACGAGATTTCAACTTGGGATCATTATGGAAGTAATAATAACATTTTGCGCTTTCCTTTTTGTTGACTTCTAGTTTCCAAAAAAGTGCGTCAATATTAAAAATAGATATAAGAAATAGGTGCTGCATTCGACAGAATAGATGTTTATTACTGCTGTTTTTAATTGTAGGTAGTGTCAGAAAGGGAGATTGTGTTGTGAAGAGCACATTGTTTCTTAGTTAACACCTGTCCTCAAAATCTGCAATAATACTAGAAGTGACTGTCAGATAATGCATTTTGCGATAATTGTCAGTCCAAAGGTCGCGTATCAAAGCACACTCGTTTTGGTCAATAGCCTTCTTCACCTCAGGCAAGATTTCACTTCTCATTTTATCAGCCATATCTTGTACATATCCTGTGTGTATGCAACACTTGCGATCTTACGGGAATTAGTTTCATAACTACGAGTTTGAGTACTGTGGGCAGGGCGAAGCTGGGAATTTGTATCTGACGGGAGGCGTGCTTAGGTAGTCCTTGCAGGTGCGGTGATCACTGTGTCCCCAGTGACGCCGGGCGCCGTGGCTCAGCGCGCCCGGTCAGAGGGCTGAACGCTCTCTGTAATAAAAAAGCTGAGCCAAAGAACACATAGAACCAAACGAACAAACACGATCAGCGTCCGCAAAGGCAAGAACAACCCATAGAGCAAAAAAAAAAAAAAAAAAAAAAAAAAAAAAAAAAAAAAAAAAAAAAAAAAAAGTGGTGTAGGGGTCAGCGTAACTGCCTAGAAAGTAGGAGACCCGGGTTCGAATCCCGGCTGGGTACACATTTTCAGCTTTGCCCAATCGCAGTTGATGTCATATATTCTGTGAATATTAAAGAAGGCTATTGACCAAAATTAGTGTGCTATGACATGCGATCTTTGGACTGACAATTAATCGCAAAATACATTATCTGACAGTCACTTCTAGTATTATTGCAGATTTTGAGGACAGGTGTTAACTAAGAAACAATATGCTTCTCACAACCGTCTGCCATGCGCAGTGCACTTAATAAACACAGCATTAAGGCATACATTTGATGAAACATTTCTTAGTGAAGCGTTGCCTGATATTTGTATAGCCACACAGGCCGTGCGCAAAACAGTGGGGTATATGAAACGCTCGGGATTGGTGGCAAGGTTAGGGAAAACACTTCATCAAGAAGTTGAAAGTAGATGGAATAGTATGTACATGATGTTAGAGTCATTTCATTCTCAAAAAAATGAAATTGAGAGTTTGTTGTTTGGGGGGGGGGGGGGAGCATGAAATGATAGCGTCATATCAGTCGGATATAATGGAGGGCATTATTAAATTTCTCGAACATTTTAAAGATGCCATAAATGACCTGGAGCATTTAGTTTACTAGATACATGCCAAAGAGAAGATGAGAATGAAGTAGTTAAATTGTTGAAAGAGCGTGCGGAAAGACTCCTAAAAGAGAAAGTCATTAGCGAACTGCAAGATTCTCATTACGTTTCTACAGGTTTGCATCCGTATTTCAAGGAATTACTAGTGCTGTCTGAAGAGAAGAGAGAAAATGTATATAAAACTGTTCGTCTGAATCTTACTGATGTAATTGTGGAAGAAGGGCGAGAAGAACCCATCCCTTCTCCTGTTAAGAAGTTCCGAGGCTGGCGTTCATCACATTCCAAACGTAAAGATGAATTTGATAAATGTTTGAATATGGATAGCCCAGGTGATAACTTCAGGAACATTTTGTCCTGGTGGAAGGCCAATGCCTGCGCACTACCCAAACTCTTCAAACTGGCCAGAGAGACCCTATGCATTTCCGCTAGCAGCGCTGCAAGCGAGAGAAATTTTAGCAGTGCTGGATTAATTTAACAAAGAAGCGCTGCTCTATCACTCCAGACCGTGTCAATGTCATTTAGTTCATTCATAACAATAAGACGGACAAGTAAATTATTTTAATTTTGTCGTTGTTGTTGTTTTTGTCTTCAGTCCAGAGACTGGTTTGATGCAGCTCTCCAAAATACCCTATCCTGAGCAAGCCTCTTCATCTCCACAAAAGAGCGGCAACCTACATCTGTCTGAATCTGCTTACTGTATCAATCTCTTGGTCTTCCTCTACGGTTTTTACCTCACACACTTCCCTCCGACGCTAAATTCACAATTCCTTGATGTCTAAGAATGTGTCCTACCATCAATCCCTTCTTTTAGTCAAGGTATGCCAGAAATTCCTTTTCTCCTCAATTATGTTCAGTATTTCCTCATTAGTTACGCGATCCACCCACCTAATCTTCAGCATTCTTCTGTAGCACCACATTTCAAAAGCCTCAATCCTCCTCCTGTCCGCACTGTTTATGGTCCATGTCTCACTCCCATACAAGGCAACACTCCATACAAATGCCTTCAGAAAGGACTTCCTTAGGCTTAAATCAATATTCGATGTTAACAAATTTCTCTTTTTCAAGAACGCTTTTCTACCCATTGCCATTCTGCATTTTATGTCCTCTGTACTGCGACCATCATTTGTTATTGTACTGCCCAAGTAACAAAACACATCTACCTCCTTTATTGTTTCGTTACCTAATTTAATTCCTTCAGCATCGCCTGATTTTCTTAGACTGCACTCCATTACTCTAGTTTTGCTCTTGTTAATGTTCATCTTATATGCACCTTTTAGCACAATGTCCATTCCGTTTAACTGCTGTTCCAGATCCTTTGCTGTCTCTGACAGAATGACTATGTCGTCAGCAAAACGCAATGTTTTTAATTCTTCACCCTGAACTTTAATTCCTTCTCCAAATTTCTCCTTGCTTTCCTTTATAGCCTGCTCAAGGTACAAATTGAATAACATTGGAGAAAGGCTACAACCCTGTCTTACTCCCTTCCCAACCACTGCATCCCTTTCATGCCCTTCAACTCTGACAACCGCTGTCTGGTTTTTGTACAAGTTGTGAGTAACCTTACGGTCCCTACATTTTACTCCTGCTTGCTGCAGAACTTAAAAGAGTTTATTCCAATCAACATTGTCAAAAGCCTTCTCCAAATCTACAAAAGCTAGATATGTAGGTTTGTCTTTTCTTAATCTATCTTCTAGGATAAGCCATAAAGTGAGTATTGCCTCCCGTGTTCCTACATTTCTCCTGAAGCCAAACTGATCTTCCCCGAGCTTGGTTTCTACCAGCTTTTCCATCCTTCTGTATTTTGCAACCATGACTTATTAAGCTGATGGTTCCGTAGTTTTCACACCTGTCTGCACCTGCTTGTTTTGGAATGGGGATTATAACATTTTTCTTAAAGTCTGAGAGTACTTCGCCTGTCTCATACATCTTACACACCAGATGAAACAGTTTTGTCATGGCTGGTTCTCCCAGAGACTTCAGTAGCTCTGAGGGAATGTCATCTACTCCAGGGGCCTTGTTTCGACTTAGGTCTTTGAGTGCTCTGTCAAATTCATCTCTCATTATAGAATCTCCTATTTCATCCTCAACTACTTCTTCTCCCCTTCCTGCAATATTGCCTCTAAGTTCATTTCCTTTGTAGAGCCACTCTATATACTCTTACCACCTTTCAGCTTTCCCTTCTTTGCTGAGAACTGGTTTTCCATCTGTGTCCTTGATATTCATATAGCTATTCATAGAGTTGTTTTTCTTATCTCCAAATATCTCTTATTTTCCTGTAGGCTGTATCTATTTTCCCCTTATTTATACATTCTTCTACATCCTTGCATTTGCCTTCTAGCCCCTTCTGCTTAGCTATCTTGCACTTCCTGTCAATTTCATTTTTTAGTAGTCTGTACTCCATTTTGCCTGTTTCATTTACTGCATATTTATATTTTCTCCTTTCATCAATTAAATTTAGTAAATCCTGTGATATCCAAGGATATTTTGTAGGTCTTGCCCTCCTGCCTATATTTTCCTCTGATGCCTTCACTATTTCATCTCTCAATGCTACCCATTCCTCCTCCACTGTTTCATTTTCCTCCGTTTCTGTCAATTGTTGCCTAAAGCTCCCTCTGAAATTCTCAAGAACTTCAGGTTTGTTCCTTCAGTTTATCCAGGTCCCATCTCCTTATTTTCCTACCTTTCTGCAGTTTTTTTAGTTTCAACCTACAATTCATGACCAATAAGTTATGGTCAGAGTTTATATCTGCCCCTGGGCATGTCTTACAGTTTAATACCTGATTCCTAAATCTATGTCTTACCATTCTAAAATCTATCTGGTATATCCCAGTGTCTCCTGGTCTTTCCCACGTATACAACCTTTTTTCGTGATTCTTAAACCAAGTGTTTGTTATAACTAAATTATGTTCCGTGCAAAACTCTACCAGGCAGCTTCCTCTTTCATTCCTTTTGCCCAGACCATATTCACCTACTAACTTCCCTTTCCTTCCTTGTCTACTACTGAATTCCAGTCTCCCATAACAATTAAGTTTTCCTCTCCCTTAATTATCTGAATAATTTCTTTTAGTTCGTCATATATTTCTTCGATCTCCTCATCATCGGCAGAGCTAGTTGGCATTTTATGAAGACATTTTATATAATACGAGTAACGTGTGTCAATAACCTCCAATTATATTATTTAAACGAAAAGTATCAATGTTGTATTTAGAAGTTTTTGTTACAATATTTTTTTCTTAAATAGTGGATATCATTTTTATTTGCTGTTAAATTGTGGCTTCACGTCAAAGGCAATATGAAAACATTTGTTTTCTGAATTGTTAGTCGGTAACTCTAAATAAATAAAGCTACTGTTTGCTGAGAAGTACATAATCTACCGAACTGTATTGGTTTCTTGGACAGAAGGCACAACAGGATTAAAGTTCCTGGTAATTATGGTTCAATATATTATAACTGCAATACATAGTCTTGTTGGATGTTTTCAAATTCAGATGAAAATTGAAGTTGTGGGGCGTAACCGTGAGTCGTGTCGGGATAGCTCAGTGGTAGAGCGCTTGCTCGTGAAAGGCAAAGGTCCGAGGTTCGCGTCCCGGTTCCGGCACGCAATTTTAGTCTGCCAGGACGTTACAGATTTACCATAGTTTGTCATTCTGCTGTGTACAGAGAAGACTGCAAAACTAAAGCAGAAACGTTGGCAAACTGTCAGTCGCTCGTACACGGCATGCCCCGCGCTGCACCTGTCCCGCAGGCGCCGCCGCCGCCCCATTCGACTGCTAGTGTGTGCTCAGCTCGGGTTCGAGCTGGATGCGTGTCTGGTGGCAGGTCCGCACCCCGCCCCATCAGCCAGCTGGTAAAGAGCACAGTAATTCTATTTATAGTGCTTTACAGGTCGCACAGCTCTCTGTCTTACGTCGTTTGACAGTGCTCGCGATGTTCAAATTCAAATGTTTGTAAAGTTATGGGACGTAACTGCAGTGGTCCCTTCGCTCGTGGGAGAAGTCGAACCTCCGTCGGCGAACTTCCGCACGCACCGCAGCAAGGCGCCTCAGTGCGCACAGCTATTCCTCCGCGGCTCGCGGATGTTCCTTGCTAATTTCGTCACGAAGTGGTATTTCTGACCTTCGAATACTTTTATTGTGGACTCTCGTAAGAAGTAATGTCTCCATTATCCATTTCACAAGTGGAGAATATAATACAGCAGATTAAGAAAGGGGTGTTGACGCGTACCCTCAGCCATGCATAATATGGTGACTTGGGAAGTATACAACTCCTATCCATACATTCGTCATTTGTCACTGGTCAAACAATGTCGAAGTCTGTTGTAAAGTATCCTGTCTCACGCAGCATACAACATGTTATATGGCCAGTGGTTTTCCTCTTGTTTTGAAGGTCAAGTGTGCAGAAGTTAATCAAATTAGTATAAAATTGTAGATTTGTATGCAAACGCGAGCGCACACACACACACACACACACACACACACACACACACACACACACGTACATCATACATAAGATGTTCCTGTCGTAATTTTAAAATGATTTTGTAGTCCTTCTTGCGACTATTAGATTGTATAAAAGGCAAGTAATTAACAATTGTCCTTTAGATGTTAGTGGTTCCTGTGGTCCTATTTGTCTGAAAATGTATTGGTGGCATTGAACAACAGTGGGTTGAAGAAATGTACTAATCTCGCAAGCAAATAATGCAATCAGGCTAATGTGCGGGAAAGAATACTATTATACATTAATAAAAACATGTAAACGTAGATAATATATTTTCTTTTAAAACTAAGTATACTACTCGTTAGAACCATAAATAGCTCGACATCAGTACCACCAGACTATCAGACAACCAGACAAAACATTGGCAATTTCCGCTATCTAGTTTACCGGTATTGTACTTTTTTTACCTCTGCCGTCGTACACCATCATTCAGTTAGTTTTTTTGTAACATTTATTATCGCCGTATTTTTACACAGAAGGAATATTTTCTTAAAAGATTTAGTTTATGTTGTTGTTGTGGTCTTCAGTCCGGAGACTAGTTTGATGCAGCTCTCCATAATACCCCATCCTGAGCAAGCCTCTTCATCTCCACATAAGAACGGCAACCTACATCTGTCTGAATCTGCTTACTGTATCCATCTCTTGGTCTTCCTCTGCAGTTTTTACCACAAACACCTCCCTCCAACGCTAAATTCACGATTCCTTGATGTCTAAGAATGTGTCCTACCAATCTATCCCTTGTTATAGTCAAGGTATGCCAGAAATTCCTTTTCTCCTCAATTCTGTTCAGTACCTCCTCATTAGTTATGCGATCCACCCACCTAATCTTCAGCATTCTTCTGTAGCACCATATTTCAAAAACCCCTGTCTTCCTGTCCGCACTGTTTATCGTCCATGTTTCACTCCAATACACGGCAACACTCCATACAAATGCCTTCAGAAAGGACTTCGTTAGGCTTAAATCAATATTCGATGTTAACAAATTCCTCTTTTTCAAGAACGCTTTTCTACCCATTGCCATTCTGCATTTTATATCCTCTGTACTGCGACCATCATTTGTTATTTTACTGCCCAAGCAACAAAACTCATCTACCTCCTTTATTGCTTCGTTACCTAATCTAATCCCTTCAGCATCACCTGATTTTCTTAGACTGCACTCCATTACCCTAGTTTTGCTATTGTTAGTCTTCATCTTATATGCACCTTTCAGCACACTGTCCATTCCGATCAATTGCTCTTCCATGTCCTTTGCTGTATCTGACAGAATTACTATGTCGTCGGCAAAACGCAATGCTTTTAATTCTTTCCCCTGAACTTTAATTCCTTCTCCAAATTTCTCCTTGCTTTCCTTTATAGCCTGCTCAAGTTACAAATTGAATAACATTGGAGAAAGGTTTGAAGCCTGTCTTACTCCCTTTCCAACCTCTGCATTCCTTTCATGCCCTTCAACTCTGACAACCGCAGTCTGGTTTTTGTACAAGTTTTAAATAACCTATATTTTACTCCTGCTTGCTTCAGAATTTGAAAGAGTTTATTCCAGTCAACATTGTCAAAAGCCTTCTCCAAATCTACAAAAACTAGAAATGTAGGTTTGCCTTTTCTTACTCTATCTTCTAGGATAAGCCATAAAGTGAGTATTGCCTCCCGTATCCCTACATTTCTCCTGAACCAAAACTGATATTCTTCGGGCTTAGCTTCTACCAGCTTTTCCATCCTTCTGTAAATAATTCGTGTTAATATTTTGCAACCATGACTTATTAAACTGATGGTTCTGTAGTTTTCACACCTGTCTACACCTGATTTCTTTGGAATGGGGATTATAACATTTTTCTTCAAGCCTGAGAGTACTTCACCTGACTCGTACATCTTACACACCAGGTGAAACAATTTTGTCATGGCTAGTTCTCCCAGAGACTTCAGTAGCTCTTAGGGAATATCATCTACTCCAGGGGCCTTGTTTCGACTTAGGTCTTTCAGTGCTCTGTCAAATTCATCTCTCAGTATAGTATCTCCTATTTCGTCCTCATCTACTTCTCCCCTTTCTACAATATTGCCGCTAAGTTCATTTCCTTCATAGAGCCTCTCTATATACTCTTTCCACCTTTCAGCTTTCCCTTCTTTGCTGAGAACTGGTTTTCCATCAGTGTCCTTGATATTCATAGAGCTGTTTTTCTTATCTCCAAATGTTTCTTTTATTTCCCTGTAGGCTGTATCTATTTTTCCCCTATTTATACATTCTTCTACATCCTTGCATTTGCCTTCTAGCCACTCCTGCTTAGCCATTTTGCACTTCCTGTCAATATCATTTCTTAGTCGTCTGTACTCCATTTTGCCTGTTTCATTTACTGCATATTTATATTTTCTCCTTTCATTGATTAAATTTAGTATCTTCTGTGATATCCAAGGATTTTTTGTAGGTCTTGCCTTCCTACCTATTTGGTCCTCTACTGCCTTCACTATTTCATCTCTCAATGATACCCATTGTTCCTCTACTGTTTTGTTTCCCCCCGTTTCTGTCAATTGTTGTGTGAAGCTCCCTCTGAAATTCTTAAGAACTTCAGGTTCCTTCAATTAATCCAGGTCCCATCTCCTTATTTTCCTACCTTTTTGTAGTTTCTTCAGTTTCAGCCTACAGTTCATAAACAACAAGTTATGGTCAGAGTCTATATCTGCCCCTGGGTATGTCTTACAGTTTAAAACCTGGTTCCGAACTCTATGTATTACCATTATAAAATCTATCTGGTATCTCCCGGTGTCTCCTGGTCTCTTCCACGTATACAACCTTCTTTTGTGATTCTTAAACCAGGTGTTTGTTATAACTAAATTATGTTCTTGACAATGATAATGCGATCACTGTGTTGCTCGTAGTAGTTAACCGGCATTCCTATTTTCTTATTATCAGACCTACTCCTGTAACACCCCAGGTCCCGAGTCGGCTCGCTCACGAGAGCCTGTGCTCGACCTACGAGCTGTTCGCTGCGCCACTCCCCATCAGCGGCCGCGCAAACGGCTAACGACCGAGTTTCTGGCGTCTGTTGACCGGCTCTAATACACACCAACCAGCAGACAGAACCCCAGAACTAAAAACAAGTAAACCTCCCCCACTCCCAAGCCGAAGACGAAGTCAAGATGGCGGACCCTCCACAACTACTCAACGTGCTTTCGTTAACGCGAAAAGCGTCAAGGACAAGCGCACTCTCCTCTTACATACACTTATCTGCGAAGAAGTGTCCGTGGCCGGAGTCGCAGAAACGTGATTGACACCGCGGAGAAATTGTGACTTCCCCCGTTACAACTGCTTTCGAAAAGACAGATCACAGAGGGAGAGTCGCGCTATACGTGCACAATTCAATTGCAGCCACAGAAATACCCCTTCCAGCGCAGTTGAGAAACCTAGAAATGGTCATGATCAAAGTGAAAAACCGCAATGTGAGGGAAATCATCATAGCTTGCCTTTATAACACACCAGGAACCCCTCTCCCCGTCCAACGAATCCGACATCCACTCTCACGATGCCGTTCCATTCTTCTTGCTGACCTAAGCGCGTGTCACCACAGACTTGGCCGAATCAATTGACCGACAACGCATCTACGAATCGACTTTCATAGGCCATAACGGTACCTCTGCCCCTGATCACATCCTCTATAGCCCTGCCCTGAGCGACACCATCTCAAACCCCAGAGTAGCAAACTCCATCACGAGTGACCATCTTCGTATCCTTTTTCCCACAGACGTCCTTACCCCTCCCGATCCGCATCCCACCATCCCAATAATCCGACAATACGCCAGTGCCGACTGGGACCGATACAAACAATTTATAACGGAAGAAGTTACTGTGCCGGTTACTGTTAGAGACCAACAACACCTTGAACTAGTGACAGAGAGACTATAAAACGCCTTTCGACGTGAAATAGATGCAGCAATACCTCAAATTACCATAGCCAACAGGAAGCCAGCCATACCTAGGTAAGCTCTAGACAAGAGAAAACAAGTAGGAAGAAAGATGCAACGAACCAACAACCCTGACCTCCGACAACTTTGGAACAGACTAAACAACCGCATAAAACGAATCGTCTCGACCTTCTGACAAAGACAATGGAACGAGACCTGCTCCAAGCTTAACTACCGAATTGGCGGAAAGTTCTGGAAGCGGTTTAAAACACTAACAGGACAACACCAATCCACCACCACCACGCTAATTATGAATAACGAACCAACAAAAGACAAACAGCAACAAGCTAACATTTTCAAAGAAGTCCTGCAGGACGTATTCCCCTTTCCTGAAGACAACTTTGACAACATATTCAGACAAACTGTCAACGAACAACTACCAAGACTACTGTACACTCCAACCGTAGAAACAGAACGTGACCACCTCCTGACGAAAGAAGTAAGAGACGCAGAAATAACAGACGGCTTACTTACAGGACGAAACTCCGCCCGAGGACAAAATGACATACGCCGGCTACACCTACAGAAAGCACACTTCGCTGTCCTACCTGTCCTTTCCCTAATCCTCAACAGTGGCGGCGATTGGACGTTGGAAGTGGGGGGGGGGGGGGGCAAAATAAAATCTAAAACTAAAAATGGCATTGTACGAAATTGTTTCATGTTATAGTTTGATTTTTGCACCTACAGGTCTATAATACCAAATGCGAGGAAAAACAAAAGACAGTATACAATTGTAATTGCCATAAGTTATTTAATTAAGTTGTCTAGTAAAATAGAACTGTTACAAACAAAGGAACATTAGTTTAATTATAAACAAAAATAACAGACAATAGCGTAATTTAACATGATACGTCTTGTCAAAGCATAATTGCTTTAAAACAAAGCTATGTGCCTTGGTTTCCGCCTGGCATAAATTTCTACACATTCTTCTAATTTGATGTTTTTAGCCGCATCTTTTTCAATGGCTAGTATAGCTAAATGTGTTAAACGTTCTTGAAGCATAAAATTCCTCAAGTAGTTTTTGATCCGTTTGAGGACATTGCAAGATCGTTCTGCCGTTGCAGCGGACACCGGGATAGTCAGAAACAGTTGCAGTAGCTTGAACAAATTAGGGAATACATACTGGTTGTGAACATTTCCAGACTTAAATTGTGAAACCAAATTTGGCACAAGATGACGATCTATTGGGTCTGAATCATGCTTCTTTCTTGAAAATACATCGATTTCTGAGACTAAATTATCATTTTCCAAACCAAATGCGGAACTCACAGCAAAACATGCTTCTTTGATACGGTCGTTACAAACTGAGTTCTTCATCGAAGCCGTCAGCAGTAGTTCCATGTTGCAGAGTAGAACCAGCTGATTTTTTTCCCTCTAAATCGTGACCTAATGTTCTCTCTGAGTGTATCTAACAGAGGGTAGTAAAATGTTTTGAAAAAGTAGGCTTCAGGTGAATGATTAACATCTCCTCCTCCTATTTTTTGTGGAAGTTTTCTTTTGCGTTGAACTGTTGGCCTCTCAAAGCCATGTCTTTCACGAAAATCAATTGCTTCAGTAAAAAACTTTTGGAATTCTTCTTCATTTCTCAAACAATTTATAGACATAACTACGCTGTCAGCCACCTGGACTACTTCATGAATGGATACATCATGATTCTGTATGTACTTTGAAAGAATGTTAGTTTTTTTTTAAAGTACTTCATAGTATTCAATACAAAAATAAACTCAAACTTGGTAATACATGTGATCAATCCGTGAACATCTCCACCAGTTTTGGAGTCAATAGATATACTGCACACTCTGAAAATATTGAACCTACTAAGTGTTGTTGAACTGCTCGCAAGCTTTCATATCTTCTGCTAAATCTTGTGTCACTTAGTGCTTTCAAGGAAAAATCCTTATTTATTCCTTCTTTGATTGCGCATGCTGCACTTTTTACTGTGGCAAATACTGCATGTCTTTTAGGCGAACCCTCAATAAAACAGTATAGTTGTTGGACTGTGCTAAAAACGTTGCGAACAGAAGGAATGTTGTTAGATGCATAGGTAAGTGCAAGATTTAGAGAATGCATATAGGAATGTACAAACATAACGTACGGGTTTTGTTCTTTCATCCTCACAGCGACACCCTTGTAAGAATCACTCATGTTTCCCGCTCCGTCATAGCACTGAGGAATTATATTTTTAAGGTCAATGCCAAGTTCACCGAAATTGAAACAAGCAGCTTGTATAACGTTTCGCCGTCAGTCAAATCAGTTTTGTAAAAACCAAGAAAGCTTTCTTTGATTTCGAGCTTTTCTGTTACATATCTTATAACAAGAGTCAATTGTTCTTGATGTGACACATCTGGAGTTTCATCAACAATCATGGAGAATTGTTTCGATTTTTTTAGCATCATCAAATATGTACTGCCTGGCCAAATTTGCCATGATTTCAATCATTTCATTTTGAACATCGTGATGAACATAATTGAAAAACTTACCTCTGTCTAATAATTTTTGTTTTAATAAAGAGTAGTTTTCTGTTGATGTCAGCTTCAATAACTCGACATAATTACCCCTGTCTTCGGAGTCCTCATTTTCTCTATGACCCTGAAGTGCTATTCCCTGCTTGGCCATGAAAAGTAGGGACTGGAATAAAATCTTCAGATAATCACGATTTTTTTGAACTTCTTCTTGATGATGTGTTGATATTTTGCTTACCACACTTTCTTTACTTTTAAAACCTTCCTGCCAACGTTGAAGAGCACTGAGGTGAGAAGAAGTTTTTTCGTGCTCTTTAAAGCGTTTGACTGCTTTTTTCCAGTTTTTAAACCCATTAGATATGAATGTTTCATCATAACAACCTGTGGAACCGAACAAACGACATGGGAAGCAAAAAGCTTTATCAGCAGCAACACTGTATTCTAACCAATTGTAATTTGTGTACCACATACTTCTAAATTTTCTACCCTTTGTTTCTGGTTACTTATCAATAATAGGTTGAAAAGGACCATTAAAAAAACTGTGTTGGTGCTTGTCTACCATGAATGGGATCTCTTGGTTCAAATTGAAGCTAAGGACTATTAGACTCAGTACTGTAGTCTTACTTACAGGCAATACACTCCCAGCACTTGAAGGTATAGGTGTAGGTATACAGGTAACTATTTCAATTGTTGATTCTGTCACTGACGAAATTCTCTGTGGTTCATCTATCGCTGGTGTAGCTGACACTGACACTTCAGCCAAGTCACTATCTGGATCCGGAGCAACAGCAATATTTAGGGCTCTGTGGTACTGTAATCCTTCTTGGGATTTCTGCCTTTTCCTAAAGAAATCGAATAACGTTTTTCCTGAAGAACGCTTCATTGTTAACTAAAAGACACAAAAGTGCGTACACAAACACAACTGCATTCGATTTGACCAGAACTACGACAAACACAGAGGACAGCCCTTGCGCTGGAAGAGTACTATCCGCAAACTGTAACCCGGCTTGCGGGCCACCTCTCGGAAACTCTCGGCAGCAGTCGGTAGATTTCGTGGCGTAGCGAGTTGCAGATGTTCGTTGCCAACTGTGCATCGCAGACTGCATTTGTCGTTTCCCTTGTCGCTTAGCCGTGCTTTTGCTGTAAGTGTTTAGTTGATACGTTTACAAGAAAAGGATGCTTGATCCTGTAGAGGTTGTTGTTGTGGTCTTCAGTCTGAAGACTGGTTTGATGCAGCTCTCCTTGCTACTCTATCCTGTCCAAGCCTTTTCATTTCAGAATAACTACTGCAACCTACATCCTTTTGGACCTGCTTACTGTATGGATCACATGGTCTCCCTCTTACAGTTTTTACCCCCATTCTAGGTGATACCTTGATGTCTCAGAATGTGTCCTATCAATTGCTCCCTCCTTTTAGTCAAGTTATGCCACAATGTTCTTTTATCCCCAATTCTATTCAGAAACTCTTATCTCAATTTCAGCATTCTTCTGTAACACCACATTTCAAAAGCTTCTATTCGGTTCTTGTCTTCACTATTTATCTTCCACGTTTCGCTTCATTACAAGGCTACACTCCAGACAAATACCTTCAAAAACCATTTTGTAACACTTAAATCTGTATTTGATATGAACAAATTTCTATTCTTCAGAAATGCATTTCTTGCCATTCCGCGTCTACATTTTCCATCCTCCCTGTTCCGGCCATCGTACCTGTAGAGGTATAACTCATTAATGCACCGCACAGAAAATCCAGTTGGCATATGCCTTCTTTTTAGCGGTATAGTTCCCACTCTGGAATCATTAGACGACAATGAGGTAGTGGAATTTAAGATAAGGGTTATGCAAATTGCTTCTGAAATTAAGAAATGTAAAATGTCATGAAATAAAATTAATTCTGCCGCTCACCCTAGTACATGCATATGCGTCATGTTTAACCCTTTATCACTAACAAACACTTAACAAATGCAAAAGAAAAATAATCTCTCACCCGCTACCGACACAAAGCGTTACGAACAAGCAGTGGAGCAATTTTCAGGGACATGTTCCAGATCCTCCACGCCATCACAAATCTCTGAAAATTCATGTATTGGGTCGTTCGATTTTTAATCTATGTTTTACTTTTTTTAATATGATTTGAAAAATGTACATTCTTTAGAATAACAAATCTTTTTAAAATTTTTAACTATTGGTTTTTCCACTCATCAGATTGTGATTGCTAACATCTGTATAGGCTGGAAACATTCCCAGAAGGATGTGTTGCTGAGCTGAATGGAACTCTTCATTCGTGCACGCAGTCATCAAAAGTCCATAAACTCATCCGAAAATAATTAAAACATATCTCCCCTTAATTCCTCAAAAAGGACAGAGACTGCATCCACTTCGTCTATTCACGTATTGAGTGGATGAACCCAATGCAACCTCCTCCTTCTTCTTCTTCTCTTGAAACCTCTGTACAAGACAAGCCACGCTAATAACTGATGGTGCTCCATTTGCAGTCTGGGAAGGCAACTGCAGGCGGAAGGCTGTCACGACACGGCACGGCACGGCATGCCGTGTAGCTGTTGGGTGGCTGTGAAGAGGCGTGGATCTCGTGTCGGCCCGGCAAGAGTGCCGGCTTGTCGGCTGCCGGGTTGATGTGAATAAGCCGACCACCCGCTGACCAGAAGCGAAGTTACAGTTTGCGTATAGTACTGGCGCGCAGAGAGATATTTACGAGGAGGCAGTGCACATGTCACTGGGTTTGGCTACGATCGTCAATTGTCGTCAGATGTCGTGTGCGAAGGCGGAGCCTCCTTCTCTATTACAATGTCGCGCCGAGCATGTGTGTCGCCATAATTCCCACTTACAGCTATGTTACAATTGTGCAAATCAGTCTTAAAACTATACATGTGTTACTACGCTCAAAAAGTGAATAATTTAGTCATATTTTCCCAGAAAGTGGGGGGGGGGGGGGGGCAACCGCCCCCCCTCGCCCCCCGTAATCGCCGCCACTGATCCTCAACTTCTGCTTAAACACTGAAACCCTCGCGACTTCCTGGAAGAAGGGCAAAACGATAATCATCCCAAAACCGGACAAACCACTAACCGATCCACGTTCTTACAGACCCATCTCTTAGACGCAATAGGGAAAACATACGATAAAAATACTGACGGACCGACTCAAGAAATGCATAGAGACACAGAATCTTCTCCCCATAATCCAGTCTGGCTTCCGCAACAACCACTCCACAAACAACCCATTATTCAAACTCACAAACGACATTACTTACGGTTACAACACCGGACAATGTACGCTGGCGGTCTTTCTTGATATTGAACGCACGTTCGATAAAGTTATGGCACAATGGCCTTCTATATAAGCTGCATCAAATCGGAATCCCTTCAAAAATGGTCTGATTAATACAAACCTACATCACCTACATGTCTCCACAGCAACCTCTCAACCAGTCACCCCACAGGGTGGCATTCTGTCGCCGCTACTGTACGCGTTGTACACTGCGGACGTTCCACTCACCAACACTCCTGACGAGACTGTCGCGCTTTACGCGGATGACACCGCATACTGGTGCACCTCTTTACGAACGACGACGCTGCAAAGTGCAAAGGAAGACAGAGACATACGTGAGACGACTACAGGACTGGATGAAGAAATGGCGAATTCGACCCAACCCTACAAAGACTCTACTAATACTTTTTCGACACAGACACCTGACTAAAAAGAGACAGCAATATCTAACACTCTGGGACGCGCCTCTGCGCTTGGCACTTACTGCCAGGTACCTCGGCGTGTTCCTTGACAAATACATGAACTGGCATACACATCTTAATCACATTCTAGACAAGACTTGAAACCGAGAAGGACTAATCCGAGAAGTACAAGGACGAATTCATGGGTGTAGCGTGGAGACCGCGATCCGCACATATAAAACCTTCATAAAACCTGTGTTGGCCCCTCTAGCAGGAATACACGACACCGTCGCACAACGACTATACGACTATACCGAACAGAAAGACGACTACTTCGTACTTTCGCCAGGCTCCCTCCGCTGACACCAAGCAACAAACTGTACGACATAGTGACCACAGAAGCACTACAGACAAGACTAACCAAATTACGCGCAAACTACGGACGTCACATCCTAACTAAACGACCAGACCTTTAAGACTACTTAACAACCGGACCACACACTATAAGACACTCTAAGTTGAAATACACTAGTCCAACGCGTACGGTGGCCCAAAACACAGCCAAGATCTTTCCTGACTTAGCACCTACTATGATTCCCCTCAATAACACAATCACACCGCCACATCTTGACATCCGATAACAGACACACCGCATCTACACATAAGAACAACCCCCCCCCCACACACACACACAAAGTACACATGCCAACAAACCACCTACCCACACTGTGGGCAAACCCACATGCAATAATATGCACATAAAATACAACAATAATCAAACTGACAAAGAAAGACGCTAAAACGCTCTTCTGCATCCTGAAACGTATGCCTTCCTCCATGCCCCATACGGGAAATATAGAACACTGTACTTATACAAAACCTGCAGATATTGTAAATATCCGGCCGCATTGGCCAAGCGGTCTGCGGCGCGCCAGTCACGTTCTGCACGGCCACTACGGTCGGGGGTTCGAATCCCCCTCGGGCATGGATATTTGTGCCGTCTTTAGTGTTAGCTAGTTCATAAGTAGTTTGTAAGTTTAGGGACTGATGATCTCTTAGTTGAGTCCCATAAGCTATACAAACATTTGAACATTTTTTTCTTCTCTTCCTTCTTCTCTCTCCTTCCCTTCTTCCTTCTTCTCTCTCCTTCCCTTCTTCCTTCTTCTCTTCTTGACCTATCCACTAGATTATGTAATTAAATTGTAAATATCCATCGAATATGTATACAGCAATTTTACTATAAATACTTATTAAATATGTCAATCACAAAATGTCACTACAAGAAAAACCAAAATACGGTATATAATTGATAATGTTAAATTCAGATAATTCATGTTTAGAAACAGCAATTTTTAACCCAAAGGAAATTGATAGCACTTAATGCAAGTCATATATTGTAATAAAATATAATAAAACTGTAAACCTTCCTCTGGCTAAAAAGTGACTTGCATGCTCTATAATAGCCCGCCCATCCCCCTCACGGATGGAAAGGAAAAGTGCAAAAGAAAAACATCATCATCATCACCATCATCATCATCATCATCATCATCATCCGAGACTGATTATGCCTTTCAGCGTTCAGCCTGGAGCATAGTACCTCTAATAAAATTCCTCCATGATCCCCTATTCAATGCTAGCATTGATGCCTCATCTGATATGCCTTTTACTTCAAAATCATTCTGCGCCGAATCTAAGTACATTCTTCTTGGTCTACCTCGACTCCTCTTTACCCTCCGCTGACGAGCTCGTGAGTCTCTTAGGTAACCTTGCTTCTCCCATGCGTGTAACATGACCCCACCATCTCAGCCTGTTCGCTCTAACTGCTTCATCTATGATGTTCATTCCCAGTTTTTCTTTGATTTCCTCATTATGGACACCCTCCTGCCATTGTTGCCATCTATTAGTACCTGAAAGGTAGTTAGTTTATGGGTTCCTACCATTACAATCTTCCATACTGGAGTCCCAAGAGCCCATGAGTCGGTTGTCATTGCCACCAGGACACCACCGCCAGTGACTGGAGTTGTGCCGTGCTCGGGAGACATGAGCAGAGGACGATAGTCTTATCATTCCGTCTGCGTACATGACTTTGTCAGGTAGTGTATCTATTTCAAGCAAACTTTGAAAAGATTTGAAATGAAAACGTTACATGTTAGGCTTTCCCGTGATTGTTACTTATACTGTATGAAACAACAAGCATCCATGTTACCAGTCACTATGTTATTTTACTTCCACAACGCGTGAAAAAAAGGGAAGAATTGTTGTAGACCTAAGGGACCAAACTGCTGAGGTGACGGTCCCTAGACTTGTAAACTGCTTATACTAACTTATGCTAAGACAATACACACACCCATGTCTGCCGCGCGGGAATAGACGAGCGGTTCAAGGGGCATGTCAGGGACTGCGAGGCTGTTCCCGCCGAAGGTTCGAGTCCTCCCTCGGGCACGGGTGTGCGTGTTGTCCTTAAGTTAGTTTAAGTAGTTTGTAAGCCTAGGGACTGATAACCACAGTAGTTTGATCCCAAAGATTTACAAACATTTGGACATTTGAACACCCATGTCTGAGGGAGGACTCGAGTCTCCGACGGGGAGCGGGCGCGCAATGCATGGCAAGCCACCTTAGGTCACGCGACCATTTCTGCGCAGCACAATGTGCTTCGCAGGATTAAACTTGTATCATAGGGTGGCTGTTCGGAGGATTAATGTGACGTGTTACGACTTTTGAGGTAACCCGTGGCAAAGTATCTACAGGTCACTGGCTCCTTTCTCTTTCAAAATACATCACACATAAACTTTCACAATTTGTATACAAAAGTGATGTACTGTCTTTTCTGCGAAGCCACAGAAAACGCAAAGCTCACGTCAGTTCAATCTGTGTGCCACCTCGCTGTTTCCGTCGTGTGAAGGTCAAGCAGGTGAAGACAACCCAGTGACTTGTTTATCGTTACAGCAAACTGACGATATCTGCAAGTCTGATGGTAGTTATGCAAAGAAGAAAACTTCTCCTGTAACTAATGTTGTTGAAAACATTCTGTTGGTGTGGTATTCAGTCCGAAAACTGGATTATTGCAATCTACGCCGCGCAAATCTGTATCTCAACGTAACTTCTGTAACCTGTATCGTTTTTGCCTTGTTTATTGTCTTCTGGCTTTGATCTTCCTGTATAATTTATAACCCCCCTTCCCCCTCTATCATTCTGAAGACAGCAAGAGCAGGAGAGTGCGAGAACTATTTCACATTCAGTTTTATAGCGCATGCATCCAAGCTGCTTATTAGAATAAGGCGCAAAACAAATGGTACATAAAACTGAGGATCTGTCAGGTGGAGGTCAAATGTACGTAAACACAAGACACCAAACTACTGAAATCCTCGGTCCCTAAACTACGAACTACACTACTAGCCATTAAAACTGCTGCACCAAGAAGAAATGCAGATGATAAACGGGTGTTCATTGGACAAATGTATTATACTAGAACTGTCATGTGATTACATTTTCACGCAATTTGGGTGGATAGATCCTGAGAAATCAGTATCCAGAACAACCAACTCTGGCCATAATAACAGCCTTGATACGCCTGGGCATTGAGTCAAACAGAGCAAGGATGGCGTGTACAGGTACAGATGTCCATGCACCATCAACACGACACCACAATTCATCAAGAGTAGTAACTGGGCCGCGGTGGAGTAGCCGAGCGGTCTAAAGCGTCTTGCTGCGGAGCGCGCGGTTGCTCGCCGTGGAGGTTCGAGTCCTCCCTGGGGCATGGGTGCGTGTCTTTTGTCCTTAGGTTAGTTTACCTAGGTTTAAGTAGTTTATAGGCTACGGACTGATGACCACGCAGCTTGGTCCGATAGATTTACAAACATTTGATTTAGTAGTGACTGGCGTATTGTGACGAGCCAGTTGCTCGGCCACCACTGACCAGACGTTTTCAGTTGGTGAGAGATCTGGAGAATGTGCTGGCCTGGCAGCAGTCTAACATTTTCCGTATCCAGAAAGGCCCGCACAGGAATTGCAACATGCGGTCGTGCATTATCCTGCTGAAATGTACGGTTTCGCAGGGATCGGATGAAGGGTAGAGCCAAGGGTCGTAACACATCTGAAATGTAACGGCCACTGTTCAAAGTGCCGTCGATGCGAACAAGAGGTAACAGACGTATAACCAATGGCACCCCATACCATCACGCCGGGTGATACGCCAATATGGCGATGACGAATACACGCTTCCACTGTGCGTTCACCGCGATGTCGCCAAACAGGGATGCGACCATTATGTACTGTAAACAGAACCTGAATTCATCCGAAAAAATGACGTTTTGCCATTCGTGCACCCAGGTTCGTCGTTGCGTACACCATCGCAGGCGCTCCTGTCTGTGAAGCAGTGTCAAGGGTAACCGCAGCCATGGTGTCCGAGCTGATAGTCCATGCTTCTACAAACGTTGTCAAACTGTTCGTGCAGATGGTTGTCGTCTTGCAAACGTCTGTTGACATCGAGACGTCGCTGCATGATCCGATACAACCATGCGAATAAGATGCCTGTTATCTCGACTGCTAGTGATACGAGGCCGTTGGGATCCAGTACGGCGTTCCGTATTGCCCTCATAAAGCCACAGATTGCATAACAGTCACCAATGTCGCGATACGAGAAACGGCAATCGCGATAGGCTACAATCCGACCTTTATCAAAGTCGGAAACGTGATGGTACACATTTCTCCTCCTTAAACGAGGCATCACAACAACGTTTCACCAGGCAACGCCGGTCAACCGCTGTTTGTGTATGAGAAATCGGTTGGAAACTTTCCTCATGTCAGCTCGTTGTTAGTGTCGCCACCGGCGCCAAACTTGTGTGAATGCTCTGAAAAGCTAATCATTTGCAAATCACAGTATCTTCTTCCTGTCAGTTAAATTTCGCGTCTGTAGCACGTCATGTTCGTGGTGTAGCAATTTTAATGACCAGGAGTGCACTTAAATTACGACTGCTAAGGACAACACACACACACACACACACACACACACACACACACATAAACATGAGCGCGCGCGCGCGCGCGCGCTCATTCTTGCCCGCCCGAGAGAGGATTCTAACCTCTGACGGGAGCGGTGGCGCTTTCCGTGGCGTGGCACCTCGGACCGAACGGCCTTGTCAGATGATGTGTGTGTTTCTCAGAAAGGTCGCGAAGTTGCCCTTGTTTCTGGAAGCAGGACCGAAAACAAATCAAGAACGATTATATTTGTCGACCTGGAAAAAGATCGACAATTGGAAATGGGAGCAAGCTATAAAGCACGACGGGTAATATACAGTACCTACAAGAACTAAGACATAATATCGAAGAGGGAAGAACGAAGGGCTCGGATTAAAAATTATTCAGATACAGTCTACGGCCCGTACTGTTATCGGAGGTGCAATGACGGAAGTAAAAGAAACGTTCAAGAGTAGCACAAAAATTAGGGTGAAAGGAAATCAGTGATAAGTTGTTATCCTCGGTGAAAGTGGAGAAGAATTACAAGATCAGTTGAATGGAATGTACAGACGCGTTTTCCTGAAGGGTTGTCGAACCGATCAGCATAGCTACAGGCCTTATTTCCGACGTCGATACATTGTAGAATTTTCGAATACGTTTTATGCTGGTGCCGCGGTGGCGTAGCCGAGCGGTCTAACGCGTCTCGCTGCGGAGCGCGCGGTTGCTCGCAGTGGAGGTTCGAGTCCTCCCTGGGGCATGGGGGTGTGTGTGTGTGTGTGTGTGTGTGTGTGTGTGTGTGTGTGTGTGTGTGTGTGTGTGTTTGTCCTTAGGTTAGTTTACCTAGGTTTAAGTAGTTTGTAAGCTACGGACTGATGATCACGCAGTTTGGTCCGATAGATTTACAGACATTTTTTTTTATGCTGGTGTATAATGACGGTTCTGTAGACCAAAACATATCTCTGTAGGAGTGAACAAGTATTCCAAAAGCAAAGATCGTGTGCAAACCAGCTCGCTCTTTTCATCCTCGAGACCTAGAAACAGTAATACAGAGTCGTAGGTACAAGCCTTGTTCCTTGTCTTCCAGAAGACGTTCAATACGGTTTGGCACATTCGCCTGATGAAGAGAAAACGAGCGTTAGAAATATTAGACAAATTCAGTCCACTGGCAGACAGCAGAAAAGCCAGGCTGAAAGTTCAAAACACAAAACAAAACATACACTCATTCGCACACATAGTTTTATGAGCGAGCGGACTAATAAACAAGACGTCTTGGCTGTGTTACAGGTATGCAAATGTAACAACAGGCGCAGAAGACCTCGACGATGTGCAAGTTGCAGTGGTACCGCATCTGAAACCGGCTCAAATCTTTACGACCAACATAAATATGACACTGGTACTGACAGTACCAGCACTAACACCGCCCTTGCACGGTCTGACGCAGATAATGAGCAAACTGCTACTGCTCCAGACTCTCGCAGAGGTTTCTTCTCCACCTTGGCGCTTGCCTTGGCCCTTTCTTCCTCTGCCCCTAAACCCGCTACCCTTCATTCTAGTTTCGACCACTTCTAGCTGGGACTGAACCGTGTTAGCGGGTGTTTGTGACCAGACATACGGATAACAGCATGCCTCCATAGCCCATGAACTACCTGATTGTAATTCAAATGTTTCAAATGTTTGTATAGCTTATAGGACTTAACTACGGGGTCATCAGTCCCTAAACTTACAAACTACTTATCAACTAGCTAAGACTAAGGACGGCACAAATATCCATGCCCGAGGGGGGATTCGAACCCCTGACCGTAGTGGCCGTGCAGACCGTGACTGGAGCGCCTCAGTCCCCTCGGCCACCGCGGCCGGCTTGATTGTAATTAAGAAATACGGAGGTTACAGTACATGTTTTGTGGCGGTCACCACGTTAGTGTGGGCGTGGAGGAGTCCCAGCCTTGCTTGCCGATTGTGGCAGTTTTACTGATATGGGCCCCCTGCCAAAGCCATAAAAATATCCTTCCACATTTAACTTTCTCTTCAAGACAATGAAGAGACTACACAACAACGACGAAAAATACACCCATACTCCAGAATGAAACTTTCACTCTACATCGGAGTGTGCGCTGATATGAAACTTCCTGGCAGATTAAAATTGTGTGCCGGAATCGGGACTCGAACCTGGGACCTTTGCCTTTCGCGGGGAAGCGCACTACCGACTGTGCTATCCCGACACGACTCACAATGCCACCTCAAAACTTTACTTCCGCCAGTACCTCGCCTCCTACTTTCCAAACTTCACAGAAGCTCTCCTGCGAACCATGCAAGACTAGCACTCCTGAAAGAAACGATATGGTGCAGACATGGCTTAGCCACAGCTTAAGGGATGTTTCCAGAATGAAACTTTCACTCTGCAGTGGAGTGTGCGCTGATATGAAACTTCCTGGCAGATTAAAATTGTGTGCCGGACCGGGCCTCGAACCTGGGACCATTGCCTTTCGCGGGCAAGCGCACTACCGACTGTGCTATCCCGACACGGCTCATGCCACCTCACAACTTTACTTCCGCCAGTACCTTCATTCTGGAAACATCCCATACTCTGTGGCTAAGCCATGTCTCCACCATATCCTTTCTTCCAGAAGTGCTAGTTTTGCATGGTTCGCAGGAGAGCTTCTGTGAAGTTTGGAAAGTAGGAGGCGAGGTACTGGCGGAAGTAAAGTTGTGAGGCGAGATCGTGAGTCGTGTCGGGATAGCACAGTCGATAGTGCGCTTGCCCGCGAAAGGCAAAGGTCCCAGGTTCGAGTCCCAGTTCCGGCACACAATTTTAATCTGCCAGGAAGTTTCACACCCATATTATTAAACCATCCCTTTTGTACTTACCTATTGCCACTACACATGGACGCCGATGACCTAGGTACTTTGGTCCCTTCAAACCACAAACCAACCAATCGATCAACCACTACAAACGCTGGAAGCTTACGTCTTCAGGCACCCGCCAAGCTCAGGTCGTCCCATCGTATTTTTACAGGATCTAGCGTGATCCGTGACTCCAAACGACTCATTTTCAGTCTTTCACCGTCCAGAGTCATCGCTGCTCACAGCATCCCACGTGCGCGTTATGAGGAGACGCTCCATTACTTAACCCCATTTTTCAGATACCTACCCACAGCCAGAGAGCTGGCTGGATTGCTGGTAGCACTTTGGGAATCCCTTTCCTTCTCTTTTCTGTTTCCCAATCACAACTGTTGACATTATCATCTTTAGATTTGGGAAGATGTGGCTCATCTGTAAAGAAGAACCGCGAAGAGGAAACTACTGCGACCCATTCTTGAGAACTGAGCAGACTGTTCGGGGTCCTCATCGGGTCGGATTAAGGCACAAGGTATACAGAGGCGACTGCTAGATTCGTTACTATTAACGACATATTAAAGTATTTAAGCCAAGATACTGCTGTTTAATATTAATGACAGGTTTTATTGGCGCGTTTTTTTCGGTACAATAAGTTTATTTCGGCTGTTAAACGCCATCCTCAGGTGTTCAGTAATTACGATACAACGTTATTTAATGAAGGTAATGCTACTGTATGTTATAATTAATTTTGATTTAGATGTAATTGTACAAGGGGCGATAGTAAGATTACTCGGTCCAAATGATTTAAAGTCCACGAACAATGTTGCCAACTCCCGCGTTCTTCGAAGCTTCAGCTTGGTGTTTGTATCGTCAAATAGTAGCAATATAACAGTTTATTTCGAGATTCATAGCAGCTCTACCCACGTATAATTTATTTTGAAAAACGATAAGAGCACGTAGAAGCAGTTGAGGTATAAGAACTCCATGCGGGTAGATTTACTACAACGTACAGCTTCTTACGTTGGCTGAGTGGACAGGCTGACGGTTTACGACCACAAGTGGCGCTAGTTCGAGTACCACCGAGTCAACATTTTTTTTATTTTTTTATTTTTTTTTTGAGCTGTGCAGGTAATATTTTTGAAGATTAATTCGCTACGTATTGTGCAATTATAGGCTTTTCTAGATTCCACATTCTTATATTCTGTATTCTGATATACTTTTGAATATACTTCTGCTGGGCACACATGATTGTTATGGACATATTTTTGGCCAAATGTGAGAGCCTGTTGTTTAGGATTCTAGCAAATATGTTATAATCGGAATTTAACAGGGAAATGGGACGAACGTTGTTCAGGTTTCTCTTTGTGTTATTCTTAGTGCATTATACAATTGTGCTGTGTTTATAACGCAGGTATTGGCTTCCCCTGTATCACTTCGTTGACAATCACTGGCCAGTAAAATTTATAAAATTCGACAGGTAAGCTATCCGGTCCTGGCGATTTTTTCAAAGGTGACTAGCAGATTTTGAGGACTTCATTGTTACTGAGTTCTACAAGGAAGTCTTCATTTTCCTCGTCTGATATCTGTGGGACAATTACTTTTAGAAATTCTTCGAAGGTATCTTCAGATGTGGCTTTTGTAGAGTTCAGGTTTTCATAATACTGATTCACCTTATTAACTATATCTTTCTGAGACGTGAGAGCCACCCCGTTCTCAGACTGAAGTTCGTCAATGAAGGTCCGTCTTCTGTTTTTGGCGTGCCTCAGTAGATGGTACAAAGAAGAGGTATCGTCCTCTGAAAAGATCTTAGCCTTGGATTTTAATTTTAATCCTTACATCTGCATTCTATTTATACTGAGCAATTTGGCTTTTTTTATGTTTGCCAGTTGGATGTTGTTGGTAATTGCTTGTTCATATAAATTTCGCAACTTGGAATAATAAAATCCTATAGTGTTCTTCGTCTCTCAGGATCGTTTCAGACTGTACTCAAAGAGTACTTTTCTAAGTTTAGGTTTTGCCTTGTTACACCATCAGTCTGTCACTGATGTGTGTCTGTCGAACGTAGGCACATTGCCCATGCATCCTTCAGACGGTATTCTAAGTCATCTTCTTGCATCAGTGATGCGAGTCGGTCGTGCAGTTAAACTGATGGAAGTTAGCATTGTGCTGTGATCAGAGACATAGACGGGAACAATTTGTGCTTTCAGCAAGTATCTCTCAAGACAGTGCGATACATAGATCCTATCGATTCTGCTGCATGATTGTGGACCCTCACACGTAAATGTGACTGCTGTTGGATATTTCATTTCCCATGAGTCCTTTAGTTGTAAATCATTGACTAACAGCTTCAATTCGTTACAGCCAATAAAATTAAGAATCTTATCTTTTTTATTAATCTCATAGTTACAATCTTAACTCTTTAAAAACGTTACTCTTTCTAGTCTTTTAGAGGTACCCAAAGCGGCACATAGTTTAATAACAGTAGCGTCAAGGACTTTCCATAGACTTCAATTTTAAGATTAGTCATCAAAACTTCTTGTAACAAGGCACTGTCGGTCCCTGATTGTTACATATATTCCTTCAGTGCTGCAATTTTGGTCTCAGAAGTAATCCTGTTGATGTTTATAGACGTTATGGTGTATGCGTGGGACATTATTGATAAGAAATAAAAAGAAAAAGAAGAAAAATTCTAACTTTTCTACTTATTAAATGATTACGTTACTCTATTTCTACAATGAATCGAAAAAGTAATTACATACTCCATTAAACTGCTGAATGATTAACACTTAGTTTTTAATTGTTTTACAGCTATCAGTTTATCTACCACTGGTGGAAATGAAATTTTAGCACTGCCTTTTTTCCTTCTAAATGCATCATTTTGATACTGGCTTATTTACTTCTTTAGAATTAGTTTTACTGTGGGACTTTGCATCCCTTGTATTAATTGGATCTGCGTCCTTGGATTTTTCTGTTTCCGTTTCGTACAATGTATTTTTTGGCTTCACATCATCCTTCTCTGACTGTTGTTTTTCTTGATTACGAGAGACTTTTGAACTCGATTGCAGTTTAAACCCACGTCGTTGAGCGTCTTGAATTGCGTCTCGTTTTCTTTCGAATTGACTGTGTTTTCTGGTGTTCGTTCTGAAATAGTGTTAACAGACTTCTGTTCGTAAGTTTCTGTCCTAAATTTCCTTTCGCTATCTCCATCGGAACGACTGGATCGGCGGGTTGTTTATCTGTAGGTTCATGAGTACGGTCCTGTTCAGTCACTTCTTGTTCATCTGTCAACAGCTTCTTTGTTGCAGCTGCACGCGTAATGTTTTCCCCGCGTCTGGCCTATGGATCTATTTTGACTGTGGCTGGTAGCGGGGTTTCCCCTGCTAAGGCTCCTATAAGAACGAGTTGACGCATCCCCCATTTTCATTCCGGTAGCTCGTTAGTTAAACATACTGCGAAGCTATAGGATTTGCGTAACGGCACTTTAGCACGTCATTATGGGTGGTTGTGTAAACTGCTCTGATCGTTCCAGAGGTGGCTACAGAATGTTTAGTTTCCCGAGAGATTCTGAGAGAAGAAAACATTGATCATTAATTGTCGGCCCAAAAACTGGAGAACCGGACCGAGGCCACAGTTGTGTATTAAAAATTAATGTTTATTATTATGACTTGAAGCAATATTTAATAGTAAAAATCGTCTGTGATATTTGAACGCAAGTTTCTGTTTTATCTCTTTTGAAAGCAAAACATCCCAGAGCGAGAGCACAATGTGTGTGTCTTATATAGTATATTGAGAAATACACCACATCAAAAAGTTTTGTACTGACATTGCACAAATTATTGAAGATACTTCTGTCACGTTATTGCGAGAAAGTATTACAAACACTAAAACGAAAACTATAAATATACTGGGCAAAAAGTTTAGTTACGGCTGTGGCAGCGTACTGTGCTAGTGTAGGCAAATATCGTTGAATGCTGTTTGTGGTATTTCGAAGTTTTAGCGTTATAACTTGTAGTATGCAATTTGAAGGAATAGTACCTGATGTTTTATCACAAAATACACCCTCAATTCAATTTCTTATTAGTAAATGCAAATATTGACGCTTATCTATAAAAAACCATAACATAACTGACAAAGAATACTGGGTGAATTTTACTTACGGCTGCGGCGGCATAGTGTGCTAATGTTGGCAACGAAATGTTTGCTTTACAAGGATTATTAAATTACTGACGAGACAACGGTACTATTACATATAAAAACGTGTCAACCTAGAGAAGGAACAGAATTATTTATTTGATGGTCAACACAGATGATTATTCCCTTCATTCTATACGATTAGGTTTTCCAAAATGTTTGTAAATCTATCGGACCAAACTGCGTGGTCATCAGTCCGTAGCTTACAAACTACTTAAACCTAGGTAAACTAATCTAAGGACAAACACACACACCCATGCCCCAGGGAGGACTCGAACCTCCACGGCGAGCAACCGCGCGCTCCGCAGTGAGACGCTTTATACCCCTTGGCTACTCCACCGCGGCTTAGGTTTTCCAGTAACATTGAACGGTTGTTGCCAACTTGGCACCGTGTGCCTCTACGACCGTAAACTTTAGATCCTGTACACTAATATTCTTTTCGTTTTAGTGTTTGTACTAAGTTCTTAAACTTTTTCAATAACGTAATATAAGTACATTCAGGAATGTGAGAACGTCAAACAGATGTGGTGTATTTGTCACAGCTGACAACAAACACTTACTGCAGGATGGCAAACAAACCTCGCATATTGACAGTCATTATTCAAATACAAGCCAAGATCGCTTAAAACTTTTATCTAGATGATCAGTTTCGCCAGAAATAAACGTAGTACGCGATTTTTATCACGGAAATATACATGTTTCTTGCATCAATAAGTAAAGAAAACGCGAGGTTTTTGTGTCTAGTCCACATACCGCTGTATGTCTAGTCCACATACCGACGTGTCTACTCCACATATCGATGTAAACAAGAGCGGAATGCAAGCTCAAAGTAGCTCGATCTAAGGCTCCATTCCGACATATCTAAAATATTTCACTAAACTTGAACAAAACACTTACTGTATGTGTGTTCGTATAAGCTACGTGTTGTGTTTATCATTCGCACAGAATGAAAATGGCGGATACGGCTGCCTGTGTTTTTAGGAGCTAGTGACGTCAGCAGCAGGGACTAGAGCAACAGCACCTAGAGACAAGGCCTTACAACAGGCGGCAAAACTTACATTACGTGGTGTGTTGCCGAACAATAATGAATCCCTTCCAGTTAATGATGACAGTGCAAGTACTTCTTCTGTGTCTACAACTTAATTCCCTCCGTTGAAAACAGTAACGAATCATGGCCATTAGAAACAACGAAAGACTGCTCGGGTGACGAGTCTTGCCGTCCCACATTACATTCCAGCCGCAAACAACAGGCGTGTGGTGCAGAAATTGCCAACTGAAACAAACAGCACTCAGATGCCAGTGACGTCAGCAGCAGGGACTAGAGCAACAGCACCTAGAGACAAGGCCTTACAACAGGCGGTGCCTACGTCGCACTTAGAGGCCGCGGCCGCCACCTCACTGGCTGTTGGCTGGGGCACGCCCACCGCCGCGCACTAAGAATAACACAAAGAGAAACCTGAACAACGTTCGTCCCATTTCCCTGTTAAATTCCGATTATAACATATTTGCTGGAGTCCTAAACAACAGGCTCTCACATTTGGCCAAAAATATGCCCATAACAATCATGTGTGCCCAGCACAAAAGTATTCAGAATACAGAATATAAGAATGTGGAATCTAGAAAAGCCTAGTATATCAGAATTCAAAAGTATATCAGAATACAGAATATAAGAATGTGGAATCTAGAAAAGCCTATAATTGCACAATACGTAGCGAATTAATCTTCAAAAATATTACCTGCACAGCTCAAAAAAATAAAAAAATAAATGTTGACTCGGTGGTACTCAAACTCGCGCCACTTGTGGTCGTAAACCGTCAGCCTGTCCACTCAGCCAACGTAAGAAGCTGTTCGTTGTAGTAAATCTACCCGCGTGGAGCTCTTATACCTCAACTGCTTCTACGTGCTCTTATCGTTTTTCAAAATAAATTATATATGATTAGAGCTGCTATGAATCTCGAAATAAACTGTATCCTGTTATATTGCTACTATTTGACGATACAAACACCAAGCTGAAGCTCCGAAGAACGCGGGAGTTGGCAACATTGTTCGTGGACTTTACATCATTTGAACCGAGTAATCTTACTATCGCCCCTTGTACAATTACATCTAAATCAAAATTAAGTATAACATACAGTAGCATTACCTTCATTAAATAACGTTGTATCGTAATTACAGAACGCCTGAGGATGGCGTTTAACAGCCGAAATAAACTTATTGTACCGAAAAAAACTGGCTGTTGGCTGGGGCACGCCCACCGCCGCGCAGCGGCCGGCCAGTGAGGTGGCAGCCGCGGCCTCTAAGTGCGACGTAGGCACCGCCTGTTGTAAGGCCTTGTCTCTAGGTGCTGTTGCTCTAGTCCCTGCTGCTGACGTCACTAGCATCTGAGTGCTGTTTGTTTCAGTTGGCAATTTCTGCACCACACGCCTTTTGTTTGCGGCTGGAATGTAATGTACGGCAAGACTCGTCACCCGAGCAGTCTTTCGTTGTTTCTAATGGCCATGATTCGTTACTGATTTCAACGGAGGGAATTAAGTTGTAGACACAGACGAAGTACTTGCACTGTCATCATTAACTGGAAGGGATTCATTATTGTTCGGCAACACACCACGTAATGTAAGTTTTGCCGCCGCGTTAAATTATTTCTTACAACAAAAACTCGGCGCGGGCAATCTTGGCGGAAGTGTCCTGCCTCGTTACAAATGTTACACGTAAGATCTAGGATTATACTGTGTGTGCTTTGTAGTTAGCCACGGATATGTAAGACGGAATATTGGCTTTGACCTCCAGACCTGACGCCATTATAACATTGAAGTTTATACTGTTTTGACCACCTTTCATTGGAGCTAGATTTAACCTCCCCGTATCTGGAAAGGGCATAATTAATTTCTGAAAGTTTCCGATATACGAGGTATGTCAACAAAGTAAGTTCCGTTTGGTTATATAAAACAAACGTGTAGGCCTACAGTTATCGAAAAAATATTTATTGTACAAAAATCTGCAACTGTTAAACTACTTCCCTACATAGCTTCCGAAATTTTGTAGGCAATAGTCATAGCGTGGCACGAGTTTTTGTATGCCTTCTTCATAGAATGTTTCCGCCGGTGTATTGAACCATGTGGTAACATGTTTTTTCCGCTCGCCGTCATCGTTGAAGTGTTGACCACCAAGGACAGATTTTACGTTCTCCATCGTACACTTGATCACGCCCTTCATTGAATGACTTGATCCATCTTCTAAGCATTGAATATTGTTCATAAACCCCGCAGATTTTGCGACGAATTTCCTTTGGTTTAGCTTTTTTTTTTAATTTAAAAAACTAATCATAGATCTTATTTCACACGCGGCGACATTTTTAATTACGGCCGACATTATAAAGAACCACTACAAAACACACGTCAGCAGCAGCGATCTGAAAATGGCGTACATGTCTCCTTGAGTCAGAGTAGAAAAGACCTTCGTACTGTATAAAGCGAAGCAGTATTGGGAGAGGCTGCCAAGAGTCAACGGCTAATTTTAAGTGATTAAAACTGAAATGCAGCAGTAGATGCGTTTTATAGTCAGCAATTTAATTCCATTTTGTAACCTTACCACATGTGACGTACTATCAGTGATCTGTATACAAACTGGATGTAAAACTTTTGTGCCTGAGCATAGAACTACAGCGTGCCAGCACATTCGGATGTTTTCCAAACGCTTTCGCATTGTCCGTCATGTTTAAATTTGGCATATGAATTTCTACCAATTATTACGTGACAAAGAATTGCTTGCTTATCTCTTTATTTGAAATTTGTGTCAATACGCGATGTAACAAGCTAGTATGGAGGTGCAATCGAAATGCATTTTCTTTTCGATTTTTGTAATGCCTCTTAGCAGTCATATTTGAATTTGTCAAGAAAAGAAATGTGAACATCTATGGCTGACAAGCTCAGACAGCTGAAGTTCAACACCTAGGTAGCAGAGAGATCAATGCGTACTATGTATCCCTAAAAACGGCGGTCAACCATCTGCAACAGAAGAAAAATCGTGATAGCTTCCTTCACGGCAATTAAAGGTTACTTCTATGAGCAAACTATGATAGAAAATTTTTAGACACAACGCTAAACTAGTTTCTCGCTATCATTGCTTACCTACAAATGTCCTCACACTGGCTAATGTTTAGCCGTCTTATGAACCAACCAGCAATCCAGCTTGGCACTTAATTACAGCTTATTAACGACACAAGCCGATTCCAGTCCAATAAAGGAATGATAATGAAAAGTAAGAGTAGTAGGGCAAAGCCGCTCTGGCCCCAGGGTGCCACTTCTCTACCTGGGCACACCCCCACCCCCAGGCCCGCGCACTCGGCTATATCCCCGACCACCGATGTACCGTTACTCCGTTGATGACGTCATCAAAGTACCGTTACTTTCCCCCACCACCGCCCCCCAACCTCGCCCCTGCCACCGACCACCCACCACCTCTCTGCCCCCAGCAGACGCCCAATTGCCTGACCTCCGCCTCCAATTAATTTAATTAAATTTTCATATCAATTTAATTGTAACAATTTTTTTATGAGTAACAAGGCAATTTCCTCCACAAGTAAGCACTTGCATGAGCACACCCCCGCACCCACTACTACCTCCACCTCACCAACAGCCCTAAAGATTGCCGCACCCAAGCGACCTGTTCCAAGACTGGAACCTACACCCTCCCATTTTAAAATTTTTTTTTTTTACGAAAGTTAGGACACTTGTGCGGGTGCCGACCTCATCCCCACGTCATCTCCCATCGCTCTCTATTTTATGCATTAACAATTACAACAGTACATAATATGAAATTTGCATATCAGTTTAATAGTAATTTAAGGGCAGCCACCACCACTAGCTCCCCCGCCCTCGCTCCCGATGCCGCCCCCACCGACAGTCCAAAAGATTGTCGCCCCTTCGCGGTTCAGATCGGGACTCGAACCCGCGCCCCTAAAATAAAAACTCCAAAAGTTACGACCCCAATTATTAATTGTGACATCCAAAGTTTTAATTAGAGCAGTCCGTTTAATACATAGAACCTTAATTAAAACCGCAATTATGCATGTAAAGACATTCAGTGTAATGCTACAGATGGGTGTCTTACATACATTTAGCCTGCCGCGGTGGCCGAGGTGACTGAGGCGCTCCAGTCACGCTCAGCACGGTCACTGCGGTCGGGGGTTCGAATCCCCCCTCGGGCATGGATATTTGTGCCGTCCTAGTTCGTAAGTAGTTCATAAGTAGTTTGTAAGTTTAGGGACTGATGACCCCGTAGTTAAGTCCCATCAGCTTAACAAACATTTGAACATACATTTAGAACTAATGTTCCGTCTTTCGTAATTCGTTCGCTCCCTAAGGTGCCTGGGCAAAATAAATGCATAGACGATGCTTGCAACAGCAGACGAACGTGTTAAAATAGCGTGCGCTAGAATAATAAACGGAATGTAACGATAACTAACGCTAAAAACTTGTATTGTCAAACACTCTTTCGGTAACACAACAACAGCAACAGCATCAGCAGCATAAGACATATCGTTTATAATAAAAAGAAAAAAATCGAATTTACTGGTGAAAATAGCGAAATTCGTTAACAAATACTCTAAAAACAATTCTAACCAGAGTCAAACATTTGGGACTACCCAAAAGAAAGGAAATGTTCCGTTTCGGAACTCGACCGCCGCCTTAGACCTATAAGCAAAATAACCTTATAGACGATGCTCGCAACAGCCGACGAAAAAAAAAAAAGCGCCCGTTAGAATGTAACCGTAACGACCGTCCCAAACCTGAGTGTCAGACAATCTAGACGTGTAACTCAACTGCCTTAAAAATTTCTCTCATAAATGGTACGAACGATCCTGTTTTAAACGCCTAACAGTAACGTAGCTCAATCTCCAGTACGATCGCAGGGTTCTCCAGGCAAGTTACATAAAACAAACATATGATAACCTGAAACATTATATGCTAAATGTTTAAACAAAATATCATAACGTTCTAATCATCCCCTCTCAAAAACATCTGAGCTACATATCCAAATGATCAAAACTTCCTACGCAAGATCTCTGCAGACGCACCACTTTGACGAGGATAGCGCGCACTGCATTTATTTAAACGTGCTGAACCCAGCCGTGTGCCTGACAACAGCGGGCACCGTCGACCTCCCCACCCGAAAGCAAACATACAGCGAAAGCCGCTCTGTCAACCAAACGCCGTCACTCCTGGAAGGAACGCATCTAAATTTAGATCTGCAAGCGATCTTATCAGGTGTCATGCCCAGAAACACAACCTGCTCTCTTAGAAATCAGACCAACTGCACTTTTTGACCGATCTTAAAATTATCAAGTTCCGAAATGTAATACTCTCTCTCGCATACCCTGCAAAAGCAGTACACATCTTCTTGCGTATACCCGTCTGTCCTGTTACAATGCAAACGATCCTTTACAACAGGTCATATACTGATAATCGAGCGCCGCAGAAGATATTAAAAACCTATTATACAAGGGAGAGTTACAATAAAAAATGCACGAAATAATTTACCGATTTCCGACAGTCTACACTAAAACTGTTTTTTCTCGAAAGCACTAACAACACCCTTATTCGACAATACAGCAACCACGGAAACGAGGTACTATTTTACCTACCCAATGCAACACAAATTTTCAGTTCTGTAGAACAAGATCGACCAGCCCTTTACCCACAAAAATTCCTACTCCAAGTTCCTTTCTTGCAACTTCTTTTTTCATTCCACTAAACCGAACTCTGATTTATTGATTTAAATTACAAGTAGCTGTCTACCGCAAACGAAGATGGTAACCTACACACCGCAACACCTGATCGTTAAAAGAACGTGTTGTGTCTACACGTTTTTTCTTTTTTACAACACAACTGAGTACGTGCAAGGTAATGTTCACAAACACTTATATCGCACCCCAACACCCGCATACATCGACCATCATATTTCTAAACCTAACAATGCAAACGCAAACTAACCCTTAAACAACCTAGAGTTCGCTAGATATATGGACACACAGTCAAGTTTCGGCGTTCTTATTAACGCCGCAAAACACAGCACAAGAACTGCTCTCTAAGAAATGGATGGGATTGACGTACAGTACAGGGCTGTACTTTGTAAATATTGGTTATCCCCATTTCTGATCCAGTCCGTAAGCATATACTGTGACCTTCAAGCCGAAACGCCTGTTACGAAATAGACAATGTGATTCGACAAATAAATGTAATCGTTTGCAATCGACAGTCACGGGTGGGTACTAAGTACTTGCTTATACCAAGTTTGTTTAAAAAAATCCCAGCGAAGTCGTGTGGGATGCCCAACAACACTAAATTGGAGATGAGAGCAACGCATGTGTAAGTTAACAGATCAGCCATAATTTACTACAGCAAACATAAATGGCATCAGCCGTAAAGTAAATACCACTAACACACGAGCATACAGGCAATACTTCGTAACATACACAGCGCCAAGTTTTAAGAACATAATCCTAAATCCTAGAGATCTATCGCAACACAACATCATCCACAACTGGAAACAGATACTGCAGTGCATATTTTAAACACTGTCTACTTAATTTCTACCCCAACTAGCTTGCGACGCTATGTAACAACAACCATCTCCAACCCACGACCGAACTATAGTAAAGGCATCTAATCATACCCGCTCTTATCTTCTAAATTTCAAAACTAACTAGCATGTGATAATCTGAGTATATGACAGTAAGAAACTCCAAACGGAACCCAGGCAGGACTATCCTCACAGTCATCACTAACTCAGCACAGTCTGACATAACCATCTCCAAATTCCCCACATACACTCTGCATAAGCAAGTTACTACAGACGGCCTTATAACAGCGATCGGTAACAAGCAAGATCTCCCTGAGACAGCGTAGCCTGTTTCCATAAACGCAATTTAATAAAGTTTTTAACTCTCTCCAAACACAACACAACAACTATTCTCTATTGCATTTGTTATTTGTTAGCCAAGACCATATGGATGGGAATGACACATTGTACAATGACTCACTTTGTAAATACAGTCCATAACCACATTCCTCCAACCTGGTAATGCCATGTTCTCGAACCGGCGAAAAAGTAAAAGTCTCTCGCAATTGCCTGTCTGGACGCTTTATAATGGCGATATTGTCGTGACCAATAACTTTGCTGAAAGCAGGGCTATTGATCTGAAAAATTTATTATATATTTTGTTCGGCAGCTCGACGCCAACCACGTTAAGCAACCGATTCCAACTGTCTTGTTGTCCACAACCACATTGACGTTCCAAGCCTTGTCTCCGTCCATCCTGATGTCTTACTCGGATAAGAGCTCCACTTTGTTAAAAAATCCCTTCGAAATCTTATGTGTAGATATAAGGCATCTACACGAAGCTGTTGGAGTGTAGATGGAAGGTCCTCCATTAAAACATAAATATCATCACATTTCCTTCTTTAACATTACCTCTCCACACACGCACTCCATTAGCTACAAGTAGCCCACTTTAAGTTACCAAACTATAGGAGTTTTCCAATTTATTATGCACGTATAAGTTAAAAGATCAGCACATCTCCTTCTTTGCATTTCCTCTACACACACACACACACACACACACACACACACACACACACAGTAGGATGAGTGCTAAATTGCGATGTAAAGTCAAACTCAGTCCATACACCAACACAACATCAATTTAAACGAGCGCTTGCTTAGCTGCAGGCTAGAACTGGAAAGAAGTGCATCTCCGATAACTGAGCAACTAATAAATACTCGCTCAATCGAAACACTGCTCTGCTGACACGTAACCTACCTTCCAAAATTTTTTCCTAGATCCATAGATCCGTAAAACCGAAACTTTCTACACAAAAACTATAAGTCTTAACAAAAATAACTGTTACAAATGCAAACTACTACATATTTTAGGTAATCACAGTGACGTAGGAGCGATTCTCAGCACACTTGATCTTAGACCCTACAGGAAACACCTCTTAAGGTTGGTCTATACACAACGCGGAAGAGTAAAAGGCTCCTTGTACAGAGGGAGAAAACCTAGAATGCGTCTAACCTGATACATCACGAAAAAGTTACAGCGCTACAACAGCTTACAACACATTACATCTAACTCTAACCCTTTTTAGGGCATAACGACTCACAGATCGATGATTTTAACGTCAGAAACATAGGCTTAAAACACGTCCAACCATTTTAGGACAAAACGAGGCACATCTAGTAAGGCACACAAATGTTACTCGAAATGTACTTTTTGCATGATAATTCTATACGGAGAACTGCGTGTTACACCGATCTTCTTGCACAACAGAACCAGGGATATTTGTCTTATGTCCCCCTCCAAACAACAAGTAACGTTAGTATGTATAACTTATGCGCATGGAAGGTAAACTTCAGATCAGAGCTCCATCTAAGCTAGTTATTTGTCACATCCCACATCGCGAAAATTGTACAGGGCTGCGAAAAAACACAACAGACCCAATTCTATCAATTTTTAAGGTAAATAGACCCATAGATCAAAGAAATAGACATCACAATCTTCGGTTGCCTTTCTATTAGACAGCGGAATGTTCGTCGAATTATGCTGTTGTGTAATATCACAGCTGGGGAATTAAACAGAGCTGATAGAATATAAATGCCTCTAGTTAGGGTCATGCGTTATACCGACCACAAAATCAAACCAGTCGTCCACTGTGTTTTCCAGATAGAAGGCGATGCAGACGTTAACGACCGCACAACATACCTCTGAGAACCTGGTAAAAACACAAAATAGAACACGATATTCGCAATTCAACTCTTATTACATATAGCCATAGTAACAACAGTCTACTGTGTCGTATTTTAGGTAATCATATTGTCGCATCAGCGCACATCGATAGCACTGCAGAAGCAGTATAAAGACATCTTACGACAGCAACAGACAATTCGCAAGTGTTATCTGCACATACCACCGAAGTGTAAAAGGGTCTGCCAATAGAAGAATATTCCTAGATTGCTTATATTCGCATCCAACAACATGTCCTAGTATGACTGACTCGTTCTGCAGATTTAACTTTTGAGATATATTTCTAGGTGAAAATTCAAATAAACCTCATATGGGCGAGAGGTACACGCAACCTTCAATACTAGACGTCGATAGATCAGTCATTTAGACCCCACACAGATAAGTACAACATGTATTTTACCAAGCGATCCTATTAATCTTAGATCAGGATATAGACTAAGAAACAGAGCTAATAAAATTGAAAATAACGCCTGTAGTTAGGGTCAGGACTATACTAACCACAGAATCGAACCAATCATTTATTCGGTTTTGCAGATAGAAGGCGATACATACGTTAACGACCACTCAACATACCTCTAAGAACCCAGTAAAAACACACAATGGAGAGACAGAACACTGTCTTCGTTATTCAACTGTTATTATATGTAATGTATACACCACTCCCTCCATACAGAAACTGTCCATAGTAGCAACACTCTACTGTATTATTAACCATCCAGACCAAGTAAGTTTATCCTTGTAGAATACATACTGCATCGATCTAAGGTGGCAGTCGAGTTCCGAAATGGAACATTTATTTTGGGTAGTCCCAAATGTTTGACTTTTTTTTCTTTCCTCTCTCTCTCTCTTTTTTTTCCCTTTTTTTCTTTTGTATAGCTTATGGGACTTAACTACGGGGTCATCAGTCCCTAAACTTACAAACTACTTATCAACTAGCTTATCCTAAGGACGGCACAAATATCCATGCCCGAGGGGGGGGGGGGATTCGAACCCCCAACCGTAGTGGTCGTGCAGACCGTGACTGGAGCGCCTCAGTCCCCTCGGCCACCGCGGCCGGCAATGTTAGACTCTAGTTAGAACTGTTTTTAAATTATTTGGACATCGAAAGTGTATTTGTTAACGAATTTCGTTATTTCCAACAGTAAATTCGATTTTTTTTTACAATGTGTCGTCTTCTGCTGCTGCTGTTCCTGTATTACTGAAAGAGTGTTTGACATACAAGTTTGAAGCGTTTGTTACCGTTACATTCTGTTTATTATCTAACACACGCTCTTTTCAACACGTTCGTCTGCTGTTGCAAGCATCGTCTATGCATTTATTTTGCCCAGGTACCTTAGGGAGCGAACGAATTACGAAAGGCGGAACATTAGTTCTAAGTGTTTGTACAACCATCTGTAGCATTACACCGAATTTCCTTATTTACATTCAAAATTGCCGTTTGTACTTAAGGTTCTATGTATTACACGGACTGCTCTAATTAAAACATTGGATGTCACAATTAATAATTGGGGTTGTAGCTTTTGGAATTTTTATTTTAGGGGCGCGGGTTCGAGTCCTGGATCGGGTCGCATGGCGATGGCAATCTATAGGGCTGTTGGTGGGGTGGAGGTGGAGGTGGGGCTGTGCTCATGCAAGTGTTTACTTGTGGAGGCAGTTGCCTTGTTACTGATAAAAACATAAGTTGTTGCAATTAAATTGATATACAAATTTAATTTAATTAATTGGAGGCGGAGGTCGGTCAATTGGGCGTGGCGGGGGCGGTGGTGCGTGAAAGTAACGGTACTTTGATGACGTCATCTACAGAGTAACGGTACATCGGTGCGCGGGCCTGGGGGTGGGGGTGTGCCCAGGTAGCGAAGTGGTACCATGGGTCCAGAGCGACGTTGCCCTACTACTAGTAAGAGCTATAAAAAAGTCAATATTATTATGAAAGAGACGTAAATTACTTTAATAAAAATAACAAAATAATTTTGATTTAGGAATGAATATTAACAGCCCACAGCCGGAGTCGAACCTACAACCTTTCGTACTGGGAGTAAAGCACAACTGCACTTTACAGTGTTGTCCCTCAGTGACAATACAAACACGTAACAACACTGAACTGTAGCCTTTGGAAAGCACTGCTATTTTACGTCAGTCATACGAAATTCAGCCAATGTAAGCTGACATCTGTGATGTAACTCTTGTATGTGTGACATTGAATCACTCTTTTTACGAAAGGATTCTGTAGCGTGTGCTTGTGTTAGTACTGTGTGTTGAGTATGTATTTCGTTAACGGGATTAATGTCTTGTTTATTGTAGCTTAACATTAAGTGATGAAATGTGAAATAAAAAGGGTAGACCTTTGAAAGGGGAACAAAAATCGAGAAAGAGAGCCAGACAAGGTAATGGAAGTGAACTGACCAACTGTTTGGGCAGTTTGGCAAAAATGAACTGTTCGAGCGTACCAATGTCGAGCAGTCGCGGCCGAGCGCATTGAGGCGCTATACTACGATGCGCGAGCCCGTTCCCCGTCGGAGGTTCGAATCCCCCCCCCCTCGGGCATGGATGTTTGTGCCGTCTTTACTATAAGGTAGTTCAAAGTAGTTTGTACGTTTAGGGACTGATAACCCCACAGTTAAGTCCCATAACCTTTACAAACATTGGAACATTTTTTGAATGTCGAGCAATACTTACGTCCTTGTAGGTCCACACAGAGTCTTGAAACATAAAACACGGCTTGTCTGGGTGCTTCTTAACAAGTGCATCGAACTCAGAGACGACAGAGCACCTATTCTTCATCATCCTCTTTGTATGAATCTGCATCAGGACGAATCGATATATTCCCCTGCAACAGAACAAGAAATTAATGTACTTTATAAACTACGTAAATTTCCTTTTGTAGAAATGTTTTCAAGACATAAAAAAGTAAAATGTAACGCTGCCTGTGGGTATTGAATTACATCATTGGGGAAGCTGCATATTTGTTCTGGACTGGGATTCGAACCCGGCTGTCCTGCTTCCTAGACAGTTGCGCTGACGACTACGCCATCCATACGCAGTATCAGTCGCCTAGCACATCTCTCGTCAGGCACGAATATTTATTATTATTTTTTTTTTAACGATCGTTATATCGAAGCTATTCTTGGGCCCCACTTTCGACCCTATGTATGTTTGTTGTGGATAAATCCTGAAGCCTCTTTCAGTGACAAACAGAACCTACTATAACTAGGTATATTCTCAAATTATACTATATTACACTTCATAGTTTTCGAAATAGTGCAAGTCAAAAATCAACAATTTTGTCACTCACTCATCGATAATCAAAATTAAAAGGTATTTCTAGCAGACATAGAACCTTTGTATTTTGATAGTGTTTAGCTTATAATGGGAGGAAAAAAATATCCACAAATTGCAGAACAATTTTGGTTGATAAAATCACATCTAATTGCAGAACGATATCGATGTAACGGTAAAGATCTCTTGGTAGAGATATGGGCTCGCAACCAATAGGCCTTGGGATTGATTCTAGGTCGAGTGAAGTTTGTCACTGTTCATGTTAACCCGTCTTTCACTTCTCTACGATGTGAGTAATCGACAGAAACGACATGTGGTTCGAACTTAACGTAAAAGTGTGCGTGTAAATAGTCCACTAATGGACACCCAGCTGTAAAGAAAATAAGTACGGCATCTAAATTATTTCAAGGACGATACGTGAAGGCAGACAGCCGTACTTGCTGGTACTGGTGAGGGGTGTAGGGTGTTAGTGCTATGAAGTTCCTGCCAGTTTTTTAAATAGCTGTATTTTTCATGATTTCATGCCAATAATAAAGCTTGATCTCAGTGAAGTAAAAGAGACTTCAGTGCAAATTATGCTCTGAAATGAGGAGCAAAACTGATACAAAATATCATGGGGTATATACTTAAATATAATTTATTTCTACTTTTATCTTGCTTCCCCTCCTCCGAAAATATATGCTTTATTCGCCACGTTATTCAGTATGCACATGCTGTCAAGAGTACACGGCACTTTTGAGAATGACAGCTCTACGTTGAATTTCATCTAATTAATGTCGACTTGAGTGTTATTAAATCTCAAGATTCCGTAATGCTAATTATAATCGACTTAGAAGCGCTTCCCGTCCAGTCTTGTCAAACATTGTTACATCAGTGCCTCCGAGGAAAACCAAATGACAGGGAGCGAGCTGACGTACAAAGAATGTTAAACAAGAAGTAAAGGAGGAGTATCAACGAAAAGAAATCAGATACCATCCAAGACATAAAATTTTTCAAAAATTTAAGTCTCGCGACGATTTCCTTCCAACACAAGGAACTGTGAGATCTCACATAAAACCAAGTCGATTATTTTAGTTAGTTTCTATGGAATCGTTTGTTCAAAAACTTTGTCGCAAATTTATAGTGACCATAACAATGTTATGAAATTTTATTATAAATCAATAACTTGGCAATCTGACTACAACATAATCACATAAGAATAACCTACTAATCATATTGGTAAGTAATTCCAAACAGTGGACTGATGGACATCGTTTCTTCAGTACTGACAAGCGGTCAAGCGTGTGTGCCATTTTCAAGACTTAATGTCGATTTTGGAAGTAACAAAATCATTACGTCGCGGCGCGAATGCCAGATCATTATATCTCTACATATAAAAATGTTGTGTTGGTTTGTGTGGTTTTGAAAATTTCAAAAAGTTCTTCACCGACTAAGCTCCAAATTGTTTCACAACGCTGCACTGTAACACAGGAAGGTTTTTAAATACCTATTTATTTAATATATTACACATGACCTATATATATGACACTTATGCGATTTTTGGCCACAACTTTTCCACATTGTAAAATTTACATAAATTCGTATATGGTATATATTTAAAAAATGTGTATGCAAAAGCATGCGCGTAATCCAGTAGTGCGTTGTATCAATATTTCAAAGCATTCTGTCAAGAACTTGCGGAGGTAATAGATTTTGAACATAAGACCTAACACAGTTCTAATTTAGATATATAAGACGAGATACAGGAATGGTAGGCACTGACGAAGAGGCGTAGGGGAGATATACACGTACTTTTTTAATTGTAACCAACTATTGTTTTTCAGGTTTCAAAACTGACTTAATAGCAGCATTTTTCAAAAATCTTTTCATCCCTAATTTCACCACCTTAATAGCTGATTTTCAGAAAATTCTAAGCAAGAATCCATATACCAATTATGTAGGTCTAGCATGAAAATTGACTGGATAACAGCGTATTTAAAAAAACTTTTCATCCCATATTTCACCCCCTTAGGGACGGAATATCGACAAATCGCGTCTTAAAAGACGCCAACGGTGTAACTTGAACACCCTCTGCAAATTACAAGTTTTTATCATCAGTGCTTTTGGCTGGGCGTTGATGAGTCATTCATTTAATCACTCTTTCAGTCAGTCACTCGGAACATTGCCTCTTATCTCTATATATAAAAATGTTGTGTTGGTTTGTCTGTGTGTCTTTGAAAATCTCAAAAAGTTCTTCACCGATTTAGGTCCAAATTTATCACAACGTTGCACTGTAACACAGGAAGGTTTTTAGATACCTATTTATTTAATATATTACACATAACCTATATATATGACACTTGTTATTTTTGGCACCTACTTTTCCACATTGTAACATTTATATAAATTCGTATATGATATATTTAAAAAAAAAAACAGGTATGTAAAAACATGCGCGTAATCCAGTAGTACGTTGTGTCAATATTTCAAAATATTCCGTCAAGAACTTTCGGAGATAATAGATTTTGAACATAAGAATTAACACGGTTCTAAGTTAGATGTCTAAGACGAGATACGGGTAGCGTAGGCAATGACGAAGAGGGGGAGGGGAGGGGAGATATACACGTACTTTTTAAATTGTAACCAAGACTCCAAATACCAACTTTTGTTTTTCAGGATTCAAAACTGACTTAATAGCAGCATTTTCCAAAAATGCTTTCATGCCTTATTTCACCCCCTTAATAGCTGATTTCCAGAAAAAGCTGCAAGACACTTCTTTTTTAATTCTAACCAATAATCCATATACCAATTTATGTAGGTCTAGCATGAAAATTGACTGGATAACAGCGTATTTTCAAAAATCTTTTCATCCCCTAACTGTCTATATTTCCTTCTTGAAGTTGACTTTTAAAAAGTAGAAGTTGCAATTTGAAACTTTTTTACTCGGTCACACATAGTACCGATTAATTTTTTTTTTTTTTTTTACCTTGCAAGGATTTATTTAAATCATGAAAATAACCCGTGATGTCTTTCAGGAAAGCGATGTCAGCGATCTATTGCTCATCATCGAAGTCTGACTGTGGACAACCTTTCAAATCAGTGAACAGAGCTATTTCTTGTCTCAAGTCGAAAACGACTGAAAGTAATTTTGAACAACTTAACCATCGTGCGGCACAATAAAACGGAATGTCTTTGTGAACTGATTGAAGATCCTCTAAAAATCCTTTAAATTCCCGATCATTCAAGCCTTGCTTTCTACAAAAATTTACTATTTTCAAAAATGTTCAAATGTTTGTAGAGTCTATGGGACTTAACTGCGGGGTCATTAGTCCCTAAACTTACAAACTACTTATGAACTAGCTAATACTAAGGACGTCACAAATATCCATGCCCGAGGGGGGATTCGAACCCCCGACCGTAGTGGCCGTTAGGACCGTGACTGGCGCGCCTCAGTCCCCTCGGCCACCGCGGCCGACTTACTATTTTCGTAACTTAATCTATGATGGACCTAAACCTGTGCAACACTTTTGCACATAGCTGTTCTTGATGTAAGAGGCAGTGTATTGTCAAAATGGGGGGAAGCCCGGTTTCGCACACTTTTCATATGCCCTACAAAACCTACCCCTTTCGATAACATTGCAGGGGCAATGCTCTGCAAGCGCTCTAGTGACAACTGCATATCGTTCAAAACCTCCTGTACAGCCAGAAATAATCTTCTACGGTTGTGGTACTCTTCAATGAAACAACATCCAACAGTTCCTCGGTAACACTAAAATCTTTTTCGACACCCCTTACCAAAATTGCAAGTTGAGTCATGCTGCGATTGTCAGCGCACTCATCGACGGCAATAGAGTAGTATACGAAGCTACGACATTAGTGGGCAACTGTTCCTTTACTCCGCACCAATTTCTTGCACTCGTCGAGAAATCGTTTGTTCAGACAAGCTTAACGCCTCAAATTGGGCCACTAAAGACGGGCATAATACCTCCGAACACTCTACAAAACACTCTTTTACAAATACGCCGTCTGTAAAAGGACTTCCACTTCTTGCAATTTTAAGTGTAAAAATGTAGCTTGCTCGAACTGCGTTTTCCGATGTACTGTTCAGTTAAGATATCTGCGGGATAACAACACCAACCATTTTAAAACTTACCACACAAAACATCATAATTTGGCAGAACAAAAATACCTAAAGCGAAATAGAGCAAGTTTCTATAGATATGAGTACAATTAAAAACGTATATTTTTGTTTTCTTTTAGAATTAACAGCGTAAACGAGTCTTACCTCTTCAGATTGTTGCAGTTCTGATTTTAACTTAGTAATCAGTTCGTTTCTGTCAGGCCCAACAATCCCCTCGTGTGTTACGTAATGTTTATTTTCGTTATGACGACGCACTGTCGATGCTTTGATACAGTTGATTGGCTTATTAAGCACAGTGCTTTTCCATCAGTCTTTACAAAAACTACTAATCTTCGCATTGAGCATTAAAAATGGCACACTTAAATCTGAACCTCTTCTGCTCATGGTAAAGGCTCGCAAGACAGAGTAACGGTGTCCAATTAGATAATATTCAGAACGGAGACTTGAGTGCAACTAAGCAGACGCGATAGCGAGCGCTGTCTCTGTCAGCCGGCCGCGGTGGCCGAGGTGACTGAGGCGCTCCAGTCACGGTCAGCACGGCCACTACGGTCGGGGGTTCGAATCCCCCCTCGGGCATGGATATTTGTGCCGTCCTAGTTCGTAAGTAGTTCATAAGTAGTTTGTAAGTTTAGGGACTGATGACCCCGTAGTTAAGTCCCATAAGCTTTACAAACACATTTTGTCTCTGTCACACCCGTGCTAGCAGTCTAGCACACGGAGAGGGAAGAGTGGTGGGGGAAAGCACCGGGGCCACTCGACGCGGCATCGGGTCGCGCAAGCACCAAGTGCTCGAGTTGGAGGGGCCTTATTTATTTTAATCACTCCGTCAGCCAGTCACTTGGAACATCGCCTTTTATTTATAGATACTACGCGTTGCAAGCTTCTGTGATCTCTCTCGAAGGTGATTTGTGCAGTGTCTCTTGTTATATAAGGTGTTACGAAAAAGTACGGCCAAACTTTCAGGAAACATTCCTCACACACAAAGAAAGAAAATATGTTATGTGGACATATGCCCGGAAACTGGAGGAAGTATGCAATGTTAAAATTTTCTCCCGGGGGCCCATATAAATAATTACTAGATACCATAAGAATAATTGTAAATACGCTCTTAACAGCCAATTGATAATTCCAATGCGGACACATTAATACGCTCGATCCCTTGCGGAAATCCAATATAGGTTGGGAGCAAGAGGAAATAATGGGCAGGGGGCACTCCATCGCAGTGTAAGTTGAGAAGGGAAACGTGCTTGAATTCCCCAATTGGTTAAGGCGACCCTGTACGGAAGCGACAAATCCAAGTTCTAATCCCGAACCTGCACAAATTTTCAACTACCGCATCATAAATATACGCCGTATCTCCCGTATTACTTTTAGTTTAAAGTCACTGTTTTCAAAACAAAACAAAACTATTTTGAAAAAACTTGTACTGTTTGTACAATCTAAGATGATTCTCGGCGAACGATCGCCAATGGGACATGTATTTACGGCTGCTCCCATCAAAAAAATGTTCAAATGTTTGTTAAGCTTATGGGACTTAACTACGGGGTCATCAGTCCCTAAACTTACTAACTACTTATCAATTACCTTATACTAAGGACGGCACAAATATCCATGCCCGAGGGGGGATTCGAACCCCTGACCGCAGTGGCCGTGCTGACCGTGACTGGAGCGCCTCAGTCACCTCGGCCACCGCGGCCGGCCTGCTCCCATCAACCACCGAGCCGAGTATCAACTTAGTTTGCGCGCCCGAAATATAAACATGGTAGGTGCCATTTGTTGACAATCTGTTTAACTAACATGAACGACAGCTCTTGCAGTTGTTTAGATTCCTTAATGCAAGCATAGTTTATCACACGATTTCGGTTATACACGTCTATGTAACGACAAAAAATACACAAATAATTTAATTTAGCACGACAGCTCTTGCAGTTGTTTATCAAGAGATTTCTGTTTGACACAACGATGCACAACAGCTGTTGGAATTGTTCAAATGTTTGTTAAATTTAAGGGTCTTAACTGCGGGATCGTCAATCTCTAAACTTAAAAAATTATCTTTGAACTACCTTAAACTAAAGACGACAAAAACATCCGTGCCCGAGGGGGGGATTCGAACCCCCGACGGGAAACGGTCTCGCGCATCGGACGTAGCGCCACAAAGCGCTCGGCCGCAGCGCCGCGGCTGGAATTGTTCAAGCAAGCGTTGTGCATTGCGCGAATGGACTGAATGAATTACCTGAACGTTCATCATCACAGGTAAGTACCGCTTACTGTTATAATAATTTATTTAACTTTTACATCTACATCTACATCTAGATAGATACTCTGCAAATCACATTTAAGTGCCTGGCAGAGGGTTCATTAACCACTTTCATAACTTTACCGTTCCATTCTCTAATAGCGCGCGAGAAGAAAGAACACCTAAATCGTTCCGTTTTCCATCTGATTTATTTTATTGGGTTGGTCATGTCTCCCTAAGTAGGTGGGTGCTAGCAAAATATTTTCACATTCAGAACTAAAAGTCGGTGATTGAAATTTCGCAAACAGATCACGCCGCAATGAATAACGTCTTTCTTTTAATGATTTCCACCCCAATTCGTTCAACATTTCCGTGACGCTTTCCCTCCGGTAACGTGATAAAACAAAACGAGTTGCCCTTCTCTGAACCTTCTCAATATCTTCCGTCAGTCTCACCTGGTGAGGGTCCCACAATGGGCAACAGCACTTCAGGAGAGGACGCACAAGTGTGATGTAGGCAGTCTCTTTGGTGGAGCAGGTGGATCTTCGAAGCGTTCTGCCAATGAAACGTAACCTTTGGTTCGCCTTCCCCAAAATTTTTTCTGTGTGTACTCTCCAGTCTTAAGTTTTTCGTAATTGTATCTCCTAGGTATTTGGTAGAATTTACGACCTTAAGGTTTGACTGATTTATCGCCTAATTGAAGTTCATCGAATTTCTTTTAGTGGTCATGTGTATTACTTCACACTTTTCTTTATTTAGTATCAATTGCCAATTTTCGCACCATGTAGAAATTTTGTCTAAATCGCTTTGCAGTTACTTTTGATCCTCTGTTGACTTCACTAACCGATAAACGACAGCATCATACGCGAACAGTCTAAGGGAGCTATTCAGATTGTCTCCTAAATCGTTTATAAATACAAGGAAGAGTAGGGGACCTATAACGCTTTCCTGTGGAACGCCAGATATCACTTCTGTTTTACTCGCTGACTTACCGTCAATTACAACGAACTGTGTCCTTTCTGACAGGAAATCGTGAATCCAATCGCGCAGTTGGGGAGATATTCCATAAGCACGCAATTTCATTAGAAGCCGCATGTTGGGGTATTCCCCGCTACTTTACAGAGCATGCAATATTATTATTATTAATTATTATTATTATCTTTTATAAACATGTACTTGCATCTGCCTTTTTTTTTTTTCATTACAATCTTACCTATTTGTGAGTGATCAGGACAGAGTGCGAATTATTCGCACAGGTCAACTAGCTGAACATAAACATTGAGTGAAAGTGAAAGTGACACAGTGCCTGTCCACAACACGTAAAACAGCGGATATCCACCAAAATGACAAACTGTCAAAACCTATCAGAGACATTTTGTGAGTGGAAAATCCACAAACATAACAACATGTGGTATTAAGATAATAAACATCCCACTGATGATGCTGCAACGCCAGCGAAACATGTCCGGGAAAAATTAAAAAACATTTGTGTTTGCTCAAGGCGGACAAAACCTGTAAAGCAAATTTAGCTGAATTCATTTCAGTGCTCTGAAACGCTCGAAATGTTTCAATATCTCAAATTCGTAAAATCGTCCAAGTTTTTCTCTGTTTCATACCTGGTAAGTTTACATTTCATTCGTTTTCAGCGTCCTATTGAGGTTGCTAAGTGAATTCCGGCACGAGGGAACGTCCTTGGAAAATGTCTCGCCACCGGAAGTAAGGGGAGGGAGCCTAACCGATAGTTAAGAGCCCGTGTCCCCGCACGCAAATTTAGCGCTGGAGGCGGCGCGGCTAACCGCCGGTGTGGGCGTCGCGGTGACGGCAGATTGCAGCTGTTAGTTCTAGCCGGGACGGACGGCGCCCAAGGCCGCGGCGCGCCAATGACTGGCATGGCAGCGTGGCCTTGTGGCCTTGGGCCCGTGCCCGCCTCCGAGTTACAGCGCCGCGGCTGCGGCCTTGACAGCGCGGCTTCCGCGCGCATCTGCTGCGCATGCGCGGTCACTGCCACCGCGTCAGCTCCTCGTCTCGACAAGGCGTTATGCGTAGCAGTTTCAACTGGCACTGGGAGACCTGATTGGTTGTTGGTAGGAGCCAATGAGATGCTGTATATTTCTTAATTGGAGATTCGGATGCTATGCGCCCTTAAATGCTATAAAAATAAATTAAAAGAAACTTCCTGTACCTAACCTTCTTAAGATCAATTTTTTAAGTTAGGTTAGGTATAGGTTAAACACAAGGAGGTTACAATACAGGAAGACGCCCTCAAGCTTAAAAAGTGAGGCGTGCCTCCTCCATATTGCTAAGTTTTGGAGAAGTGTTACGTATTGCAGAGCTAATGTGTTATGTCACTTAAAACAGAAATAAAACGTCCGACAATTTTGCCGTGATGTTCAATGTGTTAAAACGGTGCAAATTAGCCGTTAAAAATTACGTTTTTAAATATATTATGAGCAGTATTTATTATCATTTATTTAAGAAAGTATATTGTTTAAAACTACATACTTTGCAGTGATTCAGTTCAATGCATTAACATTAAGAGGATCGACTTAATGCACAGTTTTAACGGAGAAATAGCATTCCCAAACTGACAAAGATGCCCGATAGGCTTCAACTGACATATGCCCCGTTGGACATATGTGTTCGGCATAGATATTGCCATCTCCTTTTATTCTAACCTCATTGGTTAAAAAAGGATTTTTTTAGTACCTGAGCGCGCGTAGCACCCAAATCTCCAGTTAAGAAATATCCAGCCTCTCATTGGCTCCTACCAACAACCAATCAGGTCTCCCGGTGCCAGTTGAAACTGCTATGCATAACGCCTCGTCTCGGCCCGACGCTCTCCGCTTCCGTGTTGCTACTATAGCGTATAGACGTTGCAAATACACTGACATTTTCTTTACAAACAGGTAGTAATTCATAATAAAAAGAGACAGAACTGACCATGATATCCGTTGCACGAAATGTGGAGGAGAGTTTTCTGTTTCTCATGGAGCGAAGCACGACAGAATATCATTTGAAAACGGCCAAATACGAGTGATCAGATAACGGGAAGTTGTTCTAAGTGACCACGAACTTAAAACTAGCTGCAGCGGAAGGCACATGGGCGCCGGCCGCAGTGGCCGAGCGGTCTGCGGCGCGCCAGTCACAGTCTGTACGGTCGCTACGGTCGGGGCATTCGAATCCCCCCTCGGGCATGGTTGTTTGTGTCGTCTTTAGTATAAGGTAGTTCATAATTAGTTTGTAAGTTTAGGGACCGATGACCACGCAGTTAAGTCCCTTAAGCTTAACAAACAAACATTTTTTGGCACATAGGCCTTCCATTTAGTGCAAGAGAAGCATAGTGACTGTTCGTCTGCCTAGTAAGCACCACAAATTTTAATTCGTTGCTTCACGTTTATCTTTCATGTCTTGGTCATATTTGAGACGAAAAACCGTCTCAGGGTTTCTCAATCTATATTTAAATTGATATTTATATCATCCAGAAGTGCTTCGAGTTTAAATAAACTTGAGGCCGTACATAATGCGAAGCCATTGTTGTTACATGGGCTTGCTCCATACTGTCGTGATGGACTGCAACGAGAAATGTAAAAAGTTTACTGCATTACAATTCTTCTCATGCGTCTAATCATGGAAACAAAAAGCTCTTCTCTGTACTTGTTCGATATTTCTTGCCACTTGAAGACGTGTGTGTGAAAATTATACAGTTTATAGAGCAGCCTGGTGAAACTGCTGATATTGTTGGAAACTATCTACGTGATATCACAGAATATAATTTGAATGATAAGGTTGTAGCTCTCTACGGGTACAATGCCAAATAAACTTTGGTGGACGGTTTTGAGGAGGGATAAACAATATTTTCTGCAAATTAAAGGTCGTGACATTATTGGTGTAGGAAGTGCAGTGCACTATGTGCGTAATGGCCGGCCGTGGTGGCCGAGGGGACTGAGGCGCACCAGTCACAGTCTGCACGGCCACTACGGTCCGGGGTTCAAATCCCCCTCGGGTATGAATATTTGTGCCGTCCTTAGTGTTAGCTAGTTCATAAGTAGTTTGTACGTTTAGGGACTGATGACCCCATAGTTAAGTCCCATAAGCTACGCAAAAATTTGAACATTTTTGTACGTAATGCTATAAAGACAGCTGCAGATTGTTTACCAGTCGATTTAGAGAGTGTCATTCACAATATTTATTATTACTTCAACACACATTCTGTGCGTGTAGAAGGCCCAAAGGAATTTTTTACATTTTTAGACGTAGAGTACTTGGATACAGCAGTACCATATGATTAGCCTTGATGCAAGCCAGCCATTGAGAATAATTTACAGCTATATGGACCGCAAACTCACTTTTTATTTAATTTATTTTATTTTATTTATTATTTTATTAAAGTAAAAGAATGCCCAAAAATACCCAGACTAAGAATACTGGAGTGTACATGTACGCCATACTGCTCTCCCCTCTCTGTTTCTCCGGCGTAAACACGACGATGTTGCCACCGTAGCGAGATTGCCACTTGGCTTTGCCTATTAATATACTGTGTGATCAAAAGAACCAGGACATAAAGAAAACATACGTTTTTCATATTAGGTGCTTTTTGCTGCCACCTACTGCCAGGTACTCCGTATCATCGACCTCAACAGTCGTTAAATGCTTTGAATAAACAGAGATCACCAGTTTGGATTTTTTGTGATCTCTCGAAAACGTTTGGTAGTGTAAATCATGGGATTTTTCTAGACAAGCGTAAGTATTGTGGTATGAGTGGGATAGTGAACAAATGGGTTAAATTATACTTTACTGGAAGATTACAGAAAGTTGAAATAAGCAGTTCACATAACGTAAACAATTAATTCCTCTAACTGGGGAGTTATCAAAAATGGGGTCCCCACAAGGTTCGGTCTTGGGTCCATTGCTGTTCTTAATATATATTAATGACATGTCATCGTATTTTCACGAAGATGCCAAGCTAGTTCCTTTTGCTGACGATAGAAGTATTGTTATTACACCTGACAAACAGGAATTAACTGATGAAACTGTAAATTGTGTATTTCAGAAAATTATTCTCTACAAATTGACTCATTAAACTTTGATAAAACCCAATATATAGATTTTCATACAGTAAATGGCATGACACCGTTACTAGAGTCTGAACAGAAATCTGTAGCTAAGGTAGAATACTCAAAATTCTTAGGTATTTGCATTGACGAGGAATGGAATTGGAAGAAACGCATTGACGATCTGCTAAAACGTCTGAGTTCAGCTACTTATGCTATCAGGGTCATTGCAAAATTTGGTGATATACGTATCAGTAAATTAGCTTACTATGCCTATTTTCATTCACTATCTGCATATGGGATCATAATCTGGGGCAATTCAACTTTGAGTAAAAAAGTATTCATTGCCCAAAAGCGTGTAATCAGAATAATTGCTGAAGCCCAACCAAGATCATTCCATAGACATTTATTTACGGATCTAGGGATCTTCACTGTAGCTTTCTGAAATTTATTAACAACCTGACCCAATTAAAAATTAATAGCAGTGTGCATAGCTACAGCACTAGGAGAAAGTGTGATATTCACTATTCAAGGTTAAATCTAACTTTGGCTCAGAAAGGGGGTGAATTATGCTGCCACAAAAGTCTTCGGTCACTTACCAAGCAGCATCAAAAGTCTGACAGATAGCCAACTGGTATTTAAAAAGTTTCTTAATGCCAACTGCTTCTACACTTTAGATGAATTTTTATATGAAAGTTAAAATAATAATAATAAAATTAAAAAACCTTTTAAATATTGATTGTCATGTATAGACACTATTTACTAAACTGAGACGTTCCACATCATTACCAAATGTCGTATATATGATCTATGGAACAAGCGGTAATCTAATTCGACATCGTGAGAGGGCAGAAATGGGGCGCTCCACTTCGACCGTTGTGAAGTGATTGGGAGTCACTAACGTCAGAAGTCTGTACTCAAGATTTCCACACTCCTAGGTCCACTGTTGAAAGCGTACACGCCGACCTCGTCTGTTGACTGAAAGAGACCGCCGACAGTTGAAGAGGGTTGTACAGTGTAATAGGCAGGCATCTATCCAGCCCATCACACAGGAATTCCAAACTTCATCAGGATCCACTGTAAGTATTATGACAGTTACGCAGGAGGTGAGAAAACTAATTCCATCATTGAGCGGCTGCCCATAAGCCACACATCATTCAGGTCCATGTCAAACGATGCCTCGCTTGGTGTAAGGAGCGTAAACATTGGACGACTGTACAGTGGAGAAACGTTGTGTGGCGATCCGATGACAAGGCGTGGATATGGCACATGCCCGGTGAATCGTCAGTAGTACCAACAGTAAAATTCAGAGGCTGTGATGTTATGGTGTGGTGGTGTTTTCCATGGAGCGGGCTTGAAACCCTTGTTGTTTTACGTGGCACTATCACAGCACAGGCCTTCATTGCTGTTTCAAGCACTTTCTTGCTTCCCACTGTTGAAGAGCAATTCGGGGATGGCAGTTGCATCATTCAACACGGTAGAGAACCTGTTCATATTTTACGGCCTGTGGAGGAATGGTTACACGACAATAACATTCCTGTAATGGCCTGCACAGAGTCCAGACTTGAATCCTATTCAACACCTTTGAGATGTTTTGGAGCGTCGACTTCGTGCCAGGCATCACCGATCTACATCGATACCACTCCTCAGTACAGCACTCCGTGAAGAATTCGCTGCCAATCCTTCTCCAAATTTCTCCTTCACAACTTCATAAAAATACAGATTGAATAATATTTGGGAAGGGCTACAAACCTGCCTTACTCTCTTTTGAACCACTTTGTCCCTTTCAAGCCTTTCGACTCTAAATGCTGCCTTGTTTTTGTGGAAGTTTTATATAACTTTTTGTTTCCATTATTTTATCCCTAGTACATTCAGGATTTGAAAGAGTGTATTCCACCCACCATTGACAAAAGCTTTCTCCAAATCTACAGAAGCTAAATACGTCAAGTTGCCTTTCCTTTCACATCTACATATTTACTCTGTAAATAACACTGAAGTGCATGATTTTTTTGTTCCATTCGAAAGTTAGACATTTGCGTTTCTATATTTGGTTTCATGTATGTTTTGTCAACATCCAGAAATAATAATTTTTCCAATAAGCACCGCGTACCCTCTTTAAGGTTGTGTTTATTGTTATAATTTTTATGTTTACTACCTCATGGTGGACGTTGAGATCCATAAGATTAATAAATGTTGTCCCGGATGTCAAAAGTACAAAAAGTGGGCTAAACTTCATTATGATCCGCCCACACAATGCCATTGTCGGACTTATATTGTAAACGTTGGGAAATGGTTTCAACTGCGTGGAATGCTATTGCACTTACGTTCACCAATCGCCCTGTCTAGCCCCACGATTTAATTGAAAAACATTACGTGTAACGTATATTATTTAATAAAATAAATACAATTATTGATCGGACAAGATCAGTGTGTGAGTGAGGTTGTGTCTGTATCTGTGTATGAGTTGTGTGTGTGAATTCCACCGTATCTTATGTCAGGACTGCACTGTGAATATAAAAATTGATAAAAATGTCTGTGTTAGAATAGGAATAAATATTATGACTAATGTGCCTGGTATTGATTGATTGGGTTATTTATGGCCCCGTTAGTGTGCTCAGTTATCCAGAACATTAGTTCAAACGTTCAACTGTTTGTCAAGCTTATGGGGCTTAAATCCGGGGTCATCAGTCCCTAAACGTACAAACTACTTATAAACTAACTTACACTAAAGACAGCACAAACATCTATGCTCGGGAGAGCCTCGCGCATCTGAGCATAGCGCCTCAATGCTATTGGTCACTCCGCCGTGGGCAAAAACATTAGTCTGGCTAAATGTTCAAATGTCTGTAAATCTATCGGACCAAACTGCGTGGTCATCAGTCCGTAGCTTACAAACTACTTAAACCTACGTAAACTAACCTACGGACAAACACACACACCCATGTCCCTGGGAGGACTTGAACCTCCACGGCGAGCAACAAAGCCAACATAAGCTTACAAACTACTTAAACCTACGTAAACTAACCTACGGACAAACACACACACCCATGCCCCTGGGAGGACTCGAACCTCCACGGCGAGCAACCGCGTGCTCCGCAGCGAGACGCTTTAGACCGCTCGGCTACTCCACCGCGGCTGGCTAAATGATGAGACCAGCTGACTAAATAACAAGTAGAAAAAGGACGTGAAATGTAATTACGTTAACTAACAAACTTGAAATACGTTAATTACATAAAGTAGAGATCAAAGTTTGACTACAAACACAAACACGAAATGGGTATACGTTCTAGTGCTAATTTTGCAACTATTTCTGAGAACAAGGCTTAACTGCATTAACATACAATTTTTTTGTTATCAAGTAGTGCAATTAGTGTGTTCGGAGCGATTTCCACAAATTGACAAAAAAAATACTGCGTGACAAGGTAACAGGTTTTGCTATAATGAGAAAGAAATGAAAGTCCGAGAATAAGTAGCTAGTCAACCTGTGTGAAACGTGTGCCACAAGTAAGCGGTCTTTCCTGTTCGTGACGTCAAAACATAAAACAAATTCCGCTCACCTCTTTGCGTCATCGCTGAGAACATGCAGATTACAAGCAATAATAAAGTATGTAAATTGTGAGAGAAAAAGATCGATATTAAACTTTGAATGTGACATAATGAAAAATGAACCTATCGCAGCACAACAAAAAGGGAATAAGTCATGCTCAGAGTCAAAGATGTAAAAAAAAAAAAAAAAAAAAAAAAAAAAAAAAAAAAAAAAAAAAAAAAGGTAACTAGTTTTACGAGGTAAGTTAAAAACGATTTAAATAAACGAAGAGCTCATTGAGGATTGACATTAGGATTAGCTCGTAAAAGAAGCACGAAGCGATGAGGCGCGGTAATTAGCACACTGCCGCGGCGGATTAGCCGCGCGTACTGGAGCGCCGTATTGCGGTGCGCGCAGCCGTCCGCCGTCGGGGGTTCGAATCCCCACTCGGGCATGGATGTTTGTGTCATCTTTAGTATAAGGTAGTTCATAAGTAGTTTGTAAGTTTAGGGACTGACGACCCCGCAGTTAAGTTCCTTAAGCTTTACAAACATTTGAACATTTGAATTTGATTAGCACACTGGACTCGCATTCGGGAGGACGGCGTATGAAACCCGCCTCTAGCCATCGACATATAGGTTTTCCGAGATTACACTAAAAGTCCCTCCCAAAAACTTCCGGGCTGGTTCCATTCAAAGAACAATTGGAGCTTGAGCTTCATCTCTAAAGACGGCTCTGACGAGGGGACGTTTGAACTATAATGTTCCTTCCTTCTTTCGTAAGAAACAGTAGTTGTACGACGATTTTTTATATCATTCATTATGGCTAGGACGTATTCGCCTTGATTTCTGCTGTTATAGGTGCATTTTTCATTATATTTAATAATAACAATCTATTAATGATAAAAGTATAGAGGCCGTATTTATCATTACAATTGATTGCGAAATTATGCATACTTATTGCATAAAAGTGAAGAATATTAAACTTTAAAAAGAAGAATGAACAGTACAAGCAATATTTAATACTAAGACCCATTTTATATTCGATTCTTAGTGAAAAGGCTATTAGGCAGAGAGAAACATTTCAGTGAAATGTTCAAATGTTTGTAGAGCTTATGGGACTTAACTACGGGGTCATCAGTCCCTTAACTTACAAACTACTTATAAACTCCAGAGCGGAGTGTCCGCTGATATGAAACTTCCTGGCAGATTAAAATTGTGTACCGGAACCAGGACTCGAACCTGGGACCGTGCCTTTCGCGGGCAAGCGCTTTACCGACTGAGCTATCCCGACAAGACTCACGATGCCGCCTCACAACTTTTCTTCAGCCACTGTGTAGTGTCGGGATAGCTCAGTCGGTAGAGCGCTTGCCTGCGAAAGGCGAAGGTCCCAGGTTCGAGTCCTGGTTCCGGCAGACAATTTTAATCTGCCAGGAAGTTTCATAACAGCGCACACTCCACTGCAGAGTGAAAGTTTCATTGTGGAAACATCCCTTAGGCTGTGGCTAAGGCATGTCTCCACCATATCCTTTCTTCCAGGAGTGCTAGTATTGCATAGTACGCAGGAGAGCTTCTGTGAAGTTTTGAAAGTAGGAGGCGAGGTACTGGCGGAAGTAAAGTTGTGAGACGGCATCGTGAGTCGTGTCGAGATAGCTCAGTCGGTAGAGCGCTTGCCCGCGGAAGTCAAAGGTCCCACGTTCGAATCCAGGTTCCGGCAAACAATTTTAATCTGCCAGGAAGTTACTTAGGAACTTGCTAATAATAAAGACGGCACAAATATCCATGCCCTAGGGGGGATTCGAACCCCCGACCGCAGTGGCCTTGCGGAACGTGGCTGGCGTGCCGCAGACCGCTCGGCCACTGCGGTCGGCTCATTTCAGTGAATACTAGGCCCTATTACTTTACAAAAATATGTTTGTATTTATATATACAACGTGCGTCTGAAAAGTTCGGTGAATAGTCCCATATTTTACAAACCGCACTGCCGAGAATGAGGTGCCCGCGCATACACATTGAGCGACATGTCAACAAATGCTCCTATCGTACAAAGCACTGCATTGAAGCGGTTGTACACGCTGCGACCCAGTAAACAGGGCCAGTGTGAGAACTCGTGTCATTGCAACATGGAGCGCAAGATGCAGCAACGTGTTAACATCAAGTTTTGTTTCAAATTAGGCAAAACCGGAGACGGAGACCCGTGTGATGTTAGTACAAATGTATGCCGTCGAGGCAGTGAGTAAACCGTGTGCGTTTAAGTGGTTTGAACGCTGGACGGAAAGGAAGGCGTCGAGAATGAGCCACGTTCGGGTCAACCGTCCACAATCACAGTCACAAACAACTTCGAACGAGTGTGACGGATGCGTATTCTCCAGATTTAGCGCCAGCAGACTTTTTCTATTTCTCTGCCTTAAATTAGCCCTGAAAGGCTTTTGCTTGGCAACGATTGCGAAGATCCAGCAACGCGTGACCTCAACTGCTTAGAGCGATTCCACAAGAAGCGTTTGCTAACAATTTCCAACAGCTGTACACCCGATGTTAGAAATGTAACGTAGTCAATGGCGATTATTTTGAAGGCCAGTAGAGGTATTTTGTTTGTAAGTCTTGTTTCCTGTACTTCCTGAGACCATTCAAATAACTTTTTTTTTCCCTCTGTTATTTCTAAGCCCCTTGTGGGGCACACTGTATGCGACTCTTTAGCCGAGGGTTGATACAAACTGTCCAGAGGTAAACATTCATTAAAACGTTGACAAAACTGGAGAATGAAAATTATAAAAAAAAACGTAGATGAATGTGAAACATAATAAAATCACATAGATTAGCAAGACACATGATGGTAGGTTTAAAATAGTGCCACGGTGGCTAAAACACAGGACTTCTCAGACGCACCTAGTACATGCATATTTTCTTCGATATCGCATCAGAGCACGTTATCTATCAGTGCTGAAAAGTAACGGTATATTTTAATTCTTATATTTGAAAATAATCTCAGAAAAGAATCGGAACTGTTTACAACACTGTATTACACGCACAAGCAGACCAAATGGGTGTCGGGTTTTAGAATTTGATATTTATGTTACGAGAAGTTCAGAACTTAAATAAGATTCAGCCAAAGCCATTCGACGCATCTCTCAAAAATTCTCGAGAAAAACGACTTTGAAGTTTTGCAAAGTACACGTGTTGTTATGGTCTTCAGTCCGGAGACTGGTTTGATGCAGCTCTCCACCCTACTCTATCCTGAGCAAGCCTTTTCATCTCCTCATAAAAAGTACACTTAAGTATCAATAATTTAATCTATTGCAGCACATGTTGGTGTAGTTCATGTGGTAGTGTTTGGCGCCACAGCTGTAGAGTAGGGGGTTCGAATCCCACTATGACAGGTGTTTTAGTTTTACAATTCAGTTATATGAAATATTTTGGGGTCTCTAATCCATGTGTTGTGTCAGTTTTTGTTTCTGTGTGTGTAGACGAACTGAAAACCCTGTCACGTAAAACAATGGTTGGGTAGGTTAGCTGCTTGGAAAGCTATTAGTAGTTATATAGATGACTTTCAAAAACCAGTGTCATAGCTCTTCACAAACTGAACAATCAAATACTACCGTCGTCAATTAATAGTTGAGCCAATACCGTAAAAAATTTAACTGGTGTTTTTTTTATTGAAACCATCGTTTTTAACAAGCTTCTATAAAATATATAAAATTACGAATAAACAAAACTACGTGCACTTTTCGTAAAAATTAACATTAGATATTAAAATTGTGTATTCGAACACAACGAAAACATTTTTAAAAATCTGTTACGACAGGATTCGAACCACCAATTCCACCATTGTAAGGCCAGAACGCTACGAACACATCTACGCCGACAGTTGCGGCAATTCATTTAATGATTGGTACCTAACGCTTACTTGCAAACATTCAAATTCGATTTTTGAGATTTGCATCGAATGCCTTTGGCTGATTGCTATTTGAGCTATGAACTTCACGTAGCATAAATAAAAAAAAAAAAAAAAAATCCGACAGGTACCCATGTGGTCTTGTCAGTTTGTTATGCACCACCGTAACGGGCACCTCGTCACCGTCGCCGAGGAAGCAATTGGATGTTTTGTCAATTTGGGACTCACGTGGCGGAGTGGACTCTGCCTTGGTGTGGTGCGTTGTCATTGGTTGCACACTCACATTCCGTAACGCTACACTCGCACTCTCATCTCCCACGTCTCTAGCTGCACTTGTCAGATCTTCGTTAGTAATTTTCACACTCCTATGGTGGCGCTGTGCGGATTAGGGCGTGAGCCAGTGGTGGACTAAGGGAGGGGGGGGGGGGGTGAGGGGGCGGTCCGCCCGGGCCTCTCGTCTTGGGAGGCCTCCAAACACCTCAAAAGTTTATTTTATTTATTTTTATTTTATTTCATTTTATTTATTTATTTTTGAGCGCCCTTGGCCTCTTGGCCCGAATCTCTGACGGCACTAGTGCTCCTAGCGGTGAGTAATACCGTTCCATTCTCTAATAGCCCACGGGAAGAAAGAACACCTAAATCGTTCTGTTTTCGATCTGATTTCTCTTATTTTATTGGGATGGTCATGTCTCCCTAAGTAGGTGGGTGCTAGCAAAATATTTTCACAATCAGAAGTAAAAGTCGTTGATTGAAATTTCGCAAACAGATCACGCCGCAATGAATAACGTCTTTCTTTTAATGATTTCCACCCCAATTCGTGCAACATTTCCGTGACGCTTTCCCCCCGTAACGTTTTAGAACAAAACGAGCTGCCCTTCTCTGAATCTTCTCAATGTCTTCCGTCAGTCCCACCTGGCGAGGGTCCCACAAGGGGCAACAGTACTCCAGGAGAGGACGCACAAGTGTGATGTTGGCAGTCTCTTTGGTGGAGCTGGTGCATCTTACAAGCGTTCTGCCGATAAAACGTAATCCCCACAATATTTTCTGTGTGTTCTCTCTAGTCTAAGTTGTTCGTAATTGTAGCTCCTAGGTATTTGGTAGAATTTACGACCTTAAGGTTTGACTGACTTATCGCGTAATTGGAGTTCAGCGGATTTCTTTTAGTGGCCATGTGTATTACCTCACACTTTTCTTCATCTAGTGTCAATTGCCAATTTTCGCACCACGGAGAAATTTTGTCTAAATCGCTTTGCAGTTGCTTTTGATCCCCTGCTGACATCACTAACCGATAAACGACAGCATCATCCGCGAACAGTCTAAGGGAGCTATTCAGATTGTCGCCTAAATCGTTTATGAACACGAGGAAGAGTAGGGGACTTATAACGCTTAACTGTGGAACACCAGGTATCAGTTCTGTTTTACTCGATGACTTTCCGTCTATTACAACGAACTGTATCCTTTCTGATATGAAATCGTGAATCAGTCGCACAATTGGGGACAATCCACAAGCACGCAATTTCATAGAAGCCGCTTGTGGGGTAGAGTGTCAAAAGCCTTCCGGAAATCCAGAAATATGGAATCGATTTGAGATCCCTTGTCGAAGGTAAAACAAATGGAATGAAACGGCGAAAGCTAGAATCTACTCACGCAGAAATACGTACCGATCCGAATATTTTTGTAGCTTTCTCCATTAAAACAAAAATAATGTACATCAACACACAAAGAATTTCAAGCCCATGAAGGCTAGTATTGTTGCTCTTTGTCCTTATCGTTTAGGTCTGTGTTTATTTTTTAGGACACCTGTTTACAAAACTACGACTCTCGTCTTTATTATCGTTGCGCGTCGTGTGAGGTACTTACAACTAACAGTATACATATGTTGGAAAATTAATATAATTGACAGTTTACGAGATGTCCTCGTTACGTCAACATGCATAGCAAACAAGAATTAATCCGATTTATTTCCGAAAAAGTGCAATATGGTATTAATATTTTCTACATCTTTCTGTTCTTTGCCTGTCTCCTTCCTCACAACGTTATACACGGTTTAGATCTTATTTTGGAACTCTTAATTTTTCCCTAAAATATGAGGTTTTAGAGTTTTGCAGTACGTTCTTAAGAATGTTACAGTGTAGCTTTCTGTGTCTTTGGACATCTAAACTACAGTATATCGTTCTCTGAATGCACTCCATGAGTATTTTTGTACTCAGAGAGATCAAACAATCATTATCGTAGTTAAATTTATGTTACGAAAGCATTTTAGCATTATGATAATATTACAAATCATTCCTTAGAAATCTGGAAAATGACAAATGTGGAGTCTGTTTTCTGGTTATTGCTGCATTTCATTGCGCTACCATCACAGAAACGATTATTACCTGTGAATGACTTACAATGCACGAGGTACCCACCAACTCGGTAGTGTCCCTTGTGGCCGCTTCGCTCGCTGCTATCGCCTGAGTGTCGTGGCAGCTAGTCTACAGGACGACACTAGGTTGCGACACTGGTTGCATGAAATGAGTTGCTCGCAATTGGTTTCGTGTATGTCTGTCGACACGGCTCCAACACTATGCAGTTCAGTTTCATTGTTTTGTGACTACCGTAGACGTCGTAAAATGAAAATTTTCGCAGCTGTATGAGTTGTGGCGGAGCTGTTGCTTGTCTGGGTGAAATTGCTGCGTAAGACTGAAAAAAAAGATAAGTGTGTTTGGGTTCGTTACTGGATTAAAAAAAAACATCAGCTCGTTTGCTCTGCATCCTTGCTGAAAGAAATTGTCGTTGAAGAGCCTGGAAGTTATTGTAATCATCTTCGAATGTCATCAGAGCTGTTTACATTTCTTCTTTTTAACAGAGTTAGTAATGCAATACGGAAACATACTGTTATGCGTCACCAGAACTAAAATTACGAATTACATTACGTTTCTCGCCAAGTATGGATTAATATTCGTCTGCATCGTGTTACAAAATCCACAATTGGTTAACCAGGAGAACTGGGATGTGGAGTTTACCAGCCAGGAACATGGAGAAATACAAATAGGGTAAGGTGGTACAAATTCGATATAGGTACAATTCTGATCAACATAAATTTTCGCGCCATTTGTCAGTCTCGTAGTGTCTCGTTGTGTGGCATTGTAGCGTAGCAGGTTTCTACAGCTCCTCCTGTCTTTTCCAAGAATACATCACTGTGCTAAGGAGAGAGAAATTTTTTCCCGTTAGGAGGTAAATGAAGCTACTTAGTCTAACGAGCTCTTATAAATTTTCTATTTAAGGGTGACTAAATTCTCTACCCAAAATGCAATATTTGGTACAACGAAGTATGCGTTGGTGCCTGACGGAAAAAGTGCTTTTTATGTGGAAGAAGCCCTTAGTTAAAATTCTACTAGGAAGTGATCACAATTGTACTTAGTGTGGTACATTTTCGATCGATTTTTCTCAATTCTATAACTTTTTGTGTGTCTATAACGACATTTGTAACTGTCTAATATTTGTGTTACATATTAGTTAAACATCCAAGAACAAGTGCTATAATTAAAATTACATGTTTTCTCAATATATTTCCAATTACAATAACATTTGTCCGAAATGATATAAATTGTACCACTTTACCCTACTGCAAGACTAATTGACGTAACGCCACATGCCGGCAGCGATAATTATTCAAAGCAGAATGCATAAAGAAGACAATGGTAACTAACCACTTTCTTGCAGATGGGTATGTACTATGGAAACTTCAGCATGTTTAAAAGCATTTACACAAAAAAAAAAAAAAAAAAAAAAAAAAAAAAAAAAAAAAAAAAGTGAATTTAAAACTCTGTCACGTTTTAAACAAATATACTATAATAAAGGAATTCAGCTTGAGATATTTGTATGGCCTTTTCTTCTGTGTACATTTTTTGTTAAAAAAAGTCTGTCAGTTCAAACCACGGGATGCTGGTCTTGTAGATCCAGACCCAGATGTTTTACTAGATTGCATTCAGAAAAGTTTGTTTGTATAGGTATTTCGAATTGATTGTATTTTAGTCTGCAAATAACTTACCGCTAACCCATCAATATTTAATTCACAAATGATTGCGTCAAGGGCAACAATACGCCGCTCCTTATTCGAGAAATTTTCGTCTTTACAATCCCATAAACACCTATGCATCGCGTATATGTCCAAAAACGGAAGAATTTCTGCCGTTCCCCACTTAATATTGTATTTTGGTTATCACCTACACTAAAAACTGGCGCAAGCAGTTTCGCCAAAGTTGGAACGTGGCGAAACTGTTTAGTTTTAGCCAACGAGTTGCGCGAACGCCTGCCGCGCATGCGCGCAGACCAGTAGCGCAGTTTCATGAAACGTAGTGTCGTCGTGTAAACTAGCCTTTAAGGCTAGTCTACACGACGACACTACGTTGCGACACTCGTTTCATGAAATGAGTTGTGCGCAACTGGTTTCGTGCATCTCTGTAGACACGGAGCCAATACTATACACTTCAGTTTCGTAGTTTTGTGAGTGCCGTAGTCGCCGTAGAATGAAAGTTTTGGTAGCTGTAACATTTGTGGCGGAGCTATTGCTTCTCTGTGTGAAGTCGCTGCATAAGACTAAACATAAAAAGAATAAGAAAAGTGATTGGGTTCGTGACTGGATTAAAAAAGACGTCAGCTCGGTTGCTGAAAGAAATTGTGATCGAAGACCCTAGAAGTTATTTTAAATCAACTCAGAATGTCACCAGAGCAGTTTACGTTCCTTTTAAACAGAGTTAGTAATGCAATAAAGAAACAAGATACTGTTATGCGTGAAGCATCGTTACCAGAGCTGAAATTAGAAATTGCATTACTTTTCTTGTCAAATAGATATTCGTCTCTAAAGTACATGTAACGTGTTCCCAAATCCACAATTGCCATAGTTCATTTGTATAGGTATTTGGAATTGAATATATTTTAGTCTGCAATTCACTAATCGTCAACTCATCAATATTTAAGTCACGAATAATTCCTTGAAGGGCTATAACACGGCATTGCTTATTCCTGAAAATGTCATCGTTAAATTGGCACAAACACCTATGCATCGCATATACAGGGTGTTTCACTAAGTGTGTTTGCCTTTGTAACTTATAAAATAATAGGTGACGGGAAATTTTAATGCGGTAGGTCAACACAAGTAATGTTACACTTTCTGCGGAGCTATGAACATAGTTTATTGTGTCATTTTCCAAAAAGATACACCACAAAGATATAACTTTTTTAATGGAACAATAGTTTTTTCTATCGTGTATTGTATTCGTTTAAACCAGCTGCGTCGAAATCAATTTAAACTACATTCCTATCACTGTTAGTTTGGGAGCTACAACCTTTCAAAGTTCCGGGGGCGGAGGCTGCGATAGCGTATCTGACTGGCCGAGTGGCTATGCCCTGGGGCACGGCCCACTGTCTCATGACCACGCTGTCGTAGCCTCCGCCCCCTAAACTTTAAAGGGTTGTAGCTCCAAAACTAACAGTGATAGGAATGTAGTTTAAATAGATTTGGACGCAGTTGGTTTAAACGAATCCATTACACGATAGAAAAATTATTGTTCCATTTAAAAAATTATATCTTTGTGGTATAACTCTTTGGAAAATATTACAATAAACTATGTCATAGTTCCGCAGAAAGTGTAACATTTCTTGTGTTGACCTACCGCATTAAAATTTCCCGTCACCTATTATTTTATACGTTACAGAGGCAAACACACTTAGTGAAACACCCTGTATGTTCAAAAGCCGAATTATTTCTTCCTTTTCCCCCTTTATGTTGTGTCTTGTTCTGTATTGGTTATCACCTAACCTAAAAGAAACGCGCAACGCCTGCGCGCAGGCCAGTAGCGCAGTTTGATGAAACGTAGTGTCGTCGTGTAAACTATCGTTTAGACTGTGGTGATAGGTTGCTGGTAAGAGAATACCACAAGGGACGCGAGGACAAGGTCGGAGCCGTTGAGTGACACGTGTACCGGGTGCTCGGCTCGGCTCTCCCGCCAGCGCCAGTGTTAATTATGGCGTCATCGCGCAGTCACGCCCTCGTGTAGCAGGCTGCCGCGGCGCGCTCCGGTTGCTCAGCCACACAGCTGTACCGGGCAAGCTCTGCGCCAGGGCCGGACCTAGGACATTTGCCAAGGGGGGCAAGCTTAAATTTGCCGCCCCTTCTTTCACCCCCCCCCTCCCGTGACTGAATTAAGATCAAAGGAAAACAGAACAATTTTAATACATACAAAAATATTACAAGATTGTTCATCGTACAAAAATCAATTCAAAATTTCGCTTTTCGAGCTTTTTTTGCTGCAAAACTGTTTTTGATATCATCATAGTTTTGAGAAGCAGCTCGTTTGTGCTCTATGGATATTACACTCAGATTTGTTAAGCAGTCGTGCTCCTCAAGTGTATTTAATTAGTTTCAGCTTGCTGAAACTTCTTTCCCAGGCGAAACAGAAACTAGAATGGTAAGATATATTTTAACGCGGTAGTAAGGTTGGGATACCCCTCTACCAATTTATTTTTATAAATTAAACTTAATGTTGATGATGCAGTGGAATCTTGCAAGGCTCTGTCTACTGCCAACGCACATTGTCTGAAACTTTCAACTTCAAGTTCTTCCTCGCTGCCGGCCGCGGTGGCCGAGGAGACTGAGGCGCTCCAGTCACGGTCTGCACGGCCACTACGGTCGGGGGGTTCGAGTCCCCCCTCGGGCATGGATATTTGTGCCGTCCTTAGTCTTAAGTAGTTTGTAAGTTTAGGGACTGATGACCCCCTAGTTAAGTCCCATAGACTTTACAAACATTTGAACATTTTGATCTTCCTCGCTAAGATCTTCTGCCAGTTCCGCTGCTTTGACCTTCAAGTCCTCCCCTTCCATTTCTCGAATTTGCACACCACATAGAAAACTAACTTTTGCACCAATTTTCTCAAGTGCAGTAAACCTGGTACTAAGCTCTGTCAATTATTCCTTATTTTTTCTGTTAATGTTGGATACTACATCCTCACCAAGCTCATCGGCCATTTTCTTCTTTCTTCGAATCCTTTTTTCGGAGAATACCGTTGCAACCTCATCTTCTGCTAGCACTTTGGCCTCAGAAATAGCTTCAGAGGTACAAGAATCCCGGGAAGTTTTGAGAAAGCCCAAAAGTCCTTGAATGTTTCGAACAGCTTTATCAATTGTAAAGTATTAACTTCGCAGAAACTGATTAACATGAGCAATTTTTTTTTCATATTGCATACCAGAAACACGTTGAAGTAATGAATTTGAGTTTTCTCATATTTTTTAAAATAGAGCTTGTCTCTGATTTTGTTTCTGGTGTTGACAATTTACAAGTTTCAGTTTCTTCCAGGGCCTTCAAAACTTTATGAAAATGCTTGTAAACAGCTTTCAACCGCATCTACTCTTGCAGATCACTTGGTCTTGCTGAATGTCTACTGAATTTGCTCCTACTAAATTTAAAGAGTGAGCAGCCCATGGTACGAAATAGGCCAGTTCATTCTTCTGAAGTATTCTTGACTGGACCCATTTGTACTTTCCAGCCCTGTTTTCCCCATTGTCATAAGACTGCCCCCTGCAGTACTTAACGTTCAACCCATCTTGTTCCAATTTTTGCAGTATCTCTTGACTAAGGCCTTCTCCTGTTTTGTCTGAAATACTAAAAAAGTCAGTAAAACTTTCCACAACCTCTGAGTCATTCGACTTGGCATATCGAATTACTTATGTCATCTGCGCATTGTGGCTGATATCTGGAGTGCAGTCAAACATTAGTGAAAAGTATTTAGCAGCTAAAATATCTTTAATAATATCTTGTTTTATTTTATCAGCAATCAAGTCACGGTACTCATCTTGTATATTTTTGTAAAAATAGATAATCTGGCCTTTCTTGTGGCGTTCAATACTTACAAACTACTTAATAACTTAAGCTAATGGCCACACACCTATCAATGCCCGAGGGAGAACTCGAACCTCCGACGGCGCCGCAACCGTGCGCTCCGCAGCGAGGCGCCTTCGCTCGACCACTCCACCGTGGCGAACAGCAATTCACAGCTTCACTCCTTTGCTGAGAAACTCTTATTAATTTATTGATATGTGATATCAGTTCTTTTGGGAATGTCGGAAAGAACAGACATAATTTGATCCTGCAACCATTATAAATACACAAGGAGTTTACGACATTATCTGCTAGTGGGCATTGAAATAATTCAATGGAGAACTGAAAATTTGTGCCTAGCAGGGATTCGAACCCTGGTCCTCCTGCTTGGCAGGCAGTCGCGCTAGGGACACGGCGATCAGTGGGTCAGCGTGGACTATCTATGCACGCCTCCCATTAGACGCAAATTCTGAAATTAACACACTACAGACGTAGCGCCTTGCTTATTATCACTAGTACTAGCCGCATGCATGCGATTCCCGTAACAGGGAATACTGCACATCGCGCTGAAGAAAGCATCATCGGCCGCCATTGGCTGATTGTACCATATATGGCCGTAACAATTACGGGAATCTGCATCTGCAACTACATACTTTACAAAACCCATTTAAGTGCTAGGCAACGAGGCTTTCGAACCGCTTTCATGATACGCCTATTTCTCTACCGTTCCATTCTTTAATAGCGCGCGCGAAAAAGGGACACGTAAATCTTACCGTTATGGTCTGATTGCTCTTATTTCATTATGATCATCATATCTCCCTATGTAAGTGGTGCTGACAAAATGTGTGTGTATTCGAAGGAGAAATTGTTGAAAGAAATTTCGCAAACAGATCTCACCGCAACGAAAAATTTTCTTCAACGATTTACACCCCCCCCCCCCAACTCGTGCGCATAATTTCTGTGACACTCTCCTTTATCGCGATAATACAAAACGAGTTGATCTTCTCTGCAGTTTTCCTACATCCCTGTCAGTCCCCTTTGGAGGGGATCCCACAATTCGCAGAAATACTGCAAAATAGGACGCACACACGAATAATAAAAAAATTACGTTATCTGAAACGAAACAAATTTAATGTTTTTTTTTTTTTTTTTTTTTTCTCTTCTTCTTTTCTTTTGGTACAGCTTGTTTTTAAATTCCTGACCTAGTATTTTCGGTGTCTTTTTCGGAATGGAACACATTCTATTTTTACATGTTTTCCTACAAAAAAAAACGTTTGCTTAACCAATACGTAATTGGTGTTACACAAGAAACTGCGTAATTTTAACAGAAAATAAATTATACATAGATAACCGAGTTATTTCAAGGCGCAAGTACTTCCTCCTGTGACGGAAACCCCCTGGGGTGGCGACCCACAGATTTTTGGTGATATACATCTCAGTAAACTAGCTTACTATGCCTTCATTTTTTCACTGCTTTCATATGGGCCACGGTGGCGGTCTAAGGCGCCTCGCTGCGGAGCGCACGGTTGTTCGCCGTCGGAGGTTCGATTCCTCCCGGGGGTTAATTTACTTAGTTTAAGTAGTTTGTAAGCTACGAACTGATGACCGCGCAGTTTGGGCCGATAGATTTACAAACATTTGTACATTTTTTTTCATATGGGATCATATTCTGGGGCAATTCAACATTACTTTTTTACCCAATCATTGCACAAAAGCGTGTAATCAGAATAATAACTGTAGCCCACACAAGATCATCCTGCAGACATTTATTTAAGAATTTAGGGATCTTCACTGTAGCTTCACTCCTGAAATTTGATATTAAAAATCCGACCCATTTCAAAAGTAATACCAGTGTGCATAGATACAACACCAGGAGAGAGGGTGATATTCCTTATTCAAGGTTAAATATAAGTTTGGCTCAGAAAGGGATGAATTGTGCTGCCACAATTTCTGAATGGCGACTCATACACTTTAGATGAATTTTTAGATAAAGCTTAAAATAAGTAAATTAATTAATTAAAAAGAAAAAAGTAAAATTAAAAATTAAATGTAATAAAAAATTGAAGCGAAAATAAAAAAAATCCTTAAAATATTGACTGTCATGTATAGACACCATTTACTAAACTGACACGTTCCACATCATTACGAAATGTAGTATATATTATCTATGGAACAAGTATTAATCTAATCTAAGCTGATGGTGCGAATGGAGTGGTCTACTGCCTGTCGAATCTCTGGAATAGTTCTAAAGCGAATGCCACGAAGTGGTTCCTTCAACTTCTAAATCAAATCAAAGTCACAAGTTCGGGTAGTACGGTGTGTATGGTACAGTACATCCCAGTCCCATCGACCGAACAGAGCAGTCACAGTTTGCGCTGTATGCGCCCGCGCATTGTTGTGATGAATGGGTTACGCAGAAAGTGTTGTCGCTTCTTTCGTAAAGCTGGTCGCACGTGATGCTCCAAAAACTAACAGTAATAATGTGCACTGACGGTCTGCCGTGGAGGAACGTCATGCGTTAGGATAACACCATCACACACCTACAAGAGAATCACCATAACTTTCACCATAGTGGGGCTCTGACGCACTTTCGACTTTCGAGGCGACCCATAATTACGTCATTCGTTGGATTGGCGTTTCCGTTTTGGCTCGTAGGATGTGACCCATGTCTCATCCAGTGTTGCGATACGGCATTAGAAAGCCTCTCCTTCGCGGCCACAGCGCTCCAAGTGCGTCTGAGCAGCGACGACAATGCACCCATTTTTGCATTTCCTTCAGTTCAAGCGGAACTCGTCGTGATTGAATTTTTCGCATGCCCAGGCACATTCAATCGTGATCCAACTCCGTTGTTCCCGTTTCGAAAACATAGTAACACCGTTACACCGATCACCCACAAGTGACTGTTTCCCGATTGTGCGCACACCAGTGACATGAGATGTGCGACTCCATTTGCTCGGAGGTAATACAGGTATGTCAACAGCGTGTGCTCTCAGCGACAATAGCAGATTCCATTGCATAGTGTCTCCACAACAGTGTTGCCACTATTTAAGTACTAACTCTCGTATTTAACCCTTTAATTCCCGCCGGCCGCGGTGGCCGAGGGGACTGAGGCGCTTCAGTCACGGTCTGCACGGCCACAACGGTTGGGGGTTCGAATCCCCCCTCGGGCATAGATATTTGTGCCGTCCTCAGTCTTAGCTAGTTTGTAAATAGTTTGTAAGTTTAGGGACTGATGACCCCGTAGTTAAGTCCCATAAGCTATACAAACATTTGAAACATTTGAAACTTTAATTCCCAGTGTTGTTCCTGGGCAACAACGGATTAAAAGTTGTTTTATGCCGTATTTTGTTCATCAGTCCTTAAAGTTACATTTTTGTTTATGAACTGCTTGCCGGCCGCAGTGACCGAGCGGTCTGCGACGCGCCAGTCACAGTCTGCACGGGCGCTACGGTCGGGGATTCGTACCTCCCTCGGGCATGGATGTTTGTGTCGTCTTTAGTATGAGGTGGCTCATAAGTAGTTTGTAAGTTTATGGATTGTTGACTCCATAGTTAAGTCCCTTAAGCTTAAACATATGAACAGCATGCTTCTAGTACGACATTTTACCGCTTGGTACGGCGTGTAGCCACTTCTGAAACATTAATCTGTCCATCTTGGAGGTTGTGTTGCGTAGCAGTTTGTACTTGGCTGAGAGTGTGAGCGCGAATGTGGTTTATTTTCTTCGAGCAGTGAATCATCTTGTCTTTGGTGCTGTGGCGAAGATTATGCAAGCATTATTGATCTGGCAGTGTTTACTGTCAACAAAATAACGTCCAACTAATAAAATACCTCGATACAAACGTCTGTGTTGTGCATGAAGTATATGAGATAGTAAATCAATAGTTCGACCAAAAATTTTAAAACACACATTTTGATGTTTACTGCACTGTATTAATACAGAAAACACTGAATTTTAATTTTTCCAAAGCTGGTTTCATAATGTGGGACTGAAAGAGTTAAGGGCTTGTAGATTTGACTGATTTATAGTGTAAATGAAGTTTAACGGATTACTTTCAGTGCTCATATGCATGACACTATACTTTTCCACTATTTAGGGTCAACTGCCAATTCTCGCACTGATCCCACAATGCGGGTACATACCCCGAGTACTGTGTGATAATGGATACGGACAACATGTCAGTAATGTTTAAATATGTCCTCCTAACACGAGGCGTGCATGGGTACCCCGAGTGCCGCACTGATCGTTGTGTCAGCAGTAGTTAATGGTCAAGGGCGGCAGCACAGTAAGCAGGCGACCCTCGTTCGAGTCCCAGCTGCGCACAACTTTTAAACTTTCTCCATTGAATTATTTCAATGGCACTGGCAGTCAATGTAAATTTCTTGTGTACGCGTTTCTTCTATGCTGGATGACGTCATAAGCGCTACGACTCTCTCCGCTTCCCCTCCCTCGTACCGTTGGACCCTCGCCCTGGCTTCACAAGCCGTCACTCATTGTCTCAATAACGGTGAATGTTGCAGCCAGACTGATCAACTGCAGGCTCATGGCGGCCAGTGAATGGGAGACTCGTGTGCAGGTTAGGTATGGCGGTTATTGCTGAAACTACCGGTTTTCGGTTATACCGGTTCTTTTCATCTCCAGTTTAAACGCACTGTAAAAATTGCTTAAGATAACCGGTTTTCGGTTTATTGCTATTATTTCCAGTAGAGTTTGACCGAAACATAATTTGCAGCCGAAACGGAAAACCGTAATCGAATTTTCGGTTCTTCTAGTTTCGGTCTAAACTGAAACTTACAAAATTTAGTTAGAATTTAGGTAAATTTACGTTGTACGACAAATCACTAGTCTTTCCATATTTTGCAAGATTCCCTCCCAATACTACGTCTTTTTGAGTGTGTGTAAGCCTAGACACGAGTTCGTAGAATACAATATACGAAGAATACAGATTTAATGGCCTAGTATTTCCATCTGGCAGTTGCGAATATTGGGCCAACCACTCCGTAAGTTGGACTTGAGAGCCAGCGCATACGAATATCTCGTTATATACACAATATATATAAGTTACATCCAGTAAATGAACTTCAGTCAGTGCCGCAGAAGAATTTCAAAAAATAAAGTCACAGTTCCGACTAACAGTACGATTGTTTTAAGTGTAAATTTACGCAAATTGAATTAGGAAAGCTACGTACTACATGATCAAAGAATGTTCATATGGGTGTGAGTTCTTACGAGACCTAACTACTTAGGTCATCGGTCCATAGACTTGAAAACTACTAACTTACTCTAAGGAGAACATACACATTCATGACCGAGGGAGGAGGGAGGACTCGAACCTCCGCAGTCCGTAACGTGGAGCCTCAGACCACACGGCTTCGCGAGGCACCACATGATCAATGTTACCTAAACCCATATTGGTTATTAAAAAGCCCCTCGCTTTCAAGGAATCACATTAATAAAACTTGATAGCATAACAATGTGATAATACATTAAAAGTTACTATTCCAAGCTTATAGTACATCACTGACATAATAGGTATATGAATCGAATTTACCTTCTCTTCCAAGAATCATTTTGGATGCTTCCTCCTTAAATGACACAGCATGTTTGTAGTACCTCCACCAGTTTTCAGCTCTTTAAAGCAAATGGAGCATTGTACCTCACTGATACCGTACTTCGTGAAGTACTTCCACACTCGGGATGGTGCCATTTAAGACACAACCAATGTCTGGCGACGACAGCAAGGAACTGCCGCATGGCCAGACGGAGGCAAGTCAAGTCTCGTACACTGCCGGTGCACGCGCGTCGTCTAATAGGCCACGCCACACGGCAACAGGTGCATCGATGCCTCAATAGCTGCACCAGTTCTTAAGTTCTAATGCCACGCGTTTGTTGCGTGTTTTTGACTGCCGGGATTGTTCTTAAATTATCACTGATCGCTTTTCTTAGTTCAAACGTTTGTAGAGTCTATGGGACTTAACTACAGGGTCATCAGTCCCTAAACTTACAAACTACTTATGAACTACTTACAACTAAGGACGGCACAAATATCCATGCCCGATGGGGGATTCGAACCCCCGACCAGAGTGGTCGTGCAGACCGTGACGGGAGCGCCTCAGTCCCCTCGGCCACCGCGGCCGGCTTTTCTTAGTTACTGCGATGACCTAATATTGCACAGCAGTGGAAAATTTTAGGAATAGCCCTAAATATTAGGGTCTACTAGTTTTAATTTTTTTAAATTATTTACAAAAAACACATTTTGAACCACTACTACAGGAAGTAGTCGTACCGGTTTTTTTTGCCCGGTTCTTGGCAATAACTAAACAACCGATTACAACCGACAATTAAATACCGAAAAAACCGGTTATTCAAAATTAAAATACCGGTATCGGTTTTAACCGGTCAGTTTTTCCCATCCCTAGTCACAAATATATACAGACGGGAAACCTCCGTAAGGGCCCTGTCCCACGCTCAGGGGTGCGGGGCAGGGGGTGCTGAAGCAGTTCCGTAAGATGTCCCATGATGGCTCTGAGGTCATATGCAGCCCTTTAAAACTGGCCAGAGCAGGCAGCAGGTAGCGGCTGCCCCCACCACCACCTCCCCTCAAACGGCAGCAAGCCGGACACAGCCGTGGCCTCGTGGCAGGCGGCACGAGCTCTCCCATCAGCCTCCCCTCCACGCTACCCTCTGACGTGCGAGAGGCACCCTAAGCCAGCGATCCGCCTGACACCTGCTAGCATCTTACGGACACAGCCGTTGCCCAACACCTTCACTCTAGAAGGTGTTAAGTGGGCTCGTGGCAGGAGGAGTTCTTATATCCCAGGCAAAATTTTCTTTCCCTCCAATGAAATTAGCTGTTACATTAGCCAATGAACGACGACTTTGGAAAGTGACGTGAAAACGATATTCACTTGTTCCTTCCATGCCACAGACGCCATCTTGATTTGCCGTATATGTCACAGTTTTGGGTTTATAATTCGCAGTAAACAGTTTCAGGGCTACGGCGAATTGAAGATGAATTACAAAATCATCTGGATCAATTTATTATAACTAAATGTAATAAAAATCATATTAACCTTGAGAACCAAACATGTGGGAACTGTTATACAAATCATAAAGACCTAGTTGGCATTGGGTTGCTGTAGTGTAATGTGTAGTGTGCTGGATTGCCGTGGAAGAGGGGCTGTATTCAAATTTCTTCTAAACAAAAATATTTTTTTTTTAAATCTTATCGTTTGTAACACATTGTAGAAGTTATTTATCCACAACACTTTGTGGGATTTTTTATTCACATAACAGTATTATTTGCCACACAGCTACTGCGAACGGCTAAAAGCAAGGGGAAACTACAGCCGTTACTTTTCCCGAGGACATGCAGCTCTACTGTATGAACATATGATGATGGCATCCTCTCGGGTAAAATATTCCGGAGGTAAAATAGTCCCCCATTCGGATCTCCGGGCGGGGACTACCCAGGAGGATGTGATCATCAGGAAAGACAATACTGGCATTCTACGGGTCGGAGCGTGGAATGTTAGATCCCTTAATCGAGTAGGAAAATTAGAAAATTTAAAAAGGGAAATGGGTAGGTTGAAGTTAGATATAGTGGGGATTAGTGAAGTTCGGTGGCAGGATGAACAGGATTTCTGGTCAGGTGAGTACAGGATTATAAATACAAAATCAGTTGGGGGTATCACAGGAGTAGGACTGATAATGAATAAGAAAATAGGAATGCGGGTAAACTACTATGAGCAGCACAGTGATCGCATTATCATTGTCAAGATAGATACGAAGCCAACACCGACAACAGTAGTACAGATTTATATGCCAACTAGCTCTGCCGACGATGAGGAGATCGAAGAAATATATGAGGAGCTAAAGGAAATTATTCAGACAGTTAAGGGAGAGGAAAACTTAATTGTGATGGGAGACTGGAATTCGGTAGTAGGAAAAGGAAGAGAAGGAAAAATAATAGGTGAATATGGACTGGGCAGGAGGAATGAAAGAGGAAGTCGCCTGGTAGAATTTTGCACGGAACATGATTTAATCGTAACAAACACGTGGTTTAAGAATCACAAAAGAAGGTTGTATACGTGGAAGAGACCAGGAGACACCGGAAGGTATCAGATAGATTTTATAATGGTACGACATAGGTACCGGAACCAGGTTATAAACTGCAGGACATACCCAGGGGCAGATATAGACTCTGACCATAACTTGTTAGTCATGAACTGTAGGCTGAAGCTGAAAAAACTGCAGAAAGGTAGGAAAATAAGGAGATGGGACTTAGATAGATTGAAGGAAAGTGAAGTTCTGGAGAATTTCAGAGGGAGATTTAGGCAACAATTGACAGAAACAGGGGGAAATAAAACAGTAGAAGAGGAATGGGTAGCATTGAGAGATGAAATAATGAAGGCAGCGGAGGACAAAATAGGTAGAAAGGCAAGACCTACAAAAAATCCATGGATATCACAGGAAATACTACAGTTAATTGATGAAAGGAGAAAATATAAAAATGCAGTAAATGAAACAGGCAAAATGGAGTACAGACGACTAAAAAATGAGATTGACAGGAAGTGCAAAACGGCTAAGCAGGATTGGCTAGAAGCCAAATGTAAATCTGTAGAAGAATGTATAGCAAGGGGAAAAGTAGATACCGCCTACAGGAAAATAAAAGAAACATTTGGAGATAAGAAAAACAGCTCTACGAATATCAAGAACTCAGATGGGAAACCAGTTCTCAGCAATGAAGGGAAAGCTGAAAGGTGGAAAGAGTACATAGAGCAGCTCTACAAAGGAAATGAACTTAGAGACGATGTTGTAGGAACGGAAGAGGAAGTCGATCAAGATGAAATAGGAGATACTATACTGAGAGATGAATTTGACAGAGCCTTGAAAGACCTAGGTCGGAACAAGGCCCCAGGAGTAGATGACATACCCTCAGAGCTACTAAAGTATCTGGGAGAGCCAGCCATGACAAGACTATTTGAACTGGTGTGTAGGATGTATGAGACCGGCGAAATGCCCTCAGACTTTAAGAAAAATGTAATAATCCCCATTCCAAAGAAATCAGGCGCAGACAGGTGTGAAAATTACAGAACCATCAGTTTGATAAGTCATGGTTGCAAAATTTTAACACGAATTATCTACAGGAGAATGGAAAAGCTGGTAGAAGCTGATCTCGGGGAAGATCAGTTTGGATTCAGGAGGAACATAGGTACCCGGGAGGCAATACTCACATTGCGTCTTATCTTAGAAGATAGATTAAGAAAAGGCAAACCTACATTTTTAGCTTTTGTAGATTTGGAGAAAGCATTTGACAATGTTGACTGGAATACACTCTTTCAAATTCTGAAGTCAGCAGGGATAAAATACAGGGAAAGGAGAGTTATTTACAACTTGTACAAAAGCCAGACCGCAGTTATTAGACTCGAAGGACATGAAAGGGAAGCATCTGTTGGGAAGGGAGTAAGACAGGGTTGTAGCCTTTCTCCAATGTTATTCAATTTGTACATCGAGCAGGCGGTGAAGGAAAGCAAGGAAAAATTTGGAATAGGGATTAAAGTTCAGGGGGAAGAAATAAAAACATTGCGTTTTGCTGATGACATTGTAATTCTGTCAGAGACAGCAAAGGACCTGGAAGAGCAGTTGAACGGAATGGACAGCGTGTTGAAGAGAGCGTATAAAATGAACATTAACAAGAGCAAAACAAAAATAATGGAATGCGGTCTTAGAAAATCAGGCGATGCGGAAGGAATTAGATTAGGTAACGAAACAATGAAGGAGGTAGATGAGTTTTGTTACTTGGGTAGTAAAATAACATGCGATGGTCGCAGTACAGAGGACATAAAATGCAGAATGGCAATGGGAAGAAAAGCATTTTTGAAAAAGAGAAATTTGCTAACATCGAATATTAATCTAAGGGTAAGGAAGTCTTTTCTGAAGGCATTTGTGTGGAGTGTTGCCTTGTACGGGAGTGAAACATGGACGATAAGCAGTGCGGACAGGAAGAGAATAGAGGCTTTTGAAATGTGGTGCTACAGAAGAATGCTGAAGATTAGGTGGGTAGATCGCATAACTAATGAAGAGGTACTAAACAGAATTGGTGAGAAAAGGAATTTTTGGCATACCCTGACTAAAAGAAGGGATCGCTTGGTAGGACACATTCTTAGACATCGGGGAATCGTAAATTTAGCATTGGAGGGAAGTGTGTGGGGTAAAAATCGCAGAGGGAGACCAAGAGACGCGTATAGTAAGCAGATTCAAGTGGATGTGGGTTGCCGTTCTTATGAGGAGATGAAAAGGCTTGCTCAGGATAGAGTAGGGTGGAGAGCTGCATCAAACCAGTCTCCGGACTGAAGACCATAACAACAACAACAGTATTATGTTATTCAGTAATCTTATGTGCTGTCTTCAGGAGTTAGTAAAATCGATTTGGTGACATGTGTGACTGAACAACGGAGAATGAAATTACTGCTGCCAGTGCTACGATCAGCAATGACATTTGTGTTCTTCATTCTCACAAATATTTGACTTTGTTCCAAATATGTTACAGTTTTCGAGAATATTGTTGGAGACAAAACTATGCGAACGTTTAAATTGCTGCTACAGTAAGTGAAATGAGCATAAATGACATTTAGGTCTACACTAATCGCTATTCAGAAAGATTTGGCTATTTATTTCCGAATATCTCGTGATTTCCGAGGGTATGGAAAGGCTGATATTTCTGGTTTTTCCCCAATATTTTGCTGCTTGGTTTCGAATATATCGCGATTTCCGAGAGTGTTCTTAGCCTGATATTCTTTACTTGTCACCAATATTTGGTAGTTTGTTTCTGAATATATCACGATTACAGTGTGTGAGGTTAACTAAGATCCTATCATGATAAATTTAATTTCTGTTTCAAGTGTTTACAAAATGCTCAGAACAACATCGTCTGCTGACATCTCTACATCCGTACTGCATGAACGTTTTAGATCTTTGCCTAATGCCAACAGGTTGTATCTCTGGGAAAGATTTTTTTCGCTTGGGATATAAGCGCACATCGTGGCAGGAGGCACGAGCTCTCCCCTCAGCCTCCCCTCTACACTACCCTCTGATGTGCGAGAGGCACCCTCAGAAGCGCCTCTAGTGCGGTCTACAGGTACTAAGCCGGGGATCCGCGCGACATCTGCTAGCATCTTACGGAACTACGATGACAGCGTAGGGCAGTGGTTTAGGGGGTGGGGGGGCTGCTAGTCTGTATACGTTACTCTGTGCCCTAGTGCAGGTGAGCCGGTGACCGCGACCAGCGCGTGTGACCCTTGTGACCCCGTCGCGGCGAGAGGGAGACAGCTGATCGATTGCAGCGCCGCCTCGGCCGCGGCGCCGGCTGCAAATAGCCGGCAGCGCCGACAGAGGGCGTGGCCGCCTAGCCGGCAGCCCGGCGCCGACCACACACCACACACACATGAGGGCCTGCCGACGCCAACCGCGCCGTCTCGCTACACGACATACTCTCACCCAGTGGCGTAACTACGACTTGGCTTTGGGGGGGGGGGGGGATAGATCTGCTTGCCGAGCAAAATTTTAGTCAGTTTCCACACAGACTACCATCAGGGCCGGCGCAAGCCCAAGTGCCTCCCCGTGCGAGCTGCTAAATTGCCGCACCCCCCTCTCCCCGTTTTTTTTCTTTTCTTTTTCTTTTTTTTTTACGATACGTTTGTGAAATTTTATTTAAACAAATATACAAATCTGTAGAAAAAGTCAGCAATCAATGGCAATTTTTGGTTTTACTACCTAGGTTTCGGCTACTAAGTGGCCAGTTTTAAAGCTTTTAACATGTGCTTACATCTAAACCGTCATGTTGGCAGTTACGTTCAGCACGACGGTATAGATGTGTGGCCAGTTTCAAAGCTTTTAACATGTGCTTACATCTAAACCGTCATGTTGGTAGTTACGTTCAGCACGACGGTATAGATGTAAACATAGCTCAAATCATTGAGAATAGCCACACTGTGCCAGAAAGCTATGAAGATATGGAAAATAAAAACAGTTGAAACGGCCAAAGAGTGGGGCGGAAGACAATGGACAGAGGAAGAATAAGGAGATGGAGTAACACAATAAGGCAATAAATACATACTCGAGAATCGACGGGTACTTATGCTAGTCGAAATATATTCATTCCAAAGAACTGACACTCGCCATCTGTGGTAATTTGCATGTGTTAGTTCTGTCGTGTCTGATTATGGAATAAGAGGTAACAAATTAGTCATCGCCGTATCACGTCACTTTTCTACGCTTTATTTTCGTTCTAGCTACTAGGGTGACGCGTGCTTATTTGCCAATTTTTAAGTAACATCGTAAGAAAAACAAATTTTCCTATTCTTCATTCTTGAAGGAGAAAAATTTTAACATATGAGTAACATACATGCGCAATAATAATTGTAGGTTATATGAAAAGCACTTATCTGTTACATCCCAAGTTGCAAGAAATTCGGACGCACCAATTCTTCTGTTCTTACGAAAAGCAATGAAAGTGCTTCTGACCAATCTTGGCTCACACGGCCAACTATCAAAACGATTTCTGTAGTTTTTATTGTAGAGAACGCAACAATACTTATTGTCTGGAAAGGCGAAGCGGTGACGCGGCATTGCCACCAGGAACTAGGTCACGTGATGCGGTACAGCGAGGCTACGGTTAAACTAGCGCCCAAGAAGAAGTAAGAAGTATGTGACCGATGATATGGATAAATGTATTATCGGCAGCAATTTTATAGCATTACGAACAATAGAGAGAAATACGAACTTTGAGAAAACTGCACAACTTTTGTCAAACAGAAATGAGCTTCAAAGCTAGCAAGGAAACCCTTAGAAGCAATGTTCTGTCTATGGATTTTCGTTGTATAAGGTGTCAAAATTAACGTTTTGTTTCGTGCGGACGAAAAGGCATTGTTGCTAAAAGACCATATTTTCTCGGGTTTTCATTACAATCAAAGCGACCAGTAGTTTACTTAGACGAAACATGGATTCACAGGCATTATACAGTAAATAAATGTTGGCAAAGTGATAGTGTGCGAGTAGTATTGTCACACAAAAGTTCTGGTCAGAGTGTAATTGTGTTCATGCAGGCGGAGACAGGTGTTTCAGGGCTCAAAAACCAAAACGTCCGACTGTCATTCAGAAACGGATAGCAAACATTTTCAAAAATACGTCGAAACCCAACTTATGCCAGGCTTACTGTCAATGTCTTTTTCCCTTGTAATTATTCACAGCGTATTTACCCATTCGGAATACTTCTAGCCATTGTAGGTGTTGAACATGTTTGACTGTAGTAATGTTCAACAATTTTTTTTCATAGCGCGGGAAGAATAAAACACTCAACTGCCATTGAAGGGCTTTACAAAATTGCTTCAGGCTTAACATGCAACCGCAGTATCGAACATTGCATTCGAATTTCCAAATTAGATTTCGTCTTCTGCCAAATTGTTGTTGTTGTGGTCTTCAGTCCGGAGACTGGTTTGATGCAGCTCTCCACAATACCCTATCCTGAGCAAGCCTCTTCATCTCCACATAAGAACGGCAACCTACATCTGTCTGAATCTGCTTCCTGTATCCATCTCTTGGTCTTCCTCTGCGATTTTTACCCCACACACTTCCCTGCCAAATTAGTTGTGAGTAAAAGGCAGGGCGCATAACAGGAGAATAAGAATACTGGCAGTGGCGTGTACGCCAGACTGCTTCACCCCTCTGTTCCACCGGCGTAAACGGCGCTGCCACAGTGGCGAGGAAGAAATTAGTCCTCCCTCCCGTTGTTCAACAGGGGCGGCCGGCAGGGAGTCGAGACGCCATGTCACAGTTCCCGTAGCCGCTCCCTCCGAGGTTTGGTTTCGAATCCCCTCTTTGGAAGGAATGTTGAGTTCGTCCTACAGAAAAAGAGGAGGGGGTCGGCAGATTTGCCGCCCCTCGGAAAGTGCCGCCCCGTGCGGCCGCACGTTTCGCAAGTGCCTTGCGCCGGCCCTGCTACCATCTACCACTCCCGTTGAAGAAACTCATTCACTCTCATCCAATGAAAGCTTATGGTAAAACACCTTAAGTTTCCAATCTTTACCTTTACCAGATTGCTGTTATACGATTTTTTTTTTTTTTGGAGGGGGGGGGGGTGTTCTATCCCCCTCATCCCCCCCCCTCCATAGTTACGCCACTGCTGTCACCCGACCACTTCCACTGAAGGCCATCTCAACTTCGCTATCACTTACAATGACAAACATTTACACTGATTTCCAGTATTTTTATGTAGGCACTAGCTTAATTCCCGCTGCTTCGCACGCGTCGACTGGATGGTTTGCATTGATTATTTCTACTTCTAAATATACATTTCTATAGATTTAGCTTTAAAAATGCTTTCCTAATCAAGTATTTTGATACAACTTGCCACCCGCTATTGCACCGGTGACACCCCGAAAGATATTATTTTTTATTTAATTAATTTATTTAAAAAAATTCTAACCATGGTTCCAAATCGACATTTCGCATTTCTGGCATCAAAATAGTCTTAGTAACACCCCTCAAAGATTTTTCCCTTACTTCACCCTCTTAATGGATGAATTTCCAAAAATACAGAAGTTTTTTTGAAATTCCAATCAAAAATCCAAATCCGACGTTTTGTATTTCTTGCTTCAAACTTGTCTTAATAGCAAAGTATTTTAAAAAAAACGTTCATACCGTATTTCACCCCTTTATGGACGGGAATATCGAAAAATCGCTGATGCCGCCCCCCCCCCCCCCCCGTACGTCGATTTCCTCCCTCTCCCCGTATGTCCTCTTACAAATCTGTGTTAGGTTAAAACATGACTACGAAAGCTCTCGACCGAATACTTTGAAATTTTGACGACAGTTTTTAGCACAGAGAGTGGCCTAGACTTTAAAATCCAGTTGCTAATCCAAGAGCTAGACCATTTCACAAGGAAATGTTTCCTAAACCACAACAAATATTGAATAAGTCCACATGCCGAAACTGAGGCGTGGGGCTGGTCTAAATGGTTAATAGAAACCATTAAAAATACACGGAAACATTATCTGTGACACAAACCTATGCTTACAAAGATATCATTTTTAAATGGAAACCTGTTATTTTTATCACATCTGAAAATAGAAAAAATCTTTAACAATACGGTTAGTTCATTGTAAAGTGTTAATTACATCCAAATTGACTCTTGAAGACCCAAACGTTCAGACGCTTGTTGTAACAAACAGGATCCATGATCAGCGATCAGCATCTGTAGGTGTATGTTTACGAAGATTACAATGTTTACGAGTTTGTCTGTAATGCAATATTTTGGTTTGTTCTAGCTGTCTCAGTGTCTGCATGTAGCGCTTGATGTTATTCTTAATTACTCTTTGAACTCAAAATAAATGTACACTATGTTATCAGACATCTGTAACAACAACAGAAGTATGCACAGTGATAATATAAGAAGTTAAATGACTTTAAGCTGGTAGGAAGTACAACAGCGTGTAGAATGTTGTAAGAATTGTGAAAATTTTTTATTCTGTCTCTGAAAAGGCAGAGATGATACTCATCTGTGGCGAGTAGAAAAATGCAGCTGGGGCCTGCAGATTGTATGCAGAACGGTACCCAGACAGTGATCATTCACCGCGCCGCATATTTGAAAAAATATATAAACAGTTGTATGCAACTGGTATAGTTGTAGCACGCAAACGGGTCCGTAACAAACCCATCACAGGAGAAACAGGTGCCATTGGCGTTGGTGTGTTAGCTGCCGTTGCCGTGCACCTGCACATGAGATCACTACTAGAAGCAGTGAAATGAGTCAAGGTAGTGTAATGCGTATAGCTCATGCACACGACTAACTTATGACGAGTTACTCAAGTGTCAACTTTAGGTTGCAATAACTCTGGATGTAATTAACATATTAAATGTAACAAACGGAATTGATTTTGTTTTCCTACTAGTGTTAGGTGACTCGCCCGTTATATATTTTGCAGAAGTCAAATTTATTTAATCCTTTCACGTAAACAGACAGAAAGAAAAAGTACCTATCACAGCACAGCAAAAGGCGAATATGTCCTGGTCAAAGGTGTACAGGAGAACTAGCTTCTAAGTTCCTCTGGCAGCTTCAAAACCTTTTTAATCAAATAATCTTGACATAACCGCGAATATGTAAAGTAACTTTTTATAACGTCATGTATTTGGAATAATATAACAAATGGAATAACAGCAACAAGATAGTATTTCTCATGTCGTCCAATGTGGTTCTACCTGGCACACTCCCACTCAGGGATACCAGCTATTTCACATACATTCCCCTTGCCATCTCTCTGCGCTGGGGACTTAGGATTAACTCGTAATAAGACACGAACACATTAAGAATTTTTATTCAACACGTTGGCTGCCGTGCGGCCGCCGGCGACCACAGCGGGGGGCTCTGGCGCGACTCTGACGTCATCGCGGCAGCCAACGCGTTAAATTAATTTGAAACTGCCGAATAATCCGAGAAGCTAGATCTCCTCTTTCTCATCTATGTCTTTGGCCATGTAATATTCGCCATTTACCATGCTGTGACAGGAACACTTTTCATTCATGTGTCCAACTTATATTCTATCACAGTTGATTAGCTGACGTAACCGATAGCAGTCGTGAACCAGGTCTTCAAAATTTATGTATCATCAATAACTGTAAATTTCTGGACGAAAAATTAAATGCACGCCGTTTTTACTATTATTTTACTGTGCTTTACTTAAAAGCTTTCGGCAATTGGCGTATAAATAACGAAAGGCTAAACGGAAATAGCCACGAATTCTAAGACGTCTTCCTGCGGAGTGCGCATCCGTTCACCATCGGAAGTTCGAGTCCTCCCTCGGACATGTGTCTGGCCTTAGAGCACATGGCTGTTCCCTCGCGGCCGCACTGTTATGTACAAATAACTGGTGCTTACTGCATGCTGAGAACATTCACTTTAGAGGAGAGACCTGTATTATGCTACGGATTTCTGCCTAATTAGAAAAATTTTCAAGATGTGGGAACAAAGACACACACAAACTAAAAAAGAACAAGGAGTATAGTAATCTGTGCAATGTGCAGTAAAGAATACCGCACTAAAAGAAGACATAAAAAATCCTCAGAACATAGAGTAGCCTAAAGTACTTTTAATGATAGGAAGCCAGAAGGACAAGGAAGGAAATGAATGTCTGGCAGCATCAGAGCATTGAAATAAATCAATGGCGACAAGTGAAAATTTGAACCGGGACGGGATTCAAACCCGAGTCTCCAGATTTGGACCAGTGGTCGCTTTAAACACATCTTTCTTTCTTCATCGGGTAGACCGGTTTCTGGCAGACATGGGATAGTGTTCGGTCGTTCTTGATCTATGAAATCTTGCTACGGTTTTTTTATTATTATTTTTTTATTTTCATTATTGAGGGCTGCTAGTGCTCTGACCGAACACCACTAGATTGTCTTATCCTTGATGGATGTGTTTGAACTCCGTGACTGTTCCTAATACAGGGTTGGGAATGAAGACCGCTACCAGGCACATTAAACATAATGTATTTTTATTTATGACACGACTCGTTTCGGTCTTGTGCCCATATTCAGATGCTTAAACATTCAGAATTTTGCATGGGTAGTATGTTGGAGTTCAATTTAATGCAAATCACGATTGTCCATGTGATGCACTTTTTACACACTCTTTTCAACACACTTTCCTTTGCCAATCTCCTTACTTTTATTGCTATTCTTCTTTCCATTTTTTGAGTAGAATTTATCACCATCACTGCACAGAAATGTGAACTCTCACCATACACTTTGTTTACATTTGTACAAAATAGAAAGCCGGAATACAAAGAAGTAAGGAGGTTAAGAAAGTAGGTTCACAAAAGTGTGTAAAAAGTGCGTCACATGGGCAATCGCGATTTGGATACAAAATTAAATTGAACTCCACCAACATACTACACATATAAAATTCTGAATGTTTAAGCACCTGAAGATGGGCGCAAACCCGAAACCGATCGTGTCATAAATAAATAACTATAAATGTGAATGTCTGTTCGGTGTACGTTTATCACGTCTGGACCACAAGACATAAAAGACTAAAAATTTGTACAGTAACTAATGTCTACCCGGGGAAGGCTTTAGGAACGGTTTTATGGCGATCGGATAGCTATATGTGAATGTCTGTCCGGTGTAAGCTTATCACGTCCGAACGACAAGACGCACAGACTTAAATATTTGTACAGTTACTAATTTATACCTGTGGAAGGTTTTAGGCACGGTTTTTTTAGCGATCTGATAGATATTTGGTAATTTGAAGAATATAACGCGAAGTGCGGAACAATAATTACTCTTTGAAAATTATATTTACTCTTTGAAAATGGTTTTATTGGTTGCATTGTTGTTTGAGGGTTGATAATGATAAAAGGGTGGAGTATATTGACATGGAAAGTTATCTGTGTATATAAAATTCTACGTGTGTGTGTGTGTTAATATTTCGCTCGGCAGCGAAAAGTACAGAACGCAAACTAATGGTCTGTGTGTAATAGTTGTCTGAAGTCTTCCGTTGTTCACCATAGCAATTCCATGCCGATAGCTATAAGGGGATGGAAGATACGGTGGTTGAAAGTCGTCAAATTATAAAAAAATTCGGACTGAACGCCAGCGATAACTTTTGCGACTCTATAACAAGGAGGTTACATACAGCCTAACGTGATGCCACGGACCATATCTTTGGTCTATGCGTGCTGCAATGTCTTGAACTCTTTCTATGTAAGGATAAGCATACGAATAAGGATATATAAGAATGAATAAATAAAGCAGTAAAAAAGGAAATTTCTTTTTATACATCCCTTTAAAAAATCGATTTGACGTTTCGCGCATTACATCAAGTGATCGATCTGTGATATTACAATAATTATTGTTGAATTTCGTGATTGGATTCTTCGAAACGAGTGCATTTTTACGTGTGATTTGATCTACACTACTTACTTTCCTGATAATGTTGATTAAAAATGTTTGTTTCTAAAGAAGGTATTGTAGTTCATTTCATCCATCAAAACCAAAACCTCATAGCATACTACTGAAAGATAGATAAGCTATCATAATCACCCAACACGCGAGCGGAGCCGCGGGATTAAACTAGTAAATAAATAGTACGATCTTTAATGTGACTGTTTGCGATTTTTCTCAACCCTAAACCACTAGGTTACCCGAAGCGCACATCTCGTCCGCAAATCTCTCACAATCGAAGGAACGTCCCTATCGTCCATGTCTTCCATCCTCTTACGTTCGCTATCCTTATTTCAGCACGAGGTCGAACATAATGCGCCTGAAGTAGTTGACGATCTGCTTTCCGAAGGAATCTTGTATCTGGCAACTGCAAGATTAACGTCCTGTGTAGCGATCGTTAGTGTCTGGGCGTCTTGAGGTGACATTTCCCGCAGGTGGCGGTGTGGGGCGACGGAAATAGGCGAGACGACGCGCTCTGACTGCCGTCTGGCCCCGACGTGAATGGCGCTCGTTTCCAGGTACCGGCCACAGCAGCGGCTAAACACTACCACCGACTCCTGCATCCGTGCCGTTGCTTTCCTGTCAGTCTTATGCGTCGGATTCGTTCTATTAAATGTTATTGGTACACCCGTTGTGTTTATTTAGATTCGAGCTATCGAAAATATCCAAATCAAATGTTAAAATGTTTGTATAGCTTATGGGACTTAACTACGGGGTCAGCAGGGATTCGAACCCCCGACCGTAGTGGCCGTGCAGACCGGGACTGGAACGCCTCAGTCCCCTCGGCCACCGCGGCCGGCGAAAATATCCACGACCATCATTATTATGATGCGGAAAAATTAGGACTACAAATATAATTCGAAAAAAAAACCGGAATATATGACATGCAACGAACAAGTACCAAAGTTTTTAAACAAGACATACCGACAAAAACTGGTTTCTTAATTTACACTCTTGGGGGAAATCATACAAGGAAATTGAAGAAAGCTGCAAACAAAAAATAGCCTGCAAAAAAATGGTACCTGCATTCAGATTGACACAAAATATTTGTAAGTAAAAAGTCCCTTTCTAAATGTCGTATACAGAACTGTTGACCAATGACTCACCTCCTAAAACTGCGAACAACCCCCCCCTCTCCTAACATCCGAGATATTAAGTCCTGGATTCGGAAGATAAATTTTGTATATAAATATTGGTGCCGGCCGGCCGCGGTGGCCGAGGGGACTGAGGCGCTCCAGTCACGGTCTGCACGACCACTACGGTCGGGGGTTCGAATCCCCCCCTCGGGCATGCATATTTGTGCCGTCCTTAGTCTTAGCTAGTTCATAAGTAGTTTGTAAGCTTAGGGACTGATGACCCCGTAGTTAAGTCCCATAAGTTCTTAAACATTTGAACATTTTCATTGGTGCCAAATAGGAGGAACAAAGTTAGAACAGGTAGACATTTTCAAGTACCTGGGATGTATTTTCTCACAGGATGGCAACATAGCGAAAGAACTGGAATCGAGGTGCAGCAAAGCTAATGCAATGAGTGCTCAGCTAAGATCTACTCTCTTCTGCAAGAAGGAAGTAAGTACCAAGACTAAGTTAGCAGTGCACCGTTCTATCTTTCGACCAACTTTGTTCTATGGGTGTGAAAGTTGGATGGATATAGGTTACCTTATTCATAAGGTAGAGGTTACAGTTATGAAAGTAGCAAAGATGGTTGCAGGTACTAATAGATGGGAACAATGGCAGGAGGGTGTCCATAATAAGGAAATCAAAGAAAAGCTGGGAATGAACACCATAGATGAAGCAGTTAAAGCAAACAGGCTGAGATGGTGGGGTCATGTCACACGAATGGGAGAAGCAAGGTTACGTAAGAGACTCATGAGCTTGTCAGTGGAGGGTAAGAGGAGTCGAGGTAGACCAAGAAGAAAGTACTTAGATTCGGTGCAGAATGATTTTGAAGTAAAAGGCATAACATCAGACGAGGCATCAATGTTAGCATTGAATAGGGGACCATGGAGGAATTTTATTAGAGGTACTATGCTCCAGACTGAACGCTGAAAGGCATAATCAGTTTCTGATGATGATGATGATGATGATGATGATAAACATTGGTTTATTATTTTTATTTTACCTTTTGTAAACTGTTTTATAAAGCCGCCCGCCTCCAGGCTGCTAAAAGTACTGATTTTTCATCCCCCCCCCCTCTCCCCAGGAATTTCAATGACGCAGTTTGCGTCATGTCCTCTCCCCCCGCCCCTCCCCTCCATCCCACCGTCTGTCGACCACTCTGCTAATCAGTTCCAGATCTATCATTGGAGCATTTAAACACATTAGTTGCTTCGGAAGAAACTTGGGATGCACACTCAATTTGACTTTTTGTCCAACATTTTTATCATTCTAGAAAAATATCTACGATTATAATTAAGATACAGAGTTTATTTTGGTGATCTAAGAAAACTCAGAGGATCAAGGTCTTAGTTATTTTCCCCCCAGGGGGCTCACGGCTCTTTCATGAGTACGTGAGTGGCGAGCACGGGGCCCTGAGCTAATGCAGTCTTCCTTTCTTTACTTCCCAGACTGCATTCCCTTTCCCCCTCCCCTCCTTTCCTATCCTCACTCCTTCCCCTCCTACCGGTGGACTGATAACCTCAGTAGTTTAGTCCTCCTGTTCCAACCAAACAACCCAACCCAACCCTCTTATTTTCACTTTAGGTCACTGACCACTAACGGTGGTTATTATTAGAAAAGTAGCTAACTTTCAAAGCTGAGGCGCCCTGCTAGTTGCGCGCGGCTGTTCCACGTCGAAGTTTCGAGCCCTCCTTCGGACACACACACAAACACACACACACACACACACACACACACACACAGACACTCACTCCTACTCTCTCTCTCTCTCTCTCTCTCTCTCTCTCTCTCTCTCTCTCTCTCTCTCTCTCTCTCTCTCTCTCTCTGTGTGTGTGTGTGTGTGTGTGTGTGTGTGTGTGTGTGTATTTTGTTAAGATAAGTTGGTTTAAGTAGTTTGTAAGTTTAGGGACCGATGACCACTGCAGTTAGGTCCAATAACTTCACAAACATTTGAATCACACAGTTGTACATTGATGTGATTACCTCTCACTACGACTAGAAATTACATAGAATTCTTTGTGCACACTATCTACAATCTCAATGTCATTTCTGAATCTTAAAAACATTTTAAGTGTCTATCACAGACTGTCTATTGCTTAAAATACAGTTTATTGATTAATTTTTACTTCACAGTCCAGTTTTGATTCGTGCTTTTTTTCAAAAGTTGTTTCAAATGCTGCAGCTGTTCTAAAATATTTATAGTTGGACTAATTTTGTCTCTTATGCTGGAAGGTGTTGTATTAATAAAACATTGGCGTATGAAAATTTGTGACGGGGCTGGGTTAGAAGCAGGAGAGTCGGGTTCGAATCCCGGAACCGGCACAAATTTCCATATGTCGTTGTATGGTTACAACACATACCAGTATCTAAGACAAAAATACCCCGACTATATGTAACAGTAGTCTCATCGGTGCAATTTGTGTGATGTTTGAAATCTGTTGAGTACGTAAAAAAATCTGCGGGTATTGTCTAGGATATAATATAGAACGCACCGTATGCAACATGTGATATTCACAATTATGCATGCAAATTTTCGACGTGCGTTTGACCACATCGTTATAGCTCAGCATTCGACATATGCACAATTAACGGCAGGCTTTTGAAACATAATTATTGGGTAAATATGAAAGACTATCGTATCATAAGGCAGGTCTCGAGAAATTTGCAAGGATAGTTAGGTCTGTTACGAGCAGTTTAAACGAACGAAGACTTTATTTTAACGACTTGTGTCATTGACCAAAGTTAGCTTGACAATGTTTATACCAGACCAATTCGGAAAAATAAGTTTCTTTTTTCCCCTTCAGATAATACTTAGTTAAATTTCAATGGCGAGTAAACCCTTTCAGTTATTTTTCTACGTAATTTCCACACACATTCAAATATTTGTCGTACACTACTTCGAAGTCCAAATGAAATGTTCAAATGTTTGTAGAGCTTTTGGGACTTAACTACGGGGTCATCAGTCCCTAGACTTACAAACTTCTTATGAACTAGCTTATACTAAAGACAGCACAAACATCCATGCCCGAGAGGGGATTCGAACCCCCGACGGGGAACGGCCTCGCGCATCTTAGCATAGCTTCTCAATGCGCTCGGCAGGCTCCGCCGCGGCCAATTCGAAGGCCCTTCTACGTCAAACTCCCATCTGTGAGTGGAGCTACCTATTGACGCTCTTCGTGCTCTAAAAGTTCCGAAATGATGAAACGGAAATTTTCTCCCAACTTCATCCACTTTAGCTAGTTCGTCATACATAAAAGATGGTCGACGTCTTCGTTCTTTGTTCTGGACGTTAGTACCTCCGTCTCTAAGAGGACGACACCAGCGTTGAACAACACCCTCACTCAGCCGCGCGGGGGTAGCCGAGCGGTCTGGAGCGCCACGTTGCGGATCGCGCAGCCTCCCGCGTCGGACGTTGGAATCCTCCCTCGGGCATGGATGTTTGTGTTGCCTTTAGTGGAAGTTAGTTCGTAAGTAGTTTGTAAGTTTAGGAACTGGCGACCCGGCAGTTAAATCCCATAAACTTTACAAACATTTGAACACTCTCTCAATTTTCCCGTACACATCAATAATCTTACAATGAACTACTGGCGTTGTCATTTGTTTTGCCTACAGAACTCTTACTACTTTATGTAACTCACACTTGGCGGGATCCTCTATTACTACAAACATTCCAAATTAAACACCTGTATTCTCGAGAGAAATGACAATACTGCCTCACCAAAGAACACACAAGCGGGAAAAAAAATTCTGCATATCTGCGTACCGTCGTCGTTGACGCAGATTTTAGATCGTTATTGTGAATGGAAATATGGAAGGCGAAAACCGTATGACAAAAAACGTGGTTTAAGATTTTCATTCTTAAATACGAAATTTTAGTACTTCACTGCGACGGAAGTATTCACCCATATAATATTACTTAAGGTATAACATTTGTGACACACAGGTTAACAAGTGGATGGAAGTTCCTAACAGCTGTGCCATAGTCTTAAGCCCAGTGCTGGGAAATGACTGCAGGCTGGCAGCGTGTTCTGTGGTTGAGCGCTTGAGTAATTCATCACCCTCTGCCTCAAACAGTCGCATGTTTCCAAGAGGCCGTGCGCTATTCCCAGAATGCGGTGGCTTGCTCTGTTCTTCTAAACAGAAGTACGATACATTTACAGCAGTAGAACTCAGGCAGCAAGAAATGCCGTTGCGACGTGTCTCGTAACCGCACAATGGGGTCTTTATCTGGAGTGCCAGCGATACGCAGGACCATGTGGAGGTCTGTGGAAGAGAAAAAAGAATATGCGCCCCTGCAGACTTCATGTAGGCCTAATACAGTTTTTAAAACTTTGGTGGAGAGGCAAGGAAATCATAATATTAATATGTGAAAACGAAAACTGATGTAATGATTTTTTATATTAATTATACAAGGAGGGCAATGAAACATACAATTTGAAAGGTACTTTGTGATAAGATGATCGCAAAATAAAAATCACGTGTGTACGTCGCCATTAAAAATGGTTAAGGCTGTGATTATGGGAGACCCGGGCCTCCAGATGCGGTATGAAGTTCTATGAGGTATCGTACCATATAATTAGGCCTGTATAAAGTAAACAGGGCCACAATTTTTTATAGCAGCGGCATTCCACTTGACTTAAACCGGCCCTGCTCATGTACTAAGATAGAAATGACATAGGAATGTAACAATGTTCCGTAAGATCTTATTCTAGGGACGTTCATGTTTAAGAGGTCGCAATAGCGCACTCTTACTGGGCAGTTACAATACCATATCTGCTAGGACAATGCTGATGTCAGCAGTGGAAATGGAAACATCTTCATTAAGTCCACCTGGAGGCTGAAGTAGTACTCTACAATACCAGTTGCAAAATGGACATCAAACGAAGCTATTACTACGAATTCGAAATATTCAAACATCTCGACCGTTCAAAGGCGAAGTTGAAAATTTGTGTTGGACCGGGATTCGAAATCGAATTTTCCGCATTGGGCTAGCGGTCGCCTTAACCCATCAAAAAAAAAAAAAAAAAAAAAAAAAAAAAATGTTAAGCTTATGGGACTCGACTACAGGGTCATCAGTCCCTAAACTTACAAACTACCTATGAACTACTTAATACTAAGGACGGCACAAATATCCATGCCCGAGGGGGGATTCGAACCCCCGACTGTAGTGGCCGTGCAGACCGTGACTGGAGCGCCTCAGTCTCCTCGGCCACCGCGGCCGGCTTAACCCATCAGACCACCGATGGAGAACCTTTGTACATACATGTGCAATTTTTTTTTTTTCATTTGATATGCTTAAGACCTGCCCCGGCATAAGGCATAAGATATATTGTCTTTACATATTTATTGGTGATAATAATATTCACTGTAGATTGTTTTCAAATTGAATCTACAATGAATATTAATATCTCCAATAAGTATGTAAAGACGACATATTTGGAGACAGTAAATTTTTGAAGTTTCTGCTTTACAGCATGTCTGCAGTTGCATGAATGTATAATAACTTATAAATAAGCCGATATGTTTCCTACATGGCACTTGCACGGAAACTACATACTTTTTTCTTGTAAAACAAGTGATCAGAAATATAAGAAAGGAACTACTTCCTCGCAGAAAAAATAAAATAAAAAATCTCAGAATAATGTGTTTTCAGCCATGTAATTCCACGCTGAACGAGGATCTCTTTTGTTAGCCTACAAAAACGAAATGTAAGGAATTGACTCGCTTTACGTGCTGTGTTCTAAAGAAAGGAGGATCTTTGATGCGCTGAATTATATTACCTTAATTTTTAAAATCTTCTCATACTAACCAGGTTTTCTTAAAAAATTCTACGTCGGCCAAAGGTTTTCCATTCCGGGCAATGACATTTACATCCGAGAACCTTGCGGCAATGGTATGGCAATCCTTGCTAAAAACCTTAATTATAGATGTTGACTCTTACTTCCGTCTCCATGGGCTCTGTGGTCTTGGGGTACAGAAATCGACTGCAACCAGAAAGGTTGCTGTTTCGAAACCCGGTTTCAGGGGCGCCAACTTTTGAAAATCAGTGTGGGTGCTCGTGGTTTCATTTTTAATTACCTTTTCGGCCACAAGGTTCAAAGAATGGGCCAAGCAGTGCTCTATTTCGATGATTTTTGTTTGCAACCTAGCAAATGTACCAGCCATATTTGTCGCTCTGTCAGTAGTAATAACATGCATGATCTGATATCTGGAGCAAAACGAAAGAGATCATCCACTGATATTATTAACAGTAGTTCAACTGTGGTGGATTGAATACTATAGAAAACAAGAAAAAAACATTAATTTAAAAATTTGCACTACTGGTACGTCAAGGAAATTTTATGAAGTTTAAAACGAATTAGACGATTGTAGTATGTTACAGTTTCGTTACATATTTCCCTCTCAGATAGACGAAACTCTTTCATAAACACTTTGTTTTAGTCCTGCATCTCTATTATTAGATGCTCTTAACCCTGCAATAATTAATTTCTTAAAATGCATAGTTACGTGAGTATGGAACGCTAAATTTAATATCCAGTTTTAATCTATTCCCTTTTAATCTTTGTCCCTTTCATTTAGATAGACATATTTCGTGATGACTGACAAAGACAATTAAGCCAACGAATTTTACTGTGCCAAGATATATACCCATGCTACACTTGTATAGCTTTCAAGAAACCTTTGAAACGGCGGTTATTTATATGGCGACGAAGCACAGATCCCACTCACCAGTGGCGTAGCTATCATAGGGCTAGGCGGGGCAGTGCCCCGGGGCCCTCGAGCTCTAGGGGCCCCTCGGCTTACGTGAGCGACGTTCGGAAAAAGTTACAGTAGGTCTTCGATTTTTTTTAATTCTCCCTCACTGCCGTCCATTATCTCCCACTCCCCTCAAACCAAATTTCCCACAGTGGCCGCATTGGGCCGCCGGGTGGCGGAACATTGCCTACACTTCACACAAGACACTCGCTGGCGCTGCTGACTGGCCAAGCCGCCAGTAGCTGTGTACAACAATTTAGTCTGCCTAGCAGCAGAAGTGGTGGCAGCATGAAAGCTGCTCACAGCAACGGCTGAACCTTCCAAGTGTTGTGGCGTGTGGCTCAGCACAGTGTGAAGGATCGAGAACCTCAAATACTGACAGTACTTCTTATTGGCAAACAGAAGTGTACAGTTCGATTATACGAATAATTGGTTTTCGTCCCCCAATTACTTCGCATAATCGACTTTCTACTTATATGGTATTTTTGTTGAATGAAGAATTTCGACTTTTAACTGTTTGAACCCTGACCAACAAACCTCAAAAGCACGAAGTGAAATCCAAAATTTATTCCCACCTCAGAATATAAACGTAACAAGGTCTATCGCTTGTCCGCTAAGATGTGCACCCTGCCACCGTTAGTATGTTGTCGTTGAAGTCGGAGTTCCCATGGCTGCCAATCTTTGCGAAATAACAGTGAATGGGGCTGAATTACTAGCAGTGTGTTTGACAATACACAGCGTGACCACATTTAAATATGAAGTCTCTAAGTCTATTATTGCAGAACGGTATTATTATGGTAGCTCAACTGTTTCTGTAGTGAATTTCCCCTTGGTAGTGCTCCTTTATCATAGATCCCAATGAAGTGCTGTAACCAACTGCACCCTGAAATTCGTGCCAGAGGAAGAGAAAATATGGTTACTTTGTCACAACAATAGTGAATTGTGCATACAAGATGCTGCCCTCTGCCCTAGGGTGACCAGACGTCTCATATTTTACGGGATTATCCCTTATTTATCTGAAGTGTCCCGTTGACTAAGTAAATACGTGACATATTGTCCCGAATTTTACCAACCACCCCATATATTTTCAATTAAAAATTTTTAAGTAATGTTAGCGTAACCATACCGACAATAAATATAGCCATTATCACGCAATAAAAGAAATAAGCTTGAACTCAAAGGAATTGAGGCACGATTTTAGACGTAATTCTTTCATAAGTTTCTAATAGTTGAACCTTTGGGGAGATCTTTTTTATTTTAAATGCAAAAAAAAAAAAAAAAAAAAAAAAAAAAAAAAAAAAAAAAAAAAAAAAACCATAGGTTTCCCAAAATCGCTATATCAATTTTAAAGCATTATTGGGCAACCTAAAATATTTTCAATATTTTTCTTAAGTAATGCTTTCACATGACATGTGCAAGTCTTCCAACTATACAAATTCAGTGATTAATGAATTCATTCCAAGAAGACAGCGTGGTGAAAGAGTCTGGTGTGTGCGTTAATGCTCCCGGTAAAGGCAACATTTGTGTTCCTTATTTTTATTTTGGAAATCTGGTCACCCTGCTCTACCCCTCTCTCACGATAATAAGCGAAGATGTCGACTTATTTTACTTATTACTTTTTCCTGGCCAGACACGTATACTTCATGAAGCCTGGGCCGCGGCGGAGGGGCCGAGCGCATTGAGGCGCAATGCTACGAAGCGCGAGGCCGTTCCCCGTCGGGGGTTCGAATCGCCCTTGGGGGCATGGCTGTTTATGTCGCCTTCAGTATAAGGAAGTTCATAAGTAGTTTGTAAGTTTAGGATCTGATTACTCCACAGTTAAGTCCCATAAATTTTTCAAACATTTGAATACTTGATCTACTCCCTTCTGCAGATAAATCTCTTAAGCTTGACAAACATTTGAACATTTCATGAAGCCTGGTATGGGTACGGCTCAATCCAAAGTGTTTCATCAAACAAAATCCGGCAAAGTCCGTTGCTGAAACCGTCCTACACGAATATTACCCAATTTATCCTTCTTTGACTGGGCTATCAAAGAAATTAGGCTGATGGGTACGGAGCAATGAGCTAACAGCGCAGTGGTTTAGCGAGAGTGAGTTGTCGGCCCTGACAACAGTCCCCCTGTCACCGCGGACGCGCGAGTTTTTTGACTTAACTGTTCCCGGTTTGCTTCGTGGCAGGTGGCCATGTTTTCGTGTTTGAGTAATACTTGTTCTTTTTATTTTTTACTAGCTTCTGCCTTCAGTCACCTAATTTTAGAGCAACTTCGGAAACTATCCCATGGGGTCGTTTTATCTGTATGTCCTACCCAGGTCCAACTCTATCTCTCTGAAATTTCATCCAAATCCACCCAGTAATTTTTGCGTGAAGCCATAACAAACTATCAGTATTATAATTGTATTAGAGAGTACGATTAATTATTATCTGCTGCATAACACACAATAATTTACTTAGTAGTATTTAGGTTTTTTGTCTTCCAGGGGACGGTAAGGAGCTGATGAAGTAGTTTTACGTCTGTATACTTTTAGTCAAAAGAGGGCCCCAATGTCATTTTTGCCCCGGGGCCCTTGGTGACATAGCTACGCCACTGCCACTCACACACGTGACGTCTTTTATTACGGCGCCTGGTTGCACTCCTTCATCAAACAATCGCGCTTCGTGAATGGCGGAATGAACAGTCAAAACCTCTTTCCTGTGTTCACGTTTCAGTTCATTTCTGTATATGAGCCATTATTAAACTCGGCCACTAACCCTGCAGGTGCTTCGCCCTCTACCTGCCCGCGATGTTTTACGTGTAATGAACTGAACGAATGGAGCTGCCACAGTAAACTGCGGCTGTCACCGAACTCTGATTGTTGCATCGGTCGCGACGTGATGCGGCCAGAGGTCAGTGGTCTCGCCCCTCCCCCTTCCTCCCTCCGAACGGGCTCCAAGTCTCTACTGTACTGCTCCTTGGGGGCACTGTTGGAACAGCCTAGCGGCTAGGTCGTGATTGCTACACTGCGATGGCAAAAATCCATTTCCCCATTTTTGCGCTACTTTATTTGCCTACCTTAATTTGTGTGGGTGCTGAGTACCCCCAAAAATTTCATGGGGGGTGCACCAGCACCGGAGCACCCACGGAGTCCGCGCCCCTGCCGGTCGTACCTCGAATTTTTTTCAGTCTGCGTTTTAGCCCATCCTTCACTTCTCAACGATTTGAAGTCGCCAGAAACGACACGTGGTTCGGATTCCACGTTAAGCTGTAGGTCCTTTTTTTTACGATTGGATAATTGGGGTAGGTTAGGGACACGCAAGTCGCAGAAGTGGCGCCCAATTGAAAGACTTGCACCGGGCCAATGAGCCACGCGAAATTATTTCACTTCTTTCTCGGATACCACATGCAATGTACTCTTTTCATTCCGCTTCACTTTTTTGACAAAGAGGTTTGTTTCAAAGGCCATTTTACAAAAGGTGTTCTAGAAACCATAGTCACGGAACATAAACACACACACACACACACAAACACACACACACACACACACACACACACAGTCTTGTCGCCTTTGCCAATCATGCCATGTTTACCAGTCCATCAGCTTTAGAAATCTCTAACACTTATTTTGCACTTTTTTTCTTTGCTAACTAGCCACGTTTCATAGTATTCACAAGTTGTAAATGTAGCTCTCAGGCTGTTTATCTTCGGTAGAATCAATGTGTAATTCCAACAGGCGACATAAACGCACACTAAAACAAGTGAATACAGTTTTAGAAGACGTATCATAGCTCATATCAATCACTACCGCAGTTCATTATTGGATTCCGTAGGGTGGTTCAAACCATGACAACTTACGACTTTTTAACAAAGAGCACTGAGTACTGCTCGCAGCATTCTCCATAACAAGGGCCCAAGTCGATGCACTTTAACTGCGGTTCGTTTCGCGACCCCTCCGTTCCACAGCTCGCATCGGCCCACTCCCGTGTGGTCCAACATTCCGTCGAAATCTGCCCATCACGGTCGTCCGGCGGTAGTTTTCAAATGTAGTTGAACAAATCAGCGTTTCAATTAGGCAGGTGAATTTTTGAAATGATGCTCTGCCCAAATTATTTGGTCGCGTGCCAGCAATGCGACGCGTGCCACTGGTTCGCCGTCCACGTTTTAAGCTATCCAAGTATGCCTCCCCTTGTCAAAATTCTCAACATATCGCACAGTACGATGGCAGTTCCCCCTACCCATTCCTCCTCTTGCTCGCAAGGGATCGAGCGTGGGTCAAGATGGAGGCAGCGGCTGGTGCATACAGACTCAAAACTGGCAAAAACTGGAAGTCTTTGGGATATCCAGAATCACACACTAAAATTGTGAGTGAGGTAAATATAGGAAAGGTTGGGGAAATGCCAGCCGACTATATTATAACCCCATACTGCTTCAACAAGCCTTTCAATATAACAATTGGAAGTAGGGAGCAGTGGGAGAAAATAGCTCGACACAGTACGGGGGATATTGTCTGGTTCACTGATGGGTCAAAATCAGACCGAGGCGTTGGGGCCGGGGTATACGGGGTGCAGCCAAGACTGGAGGGCGTCATCTCTCTAGGGAAACTGGCCTCAGTATTCCAGGCCGAAATCACTGCCATCAGGGCGTGTGTGGAGGAGAATTTGCGTAGGTGCTACAAAGACCATAGCATCTATATCTATTCAGACTGCCAGGCAGCCCTGAGATCACTGGCAGCTCCTGCAACAAGGTCTAAAATTGTTGCAGAATGTCACAGGGTTCTGGTGGACCTAGGGGAAAGCAATAGAGTAAACCTATTGTGGGTCCCTGGCCACTCGGGGATCAGTGGCAACGAACATGCCGACAGATTAGCCAGGATGGGGGCAGAGACTCCATTTATTGGCCCGGAACCTGTCCTGACAATCACCAAGGCAATGATCAAATTGGAGCTACGTAACTAGCTCAGAAGACAGCACGTAGAATATTGGACCAAAGTCTATCAACAAAAACATGGCAAGGTAATGAAGCCAAAGCCATGTTTTTAAAGAAGCTCTGCAGTCCTGGGCCTGAACAGGAGAGAGTTGGTTGGATTGCTGGCAGGACATGGAAATTTCAAAAAACACCTACATACAACTGCATATAATGGGAATAACAGACGAGGACCCTAAATGTAGGATCTGTGATGACGGTGACGAAACTGCATCACATCTAAAGCATTGCATTGGAGAGTAAAAGGCACAGAGCATTTGGGACAACCAGACCCGAAGAAATTGTGTCTAATAAAGAACTGGTACTGTTATTAATATTGTCCAACTATGACAACTGGAGCGGAAACTTTATTGAGATACTTATGAACTGCACTGTTCAAGGGCAGTGGTTGGCTTTACTAGATATACAGGGAGCGATACCGCACAATAAACGTAATTTCGGTGCGGGCAGTGGCGGGTTGGACCAAGACTGTTTTCGTTTCCCTGAGAAAATCAATCAAGGGATCGAGCGTATTTGCGCATTCGCACTTGTCCGAAAGAACAGACACCGCATCAATAGGCCGTAATTGTATAAATGCCTCCAACAGGCTGTGTGGATACAAAAATACGCACGTTGCCTTGTGGGAATACAGTTACACTGCGAGCAAGAGGAAGGAAAGTGCAGAGGGCACTACCTTTGTGATAGACAGATAAAATGATCCTAAACAGCGAGAGAAAATGAAAAATATGAGCAAGAGGCAAACGAAGAAAAGTACGGCAGGAGTTATGAACCATCAACAGATAACGAAAAACTAAGTGATTGACAAAATAATCTATTTTTTTCTATCTAAAATCCATGAAACTATCTTGTATCGATAATTTCACTAATTTTCGCTACTATTTGCAAGAAACAAAGCATACACACTTTAAAGATATTTATAACTTTATTTCTTTTGACGTAGACCCAATAAAGAGTACTAGGAAATTACGTTCGTTGAAGAAAGGCTTGATTAGTCATTAAGAATTATGAATACAAATTATTTTATTTTGCTCCGCGGTTACCTTTTGCTGTGTTCAAAAATCAAATGTTCGTAGAGCTTATGGGACTTAACTACGGGGTCATCAGTCCCTAAACGTACAAACTACTTATGAACTCGTTTGTTTGGATGCCATCTCACAATTGTATGAGGTATCGCACTAACGTTTCCGCTCCAGTTGTCACAATTTAAAAATGTCCGAACGACATGTTTCGGGCCTACATTAGCCCATTCTCAAGTTCTAAAAGGAGAAAGCCAAGGAAAACGTAAATAAAACGAAAACACTAAAACCTTAAATACGATCCATGTCAATATAACCAAGTGTGTTCAATCTAGAAAGGCTTACCTTGTGAATTCTAAATCATATCTGCCCTAAGGCAACGTCAATCGTAAAATGTTTGCGGCATATGCGCCATATCAACAGATAATCATTCCTCACCGTAAAACATTTTTCTAGTTGGCGGCACACTTGTGGACTGCTATCTGCTCTGCTATGTCAGAGATAGTCCAAACGCTACCCACTACTAAAGATAAACCTATCGTACTGCTACTATCTAAAGTAAACCCGTCTAAAAACACAAATTTAAAATGTATATAAAAAAAACTAACAGTAAATCGGCCAACCCAAACACCAAGGAAGAACCAAATGCGAGGTGAAGTTTCACTGTTTATCGAGAAGGACATTACCAAAATGAGACCAGAAATCTATAGACAATTCCGTCTGTTCATTTAATATGCTATTCGGTTCTTTTCTCAACGCATAAAAAATTTCAATACTCCAGGTTAGACAGCAACCATCCCTTATCCTCATAATGTATTGGCCTCATACTGTTATTAATATTGCCCAACTGTGACAACTGGAGCGGAAACTTTAGTGCGATATTTATGAACTAGCTACTACTAAGGACGGCACAAATATCCATGCCCGAGGGGGGGATTCGAACCGCCGACCGTAGTGGCCGTGCAAACTGTGACTGACGCGCCGCAGTACGCTCGGCAACCGCGGCCGGATGGCTGTGTCTCATACCCATTAAATCATAGACCAGAATGCATACTGCCCGCGCACATTACGTTGCCACCCGGCATGGTGGATGAAGGCATTTCCCACTGAAGATCGCAATCGCCACGCCGAGTATCAACGTAATTTGTGCGGACAGTGTTCGTCCCTGCGCGTGGCCATCTTAAATTCTGAAGCAGCTGCCTCACTTCTCCGCTATGTCGTGGTAGGGGCTTGATGATAATCCGCAGCGTTTCATTTGCCACGTTTCAAAAACAGCGTAATTCATTTATAGCCGCGCGGGAGTGCTCGAGCGGTCTGGAGCCACGTTGCGGATCTCGAGGCCTCCCGCGTCGGAGGTTCGAATCCTCCCTCGGGCATGGATGTATGTGTTGTCCTTAGGTTAGTTTAACTTAGTTTCAGTAGTTTGTAAGTTACGGACTGAGAATCACGCTGCTGAGTCCGATAGATATACAAACATTTGAACATACATTTATATGTTCACAACTAAAGAACAAAACTGCTGAGGTAATTGGTCCTTGTTCTTATACTAAAGACAACACACACACACACACACACACACACACACACACACACACACACACACACACACACACACACCGAGGGAGGACTCGAACATCCGACACGAGCGATCCATAACGTGACGCCCCGCGCGGCCAAGAAGAAATACTTTCCAATACGTATAAAATTGTAGATTAGTCCGCTGATATAAATACATATGAAATATATGAGAATATATGGAAAAAATGTCTCTATTGTGATCTGTTCTTATTGTGATACGCACATACTTTGTTGCGTAACAATTCGGTATGGAGTCTAATGATTACCACATTCTTGCACTTCACTCCAATTTATTATGACTTAACACTTTTTGTGAAATCAATAATTACTTTTTCTTTAGAAGCTAATATACTACAGATATTTGCTGTTTGTCGCTGAAAGTGCAATTAGTGGAATTAATATCTTCAGCGTTAGGAAACAGATTTATTGCTTTTGACGTCTGTGTTATTTTTATTTCAGCTACAGTTGTGATGGATTGATACGTTAAATAATGCTCATACAAGTTTCCTCATTCCACACTCAATGACGCGAGCGGATTTGTAAGTAAGAAACTTGACGTTCCCGAGTAGATGTATGGCGTCGTTCTGTTGAAGGCCAGGCCTTCTAGCTATATCTTATGCTTGCAAGTAGCCGACATTCTTCAGTAAATACCTGTAGGTTACACTGTGGTCTGCGGTGTAACGTTTCACATGTCTCAGAGACCTAAGGAAAATGAAGAAGGAAAAAATGTCGAGTTTATTTATTTAGTTATTCCCTATCGTTATGCCACCACATAGGCTTCCTATGGTTAAAAATCAACATAAACGATAACATTCGCTCTTATCCGATAATGTGTTCAGATATATAGGTTGTCCGACGCTTGAAGCTCTGCTGTCGCAGAATTCAACAAAGTTCAGCAGAAGTGTATTGATTGTTGACTGTGTCAGGGCTATGCTCAAAGAAACTGTGCAAAATTAATGTATGTTTGTGGAGAAATCAGAGTAATGAACATCTGAAGATAGTTGAGTGGCGAGATGGGGAGAGAGACGAATAATAGTGTTGGTTGGATTGATTGGCGCGAGAAACACAAAACCTAAAATTAAGGGGTACTATGATTTAATTGCTAGGGTGGGAGGTGCTATCAAGAGAGAGCTGACTGTTAGGAAGTCGACTTGTAATGTTGAAAACAAACTGATACAGGCGGTGCTTTATAGATTTCAACACTAGATTTACTTTGATGGAGCATGATAGTTGAATAAGCAGATGTTAAATGGTTTAGCGGTTAACATCATCCAGCAGATCCGGTAATTTAGTGGGGACCATTTATTGATAGTCGACATTATTTTATTGTGGATGACATACGACACCTCTATTTGAAGAGCGTACGTACCTCCAATCTGAATAACACCCAAGGGAAGTCTTCTTAATTTCTGTTGTTATGCACTGTTATTTACGCAGTTTTTATCAAAGTTTTCCTCCGGTGACGTCTGACCTTACATTCCACGTTCCAATTCTAAATCCTGTTAATATAGTCACGTACCTACGTTTTGATCCCTCCGGTTTTTTCTTTTTGGATTTTTTTCGAACCGCGAATGATGCAATAAAAAAATTTCGCCATGCATTTTCTATAGTGACATCGAGGTATCATAGAAGTTACATAATATGTTTATGTCATTTGTTTCCATCCTTTGTTTGGTTAGAACCTGTAGGACTAAATCAAAATTCTTTTCAAATCAATAAAAGCTATGCACAACAACTTAATTTTCATTAGCGCGACTTACGAGTTTAAATAAAGTATTCTTCTGGTGTGTGTCCTCTTCTGGGAAGGGTTCAATAGTGTTCGGAAGGGGCTGGAGCCTCAGTTCTCCAGTATGAGAAGTTTATTAAAATCAGTATCCAAAATAGCTGCAGTCATTTCAACATTTAAAATTAGTTGCGTTGTAAGGAAAAAAAAGGGAAAGAAAAATACCACGCTTCGAGGATATTTTCTGGGGTGGAATGGATCGACTGTTTGGAACCCCCATTATCTAAGCAGCTGGCTCGAATAATTATTTAACAGAGCAAGTTTATACAATCCGTTGCGGTATAATCACTACGGAATACTGTTGGTTATATGGGTGTTGCATATTACACATTAGGATTGATACCTTTTGTCAGGAAATTAGTGAAAACCTTGTATATAATAAGGTGTAAACTGACAGAATGGTAATTCTTCATCACGTGAATACTTCTTTTTTCTGTAGAAGAATTATCTTCGTTTTGCCCCATGTGGTGAGGATGTTGCCTTTTTGTATACAAGCAGTGAAGATTTTAGGCAGTTTATCTTTTCTTCACTAGTTGGCTTAAAAGTATTTTCTGACCATGTAATCCCCCCCCTCCAGTTATGACATTCTGCATTTAATTTATATGCTTTTTCTTTTGGTAAGATTTCCTTTGAGTTTGAATAGTATGTTCGTAGGTGTTCCGGTTTTTTCTTCATCTCGGTGCTAAAGAAATTCCTTATATGGTCCCATCGGCAAATGAGACGAAGAATATGTTATGGAGAGACAACACGTCACCCCGTACTCATCAAAACATAGGCATTAACGAAGGAAATAACGGCCATTGTTTTCTTGGCGACATGCACGGGCAGATTTAATGCCACCAGTCATTGAACCTCTCTGGAACTGTTCCAGAAGGCTATTCAGAGTAAATCACCAGAATTGATTTGGAAAACTGCGGTGTCACTGTAAAGCAATATCCGACCGCATAGTGCCAGAATCGAGAGTGGTTTTATCCGATGCTTCCGATGCCCTATATTGGAAATCTCCCCTACACTCTGGATCTCGCAGCAAGCGATCTCTTCATAAGACGCAACACCACCGAAAAGCCCGCGACGCTCTTGTTTGACGTAACAGAGAAGGCGCGATCACGTATATGATTGGCCTCTAGGGCAGTAGTTCCGAATCTTTTTTGTAATGGGATCCACAGTGATTCGCGAAAAATTTTCAGAACCGGGAACTTAAATAGTGGCAACTGTTTATTCACAACCCATACAAAATCGTTACATATTTGCACCTGTTACTGTCCTTCAAAGTAGTAACCAGCGTTCCTCACTGTCGAACCTATGGAACGGTTCTCAAGCGAAAGCCACGAAGTGGTTCCTGCATCTTCGGAATAAAATCAAAGCCACAAGGACTTAAGTCGTGAGGGTATGGTGGATGGTACAGTATTTCGCAATCCCATCGATCGAAGAGAGCTGTATGCACCGCACTGTAGTGCAGAATGACGGGTGGGTTGTGCAGAAAGTGTTGCCGCTTCTTTCGAAAAGCAGGTCGAAGATGATGCCCCAAAAACCAACATTAATACTGTACATCGACAGTCTGCTGAGGAGGAGCGCAGTGCATTAGGGTAACACCATCACAGTCGTACAAAAGAATCGCCGTAATTTTCACCATACTGGAGCTCTGACGCACTTTCGACATTTGCGGCGACCCATAATGACGCCATTCGTTGGACTGACTTTTCAGTTTTAGCTCGTACGATGTGGCCCATGTCTCATACAGAGCTAAGATACGGCGTAAGAAAGCGTCTCCTTCGCGCTCATAGCACTCCAATTGCGTCTGAGCAGCGCCGTAATCCATTCCATTGAAGACCTTGATGACACTGTCGTGTCGTGCTGTACAACCTCTGGTACATTCAATCTTGATCCAACTCCGCAGTTCCTGTTTCGAAAACATAGTGGCACCGTTACGTTAGACCGCTCGCTCACAAGTGACTGTCTTTCCTTCGATTGTGTCCACGCCGGTGATGTGGGAATGGCGAGTCCATTTGCTCGGAGGTAAGGTAGGTATTTCAACAACGTATGCTATGAGCGACAATAGTAGATTCCATTGCATATTGGCTCTACTAGATGGTCTGCCTTGGTTGTTTCTACTTCTAAATATAAATTTTCATAGATTTAGCTTTAAAAATGCTTTCCTAATTTAGGTATTTTGATACAACTTACCACCCCCTATTGCGCCATTGATGGAAATATTCAAGACATCCCGAAATACTTTTTTATTTTTGAAAATTCTAACCATGGTTGCAAATCCAAGTTATCGCATTTCTAGCATCAAAATAGTCTTAGTAGCACCCTTAAAAGATATTCTCTGATTTCACCCGTTTAATAGTTGAATTTTCAAAAACATCGAAACACGTGTTTTTAAAATTCCAATCAAGAATCTAAATGCGAATTTTCGTTTTTCTTGGTTCAAAATTGCCTTAATAGCAACGTGTTTTCAAAAAACAGTTCATTCCCTATTTCAACCCCTTAGGGATGCGAATATCGAAAAATCGCTTATGCCTACAGTGTAAGATAAACAACGTATACAAATTTCAAGTTTCTGTCGTATGTAGATTCACTTTTCAGCGCCGTTTTATGTCTTTTAGAAACGGATCGAGAACGCCAAATTTCTTTCTTACGCTTTGGCATCTTTCTTAGTAGTTTTACATTTCAAAATGCAATTGCAGTTATTTTTCTTTATTCGTACGCTTGTTGCGGAAAACAACTGAAGAATGTGCAACACATTGCGCTGTACATATCATCTTGGCTGTTATAGTATCATAAGTCATCGCTGGTCTTCAGTCCAAATTTTGTATAAGCTGACGACTTTCAACCACTGTATCTTCCACCCTCTTATATCTACCGACACGGAACTGCTGTGGTGTACAACGGGAGAGTTTGTACTACAACACAGAGATATCGATCGTCTCCATTGTGTAGTTTTTGCTGAAGATCAAGTATTGACACCCACACGTAGAATTTTATATAAGCCGGTAACTTTCAACTCCCATATCTTCCACCCCCTTATCGTCATCAACCCTCTATCACCATAGTGCACAATGGGAGACATACCTACTACCACATATACACACTATTCGTTTGCGATTTGTCGTTTTGGCTGCAGAGTGAAATATAGGCACAACTTTTCAGTTATTTAATGAAATGAGAAATTTATTTTATAGAAATTAAATGGTAAACTCGATGAGGTTCGTGGTATTGTTTAGTCTTGGTGTTAAAATGTTCACATGTTTTGAGAGCTTATGGGACTTTACTACGGGGTCATCAGTCCCTAAACTTACAAACTACTTACGAACTAGCTAATACTAAAGACGGCACAAATATCCATGCCTGATGTGGGGATTCGAAACCCCGACCGTAGTGGCCGTGCATACTGTGACGCGTCGCAGAACGCTCGGCCACCGCAGCCGGCTCTTGGTGTTAATATTAGTATTATTATATCTATATTGAAGTTTGTTAGTTCCAGTCGTAATTCGTTTTCCACGCAAACTTTGTATTCCGCACGGGAATGACCGTATGGTTCTATGTGAGAAGTGATGAACTTCGCGGCCGCTCCCGCCGTGGGGTTCGAGTCCTATCTGGGGCATGGTCGGAAGGTAAAGCCGACCTCTCGCGATAATCAAGAAACCGGGTTCAAAACCCAGTGCGGGAGAAATTTTCACATGTCACAAAATAATGTTCCGCAATAATGATAAATCTGAAGCATAGAATTAAAATTTGTGATGCGACCGGGAATCGAACCCGGACCTCCATGCTTACTAGGAAGACGTCTTAACCGTTGGAGAGCCTTGGCAGTAGTGGCAGTTATCTTTGAAACACAGAAGTTGAATTAAAATTTGTGACGTGGAGAGAAATCGTACTTACACTATTCCGAGGCGCCTTAATCGTTAGTGGTGTGGTGGTCTATGTCATAATTCATGTCCACTATATATAGTAGAATGTACAAGAAATAGAGTAAATAAAATTTTATTAAAAAACGGTTAAGACGTCTGCCTAGTAAGCATGGAGGTCCGGGTTCGATTCTCGGCCGCATCCCAAATTTTTAATCTATGCTTCAGATTTATTATTATTGTCCTTGACATATTCGAGACGAAAATCCGTCTCAAAGATTGTTTATTTGTATTAAAATAATGCTCCGCGTTACGAAGAGCAGCTAACGCCAGCAGATTTCGCATATTTCCCGGCTAAGCCGGGGCCAGTGTCTGTGGTCGCCAAGCCGAACATTTCTAAATCTGTAAATTACTGGACAGGCTGATTTGAACACCAGGGTCCTTTACTAGTTTTTTGGAAATGCTACGCCGTCTTCCTTCTATCTGATTTACTCTGTGGTTTATTTCTGGAAAGACATTCAGCTTGAAAATGGTGTATGAGTGCGGACGATAGTCCACTGAAGGCCACTAGACATACCTCGTTGATCTTTGCGCTGACTTCCACACAGCGAGACAATCTGCGCCGGACAAGCTGCCGTGCGGATTGGCAATAAAGAACGCTCCCGCGAGGATCGATCAGCGGCTATTGCACGGCGTGCTGCTGCCTCCGCGAGCTGTGCCACGACTCTCCCTGCCGCAGCGATCGTGGGCATCTACATATTTACTCCGCAAATGACATTTATGTGCCTAGTAGACGTTTCATCGAACGCTTTTAATATTATATGGCTACTGTTCTATTCTCTAATAGCGTCCGTAAAAAATGAAAATGTACCAGGGGCGTTTGAAAAGTTCGTCTAAAATTAATAACTACTAATATGTTTGGGGAAAGTATTTCAGTTTTTCGACATAGTCTAAAAGAAGACTTATACACTTCGTCCAACGCTGTTCTAATAGGAATTGTACAAACATGCAAAATACCTATGTAATGATACTGCCGCCCCCCTCATCTCAATGTTATCGTACGATACCGTCTGCCTGGTCCTCTCATCTCAATGTCATGCTACGATACCGTCTGCTTCGGATCCGGAATCCTGTGGTTCAATAGTGATAAAAGTTGCGTGTGAAGTTAAAAACGAAATAGCCAGCCTAGGAATCAGTGTAGGATAGTTTCTCGGTGATACTGTGATTAAAACAAGTGATAGATTTCATTAATTAAGAGATTTGTATAAGACGGTTCAGATAATTCTATAAACAATACTTTTGTCATTGTATGTTATTTCAATAAATAGACAGACGAATGGTAAAAACTTTTGTATCTACATAAAGACATTAAAATAAATAGCATTATATATATATATATTAGGCTCACAAACAGGTTGTGTTGACCAGCTAATTTTGTAATCAATGTACTTGTCGAGATTTGAATATTATAATTCCCTGTATATACTGAGTGACGTGAGATTTTGAACTTATTTTGAGAATTGCCAAGATAATTGATAGTTCAATATATGTTAGGAACATGTATGATGGGGACTGATGACCAAGCAGTTTAGTCCCCTTTAAACGCCCAACACCCAACATGTATGATGTACTCGTTAACAAATTAATTGACATTTAAGATCACACTTTGTTGTCAACAGAAAAGTCGGAGATTTCGTCTTAAAAATATATAAGCCATGCAAAAATTATTGTATGTATAGTTTTCGTTTTATATTGTGATTATTTTTGCGTACATGAAATGTTTTCTTTGTGTGTTTGTTAATTGTAAATCAGTATATTCAATTGTTATGAACAATGCATAATGTAACGTCATTATTGTCGATGTTATACATTTGCCTCACCGCCTTGCATGGGGGAGTGGGAGTTTTGGCTTTTCTGAAGTGCACTGGAAGCTGTGTCAGTCTGTTTGAAAATGGAAGTACTGTCAGCTAAGTTCTGTTCCATTGTTTACATTATTAAGTTGTAATGTTTTGGAGAATAAGTTTGAATGAAAATTAAAGAAGAAGTGATAAATTGTACCTACGAGTATTTATTTCTACCACGACGCCCCAGGAGAATGATGTTGCAGCGAGCAGAACCCCCATACATCGAAAAGTTGAAAAGCTGAGTATTATGTTTCAAAGTGGTAGAATAAACTGTAATTACTCAAAAACAGATTAAAACGTTTTAGCTATTAGTTTCTGCAATCACCTCCTCGTTTGAATGAACTCTTCGTCCCGCCAGCCATTTCTTCAAATTGGGGACAAATAGTAGTCCGAGGGAGCCACGTATGGAGAACAGGGGGGATGTAAAACGAGTTGGAACGCTATTTCCAATATTTTTGCGACCGCAAAGGCTTATGTGTGTGCTGGTGCATTGTCGTGATGGAAAATGACTTTTTTGTGGGACAATCGCCGACGTTTTTCTGGCAGCTCGATTTTCAAATGATCCAATAACGATGAATAACATGCACCTGTAATATTTTTAACCTGTTCCAGATATTCGATGAGGACTATCCCTTGCGAATCCCAAAACACCTTCGTCATAACCTTTCTAGCCGAAGCACCGGTCTTGCCCCCCCCCCCCCTTTTTTTTGGCGCAGATCCTCCGTTGGTAACCCATTGTTTAGATTGTTCTTTGCTCTCAAGAGTATAGTAATGTACCCACGTTTCATCCACAGAGGTCCTGCGGACTCTTCCTGAACAGCTGCACACCTTCCTTGCAACACTTCAGACGATTCCGCTTTTGATTAAGCGTGAGCAGTCGTGGCACCCATCTTGCAGATAGCTTTCTCATGTCCAAGTGTTTATGCAAAATATTATATACCCATTTATTCGAGATGTCCACAGCACTAGCAATCTCACGCACCTTAACTCTTCTGCCATCCATCACCATATCATGGTTTTATCATTGATTTGTAGAGCTGTACCTCCACAGGCATCTATAACTGTCAAGCGTCACTTGTGCCCATATGGCCACTCCGAAAATTTTGAAGTCACTTATAAACTGCTCTAATCGAAGGTACAGAGTCACCATAATGTTTATCAAGCTTCTCTTTAGTCTTCTGAGGTGTTTTGCCTTTCATAAAGTAATGTTTAATCACCACACGAAATTCTTTTTCGTCCATTCTTTGACAATCACTCGACCTTGAGTCACAAGAATGCCCAACACAAAGAAATAGACCAAAATGGCTGAAACTTTGTGTGCTACTAACTAAACATGACCTCGATACGCGCCTGTGGTGCCCTCTCTCTGACTTTGCACGTACTTTTCAAACGTCCATCGTAAACTTTCCGTTTTCGATCTCAAGTTGCTTATATTATTATTATAATGCCTCCCTATGTAAGTGGGAGCTGGAAAAATATGTTTTTATTCGGAGGAGAAGGAAGGAAGCTCATGGTTTAACGTCCCGTCGACAGCTTGGTCATTAAAGACGGCATTCGGGGGAGAAAGATGGTGAAAGAACTTTCACATTAGATCTCTCCGCAACAGAAAACGCATTTCTTTTAATGATTTACACCCCCAATCGTGCGCCGTTTCCTTGACAGTCCCTCCCCTGTTTCGCGATAATAAACGAGCTGCTCTTCTCTGAACTTTTTCTATGACCTTCGGCAGTCCCACTAGATGAAGATTCCGTATTGTGTAGCAGTACTCCAAAATAGAACACACAAATGTAGTGTAGGCAGTTTCTTTAGTAGGACTGTTCCATCATCTAAGTATTCTGCCAACGAAATGTAGCCTTTGGTTCCCTTTCCTCACGATGTTTTCTGTGCGTGCTTTACAAAAATGTTTAAATGTTTGTTAAGCTTACGAGACTTAACTGCGAGGACATCAGTCACTAAACTTACAAACTACGTATGAACTACCTTATACTAAAGTCAGCACAAACATCCATGCCTCGCGCATCGGAGAATATCGCTTCAATGCGCTCGACCACCCCGCAGCAACGTCTGCTTCCCAATTTAGTTTGTTCGTAACTGCTGTATTTCCTATGTATTTCGTTGAGTTTACGGCTCTTAGATTTTACTTATTTACGACGTAAATGAAGTTAAAAAGATTTATTTTAGTGTTAATGTAAATGCTTCACGGTTTCATTATTTAGGGTCATTTGCCAGTTTTAGCACCATGCTGATATCTAAATCATTTTGCAGTTGCTTTTGTTCTTTTAGTAACTTTACTAACCGATGAACGACAGCATCATTCACAGTCTAAGAGAGATGCTCTCATTGTCTTCTAAATCGTTTATAAACATCACGAACAGCAGCGGCCCTATAACACTTCAATAGGGAATGCGAAGTATAAGTTCTGTTTTGTTTCAGTTCGATGACTTTCCGTAAATTACTAAGAAATATTTTCTTCCTGACATGAAATCACGAATCAAATGGAACAACTGAGACGAAATTCCATAAACACGCAATTTGCAGTAGCTTATGAGGTTCAGAGTCAAAAGCCTTCCGAAATCTAAAAACATGGACTAGATTTGAGATCCATTATCAATAGCAGTCATAACTTCATGTGAATAAAGAGTTGGTTGTGTTGCACATAAGTGATACTTTCTGAATCCATTTCGACTATAGGTCTATATGTCGTTCTCTTCGAGGTAGTTCGTAATATTTGAGGAAAGTATATGTTCTAACATCCTGCTGCATGCCGTCGTCATCAATGATATAGGCCTGTAAATCTGCGGATCACTCCTATTGTCTTCCTTGAATATTGGCGTGACCTGTACAACTTTCCAGTCTTTGGGGTACGGATCTGTCACTGAACGTTTGTATATGACAGCCAAGTACGGAGCTATTGCATAAGCATACTCTGAAAGGAACCTAAGTGGTATACAATCTTGACCAGAAGATTTCGTTTTGTTGTGTGATTTAAGTTGCTTTATTACACCAACGATTTCTACTTCTAAATTATGTATGCTGCTGGCAGCTGTTCTCAATTCGAATTTTGGATGTGTTCAAATGTTTGTACAGCTTATGGGACTTAACTACGGGGTCATCAGTCCCAAACTTACAAACTACTTATGAACTACTTAATACTAAGGACGGCACAAATATCCATGCCCGAGAGGGGATTCGAACCCCCGGCCGTAGTGGCCGTGCAGACCGTGACTGGAGCGCCTCAGCCACCTCGGCCACCGCAGCCGACCGAATTTTGAAGTATCTGAGGTGGTTGCCTCACGTGAACGTAAGCAGTTACATTATGTTAACTGTTGTACAAAGATGTTTGAGCAGAGCTGTTAAAGATTTTCAGGAAAACAGAATTAACCTAGATCAGCGTCTCGCAACGCATGCGCCGCGCTCTACAGGTAGGCCTTTGACAGCGTGACTCCGTGCCGCGAGCGCTAGTCGAGAACAAAAACCAAAATTAAAGTTATCGACAGCTTCAGCGATTTCACATGTCAAGTCATAAGCTACAGCGAGGTCGGAAACAAATTATAGCTGCAGTATCGTACAATTATCCTATAACAGTCACATCGGAATGGCACGTCCTGTTATGTAGTAACTTGTCTTGACTTATTTTGACGCTGAAAGAATACATCGAAGGACGCTGCCTATATTTTTTTGAAGATACCAACATCGTGTGCCACCAGGTAGCTGAAACTGTACAGTCCTACAGACTACGCTTAGGTGCTTAAGGTTAAACACTTAACGTGCCACAATACGATCGTAATTTTATAAGGTATTAGTTTCTCGGAGACAACTGTTCACAAAAATAAATCACTCTTACCACTGTGGCCCTCGATTTTACGATTTTTGTAATCAAACATTTAACAAATTTTCCTCGACTCGGCAGGAGGCACCTTACTACTGACGCGCCGAAACGACGGCTACGAGCGCTGTTGGTCTATAGTCCTCTTCAAATATACTTAGACCTGTTAAAGGCGAAGCAGAGTCCAACCGAAGCGATAAGGCTGTTCAAGTAGCACGGCGCAACTTTCCGGCCAGACTTTTTTTTTAGTACGTGCTGGTAGGGCTAGTATTTTTTGTAAAGATTACTGGGAAGTACAGCGATCTCTGATAAATTTCAAAAACGTAATCACTCTATATCTCACTTTCTATAATTTGATATTTTAAGGTGACAGTTTTCGCCCAGTACAGATCATCTTCAGACACTAATTTTGTTTGTAGCGATAGGATCTGAGGATAATCTGTACTGATCGAAAGTAACCCTAAAGATAAAATAATAAACTGCGCGATCTAGATAGATTGTTTTTATGAAACTGATAGGGTTTCTTTACACCATGAACACTTTGATCGGATCGAACACCACCAAACTGACGCTATAGTATTGGCACGCCTGTGTGGGATAGCCTAATTAAAATTATGTTTAACATTATTGCCACGGCGGAACAGATGTGCACAGTAAGGCGCCTTGCTGCGGTGTGTTGTTCTAGGATAAATTAATGTATGTAGTTTGTAAGTTTAGGGACCGATGACCCTTGCAGTTAGGTCCCATAACTTAACAAACATTTGAACATTTTTAACGTTAGTGAAATGTTTGAGTTGGATATCTCAACAGAGCATGTACAGGAAATTTGCATGTAAAGCGAATTTCAATTTTTCGGACTTCGAATCAGTGGTATGAGGCAAGTAAGAGAGTTATTGACTGGCTCTAACGAATAGAATGACGACAGCGGCTGAAATCCTAGCACAGGTTTCAGGCAGAGGGTCATCACTAACAGTAGGGGACAGTTTTCTGAAATTTCGTTTGAGATTTCGAGTTGCTACGCGCCGTTAACCTCAGACCTTAAATCACCAATAACAGCGACTTGCATGATGGAGAGCAGAAATCAACTGGGACTTTGGGGGGCATTATATGGTGTTCAGCGATGAGTCTCCTTCAGTCTGTGGAGGTATGATCGACGCCAGCACGTCCATAGAAGGCCTGATGGAACGTCAAACGAAAAACTATTCTCGAGATGCAACTCCTGGAACCATTCCGTGGGTAACAGGTCATTTTCGGAGTAAGTTGCACTTATTGTTACATGATTATTTCAATGCGCCAGTGATCCGCCTCAGATTTGCTGTCGACCATGGAGCCTTACAGTTCCACCAATCCCGTTGACGTCACGACAAAGTGAAACTCAGCTTCGGTTAAGAAACGCCTAGTGGCAGGATGTAGTCATAGATCTGTATCGAGAATTGTTTTTATCTACTATAACATGTTTGTGTGGGAGAACATACTGCGGTGATGAAAGTCATAGGATAGCTACTAATACCCTGTCGGATCTCGTTTTACCCGGCAAAGTGCAGCCGTTCAATGTGATACGAATTTAACAAGTCGTTGGGAGTCCACTGTAAGAATATTGTGCCATGCTACCTTTTAACTGTCCATGACTGCGGGAGTCTTGTTGCGTGTGTGCGCGTGCGGGCTCACGATTATGTGCACGAACTGACTGCACCCTAAAAGTTCGATAATATTTATATCGGGCGATCTGGATGATAAAATCATTCTGTAGAATTGACCAGGATCTTCTTCAGACCATTCGCGAACTATTGTGGATCACACTGACATTGAAAAACATTTAATCGTTGTTTGGAAGTATGAAGTCCACGAATGGATGCAAATGTCTGTAAATGGTTATGTTCGGTTACTTGCAATCATTGATGGGTTCACTTGGACGAGAGGACCCAGCCCTTCCCAAGTAAAAACAGCCCACTCCTGAACACTGCACAGTGCCTTATTAACAACTCAGATCGATGGTATCGTGGGTCTGAGCCACAGTCGAACCATCATATCATTCCAACTGAAATCCTACTCCACTGTAATGTTGAGTGGAATAGTATGTGGAAAAATGAATTAAAAAAAACTATTTTGGTGCTATTCTAGACTTGATACGGTGATGTTCATAGCACCCTGCTGTTATAAGAGGACGCAATACCAGTGGTTGACCTGTGAGTCATCAGCTTTTAGTAATAAACAAGATCTCATCACGGCACCCTAGATATGCCGAAACCTGTCAGAATAACTTTTTGAAGCGATCTTAGAATACATGTATTTTTATTACTATTAATCTAAAGACGAAATGTATATAGACGTTTTTTTCGTTCTAAAGAAGACGTTATTTCACTGCAATGAAGAAGAAGATGATCATAATGATGACCTTTTCTGCCCATGAGGTACATTCCTTACTTCAAGTTCTACTTTCTTCCATCCTCTTTCTTTTTCACCATTATTTTCGCAGTTGCGTATTATGCATCTATTTTGTCGTCAATTATCCAGTTTCTTATTTTCCTCTGATCCTCTTCGAAATCACTGTTCCAATCACATCGTTCATTACCCAGACCCCTTTCATACACACTATTTCTTCTTACGCATCGTTTATTACCCAGTTCCTTTCCATACAATCGTCTCAAAATGTTCAAATGTTCGTTAAGCTCATGGGACTTAACTGCCGGGTCATCAATTCCTAAACTTACAAATTACTTTTGAACTAACTTATACTAAAGACAACACAGAAACCCATGCCTCAATGCGCACGGCCACTCCGCCGCGGTTACAATGTTCTAGAGTCTAGACTACTTCGTTGCCTCTTCTTAACGCTTCCCAGTATTTGTCTGTTCTCATTCAACCGGTGTAACACGACCTGTTCCTTATTTTAACTGTGCATTTGGTACATATTCTTTCGCAAATCCGAATCTCAAAGCATCAAACAGTTCTCCGTTACAGTGTTCATGATGGAGCACCATAAAGGGCTATTTCCACGCACAACAGTTCATCAATGATTTCTGAATTGCTTATTTACTGGATTGCAGAAATTAGATCTATGAAAGCATTTCTTTGACATCAGCTGTCTTTGTTTTTATTTCTGGATTAGATTACTTGTTGAGTCTCGTTAATTCGCATCTTAGCTAGACCTACCTGAAGTCATCTGTTTATACTAAGTTCCATCAAAAATTGTCATTATTTTTTTCAAAAATCGTTGCCTTAATCTTCTGCAAATATATATTCATTCCTTACATCTAGTATTCGTTTCCTTTAATATATTATCATCAGTATTACCTATTCAGCTTCAGTTCCTAGTACACTGTCATTACCAAATCTTACGATCTGATTGCGACATTCTTTCCCTTAGTGCGACATATTTCGTTGGAAGCCATGTGTAACTACATCAGCTCAATAGATATTAAACTCAGTAGCTGAAAGACAACCGTAATTTTCTACTTGACCACCTATGGATTACTTCTGACATATTCTAAAGTGCATTTTGAATAGTGTTCTGGCCCATCTCTGTAAATTGTGGGGAACCAGTAGTCGCTTATCAGCAACAGTAACTTCCGATTATGGTCAAGTCATGAGGAATCGCTGTTATCATAGGAACGTAGTTATAGCATCAGATCAACTGAATTCCAGTTATTCGACAAAGTATATAATAACAGTATCCTTGAATATTTGGGTCGCCTTTACGCGTATGTTTTCGAGGTAACGTTACGTTCACAACAAAATCAAATGTTCAAATGTTTGTATAGCTTATGGGACTTGACTACGGGGTCATCAGTCCCTAAACGTACAAACTACTTATGAACTAGCTAACACTAAGGACGGCACAAATATCCATGCCCGACGGGGGATTCGAACCCCCGACCGTAGTGGCCGTGCAGACCGTGACTGGCGCGCCGCAGTCCCCTCGGCCACTGCGGCCGGCCGTTCACAACAGAAGTGGTCGTTATCATGTGAGGTTATGTACACACAGGGATTTGAATACAGATATAGTACTTCAAATCCTAAGCATGCTGTTGTGCGTGCAACAGAAAACTGTTTTGAAACAAATACAACGTTCTTGTGTTATGAAAACTGACTATCTGCCCAGCAGTAATTTCTCGTTATCTTAACCGATAAGAAAACGTGTGCGTTGTGGCGGAAGACCTAACTTTAGCGAAGTCTAACAGTATTTTTACAGACGTTAAGAAAGGGTTTTATCGTTGTTGACGCGACTAGACATGACACTAGATAACTCGAAAAAAAAAAAAAAAAAAAAAAAAAAGCTAATTATAAATCCGACCCCTTTGGCTGATTGCCTCCACGTGTCACAATTCTTCAAACACTTTGCTTTCCCTAATAGCCAGCATTTTTTTTTCTTTATAAATCCAGAGTTGTATACCGTAGCAGTTCGCAAAAAGTGGCTGCTTGTTTCGCTAGTCATCTTTATCATGCTATCTGTTTATGAGTGCAAAATTTGGATTTCCTGATGTGCAAGTGGTAGTCGTAAAAAATAGTTATTTTTATTTATAGGCATGCGTCAGCTGTCATAGTAGATACTGAAATGGCTGTTTTATTTTACTGGCTGATTGAAAATGCCATCTTTGTGGTATCAAATGTTGGTATACACAATTCGCAGCTGCGGCAGAATAGCCGTCCGCACTAAGGCCCCCAGCTGCGGTGCTCGGGGCCGTTCGCGTCGGGGAATAACTGCAGATATGCAAACATTCACCCCTTTGATGTTACTGTTACTGAGACTGTGGAACGAGTTCCAGTATCGGGTTGATGCCATTCGAGTGTTTGGAGGGGTTATAATGAACATCTATGAACTTGAAACTTCCTGGCAGATTAAAACTGTGTGCCGGAACCGGGACTCGAACCTGCGATCTTTGCCTTTCGCGGGCAAGCGCACTACCGACTGTGCTATCCAGATACGACTCACGATGCCTCCTCACAACTTTACTTCCGCCAGTACCTCGCCTCCTACTGCGAAAGGCAAAGGTCCCAGGTTCGAGTCCCGGTTCCGGCACACAATTTTAATCTGCCAGGAAGTTTCATATCAGCGCACACTCAGCTGCAGAGTGAAAGTTTCATTCTGGAAACATCCCTTAGGCTGTGGCTAACCCATGTCTCCACCATATCCTTTCTTCCAGGAGTGCTAGTCTTGCATGGTTCGCAGGAGAGCTTCTGTGAAGTTTGGAAAGTAGGAGGCGAGATACTGGCAGAAGTAAAGTTGTGAGGCGGCATCATGAGTCGTGTGGGGATAGAACAGTCGGTAGTGCGCTTTCCCGCGAAAGGCAAAGGTCCCAGGTTCGAGTCCCGGTTCCGGCACACAATTTTAATCTGCCAGGAAGTTTCATATCAGCGCACACTCAGCTGCAGAGTGAAAGTTTCAATCTATGAACTTGTTTCCAACTGAAAAAAAATTTTGTTAAGTACTCTTCACATTGATTAATTACCAAGGTTCAATCATATTTCTTCGATTAAATAGAGATTTTCGAAGTTATGGTTTTCTTTTTGAATCACTCTGCAGACGCTAGACGTCATAAAATAATAATATATACTCCAATGATAAAGTGGAGCTGTGCCGTTTTGTTTTATTTTAAAATTGGGACACAGCCCTGTGACCGCACCATTTCACCAGGACCACAGACAAGTACCTTAAAATCAACAAAAATTTAATTGGGGAGGTTTATTTTGCCCTGGTGGTGATTACAACTTTATGACTGATTACATTACGTTAATACTTGTTCTATAGATCATGTATACGACACTTCGTAGTGATGTGGAACGTGTCAGGTTAATAGAAGGTGTCTGTACAAGATATTACATGACGCAAGATATTACATGACGCAAGATATTACATGACGCAAGATATTACATGACACAACATATATTTTTATTATTTTATATATATATGGTTATCTGTCAGGCTTTTGATACTGTTTGGTAGGTGACCGAAGACTTTTGTGTCAGCATACTTCACCCCTTTCTGTGCCAAAGTCAGATTTAACCCTCTATAGCGAAGATCATCCTTTCTCCTGGTGTTATAGACATGCACACTGCTATTACTTTTGAATTGGGTTTGATGGGCATAACAATAAGAATACTGCGATACAGTAATTGTAACCACGGACATCTTAATTTTGAAAACGATATTCACTGATCTACTTCTGCGATTATAATAGAATTTGTTTTTACCATGTCTGGCTGTACATTATTGCGTACCGCGAGTTGAATAGTTTCGGTGTGAATGGGCGAACAAATCCGTGTGAATATTGGTTGCATGCCAAGGTGAAAGTCGACTTCGACTATCTTGCTATGTTATGTATTTATCTCGTCACTGCGGAAGTGTTGATACTCCCTGTTATTCCTAGGAACAATTGAGTTGCTCCTCTCGTTGCGTAACAATAACTGTGTGAAGAACTGCAGCAGACTACTGATAACTTACTCGGCAGTAATTCTTCTCGACAGCTCGTGACCCCCGCATCGTCACCGCAGTGCTTGGGTCAACGGCCGGTTGCTCTGTAAACCTACACTTTATCTACGACCTTTCTTATCCATTTAAAGATTAAACCTGACTCTTCAGCGGCCATTATTCTTGCCCTCCTACCGCTTCTCATTTTAACTGCTTGTAGCTCGTCGAATAAAAACTTTCATCATCTACACTCAGTCACAAAAGTATTCGGACACGACGTAAATGCGCATAATTTTGCAGTTGGCCGCATGAACAAATACAGAAACTGCACTCTGTAATATGTTTGGGACTACGGTACGATGTCTCAATAAGAAACACGCGTCAAATACGAAGAATTGTTGTTGGACATGTGTTTGTTACGTAATATTTCCTGAAAACGGCATGGGAAGGTGCAACAAAAGTATTCGAACAAAGACGGACAACGTGAGAGAATGGTTCATTCCGAGACGTACAAAGGCTGTAGCGACTGCAGTGTGTCCGACATTTCCGCGAGACGGTAGCGATGATTAGTAAACACGTATCGCGAGCCTGTGCAGGTCGACGATGGGACGCAGAGGGAAGTGTTCTACGTTCGAGCAAAGTCAACTTGTCGTTTATCATCACGCGAAGGGGTAAACCTACAGGAAAATTGCCGCAACAGTGAACATGAAGAAAAGTACAGTTCACGGCATTATTAAACGGTTCGAGAAAGAAGACCGATTGGAATTCAGCTGCAGTACAGGAAGGCCACGAACATTTTCACAGAGAGACGAACGTGTGATTGTGCGAAAGGTACAGCAGAATCTGAAAATATCTGCCACACGAACTGCAAGTGAGGTGGAGGGAGACATTGGTATAAAGGTTCATTTCGAAACCGTGCGCAGTAGGATCGCAGTACCATGGTCAAGTGGCACGGCGATAGCCATTCATAAATGCAGTGAACCAGAAGAAAGGTATGCAGTTTGCGAGGGCATAAGACGAATACGATCAGGCTTGGTGGAATCGGGTGATATTTTGCGACGAATGTAAATTTACATTATGGCAAAGCGACGGAAAGGCAAACGTGTGGCGAAAGCCAATGAAGAGCTGAACCCAGGAACCTCAAACCAACAGTAAAGTTTGGAGGTGGGAGCATCATGGTGTCGGGATGCATGCCCGGCAATGGTGTGGGTGATTTAGTGTTCATTGATGATACGATGAACAAGGAAGCGTATTTGAATATACTGCGAGGACATTTGAAGCAGATTTCAAGACGTCTAGGTATTGCGAACAACTTTCATTTTTGTCAGGATAATGATCCCAAGCATACAGCGCATATAGTACAAATGTGGTTGCTCTTCAATTGCCTGAAAGTATTGCACCCCCCCCCCTCCCCAATCACCAGACATTAACCCAATCGAACATTTGTGGGATAAATTGAAACGGACCCTCCGCGCAGACAACATCTATACGAAGGAGACCTTGAAAGGAAACTGCGCCAAGAATGGGCAAATATAGGCCCAGATTTCACGAAATAACTCACGGAAACTATGCCTAGTAGATTGGAGGAAGTTTTGAAAATTAAAGGTGGACCCACAAGGTATTGACATTTTCGTCGTACAACTTATGAACATTTATTGGACAGTGTCCAAATACTTTTGTAGGAGCTGGGTGTGCAGGTTGTTTCATTTTTGTTGTTAATTTTTCTGTTATTTATGTTTTGGAAAAGAAATAATACAATAATTCTTTTGTAATTAATGTTGTTACGCATATATATTGCTAATAAATATGTTTGGATTTCATAGTCAGTGTTTCTCGAGAACTCATTGTGAAACTTCCCACTGTCCGAATACTTTTGCGACTGAGTATGTAATCATGCCGAAGTCAGAGGAAGAGACTGAGAAGAAAATCGAATTTCACCTAATAGCGCTAATAGTGATATCAGAAAATATTAGAAGACATATTCAAAGGGATAGAAATTGTTTTTATATCCCATATATGATCGAATGTGAGACCACTGCAGCATGCATCTTTTAAGTTATACCACGTGAAGGGCGACTACTGCTACACTCCAATTGAAACTGTGGTAAGTGCGTCAGAACACTTACATAACTAGAAAAAATACTATAATTATTATGTTTTCAGAGCATTCACATAAGGTTGGCGCCGGTGGCGACACATACAACGTTCTGACACGAGGAAAGTATCCAACCGATTAGTCATACACAAACAGCAGTTGACCAGCGTTGCCTGGTCAAACGTTTTGATGCCTTGGTGAAGGAGGAGAAATGCGTACCATCACGTTTCCGACTTTGATAAAGGCCGGATTGTAGCGTATCGCGATTGCGGTTTATCGTATCGCGACGTTGCTGCTCGCGTTGGTCGTGATCCAATGACTGTTAGCAGAACATGGAATCGGTGGGTTCAGCAGGGCAATACGGAACGCCGTGCTGGTTCCCTCGTATCACTAGCAGTCGAGATGACAGCCATCGGCATGGCTCTAACGGATAGTGCAGCCACATCTCGATCCCTCAGTCAACACATGGGGTCGTTTGCAAGACAACAACCATCTGTACGAACAGTTGGACGAAGTTTGCAGCAGCATGGTCTATCAGCTTGGAGACCATGGCTGCGGTTAGCCTTGACGTTGCATCACATACAGGCGTGCCTGCGATGGTGTATACAACGACGACCTGGGTGCACGAATGGCAAAACGTCATTTTTTCGGATGAATCCAGGTTCTGTTTACAGCATCATGATGGTCGCATCAGTGGTTGGCGACATCGCAGTGAACGCACATTGGAAGCGTGTATTCATCATCGCCATACTGGCTATCATATTGCGTGATGGTATGGGGTGCCATTGGTTACACGTCTGTCACCTCGCCGGCCTCGGTGGCCGAGGGGACTGAGGCGTTCCAGTCACGGTCTGCACGGCCACTCCGGTCGGGGGTTCGAATCCCCCCTCAGGCATGGATATTTGTGCCGCAACTTAGGATTAGCTAGTTCAGAAGTAGTTTGTAAGTTTAGGGACTAATGATCCCGTATTTAAGTCCCATAAGCTATACAAACATTTGAACATTTTTCTGTCACCTCTTGTTCGCATCGACGGCACTTTGAACGGTGGCCGTTACATTTCAAATATGATACGACCCGTGGCTCTAACCTTCAGACGATCCCTGCGAAACACTACATTTCAGCAGGATAATAGACGACCGCATGTTGCAGGTCCTGTACGGACCTTTCTGGATACGGAAAATGTTAGACTGCTGCTCTGGCCAGCACAGATCTCTAAGTGAAAAAGTCTGGTCAATGGTGGCCGAGCAACTGGCTCGTCACAATAAGCCAGTCACTACTCTTGATGAACTGTGGTATCGTGTTGAAGCTGCATGGGCATCTGTATCTGTACACGCCATCCAAGCTGTGTTTGACTCAATGCCCAGGCGTATCAAGGCCGTTATTTCGGCCAGAGGTGGTTGTTCTGGGTACTGATTTCTCAGGGTCTATGCACCCAAATTGAGTGAAAATGTAATCACATGACAGTTCTAGTATAATATACTAGCTTAAACCCGCGGCTCCGCTCGCGTGTTGGTTATGATAGATAAGCTATACTTGAGTAGTCTGCTATGAGACTGGTTTTGAAGGATGAAATGAAATTTCTTTTTTACTGCGTTATTTATTCTTATATTTCCTTATTCGTATGCTTATCCTTACAGAGAAAGAGCTGAAGACATTGTAGCACGCATAGACCAAAGATATGTTGTGTGGCAACACGTTTTGCTGTGTAGAGTCGCAAACGTCATCACTGGCCTTCAGTCCGATTTTTTTTTATAATTAACGACTTTCAAACCACCATATCTTCCATCCCATTATAGCTATCGGCATGGAACTGGTATGGTGTACAACGGGGACTTCGGAAAACAATTACACAGAGATCATTCGTTTGCGTTCTGTAGTTTTCGCTGCAGAGCGAAATATTTAAACAGACACACACACACGTAGAATTTTATATACACCGATAACTTTCCATCCCAAAATACTCCACCATTTTGTCATCATCAACCCTCAAGCAACAATGGAATCAATAAAATCATTTTCAAGGAGTAAATATAATTTTCAAAGAGTAATTATTGTTCCGCAATTCGCGTTATATTTTTCAGTTTACTAAATATCTATCAGATCGCTATAAGACCTTGCCTAAAACCTTCCTCAGTTATTAATTAGTAACTGTATAAATATTTAAATCTCTGCAACTTGTCGTTCGGACGTGATAGGCGTACACCGATCCGATCGCCATAAAACCGTGCCTAAAGCCTTTCCCGGGTAGACATTAGTAACTGTACAAATTTTTAGCTATTTATGTCTTGTGGTTCAAACGTGATAAACGTACACCGAACAGACATTCACATTTATATATACAGATTTGTCCAGTGAATACCCGTTTATCATCAGCATTTCTTCTCGGTGTAGCAATTTTAATGGCCAGTAGTGTATTTTGACCGCCCCTGTCGGATTTTAAGGAAGTGCTACCTGAGAGAGTTCGGCCAGCTGTGGAAGCGTTAGGCAGTGTGCGGTGTTGTTGACAAGGCTTATCGGCGGGGACACGTGTCCCGGGCAGGAAACGCGGCCCGTGGGACGGGTTATCGCCGGCTGGCGGTGGCGGTGGCGGACCTGTTGCGTGACGCGGCAGCTGGAGTGGCGGCGCAGGGTGGAAGCGGGGGTGGGTGCCGCCAGCGAGGCGGTACACCAACACTCCTGCAGCCGACACCTGTTGTCGACGTCAGTGAGCCAGCACCACTAGACAGCGCATCTTTAGGCTGCAACCTACTCTTTACCCGAGTTCCTAGTGGCAAATAAACTTGTGCCTAAGCCGTTTCATGACTAATTAAAGCCGAAACAGCTAATTGTATAGCACCTAAAATAACCTAGAGCGCGCGAGCGCGCGTCAGGTAACTTGGCGGGTGGACGGGCACTGATGCGCATGTACCTTTGTAGTGGTGGAGGAACCAGCCTTTTCAGCGTAGCCGGACTGTGCTTTAGCTGCGCTCCGTTCCATTCTGCAGTCGGCTGCAGACTGCTGCTTCACTTTATAAAGTTACGGCTGCAACAAGCAACGTGAAAGCGCAAGGAAATGTCAAGTTGCGAGTCTTGAAAGTACACGACTGTATAATAAATGTGAAGCAGAAAAACAACGCTCGGAGCATTGTTTGTCGTTTTATTCTAGGAAAATACTGTGGCGCATTTACGAGTATTTATCTCTCGCTTTCGCTTGTACCTATCATATTTACACGGCGCAGCACAATTTTCGGATTCATTTCGTAGCTCAGTCGATTAGCGCAACTCATAATGCCAAAGCCAATTGTTGCTGCACAGAGTACGACATGAACTCGAGCGCGCGCAACGGCTGACACTGCTATTGGCCAGCAGGTCACGTCACTGACGTACCCGTGCTTCTGCGCCAAGTTACGTGGCGCGCGCTCTAATTCGACGTTATCCTCTATTTTTGCCTATTTCAGCTTTAAAATCCAAAAAAGGCCCCTATCTCTTCTGTTTTGATAGAACTTGCTTTGAAAAATCGAAAGCAGAAGCACGTCTGTACCGGCAGAGTTAACGTTGCGTAAAACTATATCGACTCAACTTACATCGACACACTGCAAAGAATTCGATAAGGTATTTCAGAGTTTTGCATATGGATTTCACAAGGAGACCACATGCGTATCGGATTTTAGAATTTCTTCATATTTATGGTGCCTGAAGATAAGAACTTAAATAACAATCAGCCGAAGCCATTCGACGCAACTCTCAAATTCTCGAGAAAATCGACTTTGAAATTTTGCAAAGTACACGAAAGTACTAATAATATAAACACTTGTGGCATATGACTGTGTAGCTCAGATAGCACGCCGTGGCTCGGTGCGCCCGGACCGCAAAACATAGATCTACGTAAAGGCCCAAAAAATAAAAAAATAAATAAAAATAAAAAATATGGTAGCGTTCTCGCCTCACAACCGTACTGTTGGTGGTTCGAATCCCACTGCGACATTTTTTTTTTTTTTTTCGATTTCGAATTCAGTTACATAAAACATTTTGGGATTATTATTCCAACTATTGTGTCAGTTCTTGTTGATGTGTATGTAGACGAGCTGAACACCTTGTCACCTAGAACTATGGTCGAGTAGGTTAGCTGCTTGGAAAGACTTTAGTAGCTATGGAGATGACTTTCCAAAAACAGTCTCATAGCTCTTCAGAAACTGAACAATCAGACTACCGTTGTCAACTAATAGTTAAGCCAATACTTTAAAAAATGCAAGGTCTTTTTATGGCAATCATTATTAACAATCTTCTATAAAATAAAGAAAATTATGAATAAATAAAATACCTGCACATTTTGTAAAAACTGCCATTAGATATTAAAATTGTGTAAATATTCGAACACAACAAAAACAAAAAACAAAAAAATTAAAAATCCGTCCTAACAGGATACTAACCACCGACCCTACGGTTGTAAGGCTAGAACGATACCAACAGAGCTACACCGACAGATGCTGCAATTCATTTTCATTTAATGATGGATTCTTGTAAAATTTCAAAGTCAATTTTCTCGACAATTTTTTTTAGAGTTGCGAGGAATGGCTTTGGCTGATTGTTATTTGACTTCTGAACTTCACGTACCATAAATATGAAGAGAATTCTAAAATTTGATACACGTGTGTTCCTTTGTCAGTAGATGAAACTACGGGCCACTAGAAAAATGATTGCTGGAAAGTTAGATGCAGACCTCCATGCAGAGCTAACTTCATTTGTTCAAAGCAAATCGCCAATACTAAAGAGCAAATAATGGCACAGTTTGTCAACACTGGGTTGAACCTGTTATAGCCGCTGTGGGTTAGCCGTGCGCTGTGGAGCGCCCTGCACTGTGCGTGCGGCTGTTCGCCATCGGGGATTCGAGTCCCCCTAGGGCATGGGTGTTTGTGTTGTCCTTAGGGTCGTTTACCTTAGTTTAAGTAGTTTTTAAGCTACGGACTAATAACCGCGCAGTTGAGTCCGACAGATTTACAAACATTTGAACATTTTGGAACCTGTTATATTCAAATGGCGCAGGTAAAAATAAAGTGCTTCTGACTTCGAAAGATGCAACAAAAGTAGTCTAAGATGCCTTAGTACAGCGAGACTTTGCTTATATTAAAGCCAATTCAACACTTATAACGACAGTTATTTCCGAATTATAAGGCTCAGGTTGACCTATCACGAGAATACTGCTTTTCTGAAGGAAATGATAAAGAAAATTATTAAAGCACCAGATGAAGTGGGAGAAAAAGTACGGGAAAAAATCCATCAGGTTTACCAGAACACCGATATGGAGAGCCTTTGACAAAAATTCAATTTTCCAAAAATGTTTGTAAAGCTTACGGGACTTAACTACGGGGTCATCAGTCCCTAAACTTACAAACTATTTATGAACTAGCTAATACTAAGGACGGCACAAATATCCGTGCCCGAAGGGGCATTGGAACCCCCGACCGTAGTGGCCGTGCAGACCGTGACTGACGCGCCGCAGAACGCTCGGCCACCGCGACCAGCAGTTTTCCACTGAATGGTGCGTTCCTGTCCAAAATTTAGCTAAACTGAAGTACACCGTGTCACATCCGTAGATGTACGTTCGTTCTCGGCAAATCGTAGATTTTCTCTGGAAAAAGTACAAAACGTTTCAGTTATTTAATGTGAAGCCAGTTAAGATCTTCAAGTTTGAAACCACTGATTTACACAGCGTTTATAAAACTGTGAAGGCGTATTACATGTATTTCAACATATGGCTACTGATCTGCATCGTATTTTTATCTTCACATTTTTTGAAGATTTGGTTTCAGTTTGAACATTAATGTTGTGTGATGTTTTTCTTAATTTTAAGTAAATAAAAATTTGCTCGTAAATTAACACTACGTATTTTACTTTATGTTTGTTTCGTCTAATGAATCCTTTTCGGGACCTATTTTACATTTTGTTTGGCCTAAATAAGGTAATGAAAATGCCTATTTTAGGCTCCAAAAATGCTCCTTTTACGACCTAAAAATCCGCTGTGTAATCATCACAGACGGCAGTTGTCACAAACAGTGGAGCGACGCGGAAACCAGTGCAGTCGTTGTAATAATGCGGCAGCTGGGAACAGAGCCGGATTAACTATGTCGGAGCCACTAGCTGGTGCTATTCCTTCGCTGCTGACACGATGAACGCCACAGCATTCCGAGCGCTTACAATGTTTATCAGCCGATTTTGAGAAAACTAGTGGATGAAAAAATTTGCCGGCCGTGGTGGCCGAGGGGACTGAGGCGCGCCAGTCATGGTCTGCACGGCCACTACGCTCGGGGGTTCGAATCCCCCCCTCGGGCATGGATATTTATGCCGTCCTTAGTATTAGCTAGTTCGTAAGTAGTTTGTAAATTTAGGGACTGATGACCCCGTAGTTAAGTCCCATAAGCTATACAAACATTTGAACTTTTTCTTTTTTAATTTATTTTTTTCATCTTATAGTGCAATTCATTTGCTCGATGATCTGACTTTCTATTCGTCATTCCGTATAGTTACTGTGCTATATCAAATTGAGTTATATACTGCGCAAAATTTTGAAGAGTTCGTAGGCGAAAAATCGCATTGCCTAGACTTTGCGAATGGTAGATTTTAGAACAAACAAAACTGCGGAAGAAATGTAGGTAATATATCGAAATTTTATTTATCACCGTGACTGTCGGCCGTATAAACCATTCCATACCTTAGAATGCCAGACATTCTGCATGCAGGAGTAAGCCGAGTTGCACTATGTTTCCTTATCTTCTGTCTGGAATAAAGAATTGTCTGCTCTTTGAAATGAGCAGGAAGGTGCCTGTCCACGAAGCATGAAAGAAAACCAGAAATGAACACACAGCATCCAATTCACATACAACTGACGCCAAGGGCTACACTACAGAAGTCTACACTTCGCAAACAGTCTGTATAAATCCACCCTTCTGTAGAATCACTAGGACATGTCGCTGTGCCGCCCCTCTGCCCCGGCCTCCTCTTACAAGGAAAGTACACGGGCTCGAACAAACATATCTGTATGAACGTTTGGTTACAGGATCTCTACGTACACCTCAATGTGCTGGTGGGTGTCCTTTTTCTGCAAAGCTCTGCAACCATGCTCTAGATAGCACTGTAGACGTAATTGTAGACGCCATACGTAATGCAGATATCTTAACTATAACTTATGTAATAATCGTCGTACATGTTCTCTAGCGAATTGTCATCAAAAGCCGTGATGATATTTGCAACTTTAACCTTCTTCCCGAAAGACTGTTGGTATTCACTGCCACTGCTTCCATCGCCTCTTCCCGCACTTACCGTAGCACTACCGCTTGCAATGAGTTGTTCGTCATTATCATCCTTATTATCATTATTATGAGTTTGTAATAACAGTAACTTATGCTCATATTTCTGTACCATAACAGATACGAGAAAGCATGTAAATGATTCATCTTCTACACTAATACCATCTTCACGAAGAAGGGTTCTTCCTAACTTCATCTCAACTAATCGCAATACATTAGCAGGATTCATTAGCAATCGCCGCCCCATCTGACGCTTCACCACACAAATAACATCATAAAACGCAACTTCGGAGGCACACTGCACCGTCCCTATTGGCGAATCGACAGGTCAAAGTGCAATGCGGCATGGCATACGCAGAGGCCTCTAACGGACGACTGCAGAGTTTTGCAGATGCAGGAGTATCAGTAGTGCAATAAGGGATCTTTACATGATCTCTCATACGATTTTGGTGTATATGTGTTTGTTCGAGCCCAAGTACTTTCCTTGTCAGTACTGTCAGGGAAAATATTTTGCGGTTCTACGTTCATATTGGGATCACTACCTCCATTTTATGAACCTAAAAACGAAGAAAAAATCATTGTTCAGAAAATCGACAAAACAACATGCAAAACAATCGCTTCAAGAATCATCGAACTCTAAATACTCACTAGAAATTGACAATTTTTCTTGCACAAAGACTGGATCATCTGAATTGTCGATTTCGTCGTCCTCACCATGATTATAAATAAAATCTTTTTCAAATTCATGCAAAATTTCGTCAAGCGAAGAAGAGCGTGAAACCATGTCCGTTCATTTACCTACTGAGTGAGCGGACACAACTTTCTACCTTCCCCGTTGCATACAACTCATTCGACCAGTCGGCTGATTTAGAAGCTAAATTTACAAGATCTATAGACTGGTTTAGACACTAGATTTACCAAGTAAAGTATTTAAGATATATCTAGCTCGTCAATAAACTTTATTTTCTGTTTAAAAGCACATGAACGAAGATCACGTCAAATGACGTGATCGGCATTCTACAGAAATTTCGATATCTCATCACTTGAAGCGATTGGCAGTCAAAATGTTAAGGTTGAGAGCAGAACGATATCTGATTTCATCCTCGAGATACAGGGCGTCTTATCCGACTGACAGACGTGGGAACTGCGTGCAGTTCTCTCCATGCGGCTCTACGAAGTACTTGTCATCCGATTTTAAGATAACGGTTAGGTTTGTGATTTCACATCGAAAGAGTTCAGCTATAAATTCAGATCCAATCGATAGTAAATCTTTAATCTATTAATTTTCATTACGGATTAGAAGTTCCACAGCCCAGAACCGAGTGTCGCTTCTTGGCTCGTAGTTTTGTCTGAAACCTTTCGTCAGCCCGACTCCTCTTCCTGCGTTTCTGAATTCAAATGGAAGTACTATAATGTTTACCCTCCTTCTTAACTGCAAAAAACACCGTATCACTGTGGCCTCATTCAAACCCAAACATACGAATATTCACAAAACTTCTTATGGCAGCGAAGCAACGTATAGGACCAACATGGCGGAAAAATCGTGTGACACGATTTCAGCCAATCACGAGCTGCAGAAGGCGGCAAGCGGCGCGGAAGAGGATGGCCATACTTCTAATATATAAAGCAGATATTACGTCATAAACGATAGGAATCGCAAAAAACTGCCACATAATACGGCGAGACTTTATAAATACGCTATATGAGAATGAGAGTACTTAGCGACTTTATTAAACTTTTTCTCGCTGACAACCAAAGCAAAATGATGAAAGGAAAAAGTTTCTCGCTTCTACTGTTTATGGAGTGAAAACTACGGCATTTGAAATGACGTAACAATTTATAATTTGTACACAACAAAGTGTAGCTGGAAGAAATTTTACAGACTGTATACACACATATAGTTTAATGTACCTTCTAAATTGTATCACAGTATGACACGTAGTTGTTTGTAATTATATCGGACTGGTCATCAGTCCGTAGCTTACAAACTAAGTAAGCCTAAGTAAACTAACCTAAGGCCAACACTCACACCCATGCCCCAGGGAGGACTCGAACCTCCACGGCGAGCAACCGCGCGCTCCGCAGTGAGGCGCTTTATAGACTGCTTTAGGCCGCTACTCCACCGCGGCATGACACGTAGTTGATGAGATATGAGCACATAAACAGTAACGTTCATGGAAAACTGCTCAAAGTGTTAATCTATTACTCCTTTATTACTAATTGTATTCCCAAGAGATTTTACACACATACAGCCCTTATACAAATGAATATATATTTGAAAAATGTTAGGAATAAATAAATAAATACCCGGGCAACGCCGGGTTTTCAGCTAGTTCCCTATACAGTGCACGTCTCAGGACCTCTTTACCCCTTTCTTAAACTACCTAAAATATATTTTTTTATCAAACCCCAGACGACTAAAAAATGAGTGACAGGCAATCCAAAATAGCTAAGCAGGAGTGGCTAGAAGGCAAATGCAAGTATGTAGAAGAATTTATAAACAGGGTAAAAATAGATGCCACCTACAGGAAAATAAAAAACATTTGGAGACAAGAAAAGCAGCTGTATGAATATAAAGAACTCAGATGGAAAACCAGTTCTCAGCAAAGAAGTGCATAAAATACGAACAGAAAGAGAAACAAACAATTTTTATATATTAGATTACGCTCTTTTTTGTTTTAATTATAATACGAAGGTGAGGATATTTAGCCGTATGCAAGACACTTCAATTTTTGTTAATTTTCCCATACATGTTTCAACACAGGCTATAACACGAATGGTGCACTTTTGGACCCAAAATTGAAAAACAAGACATATATACCGTCTGTTTTGTCTCGCAGATAACAAAATGTACAAAACTATTACAACAAGTAATAAGTACTATACTCAGTGATTTTAACAATATTTTAACGTAGCGTAATGTAATGTATGCACAAAAAATGTGGAACTCTTAATTCGACAAAGCTGAAAGATAATTTTTTCTGCAAACTAAAGCGAACTTCACGGTGAAAGAAAAATGTTTTAGGTGTATCTCAAAATGAAATTTGTGCAGTCCTTTTACAGGACAACAATAAAGAAATGTGCTGATAGATGTACGTAAAAAGTAACAAAAACTGAAGTGTCTTGCATACGGCGAAATATACTCACTGTTATTTAAGCAAGCACAGAAGAAAGAAGAGCATCTACATCAAAAAGATGATCATATTACGAAAGTATGCCTTCGCCCTATTCAGTAAAAACAACACTTGACAGGAAAAGGCACATTTTATTGAATAGTTTTTAAAGTACAATACGTTTAAATATTGACTCTTAACTTTTTAGGTACAAAATCATTTACGAAACTTGATTATTTTCCAATGTATGGAGGATCAGTGAATATTGTGTAAAATGAACAATTTTTTTGTGTTTTTAAAACGTAATCTAGTACTCTTATCCAAATTCATAAGTTTAAAAACACAAATAATAGCAAGACTTTTCAAATTTCATTAAAGGTCGCAAATCACAATTACAAAACAAAGTGAAAATTAATTGAAAGTGTTCCGAAAGTTTTGTCTAATATATAAAGCAGAGTGTACGTATGTGTGTACGTGTTGCATACAAATTTACAGTTTTGATCCAATCTTTCTCAAATGTTATACTAGTAAGCTTCAATCCATGAGAACGGTCACCGTAAGTAAGAATCACGTACGATATATAGTTCACGAGATATGACGTCATAAAAAATGATATGCGCGAAAAACCACTACTTTTTGGGACAATGCTGCTCATTTTCTCCTAAACCATTGGACCGATTTCAACCAAATTTGGTACACACATTCCTTACCGTGAGGTAACAATTGTTGCATGGTTAAGAATCACATACGGCACATGGTTCAAAAGGTATTACGTCATAGCCAACAGAAATCGCAAAAAATGCCATATAATGCGACAGGAATTTCGAAATACACTGTATGGGAATGACAGTACTTATCGACTTGCAGCAAACTTTAAACATAATTTCAAACTTTTATTAAACTTTTTCTCGCTGGCAACCATAGTAAAATGATGAAAGGAAAAAAGTTTCTCGCTTAATACTTTCCCGCTGTTTATGGAATAAAACTACGGCTCTCGGTATGACGTTGCAATTTATAATTTTTACACCACAAATTGTAGCCGTAGGATATTTTACAGACAGTATAAAGACATGTAGTTGAATGTGCCCTCTAAATTGTATCACAGTACGACACGTAGTTCATGAGATATGAGCATGCACCAAGTTTTAGTCTATTACTTCTTCACTCCTAATTGGGTTCCTAAGAGATTTTACAGACATACAGCGCTTATACAAATGAAATATACCTGAAAAATGGCAGGAATAAATAGATAAATACCCGGGCAACGCTGGGTTTTCAGTTAGTTTATGATGAAACATACGTATTCAGTGAATCGGGGACTCTCCCAAAGCTCTTTGTCACGCGTACGAGTGTTGGCAACCTTATGAAAGTGACGTGACCATACATTAAATTAAGACATGAACCGAATGCAGAGTTTTTTTTTTTTTTTTTTTTTTTTTTTTTTTTTTTTTTTTTTTTTTTTTCGCGAGTTGCGTTAAAATGTTGTTCTCACCGTGCCTTGGCATTCACAGATCCCTACAACTACATTTGAGATGCACCAAAGATTGCTAATTGAGGTAGAGCTGATTGGGAATTTATTCAGTTCTATTAAAAAATAAAAAAAAATAAAAAATAGGACAAATCGATAGGATGCCAGATAAAAGAGTAACGAAAGAAATATTGATCTACAAACCATAATTTCTAACATTTTGCACCATTTTCTGCTTTCGTACGTCTTTCTTCATTTACAAATCTTATGAAAGTGGCCAGATTTTTAAGTTTTTGCTATGTCATCAAACATTGCGATTTTACCTATCAAATGGCAAATCGGTCGTTATCTAACATCACCGTAATTTTTCTCTTATATCTTGTCGGTAGATTGCATGCCGGAGATATCAAGTTCATTGGACGATACCTCTAGTGTTTACCTGCCTTGCTGTCTTCGGGAATATGTGGCTGACACTCCAAAAATTCGATGATGTAACTACAATTTCATTGATTTTTCGCACTAACGTGAACAGATGTTTTGTTGTCGCTCCCCAACGATTTTTAGAAACTGCTGCCTTGTTTGACTGAATAACTTCCGAAGCTCGGTCAACCGCAGAGTAATAAATCCCCTTGTCTTCAAAATCAGCGCTCATCGTTCAAATACGTCGTCGAAACCTTGAGGATGCGATAATAATCAGGAAATGCGTGCTTTAATGTAACTGAAATACTTCCTAAACTCTCCATAGAAATACACAATAATGAATTTGATACACTGTTATAAAGAATACGAGACATCATATACCTCCATCTCTCACTTTAACACAAAGTTTATGGCGATCAGCCGAATGTTCCCAAGAAAATAATGTTTGCAGCATGATGTATACGCTAAAGCGCACAAGAAATATCGAAGTTTACATGAAAAGCAAACGAGAAAGCAGGAGCCAACGTCCATCACCGAGTACAGAGAGTGGGCCTGTAGTACAATAGCGTTGCTTCGGAATATTCTTGTTTAAACTCAACAAAACAGCAGAGCCTATTAAATTGTATTTGGTACGCTTTTCGTCGTTGTGGAGATGGAATGCCTTCGAGCCGCCAGCTCTGGCTGGTGGACTCCTGGGTCACCTTCAAAGATTTCCGGTGGTAGCTTTGATCACCTCCTTATCGCTGGTGCTCCCTCGTACTTTGGACTAATCCAGGCTTCCAGAAGGACTCCGGAACTGCCAGCCGTATCAGCAGGATACGGAGACCCACCGACCAAAGGTCTAGGGGATACACTTCACCTTTGAACCACGTTTCTGTTCACTGTCCAAGCTCAGAAAAGCAACCAGATCGTCCTGTTTGTGATAAACGCAGTCTTTATTTTACAGTCGAAAGCAAAAACGCAATACGAACAAAATTCGACAGGCAGATGCATTAATTTCTTCAGTACAGAGTACCAGGCGTTTTCATTATACAAGGGCTGGATGAAAAGCAATGACTATTAATTGCCGCAGAAGAATAGCTGTACGCACTAAGGCGCCCTGCTGCGGTGCGCGCGGCCGTTCGCCGACGGGGGTTCGAGTCCCCCCTCGGGCATGGGTGTTTGTATTATCCTTAGCATAAGATACATTGTCAACTTAGCATTAGAAGGAAGCGCGTGGGGTAAAAATCGTAGAGGGAGACCGAGGGACGAATATAGTAAGCAGATTCAAAAGGATGTAGGTTGCCGAACGTATTCTCAGATGAAGAGACTTGCACAGGACAGGGTAGCGTGGAGAGCTGCATCAAACCAGTCTGCGGACTGAATACCACAACAACAACAAGATACTTTAACTTAGTGTAAGCCTAGGTACTGATGACCAACGTCCCTTACCAATTTACAAACATTTGAACTAATAATTTATCGATAGAGTTAATCACAGACACCTTCAATATAATCGACTCCCGTTATTTGTGATATTTTACCAAATGTCCGGAAGGTGTACACGATATGCACGATTGTTTCTATGTCCCCTACTGACTGCCCTATCGCATGGCTGATATCTCTGCTGTTGTGCCGAACCCGCCGCAGTGGTTCTTTCATTTTCACAAACAAATCGTAATCTCGGGGACTCGTATACTAGATGTTGGTGCATTATTATGGAGAATGGTCACAATGTTGCTGCTGTACAGAACGTCTTGCACCGTTATCAGATGGGAGAGTCAAACATAACACCGCATGACACGAGTCGCTGCGATACGGGCATACCCAAGGATTTGATTTAGGGAGGGGTTTTCAACAAACGAAAATCGTAAAAAATGACGATATTTTAATAATAGAACTCAAAACAAACATCCAGGGCTCTCGATTTGCTTCGGACATTCATGGTTTTGTACATTCATGGTACATTCATGGTTTTGTAAGAAAACGAATGTACTGACAGTCTTGGCTATCAGTGGGATAAATCTGTTAGCAATTATGGCGGTTATTTTGTAATAATTAAGAGTTTATTAACTTTTTCTGTCTGTCTCGTTTTCATTTCACCCTCTAATATGCTCCGTAGATCGAGGCGTCAGAGTCCAGGCATAAAGTTCTACCGGGAACAAAAACTTCTCCCAGTAAGCCAACATTAACGTGGTACTATTGTTGGAATTCAATAGCATATTCATTTCTTATTGTTGTCTATCGCCGAAACAGACTGCCATTGCTATAGCTGTTTCGATTTCTCTCTTCCTAAAAACTCCTAACTCTTCTTGCAGCTCGTCAATAGAAATCGCCTAATTTGTTGTTCTTGCACCTACTGCGAACCTGCTTACAAACAAAGAAGTGGTTTCTTTGCTGCATCTCTCAAACTTATTTGAAATACGAAGAAATTTTTCGTTTCGTGATATGATGAACATCATGGCAGAATATCGATTAATCGCATGCCAGAATATCGATTAATCGCATACTCAAGATACACTCAATCTGGACCCTGCTTCTAAAGGAACATTTTTGTCAATGAATAGGTGAAGAAAGCAGTCATAAATAAAAATAATGGACTATTATCTGCTATATCCCTTGTAGATTATGAGGGGAAAATATCGGTCCATCACAATGCACACGTTAGCTGTGCTTCGCAGTTTCAAACGTTGATCGCTACGAGCACAGTCTCTACGACCACGCCACAGTCTCTATGAAATGATGCACAAGCTGAGGTGGAAGCCATATAAAGAAAGGCTTTATTTGTTGCGGCGAGATTTGTGAAATTCCGGTGATTAAATTTCTCCTCTGAAAGCGAACATAATTTTGTTAGCACCCACCTAAATAGGCAGAAATGATCATCCAATAAGATAAATCTGATCTAAAACGGAAAGATTCAGGTGTCGCTTTTTCCCGGGCACAATTAACGAATGGAATGGTAGAGAAATATCAGCGATTCTATGAACCCTCTGCCATGCACTTAAATGCGATTAGCGGAGTGTTTATGTAGATGTAGACTAACACATTGTAGTCTGCCTAAAGTTCGTATGTGCCGCATTTTTATCGATCCTTCAAAAAAGTGTTCAAATATTTGTTAAGCTTAAAGGACTTAACTGCGGGGTCATCATTACTAAACTTACAACCTACTTATGAACTACTTTACACTAAAGGCGACACAAGCATCCATGCCCAAGGGGGGATTCGAACCTTCGATGGCGGACTGCCGCGCGCACCGCCATACGGCGCTCCAGTACGCGCGGCTAATCCCCCGCGGCTTAGCTATCTTTCGGACAATCATATTTCACATACGTGATTGAGTTCGTTATGCGCGGCCTCTAGCGGAATTGTAGGAACTCGTGTTGCCAACTGTTTGTGTTTTCGTGGCTACATCGGTTTATTGTAGTAGTCTTTGGTTGCTTCACAATACGCGATACTACAGTGGCGTTACTTTACAGTGACTTCGAGTAATTATTTAGGAAGTAGAGCAGCGTTTTTGTATCTAATAGCCGCGCGGCAATGGCCGAGCGATCTGGAGCGTCACGTTACCAACTAACTTGCGTCGGAGTTAGAATCCTCCCTTGTAAAACGCAACAAGTTTAAAATGTTCAGTCCACCGACTCAGGGATTGTGACGATTACGTTTCCTATAAAACCGCATTTGCATTATCGGTTTACAGGAGTCCCTAGAATTCATTCAGAATACGTGCAGCTAAAGTAATGTACTCCATTTTACGTGTGCGTCAAAATTAAAGCGAGAACTCAGAGCAAACACCGGGTATGTGAATAAACTGTTGAATTTAACATAACTGTTACCCTACAGTGCATCACAACTATAAATACACAGGTGCCCAAACTGGCACAGTGACGGCTTCGGAAGCTACAGTATAATACTGGCGATCTGGAACCTTTGTGGGGCCTCCTTACATACTTTTGTGAACAATGCCATGCATTGTTACAACTATTACAAATAAGAAAAGCAATTAATTTTGTAATGTTATGACAAGATGATAACAGTTGTACATCCCAAAATTAAGGTACTAACTAATTTACATCAATTCATGATAATGCCGATTTTGTAAATATGATTAAAGATCTGAAATACATTGGTCATTTCTACAGTACTAATATCTTGAAAAATAGTGAAGCGGAAATGTTCTTACCATTTACAGAATGATGAAATAAGGTATTAATTGTTTTACTGGATACAAGAACATCAAAATATTCTTTATAAGCTTACTTTATCTACAATGGTGCCCATAATGGCAAATTTATATTCGTAATATTTATCAGGTTTGTGTTTTCATGGCCAGTTCCTACGCAAACATACAACATAACATATATCCAAACAGACTACTTTTGTTTATGTTTTCATAAAATGCATATTAGCAGGTTTTAGTTTCGTGGCCATGTGCTCGAGCTAATTTTCGTATTTTATAATGAAATACCATTTTTTTGTATTCCTGCGAATGTACGGGTCTTCTCTTAAAAATTACTTTATTTAGAAATCGTGTATGTTATTCTACCCATACTCAGAAGCCGCAAACTGGTATTTAACACATGAGGCTCTATTTAAATGATCTGTTTAGCTTGCTACAGGGTGTCCAGAAAAGAACTCCCTGATTTCAAAATTAAATATCTCGAAAACAAAGATCGAAAGAGGAATGCAGTAAACGGTATGTTTATTGTGAAAGCTGTAAGAGTTTATACAGCAGTTTGAAATAATAGTTACAAAAGCTGCTAACAAATGGCGCTGTACGCTTATGTATGCTGATATATCAGCATACATAAGTGAGATAATCGTATGAAAACACTCTTTGCAAACAATCACATCACAATGTTTTCAAAATGTTCACCATTGGCATTACAGAGGTGATGCAAGCGAAGAATGAAATTCGCCATCACATTTCGTAGTGTCTCAACCGAAATGGATTCACATGCCACAGAGATCGCAGATTCAAGCTCGTCCAGCGTGGCGGGATGCTTCGGGTAGACCATGTTTTTCACTGTGCCCCACAAAAAAAGTCACAGGGAGTCAAATCCGGCGAATATGGAGGCCAATCCATGCCTACACCAGCAAATTTGGGATATTCCAAAGCAATGACTCGATTCCCGAAGTATTCCTCAAGAAAGGGAAACACGTGTTCGGTCCGATATGAGCTCCATCTTGCGTAAACCATTCAGAACCTGGTCCATCTTCTAATGCTTGCTGTGTGGCGACAAATTGTTCCAAAATTGCAACGTAACGTGCACCAGTGACCATTTCTCGAATGAAAAATGGGCCAATAATGCCTCTGCTGCATACTGCGGCCCACACAGTAACTTAAGGAAAATACAGGGGTTTCGCTTCACACCAGTATGGCATTTCGGAACCCCAAAATCGCCAGTTCTGCTTATTCACGTATCCATTAGGTGGAAATGTGCTTCATCTGTAAACCAGATGCAGGCAACATCAAATCCTTCACTATCAATCATTGTGAGCATCTGATTAGCAAAGGCAACTCTTTGTTGCACAGCTCGTACGGGTATGGCTTGGTGCGTTTGAATTTTGAATGGAAACATGTGTAGGCTCTTTCTCACTATTTTCTGCGTGCTGGAACGCTTCAAACCAGTGTCAGATGCAATTGTACGGACGGATGACATTGGATTTCGCTGAATAATTCCAGAAACTGTGGCGATATTTTCAGGCGTAAGTGCTGTTTGCTTGCGGCCAACATGCCCCACTAGATCATCAGTTACGCTGTATGTTCGTTGAAATTTTGCGAAGAGCGTACGAATGGTTTTCGCCTCGGGTCCTTTTGGAACATTAAATCGTGCTTGAAAACTTCGCCTTGTTGCCGTAGGATTCTCTTCTAACCTGTGGTACTCTACCACCAGAAAAAGGCGTTCAATGGAGTACATGGTTTTAATCTCTTCCTTCGGTACGCTAACCTCCTTTCACGTTTCAGTAGTGGAACTGATCGTTCTGTGCTTTGGATCACTATTTAAACTAGGCATTACGTATAGCGATTACAGCGCCATCTGTTAGCAGCTTTTGTAACTATTATTTCAAACTGCTGTATAAAGTTCTTACAGCTTTTACAATAAACATACTGTCTACTGCATTTCTGTATCGATTTTTGTTTACGAGATATTTAATTTTGAAGTCAGGGAGTCCTTTTCTGGACACCCTGTATTTGATAATACGACAAACATTTAGCTTTGTAACTTGCCTATTACATCTCACTCGGACATTGTGTGTGTGTGTGTGTGTGTGTGTGTGTGTGTGTGTGTGTGTGTGTGTGTTATTTTTTTTTTTTTTTTTTTTTTTTTTTTTTTTTTGTACTTAGCATAATTTAAATGTTTTGTACGCCTAGGGAACGATGACCGCAGTAGTTTGACCCCATAGAATTACAAACATTTGAGCATTTTAGCCAACAGCCACGTAGTGGATACGGCAGTGACGCAGGCAGGCACGCCCGCGAGCTGTGACGGTGTGTGCGGCGGACACTTGATATGGGCTGCCGGAGGTGTGTCGGCCTTGTGGCGAACCAGCTGTGCGGATACGGCCTAGCGCCAACTGCGCCGCGCCGTATGCTACGCTACGCTCCGTGCCGTACCAGCCTACCTATTGTGATGCTTCAACTGCCGCTTCTTGTCGCAACCACTGGAAATTAATTGAAGACTCCTGTGACTTCATGTTGTTGTTGTGGTCTTCAGTCCGGAGACGGGTTTGATGCAGCTCTCCATAATATCCTGTCTTGGCCAAGCCTCTTCAACTCCACATAAGAACGGCAACCTACATCTGTCTGAATCTGCTTACTGTATCCATCTCTTGGTCTTTCTCTACGGTTTTTACCCCAAACACTTCCCTCCAATGCTAAATACACGATTCCTTGATGTCTAACAATGTGTCCTACCAATCGATCCCTTCTTTTAGTCAAGGTATGCCCGAAATTCCTTTTCTCCCAAATTCTATTCAGTCCCTCATTAGTTACGCGATCCACCCACCTAATCTCCAGCATTCTTCTGTAGCACCACATTTCAAAAGCCACAATCCTCTTCCTGTCCGCACTGTTTATCGTCCATGTTTCACTCCCATACAAGGCAACACTCCACACAAATGCCTTCAGAAAGGACTTCCTTAGGCTAAAATCGATATTCGATATTGACAAATTTCTCTTTTTCAAGAACGCTTTTCTACCCATTGCCATTCTGCATTTTATATCCTCTGTACTGCGACCATCATTTGTTATTTTACTGCCCAAGTAACAACACTCATCTACCTCCTTTGTCGTTACCTAATCTAATTCCTTCAGCATCACCTGATTTTCAACTGCACTCCATTACAGTTTTTTTTTTTTTTTTTTTTTTTTTTTTTTTTTGCTCGTGTTAATGTTCATCTTATATGCTCCTTTCAGCACACTGTCCACTCCGTTCAACTGCTTTTCCAGGTCCTTTGCTGTCTCTGACAGAATTACTATGTCGTCGGCAAAACGCAATGTTTTTAATTCTTCTCTCTGAACTTTAATTCCTTCTCCAAATTTCTCTCACCGCGGTGGAGTAGCCGAGCGGTGTAAGGCGCATTGCTGCGGAGCATGCGGTCTCTCGCCGTCGGAGGTTCGAATACTCCCTGGGGCATGAGTGTGTGTATTGTCCTTAGGTTAGTTTACCTTAGTCTAAGTAGTTTGTAAGCTACGGACTGATGACCACGCAGTTTGGTCCGATAGATTTACAATATTTTTTATTTTTTATTTTTCAAATTTCTCCTTGCTTTCCTTTACAGGTTGCTCAATACACTAATTGAATAACATGGGAGAAAAGCTACAACCCTGTCTTTCTCCCTTCCCAATCTCTGCATCCCTTCCATGCCCTTCAACTCTGATAACTGCTGTATGGTTTTTGTACAAGTTGTAAATAACCTTACGCTCTCTATATTTTACTCCTGCTTGCTTCAAAACTTGAAAATTTATTCCAATCAACATTGTCAGAAGCCTTCTCCAAGTCTACAAAACCTAGAAATGTAGGTTTGCCTTTTCTTTATGTTCTAGGATAAGCCGTAAAGTGAGTATTGCCTCCAGTGTTCCTACATGTCTCCTGAACCCAAACTGATCTTCCCCGAGGTCGGCTTCTACCATATTTTCCATCCTTCTGTAAATAATCCGTGTTAATATTTTGCAACCGTGACTTATTAAACTGATGGTTCTGTAGTTTTCACACCTGTCTGCGCCTGCTTTTTTTGGAATGGGGATTATTTCATTTTTCTTAAAGTCTGAGGGTACTTCGCCAGTCTCATACATCTTACACACCAGGTGAAACAGTTTTGTCATGGTTGGTTCTCCTAGAGACTTCAGTAGTTCTGAGGGAATGTCATCTACTCTAGGGGCCTTGATTCGACTTAGGTCCTTTAGTGCTGTGTCAAAGTCATCTCTCAGTACAGTATCTCCTATTTCATCCTCATCTACTTCTTCTACCATTTCTACAATATTGCCTCTAAGTTCATTTCCTTAGTAGAGCCTCTCTATATACTCTTTCCACCTTTCAGCTTTCCCTTCTTTGCTTCATATGGAGAAGAACTCTATAAAACCAGTGACTAGATCCGCAAGTAGCATTTCGTTCAGCAGTCGTGGCACTGGCAGATTTTGGCCACACGACATTCTGCCTATACAGCAGTGTTCTTCAACCTGTGGTTCGCGGCCCCCAGGGGGGTCTTGTTCAAGGGGTCTCCATCACAGGAGGAGGTAGAGGAAAGTAGGGTAAGATGGCGACATTAACGTTTATTTTATTTTATTTTATTTTATTTATTTTTATTATTTTTATTATTTTTATTATTATTATTATTATTATTATTATTATTATTATTTTGGCTCTCACGTTGAAATCAGATTTTATTTATGGAAAAACGATTGCTTAATTTATCTCATTTGTAATAAAGCTCTTAAACGGTTCCTAATACCTGTTTTTGTTAGTGACAGTACCGTTCGTTGACTTGCCCTACACGTAGGATAAGATGACTAAATCAACATTTTATTAGAAAATAAAACTTTTATTTATGCTTATCTACTTATCAAAGAGAGACAGACATAACATTTCTCCTTTGCATTCCTGTAATTTATGCCTGTACACTGAGCACAGCCTACTTCATCAACATTTTTTTTTTTTTTTTTTTTTTTTACATTGTGACGTAAAGTAGCTTCAGGGAAGTTTAACTTCCTAGCGGCGCCTTTAACAAGCTTACCGTTTCTTACACGCTGCATTGCCTCTTTCAATGATTCCTTGCTCCATTTCTATCACCCTGCCATCCTTATGACCTGCATACTTCCAGTCGACGTTTTGGATTCAGACATACATGCACACAGTCTCACACAATGAATTCATTAAACCGTTATTAAAACATCAGTAAATACACAAGGTTTAAGATGAATCGACTGATATTCTTTAATACGTAAGTATTACATGCATGAAACTTATTTAAACCGCAGGAAAAAAATTGCCATAAAAGCAGCATCCACTTTCTAGCCACTGCTTTCAACAAAACAAAATGACCGAGCAGCTCTATTTCAAGAGACACGACTGCAGACCCCGTTAAGGAAGCGGTACCACAGTGCACGTTAAACAATCTGTAGATTTATCGGAGAAATTCAAAATTCGTCATCTTAGACTCCTCGTCAATTTATCCGACCTTCCCCTACTTGCACCCTAATAACGCTATGAGTTCATTGATAAATATGAAGCATTGAATCAAAATATGTGATGCGGCCAGGAATCGAACCCGGACCTCCATTCTTTCTAGGCAGACGTCTTACCGTTTTTTTTAAGACCACCACACCACTTAGACTATTCCAAAGCATCTTAATCGTTAGTGGTGTGGTGGTCTAACGGTAGTGTGGCTCGGGCAGCCGTGAGGCGAGAACGTCCGCTAGCGTCCCGCCTGGCGAGGTACGCGTTCGCGTTTTCCTTGTTTACTTCGCGTCGCGCTATTGTGTATTGAGTCCCCTGTACTAGTGAGCCATGGCGCACTCATACCGCCGAACGACTATCAAGATCTCTTTCCAAGCAGAATACGCACGACCACGACCTTTTGAAATTGAGAACTTTATAAGAGACGATCTGCACCTCGATCCACGAGATGTAATAGGCATACACTTTTCCATTACCGGGAATGTTGTCTATGTCAAGATGCGCACCGAAGAACTGTGTACCGACATTGTGAACCGCCACGCGGAAAGACACAAGTTCAAACACCCTGACGGCCACATCGGTGCCGTCGTGATCGAGCATGTGGGTTACGGCCTGCGTAAAATCAGAGTCTTCGAACTCCTGTTCGAGGTCCCAGAAGATATCGTTAAGACAGCCTTCAGCCCGTACGGAAACGTCATCGGTCACGCTGCCGAAAAATGGAAAACGTTTGAGACTTACCCGGTCCTCAACGGTGTACGGCAAATACAAATAGAACTGAAGAAGCACGTACCGTCATACCTGAATATAGGAGGATGCAGGGCCATCATCATGTACGACGGTCAGCCCCGTACCTGTGCCGGTTGCGGCCAGGAAGGACACGTCCGCCAAAATGTCCCCTACGTCGACCTGTACAAACGCCTGTCAACGACGACGCCCCCTCTGCGCCGTCCACAGTTCTCCCTGTTACTTACGCTGCAGCCGCCGCACCACCGGCTGATCATCTACAAGGTCAATCTAACCAACCACCGACAACGACCGCAAACATAGACATGAATCTCACACCTTCGACGCCATGCCAACCAGACGCAGTGCAAGAAGACATGCAGCAACCTCTTTCCCCTGAGCAAGAAGGTGCAAAGGAACCGACACTTGACGTCGTGCCAACTTCTGCCTTCATTCCAACAAACAAGAACGATGCAGACATCCACGCTCTTTCCGACTCTGAACAACATAACCTCAAACAAAAGAACCCTCGGAAGCGCCGGAAGAAGCATCGTCTGCCCTTTGATGATTGCTTACAAAGAATGGGACCACAAGAAGATGATTCCCTGTCCGATGACGGCAGGTCTTCTGACACGCAGATGTCAGACGTCACTGCATCGACATCTCACCCCCCGACCGCTTCCAACAATCGTGATGCGACGACGACGCGCACTCCCAGGAGAGTCCCAGAAGGCGTCCCACCTGCCGTGCCACCTCCACCTGCTAGCACAGCAGACGATACTTTGATGGACAGTACATCTGAATTGCAGCGATCGTGGGCGGACGAAACGTTGGATGAAGGTGAAAATGAAGGGGATGTCCCCATGGTATTGTCGGACATAGTTCCGACACAGTAACTGACAACTTGATGGCTGCTGTGTCTGTTCCATCCCGAACGGACACCGCTAGAGCAGCAGACTTCTTCCTGGAGACCCAACAATACAGAGTAGCAACTATCAATATCAATACTATTCGTGCGCACCATAAACTAAGGATGTTACAAGAGATGCTGAATGCGGCGGATATAGATATTGCCCTTCTTCAGGAGGTCTATGTTGCTGAGTTCGTCGGCCCATATGGATATACCACTCATGTCTCTCACGCGTCTGACACAGGCAGCGGCGTGGCAATCCTTCTCCGTGACGGCTTAATTGCAGAAGATATCACTTTCACACCTGATGCAACAGGCATGGCACTCACCCTACACGACGTCAGAATCATTAACATCTACGCACCATCTGGATCTGGTCGTCGCCGTGAACGGACTGCTTTCTTCGCTGAAGCCGTCACGCCCCTATTTATGGGTCGTCAGGATGCCTTAATCATCGGTGGAGACTTCAATTCCACCCAGGCGCCTAAGGATCAACTACCACACCATGTTCCATGTGCGGCGCTCGCTACCATCATCACCAACCTACGTCTAGTGGACTCGTGGGAGTACGTATATGGCGATCGGCCGGGTTTTACACACTACACCAGTCACTCATCCAGCCGTATAGATCGCATCTATCTCTCGCGACCCTTCGTTCAGGGCACACAGGCCGCCGAAATATAGCCTGTAAGTTTTTCCAATCATGCAGCATATATATGCACTCTTACCATGCGCCGACAGAAGACGTGGCATGGGCGGGGCCCCTGGAAGCTGAACATTGCACACTTACATTCGCCAGAATGCCGAGAGATCGTGGAGACCACGTGGACACAATGCACACGCCGGAAAATAGCTTACCCAACAGCAATCTCTTGGTGGATAAAATGTGCCAAGCCTGCTTTGAGGAAAGCGTTGATTGGACATGCGAGAGAGGCAGCCGCATGGCGACGACACACAATGGACTTTTATTACCGCATCCTACGTGATTGTTCAACAATGATGCACTCGCCTGCCCGCCAGCAAGCAATGAATCACATTACTTACGAAGCGTCACCTTGAGGGAACAATTGTTCGTGCACGCACCACAGACAGAATGAACCACGAAGGGCCGTCAATGTACCATATCCTCGCTGAACGCCGACGACGGAAACGGGCCCTGATTCAGAGTATAACGTTAGATGATGGTCGCTGTATCGAAACGCAACGTGAAATAGGACTTGCTCTCCACGCTCACTATCGTCAACTATACGAAGCTCAGCAACATTCAACAGAAATGATAGAGGAAATCTCTCGTCTAACATATGGAGTACTACCCCAGGATGAGCAATTGAGGCTACTTGAGGATGTCACTGAGGAAGAGGTCACGGCAGCAATATTGGCTGGCGCACCACACAAGTCACCAGGACCTGACGGCCTCCCGTTGGAGTTTTACAAGACCTATCGCCAGCTGCTAACACCGGCATGGATAGACATATGTCGCGAATTAATGACGCCGACAGTACAAATTCCTGGTGAATACCTTGAAGGACTGCTTGTTCCTGTCCACAAACCGAACGGTGGAACACGCCTCACAGACTACCGTCCACTATCACTACTGAATTGCGACATGAAGATATTTACACGACCTTTGGCAGCACGTCTCCGAAAGGTCACGTGCCACGTGATATCCCACGATCAAGTGTCCTTAGGAGGCGATCACAACATACGGACTGCGTTAAATCGATACCTCGACATGATCGCACTAGCGCGGACACGGCGCATGGAAGGAGTCTTAGCCTCCCTCGATTTCAGTCAGGCCTTCGACAGGGTCGATCATACCTTTCTGGCGGCGGTGATGCGGAATATGAGATTCCCAGACAACATCGTGGAAATAACGATGCGCCTGCTTCGAGGTGCGACATCGAGGATTCTGTACAACGGCCGACTAACACCACCGATCACGGTACAACGGTCAGTACGACAAGGATGCCCTCTGTCAACAATCCTCTACGCTATTGCCATGGAACCGCTCCTATGTGGCCTCCGCCAACGCCTCATGGGGATAACCTTTGAGGGCCACACCTTCTGTTGAACGGCCTATGCGGACGATCTGGTCCTCTTCTTGAGAAACCACAACGACGTCCAAGACGCGCTGGCGTGGGTGTGGTCCTACGGCGCTGCGTCAGGCAGCGTCCTTAATATTCGCAAATCACGCGCACTGAACATTGGATGCGGACAGCCTGACGTCGCTCCCCTGCCGGTCCACGACGCAATAAGATGTTTGGGCATAGATTTCACAGCCGACTTGCGGCGATCTGTGGCTCTCAACAGTAGGCGTCTTCTACGACGGATCCGTGTGGAACTTCTCGATCACCGCCTTCGAGCCCTGAACATGCTGCAACGCACCCAGTACGCTAATGTTTATGTAGCATCCCGTATCCCACACGTGGCACAGACTTTCCCCATGCCTTCGACAATGGCCAAGCGCATGTTGGCGGCATTGGGCTCGTTTGTGAGTCACGGTATGTTATTCAAGGTCAGCTATGAATCCCTTACTCTTCCAAGAAGCAAAGGAGGCCTTAACCTCGGTCATGTACCGCATCGAGCGACGGCCCTCTTTGTAAGCACGCATATCAAGATGTGGCGACGTACTCCGGCTTGCCTTTCCAGCCTACTAATGAGGGCCCTTGCCCCAAGCTCGCTAATCGCACCAGTGCAGGTGACCGCCGTCCCAGCGCCCTTTTTCTACTTGAGATACCTCTTCCTCGAATACGGTTATCTTCGAACCACACTTACCCGTCCACGTATGTCGACGGCTCGGCTGGTGTACTCAGCGATGCAATCGAGACTTCCGCCGAATGCGACTGAACACAAACATCCGCATGTTCGCTGGACAGCAGTGTGGCGAGCAGTGCATGATCCTACGCTTACATCAGATGTTCAGTCCAGCTGGTATCTCACGGTCAATGGGAAGCAGATCTGCCAGACGCGCCTCCACAGGATCCACCTAGCAACGTCGCCATTATGTGCAACGTGTGGCGTGCAAGACGACGACGGCCATCGACTTGTCTGCGGCGAGGCAGGCAATGTTTGGCTTTTGGTCCGCCAGATGTTGGCCTTCTTTACACGAACAACCCCTGACAATATCACTGCCGACATGCTTCTCTTCCCCGATAAGGACTATTTCCCACGAGCGAAGACCCACACAGTGATATGGATTAGTGGACTCGCTGTCCACTATCTATTTGGAAATGGTGATAAATCAGTTCTCGATTTCTGGCAATACATCAATGAACGACACTGCGCAGTTGTCAAGAACTCAAAGTACCAGCAATACTTTTCGAACTTCCTCCAGAGTGCATTCCGCGACCCCCCTCGCAGCTGGATCATCCATGCAGGGAGAAGCTGACTTACGTTCCCTATTATCAGTTTATGATGATCATTACACCGGTAATCCTCAAGACGTGTGTGGATGATCTACTGATGTATCGCAGCCGTGCGGTTTTTATTCTCGTGCGGCTAATCACAGCGATCGACAGTCTTGTGAGGACGTGCTGGTCCGACGGAGTCATTAATTTCATTACAAAGAAGTCACAGATAATCTTTTGTTTATGCTTGGAGGGCTCCTTCGTTTTGATTATATTGTATTCTCCTTTTTTCTTTTCCCCTAATTTGTTTCAATAAAGATACATTTGAAAAAGGGTCGAGACGACCAGTGAAGACAACCATCTATATATAAATAAATAAATAATAAAAAAATAAAATAAATAAAAAAACAAAACAAAAACGCTGCTCCCTATTTTTTTTAATTTTTTTTTTTTTAATTAAAAAAAATGTGTTGGACTTTGACGCTGAAGGTCAGTGTTTCTGACCCCTCCAGGTCCTTGAAATCTGCCTAGTAAGCATGGAGGTCCGGGTTCGATTCCCGGCCGCATCACGAATTTTAATTCAATGCTTCATATTTATCAAGAATGTCTGACATATTCGAGACGAAAATCCGTCTCAGGGATAGTTTATTTGTATTAAATTGCTATGAGTTCAGTTATACAAAAACCGTATGCTTAAGTGAAAGTTATGTAATGTAAAAATTACGGAGTTACTTATATAACAGTAATTATGAATTGGAAGATAATAGATTGTTTTATAACACAGTGTGTTAATGAATAAGCGCAAAGCGTGATTAATGTTTTCAGGAATGAATATATAGGTAAAAGAACATGACAATAAGAAATTTTGAAATTCGAAAAATAAGATTTATTACTTTACAAACTCTCTATACAGTGGAACTTTCTTAATGAGCATAATTCGCATCAGAGTGTTGCATGAAACCCGAAACACTCGATAAGCAAAATATATTTTTCTCTCGGAAATCACGTAAAATTAGAATGTTTTCCGTTCTCAAAAATACACACACAAAATTCATGCAACAATTTGGAAGAAAGCTGTAGCAAAAGGAAGCAGATTAAATGCGTTGCCTTTGAGAGAACATGGTTTTGTTTCCTTTCGTGAGGAGTGGGGAGGTGAGAGCGCCAGGATATTTTCATTTGGAAGAGGGTCTGCAGAGAATTTTTACTTGGAAGGGAGGTCGCATACTCGAAATGGGTGAAAAATCACTGCTATACAGGAATGTCACCGGCGCTTTATGAACACTTTTTTATTACTTTCAGACACAAATACAGAACACGATTGTAATCAATACAGTGGGCATCTGCACAATCTGCAGTGTGGTCAGAAAACGTGTTAATAGGTTGTAAACTTAGGTGACAAAAGACATCGAACAGTGATGTGCACAGATACAGAAAATCGTAGTATCAAGGCATACAAGGGGGGCTTCAGTGACACAGCTGTCATCTGCACACCTGTGATACACGTGAAAGGGTTTACAGCTTTATGTTCGCACGACTGAAATTAAGACTTTGAACGCAGAATGACAGTTGGAGCCATGCACACGGGACATTCCATTCGAAAATCGTAGGAAATTCAGTATTCCGAGATCCACAGGGCTCAAGAGTTTTCTGATAATACCAAATTTCAGGCATTACTTCTCACCACTAACAGCCCAATTGCCTATTCTTAACACTGTTGGTACACTCGGTACACCCTTGACACTGCGGAACTCTACTGATTTCCCTAACGATTGCCAAAGCTATGCCTCTTAAAATTCTGCAGAGGGCATATTCATACGCCGTTCGCGCGAACCTGAGTTAAACCTGATGCTATTTTATCTAAAACTAGATGACCCGGTTAACTTCGTATCATTTACCTCTCAATATAAACAATATTAATTTAATTCGTATGTATTTTAAGCCCAGTAATTTTATAAAGCCATCATCAGATAGTCTAAGTATCGGCTCGATACTGGGCGGAAAGAGTGGAAAAATCACGCACACATGTCCAGAATAATGTTCACGTTACATTCGTGGAAGTTCAGGAAAGGTTTAAAAGGTGATAAAATATGGAAATATTGCGAGGAAAATTTAGATTTAAAACACGTAAACTAATGACTTGGTTGTTGTGTTGGGTGCGTTCAGAAACATACTTTGAAAGAGTAAAGTTCGCTTTACACGATCGGAACCCGTATATGGACTGTCAAAGATAAAAATGAATTCCTGTTCGTTAGTCTCTCTGAAACTCGACAACGGATGAACCGATCTAGCTATATAATTATCATTACATAAACCATGGAATCTATTGTGATGAATTCTCGGAAGGAGGTAGCTTGAGCGCTGAAGTACCGCATAAGATACTTTAGAAAGTGTTTTTGATATGAAGTATATAAAGCGAAATATCTAACAATAATTACTCTCTGGAAAAGCTATTACCCTTTGACTTAACTAATTTTCAGAAGTTATAATTAACTTTTAAAAGTGCATTGCCCCTTTCATAAAAGTGGATAGAACGGCAGAACAAATTTTTCTCGCAATTTTTCCAAATTTTATCACCGTGTAAAACTTCCTTGAACTTTCACGAAGGTGACATGAACATTGTCCTGGACATGTGTGCATGATTTACCCACTCTTTCCGCCCACTATCGAGCCGATACTTAGATATCTGATTATGCCTTTATAAAGCTACTGGGTCTAAAATACATGGATTTAAATCCATATGGTTATATTAAGAGGTAAGTGATACGAAGTTCACCGAGTTATCTAGTCGACCCGGCAATGCTTCGCAAATTGCTAATATGTATGTATTCTTCCTGTGAACGTCAGATGTGTAAAATTTTATCGAAATCGTACGAATGAGGTTGATATCCCAAAGAAAAGAGGTCTTTCAGTTCTCCACAAATTTTCCCATTTTCTGGCCAAGTATTCCAAACTTTTACTTCACCCAAACCTTCCTCCTGCTTTGAACGTCGAATATGCAAAATTTTATCGCAATCAGACGAATGATATTGCTATCCCATTGAAAAAAAAGCACTTCCAGTTTCTCGCGAATTTTCAAATTTTACGGGTAACTTTCCCAAATTTTAGTTCATAAGAACATTCATCTTTCGTTGAACGTCAAATGATCAAAATTTTATTGCAATAGGATGAACGGTTCTCAACTTATAGTGTTGTGTACATCTAGAAACAATTTGAAAAAGGAACTTGGTTCGTATTTTGCGACTTTCCTTTTTAACTGTCCCTAGTTTTTTTAAATGAAAACGTTTCCAAGACCATAATGAACAAAACAAAAAAAGAAGTACCCTCTCCGTCGTGCGAATAGTCATTTATAGTGCTGAATTCAATCAAAAACACATTGAAAAACGCACTTTCAGTTTTTCTCAAATTTTCCAATTTTTCGGTTAATTTTCAAAAAAAAAAAAAATTGTTTAATACAAACCTTGTCCTGTCAAGCCGTACTGAAGTAGTGCTCTTACAAACACATGGCAACTGATTTTTATTTATATAAAAAATCGCTTTCGGTTTTTCCTAAATTTTCCTACTTTCCGGGCGACTTTTCCAAAATTTTATTTGATGGAAACCTTCCTCTTGCTTTGAACGTGAAATGTACAAAATTTTATCCCATTTGGACGAACGGTATTGATAGCTCACTGAAAAAAGCTGTTTCACTTTTTCCCAATTTTCCTTTCCCGGACAACTTTTATATATTTTATCGCCGTTTAAACCTTCCCCGGACTTACACGAATATTTCAAGACTAAAATTAGTCAAATCGGTGCAGCCGTTCTCGAGTTTTAGCAAGACTAACGAACAGCAGTCATTTCGAGACCGTGGTTTTGTACAGAATACAGGTTGAGTCTTGCAAAGAAGAAAACAGCAATTAGTCACTATCAATAACAACTTTTTTTGGTTAAGTCGCACCGTTTCCGATTTCTAACCACAGACGGCTGCTCACGTTCAAATTAATTTGTTGTTATTTAGCATCTGGTGGGGAAATATTCTTCAAAAGTTGGTGCCCTACTGTGTAAACTTTATACGGTGCGCCAAAGCAAACCCCAATTTTCGATGTAAATTCACAAATGTTGAAATGTTGGACCGAACTCCTATGGTCATCAGTCCCTAGACTTACAAACTACTTAGCCGCGGTGGAGTAGCCGAGCGGTCTAAGGTGTCTCGCTGCGGAGCGCGCGGTTGCTCGCCGCCGGAGGTTCGAGTCCTCCCTGGGGCATGTGTGTGTGTGTGTTTTCCTTAGGTTAGTTAACCTTAGTTTAAGTAGTTGGTAAGCTACGGACTGATGATCACGCAGTTTGGTCAGATAGATTTACAACATTTGAACATATTTGATGCGCTAACAGCGCGAAACGCGTTAATTGGATAAAATAAACAAAAATTGCAACCGAGACTGCAGATTGTTTGAGTAATTTCCCACTGTTCCTGCACCAGCCACCACCATGGAATGGAATGGAATGATTATTTCCTTTTTGTTATCCAAGCCCAAACTCATATCTCTCTTTCTCCTGTTAATTCGGATGACTTCCATAGTATTCGACAGTTACTGTTTTACCGTTTTGCCGTTTGCGAGATAATACGCATAATACCTATTGTATTCCAAAAAACAAAGGTGGTAACCATTATGGCGGGTGAGATCGATACCGCCCGTTTTAACACAGGCTGCTGGCTGGCAGTCACTGATACGACGGCTGCTTCGTGTTCGGCGATCGACGGTAACAAACACAAACTCGATCGGATACTTCTGGAATTTTTCATACACCACTGACAAACTCGTGTTTGCTTTCGATTGGCAGTTAACGAATTTGGTATTCCTCGCGAAGAATCGTTACTACCTGTTAATTCCACACATAAAATGAGGCCCGTTTTTCATTCCGATATAACTATATCGGAAGATATTTCTTATACACTTTTAGAAAGTGTATAAGAAAGGTTTACTTGTAGGACCATATTCGAGGCAAAGTAAATAACATTCGAAAATAGCCCCAAATTTGTAAAGTTTCGTAAGTGAAGAAATACAGTCCACTACAACTTGGGGTAACCAAGACATTCCGGCACTGCCCAGAGATTGTGTTGGCACAGGAGATTTGAAATAGTACACATGTATTACATCACAATGTAACTGTGACTAGGGTCGCCAACGTGGAAGTGATGAGCAGGGGCGAGGTACTGTGTATGTGTGTGTGTGTGTGTGTGTGTGTGTGTGTGTGTGTATTCCCAAGATAAGTTGAACTTCGTTCCAAAGTTGTGGTCGCTACATATCGCCTTTTGTTTACGACTGCCAACAACCTCACCGATGTTGTATCAGCACTTGGGCGTAAGCATATATATAATAAATTTGCTGTAGAATTCTTTAATATAGTAAATTTCCTTGAGACGGAAAAGCTTCTATTCATGCATCAGCACGGCTGTAGGAAGCATCGATCGTGCGAAACCCAGCTTGCCCTTTCCTATCATGAGATCTTACGAGCTATGGATGAAGTGCAACAGACAGACTGCATATTTCTCGATTTTCTAAAGGCGTTTGACACGGTACGAAGGTAGGAGCTTATGGAATAGGTACCCTAACATGTGAGTGGCTCGAAGACCACTTACACTCTTCAGTATTACAGAGAAAGGTCGCACAGGCGATTGTTTCGCTGCCTCCAATGATACCAGAGATGCATAAAACATTTGTGTACTCCACGGTATTCGGACATGAGCACATACAGCACCATCTTCGTATCTGACATTTTTCTGGTTAAATTACACGTTAGCAGTACTAATATTGAAGATCAGTTTAAAAAGTTTTCGGAACAGAAATACTGCAATGAGTGTCCCTAGAATATTAACTATCTGCATTTTTTTCTATGCACAAAATCTAGAAATTATATATGCCTGATTCGGTAAGAAGCTTTAATAATGAAGTACAGCAAAATAAAGTTTCCAGCTAGATTTAATAGGCCACTACGGTCGGGGATTCGAATCCCCCCTCGGGCATGGATATTTCTGCCGTCCTTAGTATTAGCTATCTCATAAGTAGTTTGAAAGTTTAGGGACTAATGACCCCGTAGTTAAATACAATAAGCTCTACAAACATTTGAATATTTTCTTAGATTTAATACGAGAACTACATGGGTTAATCGTCCAGTAAAGTAAACATAAGACTTTCAGTGTTTTGAGTATATCAGATTACAGATTTAACGACAAAATATCCGGTACGTAAATAAGGTCTACTTTCAAGAGCCAAACCCCAGATGCTTAAGCAATGAGGCCAATAATGGATGGCAAAGCACACATTTGTTTATAAGACTGCTCAATATAGATGACCAGTGTAGCTGTTTATAGGCACAAGGACTATCAGCTCTCGTATATTATTTACCCTCGCAAGACCATGGTGGGAGGCCGAAGAAAACATTGTAATCCAGTCATTCTTATTGAATATCTACCATAAATAACGATTTTTCAATTAAGCTTAATAATTTCAGTAGTAAAAGAAACCTCAACAGTGATTACAAGAAATATATTCGCAATTGCTGATATGATTCAGCATGAGCTCTAACATTTATTGATGACATCTTAAATTTGGACTCGAATGAAGTCCAACCGGATTACTCACTTCTCGCGAACGGTCGCGTTACCATTATACCATCCGCGCACTTCTTGCAGACCGGCCCGAAATCCATTATGCCATACAGTCTACCACCATGCGTGTTCGTACATTCCATTATCTAATTTTCTCATTGGAGAGATGCTTTGCTTTGGCTTAATGTGCAGTTTCCGTATTTAACGAAGAAACCAATGCATGTAACTTTCAATATTTTTATTTTCAGAAACGTGTTTTAACAACAATACCTGTCTTAGAAGTAGACTGAATGTAAAATTCAACAATAATGAACGAAAAGTTTTTTTGACGCTTACGAAAAATACTTTGGTTTTGCGAGTCATAATTAGCCAAGAAAATTATTTCTTTAATATCTTTTTATTAAAGAGACCAGCAGAGGGTACCATCCGAAATTTTGAAGGAGTGAAAGTACTGGTTGGATTGCCTCGTCCAACTGTTTTTGCTAGCTGCAGTCTCGGGCAGGGGAATTTTCAAACAGCATATTTACTTCAGAACCTGTTAGCGGAACTTTGTGAAGTCTTAAAAACACCTTTTAGAAAGCAGTAAAAAGGACACAGTTGTTACGAACTTTGCCGACGGCTGTGTGAACTAGAGTTGGGGCGTTACGTGAACGAATAGAAATAATGATGAGAAATCTTGATGTGGGCGAAATGGCGTTCAAAAGAGTCGTAAGAACATTTGGCATTCCAAGTTTCAACAATTCATGCCTCAAAAGGTAACTGCCGAATCGTGCATATTGTATAAGAACGCCAATGGGAAGTCAAGAGGAGGGTGAATCAAAGGCATCTCTCGTGATGATTCCAAACAATTCATGCCCCTAATCATGTCAAATGATTACGAACGGCAAAAAAGCAGTCAAGAGGGCTGTTGACTATTATACACGAACCATTGGACGAAGGAAGCTTAGGGTTTAACGTCCCATCGACAGCTTAGTCATTAGAGACGGAGCTTAAGCTCGAATGTTTGGGTAAGGATGGGGGAAGAAAATCGGCCGTGCCCTTTGAAAAGAACCATTCCGGCACTTGCCTGGAGTGATTTAGGGAAATCACAGAAAACCTAAATCTGACTGGCCGGGGGTGGATTCGAACCACCGCTCTCCCGAATACGAGTCCAGTGCGTTACCACTGCGCCACCTCGCTCGCTGAACTATTGATGACCGAAACGAAACACAGCGATAACACAGCTGCCAATCCACACGATTAAAATAAAGAAATCAAAGTACGATGAGTAAATGCGTACCAATTAATTGTTCTAGACGCATTGGAACACACACACACACACACACACGTTCTGTATACAGTTTACACGTAATAGGCTATATTTAAACGAGCAGTTCTTTTACAAATATGTTTCGCGTATCTTGAAAACGCATTAAATGTTTTATTTTCACAGGTTTTTGTTTTTTGAGTTTATCCACATAGTTGTTTTATTCGCAAAAAATGCGATTTTATGAAACTATTTTTTATATATAAACGGATTTTACATGTTTTTATTAAGGCCATCTCTTAAATGTATTTTACTATTTTAGTTTTAATGTTTAATAGGTATCTTTCCTAAAAGAATAGATTTTGCACTGAAAAAACATTTTACATATAAACACCAATCACGTGTATCGCGGAAACTGCTTTAATATGATCGTTTGTTTGGATGCCATCTCACAACTGTATGAACTATTGCACTAAAGTTTCCGCTCCAGTTGTCACAATTTAAAAATGTCCGAACGACATGTTTCGGGCATACTTTAGCCCATTCTCAAGTTCTAAAAAGAGAAAGCCAAGGAAAACGTAAATAAAACGAAAACACTAAAACCTTAAATACGATCCATGTCAATATAACCTAGTGTGTTCATCCTAGACAGCAACGTCAATCGTAAAATGTTTGCGGCATATGAGGCATGTCAACAGATAAACATTCCTCACCGTAAAACATGTTTCTAGTTGGAGGCACATTTGGGGATTGCTAACTATCTGCTCTGCTATGTCAGAGATAGTCCAAACGCTACCAAAGATGAACCTATCGTATTGTTACTATCTAAAGTAAACCCGTCTAAAAACACAAATTTAAAATGTATACAAAAAACAGTAAATCGACCAATCCCAACCCCAAGGAACCAAATGCAAGGCGAAGTTTCACTGTTTATCGAGAAGGACATTGCCAAAATGAGACCAGAAATGTCATTTAGACAATTCCGTCTGTTCATTTAATATGCCATTTGGTTCTTTTCTTACGCACAAAAAATTTCAACCTTTTCCAGGCTAGACAGCAACCATCCCTTATCCTCATAATGTATTGGCCTCATACTGTTATTAATATTGTAAATCTCCAAGAGTACTATACGAACTTTCATGGGGTTTCATAGGTCACCTGAGAGTACCTTGGGGCAACATATAAGCTGCATTTCATCAAAATCGGATCAGGGGAAGAAAAGATATCGTAATTTTGTAGTTTCTTGCGTATGCTATGCTCGAATTGCAGCAAAGTATAGCAAAGATCCTATAGAGGCGCTGCTACTTACATAGTATACCAAATAACTAATAGATGGCGATGCTGCGTTTTTTTCTTACAGTGAAGCAATGGCTAAGATTTTCCCTACGGCAGCGGTGTAGTGTATTGATGTCGGTAACGACCATTGAAACCATTTTTGAAAAATCAGTCACGTACAATGAGGAACAATTATTTTGTCAATGATGAAATAAGTAATTAATGTTGTTCTAATCAGTAAATTAATGATCCACCTAAAGCGAATATTTCGTTGCCAACGTAATATACTAAACCGCTACTATCGTAAGTAAAACGTAACCCAGGTACGATGGGAAGAAGAAAGTGCTTCTTTCCGCGGGTATCATTTAAACTTAAAACATAACGACGTTCTTTCGCGTCTATTGACGTTTTCATTTACTAAGAATTCTTTGCAACGATACACAAATTTATGTAGTTTCTTTGCTGATTTCGGTGTGTACGTATACATCTTGAGTCCATTCTGTTTAGAAACGCCTAGAAAACGATGTAGTACAGTACAGAGACCCTGTTAGTTATGTAGTGCACCAAAGAACTAATAGTTGGTGCTGCTACATTTTTTTATTTATTTCTTTATCTTAATTCTTTTCCATGGTTATGCCATAGAACAGCAACGAACCACTAAAGGTGCTGTTGGTTTTGTAGTGCTGCAAAGAAACAATACATGATCGTGTTGTGCGTATTCCTTCAGTATCCAAAGTATTATGAATTAAAAGCCGCAATCTTATCTCTGCAAATACAAACTAACATTGAACAGCGAGTTGCTGATTACATTTTGTATATTCATCTCAACGACATTTCTTTGCGTCTCTTGACAAAACAATTTAAAACATAATGACATTCCTTCGCATCTATTGATGCCACTAGATATGATATACACACTAGAGCGACAAACTCATGAGAAACCTCTCTGCTTTCATAATTGTTCAGTACAATATTGTGATTAAAATCTGTAATTACTTACTTTTGGTATGTCTTATTTAAACATACATGATCTGCTCCGTTGATTGAATTACCAGACTTACAGCATTCGTCGACTTTTCGATAATGTGCACTGCATACAGAATTAACTACATTGTCCCCAGTGCAACACTGCAATATACTAATACTTCAGCATACACTTAAGGTGAGAGAAACAGTTTAGTACTACACAATAGAACCAATATATGGCGGTGTTATTATTATTACTATTTCTCATCTCAACAATAGAAGTGTTTTCAGAAGTTTACACCAAACACACAATTACACACCGCAGTCAATTTAGGAACACAAACTAACATTGGATTTACATCGTCCGGAGTACAGACCTAAATTAATTTCACTTTTTGTATGAAAAACTTCATCGTTTTCGACAATGACTTGCTGACCTAGGTCCGGAACCCTAAAAACCATGATATACATAGGTCTCTCTTTGACAACTGTTGCGAAGCACGGGCATATAAGCTAGTCATCATATATATATATATATATATATATATATATATATATATATATATATATATATATATATTAACAGAAACTACGAAAACTAAATGTCAGTCGACCAGAGCAAACTATTCGACCGATTTCCTACAATTTTGTTTTAAACGAAAGGTATTCATCTACAGGTTTGTCATTAAGCTTTATTCAAATGCGGTATCCTTCTGTACTTGCACTGAATATTTTAATCGGTTTGTTTTACGATATGCACTGTTCTAGTTAAGGCACGTAGGTTTTTTTTTTTTTTTTTGACCTAACAACACTAAGCGGATCAAGTTCTTTCATTTGCACTTTTAAACACTTGCATTGATTGATTACGAAGAAAGCTAGGCGTGAACATTCAACTTTACTTCCATTTTCCCCCAACTTTTTTTTTCATTCCATTAATGGTGCGAAGTATTCGCACGGGTTCTCTAATTATTATTATTTTTTTGCAAGCCATACAGGCACAGGAACATCTTTGTTATCTTGCTGAGAATCGGCAGCATGTGTCTGCGTACCATTCAGCAGAAAAAAATTGCTATCAATACGAATATTATTTTGAACATCACAGTGGTGGTTTTTCCGTTACCTATCTGCGACCTCTTAATAGACTTACATCGCCAGTTATAGGAAAATAAACAGTTTAATGTAGATGCTCAACCATGGTCCCACTCATGATTTTTCACATCAACAAATATTGCAAGGAAGCAAGCTTGCCGGCCGCGGTGGCCGAGGAGACTGAGGCGCTTCAGTCACGGTCTGCAAGGCCACTATGGTCGGGGGTTCGAATCCCCCCTCGGGCATGGATATTTGTGCCGTCTTTAGTGTAAGATAGTTCATAAGTAGTTTGTAAGTTTAGGGACTGATGACCCCGTAGTTAAGTCCCAAAGACTATACAAACATTTGAAAAAGTCCCATAAGCTTAACAAACATTTGAACTTTTTTTTAAGCAAGCTTAGGGTTGAGCGTCCCGTCGAAAGCTTGATCGTTAGGGACGGAGCTCACGCTCGGGTTTTTGGTTCAGGAAAAAGGAAATCGGCCGTGCCCTTTCAAAGCAGCCATACCGGCTTTTGCATGGAGTGATTTAGGAAAATCTCGAGAAACCTAAATGTGGATTTGAACCACCGTCCTCCCGAATGCAAGTCCACTATGTTATCACTGCGACACATCGCTCGTTACAAATATTGCTCCAGGTGAAAAACGTGACAAGTAACTGATAATAATCCTAGACTGACCTAGCATAGAAGTCTGCATCTTTGAAATCTGGAATCTTTCATTTTACCCTCGAGCCAAAGGCATAATATCAAGTAAGTCAAAAAGTAACACATGAACGCATTATATTATTTGACGGAGTCTTAGCCTATACATAGATATACTCTGCAAACTGGTTTAATGAAGCTGTTTACAACCTAAGAGTGCATTACGTAACGGCGTGCCTTGTTTGTGTTGTACATGAATATGCATAAATTGAAGTGCTCTGATGAAGTAGTCGCTAATCGAAATCGACTGATAAGAACAGTGACATTCAAAGAATTAGACGAGGTAAATATTTTTCTGATCAGTATCATTAATTGAAGAGGCTAATTTGTGTCTATATGTCAGTTTGGCGTGTATCAGACGAAAGAAAGAAGATAGCAAAAAATTATTGCGAAAATTTGCAACACACTAATATTTTATTTTAAAGTGCAAATAATATTCCGTGTATGTCTCTTTCTGTGATTGATTTTGTGAATCAGAAACGATGGCTTTGAATTCTACAACTGACATATACAGAGTAATTCGTAAAATAACTTATGGTATGTGTTTACAAGTTATTCACAGATACATAAGTTATTACGGGTATACCTCACTGCTGTTCATGTGTTACATAGACAACATTTGTTGAAGTTGAAGTTTCAGATAGTGCGAAGGACAGCAACTGCTTAGTTTGGAGCAAATATTGCAGCTAACTCGCGACGGACAGAAATACAAAAGCCTTCATTTTAGATAACTATACCCGCGGTCTGAGGCGCCATGGCACGGATTACACGGCCACTGCAATTCGAGTCCTCTCTCTCGTGTGTGTGTGTGTGTGTGTGTGTGTGTGTGTGTGTGTGTGTGTGTGTGTGTGTGTGTGTGTGTTTGTCCTTAGCATAAGTTACAGTAGTTTGTTGTAGGTCTAAAGATTGATAAACTTAGCAGTTTTGTCCGTCAGTTAAACAAACTTTGAACTTTTAGAGAAGTAAAAGCCTTTTAATATACAAATGAAAATAATAGCTAGTCGTGACATCTATACATCTTATAAAATAGGCTGTATATGGGTATGTGCCTATATGTGTTCCGCATCTCCGCCTAAACTACTGGACAGATTTTAACCTACTTGGTACACATTTTCCTTACTATAAGACAACAATCCCTGTCAGGGTAAGAACCACTTACGACACATATGTAAGGAGGTATGACGTCATTTGCTATGGTGGCAAAGACCACTTACGATAAATAGTCCATACCATATCACGCCATAAACAGTGGAAAATGTCCCGTTAAGCGGCACGTGATAGCTTGATTTTATTCCACAACGATTTCAGAATGAGAGCACTTAGCGACTTGCAATAAACTTTAAACATAATTTCAAATCTTTACGAAACATTTTCTCGCTGACAACACTAACAAAATGATGAAAGGAAAAAAGTTTATCGCTTACTATTTTTCCGATGTTCATGATGTGTATCTAAGGCATTTGGCATGACTTTACAAGTTATTACTTCTACACTGTAAATTGCATTGAGAGACAATTCACAGACAGTATAAATACGTACCACTGAATGTTTCTTCGCTATTATGTCACAGTTAGAGATATAGTTCATGAGATATGCACCCATAAACAATTTGGTTCATGAAAAACAGCAAGATCGCACATGAGGTTTCGGTTTATTACGTATTTACTACTAACATCATTCACGAGTTATGTTGCAGATATTAGGCATATATACCACTGAATGTATCTTCAAATTTACATCATAGTACGACGCACATTCCAGGAGATATGTCATAAAGAATGAAATTTCCGAATAACTACTTCATCAGGCTCTAGTTTTCCACATCTCCTCCTAAAATAATGGACAGATTTCTATTAAACTTGGTACAATATTGCTTACTATCAGAAAACAATATCTGTGGAGTTAAAAACTACCTACGACAAATAGTTCAGGAGATATGAAGTCGTAAACAATGAATCAAAAACTTTCCCATCACGCGACGCGTCATTTACGAGACTTCATTCATACAATATTTATGACATCGCAGACAGTTTCCTAATATTACTCTTTACAAATCTGAAAAATTATATTATTGTAGCACACATAGTCAAGGATATAATTATGATGTCACTAGATTACCCGGTGAACTTGGTATCACTTACCTCTTAATATAAATCATACTAATTTAAATATTATATATTTTTGACCCAGTAGCTTTATAAAGGCATTTGCTTTGAACGTCATATGTGCAAAATTTTATCGCAATCGTACGAATGATATTGATATCCCAAAGAAAAGAGCTCTTTCAGTTTTCCACAATTTTTCCTATTTTCTGGCCAACTATTCCAAACGTTTACTTCACTCAAACCTTCCTCTTGCTTTGAACGTCAAATATGCAAAATTCTATCGCAACTAGAGGAATGATATTGATATCCCATTGAAAATAAAAGCTCTTTGGTTTCTCGCGAACTTACACATTTTCCTGGTAACTACCCGAATTTTTAGTTGCACGTCAAATGATCAAAATTTTATCGCAAGCAGATGAACGGTTCTCAGCTTATAGTATTGAGTACATTTAGAAACACATTGAAAAAGAAACTTGGTTCGAATTTTGCGACATTCCTTTTTGACTGACTATTTTTAGTGAAAACTGTTGTAAGTCCATAATGAACAAAGCAACAAAAGAATTACCCCTCTCCGTCGTGCGAATAGTCAGTTATAGTGCTGAATTCAATTAAAAACACACTGAAAAACGCACTTTCAGTTTGTCAAATTTTCCAATTTTCCGGTAGATTATTATTATTATTATTATTTAATTATTTCATACAAACCTCGTCCTGTCAAGTCGTACTCAAGTGATACTCTTACAACCAAGTGGCAATTTATTTTTATTCGTAGAAAAAATATCTTTCAGTCTTTCCCAATTTTCCTCTTTTCCGGACAACTTTTCCATATTTTATCACCGTTTAAACCCTCCCTGGACTTACATGAATATTTCAAGACTAAAATTAGTCAAATCACTTCACCCGTTCTCGTGTTTTACCGAGACTAAGGAACAGCAATATATATAAAAAAAAATTATTTTCGTTTCTAATATAAGACTGGAAAATGCATATATACCCGGGAAAATCCGGGTGTATCAGCTAGATATGACATATTATGTCATGTACTTTTTGTGAGAAGTGCCAATGCTTATTTAGTTTAGGGTACGTGGAGTGGGACGGAAACATAGGATAAACCCGGGTTAAACAAATGGTGGATTACAATTCATTGATATATATATAAGTGAAGGAAACTGGATATTACTTGTAAAACAATGGACTTTACTCGCATTGAGTAAATCCAAAGTGATCTTCCTCGAGGTTGGATTCAACAAGTTTTTCCATTCGTCTGTAAATAATTCGTGTTAGTATTTTGCACCCATGACTTATTAAACTGATAGTTCTGTAATTTTCACACTTGTCTGCACTTGCTTTCTTTGGAATTGGAATTACAATATTCTTCTTGAAGTCGGAGGGTACTTCCCCTGTCTCATACATCTTGCATACCAGGTTGAACAGTTTTTTCATGACCGGCTCTCCTAACGAAATCAGCAGTTCAGACGGAATATCATCTACTCCAGGGGCCTTGTTTCTACTCAAGTCCTTCAGCGCTCTGTCAAATTCTTCCCGGAGTATCATATCTCCTACCTCATTTTCCTCCACTTCGTCTTCCATTTCTAGGATACTGCCTTCAAGTTTATTTCCTTTGTATAGGTCCTCTATATATTCCTTCCACAGTTCAGCTTTCTCCTCTTTGCTTAGTACTTGTTTTCCGTCTGAGTTCTTGATATTCATACAGCTGCTTTTCTTGTCTCCAAATATCTCTTATTTTCCTGTAGGCGGTGTCTATTTTTCCCCTAGTTATCCATTCTTCTACGGTTCTGCATTTGTCCTCTAGCCACTCCTGCTTAGCCAGTCTGCACTTCCTGGCACTCATTTTTTAGACGTTTGTACTCCTTTTTTCCTGTTTCACTTGCTGAATTTTTTTATTTTCTCCTCTCATCAATTAAGTTCAGTATATCCTGTGTTATCCAGGGATTTCTATTAGGCCTTGTCCTTCTGCCCATATGGTCCTCTGCTGCCTTCACTACCCTATCTCTCAGAGCCACCCATTCTTCTTCTACAGTATTAATTTTCCCCGTTTCAGCCAATCCTTGCCTAATGCTCCCTCTGAAACTCTCAACCACCTCTGGTTCCTTCAATCGTTTTATCGAACTTACGAATTATTACAATTTCAATTCCGGTAAAAAGAGACGGAAGAAACCATGTTACGAGTTTAAGATGACATAATTAACCATTAAGGCAATTTACAGAAAACAGTCGAATACGCGATTATGATTTCAAAGGACATGGTGTCATCGAGACATGACCGTTGATCAACAGAACATTTTGCCCGGTTGGATGAATCGCATTTCACCAAGTTACGAGTTTAAGATGACATAATTAACCGTTAACCAATTTTCAGAAAACAGTCGAATACCCGATTGTGATATCAAAGGGCACGGTGTCATCGAGACTGAACCGTTGATCAACAGAACATTTTGCCCGGTTGGATGAATCGCGTTTCACGTTGCACCATGTCGATAGTGGTGCCCGATCCACTGTCACGGATGCTCTAAATATGCACTGCGCCAGTGAGGCTAGGCACCCACGTGCGTTATCTCCAGCGCGATTTGAGCTGGAGTAAAACGCGGCAGAAATAGAACTGCAGCGTCCAAGTGATGGCGGGCGAACACAGCTGGAATCCAGGCGGTCGCTGGATAGGCGCGGCGCGGCTGGAGGCCGCACACAGCAAAATGCACCGCAACCCGTTTGCGGCAGGGATGCGAATTGACTGCCAACCAGTCGCGTAGCTATCATAGGGCTGGGCGGGGCAGTGCCCCGGGGCCCCCGGGCTTAGTGGCCCCTCGGCCTCGGCCTTTGTGAGCTGCCTCCGCAAAAAGTTACAATACAGCGTCGAATGTTTTTTTTTTACTCTCCCGCCCAAACGATTGTCCTCTCCTTCCCCTCCCACCACGTTTCCAATAGTAACCGCATTGGGCAGCATCAAAGCTGCTCACAGCAACAGCTGAGACTTCAAAGTGTTGCATGCCGCTCGGCGCAATGTGAAGGATCGCGCGTTTTCAAATACTGTACAAACTTCTTATTGGTAAATAGAAGTGTACAGTAAGATTATCTGTATAAACCGATTTTTCGAACATCCATGTCTCCCAATTACTTTGGATAATCGACGTTCTACTCTATATAATATTTTAGTTGAATGAAGGATTTTCGACTTTACCCTAGGCCAACAAAACTCAAAGGAACGTAGTGAAATCCAAAATTATTCCCACATCAAGATATATGAATAACAAGGTCCATTGCTTGTCCGCTAAGACGTGTACCGTGTCACTATTAGCGTGTGGTCGGTTGAAGTCGGAGTTGCGAAATAACGGTCAATGGCGCTGAATTACGAGCAGTGTGTTTGACAATACACCGTATGACCACATTTGAATATGAAGTCTCTGTAGTGTATTATTACAGAACAGTATTGTTATACTGACTCCTCTTTTTGTAGTGAATACCCCCAGGGAGTGCTCCTTAATCATAAAACCCAATTAAGTGCTGTAACCAATTGCACTCTAAAATTTGTGCAAGAAGAAGAGAAAATATGGATAGTGGATAGGTGGATTGTATTACTGATTGGCGCGCCATCAGTGATGCTTCTGCCTGCAACTTCATTCGCCTAGTTTGGAGCAACTTCCAAAACTATCTCATCAGGTTTTTAATAACACTGCTTCAAGTGCGTCCCGCGCTCCCGATCTTAAGACTTAATATGGACAGCATGGAATAGTGAAAAAAATATCCTCGAATTTATATACATGTGGCGTGTCTGTTTCGAAAGAACAGAGGTCACTTCTGATCCTGCAGTTCTTATCTATATCTATAAATGTGAATGTCTGTTCGGTGTACGCTTATCACGTCCGAATGGCAAACCGCAGAGACTTAAATATTTGTACAGTAATTTTTACCTGAGGAAGGTTTTAGGCGCGGTTTTATAGCGATCTGATAGATATTTAGTAATTTGAAGAATATAACGCGAAATGCGGAACAATAATTACTCTTTGAAAATTATATTTACTCTTTGAAAATGGTTTTATTGGTTGCATTGTTGCTTGATGGTTGATAATGATAAAAGGGCGGAGTATATTGGGATGGAAAGTTATTGGTGTATATAAAATTCTACGTGTGTGTGTGTGTGTGTGTGTGTGTGTGTGTGTGTGTTAATATTTCGTTCTGCAGCGAAATCTACAGAGCGCAAACGAATGGTCTGTGTGTAATTGTTGTCCGAAGTCTCCCGTTGTGCACCATAGCAGTTCCATGCCGATAGCTATAAGGTGGTGGAAGATATGGTGGTTGAAAGTCGTCAAATTATAAAAAAATTCGGACTGAAGGCCAGCGATGACGTTTCCGAGTCTGTAGCAAGAAGGTTATATACAGTGAAACGTGATGCCACAGATCATATCTTTGGTCTATGCATGCTACATTGTCTTCATCCCTCTCTCTGTAAGGATAAGCATACGAATAAGGAAATATAAGAATAAAGAAATAAAGCAGTAAAAAAGAAATTTATTTCATACATCTCTTTAAGAAAATCAATTTGACGTTTCGCGCTTTACATCAAGTGATCGATCTGTGATATTATTACAATCATTATTGTTGAATTTAGTGATTTGATCTACTCTACTTCACATAATTTTTTAAAATTTGAATGTTGATTAAAATGTTTGTTTCTAAAGAAGGTATTGTATTTCATTTCATCATTCAAAACCAGTCTCAAAGCACACTACTGAAAGATAGCTTATCTATCATAATCAACCAACATTCGAGCGGAGCCGCGGGTTTAAGCTAGTTCTTTCACATTCACAGAAAATATGACAACTGAAAATGGGCAAAGTTGAAAAAGTGTACCCCAGCCGGTATTGGAAACCTTGTCTCCTGTTTATAGACCGTTGCGCTGACCACTACACCGCTGGGGACACAGTGATCAACGCACCTGCAAGGACTTCCTAAGCACGCCTCCCGTCAGATACAAATTTCGAGCGGTGCCCTGCCGACAGTAGTGTGGGCAGGAGACCCGGGTTCGAATCCCGGCTGGGTACACATTTTCAGCGTTGCCTATTCGCAGTTGATGTCGTATATTCTGTCCATGAATTTATTATATGAAAAGGACACCGAGACAGCGAGGAAACAGAAAAACTCCGTATCAAAATAAGAAATTCTCAGTGTAGCCTAAAAACACTGTAGAACGACCTCTCTTGAACGCAGATCTTGAAATGTTCTTACTGTGTCAGATTACAATGAACACGAAATTCAGCCAAAGAGACAAACTTGAATTTCAAATGAAATTTTTACAGTCTATTCAGAAAGTTCTGCACATCCGCCAGCACAACCCAATACAGTTTTACTCGATGCGAACCTATATTAACCTTACGCCGTATTCCAACGAAACTGAAGTAACCGAACAATCTGCAGTCGAAAGTTATGTGCAATCTGATTGTAATATTAACGATTCAGTCATTTCATTAGTTACTTTATTATTGTAACTTGATCTATGTTATTACAATAAATGTTGTGCGAGTCTCCTCTTCTGCACTAGCACAATCCGTCATTACTGTATTGTTCTATTAATCTGTCGTACCACCATAAATAACAGTTTTTCGAATGAATTAAGTGACATTCGATAACACTCAAAACATTAGCTATATGGATACTCCTCTAGTTACTTACGTGGGGGAACGAAATTTCTATTTGTTTACCTTGTAGTATTTGATGAACCTACCATTTCTTGTGATATCTTTCACTTCAGTGACGATAATGAGCAAGTAATGAAGACAGTGCGCAAAGGGAATGTAATCTCGCCGGCCGCAGTGGCCGAGCAGTCTGCGGCGCGCCAGTCACAGTCTGCACGGCTGCTACGGTCGGGGGTTCGAATCCCCACTTGGGCATGGATGTTTGTGTCGTCTTTAGTATAAAGTAATTCATAACTAGTTAGTAAGTTTAGGGACTGATAACCCTGCAGTTAAGTCCCTTAAGCTTAACAAACATTTGAATATTTGAATGTAATCTCACCAAACACTGCCCATTAATATTTTCACGAAACTGCGTCTGCGGCACCTGCACTTGGTCGTCTAAAGTACCCATCAGGTTTTCCAGCTTTGTGTGGCGTTCACAATAGCTTTAATTCCTGCCACTGTTTTCAGGTCAAATCCCGCTGGAAACAACGCACGGGGGTCTGTAGTCTCAACGTCGGATATTTGGGTTAGTATTAAGCTATGACACACAGTCGCCTATACTTCCATAAGGCATACGGTAGTTATCGACGCGCCAAGTGACCTCTAGACTATGTCAACATTATAGCGGTCTATTTGAATCCCTTCATGCTTGAAGTCTAAATATGTTTGTATAGTTTATGGGACTTAACTACGGGGTCATCAGTCCCTAAACTTACAAACTACTTATGAACTACTTACTAACTAGGGCCGACCGCGGTGGCCGAGGGGACTGAGGCGCTCCAGTCACGGTCTGCACGGCCACTACGGTCGGGGGTTCGAATCCCCCTTCGGGCATGGATATTTGTGCCGTCCTTAGTGTTAGCTCGTTCATAAGTAGTTTGTAAGTTTAGGGACTGATAACCCCGTAGTTAAGTCCCATAAGCTCTACAAACATTTGAACATTTTACTAACTAGGACGGCACAAATATCCATGCCCGAGGGGGGATTCGAACGCCCGACTGTAGTGGCCGTGCAGACCGTGACTGAAGCGCCTCAGTCCCCTCGGCCACCGCGGCCGGCCATGCTTGAAGTCTTCTGTGACGGCAGGGTAACTACCAATGTGACAGTGCCCAAATCGTGATGTAGAGTTTTGAGGAGCAGTAAAGTGAACCCATGTTCGTATGTCATTAAACTGATCTGATTTGAGCACACCTGTAACGGTATCGAGAGCTAGCACCGCGCCCACAAACAACCAGCTTACAATCCACGGAAATTGCGTGACCTTCGAGTAGATATTTGGTGTCATATACCTTTGAAAGGACATGTCGAATACGTGTCACACACAACTGCTTATATATAAAAGTGACCAACAAGTCCTGAAGCATGAGGTGATAATTATTTGGATCATCAACATATATAAGTAGCTAGCGAATCCGGCAATGCTTTGCAATTGCCAAATATTCTTCTTCTGCTTTGTTAGGATCCTTCAGGATCACGTGTGGCTTGTTTAGCACGTCTTCTTTCTTCCCAATACCTCTTCATTCTCCCGCTTCTTCTGTTTCTTTCTTCTTCTGTTATGATGACTTTGATGTTGGTGTCCGGCCACCTGTTACCTTCCACCAACCCTTTATACTTCTCCCTATTCTGCACCAGTGCCTGCAGATTCCTTTCTTTTATTCCTACAGTCTTCCAGTCATCTCTGACTTCCTTCACCCAGTTGTTCGCCATATGACATGTTGCATTCCATATCTTCTTAGTCAACCTCTCATCGTCCATCCTCATGATGTGCCCAACAACTCGTAACCTCCTTTCCGTATCTCGCTCGATTAAGGTTCAAAATTTTCGTACAGTTCATCTCGTGTTCTGTGTATCCACATATTCCTATTTATTTTACTGCCCATATGTCTCTTAAAATTTTCCGCTCCTCCTCCTCCAACTGTATACAAACTCTCCTACCGAGTGTGATCATTTCTGATGCATACAGTGCAGCATTACTTACAGTTGCTGTGTAGTGTCGCAATTTGGCATTCCGTGACAGATTTCTCTTGGCATATGTTGTTTTCACTGCGTACCGAAGCTTCTGCAAGATCTGTGCCCTGTCTACTACGCTGCTGCAGCTCTGTGTTTCACCAGTTATCTTCTCTCCCAAATAACGAAAACTCTAGACTTTCTCAACCACTCGTCCATCTATCCTCCAGTCAGACCCAGTGTTCAATGTCTTGTTCTTATTATATGCAATCTTTAGTCCAACCTTTTCTGCTACTTCAGCTAGATTTTTAGTACTGTCCTTGCCTCTTCCTCTGTTTCGTTTAAAAGTGCCATGTCATCTGCGAATATACCCCAGGGGGCTAATCCCTCGTTTACCTTAGTCAACGCAAGCAGGCTATCGGATTCTGGGGAGCCTGCATCATGTGCGATACTAAATGGCGAACCTATCTGTACCTCCAATCTAAATTGCCAAATATATGTATATGGCGATTGCATATACATCCTACACTCCTTCCCTTAATCTCTCTGCCTAAACACTTTCCCCATCTCTAACACCTACTTCTTACCATTCTCCTTGTCCTCTTAGCTTCTACCTTTAATGGATAGCTTAAAACCGGCGTTGCTCCGGTATTTATTTATTCCAGTATTCATTTAGTCCATGTACTTCGCCTTCCTTTCTCTGTATATGTCCTCCTCCCTCCTTTCTCGGTGTCTACTACCTCCTCCTCCTCCACCGCCGCCTCTTCCTTGCCCCCATCCATTTTCTGTTCTCTGCAAATCTTCTGTCCCCTCTCTCTGTCCATATCCTCCCTCCTCTGTACATGAAAAATTACTTGTATCTTCCAAATTTCATGTTGATGGTCAAACGGTCTCTAAGCCTGGAGTAAGGGCCCTCCGCCATGAACCGTATGAAATCCTCTGTAGATCTTGATGTCTCTCTTGTTTTGAAGGTCAAGTTTTTTTTTTTAAATCTGGGACTTAACTACTTTGATTATCAGTTCCCAGGCTTACAAACAGCTTAAACTAACTTACGGACTAACACACCCACCCATGCCCGAGGGATGACTCAAACCTCCGACGGTGAGCAATTGTGCACTCCGCAGCAAAGCGCCTAGAGCGCTCTGCCACTCCACCGCGGCAAGGTCAAATGTGGGCAAAGTTTCGCACAGATCAGAATAAAAATGTTAATTTGTAAAAATTAAAATAGATTAACAAACGGACACTACTTCTAATATATAAGAAGAGTTACGATCTCGGAATTTTATCACTTGAGATCCAAAATAAGAGCAAGCTCACTGCCTAAATGATATTTCGTTCGGCGTTTCTTGGAGGTTGCATTCCAATATTTCGGATCCAATCAACATGAAAGGTAAGCATTAAGTTTCCACGGGAAAGTTTTAAAACTTTCCAAGTCAGAGAGTACTTTGCAATAATATTCGACACCGTTTGACAGAGAACCATTAAATTTACGAAACCTATGCAATTTTTCATAGACAGGGGGGAAGAGGTGGTGGACACATGGTGCGGAGGACGAGATGGGCAGAAAGAGGGAAGAGAAGATGGCCATTGAGAAGAAGGAAGAGGAGATGGACTAACAAAAGATTGGAATAAATAAACACCCGGGAAACCTTGGGCTTTCCGCTAGTATAAATAAAATAGCAACGTTTGAGGCGGCGAAATATTACCAAAATCATTTCACGTAACATAAAGGTGACAAAGTCTAAGTGTAGTAGTATACAGGGTAGTGTCATCAGGAGAGAATCGCAGATAAATCCAGCCAGACGAAGCGACTGCAGCCGGGATCAGCAACAACGAGGGGACAAGGACAAGAAGAGGAACTGCGGACACGTCCATTCGTCTCAATCTCAGCAAGCTCAGACAGTTAACAGCAGGCGATTCCTATGGGTTTCGCTCAAAGGGCGAGCGTCGTGTAATGCGCCTGGCAGTCTTCCAGACTGAAGCTCCAGTTGTAGTGTAGTATCCAGAGTTCGAGAAAACTATAGAGTCGAAGTAATGGTATAGTTGCGCAATTTTAAACCACAAAATGTACCTGATTTGCGTTTAATCTGTTGTCTCATTCGAAAATATGTTCAGATTTTCCATGAACTAGACTTCAAGCACAATTCGTGACGCTTTGGGTCACACATTTGTTGTGAAGTACTTTACCATGTGTCTTACGTTGCAGTAACAGGAAGAACCATGCCGGCCGCGGTGGCCGAGGAGACGAGTTGGCGCTTGAGTCGCGGTAGCGTGAGGACGTCCGGGAGTGTGCTCACAGTTTAAAGCGTTCACTAGTCGCGAACAGCTTTCTTTCGTGTTAAGTGTTAACTTGTTGTGCAGTATCGTCACTTAGTTGTTCTGGTGCGTGTGTTGTGTAAATGTTAGCGGTCTCGGCCGCTAAAACCGTAAATATGGAAAAGAAGGTCCCCAGGAAGTGCACTCTGCGTTTCGAGTTTGATAAGGCAACCAGGAATAAGCAACCGAGTTCGGTAGAAGTTCATGATTGGATCGACAGCGTTTTTGGAATCGTTTCTGAACAAATACATACCGCTTATTACGATTTGGATGAATACTGCTTTTACGTCAAGTTACTGGAACCCGTTCAACTAGACAAAATCCTGATAAAACACGGAACATCTGCTCAATTTCGACATCGAGACTCAACGGTGAGTACAGTTTCCATATCTAATGCCGGTATTTGAATATAAGAATGTTCGCGTTTTCAATTTGCCGCCAGAAGTAGAAAATTGTTATCTTAGGGAGGTGTTATCATGTTATGGCGATATTAAACAAATTAGAAACGAGCGCTGGTCAAAGCAACATAAACTTCAGTGTTTCAGTGGTGTAAGATCAGTAGAAATGCACGTTAGAACTAATATTCCCTCTCATATCACTGTCTGTGGATACAGGGCTCATGTGACATATTCTGGTCAGGAAGAAACGTGTTACATCTGTAACGAAAGCGGACATATTCGTCAGGATTGCCCGAAAAAACCGGTTATATTAAGAAACAACTTGCAGCAACGCAAAAAACTAACGTTAGCTGAATTAGTTGCACCCACTCGGGAAGTTGATGACCCAACACCCAGTAGCAGTTTTTCTGAGCAACCACCTGTCGTCCCGGCAGAGTTTCCACCACTGACACCAAAAGTAAACGTAGATCAGGTGCCCACTAAAGTTATTACCCCAGTTGTAACCCAGTCCATAACTAACAAACGGAGACGGACCTCTGACGAAAGTAGTGTGGATGACAAATTCGAATATTCGTCGCAGGATAACAGGAAAAGCACGGTTAACACCGTGTTAGAAACTAAAGTTCCTACACCCGGTACGGACACAGAGATTTCAAACAGTTCTAGTATCGGATCCGAGCCGCAGCAACGGGAAGAAATTCCATCACCCGTGCTGCAAACATCAGTAGAAGAAATACAGCACGTAGACCTAGGGACACCAGACAAACCCGACACTGTTGTTAGTGGAGAGCAACAAACCGAACCAGTGATAGTAGACAACCCGGACTGTGATACTGTTGTCAATGCACAAACTGCGCCAAGTCAGAGCAGCGTCCAAAACAGAGCGGACGTAAGCATAAACAGGGACGCGGTAATGGAAAGCGAAGCAGGAAGTGGCGAGTCGGCGGGGCCGCAGCCTGCCGCCGCGGTGGCCCGCCAACTGTCGCACTCTGATATGGAGCTGGACGTCTGCAGCGAGCCGCCCACCTCGCCTTCTGATGTGGGTTTCACCAGCAGTGGGAGGCGTAGGAGTAAAGTACAGCCGAAAATGAACGCTGCGCGAAAGAAAAATAAAAACTCTGACTCTCAATACAAGACTGATACTAAGAAAACAAGTGGCAAAGCATCAAAGGATTGGGACGCGGACGCAGGAGGGGGGAAAGTTAAAAAGTAGTGCTTTTCTGGACTAGATAGATGCAGGCATATAAAGTTGTAACCCTGAACATCAGTAGAATCACCTCTGACCTGAAACTCGCGGCCTTCAAACAGTTCGTGTACGAATCTGAAGCCGATATTTTGCTGCTACAGGAGGTGTTAACAACGAACCTCCGTATATCGGGCTTCAACACCATAGAAAACATAGCCCTGGAGAACAGTACCGGTACTGCAGTTTTAATTAAAGACGGTATTCCATTTCAAGAGATTGAAAAATTGGAATCCGGTCGAGGTATAAGTTTTAAATTGTATACTGTCACCGTGGTAAATTTATACGCTCCGTCGGGGAATTCTAATAAAACTGAACGTTCCAGATATTTCAAGGAGGAGATTATCTACCTTCTAAGGAAAAACCCGCAATACATATTATTAGGTGGAGACTTTAATTGCGTTTTACATGCGAAAGATCAGCGTCCTCATTTCAATTACTGTAAAGAGCTGCACGAACTTGTAAAACATATAAAGCTGCAGGACGCGTGGGAAGTGAAATATCCCACACTGGTGAGATTCACCTACTTCACCGCCCACTCATGCAGCCGCCTTGACCGACTATATGTGACGGATAACATTAGTGACAGGCTTCGCGCCGCGGAAGTAATCCCTGCAGTATTCTCTGACCATTGTGCGCTTGCTGTAACACTTGAGCTCGATAAACAGCCCACCAAATTATATAGATCACACTGGATGCTTAATATCTCGCTGTTGCAAGACAGAGAATTAGAAGACGACGTCAGGCACACATGGAACGTTTGCCTCAGATCCCTCAGCCGCTATCAATCCAAAGTAGACTGGTGGACAAATCACGCAAAACGAAAACTTCGTCAGTGTGTGATAAACTACGGCAGACAAAAAGCTAGGGAAATAAAAAACACCACAGAATTTTATTACTCTATATTAAGAGAGCTCTATGATAAATCTGACAACAATGGATCGCACTATCAACAAATAAAGTGTATCAAAGCAAAATTACTTAGTATCAAGCGCAAACAGTTAGAGGGTCTGAAAATAAAGTCCAAATCACGCTCTCTGGTAGTTGAAGAGGTAACGTCTCTGTACCATTTAATTAAACATAATACGAACCGAAGACGGACGTTCATTGATGAGCTATTGACGTCAAATGGTAGACTGCTCGTAAATCAAAACGACATAGTACAGGAAATACATCAACATTATAGAGAATTGTATTCTCTGGAAAATGTTGATGAGGGTGCAGTAGGTGAATTTTTTCAAGTACTTACTCCGGAAATTAACTCTGATGATAACAGTGACATATTAACTGCTTTTACAGAACGTGAAGTTTTAGATCTCATTTCAAGGTCGCCGCCCAACAAATCCCCTGGACCTGATGGGTTGCCGAAAGAATTTTATTGTAAATTTTGGCACCTTATAGGACCAACTTTTACGGATATTCTAAATGAAATATTAAAAGGTGTCGTAGTTCCTAAAGAGTTTAAGGAAGGGAAAATTGTTTTAGTTCCAAAAAACAAGGGACGAAAATGCATCGACAACTTCAGGCCTATTACTTTGCTGAATTTTGATTATAAAACCATCGCCCGGGCAGTTGCCAGTAGAATGAGTCATCCCATAAGTAAAATTATTGGAAAACACCAATCCTGTTTCCCTGCACGAACTGTCATGAACACAATTTCTGCTTACAGAGATGTCATATCCATAGCCTCCGTTACAAATATAAAGTGTGCTCTATTTTTTATAGATTTTAATAAAGCGTTTGATCGAGTAAATCACCAATACCTGGAAAAAGTAATGAAGGAAGTAGGCCTGGAAGAAAGAGTTTTAAAAGTGGTACGAAATTTGATTACAGGGATAACGACTAAAATAGCTGTCAATGGACAATTAACTGGGGCTATAAACATTGAAAGGGGGGTCCCACAGGGCAGTCCTCTCTCTATGCTGCTGTATGTGCTCTCCTTGGAGCCAATACTCAAAAGGGTTACCACGAAACTCTCTGGGTTACAACTTTCGGGTGTTAAATTCACTACAGGGGCGTATGCTGATGACGTGGGAGTGCTACTAAGAACAGTAGATGAGGTCACAAGCCTAAAAGAGGACTTTGACACCTACTGTGCAGTTTCAGGTGCAAAAATTAACACGGGAAAGTGTAAATTAGTAAATATCAGAGGGTTCGACGACGTAGCCGTGCCATGGGCACAAACCGTCGAACAACACAAAACCTTAGGGATCATCGTTGATAAATGTCCATTAAAAATGGCGGCCCTGAACTGGAGATCGACAGTTAACAAAATGCAAGGAACTACTTTAGAAGCAACTTGGCGATCACTAAACCTTATTGGAGCCGTGAGGATAGTCAACACCTATCTATTGTCCAAGGCCTACTATGTGGCTCAGATTTTCCCGATTCCAAAAGTACAGGCAAATAAAGTAATGCAGTTAGCAGCCAGGTATGTGTGGAGAGGAAACATTTTTAAGCTCACACCCGGAACATTAACAAAACCAAGATTGACTGGAGGACTCGCACTCACTGATATTCATAGGAAGGCAACTGCTTTATACCTTAGACGAACAGAAAGATTAATACATGGCAACCACAGTAATATTACAGAAAAACTCTTTAAAATACTGCAGCCAAAGAGCATGAATCCGCCGATAGATATCAGCAATCATAACTTCCGTCTGAAACATATCAGTCTGTTTTACCTGGAGTATAGTTACTTAAAAGAAAGTCGTGTACCATCTACGACTTTAACTACAACCCAAATCCTACAGATATGGCAACAGAAAGATATGCCAAACAGTATTATGCTAAAGTTTCCACATAGAAACTGGTTAACAGTGTGGAAAAACATCAGCCTTAAAATCCACACGTCAGAAGTTGCGTCCACCTGGTATAAAGTCGTCAACCAGACGATAGAAACGAACGAAAAGCTACATCGCATCGGAAAAAGTGATACAGACAAGTGCAGAAAATGTGGACTACTGGACACCATAATACATAGATTCACATGTAGCGGACATATCGACAACTGGAAGTGGGTGAGGAAACGAATAGCATTACTATCAAGAACCTCCGAAACTAGTTACACTTCAGAAATTATGATGTGGCCGGAAACAAGATATTACCCGAAAACAAAGAACAATACAATTATGTGGCTTCTCGGTAATTATGTAAACTATATATTCCACGGACCTGCAGAAGACAATCCCATAAGTTTTCAATCGTACATGAACACTGCGAGATGGAGAATCATACGCACTATTGATGAGAAAAAACAGTTTAGCAACATGCTAAATATAGCATTTGAAAAGGCTGGAATAGGATAAACTTTTTTTTTTTTTTTTGTCTTGAGACTGTAATTACTGCTACTAAGCCATTTAAAACAGCAACAGTTTTACTTACATTTAAAGAAGAATACTTTCGTTTCTGTTTTGCAATGGATATTGCTGTTAATTCCTAGATTTTTTTAAACAGTTGCTTTTAACGAAAAAAAGAAAAAAAGCAGTCTACTGCATATGGTAACGGTGGATTGTGTGGGCGGCCAGACGCCTGCCGCCGGCCTCCTGTAGCCGCGGCAGCGCGCACCTCCCTCCTCTCTACAAGTTTTGTTTGGTTTAGTTAATCTGTAGTAGTGTGTGTGCACTGCTTAAACGCGGCCAGGTGTTGCTTTCCTTTTAAAGAAGAATACTTTTGTTTCTGTTTTGCAATGGATATTGCTGTTAATTCCTAGATTTTATTTAAACAGTTGCTTTTAACGAAAAAAAGCAGTCTACTGCATATGGTAACGGTGGATTGTGTGGGCGGCCAGACGCCTGCCGCCGGCCTCCTGTAGCCGCGGCAGCGCGCACCTCCCTCCTCTCTACAAGTTTTGTTTGGTTTAGTTAATCTGTAGTAGTGTGTGTGCACTGCTTAAACGCGGCCAGGTGTTGCTTTCAAAAAAAAAAAAAAAAAAAAAAAAGGAGACTGAGGCGCTCCAGTCACGGTCTGCACGGCCCTACGGTCGGGGGTTCGAATCCCCCCTCGGGCATGGATATTTGTGCCGTCCTAGTTCGTAAGTAGTTCATTAGTAGTTTGTAAGTTTAGGGACTGATGACCCCGTAGTTAAGTCCCATAGACTATACAAACATTTGAACATTTTTTTTTTTTTTTTTTTTTTTTTTTTTTTAAGAACCATGATTAGTTTTATCTGCAACTAGCTTAAACCCGCGGCTCAGCTCGCGTGTTGGTTGATTATGATAGATAAGCTATTTCAGTAGTGTGCTATGAGACTGGTTTCGAAGGGTGAAAGGAAATACAATACCTTCTTTAGAAACAAACATTTACAGAGAAAGAGCTGAAGACATTGTCGCACGCACATACCAAAGGTATGGTCTATGGCATCACGTTTCGCTGTATGTAACCTCCTTGCTATAGAGTCGCAAACGTCATCGCTGGCCATCGTTCCTAACGTTTTTATAATTTGACGACTTTCAACCACCATATCTTCAAAATGTTCAAATGTTTGTATAGCTTATGGGAGTTAACTACGGGGTCATCAGTCCCTAAACTTATAAACTGCTTATGAACTAGCTAATCCTAAGGACGCCACAAATATCCATGCCCGAGGGGGGATTCGAACCCCCGACCGTAGTGGCCGTAAAGACCGTGAATGTAGCGCCTCAGTTCCCTCGGCCACCCCCTTATAGCTATCGGCATGGAACTGCTATGTGTACAACGAGAGACTTCGGACAACTATTACACACAGACCATTCGTGTGCGTTCTGTAGTTTTCGCTGCAGAGCGAAATATTAACACACACACACACACACACACACACACACACACATACAAACGTAGAATTTTATATACACCGATAACTTTCCATCCCAATATACTCCACCATTTTATCATTATCAACCCTCAAGCAACAATGCAACCAAATAAAACCATTTTCAAAGAGTAAATATAATTTTCAAAGAGTAATTAGTGTTTCGCATTTCGCGTTACATTCTTCAAATTACTAAATATTTATCAGATCGCTATAAAACCTTGCCTAAAAGCTTACTCAGGTATAAATTAGTAACTGTACTAATATTGAAGTCTCTGCGTCTTGTCGTTCGGATGTGATAAGCGTACACTGAACAGACATATATATAGCTATCCGATAGCTGTAAAATCGTGCCTAAAGCCTTCCCCGGGTAGACATTAGTAACTGTACAAATTTTTAGCTTTTTATGCCTTGCGGTTCAGACGTGATAAACGTACACCGAACAGACATTTACATTTATAGACATAGATTGTGTTGTTTTGAGTATTTCCAGCTACAGAACGATAGTGGGTATGGAGCATCAATATAAACAGCAGATTCGTAGTATTAGGCGTCTCTGATGTAGAGCAGCAACTGAAAGAGTTTAAAACAAATAAGTCACCAGGTCGGGATGCGATCCCAATTCGGTTTTACACAGCACTACGCGGCATTGGACCCTTACTGAACTCGTATTTATGGCAAATCTCAGGTCAATGCAAAGTTGCAAGCGACTAAATAAAGCGGAGGTAACGTCTGAACGTATCCACAAAATTACAGACCAATACCTCTGAGGATACTCTCAAAAGAAGGAAGGGCGGAAGATTATTAGAGACGGAACATTTTCTAAGTACGAAAATAATAAATTTTCTTCAGACGAAACACGTTTTTGTCCAGGCATCAGTACTGTTTTAGAAACACGTTGAGTTACTCAGCTGATCCTTTTCTGAGATATCTTACGAGCTGTTGGACAGTGTGTTGAAAGGAACGTGTAAGATGAACATTAACAAGAGAAAACAAGGGTAATAGAATGCAGTCTTAGAAAATCAGGCGATGCTAAAGGAATGATATTAGGTAACGAAGCAATAAAGGTGGTACATGAGTTTTGTTACTTGGGCAGTAAAATAACATATGATGGTCGCAGTACAGAGGATATAAAATGCAGAATGGGAATGGGAATAAAAGCGTTTCCTCCTAAGCCACTGGACCGATTTCAACCAAGTTTGGTACACATCTTCCTTACCGTGAGGTACCAATATTGTAATGATAATAACCACACACGGCACTTGGTTCAGGAGATATAACGTCATAAACAATAGGAATTTCAAGAAACTGCCACGTAATGCGATGAGACTTTACGAATACTGTGTACAGTATACGAGAAGCAACTTGCAGCTAACTTTAAACATAATTTCAAACCTTTATTGAACTTATTCTCGCAGATAATATAGTTAAATTATGAAAGGAAAAAATTTTCTCGCTTACTACTTTTCCGCTGTTCAGGGGCTAAAACTACGGCATTCGGTGTGACGTTCCAATTTATAATTTCTACACTACAAATTCTAGCCACAGAAAATTTATAGACAGTGTACACACATATAGCTGAATGTACATTCGAAATTGTATCACAGTACAACACGTTGTTCATGAGATATGAGCACAAACAGTAACGTTTGTAGAAAACCGCCCCATCACGCACCAGCTTTCAATCTATTACTTCTTTACAAGTAACTGTATTCGTTACAAATTTTTACCGATATGGAGCGTTTACGCAAATGAATATAACGTACAAAATTATACAATTTTACAACATGTAATTCAATAAATATGAGATCGTATATACTGCGATGTGTAAATACCATTCTCATCATGTACCACGTTTTAAAACATTTACTACTAACAAGGAGACGGCATGACCACGAGGTCGGGGATTTGTCCGAAATTTTGTGTGGTAAAAGAGGACCCGTAACACCTCTCGTGGTTAAAATATTAGGACGCACTACTCGGAAAATTCCAGGAAAAATCGATCCGAAGTTTCTTAGGTGCCTTATGAGTATAAAATGTTAATACACTGTCGAGCCTCCGTCTGGCCTAGAGATGAATGAACTGAACAAACGAACGCGAAAAATAAATCTAAAAAAAAGCTTAGGGCTCGGAGTCTTACGCCAGAGGTCTCGGGTTCGATTCTTCCTCCGACCTTTTTTTACCCTTCTGCTTCTTATCTTTTGTTATTCCACCAATTATTCAAAAAGTTTCTCAAACCAACGTTTTTTTAAAACATTATTTCAGCTCAAGAATGTAAAGTTTTTGAGTCACGGAAAAATATTCGTGCTCGTTGTTCTATTTCGTTTTATGGAGTTTAAAGAGACTTTGTAAGGGATTATAACGGTCATCTGTGCATAGGACTGTGCGCCAACCGCGAGAAGTAAACGGCAGTTTGTTTTTCGATTTCGTCGTGATCAGACGTGCCTGTTTCAAATTTTAATGTGTTATTCCGATCCGAGGTTAAACATGTCGACTGAAGAAGTTGCTGGCTCATCTTGGAATGGGAGAAGAAATCCCTGAAGAATCCATTGAATTTGAATTTGATTAAAATTACGATTGAAGGACGCGGTGTATTATGAAAAGCTGTTGACGGAAAATAATTTAATTGCATCGACATCTTCGGAAGAAATCTTTCGCGATGCTATGTTATTGGCCGAAGAACTTTATAATAATAATGCATTGGAACTTTTGAGTGAAAAACATTCGTAACTGAAGAGGAATTAATTCACGCTTTTATATGTTGCGCAAGAGGTCGCAAAAAGTATTCCTTTGTTTATTTTTACGATAATTACTACTTCGGTTCTTGTTTATAAATATTATATATATAAAAATCGAATGTTTCCCAATAGACTTTGTTATTCTGATTAAAAACCCAATGTTTCTCCTCATATAAGTTAAAATGAAAAATGGAAAACCCACCGCCATGAATTGTGTTGCTGGACAAAAAGAAAATAATTTTTATTCAATATCGTAACTAATTTTGTTAAAGAAAATGTAGGTTTGGGATACTTTCTGAATAATTGGTAGAATAACAAAAGAAAATAAAACAGAAGGGAAAAAAGTGCCGGAGGAGGAATCGAACCCGAGACCTCTAGCGTAAGAATTCGAGCCATAACCATCTAGGCCGGACGGCGGCTTGGCAGTGGACCAACATTTTATACTCTAAGGCACCTAAGAAACTTTGGGTCGATTTTCCTCGGGGTTTTCCGAGTAGTGCGTCCTAATATTTTAACCACGTGAGCTGTTACGGGTCCTCTTTAACCACACAAAATTTCGGACAAATCCCCGATCCCATGGTCTTGCCGTCTCCTTGTTAGTAGTAAATGTATTAAAACGTGGTACATGATGTGAATGGTTTTTACACATCGCAGTATATACGATCTCAAATTTATTGAATTGCACGTTGTGAAATTGTACAATTTTGTACGTTGTATTCATTTGTGTAAACGCTCCATGTCGGTAAACTTTGTTACGAATACAGTTACTAGTGAAGAAGTAATAGATTGAGAGCTGCTGTGTGATGGGGCCTTATTTTTTGAAAACTTGTTTATTTTACAAAACTTATTTGAAAAATGTTAATAGTTATAACGCGATCGTCATTTACTTTTTGGCTGTATATGTCTTTAGCACAAACATAAATATCATTGAATGAGCGAACTCGAGAAATAGCCCCATATAACTTTCCATGCGAAATAAATATAATTCTGCCCTTTAAAGCGTCTGACCTTGTGCTTTATTTATGATCATAGCGAAGGATACTTTTGTTGGAAATTGTCTTCTTATCATTTGGAGAGGCGTGGTCGGATCAGAAGGTGTGAGTTTAATGCGTAAAGAATCTAAACAACTGCACGAGCTGTCGTGCATTAGTTCAATTAAATTATTTGTGTATTTTTCGTCGTTACATCCACGTGTATAACCGAAATCGTGTGGTATGCTTGCATCGAAGAAGGTATTTGACTTGCATAAAGAATCCAAATAACTGCAAGAGCTGTCGTTCATGTTATTTAAAGAGACAGTCAATAGATGGCATTTTCTATATTCTACATCTACATCGGATACTCTGCAAATCACATTTAAGTGCCTGGCAGAGGGTTCATCGAACCACCATTATACTATTTATCTCCCATTCCATTCTCGAATAGCGCGCGGGAAGAAAGAACACCTGAATCTCTCCGTTCGAGCTCTGATTTCCCGTATTTTATTCTAATGATCATTTCTACCTATGTAAGTAGGACTCAACAATATATTTTCGCATTCGGAGGAGAATGTTGGCGATTGGAGTTTGGTAAGTAGCCCACGCCGCAGCGCTAAGCGCCGTTGTTGTAATGATTCCCATCCCAGATCCTGTATCATTTCCGTAACGGTGTCTCCCCTGAATCGTGACAATACAAAACGAGCTGCTCTTCTCTGTACTCTTTCGATGTCCTCCGTCAAACCCACATGATAAGTACCCCACACTTGGTAGCAATACTCCAAAAATGGACGGACAAGTTTCTTTTGTATTTCTGTTGCATCTTTTAAGGGTTCTGCCAATAAAACTGAGTCTGTGGTTCGCCTTTCCCACGACATAATGTAAGTGTTTTTTTCCAGCTTCAGTCTGAAGCAATAGTAATTCCTACGTATTTTGATTGATTTATCTTGTAAACAAAGTTTAACAGATTTCTTTTCGTACTGATGTGGACGACTTCACACTTCTCATTATTTAGAGTCAATTGCCAATTTCTACACCATACTGATATCTTATTCAGATTGTTCTGCAGTTGGTTTTGATCTTTAGATGATTTCACTAAACGGTCAATGACGGCGTCATCTGCAAACAACCTAAGGGAGCTACTTAGATTTTCCCGTAAATCGTTTATGTAAATAAGGAACAGCAGAGGACCAATAACACTACCCTGTGGAACGTCCGATATCATCTCTGTTTTAGTCGCTGCCTTACCATCGATTACTACGAACTGTGTCCTCTCTGACAGGAAATCCGCTATCCAAGCGCAAATTGCTTCTATATCGGCCGCGCAAACTAAGTTGACACTCGGCGCGGTGAGTGATGGGAGCAACCGTAAATACACGTCGCAGTTCAGATCGTTCGCCGGGTATCGACTTAGATTGTACGATCAGTACAAATTTTTTTCCAAAATAAACTTTTCCTGTGAAAACAATAACTTAAAACTGAGTATTTTTCGTCATTAGTGGTGAAAGAAACAATGAAAATGATACCTCTAATCATAAGTTTTGGATAAGTAATACTGAGATATGGCGTACCCACAAAAATCACCGGTGAGAAATCTAATATATAAAGCAGAGTGTCCGTATGTGTGTACGTGTTGCATACAAATCTACAGTTTTGTTCCAATCTTTATGAAATTTTATACACGTAAGCTGTAATTCATGTGGACGGTCGCCGTAAGTGTAAGAATCACATACGATATATAGTTCACGAGATATGACGTCATAAACAATGAGATGCGCGAAAAAACACTGCATTTTGGGACAATGCTGCTCATTTTCTCCTAAACCATTGGACCGTTTTCAACCAAATTTGGTACACACATTCCTTACCGTGAGGTAAAAATTGCTGCATGGTTAAGAATCACTTACGACACGTGGTTCAAAAGATATTACGTCATAACCAATAGAAATCGCAAAAATGCAAATATAATGCGGCGAGATTTTCGAAATACACAGTATGAGAATGACAGTACTTAGCGACTTGCAACAAACTTTAAACATAATTTCCAACCTTTGTTAAGCTTTTTCTCGCTGAAAACCATAAAAAAATGATCAAAGGAAAAAAAGTTTCTCGCTTACTACTTTTCCGCTGTTATGGAGTAAAACTACGGGATTCGGTATGACGTTACAATTTATAATTTCTACACTACAAATTGTAGCCGTAGCAAATTTTACAGCCGACCGCGGTGGCCGAGGAGACTGAGGCGCTCCAGTCACGGTTTGCACGGCCACTACGGTCTGGGGCTCGAATCCCCCCTCGGGCATGGATTTTTGTGCCGTCCTAGTTCGTAAGTAGTTCATAAGTAGTTTGTAAGTTTAGGAACTGATGACACCGTAGTTAAGTCCCATAAACTATACAAACATTTGAACATTTGAAATTTTACAGACAGTATACACACATATATTTCAATGTATCTTCTAAATTGTTTCACAATACGACACGTAGTTCATGCGATAGGAGCACATAAACAGTAACGTTCATGGAAAACCGCCTCATCACGCATCAAGTTTCAATCTACTTTTACTTCTTACAAATGATTATATACCTGAAAATGACAAGAATAAATAAATAAATACCCGGCCAAGCCGGGTTCGTGTGGCCTCCTTGTTAAGTGCTACGCGACCGGCACAGTACTAGTGCAATCAATCAAAGCGTCGAGTCAACAGAGCAGGGTGCCTGCCGGCGCTGACCTGAGGTCCCTGGGCAGGACGGTGAGGATGATCCTGAGGCGCCTCCGGTAGGCGACGGCGAGCGCCACCACGCCCACGGCTGCGACCCGCAGCAACAGGTGCGGGCAACCAGAGCACACGGCGACCGCGGTCGCGCCCACCGCCAGCGCGGCCGCTGCGCGCCCACCGTACTGCGTCATGGCTAGCCGACGCCAGACTGGCTGGCCGCTTCCGCCGGAGCAATTTCGCGCTCTTCGCTACCCCCACCCGCTCTTCCCGCCACCCGGCCACTGCGCATGCGCCAGATGCTGGGGTATTCTGGAGCCGAGACGCGCGCGGCGTGCTGCGCAGTTTGCGTCACACGTGTGTGCGGAAGTGTGCGGCCACAGCCGAGATGACGTTGACATCGTCACCGCGTATAAACATTCAAAACTTTACGAATACAAAGAAAGTGATTTTCTTTTTCGTCATGAATCACCTGACTGTTTTTTTTGCGTTCCTTCAGTGCCAACCTCGTTTTGCTTAGGCCCCTTTCACACGGGAGGTCGTGCATCTGGATGCAGAGACCTGCTGGTCTTCGGCTCAGAGAGCCCAAGTTCGGCTCACTGCAACCTGTCTTCGACTCTGAGAGCCGAGGCCCCACAATTCCGTAAGCGGCCGACTGCGAACAGCGGGCAAATTGAGGAGCGCCTCGGTGGCCATTATAGTCATGGCCGGCGCAAGGCACGTGCGAAACGTGCGGTCGCACGGGGCGGCACATTCCGAGGGACGGCAAATCTGCCGCCGCCCCCCCCCTTTTTATTTTTTAGGAGAAACTCAACATTCATGCCCAAGAGGGGATTCGAAACCAAACCTCGGAGGGGACGGCTTCGGGAACTGTGGCATGGTGCCTCACTACCTGCCGGCCGTTCCTGTTGAACAAGGGGAGGGAGGAGGACTGTTTCCTCGACACTGTGGCAAGCGCCGTCGTACTTACGCCGGAGGAACAGAGAGGGAAAGCAGTCTGGCGTACACGCCATACGCCACGCCAGTGTTCTTATGAGTGGAGCGCTGCCAGCCTGTTACGCGCCGTGCTTTTGCTCACAGCTAATTTTTCAGAAGACGAAATCTAATTTGGAAATTCGAATGCAGAGTTCGATACTCCGATTATGTGTTAAGCCTGAAGCAATTTTGGTAAGCCATTCAATGGTAGTTTCCGATTGTTTTATTCTTCCAGCATTATGGAAGATAATCGTTGAACATTACTACAGTCAAACATGTTCAACAACTACAATGTATTTCATGTAGACGTAGAAATATTCCGAATGGGTAAATGCATTGAGAGTAATTACAAGGGATAAAGACATTGGTAGTAGGCCTAAGCATGACATAAGTTGGCTTTCGACGTATTTTTCAAAATTTTTGCTATCCGTTTCTGAGTGATAGTAGGACGTTTTGATTTTTAGCCATGAAACATCTGTCTCCGCCTGCATGAACAACAATTAAACTCTGACCGGCTCTTTTGTTTGACAGTACTACTCACACACTATCACTTTACCAACATTTATTTACTGTACACTGTTATCCGTTGAATACATTGTCTGTTCACAACCACTGAAAAATGTTTATTTGCGTTAACTGTAAGTTCATGCCGCGCGGGATTAGCTGTAGCCATGGACTGTGCGGCTGGTCCCAGCGGAGGTTCGAGTCCTCCCTCGGGCATGGGTGTGTGTGTGTGTGTGTGTGTGTGTGTGTGTGTGTTTGCCCTTAGGATAATTTACGTTAAATAGTATGTAAGTTTAGGAACTGATGATATTAGCAATGAAGCCACATAAGATTTCACACACATTTGAACATTTTTGTAAATTCACAAGGCTTATTGAAATTAGCTAGATTTCTTCAGTCAGGTTTGACACCATTTTTGAGCTGGTGCCCAGCGAATGTTTTGTACAAATCTGTAGAGAATGTCTCCAATCAGTTCTAATTTTTCTTTTTATTTTCCAGATCTACGAAGATTTTGGGTACAGTGTGGCTATTCTCAGTGCTTTGAGTTATGTTTACATCTATACCGTCATGCTGAACGTAACTGCCAACATGACGATTTGGATGAAGCACATATTAAAAGCTTCGTGAGTGGCACTCAGTTGCCGAAACCTAGGTACATCTGAAGAGTAAAAACAAAACAAAAAACTGGGGGGGGGGGGGGCGGCGGCAATTTAGCAGCTCGCACGGGGCGGCACTTGGGCTTGCGCCGGCCCTGATTATAGTGGTAAACTTCCGCGCGAAATTCAAATGCGCGTAAAGGCCAATTCACACTGTCCGTTACGTCACGTCACGTCACCGTCCGTCAGAACATTCCGCAATGTATTTCTAATGGCGGCATTCACACTGTCCGTCACCGGACCGTCACGTCACGTCAACGTCCGTCAAGCTTTCTCGAGAAGAATGTTTTGACGGAACGGCCGTCTGCTAACATCGGAAGTTAACCATTTTCGTCACGCGAATTACGTGTTGCAGTCGACGATTGCACTGTTTATATGCAAATGTGTCTTATTCATCTTTGTGTTGTTGTTGTATCTCGTTTTAGGGGTAAATCTCAAATGTTTCATGACGACTTAAATATTTTTGTCAATTGAGTGTCCCCCTAACATCGAGGTCGGATATCTGAAACCAAAAAATGGTTTATGTTACTTAACATTGTAACAGAAATGACTGTTTATTTGAATAAGATTGTAATTTGATTACGCATTTTTCATTAAATAACACTTTAAATGAAAATGTCAGTTCTAATGAAAGAAAAAAAATTAGTTGTTTACGACGGTATTAACAATGTCAGCGAGCAAATCGTAATGGTTAAAGTATACAGGCGCTATTTATGCTCTTACAAGTATTGTTTGATGTCTTCATATTCTTTATTTTTTCGCTTGAAACTAGATGTCGATGTTTTGAAATGTTGTTTCAGTTCCCAGTAAGTTGGCCAAAAACATACACTGTAAAGTTTTCTTTGGCCGTTAATAACATTTAGCGTTGTTGTTCCCTTTCTAGTATTAAACTATGACTTTCTACATAACAGATCGCCAATCATAACCTCACTTTTAACATCGCATATTGAGATGGACGAATTAACGTGACGGACACAGACGGACAGTGTGGATACAACTTGACGTGACGGTTCCGTGACGTGTCGTTGACGGACAGTGTGAATTGGCCTTAAGACTCTTTTGATTAGAGTGTGTATTCATTCGAATTAAGTCGCGAAAACTATGTCTCATATAAATATATAACTACAAAACAGCTTAAGACTTTTTGAATATACAGTAACTATCAGTTGTGTGAAAATTTATTACACATACGCTGTACAAATCGGCCAACACCGTTTCTTCTTCCTAACTAAACCAAATTATAACATTTAGTTTTTTAGCCTTCTTAAGTGCAGCATATAAGCGGAATTCATCGTCAGACACGATTTTTTGGCACTTTCTCAGTATATTCTACGATGGTGACACTTTTGTACAAACATCAATTTCGGAAAAGTTTCACAACACTTTACGACTTTGCTAGAGTGATTGCCCTATTATTCAATATTTAGATATTCATAGCATCTAAAAATAAAACAGAGCTGCCTGTAACAGTTCATGTTAAAAATCGACTGTGGAAATGAAATTTCCCATCAGCCACTACCAAATTCTTTTAAAAACAAGCATTATGCCGTAACTTTCTCTTCACTAAGTGCATCTAACATTAGCATTATGGTACCTAGCACGAATATTAGCATTTTTAATGCTGTAAGTCAAATACCTTACAGTAGTGTGAACTGCTCAAAGTCAGCAACTATCGTCACAGGGTTCAACATCACAATGTTCATCCTGCGAGGTTATGTGTCATTCATATACGGAAACATACACAGTTCTCCAAACCCCTTTCAGTTCTTATACCTATATGTAAAGCAAATGACCTTTACATTCTGTGTTACAAGTTGCTAGTATTAATTTCATTAACAAAATTTCGAACTGCAATGAGGTAACTGGCGTTTTGACCGAAATAGTTATTTTACACTATCATAAGATGAAAGTTTTTAAACTTTCTGTCCACCAGTACTGCCTAAAGTAGCTCATTTTTAAGAGCTACCAGTATTGTAAAAGCCTGTCATTTATTTCATTCAAGATCCTATATTGTCTTGACTAAGATCCTGTTAAGCAAGAGTAACTACTTCTGAACACAAGTAGTAGGGCTACTTGTATACGTATAAAAGGGAAGACCGTATTTTTATTCCTTTCTTAAATTGATTTATGCAGTTAAACGCTGAGCAGCTCTTTACCATCGTGCGTCATGTATACTGCAATAGTAAAATAATATAGACGCGACTACCAACTGAGTATATACAGCGCAGTAACTATATAACACACGATTTACCTGCTAACAACACTCGTATTTATCTGACGCTTACCACTACCACAGAATTCTGTGCCACTGCCATGGCGGGCAGCCGAAGGTTCGAATTATCCCGCGACAGCAGCGCCGTTAGTAAGTCTAGTTATTTTTTACAAGGTCTTTGCTCAGAGCTGACTCCCCCCTCCCCCCCCCCCCCCGGGAGGTTAGATGATACCTAACTGCTGCTGTCGGTGTGCAGTTTCTAGAACCAGACAGTAACAAAATGTTTCTTTTAGGGGAAGTAGTTGTTGTTGCTGCAGCAGTTCAAATGTATTTAAATCTATCGGACCAAACTGCGTGATCAGTAGTCCATAGCTTACAAACTATTTAAACCTAGGTAAACTAACCTAAGGACAAACACACACACCCATGCCCCAGGGAGGACTCGAACCTCCACGGTGAGCAACCGCGCGCTCCGCAGCAAGGTGCTTTAGACCGCTCGGCTACTCCACCGCGGCTCTGCTGCAGCAGTTGTTATGAATAAAAGCTGAGTACGGAAAATAAACCAATGGTGCCACCCAGAAATTACTTCTCGAAGCTTAGGAGCTTTCCATTGCCTTCACGGGACACTTCGAGCAGATCCTGAGAAATTTTTCAATTTCAATTGAATTTCAGTAACTTCTTTTGATGAGCAGTGTGCAATACAGAAACCATTTTTTCGGTTGGTGGACCAACATGAGGAAGCATATAACAGTGGAAGAGAGGGTGGCTGTGACTCTGATGCAGGTGCAAAACAAACTTCTTTGTGGCAAAACCATGGAACATTTTATTATAATTTTAACAGGCTAAATACAAATATACCGAGCGAGGTGGCGCAGTGGTAACACACTGGACTCGCATTCGGAAGAATGGTGGTTCAATTACACCTCCGGCCATCCTAATTAGGTTTTCCAACATTTCCCTAAATCACTCCAGGCAAATGCCGGGATGGTTCCTTTAAAAGGGCACGGCCGATTTCCTTCCACATCCTTACCCAAACACTTCGAGCGTAAGCTCCGTCTCTAATGACCACGCTATCGACGGGACGTTAAATCCAAGCTTTCTTCCTGCCTTCCTAAATACAAATATATCGATGAACTTAATAGAACTTCATGTCATGGAAGTTTTTCCGAATAATACGACATTGTAAGCATCATATATATTACAGAAGTACGATGTCTTCTCAGATACTCCAAATTGCTGAATTATCTGATTGGTTATCGATATCTGGATTGGGCTGAGAGGGATGTTGTGTGTAACTGTTATTTACCAAGTTTGAGGCAGTTGGAAGAGGGGGAAGGGGGAGGGAGAGTTGGGAACGAACATCATACTGTTGTGCCAATGTGAGCTGCAAAATTGGGTTAACCTGCCTAATGCAAGGTCGTAGAAATTTTTAGCTTGTATTTATCCACATTTTCTTGAAGTTTTATGTGTTTGGAATAGCTTCCAAACCTTTCACCAAAGATAATAGAGAAAAGTTTGTCCTCATTAGACGATGCTGCCCTCTACTTCGAACACACTCTGTTTTCTCCTTAGTTATGGAGGCGCACGACGGACATTTGCTAGTGATATTGATATACATTGGAAAATGGACGCAAACAATAACGATGCTGAATATACAATGTGTAGCGAATGCACGTGCAGGGCGACAAGCGGTTCCCTGTATCCCGTGTGAACACTCGCATAAGGCTCCGCATAACGCGAGAACCAGGCGATTCACCTGACAAGCTACACTGCGGCTCAGTGAGACGAAGTCGAAGCTCTGCGTCTCTCGTGTGAAAGTCCGCTTAAAGGTGGGTTGTCCAAGGCGCGATTGCTGCCTGCGGCTGCGATGGATCGGCTCGTGACGTCAGAGCGCATGCGCACTTTGAGTTTAGAGTGTGGTGCGTGGCTGATGCGGCGACAATCGCAGGACTGCACCAGTGAGCAGTGCTGCGATTGGAGTCGGACGGCTCAAGGCAGCGGCAGAAAGATGTCGAGACAAGCGGACCGAAGAAAAACGGATATGAACCACTCATAAGATGAGTTCGTATCGCCATTAAGCTATTGCCTTTGTGCGTTTTACATATTTAGTTTTCATGGCAATCTAGTGACTGAGTAGACTGAAAATATTCGAAGAAATAAAAGAGAAATGAAGGTTGTAAAAGGAGCTGTATTGTCCTCTGGGGTTATGGAAATAAAAAATGTGACCGGTGGTAACTAATTTTTATTTTGTTTAGGTGATCCCACAGGTGTAAGGAAATGCATGACAACATTAATGTAATATTTTCATTAATTTCATTCATACCAATATAGTCGTTTTGTGGCGCGCCGTAAAAATTATCTTAGTTTTTATGAACAAAAATGTTGTGGTGTACCATTTAGATTCAAATGTCTCGTATATGGTATGGATGACATGTTCGATATTTTAAAATCTTTTTGTTTTCCATATTCCCTGGAAGATAGTTTAGGACAGAAACCAGCCAGAATGAAATAAATTATAACAAAACAGCAAACAGTCTTACAACTGTTGTTAATATATTTAACAAGCTACAGAAAAATATTTTGTTTGGAATGTGTTTGATATTTTTGATCTCTCTTGGAAAAAAATTCAACTGTACGTTTTTGAACACTGGGACTTATTTCAAAGGCAATGCAGAAGGTGAATCCAATCAGTTAAAATGAAAAAAAAAAAAAAAGCCTGAGACGAGAGAGATGCAAGCTGCATTAGGAGTTTCAGATAAACACACACCTGGTTTTATAAACAGCGCTGCAATCGTAAATAAGAAAATAAAAGAACAATTATCTTAATATCACTACGTTTTATTTTTATTCTTTTTTTTTATTTTTTCAGGTGCACTGATAGATTTGTTGAATCGGTTATAGGATTTTCTTTGTATGTCACTCTCTGGAAGATCCAATTAATGTGCAAACTGGCTGAAATTTAATCTAAACTCAAGTATGAATTTAGTGTCATCATTTAAAAGGTGCCTGTTAATAAAAATGTTTTAACAGCTTTCATGGTCATGTGTCACAAAAATAGAATCAATATATAGAAAACCCGAACAGTGAAAATCTGCAGTGACACAGTGAAGAACACGGAAATTTGATGAAATAAAGAACCAAAACTTCCATCTCTTTGGAGAATACACACACAGCTCCATTAAGTCGCACACAGAATTAACACTTAAAAAACTGCCATTCATGATGGTTCACAAAGTAGTTAAGCGCGTTTCATTTAGTTGCAATAGACGGAAATATACCTCCATAAATATTGCCGCGAGAGACCACGAGCACCAACTGCCGGCGTGGCGCACAAGCAGAAGGTCGCCAGTTCAATCCCGCCCACTACCTCCATTGCAACGTGACAATATTAAATGCCGTTTAATCAATACCTCGTTTCATTGTAAAAGAACTATAGTTATTTCTGTATACCTGTAGATAAAAAAGCTCTGAGTATTAATGATTGTGTACAACATGAATTCCTTCCCTGGCTATCATTAAAAAAAGGGTTCAATATCTTCAACAGTTTAGAAGATGCGATGATTGTTAACTCCGCACAATTCAGGTTGCACTGGCGCGCTAGTCGCGACGCTCCTGCACCGTAGATATACGAGCCAAAATCTCGAAAACGGAGACAGGTATCGTCCTGCTCTCAACTTTAAAAATAATTTCAAATTATTGGCTTCATTTCATCCGCAACAATGTATGACCTAAAATGAACCATACGCAAAGTAGCCAGCGACTACATTTTTCGATGTAAACACTTAAAGTTTAATGCAATATGTTACTTAAAAAATAAGTATCTGAATAACTATGAGGAATTTTGAGAAAATAGACACTTCGTTATCAAGCTGGGGTATGAAATTCCATGATATGCAAAAACCAAATTTTTTTGCATGTTAAGTTACCTCAAACTCAACAGAGATGCAATAAAAAGTGAAAAAAAACATGCGCAACCGAAAGTAGTGCTTTTTCATTTTTTAACAGAAAACGAGAATCTGTAACGAAAAACTAAATATGGGAACTGATGTAGTTGTAGCTTCCATAAATGCAGTATTTTTTACAGCAAAAAAATCGGAAATTAAAGGTGGGTTGTCCAAGGCGCGATTGCTGCCTGCGGCTGCGATGGATCGGCTCGTGACGTCAGAGGCTGGCTGTTCACGCATGCGCACTTTGAGTTTGGAGTGCGGCGCGCGGCTGACGCGGCGGCAATCGCAGGACTGCACCAGTGAGCAGTGTGGCGATGGAAGTCGCGACGACTCAAGGCAGAGGCAGAAAGACGTCGAGCCAAGCGGACCGAAGAAAAACGGATATGAACCACTCATCTTATGGGCTCGTCTCGCCATTAAGCTATTGCCTTTGTACATTGAACAGATTTAGATTTCATGTTAATCTAGTGACATATATAAGAGTAGATTGAAAATATTCGGAGAAATAAAAGACAAATGAAGGTTGGAAAAGGAGCTGTATTGGCCCTCTAGGGTTTTGGAAATAAAAAAAAGGGACCGGTGGTAACTAATTTTTTTGTTTAGGTGATTCCACAGGTGTAAGGGAATGCATGACTACGTTAATGTCACCTTTTCATTAATTTCATTCATACCAATACAGTTCGTTTTGTGGTGTGCCATAAAAATTCTCTTAGTTTATAGGAACAAAGATAAATGTTGTGGTGTACCATTTAGATTCAAATGTCTCGTGTACGGTATGGATGACATCTTAGATATTTTAAAATGTATTTGTTTTCCATATTTTCTGGAAGATGGTTTAGAACAGAAACCAGTCAGAATAAAATAAATTATAACAAAACAGCAAACAGTCTTACAACTGTTGTTGATACATTTCACAATCTGAGGAAAATCTTTTGTTTGGTATGTGTTTGCTATTTTTGATCTCCCTTGGAAAAAATTTCAACTGCACGTTTTCGAAAACTGGGCCTTATTTCAAAGGCGATATAGAAGGTGAATCCAATAAGTTAAAAAAAAAGTCGCCTGAGACGAGAGAGATTCAAGTTGCATCAGGAGTTTTAGATAAACACACTCCTGGTCTTATAAACAGCGCCGCAATAGTAAATAAGAAAATAAAAGAACAATTACCTTTGCGTCACTGCATTTTGTTTTTATTTATTTATTTATTTTTTCAGCTGCACTGATAGATCTGTTGAGTCGGTTATATGATTTTCTCTGAATCCAATAAGTTAAAAAAAAAAAAAAAAGGAGCCTGAGACGAGAGAGATTCAAGTTGCATCAGGAGTTTTAGATAAACACACTCCTGGTCTTATAAACAGCGCCGCAATAGTAAATAAGAAAATAAAAGAACAATTACCTTTGCGTCACTGCGTTTTATTTTTATTTATTTATTTATTTTTTCAGCTGCACTGATAGATCTGTTGAGTCGGTTATATGATTTTCTCTGAATGTCACTTTCTGCAAGTTCCAATTAATGTGCAAACTGGCTGACATTTAATCTAAACTCAAGTATGAATTTCCTGTCGTTGTTTTAACAGCTTTCATGGCCATGTGTCACAAATATAGAATCAATATATAGAATACCCTAACAGTTAAAATCTGGAGTGACACAGTGAAGTACACGGCAATGTGATGAATTGAAGAAGCAAAACGTCCATCCCTTGGGAGAATACACACACAGCTCCATGAAGTCGCACATAGAATTAACACTAGAAACTGCCACTGATGATGGTTCACAAATAAAGAAGCGAAATACCTTTCATTTAGTTGCAATAGACGGAAATAATCTATACTAATAATAAATCTGTAAACGTAGGCCTGTCGCTGTTCCCTTAAATCTCAAAACTATTGGACGAATCTTCATGCGGTTTTCACAGGAAAAATGGGAAAAGTTGGGGTCAACATATAGGCATAATTTTACCAAAATAAGATTACGGGAAAAAAGATATCGTAAATAAGTTTTTTCAGTAACCGCCATGTCTGTTTGTTCAAATATTAAAAACCTCTTACCTCGAAAACTACTTCACCAATTTGCATGGTGTTTACACAGGTAACATGAGCGTAACTCGGGGTGACATATAAACTTCGTTTAATAAAAATCGGATCACGGAAAAAAAGAATTTGAAATTATTTACCTACAACCGTCATGTCTGTCTGTCTCTTTGAACACGTTTATCTCCAAAACTACTTGAGGAATTTTCATATAGTTTTCACACATAACTTGAGCATATCTTGCGGTTATATAAAGGCTTCAATAATTAAAATCGGATCAGAGAAAATGAAGGTATCATAATTTAACCATTTGTTTAAAAGCCTTCGTGTATGTCTATTTGTTTAAGATAATCTCCAAAAGTACAACACAAACTTTCATGGGTTTCCACAGGTAAATTTGGATTAGTTTGGAGAGTAACATAGGCTACATTTCATCAAAATTGGGTCAGAGGAAGGAAAGATATCGTAATTTGAAGTTTGACGTGTATACTATGCTTATAAGTATGTTGTAGTTCAGCAAATCACCAAGAATACTATACGAACTTTCGTGATGTTTCATAGGTCAGCTGAGAGTACCTTGGGACAACATATAAGCTTCATTTCATTAAAATCGAATCAGGGGAAGAAGAGATATCGTAATTTGTAGTTTCTGGTGTACTCTGTAGTTGAATTGCAGTGTAGTATAACAAAGATCCGATAGAGGCGCTGTTCGTAACAAAGTATACCAAATAAATAATAGATGGCGATATTGCGTTTTTTATTCACGTAACTTAGGTGTAATACACTCACACAAGGGCTACGATTTTCCTTACGGCAGCGGTGTTGTGTCTTGATGTTGGCAACGGCCGTTGAATCCTTTTTGAAAAATCAGCCTCGTACAATGAGGAGAATAATTATTTGTGTTGATGATGAAATAAATAAATAATGTTGTTCCGATCAGTAAATTAATTATCCCCCTAAAGCGAATTTTTATTTACCAACGTTAACATATTAAACCGCTCTCACTGCAAATAAAATTCAACCCAGGTACGACACAAAAAAATCGTTTTTTTACTAGCAGTATTTCGCATGCCTTGCAATGCCATGGAAAGAAAAAAAGTCCTTTCCGTGGGTATCATTTCCCTTCTGATTACGGTGCGTCGTTATTACATCTTGAGATCATTCTGTTTAGTAATGCCTAGAAAACTGGATAGTACAGTACAGAACAAACAGAGGCCCTGTTAGTTAGGCCTACGTAGTGCACCAAAGAACTAATAGTTGACGCTGCTGAATTTTTCAATTTTTTTTATCTTTTATTTCTTTTCGATGATTATGCCCAGCAACGAATCACTAAAGGTGCTGTTGGTTTCTTAGTGCTGCAAAGAAACAATACATGATCGTGTATTGTGTATTCCCTCAGAAGTATTTTGAATTGAGAGCCGCAGTCTTATCTTTGCAAATACAAACTAACATTGAACAGCGAGTTGCTGATTACACTTTGTATATTCACAGCTTAACGATGTATCTTTGCTTCTTTCGGCAGGGGACATTTGAATTAAAAACAGAACGACATTCCTTCACGTCTATCGATACTGTAATTTACACAACAATTCTTTGCAAGAAAAATCGAATTTATGTAGTCCCCTTTTTGATTTCGGTGTATCCCCATTACATTTTGAGTGCATTCTCTTTAGAAATGCCTCGAAAACGCCATAGTACAGGAAAGGTCAACGTGAGGCGACGTTAATTACATAGTACACCAAAGAACTAATTATGGCATTGCTGCGTTTTTCTTTTTCATTCTCATAACTATAGTGTAATACACTACAAGAAGGTGTAAAATTTTACTTATGGCGGCGGTGTTGTGTGCTGATGTTGGCAAGAGCCGTTGAATGCTTTTTAAAAAGTCAGTCACGTAGAATGAGCAGAATAATTCTTTATGTTCATGATAAAATAAATAATTTATGCTGTCCTCGCTAGTAAATTTATCATCCTCCTAAAGCGGATAGTTAGTTGCCAACGATAGTAAACTAAACCGCTGCCACTGCAAGTAAAATTTAACCCCGGTAGGGTACAACTTTTTTTTATTCCTAACTGTATCCCATATACTTTGCAATGTCGTGGAGAGAAAAGAAGTGCATCTTTCGACGGGTATAACCACTAAATTGTTCATGGAAGAAATATCTATGGAATGATCATTGCGTTCTGTTCATCTTCTCAACATTAAGTTGGAATTACCACATGATATTAAAATAAATGCACTCTTTCCACAAATTTATTTGCCCTTACGATTGGTTTATACTGCATTGGCTGCAAAGAAGACCCTCCCCACCATTTCGCAGAGTAACCACGTAACAATCTTAATAAATGTGTCACAGAAGCAACAAGGAATTTGAGGAAGCGTCGCTAAAAGAGCCATTCACACATAGTCATCTGTCTTAACCGAACAAAAAAGGACCAAGATAAAGTCAGCGATTCATATATTTTTCCCATTATTACGTGACATTTCCACCCTAATGTTCAGGACATGAAAACTGTTCGGGGCATTTGAATGCTCACTCCAGAGATATTTCTGCTCTGTGCCTGCCACTAGAGATAATATACACACGCGAGCAACAAACTCATCAGAAACCTCTCTGCTTTCATAACTGTTCCGTACAATATTGAGATCAAAAATTGAAATTACTTACTTTTGGTGCAGACTACATTAAGATAGATACAAACGTCTTCTTTTGCAGAGAAAATTGTACTTAGTGTTCTGAATATATAGTTCTATTACAGAAGGTCGATATCAATTTCGAGCTTTACGAAGTAATCACTGCAGGACGTGAGGACATGTATTATGTGAAAGAGTGGCCGATGCTGCTAACACGTTGAGACAATTCACTGGAAATACTATCTTTAATGGAAAATTCTATACAGATGATCAGCTGATGGCTTTCCTTCAACGATTACCCAGACGTATTTTATCGCACATTGACACCACCATGACGTCATATTTGTACAGACATGAACTGATCTGTTGATTTAATTACCAAACTTTCAGTATTCGTCGAGTTTTCGATAACAGGGAGCACTACATACAGAATAACTACATTGTCCCCAGTGCAACACTGCACCATACTAATACTTCAACATACACTTACAGTTTAGTACAACACCATAGAACCAATACATGGCGCTGTTATTATTATTACTATTTTTCATCTCAACGATAGACGTGTTTTCAGAAGTTTACGCCAAACAGACAATTTCACACCGGAGTCTTAACTGTATGAACACAAACTAACATTAAATTTACATCGTTCCAGAGTACGGACTTAAATTAATTTCAGTTTTAGCATGAAAAACTTTATGAACATGTATTGTTTTCGACAATGACTTCTACTTAAATTTGACATGTTGGCTAGGAAAACTGAGTTTATTGACAGAGCGATCCAACAAGGGTTCTTATTTTGCTGACCTAGGTCTGGAACCGTAGAAACCATGATATACACAGGTTCCTCTTTAACAACTGTTGCGAAGCAAGGACATATAACCTAGTCCTCCATAAATGTTAAATACTGTTTAATTAATACCTCGTTTCATCGTAAAAAACTATAGTTATTTCTGTATACCTGTAGATAAAAAAAAGCTTTGAGTAGTGAAGATTGTGTAAAACATGAATTCCTTCCCAGGCTATCATTTAAAAAAAGGGTTCCTTATCTTCAACAGTTTATAAGATGTCATGATTGTTGCCTCCGTACATTTCAGGTTGCACGTGGAGAGAACTGGCGCATTAGTAGAGATGCTCCCGCACCGTGGATATCTGAGCCAAAATCTCGAAAACGGAGACAGGTATCGTCCAGATCTCAACTTTAAAAATAATTTCGAATTATTGGCTTCATTTCATCCGGAATAATGTATGACCTAAATTGAACCATACGCAAAGTAGCCAGCGACTACATTTTTCGATGTAAACACTTAAAGTTTAATGCAATATGTTACTTAAAAATTAAGTATCTGAATAACTATGAGGAATTTTGAGAAAATAGACACTTCGTTATCAAGCTGGGGTATGAAATTCCATGATATGCAAAAACCAAATTTTTTTGCATGTTAAGTTACCTCAAACTCGACAGAGATGCAATAAAAAGTGAAAAAAAAAAACATGCGCAACCGAAAGTAGTGCTTTTTCATTTTTTAACAGAAAACGAGAATCTGTAACGAAAAACTAAATATGGGAACTGATGTAGTTGTAGCTTCCATAAATGCAGTATTTTTTACAGCAAAAAAATCGGAAATTAAAGGTGGGTTGTCCAAGGCGCGATTGCTGCCTGCGGCTGCGATGGATCGGCTCGTGACGTCAGAGGCTGGCTGTTCACGCATGCGCACTTTGAGTTTGGAGTGCGGCGCGCGGCTGACGCGGCGGCAATCGCAGGACTGCACCAGTGAGCAGTGTGGCGATGGAAGTCGCGACGACTCAAGGCAGAGGCAGAAAGACGTCGAGCCAAGCGGACCGAAGAAAAACGGATATGAACCACTCATCTTATGGGCTCGTCTCGCCATTAAGCTATTGCCTTTGTACATTGAACAGATTTAGATTTCATGTTAATCTAGTGACATATATAAGAGTAGATTGAAAATATTCGGAGAAATAAAAGACAAATGAAGGTTGGAAAAGGAGCTGTATTGGCCCTCTAGGGTTTTGGAAATAAAAAAAAGGGACCGGTGGTAACTAATTTTTTTGTTTAGGTGATTCCACAGGTGTAAGGGAATGCATGACTACGTTAATGTCACCTTTTCATTAATTTCATTCATACCAATACAGTTCGTTTTGTGGTGTGCCATAAAAATTCTCTTAGTTTATAGGAACAAAGATAAATGTTGTGGTGTACCATTTAGATTCAAATGTCTCGTGTACGGTATGGATGACATCTTCGATATTTTAAAATGTATTTGTTTTCCACATTTTCTGGAAGATGGTTTAGAACAGAAACCAGTCAGAATAAAATAAATTATAACAAAACAGCAAACAGTCTTACAACTGTTGTTGATACATTTCACAATCTGAGGAAAATCTTTTGTTTGGTATGTGTTTGCTATTTTTGATCTCCCTTGGAAAAAATTTCAACTGCATGTTTTCGAAAACTGGGCCTTATTTCAAAGGCAATACAGAAGGTAAATCCAATCAGTTAAAATGAAAAAAACAGTGACGAGAGAGATGCAAACTGCATCAGGAGTTTCAGATAAACACACTCCTGGTATTATGAACAGCGCCGCAAACGTAAATAAGAAAATAAAAGAACAATTACCTTTGCGTCACTGCGTTTCATTTTTATTTATTTATTTATTTTTTCAGCTGCACTGATAGATTCGTTGAATCGGTTATATGATTTTCTCTGAATGTCATTCTTTGCAAGTTCCAATTCATGTGCAAACTGGGTGACATTTAATCTAAACTCAAGTATGAATTTCATGTCGTCATTTAAAAGGTGCCTGTTAATAAAAAATATTTTAACAGCTTTCATGGTTATTGTCACAAAAATAGAATCAATATATAGAAAACTCTAACAGTTAAAATATGCAGCGACACAGTGAAGTACACGGCAATGTGATGAAATTAAGAACCAAAACTTCCATCCCTTGGGAGAATACACACACACCTCCATGAAGTCGCACATAGAATTAACACTAAAAAACTGCCATTGATGATGGATCACGAATAAAGAAGCGAAATACCTTTCATTTAGTTGCAACAGACGGAAATAAACCTCCATAAATGTTAAATACTTTTAAATTAATAACTCGTTTCATTGTAAAAAAAAGAAAAAAACTATAGTTATTTCTGTATACCTGTAGATGAAAAAAGCTTTGAGTATTAATGATAGTGTAAAACAAGGGTTCAATATCTTCAACAGTTTATAAGATGTGATGATTGTTACCTCCGCACAATTCAGGTTGCGTGTGGAGAGACGATACCTGTCTCCGTTTTCGAGATTTTGGCTCATATATCTACGATATGGGACCGTCGCCACTAGCGCGCCAGTTCTCTCCACGTGCAACCGGCGGAGGTAACAATCATCACCTCTTACAAACTGTTGAAGATAATGAACCCTTTTTTTAATGATAGCCTGGGAAGGAATTCATGTTTTACACAATCATTAATACTCAAAGCTTTTTTATCTACAGGTATACAGAAATAACTATAGTTTTTTTTACGATGCAACACTGCTCACTGGTGCAGTCCTGCAATTGTCGCCGCATCAGCCGCGCACCGCACTCTAAACTCAAAGTGCGCATGCTCGAGCAGCCAGCCTCTGATGTCACCCATCACAGCCGCAGGCAGCAATCGCGCCTTGGACCACCCACCTTTAAAAGTGGGTTGTCCAAGACGCGGCTGTTGCCTGCGATTACGGCTCAGCCACCCTCCCTTTTCCGGCCGTGGCAGACGGTGGCGAGTCGGGAGCACGACGCAAGCCGCTGCCGTTTACCAAGGCGCGGCTCCTGGTCGGCGACTTGGGAAATTCATAGTCAAAATAAAATTTCCGATTTTTTTGCCGTAAAAAATATTGCATGTTAAAGAAGCAAAGCTACATCACTTCCCATATTTAGTTTTTCGTTACAGAGTCTCGTTTTCCGTTAAAAAATTAAAAAGCACTACTTTCGGTTGCGCATGTTTTTTTCACTTTTTATTGCATCTCTGTCGAGTTTGAGGAAACTAACATGCAAAAAAATTTGGTTTTTGCTTATCTTGTAGTTTCATACCCCAGCTTGGTAACGAAGTGTCTATTTTCTCAAAATCCTCATAGTTATTCAGATACTTAATTTTTAAGTAACCTATTGCATTAAACTTCAAGTGTTTACATCGAAAAATGTAGTTGCTGGCTACGTTGCGTATGGTTCATTTTAGGTCAAACATTGTTGTGGATGAAATGAAGACAATAATTTGAAATTATTTTTTATGTTGAGAGCAGGAAGATACCTGTCTCCGTTTTCGAGATTTTGGCTCGTATATCTGCAGTATGGGAGTGTCGCGACTAGCGCGCCATTTCTCTTCACGTGCAACCTGAATTGTGCGGAGGTAACAATCATCACATCTTATAAACTGTTGAAGATATTGAACCCTTTTTTTAAATGATAGTCTGGGAAGGAATTCATGTAATACACAATCATTAATATTCAAAGCTTTTTCTATCTACACGTATAGAGAAATAACTATAGTTTTTTACGTTGAAACAAAGTATTAATTAAACAGTATTTAACATTTATGGAGGTTTATTTCCGTCTATTGCAACAAAATGAAAAGCGTTTCACTTCATTATTTGTGAACTATCATCAATGGCAGTTTTTAGTGTTAATTCTACATGTGACTTCATGGAGCTGTGTGTGTATTCTCCAGAGGGATGGAAGTTTTGGTTCTTTATTTCATCAAATTGCCGTGTACTCACTGTGTCACTGCAGATTTTCACTGTTAGGGGATTCTATATATTGATTCTATTTTTGTGACACATGACCATGAAAGCTGTTAAAACATTTTTATTAACAGGCACCTTTTAAATGACGACACGAAAATCATACTTGAGTTTAGATTAAATGTCAGCCAGTTTGCACATTAATTGGAACTTGCAGAAAGTGACATTCAGAGAAAATCATATAACCAATTCAACAAATCTATCAATGCAGCTGAAAAAATAAATAAATAAAAATAAAACGCAGTGATATTAAGGTAATTGTTCTTTTATTTTCTTATTTACGATTGCGGTGCTGTTTATAAGAACAGGAGTGTGTTTACCTGAAACTCCTGATGAAGCTTGCATCTCTTTCGTCTCAGGCTTTTTTTCATTTTAACTGACTGTATTCACCTTCTGCATTGCCTTTGAAATAAGTCCCAGTGTTCAAAAACGTACAGTTGAAATTTTTTCCAAGGGAGATCAAAAATAGCAAACTCATACCAAACAAAAGATTTTTCTGTAGCTTGTTAAATGTATCAACAACAGTTGTAATACTGTTTGCTGTTTTGTTATAACTTATTTCATTCTGACTGTTTTTTGTCCTAAACCATCTTCCAGGGAATATGGAAACCAAAAAGATTTTAAAATATCGAATATGTCATCCATACCGTACACGAGGCATTTGAATCTAAATGGTAAGCCACAACGTTTCTCTTTGTTCATTAAAACTAAGATAATTTTTACGGCGCGCCACAAAATGGACTGTATTGGTATGAATGAAATTAATGCAAATATTACATTAACGTTGTCATGCATTTCCTTACAACTGTGGGATCACCTAAACAAAAAAATTAGTTACCACCGGTACATTTTTTATTTCCATAACCCTAGAGAACAATACAGCTCCTTTTACAACCTTCATTTCTCTTTTATTTCTTCGAATATTTTCAGTCTACTGTTATATATGTCACTAGATTGCCATGAAATCTAAATATGTACAACGCATAAAGGCAATAGCTTAATGGCGATACGAACTCATCTTATGAGTGGTTCATTATCCGTTTTTCTTCGGTCCGCTTGTTTCGACATCTTTCTGCTGCTGCCTTGAGTCGTCCGACTCCAATCGCAAAACTGCTCACTGGTGCAGTCCTGCGATTGTCGCCGCATCAGCCGCGCCGCACTCCAAACTCGAAGTGCGCATGCGCGAGTAGCCAGCCTCTGACGTCATGAGCTGATCCATCGCAGCTGCAGGCAGCAATCGCACCTTGGACAACCCACCTTGGCCAAGACGCGGCTGTTAACTGCGATTGCGGCTCGGCCCCCCTCCCTTTTCCGGCCGTAGCGGACAGCGGCGAGCCCGAACCACGACGCGAGCCGCTGCCGTTTACCAAGGCTGGGCTCCTGGTAGGCAACTCCATAAGTTCATGACGAAAATAAAATTTACGATTTGTTTGCTGAAAAAATTACTGCATGTTAAGGAAGCAAAGCTACATCAGTGTCCACATTTAGTTTTTCGTTACTGATTCTCGTTTTCCTTTAAAAAAAATTAAAAAGCACTACTTTCGGTTATGCGTGTTTTTTTTTTTTTTTTCACTTTTTATTACCTCTCTGCCGAGTCTGACGAAACCAACACGCAAAAAAAATTGGTTATTGCATATCTTGTAGTTTCATACCCCAGCTTGATAACGAAGTGTCTATTTTCAAAATTCTTTATAGTTATTCAGATACTTATTTTTTAAGTAACCTATTGCATTGACCTTGAAGTGTTTACATCGAAAATTGTAGTCGCTGGCTACTTTGCGTATTGTTCATTTTAGATCATTCATTGTTGCAGATGAAATGAAGCCAATAATTCGAAATTATTTTTAAAGTTGAGAGCTGGACGATACCTGTCTCCGTTTTCGAGATTTTGGCTCGTATATCTACGATACGGGAGTGTCGCGACTAGCGCGCCATTTCTCTTCACGTGCAACCTGAATTGTGCGGAGGTAACAATCATCACATCTTATAAACTGTTGAAGATATTGAACCCTTTTTTTTAAATGATAGTCTGGGAAGGAATTCATGTAATACACAATCATTAATACTCAAAGCTTTTTCTATCTTCACGTATAGAGAAATAACTATAGTTTTTTACGTTGAAAGAAAGTATTAATTAAACAGTATTTAACATTTATGGAGGTTTATTTCCGTCTATTGCAACTAAATGAAAAGCGTTTCACTTCATTATTTGTGAACTATCATCAATGGCAGTTTTTAGTGTTAATTCTACATGCGACTTCATGGAGCTGTGTGTGTATTCTCCAGAGGGATGGAAGTTTTGGTTCTTTATTTCATCACTTTGCCGTGTATTTCATTTTGGCATTGCAGATTTTAACGGTTAGGGTTTTCTATATATTGATTTTTTTTTAACACATGACCATGAACGCTGCTAAAACATATTTATTAACAGGCGCCTTTTAAATGACGACACGAAATTAAATGTTAGTCAGTTTGCACATGAATTGGAACTTGCAGAGAGTGATATACAGACAAAATCCTATAACCGATTCAACAAATCTATCAGTGCAGCTGAAAAATAAATAAATAAATAAAAATAAAACGCAGCGACGCTAAGGTAATTGTTCTTTTATTTTCTTATTTAAGATTGCGGCGCTGTTTATATGACCAGGAGTGTGTTTATCTGAAACTCCTGATGCAGCTTGCATCTCTCCCGTCTCAGGCTTTTTTTTATTTATTTATTTATTTTTTTTTTTTTCATTTTAACTGATTGGATTCACCTTCTGTATTGCCTTTGAAATAAGTCCCAGTGTTCGAAAACTTACAGTTGAAATTTTTTCCAAGGGAGATCAAAAATAGCAAACACATACCAAACAAAAGATTTTTTTGTAGCTTGTTAAATGTATCAGTTGTAAAACTGTTTGCTGTTTTGTTATCATCCATTTAATTCTGACCGGTTTCTGTCCTAAACCATCTTCCAGGGAATCTGGAAAACAAAAAGATTTTAGAATCTCGAAATGTCATTCATACTGTACACGAGACATTTGTATCTAAATGGTACACCACAATATTTATCTTTTTTCATATAAACTAAGATAATTTTTACGGCATGCCACAAAACAGACTGTCTTTGTATGAATGAATTTAATGAAAATATTATACTAATGTTGTCATGCATTTCCTTGCACCTGTGGGATCAACTAAACAAAAAAATTAGTAACCACCAGTCACATTTTTTATTTCCAAAACCCTAGAGGCCAATACAGCTCCTTTTCCAACCTTCGTTTCTCTTTTATTTCTCTGAATATTTTCAGTCTACTCATATAAATGTCACTAGATTGCCATAAAATCTAAATCTGTTCAAAGTACAAAGGCAATAGCTTTAATGGCCAGACGAGCTCATCTTATGAGTGGTTCATATCCGTTTTCCTTCGGTCCGCTTGCTCGTCATCTTTCTGCTGCTGCCTTGAGTTGTCGCGACTCTGAATCGCAACACTGCTCACTGGTGCAGTCCTGCGATTGTCGCCGCATCAGCCGCGCGCCACACTCCAAACTCAAAGTGCGCATGCGCGAGCAGCCAGCCTCTGACGTCACGAGCCGATCCATCACAGCCGCAGGCTGCAATCGCGCCTTGCACAACCCACCTTAAGGCCCAATGTAACGCGAATCGCCTCAGCTATCGGCAGCTGGATGCACGGCCTCCCGGTGTGAAAGGGGCCTAAAGGCATTCATTGCAAGCGCTACACTAAAGGCCCCTTTCTCGCCTTATGCGACGTTTCACACAAGAGACGCCGAACTTCGACTTCAGCTCACTGAGCCGCAGTGTGGCTTGCCAAGTGAATCGCCTGGTACTCGCATTACACAGGCCCATATGGGAGCGTTCAACGGGATACAGGGAGCCGCTTGTCGCCCTCCATGCGCAGTTTCTCTGCACCATGTTGATTCAGCATCTCTATTGCTTGCATCGATTTATCAGTGTATAGAAACAGAGTATGTTCAAAGTAGAGGGCAGCATCGTCTAATGAGGACAAAAACTTTTCTTTACATCTTTGGTGGAAGATATGGAATCTGTTCCAGAACACAGAAAACTTCGGGAAAACGTGAAATAACGCTTGTCAGTGATAAATGTAAGCTAAAAAATTCTATGACCTTGCATCAGTCAGGTTAACCCAATTTTACAACACTCAGGGCGCACCAATATGACGCTCGTCCAGTTTCTTTTTATCCACTCCAGCAGTTTTCCCCAAACGCCTTTGAAGTAAATCACACAACTCCCCCCCCCCCTCCCCAACTCTCCTCAGTCATGGTTAATAGCAGTTACACACAACGTCCCTCTCAGCCAGTGGCGGACTAGACTGTTGGAGGCCAGGGTCGGCGGCGAAAAAAAAAATGAGGCCCTCCCCCTCCTGTCCACTTGGAAATACATGTATTACTATAAAAAAGTAACTTTCGAGATTTGGATGCCCCAGCAGAAAGAGATGCTAAGCGCGCGCAAAAAAAAAGAAAAATGCTTTCGAGGCATTTGCTGCCCCGAAGACCGGACGCCCGGGGCGGTCGCCCCCCCTCCCCCCCCCCCCCCCCGCTTCCCCTCGTAGCCCTCTGCTGCTCTCAGCCCACTCCAGAAGTCGATAACCAATTTCATAGTTCAGCAATTTGGAGTATCTGAAAAACCATCCTACTTCTGTAATACATCATACTTACAGTGTAGGACTATTCCGAAAAACTTCCATGACATGATAATATATTAAGTTCATTAATACATTTGTATCCATCCTGTTAAAATTATAATAAAATGTTCCATGGTTTTGCCACGGAGAAGTTTGTTTTGCACCTGCATCAGAGTCACAGCCACCCTCTCTTCCACTGTTATATGCTTCCTCAAGTTGGTCCACCAACCGCAAAAATAGTCTCTGTATTGCTCATTGCTCATCAAAAAAAGTTACTGACAATCTATAGAAATTTGATAAATTTCTCAGGATCTGCTCGAAGTGTCCCGTGAAGGCAATGGAAAACGAATAGTAGTTCTTGGGTGGCACCATTGGTTTATTTTCTGTAATCTACGTTTCTTCATAACAACTGCTGCAGCAACAACTACTACTACTTCCTCAAAAAGAAACATTTTGTTGCTGTCTGCTTCTTGAAACTTCATGCCAAAAAGCACCAGTTAAGTATTAGATACCAAGTGACAGCTCCAAGGGTAGGGGGTCAGCTCTGAGAGCCGAAGACAGGTTGCAGTGAGCCGGACTTGGACTCTCTGCGCCGAAGGCCAGCGGCTCACTGCATCCAGATGCACGGCCTTCAGCCCCTTTTTAAACGATGAACGAAGGTGTACAAGATAGATAATAGTCTACTGAAGCGCTCCTAGCGTACCAGCCCTGAACTACAAACTCAAGCAAGATCTTGTGGCAGCGTGTTTAGACGATAAACGTAATCGAACAGTAATACCCGATGTTGAAAGTGAGGTTATAACAGGGGATTTCGTATGTAGGAAGTCATAGTTTAATAATGGAATTGAGGAAAAACGCTAAATGTTATTGACGGCCAAAGAAAACCTTGCAATCTATGTTTTCTGGGAAGTGAAACATTTGAAAAGATTCACATCTATTTTCAAGCGAAAAAAATAAACTTATGAACACATTGTGGTGTCGCACAAGTCCAAAGTGCGCGCCACCTACTTTCGCCGCGCGCCGCCATGCACGCACGGCGCGGCGTTCTTACGACGTCAGCCACGAGCGCCCTCTGTTATAACTCCGCTCGTGGCCACCACTGAACGACATCGTTCACTTGGGACTGAGATAGGAACCAGCTAACACTTCGGAATCAGATAGGCACCAGTGAAGACTTGGCTATCAGATAGGCACTAGGCAGGCCTCACCTATGTATCAGCATTCTGCCGTACTGAACTTTGTAAAAGTTAAGTATTGTATAAATTCTGTGTAATATATATCTCGTTCTAATTTACTCTAGTGTTTCTAGTTTCTGGCTGCTCCCCTCCGTACCTGCACCAGCGTGCTATCAATTATTCCTGTGTCGGTCTCATTCCACTCGGCCACCGACACTTACGACGGAAACGAGACACAAAAGCGGCGACGAGGCTGGGACACAAAACACATTTATTTATTTACTTTATCTACTACGATTTGCCACTGACATTGTTAATAACGTCATGCACCACTGAATTTTTGTCTTTCATTTGGACTGACTTTTTCATTTAAAATGCTTTTTTAATGAAAATTGCATAATCAAATTACAATTTTATTCAAATAAACAATTGGCTTCAGTCTTTTCTGTTACGATATTGCAAAACATAAACCATTATTCGGTTTCAGATGTACGAACTCGCTTTTTGGTGGACAATAATTGAGATAAATATTTAAGTCGTCATGAAACATTTGCAATTTACTGCTAAACCAAAGTAAAATAATAAACTAATTATTAATAAGACAAATTTGCGTGCAAACCGTGTAATTGTTGACTACAATATGAAAATCGCGTTACGAAAATAGGTTAACTTCCGATGTCAGCAGACGACCGTTCAATCAAAACAATCTTCTCGAGAAAGCTTAACGTGACGTTGACGTTAGGTGACAGTCTTATGACGGACAGTGTGAATGCCGTCATTAGAAATACATTTTGTAATACATTCTGATCATAAACTTCGACAGAACGCAAAATATATGTAAATACGAAGGAAAATGGCGGACTAACTGGAGCGGTGACTGCAGCTGACAGCTACATGCTCGCGCATGCGCAGTGAACCCACTGATTTTGAACTGTCCCTATTTCTTTATCGCTATAATTACCGCGCTTCGATACTAGCGCGATTATACTAGTGCAGCCGTTCAAACGAGTGACGCCCGCCATTAACGCAACTTGTTATTAATCTATTACAAGTTCGTTGATCGTTTAAAACGGGCTTGGCTGTGGTCGCAGTCGCCCCGACGACAAGCATCGGCGGAAGACGGCCGGTAGTTTCAAAACCGTACTCCACTATTCAAATCTGTTTTTCGGTCAAATCGACCGACGTTCTCTTACAGTAGTTATGAACTATGAGAAACTGATAAGTTTAGTGAAAGAAACAAAGAGATTGTGGCACCCAGAAGACGACAAATATTACAATCGGCATATAGTTCGGAACCTATGGTCTGCTATTGCAATTTATTGGAAATCGGAAGCTGGTTAAATCCTTTATCAGAAATATTAGGCGTAAATTATAACCTCAAAAAATGTGTTCAATTCGGCGTGCTAAGGTGTAGTGGCTCTTTTACTTTGTTTTGCTTTGTGATGATCTGGGCCGCGGCCGAGTGGCCGAGCGCATTGAGGCACTATGCTCAAATGCGCAAGGCCGTTCCCCGTCGGGGGTTCGAATCCTCCCTCGGGCATGAATGTTTGAGCCGTCTTCGGTATGATTTAGTTTAGAAGTATGAAGTTTGTAAGTTTAGGGACTGATGACCCGCAGTTAAGTCCCATAAGCTTAACAAATATTTAGGTGTTCGATATATCCTAATAGCTGTATTCCTGTAAAACTTTTACCCTCTGAAGTTCCCAACAGTACCAAAGAACTTAATCCCCGACGGAGGCGCCGACTTTTGAAAATCAGTGTGGTGCTCGTGGTTTCAATTTGCATTACCTCGTAGCAGTGGCGGATCCAAGGAAAAGGTCATGGGGTTCATGAGTCCCCCATAAAAAAATCTTTTTATTTATCTTGCAGAAACATTTTTGTAATTAGTTCCGAAGAGTGTACTATGAAAAACATCGTGAATATTAATTTTTTTTAATAATTTGTCTACATCACGTTAACCGCTTCATATATCCTCAATACACATTGTTCGCTTCTGAAACGCCTTTTTCGAACGCACCCCCCTCCCACATTAACTGCATGTACATGCAACACATCTTCCAGAAGATGAAAACCGAATTCGTAAACAGTGTCTCACAGTCGTGTTTACATGTTACAGGCTGAAGCAGATTTCCTAGCCAACTCAGTATGGCATCTGAAAAACAGCTGTTCCAGTTTCTGATTTAATAAGCACATTCGGTGTTTTTGTTTACTTAAATTCACAGATTCATGCTCAGTCTAATATTTATACTTCTCTTTCACCGCAGAAAATGTTTGTCTGTCCATATCAGAAAATACTTTACAAACCAAGCACGTATGAAAACTGGTTGCATTCACAGGGGCACGAAAATCGATTGAGGAATTGGAAAACCGCTTTACTGAGATAATAAACATTCTTCTCCTTGAAATTTCCACTTTGCAGCGGAGTGTGCGCTGATATGAAACTTCCTGGCAGATTAAAATTGTGTGCCAGAAGCGGGACTCGAACCTAGGACCTTTGCCTTTTGCGGACAAGCGCTCTAACCGACTGAGCTATCCCGACACGACTCACGATACCGCCTCACAACTTTACTTCCGACAGTACCTCGCCTCCTACTTTCCAAACTTCACAGAAGCTCTCATGCGCTTTTTGCCCGCGAAAGCCAAAAGTCTCAGGTTCGAGTCCCGGTTCCGGCAGACAATTTTAATCTGCCAGGAAGGTTCATTCTTCTCCTTAATTCAATGTTATAGCCACAGTTTGCATACCAAAATCCACTCGTGGTGTTAATTGAAATACACTTCGATTTCCCGCTTATCAAAGATGTTGTGCAGTTCTTACGTTAAATGTGTGACAGATGTAGTTTGCAAAATGTTGGTCATATTTTTCAAAAACAGTATTTTACGGAAGTGCAATTTATTATTATGCTGAAAAAGTAAAGCATTTTTGGTGAAAGGACTTAAGTCCTAACCTTCAATTTTTGTGGTATTTATTGACGTAAACATATTATTAGGTATTACAATTATATTAAAGCGTCATATATTATGGAAAAAATTAATTTAGACAATCATATTAAAATTATCAATTTACCATTATGAAAGTCGTACACCTATATGATACGTTGAAAGTGAGCATGTCACCAAGGTAGGGTTGGGGGAGCACCAAAAACAACCGTGACTCTTCCCGAATCGAACCCTCGATCCGCCCCTGCCTCGCAGATCACAAGGTTTAAAGAATGACCCAACAAGTGAATGTACAGAACTTGTGGCTCAATTACCCTGATTTTTGCATGCAACCTATGAAAAGCACCACTAGTATTTGTCATTCCATCAGTAACAATAACTTTGCACGGTTTGATATTTAGAGAAAACCGAGAGGAACAACCATTACAATTGTTGAAAGTACTTCAGTGGTATTATATTTAATATTACATAAACCAGAGAACAACTCATAAATTTGAAAATTATCACTACTGGTACGTTCAGGAAATTTTAACGAAGTTTTAGAAGTGAGATGACTGAAGATTGTTGGAATTTCATTACTCATTTGCCTTTCATACAGAGGAAATTCTTCTATTAACGCCTTGATTTGGTCTTGCATGTCTACTATTACGTGCTCTTTGGTCTGCAATGATAAATTTAAGGTGTTAAAGTGCACTGTTAGGAACGCTACGTTTGACATTCAGACTTAGTATTATTGACTGCTTTCATTTCGAGAAAGACAGATATTTCCTTAGGAACAGAAAGAAAATCTCAAAAACTTTTTCGCGACTAAACCAACGAATTGTGTTGTGTAAGGTATCTACCGATGCTCAGTTTGCATATCTTTAAGGAATCCTTTGAAGGGGTTGTTATTTATACAGTGACACATAAAAAACTGAAACCTTTCACAATATTTTTCACTACAACACCTAATTTCACTGCTTTGGCTGACAGGAAGGTCTTGCCCGAATTCTCTGTTCGGTTCATTTCTGTATCTGTGCAATTATTAAGCCCCGGCTACTAGCTCTATGCGTGTTTCACTTTCCATCTGATTTGCGTGAAGACGTGTGTAATGACGCTGTGTGTTGTACTTGTTAACAGAATAACAGGGTGAGCACAAAGTCTTGCCTTGATTAGAAAAACTTATATAACAGAATAACCGTTTGACATAATAATTTACATTTGATGCCTTAACATGGGTTAGTGTTTCTAGTTTCTTTTTAAAGAACACCTTACGTTAGTAAACATCAACATGTTCTTGATATACCCTCAGAAAAAAAGGTCAAGGGGCTTTACGTCTGGGGAGCTGAGTGTCCAGGGTGTAGGACCATCTCTTCCAATCCACCGATCAGGAAATGTTGCGTCCAGGAAACTCACTATGAAATCCCAGTGGGTGGGGGTTGGGGGGGGGGGGGAGTGCCCCACATTGCTGGAAAATTATCCGTGGTTGATATTCTGTGGGGCAATGAACTGTTGCAAAACGGCTAAGTAAATGCTAGCGATAATTGATTTTTCTGCGAGGAAAACCGGTCCAATAACCTTGTTATGCATGAGACCGACCAGACATTCATTTTTTCGCTATCTCGCTATAACTGTACAGTAGCATGTTTAGACCCTGAAGCCCATATACGGACGTTGTGCGTATTTACCATTCCACTGACAAGAAAGGTAAAGCATATGCGATTTAAGCAATCATTAGCGCCATGAATCCTGTTCAGAATCTCAGTTGCGAATTTTACACGTGTAGCAAAGTATTCGGTTGCAAGGCCTGCACGATATGCTCTTTGTAAGCATGCAACCTTAGCATTTCATGAAGAATCCTCACCACACTTGCTTGCGGTATTTGAAATTCACGTAATGCTTGACGAGCCTAAAAGATGGACTCCGCTGAAACGACACACTATCAACTGTTGCATCACTCACACGAGGACAGTCTTCAATGCTGCCTGTTTCGTTAAACTTTGCATACCATCGCTTTATTGATTTGACGTCAGTAGGGCTGCGGCCATAAGAAGTCCGAAAGTAACGTTTCGTGAAACCAAAGCACACATTGCACTTTCTCCTGCTTCGACGCCACTTCGCCAGCAAAAGTGACCTAACAGACCACGTCGGTGTTGTGGAGAAGTAGCGCCATCTACTGGTCGAAACAACTACTAACACTAACTCTGAAAATGTAAAAATTGAGGTGTTTGTGCCTATATCTCACTCTGCAGGCAAAAATACACATCGCAAACGAATAATGTTGGTATGTGGTAGTAGGTATCAGTCTTCAATTGTGCAGTATGGTAGTAGAGGTTTGATAACGATAAGGGAGTGGAAGATATGGGAGTTGAAAGTAACCGACTTCTATAAATGTTTTGCTATTGAGCCAAAACTACAGAATGGAGACGAACGATCTCTCTGTGTTGTTGTAGTACAAAGTCTCCCGTAGTACACCATAGCAGTTCCGTGTCGATAGCTATAAGAGGGTGAAAGATATAGTGGTTGAAAGTCGTCTGCTTACAGGAAATTCGGACTGAAGACCAGCCATGACTTTTGAAAATAAAATGTTCAAATGTTTATAAAACTTATGGGACTTAACTGCGGGGTCATCAGTCCCTAAACTTACAAATTACTTATGAACTGAACTTACACTAAAGACAATACAAACATCCATGCCCGAGGGAGAATTCGAACCTCCGACGCGAGAGGTCGCGCGATCCGCAACGTGGCGCTCCAGACCGCTCGGATACTTCCGCGCGGCGATGACTTTTGACACTTTTAGACTGTGATAATGGCGGAGAGGTTATATACAGCGAAACGTGATGCACATTCTTCAGTAGTTTTTGTGCAGCAAGCGTGCGAATAGAGAAAAATAAGTGCATATTGCAGTTTGAAAAGTAAAACTATCAGGAAAGATGCCAAAGCGTAAGAAAGAAATTTCGCGTTCTCGATCCGTTTCTAAAAGACAGAAAACGTCGCTGAAAAGGAAATCTAAAGACGATAGAAGCTTGAAATTTGTAGATGTCGATTATCTTACACTGTAGGCATAAGCGATTTTTCGATATTCCCATCCCTAAAGGGATGAAATAGGGGATGAACGGTTTTTCTGAAAATAGCTTGCTATTAAGACAATTTTGAACCTTCAGACTTAGATTTTTGGTTGGAATTTTAAAAACACATGTTTCGATATTTTTGAAAATTCAACCACTAATCGGGTGAAATAAGGGTAAATATTTTAAGGGTGCTACTAAGACTACTTTGATGCTGGAAATGCGAAAATTTGCATTTGTAACCATGGTTAGAATTTAAAAAATGTTTCGGGATGTTTTGAATTCTGCCATCAACGGTGCAATAGGGGGTGGCAAGGTGTATCAAAATACTTGATGAGGAAAGCATTTTAAAGCTAAGTCTATGAATATTTATATTTAGAAGTAGAAACAACCAATGCAGACCATCCTGTCTATGTGTACGAAGCAGCAGTATTTTTTTATAATCAGGGCAAGACTTTGTGCTCACCCTGTATATATTTTGATATACAACACAATGCGAATGTCGATCCATCTCAGTAAATAGAATTGATTGAACTTCCACAGCTCTAACCATGCCTGTTACCGAACTGTGATTGTTGCAGCAGTCACGACTTGATGTGACATCTACATCTACATCTACATCTAGATATTCTGCAAATCACATTTAAGTGCCTGGCAGAGGGTTCATCGAACCACCATTATACTATTTATCTCCCATTCCATTCTCGAATAGCGCGCGGGAAGAAAGAACACCTGAATGTCTCTGTTCGAGCTCTGATTTCTCGTATTTTATTCTGATGATCATTTCTACCTATGTAAGTGGAAGTCAACAATATATTTTCGCATTCGGGGGAGAATGTTGGCCATTGGAGTTTCGCAAGTATCCCATGCCGCAGCGATATGCGCCGTTCTTGTAATGATTCCCATCCCAGATCCTGTATCATTTCCGTAACGCTGTCTCCCCTGTATCATGACAATACGAAAAGAGCTGCCCTTCTTTGGACTCTTTCGATGTCCTCCGTCAAACCCACCTGATAAGGATCCCACACTGGGCAGCAATACTCCTAAACTGGACGGACAAGCGTAGTGTATGCAGTTTCTTTTGTAGTTCTGTTGCATGTTTTAAGGGTTATGCCAATAAAACGCAGTCTCCCCTGTATCATGACAATACGAAAAGAGCTGCCCTTCTTTGGACTCTTTCGATGTCCTCCGTCAAACCCACCTGATAAGGATCCCACACTGGGCAGCAATACTCCTAAACTGAACGGACAAGCGTAGTGTATGCAGTTTCTTTTGTAGTTCTGTTGCATGTTTTAAGGGTTATGCCAATAAAACGCAGTCTCTGGTTCGTTTTTCCCACGATATTATCTACGTGTTCTTTCCAATTTAAGTCTGAAGTAATAGTAATTCCTACGTATTTTGTTGAGTTTACGGCCTTCAATTTTGACTGATTTATCTTGTAAACAAAATTTAACGGATTTCTTTTCGTACTCATGTGGACGACTTCACACTTCTCATTATTTAGAGTCAATTGCCAATTCTTACACCATACTGATATCTTATTCAGATCGTTCTGCAGTTGGTTTTGATCTTCAGATGATTTTACTAGACGGTAAATGACGGCGTCTTCTGCAAACAACCTAAGAGAGCTACTTAGATTTTCCCCTAAATCGTTTATGTAAATAAGGAACAGCAGAGGACCAATAACACTACCCTGTGGAACGCCCGATATCACCTCTGTTTTAGTCGATGCCTTACCATCGATTACTACGAACTGTGTCCTCTCTGACAAGGAATCCCCCACTATCCAATCGCAAATTTGAGGCGATGTACCATAACCACGCAATTTGATTAAACAACGTTTGTGAGGTACGATGTCAAAAGCTTTCTGGAAATCTAGAAATACGGAATCTATTTGCGAACCCTTGTCGATAGCACCCATCACTTCCTGTGAATAAAGAGCTAGTTGTGTTTCGCATGAACGATATTTTCTAAATCCGTGTTGACCTTGGGTCAATAGATCGTTGTGTTCGAGATAATTCATAATTTGAATACAGGATATGTTCCAAAACCCTGCTGCAAATCGACGTCAATGAAATAGGCCTGTAGAATAGTGGGTTACTCCTACTGCCTTTCTTGAATATAGGACCTGTGCAACTTTCCAATCTTTTGGTACAGATCAGTCTTTGAGAGAGCGGTTGTATATGGCTGTTAAGTAAGGGGGCAGTGGGTTCGCCGAACACCACCTAGAAGACAAGGCCTCACAACTGGCTGTACCTACGTCACACCGAGAGGCCGCGACCGCTAACTGACTGGCTGGCCGCTGGGGCACGCCCACCACCCCGTAGCGACTGGACAGTCAGCCTGCGTTCATGGCCTCTCGGTGTGACGTAGGTACAGCCAGTTGTGAGGCCTTGTCTTCTAGGTGGTGTTGGTTCGCTCCTCACCCCCAGTGTTGCCAGACGTAGGGAATTTTCCCTACACGTAGGTACTTTTAAACATGAAAATCACGTAGGGAAGTTTCATCCAAAAGTCCCCAACAAGTAGGTACTTTGGTAGAAGTTTACAATTGCCGACACAGGCCTAGCGCGTAATGTTGTCAACAGTTGTCAATACGCGGGAATGAAGCGGACCAATGGTGGCAAAGTTTGAAATAGCCAATGATATTTTAGTCGGCGTAATTGTTTTCTGTTCATAGTAAACAATATTAATTTGAAAACTTACTTTCAGACACATTAAAATTGATGCGAAATATGATTTCAATGTATATCAGTGGACCGGAGAGTCAGTTTGGAAATAGTGTTAGAAAATTCCAGCACACGAAAAATTCATTGTTTCCAGAACGAAAGAATCACTAGAGTGTTATTTATTTACATCAGGACGATATACTAGGTATTACTTGTAAGTGAGAAGATGCTGACAAGAAAACGCTCAAACATTTGCGACAGCAAACGTTATAATGGACAAAAAGCTAGATATTCGTTGTCAGCATAGCATTACTCTTTGAAAATCGAATCATGTAGAGTGACGGAATTCCTCTTTTGTGGTGACTATGAACTAAATAATAAATACTATTCCTCCTCTATGGCTGATTAATGTCTCGATGTACTTGTGTGGTCAATAAATCAGCTATCTTCATGTAACAGTGGACTCGGAATTCCCGGCATATTTGGGGAAACTAATTAATGCTGTTCCTCTCTAAGGCTGACATGTCCTTGATGTACCCTTATCCGGTCGATAAATCAGTAATCCTCTCGTAACGGAGCCCTTGGAATTCGCGTCATAATCTACACTTGACTCTATCAAAATAAGATCCGTAAAAGTAACAAATGTTCAAATGTTTGTAGAGCTTATGGGACTTAAGTACGGGGTTATCAGTCCCTAAACTTACAAACTACTTATCAACTAGCTAATCCTAAGGACGGCACAAATATCCATGCCCGAGGGGGGATTCGAACCCCCGACCGTTAAAAGTAACAATGCCATCATCCATAATAAAATGCAAATACTCAATGAGTACAAAAACGTTATCATAAAGGCTAACAAAACAACGACCTCCTATTATATGCATTCAGTTATTTCGCAAATCTCGTTGGATATCTTATACTATCACCCGATTAGCTAACAAAATTCCCGCGAATCAACTGCTGTTGCAAACAATGTCCGCTAGGCCTGTGTCGCCAATTGTAAAATTAAGCTGGTGCTTTTAATAGAACAACTTATCACCAATTTTAATAGGTTTTTATTACGAAGAGAGGAGATGGTTTATTAAAGCGTCTCGATGGGGTTGACACTCAACGAGAGAATAAGTACTAACTAGAAATAAAGGTGGCCAAACCATAAAATCAAATGTTCAAATATTTGTAAATGTATCGGACTCAACTGCGTGGTTATTACTCCGTAGCTTACAAACTACTTAAACTAAGTTAAACTAATCTAAGGAGAACACACACATGCATGCCCCAGGGCGGACTCGAACCGAAAGTTGTGGCGACTGGGAGGCGCGCATGCGCAGTAGCGGCTGTTTGGCAGGCAATTTTAGCGCCGACTCAAACCTATTGTCTGTGGAGTCTTGACTTCGATGTGCATACCGCCTTTTTTTTCTTTTTTCTGTAGGTGTTAGTTTGTGAGGTATGATGACCCCCCCCCCCCCGCCCGCCAATGCCAAAGTCCTGGATACAGCACCTCCCAGATTCAAATCCTGGCTACGCCCCTGATGTAGGCAGTTTAATGAAGTGGTAGGGAGAAAGTAGGGAAAACGTAGGTACATTTTTGTGAGACTGTAGGTATTTTCTCTTTCTGCTATCTGGCAACACTGCTCACCCCCACACCCCCGCCAAACGGAAATCAAGCCTGTGTTGAACGCACCGTGGGCCACTGTTTGAACAGCCTGTCGGTTAAGTCCAACTTGCGTGACCACGACTTAAAAATATTCGTAATGTACAGTTTTGAATTTTCTCAATGTTTCTGTTTTTTATTCTACTTTATTTCCTTCCTCGTTTCGTGTGAGTGCAGAACACTCCCAAATATTTCGTGGGGGGGGGGGGGAGGGGTGCACGAGCATCGGAGCACCCACAGAGTCGGCGCGCCCTATTCACGATTATCCTGACGTATCTCATGTCAGCCTGTCCCTAATTTGCGTCTGTGTCAAGGGTTGCCAGATTGAACTCGAGGCAGGCCCGGAGACCAGACGTGCCCCCCTCCCCCTTGGCCAATGACTCCCCCCCCCCCCCCAACTACGACCAACTCCCCCCCCCCCCCCCCCGAACCAGGATTGTCGTCTTCCGCAGAAAATTGTTTCGGCAAGAAATTAAGAAGCGACTGATTTTTCTTTTGTGTGGTAATATTCGCTTTGTGTCTTTCTGATTGTAAATGTTTATTCATAGCTTTCACTCCGTCGTACTTAACAGTAAATGCGATATTGCATATTCTGCACTTACACATACACTCATCAGTATCGACTTTTTGTAGCCACTCTTTATAATTTTCCTCCTGCAACCATTCTTCACGGAACGAACTTAGATATCGTCTTTCATTTCACTGTTATTACTCACTAATCTGAGTAAATGTAAGCTTGTCTGTTCATACACGATCCGAGTATTCCAAAAATTGCAGGTAAACTGATAACCAATGAACCAACGAACACAAATATTAGACGTCGCCAGCTGACACGTTGCCGCAACAGTGTTTGCTTAATAATGCGCTAGCCGATTACTAAAGTTTTCAGAGGAAGAATAGAAAAGTAGCGTTATGTTGCAATAAGAAATTGAAATTTTATAAAGTTATTCATAATTACTGGAGAGGAGCCGGCCGGGAATGGCCGAGCGCACTGAGGCGTCTTGCCACGGTGCGCGAGGCTGCTCCCGAAGCCCCCCCCCAGGGCATGGAGTTGTGTTCGTCCTTAGTTTAAGTTACGTTAAGTTCGATGTAGATCGTCGCTACATGAACATAGTACTTAAAAAGCGGCGTAAGAAAAAGTTAAGATGAAGGTTATATTCAAGCCCGGAGATGAGAGTCATTGGCCCGTAGACCCGGAGAATTCATTCCAAACCCGGACAATCCGGGCGGCGCCCGGAGATCTGGCAACCCTATCTGTGTCACCTATGGCCGGTTTACCAACCAGTAGTTACCTGTTACGTTATACTTATCTGTGGGTTACCTAATCGTTAAGTACAAAATGGGTTTCCGAGACAACAGATACTGTCACAGCCGTAGTTACCTGTCCCTTAAAGATAAATGCGCGTTCCCCTGGGGTTACCTACCCGTTAACGTTAGTTTTAACTATATCTGCTACGTAGCGCTAGCGGCTTCCATAAATTTTTTAACAATTGTTATTTGTTTTTATGACTGGTTTCCGTGTAATTTTCGCACAATTTTAGAAGTTTTGAAGATGAAGAATGGAAATTCTATCGTCGTCATCACCGACTTCTTCTTCTTTTGATGCTACGGACAGGTCTTCAAAATAGGAAAACTTAGCTGTACGTGACTATGTATTAGCTGCAACTCCCTCTTGATTGTCAAGCAACATCTCCACACTGGGCAACAGTGGCCAACATTATCTCTCGCGATCACCGATCTGGATGTAAACTTTTATCACATTCCGAATCACAAAACCATGCTCTCATATTAAAGCTTTCAATTAACCATAAAATACTTCGATTTGCAATAGTGTTCTGCCATGCAATGGCCATTACGATCGATCAATGGTTGAAGTGATTAGTGTTTTTCATTAAAGCATGGGGCTCGGGAAGGTAGATGGGTGGACGTAAATTAACTAGCTGGTAGTGTAATGCCTCATTCACATAATAGGAAAACTTGAATTCATAAAAATAGATGGTGACAACAGAAATAATACATAGTATTTTTATTCCTAACCCTATTTTTGTTGTTTGTCCTAGCTTTTCTTTTTAAAACAGAATGCCTTACCGTTCTATCTACTGATTTAAGGAATTTTACAGTTTTGTGACATCTTCCAAGGCGTGTTACTTTTCAAAAATAGTCGCGTCATCTGTATTTTTATTTTCTATAACTGATTTCCTTTCTAAAACTAGGTCGTTCAAAAGGTTTTTTTTCTGAAATAAAATACATTTTTTTCCTCGCTTGTCGCCCATTGCGTTTCAAAACAAATGCAGAAAACTCGTGACAGCTATACAAACTAAAGAGGTATATTTGTTTATATAGGTCTTTGATACAAACTATTATGCGTCTTCGATATTCCCTTAATAATCGATAAAATTCGAGTAATTGCGAGTTTCGTTGGTAGTGGCATCTGTTATCTATTGAGACGAACTACGAGGCGCGTCCAGAAAGTAAGTTCCGTTTGGTAATAAAATGAAAATGTATACAGATACAGAAGAAATTTTTATTGCACAAAATTCTACAACTCTTCAACTACTTTTCCACATAGCTGCCGAAATTTTGTAGGCACTTGTCATAGCGTGCCATAAGGTTTTGCATACATCCTTCACAGAAGGTTGCCGCCTGTGTATTCAACCATGTGGTAACAGCTCTTTATCATCATTGAAGTGTTGACCACTCTGGACGGATTTTAGGTGTAAGAAGAGATGAAAGTCGCTAGGAGAGAGGTCCGAGCTGTATGGACGATGATCAAACAGGTCCCATTGAAATTTCCGTAAGAATTGTTTGGTCATATTCGGTATGTGAGGTCAGGCATTATCGTGAAAAATAAATCTTTTGACAGTAATCCTCTTCTTACACCTAAAAACTGTCCTAGTTGGACAACACTTCAACGATGATGACGAGCTGAAAGAACATGTTACCACATGGTTGAATATACAGGCGGCAACATTCTATTAAAAAGGCACACAAAACCTTGTGCCATGCTATGACAATTGCCTACAAAATTTCGGAAGCTATGTAGAAAAGTAGTTTAACAGTTTTAGATTTTTGTAGAATCAATATTTTTTTCTGTATCTGTAACCGTTCGTTTTATATAACCAAACGGAACTTTCTGGACGCGCCTCGTATTAGCATCGACAGAAGGAGCAATTACCTCATAGTTAATGAACGGTAGTTGAAATCAGCTACGGGAAACCCAAGGAAGTTATGTGGCATGTTAAATTATAACATGACAGTAACTAACGGCACGGTAACTGTAGTTTTCCAGAAACCGGACACTAGTGATATAAGGACACAATGGCACGGTGCTTTCACACTAGTGCTTTAGATGACACGGTGCCTCGATTTAAAATGAACCAGTGCCAGTGGCACTGTTATAAAAATAAATCCGTGAAACGTTTGCTAGCATAATAACGGCTGTGTCGAACCATTGACCTTAAAGAGTCACTCACAGAACAACAGTATTCCTATGAATCTTGTACATTTTGGATTTTATTAGACTTAAGTCTGCCTTCGAAAACCCCGTACCCAAAACACCACTTTCCTCATTAAAAGATGTTTGAGATAAGAATGAGTACTCACCATCTGTAGATTCACTTTGAGAGGGAACGAAAACTGTACGTGTATCACTCAAAGTACTACTGTGTGTACCACAACTAGTGCTGGGTAATTTAATAGTAGCATTAGTTTCGCTTCTAGTATTAGCAGACTGTATGTAATTAACTTTTGACATGGCACAGCTAGTGCTTCGTAAATCACTAACACTACGTAGACCTGATCCACTACTGGTTTTAGTAGCTATGCAAGGAGCAGTTGTCACATGTTTTGGAAACACACCCCTGTTTATCCTATGCCTAGTTGCATTCATAAAATCTTTTTCGCAAGAATGGTCCTCACAAACAAGAAAACTAGCACAGTCCACATCAGGTGACAGCTCACAAACACTTTTCCACTTCTGAAGTAACTCTTGACGTTGGCTGGGAAACCTGTAGAAATGCTTGTTGTTAACTTTCTCGGATGAACACACGTAGTATCCAGATGAACAACCAGGGAACTTGCAGGAGTATTTCAGCGTCAATTTCTTGACTTGAATATCCTAAGAAAACCACAAATCGTGATTATATTCACTAGAATAGCTGTTAAAGAAACATAAAATAAGTAACGGAAATCACACAGCTTAATTTGATACTACAATAAAAGACATTTAATTCATATTTAATTAAAATATTGTCAGTTAAATATCATACCTTCGTATTAATTGTGGACATTTTTAGCAGGAATTCTCTTCCGTTCCAAGGTAAAGGCTTTGAAATATAGTACAGAATGTTATTGTGACGAAGATATTAAAGATTGATATTCAGAAATCAGAACGCCACAATAGAACAAGCCGCCTGAGTAGCCGCCCAGCTCTCATTGGACAGTTGTCAGCCAATTACATAGCTTCCAGATCACTCTAGCGCCCCTAGTGATGTGGAAATGAACTACCCGGTATGATTCCAGTTTTTATATATAGCTTTCACCCCGTGGGGCCACCCCTTATATAGTAAGGGCAGGAATATACATAAGCCTGCTTTTCCATGAATACATCGGTTCGTATGGCAGGCACGCGTACTGCCACTGTTGCCGAACGAAGCGTCATTGTGTGTGACCACAGCCGTTGTCTAGCGCCAACGGCTCACACAATGAGGCCAGTATTCTCAGGTCCGTGCCAGTGTCGCAGTGCCAGTGTTTTAGTGCCAGACAGTGGCGGATTTACCAGTAGGCTGGAGCCTGGGGCGGCAAATTTAGGGTCAAAATGTTTAAACTGCAAGTGTAATAAAAGACATTTAATTACGTTTACAGAATGTACGTTATTGTGTAAGAAGTAATAAGGCCTACCTTAACGCAACATCCTTAGGAGTATCGACAAATAATACAATTTCTTGAGACAAGATTGTCTCGTTATATCAAAGGTATTACACATAAGGAGAGGCATTGAATTAAAATTTATGCTGTGGCCAGAATTCCAACCCAAGACCTCATACTTACTAGGAAGGTTCTTTAGACTACTCAGCTAACACAGCGTTGCAGCCAAAGCAACTAAACGGACTGCAATTTGATACGCATTTCACACGGAACATGAGGCAGAATTAAAGTATATGGTGTGGAGGGAGACGTGCTTTAAGACAGTCCATGTACTTGCTTTGGCTGCAACACGGTGTTATCTGAGTGGTCTTAAGCACCTACCTAGTAAGCATAAGGTCCCAGGTTTGAATCCTGGCCACAGCATATATTTTAATTCAATACTTCTCCTTATGTTTAATCCTTAGGAGAACTGAAGGGTCGCAGTTTCGAAACCCGATCAGACCTTGGATTTTTCTTCAGCCTCACCTCTCAACGATGTGACGATTCGGATTCCACGTTAAGCTGTAGGTCCCATTTCCCCACTTGGATAACTCGGGTACACTAGGGACACACAAGTCATCGAAGTGGCGTCCAGTTGGAAGACTTTCACCAGGCCAATGAGCCACACGAAATTATTATTATTATTAGTAATTTATCACTGTGCTTTTATGAGCTCAGAAATATAAACAAAAATTATTTCTTGTGAAATCTTAACGAAATAACTGGGTTGTAAAAATAATATGGGAAGTGATCCGGTGGGATCACCTACTTCACATACTAATTACGGAAAAAAGGTGGTGTAATTAGAACGATAGTGCACAAAACTTAAAGTTACGATTTCATTGACAAAAATTATAATTAGTATGATTGCGAAAAACGGTATCGATTTGAAGAGGTCGGTAGGGGCGGCAAAATTCCGCCTCTGGCTACCAGGACAGACTGCATACACAAGTGGTGGCGCCAGACCATGTCGAACCCTTTGTGGAGCTATTTCACTCCAGATGATGCAAACAAGTACATAGCAGTGTGTGATATTTGCAAACTTCCTATATCTTTCAAATTGATGCTTCGTCGCCAACAGACCACGAGCGAATAAAGTAAAAAAATATTTTTCTTTAATGTGTATGAAAAAAATATTTGAGAGTTACTCTGATGTATTTTGTATGTTAATATTATAATAAATCGAGTTGTATCTACATGTAGTTCATTTTTCCTCATTAGTTGAACCATAAACGTTTCTATATGAGTGCAATGAATACGCAGGCACCATGGCAGTGACAGTGCTCCGGCACGGTGCTGTTGGGCAGTGACTATAGTTGGCGTCAAGTAGGAAGGCGCTCCCACGCGTAGAGGCGGAGTTATAGAGGAAGCGTTGAGGGGAGGAACTACAGCCGAGTGCCAACAGCTGCACTGCGTAACTCGTGGCCAATCTCCCGCCTTTTCAACCTATTCTTGGTTGCCAGTACGGTAATGGAGGGGGATTCGTAGAACAGCTGAAAACTGGGCCGCCTTCGTACGTGACACCGACTATAGTTCAGCACTGGCACAGTGGACACCAGTGTCAGTAGAGGCGCTACAGTTTGCATCACTGGACTTTTACCTATACAATGAAGTGACAATCACGGATTGCACAGATAAGGCGGTAGTATAACATACACAAGTTATAAAATGGTGGTGAATTGGCACATATTTCATTATTACATTGCAAGTATTCCAGCTTGATTATGGCTGTACAACAAAAATTAACAGACTTTTAAATGTAGCTATTCCTCGGTGGAACCATTGAAATGATTCTTTATCGATTTTTCTTCAATGATTAAACCTTGAATGATGATTGTTGATTACCATTTTACTCGGAATGTCTGCGATTTGTTGATTTTTCTCTAGTCTTTTGTTTCTCTTCCCAATCACGTAGTTCTAGAACAGGTTGATAAATTGATTTTAAAATTCAAGACGCATAGAAGAGTGATACTTAAATGTGTTTTGATTGATGAGTTGGAAGACAACGAAATACTTTTCTGAAGAATTATATTTTTCAGCTAAAAAAAGAAAAGAGACTTCATCAAACGCTGACATATAAAATTTGTTTGGCTTATTTGCACAAGACGTTTCCCTTATCCAATTTCCCATAATCCAATAAATTTATTACCCAAAACTGCCAACGATGATGTAATAACTTCCTGCTGCTTACACAGCAAAAACCCATCTGATAATGAACTGAAAGATTCGAAACTGGTAACGGCGCTATATAGTTAATCAATAGCATAATCAAAAGTGGTTGGTTGCTGTCTTCTTTATTATAAGAATCACCCTGTATTTCATACACAACCACAGGCTCAAAATGTCAGTTTTTGACAAAACAGCAGAAAAAGGGAATGCCTGTATAGCAGAAACTGGATCTTTTTATGAACCAGACCATTCACAAAATTCACTTGGAGGCAAAATGTTCATATACCTATGGGACAAAGTAGCTAAGGTCAAACTACTTAAAATAACTAATGCCAAGAACACACACACACACACACACACACACACACACACACACACACACACACACACACACACACACACAGAGAGAGAGAGAGAGAGAGAGAGAGAGAGAGAGAGAGAGAGAGAGAGAGAGAGAGAGAGAGACGCACGCACACGCACCTATGTGTGATGGAAGACTCGAACCTCCAAAGGGCAAAGGCCGAGCATCCACAGCAAGACACATTATTGTTGGTTTTGTTTGTTTGTTTGCAGTCATAGATCATATTGCTCATATTTGATGGATGTGTTTTTGGCTTATTTTATTATAGTGTGTTTTTAACCATCTGACCAAATGCGCCGAGCTACCATGCTGACGGCTTAGACCATAAGGCCATTCCCGAGCGGGCACTCGATGACAATTTGATAGTTTGGCTAGAGCTCGTGTGTATGCTAATGTTAAAGGATTTGAAGTAAGATCAGCAATAGAAGCGATCGAATTTCATTATGGTACTCTTATTTTCTTCCACGTATTACTGCCATCTGTAAATCCCTGCTCCGCTGCTCTAGGATGAACAAAATGCCACACAATTTTTAAAGCTCTGTTATTATTACCACAGTCTATTAATAATAATGTATTATCATTTTTTCTCAACTCTGTACATGAATTTCACAACTTTACACACTGCAGCTACTGACTATGTTAAAACTATGATCACTCTGTGATGCCTTTTAATCAGCAAATTTTCTATTGCAAATTACACACATAATTATTTAAAGTAAATACAGGTATTTAAATAACGAAAAACAACTTATTTGATTATCGAACTTTATCGGAAATCTTAACCCATATTTTGTCCTTTACCTTTTGAGCTTTATAGGCTGCATTTGACAACTGGCACAGTGACGGATGATTTGCCACTTCCTCAACTTTTCAACACTGCGTCTGGAAACGAAGAAGCCATCATGCAAATGATCTCAAGTTTACAGCCAGCCTTCGCCCGTTCGACTATTCGAAACGTACGATCGTCGTTTGAGAATGTCGGCATTTGCTCGAAGCAACATAGCTCCATCAGAGCTACACGATAAGAGAGCTCTGCAATTATTGTTGCATGATCAATGTCGACGATAATTGCGTTAGTCGCACCGAGGAGATCGTACCTTAATGCGGTATGGAAGTAGATGTTTGTAAATACCGGATTGTATATATTTAGTGACCAGGCCAAATATCTCACGAAATAAGCATCAAACGAAAAAGCTACAAAGAAGAAAACATTTCTATCTTTAAGGGAGGAAACAGATTTCGCCATGGTTGGCCCGATTAGATGGCGCTGCCATAGGTCAAACGGATATCAACTGCATTTTTTTAAATAGGCACCTCCATTTTTTATTACATATTCGTCTAGTACGTAAATAAATATAAATGTTTTTCCTCTTCAAGCTAGAAAACTTTTGTTCTTTGTAGTTGTTTCATTTGATGCTTATTTCGCGATATATTTGCTCCAGTCACTATCAACGGACCACCCTGTATATCGGACTCAACTGCGTGGTTTTCAGTCCGTAGCTTGCAAACTACTAAAACTAAGGTAAAATAACCTAAGGACAACACAAACACTCATACCCGAGGGGGGACTTGAACCCCTCAACGGCAAATGGCCGAGCGCACCGCAGCACGGCGCCCAGGGGGTTGGAACACTTGCGGGAAGTGACACTTGCGAGGAACCTGGGGCCCTCGGGGCGGCTGATGGCTTTTCCTGGGTACAGGCACACCAAGAAGTCTAGCACTGCTGTTAAGTTTCCACACTGTCAACATAACACGAAACTCAGTGAAATTGCACAACCCTTTGAAGAGCAATATAGTAACCTGTTCTAACTACATATTAATTCGTTGAGTGTTCCTGCTGAAAACAAAAAGGTATTTTAATAGTGATAAAGTTTGGAGAGTTATTAAGACATTCTCTGCTACTACAAGACGACGACTTTCAAGTCATACCTCCTAAAAGCATATTATTCAGAACACTAAGCATATAAAGACACCTGCGCAAGCAATAAATATATTAGGCATCCTGCACAGATACGTTGATGTAATTGACCGCTATGTAGTTAACCCCACTATCACGCAACTCCAATCTCTTTAAAAATAGCTACTATGCATTTTAATAGGAGACGCAACCTTAAACCTTCAATTAAAAAACGTTAATAATAAGTCAATGAGTATTTTACATACTTGAAGGGTTTGTTAGTAGACCCCAAAACGATTTGGCCGTATTCGAATTACAAGTACATCTAAGAAATGTATGAAATACAGAATGTGTAAGGGAATGTCACACACCGAAAAATGCTAAAGATAAATTCTATTTTCTATCACCGTTATATAGAACCACTTTTACTCCGAACTTGGCATAAACCAACAGGGAGATACAAGTTGCAAGACTTCCAGGAAAAATGAAGTGAAATTGGCAGCCAATAGTTGGTTATAAGTTACATTGCCTCTTAACTGTATAAATATAAATTACGGAATACGCGGAACTCCTGTTGAGTACAGTTAAAAAGGTCTAAGGTAATAGGCAGTGGTTTACAATCAGATATCCGTATCACTCTCCTCCTCAAGAAGTCTGTGTGAAGATTTATATTCAGAACATTCAAGAAAAAGGCTACTGTGGTGTTAAAACTACAAGAAGCAGCTCATTTACTCAGGAAGGGAAAACGTTATGGTGCCCGTAAATTTGAATGGCTGTGTCTCTTGTAGTAACATTAATTTTTTGATAAAAAGTTAAAATCCTCTGAATACGGCACAGGTAGCGGCTGGAGGGCGTGGAGTAGGGGTGGTGTATCCCAACTTCTGGAACACCCTGTTCACTACCTGCAGCGTCCGGGTCTCCCCGCAAGTGTCTACACATTCCCTTTCCCCGCAAGTGTCACAAACTCGGCGCCCAGTGCGCACGGCTAATCCGCCGCCGCGGTACGGCAGTAGGAGCTAGGTGCATGGACCATTCCATTTCGGAAAACGTTAAGGAATAGCAATTTACACAGTATCAAGAGTGTGCAGAGAATACCAGATTTCAGGCGTTACCTTGCGTTGTGGAAGATGTAGTGTGCGCCAGCCTGCACTTACCAACTGAGAGCAGTAGCGTTTGCGTAGGGATAGTTAGCACTAACAGGCAAGCAACGTTACATGAAATTACCGCAGAAATCAATTTGTGATGTACGACGAACGTATCCGCGACGCTAAGGCTGGTATTACACGATCAAATTTATCATCATATCTTCGAGAAAGAAATGTCACCAAATATTAATGAAATTTCTTGGTCATAAATCTTTGACGTGGTGCTAAAAAGAGGTATTACACTGTCATTATATTTAACTTCATATTTTAAGATGGCGGACAATAAAAACTTGTTATGATTCCTTAATTTCTTCTGGCGAATAACAACTTCGAAAAACTTACGGGTACGCTGCCAGGTACCAAAATCGACGACGGCCGATATTTTGGCAGGAGACCACCCTGCCATTTTCAAGGCGAAACTGCAGTAAGAAAGCAATGTGCAACGATCTTTAAAACCTCGGTTTTCAATGAGTAAACAGGAAAGACAACACACACCGAGCAAACAAGCCCACAGCACCGACACGACCAAAGATGAAACCGGTCAGAATATCGATAATAAACATCAGTTCTCGACAGATGAGGTCGGATTAGTTTTCTCCCTCTGTTTTTTGACAAGTGAAAGAGCAGGATCCCAAGCGGAATTTAAGCAGAAGCCTCCATACCTATTCATAAGGTTGTCACCTAGTTTTATTTCTATCGCTTCCTTGATAACACAGTCCCAGTAGTTGGAAGTGCATGCCAGAATTTCCGTTTTGTCATATTCCATAGGGTGACCTGTGTCAAGACAGTGTTCGGCCACAGCAGATTTGTTTGGCTGTTGTAAACGTGTGTGACGTTTATGCTCAATACAACGGTCCTCAACAGTCCTAATAGTTTGACCAACACATGACATGCCACAGCTACATGGGATACGGTAGACACCCGCCTTACGTAAACCGAGTTCATCATTAACGGATCCCAACAGTGCCTTAATTTTTGAAGTTGGACGAAACACACATTTTACATTATTTTTACGCAAAATGCGACCAATCTTATTAGAAGTGCTGCCAACGTATGGCAGAAAGGCTACTGACGTGGGTGCCGACTCAGTGTTATCATCACTAAGCCTGTTGCACATGTGGTCGACAGCGCAACGCTCTCTTAACCTGCCCTTCACCATAGCCATTCTGTTCTCGACTCCCACGTTTATTAAGAGGCTGGCGCTCGACAAACTTTTTAAACTATGTGGCATGACTAAAGGAATCGGTTCACCAGGGATGCTTGGTAATATTGCAGTACACACCCTCATAACCCATTCCTTCAAAAAGTACAAAGACAAATACAAGGAGCAATAGCTTTAAGACTACATTATTTATTTATTTATTTGTTTTTTTTTTCTGTTCCATAGGACCCACTTGAGGAGTAAGACTCCATGGTCATGGAACAAGTCAATACATTGTTACACAAGAATGGTAATAGAAAAAATTTAAGTAGTCCTTTGCACACGACAATCTTAAGACAAAGTGAAAAGAATCAATAAAGAAAAAATGAATTAGCTCAATTGTTTAACTTTTCTAGGAGTTCCTCGACAGAATAAAAGGAGTGAGCCACGAGGTAACTCTTCAGTTTAGATTTGAAAGCATGTGGATTAGTGCTAAGATTCTTAAGTTCTTGTGGCAGCTTATTGAAAATGGATGCCGCAGAATACTGCACCCCTTTCTGCACAAGTGTTAAGGTGGTGTGGTGCAAATGTAGATTAGACATCTGTCTAGTATTCACCGAGTGAAAGCTACTAACTCGTGGGAATAAGCTGATATTATTAACAACAAACGACATTAAAGAAAAAACGTATTGTGACGCCAGAGTCAAAATTCCCAGACTACTGAAAAGGGGTCGACATGACGTTCGCGAACTTACACCAGATATTGCTCGAACCGCCCGTTTTTGAGCCAGAAATATCCTTTTTGCATCAGGCGACTTATCCCAAAAAACAATGCCGTACGTCAAAAGTGAGTGAAAGTAAGCAAAATAGACTACTTTTCGTGTTGAAAAATCACTTATCTCAGATATTATTCTAATGGTAAATATAGCAGAATTTAGTTTAGGAACAAGATCCTGAACATGGGCTTTCCATGACAGCTTACTGTCTATATGAACACCTAGAAATTTGAACTGTTCAGTCTCACTTATCACATGCCCATTATGTGTAATCATAATGTCAGATTTCGTCAAATTATGTGTTAGAAATTGTAAAAACTGAGTTTTACTGTGATTTAACATCAACTTGTTTTCTATTAGCCATGAACTTATCTCTTGAACTGCATTATTTGATACTGTCTCAATATTACGAGCAACATCCTTCACTACCAAACTGGTATCATCAGCAAACAAAAATATTTTACAATCACCTGTTATACTCGAAGGCATATCATTTATATAAATAAGAAACACCAATGGTCCCAAAACAGACCCCTGGGGCACCCCATACTTAATTGTGCCCCATTGGGATTGCACGTCATAGCCATTTTCTACACTGCGGAGAATTACCTTCTGTTGTCTATTATTAAAGTAAGAGGTGAACCAGTTGTGGGCTACTCCCCGTATTCCATAATGTTCCAACTTCTGCAACAATATTTTGTGATCAACACAATCAAACGCTTTTGTTAAATCAAAGAAGACGCCTAATGTCCGTAGTCTCTTATTTAACCCATCAAGTGCCTCACAGAGAAACGAAAATATAGCGTTTTCAGTCGTTAAACCACTTCTAAAACCAAACTGTACGTTTGACAGGAAATTATGTGAACTGAAATGATCAATTAATCTTGAATATACAGCCTTTTCAATAACTTTGGAAAAAACCGATGGCATAGAAATAGGTCTATAGTTGTCTACATTATCCCTTTCTCCTTTTTTATAAAGCGGTTTCACTACTGAGTACTTTAATCTGTTAGGAAACTGACCATTCTGAAAGGAAAAATTACAAATATGGCTTAGTACTGGGCTAACATATGGAGAACAGTACTTTAGAATTCTGCTAGATACCCCATCATATCCACAAGAGTCCTTAGTCTTTAGTGATTTAATTATTGACTCAATCTCACCTATGGAAGTATCATGAAGGATCATTTCAGGTAACAGCCTCGGAAACGCATTTTCTAAAAACGTAATATGATTACCTGTAGAAACTAGAGTTTTGTTTAGTTCCTCTACTATATTCAGAGAGTGATTATTGAATATTGCACATATATCTAACTTGTCAGTAACAGAAACATTCCTACTACGCACTGACGTTATATCTTCTACCTGCTGCTCCTGACCAGACACTTCCTTCACGACTGACCAGATAGTTTTAATTTTATCCCGAGAGTTTGCTATTCTTTTTGCGTACCACATACTTTTTGCATTCTTAATGACATTTTTCAGAACCTTACAGTACTGTTTGTAATGAGCTACTGCATCTTCATTCTGACTGCTTCTAACATTTTGATACAACTCCCGCTTAGTTCTACATGATACTCTTATCCCCTTTGTCAGCCACCCTGGCTGTCTGTTACTGAAAGTACCCTGTTTTGAGCGTTCTAGCGGAAAGCAACTTTCAAACAGCATAATAAATGTGTTGGCTAATGGAGGTCCACAAGTTTCTACAATGAAATTTGGAACTACTTTAAACTGATTTTATTCATTTGGCCAAAGGGTAAACAGGCAAGGAACAAAAATGTCCAAATGTTTGTGAAGCTTGAGGGACTTAACTGTGGGGTCATCAGTCCCTAAACTTGCAAACTACTTTTGAACTACCTTTGAACTACCTTATACTAAAGATGACAAAAACATCCATGCCCGAGAGAGGATTCAAACCCACGACAGGAAACGGCCTCGCGCATCGCAGCATAGCGCCTCAATGCACTTGGCCACTCTGCCGTGGCGGGCAAGACACAAATAGGTCTTGAGTAAATCTGAATATTTAACAAAATTGTTTTCAAAAGAAAATTAACAGTTTGAAAGTAAACAAAGATGACAAAAGTAATTTATAAATGAAGTTTATATAGTTCTTTAAGGGATTGAGTGGACAGCACTGCCTGCATCTTATCTGAATTATGTTGATGGTACTTGACGATGTGACAGCATGAAGGCATCAGGACGTGGTGGATACTAATCTTGACGTCCAAAGTGGATTTGTAGCTCTGTTCGTTGCATTCCATGGAAAAATGCATAGATAATGCTTCAATTGAAACACACAAGTCTAATGCACTCCCATTTTCAACACTGTCTATGGCTCTTCCAACCACAACGCTTGAGGTAGTTAAATAAACAGTTATCGCGGTCTTGATGTCACAGTCACTGTAAATGTTCTTGCAAACATCTAGTGAAATGATACAGTTCACCATGACAGCTGAGATCATAAACACCTGATAGTTCATTTAATATTAACGTGTAGCATAATTCTATCATTAGTAAAAGGCAAAAATAGACTCACTTGCGCCATAGCAATGTTTACATTGTTAATTCACAGAGACATCGTTAATACTGGATATTACATAGTTGATTGAAGAGCATACTGACTCTGATGATTACTGTTTATAATAATTACTTGTAACGACACCACTTTTCTAGGTCTCAGCGGTGTCGTTACAAGTAACCTGTCTGCGCCTGATTTCTTTGGAATGGGAATTATTACAAGTTATGGTTATGGTTATGGAAAAAGCATTGGTATTGCGAGGGTTAATGGGTCTGTGATTCCAATGTTTTCATTAAAAGGTGGAAAGTTAGTTGTTCGGACACCGTTATGGTGTTTACAAAAAGAATCATTCCAAACAGAATACATACTGAAACAATATTGCTGTTGATGTAATGTGGCAGATTTTAGGGGCATTGATGTTCTATAAAACAGTATGTACTTGAGAAATCGTAATGGTTTTAACTAATATTGTCAAATATTGAAACAGTTGTCAACGGAAATCCACCCGTATCAGGTGTTTTGTCGATTTCGTTACGTCTGTTATGGCACTATCAGCTAAAAAACGAAACAGTTTTTTCACTAATGTAGGAATTGTAGCAGACGCCAGGTAAACACCATTATTTTGGCCCAGATCGTCATTTCGATGTGACTAATTTACGTAAATAATACGCCAGAATTCATGAAATGCTGATATAAACTGCTTGTTAGTAGAAACAAACATTATTATTTCGGGAGGCAGAGAAATAGTCTCACCTATCCATCCTATGCTCAAGTTTCTCAGCACAAGACTGAAAAGACGAACTACTGCTTTCTTTGGACCGCGGAATCTGGATATAAATTCTGAATCATCGAAATAATTGGGGGGACGTCTCACGTTTCTCTCCTTCATTCTAACGACCAAATCAGCCAAAATATCATCATCGCTATCTGAATCAATAACTCTTCGTGCCATCTTGAAAACTTATTCCACGATTAAGCTTGCCAACCGGCCAAAAATCGCCGGTTATGTTTTTCCGAGTTTATTCTCTGGTTGAGCGTTATTCCGTTTTTGTACAACGAGTTTCTCACGCTGTTCCGGGAATAGAGCGTAACCGGCTGCTAACCGGAGGTCGTACAACCGGCCCTCAGTGACAATATTCAAATGTTCTATTCGCCAATGCATTATCAGGACCAAACATGAACAGTTCACTTAACAAAATGTTCAAATGTCTGTAAATCTATCGGACCAAACTGCGTGGTCATCAGTCCGTAGCTTACAAACTACTTAAACCTAGGTAAAGTAACCTACGGACAAACACACACACACACACACACACACACACACACACACACGCAGGGGTGCGGGGCGGGGGGATTTTAAGCAATTCCGTAAGACGTCCCGTGATGGCGCTGAGGTCAGAAACAGCCCTTTAAAACTGGCCAGAGCAGGCGGCAGGTAGCGGGTGCCCCACCACCACTTCCCCTCAAACGCCGGCACACCGAACACGTCTGTGGCCTCATGGCAGGCGGCAGGAGCCCTCCCCTCAGCCTCCCCCTAGATGCTACCCTCTGATGTGCGAGAGGCATCCTCAGAAGCGCCTCTATTGTGGTCTACCAGTACTAAGCCGGGGAACTGCCTGACATCTGCTGGCATCTTATGGAACTATGAGGAGAGCATAAGACAGTGGTTTAAGGGAGGGTTTCTTCTCTGTGTAGTTACTCTGTGGTAGTGGCAGGAGACACCTGCACTGTCTGCCACCATGGCACCCGACTGTGCGACAGATTCTTAATGTGTAACATAAGGATTTTAAACCTCACCTCTCATTGAAGGCACATGATGTAGAGAAGCCACCAATACATTGGTATGGTGCTTCTCAAAAAAATGTTCAAATGTTTCTAAATCTATTGTGCTCAACTGCGTGGTTATTAGTCTGTAGCTTACAAACTACTTAAACTACGGTAAACTAACCTAAGGACAACACAAACACCTATGCCCGAGGGGGGGGGGGCACTTGAATCCTCAACAGTGAACAGCCGCGCACAGCGTAGCATGGCACCTCAGTGCGCATGACTAATCTGCTGCGGCATGTTGCTTCTCATTGGCAATCTGGAGCAGGTGTGTCCCGGCTGGAAATTTGGGGAAAATATCGAAAGGTACACTCCTGGCCATTAAAATTGCTACACCGCGAAGATGACATGCTACAGACGCAAAATTTAACCGACAGGAAGAAGATGCTGTGATATGCAAATGACTAGCTTCTCAGAGAATTAATACAAGGTTGGCGCCGGTGGCGACACCTACAATGTGCTGACATGAGGAAAGTTTCCAACCGACTTTCATAAAGGTCGGATTATAGCCTATCGTGATTGTGGTTTATTGTATCGCGACACGGCTGCTCCCATTGGTCGCGATCCAGTGACTGTTAGCAGAATATGGAATCGGTGGGTTCAGAAGGACAATGCAAGATGTCATACTGGATCCAAACGGCCTTGTATCACTAGCAGTTGAGATAACAGGTATCTTATCACCATGGCTGTAACAGACTGTGCAGCCACGTCTCGATCCCAGAGTCAACAAATGGGGACGTTTGCAAGACAACAACCATCTGCACGAACAGTTCGATGACGTTTGCAGCAGCATGGACTTTCAGCTCAGAGACCATGGCTGCCGTTACCCTTGACGCTGCATTACAGACAGAAGCGTCTGCAATGGTGTACACAACGATGAACCTAGGTGCACAAATGGCATTTTTTCAGATCAATCCAGATTCTGTTTACAGCATCATGATGGTTGCATCCGTGTCTGGCGACATCGCGGTGATCACACTTTGGAAGCATGTAATCGTCATCGTCACACTGGCTTATCACCCGGTATGTTGGTATGGGGTGCCATTGGTTACACATCTCGTCACCTCTTGTTAGCATCGAAGACACTTTGAACAGTAGCCATTACATTTCAGATGTGTTATTACCCGTGGCTGTACCCGAAGCTGCATGGGCATCTGTACCTATTGTGGAACATCTTTATATTGTGAAATATCATTATATATATATATATATATATATATATATATATATATATATATATATATATATATATATATATTTAATTGTTAATGAAACTTAGCAAAGAAGAACTGCAGTCAATATTAATAAACTTCAGAGAAACCGTAGAATAAACTCATGTAAAAAAAAATACCGACAGTTTTCAAAAATGTCTTCTTATTGTTGATTGCTTCATCACATCTCAGGGTCATTAAGTGGTTCACTTTAAGGCCGAAGTAATGAACTAAGACGAAACTTTTCACTCTTGAAAAGGATTTGTATTTTTCTAAAAAACATTTACATCTCAACTGAAAATTTATACAGAAGAAAAAAATGAGACAGTTCATCACTTCTAACTGCTCGAGAAGTCAAAACAAGACTGACTGCTAATTAAAAAGCAAAGATACTACTCTTCCACATTTTTTTCTTTTAGTTCCACAGATGATTCCTTTTTTACAACATTAATTAATAATTGTCTATTATTGTTATTATTAATAATAATTTTCTCTCCCCCTTTTTTTAATAATAATAGAAAATTAAATTAAATGAAATTAAAAAAGAAATTCGCTTCTTACTGTTCTGATACCCCAACACTCCATTCCTGGTAACAGCACATCCGCCCCCATACTTTTGGCGAATGCACTCCGTTACATGAGGCAGAAGTATGTTATATATCAGAACAATAAGATAGCTTTCCTTGTTGGCAAAAGATTAACCTTGAATAAGAAATATTTGTCCATGGATTGGCTCACTAGCTGCTAATCTGATTGAGAGGCCGTTTATCTACCTTTTCATTGACATATTTTACACTCTGGTAAGAAAAAAATCATCAAAGCACACATATAAGAAATTTACACAGAAATATACATCTACACATAAATTACATAGATCAATACCTATACAAAGAATTGTTTACAAGCAAAAAAAAAAAAAAAAAAAAAAAAAAAATTACAAATTTTCCATGCCACGGGGCGTTGTAACCTTTTAGTCTCTTTCTTTTCCTTTTCAGGTCCATTGTATGTTTAAATTATTTATCGTCACTTGTGATCGTCCATTTTTCCCACTCAAATGTCCCGCTACGCACAACAAGTGTCCAGCGATATTGCATTGTCATGCAAAGAGAATGCGATCAGTTATTTCTCTGCTCGGCAGTTAACAGTACCTGTACCTTAGTCTTTGTTATCTTGCTCGATAGCTTGGCGCTCAGTTCAGTAGCTTGCACTGTTGAGAGAATATTGTAGTTCGTGCTCTTGTGTGAGGGAGGATCCAGATGCTGCTGGCGTCGTTGTTACATCCCGCTCTCGCCGTTTATGCTAAAGCGTCTATTGGGATATCATCACGACCACCGCCCGTGTACGCCGTGCTGCTGATTTGCGGTAAGTACTTTATATTGAATCACTTCACCTCTTCGACTGCACACGCGGCACAACATCGATCTGCTATCCCCTCACAGTCACACGAATCACCCATTTTTCACTAATGAATTTAAATCCTCGTCTGCTCGTTTTGTCACCTTGGCACTATAGTTTTCGTTATAATTAGTATTTTACCAAGACATTTGTTCAACAATACATATCGTCCTGTCGACCTTGGTTTATACTTCCTACATTTAATAGTCTTCATGGTTTTTTTTTATGTTCACAATTGTTAAATTATGAATTTTACATATATTTCATCCTTAAAACAACTATAATATTACTCCTTTTTTTCCATCAGAAATTATACATAACCAGAAGAAAACATACATTCCACTCTTTTACTACCTATAGTATTCTAACTTTTTTTGATACCTCTCGTAAAAAATCTTTCCTTATACATTTATACGCCATCCATGGATTTACTTAATCTATTTATGTTCAGACCTATTTATTCGGATATAAATATGAGATCAGGCCAGGTTTCTGGTCTCGCTTTTATTGAATTTTTTTTCCTTTTTTTTTCAGACTCGTAAACGTCTCATGAAGGTATAAAGACATATATATATATATATATATATATATATATATATATATATATATACACACATCGTCCAAGGAAACAAGAAATCGGCCCACACTATCCTCCAACCACGATAGAAGGAAAGAATCCTACATCATTTATCGCGTGTAATGTGGTTAGTTGTGTAGTAGAGAATAGCTGTGAGAACTTTGTCTACTTGTGTTTCAATGGATAAGCAATTACTATATGCATAGATCATAATTGGGAATGAATTATGTTTATATATAGACTTTCTAGACTTCAATTGACTGAACTGCCATAAAATATTCATCCTGTTCATTAACACTAACCGTGTGAGGCTAAGTCCGTGTTCGGAAGAACTTTATAGCAATATTAATCTCCACTTTCTTGTATAAACGGAATATGATTCAGAACCCAAAATTCATTTACCTACTGATTTATATATGGATGGTTTGACCTGTTAACCATTAAGTTTGATGAATCAGAATTGCCAGTGTGTTCCCTGCCATCTGTATCATTGTAACCCCTGCTTCAATATGTCACTCAGTTATTTCTTGTTTTTCTCAATCAATATTTAATAATTCCGCATAATGTAAATTAATAGGCATGAAGTTCGTTTTAAGACACTTCGCATTCATTCATCATGACATTCATTCTTCCACATTCGTCTTCGTAGCATAGGGCTAAGAGAAAAGAAAAGTCGGTGTTGCGGAGGCCACAATTATTCATTTTAGATACCATCGCGCAAATATCCGACCGAAAGCGCAAATAAGCGCCACGTGCCTAAGCACAAAACAATTCAATAATCCCTATCTCAAAGTACAATGTATCCACAATTTTTTTGTCAGGCAATACGCCTTCCACAAATACATTCTCATTATTATTATTGACATGAAGCGCGTAAAATGTAACCTATGCCTATTGAATTTCTCATTTACATATACTTTAATACTTATCGCAGCTTTCCTTATTATCTTTAGAAAATTTCCGCAAAGGTTTTAATTGTTAGTAAGCAGTATAGTTGATTCTTTTTTTTTTATCTTTTTTTTTATTTAGTTACATTTTAGTTAGAGGAATTAGGCTGTCGTGAGTGTAGTTAGAGTATTTAAACAGTAGTTAGTAGTGTAGTTTAGATTTGTATATATCCGGCTAGCTGTAAGGTATCGTTGTTTTTAAACACTTTTAAATTTCGTTTGTATATATTTAATTTTTGTATTTAATTTCGCGTGTGCATAGTTCGTTTTCTCTCGTGTACATAGCATGTTTTATTTCCGTATATATATATCTTTATATCTATCTCGGTGTTTATCCTGTTTATATGAATCGGTTCAAACTGAGCACGCCCCTACATCTATTTGACACTCCCCCGTATAAATCAACTTGGACAGCTGGCGGGCGTTGATCATCAGCTGTCTCAGCGCTATCCGCCAGTGTTTATGATAGCCACGTAAAGTAGAATTCAACTTAGTGGCACGAATTTTTCGCGTGCATAGCGGTGGGCGTACGCATACTTAACACCGTCATATAAACATCTTTATCAAATTAGATGAATGTATCTTGTCTGAGTGTTATTGGATATATGGTTTTAGATCCTTATGCGGATGCAGTCCTTTTATTTTTCCCGATCCGGGATATGCTAACAGTTAGCTACCAGATTTTCCTTTTCAAATTTGTGAATACGACCTAGCTTGTTGCCATACCCACGCTTTCTTCTCTGTGCCTCCTCATTCAATACATTCTGGTTTTGACCATTGCGAAAATTATTACGCGGTTGCCCATTCTGGTAGACCGGGTTATACCTATTATCATTCCTCCTCCTATTGTCGTTCCGCATTCGGTAACTGTTATTATTATTGTTACTACCACCGTTGTAATTACCGTTTCGGCTAGAACTCGTTCCATTTTGCGTAGGCGGTGAGTTCCGATCAGAATTCCCATGGTTCACATTGTCACCAAAATTATCCCTGTTAGAATTGCGAACAAAACTTCTCTCCCCTTCATGGATCAGGTCGTAATCGTCTAAAGCATCCAAAAAAATTGACAAATTATACTCAGGCACCCACATAATTTTTTCAGCAATATCAGCGGGTAATTTTGAGTTGAGTATCCTAATTACATCCATGTGTGACATTGGTGTCGTCCAATACAAGGTTTTATTAAGATATTTTTCGAAATATTTACGTAGGCTGCCCGAGCGTCTGTTATACGGCTCCGGACTAAAAACTTGCCGTCGTAGACGTTCTTGTACAGACTGTGACCAAAATCTTGCAATGAACTCCTGCTCAAATTGAGCATAGGTTTGGCACCTATTTATGGCGCTTGCAGCCCAAGCAGAAGCATTGCCTTCGATGTGACTAACTATTTCTTGAATTTTCCGAGCATCCGACCAAGAATGTGGCAATACATTCCGAAATGTTTGCAAAAATATGATTGGATGACTCTTTTGTTTTCTTCCGAAAATGTGGGAAATTTTCTCGATCCACCTAAACCGTCTTCAATAACAATATTGATAACCTGGTCCCCATTTTTGCTGATTGGGTGTGGGTTACAACTGTGGACAAACCGGGTACCGTATTTGTACGCGGCCCATTTGATTGTGTTGGCATAGTTAAATGTTCCAGAGGCGATCCATGACTTTGCTGCATATTAATATTTTGGAAAAGTGGCGGCGTCGTTTGCGACCTTGTAAACGATACAGACTCCTTCTGCTCGTTTACTAAATTACGTCCCGGTGGCACGGTATTACTTGCTAATGTGGATGATTGAGCCGGTGTGTTTTCTCCGTAAATCTGACGGGTCATACTGCCAACTTCCCTTTTTATTTCCCGCAGTATTTGTTCCCCTTTTTCACTTACCCATTTTTCCACTTCCTCTCTACAATTCCGATGCCCTGAAGTGCTACTGTCGCATTCATCGTCTTGCATTTGCTTTTTTATCTCTTGTAATTCTATGTTGGAATTCTTTTGTTCTACCTTTAAAGATCCTACTTCACGTGTTAGCTGTTCCATTTTATCGGCTAACGGATTGTACCCTTCGCTCAGCTCGTCTACGCTTTGCTCAATTGAGCTTATGGATCCTTCGACCATTTGTTTTGCTGCTTTTAAACTTTCACAATCCTTGGCAATGTGATCTACTTGAGTGCTCAAACGGGTTTGCCTAACATTTAAAGCCTCAAATTTAACATTGATTTCATTTACTTCCTGTTGTATGTCAGCTCGCATTTGCGTGACATGTGTTTGTAAATTTTTAACAGACTCCTTGGTAGCCTGTACTTCAGTCCACAAATGTTGCATTTGTTCTAATTGTTTGTCCGATTGTTTGTTTATTTGCTCTGATTGTTTGTCCATTTTCATTTGCAAACTTTGTGATTGTTTGTCTATTAGTTCCATTATTCGGTTAAAAAGAGTGAACATTTCTGACGAAGATTTATTTTCCGTCTCTACTCGGGTGTTATCTGAAATTTTTATTTCTGCCGGGTGCACGGTTTGTGCCTTTGAAGAAGTGGGGGTCTGCCAGTTTTTAAATTCAATTGTGTGGGCGTTTGAATCTAACGGAGGATTCATCATTGGGTCATTGTTTGATATGAAAGGGGTATTGTTATCACCATTGGATTCATAATTTAAGGCTGGGATCTGTAATTCGGGATTTTGGACTAACTGATTATCAAAACTAACTTCGCCATCACTGCTAGAAGATTTTCCTGATAGTTCACACTGTTCACGTTTAGCGGACATTTTGGCAAACTTTCACTTAAGGCCTCGGCAACAATGACCATTCCCTTCCTAAAAAAAAAAAAAAAACGCTTCAACAATCACAATTGAACACTTAAAACCAATTTCATGCCTTATATCCCACAAGAAGTTAATTTTAGGATAAATTTAGATTAACACTCAAGCTACATCAGCAACTACGTGATGTTACACCATCAAACTACATTAATTCTGAGTAACTATTGAAGCTAGGTGGAAAGAGAAATTTCAAAATATTGTTAGTTTTTTTTTTTTTACTACCAGAAAGATTGTTAGTGAAAATTTCTTTCGAGTTGGAGTATAGATAGGACACCTCTTCCACCATGGAAGCACCAGTATATATATAATAGATTATCTTCTCCTACCTTTTGTTGTCTTCTTAATACCGCTTTGCGTTGTTATTTGTGCATTCCTTTCCCGTTACCTGAGTCGATCTCATCCTTATATCCTTTTTTTCTGGCTCCATAAAGTACGATACATGGAAAAGTAAAAAATTTACATCTATTAGTAATTAATACCATACTTGGCCACCCCGTTGGGCGCCATTGTGGAACATCTTTAATTGTTAATGAAACTTAGCAAAGAAGAACTGCAGTCAATATTAATAAACTTCAGAAAAACCGTAGAATAAACTCATGTAAAAAAAAAAAAATACCGACAGTTTTCAAAAATGTCTTCTTATTGTTGATTGCTTCATCACATCTCAGGGTCATTAAGTGGTTCACTTTCAAGGCCGAAGTAATGAACTAAGACGAAACTTTTCACTCTTGAAAAGGATTTGTATTTTTCTAAAAAACATTTACATCTCAACTGAAAATTTATACAGAAGAAAAAAATGAGACAGCTCATCACTTCTAACTGCTCGAGAAGTCAAAACAAGACTGACTGCTAATTAAAAAGCAAAGATACTACTCTTCCACTTTTTTTCTTTTAGTTTCACAGATGATTCCTTTTTTACAACATTAATTAATAATTGTCTATTATTGTTATTATTAATAATAATTTTCTCTCCCCTTTTTTTAATAATAATAGAAAATTAAATTAAATGAAATTAAAATAGAAATTCGCTTCTTACTGTTCTGATACCCCAACACTCCATTCCTGGTAACAGCACACTATACACATTATCCAAACTCTGTTTGACTCAATGCCCAGGCCTATTAAGGCCGTTATTACGGCCAGAGGTGGTTGTTCTGGGTACTGATTTCTCAGGATTTATGCACCCAAATTGCGTGGAAATGAAATCACATGTCAATTCTAGTATAATATATTTGTCCAATGCATACCCGTTTTATCATCTGCATTTCTTTTCGGTGTAGCAATTTTAATGGTCAGTAGTTGAAATGTTTGTACAGTCTAAGGGACTTAACTATGGGGTCATCAGTCCCTAAACTTACAAACTACTTACAACTAAGGACGGCACAAATATCCATGCCCGAGGGGGGATTCGAACCCCCGACCGTAGTGGCCGTGCAGACCGTGACTGGAGCGCCTCAGTCCCCTTGGCCACCGTGGCCGGCTGGTCAGTAATGTATATACGGCTGACCGAACTACGAAAACACACTCTCTGTCGGTCTGCCTCTGGTGACGAGCCTCTGTCTGTCTTCTTTCTTGGGCAATCAGAATTGTGAGTGTATTTAGCGACTGCCTGTGTTTTGCCTAGTGGCTAAAATGGTGGTGCACGGTACTTAGTGTTGCCTGCTTTAACTGTAATTAAGGTACTTTTTTGCTTGTCCACAATAATTAGTTCACATCTGCGGATAATAGCGAGAACTGGTTTGCTGAATCCATTTTTTTTTTTTTTTTTTTGTTTGTTTGTTGAAGTATTCAACTCTGAAGACTTTAGCAAACCAGTGAAAAAGAGTATACCAAGAAGGGCACACATTTAACATTGATCTGTAAATTTTGAATCACGTTCTCTAGAAAATTTCTACCTGATTTTTTCTATATAAATATTGGTACTTGTCACGATCAGATCTATTATTCTGTCATCAATAATCAACTTAATGCAATCAATTTCAGATTTTGCTATTTTTGCCTCTCATTTTGGACCAGGAACATGAAGAACGATATTTCTGGACTTTGTTTTACCTTTAGGACGTGGCGGTAATTTATTCCATTTTGTTTTATCTTTTCCTAAATAAAAATCAGATTCTTCGCTTGCCTTGTTGAAGTTCTCTTCCTTGTCGACATGATCTTCTTCAGATTTTTCTTCACTTGCCTTGTTGAAGTTCTCTTCCATGTCCACATTATCTTCTTCCGAGTCTTCCACGACAATGTACCTGGTTTCCTCGTTTAGTCGATCCTCGCTCTCAAATCTATCGCACAAATCAGAATCACAGTCGGAAGGCTAATCATTTTGCAGTTCTTCCTCTAGCCACTGCATCGAAATCCTTTCATCAGAAGTGCGATCTGACATTGTACCTAAATAATAACGATAAATTAATACTACAATAGCAATTCAAACATATTTCAAATATAATGGAAATTAAAATTATTACTCACCATATAAGATATGAGCTGATACTTCGACACTCAAGACTTTCCTAAGAGAAGATCCGTGCAGTACGGCGCACTCCACTTACTGCAGGTGCAGGTTATAACATGAACGGTCACACTCTGAGAATCTTGGCCCCGCCACTCTTGCCAACAATAAGAAAATACAGTTTAGAACGACAACGGAGTACATTTGTATTCCGCGCGAGTAACCATAAAAATGTTGGCATCGGTACTCGCGCGGAGTACATTTGTGTTCCAAAAACGTCAACGAAGACTTAAGTCTTTCTTACGAGAAGATCCGTAGAGATTTTCATGCGTCACTTTCTACAGGTTCAGGTTTGAACATGAACGGCAGACTCTGAGAATTTCAGGCCCGCCAATGTTTCAACAATGAGAAAATAAACTTTAGAATGACAGTGGAGCACATTTGTACTCCGCGCAAGTGACTGAGGGTTAATTCCATTTCTCAGAGAGATGTACAACGTGTGATGAACACTTATAAATAATCGATATTTTATACTCGCTTATAAGTCGACCATTGATAATGTTGACGATGTTGCCTCATTTTGCACTGCCTTCTTGGGTATTAATGACGAAGGAAGTGCCTATAAATAATGTATTTAAGAACAAAAAAAAAAGAGTAATAGAACGAAACTAAATGTAAATGTAATTTTATTACGCCAACTTTGCGAAATTGGAGGTCAATGTAAATATCCGCCCGGAAAATAGCTGAACAGGAGGACATGTTCGGATTAATCCGGACGCCTGGTCACCCTAAACACTGAAACGGCTTGACAGTACAGCTACAGATATTTTGGATACTGACCTGAACAATGAAGTTGGGAATTGTTGAGACCTCCCCCCCTCCCCCACCGCCCCCCCCCCCCCCCCAAAGAAGAAGAAATTTTTTACATCGCTCAACTGTTTGCACGCTGAATAAGTCGCATACTGAGTCACTGAACACTGATTGTTTATTGGTATGAACTGTTTCAAGCAATTGTAATGTAGTACCTCGCTTTTCAGAGTCACTACTTCATTCCTTTTCAGCTACTTAATTAATGCCACAAGCGTCCTATAAGTAACTTTTTATTAGTATCATGAAACACCTGAAAAAAGAAGTACGGCGTAAATATGGCAAATAGGCCTACACTTTTCTTTCGTAATTTTGCAAGCACTCTTAACAAAGATGCATTGTACGATGAACGAATTATTCAAATGGGGCAGAAATTGATATATCTGATGTACATGCATAGCTAAACAAGTCAATACAATTCCAGAAAAAAATGGAGAGTTATTCTGGAAAATGAGCTTCACGAATTGAGCAAGTCAATAAAGTATTAACCACGTCTAAACCTTTATGACAGATGTTATTAGGTTTGTCATTAACTAACAGATTTATTGAAAGAAGGAAGGAAGATTAGGGTTTTTATGTCCCATCAATAACGTGGTAAATATAGATGAACCACAAACTCAGATTGTATTTGGCTAGTATGGGGAAGGGTATTGGCAGTGACATATCAAAGAAACCATCCCGGCATTTGGCTGGAGTAATTCAGATTAAATTACAAAAAACACTAAATCTGTATTGCCAGATGGCCGTCCTCACACAGCTGTTGACTGTCCTTCTTTTATTTATTTATTTATTTAAATCCCATAGATCCAATATAGCGAGAAATTCGCTTGGATGTAGGACGTGTCAAATGATACAAAACGGAACATACAGAATCCCTCTTGAAAAAATTACACATCAAAAGGTACAGGCAAAAATTACACATTACACAAAAATTACAAAATTCACAAAAATTACACATTAAAAGGTTAAAAATTACACATTACACAAACACAGGTAGATCTCAGTAGCAAGAAATAGTTATATTGATAAAAATTACCCATAACATGCTACCATAAAATAACATCTTGTAAATTAAAAAATATAATTTGTTAGCACAAATTGAAATATTCTACTACTGAATAAAAGGACTTATCTAATAGATATTGTGTGAGTTGATGTCTAAATTTGGGAGGCTCATGGATAAGTGATTTTAGAGATAGTGGAAGAGCATTGAACACTTTGCAGCTCATATAGTGGGCTCCTTTTTGTACAGTACTTAGGTTTTTTAATTCATAATGGAGATCTAGCTTCATCCTGGTATTGTGAGTATGGTAACATTCATTAGTTTTGTACAAGTGTACATTTATGACAATAAAGCATAGTAGGGAGTAGATATATTGACACGCAGTTGTCAGTATCCCTAATTTTCTAAAAAGGTTTCTACACGAATGCCTAGGTTTGAGTCCACACATTATCCTGATCACTCTTTTTTGTGCAATGAATATTTTTTTTAGAATGTGACTGATTCCCCCAGAAGACTATGCCATACAACATTACTGCATGAAAGTAACTATAATAGGCAGTTTTAGTGGTGTCTCGGTCACAGATAGTGGAAATTACGCGAATAGCAAATGTTGCCGAGCTGAGCTTCTTGTGTTGTATTGGTGAACATTATCTTGTCAAAATCCAAACCCAGAATCCCTGGCCATGAAGGGCAATAAAACATGACATGGAATATCATCAACATACTGCTTTCCTTAAGGGATTCTCAGAAGGCAACTAAAGGGGTCATGATATGAAATGAAGTAACATGATAGGCCACCAGTCATGATTGTTGGGCCGTATGGAGGGTGACAGCCAAGTTTGTATCCATTTGTTGTCCAGAGAATCTGAAAGCACGTCTTTGCTCGTCACAGGGACTCAGTTCAAAGACAGTTATATTCCAGTCAAAATATAATAATTGAAAGTCCAGGTTGGAATAAATAATATAGTGAGGACAGTTTACAACTCACCGCAAAGACGTGGTAACGAGCTGCGACAGGCACATACAAAAGACACACACATAAAACACATTCAGCTATCGGCCGTGGCCTTCTTCAGAAAATAGAGCACCTACGCAATCACACAGGCACACAACACAGTCATACAACCATCACCTCCGACTGCCGCACTTCGAATCACGCTCTGCAGCGAATCGGGGAAGGGAGGGGAGGGGAGGGGGAGGGGATAGAAAGGTTACATCACGGTGGTGGGGATGGGAATAACGAGATGCAGCTTAGATAGGCGAGGTTTGGGATAGAGAGGTAGGAACTGTAAGGTATGGAAAATATATATATATAGGGAAGTTATCGTAGGTTGAGGCCTGGTTGATTTCGGGATCGGAGAATGTATTGTAGGGATAACTCCCATCTATGCAGTTCAGAAAAGCTGGTGGTGGATGGGAGGATCCAGATGGCCCGGGTTGTGAAGCAGCCATTGAAATCAAGCATGTGCTCTGCTGCATGCTGTGCCACAGGGTGGTCCACCTTGTTTTTGGCCACAGTTTGGCGGTGGCCATTCATCCTAATGCACATCTGGTTGGTGGGCATGCCAATATAGAAAGCTGTACAGTGCTTGCAGCACAGTTGGTAAATTACGTGGCTGCTTTCACAAGCGGCCCGGCCTCTGATAGGGTAGGATAAGCCTGTGACAGGACTGGAATAGGAAGTGCTGAGTGGGTGAATTGTACAGGTCTTGCAGCGGGGTCTTCCACAAGGATATGATCCCTGTGGCAGTGAGCTGGGTTTCGGGGTGGCATAAGGATGAACTAGGATGTTGTGAAGGTTGGGAGGGCGACGGAACACCACTTTAGGAGGGGTGGGAAGGGTCTTGGGCAGGATGTCTCTCATTTCAGGGCATGAGGATAGAAAATCAAAACCTTGGCGAAGGATTGAATTTAGTTGTTCGAGACCAGGGTAGTACTGGGTGACAAGGGGAGCGCTCTTTTGTGGATGGTTACTGGTGTTAGGAAGAGGATTTGGGGTGTGGGAGGATATGGCATGGGAGATTTGTTTGCGGACTAGGTCTGTGGGGTAGTCTCTGTTTGTGAAGGCCTTTGTGAGACCTTCAGCATATTCAGAAAGGGAATTCTTGTCACTGCAGATATGCTGTCCATGGGTGGCCAGGCTGTAAGGGAGGGATTTTTTGACGTTGAAGGGATGGAAACTGTCAAAATGTAGGTACTGTTGGTGGTTGGTAGGTTTAATATGGACGGAAGTGTGGATGGAGCCATCAATGAGGTGGAGGTTGACATCCAGGAATGTGGCATGGTTGGTTGAGGAAGACCAGGTGAAGTGGATGGGAGAGAAGGAATTGAGGTTCTGAAGAAAGGAGGATAGGGTGTTCTGGCCCTGAGTCCAGATCATGAAAATATCATCAATGAACCGGAACCAGGCCAGAGGCTTGAGGTTTTGGGATGCTAGGAAGGATTCCTCCAGATGGCTCCTTCACCGACTCTCCACCATTCCCACCCCTTTGCCTCCTGGATCTTTACTTGTCACAGTGGATGCCACCTCCCTATACACCAACATCCCACATGCCCATGGCCTTGCCGCTCTGGAACACTACCTCTCCCAACGTCCCTCTGAACGCAAGCCTGATACCTCATTCCTCATAACCCTTACCAATTTCATCCTACTTAACAACTACTTTTCCTTTGAGGGGAAAGTTTACCATCAAATCCAAGGCACAGCCATGGGCACCCGCATGGCACCCTCCTATGCCAACCTGTTCATGGGCCATCTGGAGGAATCCTTCCTAGCATCCCAAAACCTCAAGCCTCTGGCCTGGTTCCGGTTCATTGATGATATTTTCATGATCTGGACTCAGGGCCAGAACACCCTATCCTCCTTTCTTCAGAACCTCAATTCCTTCTCTCCCATCCACTTCACCTGGTCTTCCTCAACCAACCATGCCACATTCCTGGATGTCAACCTCCACCTCACTGATGGCTCCATCCACACTTCCGTCCATATTAAACCTACCAACCACCAACAGTACCTACATTTTGACAGTTGCCATCCCTTCCACATCAAAAAATCCCTCCCTTACAGCCTGGCCCCCTGTGGACGGCATATCTGCAGTGACAAGAATTCCCTTTCTGAATATGCTGAAGATCTCACAAAGGCCTTCACAAACAGAAACTACCCCACAGACCTAGTCCGCAAACAAATCTCCCATGCCATATCCTCACACACCCCAAATCCTCTTCCTAACACCAGTAACCATCCACAAAAGAGCGCTCCCCTTGTCACCCAGTACTACCCTGGTCTCGAACAACTAAATTCCATCCTTCGCCAAGGTTTTGATTTTCTATCCTCGTGCCCTGAAATGAGAGACATCCTGCCCAAGACCCTTCCCACCCCTCCTAAAGTGGTGTTCCGTCGCCCTCCCAACCTTCACAACATCCTAGTTCATCCTTATGCCTCCCCGAAACCCAGCTCACTGCCACAGGGATCATATCCTTGTGGAAGACCCCGCTGCAAGACCTGTACAATTCACCCACTCAGCACTTCCTATTCCAGTCCTGTCACAGGCTTATCCTACCCTATCAGAGGCCGGGCCGCTTGTGAAAGCAGCCACGTAATTTACCAACTGTGCTGCAAGCACTGTACAGCTTTCTATATTGGCATGACCACCAACCAGATGTGCATTAGGATGAATGGCCACCGCCAAACTGTGGCCAAAAACAAGGTGGACCACCCTGTGGCACAGCATGCAGCAGAGCACATGCTTGATTTCAATGGCTGCTTCACAACCCAGGCCATCTGGATCCTCCCATCCACCACCAGCTTTTCTGAACTGCACAGATGGGAGTTATCCCTACAATACATTCTCCGATCCTGAAATCAACCAGGCCTCAACCTACGATAACTTCCCTATATATATATATATATTTTCCATACCTTACAGTTCCTACCTCTCTATCCCAAACCTCGCCTATTTTGAGTGGTGTGTGAATGTGTGATCGTGTGTGTGTATGTGTGTGTGTGTGTGTGTGCATGCGTGCATGTGTATGTGTGTGTATGCGGTCTTGTGTACTTGCAGTGTGCATGCATTTTCTATATATTATTTTCCTTTATTTTATTTTATTTTATTTTCTCCCCTCACCCGCCTCCCCACTCCATTCCTAAGCTGCATCTCGTTATTCCCATCCCCACCACCGTGACGTAACCTTTCTATCCCCTCCCCCTCCCCTCCCCTCCCTTCCCCGATTCGCTGCAGAGCGTGATTCGAAGTGCGGCAGTCGGAGGTGATGGTTGTATGACTGTGTTGTGTGCCTGTGTGATTGCGTGAGTGCTCTATTTTCTGAAGAAGGCCATGGCCGATAGCTGAATGTGTTGTATGTGTGTGTCTTTTGTATGTGCCTGTCGCAGCTCGTCGCCACGTCTTTGCGGTGAGTTGTAAACTGTCCTCACTATATTATTTATATTCCAGTCAATTAGATACTAGGTAGAATGTGCCCGTCACCGCTGCAAATGGACTTGTTGGTGTACAAAGGTTAATGATAGTTGTTGAATGGGGCACTGTGACTTTCTGTAGACCATTACTCTGTCCTCACATTCTGTAGTCACTTTAGATCAACTGCTTCTTTCTTGAGGTGTTTGGGCATGGTTCACTCATCCCTGCCAACATTGTTAAATAATGCCACCACTCCTATTCATATGTTGAGTGATTCACCAATTTTTGAGCCCATCTACATGAAGTCTCTCAAATACTAACATCTGTGTATATTGTGCATGTGCCAAAGGCATAGGACTTTATGTCCTGGTATCAACATGTATCTTACTTACTGCCATTTGTGGGTTGAAATTGCATTGCAGCAGCACAAGTAAAGGATGTAGCAAGTAGAAGTGGCCCAGATGAGTCGATATGATACTGAAACCATTTTAGTAGCATTTATGGAGCAGGAAAAGATTCATAGTTACTTCCAACAGGTTGAAGCAATTGCCCATACAGCTGGCCGAATCTTGGAACACATTTACACAATCTTCACACCTGACAGAGTTTTTAGCAGATGTCACGGCCCTAGCTGAACATGTATTTCACATGATCTGACAGTGTGCAATTACTTTGTGTGGGGAAGGTTCAAGTCTAAGGTGTATCACAACCCTAATATTCTTCAAGAATTGGAAGTGAAAATTTTTTATGAGATGGCAGCAATTCTAGAAGTGCAGCTTCAACCCACCTTCAGTAATGTGTTGATCAGGGCCAAGAGAACCATGAGATGAATGGTGGTCACTTCTGACATCTGCTATAGTCAGGTTAGTACTGTATTTCCTTTTCAATGCTGTGTACCTCTGTACTCTGGAACTCTTTTTTCCAGGCCACTATTATTTGCCCTACCTTGTATAACCATCTTCCACCAGAGTTGACAATTTAGTGTTTTTCAGACATAGCTGTGTTAATATCAGTTTATGAACAATTTGCGTAATTCCTTCATGGTGCATGGCTTTTATTTTCTTAGAGTGTACTAACTATACCTGTTAGAATACACAATTTGTTATTAGCAATATTCTACCTACATAATCCATTATTCTTCTGTGCATTATTCCAAGACAAGGTCCAAACATACTCCAACAACTTATGGTACATTTCACTTTACTTTCAAGTAGGCTATACCTTATTTGACTTAACTCATCACTCAACAAAAGTTACTTTTCTTTCATAAATAGCTTTCTGTAGTGATAATATAATTAAAGCTGATGGCAATTGGAATTCCTCATTAACTCCCCAACAAGTCACAGTTTCACCAAAGCAATTTTACACATCAGTAATATGGCAATATTTTTTAAAATAACACATCAGTCTTGAACTCACTTCAAAGGGCAGCACCATAACTCAGTGCCAACATCACTGACTGCCATGCAAGAGGCCTGATGATATGATATTTGACGTCAGAAATACAACCCAGGATTTCTGACTTTCCAAATTTGTTGTCTGTCTATTCAATTCAGGGATATACACCTCAGTAAATTAGCTTACTAGCCTATTTTCATTCACTGCTTTCATATAGGATCATATTTTGGGGCAATTCAACATTAAGTAAAAAGTATTCATTGCGCAAAAGCATGTAATCAGAATAATTGCTGGAGCCTATACTAGGAGAAAGGGTGATATTCACTATTCAAGATTAAATCTAACTTTGGCACAGAAAGGCATGAATTATGTTGCCACAAAAGTCTTCGGTCACTTACCAAGTAGCATAGCCAACTAGTATTTAAAAATAAATTAAAGGAATTTCTGAATGGCAACTCCTTCTACACTTTAGATGAATTTTTAGATAAAACTTAGTAATTCGCTAAAAAAATACGTAAAAAATAAAATAAGTAAGTCTTAAAATATTGAGTGTCATGTTAGACAACATTTACTAAACTGACACATTTCACATCATTATGGAATATTGTATATATGATCCACAGAACAAGTATTAATCTAATCTATATATACATATAAAATTCACCAATATAATAAATTATTATCTTATGTGTAGCTGATGCATTTGGCAAATAGCACTAACTGTGCTACTTGCTTTACAGTTCTCTGCTCTTAAGGAGAGGTGAATTGATTTTTAATACAAACAGTCATCATAAGATATGCAGATTTCCATATTTTAATTATTTTTATATTCAGTTTTAGCCTTTTTGCATTCATTTGGAACTTTGTACACCACCTTTCAGTGTACAGTCCTATCTGTTGCGCAAAAGAGTTTTGTAATCAAAACTGAATCATTAAAACTCGAAAAAGTGATTATACATAATTACAAAGTTCATTACATCACAATTACTTTAAAATTTCAATAAAATCTTAATATGAAATATCCTCTTCTCTTCACATGTATTAGTACATCCTTAGCATTGAAAGTTTTGATTTTCCTTGATCTTCCTGTATATTGTGTCCAAAGGTCAGACTGGGTTGGGAGTGACTCGCGAATTACTGACTGACTGAGGGTGTTGGCAGAATTGTGACCAACGTTGGACCTGACTACTGACAGGGCGACTAGAGAACGCCCTACCGACTGAAGGAGTCGATGGAGAGTCACTGTTAATAGTCAACACTTAACGAGACAACAAGAGGCGACAAACAATGACAACAACTAAATGGAACTGACAGACTAAAGCGTAAACAAATCAAGACTGTGACACAGCCAAATAAGATGCCAGAAAACAACATAGTACAATGAAAGTATATGGAGCGCAGTTGATACACAACTGAAGAGCGTGCTGTGGCTCCGGGCCCTAAATAGTGTGGCTGCCTGTGCAGATGGCCTGCGCGATGGGTGCGTCACTGTATGCAGCACTGTAGTGGCAATGACAGTGCTCGTGGGTTGTGCGCGCCACCTAACGGCCATTGTTGAATTCCATGTGGTCTGGCGGGCTCTCGAACTCATCGGGCTGGGATACCAGACTAAAAATCATCTGCTCACTGGGTAATAAAATCTTGCTGTCTACTTTTGTATGTCCTTTTCTGCCATGAATGAGATATTACTTGCTATATTTTTAGAAAATTGATTATTTTGCTTGGAAGTGGCTGCTGGACCTGAAAGCAATACATCTGATTTTCTTTTAACATTCTAACAGATTGCATAACTCAGCTATTGTGAATAAAATTATGAGCAGTTGTTTGCAGGGTGTTCTCATCAGCAATCAAAATTTGATCATTAGCAAACAGTAATGCCATAGAATAATTCTTATTGTTGAAATCATTAAGTATAAGAATTTAATGTACTTATCTATTTCCTCAAAATGTCGTCTGCATATATATTAAAAGAATCAGAAACAAACTCCACCTCTTTCTCTCAAATTTGTCCTCAGCTTCAGTTTTCATTATCTGCTGTGATGATTTCTATTACTTGGTAAATGTTTTCTAATCCTTTGTCACATACAGAAGCATTTTATTTATTTATTCCTTTTTTCGTTATCTCTCATAGCTTTCTCTAATTAGTTTTTCAGAAACTTTCTTCACATTTTCTATGAATAATACATGTATCTCCCTATTGAATTCTCTGTGTTTATCAGTGATTTGTTTAGTAATGAACATATTGTCCGTGCATGGTCTTCCCTTTCTAAAGATCTTCTGGTCTTATATCAGAATATTTTCAGTAATTACTGGTCTAATAAACAGGACATATCATGGGTTATTTGATAAAATTAAAAATGATTTGACCACAACACAGGCAATTTGCCTATGTCTTATGAGTGGATGTTTATAAATACCACTTCTATTCGTTTATTGCACATTTTAGAGATGACAATGATACCGTGTGGCAGTTTTGGCCATCAGACCTCATCTGGTATCGTGTTCATCCTGCCTGATGCAAGCCTTTATGTGATGCCACTTGGGTGACTTGCGTGTCGATGATAATGAAATGATAATGAGGACAACGCAACACCCACTTCCTGAGTGGTGAAAATCCTCGACCTAACTGGGAAGTGAACACAGGCCCTGTGCATGACAACCCACCATGCTATCCGCTAGACAATAGAGGTGGACAGTTCAGAGATCAAAAGAATCAACTAAAGTCTTGGCCGCGGTGGAGTACCCGAGCGGTCTAAAGCGTCTCGCTGCGGAGCGCGCGGTTGCTTGCCGTGGAGGTTCGAGTCCTCCCTGGGGCATGGGTGTGTGTGTGTTTGTCTTTAGGTTAGTTTACCTAGGTTTAAGTAGTTTGTAAGCTACGGACTGATGACCACGCAGTTTGGTCCGATATATTTACAAATATTTGAACTAAAGTCTTGTCTTTTAGAGTGTTTACAAATGATGACAGGCAAACTGCAGAAAATGTGTCTAACTCGATAAAATATGTTATTGTCAAGTATATCAGTTTTAAAATCATTGCCTTAATAACAGGATATGCAGAAAATTAGAATTTAGTGGCCATGAGCCTGAAAATTCTACACATCACATGATTACCCCATTCTTTAAACATCACTTTTCAATGCACAATCTAGCAACCCATTTAGAAATCTTTTACAAGGTCAAAAGATAACTTACAGTTTTCAGCAAGAATTCATTTGCCACTGCTGAAATGCAAGAAAATTTGAAAAATCATTGACTGAATCTGAAATATGGTATCCCTACCACATGGAAATCAAACTTATTAAAACTTAAAAATATAGTTTGATATAATGTAACAGGCTATACAGATGTTTCCTATGTATTATGTATCCAGGACACGTAAGTTTCCTATCAATGAACATTTTACAGAGTAGAACAAATATGCACTAAGAAAAGAAACCAATTTACACCAATTAACAGAGTTCAAGTTTTATTAATTTATTAATAAATCTCAGTACTGATTCATTTTTCCCTCTGGGTACACATATTGCCATACTGATTTTAAATGATGACTACAGATATACTTCATTAGTCGTATTATACTTCTTATTGTTGTTGCAGTCTTTAGTCCAAAGAGTGGTTGGATGTGGTTCTCTGTGCTACTCTATCATGTAAACCGCTTCAACTCTGAATATCAATGGCAACTGATATCCATTATCCACTTGAACCTGCTTGTGGTATTCATCTCACTGTCCATCTCTGTGATTTTTACCCCCACACACCTCATTCCAGTACCAAATTGATGGTTTCTTGATGTTTCAAAATATATTCTATTAATCCCATCTTTCCGTTAAGATATACCATAAATTTCTTTTCTTCCTAGTTCTTCTCACTAGGAGGTATACATTTGATATTCAACATTCTTCTATAGCAGGGTGAAATATTTGTATAGATTTTAAGTAAATTACTGTTTCATTCTACCAATACTCAGCTTTTCATAATTGAGATGTATGGGGGTTCTGCTTGCTGCAACATTATTCTCCTGGGGCGTCGTGGTAGAAATAAAAACTCGTAGGTACAATTTTTCACTTCTTCTTTAATTTGAATTAAACTTCTCTTCTCCCCCCCCCCCCAAAAAAAAAAAAAAAAAAAAAAAAAAAAAAAAAAAAAAAACTATGCATACAATAATTTTAGATGGCGCATGTATTTTTTAGACGAAATTTCCAGTCTTTCTGTTGACAACAAAGTGCAATGATAAATATCAATTAATTAGTTAACGAGTACATCATACATGTTCCTAACATATATTCAGCTATCAATTATCTTGGCAATTCTCAAAATAAGTTCGAAATCTCAAGTGAGTCAATATATACAAAGAAATACAATATTCAAATCTCGAGTACATCATTAATTACACAATTAGCTGGTCTACACAACTTGTTTATGAGCCTAACATATATACAATGCTATTTACTTTCATGTCTTTATGGTTTACAAAAGTTTGTACCCGTCGTCTGTCTATTTATTGAAGTAATGTACGATGGCAAAAGTATTGTTTATAGAATTATCTGGAAACGTCTTATACAAATCTCTTAATTAATGAAGTCTATCACTTGTTTTAATCGCAGTACCACTGAGACACTGTACTACACTGATTCCTAGGCTGGCTATTACGTTTTTAACTTCACACACAACATGTATCACAACTGAACCACACGATTCCGGATCCGATGCATACGGTATTGTAGGATGACATTGAGATGAGAGGACCAGGCAGACGGTATCGTACGATAACATTGAGATGAGGGGGCCGGCAGTATCATTACAAGGGCCAGCCAAATGCTGCTCACTGTACAGAGGTGCAGAAGTGCTGCACAGGTGTGCATATGTGAGACAGTGAGCAACAATGACGTCTGTTATTAGACAAGAGTACATAATGAATGGTGATGGCTCTACTTACTGGCTCCATTTCCTGGGCTCAACACATCCAGTCTTGTTTACCCCTGACAACCCTGTGGGTAAGAAACATGCACTACATGTGTGGAGACAGCTGGGATGTGCACATTGTGACCCAGAAGTTGCACATGTGAAGCAGCACCGAACATGTGCAGAATTTATGGCCGGCTCTGTTCTATAGCAACACATTTCAAAAGCATCTACACTCTTCTTATTTGAACTGCATATTGTCATTTCACTCCCACACAAGCCTACTCCCTATACAAATACTTGCAGAAAAGACTTCCTAAACACTTAATATTTGATTAAACAAATTTTTCTTCTTCAGAAATGTTTTTCTTCCCACAGACTGTCTACATTTTTTTTCTTTTTTCCACTACAACCACCCAAACTATAAAACTCATCTACTACTTTTGTTCTCTTGTTTGGTAATCTGATTTCTTCAGCATCACCTCATTTAATGCAAATACATCCCATTCCCTTGGTTTGCTCTTGTTATTGTTCATTTTATACCAATAATGCCTTTAGCAGTAAACTATAATGAGCTTAGGGTACTCATGATCAATTCTAACAAAGTACCTATGTACAAAATTGCACTGAATTTTTCATACTAACAGTAAGTGAAAGTTTTGGCATGGATTTAGCACTGATTCAATCATTCTTGTCATATTATACAGCACCTCAAACACGTATCTAGCTTCTGTGTAATTTCATGTTTTATGTATGGAATAGCAGAAAGCCTCTGACTGATCAAACACTCTTCTGTACACACTGCGTCTGTTGGAAAGTACGAAAAACATTGATACAAAGAAGAGCTTTGAGAAGTGTTGAACTCAAGTATGACTGATTTACGGTAGTCTCCTGTGGACCTTACTTAGGGCCCACTTTATGCTTCTGGTGTATGCCACTCAAATAGCTCACAAGTGGACAGCTACCCACCAAATGTTTATATGAACAAACACACAGCTCAGCTCAGACAGTATTGCATAGTACCATGGTTATATCTGCAGTTGGACATTCTACAAGTGATCATAGTTATCATTGACTGGCTTTAGACCCAGACCAGAGTCAAAGAGTGGCTATTGCAAGTTACCAATTAACTGGTGCCAAACACTGTTTCCACACAGCAGTTAAGTATTATAAAGTTCCTATTAATAAATTATTGTAAATTGTTGCTAATCTGTAGTGTGATAATTTTGGCATGTATTTTCTAAGCACCATTTCACCCTGTGATGAGACTGTATAGCAGCTGCTTGTAAGGAAGCCATCTCCATGTACTTTCAGTGGTAAGCAGTTCTCCCCCCAGACACAGTGGACAATGTAGCCGCTGGCACCCTCTCAGCCGGCCGCGGTGGCCAAGAGGTGTATGGCGTGCCAGTCATGGTCTGCACGGCCACTATGGTCAGGAGTTCGAATCCCCCCTCAGGCATGGATATTTGTGCCATCATTAGTATTAGCTAGTTCATAAGTAGTTTGTAAGTTTAGGGACTGATGACCCTGCAGTTAAGTCCCATAAGCTCTACAAACATTTGAGCATTTTTTGCACCCTCTCAACCAGACAAAAGGGCTTAATGTATAGCCTACTGCACTATAGTAATGTCCCTTGTCCATCAATCTCATTCACTTGTGGTCATAGTTAGCAGATCTGAGTAAAAAGATTCAGCCTATGTGCATCCAGATTGATATTTAAGGATCGTTTTGCCAATCATCACATTAATTTCACAAGTATATGTATGTGGTGTCTGTTCTTTCGAGCGTGTCTGAAAGAATGAATGTGCAAGTGAATGCGACTAATGGGCAAGGGCTACTATGACAGCTGTAAGTTCAGAATTTGTGTCTGGCTGAGAACATGCTAATGTATTTCTTACTGCTGCAATATCCTCTGTGGTTTAGTGAATAGAGCATCTGCCCAGTAAGCAGAAGACCTGGGTTCAGTCCCTGGTCTAGGAACAAATTTGGATCTACCTCACTGAATTTAATTCTGTTCTCAGAATAAGCGGAGTAGTTTCATAACCTGCTGAACTCAAACCACTGGAAGATAAACTGGAATTGGAGACAGACACAGAAGAGAGAGAATCATGGCCTCCAACCAGGAATGAGGTCACAGAGGCCATAAGTGAGATAAAGAATAACAAGGCCACTGGAGAATATGGTATAACAGCTGAGATGATAAAATGGTGAGGTGTCAAGGCAACAACAGCATGACAAACATTATCTCCCAGATTTGGAGAAAAAAGAAGTTACCACAAGGATGGAAGAATGCAATCTTCATGCCAGTACATAAGAATGGGGACAAGAAGGATGCTAACAACTACAGAGGTATATCAATATTAGAGTTTGGCTACTAGTTACCGTCACAACTTCTCCTCAAGAGATGAGAAGTACAGATAGAGAGCACAGTTGGAGCCTACCAAATGAGATTTAGAAAGGGAAGATATTTATTCTAAACTGGTTTTTATCCTGAAATAAGTGATAGAATACATGACCTTAAAGAACAAAAAGACAGTAGTAACCTTTGTGGACTTCATGAAGGTAGATGACTCTAGTGAAAGACATACTCTTGGAAGGATTCCGAAGAACAGAGAACTAGACAGCACTGCAAAAGAACTCATGAAGGAAATCCTGCGAGACACAAAGTTAGGGGTGAGATTCAGAGGAGTGTTATCAGAAGAGTTTGAGATAAAGACTGGTGTCAAACAGGGAGAATATATAACAGGAAGAAATAGAAGTAATGAAGGAATTACAGAAAGGGTAAGGAATATGAGGTTAGCCTTCTGTATGATGAGAAATATATACAATAAGAAGTATATATGTACAGCTGCAAAGATCATGCACTCTGAGGCAACAGTGAGGATTCCATTATTATATGCTGCTGAGACAGTAACACTAGGAAGAAATGGTGCAGAACAACTGGAGAAAGAAAAGAGAAAAATTATGAGAAAAATACTGGGCTGAAATAGAAATGGTGAAAGATGCATGCAAAGACCTAAGGAAGAACTGTAGCAAAACATGAGAACACTATCAGGAGAAATCAGACACAAAAGACAAAGATTTGTGGCACACATAATTAGAATGAATATGAACAGTATGACAAAATGAGTATGGAAAACAACAGGGAGTACTAGAGAAAAGACAGGAACTAAGTGGGTTATTGAGCTCTGGAAGGATTGTTTGGAACTGGAGATCAAGGTTGAAGAAAAGGAAAACTGGAAAAACAAGTATACACTGACCAATATACCAGAGATTGAGGACAGGGAAGGATACAGGAAAAGGATAGAAAACCACCACTCTGTGCTACCTCCACCTTCTTTCATAGAGGGCACGCTGCTTGTCTATTCTTGCGCACTCTGGTGGCAGGCACTGCAGTACATAGTCGGCGTGCTTGTTTTGACTTACATGGCATGGACTATGGTACAGCATATCTCCCTCTTCTGTGGGGAAAAACTAAACAGTTACACATGACACATCCATTTTGTCCTCCTGACCAAAATGCCGAACCGGAACCAAGGAGTATGGGCATGCAGACTGAGAGTGCCGTGCAACACAGCGAGCCCTGGCCGTGGATGACCAGTGAGATATGACTGGAGAAGGTGGCTTATAGTTCATGATGTTGTTGTCACTCTCACCCAGTGCCGTAAGTGGTTTAAATGCAAGCAGTGATGGCGGCAGAGGCAGCAGAGGCGGTGCCGGTGGCGATGGATGCGGAGCCGGTACCATGGGAGGGGCTGATACCAGCCATTCTATCAGTTGTTGTAGGTGTTGCTGGACCCTGCTCCCCAGACGCCATGGAGTGTTGGCTGGGAGGAAGCTGGGTTTGGTGCTCAGCTTCATCAGGTGACAGGCAAACCTGAGGGTGTGTCGGAACATCCTCCCACTCCCAACCAGCCACCCTAGGACACAGTTGATACACATCTCGAGATGTGAGGCTGTCCTCCATGCGGACCTCACAGAGACACGAGTCAGAACAGTGCGTGATGACCGCTGGGATTCATTTGGGGTGGTGGCTGAACCTGTGGGCCCACACCGCAGTGCCCGGATGGAAACAGGATGGCAGGCGCCGCGTGGAGGTGGCCCAGCAGGAGCTGCAGCAGTTGCAGCAGCATCCGATGCTGTTGACTGTGTAAGAGTTCTGCTGGGCTCTTATCACCCTTTGGAGTAAAATGGTAGGAAGCCAGGAATCTATCTTAACGACATGTCGGATGAAGATTGAACTACGTACAGATTGGGGGTGAAAAGGGGGCTCCAACACATGATGGATACCTCACCAGGCCCAGAATTCAGAGAATTCCTGAGAAGAAAACTGTGGGCCGTTATTGGTAACTAAAGCAAAAGACAGGCATTTGAGAGCAAAGATCTTAGATAATGCTGAGACCATTACTGCTGTTGACAGAAGTGCAATGTACCACATATGGAAACTTTGAAAATGCGTCAACCACCAATATCTAGAAGGAAGTCAAGAAAGGACCCGCAAAGTCTACTTGAACTCATTCCCAAGCCTGTTCCGGATCTGGCCATGGTGAAAGAGATGCGTGCTGTGGCGCTTTTTACTGGACAACACTAAGGCCACAGTTTTAATACATCACCTTTTGTAGATGTTCAGTGGTCTCGTCGAGCTCGTAGCTCGTCTGCCATTAACACATCACATAATTATATTAGGACATCGGGTTCTTATAGCATCTTATGGAATGAACCATAAATGTGACACGTTTCATTTTTTACGTATATTTATTTATCCATTCTTGATGAAGCACAGAAGTAATACAAAAGTAAGACTGGCTCACAACTCACTTCCATACTGACTCAATACTAAGTTATTACTCTGCAACAAATTTAATACTCCCTTTAGACTGACTGAAGTCCAAGTTATTACTACTCTCGTTTGTGCCAATTCGTGCATATTAATACTTAATGTATATTAACATGGAAGTTACAATATTTAAATATAAAACAATTTGTTGATGAAACATAAATAAATCTTGTTTTACGTAAAGAAACACAAAATTCTGACAAATATTATAATAATATTTCCACATCAAAATGAACAATACAAAAGATCGTAAGTAAATAACAATTAGCACAGTATTAATATATGTTTACATTATTGTTCAACATTAAGCTTATGACTTTCAATAATAAATTAATTTAGTTCACTAAAAGACCCAAGTAATAAAAATGATAATCAATGTGACCAGCTAGAAGCACCATAAGAGGCTTATATGACATAAATATGGAATATTAGGATATAATACCATGATCAAATATGGTATCGTATACTTCAATATTACAAACAAACGAGACCCTCCTGGCTAAATACATTACAACATGAAGCAGCCTGGTGAGACACACATTTCGAGCAGGCCGACACAAGTGTAACAGTATCCCCGTCCAGTCCTGGTCAGAACACATGGCAGCGGGCTAATGATTTTGTATGGGACATACCACAGTGGTCAGCGTGCAAAAGATAGAGAGCCTTGCATTGTAGAGGGGAAAGAATGACCACCCGAGGTGGTGCACCTGCTGTGGGCAGTAAGAGGACTCTGTCCCTGACCAAAAACTGATACCAAAGGGACAAGTAATTGTGAAGTGGGTCTGAAACATCGCCCAGAGGCCTCTCTGGCCTCCATGTTGTACTAAAGAGACCACCTGTCTTAACACAGGATCAGCTGTGACCGCGGCTGCAATACGTGATGTGATAAGAGAAAAACCGTCCACTACCTGTTGTTCCACCACATGCAGATGAAAACAGAGCAATTCGTCACTGTCAAAAACAGGACCAGGACCCACTGAAAGACGAGACAGCATGTCAGCATTAGCATGTTGGGCCATGGGGCGAAAGTGAATATCATAGTTGACCCACAATAAAACCAGGGCCCATCACTGAAGGCAGTGTGCTGCTTTATCCGGCAGGGAAGTGGAAGGGTTGAACAGGGAATGTGAATATTTGAGTTGTGCTGAGTTCAATGTTTTTGACACATAAGCAATGGGCCTCTACGTATTGTCTTCATACCTATGGGCCAAGACTGCTCCCACCCGACGTTGGGAAGTATCTGTGGCCAAAACTAATTGTTGCCCGGGTTGGAAGGGGACCAAACAGGGGGCAGACTGTAACTTTTGTTTCAAAAGAGAAAACGCATTTTCACACGCCTGCGACCACTGGAAATGCATGCCCTTGTGAAAAAGGGTATGAAATGGTTGCGCAATGGATGCCGCATCAGGAAGAAATTTGTGGTAATATGCAATCTTGCCGAGGAAAACCTGTAACTCCTGCACCGACGTAGCTCGAGGTAAGGCTGAAATGGCCGTGACGTGCTGGCATACAGGGGTGACACCCTTGTAAGAAACTTCAAAACCTAGATAGACAATATCAGGTTGGAAGAAGCTGCACTTGTCTAGATTGCATTTGAGTCCAGCAGCCTGGAGCGCCAAAAAAATGGACCGTAGATTCCGCAAGTGGTCTTCAGCAGACGTGCCTGACAGCACGATATCATCTAGATAGTTTATACAGCCGAGAATCGGCGCTGTGAGCTGTTCCAGGAACCGTTGGAATATGGCTGGGGCGCTGGCGACCCCAAACGGTAGGCGTAAATACTGGTATAGGCCAAATGGTGTATTAATCACCAACAGAAACTGTGACTCCTCATCCAAGGGAAGCTGAAGATAGGCCTCTGCCAAGTCCACCTTAAAAAAAAAAAGTCCTCCTGACAACTTGGTGAGCAATTCCTCCTGGTGAGGCTATGGATAAGTGTCAATGACTGACTGTGCATCGATTGTGGTCTTAAAATCGCCACAGAGCCACAACTTGCCAGTTAGCTTTATTACGATGACCAACGGAGAAGACAATTCACTCGAGGAAATAGGACAAATGACCCCCAGGGATGTGAAGCAATCTAATTCTGCTTTGACGGAATCGTGGAAGGCCACAGGAATCTGGCACGCCCGAGGAAAAAAAAAAAAAAAAAAAAAAAAAAAAAAAAACAAAAAAAAAAAAAAAAAAAAAAAAACGTGAGCCTCAAAATGTTGCCACAGATGCTTTTCGTAAGACTCCCACTCTTCTGCGGCCTCGTCACATGCAGGAAAAGGCAGTGGGTATGAGACAGGGGTAGACGCGACCAGCACTGTGGGATGCGCATTTGGACAGCACCGAAGCCGAAGACTGAAATACCTCGGTAAGATTCTCCAAAGCTGTTGCAAAGACCTGAGTCTGGTTTTGCAATGCCTGAGTCTGGTTTTGCAAAGCTGCACCAAGAGCCGTCTGTTGACCAATGAGGCGGCGTATGACTTCGTTGAATGTAGTTCTGTCATTTCAAAGGCCTCTTTTAAACCTAGGCGAAAACAGAATGCGTGGACTTGAACACTCTCATCGCCAATGAGTGTTGTAACCTCCGAACTTCATCACACAAAGACTAACATAAATGGCCTGTGTTAGCCGTTAAATATAGAACAGAATATAATAACATAACTGTTTGGCATGTACTATGCAACTGCCTGCATGACTCCGCGCTACCTCTGCCTTCATTCATAGAGGGCATGTTGCTTGTCTATTCTCACTTGCCTCTGGTGGTGGGCACTGAAGTACATAGTGGGTGCGCTCGATTCGACTTATATGGTGTGCACTATGCTACAGCAACAAGGATACTGAGGATTTCTGAAGAAGAGCAGGAGAAAAGAAAAGAAACAGTGAAGACGTTCTGGGAGGAGAAGATAAAGATGCAACCCATGAAGGGCTACGCATGGTCCTACAGAGGCCGTAACACCAGAAGAAGAAGAAGAAGAAGAAGATATACTTCAATTAATATTCTATGTTAACAAATGTTTTCTTCAGAAACTCTCTTCTTCCTGTGGGCATTCTGCGTTTTATATCTTCTCTGTTCTTCACATAAAAATTTATTTACTTCCCAAATAAAAGCATTTATTCAGTTTTAATCTGCATTTAATAATCATTTAAAACATGGTTCTGAAATCAGACTTACCATTGTAAAATCTGAAACCCATAAGTGTCTCTTGGTCTCTTCCTCATATACAACCAAGTTTGTGATGATTAAATAGTGCACAGTGCAAAATGCTATCAAATGACTCCCTCTTTTATTTCTTTTCCCCAGTCCATATTCACACTATTTTTCCTTCTCGTTCTTGTTTTACTGTAGAAATCCAGCCTCTCGTCACAATAAAAAGTCTGAATAATTTCTTTTTTCTCTTCATGCATTTTTTTTTTCAATCTCTTCATCATTGGGAGAGTTGATTTGCATATGAACTTGTACTACTGAGGTGGGTGTTGGCTTAGTGGCTATGTTGGTTGTCATTATGGGATTGCTATGTTGTTATTGCTAAGACCTTGGAGAAGTTCAGCTTAGATTTAGGAGAAATGTAGGAGGCAATAGTCATATTACAACTTATCTTAGGAGACAGGTTAAGGAAAAACAAACTTATGTTCTTAACATTTGTAGATATGGAGAAAGCTTTTCACACTGTTGACTAGAATGTGCTATTCCAAATTCTGAAGGTAGCAGTAGTAAAATATAGGGAACAAAGATATATCTTCAAATTGTACAAAAACCAGACAGCACTTATTAGAGTCAAAGGGCATGCAAAAAGGACACAGTGGTTAGAAAGGGTGTAAGACAGAGTTTTTAGTCTTTCCCCAATGTTGTTCAAACTGTACATTGAGCAAACTGTGAAGGAATACAAGGAAAAATTTGGAGAGGGAATTAAAGTTCAAAGAAAAGAAATGAAAAGTTTCAGTTTGCTGATGATGTAATTCTTTCAGAGACAGCAAAGGACATGGAAGAGCGATTGAAGAGAATGGACAGTGTCTTGAAAGGAGGGTACAAGATGAACATTAACAAGAGTAAAACAAGGGTAATGGAATGTAGTGTCAGAAAATCAGATGATATTGAAGCAATTGGATTAGGTATTGAGGCAATAAAAGTAGTAGATGAATTTTTTATTTATTTTGATAGCAAAATAACTTCTGATGGTGCAAGTGAAGAAGATACAAAATGCAGAATGGGTATGGGAAGAAAAGCATTTCTAAAGAAGCAAAATTTATTGACATCCAATATTAATTTGAATGTTAGAAAATCCTTTCTGAAAGCATTTGTCTGGAGTGTAGAATTGGATTGGAGTGAAACGTGCATGATAAGGAGTTCAGAGATGATAGAAGCATTTGAAATGTGGTGCTAAGGATGAATGATGAAGATTAGACGGACAAATCACATAACTAATCAGTAGGTGCTTAACAGAATTGGGGAGAAAAGGAGTCTGTGGCATATCATGACTAATAGAAGGGGTAAGTTTGTGGAAAACATTCTGAGACATCAAGGGATCAGTAACTTAGAGTTAGAAGGAAATGTGAGAGGTGAAAATCATAGAGGGAGACCAAGAGATGAATACAGTAAGCAGGTTCAAAAGTACGTAGGTCGCTGTTCCTATTCGCAGATGAATAGGCTTGCACAGGACAGGATAGCATGGTGAGCTGCATCAAACCAGTCTGTAGGCTGAAGACGACAACAACAACATGTTAATTGTAACTTACCCTACTCCTATTTTCTTAATCATTATGAGACTTACTCCTGCATTATTTCCAACTGCTTTTGTATGTATAGCCCTGTACTCACCTGACCAGAAGTCCTGTTCATCCTGCCTCTGAACTTCACTAATCCTCGCTGTATCTAACCTTAACCTATGCATTTCCCTTTTCAAATTTTATTACATACTCAATTAAAGGATAGATCATCCCATGCTCAATTCCAGTTTTTTTTTCCTGATGACATCCTCCTGACTAGTCTCTATCCAGATATCTGATGGGGAACTATTTTACCTCTGGAACATTTTACCCAAGAGGATGATATCAAGTATCATTAGTACATCAGAGCTGCATGTCCTCAGAATTGTAGTTTCGCCTTTCTTTCAGCTGTTTGCACTAACTGTATGGCAACACCACATTAACTGATGTTAGAAAGCCAGATCAGTCAATTATCTATACTATTGCCCCTGTAACTATTGAAAAGCCTACTATTCCTCTTCAGGAACTACATTTTGTCTGACCTTTTCACAGGTACCCCTCCAGCTCCTACAGTACAGCTATCTGTATCATTGGAGCATGCCAGCCACCCCACCTTGGCAATGTCATGGGGGTGGGGTGGGGGTGTTATAATTCTTTAATATGATTGTTTCCAATAAAAGATTAACAAAAATTGGCCTTCAGTTTTAAAATTTTCCAATCAATAAGAAAATATATGAGATTTTCCTGTAATATTTTGAATTTTTCAGCAGACAAATTTTAAAACTTTAAATCTGAAATCTTCTCGGGAAGTAATGTAAGATAACTGGCTCATGCTTGTATGTTCTTTTGAAATAGATACACAATGAGATTAAAATGCAAGTACAATAATCTAAATTACAAAGGCAATGTGTCTTAACTTTACTTATTTTTGTGAGGCCGTCAAAATTCTGAAAATGGGAAAAGTCGCAGGACTAGGTGGCATATTCCCTGAATTTATAAGACATATAGGAGGACATGACTCCATCTGGGGTCAGTTGCCTTGCAATAGCCACTGCCAGTTCCAAGCCCGGATGAAGGAGGAGGGTTGGTATTGGGCTAACAACTCAATCCTGTACAGAGCTCTTAGTTACGAAACACATACTTGCCTCGGATATGGATGGGTACATGGAATATGGAAACTGCAAAGGAAAAAGGGTTTAAAATTTAGAAATTTTAATTTTGAATCTTGGAATGTTTAGAGCCTATATAGACTAGGAACCACTAGGACTGTGGTCTCAGAAATTAACTGTTGTAAATTGTAGCTGGTGGCACTACAAGAGACAAGATGGTTGGGTTAGGGCACTCACAAAGAGGATGGATACATACTATTTTATGGCAGATGTGTGGGTAAACATGAATTCAGCACTGGTTTTGTAATACAAGACAAAGCAGCAAATTTGATTAAAGAATTCAAAGCTCTTAACAGGAGAATATCCTACATAGTACTTGCAAATCAAATGCCAGGTATCACAATCATTTGTGTTCATGTCCCTATTGAGGATAAAACTGATGAGGAAAAAGAAGAGTTTATGACCAACTGGAACACACGATTGATAGCACACCAACTACAAATATCAAGATAGTACTGGGAGATTCAGAAAAAGAAGACTTCTGTAGACCAACTATCAGAAGGCACAGTTTGCATGATGAGAACAATGAGAATGGTGAGAGGATGATCAACCTAACCATCTCAAAGAATTTGAGAGTAAGTTCAACTTACTTCGAACACAAGAGAATGCATAAGGGAACATGATGCTCACCAGATGGAAGAACTAGCAACCAGATAGATCACAACTTGGTGAACAAGCACTATAGCCATAGAGTCAAGGACATCAGGACATATAGAGGAGCCGACTGCACATCAGACCACTTCCTCATTGTGTGTAATCTTAAACTGATGTTCACCAAAATGCATAAGAAGAAGGGAACACTAGAACCTGCCTTGAATGTTGAGAAACTACGTGAAAATGCCATTAAAGAACAATATGCTATGGAAATCAAAAACCTTTTAAGGTTCTAGAGACCCTGGAAGCAAGAGAGAATGTGGGGGAAAAGTGGAAAGCAATAAAGTCCATCGTACTGTATCAGAAGATACATTGGAAAGAAAGAAGATAATGAAGAAGAGGAAATGGTTTAATGAGACATGCCAGAAGGCTACAAAAAAGAGAAGGAAGAGAGGGAAACTTGGATGGCTGATAGGGAAAATTAGCAGAAAAGAGATTTCATCAACATCAGAAGGGAGAGGAAGTGAATCCTAAGAGCAGAGAAGAGAATATATCTAACCAGTTTGCTAGAACAAGTGGATGCAGATAGCCAAAATAAAAATTCCAGGCATTTCTTCCAATGCATAAAAAATTTGAAACGTGGATTACTTTTTTCATTAAAGATAAAATTTGCAATTTGATAAATGACACGGAAAGAATCCTAGAAGGATTGAAAGAATACTTTTCAGAACTGTTGAATCACCCAAACCCTAATGAGTTGTTGCCTGCAGACACTATGAGAAAGAAAAGATGACGAATAATGGGTAGTGAGTGAAGAAGACATGAAGATCACAATCAAAGGACTCAGAACAACAAGGCCACATGGGAGGACAGAATAACATCAGAACTAACCAAGAAGAAAGGTGAGACCTTGCACACAGGTATATAAACTGATTCAGTTGATATGGGAGAAGGAGACGCTGCCAGAGGAATGGAATTTGGCTATGATTTGCCCAATATACAAGAAAGGGAGCAAATGGAATGTGGCAACTATAGAGGTATCAGCGTGTTGAATGTAACATATAAGGTATTGTCTAATTTCATCCTCAGAAAATTGCAACCATTCATAGAGAACAATGTACAGGAATACCAAGCTGGCTTTCAACCACACCAATCAACAAAAGACCACATTTTCACTGTAAGACAACTGTTTGAAAAACACTGGGAATATGACAAACATATCTACAGTCTGTTCATGGATTTTCAATGTGACTATGACAGCATCCACAGGAATAGCCTGTACAGTGCAATGCGTGGCCTCAAAATACCTGAGAAGATAGTGAGAATGGTGCAAACCTATATGGAAGGGTCAAAGGCAGCAGTATGTTTTCGAGGAGTCACATTTGAGATTGAAACAGGTTTCAGACTAGGAGATGCACTGTCGTGTTTTGTTCAATGTCATCTTAGAGAATTAATAATAATATAGTAAGGACAGTTTACAACTCACTGCAAAGACGATTCAAAGTGTGGCAGCTGGAAGTGATGGTTGTATGACTGTGTTGTGTGCCTGTGTGATTGCGAGTGTTTTGTTTTCTAAAGAAGGCCATGGCCGATAGCTGAAAGTGTTGTATGTGTGTGTATTTTGTACGTGACTGTCACAGCTCGTCACCAAGACTTTGCAGTGAGTTGTAGATTGTCCTTACCATATTATTATCATCTTAGACAATATAATAAGAGCATGTAGGCAACAGGAGTGGACTGGAGTATAGTTGGACAGTAACTTTAATTGTCTCGCATATGCAGATGACATAGTTCTAAGTGAATCAGAGCACGAGTTGAAAAGAATGAACCAACAATTGGACAGCTTTGTGCTGAAGGTTGGGCTCAAAGTAAATCAAGATAAAACAGAGTTCATGCAATTAGGAAGAAGACAAAAGCAAGAATAATTTCTGGAGACAAATGGCATGAGATTCAAAAGATTACACCAATTCAAATACTTGGGATCTTGGTTTACCACAGATAACAAATTAGAAATGGACCTCAAGGAAAGAATAGCAGTGGGAATGAAATGAATGTGTTCCCTCAAAGGGACGCTCGGCTCTAAATCAGTTTCAGTGAACACTAAGATGAAAATCTATAACACTGTGATAGCCCAGCAGTAATGTACAGCTCAGAAACACGGAGCATGACTAAACGAGTCAAGGAAAAACTATTACTATTTGAAAGGAAAGTAATGAGGAAGATATGGGAACCAATTTTAGATAACGGAGAATGGAGGAGGTGGACAAATCAGGAAATCTACCTTCTGATGTGACAGCCAAATCTCATACTGAAGATAAAAAGCAAGAGAATACAGTGGTTGGGCCATGAAGCTCATATGCCAGAAGGAAGACAGGCGAAGGTGGTACTAGAAGGGAAACCAAACACCCCATTGGACGACCAAGCCAGCACTGGATGGATGACCTGGTGAAGGACCTGGCAGCCCTGGGGACTGAAGACACCTGGAGGAACCGAGCACAAAACAGATGGAATTGAGGCAGTTTGTGGAAGCAGCATGTGGTCCGCAGAGTCTGTGATCGCTGGATTGTTGTTGTTGTCATAGGACATCATGGAACAACTTGATATACTCAAAACTGGAAGGGTACCTGAATTGTTCAAGATCACACACACATTAGCAATCCACAAACCCAGAAAGTCAACAGATGACCCCTCAAGTTATAGGCCAATTGTACTACTGAGCATGTGCTTCAAACTACTGGAACATCTCATCCATCACAGAATGAAAGAAATAATAAACAATGTAACCCCAACATACCAGGCTGCTTTCAGAAACAACTGTAGCTGCTGTAACATCCTACATTGAGGGTAGATTCAAAAAGAAACTAAAGACATCTGTGGCCTTCGCCGATCTGTCAGCAGCATATTGTCACGTTGAAATGGGAGCAGACTTGACTTTGAAGGCAACTGAACACAGCACTTATACTGAAAACAGATTTATTACGAATTTAACATACATGCAGCACTGACTGCCTCTCAGGCAGAGTGCTCTGCAATTTATACATAGACAGAATTTACCAGAAATTAGAAGAACAGTTAACATAAGAAAAAAGTAGAATTTACAAGTGAACACAAGAAAGATGTAGAACATTCTGGAATTGTTAATTACAAAGAAATAAATTTTTTGCCAGTGGGCAGGATTGAACTGGCGACCTTCAACACCGCAGTCCATGACGCTATCCCCTGAGCCACGCCGATAGTCGGTGTTATGGTCTCTTGCGGCAATATGATACGGTGTGGCTAGATAGACTCCTGCTGAAGTTAAAAAAGCATATCCCAAGTAAAAAACTGGCAACACTTCTGGAGAACATGCTAATCAACTGTTACTTCAATGTTAGTGTTGGACAAAAACAAAGCAAGTCATTCACAGTTGAAAATGGGCTCCCCCCCAAGGATCGGTTCTAGCAACCTTGCTTTTCAATCTGTACACAAGTGATATGTCAAACACTGCCAGTGAAAGGTTTTGCTATGCCAATGACCTTGCCATAGCCATACAAACCAGCACACTTGAGGAAGCAGAAACTATATTATCTAGAAACTCAGAAACTCTTAACAAATATTGTAAAGCATGGAGACTTCAGGCAAATGCAGCAAAGACAGAAGTTTGTGCATTCTATCTGAAGAACAGAACTGCAAAACAACAAATCAATGTTAACGTATGCCAACAAAGAGTGAGGCACAGTTACCATATACCTGGGTATCACACTGGACCGGTCTTTAACATATAAATGTCACTTGGAAAACCCAACCCAAAAGTTAAAGATCTAAAATAACATCATTAGGAAACTGGCTGGTGCAACCTGAGGTGCTGATGCATTGACACAACGCCCTACAGCACTGACACTACTATATCCTGTAGTCAAATAATATGCTCCAGTATGGCAACATAGCACCCATACGAGGAAATTAGATGTACAGCTGAATGAGTCAATGAGGGGTCTTACAGGTACACTAAAATCCATCCTGATCCCTTGGCTGTACTCAGCAACATCCCACCACCTGAACTACAACACCAGGAAGCAACGAATCAAGAATGGAGACAACCTCACCATCCCAACTGCCCACAAGATATTCCAATTCACAAGACCTTAAATGATCCTCCTCCAGATTGCCTAAAGTCTCCCAATCCATTGTGGCATAAAGGATAAAGGAGAGAATAACTTTGACATTAAAGAATAGTGGAGCAAGAGGTGGAAAGTAAATGCAACAGCACAGCATGGTGTCCAAGACCCAACTGTCAGCCTACCAGGGTTCCATTTGCAAAGAAGTGTGTGGACAGAAGTAAGCAGAATAATAACTGGTCACACCAGGTGCAATGCTATGATGCACAAGTGGGGACTCCAAGCTTCTCCAGTCTGTGATTGTGGTGCCCAAGAACAAACGGTTCAACATATCATCAGAGACTGACCTCTGAGGAAATATCCTGGACCATTCAATGACTTTGTAAATGCTACCACTTCTGCAAATAGTTGGACTCAGTTACTCAATATTAAATTATGATTATGTTTATTTATGTATTTAATTAATAATATTGTAAGGACAGTTTACAACTCAGCGCAAAGATGTGGTGACGTGCTGCGACAGGCATATACAAAAGATACAAAAGACACACACATACAACACTTTCAGCTATCGGCCATGGCCTTCTTCAGAAAATAGAACACTCAAACAATCACACAGGCACACAACACAGTCATACAACCATCATCTCTAGCTGCCATTCTTCCCCATCTCTTGGTAAATTTTTGCAACCGTTGGGCTGATTCCATCATATCCATGTAGATTTGGTTGGTCCCCTCCCACAGTCTGAAGGGGTTCGCTATCAGCTCACAGCTATTGACAGGACTACTCGCTGGGCAGAAGCTTTCCCCATACGAACATTGCTTCAGACACTGTTTCATGCGCCTTTATGGAAGCTTGGATCTCCCTATTTGGCTCCCCTGTGTTTCTCACAATCGCCCATGGTCAGCAATTTGAATTGGCCACATTTTCTGAATTATGCACCCTTTGCGGTATCACAAAAATATACACTACTGCTAGTCGAGTGCTGGCATCTCACCTTAAAAACCACTCTTCGAGTTGTGGCCCCTTGTGGACTGAGGCATTCCTTGGGTGCTTCTCGGCCTACGCTCAGCTTATAAAGAAGATCTTAAGGAATTGGTGGTGGAGTTTGCTTACGGACAACCTCTTGTGCTCCCTGCGAGCTAGTTTCTCCCTCCCCACCGACCATGCCCTCTGAGCTCCCTTCTCTGGTAGATCGGGTAAGCACACATTGCAAAAACATTTGGCTGCCTCCTCCAGCAGTGCACACCCATCCGCGCGTGTACGCGCACTGTGAGCTAGACAAGTGTGAGCGTTTTTTTCTCTGTGACGACACCATTAAGACCCCTCTCATGCCTCTTATACCGGCTCTTACTTCGTCGTCAGCCACTCCAAAAACACCATGGACATTCGGGTGAATGACTCTGTCATTAACGTTTCTCTCAAGCGTGTCAAGCCAGCCTTCAGAGACTTCCTCTGACATGGTTTCCTCTCAAGCCCCTCCTCTGTTGAGTGATCAGTCCCCTTCTTGTGCCACACAATCGGGCACAGACTGTTCTCAGTATACTCACCATTCGAGTACTGCTCTGGCCACTCCGGCTTCAATTAGCCAGTCACCTCCCCATGCCACATATTTAGGCACCGAGTCCTTTTGGCGTGCTCAACCTTCGAGCATTGCTTCTTCGTCCCTCAGCTCGAATTCGAGTGGTCAATCATTTAGAGGTTTTTCCCCTTGCAACCCCCAAAGTCGAGCTGATCACTTTCTAGAGTCTGCTGTAGGCATCCCTTCATCCTGCAACAGTAACTCCTCCCACACTTTGAGCCCTCGTGGCTCCCAGCACCAGGAAACGCCCTCTCAGCCGTCAGATGATCACCTAGGGCCGTCGCCTGCACCACCCACTTTGTCGGCCACCCCCTCTTTGCCTGGCTCTCAGCCCTGTCATGGGTTTCCCACCCCCCTTCGCCAACACACACATTCACCTGCAGTGCCCACCATCGAGCTATATACTTTTGTCCACCCTGATGACATCCATAAGCTCTCGGTGTTAATCAACGGCTCAACTGGTTTTGTGTGAATTGCGTGCGACAATGAGCAGGGAGGTAGTGCTTCTTTGCATTTTGTGCAAAGGTTTCGCCTGTCAAAAGTGCTGTGAGTGGTAATTTCCATGCCTTTGTGCGTCCAAATGACAAAGTGTTCCCGCACGTTCCCACTGACGGCCTGCAGTCTGCCACCGGTCGGCATCTTCATCAGCCGGCACACCTCGCCTACTTCGTCATTGACGTACTGGGGTTCACCCCCTGGTCACCATTGTGTCGGCCTGTGCCTGACGCCGCCGAAGAACTTAGTGTGGTGTTTTTGAAAAATTTCCACCCCCCGTCCTCCTCTGGGGCGTACTCCATACTGTGAGGGGGGGGGGGGACTATGTGGCTTCGATTCCGTAATCGATAGCCTCGTTTTGTTATCTTTGGTGGATTTTATTTGGGACTGACCGGCAGTCGGTCTGTTGTATCTGAAGTGTTAACATCATCTGTACCAATATAGAGCAATAAATGTATTAAGAGTGGATGCCGAATTCATAACTGAACTGCACCCTTTTCCTCACGCTAAACCATAATCATAAAGCTAACATAAATGTAAATTGTAGAGAATGTCTATTAATTTACAAAAACTATAGCATTATTACTGTATGACAATTGTAATTCATTACTATGTGAAACATGGATATTTGAATGTAATATTGCAGGCTATTTGTATATGCATGCTTCCCATGTTCGAGTCCCGGTTCCGGCACACAATTTTAATCTGCCAGGAAGTTTCATATCAGTGCACACTCCGCTGCAGAGTGAAAGTTTCATTCTGTAAACATTCCTTAGGCTGTGGCTAAGCCATGTCTCCACCATATCCTTTCTTCCAGGAGTGCTAGTCTTGCATGGTTCACAGGAGAGCTTCTGTAAAGTTTGGAAAGTAGGAGGCGAGGTACTGGCAGAAGTAAAGTTGTGAGGTGGCAACATGAGTCGTGTCGGGATAGCACAGTCGGTAGTGTGCTTGCCCGCGAAAGGCAAAGGTCCCAGGTTCGAGTCCTGGTTTCGGCTCACAATTTTAATCTGCCAGGAAGTATCAACATTGTTGGTGTGGTGCCGCACAAGTACAAAGTGTGCGCCACCTACTTTCGCCGCGCGCCGCCATGCACACACGGCGCAGCGTTCTCACAACAGCCACGAGCGCCCTCTGCGACAACTCCGCTTGTGGCCACCACTGAAGGACTTCGTCACTTCGGACTGAGATAGCAACCAGTTAGGACCTTCGTAATCAGATAGGCGCCAGTGAAGACTTTGCTATCGTACAGGCACTAGGCAGGCCTCTAACAACTATGTATCAACATTCTGCAATACTATGTAAAAGTTAAGTATTGTTACATTCTGTGCAATATATATCTCTTTCTAATTTACTCGAGTGTTTATAGTTCTGGCTGCTCCCCTCCGTACCAGCACCAGCGTGCTGTCTTTGTTCCTGTGTCGGTCTCGTTCCACTCGGCCACCGACACCTACGACGAGGCTGGGACACAAAAGCGGCGACGAAGTTGGGACACAAAAGTGGTGACGAGGATGGGATACAAAAGTTGGTAGTTGAAATATTGTGAAAATTGCAGAGAAACTTAAAAGATGTAAATGATATAATCATATGTGTAACCTTCACTGACTATTATCTTCATAAACAGATAAAAAATACATTGTAATATAATAATTTTTCATTGTAAATCAGAAATTTGATTTGGATCAGTAATGAATGCTATTTTTGGTACTGTTTTGAAACTTTTATATATCACTACTCTCTGTGGCCCATCAGTTCAGTCCAGTGCATTTTAGTTGTGATTTCAAAGAGCTATCAAATAGCTGAGTTCTGTATCTCTCGAACATTTGAGAACTTTGTCTATGATGTCAAGTTATTTGATGTGTTTACTCTGTTAATTAAAAGTTCACAGTCAAAGTAAACATTGGAATTTATTACTGAAGCACCAACCTTCAATGCACCTTCAAATCAGCCTGGAGTGGAGCAGATAAATCCCTGGACATTGAAAAATGACAAAGATGAGTATTCTTAGTAATATTTATATTTAACAAGCTGCTTTGGCAATTTTATCTGAAGGTCTGGTCAGCTGTTATAAGCTAAACACTGGTGTAGCGAATTATTCCTGAATTTTCTCAGCCATAGTAGTTTTGTTAAAAGACACATTCTTATTGACTGTCCTGAATGCCAATTTTGATTGGCTGCCTTCAACTCCCAGCATTCATTGCACCACTACCAACATCTACACATCAAGCAGTGATGGCTGACACTTTAACTGCATTTTAGTCAACTGTTGTTAAGTATATTGCTCTGTAATTTTGCAAATGTATTTGTTTAATGATCCTATAAACAGCAGTCACTTGTGCTACTTTATATTTGTTAGGAATTCTGTACTGGGAAAGAGATTCATGATAAATGCAAGTTAACTAAGGGGCTGATGCTGTATAGTATTATTTATAAAATGGAACTGTGATTCTATTTGGATCTTTCATACTTTCAGTCACTTCTCTACATCAGGGAACCTTTTACAATAGCCTCTGTACAGTAGTCCATGTGATAGTCATAAGATAGTATGTTTGCATGATGTATCAGTGTGAAAAATTTCTTAAATGTAAAATTTAGCACTCAGCTGCCTTCTATTGCCCACACCAGATTAATCAAGTAACTGGTTAGAAGGTGAGTTATGAAAGAAGAGTTAAATCATTCCCTCAGATCATTCTGATCCTATCTCTGAAAACAACAGGTTTCCCCATCTGTACCATATGAAGCTGACTGAAAGCAAAAGTTAGTAGCAATGCAATTCCAAATTCTAACTTGATTACAACTCAGTACACAGATATCATGATGAGTCACAGAAAGGCACACACAAAAGGCACACAGAAAGCTACTCATTTTGTTCATCTTTTATCCTATGTAATCTTTGTCAGACAGAAACACATACACTCTCACACAAAAGTGACCACTCTCTCCAGCTGCTGCGGCAGTCTCGTCACAGCAGATGTAGACAGTGGCCATGTATGTGTGAGAGAGTTCCTGTGTCTGCTGAAGACTGTATTCATCTTTTTGTGATTCAATGGGTTGTCTATGTGGTGAGTAATAATGTATCCCTTTCAAAATATTGTTGTAATTATTCCTGGACTTTCCCATTTTTAAACTACAATGAACATCAAATAATGGAAACTGCAGAATGGAATTCAACCATATAATGACAGTTTACAACTCACTGCAAAGATGTAAAGATGAGCTGCAATAGGCACATAGAAAGACACTCACGTACAACACTTAAGCTATTGGTCATGGACTTCTTAAGAATAAAGAACATTCACTCAATCACAGAGGCAAACATCACAGTCACAGCCACAGCTGAAGATGATGGTTGTGTGATTGTGAAGTGTGCCTGTGTGATTGCATGAATGTTCTTTATTCTGAAGAAGGCCATGGCTGATAGCTTAAGTGTCGTAAATTGTCCTTATTATATAGTTGTACAATTAACATCACAAACATTTACTGAACTTGGAAGGAGGAGTCATATTTATATCAGTAAAAATATGTTAATATCCAATGAGATTAGCAGAAATCCAGAATGTGAAATAATAAGGGTGAAGTTCAGTGATGAAAATGAACCAAATTTGGTCATTGGTTGCTTTTATAGATCTCCTGCTTCATCAGCAGCAGTACTGAAGCATCTGAAGGGAAATTTGGAAAATTTTTAGTGCAAATTTCCTAGCAATGTTATAGTTTTATGTACAGATTTTAATTTTATAGATATAGACTGGTAAACTTAAATTTTTAAGTCAGGTAGCATAGACATAGATTTGACTGAAACTTTCACTCTGCAGCGGATTGTGCGCTGATGTGGAACTTCCTGGAAGATTAAAATTGTGTGCCAGAACCGGGACTTGAACCTGAGACCTTTGCCTTTCAGGTACTGACGGAAGTAAAGTTGTGAGGCAGGATCGTGAGTCGTGTTGGGATAGCTCAGTTGGTAGAGCACTTGCCTGCGAAAGGCAAAGGTCCCAGGTTCGAGTCCCGGTTCCAGCACACAATTTTAATCTGCCAGGAAGTTTCATATCAGCGCACACTCCGCTGTAGAGGGAAATTTTCATTCTGGAAACATCCCTTAAGCTGTGGCTAAGTCATGTCTCCACCATATCCTTTCTTACAAGAGTGCTAGTCTTGCAAGTTTCGCAGGAGAACTTCTGTGAAGTTTGGAAAGTAGGAGACGAGGTACTGGCAGAACTGAAGTTGTGGGGCAGCACCGTGAGTCGTGTCGGGATAGCTCTGTGGTAGAGCGCTCGCCCATGAAAGGCAAAGGTCCCAGGTTCGAGTCCCAGTTCCGGCACACAATTTTAATCTGCCAGGAAGTTTGACTGTAACTGTTCTAAGTGTTTTATGCAAAGATTATCTTGGGCATTTAAAAGCGGAACTGTCTCATGGTAGGTGCTGGTGCTGGTGACAAACGGACCTGAAATTTTCAACTTAGCTAATGCCCAACAGAAATTTTGTGATACTGCGGCTGGCATCAGCTAATACAGCTGTAAAAAGGAATATCAAGAAAGGTAGGAAGATATTTCTGATTAGTAAGTGAAACTGATTTCAGGAGTATTTGATGATTCTACATGGAAGTTTTGTCTCCAAGTGTTTATCAGTTGACTAAGCCAAGAGCATCATACAGTGTGCTTTGGTCACGTAGGTTCAACAATCGAGCTAGAAAACTGCTACTGAAGCATAGAGAAGTGTAAATTTAAATGTAACCAAGAACATTGAAGACAGGCAAACACATAAGGGGGGGGGGGCTATGTGTGATGTGGTCAATGATTTTGAAAGTAAAGCTCTATGTTCTGACTTGACAGAACATTTGAAGTAGTTTTTGTCTTATTTTAAAATAAGGATATGGATTGACATTTTATGTCCAGATACATTATGACCGTAAAGACGGTGAAACATAGGATGACAAATGAAAGGGACAAACTATGAAATATCCTTTCCAAAGCAGTTTTACAGAGGAAGATTCCTTCTCTAAATTGTAGTACAAAAGTCTAAATGGCAGATACCGAAATAAATTATCAGTGGTTAGGAAAGCAATTAAAAACACCCAGAAGATGCTAGACGGAGATTCGTTGAAAGACTAACCAGTAAGTGAAGTCCATCAACAAAGGAAATAGTTTACAAAACACAGCTTTGTCCAATACTTGGATATTTATCATCAGTGTGGTATCCTATCAGATGAAAATGATAGAGGCGTTACAATTTATCTAGAGAAGATCAGCACCCTTTGTCTGGTGCCATGGGCCTGGACTTCTGATAGGGGGCCTTACATCCATGTGCTTGGTAGCACTACACCCAGCGGAGGGTGTCACCATCTTGCTGCACCCCTTCTCGTCGGCCAGCAGCACTTCAACTGGTTGCTATTTAGGATGACACATAGCACACCGGCAGTTCTGTACTCACGCTGTAATAGTAGTGTTTCATATTATGGTTACACAGTCTAAATGACTATCTACCTATCATTTTCCTGCTCGATCTTGTGTTCATCTTCTTCATTTATAGTCTGGTATTGTGGGCCCTTCAATTGACTTAGCATCCTGTGCTAGTCCTGTTGTTGTCTAGGCCCAGTCTGTCATATCCACAGTCTGTGTGTTTCCTATGTACAGTCTACTCTGAGATACCATCTGCCTAAGGCTGTTCCATTGGGTGGCAGCTCTTGTGTGCCTCTGCTTCGCCAGTGCTGATGTCCAAATAATCATGGACGTAGCATTTGTTGATGAGAAAAAAGGAAATTGTTCAGCAATATGGTGGAGAAACTTTTTTTTTCTTTTAGAACAATTGCAGCAGCTCTTACAGTAGCAGCAACTACCTTTGGACTTGATGCAAAGATCACTTCAAGCACTGGAGAGGCAATCACACCAGATCATGGCACATCTGACTATTTAGGCTCCTATATGTTCTTCCTTGTTTCTACCCTTCAGTGACACCAAGGAGGACTGGGATACATACTTGCACAGGCTTAAACAACATTGCATGACTTTCAGGATGCAGATGATTCATTTCAACAGTTGTTGATTTTGTCTTGGGTATAACCGGACACATTCTTTCTACTCCATATGTTGATGCTGTTGTCTGATCCTGTCGGTGCATCCTTCCAGGAGATATGCGTCTTGTTGGCCAGTTATTATTCCTGGCAAGACCATGTCATTTCCTTCAGGCTTGAATTCCATCAATACCACAAACAGCCTGGCCGATCATACCACTGCTGGGTCACAGACTTAAAAGGCCTCAGCTGCAAATGCGACTTCAACAGCTCTAATCCGAATTTCAGGACTTCGTATGCAGACTCCTATATTTGTGACATCATTCAGCTCATACTGGATCCTGAGGTCTCCACTACAAGGTTGAAATCATTGGAAATCGTTTGGTTGGCAAACGAATGATTCATGACGAGATCACAAGTTGCGGCATCCACTGCACAATCATGTGCCCCACCTGTTTGCCACAGGCATAAGAAGGCCCCCGGGTTACAGCACATTGTGATTTGTCATTGTTGGACATCTCTGTGACATATGAGTCTCTAGTCTCCCCTTGTTGCATGCCAAGGAGATTGCATCCTTCATGCCCACAGTGCTTTACCACTCACTCCAGATCATATTGTCTGGACTGCTGGAGTTACTACTCACTTTGTGTCAAAGAGGGGATTCCGCGATCAATGTGTCGCAGCCACAAAACTCGCACCTGGTCAACATAATAGTGGGTGCTGCAGATGTTGAATACCTCTACCCTCCTAATAGGGGAGCGCTTTGTGGCATTACACTGTGCAGGGCACCGCCATCTTGCTGCGTCGCTCCGTGGTGGCCATTAGTTCATCAACTGGTCATTATTTAGGCAGACCTAGCATTTGTTTTGCATCATATTGTGGTTACACAGTTTACTTGGCTATCTACCTGTCGTTCTCTTGCTCATTATTGTGTTTGTTCTCTTTGCTCATAGTCTGGTATTGTGGCCCCTTCAACCAACTTAGCAACCTGTGCTAATTTCTGTTGTTGTCTAGTCCTTGTCTGTCACCTTGTGAATCTCACATGCCTCCACTCCACTGGTGCTTTGGCAGTGCTGTCATCTTAATAATTGTGGACATTGCTTTAACACTTACTAACAAAACACAAAGTGCTAACAGAGATGCTTGGCCAACTCCAGTGACAGATACTGCAAGGTATGGGTTACTGTTGAAGTTCTGAGATAGTGCATTTCTCAAAGAGCCATTCAATATATGTATTATTTCCTCACACATATATCTTGCTAAAAGACCAGGAGGTTTACCAGCAGTCTTTTTCCCATTCATCATACACAACTGGAACAGGAAAATGAAGTGACACTGGTACACAAAGTACCCTCCACTACATACCCTGAAATGGTTTGCAGAGTATAGATGTGGATGTAGATTGCAGATGGTGTGCACACTATGTACTAGGGTGGACAGCATTATCTGCTGGTTGCATTATATGATTGCATCTTGTTTCAAGGTGTACAGCTCTTTATTTGGCTTCTTGCTCTATACCAGAAATGGCCACAATGTGGCTCATGAGCCGCATTTGCCTCTTGCTGCAGTGCAGTGCGGTTCTTGTTTTAAAAATTAGAACATGATTCATACTTATATGATACAAATGAAACTTCCGTACTCAGACCTAAAACGGTGGAACATTATTATCAATTTGGCATGCAGCACCATGCCAGCCTTACAACAGTGATGAGCAGGATGTGGCAGTCAGTAGTGTGATAAATGTTAAGTTGGTTGATTTTTGAAGGTCGTAGCAGGGAGTGGAAGGAGCAAGCCCGCCTAGCTGGATATAAGACCCACACAGACTGCCATGGGGTGGGGAGCTGGGTAGTGCTGTCACCGTACAGCATACTTCTACCAAAGCTAAAGTCATGTGCAGAAGCCAAACAATCCCTTAATGTTGTTTGTAAATGAAACTGAAAGCATCTGACATGTTTAATGAAGGGCCTCACTGTGGCAATTGCGTACACTTATCACAAGAAAAGGAAACTGTATGAAATGCAGTGAAGTGCAACAAACTAAGAAAGCAGACAACAATTGCTACATTTACATGTGACATATTTTGTGGAAAATGCCTGTTGGTAGCAGTTGGTACTTAAAGTAGACAGTCACATTCATAGCTAACAGTCTGATTAGTTTTCTCTGTGCTTTGACAGTTTTTAAGTTAAACTTGTGATTTGTGCTGGTGTCCTAACAATTTACAGTGTTATCTAAGAAGAGAATAGTTTTTAATGAAGAGTGGGAGAAACAATCTGTTTTTACAGAGAGGAACGGTAAACCAAAGTGTCTTTTATGTCACAGTGCAAAGCCAGTAAACTCAAATGCTATTATGACACTAACCACAGAGGTCTCAGGAAAGACTTTCCTGTTGGTTCTCAGTTGAGGAAAACTAAATTGTCATCATTAAATTAAAATCTTCAAATACAGAGTAGGTTTATGACCATGTTTACCAAGAATGAAACTTTAACAACCAAAAAATCTTACACAGAGGGGAAGTTTGTAAAGAACAATATTGCACAAGTTGTTACTATTTTACACTCCCCCCCCCCCCCCCAAAAAAAAAAAAAAACCTACAAAAACTGGTTGACCGAATGCCCACATCTAGACACACAATAGAGAGGAGAGTATGTGCTATTAGTGGTGACACAGTATCTAACTTGCCCAAACATATACATGACTTTTCAGGAATGAGTCTCAATTTGGAAAAGTCTATTGATATCCAAGATAAACCCCAACTTGTCATATTTATATTTTTGAGGTATGTATCAAATGACTTGGAAGTGGTGGAACATCTCTTAGACCTTGTTACCTTGAAGGATACTACTCGAAGTTGTAACATTAACGAAGCCCTGTATGGTGTTTTAGTGAAATATTCAATACCTACTTTGAAAAATTATAAGTATTGTTATTCATGGTGCACTTTCTATGACAAGTAAAAATCAAGGCCTTGTGGGACTTTTAAAGGATAATACTTCATACCCTAAATTTCTACCTGTCCAATGTATCATTCACAGGGAAGACTAAGCATCTAAATATTTTCAGTATCTATGTGCTCTGCAGTTGGTACTAAAAATTGTGAGCTTCATTCACTCAGATGCCAAACACACCAACAGTTCAAATCCTTCATAGAAGAAATCAGTAAGGATGACCTTCCTGATGATGTATCTTGGTATTGCTTAGTGAGATATTTTGTAAAGATTTGAAATTACATGTGAAGTACATTGGAAGTCACAAATTGTTATAATTTTCAAGTTATAGATCTGCGAAATTGGGATATTTGAATGCTGAGAGGTTTAAGACAAACATACAGTTTTTGACTTTAGTAACTGTCTTATTTGTTAAACTTAATATAAGAGCAGATTGTGACTGCATTTTAAATTCAATAATTATGCGAAACATTGAATTTTTTCTTCATCTATTTTTTTTCTTTCAGGGCTCAAAAAGTAGGGTATTATATTGTATGGTTATAATCTGATGAAATGTGTGGCTCACTTTGAAACAGCTCCGTAACTAAGGCAAGTGGCCACCCCTTCTATATACTGAATGGCTGAGTGTACTACCTGCCTTCCTTCTTATTACTATTCTCAGAAAAGGGAGTAGATTGGTGGTGGTGGGGGGGGGGGGGGGGGGCGTACCCGGGGGTAAGTAGTATTTTTATATTTTGGAGGATGAATGCTGACTTTTAAGTAACCATAAAAAAATTTCAGTTCTACCCAATTCAAAACTTAGTTATGTTATTAAGATACTGACTTTTTTTTGGGACTTATTATTTATGTAACAAATATATGTTCTTCAATGTCCGACATTTATTTATTAGTGAAGCTGGCAATGCTTCTCAAATCCTAAATACATAAGGTATGGAAATTGTATGTGCATAATGATCAGCATCTTCCCTCTCTTCCATCTCCGTCCCCCATTTGCCAATCTGCTCCTCCCCCTTGTGCCGTTACCTGGTTGTAAATCGATGATTCTTGTTGCTCGTTGTTCTCGGTAGCAGCTGGCTGAAATCTGATGGGGCGAAAACTGATTCACTACAAATAATGAAGGCAACACATAGAATTGCAGTTCTTTGACACTTTTAGTTATTCATAAATGCCCAGTTGTCTCCATTTATGGTCAGCCTACAAGTTTCATTAATTACAATTAATGTGACCAGGAATGCACATTCCGCACATCAGTAATATGACTTTACGCATTTTTTGTGTGGAATACACAAGTTTGAGGCATACATCTTAAAGTTGCACAAGTATTAATTGTTCATTTATAATACCTGTATAAACACTTTCCACTTGCATAACACTGGTGAACTTCTACATAATTATGCAAAATTAAAGTTCCATCTGGCATGGCTTGTGCCTGAGATTATGGCTGAAATAATACTCTGAACTAACATAGATTGTGCCTCAGATGGAGGATGAAACACTACTCTGAACTAGCGTAGATTGTGCCTCAGACAATGGATGAAACAATACTCTCCTACATACCGCGAATGCATCCTATTTATGGAAAAGTAAACAATTATGTGCAACTGGTTATAGTAAAAGATAGCATAAATAATACTGATTGAATTAATATAAAAATCTCATTTTAATTAATAGTACTTCATTTAAATATTTAACAAAATAAGTTTATCAACAATACTTTTGTAATTAATGGTAATTATACAGAAACTAAGGAGGGCAAAACTTTCCTAACATTATTGTGAAACATAATAAGACCTACTTTAATATTATGAGAAAAGAATTTAATTAGTTTTTACAGAAATAATAATTAGCATACTATCTGAACTTTAACAATATACCTCTGGCTTTAATTAATTAATATTTGCTAATTAAATAAGCTTCTGCAACACCAAATAAAAGAAAATGACTTCAGATAGTCAAGTTAGAAAAAAAGTTTAGGAAAAGAAAATGATAATAGACTAAGTACATTCATACCAATAAATATGCAACAGTGGTATCGGGAGGTTCAGTAATGCAAGCAGATGGGAATAAATCCCTACATGCTTCGTTACACCCTCTCCCTGTCCACCCCTCTCCCCCTCTCATAGAACCTCTTTGCCGTATCTTTGAGTAACTTACATTGCTTAAAATGTATGGATGAATGATTGGAATCATTATTACACATGGTATGAAAAGAGAGCTCTCCAGCAGTTGGAACTGTGAGTACAGTAACTCCAATGACAGTATTTCACATGTAGATGAATAGCATTATGAAGTTCTAGATAATTTTCATTTCATAGTACTACAGTATTGTAATCATAAGATGACTAGACACAAATGTAATTTTACAGTATTCTGTAAAACTGACGAGGAAGAAGAAAACAAGGCAATGCATTCCTGGGTAGGCCTATATGACTTTTGTTTGAAATTACAGTATATATAAGGAGAATGGAAATATATGGGAGGAACAATTGCTTTAATGATTCACATTCCTCCTATGGTATCATAGTTGACAGTGGAAACAGAAAAAAGAAACTGCACATTTTCATGACACAGCATTGTTTTTCTTGCAGCTGGTTTTACTAGAAAAGCTATATATTGATGTTTGAAAAGTATATACTCAGATCTCATCGAAAGGTTTATTGATGCACCAGATAAAAAACTTAATAATTTGATTGAGAACTTCATGAGATTTTTGTTAACATTTCCCCTTTCTATACAGTGCACTAACCTATGTGAGCTCTGGTGTTAGCCACAGTCTCCCATGTTCAAATGTTTTTAAACCTAAGGGACCAAACTGCTTTGGTTATTGCTCCCTTAACTTACAAACTACTTAAACTAACGTATGCTAAGGGCAACACACACTCATGTTCTGGTGGGAGTGGCTGCACAATGCATAATAAGGCACTCCAGATTGAGTGCCCATTCCAATACTGCTTGATGTAGGCAGTGACCTTCCTCTTATTTTGAAGGTTAGGTGTGCAAAATTTCATCCAGATCAGATTAAAACTGTAGAGTGTGTTGAAGTCTATAGGTAAATACCCTCTGCCATGCATCATGTGTGTTATATCTTCTGAATTATGTGTTGTGGGTGGTTCTTACCCCTCCAGTAAGTGTTACCTCATGATAAGGAAAATGTGCACCAAATTTAGTTGCAGTCGGTCCAGCTACAACTTGGACTAGAACCCTCTTTCCATTCCAGCAAGAAAACAGAGTGGATATTGGTCTTTTCCCCATCATATTCACTATTTCTGTGAGGAGCTTAATCACCATATCATATTAGGTGCTGTGCCAACAGGTGAGCCATCCTGTGCTGATTCAAATGTGCTTTCATCAGTGGACGATATTTCAAACTCATTTTAAAGTGAAAGGGGATAGATGGCCTTGTGGCTGGTATCGACCTTTGCCTTTTCCCAGAGATTCAAGTAGGGAACAGGGGAAAAGGCAGTTTCCTTCCCCACTTCCAATTGCATCTTTTGATTCATCTTTAATGACTTTAGTGCTGTTTGTAAATAAAACTCTAATACTAATAAAATAACTTCATCTATTATAGAGTAATTAGACTAGGTAATAAGTTTATGATTATTTTTATGGTGGAAAAGTGTGTTTTTTTTTTTTTTTTTTTTTTTTTTTTTTTGTGGATTATACATTGAAGAGAGAAACTGGTTTAGGTGTGGATATGCAAACACAGTTGTATGTAAACAGTCGGAGGACAGCACTAGGATTGGCAACTTGTATATAAGACAATAGGTGTGTGGCATGGGTGGTAGAGTAGTTACTGCTACTGTAATGACCTGTTATCATGATTTAAGTGACTGTGAATGTGGTGTTACAGCCATTGCACGAGAGATGGGACACAGCATCTCTGAGGTGAAGATTTTCATGTAGGTACAACCAGTTCACAAATGCACTGTGAGTATCGAGTATCTGGTAAAACATAAAATATCTAACATTGCTGCAGCTGGAAAAAGATCCTGAAAGAATGAGACCAATGACAACTGATTAGAATCATTCAATCTGAATGAAATGCAACACTTCTACAAATTGCTGTTGTTTTCAAAGATGGGCCATCTGTGTGTGAACCTTCAGTGAAACATCAATATGGGCTTCAGAGCTGAAGGTCCACTCATGTATCATGGCTGACTGCATGACACAATGCTTTATGCCTCACCTGAGTCCACCAACACCAACATTGGACTGTTGATGACTGGAAATATGTTGCCTGGTCTGACAAGTCTTATTTCCAATTGCATTTAGCAGATGGATGTGTACAGGTACAGAGACCTCATGAATCCATGGACTCTGGATGTCAGCAGGGGACTGTTTGAGCTGGTGAAGGCTCTGTAATGGTGGTGGAATGTACAGTTGGAGCAATACAACTGAAAAGTGACATGTACATAAGTGTCCTCGATGATCGCCTGCATTCTTTCATGTCCATTGTGTATTCCTACAGACTTGGGAAATTGCAGCAGGACAATGTGACACTTCTGACACCCAGAATTGGTACAGAGTGTCTCCAGGAACATTCTTCTGAGTTTATAAACATCTCCAATCACCACTAAACTCCCCAGAGGTGAATATTATTGAGCATATCTGGAATGCCTTGCAGCATGCTGTTGAAAAGAGATCTCCACCCCCTAGTACTCTTAGGGATTTATGAACAGATGGTATTAGTCCCCCTCTCCTCCACCAACACTATTGGGAACACTAGTTGAGTCCATGCCACATTGTGTTGCAGCACTTCTGTGTGCTCACGGGGGCCATACATGATATTAGTCAGGTGTACCAGTTTCTCTAGTTCTTCGGTATAATTATTTATCAGCATTTTATGAATTTAGTAATGCTCTTTGTATTAATGAATGAGAGTTGGCATATGTAAATGATAGCATAAGGAGTAAAGCAACATTAACCAATGAATGGTACTCAGAGAAAAAATGCTAAAAGATTGTAAAGATATTTAACTTTAAAGTGGACTGGTGATTCTATGGAAATACAGCAAGTGTTTATGAGTAGGTGACATATATTTATTTAGTTTATGGGTTCCAGTGCTTTGGGAATATGCTTTAAAGATTCAAAAATATTAATCAATATAGCAACCATACACTAATAGACACTCTGTTTAAATCTGTTATAATGGTATGATTAACTTGTGTGTATTAAAATGTCTAATCTCTTAAAAATATAACAGGTACAGTAGAATTTCAAAGAAATTCATGCCAAATTATGGGAGGAATGATAGGCATTATATTGGTCTACCAAATTCAGTACTGAATAATGTTGTAACCTGAAAAAGAAGTGGAGCATCCAGAAGACATGGTCAGACGTTAGTGTAATGTCATGCATATACATACCGTTGGTGGGCAGCCTATGCATATGATTACCATTGCAGTTCTCTGTAATAGGGTGAATGACTACAAGAATGTGTTAGTGTTTGTAAGGGTTCAGACATGGCGTCCAATATATTGGACACCAAATTTTCATTAATTTTAGAACACTGTACGATTTCGCTTTACATTGAGACCCAGTGGCCTGTTTACTGGACATCTGTCACTTTTAGTTTTGTGCTTCTTGCTGCCATCTGTCACCAGAATGGCGTGCTACAGTGAAAAACAGTGTACATGGCGGACCCCTTGTGGAGTGCATTGGACTTGATACCAGTAGGTGAAATTATATATTAATTTACTAATTTTGCCCAAATTCCACTTTGCGACATAAGTTCCACAATCAATTTGGAGTGGCATATGAAACTGTTGAATTCTTATTTCACATCCATAACTGCCATCTAGGCTCAGTGTCTAATTTATTTGACATTTTTTATTTTGGAAAGCAAGTATGAAAAATAATAAGTCAGGACTTAAGGGGTTAAAGTTAACAGGTCTGTATGTATGGGTTATGAACTACATCTGATGTTGAGTGATCTCTTCTCTGCAAGGAGTGATTATGACTATTCATGTGAGACAGTATTATTAGAACCCATGCTACACTACAATTTCACAGTAACTTGTTACCAATGATGCATTTATAATGTAATTTAGTCAGAAAATAAATGGTAGGCCTATAGTTACAGCAAATATCATGTTAGTTCATACTTGATTTTATTTATAAAACTGTTTTATTTAAAAATGATGATAGCAAGCATACTTATCACAAAAAGTTTAAAATAAAAATAGTTACAAAAAAACTAAAATTGTGATATATATCAGACATAGACACTGGCTACAGAGATACACTGTTAGTCTTTCGTACTTTCTTTTGAGTAAAATGATCAAATATTTGTAATCCTAAGGCACCAAACTGCTAAGGTCACAGGTGTACTTTAACTTATGCTAAGGACAACACACACAACCACGTCAGGAGGACTCTTAACTGTGGTGGAGGCAGCTGTGCAGTCCGTGATGTGGCACCCCACATTGCACGGCCATTCCATGCAGCACTAAATCATCAGTTACGTTGGACAGGTCAGCAGTTTTGGCCATCTCGTTCTTAGTTGCTAAATGATTAAGATGAATTTGGCCTGTTGTGCTCCTCTCCCAAGTTTTCAAAGTGTTCGTCAGTTTATCAAATCACCTTTCAGTCATAGACACTGTTACTGGAATGGTACATAAAGTCTAATTGCAGTACATAGATTCAAAGAAATTGCTTGAAAGTTTTTTTCGTATATGGAGTTGAGTAGCTTCATCAGTAACCTTGAGTGGGACACTGCTATGGACGGTCTTCATTTGTAGAATTTCTTTGAATAAGCTGTCTGAATCTGATAAGTGTAAAGCATATTTTGAGACACAAATAGTTGGTTTAACTTTCAGTTCATCATTTCCTAGGTCTCTGAAATAAAAACTAGTGAAAACAGATCCCAAATTTGTTCACTGCTCATAAATAATATCTATATATAAAAGGCAATGTCCCGATTGACTGATTGACAGATTGACTGACTCATGATCGCCGAGCACAAACCACTGAGTATAGAAACTTGAAGTTTGTAGAGGGTGTAGATCTTACTCTGTCACCATCATTTAAGAAGTGATTTTTCAATATTCCACACATAAGGGGGTGAAATAGGGGATGTAAAGTTTTTTGAATATATATGTTGCTATTTAGGCAATTTTGAAGCTATAACTACAAAATTTCGGATTTCAATTCAGGGTTCGAATTTAAAAGACATGTGTTTCAGAATTTTTTGAAATTCGACCAATTAGGGGGTAAAATAGAGGAAGCAAAAAAATTGATTTTCAAAAATATGTTGCTGTTAACTCAAATTTTAAGCTATAACTACGAAATTTCGGATATGGAATCTTGGTCAGGATTAAAAAAAAAAAAAAAACCACTAGTTTCACTATTTTTGGAAATTCAACAGGTAAGAGGGTAAAATAGGGGATGAAAAATTCTTTTTGAAAACACATTGCTATTAAGACAATTTTGAAGCTAGAGCTGCAAAAATTGATGTTTGTATTGTAGATTAGAATTTAAAAAATACGTGTTTCAGCATTTTTGAAAATTTGACCAATAAGGGGGTGAAATACAGGATGCAAAAATAGATTTTCAAAAATATGTTGCTGTTCACTTAAATTTCAAGCTATAACTATGAAACTCAGGATATGGACTTCTGATAAGGATTAAAAAGACACGAATTTCGGTATTTTTGGAAATTCAACAACTAAGGATGTAAAATAGGGGATCAACATTTTTTTTTTCGAAATCAGGTTGTTGACAAGACAATTTTGAAGCTAGAGATGCAAAAATTGGTATTTGTATTGTTCGTCAGAATCTGAAAAATATGTGTTCCAGTATTTTTGGAAATTCAACCATCAAGAGGGTTAAATTGGAGAGGGGATGTTTTTCAAAAATCTTTTGCTATTAGAGAAATTTTGAAGCTACAACCACATATACTGGTATGTTTTCTTGGTCAGAATTAAAAAGACAGGTGTTTCGGTATTTTCAAAAAATCATTTAGGGGGTGCAATAGGGGATGAAACTTTCTTGAAAATATGTTGCTACTAAGCCAATTTTGAACCCAGAAGTACAAAAAATGGTATTTGCATACTTGGTTGGAATTTAAAAGACACACCTTGGGGTATTTCTCGAAATTCAACTATTAAGGGGTACCATAGGGGGTTGTTGTTGTTGTGGTCTTCAGTCCAGAGACTGGTTTGATGCAGCTCTCCACAATACCCTATCCTGAGCAAGCCTCTTCATCTCCACGTAATAACGGCAACCTACATGTGTCTGAATCTGCTTACTGATCCATCTCTTGGTCTTCCTCTGCAATTCATTCCTTTTGCCCAGACCATATTCACCTACTATCTTCCCTTCCCTTCCTTGTCCTACAACCGAATTCCAGTCTCCCATAACAATATTTTACCCTAGAGGATGCCATCATCATATGTTCATACAGTAGAGATGCATGTCCTCGGGAAAGGTAACTGCTGTAGTTTCCTCTTGCTTTCAGCCATTCGCAGTAGCTGTGTGGCAAAGCCACATTAGCTGATGTTACAACTTACAAGGCCAGCTCAGTCAATCATCCAGACTGTTGCCCCTGTAACTACTGAAAAGGCTGCTGCCCCTCTTCAGGAACCACACATTTGTCTGGCCACTCCACAGATACCCCTCTGCTGTGGTTGCACCTACAGTACGGCTATCTGTATCATTGAGGCAATGTCTGTGGTTCATGGGAGTGGACCATAGGGGGTTACAAGTAGTAAAATCAAGTGTTCAAATGTTTGTAAATCTTAAGAGACTTAACTATGGTGTCATAAGTCCCTACGCCTTACAAACTATTAAACTAACTTAGACTAACTTATGCTAAGGACAAAACAAACACCCTTGCCCAAGGGACGAATCAAACCCCCGACGGCGAACAGCAACACGCACCGCAGCATGGCGCCTCAATATGTATGACCATACTGCTGCGAATACAAGTAGTATCACAACATTTCATTATGATAATACTTAAGCTATATCTATGAAAATTTATATTAAGAGGGAGAAACAACTGGTACAGACCAACCAGCCTATGCATGAGAATCAGCAAGCTTTAAGCTAGTATTGTCTAATCTGCCACATTAAAATCCAAAACAGGAAGGAAAACTAATAATAAGAACTCATTCGGTGCTTCCAGCTGAAGTTTTTCAGGCATTTTTTCATCTGCACTGGTTTTCTTTTCATAATAAACTCTGATGTAGTACCAGCTGATTGGCAACTACAGTACTTCAGATTCATTCAAAATGGTTTCCCATGAATCTCAAAGGACTGCATTTAATTAAGTAAATCTTTAATTAGTTGTGTCTCTATGTTGAGATAAATTCTTCTGTGTATAATGTAGTTTTTATAATCAATAGAGGCCAAAATCTTGTGCTAAAATGATCATATCTAGAGGCCTTTGATATATAAAGTATTTCTTGAGTTCCAACATAATATTTCTTCTTGATGTCAGGATCTTATCCACCTGTAACAAGTCTAAAAATGCGAGGTTTGAAGAATAGTGCTTCAAAATTAGCCGCTTATTTTTTACTTATTTTTTAAAGTAATTTTTTCTTTTTTCCCTGACTTTATTTTTCCTTTTTTCCTATTTTTATTTTTTCTTATTATTCTTATGATATCAAATTCCCCCACTCCCTCCCCACACTCCTCTACACCTCCCTTTTATCCTTTCCCTCCCCTTCCCTTCACTGTATTCATTGCCGCAATTCAAATTCCTGCCTTTAAAATCCTTCATGTAATGCGGAACTTTCCATCCCCACCTTTACCCAGCATCCTTCCCCCTCCACTCCCCACCTCACTTCTAGTCTAGAAGCTTGTGTTGCTGGAGTGGCTGGACATGATAGTTGTATGTCTATAGTTGTCTGAGTGATTGAGTGAATGAATTTTTTTTTTCTTTGATGAAGGTCATAGCCGAAAATTTATTTGTGTGAATTTGATTATTTAGTTTTGTTCCTGTCAGCAGTCCAGTGAGCCTCTTTACGGTGAGTTGTTAACTATCCTCCATTATTGATATTCCTATCGGATTTTCAATTGGTAAAATAATACAGGACTTTTTTATCTTCAGGATTTTCTGTTGAATGAGTTGAGCAGAGGTATCATGCTGTAAGTCACAAATCATTAAATTCCATCAAGATAATACTGGCCCAAGCAGCAGGAAAGCTATGTTTTTGTGATATCTATGCTTCCCTAGGTTCATAAAACAAGAAATCCTCTAATGGAATTCAAATGATTTGTGCAGGATATCACAAATCTGAAAGATTCCAAAGTAAGAAAATTACAAAAAAAAAAAAAAAAATAAATAAATAAATAAATAAATAAAATAAAATTAAAAAAATGTATATCTCTGCATTTGATTCCCTACAGGTTGAGATTTGATTTATAGAAAAATAATACATTATATTGTTTAATACATTTAAATGCATGTTCAGTTAATGATTGACTATGGTGACAAAAACACTCGAAACTGTATGATTGTTTGGATCCTTTTAGATCTTAACATTTATTAGATGGGGAGAGAGATAGTGGTTTATTAGCTTTGGGAATGGCTCTATTATCAGTGTACAAGAAAATCATGTGAGTATCAGCAGTACTATTAGTCGTCATAATAGTAGAAGCAGCAACAGTACTTCTGTCATCATATAAAAATTTACCAGACAGCATAAAAACTGCTCTTTGTGAATATTGCAATTATACAATCAAAAAGACAATTCTGCCAGCTTCTTTAAAGCAGACAGTCTGGCTTGCTGTAATAATATGTTTTCAATTTTATTGTCACATAGTAGCCCCTGCATAAAATTCATGTCTCTGTTACTTATTTCTAAGAAATGAAGTGGCAAGATGTTCTCTGTTTTCATTTGCAACATTTTGGGTGTGTTTATAGGGAGAAGGGGGCTGCATGTACAGGGTATTCTTCATTGAATTTTATGTTATTTTATGAAGGTTTGGTATAAATAGTAAGAAAAAAATTCTAAAAAGCAACAAAATTCTTTTATTACACAACTTATGGGACAATTGTTTATGTCCACTATAAAATTGTAAACATCTTTCATAACAAAACAACAGACTCATTTAAGACATCCTGTCATAACAACACGTATTTATATCTCCTATATACAATTTGTTTTAAAAGTTTTCACTGGAAGAACTAAATATTTACAAAATAACTGCTTAATCAGAAATGATTTTTTTTTCTTGTATCTGAAATGTTTTTGCTCTTACATGCAATCATCATTGAAAATGCAACATATACACTGTTTTTCTTATAATCTAAACATTTATAATGGCACAACTTGACTTTTACATTATATACAAATATACAGATATGTACAGTGGCAAATGTTGAGAGTAGACTGAGAGAAATCTCTGTGACTACCCACATCCCTCCAGATTCTTTTTTAATCATGTAACTTAAACTCGAGACTGTAGAAACTACAGCAAACAGCAGTGACTCTTCTGTATATATTGTCCATTGCTGTACATTATGAGAACTTTAATTGCAGAAGCAGTAATGTGTTCCTAAACCAGTTTGCACATGCTTCAGAATAAAGAGAACTGTGGAACAGTTACAACCACATGCATATATGAATCTCATTTGAATTTTTTGCATATCTAAAGGGCAAATATAAAAGGTTGTACATAATTGTTTGTTATTTCAATAAATATTTATGGAGTATTAACATTCATGAAGTTTTAGACATTGTATTTACATATTCAGAGTACAAAAGCCATCAATGAAAACCAACCTGGTTTGAGGCAAAAGAAGAGAACCCTATTACCAGTCACTGAAACAAAATTTATGCTAAAATGGTAGGTGCTAAAAAATAATAATAAATAATAACAAAAATTAAAATAAAATAACCCTCAAAGAATACACTGAAATGCCGATTCTTTGGAGCTAAAGCTAAGTAAAACAAAGAAAATGTCAAAAGAAGAGATAAGAACAGTAACCAAAGTAACTCTTTTCTTTTTACATAGGTAACTATTATCCCTACTCCACTCATTGCATTTTCTGTGACTGATTGAGGTGCTCCTCTTATGTTCTATACATTATTACATGATATCCCAGATAGGAGACAACAACTTGTTAAAAATAAGCTATTGGTATGATTGTATCACAGAAGCAAAGAAATAAGAAACAGTATTGTTGATTCAGTGTCTAAAATAAAGTTCATAATTTAAAAATAGCATACAGAAATAAACAATAAGATATATACAATGAAGTACTGTATTTGGAACAGCAACATTGTCCACAAACTATAGGTGATGTAGGTATAATTTATTTGGGCAACAACAATAATTATCTTGAACTACAGAATTTTAGCTGAATGCACAAGTATTAAATTTTACATTTGGAACATAGTTCAGTATGTTAAAAAATGACACAATGGCAAATGCAATTGGTACACCAACAACAATAAATGATATGTAAATTTTTTACATTGTTACTCTGTGTAAGACAAAGAATATTTTAAGTTTCTTTTCTCTGTCCAGTTACCCTACAGTTAAGTTTTTGTCACAAAATTTGAAATGTCATCAATGAACTTCTTCTCAATTACACTAGGTCTGTCTTGCACCACCAGTATTAATTTTTCCATCATGAAGACAATTCTTTCTTTTGGCTTTTGATGATATTAGCCATAACTCAATTAAAAAATAAAATCAAAGATATAATCATGATACAATAGGAATAGGATTTTTTAAAGGTACTAAATTTAGTTTAGCAGAAATCTAGACCTCTGTAACTGTGACATAAAATAAGCCTGCAAGCAGAATGGAATAGGTAGATTTCGTTGTATTTCATGAAGTGGTGGACGGAGGGTGGTTGGACGGATGCACAAATAAGCTTCACCTGCATGCAGCTAACTAAGAAAAAATTTTTCTCATAATTCTACTGCATGAATAAAGCAGAGATATGTGGTTTTAAAATACTTCAATATTGTATTGATCACAATTCTGGAATTGATTTGAACTGAAATGATTTATAATTGTATCTTGATTAAATAATACACATTTTGGCAGAATTTTAAATGTCATATAAGTATTTTACATCATGCAAATCAACAAAATTTACTGAGAGCAATTTCAGTGGCAGATCATGACCTGCACTGATACACTATCACATGCGTGGGTAACTAAAGCATGAGGTAATACAAGTTTTTTGATATTTTATGTTTAGTGCAGTATATACAAAAGATTAATCATTATTAGAACTTGTAGTATTATGTTGGTGTAAGCATGGTACTATGAGCATGGAAAACAAATTTAATAAGATGACTCAATTATTGTAAGCTGGAGAATGCAGAAAAAAATCAGTTTCCATAAGGTTCTCAAGACCAGGTAACACTTAACTTCATATATATCTTCAAAGAAAATTTATATATCATATCAATGTCTTTCTGTGTTATGCACCACAACAACACTTTATCATAGTATGTTGTAAGAAAATAACTGCAACTGAAGACATTTATTTCATTTTTGATGTAACGTTTGAGTATCCTACTTGGTTTTGTAGATACAAGTTTCAACATTCACACTGTTGCTCATAAAGCATTTTCCTTCTCATATGATTAAACAACAATTCAAACCCAAACTGTTTTTCTCTTCATTTAGTATTAAGTAACTTCTGCCTACTTACACTTGATGTAAATGAACACTATAATAAGATCATTAAAAATAGCCACACTAATGACTTCTAAATTGCATTACAATTTGTTTGTATTTTGAGTGTTACACATTTTTCTTTCATTTCTATTTAAGTTTCAGGAGGAATAGACTGTGATCTCTGTGATATCTAAGAAGTAGTAATTTGTACAGCAGACCATGATACAAAAATATAAGATCAATACATACATGATGAGTGCAAAGCAGCATATTGGATGAATACAGATATTAGGTACATTCTTCAAATTTTGATTCTTCATTTCACAGGTACAGTATGTATTTAAAATAAAGCACACACAAAATTTAATCTAATTATTTAGCTGCCACTTAATTCTTTAATTTTGTAACTATCAGCAACAAAGACCTTTACAATCTAAAATATTTTCTGTTGCTCTTCACACAATATTCATGAGACTTCCTTTACCACCTAGAGGAGTTTAGAGGCAGTCACATTTATGATGGCCCTGAAAATTTTGGTTCTGAAGTAGGAACGCAGCAGCCGTGTGATGAGCATTTTATATATTTGAAATGTAACATAATTGACTTTAAAATTATCTGTAAATGTTAAGAAATCTTACATAAATAAATTAAAGAGGAAAACTACTTTCTTAATACTTTTTGTTATTACAAAATAATGCAGTTATTATACAATATATAATATTATTTCTGTGGTACAACCACAATTTGTATAATAGTTACTGTTCTAATAGAGTTTACAGTTGGACCTGCTGTCTGTCTGTGAGATATTAGGCTGCTAGTATACCAGCTTCTGCTGTGTTATTGAAACATGCAAGTTAATATGTTTATGTTTCATGACAGTGCAAAATAAATTTTTATGGCAGTTTAAGGACACGTGTGCATTATAATTGAAAGTTAAAATGATGTAAAGCTAAAATTACCAGACAAAATACCAAAAGTGGCTTATTGGTTATTCTGTCTGAAATAATTCTGGATTTTGTTGCATATTCACCACTTTCACATAACTTTATGCAATTTGAAATGTAATTCTTTTATTTCAAATTTTAAATACTATTATTTTATAAAAGAAGTATTGCAGGTGGATATAGCAAAAGTCGAGACATACATAGTTTGGCATACCACCTGGGTGTTAGAAATAATATATCAGTTTATAGATTGCACCTTTTTTACTACCTATTAATTTAAATTCACCATTTTACAGATTCTTTAGGTATGAAAGATGAACTCTCAAAAAAAAAACTTTATGCTGTACTCAGATTTACTCCGTGCTATATATCTTTGCAATGAAAATTTGATCTTACACTCATTTTAATGTGCCTCAAAGTGGCTTTACATACATAAAAAGAATTATTGTTATTAAAGATTTTAGAAATCTATTTACAGAGAACAGGAAGATCCAGGAAGCGAAATCTAGAATATACATCATTAGAGATATTAAAAATGCATAAAGATAAAAGTTTGCAATTTAAGTTTCAGATATGAGAAAGATATTTTTCTTTAAAAGTATTTTAAACCGTTTCATTATAAATGTAAATTTTAATAGTCAGCAGTAATTATTATCACTGCTTCACTACATTAACGTCAGTTGTAGAATTGTGCAGCAAAAGTAGATTGTAGACATGGTTTACTCTAATCATTATCATCCATGATGGGCTATGAGTTGTGGACAAAGTTACTTGAGGTCACTTATCACTCATTTTTCAGTCCAAGACAATCCTCTTTGTTCTAATTGTTCAGTAGATTTTCATTTGATAAAATAAATACATAATACATATTGCAGAACTCTTTTATTTGCTTCAGCAGCACCAGCTTCATGTTGTATAATTAACTACATATTTTTTATATTGACTTAATGAGGTAATAGTGAATGTAAAGGACAGTTAAGAAAATAATATGTACCATATTTTATAACTTATATTTGTAACGTATTTGAATATTACAAAAAGAAATGTTTACAACATATTCTTTGGTGGTAGAAATAATATTTAACTACTGTTGATTTATTTAATACATATGGAATAACTGTCAGATGTTATATGTCAGTTATCCAAGCTCTTTGAGCAGAAATGATTTGATTCTAAACATTTTTATGGTGTGGTCCTTATACTCCAAAAATAAAACAAATACTATGTTTCCAACTGTGGTGCCGGTGACAGGGGATATTTCCTGGAGATAGAAAATTGCAAACATCATTCATAAGAATGATTGCAGGAGATTTAGTGTTGTTGTCTCCTGCCCGAGTATGGAAGTGTTCCAATAACAAATGTGTTATTTGCCAATAAATATGTATAAAACAATTAGTAATGAGAAATAGGCTGAATACTAAAATTAAGAACATGCTGTGCACCACATATCAGCTTCTGCTGCTGATAACAGCATAAAGTATAAAGTGTACCAGAAAGCTTGATGTGGCAAATTTTCTTGCTTCCAGTGGATTAACAACTTTCTTCAAAGAAATGACATATGTACATTGTGAAATATATAACATCAATGGACGTGGGAAATCACTTCAGTAATTTTGTTTCCCTATAGTTTTATCAAAGTGCTGATCTCAATGAAGCTGTTATTTTTAAATAAGTCAGAACTAAAATAACACACATCTGTGTGGAATGATAACTGTATACAATATCTGCGAGACAGATGGTGATGATGATATGATGCTCTCATGTCTTTTTATATATTTTATTAAAACACAATTGGGTGCATGTTTACAAATACACATGACACTGGGAATGATAGTACCTGGATTATTTCTTACACTACACAAATATACAACCAGTTGTCACATAACACCCTTTTCAGTTAGTAGTGAATAGACAAAACTGGATAGTGGGCCATAGTCACAGAAATACCTACTGAATTTCCAGTTTCTGGAAATATATTGAGCAAATGGAAATGCAAATGAAAATTAAGACTTCAACAGCACTGTCATTTTACAAGAGTGTAATGCAACATTTATAAATTATCATGTACATGTCAGAAAATGGAATGGTGACATGAAAGTAAGAAGTAAGGACCCCCTAAGAGTAGATGTATAAACAATTCTTTTGATGGGAATGTGTTTTGTTGGTAGTTACTTATGTCTATATCATTTGCACACCTAACCTTATTAATAAAATCCTTTTCATATGTAACTTTTCAATATTAACCCCATAGATCTGCATAAATGAACACTTTCACATTGATTGTGTTTATTTCCACTGTTCTTGTACAGTACTTTTTTACTTAAACGTTTGCTTTGAAAGGAACAATACAAAATGAATGGGAAGATTGTGACATGGCAATGCTACATTACACTCATTTCATGTTGATTGTGAAAACCATATCAAAATATTTCATATATTGACAGACTACCTATTTGAAAACATTCTGAAACTCAACCCATAGGTTTCTGTTTTTTATCATCATTTAGCTTAAAGGTACTCATTAAAATCACCTGAAACCAATATATGGTACTATAGGCACATCATTTATTAAGGTCACTTCCAACTCTTTGGCAGTTAGAGGCTCAATAACACTACATTCTGGATTGAGTTCCTATAGCAATTACATCTCTCTGCTCAAATTGCAGACATGCTGTGATCCGAATCATGTATCCATCTGCTGTAAATGCAGTCATTACAAGTGTGCTTTACATCTCACACATTTCACATATATATTCATTTCAGAGTGCATGACCTTATGGCAAGACGGCACCCAAATAACAGCATTACCAATCATAATCCTTGCCATAATGAATTCCATTCTATCACTCAGTTTTCTAACAAAAAGTCAGTTCTTGTTGTGATGTGCGATTTAGAACATAAATGGCGCCACTCCTGTCTTTACAGAACAACAACAGATACCTTACAAACTGTCAGTGACTTGTAAAGTTGGCACCATGTTACAGTTCAAGTGAAACATAGTTACTTTACTGTTATATACTCACACCGCTCCAAACTTAGAATCCTTTAATCACATCATATACTTCCAAGCTGGACAATATTAGGTATATGAACCAGAGTGACAGTAGTACAAGTGTTGTTGTCCATTTTAAGCATTTTGGGCCACCAAGTTCACCTCCAACAATTTTGGATCTCCTCAAAACTAAGATCATTATTGCAACAGCAGCTTCTGTGCAGAATATTGTCACAGAAAAAGCCATACTGAAAAACAGAAAAAAAGTAATTAATTATATACACAACAAATTTATGAGTCATTAATCATACATAAAATCACATATGGGTATTTAAAAAAAAAAAGTAACTGAAGAAGTCAGCCTCTCCCAGGGATTAGCAATAATTTTAAATTTGGTTATTGATTCTGTTAAATATAAGCTTCAAGTTCTCAGTTGTATGAATATGTTGAAAATTTTGAATTTCAGTGAGCATTGAATCCATTCTCTCCTCTAGAATTTCTTACCCCAGAAAATTTGAAGAAGGATATTAGTAATCAAGCCACAGATCTGCAAAGCAATAATCAGTATCACTTAGAATTAAATCCCAAAGGAAATACAAACATTCTGATAAAAGAGCATTAAGATGCATAATTAGATACCAACAAGGAGGAGGCACATGGGTAGAAATTACTGCCTTTGTGGTCTAGTTCTATTTTTAATTTTTATTTGAGATACATATTCCATAGATCCAGTATGGCGTGACTACGCACGGAAGTGGTACAAGTCAAATTTATATACAATGTGTATATCATACAATATAACCCATTAAGACGTGTTGTACATGGAATTGGGCAATTTTTTTCTTATCGAGGCATTCTAAGACATTATTAGTAAGTGAGAATATTGCTTCGATTGTAGATACACCGGATCTGAAACCAAATTGTTGCTTACTAATTAGTGCAAATTTTTCAAGGTGACTGACAATTCTGACTTATATTAATTTTTGAAAGACTTTAGAAAATGCTGTTACAAGAGAGATAGGGCGATAGTTTGGAACATCTGAGGGATCACCTTTTTTGTAGAGGGGTTTCACAGTAACATACTTCATTCTGTTAGGGAAGATACCTTGATTAAGAGAGGCACTGAATATACGAGCTAAAACTTTAGCGAGCTGATTACAGCTGGCTTTTAGCAGTTTGCTGGAAATATTGTCTACACTCGATGAATTTTTACTTTGTAAAGAAATTATGGTGTTTTAACTTCTTGCACAGTTATGGGGGGCCATACCTATCATGTCTATAGAGTTAGGGAGAAGTTCTTTCAGGATTTTTATTGCCTTGTCTGAAGATCCTTTGCATGCTGTTTTCTCAGCAACAGAAAGTGCTCATTAAAGATTTTAGCTACAATCTCTTGATTTTGAACTAGTTTACCTTCATTCTTCAGAGCAATGTTTTGGGTCTTGTTGGGGTAATTTGCACCAGTTTTGTTTCATATCACTTCCCATATTGTTTTGATTTTATTTGTAGACTTATTAATTTTTGTGCACAGATACATACTTTTTGATTTCTGAATTACTTTGTTCAATATTTTACAATATTTTTTATAGTGATTTAACATGTTAGGGTCATCTGATTTTTTTGGCGCAATGTACAACTCTCTCTTTCTTTTGCATGAAATCCCAATTCCAGTTGTAATCCAAGGTTTGTATGTGGATTTTTTAGTATGAGTTTTATATATTCTTTTTTGGGAATATACTTTCGAATATTAGGGCCACTTCATTACTGAAAAGGTTGTGTTTGGAATTGGCATTCTCTACATTATACACTGGACTCCAGTCTACAGTTTGGAGATGTGATTTAAAGATCTCAATAGCCTCATCAGTAAATTTCCTGTTAATTTTCCAGTTGGGAGCACTATCAATCTCACCAATACTTGTATTGTTAATGGTGAGTCTTTATCCATCATGGTCAGAGAGACCATTCAGGACTTGCCTGACAACTATATCATCAATTTTGGTTATGTCAATAAATACATTATCAATCAATGATTTTCTTGGTGAAGTTATTCTGGTAGGAAAATTTACAACAGAAGCAAGATTATATGTCGACATCAAATTCTCTAGGTCTCTTCTGTCTTTGGAATTAGTTAGAAAATTTGCATTGAAATCTCCAACAACTACAACATCTCTACTAAGTTTAAATATGTATATTAAGAGTGCATCTAATTGTTTCAAAAAAATGCTAAAGTTACCTGAAGGTGCTCTGTGTAATGCTACTACTGCAATATATGAATTATTTAGAGCCAGCTCTATGGCACACACTTCAAACTGTTTATCGATACAAAAATTCTGTACATTTATTGCACTACATGTGATGTTGTTTCTGACATAGATCATTACTGCACCTTTTTCTAAGAATTTTCTACAATAAGATGTTGCTAAGCAATACTTATCTAGCACAAGTTTTTCAATACCTGACATAACATGGTGCTCACTAAAGCACAGAACAAGGGCACAGTCTATATCTTGTGGCTCCTGGATATTAATTAAGAGTTCATTAATTTTGTTGCTCAGGCTACATATGTTTTGATGATAAAAAGTCAGATTATGTTTTCCAGAACTTCTTAGACAGTTATTCATAAAAAAGAAGTATCAGTTGACACAGTGGGTTTCGTGTTACTCACTATGCATTTATCCAAGTTGGTCTGTTTCCATGTACTGGGAGACAGAGAAGAATCAGCTTTACGTGGTGTTTTTAGCAGCCAGTTGTTCAATGTCTTCTGTCTATATCCATTCCTGCAATTTTCTTTTGTTGTGGAGTACTCATTGTTTGGGAATATATGTCTTGAGTACATATTGTTCCTAGAATTTACGACGATTTCACAAATAATGGACGCTAAATGACTTTTTCCGCGCCGATTTAGGTGCAGGCCGTGAGTGGTGTAAAGTTCTCTACTAAAATTTTGCATGTTAACCATCTGTACATTTGCATAACTGTTGCAAATTTCTGCATACTGACTGTTCGTATATACTACAGCCCTGTTTACACACGAGTACTGAGGCAAGTCATACCTGTGTGGAATACCCAGAACAATGACATTTGAGTCCTTTAGGTGGTTTAGAGCAGATTTTAAGGCATTAACAGCATGCAAACCATCGTTGTGTGCAACATAATTTGCACCAACACAGATTACAATGTAGTCTTCCTTCATTGTATTTCGTGACATACGTACACAGTGGAAAACACTTGGTCAAAACGAGTGCCAGGCTTAATGAAACAGTGTGGTGGATTGCCATGCAGGGGGCCTGGCTTCAATTCCTGGTGAGGTCACTGATTTTCTCTGCTCAGGAACTGGGTGTTGTGTTGTCCTCATCATTATTTCATCATCATTCACACCTAAGTTGTGTCAGCTAAAAAGACTGAACACAACCCCAGTTGGTGTCTAATGGTCACAAATGCCACACCATCATTATCATTATGTGTGTAAACAACAGGAAGAGCATTGTAGCATTTATTACATGTTATTGTCCACCTGTGTAGCTCAGTGACAATGTCACTGACTGCTGATGCAAGTGGACCTGGTTCCTTTCTGGCAAGGGACTGGGTGTTGTGTGTTTGTCTTCATCATCACTTTCATTATCATCATCAACATGATAGTCACCAAAGCGGCATCAATAGAAAGACTTGCAGCAGGTGGCTGAACCCCTATGCAGCTATCCCTGCCACAAAAAACTATAGATTATTTCATTTTACATATTGGTGTCATAAACTACAGCTCATAGTTTGTAAATCCCAAAATTCATATTATTTTCAACAAAGTGACAGGAATATACTGTCACTGCAATGTTGTGTTCAGAAGAAAGCATGAATGGTCAAAGAAATGTCCTCTTGGTGGTTCTGATACACATTTGTTCCAGTTGTGAGAAAACGGCTGAAGAAGAAAAATCTTTCTCTTCTAGCTAACTTTATAATTTACAGAACTTACAGTCACCCACCTGGCATGTCTATAAAATCTGATCACAGATACTCTCTTTCTTCCATTCAGCATGACAGTCTTGTTTCAGCCCAAAGAGCAGAGAAATTAAAAATACTGAGGCTGTGTTGAAAGCATGGATAGCCATCAACATATGTGATGTTTTCTGAACAGCAGAAGTGTGGTCTTACACACTGAATGCTATCATAATAAAGAGATGGAGAAAATTTGGGCATCACTGAAGCAATCGGGGTTAGTAATGAGCAGTATTGATGAACCAGTCAAGTTGGAATCATTAGTTGTTGACACTTTGTACAATGACATGTCCAAATACGTAAAGAAATTGATGAAGATATTGTTAAATGACTGAATGAAGAAAAGTGAGATAGCTTATATTTTAAATGATAATAAAAACATGTAGGATACTAATGATGATATTGATGAAGTAGAGGACATAAAAAGAGAGAGAATGAAGATTTCTTACTCATCTGGTGCTGAAACTGCAGCCATATTCCCAGAGTACATTGTTCAGGAACCAGATACTTGCAGTACTGATGCAATGTGCATAAACCAGTTGCACTAAAAAGCATCCCACCATTATGTATTATCATTGCAAGAATTAAACCTTAAGTACAAATTTCATAGTCAGTGGTACTACTATGTACATACACACTCAAGGACCAAATTTTGTATGAAAATGTATGTGTCTTTGTATTTAGTAAAATATAATCACCATGTAGTTAATCCAAATTTCATACACTCTCAAAAGTGCACTACTTCCACTAATTCAGCACTCATATATGCAAGGAATGGGTGAAATACAAACAGCAGAACTCACAATCTCAAATCAGCTTTGGAGAACCAAAAAACTACTTTATTGATTATCTACCTAAGTAATGAGCAAGCAAAAATAAACTCTATGCCCCAGAACCCTATGTAAAACCCATAAAATTGTGTCCATCTACCTGGAGAAATAAATGATATAAGGTAGATTGAAAAGTGACAGAATACTGGTTAGGTTATCAGTGTCCAATAATGAAATGATGCACCATAATTTGTACATTAATAAAGGTTAGAATTTATGTAAGATTCAATGTGTAGTTCGGAATTGTGTGAAACAAACATGCATGAAAAATGGTTACCATTACAGAAGTCAGTGATTTACAGAGAAATAATATTCATCAATATGACCTTGTAATATTTGTAATTTATGCCCGTGAACAAAAACTCTCAAAAACTGAAAAATATGATAATTTATGAAGTGCACAGTAATCCAAGGTCCAAAACTAACCATACAAAATAGAACACATGAAGAGATCTGCTTGAATGCAAATAGTGAAAATTTCAGTTTCATAAAGACTCATAATTTAGAATTTGAAACAAGTATCAGAAATAGTTATTAACATTCATTAAGTAAATGAAATAGCATGTGTAACATTCCTATGTGCCCACCTCGGCAAGAAGCTAAAATAAAGTCAGTATGTGTATAAACTAATCAAGATTTTCAGTCTGATATATTTTCACTTGGAATAACCTCTCACTCTCCTCTTGTGGTCAGTTATAGTAACCACTTTTGCTAATTCTTACCCTCTATTGTCTTGTAGAACTAGCTCATGGGGCAATACAGCTGAAGTAAACAAAATTGTTATCAAACCATGTTAATTTGTTGAAATAAACAGATGCATATTTTGGAAAGTTGTGCACGTTGTGTCACAGGTTGATCTACCTTGTTTTTGACCACAGTCTCGCAATGACTATTCATTCTAATGTACAGCTGGTTAGTGGTCATATCAATATAAAAGGTTATGAAGTAACATGGTGTCTGAAGTAGTTGTTTGTAGTGATAAAGTGAACAGAACTTACACTTGTGCCATGAAAAAAATGAGGAGTGATTGCAGTACAGTTGGTAAATGAAATGGCTAATTTCACAGGGGATTCATTGTTTGACAAGGAAGGGTAAGTCAGTGACAGTATTGGAATATGAAGTGCGGGGTGAGAGGACTGGGTACGTCTTGCAGTGAGCTCTTCAACAGGGATATGATCCTGATGTTGGGAATGGCATGGGGATTTATGTTGTGGAGGTTGGATGGGTGACAGAACACCACTTTAACAAGGGCGAGGATCTTATGGGAGGGGGGGGGGATGGCAACTGTCAAACTATAGGTACTGTTGATGGTTGGTAGGTTTAATGTGGATGGTAGTGTGGATGGAGCCACCAGTGAGGTGGATATAAATATCCAGAAATGTGTCAATGTGAGAGAAAGCATAGAGATTGTGAAGGAAGAAGGATGGGATGTCCTAGTCCTGAATTGAGATCATGAAAATATCATCACTGACCCTGAACCAGACCAGAGGTTTGTTATTTTGGAATTCTAGTACTATTGGCCTAGTAGGGTGCCATGCAGGTGCCCATATGAGAAATTGAGGAATGAAATATTGGATTTGGATTCTGAGGGAGTTGGTAGTGTTTGAGAGTGACAAGTTTGGGGTATAGGGAGATAGTGTCAACTGTGATGAGAGTAGATTGCAGAAGGTAAATGGGTGGGGGATGGCAGAGAGTTAGCAAAGGAAGTGCTTGGTATTCTTTATATGGGAGGGTAGATTTTGGAGAACTGGTTGAATTGTTGGTCATTGAGACCCATAATTCTTTCAGTTGGAGCACTGGGGCAGCCATGATCAATTGGTTTGTGGATATTTGGGAGCATGTACAAGGTGGGTGTGTGGCATGCTGTTGGGGTGAGGAGGGGGATGGCTTCGGGGGAGAGCTTATGGAAGGAGCCATATGGTTTCAACAGGGGTTTGGAAATCTTGTTGGTCTTTCAAGATGGGGTTATACAGGCACAACTTGTAGTTGGAACAAAGTTGGCAGTGCCCTTCAGTCAGGTAGCTTCTACAATTCATAACAACAGTGTTGGAGCCTATGATTTTTTGTCATCATGCCCAGAAATGAGTGATATCCTGCTCAAGATCTTTCCAATACCAGATAAAAGTGGTGTTCTGTCACATACACAATATCCATAACATTCTAGTCAATGCGTATGTCATCCTCAACCCTCAGGGATCCCACTACAAACCCCACTACCCACCCAGCACTTGCTATTCCAGTACCATCACAGACTTATCCTACCCACTCAAAGGCGAGGCCACCGGTGAAATCAGCCATCTAATTTACCAACTGTACAGCACAGCCTTTTATACTGGTATGACCACTAACTACTGCCAAACTCTGGCCAAAAAGAAGGTATACCACCTTGTGGCAAAACATGCAGTGAAGAAAGTGTTAGATTTCAATGGCTGCTTCACAACCTGGGTCATCTGGATCTTCCCACCCACCATCTGCTTTTCTGAACTATAGACATGGGAGTTAACCTTACAGTACATTCTCCGATCCTGAAATAATCCACCTATGATAACCCCTATTTCTCTGCACCCAACCGTTGCTGCCCCCACTATCTTACTCTTCTCACATTCTGTGTTTCACGCATGCACGCACACGTGTGTGTGTGTGTGTGTGTGTGTGTGTGTGTGTGTGTGTGTGTTCATTTGTTTTGCTGGCCTCCCATCCCCCTCCTCCACCTCCCCACTCATTCCTAGCTGCATCTCTTTCCACATATCTAGTATCTACATGCTCCATAAGGCTGTGCTGTGTCCATCCCCCATGACCACTTTGCAACCTTCCTGTCCTCCTTACCCTCTCTCTGCTCTCTGCTGCTCTCCACAGAGTATGACTCAGAATGCAGTAGCTGGAGATGATGGTTGTATGTATGCCAGTAGTCGAAAGCTAAAAGCTATTTTTGTATAAGTGTTTTTTTTTATGTGCCTGTTACAGTTCAATGAATGGCTTTGAGGTAAGCCACAAACTATTCTCATTAAATTGTTGAATTCCAACATGGACTTTCCATTGTCATATTTTTTTCCCCATTTGCTAGTTCAGCAGAATTATTTGTGGAAGAAATAAATTAGTCAAATATTGTTGTTACCAACTTTATAAACATTCTGGAAAATGTCATATATAAGTGACAATCACTTTTGTACAAAAATATTATAACTATACCAAACAGGAAGCATTTACCACCAAACTAGAAAACAGCATTAGATTTATTCCTCCTACAGTAGGTAAATATGGTAGTTCACAGGACTTCTCATATGTGCAGCTAAGGCTTGGAGACCTGTAGGAGTTAGGATGACATAAATCCCTGAATGTGCCAAGAATGTGAGGATTTCTAATAAGAATTAACCAGCACCAAAGATAAAAAACACAGCTTATCTCCTACTGAATTTGATTGATAATGCTGGGAGAGAGGCATGGCTGAAAACAGTCCAGAGATTGGATGTTAATCACAGTAGTCACAGAAGTCACATAGTCTTCTGGCGAGACATGAGGCAAGATTGTCAGGCTAGTGAAGCAAGGTTTAGACACACACACTTTCCCTCTATTAGGATTTTTACCAGTTCCAGCTGGACATTTTCAACATGTTCATATCAACCTCGTCGGCCCTCTTCCCCCCATTGACAGCTATTGCTATCTTATCACTGCCACTGATCGAACCATCCAGCGGGCAGAGTCCACACTGCTTCTTAACACTGTAGATCGTGCTTTCTTGCACACCTAGATTGCTTGCTTTGGCTGCTCTGCTGTCATCACCAATGACCAGGGCAAGCAATTCGAGTCTGCCGTCTTTGAAAACCTGTGCAATCTATTTGGGATTTGTCACATTCATACCACAGCCTATCACCCACAAGACAATGGTCTTGTGGAATGGTGGCACTGCACACTAAAAGCTGCTCTGATGTGCCACGACTCCTCTGGCTCGAGGACCTTCCATTACCTCTCCTTGGACTCCACTCCATGTATAAGGAAGACTTAAAAGGTACTGTGGGTAAATTTGTTTTTGGTTAGAAGTTAACATTCCCTGGCAACCTTGTTAAGCCCTCACCTCCTCCTTCCCCCTCCGACCTCCCATCCCTTGTCGACCGCATTCAACTTCACCGCTCCAAACTCTGTCCCCCCTCCCCATGCCCCTCAATCACTGGTGACATGTTTACAAGTGTTCCTCTGTGATGATTCCATCTGCCCCCCCTCTAACCCTCTTATTTCTATCCTCACTGCATCCTTAAATTGGGTGACAATACCTTTATCATCTCGTTTAACAAAACATCTGTAACAGTCACAGTTTTGTTGTAAACGTATATGCTTTGCAAAAAGCAGGTTGTTGTGTAACATGGTTCACTACATTCCTTAAGCTCGACTCAAGATAGTCAAATAGTTTTTTTGATATTAAACAATCTGAGACCAGAAATTGCCCAGGAACTCTGTCTGTGTAGATTCCGGGTGGATGCAAAGCAAATGAGCATGCAGACAAATCATAGAGAAGCTCTGGTCCAAAGAAGAATGAGAAGCACTAAGATAAATATTCTCTGTTTCTAAGTTCGGTGCTTTGAACATTGTTGTTCTTCTTTTATTAAGTTATAAGTAGTTTCACTTCTTAATAAAAGTCATGATCAGACAGACGTGTACTAATAAATGTATTAGTCTGTAAGGAAGTATATAATAAATGTCTGGAAATGGGAAATTTGCCTTTATAAAGTCATTTAGTAACAATTGCTAAATTATGTTTACTTATTTACCAACTGCATCTTCATCAGAATTCTGAAGTCCTAACCTAAATTAAATGAATTTTCCCTTAATTGGAAATGGACAAGCCGTTTCCAAATACAAAGGGATAACAATGTAATTCTATTTCAAACAGAAGAAGATCATTACAATTTAAATGAAGTGTAGTGTCTTAATGAAAATGCATGGTCAGGTCACCACAGGGTGCCCCTACCTATATGCAGTGAGCTGTTGCTTCTACTTCTTTCACTTTCCATACTTCACCAAAGTTTTTCATTATTATATTTACATCATCACATTGCTTCTTCCTACAATACTGTGTGGAGGTTTATAGGATCGGGTCGGATAAGACACGAACACTCCAACTTTCATACACTGACTTTATTATAACACGTTTACACTATACAAATGTCAGGCGGGAACTGGTGTTTCCGCTTCCTTACAGCAAAGACCTTTCGTAACACAGAAAGATACTACACTCGTCCAAAGTTGTTAGGTATTGATCCCCACATAGCCCCCCCCCGGCAGTATGGAGTACATGAAAAAAAAAAAAAAAAACTTAAAAGATTAAAATTACACAGCTGGTAGGGGATGCAGAAAGGTGACTGGCAGCTCTTGTGCATCCTCAGGTAGGGGGCGGTTGGTGGGTGACCGTGGGGCAAAACCCGGCACGGTAGTCTCGAAGTCCTTGAGGGTGGATGGTGGGCGAAGCCGACGTCCAAATCTTGTCGATTGTTGTGGGGGGCCTCGATGATCTGCTGGGAACCGCACAATGACGGTTCCGTTCGGGCGGACGAACGCACGTAGATTGCCTGCGGAGGCGAGGTGGGAAGCTGTGATGCGTCGAACCACACGTTGCACTACACCACCTTCCTGATCACTTTTATCGTCACACGCGAGCATGATGAACACTGAAACACCCTGCACTAACACGCTGAGGTTACAGATATGATCTGGGTCAACCCTAGTTTTGAATTCTACCTCGGTAGCAGTGGAGGGAGGCGTACTTCTGCAAGTGGGGGTGGCAAAACCCCGACATAAGGAGGGTGATGCATCCGAGGCGGGTGTGGTAGGAGTAGTTGTGGCAGGCAAACGGCCAGGGGAAACAGGTGTGGAGGACCGATGTGGACACAATTTCTTGCCGCTTGATGGGCGCAACGAACTTGTGCAGGAAGAAGGGGTTGAAAGGGTGAAGTTTTGTGAGGAGGGAGTCATGCGAGGTGAAAATCCTCGGAAAGGATGGGGATCAGAGGGCTGACTCGAATGTTGTGGACCACCAGAAAGGTAGTTGTTCGAAGAATGGGTGAGGGGTTGTGAAGAAGAATGACTCCGATTGCCTGAGTCGTTCGAAGAGGGTGGGGGTGAGGGTGTGGGGGAGTCATCGGAAGCGGGCTCAACTAGAGCCGGTTTCACTCGGTTCAGTGAAACGGTAGTTTTGGAACCGTGCAGGAGAATGTCCATGGTGTTTGCCGCACGACGGAGCACCTTGTGAGGACCAGTATAAGGCGGCTGAAGGGGGGCCTTAATGGTGTCGTCACGCAGGAAAACATATGTGCACGAACTAAGTGCAACGGGTACATAAGTACGAGGTGGTGTGTGGTGTGCCGGAGGTTGTGGGTGAAGTTTGCTACAATGTAGTTTGACGCGTTCTACCAGGGATGGAAGCTCTGAAGGCGAAGCCACGGGCGTGGGGGCAACTAGTTCACCTGGTAAAACAAGGGGTTGACCATAGACAAATTCAGCTACTGAACCTTTTAAATCTTCTTTAAAAGTGGTGCGTAACCCCAAAAGTACGAAGGGCAGGGCCTCAGTCCAAAGAGGGCCATGGCAGCGTAAGGCAGTTTTAAGAGTCCTATGCCATCTCTCGACGAGTCCGTTGCTCTGAGGATGGTAGGCAGTTGTATGGATCTTGGAGATGCCGCACAACCTACAAATGTCAGAAAACAGAGCGGATTCGAATTGGCGCCCCTGATCGGTTGTCAACACTGCCGGGCACCCGAAGCGTGCTATCCAAGTGTCTATAAAGGCACGAGCAACAGTCTCAGAAGTGATGTTCGGGAGTGGGGTGGCTTCGAACCAACGTGTAGTCCTATCTATGATGGAGAGTACGTATCTGAACCCCTCAGAAGGAGTGAGTGGGCCTACCAAGTCTATGTGTAGGTGTTGGAAACGTTTGTGTGGTTGGGAGAAAGTACCCAGCGGGGGGGTGGTGTGCCTGGAAACTTTGTTTTGCTGACATGGAATGCACGATCGGGCCCAGACTTGGCAATCGCGTCGCATGTCACGCCACACAAAACGCTCAGTAACAAGTCTGGTGGAGGCTCGCACTCCAGGATGGGCTAGGCTATGCAGTTTGTCAAAAACTTGTCTCTGTAGGTCCTTGGGAATGAAAGGTCGCAGAGAACCGGTAGATTCGTCACACCACACTTCTCCGGTCACACCTGGGAAAGTAGTTTTGACGGGTTTAAGGGAAGAGTCGTGGTCATTGATGAGCTGCATTATGTTTGGGTCAGCTGACTGCCGCTGCGGGAGGTCTGATAGGTCGAGAACCGAAGTGACAGCTCCGACACGGGACAGGAAATCTGCTACAATATTGTCTGCACCTTTAATGTATCTGACGTCACTTGTAAATTGTAGGATGTAATCAAGATGACGGAAACGTCGTGGCGGAGGGTCAGACGGAGGTTTCTGGATGGCGGCCACAAGGGGTTTGTGATCCGTGAGGATATAAAAGCCACGTCCCTCAACTTCCGTACGAAAATGTTTCACTGCCTCATAGACAGCCAGCAATTCTCTGTCAAAGGCAGAATATTTCTTTTGCGCGTTATTCAGCTTCTTTGAGAAGAACTGGAGGGGGGATGTAACGTCTCCGACAGATTGACTCAAAACAGCACCTATAGCACAGTCACTTGCATCTGTTGTAATAAAGAGGGTGGCATCTGGATGCGGGTGAGCCACAGTTACAGCATTTGCTAATAGATGCTTCAGTTTCTCGAAGGCTGTTTCCATTACTGGGGTCCACGGAACCTGCCGGATGCCGGTAGTGTTTTGGCCTGCCAAGGCATCTGTGAGAGGTGCCTGAACCTCAGCAGCAGCTGGCAAATGTTTCCTATAATAGTTAACTGTTCCTAGGAAACGACGTAATTCTTTATAAGTGTCAGGTCGTGGTAATTCTAAAACAGGTTTGACCTTGTCAACAGGGGGTGTGAGGCCCTCAGCTGAAACAACATATCCCAAAAACAGAACTGAAGGTTTGTGAAGTTGCAGCTTCTTATTATTAAGCTCTACACCAGCTGCAACGAGAGTGTCCTTAACTATCTGCAAATGTTCCTTATTCTTTTCCACAGTAGGGCTGAAAATCAAAATATCATCGAGGTAGACGAAACAAAAGTCTAAGTGGAACAGCACCTCGTTGATAAACCTTTGCCAGGTTTGAGCAGCATTCCGCAACCCGAAAGGCATGAATCTGTATTGGAACAGTCCGAAAGGTGTGGTGATTGCCGTTTTTTCTATGTCCTCCGGGGCCATAGGAATCTGGTGATAGGCACGTTTACAGTCTATCACCGAGAAACACCGGGCGCCGGCCAAAGCGTGGTTAAAGTCTGACACGTTGGGGACGGGATATTTATCGATGATGGTACGAGAATTAAGCTTCGTATAGTCTCCTACCATGCGCCAAGTGCCGTCTTTCTTTGCGACGAAATGAATCGGACTCGACCAACATCCCGAAGAGGGTTCAATAATTCCACCTTTTATTAGTTCGTCGATCTGTTCGCGAGCAACGGGCATAAGTTCGGGTTTGAGACGACGAGGGCGGCACGAAATAGGCGGTCCGTCAATCAGGCGTAGTCTATGAACAGTTCCGTTACTCACTAAGGCAACGCGGGGCGCCGTGTGCGAGGGAACAGTTTGTATAGGCGCGAGCGTATCGGCCTCCGAGCGAAGCTGCGGCGCTGGCGTCGAGAGTTTACACGATTGCCAACTGCCCGTAGGTAGAGAGTTGCAAACAGGCGAGCCGCGTTGGGTTGAGTTGGTACACTGAGTAATAGTTGCGGAAGGCGCCGCTGGCGAGGCTGAGGGCAGCAGCGGGCGCATAGAAACAGCTGATTGCTGTGAGTTATTGACACTAGCCTGCGCGCGGAAATTTGACTGTCCGGGTAGGCGGGAAGGCGGGGTAGCACTCGTAATAACACTGTCAGAATGAGGACGAGCGCAAACGCAGTTACAGGTAGAGGAATCCCTGTCACAGTTGCGCGCGGGCGCAGGATCACTAGAACACTGACTAACCTGTAGTACTGAAGGCGGGCAGGATGCTTGAAGACTGTTGAGCTGTTCGCGGACAGATGACAGCTCTGAGCTTAAATCCTGCAGCCGACGATGAAGTTCGTGATTCGTAGATTCGATTCGCTCTGCGAGCCACTTGTTTGACCACTCGAGAGACTCGCCGGGGAGATTAGCGCTTTTGGTAGCTAGGCGAACGTTATCTTTGTCCTTAGTTAGAACACTGGCAGGCACACAAGAAATATACAAGTTGCACGCCGGATAGAACACGCGATCGCTTGCTAAATCTATTGTTATTTTGTAATGCCTAAGAAAATCTATACCTATTATAGGTTCTTCGACTTGAGCAACTAAAAATCTCCACTCTAACTCGCACTTGGGGGCGAGGGTGACATTAAAAGAGGTTAGGCCGGTGCACTGAAGATGCGATGCGTTGACTGCTCGAAGTGTAGTCTTCTGCCGGTGAATCTTCCTGTTAGCGAGGCGAGCAGGGAGCAGTGACACATCGGCTCCGGTGTCCACTAGAAAATTTGTTCCAGAGGAGAGATCTTTCACGTACACCCGGCCATGGTTTCTAGTGGCGTGTGACACAGAATGTAAAGTTGGGTGGCGCTCGTTTAGTTTGCAGGAGGTTGCGCCGCTGCCTACCTGCGATTGTAGTTTGGGTAGGAGCACGGTGGTTTGCAATTGCGTGCTTGCTCTCCAAATCTATAATGGAAGAAACAGTATGTCATTGCTGGGGGCGGAGGAAGCTGCGACCCATGATCTTCCGCGGCGTCAGAAGCGCCGTCGCTGCGTCGAGATGAAGGTGCCGGTAGAGCAACTGACTTGACAGATCTTGTATTAGACGGTCTAGAAGCGCTGGCGCGGAGTTCGCGTAGCCGGGCAGAATGGACTCTATCGGCGGCGCGTAAGAGTTCGTTAACTGACCTGTCCTCGTATGCGGAGATTGCAGTCTGTACAGGCAGAGGCAGTTTCTCTGTCCAAATCTCGGTGAGTGTATCGTTTGGCAAGTCGTGTTCGCTGACAAGTAAACGGAGGCATCGCCACAACTGTGATGGAGACCTGTCGCCGAGACGCTCTTCATATATTAGTTGTCTGACATTCTCTCTCCTTGTTTTGGACACACGTTGCAGAATCGTCTGCTTGGCTGCCGTGTACTTCCCTGTCGAGGGAGGGTTCTTGACAAGGTCGTAGATTAATTCGACGCGCTCGTGGAGATGGTTCACAAGGCAGTAAAAACGCGCGTCGTCGTCAAGCCCGTAAACAGTGAAAGTTTGCTCTACCAAGTTAAACCAAAACTCTGGGTGAGCAGGTTTGAAAGGAGGTAGCGTGGGCATGTTCTCCAACCGTCGAACAACAGTCTGTGCGAGCGAATTGTCCCTGTTAGCAGGCGATGGATTCTGGAGAAACTGCGGCGACATATTATAAAATTGGTGAAAAGGGTTCGCGTGCAGAGCCTCAGAGGCAACATCGTGTGTCGGAAGTCGGGTAGATGGGTCCCATTGGCGTGGCGGATGAATATTGCACTGCTGACGATTAGGAGTTTGAACGCCGGCTGCCGCATTGTTCGTGTTCAAAACATTTTCGACCGACGCAGGAACACTGAAGTTATGGTCGTAAACGTTCGAGGCACCCTCATGAACCCTATTACACACGTTGTTTACACCCGGTGTGGCGAAAAAGGTGTCCTGCACACGAGGTTCAACAGGCGCGGAATGATATGTAACGGGCGGCCTTTCAAATGCCGTAGCGTTCTGTTGAGTAGAGTTCAGCCTTAAAAATTCCGCTGCATTAGCGGGATCGGAAGGAAACCTCGGCGTAGAGGAGAGAACCTCTCCAGCATTGCTGTCCCTTGTAAGATTGCATTTTGGCGGGCTAACAAAGCCGGAGTCCATAGTAGGCACGGGTATACTGACGAAGCTTGCACACAGAGTAGCATTCCCGGAGCTGTAAGAAATTTGCTGTCCTTGTCGGTATTCGGCAGGTGGAGGCACACTCACGGGACGGCAGAATCCGGGCGGCGGAGGTCCGTTAGGTGAAGCCATTGTGCACAGTACGGACAATAGGCGGCATGCGAACGCGGGAGCGCGAATATCGCGGTAGACGCGGATGGAAAGCACTTCGGGCGGTAACTCGAAAGCGACACTTGATCGGGGTCACCAATGTGGAGGTTTATAGGATCGGGTCGGATAAGACACGAACACTCCAACTTTCATACACTGACTTTATTATAACACGTTTACACTATACAAATGTCAGGCGGGAACTGGTGTTTCCGCTTCCTTGCAGCAAAGACCTTTCGTAACACAGAAAGATACTACACTCGTCCAAAGTTGTTAGGTATTGATCCCCACAACTGTTACCTTGTTTTGTGTGCTCTTTGTTGCTGTCTAATCTGCTGACTCTCTCTTTGGCTACATTTTCTTGTCATCTCTCTTACACCAAACTTTGCTATATAGTGGCAATGGCAATGGTGCTTCATTTTCGTAGTACTCCGTATTACTGGTCATGCTGCAGCTTGCATCCCTTGCTTACTCAAGTGATCAAATGACATCAATTCAATGTTATTTTAATTATTGTCAAATTATTTCAGTTCATTCTACAATATATCCACAATTGTAACTGTCAGTGTTTCATCTAAATCATGGAAAAAAAATCCCTAAAAGGTATTGTTTTCTACTGCAAGGATCAAAAACATGTAAATAAAATATTCTTAGTTCCCTGGACTTCAAATTGTTCCCTACAGAATATTGTTAGCTGTCTCATGTACTAATTGTCCTGTTTGTATGTTTCTTTCATGGCTTTATTTTGCATATACCTTTCAGTTTACCGCTAAGTATTCTCGTATAGTATTTACTTATGCTTAGAAATCTACAAGGGCTTCTAGAGTGTCCATTTCTCTCTCTGCTCAGACATCCCATTGTGAATGATCCCTGCTTCAGTTCAGCTGTCTATGTTAATCCTGAAAATCATTTGTATGACCAGTTCCACAGCTGCATTATCTGCAGAATCCTCCCAAATCAGCCTAATTATATAAATACTCTCTTCTCTGGATTCCATTCCTACGTTCACAACTACTTTCAAGTCATCAGATTGCACCAACTTTTGTACCTCACAAACCTAATATTCGAGAAACAGCTTTTTTTTTATACAACTGCAGTTAACTTCACCGTATTTCCAAAATATAAATTTTTATCTTACTGGAAGAGCATGCTGTGCACCACCTCATTTCTCCATTCTACTCATTTCTCTGATTAATACTGTCCAACAATATCAGTCATACCTTATCTCTTCCCCTTTGTCCAATGAAATACTCTATTAACCACTCACAGCATCCATATCCTACCTTTAAATGTTTCCGGTACCCTACTTACTGAAATGGTTAGATCATTTAGTGAAACCCAGAATATCAAAAACTGCTGGGTTTCAGTGTCCAACGGGCACAATATTTCGGCAAATGACCACATTGCCATCATCAGATGCATTTACGAACTGACTGAAGAGGGGGAGGGGGGGGGGGTCCTCACTGCACTTCTATCACCATCCACCAGCGGTCCATGCCCAGCATTCCTGCCCTCGCTTCTCCTGCCGACAGAGTGTTCAAGCTGAGGTCCGTGCCCAGGTCCGCATGCTGGCGGTTCTTCTGCTGTTCCTCCATCTATCCCTGAAGTCAGTTCTTTGTCAGATAGCTCATTCCCCTTCTTCATCAATTTAATAGCGGGATCCCATGGCTTGCTAAGTATCACGATTTATTTGTGGTTTCCCAGAAGAAACAGCTAAGTTTCCACTGGGCTGATTCCGGTATGTCGATGATACTTTTCTGATATGGCCACATGGAAGAGACAAGTCCAATGACTGCCTTATGCACCTCAGTTCCATACACCAGAACATCAGTTTACTATGGAAGTCAAGGTCGATGGAGTGCTACCCTTTCTGGATGTCACAGTTAAAAGAAAGGTGGACGGCCCTTTGGGCCACAGCGTATACCGGAAAAAGAAGCAGACTGACCTTTATTTGCAGGCGGACAGCTGTCACCACCCAGCTTAGAGGAACGGTGTGCTCAAAATATTGGTACATAGGGCTCGCACTCTGTCTGATGATGGTAGTATCAAGGAAGAAATTGAACACCTGAAAGCTGTTTTCAAGAGGAATGGCTAAAAACAAATTCAAAGAGAATTACACCCTACACGCCCAGTACAACCAGCGGAACCAGAAGAGGACACTCAGGAGGACATAGCTACGGCATTTATTCCTTTCTGTGGCACATTATCCGAGAAAATAGGATGAATTCTCAGGAAGCACTTAGTGAAGACAGTCTTCCACCCATCAGATAAGACTTGAGCACTGCTTGGAAGTGTGAAAGATGATCTGGGACTGCGGAAGTTTTGTGTCTATCAGATCCCCTGCCAATGTGCTACAACATATATAGGTCAGACAGTGCGTACTGTCGAGGATTGGTGCTGAGAACACCAACGGCACGCACGAGATTACAGCAACCTAACAAGTCGGCAGTTGCAGAACATTGTCTGATGAAAATACACGGAATGAATTATGATCACACCAAGGTTCTGACACAAACGTCCAACTTCTGGGACTGTGTCATCAGGAAATCTGTTGAGATACGTGTAAGGGAACTGCAAATAAATCGTGATAGTAGGTATATACTTAGCAAGGCATGGGATCCCACTATTAGAAGAGGAACGATATATCTGATAAAGAACTGACTTCGGGGATAAGTGGAAAAACAGCAGAAGAGCCACCAGCGCGGACCTCAGCTTGAACACTCTGTCGGCGGGAGAAGCGAGGGCAGGAATGCTGGACACGGACCACCGATAGAGCAGATGGCGATAAAAGTGCAGTGAGGACCCCCCTTCAGTCAGTTCATCAGTGCATCTGATGATGGCAATGTGGTCGTTTGCCGAAATATTGTGCCTGTTGGACACTGAAACCCGGCAGTTTACCTCCGAATTATTTCGATATTAAGTACGCCTGGAGAATTTGAAGAATCTCTAACCCAGAATACTTGTCACTCTATCTACTCAAAGAAAGTTCACTCCTATTTAAGGACCTCACTTTCTGCCACACACAACTTTAATAAAGCTGCACTTTCTGCACATTACTCTCCTTTTCTGATCCTACAGTGTAAATATTTTTGGCTACATACTTCTCAGACCAAAAGCAGATCCAGTTTTGAAGTGTGTTCCTGTCACTTGAATCTAACCATGAAATTTCTGCACTTCCACCAAAATTACCTCTCTGCTTTACTTCCAGGAATCCACTTTAAGCCTCCTTTCTTAGGTCTCTTACAAAAATCATTACTCTCTTTGTGGAAGAAAGAACAATTATCCACAGCCCAGACAGATCCTATTTTGATTATCGACCCTGCAGACAAATGTTTCATCACTGTTGTGAGGTACTGCATTCATTAGTTGAGAGAAGTTGTCTGTAACTGTCACTCTCTTCCAAGTAATTATCTTGCTACAATGGTCCTAACCTGTTTGTCACATATGTAGTGATGTGACGTCCCTCTCCAAATATGAAAAGGACCTCACTATGCCTTCACTGACTGAAATTGCACTGGCAAACTTCTTCATAAGTAGATTTCTCATGCCTTATCTCTTCAGTCATCGGGCGCACAGTACACATCACATCGTTTGATATCCCCAACGCCCTATCTCAACATGTGTGTACATCTTGTGGTGGAAATATATTCACAGTGAAACTGCAAACTGGCAGTTACACTACACTTGTGCTGTACACACCTACATCTACATGGGTACTCTGCAAATAACATCCAAGTGCTAAGTAGGGGGTTTATTGAGCCCCTACTTTTCTGTCAGTCCATTCTCTAATAATGTTTCGGAAGAAATAACATTTATGTTGCTCAATTCAAGCTCCCATTTCTCTTATTGTGATGATCATTTCTCCCTATGTAGGTGGACACAAAACATATTTTCACATTTGGAGCAGAAAGAAATTTCGTAATTAGATCTCTACAGAATGGACAATGCCACTGTTTTAATGATTTTCACCCCCCCCCCCCAACCCCAATTCATGTATCATTTGTGTGACTCTCTCTGCTGTATTGTCATAGTAAAAAATAAAATAAATTCTTTTTTATTTTTTCAATATGCTCCATCAATCCCACCTACTAAGATACCACATCACACAACAATACTAGAAAAGAGGATAAATGTAATGCAGGCAGTCTCATTAGTAGTCCTGTTGCATGTTTGCCTTCCCCAAAAAAGGTTTTGTGTCTTCTGTTCAATTTAAGTAAGTCTTAATTGAAATTCCTAGGTATTTAGTTGAATTTATGACCTTTAGATTTGATTGATTTATCTCCTAAACAAAGTTTAATTTATTTCCATTAATACTCAGCAATTACCTCGCACTTTTCATCATTTAGGGTCAAATGCCAATGTTCACACCATACTTAAATTGTTCAACAGTTGGTTTTGATCTTCTGATGACTTAACTTGACAATATTATTAATGACAATATCATCTACAAACAACACAAGAAGTCTGCTCAGACTTTCTCCTACATTATATACATAGACCAGGAACAACATTGGATCTGTAACACTACCTTGGTGATATCACTTTTATTTTAGTCAGTGCCTTTCCATCAATTTCTACAAATTGTGTTCTCTTTGACAGGAAATCATGAATCAAGTTACAAAGCTGAAACAATTTTCATAAGCAACCATTTAAATTAAACCAGTTTGTAAGTTATAGCATGGAAAAGTATTCTGGAAATATAAAAATGTGGAATCAATTTGAGCTTCCTTCTCGGTAGCATGCATTACTAAATGTGAGTAAAGAATTATGTGTGTTTCAGAAGAATTGTATTTTCTAAATCTGTATTGACTGTGGATCAATGGATCATTCTCTTTGTAAGTAAGTCGTAGTGTTTGGCCACATTATATGTTCCAAAGCCTGCCAATAACCATAAATGATATAGGTCTCTAATTTAGAATATTACTCCTACTGCTTTTCTTGAATACTGGTGTGACCTGTGCAACTTTGCAGTCCTTAGATACAGATCCTGTATTGGACCTACCAGTAGGTGGGGTAGAGGGGATGGAGGAATGGATTCAGATAGCCTGGCTTGATAAGCAGCCATTGAAATCAAGCATATGCTCAGCTGTATATTGTGCCACAGGGACTTTTTGGCTAGAGTTTGGCAGTGGCCATTCATCCTAATAGACAGCTGGTCAGTGGTCAAAGCAATATAAAAAGCTGTGCAGTGATTGCAGCATAGTTGTTAAATTAGATGGCTGATTTCACAGGTGGCCCTTGATTGGGTAGGATAAACTTGTGATGATACTGGAGTAGTACTGGGTTGGTCGATTGAGCAGTTCTTGCAGCAGGGCTTTACACAGAGATATGATCCCTGGGGATGGGGGTGGTGTAGGGATTGATGAGAATGTTGTTGAAGGTTAGGTGGATGATAGAATAGCACTTTAGGATGGGCGGGGAAAATCTTGCACAGAATGTCTTACATTTCAGTGCATGATGACAGAAAATCATAGCCTTGATGAAGGGTGTTGTATAGTTGTACCATTGCAGGGTGGTGTTAGGAGAAGAGGTAGTGCTTTTTTGTAGGTGGTTAATGGTGGTTGGCAGGATGATTGAGGATATGTGGGGTTATTACACACCTAAAAGATTACAAGTATATTTAGCTTTTGTCCATTATGGCCTTCTTCAGAAATAGAAACACATCATCTCTCTCACACACACACTCATGCAAACATGATTGCTGTCTCCAGCTGCTGTGGTCAGAATGTGGGACAATCCACTGCTAGAGCAGTAACCAAAGGTGGGAGTGAGGAGGAGAAGGTGAGAACACACTATCCACATCCTCTAAAACCTTCCTCGGCATTGACCTTCACTTCAAGGATGGCCTCATCCGCACTTCTGTCCACATCACACCTGCCAACTACCAACAATACCTCCATTTTGACAACTTCCACTGATTCCACACCAAAAAGTCCTTTCCATACATCCTAACCAGCCATGGTCATGGTCATTTGCAATGACAATCAGTCCATCTGCAAATATGCCAAAGGCCTCACTGAGGTCTTTACTGACTGTACTTATCCTTCCAACCTTGACTGGAAACAGATCTCAATGTTCCCGTCTGACCTATCACCCACAGCCTCCCTCACTCCCGCTGTCCAGCCATAAAAGAGCACCCCGCTTGTAACCAGTACCACCCAGGACTGCAGCAGTTAAACCAAATTCTCTGCTATGGTTTCAACTACCTTTCATCCTGTCCTGTAATGAGAAATACCCTACCCATTATCCAACCCATTCTCCTCCTACAAAGGTATTCTGCTGCCTGCCAAACCTACATAATTTCCTTGTCCATTCCTACTCCATCCCTTGCCACATCGTTCATATCCTGCAATAGTCCTAAATGCAAAACATATCCTATCAACTATCATACCACTAAGTCTTTTCTTGGAGGCATTCTCTGGACTGCAGCCTTGTATTGGAGTGAGAGGTGGGCGAAGAGCAGTTGAGACAAGAAAAGTATACAAGTGTCTATGTAGACTTTCCCAGCATGCTAATTGATGATATTCTTCTCATACTGGGAATCCAAGAAGAGAAATAAGAGCACAGAGGCTTTTAAAATGTGATGCTACAAAATAACGCTGAAAATTTTATGGGTGGATGATGTATTTGACGAGGAGGCACTGAATTAGGGAGAAAAGAAATGTGTGGCTCAACTTGACTCAAAGAATGGTTTAATACATAGAGCATGTTCTAAGACATTTAGGAATAGTCAATTTAGTAGAAATGGGAGTGATGTAGGGGGTGGGGCAGTAAAAGTTGCAGACTAAAACTAAGAGACAAGTACAGAAGCAGGTTCATGGATGTTGGTTACTGTCATTATTTGGAGATGAGCAGGAAAGAAGGGGATACAGTAATCTGGAGAGCTACATCAAATGTGTCTTCAAAATTAAGGCCTTGAGGACAAACTATTGTGTCAATTTTTAAAAAAAAAGCAATAGTATGAAACTTATGCTTCAGTCAAGTTAACACTTGACTTCATTGAAGTATAAAAACATAGCAGAAACCTAATTTCTTTAATTTAGACAATATCTTTGTGATCTGCTGATACATTTTCCCCTTAAACTGTTAAGTACATATTTGCACTTTATTATTTCCTTTGTTTCAGATAGTAAATCTGAATAATGTTATTGTTGAGTCTTTACCAATATAAGATAGTTCACATTGCATTTGTTGAAAGGCAGCTATGTTTCCTTTTAAATGATTATTTGCTTTATGTTTTCCTTTTGCATATTAGTCACGTATCTTGTACTCATTTTCCCCTTCATCCACACTTAATACTCAATCTTAATTAGACTCCTATTTGGCCCCAAAATAACATTCCAGTTAATCTTACTTTTTTCTGTATGTATGTTGTATGTTCCCTATCAGAGGTCCCCCCCCCCCCCCCGCCCAACCCCCTCCCTCCCTTGGTCAATGACTAAACCCCCCCCCCCTTACACCCGAGATATTAGGTCCTGGATTCCTAGTTCCTAATGAATATGGTTTTGCCATTTAATATTGAAATTAAATATCTTTTATTTCACATTCTGTAAATTGCTTTATAAAGCTCCCCCCCCCCCCCTAGGCTGGACAGAAGTACTTATTTTTAAACCCCCTCCCCCTTCAGAAATTTCAATGATGCAGTTTGTATCACAGACAACTGGAGCAATTTTGATGATATCTTCAGGAAATCTTCAGATTAGCCCAACAGGTGATCCTGTGATGTGTGGTAGCAATTGGATCAAGATATTGATTAACTTACACATAAAAGTTTAGGTCTGGCTCTTGGAATGACAGTTGCCCCCATGGCAGAGAAAGAGACAAACATTTCTATCATGTGATTCTTCTGTAAGTACAATGCTGCCACTTGTAGTGTTAGTGTCTTTTCCATGACCATGTTGATATTGCCACTGTAGTTGATTCGTTATCCACTAGGGGCGTTACTGTCATTCTGAGTGCCAGATACAAGCTTTCACAAATATTTCACAGTATGATACTGGTATTTAAATATGAATTAAACACACTGAGGATTGTATAATCATGGCGTGCATAGTGTTTAATCATATTATGTATAACATAGAAACTAATAACATACATAGACACATTTATTATTGCTATGTCTTCCCACTGCATGTCTGTCCTTGATAAATTCAAAAATTGCTTAACAGATTTTCATAGGGTTTTCACTAATGGGTGGTTTAATTGATAAGGAAGGTTTAGGTGTATAATTCATTAAGGTATATGTATGATAGTGTGCTAGTGTGGCGCACAAAAATCCATGAAATATAGCAATAAATGCTCTTAGAAAAGCTATACATTATGTGACTTATGAATGTTATTGTACATACAAAAATATGTTTATTGTTTCATAATATGATGATTGTATGTTTCATAATATGATGAATATGTGTTAAATTTTTCACATGCCCAAAGACTGTGTTTCAGATGAGGGAATGGAAGTTACAAATAGAGGGACAATAATGTATCAAGAGTTGTAATACAAGAATTTATAGTTTTTAAATATATACAAAAAATAAGTAATGATTACTTACTTTCCTGGGTTAACATTAAACTGTTCCCCCTTGGACCAATGGTAGATTGCAGCAATTGACCAAGCAATTCCAATGCCAAGAAAAACATTCACAGCATTACTTCCAGTGACATTCCCTACTGATGCATCAGCATATTTGTCTTGACATGCTGCCACTTTGCTTGCAAATGTATCTAGAGCAATAAATGGAAAATTTTGCTTTAGTTGACAAATAGTATTAGTGCTTTTCAGTATATATCACATACCTAACAATTTTCATTGGATAGTCAATTTAAAAACAAGAGTTAATTTGGAAATACTTTCAATTACAAAACTAAAATACATTTTTTTAAATAGTTAATGGGCTTACATTCAGTAGCCATTGATGTATTATAGTTTTTTTAGATAGCTTCAGCACTGACTCTCTCTTATGAAATTCATAAAATTTGTGAATTTGATGTAACTTATGAGACATTAATGACAAATTTTATATTTTTAGTAACTGTTTTAAAAGTTCTACGCTTTAGTAGGTGACATACTTTTTGAATGTGTTAATTTTACTTTTTACGCATAACATTTATCTTAACATTCAATTGCTCATGTAATGCAAAGAATTTTAACAGAAGCTTGCATAAAATTTATGCCTTTTACTGTTAACTAAAGTCAGTTTGTTAGTAGAAACTAGTTTTTGATAATAATAATTAATTATGAATATGTTACACAATTAGGTAAGTCATGCATTTGCAAGCATGTGAGTATGTATTCACAAAGTAGTGTGTGAAACATGTTTACACACATTGTTAGAACACACATATAATGCATGGAGAAAAGTGCCTCTGTATGTATAGGTAAGATGTGCAGAAACTAAAATGAGGAAATAATTCCTGTCCAACAAGACAGAAACACTATTCACAGAAAGAGATTCTACTTACCAGTCAGTGAAATAGAAACAAATTCAGCTGATCCATCAGTCATATAAAGTGAAAATTGATGGCTCAAGCTTAAAATCTTATACTTTTTGAAATTCCCTTCTCTGAATAAAAGTAGGTTAAGGAGAAAGAAAAAAAATCACTCCATCCTTTTTAACAGGAAGGACAAAAGACACAAATTATTTATTAATTATATATGTGCAGATAAAAATCATAGAAAACTTCTAATAATGAGTTGTAGCTGTAACTGAAATGTGAAAGCCAATCTTCATGAAAATAGATGTAAAATAAAGAAAAAGGACTGGGGCAGCCATGAAGAGGAGGGGAAGGAGCAGAAACAATAAAAGTAAATAAAGAAAAGAAACTGAAAGAAAAAAGAAAAAAAAAAAAAATGACCTCACAGACAGCCAGGGGTTGTGCCATGGTAATCAGTATTTTTCATCCAAACAATAAAATCATGGGGCTGTTCAAAATTTCTACAACTATTAAACAATGGGTCTGATGAGAGATATCTTGTTTATTGTTTTGAACCTTGGAGAACCTGAATGTCTTAATTTTTAGGAACATGTCAATTTCTTAATCTATCAGTCCCCACACATGGTTTTTGTAAGTGTGCCTGTGCAATTGCATGAATGTTCTTTATTATGAATTCCATGGCCAACAGCATAAGTGTTGTATGTGTGAGCCATTTTATGTGCTTGTTGCAGCTTGTCGTTACGTCTTTGTGGTGAGTTGTAAACCATCCTTATTATATTGTTAAATTCCAGCCTGGAGTTTCCATTTTTACTTTTGTTGTTTTTATTAACTTAACTGAATTGTTTAACTTCTAATACCTCATTATGTATGTTTCCTAATAGTATTTGCTTTTATTTGTCATCCTATAACCTTATGACTGAAATGTGCCTTGCCTGTGTCATTAATAACCTGTAATTAAGTGCCAAGCAGACTGCTGATTAGTTTGTAGCATGGCAGCTTGTTTTAACTACTAGCCAATGTGAAGATATTTTCAAGTACGCTAAGCAATAATAGAGATAATTTACAGGTGGTTTTTTTTCTCATAGAGGTAAACTTTATTCAGAACAAAGAAATCATGATTTTAGTTCTGCTGGAGATGGGTGAATGTCGTAAATATATTAACAGATTTGTCAAGTGACCCTCCGTGTATGTGCATTGCCTATGGCCAATTGGTAGCCAGCTGCCAATTTGACAACCATGTAGCATCATGTAATAAGCGTGACCGACTGTAGTAAGTCTTTCTGTCTCTTCTTAAAATGATCTGTATTTCTAGTTAAATTTTTTATGGTTTATGGCAAATTATTAAAAATGTGTTCTCCAGTAATACAAATTTGATAAGGCATTTTTGCAGTTCTGTGGTGTGCTCCTCCCAAAGGAATTTAATACTGTCGATGTCTTCTGTCTGCTCTTCTTCATACTTTATGCATATGTTGGATGGACTGCATACATGTTCTGAACTGCATGTAGTGAGTCTTTTCAAAGTTTCATATCAATGACTTGGCTTTCAACCCTTTATTTATATTCATGAAAGTATCATTAGCAGATATTCTTAGAACTATATTCGGCATGCTATTTATTGCAAGACTTGTATCATCTGAAAAAAAAAGAAAAAAAAAAAAAAAAAAAAAAAAGAGAGAGAGAGAGGACTCCGCTTCTGGCAGTGTAACTGATGAGAGGTCATTAATATACACAAGAAAAAAGCAATGGCTCTTAAGACAGAGCCTTGTGGGACACTCCCTGTAATCTCTTCTGAATTGGATAGCCTAAAGTTTTCAGAGAACAAAAATGTGTCCTATGAATCATTTGTGATGTCGACTCAAGAACATCCTGTAGAGGGCTATTTAAGAGTGTGGGGATACTTACTACTGATTCCCAATGAATTTATTCTCTAATGAAATTTGTCATTTTTCTTTTCAAACCAATAGCTCAGTCCATGGGATCAATACTAGAAACAAGAATAACTTGCATAAAGATTTAAAGTTACTAATTTTGGCTCAGAAAGATGTCCAATATCCAGCAATACACATTTTCAATAACATGCCAGCGGCAATAAAAAATTTAACTCACAATAAAGTTCAGTTTGAAAAGAGTCTAAAGGATTTTTCGTGGCCAACTCCTTTTACTCCATCGATGAATTTCTTACCTGAAGTGGATGATGTATGTTACTGTATATAATATTCACAAATGTACAAATTTTGTGCAGCAATGTGATCATTGTAAACCAATGTTGTAAAAATAAATAAATAAATTATATGTTAGTATGTGGTAATAAGTTTTGGCGTCCTTTAAAATGTAAATATTCTCAAGATAATTGTTTTTCGTGAGCAATTCCACATCCACAAGGGCAAATACATTTGGGATCCGTGGAAGGTACATTAACACAAATGCTCTCTTTTTATAAGTATGTATTGTGTATTCTGTTCTGACATGTTCTACATCCAAGAGTATTTCCTCAATTTGGATCAACTGGAATGAAAAGTACATCTAATCTAAAATAATCTATATGTTGGTGCTCCATGAGAGTAATTTATATGTATGCCCACATTTTATGATAAGCTGTTTGCACTATTTTTCAGAATTTACAATGATTGCATCATTGTTTGGTATTTAGGACTGTAATATTTTTTTATTTAAAACTCTAATAATATTCTAAAGAGCTTCATTGCGTGCGCAAAAAATCACCTTTACACCATGGTTCACATGAAAGTACTCAAATGCTTCCCAATCACATGGGACAAAGCTTTATTCTTCTCATGGAAAGATATAGCAGAGACAGTAAGATAAACTGCAATCCAATATTTAACATTTGACAATAAAATTTATAACCTTTTATATGTAAATATGTTCAAGTTTTTTTTTATTTTTACTGATGACTCAGCCACAAGGGCAATTTAATTTTAGATCTGCAGAAGGTATGTTAGATTGTCCTTAGAGTGTAAGTATTTATAGTGTATTCTTGGTTTCTGAGATCTTCTACATCCTAGAGAATCTCCCCAGTAAGGAACAACTGGGATGAAAATAAATCTAATGAAATATAACTATACGCAGCACACTGTCAATGCTTTCTCTGCTGACTTTATCAGAACTCAAAGTATGCCACAAATGTTACTCACAAGGCAAACAATGTTGGTGGCACCTTTTTTGGAACTGAAGATAATGGATATCATACCTTTGGGGAAATGGCCATCTCAGAATTAACATTGTGTCTAAGTTAAATGTATGTGTTGAGATTTTCAGCAATTTTAGGATTGTCTTTGCGAAAGCATTTTAATGATACTTGATGACGATGATAATTTACAATTACTTCAGGCACCTCTATCTCACTTACCGTTGTGTATTGCAGTATTGTGCATTCTTCACAGAATTGTGTTAGAGGGGACTTACACACACATCTCTCTGCTATTATTTTTGCAGATAAGTTAATGAGCTCAGTATTTTTCCCAGCATCTGACATCAAAGTGTGTCTTGTACAGAGCAACTGCTTAATTCCAAGGCAAAGGATAGTGTGTTAGAAATCCAGTGGTTATATGAAATGAATCTGATTAAACCATTAAGTAATGCAGTAAGTCTACAGCCACCCCCCCTTTTTTTTTGTAGCATATGTCTTTATGAAAAATCACTATGCTTCCCTTTGCTATATGTCTATTTTAGGAAATAGCACAGCTCATGCTTTGAAGCACACTGTCATATTACGTCTGCTCTTGTAGATTTTAATCTAATATACATTTGTGCAGTGTTGAATTACATATTACAAGACTGCTTTGGCTTTATTTTAGTCAAATTTAGAATGACCTGAAGGGCTGATACGTAATATTATGTGAACTATTCATTTTTCTCATGCTGAGGACACAGTAAGGTCCATACAGAGGTGATCTTATGTACCTAACAGAACTTTAAAAGCTGCCCCCCCCCCCACCCTCCACCCTCAAATAAAACTACTTGTCTGCATCTTTTCTTTGCAGAATTATCATTTTTATAATTTTGTAAGTAGGTTTAGTAAAAAGGTATCATTGTTGAGAAATATTACTTCGATTAGCTATATTGATGGAATATAAAGTGCAAATTGTAAGACTCTGCACAAAAAACATAAACAAAACAAAAAAATGTAAGTATAAATATAATTTTATTCTCACAAGAAAGAGCATATTCTAAACTACTTTTCTATATAGTTTCCACCATTGTTGAGGCACTTGCCATAGCAGTCGATCAACTTATTTAGTTGTACCTCATAGAACAATGCTGCCAGTGATGAGAACCATTGCTGCATACTGAGTTTCACTTCATCGTCACTCTGGAAACATTTCCTGGCTAGCTCTTGCTTTAGGTGTCAGGACAAGGGATGGTCTCATGGTGGCTGTATGGCGGGTGATTGAACTACTTCCATCCAAACTGCTGAATAAGAGTTTTTGTGTCACCTGCAGCGTGTGACTGGACATTATCATGAAGCAGAAGAATTCGTCCTCTGAGTATCCTTCTCCTTTTGTTCTGTAGTGCATGTCGAAGATTGACAGCATCTGGCTGCATTGATGGTTTAACCTCTTGGGAGATATTCAATAACCAGCAGTGGTTCTCATCACTGGCAGCAGGTTCTATGAGGTAGGATTTGATAATTTTATTTTTAAAAAAAAGTAAGGTGATCAATTGTTATGACAAGTGCCTAAACAACTATGTGGAAAAGTAGATCAAGATATGCTTTCCTCAAAAAAGGACTTGCCTTCCAGATATTTCTTGCAAAAATATCAAATTGTAATGCAATTGGTCAGTTTCAAATTCATTTCTTTTCCAGGTTTCTCAAAACAGTTTTTTAGGTTACTTTTTTTAATTACAATTGCCCCTAGAAGTCCTTTTTTAAAGTATGTTTTGATTATTATTAGACTTCATAATAAATTAAACATATTTTAATTGTATAAATCAGAGGCACGAATTACTTATTTATTAATTTTTTATTCTAGTCAATAGAAAAATAATAAATTTACAAATTATTTTTTTTTAAATAAAATATGTACATTATTGCTTTTGATTAAAGATAATAAAATCAAAGAAATTTGAGGTAACAAAAATGAATAAATAATTTACCTAAATTCTCTCTCCATCATTATCTTTTCGGTCTCACTCAAAATGTTTGTTCTTTTTGCTTCTAATTCTTTGATTTAGCTTTCTTTCATTTGTTTCATAAGGAACAATAAAAGGACTACTCCAAAAGTATTGTACAACACTTTCAACACAGACAAAAAAATTACACTCTCCAGTTGATTTAGTAATACTATGAAACTTTGTGGTGTATCAAAACTGTGTGTCGTGTTGAGAGTTAAATTCAGGATATTTGACTTTTACAGTCAAATGACCTACCAACAGTCATCGCAGCTTCACTTTCATTACTTTCTGAGCACCTACTTCACAGATGTTATCATGTAAAACTTGCAGGACTACCATTCTTGGAAGAATGTGTATTGTGTAGAAATGGCATAAGCACAGCCTGTGGAATGTTCCCAAAATGGTTTTCACTCAGTAGCAGAGGATGTGCCGAAGTGAAATTTCCTGACAAATTAAAAATGTGTGCTTCACTGAAACTTGAACTGAGGACTGTGCTTTCTTGAATTAGTGATTGTCTTGTGCTATGCATACTACCTAAGTTGTTACCAGTGCTTATTAGCCTTTTATATCAACTAATATCAAAGATGCATTTATATTGCTATACCTACTCGATGCAAGATGAAAAGTCAAGATATGTAAAGTCAACTGATAAAGCTGTCTTATTTCAATTCATTCACATACTTATATCCTACCCTTTGTTTTTGATCAAATGGGTTGTTATTTGCATTCATTTTAACTGAAGATTCAGTTACATTTTAAATCTGTGCACATATCTTCTCTGCTCTAGCTGTTCCTGTTCTGGCAATTGGTAAACAGAACTATTTGTATGTTTAAATAGACCTGGTTTTTCAATTTCAATTTCATTTTGAAACAATATAAGCTCTTGGGTAGAAGCATTGCTTGCCACGTCAAAGATATTAGCTAAAGCCACATGATATGTTATTACAGGTGAGAGCATTTTAGTTGAGATGTTAAACATTAAGAGGAGAGAAACTGGCATGATTCATGCAGAAAAACAGGGACAAAATCAACAGGTCAATGAGAGTACAACTTGAAGAAAGGTAAAAACAAATACCAGATGAAGTACAACAATTAAATACTGCACCAGGAATGATGCTGTGAGGAACACACAGGCTGATGATACATCAACAACATTGTTCTTTGTAAGTTACCTGGCAGACTTGTACCCATGGCCACGAATGCAATTGCTGTAATTGTGTCTGGAAGCGTGACTGTACAACCAAAATGTGAAGCTACGTCACCAATTACTGCTGTCAGCACACCTATCCAACTGATGGATGTCCAGAAACACACCCACCCGTCATAGATATCTATAGACATCACAAGAGTCATAATTTTGACCTACAGATGAATTTATATTATGTCCTAGCATAAGACACAATAATTTATTTAATAAAATGATTTAATGAAATGAACATGGACTGAATGATAAGATGCCATCATCGACTCTGTTGATTGTAAGACATAACACAATCCAAATAAAAAAACAGAAACAAAACTGAAAACAAAATGACAGACTTTGATAATACTGAATGATATGTGAATGATGAGCCAACATCTCTCTGTTTTGGAATGAGAAACTTGACTTGCCAGACACCATATAACAACTCCATCATTGATGGCAAATTTGCTGCTGCAACTGCAAGTTATTGAAAAAAAATTCTGCCCGCTGAGGTGAATGCTGTGAGAGACCCAAGTTATGAAACGAGCAGTCGGTAGAAGTAGCATTCATCATCAGAAGCCTCTTGGAACTGAGTCATGCAGACTGGAAAAAAAGCATTCCATTTATTCTATAAGCTAGAGAAACAAAGAACAAGCATTTGTTATTACACTTTACCAGCTGTCATTCTGATGAGCATCTAGGAAAATAAGAAATGTGACTCTGTGTATTTGGTTGTCTGTTTCTGGTTCATCCTCTACTTATTATTATTATTATTATTATTATTATTATTTTTAAAGTGTTTAGTTGATAAACTGCAGTTGACTTAGAGTATTTATTATAACACTGTGTGGCTACATTATTAACCTCACAGTCTGTATTTGTGATAATAATAACAAAAAATAGTTTCCATACTCTCTATGAAATTTGCCAACGAAAAGTTAGGTCTTCCATGCCTTGAATAAATGCTCACTAAATGATGTGTGTAAAAGGGTATTACTAAGTAATTACTACAACTGTGGAGAATTAACCAGAAACAGTGATTTTTTCTGACAGCATACAATAATCTTACCTGGCACACTTGTACCCAGTGCTACGAAGGCTATTGCTGTGACGGCATCATGCAGCCCAACCGTGCACCCAAAGTGTGATGCAACATCACCAATGATGGCAGTCAGGCATCCGACACCAAATATTGACACAACGAAACACAAATAACCATCTAACAGATCTGAGACAGAGGAAAGAGAGAAAAAGAGATAGAGGTGCATAGAAACATTGACACTGACAGTACAGGATGGAAAGAAACAAAATGCACAAGCACAGAAGAGTTGTAGTTTGAACTGACCACACTGACAGCATGTACTGAATTGCGCCATGTTAGCACATTGTAAAAGGCAAATGCATTGAATTATTATTGCTAGTTTCATAACTGGTATATTTTTGATAATAATGGTAGATAAATTTTGAAAGTGATGTTGTGGCTAATCAATGTGATCAAGGCAAGGCTGAGGAATGAGAGAAGATGAAATGTTAAAGAGATCTGCTATATACTGTGATTAACATTTGACAAATCTCACATGAGTAAAAACTTTAATTAAAATGTTTCATTTGGTGCTCACTTGATATGAAAGGGAACATTACAATGTGTTGCAGAATGCTGTTATTTAAAGTATTATTCTTTAATTATGGTCTCATGGATGTTGGTAAACTATCCAAGCTACTGCACTATTTGACACTGGAAAAAAAAAAAAAAAAAAAAAAAAAAAAAAAAAAAAAAAAAAAAAAAAAAAAATCCTGGAGGTATATTGTTACAAAATTTATATCTTGTATGTTCTACAATAAATAAGATTCAGCACAGTAAGAAAAAAATGTTAGTTTCTTCTGCATTCACCTGAAGAAAATCACAAGTGAATACAAGCATGGCTCATAAAATTAGATCAAATACCACTAGAAAAAAACTGATCAAATGTTAATTTATGTATGATTTGCTTATATTCTGCTGTCTAAAAGAGATCCCTCAAATTTTAAAAAGGGGAAGAATATTTGACAATGTATACAGTTGGAATTATCAAACAGGAACTAGTCATGAACATTAGCTAGAAAACCTAATATCAGATAGGCCTACCCATGAAAACATTCTATATGTGCCATATTTGATTATGAATACACATTATCTGTTTGAAAAAGTCATAATTGTAATTGAAAACATAATCTCCCCCCCCTCTCTCTTTCAATTACAGCACTCTATTATTAATTAGTGCATATTAAGAAACACGAGTAGCATTTCTCTTCAGGTATACCTAGATATCTGAGCTTGATGTCCTGCCACCTCTGAGGCATTCATCTGTTCTGTGGATGATAAGCAAGCTTCAGATGATGCCTAAGAGAACAAAAATGTTAGAACAGTTCCTGGTAGCTAGAAAGAATAATAGCTGCTGAAAACAAATTAATGTTACTATACTCGTACATACCTACAATTGTGTAACCAACAAAAGAAAAAAATTATAATAATAATCAAAAAAAAAATTTAAAAAATAAAAGAAAAAGAAACATACATAGTAAATATTAGCAGTAGTTTAAGTCCACATCAAACTGAAAACAGTATCACAAAAGGCTACTTGTCAATGAACTAAATTTACTATTCTTTCTTTCAGTCTGCATAAAATTTAATCTTCCTTGAGTTCTGCAATTTGTTAAAAATATGAGAAATGTTTTAGAATTTGAGGACATGGTGGCAAGGATCAGCATTAGGACGGCAAACACTACCAAGTGGAGTTCTTGTAGTGTCAGAATGTCAGCAGATTTGACTGTTGACTTGTCTGCACTGCAGGATGCTCATTTCAGCATCCATTGCATGCAGACTTTTACACAAATGAGAAGCTGGATACACTATTTTTATATTGTGAATGTAAAAGAAATACCATGCGAAGAATACAGTGGTACAGGACTATCTGTCCAGATCACCAATGTACAATGAACCGGGTAATTACATAAATATGGTCATGCTAGTGTAGTCAGGCTGCTTGAATGTCAAAGTGAGAACAAGAAAGAAGACTACAACTGACAGAGTACATGAAGAAGCTGTCCTAGTGGTGGTTGTTGCTTTGGGATTTTGAGGGAACTAAACTACGAGGTCATCAGTCCCCTAGTACAGTGGTAAGAGACATATTGTCAAGGAATGTGGAAGTGGTAAGAGACATATTGTCAAGGAATGTGGAAGCAGCCAGATGAGTGTTGTTCACATCTTGCAATGACACACATTTCCTAAAAATCTTTTTATGACAGGTTTCAATGTCAACATTAACAAATACTATACCACTGTAATTTTATTCTCAAGAGCTACTGAATGCAGTTATAAAAAGTAAGCAGTTCCCTAAAAAAATTACTTGCTTCAATATATCAGTTGATAATGTGCTGAAACTGTTTACCAAAAAAATATCAAAATGATCTTCACAGAAATAAAAGTGACTGCTGTCTCATTTGGATCTACATGAACGAGTCTTTTTACACACTTTATTGCTTTGAACATGCAAAAACAACTTTTTCTGCAGTTTTTATTGGTATATTCATACAGTGCACTACTATACAATATTTGTAGACCATTTTCCAAAATGTGAAGGCCAAAACAATATATCACTGTTCATGCTGTTGGTAAAATTCATGAACACTATTGTGTAGGTTCATGTCATGAGCATCATACACTCAAATGAAGCATTTTATCTGGCGTTCATATTATTTGAGTTTTGTTATTTTTTCCTGATATTGAAGTTAATTCAGGGAAAAAGCATAAAGCCGACATAAGTAACCATTAAGAGGAATACCAGGAAACAGTCAAATACTCTATTGCTGTACCAGAAGAGGACCACATGGAGTGGAAGATGTTTTGATGTGAAAATATAAAAACCACCTTTTTACTTTACTTTACTTTACCTTACTTTACTTTATCGTGTCTGGACTATTTAAAGGATATCGGCCCAGTACTGGGCTACACCTATTCCATTATTATTCGCGAGCCACAAATCTTCGAGGGTACACCGGTGTGGACATTTTACACATGTAAGAAGGTGTTCCATATTTTGACTTTCTCCACAGTTGCTGTTTATATCAGTTTGATCGATTATACCCCTCTTAAGCATATTTACTTTTACTGGGGCGACCCCCATTCTGAGCCTATTCAAGGTTTTCCAGGTTTTAAAATTTAGGTTTTGGCTGGTCCACTGAAGTTGGGGGAGAGGCAAATTTTCAGGCGGTTCGTCCTGGGCGGTTACAAGGAAACTTCTCCTAGACTTCAGTCATGTCTCTGGTGGTCGAGCTCTGTATAGGACATGCCGCTCATCTGCGAGTTGTTTTATTTTCTCTACATGTTCTAAAGCGTTTCTGCGAGCTGTGATATCTGCAAAACCAGCTGCCTTGTACAAGAGTCTGACCAGCGTTGGTTTCATGCACCCTGTCACTATCCTGCAGGTCTCATTGAGGGCCACATCTACTTGTTTCGTGTGAGCGCATCTATTCCATACAGGGCACGCATACTCAGTCGTTGAAAAACAGAGCGCCTGTGCCGTTGTCCGTAGCACACCAGGACATGCACCCCATGTGCTACCCATTAGCTTTCTAAGTATATTATTTCTAGTCATTATTTTCTGTCTCGTTTTGATGCAGTGCTGTTTATAAGTTAGAGATCGATCCAGAATCACGCCAAAATATTTAGGGTGGTCTGTGTGTCCTAAGGTGTTCCCGTTCCACGTAATTTGGAGTTTCCATTTGGCTTCTTTCGTGCGAAGGTGGAAATCTCAGACTTGAGTTTTGGAAGGGTTGGGTCTTAAGGAATTTTGATTATAGTACACAGTCATTGATTTTAAGGCATTTTCAAGTTTTTCCTCTACTTCTTCAAATCTTTTTCCTTGAACGCATATTGCAAGGTCATCGGCGTAGATGAACTGCTTAGTGTGGGCCGGTGTAGGTTGCTCATTTGTGTATATGTTGAAGAGCATTGGAGCTAAGACGCTTCCAATACCGGACTAAAGATGACGTGCAGTAACCTCCTTTAAGTATGCAGAACACTAAGAGTTTGTACAACAGTAGTAATGAAAATTTTTGTGGGAATTAATTTTTTATATTTTATGTGAGTTTGGAGTTAACTGTATGTCATTTGTTTAGGTTAAGGGAAAATAAACTCAATGTTCTGTATGAAAGTTTTATCTTCTGTAAATGTATGCCATATTGCAGCTCTTCATATATCAGTGTGGCGTCGTAAATAATTTCGTGTGATCGATACTAACACATGTATGCTCATCTTTGTGTCCATGTTCTTTAGGCAGATTTCCAGCTCTTGGATCTGTCGCAATGTTTCAAGTAGTTCATGCTTGTTTGTTGCACAGTTCAGTTGAATAAATGTGTGTTCAGATAAAATGTATGGATTACTGGGAATGTGCTCCACAGCTCCTACCTTGGCTCATTTTGTTCCTAAGTACAAAAGTCGCAGAGACTCCGATTCTACTGCAGACTGGATCTCAGTTTGCCTCCTGACAACATCATTGTGTGTCTATCCTGTATGATTACCTCTGTGCATTGTGCACTCCATCATTATTTCCAACCTTTGAGGGACATTTTTTCAACACTGTGCAGGGCTGCAAAGGTGAAGTTGAACAACAGCAATGACTCTGTCTTCCTAAAGTCAAATGTTCTCACGCATGTGATGCTGATCTACAATGAACAGAACAGTGCTCCTCTTCACCAAAACTCTTTTGCGAGTGCTCCTCAGCAAACCACTGTTCATTTTATGGTTCTCCTCAGAGCACACTCAGGTATCACTCCACAGGCCATGTGGTTGGCCCACAAACTTTTCAATTGCCACTGCCACACAATCCTATTGTGGTTCCGTTGAGCAGACACATGGCTTTGAATATTGGTGTCAATTTACCAACCAGTGTACCACTAAATTGTGAACTTTCTTCTCACATCCTGTTTTCTCACATCTGTTGTAGTGGGCACAATGGATGTTAAGTGTATGGAACTTTACTGGGTGATATTCTCCAGAAATAATACTTTTAACTTTAGAACTGCATTTATTAAATCTTTTCTCTTTGCTACATAAAACAGAACTGAACAGCATGGGCGGTTTAGCAAAGATACATCAAACATTGCAAATATATGTATAGAGTTTGCAAAGATGATACCCTTGATACTCACATCAGTTTACCAGTGCCACATAGCCTGCCCCCCCCCTCCCCCGTAGTATGAAGTACTCCTGTGCTGGTGGTTGGGGGAGGGGCGGGGGGAAGGTGAGGGTGGTGCGACGATGGCATCAGTGGGTCTGGTACGTTGTACTTGTCCCACTGTGAGCTTGGCGGCAGACTCTGGGAGCGGTGTTGGCTGACGGTGGGAGGTGGGCGGTGGCCACCACACTTCAAAGTCAGCATAGCATTGTGGGTGGCGGGTGAGATGGCTGAGCCAGGTTGCGGTTGCAGTACTTGATGAGTAGGGGGCCTTGATGATGACGTCTCCCGAGGGGGTGGCAAAGGTTCATACAACGTCAGTGTCGACTGTTGGGGGCAGGGGGACGCAGAGTACTAGGTGCCACTGGAGTGGGGGTGGCGATTACTCGTGCACACACAGTAGTGCACAGGACAAACACATTTTCATCACGTAGCATTATGGAAAGCACTTTCTGGGGTACAGGGACCATTACCTCAAGTGTGGGGGTGTATGGCAGGGGTGCACATAAGAAACCCCAGAATGGAGAAGTGGAAGTGCGTGGTGCAGGAATAAGGGCGCTCAATGGGGCCTGTGGGGGCTCAATGTATAAGCACTAGAATCGCTCAACTGAGACACTATGTGAGCTTTACGTGAGTTGGGTGTGGTTCGACTGGTGTGCAGTGTTATTTTCGAAGTGTCAGTGTTGTGCACGGCCAGTTGTGTTTCTGATTCTTCGGTTTGTGGTGGTGTAAGTGTGGGTTTGACATGAGCTGGTTTCACTCTGTTTAGAAAGACAGTTATCGGAGCACCTTTGAAAATGATGTCCATTGTGTTTTTGGTTTGGCGTAGTGCTGTTTGTGGGCCTGAGTATGGTTGCCGGTGAGGTCCTTTGACTGTGCTATCTCTCAGCATCACAAATATGCAGGTAGCCAGTGCCTTAGGTGGGGGAGGGGGGGGGCACAGTTTGGAACAATACAGTCTGACTCGGTGTAAGAAAGTTGGTAATTCCGGTAGGGTTGGACTAGGTAGTGGGTTACTGAGTTTGCCAGGCAGTACTAATTTCTCTGCATACACAAATTCCACCACTGTACCCTGGATATCCTCATTGTAGTGGTATGCAGACCTAATAGGACTACAGGTAGTCCCTCCATCCACAGTGTGTCATGGCACTGTAGCACTGATTTGAGTATCCAGTGCCTCCGTTCTATGAGCCCGTTGCTCTGGGGATGGTAGGCTGTCATGTGTATGCAGATGGTACAATACTGTTAAACAAAGCGGACTCGCACTGTTGTCCCTGATCCGTTGTTATGATGGAGGGGCACCCAAATCGAGCGACCCAGGATTCGACAAATGTTCGAGCTACCATCTCTGCTGTAAAGTTGCATAATGGGATAGCCTCCACCTACTGAGTTGTGCGGTCCGTCATTGAAAATACGTAGCAAAAGCCATTGGACAATATGAGTGGACCTACCAGGTCGACACATATGTGTTGGAAGCGGCCGTGTAGCACTGGAAAGCTGGTGTGCCTATTGAATTTGCTCCTTTGGCATGCAAGGCAAGTGCATGCCAAATCTTGGCATCTCAGTTTATATTTCTCCAGACAAAACGTTCTGCCACCAGGCGTGTGTAGGCGCCGATGCCCGGGAGTGCGATGTTGTACAGTTTTTCGAAAATGTTTCTGTGCAGGGCGGTTGGAATAAAAGGGTGTAAGTGGCCGGTTGACTCATCACACCACATTTCATCTGTCACTCATGGAAAGGTTGTGCGGATGGGTTGGAGGGAGGAGCTGTGGTCAGATACTAGTGACAAGGTATCCTCATCTGCTGATTGTAAGGCAGCCAGGTTTGATAGGTTCTATCAGTGATGAGACTGCACCCACAGGTGACAGGAAATAGCAATGTTCTTTTATTGTCTGCCTGCGGTGATGTAAGGTTACACGGCACCACTTTGGTTTGTTGTGGTGTTGGCGGCATGGTAGTTTTTGTCTGGCCCACCGGTGTAAATATCTGCACTAGCAGGCTCAAAACAGAAGTGGGGCACCATGCCAGTGGAATGTTACATTTACTAGTATGGGCAATATTTGCCTGAGTTACGGGTGGTGCTGTTGGACAATAACTTGTGGTTGGCATGGTAACCTTGTTTTGTTGACCTACTGATATGTATCCCTGGAGGGGAAAACAGAGGTAGTCACAGGAAAAAGTACCTTGCACATGGATGCGGGAACACTGTCAATATATTGTTTGGGTGTACAGTGACTGACCTTGTTGTGGTAATCCGCTATCTATTGTCTCAGCCTGTTGATTTCCTCGTACGATGATGTGAGCTCGAACTGCTTGCAGTGTAGGTTGTGTGTGAGCTTGGACTTTTCTTCTTTGAGTTACAATGTTTGTTCCTTCTGGGCAATCCACTTTCTCATAGTTTCTTGCAGTGATGTCAAAGGGGAGGAACACATGGAGGTTAGGTGCCCTAGTGTGTACTGGTCCTGGGCGGGGTGGTTCGGTAGATCATACGAAAAATACATTTCTGTTGGGTGGTGGTAAACTGACTGGCAAACTACATCGGGGGAAAGTTTGTGGTGAGTCAAGAAGTCTATTTCTATGATAGGTTCGGGGATGTCAGCTACCAAGAACGTCCAGTGGAATTCACAGTTGGTGGCAAAGCCTGTCGACATCAGGTTTGTGGCATTGATGGCCTGCAGGAATGTGCGGTGTGGGTGGATGTTTTTAGGCTGCATCGAAACTGGCAACAAGGACACATCTGATCCAGTGTTGACTAGGCACTGGGTGTCAGTGTTGATATTGCGCATGTAGAGACATCCACTATTAGGGGAAGCATCACATATGAGTGAAGGACTTCATGGCACCCGACCATGTCCATGCAGGAGGTGGTGCCTAAACCATTCTGCACAATCAGTTTTGGGTGGTCGCAGGATGGATGACCGACAGTTCCGTGCAGCGCCTTTGAAATGTTTATGGAAATGCCAGTATTGTGGCACTTGGAAATTGTGAGGATGTTAGAAAACCAGAGTCGTTCGACCACTCATGTTCCACTTCATGTGCATGGTTTGGCAAAGTAAAAGCGTCTGGGGACCATTGTGAAACTGAGTAGCTTGGTGCACTGTCTAGAAAAGTTTGATATCCAGGCAGGATAGGCAGGCCTGGCTGATGGTAGACGATCCTTTATCCATTGGGACCACGAGGTGGTGTCTCCATTGTCTCAAATGCACGCCAGTATCCGGTGTAAACAGAGATAATACACAATGCGGGTGGCACGATAACACTGATTATGACTCGGTGCTGTTTAGTTTTACTTGGGGTCACCAATGTCGAACTTTACTGAGTGATATTCTCCAGAAATGACACTTTTAACTTTAGAACTGTATTTATTTGATCTTTTCGCTTTGCTACATGAAACACAACTGAACAGCATGGCTGGTTTAGCAAACATACATCAAACATAGCAAAGATTTGTATAGAGTTCGCAAAGATTATGTCCCTTGGTACTGGAACCAGTTTACTGGCGCCCCCAAGTGTAATTCAAGTGAGAACTGATATGAACTTCTGCCCGCTGCTATCATGTGACTGACTCTGCAAACTTTGAAAGTGTTTCCAATTATTGTGTTTTTCATGTGCAACAGTGTGCCACATCACATGACATGTTTGTTGCACCACGCTTTCTCCTAACTAAACCATCTCCACACACAGCTTTTGCAGATGCACTTCTGCATTCGGCTTTGTATAGTCTTCCACCTGCATTTTTGACACATTTGATTGTCTCAGCCACACCTGATGTCAGCACCATTCCCACAGGTTCTGCTCCCAGTCATCTGCCTGCATCTCTGGTACTACCGTGCACATCTTTCACATTGTGAGGGTACCACACCTTGCATCATCAGGCACGCCACAATGCAGGATCCTCTCAGGTGTGATTCCACCCATCCAAGCATATATGTGCAGCCAGACAAATCGCCTCCTACCCCCTCCCAGTCGACTGCCAAAGCTTCCTGCCTTCTCTTTTGATGCCCCAGTGACATGGTTCACATCGGCAGAACAAATTTTCGATGATTTTTCTTAGGATGATCATGCCAAATACATTTGTATGGTAACACATTTACATGGGCATAGTGATCTGATTTGTGACCTAGTCACAACACCACCATTAATAAATTTCTACACTCATACCAAACATACACTCTTGTAACATGTTTTAAAGAAACTAGATCAAACTATTCAACATATCCTGTATGAGGAACACCTGGGGGCAGGACGCTGTCTCAGCTATGGCACTGCCTGCAACTTCTTGTTAGTGGGAAGGCCATGTCAGATGACAGCCTGATGTTGGTCTGGTCCAGCATACTCCCATTGCCCCAGCAGCTGGCTCTAACATACAACATTCTGCATTTTCCCAGCGAGCACGCATCCAGACAGAGCCTATGAGTCTCATCTTTGGGAGGTACACTCCCGCAATTGGGAGATGGCAACATTCACCCCACCTCAACATCCATCTGTTGGTTGAGGACGTCCACACAACCTGGTCTCCATACAATAAAAACCAGGCACTTCACATCATGCACATGCCATGCGGGCTGCTTCCTCACCTTTGCCTACTCCAGCTCGAGCAAATGATAGTTTGAGCGACCCTGATGATGGCCTGACTTCACTGGTCTGACACCCAGAGGTAACCATACTACCCATTCTGTTCTTTTGATACCCAACTTTGAAGATGCCACCAAGAAATGAAGGCCATCATGCCAACACCCAAATGCTGAATGCAGGATGGAGTAGGTGCTGCCTCCTGCGACACTACAGACAGCCACCACCAAGTTATTCACTCCGTAGGGGACTCATCTCCTGCTTGTGGCCGCCTTTGTTTTCCATATGTTGTGTCAGACAAATGTTTCCTTGTCGACATTGGTGCAGAAATGTCTCCCATTCCACTCTCTGTGAAGGCTGAAAAACTGTGACTACATCACATGCCTCTTCGTGCAGCCAATGCTGTTAAACTGATGTGCACAGGTTCTGCTGCACTCACATTTCACCTGTCCTCCCACTGCCAGTTGAAGTGGAACTTTCTCGTGGCAGATATTCTGGAGTCTATCATAGGCATTGATTTCTTGACCTTTCACAAACTTCCAACTGACATCGTATGCAGATCTGTGTTCCACCATCCATTACCTACACATTTTGCATGTGCTTCGTATAGTCTGACCCGACCTAAAAAATTCAACTGATAAGTGAGTACTCTGCCCTGTTGTCAGATCTACACAAAACAATGTGCAAGTAATTCACTGAACATGACCAAGTGCTCCCTTTATGTCATGAAAAAGAGGCGTTAGTTCACCATTTACACATCGCTGAAGTGGAACTCACTTCCGAGTCGGGCCAGATTTAGTCGCTGTGACAGGAACTATCAGACTACCACTCATAGGTTAGTAACAGAGCACATATATCATGTATCTCCTGTGATTCTACATCCTCACACAAAGTAAACAGTGCTTTTTGTGACTTTGCTCCTCCGCGCTGCTCATATGTGGATGTTTTTAAACGTGGCTCCGTTGTCAAATCCTCCTCTTGTATTGATATTCTGGCAGCAATGCAGAGACCTTGTGCACTCAGTTCTGACACTAACAAGTGTAATTTTCCAACATTGTGACCATCTTCCTCTGTTTTAAGCCGACTAGCACCTATTTATAACACAGTGGCTAAGACTGTAACTTATCCACCACCAATGCCACCTCACCAACATGTGAGTGTCATAAACAATCTAAACAAAATACTGTCAGCCCGTTTCTGAGCAGCTTCTCTATTCCAGCTGCCCAACTCCAGCACGTCCACATAGACTTGATAGACCCCCCACCCACCCACCGCTGGTTACTGGTACATTCTCTTGGCCATTGAGTGGACAACACTGTGGGTGGAGACCACACCATTACATAACATCGTGGCTGAAGCTGTAGCACTTACATTCATCCAATCTTGGATTGCCCACTTCAGCTGTTTGTATATGGACAACTGCTGGTGCTCCCTGGGGAATTGGTCTTCCCTGTGGCACACCCAGTTCTTGTCTAACTGCTCATGCTACTTGATCGGGTACTCTTACATTGTGCTAAGATCAATCCCCAAACCCGTAAAGTCACACACTGCCATATTCTTATATACCGTGTGCTTTAGACTTCTGCGAATACATCGCGCTCCATGATGCGACTTTTCGAATGCCGCTTCAGCCACCATACACTGGCCTGCACAAAGTTCTTCGCAGTGCACAGAACACTATAGACATTCTGATTAAAGGGTCTCCTCTCACAGTATCATTGAACAGATTGAAACTGGCTCACACTGAGCCACAACAGATACCCATCCAGTTGAGGATGTCGACACATCACAAATCGCACATCATGCACCCGCAACACACACTCTGTCGAGTACTGTTCATCAGCCAGACATGCCTGCTTCAGCTTGTCATTCTTGCCCAGCCCACATCGAGCAACAGACACTTTGTTCTCATGATGAGCAGCAGTAGTTCACAGCCGAGTGTTCTTCCCACCTTTATTGAGATTAACACCTGTCACCCCAACCTCACCATTCCGAGGCTTCGCTCGTCCATTGATCCTGCCTTCCCCATCCCTGGAATATACCATTCCAATACAGACATCTTGATCATGTTGTGTGATTGCTCACTTTTCTTCCTATGTCTAGTTACGAGTGCTTTGCCACCTACTGCTCCTGTTGAGTCTCAGTTGCTCCAATCATGTCAATCTTGTGGTTGTGCATGTGTTTGTGCTCCCCACCAGTTAAGTGCTAGTCTTCCACTCCATCCTCCCCCTCCCCCAGGCTCATCCATATATGCACACACCCCTTGACCTGGCCAGCTGGTGTATCACACCGACGCCAACTTCAGACAATGCTGTCGAGTTGTCAGTTGCTTGCATGACGCGACTCCCACCCACCGACCCCCATCCCCACCCCCGCCCCCTCCCCCCGGGTCAAGAGGAGTACTCTGTACTGCAAGGGAAAAGGGGGGGGGGAGGTGGCTGTGTGGTGCCATAAATAAACTTGTGTGATTGATACTAACATATGTGTGCTTCTCTTTGGGCAGATTTCCAGCTACAAGATCTGCCGCCCTGTTTCAAGTAGTTCATGCCTGTCTGTTGTACTGATCAGTTGAATAAATGTGTGTTCATAATAAATGTGTGGAATATTGGAGATCTAATCCAATTTCTCCCTCATCAGTAAATAAAGCTGAAATAAAAATAAGTAATTTTGCATTCAATATCAATACAGAAGTATTCTTGCAGTCTCCTTCACACATGATGAGAGTAAAATAATGGATTGAAATTGAAATAATATACTCATTGGACACACTACAATAAAGTATATTATAATGAAAAGAAAAGGCTTGCTAATAACTGTGATGTGTAGTTATGAAGTGACAATCAATACAGCCATTTTTTGTGTAAGAGAAAAAACATTGTGATTTTATATTTCATATTGTGGTGTTATGTAGTAGTATGGAGCAATTAAGTAATTATGGTGTATTAATTAATCAGCAAAATATTATGAGATACCTTACATGAAGTGATTTGTGAAATATAACTATTATTATTATTTCCAGTTGCAACGGTTGGGGGAACTGTCTTTGTATTGGTTTGTGAGTAGCTGTACTTAAATTATAGCTGCTCAGTTCAAATAGTTGGTAATGAAAATAATCTAACAATTGAAAATACAGATTGGAATGTCAATAATAGAGAAATGAATAACAACTCACTATAAAAATGATTGCCACTGACAGTCATTTAAAATAGACAGTCACATCGACACAACTTAAATTTTTGCCATGTACTTAGACCAGAAGAAGAAACAGACACAACTTTGTGTGAGTGATTGTGCGAATGGATGTGCTTCTTTTTCTGATGAAAGTCATGGCCAAAAAATGTAAGTTGTTTGAATATGATTGTCTATTTTACGTGCCCTTCAACAGTTCAGCGATTGTCCTTATGGAAGGTTGTTATCTACCCTTTATTATTAATAATGAAAATAATGACATATGAGAAATAATTCTGTATGAGGAATATGACATCTGATGGTAATGCTAGATAAGATTCATAAAGCAATTTGACTTATGAAGAAAGAAAAGTGTCATGGACTAGCAAAGTGCAACATTCAAGTTGTATGTGCCACATTGTGCATCTAAGATGCGTGCCGGCCAGGCCATGATAGTATGCGGTGTGGCCACCGGAGGTCATGGCTGTAGGCGATAGCCGACAAACCATCCAAGCACCATCTTCCTGTGATGCATTGATAAATAGCCAGTGCATGCTGGCCTCGCTCTCTTTGAGTTTCCAATAATGAAGTGTATACTCCCTGCATGGTGTGTTTACTTCAGTGGTGACAAGGATAATGGTCAAGTCTGTCTTTCTGTTTGGCGCCATCGCCAAAGGCGCCATGGCCAATCAACTTAGTGCTTTGTTGTCTAATCTTCAGTCATTGCCAGAGGTTTGGCTCAGCAGAATGCGTCACACACCTCAACTATTGACACCTTGACTCAGGTTGTGTCTCTACAAGTTGGGTTAAGGTCTTCAGTGACCTATGTTTCCAACTTTTGATGGAAATGCTGAGGATTGATCTGAATACGAGCAGCGTCTGCACAAACATTTTGTGGCTTTCCAGGTGTCTGATGATGGTAAGCCTTTTGTGCCTTTTGACTCATCTTTTCCATTTGTTAGGTGATTTGGTGATGCTATGGGCACAGACACACCTTTCCTTTTTGGATATCTATTACCTCTTTGCTACATAGTTTAGCTGCTACTCTCATGTTGTGTTGGATTGCATATCATTTTACTGCTCATGTAAACAGCCAGGCCAATCTTACCGCACTCGGGCAATGGTACTTTAGGGGCTGGCCCATCATTGTCAATTTCGGTCAGAACCACATGGGGATTCTTACACGGACTCTATGGACCATGACATTTTGCTCTGTTTTGTTTGCAGCCACTGTGGTGCCCGCCCCCCCCCCCCCCCACCCCCCAGTGTGGAGATGGCAGCGTTGCACATCTTCCACTTCAGAGGGCGAGCGGCACTCATGTCCTTCTTGTGGGGTATCTCATTCTCAGGATTTGTGCCTGCACCTAAGGGCTACATGTCATCGCTGTGTGAAATGCTGCCACATTGTCCAGGTGTGCTGCTCCTCTTGTCAAGGCTACAAGCCCTCACAGCCTCGCAGTTTCAGAGATTCTACTATGGATATTAACAGGGTTGTTCCTGTCGACTTACAGATGCCAAAATTATTTATTGACCTCTGCATTCTTCGAAAAAATGTCTCACTTCACGTGGACACCAGCACCACAGCGTCTCTTTTACACTAAGTTACTGATCAAACATTGGGCTCCCCCAAGTTGTGTCCAGCGCCTTACCCAGTGGTCGGCTACGGAGGTCACCCCATTCCACTCTTGGGTTTGTTCGTGGCCAAGGCCACATATCAGAATGTTCACCACTTAGTAGCATTTGTGGTGGTTAACAGTACGGCAGCTAAGAATATTTTTGGCCTTAGGTTTTACTATTACTGACTATCTGCTTGGTTTCCACACGAGGGCCTCTCTCGGCTGCACGTGAAATTTGCATCATCATTGGTGCTAGGTGTCGGGTGTGCAAAGAATTTTTGGGCCTCCAATACAATCAAACCCACTGCTTGCCCAGCATTTGTTGGGCTCATGCCAATCTTATCATCTTCCAAGGGCTGTTAAAGTCAAGGTAGATCACTGACAGCTGCTGGTATTCTGCTTATTATCATGGCTAGTGAGTGGACTTCACCTCTGGTTATCATACACAAGCCCACGGGGACCCTTTGCTTGTGTGGCAACTTTAAGAAGATGGTGAATTCCAACCCCATCATTGATTCTTTCCCAATGCTTTGCCCTGCGGATTTGATCAGCTGGTGGGCAGGGAAACAGTATTTTACGAAGAGCAATATTGTGGAGGTGTATCTGCAGTTGCCTTTGGTTGGCGAGGCAAAGTGGGCACTCATGATTGTTATCCCCTTTGACCTTTTCCAGTATCAATGGTTACTGTTCTGCATGGCCAGTGCCCCTGCCATATTTCAGCACTTTTTGGAGCAGCTGCTAGCACCAGTACAACATTACATGAATTACTTGGGTGATAGTTTTGTGTCGGGGTCCAATGGGATCAACCTGTGCTGCCCTTTTTCTGTCTTGGCGGCAGCAGGCATCTGCTGAAATTTCCAAAAGACATCTTACTTGCTACCTTCTACTGAGTACTTGGGCTACAAGGTGTCACTGACAGGGGTGCGCCCAGTGGCCAATCAAGTAAATGTGGTTGCAGACTTTCCCCATCCTTTGTCCGTTAGGGAACTTCAAGTGTTCCTAGACAGGAGGATGAAGCCACATTTACCAATCACTGAAGGTAAACCACCAAAATATGCATTACTGGTCACTTGACAATCCCTGTGGGCTTCCTCTAGTGGAACATCATTGACCTTAGAGTGTATATGTGTGGTATGAGATGGTTAGCCATCTCATAGGCCCATTTTTCAGAGATGGTTCAATGAACATGCATAATTATCACAGCTTCCTAACAGACCATCTGTCAGGGTTGCTAGAAGACATTCCTCTGCAGACTACGAGGAATCTGTGGTACCGACATAGTAGCTGCCCAGCTCATAGTGCATGGATTCCTACTGTATGTCTTCACAAATTGTTTTGAAATTGTTACTTTGGACACAGAAGACCTGCATCTTGGCTGCCCATTCCATGGATTTGACACCTGTAGAATTTTCTCTGTTGGGAAAGCTGAAATACAATGTCTACAGAGACATACTATCCACACCCGGTGTATTACTTCAGCCTGCTCGAACATATTCACTGAAATGATAACTATTGTGCAGCAGTCTTTCCATACTAGATTGGAAGCATGAACTGCTGCTAGTCAATTGTCTCTTACCGGCCAGAATTCTTATCGCTAGCATATGAATTCTTGTTGTTCGTTAGTGTGTGCTGCCACATTATAATTCATGTATACAAAATTCAAAATGATCACAAGATTCTACAGAGAAAATTTAATCAAATGCTCCTCAACTGCAGATTCTGAAAAACAATGAGAAGTTCAATAACTTAAAAACACTCTCACACAAGTACTATTCTTAAAACACAATGAAACATTTAAGAAATGACTTTTAAAATCTAGACAATAATTGCATTTTATTCCTTGTTGCACTTCTGAAAAAAAAAAAAAAAAACCCATGCACACTCTCTCACAATGTTCAACATAGTTATTACTGAATGTTTCAACAATGGAAGTGTTTGAACTGTGACATAACAGAATCAATCACAGAAAATCTGACTTCTATTGTTGTTTTCATTCTTTATATTTACTAATGTTATTAGTTTATCTTTTCACCATTTGCAGGTCAAAGACTATGGTTTGATAAAGAGGTCTCTCTATAGTTCTCAATTAGTCTGCCGTTTAATTCAGTTAGTGTAGAAGAGGGAATCAGTTATGAAAAGAATGATGTTGCATCAGTGGCTACATATGTTAAAATGTAGATTATCAGTAGTCAGAATTCCCAATTTGCAGAACAATATTACAAAATTTGAAAATACAGTAGAGTCCCAAAAACTCAGTTTAATGTTGGACTGAAGGTTGACCGAGTTTGCGAAAAGGCCAGGTTATCACAAACTGTGTTAAAGAAAGAATAGGTAAGATTTTTTTATCATAAAATACTTTCTACTGTAACTTTAGAATACAATGCAAAAGATGGAATACAGTAACAAAAAATAAAACAAAAATAAGAAAGCTGTGAGGGAGTAGCTGAGCAGTCTAGAGCACCACGTTGCAGATCGTGTGTCCTTGCATGGGGGAGGTTCGAATCCTCCCTTGGACATGGATGTTTATGTTGTCTTTAGTGTAAGTTAGTTCATAAGTAGTTTGTAAGTTTAGGGACTGATGACCCCACAGTTAAGTCCCATAAGCTTTACAAACATTTGAACATTTTTGGAAAAATAAGAAAATATCTAAGAATTGATATTAGTTACTTATGAGTGGGTACTCTGATTTACATTTAGAAAACTACTTTAAGAAGGCATACAGCCTTGAACAATGAAAACTATGGTCAAAAGTGATTTACTTAATAAAACATGTTCCACTAAAATTTCCATGATGCCTAAGCTGATTTTAAAAGGGATTGTGAAAAATACACTCCCATAATTTTGATCATGACTGTTTTTTAATATGAAGATGCATCTCCATACTGCATTAATGAAACTCAAAAGATTTTTAAATAGAGTGTAGGTAGCACAAGCAAAGATGATGACTAGGCTCTTTTATAGCATACCCTGTAACTGCTACACGCTATGATTTCAATTCTATAATTCCTGAGGGTGTGCAGAGGGTGGCCAAGTTACTCGGACTGAAGGGTTGCTGAGTGCCAAGTTTTTGGAACTCTACTGTACTTATGAATAAATAGCCATCTTAGAAAGAATTAAAAAGACAAAGATTGTTTTTCGTAACTTTATCCAAAGATAAAGTCATACTGACAGTAAAGGAAAATAAGGAATAAGGATAGAAATCCAAGAAGAGTTCATTGGATTTCAAAGGTAATTTGGCTATCAATCTTACATAAAAGTGTAAGAAGTTCAGGTTTTATGTAAAGTGATAAGTATAGTCAATCAATGATACAGTGTTTAGGTTCATTGTTGGTGTTTTTGTGTTTAGATCTCAGGTCTGGGACACTATATTTTCATTCCTCGACAACCTTAACTCCTTCTCTATCCTCCACTACATTTGGACCTCCTTAATTTGGTATGTCACTTTCCTGGGCATTAACCTCCACCTTACTCATGGCTTCATCCACACCTCTGTTTTCCATTAAACGTACCAACAGTTGCTGCACTTTGACAGCTGCCATCCATTTGACCCATAAAGCCCCTTCCATACACTCTTGCCAGCCATCAATAGGCTATTTGCAATTCTGGGAACTCCTTTTACCCAATATGCTGAAGGTCTTACAAAGACCTTCGGAGTCTAGCCCGCAAACATAGTGGGGAAACAGATTTCCCATTCTGTATCCCTACACACCTCCAGTCCTCTCTCTGCCTCCAGTAATCAACTATAAAGGAGTTCCCCTCTCTGTTGTCACCTAAAACCGTCCTGTACTGAACCAAATCCTTTGTCTGGTCTTTCACTGTCTCTCATGATGTCCTTAATTAGATACATAATACCCAAGATCCTTCCACCCCCTTAAAAAGTGATGTTATGTCACCGACCTAATCTCCACAATAATCCAATCCTTTTCTATGTCACTTCCAATCCCAACCCCTTATGCAGGGATCATATCCCTGTGGAAAACTCCAATGCAAGACCAGTGTAATCCACCCTCCAGCACCTCTTATTCCAGCCTCATCATAGGCTTATTCGACCCCATCAGAGGCCATGCCACTTGTGAAAACAGTCATATGATTTACCAGCTCTGCTACAATCACTGCATCTGGGTATTTCATACTTGATTTCAGCAGATGCTTACAATCTGGATCCGCCCTTCCACCACCAGCACTTCTCAATTTCACATTTTGGAGTTGTCCTTACAACACATTCTGTAGTCTTACAAACATGCTGGCCTTAACCTATGGTAACCTATCAGTCCTAATGATCTCTTTCCCTCACCCCTTCCCTACTCTACCCCACTCCCCCATCTTACACCTTCTCTCAATTTATGTATCTCTCCCAACTGTCTGCCACTTATTTATTTACTATTAATTTTATTTGATATTTTCCTGTCAACACTTCCCCTTTTGAATCCCCTGCTCGCCTCCCTTTATTGCCTTCTAAGCTGCAGCTCATATTCCCACTTATTAGTGACTACACTCTGCCAGGCATCATGGCAAGTTCTATCCCAGATCTTACCCTGACATACTTCCCCCTGCACTCCTTTTTGCCATAGACTCTTGAGATGGCCACCATGTGTGCACAAGTTTTGTCTGTGTGTTTATGTGAATGAATATATGTATGCTCTCTTCCTGATGAAGGCTGTGGCCAAAAATTCAAAGTTTTGTGTATGTAATTGTCTTTTCTATAAGCTAGTCTGTTGCTCAGCAAGTGTCTTTACTATGAGTTGATACCTATCTTCTAATATTGATAAATAATATATATTATGCATAAAAAAATAGAGATCGTTTAACTTACCCAAAGTACAGGCTCGTTGACAGACACACACACATACACAAAGATGCAAGCTTTCGCAACCGTTGGCTGCTTCATCAGGAAAGAGAAAGGAAGGAGGGGAAAAACGAAAGGATGTGGGTTTTAAGGGAGTGAATGAGGAGTCATTCCAATCCCGGGATTGGAAGGACTTACCTTAAGAGAAAAAAGGAAAGGTCAACAAGCACACAAGCACATACACACACACACCAAGGCAGACATTTTGTCTGCCTTGGTAAGGGTAGATTGGAACTGACTATAAATATGATGATAAGCCACAGATAGGCATGTAGGAAACACAGTTATGGACACACACATAAATGTTTTCAGCTATTGCATTCTTGGAAACATAAAGACAAAATTTACACACATGGTCACTGGTATGTGTTTATATAATTTAAATATGACTCTATCTGCTCTCTTTTACCTTATTAAAAAATAAAAAAGTAAATAAACAAATGAAAATTAAAGACAATGTGTGTAGTAGGTATATTGAGTTTGCACTACCAGTGGTGTAAGAAAACTTACTTCCAAATGGTACATACTTGTATATTTTTGAATCAATTTAATAGTACATGGATCTTATTGAAAAATCATATTTCCAAAATGAGATAAAAATTTTTCTCAAAACCTTCAGAGCGACTCCCATGCATATTCTTGTGAACCTAATGATAAATGTATTAGTAAACACAAAATGTTGTAAATCAGACAAAGTATCTTGCATACACAATGAGAATATATATTATGGACATAAACTTGGGCCACAAGATGGATTCTACTCCAAAATTTTGCTGTAAACAAGAAGAAACATGTTAAGTGCTTACAGTAGAACCCCTGTAATCCGACCTTAGATGGTCCGTCACTCTGGTTAGTCCGACCATGCTCAGGCTCGCGAGCCTGTGCCGACTTGTCACTGACTGGACGCCTTTCGGGCCATTGTTGCAGTGTCTATTTCTGTGCATATTGTTATACTGTATGGTATTGTGCAGTTTTATCCTTTGTTGGGATTAAAAAACGTCGTTGTTTGCTGTATTCCGTGTTCTCTACAGTACTTATTACATTCATTATGTGTACAGTTTCAGATTCAAACGTGAACACATAACTCTTTCACTAAATGAAAAATTAGCAGTGCTACAAAGACTGGAAAAAGGAGAATCACTCCGAAAAAATTGACTAGGAACTGAATGAATTAAGGATTTGAGGAAGAATCGGAAAGACAATGAATCCTATACAGTTACGATTGATGTGAAAACGCTCTGAAGAATCGCAAAGCATTAAAAAAGCCTAAACTTGAACTGCTTCATAATGCTCTACGGATGTGGTTTTGTCAAGAAAGAAGGAAAGGAACTCCAACATCTGGGCCAGTTCTCAAAGAAAAAGGGATAGTTTTTCACAAAAAACTGGAAGCCGAATGTAAATTTCTTGCCAGTGAAGGCTGGATTGATCATTGGAAACATCGTCATGGTGTCTGATTTGTTTCTACAGTCTTACAGTACAGTACTGTTTTTCCTTTTAAAACAATACATATTATAGTGTGTGTTGTCAGTTTTTAGTTAATATATTGTTTAACACTGTGTAGAAAACACCTTTTTATATTACTGTAGACATCTTTTATTTCTTAAAACGTTTAATTTTTTGTACTAAATGTCTTTTTATATTTTTGTGATAGGTATTAGATATTTTGGATAATCTGACCTTTTTTTCATTCCGGCCATGGTTGCAGTCCTAAAGGTGACGGATTAGAGGGTTTCTACTGTAATTTCTCAGAACTGTAAAGCTGTTCCCCCACTGAACATTAGAAAATAACACTATAGGAAAAGTGTAAGGTAGAAACAAAACTACAGATCAAAATTCAAATATACAGAGTCACCAAATCAGCCTCCTATAAAATGGCAATTATAAGAACAGAAGCAGTAATAACAACATTTAGTGCAGCAGTATTATTACAACTATTATAATACTATGAAATAAACTTCATTAATAATAGCAACAAAAAAATAATATCTAATGATACAATTACTGCCAATACATTTCAATATTTTATAACATCATGTTTTATATACATTCTGTCATTAATTTGTCTAGATTTATGGATGTGAAGAATTTTGCTAATTTATCTTTTTACCTTTTTTTCTCCTTTTTGAATGTCATAGTTATGAATTTGAACTTAAGAAATAAGATATTGACTTCAAAAAGACTATTAAATGCTTCTTTTTCAAATTTATGCATTCTGACAGAAAACATTTTGGAAAAAAAAGGAAGGATTTACCTGTAGGTGGGACAAAGGCAAATAACAGCTTCCAGAATAGTGTGAGGAAGTGCATAATGTAATCACCACAGGATGGTAATTTTTCTTCATCTTCTTCTCCTTCACCTCCTCCCCCATCATCCCCTATAAAGACAAGAGTTTTGTAGAGATATGGGCGAAGTTATGATGTATCATTGAATTTGTTTATGACACATATTAAAATTGTATGACAAACTACAACTTCAGTTCAGGTCGCTGACTTTAATTAATTGACAGTACAGAAAGTACAAAAGCCTTTGGCAGATTTGATGATGTGATGCTGCACAGTGTAATAAGATAAGTGTAAGCATAGCCTGTGAGAGTATTGCTTTGGGTCCTACTCGAAATTCATGCCCATATTGAGAAAATGTCAATAAGTATGTCAGATGGTTTACAGTTTGCTGACAAATGAATCATTTTATATGTGGAATCTGTAAATGTTCCTTTTAAAAATATTATGTATTATGCAGTTTTAATATTTGTGGGCCATTAAAGTAACATCATAGTCACTATAGTTCTGATTCCTCAGTTGTTGTTTCATCCAGATCTCCGACCTGCCCTCCACAGCAACACATTTAATTTTTTTCCTGTATCCTTGCCCCTGTAAGGTCGCAAAAACAACATTTTTTTGTGGGGGTGGGGGCGGGGGGCAAGATTCAGTGGCAGAATTAGGGGGCTACGGTCTACCTGGGGCCTCTCGTATTACGGGTGCCTCCAAATATCTTGAAACCACATTTTTTAATAGTAATACAACTATTTCAAGTTTGCTTATAGTTGACACTAAATCATAAAAATACATTTATTAAAAATAATGACACAAACTACACATCATGAACACTGCACTCCCCATACTAATACAGGGTCTCATGCCTTAACATATCATTCAATAATTCACGTACCGGTACTGTACTTATTTTGTTCTTTATAATCATTATTTCGGGGGGGGGGGGAGGCAGGCGCCCTTGCCCTTCTTATATGCGCTACTCCACTGCCTCTGCATGTCAGTCATGCATCGCTCCCTCTTATTTTTCAGAAAGAGAAAAAGGAGATGAATATGGCGATTTTTTAAAAGTTTTATTTCGTTCCTGCTCAGGTCTCAGATTTCGGTCTAACTTGTTGTGTCCTCTATTTGTGATTACTTTCGGTCAGCGTGACTACATGTGGCCTGTTTTGTAGTTTTTTTTTTTTTTTTTCACTCTACGCAAACATAAATGAATGTGATCAAACAGTCGCCTGAAGAAGAGTTAAGTTATGGGAATATGAGCAAAATCACCATAAATGGCCAAAAGGACACTGTCAGACATACAGATGTGTTGCTCATACAGGCACACAGATGTAATCTGAAGTAGCCTCAATTCATTTTATCAAGTTTTTAAAAGTGTAGGCCTACTTACCCGGACTGACCGTTATTGCTTCGATGAATTGTTCTTTCCAGGACGACGTGCCAATTAACAGAGAAGCGTTTGCCCTCTGAACCAGTTTGTCGACGGTGTTCTGAAACAAAACCAAATAAAATAATAACAGTAACTTTGTCATTAGATCCTTACAGCGATAGACAACATCACATACATACTACAATACCATTAATTATTTGAGAGAGACAGGCTAGTTGTCTACATTACACTTATACATTACCGTTGATAAATTCTTTTATATCATAAATGTGTGTGCAACTAACCAGTGATGTGGTGTTTCCTACATTGCTTTTTCTGGTAAATCTTGTTTGATTTGTCGAAGCTTATTGAACAATTTGTGTTCTATGAGTTCATAGCTGTTAAGTGATTTTGAAAATGTCTGGTATGGTGTATAAATGTATTTTTTGCTTCTTCTATTGTAGTGATGATAATTTTGTGTGGCGTTTTTGGCCATTAGACCACAGCTGAGTTCGTGTTCTACCTGCGTGGTGGAAGTCTTTAGGCGATGCCACATGGGCGACATGAGCGTCGATTATGATGAAGTGATGATGAGAACTACACAACATCCAGTCCCCGAGTGGAGAAAATCTCCAACCAGACCGAGAATCGAACCCGGGCCTTCTGTGTTGCAATCTATACGATGTCCATTGGACTACGGAGGCGGACTTGTAGTGTATGAAGTTTTTCTGTGGCTGTACTTTTCAGGGTTGGATATTGCAGGGCATCTACACCTATCTGTAATAGAAGAGATGTAGTCACAACTACAAACGCTATTAGGCTTCATCTGTACAATATGCTGATGGCACACGAAAATCTGTACTGGCCCGGGGACTCGAACCCGGTTTTCCCGCTTATCAGGAGTGGTCACTTTAGCTGCTTCGACTGTTTGTGCACGCCTTCCGCATCGATCGAGACTCTGGTTTCAATGTCTACGTCCTGTATTCGCACAGTTGCTGTGGTTATGGCACAGGCAGAGACTTTATTGTACAATGCTGCAAAAAAATCAAAATAAAAAAAGAGAAAAAAAAAGAAAAAAATATAAAATAAATAAATAAATAGTACCCTTGGAAATATGAAGTCGATGTTGATCCGATGACGGCAGTTGCCACCTTGGGGATGGTATGTGTACTGATAAAGGTTTAAAAAGTCGTTAGACAACAGATACGGCAGTGACATATAAACCCCTGAATATAGAAAGTAGCAACAACTTGTTATGTGTGGATTACCGGGAGTCACGCCTTACCATTGCTCAGTTGCTCGTCATGTTGTACTCGGCAGTCAACCCTGAGCCAACCAAAGCACTACATATATTGCTGAAATGTACTTAAAATATGTTCAAATGTTTGTATACTTAACTACGGGGTCATCAGTCCCTAAACTTACAAACTACTTATAAACTGGCTAACACTAAGGACGGCACAAATATCGATGCCCGAGGGGGGGATTTGAACCCCCGACTGTAGTGGCTGTGCAGACCGTGACTGGCGCGCCGCAGTCCCCTCGGCCACCGCGGCCGTCTGAAATGTACTGATTTAAGGTTTATTTCTCTATACGAAGGTTCTGTGCCATCGAAATTCGTTTTATATTAACTATAGATCTTAATAAATTGTTTGTTATAGAATTCAAGCCTGGTCAAGGCAGCTGCCTATTTAAATTACTGTGGCGTGCTGAGCGATATAGTTCGAATTTCTGTGTCTGAGGAAATCTCTAACTCACGTCTACCTGCTGTTTAAATGTTCAAATGTTTGTAAATCTATCGGACGAAACTGCGTGGTCATCAGTCCTTAGCGTAAAAACTACTTAAACCTAGGTAAACTAACCTATGGACAAACACACACACCCATGCCCCAGGGAGCACTCGAACCTCCACGGCGAACAACCGCGCGCTCCGCAGCGAGACGCTTTAGACCGCTCGGCTACTCCACCGCGGCCCTGCTGTTTAAATACTACCTATATGGCGTCATTTTGCATAATAAATAACTGTGGAATTCTATCATCTTATTTTACCCTGCAGTGGTCGCGTGGATTACGTATGTAATCCAGCTGTGGAAATTCGAATAAATCTGGAAGTCCAGAAGCGACAATGTTTCGAGCCTCTGTGTGCTTTAAGAAGGACTGCTGGCGGACCCTCTCAGCGACGGTCATGCGTGGTGGTCTCACAGGACCTCTATAGTCAAAGTCGGCGCTCTACCACTGTAATAAGCGCGACCTGCTACGTAAACATTTCGTTAAAAAGTTTTTTCTTCTTAGTCAATTTTTTTCTCTTGTTTATTGGAATACGTATTACATATTTTCATTACTGTTTTATAACGTATAGATATTTGAAATAATAGTAGAATTTAATTGAATTTTAGGAAATTCTGGCATCAAACCTCCGGCTCAGTGAAGATTATATAACAAAATGTTACCAAGAAGTCTGTCCTTCAAAATAAAGGACTTCCCTGGCATTCCTCTGTTGGAAAATCAGCCACCAACTTCGCGAATGACACAGAGGTGTACTGTGGGTCGGTGCTATGACTGCAGAAGATCAAGGAATAGAAGTACCGGTACAAGAAAAGTGTGTAACGTGTGTAAAAAAAATTGTTTACCCTGATCATCCGAAGATCGTCTATATTTCTTGTTCAGAAAATCATGATTCGCTTTGTCTCTAGAGAAATGTGTGTGTTTTGAAAGTAAACCAAAGCCAGTGATGTTATCTTACTGAAAATTGTGACTTGCTGTAAAGAGTGCAATGGATTTATTCAGTCAAATAGTTTGAGTCCTTATTTTGGACTGTTTTCTTGATAATATATTTAGTGACCTAGGTATCAGAGCGCCAACTGTGTGCCCTCTAATAGGTAATGTTTATGGCCCAAGACTGAGTGTGTAATCACGTGTGACACCAACAGGTGTCTTGCCATCAAGGCGCACTCACGCTTCGTGCAGCCAACTGAGCGAGTTTGGCGGGTTGGTTCTTTTGGAGAACTGCCACACAAGATGGCTGTGCCGTGTCAATTGCGCAACGACGCTGGTTGCAGTGATCACGTGACATGCTTGTACCTGTGAACATTCTCTAGGGTCCTATAAGCTAAACCGTCGTTCTCCTATGGAAGTCCTTTGCGTAGCCCATCTCACCTGCATCTCCGCCCCCCCCTCCCTCCCTCGTCCTTCCACAAATCACTCGAGATCCTATAGTCCGCGTCACGTAAGAAGGCGGCCAAGTACTGAGCCGTTCTGCACATCCCCTTCCATTAACGCACCGGTAGCCAATAATATTAATTCTCTAGGCGCGTGGCTGGCCCCGAGTTACGCAGTGTCTCTCCTGCATGCTTAAGTGTTGGCGCTCTGCTGTAAATCCTCTCCTTCATGCTTCGTCTATCGCTTTACCTCTATGTGCGGAAGTGCCTTCCTACATGAAGCCAAGTATAGAACACCATGCACTCCGCCTCTGCTTCTGTATCCCCCATCACCCACGCAGATCCTCTATGACCTCATCCCCTGCCTTGTCGTTTTCACTGAACACCTACGCCTCTGCTACCTCTCCCGCAAATTAGATTTGTCCGATGCCCTCGTCCTTTCCCTCCTCTCAGATCCTCCTTTGTTGCTGCGCCTCCCTCAATGTGTTTCCCCTGGCCTCCACCTCTCCACTCTCTGTATTCTCTTCCGTGGCTACTTCCGTGCCCTCCTCCTCCTCCTCCAGGATGATGCCCTTCATCCTGACATTCACCCTTCCTATCCCCCACCTTTCTCCCTCGTCCTATCCATCCCTCCTGTCTCTCCTACCCACTCCTGTCTCCACCCGTCCTTCCAGTATTCCTCTCCCCTCCTGGCTTCCTGCGACATCTTGCCTCTCCCTTCCAAACCACTCCCCTCACCTCCTCCCCTAGCTCTCCTCCCAATCACTACATCTACATCGGATAATCTGCAAATCACATTTAAGTGCCTGTCAGAGGGTTCATCGAACCACAGTTATACTATGTTATCTTCCATTCCATTCTCGAATAGCGCGCGGGAAGAATGAACACCTGAATCTCTCCGTTCGGGCTCTGATTTCTCGTATTTTATTCTGATGATCATTTCTACCTATGTAAGTAGGAGTCAACAATATATTTTCGCATTCGGAGGAGAATGTTGGTGATTTGAGTTTCGTAAGTAGCCCACGACGCAGCGATAAGCGCCGTTGTTGTAATGATTCCCATCCCAGATCCTTTATCATTTCCGTAATGCTGTCTCCCCTGTATTGTGACAATATAAAATGAGCTGACCTTCTTTGGACTCTTTAGATGTCCTCCGTCAAACCCACCTGATAAGGATCCCACACTGGGCAGCAATATTCCATAAAAGGACGGACAAGCGTAGTGTATGCAGTTTCTTTAGTAGTTCTGTTGCATCTTTTAAGGGTTCTGCCAATAAAACACAGTCTCTGGTTCGCCTTTCCCACGACAATATCTACGTGTTCTTTCCAATTTAAGTCAGAAGTAATTGTAATTCCTAGGTATTTTGTGGAGTTTACGGCCTTTACATTTGATTGATTTATCATGTAAACAAAGTTTAGCGGATTTCTTTTCGTACTCGTGTGGACGACTTCACACTTCTCATTATTTAGAGTCAATTGCCAATTCTTACACCGTACAGATAGCTTATTCAAATCGTTCTGCAGTTGGTTTTGATCTTCAGATGATTTTACTAGACGGTAAATGACGGCGTCATCTGCAAACAACCTAAGAGAGCTACTTATATTTTCCCCTAAATCGTTTATGTAAATAAGGAACAGCAGAGGACCATAACAGTACCCTGTGGAACGCCCGATATCACCTCTGTTTTAGTCGATGCCTTACCATCGATTAGGCCTACTACGAACTGTGTCCTCTCTGAGAGGAAATCCCCTATCCAGTCGCAAATTTGGGCCGATCATCGCTATCATCTCGTTCTTGAGGCCACGCTGTAGCAAAGTTTATCAAAGTGTGTTTTATCAATAGTGCATTTTATCAATGAGTGGTTTTTAAAGCGAACAGCGAACGGCCAACCCACAGACGACGCCCTGTGTGTTTTCAAGCGTCTGTGTTTTCCACCACCCTCACCCCTTTCTCCCTTCTTCCCCCTCTCGACCCATCACCTCATCTACAGTGTTGTAGCGACTGCTTCGGGAATATTGTCAGTCTAGGGATGTAAAATAGTTTTGCAGTATGTGCATTTGACGATGTTGATACAATGCAATGTCCTTCATATTCGCATGTTTAAATCAAAAGACACTACAAAATAAAACAATAGGTATCGTACGGCTGGACGGGGAAACGTCAATATTAACATTGACATCGATACCTTTGAAATATAAGCAATGTTGCGACCGTTACGGTATGCAGATAGTGTGACACATTGAGGTTTGGAGCAGTCTGTGGACCGTGCATGGATAGCCTTTGCCCTGTCCATATTCACCCACTAATTTCCGTTTTTTCCTTTTCTTACGATCGAATTCCAGACCGCCACCACAGTAAGATTTTCCTTTCCGTTAACTATCTTCTTTTTTCTTCTTTTCCGTTTGGGTCACCTAAGGACCAATGCTTCTTCTTTTGTTCTGCAGACTTTTATTTAGGGATCTTCACCGTAGCTTCACAACTTATATATTAAATCATGAAATTTGTTACTAACAATCCGGCCCAATTCAAAAGTAATAGCAGTGTGCATAGCTATAACACTAGGAGAAAGGATGATATTTACTATTCTAGGTTAAATCTAACTTTGGCTCAGAAATGGGTGAATTATGCTGCCACAAAAGTCCTTGGTCACTTACCAAGTAGCATCAAAAGTCTGACAGATAGCCAACTAGTATTTAAAAAGAAATTAAAGGAATTTCTGAATGGCAACTCCTTCTACAATATAGACGAATTTTTAGATAAAACTAAATTTTAAAAAAATGTAATAAAAATCCTTAAAATATTGATTATCAAGTGTAGACAACATTTACTAAACTGACACGTTACACATCATTACGAAATGTCGTATATATGATCTATGGAACAAGTATTAATCTAATCTAATCTTTCTTTTTCGTTCGGTATTCTTTTCGGTATATATAATGTTTCTCTTGTCGGACCATTTAGACACTTGTCTTTTTCTTCCTCCTGCCTTGGAATCATTCCATTTTTAACACTTTCTTATTAGAAAGCTCTTCCTGTTGCATCTTTTTCACATACGGTATGTTGTTTCTTTTTAAATCTTTCCTAAATTCTTCAATCCAAACTATTTTTGACTTCTTGTACCAAAGATACACTATTCAAAACAATTAGGGGATCAGTTGAGACATCTATATTCTGAAGTATTGTTATCAATCAATAAAAACTATTTTTGACTTCTTGTACCAAAGATACACTATTCAAAACAATTAGGGGATCAGTTGAGACATCTATATTCTGAAGTATTGTTATCAATAGAATGAAATAAAATGTTTCAACGTCTTTCTGTCGGTTCTATGGGTGGAGACAACACCACTACGGCAATCGAGATAGTGGCAGTAGCTGAAAGCTGCTGCAGAGTGAGTTGGTCTTGACTTATATTTACTCTACCAACCAATTACACAAGCAGTTTGGTTCAGATAGTGTAGTGAGCAATTAATGCAATGGAACAACTTTGTGACTTATCAGAAGCTATGGCATGGAGAGCCATAAAAAAGGCTGAAAGCGGGACAGACACAGAGGGAGGTGGCTGCAGCTGTTGAAGTGTCCCAAAGAGTAATGTCCAAGGCCAGGACGCGATTTCAGACAACAGAAACCGTTAAAAGAAGGCAACGCCAAGGTCGCCCAGGGGTGACATCAGCAAGAGATGACAGTTATCTTCAATTAACAGCGCGTCGAGATAGAAGGCTGAACGCAACTCAATTGCAATGCACCCTCAAGGCAGCAACAGGACGCGCAATTTTAACACAAACAGTCCGAAATCGCCTTCGGGAATGTAACCTGTACGCATGGAGGCCTATGGTGTGTGTCCCATTACAACCATAACACCGTTTAGCACGCAGAAACTGGCGAGGAACATCAGCATTGGAGTCGTAATGAGTGGCGCCGGGTTCTGTTCACAGATGAGTCAAGAATTTGTGTTCAGCCGGTCAATCGTTGTTCCCTCGACTGGAGAGAACTTGGTACTCTGAAGAATAATGTTTATGTACAGGAAACATCACCATATAAGGGTGGCGTACGTGTGGTGTGAGCAGGAGTCAATATTTGCTGACGTGCGGACCTCTATGTCGTTCAGAATGGCGCATTGACTGTTCAAAGGTAAGCAGACGAGATCCTTCGACCTTTTCATGTGTCGTACGCTAGTGCGATAGGAGATAGGTTCCTTATGGTGGACGATAACGATCGTCCCCTCAGAGCTACACTGGTGGACAACATGTTTGAAGCTGGTGGAATTGAACGAATGGAGTCGCCAGCTTGTTCACTGGATTTAAACCCGATTGAGTATATCTGGGATGCACTTGGCAGACGCATTGCAGCCAGACCAGCACCTATCACAACGGTTGCCGAGCTGGATAATGCACTCTTGACAGAATGGCCAAATATCCCGCAAGAGCTGATGGATAACCTCATACTGTCCATGCCACGCATGTGTGCAACGGTGCTGGCCATCTGAGGTGGTCACTCACCATATTAGAGGGCAACGAGAATGACTTTTTCACTATTTTGGTAGCCCCATGGTGCCTATCTCTAAGTAAACACCATGTAAACCTCAAGTAAAGTGCCGAGACAGCAAAATATCATACTATATCGTACACAAATTACAGTTGTAACCAGTATGTGAATAAAATACTTTACCGTATATGTATTGTGAATATCATCTCACCTGACACACTAACTGTTTTGAGCAGTGTAGGACTTCAGGTTTGTGTAGTTTGTAATTCAATGGTAAACATTCACTTCCCGAAAGACATTCTGGTTTTACTAGTGTGTTATAATGCTATATTTACTCATTTTTAGACAGACACCTTTCTTTGGAAATTTTTCTCCTTATTCCATACGCTCTGTCCATTTTATGTACTCTTTCTTCTACAGCAAATTATTCTATGCCATTTTTTGACTATTCTTCCCAAATATTTAAATTTATTTACCCTCTTTATCTGCACAATGTCTGTTACAAGGGTATCTAGAGTATTTTTTTATGTTTGTCATTTTTCTGCTGAAATTCTTAAACCTGCTTTATAGGCTGTTACTGTTATGAGATTGATATGTATTCCTGCATTTGAATAATTTAGTGCATCTCAACATCTCATCATATATTATTTCAGTGTCCTCATAACAGGCAGAGTCCGCTTCTGTAGGTGAGTGGTCACCGCGGCTCCTGCGCCTTCGACTTTCAGGTACTGCCAAAGACTTTTCCTTGGTGGCAGGACTGGAACGGGATGTAGTAAACCGCTTGAGGCTGCAATAATCTATTTTATAATCAGAAACATTATTGTATTTCCTTTTCAAGATCTAATGTAATAATAGGCGATTTCCATTTCACATAACACAAATGCACAATTGGTAGCAACAATGAAAACATCCATATAACTTTAATCAAGTACATAAATTAGTAAATACACGGCGAGTCGAAAAGGACTTAACAATTTTGAAATTATGTAGACATTTATTGATGTAACTTACAGAATCGGTAGATGAATTATTTGGCAGCAAAAAAAAAAAAAAAACAAAAAAAAAAAAACAAAAAAAAAAAAAAAAAAACAAAAAAAAAAAAACAAAAAAAAACATCAAGTTTCTCATAAAAGTGCAAGTGTGAGTAGGGTTCGATTTATCTACGATCTATGGTGCAGTAAACATGCCACAGTCGTTGCATTAATTCGAACGTATGTGCAGTGCCAGTGTACATTTGATTTTTCAGGTCGACTGAATATTGTTGTTGATGAGGTTCTTACACCCATCTTTAATGAAACCCCAGAGAAAGAAATCCTGCGGTGTCAAGTCGCGGGAGCGATTGGCCATGCGATTGGCCCGTCATGGCCAATCCACCGACCTCGGAAGTGATCATCGAGGAAACCTCTAATTTGATGTAGCAATCGATCCCATTTCCGTCATATTCATCTATCTATGTAATTAAAAAGTTTTCTGCTAAGGGCACGAAACACTTTAACTTTGCGGTTGTCACAGGAACGTATTCCGGAGTTACGTGTATATTTTCGCTGCCCCTGACTCTGAAGTTGTAGGTGTTCATCATGCTACTGATTAGGAATGTTGACTCATCACTGAGTATCATTATGTTCAGGAAAATCTAATCGACCTCTGTCCAATGCAACATTTCCGTACAGAATTCCCCGCGAGCGGTCCTATCTCCATCACTAACGTGCACTGGCATAGTGAATAAGTATGGTTTCAAGTGTAACTGTTTCCCGCAGTACTTGCCAAACAGTATCTTCGGCGATGCCAGTTTCGCGAGCAACATGTCACGTTCATTTTCGTGGACTGCGAGCAAAGCTCTGCTTAAACTGTTCGCCATAACCATCAACACGCGGGAGACCTTGTGAGTTATCATGCCGCACTAACAGCCTGTGTCAACAAAGTTCTTTTGTCACAAGTAAATTGTAGGGTTGATCAAATTTTTGTCGGGCTTCAGGCGCATCAGAGTGTCATCTTCACTCACAACTTCAGTTCCGCTAGTACCTCGCCTCCTAACTTCCAAACTTCACGGTAAGTCACTTGCCCGCGAAAGTAAAAGGTATTGGTGTGAATCCCGGTCGTCACTTTGTTTTAAACTGCTAGACAGTTCAGCATCCAGCTTGATTCACGTGGTGCATCAAGCTGAGGTTTAGCTTCCTAGCAATTTAAAACAGTGTGACGACCGGGATTCGTACCAGTGCCTTTGACTTTCGCAGGCAAGTGGGTCCCAGGTTCGAATCCCGGCCACAGCATAAATTTTAATTCAATGCCTCTCCTTATGTTTAATACCTTTGATTTAACGAGAGAATGTTGTCTCAAGGAATTGTATTATTTGTTGATAAAGTTCAACAAAGTTGAACTTTTCGTTGCATGGAAAAATTAGCGTCTCTTAAGTGGCACCAGATATATTCAAACTTGCTACTGAACTACAACTTCACTATACAATTAGCTATTACACGCCATTAGTTGCTTATCTGAACCCGGCTTTAGACGACAATAACATCCCTGTAATTAACAGCCTGCACAGAGTCCTGACTTGAATTCTGGATAACACCTTTGGGATGTTTTGGAATGCCGACAACGCGCCAGGCCTCACCAACCTACATCGATACCTTTCCTCAGTGCAGCACTCCATGAAGAATGGGGTGCCATTCCACAAGAAGCCTTCCACCACCTGAGTGAACGTATTCCTGCGAGAGTGGAAGCTGACATCAAGTGTAAGAGTGGACGAACACCATATTGAATTCCGGCATTATCAATGAAGTCAGTTCGAGCCAGGTGTCCGGATACTTTTGATCACATAGAGTATCTCCGTAATTCTAAATCATTTCAAAGTTGTAAAAGTCCTTTTCGAGTCACCTAGTACTTAACAGCTGTGCTGAGAAGAGGGCTCACCTTGAACTCCTTGCTCTCCTTGATGCGGATGAGGGTGCGTGTGACCTCGCCGAGCTTGGGCCGTCCGAGCAGCGCGACCTTCTCCTCGGGCGTGAGGTCTTCCGGCTTCTTGAGCTCCGCCTCGGCGGCCAGGCCTGCTTCGTCTGCACAGGCAAGCGAGCGCGGTGAGCCGCCGCCGCCGCCGGAAGCCGCCGCCACTTACCTGCGCATGCGCACTCCGCGCTCCCGGCGCCCAGCCCCACGCGCCACTATCCACTTGCACGTCCTCGCCTCGAATGCGCTGCTGTTTGAACGGGGTGCGTACGTGATGTCATCTGAAACTCAACCTAGCTCAGTTCGTTGTGGGGCCAACCTGAAAACTTGGGAAGTGAAAGATTTCCTGATGAGGATCGTGTATCGCTCGAAGCGTCCGCTTCATTTCTCCGACCCTACGCTTCAACTGTTTTTCGTCTCTTTCTCTTTTGTATCGTTACTGACTCAAACTTGAATAATTGAGGAAGGTGTTTATATCTAGGGCATGACCTCCTAAAGCTTATTTTACACGAGCAAATTTCCGGCCGACTACTCGAAACCCCTTGAACTCTTAAGCCCCTTTTACACGATGGACTTTCTAGTCTGTTGACTGCTCGAGATGAGTATTGCACCAACCTTGGCGTATTATTCCCGTACTGATAAGGGGACCACATGGGTATCGGATTTTAGAATTTTTTGATATTTATGGTACGTGAAGTTCAGAACTCAAATAACAAATCAGTCACAGCCATTCGACACGACTCTCAAAAATTGTCAAGAAAAATCGATTTGAAGTTTTGCAAGTACACCGTGGTTCGGAATCCACGTTAAACTGTAGGTCCCCTATAACTGGCTGGGTAAGTCAGTTCGAAGGTCGGAGGAAGGCAACGGCATATCACCTCCAAACAGAACCATGCCTAGTAAAGTACTGTGGTGTACAAACTAATCTCCGGCTTGTTGACTACACATAAGTACAAATAATTAAATGGGTTGCAGCATCTGTCGGTGTAGCGCAGGTGACAAGAGTTATGGATTTAGACCTATAGGGTTAGTGGTTTGGATCACGCCGTGCCAAATTTATTTTTTATAATTGAGTTCGAATACCTACACAATTTTAATGTCTAACGGTAATTTTTACGAAAAATGCACTTTTGTTTTTGTTTATTCGGAATTTTCTGTAATTTATAATAGGTTGTTAATCAAGATGGTTTCAATAAAGAAACGTAAGTTATATTTTTACACAGTTGACGACTGCTGTCTTTGGTTGTTGAGTTTGTGAAGAGCTACGACGCTGTGTTTGGAAAGTCATCTCTATAGCTACTAATGGGTTTCCAAGCAACTAACCTACTCGACCATCCTTTTAGGTGACGGCAAGGTGTTCAGCTCGTCTACATAGACATAAACCAGGGTTTCCCAAACATTTTTGTTTCGTTAACGCCTTGTTGACTTCTTCTGCTCTGTGTAGTCCCCCTGCCTCTTGTGTATTAATTTTTTATGAATTCCTAACTTCAAATGTGATTTCGCGCCTCATATAGTGCTACTAACTTTGATAACGTTAACTATAAAAAGGGTGGAGTGAAAAAATGCTTTACAAGTTAGCATATATACGTTATAAGAGACTGATCTCCCCGGCCTCCTCCCCCCCCCCCCCAAAAAAAAAAAAATAATAATAATCTGACTACGGGCCTGCACAGGAGACCGAAAATACAGAATTCCTCCACTCTCTCGCTTAGCCAATGAAGCGGGTAGTGCCATACAAAGGACCAAGCTTTAGCATTGTGAGAATAATTCTGCATTTTGGTTGCTACCTTCCTAAACGTGAACCACTACCGTGGACCTCCATTTACAACAAATAGGCCCACAAATTATTTTTCCGCTGACATGAACCACTTGCAGGTTGGAATAGACCCCTGGGGCTCTATATAGACCACTTTGGGAACCACTGATATAGACGAAAACTGACACAACACGTGGAATTAGACATTCCAAAAAGTTTTATATAACTGAATTCGAAAACAACGGAAAAAAGAAAGAAAGGAAAAAAAATGTCTGTCACAGCAGTGACTCTATGGTTGTGAGGCCAGAAAGCTACCACCTTTTCTTTTTGTTCTTCATGTAGATCTATGACTTGCGGTCATTTATTCATGTTCGTTCTTGGTCGTTCGTTGAGCATTTGGGTCAGCTTTTTTTATTACAGGGGACATTCAGCCGTCTGACCGGGGCTCTGAGTCACGTCGCCCAGCATCACCTGAGCTACATCGACAGATGCTGCAAGTGTTTTAATTAGTGGTAGTTAGATCGACTAGCAAAACTTCAAAGTCGATTTTGTCGAGGATTTTTGAGAGATGCGTCAAATGGCTTTGGCTGATTGTTACTTAAGTTCTGAACTTCACGTACCATCAATATAAGAAAATTCTAAAGTGCGATACCCATGTGGTCTCCTTGTGTGACTCGCCTGTCTCAGGTAGTGAATCAGACGTTAGCACCAAAATTGTAGAACCGACTGCTGTGCAGTTCCTCACCTGAACTGCGAAGTGAGGTTACGATGGCACTTTTTCACAGGTGCAAGCTATGATAAAAGAGTTTATTCATGACCAATGGAAAACAAATACTCGATGTTCTTGTCAAAGACCATGTGGTACATTCTACATACTTTTGACAAACGAAAACTAGTAAATGTACCGTCCAACCATTTCATTACATATAATTATTTGCTCGAGTTAAGAGACATCTGTAAACACATCAACAAATATTTATAGCGAAATAAATAGCGCCTTTTTACTTTATTTTTCATATCTTGTTTTCTTGCTAATTGTCAAGTAAAATAGAAAAATATTTTTCTCGTCTAAAAATCCTGATCTTTTCACTGCTCAAATAATGTTAATTAAAATACGTTTATCATTTTACGTTTCTCATTGTGCATGGTGCGCACTTTTTCTCGGTAACACGTAATTTTTTTACTTTAAGATATTTCGTCTCTTTTGTAGGAGAACGCAAGTTGAAAATAGGTTATGGTGCGACTTTTTCAATGTAACGGAAAAAGAAAGAAAACGAGAGAATAAACTTTGAGAAGATTCAAGTAGTCGACTTTAAGCATAAAATCGATCTTATAAAAAGGGCTTTATAGTGCCTGCTCTAAATCAGTAGTCAATGATATAACAGGTGTTCCTATGACGTCAGTGATCTGTAGACTATTAAGAGTGTACAGAAGCGTGTGACTCTGACGTCGTCTGCGAACTTAACCTACTCTGTCTGAGCTCACTCCTATTATAGAGATGAATTTTGTACTTTCGTGCATTATTAATTTATATAGGGTCGTTTCTTCGTTTCAGTAACACATTAAAATAGTTGTGCGACATCCTTGTATTTTCCCTAATAATTTTCTCATGCAAGAGAGATTAAAAACTCGTGAAGAAAACGTTATTTACACTTTGCAGACAAAACGCCTTCACTATGCTTGAATCAGAACCTAAATATATCAACACGTTTTAAAGGAAATGACTTTCACTGTGGAAAACTCAGAATTACGGCGCTTGAAGAGAAAATAATTTTCACTTTTATTTGGCACGTAGCAAGAAGATAAGAAAAAGAGAACAAAGTAAAACGGCGTTATATACTGCGTTCTAAATAATGTTTGATGCGTCTGGAGGTGTATTTCCTCGAGCAAATAAACGTATATATTTGCTAATATTTACAAGATGCTTTTGCTATACTTGCAGTTCTCCGGAGTGTAAATTTTTTTTCACAAGATTTATGACAACATTTACTACGTATTTTGATTTGATGATTAATAAACTATATAAGCTTTGCTTGTTAGTCCACTGGTTACTATATTTAATATTTTTAGTAACTAGAATAGTCATTCCTATCCTCACTCAACGTTCAGGTGGCAAACTGCATTGGAGACGGTTCTTATTCATACACAGTTTGGCGCTGATATATGAACGAAAATATCCATTCCAATCAGATGAGACTCACTGCAGGAACGAAACGCCAGCGGCGCTGCAGTAAATGCATAAGATTCGTTTTTTTTATCTGAAAAGAAAATACAGCTGTTAATTATTACAGTCCCACAATTTTTATTTTGTTTGTACGGGAACAGTTGATTAAATCTTACTACAACTAGAACGCAACAGACTACGGCGAAGTAAGGTGAATAACATAGGCATAATTCTATTATTATCATCATCTTCATGGTGGACTGTGTGGTCCTTCCTTTTCGATAATATAAAATTTCCAGGGGGACCATCTTTTCCCTCGGACGTCCAAGATCGCTACCCCAACACGCCTGTTTGAAGGGAAACATCTTTTTTGCAGACTTTCTACGCTTTCATTCAAAAGATGTGCGCGTAACAGCTGCTTTTATTTTTCTAATTCGTATCACAAGTTCTTCGTTTTGTATTTCATGTGTTCCTTTAATTTTGTAAATTATTAATTTTCCTTTTTTAAAAGTACTTTGACGCAAGTATGAAAAAGGTTTAACATTTTATTTATTTTTATTTTTTTATTGTTAAGTCAGTAATTCACCCAGAACTATTATCTTTCTACTGAATGGAAAACTATATCTTTCTCCTTAGAGGACAACTTATTTTCTCGCGTCTGTTGTGGAGACACATGTTAGAATTCGTGTAAAGTTTGTATATTCGCGTTATTACGGTTGTGTTGAGTATAGATTTAAATCTTCTAAACATAATAATACGCGTTTTCAATTAATACGGTATTTAACTAACGAGAGAAAACTTAATGTTTGCGTTATACCGAATATTTTGGGGAGAAGTTGGAATAATTGGAAAATATTAACTTTTGAACTAAATAAATATGTGATGATGACGCATTCTTTGACAAGGGAATAATTTAGGGTGAAAAGAGACATGAGCCCTCTGCCAACAGGAAGACATTCTAAACTCTTTATTACAGAGGAACTCCACATCCGCCCCGAACAAATGCAGTATTTTACTGTCTTGTTTTGTTTTCGTGAGGCAAGATAATTTTTTATTTCTGACTGACGTTTCGCTGGCACTTGGAGGAAAGGTTGATAATACCGATAATTCTACAGGAACAGTGTAAAACGTATCATGTGAGAGTTACGTGACATTTTACTTTCAGTATCTAACAACTTTTTCTCGCTGTTCGTTAGGCGTTTGCGAGCACGTTTGTACATGTGTTAATTGAAGCTACTACGCGATGGAAGCCTTAGCTTTGAAGCTGACTATTGGTGTCTAGAAAGGTTAGTGCAGCGTTGGAAGCTTGTCAGTTTTCCTCTTCATACCTGAAAGACAAACGGGTTAGTGTGTACAATGATGTGACGCCTCTTACACCAGCCAGTGCTTTGTTGACAACCACTGAAGTAGTCGATTATACCGAATAATGTTAAGGGAGTTTCAAGTTCTAAAGTGTCACACACGTGTATCTGTTGCAGGAGTGACTCTTTTTGGAACAACTTTCTTTCGGTTTCGCGTCGAGGTTTATCTAAAAGTGAAATAAATCACTTAAGGCTTCACTGCCTAGGTTTAGATGTAATAGCAATGTGCGGCGAATGAAAATTTGTGCCCGGCAAGGATTCGAACCCGGGATCTCCTGCTTACTAGGCAGACGCGTTGCCCACTTCGCCACCGAGGACACAGTGACCAACCCAACTACATAGGACTCTTCCCTGCACGTCTTCCGCCACACACAAATCTCCATTCGCCACGCTCTCTCTTTCCTATACCACCTAGCACAGTGAAGCCATAAGTGATTGCAAATTGCGATTTATTTCATTCAAAATGAACGCTGTAACGTCGTCAAAAATATATAATTATGTATAAGTGTTTAGGTGGAGGTTGGATCGGTGAAGTTCAGCGGGTGTTTCCTCTGAGGCTCGCGCAGTACATTTTGGGTGTTAGCTTCGTGCGATATCGGTGCTTAAAGTAAATTCGATGTAGAGCAGTGACAATGCCGTTATTTAGTAACTGAAATGAAACTATATACTTCGTAACTGTATCGTCCGTGTAGGATACTGGTGCCGACCCCCATTCTATGTCCGCTGTCTGAGGCGTCACTGGACCTCTGGGTTAGATGGATGGGTCTGTGGTCGTCACATCGGTCTTCTGGATTTCTATATTAGACTCGGCACTTAGCCTTCAAGTGCTTCTGCAGTTCTGCGAATGAGGCCGAGTGGCTTCCGTTCCAGTTCCTCGGCAGAGGATAAACCCCCCAGTTACAGATATAGTACTCAGATTCTTGGTTAGGCTCACGGAAGTGGGCATTGACACTGTTTGCTGATACTGGACGGCTGTAGCCTACATGGCATTAAATACTGATTAATTAATTTCATTCATCATAACGATGTTTTTTGAAAGCCTGTAACTGTTATTCACAATTTATATAAAGAACACGCATCAGTTAAATGTTTTTAATGCTCAGCATTTCGCGTTTCGAGAATTTATTTCCATCTTCAGATGCTTTTTTGTTACAAATTTGTATTTATTGTGATGTCGCCATATGTGGGGTTCTGTTTCTCCTGCCATATGGTTTAGACATGATAAGGTGTTGTGCCTTCTTAATTGTACCGAATCTCACATCACAGTGTAGTGATGTTCTCTATATGTGTGAGATTTCTGTACATTGAAGAAGGCACAATATCTTACCGTGTATAAACCACATGGCAGGAGAAACGGAACACCACAAATCGAGACATCACATTAAATGAAAATATGTAACTAAAAAGCATCTGAAAATGGGAGTAAATTTTCGAAACGCCTAATTCTGAGCATTAAAAAGGAAATAGCTGGTGCCTTTTCTTTATATAAATTGTAAAAACTGATGAATAACCAGTATCAGGAGAGAGATGAAACAGAAGAAAAATTTGAAACACTGTTGCTTTTGGGAATATCCATAACTTGACTCATAACACTAGAAAGAAAAAAAAAACTTTTTTTTCTGCTTGGTCTTCGCAATCGCAGTCACTTTAAATCTCAAGGTAGAAGCTCAGACTGACTCAATTCTGAGTACTCGCAGCAGAACTGAGATGGACGCGAATTGGATCAGAGTATAATGGTGAAAGAAACCAACCGATTCCTTTAGAAAGGAATGATAGTGCCATTCGCCTTTGTCGGTTTAAACGAACTGCGGTGAACTCCCGTGCGAATCACCGGATGGGAATATGATCCACGATCTTTCCAAACGAGAGAACGTGGTCTTTATCGTCTCTGTCAACTTCAAGTAAAGGTGTTGGTACTAATGAACACTCAACCGAAAGGTTCATTCCCGTCCACCATTTTCCAGTAATTATTCCTGTGTTGCTATGAGCTGATAGCAGAGTAAAGGAGTCCCCCAAAGCAAATAGGAAGTGATTTATACGAGGAGGAGTTGGAAAATAACTTTCCCCTATCGACTGTGGTCAGAGTTGCGTATTAAAGAAAAAATAGAATGAGGCATTAAAGACAAGACATATTTTATATTTATACAGAATTTACAAGTACATTGATACATTTATCATACCGCTTATTAGCTTCAAAAAGCCTTCCAGGAAAACATCAGGGCGTTGGACACAGACGAAGCATTGCGTCCCAGAAAACGGCGACTACCACTTTACCTGCATACGAAGTACTTTTGAACTTCTTTTGGACTGATGACGGATGCTTCCACTCCACGGATGTGGCCTTCGATTTGGTCGTGTCATGGTGGACCCACATTTAATTCCCCGTCACAATCCGAAACAGAAAGTAATTCCCATATTCATGGTGGACCTCTAACCAATGGTGTATCGGTGTCTTGCACGTGCGCGTTTACCTGCTGTGTCGTCTTTCGCCCATAGCCGTTCAACGCTTCTTCCGTGTGCAATGGCCTGCTTTCTTCCCGGAATGGCTTTTTTGAAGCTTATAAAGATGATTGTTCAAATGTTTGTAAATCTATCGGACCAAACTGCGTGGTCATCAGTCCGTAGCTTACAAACTACTTAAACCTAGATAAACTAACCTAAGGACAAACACACACACACACACACACGTGCCCTAGGGAGGATTCGAACCTCCACGGCGAGCAATCGCGCGCTCCGCAGCGAGACGCCTTAGACCGCTCGGCTACTCCACCGCGGCAAGCTTATAAAGCGGTTTGACAAATTTTGAATAAAACAAGTATGGGTGTTAGGCCGCGTCATTTTTAAACATTTAGCAAATGAATTGCAGAAGTTCGACCACTGTGCAGTAGTCCTCTTCAGGGCGGTTAACTCTTGGATAATGCTGAATGTACAGCCTTATATACTGTGAATGTTTCGGTTATCTAATACCGACGTCATACATCTAAGATGGTGACTGGCTGGCAGTAGCGTATCAGCAGGCTCTTACATTTGCTACTATGTAAGTGTTTGGTAGGCAAAATCTTATGTCTTATTGGAAGGCAACAGCCAATCAGCAACTAGCATCCAGGGGATGGTGTTTCCTGCTGCGAACGTTCAGGCCGCGCGTCACTTATACTGTGGCCGCTGTTTATACTGCAGAACCCAGGGTTCGTTCAAAGAGCTGCAGGGCTGCAGCTTCCTGCAGCAGCAAAGCAGGCACTACCGCGCATGCGCGGTACCGATGACGTCATCAGGCTGCAGGAGGAAATTTTCCCTGCATTTCATGCAGCCCGGAAACTGCAGGACGCTGCAGCCGGCAGCTTCCTTGAACAGCCGGTAGGCTGCCGCATGCTGCAGGATTGCTCTTTGAACACGAATTTTCGTACTGCGCATGCGCGGTAGCAGCCCTGTAGCTCTTTGGACGAACCCCCGGGTAAGTGGAGCCGCTGGCTGGTGCATACACGCAAGTCCGTTGGGCAGGGAAGGTACCTTGAACCATCCTCCCTACTCATACTGTTAGGTCGTTTAATTATTTCTATGGCTTCTCTTATTTTGCGTTGTTGCATCAACGGATCCCGGGCAAGCACACGAGGCTCTCGGAAGTTAATAGTACCGCCGCATTCCTTCTAGTGTTCTGCCACAGCCGACTTGTTGACTTGTCCCAGTCGTATGTAACGTTCATATTCCGAAACGCGAGTGCTCATGGGTCTGCCGATTTCACCAACATAAACTTCGCTGCACTCGCACTGGAGTTTATATCGGTTTGACAAATGTCTCAATGTACTTGGAAATTATGTAGAAAAATAAAGATATGTCTTATCTTTAATGTCTCATTCTATTTTTTTCCCCTTACATACACAACTCTGTCCATAGTCGACAGGGGAAACTTATTATCCAACTCATGCAATGAAGGCTTTCACGACCGGATGTCATAGTTGCTGGTAGAACTTCCGAGTTATAAGGCCGTGGTCCATAAAACTTTCCAGTTTCACCTAACGTTTCGTCCAGAGTTGCGCTGGACATCCTCAGAGATCTTCTTACTTGCGTTGAGTCTTGCCGACTTTATGGACAACGGCCTTATAACCCGGAAGTTCTACCAGCAACTATTATCCAACTCCCCCTCGTAGTTCCAGGAGACGTCCGATAAAATGGAACCTAATTTTAATTAGATTCCCGGGTAATGCTTTACAAAACAAAATGAAAAATATATGTGTGTTTGTGTGTGACATTGACCACGCCGCAAATAGAAAAGTAATTCGCTTATTCTAGGGCAATGAATGGGTTTTCTGCGATTCTATTCGCACTGGCAGATGTGAAGCGGCGCCACATAATACATAAAAAGCGTTAATTTCCCGAAAGAGCTCCACTGCGAAGCGGACCCTCGGGAAAGCGAAAATCCTATGACCATTTGAACGCAGGCCTGCCTCACTCTTTCAGTCACAAGCACTCCGGGCAGCACGACGTGGGAATGGCGTGTTCCTTAGCCAAGCACAAGGAACGGCTGTAAACAACATACTGACGTGTGTGCATCATATTCAAAATTACTACAGTGAAACCAGGTAGGTGCTCTGAATGCTCGAAACAGGCGTTTCTGGGAAGCGGGTTGCGTTTGATATTAGCTATCTTAGGATCTAGGCTATGTGCAGCAACATACTGTGGGTGAGAGGAGATGAATCCGCTTATAGTAACGCAGTGCACTGCTATATTACAGTATATAGTTCGTCTAATTGCGTGAAAGGGCTATACATTTCGACTATTATCGCCAAATATACACTGAGATACCAATTGCTGGGAAATATGTCTTCCATCTAGTATCCAAATTGGCACTGGCGTGTGCATCTTGAAACAAGCAAACTGTTTACTTATCCTCATAAGAAATGTGCGCAATTCCGTACAAATTTACTTTTTCTACGAGTTTAAAAAACTTATATTCGGTTGTAAGTAAAGATAACACTGCACTGCTGAGTCACATTGTTATAAACAGAAGCCTAATACGCACTATCTGCATTGATTCCAGTAACAATGAACTTCAGGATGGTGGAGAATTCTCTGCACGAACATGGCAGTAGTGGTGGGTCGAGAGGTATTTATTAGCTTGAGAAATGTTCAAATGTCTGTAAATCTATCGGACCAAACTGCGTGGTCATCAGTCCGTAGCTTACAAACTACTTAAACCTAGGTAAACTAACCTATGGACAAACACACACACACATGCCCCAGGGAGGACTCGAACCTCCACGGCGAGCAACCGCGCGCTCCGCAGCGAGGTGCTTTAGACCGCTCGGCTACTCCACCGCGGCTTATCTTGAGATCAGGACATTTGCCGACAGGTATGTGTTCTGCAGACTTTGTAATTTTCTCTTCCATTTTCATAGTCTTCCACTTCTTTGGTTGGTTAGGTTGTTGGGGACATGGAGACCAAACTGCAAAGGTTATCAATGAACCGGTGGGGAGGGGAAGAAGTGAAGATAGGAAAGGAAGGGAAGGGAAGAGAAGGGAAATGCAATCCAGCGAGGGAAAAAGGAAGAAAGACTGCATAAGTTCGGGGTCCCCTTGCTCGCCACGCACGTACTCACGAAAGAACCGTGAGGCCCCTTGGTTGGGGGGTGGGTACACTTTTTTGACAAGGTATTTTGCCAAGCTGAGAGATCATTCTTCCAGAAATCATACCCATAAAGACGGACGAACGTGATCAACAATGATGGATTCGTAACCGCCTGAGTTTAGAGCAGACTATGTTGTTCCAGTAATGGTTACTTCCTGTTTGTTCTCCCACGTCTATTAATGGGCTGTGGAGCAACTTCATACTTAGATGACAAACCTAGTGACTCTGGGAGAGCTTATGAATTTGCCGTGTTTTTGCTAGGTGAATTTTAACAGCCATCAGGTAATTGATGAAATGACTTTTGACCATTAGATGTTTTTAGTGAAAACTTAAAAGTTTATCGGTTCAGGTCATGGACCATCTTCAACGGATATGTATCCTAAAGTATAAAATGGATAAGATTCTTTTCACAGAAAAAACGGGTACGACATAACATGTGAAAGCACAAAATAAGTATGTAAGAGTAGTTAGTATAGGCCTTTGAATTCTTTTAAGATAAAAATCAGTTCAGGTGAGTACGCCAGTCGTATCTTTCTTTACAATCAAGGATCTCACAGACGTTTTAGTTGCTTACTGTGTGCAATGAATTACCTCTGAAGACGACTTTTATTTAGGAAAACAATTTCAATTTTAACAATTTATAGATTTTCGACTATTATGACAACAAAACGATACTAAATACAATCTAGCTGCACGCAGTACGACTATAGCGACACCATACATAAATAAGTGGTCTTTGACAGTACTTCTACAGGATTAAATTCAATGAGGCGGTTGAAATTTTTGCCCTGTCCAGAGATCTAATCCGGGTCTTCTGCTTACGAGGCAGAAGCTCAATAAACTATGCAGTGTTGTTGGTGACCCAGACACGTAAAGTAAGCAAGCATCAGACTGAAAATTAAGGATCTTGTTATTCGTTGTCGCCTTCATTAGTCATACACACCGGTCAAAAGTTTTCGATCACCTATGCACAAAACTAGATACTTTATTTCAGTGTTCAAATACATCGTAAGAACTAAATAGACCGATAAAAATACACTTTCTCTATCATTAAGTACATACAACATGGTTTACATTTTATCCTCGTCAAAGTATCCACCCTTTGCCCTCCGAACAGCTGCACAAATTCTTGGCATTTTGGAAATAAGATTCTGTAGTGTTTTTGCAGATAATGCAGTCCAATAGCACTGTAAATTATTCTATAGCTCTTCAACATTAGTCGACCTCAGTTTTCGGACCTCCATGTCAGTTCAATGAGATTTAAGTCTGGTGACTGACTTGGCCAAATCATATTTCTCAGTTCCCCACATTTCTCTTTTCTATTGACATATCTTCTACATACTTTAGAAGAATGTTTCGGGTCATTGTCCTGCTGCAGAACAAACCCATGACCAATAAGCCTCTTGCCAGATGGAACTGCATTGTTGATGAGTATCCCGTGATATCCTTCCTTCTTTAATGTTCCAGTAATTCGCACGAGATCACCGACTTTATCACCCGCAAAACATCCCCACACCATAGCCGACCCCCCACCATGCTTCACCGTAGGTGTCACACACTGACTCATACGTTCTCCACGAAGTCGACGATGGCTCCCAAATACTTCAAACTTCGATTCATCCGTGAATAACATCTTAGATCATTGCTGCACGCTCCAGTTTTTATATTGCTGTGCTCATATCATCCTTTTCGCCTATTTTGTGTCCGCAATAAAAGTTTATTTGGCCGCTATGCACCCATTTAAACTTCGTTCACGAAGACGGCGTTGCACTATTGAGACAGAGATTATTGACTTCCTCGCGAATTTCAGATGCCGTACGAGTCCTCTGACGTTTACTCTGTACACATATGAACTGATATTACCTGTATAATGTTACACGGGGTCTTCCAGATAGCGAAAAACTTGCATTGATACAGGTTTGCTTGAACCACTGCAAAGTATACACCACTGTAGATTGGGCTACGCCAACTTTTGTTGCTATTGTCCTACTACAATAGCCTTCGTGATGCAGAGCTACAATTACAGCACGTTTTTCAATTCCAGTCTCCTGCTTCCGTCCCATTTGGAGGTAATACGGTATGCAGCTGATCATATAGACAAACACACTGCTAGCTGCACCACAATCTACTGAAAACTAACGTGAAACACTTGCTACACAGATAGCTGAAGGAATGAGGCCTATCCGAGTGGACACGTCTTGGGTAAAGACATGTCAGTATTGTTTGTTGTTACTCATCAGCTGCCCAACATACGGAGAACCGGTGACATACACCACAGCGTTGTTCAGTCTTTACATGTTTATGCTTGTTTTAGTATCAGAACAGTGCTGTGATAGATTATTTAAAACTACACTTCTGATTTAACCACAAATCAACAGTTATGATAGGTGATCGAAAACGATTGACCGGTAATGTAGAAAGATATATTTGTCTTCATTACATCTAAAAGAATAGAATGCAGTATGTTTAACAAATGACCACAGATATCCGTTAAAGGTGGTCTGATACCGAAAGTTGTTGAGGTTTAAGGTTCCATTAAAAGCATCTGAAGATCAAAGCGCATTTCCACAAGTTTTAAATTTAGACGAAAACAAGGTAGTACAGTGTGGTTATCAAAATCCTGGACATCATCTACATTCCTATCCTAGACAGCCCAGAACTTACGATGAAAATTTCCTCGACCAGCGCCTAGTCGTCATAGCTCTTGTGGAAACGGCGGAACATTACCTGGTCATAACAATGTGACTCGACAACACGTTTCCTCCATAATTACCGGTCACGACGGAGTACTTTTATTTTGGATATTAATAAAAGAAACAGCGGTTTTTATAGTTCTTACACGAATTCCTTATATGTAGTCTTATAAAATAAGCCTAAACTGTACAGGAATTTTTGTAATATAGTAATTATTATATGGAAATTACAGCGTTTGCGTATCAGATCATTAAGAAGTAGTAAAGCTCGAAATTACTTGTTCCGATGTACGTCGATGTTTCGCTAGCTTCAAGTCGGGATGTTCTCGAGAGCGGTGGAATTTTGTTCGTGGAGACTATTCAAACTGCTTTTCTTACAAACTGTTCAACAGAAGTTTTTTCTGATTGTTTATAAGGCGTATTTTGTTTAATCTCATTTGTTAACTGCACGCTGGTGCTTGTAGATATTTAAGAGTGAAGCAGACAACGTCCATATACACAGAACTCGCAGAAGTAGCTCGAAGGTGAGTTTTCATTGCCTGTTTGTTACGCAACAAAATAATGGATCCAGTTCGAAGTACGCGAAGAGAGTATACGAGCTTATGCGTTCGAGATAGTTTCCAGTTTCGATAAAAGCTTCCTAAGTATGTGACTGCTCCATGGAGTAAAATGCTCTAATTTTTCGACCAAAATGTTGAGTGGCCTTCGTCGAGATGACTGTTTCGATGGCCACTTGAAGTTATGTTAGAAACGGTGGAACATTTTACACCACGATGCTGCCACATACTCGGAATGCTCCGATTGAAACCTAAATGTGGTTTTCACGGAATAACTCTACACTGCCGACTTCATTCGGAAAGTGTCTTTAACAGAAGTAAGTCTTCGTAGGCACTAAACTGAGTACCTTCGGCGAGTTCGATTGGGAAATCTGAAGGCGCATCCGTGAGGATCAATCTGGATAGCATTTCGCTCTGTGAAGCTAGCAGGACATCATCATATATCTCCTAGCTCAACAGTGAATCTCATTTGTCACCAGATGAGGTAGGGAAAACGAAATATTTTGTGAAAGTATCCATTGCTCTAAATACGAAGTAGTTCTAAACTTCGGCTGTAACGTCCTATGGCTGAGGTAAATCACAAGTTCTATTACTAGTTCGTTGAGATTAATATGCTAACTGACTGTAAAAAAATGCGCCATCACTAAAGAAGCTTACACTGGCATCACTAATGATTTGTTAGTCTAAGCTGCAATACTACTTTGCGAATAAATTAAGTACAGCTCGAAGTGTCTTCAGAACTAAAAGATGTAGCGCCTTCAGATTTCCTTTATCAGTATCTACATGACCACATATTTCAATCAACAGTTAATACTAAGCAATCATAATACACTTCTGTGAAGTAATATTTTGCTATACCAGTGATTCTTCCAAGATTTAAAATTGATACTAATTACTCCAGTAACTACGTATTATATAAATTTTCTAATCTAAAAATTATCGAGAAATCAGTAAATAGGAAACCATGCAAGAATACTATTTTTGTGTTAGTTGTAATTATTTATCTAAATAACTTATGTTTTATTGTTAAATGGTTTTCTACCTGCCACCATGCTTCAAAAAAGTTGTTTTGAGCTCGAAGCTGACGCTAGTGGGAAACGCTAAAGTAAGCTGAGATCACGTATTATCGCAGTATTCATCAGTCTGAGCTCCGTGCAATGAAATATGCTGCTGATGTGAGCCTGTCTCAATTGTGCAAAATGCAGCAAAGCTCGCATATTTCAGCAGCTACAGTACAACACACCACAAGGAATATTGTCCTGGCATACCTTTACAAACGCGGTTCCCTCACGTTTATGCAAAACAGAACAGTAGCTACGAAACTAATACACAAGTTAGATGGATCTCAGACTACGGAGAGTGTTAGAGAATAATTAAACAGAGAAATTAAATTCCTTACGGCGGCTTTTTCGTTAGTTTGGAACTCTGACGTTCGTCCATAGATAAAGATCATAGCAAGAAAGACTCGTTTTGGCAGATTCAGGTGCTGCAATACTGGTCTCTCATTGAGATATGAGACGGGCTACAACTAAAATAAAATTAGGACACGGCTCTTCGTTTCTATTGTGCAATTGTTATTCAGACGCCTGTTCTTTCTTTCATTTTTTGTCGGAAAAGAGAAGGAGGCCTTTGAAGATTGTATAAAGGGTAACTTTTGAATAACGGTAAAGAAAGGAGTAAGTTGGCTTTGGATTTTAAAGTATAAAATTTTTTAGCTTTGAAAGATGAATTAGTGCAAAATATTAAGTACAAAAAAGAGTATAATCAATGCTGGAAATATCTTAACTGAAACGTTGGTTAAAATGTAACCACAAAAAATTAAAACACGCAATATATGTGTGATTAAGAAAATAATATTTATGTTAAGGAATCTACTTCATATTATTCCATATAAAGTGCAGTTTAAAGAACGCCATGACGAAGCCACTAGAAGCTGTTGTACTGGGTGTGTTTATCGACAACCAGCATCCGTTACAGCAGGTTAAAGGGTCTTTGGCGCCAAGTACACACATATTACCAGGTGTAGCAAATGTTCAAATGTTTGTAAATCTAAGGGACTTAACTGCTGCTGTCATCAGTCCCTAGGCTTACAAACTACTTAACCACATCAGCAGCGTTGTGATGAATAGGTGAACGCGGACCTATCCATCACAACGCTGCTGATGTGGTAAGTTATACATCTCCACACTCGCTCTGCTTACCACTGTCCATTCACGATTGTTTTTTTAAATTCTCTGACTTCCACTTTAGGAACTTTTTGTCCCACCTCTTGTAACACTTAATGATGCTTTTCATTAAATCCTCAGATTTTATCGAGTCCAAAATGCTGAGCATCGTGTACTTTTACACCAACTAATGCCATCCAGCTTTCTGAGGTATGTTCACGCACCCAATTAATTGTTTCCTGGTATTGTAGTGGGTAGGTCCGCGATATGAAACTGACGTATTTGTATATTTTCCCTGTTACAGTGTTCTGATGATGCGCCAGAAGCGCGAAACGCGTGAAAGAGAAATAAATATAATTTGCAACAGAGACTACCTTTCAATTCAAATATGGATTCACTGTTGCTACACCAGGCCAATGAACTTTGGAGTAACGTATACCCCAATAAAGTATTAGTAGTGTGCTGTTTGACACAGTCACACCGATTGCATGTCTAGTGGTAACGTTAAAAAGCGATACGAAGTACAACGAAAAAACATGTAAGGATAGTTATAGCGAAGGCGGATGGTCGACTTGGGTTTATGGGAGAATTTCGGAAATATGTAACTCAAATGTAAAAGTCACCGCGTATAGAACGCTTGGGCAGCCCTTACATAAGTAATGCTCAAGTGTTTGGAATCATCATCCGAGCGATTTAAAGAAAGACATAGAAGCAGTCTTAGGCGAGTTACAAGGTTTGTTACTGGTGGATTCAACTAGTGGGCGAGTGTCACAGAGACTATTCGGAAACTCAGATTGTAACCGCAGGAGGAAAGGTGACGTTCTTTTCAAGAAACACCGTTGAGGAAATTTAGAGGGCCTGAGTTCGCACCTAACAACAGAACGATTCCGCTACAACTTACGTTTCTCCTAAGATAACAAAGATAAGAGAAATAGGGCTCTTACTGAGGCGTAAAAGTAGTAGTTTTCACCTCGTTTTATCAGGGAGTGGAACATAAAAGAAAGTAACTAGTAGCGATACGTTACGGTGGATTGCGGAGTCTGCATGTGGGTGTGGCTCTACCTATGAGTTAAATTTCAAATTTCTGTCCCGCAAAGGGAGACAGTTACTGTGTTGCAAAAAAAGACTCTTTATCTGCGCTGCCCTGTGTAGGCAGAAGAATTTATAAGACTATGGTCGTAATATAAGTGACAGATGTCGCAACTGATAATTATCACGTACTAGACGCCAAGGAACCACCATTTAACAAAAGTAATATTATCTGTGATTTAAAGATGTACACTCTAACGAAACTGGTTGTCGATAAAGCACCACTATAGCAGGTTTTGGTTGTCATGATGACGTCCTTTTCGTACATCAAGGCTGTGCAGCACTGTTTACAGAATATCTATTTTTTATTTAATTAATGAACATATTTCTTAGTGCGCGGTCCTGTAACTCCGGAAGGAAGAAGGAAATTAGTTTAACGTCCGTCCTATAACACTGGAGCTGTAGACACCATCTTAGGGAATAGATCAAGCGAGTCAGTTTTACCGAGGCTCTAAATACCATTAATGTAACCACTTATCAAAAACGCACTATATAAATATCTGAACGCTGAAATCAGTGGTGTGCAACGTATGCTATGCAAACACCACCTAACTACTAACATTACGCAAACATACGTCGCAGTTACTTTCTTTAAAGTACGTTTCCGTCTCTTTAGTCTAGATCCGTTCCTTCGACGAAGAGAAATATCTCCGATCTGACACATCTTTGTGATGTATGCGGCAACCGCATCGTAACCGTAAGACATTCGAATTTCAGGTAGCTGTGTGTGTGAAAGATGCCTCACTCCGTAGTGGTTTATGTACGGTTATTACTATTGAGTACGCGATGTTATAGTAGTCTTCTGGCTTAAATTCGTCCGTCTCGGCGTTCCGCGAATTCACAGTTACTTTTAAACATCTAGAGCCTGATTTTTGTACCCAATTACAGTTTTCCTTGAGAAGTTGTTTATGTTGGGTTTAAAGTATCTCAATGATCAGCTTTGCGTTAAGCTAGTAATTGCTTCTGACGTTTCGAAATTATTCAATTTACCGTCAGCAGACTGACATAAGAACAAGGTATGCATATGACACAAACTGAATATTGACAAATTTAAGAAATAATGATCGTACAGGCAATTTTTATTCTTGAACGAAAAATATTCTTATTGGGTTCTTTAAGAGAATTGACAATAGACTAAGCATAATTATCACAGCCACCTATTTTCTAGATAGATTGATTTGCTTTATTTAGTGAATATTTTAACAACTATTCATTATCAAAATTTATTAAATATGGATCTACCGTATTAAATGTGGTAACAAAAGTTGAGTATTTCATTGTGACTTTCAGTGAAGAGATGGCGTTAATTTTATTCGAATACCTATATATTTTGCTTTCAACGACTTTTCTGAACTAAATGTAATAAAAGTCAAAACTGGCATTTATTAGGTGCTCCCTAGACTGAAATAAAATATCACATATTTCATTGCATTGTATGTTTCTGTTGTGCCAAGTATATTCGGAACTGTAATGTATAAATAAATAATAAAATGAGACAGCTGACATAAAGGAGTATAATGTATTGAGAATTATGATGTGAGAGTACTTGAGCGTGCTGGTTAACAAAAAAGACGCTGCGTTTTTTGGAAATAACATCTATCACCTGGTAATGAATTCTTTCCCCTGTAAAGAGGTGGAACAGGTAAAGCACTCACACTTAGCGGTGCAGATCTTTTTATATGTGTTATTCAGTACGATGTGTTTCAGTAAAGTCAGCATTATATTAAAATAAGAAGGAGAATAGATGCAACACATCGCGTCAACGGCTATACTAAACATTAATTTGTTCATGAGAAATATTGTAACTATCCTTTTTATTTGGCCTGAATGATGGCTCTGGTGAAACACATCATAACAAATAATAAACACATTGTTATTTAGAAAAACTCTGTTTATAAGTGTCATGGATAATCAACGTGCTCCATAAGGTTTTTTCTGTCCTGTTTACCGCAAGGGAAGTGTTAATGCCGTCAGTTAATCTGGTTTAAATCGGGGAACTACGCGCAAGTGGTTTACGTAAAATTTTATCGACAGTGTAAACCAACACGGAGGAAATAAAGAACGATTTTAAGCATAACTGATGCGTTGTAAATACCATAAAAGTAAGTACGCTGATCTGAAAAGAAGTGCTACATCTCGTACGAAAGAACTTATATCATCAATATAAATGTCGTGATTTTACTGTCGCGTATAGAGCATTATCAAATTGATACGAACTTCAGTTTTCTGTTGCGTAAGTTAATTCTAACGGTAGGAGACGCTACTGTTTCATTAGCAGTTCGTATCCATGCTTTCTTGTATTCCATGGAATTGCCATGTTTTCAGTCATCACTACTGAAATTTGCTAATTTCTGTCAAGAAGGTACTAGGTAAGCGTCAAATGAAAGCGGATGTGCAATGCGCCTACTAATAACTGAGTAGCTATACCGGTTAAGGAGCGCTAGTGCAATTTATCTGTTTTTAGCCCCTAAATTCGTTTATTCAAGTTTACTAACACTAAAGACCTTACTTTTTCTATTATGACCATTCTGAGCTAAGGCTGATTAATAATCTTTAGCTGATTACCTACAGCGTGGTTTTTAGTCAATATTTTCCCCTAATTATTCAATGTGCCCATAAGTGTAGCTTTTGGGCAACATAGCAGTTGCTGTAGAGCATATCTGAGTGGAAAATTGCTGCACTTTAACGGAATCTCCAAGAAATGTATACATTTACATAAATCACGAGACAAACGAGGAAAAGCCTTTGTTAATAAAAGAGCCTGCCATCCTGCCGATATTACAGCAGTTAATGACAGCGATTAAACATGGGTTTACGTTACCTCTACGCAGAGGCGTTTTTATGCATCTAATTTTTCGATTCGTGGCCGCAGATTATTGCGTAGAATTCTGATGGACCCTCTCACTAGGAAAGTACACGGGGCTCGAACAAACATATCTGTATGAACGTTTGGTTACTGGATCTCTACGTACACCTTAATGTGCTGGTGGGTATCGTTTTTCTGCAAAGCTCTGCAACCATGCTGTAGATAACACTGTAGATGTAATTGTAGACGCCATACGTAATGCAGAAATATTAACTATAATTTATGAATTAATCATCGTACATGTTATCTAGCGTATTGTCATCAAAAGCCGTGATGGTAGTTGCAACTTTAACCTTCTTCTCGGAAGACGGTTGGTATTCACTGCCACTGCTTCCATCGCCTCTTCCCGCACTTGCCGTAGCACTACCGCTTGCAATGAGTTGTCCGTCATTATCATCCCTAACAGATAAGAGAAAGCATGCGAATGATTCATCTTCTACACTAATACCATCTTCAGAAAGAAGGGTTCTTCGTAACTTCACCTCAATCAATCGCAATACATTAGCAGGATTGATTACCAATCGGCGCCCCATATGACGCTTCACCACACAAATAAGGTCACAAAACGCAACTTCGGAGGCACACTGCACCATCCCTACTGGCGAACCGACAGGTCAAAGTGCAATGTGGCAAGGCACACGCAGAGGCCTCTAACGGACGACTGCAGACTTTTTCAGATGCGGGAGTATCACTAGTGCAATAAGGGACCTTTACATTATCTCTCATAGGATTTGGGTGTATATGTGTTTGTTCGAGCCCAAGTACTTTCCTTGTCAGTTCGACTATAACATGAGTTGAATTCACTCGAGTCCAATCGACATGTTGATTTAACTGATAAAACACGATAGATGAGTTATCCAGGCTCCAAATCATCGATAATACGTTGTAACTTCGCTATAGGACAATATTGATAACGCTCTATGTCACGCCACTCCACTGCAGAGCGAAAGATTTGAAGTTTACTAAAACCATTACTCCTTTGTGGCATCAGTTTTTCTTTCTCATGAAGATATCCCTACGTTGTTGAAATATCTTTCGTGCCTCCTTTAATCTATTTCTTCTTCTTCGTGCAGCAGTGACCGTCGTTGCTAAGGCGTGAAGGCTGCCCCCCAGACCTTTCGCATAAAATAAACGCTAAAATAAAAGCTTAATTTCATATTGAAAACATGATTTTGTATTACTAATAGCAGCGGAATTATTTTAATCAAACAGTATTCACTAATTTTAAATAGCTATTGAAAATAATTTAATAACAACTAATAGGATTAAATTCGGTGATAAATGTGTTAAGCCGCAGAGCAGTTGCGACGGATTGCAGCTTACTCGATTAACTAGTTAGTTGAGTTAATGGAACTTTATCAAGCAACAGCAGCAACAAAGGCAATGTTAGCGGTTAAGAGCAATCGACAAAAACAGCTGGATCAAATAACGGCAACAGTAGCAGCAACGACAACAACACAACAACAACAATGGTGGAGCTGGGAGCTTATTATTAGCAACTGCATGGATTAGTCAAGGTGGAACGTAAAGACCAATAGCGAAACTGCACTTACGTCGGAAACAGCGCACAGGCGGCGCGCGAACAGAAAGACACAGTTAGAGTGACACAAAGACACGCTGGAACAGAAAGAGACAGAAAGAGGCAGGCAGCAGGCCGCCGGCGAGCGCACTGCTCGCACGCATCGCACGCACGCAAACGCACGCCCACGCACGCACATACGCATTCACACGAAGCTCGGCTGCAGCGTCGCTGTCTGACATGTGCTTGGCGTTGCAGTCTTTGTTGGGGATTGAACTGTTTTAGAACACTTTCCTTTCAACGAGAAAAACTATGCCACCAATTACATCAACACAACTGATTTAGGGCAGCATTTCTTAAACAAATTTTATACTTTGAGTATAACTTACGCAAAAAAAAAAAAAAAAAAAAAAAAAAAAAAAAAAAAAAAAAAAAAAAAATTATGAACGATCCCGAGCAGTGGGCGAGTCAATCCAACAGCACCTAAATAAAAAGCCTGAGGGCTACTGTGCCACGTCCAGTGTTGCCAGATGGCAGAGAGATGTTTAAATGTTTGTATAACTTATGGGACTTAACTACGGGGTCATCAGTCCCTAAGCTTATAAACTACTTATGAACTACCTAAGACTAAGGACGGCACAAATATCCATGCCCGAGGGGGGATTCGAACCCCCGACCGTAGTGGCCGTGCAGACCGTGACTGGAGCGCCTCAGTCCCCTCGGCCACCGCGGCCGGCTGGCAGAGAGAGAAAATACCTACAGTCTCACAAAAATGTACCTACGTTTTCCCTACTTTCTCCCTACTACCTCAGTAATGCCCCTACATCAGGTTAGTAGCCACGATTTGCGTCTGGGAGGGGCTGAATCCAGGAGTCCAGCTAGCAGAGGTTAACCAATTGATTAATGTGACATGTTACAATTTTGAAAAACTTTAAAATAAGTATTTGGCATCATGCTTCACTTGCTACATATGTTTTTCCATTGACTGATATTTTCTGATTGATGGAGTCAAGTTTAGATTATGCCGCGAATTCCAAGTGCTCTGTAACAAGAGGATTACATATTTATCGATCGGACAAGGGTACATCAAGAACCTGTCAACCATAGAGAGGAACAGCATAAATTAGTTTCCCCAAATACGCCGCGAATTCCAAAATGTTCAAATGTCTGTAAATCTATCGGACCAAACTGCGTGGTCATCAGTCCGTAGCTTACAAACTACTTAGACCTAGGTAAACTAACCTAAGAACAGACACACACACCCATGCCCCAGGAATGACTCGAACCTCCACGGCGAGCAACCGCGCGCTCCGCAGCGAGACGCTTTAGACCGCTCGGCTACTCCACCGCGGAATTATGAATCGTAATAATTAACGTATGCACGAATATGTTAAAAAATTTTAATTTAATCGTTTTTGAAACTGAAATATATTTGGAGAAGCTAGTTTTCCTTTCTCACAATCTTGCCTCTGGGCCGAATACAGTCCCCTTTTATTATGTTCTGATTGGAGTATTTTTCATTCTGGCACCTCTATCAGACACCAGTTAGTAACATGAGAATTGATTTTTATGGCTGTTCCATTCTCCTATGACCTAGGTGCTTATTACATCTCTATCGACTTAGTGAATCTGTTCTATTAATTTCATCCACAAACGAAATCAAACATTAGTACGAAACACAGTGTACAGCCATTTTACGTAGACTTTAATAACTTTAAAAAATACACATCATTCAAATGTAACCTCGGGGCATTCTCAGGAGGGGAATATTTGTACAATGCTGTGTTGCCGAGGGCAGACAGACTTCATTTGACGGAATGAAAAACTTATTTAATTAAAGAAACACGACTCTAGGCAATGATTTAATTAGGGAGTAGAGGATTTTTTTTATGTATAAAACAATGTCTACCTTGTGTTAGGATTGTATTTTATAACTTTGTGCTAATTACTTCGTCAAAGGAGGCTAAAAGAAATAATTAACCATCCGTCCTGTATGGCCATCGACATAGCTACATTCAGTGGTTTGTTATTTGTGGACCACAGTATGTAACTGGGAAAAAATGTCAAACGTAGTGTATATGAGGTGATTATATTGTGTTTAGCTGTACAGAAATATGAGTAACTGTTAGCGGCCTGTGTCATTTTGATTAATATTTAGGTTATCACTTCCAGTGACACCTACACATTCCATTCCTTTTTGTAGACGTGTTTGATATTTCTGTCTAAAGGATCGGCGTAAGTATACCTCTCGGATATGTCCGGAGAACAGACACCATGTCAGGTTTTGCAGCTGTGATTTATACCAATACGTATATATACTTATATGTCAGCATTCCCCGAACAACAACAAATTTGTTTTGTGTTACATGTTGTCGCAAATATTTTTATACGGAAATAAATTTATAAAGACATAATGTTAAAGAGGAATGGTAAAGGGTAGATATATAATCAAATGTTCAAATGTTTGTAAAGCTCACGGGACTTAACTACGGGGTCATCAGTCCCTAAACTTACAAACTACTTATGAACTAACTAATACTAAGGACGGCACAAATATCCATGCCCGAGGGGGGATTCGAACCTCCGACCGTAGTGGCCGTGCAGACCGTGACTGGAGCACCTCAATCCCCGCGGCCACCGCGGCCGGCAGATATATAATCAGTGAAGATCTACTGAACCGAACTGGACATTACTGGGGATTTAAAATGTTGAGGGAGACTAAGACTTGACAGGTCTAATAAGGTTCAGATGGGTGTGGGTTGCAGTTGTTGTTGATAGATGAAGAGGCTGGTACAGGATATACTAGTATTGATAGCTACACTGCTCAAAACAATTAGGATATCAGGTGAGATATCATACACAATATGCATATGATAAAGTATTCTATACAGATGTTGTTTACAATTGTAATTTGTGTGTGTTATAGTAAGATATTTCGCTGTCTCTTTACTTGGCGTATATATGGCGTTTACTTAGAATGAGGTACCATGGGTCTACCATAACAGTGAATAAATCATTCTCGTTTCCCTCTAAAATGGTGTGTAATCACCTCGGACAGCCAGACATTTGCACACCTGCTTGGCATGAACAGTATGAGGTTATCAATCAACTTTTAAGGGATATTTGGCCATTCTTCCTCGACTGCAATATCCAGCTTCGCAATCGTTGGGGGGGGGGGGGGAGGGGGGTGCTTGTGTGGCTCATTGCTCAATTGGGTTTAAGTCTGGCGAACAAGCTGTCCACCAGTGCGTCTCCGTAACGACAAGCGTTATCGTCCACCAGAAAAAAAACCCATCTCCTATGGTACCAGTGTAGGGCACAACAGAAGGTCGAAGGACCTCGTCTCTATACTTATGAGAAGTCAAAGCGCCATTCTGAACGGCATACAGGTCCGTACGTTCGCCATACTGACTCTTGCCCGCACCATACGTCCACCACCATGATATGGTGACGTTTTCTGCACATAAGCAGGATTGTTGTGATTTCTACGTTCTCTCCAGTTGAGGGAACAACGATTGTCTGGCTGAACACAAAATCTTGACTTATCCGTGAACAGAACACGGCGCCATTCATTGCAATCTAATCCTAGTTTCTGTGGGCTAAACGGTGTCGTGGTTTTAATGGGGCACAAATCATAGGTCTCCGTACGTAGAGGCTACATTCCATAAGGCGATTTCGAACTGTTTGTATTGATATTGCACGTCCTGTTGCTGCCTGGTGGGTGCGTTGCAGTTGAGTTGCGTTCAGCCTCCTATCTCGACGCGCTGTTAATCGAAGATTACTGTCATCTCTTACTGATGTTACCCGTGGGCGACCTTGGCGTTGCCTTCTTTTAACGGTTCCTATTGTCTGAAATCGCGTCCTGGTCTTGAATATTACTCTTTGGGACACTTCAACAGCTACAGCCACCTCCCTTTGTTTTGCTTTCAGCCTTCCTACGGCTCTTCATGCCATAGCTTCGGGTAAGTCAGGTTGTTGTTCCATTGCACTAATTGCTCACTACACTATCTGAACCCAACTGCTAGTGTAATTCGTTTGACAGAGCAAACACAAGTCAACACCAACCTACTCTGCAGCAACTTTCTGTTATTACCGCTATCACGATTGCCTTAATGTTGTCTCCACTCCGTAGAACCGACAGAAAAACGTCGAACCATTTTGTTTCATTCTGCCGATAATAATACTTCAGAACTTCGATATCTCAAATGATCCTGTAATTGTTGTGACTAGAGCACATAGATCCAGTCCTCGAAGTGAAAACATCACCATCATGGTCCAGTCATTTATTAGATAAAGCAGAGTTGCAAGAGTAGTGGAGTGTTACACAAACTATTCTGTCACTGTCCTGCTTTGAAATTACTGTGGCCAATATTCACATATGCGTCCATAGGTCCAGCGGCACTCGTGCAAGACACTATGACGGCACTGGCTGCAGACCACGATCACCCCATCATTACATTCAAGCTTCCCAACGGCAGTGACATTTTTCAACAAGAAAGTCGCCATATGGGAAGGGGAGTTATGAGATGGTTCCAGGACACAATGGCGGTTTACAAGTAATGTGCGCCCCCCTCCACCTCCTCACAACTTACCAGATTTGAACCCAATCGGACAAATCTGGGATGTGAATGGACTTTGAGTCATAACCCATCGCCCTCCTCCACAAAATTTAAAGGAATCTGATTATTTGTATGTGTCCAGATGTGTCCGTGCCGAGATGTTTCGTCGCGGTTTCAATTCAATTGTTTGTAAATCTATCGGACCAAACTGCGTGGTCATCAGTCCGTAGCTTACAAACTACTTAAACCTAGGCAAACTAACCTAAGGACAACACACACACCCATGCCCCAGGGAGGACTCGAACCTCCATGGCGAGCAACCGCGCGCTCCGCAGCGAAACGCTTTAGACCGCTCGGTTACTCCACCGTCGCCGCTGTTTTCCACGCCAAAGATGAACGGACATACCAGACATTAAATAGATGGTCTGGCCATTATGTTATGGCTGATTATTGTAAATGGGCGTAGTAAACTGTCTACGAGAAACCTACGTGTAGGCTGCAGTATCAGATGTTTGATCGTTTACCGAGCGAGGTGGCTCAGTGGTAACGCACTGGACTCGCATTCGGGAGGGCGGTGGTTCAAATCCACCCCCGACCATCCAGATTTAGATTTTCCGTGTTTTTCCTAAATCACTGCAGGCAAATGCCGGGATGGTTCCGTTCAAAGGGCACGGCCGATTTCCTTCCCCGTCCTTACCCAAAACTCCGAGCGTTAGCTCCGTGTCTAATGACCAAGCTGTCGATGGGACGTTAAACCCTAAGCTTCCTTCCCTCCTGTTTGATCATTAATCAATTGGATTATTAATTAGGTCAGCTGCAACCATATTAGCGATCTTACAGATCTAGATGGGTGCTTAATTTGAGTGTGCATTCGAAATGATAAACGAAATATTTCCAGCTATTTCAGCAGGTGCATTTAAATGGCATTATGCTCTTCCCTTTAACTTTATTGGGGTCATTGCGTCCTTCCCCTCCCACCGCTCGTCCTATGTCACTGTCTTTAATTCTGACTCCCCCTTTTGTACCTCTCCGCTGGCGTGCCCCATGCCTCCGCCCTGTCCTCCTCCTCTACCTCCTGTACAACTCGGATATGCCACAACTCACCCCACCAGTTCAACTCCTCTTATGACACTGCCTCCCTTGCCCTTACTGCCTCCCTCCCTCATTCTCAGCTCCTCCTCACTTAATTCGCCACCTTGTGCGACCAGTGGCTCCTCACCCTCAAACCTAATAAAACCCAGGCGATCCTCTTAGGTCGTACCAACCCATCCTTCCAGCTGCATGATTTTCAGAGTAAAATCCACAATTATTTGTCCATCTTACCACAGAGAAGAAGCCCCCCCTAAATGTTCAAATGTTTGTATAGTCTATGGGGTCTACGGGGTCATCAGTCCCTAAACTTACAAACTACTTATGAACTAACTAAGACTAAGGACGGCACAAATATCCATGCCCGATGGGGGATTCGAACCCCCGACCGTAGTGGCAGTGCAGACCATGACTGAAGCGCCTCTGTCTCCGCGGCCACCGCGGCCGGCGAAGCCCCCCCTAAACCTCTGTACTATGCTCCCTTCGTAGTTCCGTAAGATGCCAGCAGATGTCAGACGGTTCCCTGGCTTAGTACTGGTACACCATACTAGACGCACTTCTGAGGGTGCCTCTCATACGTCAGAGGGTAGCGTGGATGGGAGGCTGAGGGGAGGCCACGGCTTTGTACAGTGAGCCGGCGTTTGAGGGGAGGTGGTGGTGGGGACAGCCGCTATCTGCCGCTTGCTCTGGCCAGTTTTAAAGAGCTGCTTCTGACCGCAGCGACATCATGGGACATCTTAGGCAGCTTCAGCCCCCCCCCCCCCCCCTGAGCGTGTGACCGGGCCTTTACGGAGGTTTCCTGTCTGTATATATTTGTCTGTGACCTTACTCCCACCCTCAAGTACTTGGGTCTCACCCTTGATCACAACCTCTTCCAGAGTCCTCACCTCAGATCCATCCAACGTTCAAAACAGTCTCTGCCTCCTCAAAACCTCTCTCTGGACAAAGTTGGCTCTTGCATCCCTCCACTATTCTCTACACCTACAAATCCCTTATCCATCCTTCCCTTTAGTATGCCACTCCCACTTGGATCTCGACCTACCCTAGTTCCATCAATCCCTCCAAGTCAAGGACCACTATGCACTCCACCTTGGCTAAAATACCAACATCCCCTTCTCCACACAGATACTGTATGACCTCATTCCCTCTCTCCACTTCTCCTTTCTCTTACGTACGTTTCCCGTAAAACAGAATCTCGCAACACCCTGGTCTTCCCACTGCTCATACATCCTGGCCCATTGCTGCTCTTTCATCAATGTATCCTGCCCGCCCTCCACCTTCACACCCGCTGCATTCTCTCCCAGGGCAAATTACGTCACCTTCCCCTCCCGAAAGAAGTCCATCATTCCGACATCTATCCCTTCTACCAGCTTTGACCCCCACCCCTCCTCATGATCCCTCCCCCATCCTTTCCCTCCTCCTAGGGCCCCTTCACTCCCTACCACTGGGTCGTTCCGCTTAGCTACCTGAACCTCTCCTCCTTTTAGTTCCCATGACCGTCTCCTCCCCCCCCCTGGCTATCCCATCCCTTCCGTCCCCACACGCGTCTGCTTAAACATTCACCACCATTAGTGCACCCTGTTTGCTCGTCATGTGAAGTGTGACGTGTGCATTGACTTGGTGTAACTATGTGTAGAGAGGTATGTGTAGAGGTGCCGTGAGTGTATTTTAATCGTCTCGTCCAGTGTAACACTGCATCGTCTGATTGTCATCATCTGCGTCACCGGTATCTCCACTGCCATCAACATCACCACAGCCTTATCATCATCATCCAGTGTACCGTGTTTGTGTTCGCCGATTATTGTCTCCATCATGTATTGTGCTGTCTTCCACTATCGTCCTCGTATCTATATATATATATATATTGTACTCTTCAACGTAATTTTTTTCTGGTATATTTGTAAAATCATAGGCTGAAGTGCGTCATATAAGGCTGCTGCCAGCCAGCCTGTTATTGTACAGAAAAGGAATGACAATAAAGGAAAAATTAAATGACATTTTATTTGCTGTGAATAAGGCAGAAAGTTCCTAATGGTTTGTGGCGGTATCATAGATGCGACTGTGTGTTATGAAAGCTCATGTCAATCATGGAGATTGTTGACGGAGTACCGTTTTCTAGCATAGCCACTTCTGATAGTTCCTTGTTGACCCTTGTCAGCGGAAAGCGGAATCGACTCTTTGGATTTAGACATACAACACCAAGCACATATCAGAAACATACAAAGGCAGTAAAACAGTGCTAAGAAGAAGAGACGTTTGAGATCCTCCATTGCTCATTCATTTAATTCACTCAGAAAGTAAACTATAAGCAATATGTAATTTGCAAGCGAGCTTATGCGAACATTGCGGTTAACATCTGTATTTTGTTATTTTTCACTGATTTATGAAACTCGTCGTTGATTTTTTACATTATGAATGCTTACAGAAGTAATAAAAGACTCAGTTAAGTGACTACAGAGAAAGATTCAAACCGGAAAATAATTACTCCCGCACACAGGAACAGAAGCTACGTGACAAAATATTTTTTCTATGTTGAATTTCGCGGACTTAATGAGTTATAAACAAAACAGCATGGAAGAAGTAGAAGCTCTGTACAGTTGCTGCAATGCTTGTTATGAATGAAATGGTCTGCTTGATTATGAAATGTGAACTTTGTCTAACAAGGACGTCTAATTACGTTACACTGTGCTTCATTATGTTGCTGCTTGCATACGTGTATTAAACAAGATGAGAGTCTTCTTTCAATAAGTACTTCGTTTGCTTAACTTTACTTGAGGAATTCCTTATTTAATTTGTTCTCAGAATGCCTAGTTTTTTTTTTGTCTTACTAGACACTTTTGTATTTGATGATTGAATCCATTTTCATTTACACATATTTTACGAATCAATGACTGGGTTGAGGTACTCTAAAAGTGACAATAGAAACTTGAGTCTACTAGAAAGTGGCAGAGAACGACGCAGGAAGCCAAATTTTCTGACATATCAGTCAGATCAATCACATAAAGCTACTTGAAAATATGAGTCTTTCACTTGAAATGTATATGTCGTGTGAAGAGTTGACTGGGCAGTTAGTGTGACTTGATGAATAGTACTGTCGTATGAAAGTTTTGGGATTCTCTGCATTATGTTTAGTTGCTTTGTGACGACTGCTTGTAGCTGAAATCTTCTACGATGTTTCCACAATTTGGAGAAGGCGTCATAAATGACAAACAGAAATATTACATTGGTTATATGAGACAATAAGGTACAGAGCGATTTTCTTACTACACCGCTGCCCATCCATAATGAAACACTAGGGTGGACCGGAGATATATCAGCCAAATTTAAATGGGAGGTAACGCGTTGTACAAAGATCATATGATCAAATATATACAGCAATATGTGAAGTGAGGATGACGATTAAATTCGTATTGAGTGTTACCACCATTACTGGCTATAGCCACCGATAAACTCCTCGACATTGAATCAGGAAGGCCCTGGTTGTGGTGTTACGTTATAGCAACACTTACTGCTTCCACATATTGCTGAAGTTGGTCTGGTATAGCAGTGGCTGGTGTATTCCAAGCCAGTCGTTCCACAGTCATTTCCCAGATATTTTTTTTTATAGGCGACACTTCGGAGGTCCAGGGAGACCAAGTCAGCAATGCAATATGATCAATGACAAAGTAGGCACGAACAATGCATTCTCTGTCTGGTCATGCATTATCCTCTTAAAATGTGGTCTTCGCTAAGCTCCGAAAGTATGGGAGGGCAACATGCTCCAATACTTCAGAGATGTAACGCTGGCTGGTTAATGTATTGGCAATGCATATTAGATGGGTGCGGGAGTGGAATGTAAGTATCACCCAAAATCATAATACCAAGTGCACAAGTCTCTCAGAATGACATACCAACTATGACAATAAAGTTCTATGAATAGTCTTGTAACATTAATATACTGGGTGTCCCAGCTATCTTGTTCACCCAAAATATCTCTGGGACAATAACAGCTATTGGAAAACGACTTTCACCGGTATCAATTTACGGCTGGGGCCCATGAATGTACATATTTGGAAACATTCTAAAACGAAAGCAAATGTGTTTTTTAACACAAACTTATGTTTTTTTAAATGGACACCCTACATCTTTTCTTCAGCAATCCATAGCATGACGAATCACATAAACAATGGCGTTAATTGCATCGCAATATTCCAATTACATCCCGAGGTATTACGACGCGAAGTTGACGCTTGAAATACACCAAACGCGCGGCTAGCGCACGTCCTGAGACTCAGGCGAGAATCCCATGCTGCTCAGGACGTGCGCTAGCCGCGCGTTTCGCGTATTTCAAGCGTCAACTTCGCGTCGCAATATCTCGGGATATAATTGGAATATTGCGATGCAATCAACGCCATTGTTTATGTGATTTGTCATGCTATGGATTGCTGAAGAAAAAATATAGGGTGTCAATTAAAAAACAAACATAAGCTAGCGCACGTCCTGAGCAGCATGGGATTCTCGCCTGAGTCTCAGGACGTGCGCTAGCCGCGCGTTTCGCGTATTTCAAGCGTCAACTTCGCGTCGCAATATCTCGGGATGTAATTGGAATATTGCGATGGAATTAACGCCATTGTTTATGTGATTTGTCATGCTATGGATTGCTGAAGAAAAAATATAGGGTGTCCAATTAAAAACAACATAAGTCTGTGTTAAAAAACACATTTGCTTTCATTTTAGAATGTTTCCAAATATGTACACTCATGGGTTCCAGCCGTAAATTGATACCGGTGAAAGTCGTTTTCCAATAGCTGTTATTGTTCCAGAGATATTTTGGGTGGACAAGATAGCTGAGACACCCTGTATATGAACTACAGCCACCTTAGTGTCCATCAAAATTTTCACCTCCCATAACTATGCTTTGCTTAGCTCTCCAATACATGTCCTTGAATCTTGGCACGAAGTCTTCTTTTGGGATGGTGTTCAAAAGACTAGTCACGTTTCGTTGAATGTCAGCAATATCATCAAATCTATTTACTTTTAAAACGGGGTTGAGTCGAGAAAATAGGAAGAAGGCTGGAGCTCTGAGATCCGGTGAGTATGGTGGATGTACAAGTTTCTTCACCCTCTTTCTTGCCAGGAACTGTTTGACAATATTGGCTGTATGTGGGAGAGATTTGTCACTAACAAAACAACCAGAAACCTTGTCATGATGTGTAGTCGTGTTTTCTGCTGGATGACAGTGCCGAATTTGCATAATATTTCAGCTACGTAACTCGTAACCTTCATCAGGTGCGACCTGAGACTGCTTTCTGAATGGACCAGGTCCAGTAATTGCGTATGCGGCCTTCCCCCTCCAATGGCGGTTGTAGGCGCTCCCTCTGTGTTCCGCACTCATCAGACCAGCCTCTCAGAAATTCATCTTCTGTCTGGCGTTCCGTTTGTGGTCTGCGACCACTCGATAGGATGTTCTAGAGTTTTGACATTCTATTCTAAATCTATTGTGGCCTCAGATGCACCCTCTGTTGTCTGCGCCTGTTAGACCCGCCTACGAAGGTTCCATCTGCAATCTGGCGCTGCGTTTGCGGTCCGCGCCCGTTCGCTGAGCTCTTTCTGGAGCGTTAACATTCCGGTTTCCGTCCGCTGCGGCCCTGGGTGCTCGTTCTGTGGTCCGCACCCGCCATATCCGACTTTGGGACCTTCATCTTCGGTCTGGCGCTCCCTCTGCGATCCGTGCCCATTGTGCCCATTCGGATATGAAGGGCGCGGACCACAGAGAGAGCACCCTGGCACAGAGTAACATATACAGAGGAGCAGCCCCCTCTAAACCACTGTCCTATGCTCCCCTCGTTGTTCCGTAAGATACTAGCAGGTGTCAGGCAGATCGCTGGCTTCGGGTGCCTGTCGCACGTCAGAGAGTAGTGTGGAGGGGAGGTTGAGGGGAGAGCTCGTGCCGCCTGCCACGAGGCCACGGCTGTGTCCGGCTTGCTGGCGTTTGAGGGGAGGTGGTGGTGGGGGCAGCCGCTATCTGCCGCCAGTTTAAAGGGCTGCTTCTGACCGCAGCGCCATCATGGGACATCTTACGGAACTGCTGGTAACCCTCCCTCTCCGCACCCCTGAGCGTAGGACCGGGCCCTTACGGAGGTTTCCCGTCTGTATATATTTGTCTGTGACCCTGGGCTGCAAGGACGGAAAACTGAAAGTCAATGCTCGAGAACAGCTAAGAGAGCGGGCGCGGAGCGCAAATGGAGCGCCAGGTCACAGTTGAAACGCTCTGAGGCGGGTATGATGGGCGTGTGCCACAGAGGGAGCGCCTACAACCGCCAGTGGAGGGGGAAGGCCGCGGACTTAAATACTGGATCCAGTCCAGAGCGACCGGAAGACAAAGCGATAGTCTCTCAAACAGAGAGATGGTCGCAAACGTGGACAGCAAGAAGAGTAGATCGTGAAGCCCAGACAGATGTCGGCGGCACTGAAGTCGCGGGGACAAGAAGAGAAGAGGCATGCAAGCGACCGCCGGTTGCTAACCAGGCGAAGTTGTGCAAGCCGCAGGACTTCCCGCGTCCGAAATCCTATAGCGGATGCAGGAAGCGTGGGAGAGACACGGGAAACCGGAAGTACGATACTTCAAGCAATTGGTCGCAGAAGGAGTGATCAAAATCTAAAAGAAAAGATGATTGGGAAACCGGTTGTCTGTGAAGACACCAGACAGAAGGGTGGCCAACCAGCAGCAGCTCCGGCCCAGGTTTCCGTGGTATCCTGTTGGCTGTCAGGTGAATACTGGAGCTGATCCCATGCCCACGAATATTCCTAATTGGGACAACACTGCCCGCCATACGATACAAAATAGGACCCATTGACGTAATAACATAGCACCCATTGCCATTAACAAACAGTGTCAAAACAGATCAACTCATAGAAAAAAGGCTGAAAAGGGCACTAAGCTAAGCCGTCAACAGCCCGCCTGCCTCCATCAGAGGCGGGAATAAAACGTGCCAAAAAATATTCAGAAAGCAGTCTCAGGTCGCACCTGATGAAGGCTACGAGTTACGTAGCCGAAATATTGTTCAAATTCGACACTGACATCTACAGAACACTTGACTACCCATCATGTCATCAGATTGCCGGGAAACCCTGAAGAGTTACAACCAGGAACCTTATTGTACCTACTGAGATCACACTCTGCATAAACGTTCCATCAGATGGATCAAAATTTCAATTTTCCTTGTATCGTTCATCCTCATTCCCTCAGGTAGCAATTCCTTGGCGGTAATGCCTTGACTTTCGAAAAAGGTGATGAGCATATACGAAGCGCGTCCAGAAAGTAAGTTCCGTTTGGTAATAAAATGAAATTGTACACAGATACAGAAGAAATTTTTATTGCACAAAATTCTACAACTCTTAAACTACTTTTCCACATAACTGCCGAAATTTTGTAGCCACTTGTCATAGCGTGCCATAAGTTTTTGCATGCATCCTTCACAGAAGGTTGCCGCCTGTGTATTCAACCATGTGGTAACAGCTCTTTATCATCGTTGAAGTGTTGATCGTCAAGGACAGATTTTAGGTGTAAGAAGAGATGAAAGTCGCTAGGAGAGAGGTCCGAGCTGTATGGAGGTCACATTAAAATTTCCATAAGAATTGTTTTGTCACATTCGGCGTGTGAGGTCAGGCATTATCGTGAAAAATAAATCTTTTGACAGTAATCCTCTTCTTACACCGAAAATCTGTCCTTGGTGGACAACACTTCAACGATGATGACGAGCTGAAAGAACATGTTACCACATGGTTGAATACACAAGCGGCAACATTCTATGAAAAAGGCACACAAAACCTTGTGCCATGCTATGACAATTGCCTACAAAATTTCGGAAGCTATGTAGAAAAGTAGTTTAACAGTTGTAGATTTTTGTACAATCAATATTTTTTCTGTATCTGTACCCGTTCGCTTTACGTAACCAAACGGAACTTACTTTCTGGACGCGCCTCGTATTTCACGTTTTTTTTTTTTTTTTTTTTTTCTCTCTCTCTCTCTGACCTTTTTCCGCTGAGGTGATGTTGGAGAACGCCATTTTATCTTTTTCCGCTTCGTTTCAGGGTCGCACTAGAGACACCAGGTTTCGTTCTCAGTGTTAATAGGGTTCAAGAAATTGGGTGCCACAAAATACTGCGAAGTCTCTAAACGTGCCTGCTTATGATCGTCAGTCAAGTGATGTGGCATGAGACATTCCCCTTGGATTTGTAGGATTTGTCGAACAGATTCAAGAGTAATCTGAAGTTTATTCGCTATTGTGCGCACAGTTAATCGATCGTTTGTGGTTAATGCCCTCACTTTCTCAATGTTTACGTCACTGACTGCAGTCGTGGTCGTTCTCTTTGGGAATTGTCAGAATCACTTTCCTAGCCTTCCCAAAAACGGGCGAACCACCCGTACATACAATTCATGGACAGTGCTGGATCCCCATAAACACGTATCAGACTCGCAAGAGTTTTTTTTAGGTGTCTTGCCCAAGTTTAAAATAAAACTTTAAATTGATCCTTTGCTTGTTCATTGTCCTATTTCAGTTCAGAACCAACGCTCTAAACAAGCACTTCGTCCAACACGTCTAACATGGAACACAAACGATGCTCAACTGAAGCACGGTGGGGTCAGGTTGGCAACTATTGGTCGCTATTACAGGTGCAGCGTTGTGATTCGCCTGTTTTGCCCGATCGACCGTTCTGACTTCACTCACCGAACTTTATTGTCAGGGGCTGTATGCAGACTCTAATTTGCACCATCATCCTGGTCGGATTAGTCTGGAGGCACCATGATGAGAGGCTACTGAACTGTTCATAGAATGATGTCACAACTGGACAACATTGTTGCTGGTAAACCTTCCGGATAGTATAGCCATGGTCTATGAAACTCTTCTATTCCTGATGTTTCGTCCAAGACTGAGTGGGACATCCTCAGAGGCGCTCCTCTTCCGCTGCGTTTGAGCCGACTGGTCAGTCGGCCATACTACCCGGAGGGTTTACCAGAAACTACTGAACTGTTGCTTTACGCATCACACCCTTAGAACGCAATGCTGGTACACTCTCCAGCCAGTATGATATCTATGAAGGGGTGGAGGCTGTTGACCTCTCCAATGTATGGAGGTGGCCGATGGCCACCTTGCAACAGAATAATGTAGGGCCACACGTGACGCGCTGCATTCAAATCTTCTTCTTCTTCTTCTTCTTCTCCCATCGAATAGCATTGCTCGCTTGACCTCCCTGCTCTCCCGATGTTTCGCCTATAGAGAGCGGCTGGCCAACGATGGCGTAACGACTGGCCAGGTATTCACCACCCATCTCTGCTCCAGATCGACTTTGGCAATATGTGGAAGCCGCATGGACTGCTATGACGTAGCAGCAGCTTCAGAACTGTTCTGATCCAATGCCGAGGCGATTATAGGCAGCAGTGGTAGCAACATTCAAAACTAATTTCAAACGGGGCCATATTTTCAGTCATGTGATATTTGCACGATGCGTTATCTACCAAACAAATTTAGCTGTGATATCTATGGTCCTTGTTGGTGCTGTATTTTCAATGGCCAGCACTGTACAACGTTGATTTGTTAGAGTACATCATAGGTAATTTTTGGACAATTACGTATGCACCAACTAACTGGTGGCACATTTTCAGAGAAATCGCGGTTTTAACAGGAAACAATGTATGTTGGACTTTTCTATATGGGGTCGAACAATGAAACACTTAGGAAATTTAATTATAAAGTTATGCTACTGGCATTTCAGTAGAAATTTTTCTACTTCAATGTACATTTAGAAGACCCGGCAACATCAACAGATCGTCAATTGTTAGACAACGAAATTCCTTGCCATGTTAACAAGACCTGTGATGCAGTCTGCAAAAGAAATCATCGAAAAAACAATAGCCCTATAGTGCTGTTAAGTTTTTTTTTTTTTTTTTTTTTTTTTTACAACTTGTACAAAAGACTCGAAGGGCATGAAAGGGAAGCATCAGTTGGGAAGGGAGTAAGACTGGGTTGTAGCCTTTCTCCAATGTTATTCAATTTGTACATCGAGCAGGCGGTGAAGGAAAGCAAGGAAAAATTTGGAATAGGGATTAAAGTTCAGGGGGAAGAAATAAAAACATTGCGTTTTGCTGATGACATTGTAATTCTGTCAGAGACAGCGAAGGACCTGGAAGAGCAGTTGAATGGAATGGAAAGCGTGTTGAAGAGAGCATATAAAATGAACATTAACAAGAGCAAAACAAAAATAATGGAATGCGGTCTTAGAAAATCAGGTGATGCTGAAGGAATTAGATTAGGTAACGAAACAATGAAGGTGGTAGATGAGTTTTGTTACTTGGGTAGTAAAATAACATGCGATGGTCGCAGTACAGAGGATATAAAATGCAGAATGGCAATGGGAAGAAAAGCATTTTTGAAAAAGAGAAATTTGCTAACATCGAATATTAATTTAAGGGTAAGGAAGTCTTTTCTGAAGGCATTTGTGTGGAGTGTTGCCTTGTATGGGAGTGAAACATGGACGATAAGCAGTGCTTACAGGAAGAGAATAGAGGCTTTTGAAATGTGGTGCTACAGAAGAATGCTGAAGATTAGATGGGTAGATCACATAACTAATGAAGAGGTACTGAACAGAATTGGTGAGCGAAGGAATTTTTGGCATACCCTGACTAAAAGAAGGGATCGCTTGGTAGGACACATTCTTAGACATCGGGGAATCGTAAATTTAGCATTGGAGGGAAGTGTGTGGGGTAAAAATCGCAGAGGGAGACCAAGAGACGCGTATAGTAAGCAGATTCAAGTGGATGTGGGTTGCTGTTCTTATGAGGGGATGAAAAGGCTTGCTCAGGATAGAGTAGGGTGGAGAGCTGCATCAAACCAGTCTCCGGACTGAAGACCATAACAACAACAAAGTTTTTTTTGTTAATTACACTGTCTCCATTTTCCGAGAACAGCCTCTGTGGTTTCAATTACATGAAGATAACGAAGTTATTAGGCGAAAAATACTCATATGAGAGCATCATATGCAGTGAACATCGTGAGTGCAAGAAAAATCTCTAGTAGTTCTGAAATTCGCTTTAACTGCACACCGCTACCATCTACCAGTGTTATGATGCAATTATAGTGATTGAGGGAGACAAGAAAGAGAGTTAAAAAGGATATAGCCACCAGTTTCAGGGTTGCAGATTTATTACCAACCGGTTTCAGGCAATTATTGCCCTTCTTCAGGTATATTGATTGTGCCCTATATGTTCATTCAGAGCATTATATAATAACACCAAACATCAAGTGACGGTGACCTGAAGTTTGGTGTTATTACAGAATGCTCTGAATGAATATGCAGGGCACAATTAGTATACTTGAAGAAGGGCAATAATTACCTGTAATCGGTTGTTAATAAATCTGCAACCCTGCAACTGGTGGCTATATCCTTTTTAACCTATAAACCACAGTTGCTGTCATGGATAAAACATTCACAAAAGAGTGGATTCATCTTTCGCAGAAGACGCTAGAAAGAAAGATGACACTGCAGTACAGGTGCGGATGAAAATATGTCATCAATCACTCGACTGTTAGTGTATCACTGAGGGTATTGCAGTTTGAAGAAGTCGTCTCACGCGAAGTCAAGAACTGGAAGATATAGCATGACAGAGAAATACAGATTGAAACTATTTATACAGCTAGAAATGAATTTTACGAGAACATTTCCCATTAGTCACAGGCAACAAGTGATGTTCCGTGACCAGCAAGTTATGATAAAGAGGCTATCGATTTATTTGGTCGAACTCTGCCTCTGCCGGGCGAGTGAAGATGGCGTGACCACTGAGGAGTGTGTAGTACACATAAGCAGTCAGTTGATACATGTTAATGGAGCGCTGTAGTGAACAGGTGTTGAAATATGTGTGCAAAGAGAACAGAATGACAGTAGAAGAAGCTTTACGGGTGAGTGGTGAGCCTGAGTAAGTGGATGAGTTTGATGGTGAGTGTGAGGCAGCGGCGGCGCCCGTAGGTTTTGCTACTCACCGCCGAGCATGCGTGGTTCGCCGAGCTGCACGTAGAAGAGCATGTCCTTCTCGTAGCTGTCTTCGTCTACGATGTGCAGCGTGATGAACTTCCTGCAACACACACACACAGTCCGTTGTTTATTCATCTGACTTAGTGCCATATTACCTACATCTATCTATATACAGTAAAACTTACCTTAACGGACACTTCCCAATAGCGGACTCCTCTCAATAGCGGACATTTTAAAATTCCCCTGCAAAACAATATTAGCCATTATGCTAAAATTATTCCGAATAGTGGACGTTCTCAATAACGGACAAGGACACCGTAATATGTCCCCCAACAACAATCAAAACTTCCAAGTAACGGGCAGCGTGAAAGGATCAGTGCACTCCTGCGTGTCAAAAGTCTGAGTGTCGTCAATTCTAACGTGTGTTGTTTGAAGATTTAGCGTGTTTCTTGTTCGCGTGGTTTCATGGCACTGCCATCTATTGGAACTTCTAGGAAGTACAGGACGTACGGTATTGGTCCATGCCGCGCAGAAACAGACGATTTGCGTGCGGCGCCAAACTCTTTCCGCCTGTTGTCGGTGCATCAATAGTAGACTCACTGTTGTGTTGCAGCGTGGGCTTAGGTAGGAGAGGGGAAGAGGCGATACGTGTATCCAATGTTTTCATTGACTGCCACAGCCTAGTTTCAAAAGTCAAAAGCTTTGTCTAATGCGTCTTGAGTGTTTTCTTATCGTTCGTCTGTGTTTTCGATTTCAAATTTCGTGCTCGCGCTACATGTTTTAAAATGTCAGAGATAAAAGTGCACAAAAAAAAAAAAAAAAAGAATAATTCCAGTGCTGGTAAAAACTACGGGCGCGAAACGAAAAAGGAATGTGATCTCGTTGTAACAAAAGCTTTGCACTTTGCAGAAAACTGATGCTGGTGAGCCACCCGCGAAAGTTGCTGCGGATTTGAACGTCGGTACGAGTGCGATTATTGATTGAAAAACAAATTGATCAGATATTTAAACATTTTGTTCCATTCAAGCGCCAAGCAGCGCAATGAAATCTCGAAGAAGAATGAGAAAAGGTTCACATTCTGAGTTAGAAGAGGTTTAATTTTTGTGGAATGAGCGAATAAGAGCCAAAGGCGTGCTTGTTGCAGGTCCTCTACTTCGTCATAAAGCAGTGACTTTTTATGAGCTAACTGAAGGAAAGGAGCAAGATTCCTCGGAAATTATGGCTGGCTGGATCGGTTCAAGAAGCGGCGTGGCATTCGCACGTTTAACGATCGTACTTAGCAGTATTGACGCAAATCGATGTGTTTCACGCGTGAAAACAGGAAACTTCGGTTTTATCCGAGATTCTCATTATCGGAACCGGCCGCCATACCGATCATTTCGGATAAACGGTAGTTCACTATTTTGTGTTTTATCCTTTTCTTAACAGCGGACATTTCTTAAAAGCGGACAGTTTTATTTTCTCTATTGGTGTCCGTTATTATTCAAAAGCTTTACTGTATATAAAAATTAATTGCTGTTCCTTAGTCTCGCTAAAACTCGAGAACGGCTGTACCGATTTGGCTAATTTTAGTCTTGCAATATTCGTGTAAGTTCAGGGAAGGCTTAAGCGGTGATAAAATACGGAAAAGTTGTCCGGAAAATAGGAAAATCAGGAAAAACTGAAACAGCTTTTTCCAGTGAAGCTATCAATACCGTTCGTCCAGTTGCGATAAAATTTTGTACTTTTCATGTTGAAAGCAAGAGGAATGTTCGCATCAAATAAAAACTTGGAAATGTCGGCCGGAAAGTAGAAAAATTTAGGAAAAACGAAAAGCGATTTTTTTCCTATGAATAAAAATCAATTGCCACATGGTTGTAATAGCATCACTTGAGTACGTCTTGACAGGACAACGTTTGTATGAAATAAAGTTTTTGGAAAATCTACCGAAAAATTGGAAAATTTGATGAAAATTTAAAGAATGTTTTTCAATGTGTTTTTGGTTGAATTCATCACTTCAGAAATGTTCAAATGTTTGTAGAACTTATGGGACTTAACTACGGGGTCATCAGTCCCTAAGCTTACAAACTACTTATGAACTAGCTAAGACTAAGGACGGCACAAATATCCATGCCCGAGGGGGGATTCGAACCCCCGACCGTAGTGGCTGTGCAGACCGTGACTGGAGCGCCTCAGTCCCCTCGGCCACCGCGGCCGGCAATTCAGCACTGTAACTGACTATTTGCACGACGGATAGGGGAAATTCTGTTTTGTTTTCTTCATTATGGTCTTGGAAAAGTTTTCAGTAATAAAACAGGGACATTTAAGAAGGAAAGTCGTAAAATTCGAACCAAGTTCCTTTTTGAATGTGTTTCTAAATGACCTGAACACTAAAGTTGAGAACCGTTAATCCGATCGCGATAAAACTTTGATCATTTGACGTTCAACGAAAGATGAACGTTCTTACAACAAAACATTTGGTAAAGTTACACGGAAAATTTGAAAATTCGCGAGAAACTGAAAGAGCTTTTTTTTTCAATTTGATATCAATATCATTCGTCTTATTGCGATAAAATTTTTCACTTTTGACGTTCACCGATACTTGGACTATGTGAGGATGCCTTCATAAAGCTACTGGGTCTAAAATACATATGATTTAAATTAATATGGTTTATATTAAGAGGTAAGTGATGCGAAGTTCACCGGGTCATCTAGTTATTTCAATATACAAATGTAGTTAAGACTGGCTGCCAATGCTCGCTGATTTAAATCAATAGGGAAAGTTGGAAATTTATGCCAAGGTGGGATTCGAACGCGGCTTGTCGCGCGGGAGTATCCGAGCGGTCTGGAGCGCCACGTTACGGATTGCGCGGCCTCCCGCGTCGGAGGTTCGAATCCTCCGTTGGGCATGGATTTGTGTGTTGTCCTTAGGTTAGTGTAACTTAGTTTAAGTAGTTTGTAAGTCTAGGGACTGATGACCAAACGTAGTTTGGTCCCAAAGAATTACAAACAGTTGAACATTTTGAACTTGGCTCTTCTGCTTACTACGCAGTCGCGCTGAACACAATGCGCCCTGGACGCTGTGATCATCACGACAACACAGACAAACCTAGCGTGCTGTAAGATAATATAAATACCGAGAAATCTTATTTCTGCGATAAAGACGTATGGAGACAGACGCGCCGACTTTTGAAAATCAGTGTGGGTGCTCTACATCACGGTTCACAAATGTACGAAAACAGCCCCCCTGAAAAACATGTCCGTGCATTTTTAAATGAGCAATACTCGATAAAAGAAAATACTCAGTTGTCTGGCCTTTTAATGATAGAAGGAAGAAGGAGGAGGCAGAAGAAAAGGAAAGCATGGCATTAGGACACTACAATAAAGCCATTTAAATGGCCGAAGTGGAGATTTCGATATAAGTAACACCCCAAAACTTCTACACGACCAAGGAAATAATTTTTCACTGTACATTAATGTAATACATTTTGTGCGAAGCTATTCTTTCTGACAAAAAAATTTGGTAGAACACCGTCACCAAGGTTTAAAGAAATCTTTGAAATATATTGAGATTTTGAAGTCCGACATCAAATTTATTTGGTCACTTCCAAGCAAGAGATGTATACTTCATAGAAACTTTCATCACTTCGAGATAACTTCATGACATCTCTGACGGTGTTAATAAAGTCCAAGGTTTTTTTTAAGTCTGAGAGAAAAGCATTACAAATATCAACTGAATCTATAATTTTAATAACAAGAGAAGTGACAAAGATGAACGAAAAAACGATTAACTTAAGCATCAGCACCAGATTCTTCAGGCTAAATTCCTGAAAGAACACAATTGAATGTTCATAAATACGTACACCTGAAAGGTCAAAAGGACCGACGTGCTTCAGGATGAGTAAAGCTAGCATAGTGGGTAAAACACGGACACTCATTACTACTCCCTTGGGCACCCGCGTACAAAACTGATCATTCCTTTCACGTATGAAATATCCTCTCTCGCTATGGTCACTTTTTGCATTGCCTCTTGAGTCATAAGGTACTTTTGATATTTTCCCGATTTTTTAAAAATTTACACAATTTTATTTTTCACGTCAATTTTATGTGGGTGCTCAGCACCCTTAAAATTTCTTGGGGGGGGGGGGGTATACGAGCCTAGGAGCACCCACGGAGTCGGCGCCCCTGTATGGAGAACATAGCTGCCACTAGACGATGGTGACAGATGTCACGGACACCATTTTAGGTTGGAGGTAGACGCCAACGATAATCAAACATCGTACGAATATTATCGTTGTCTCGCGGAGCACGATGTTAGCGCGGAGGCACGCTACTTTTTGGCTTCTTATTACAAATGGTTGGACATTGGTACAATGTACAATACCTTTCAGAACAGATTCGACGCAAAGGTACAGAAAGAAAATTAATTTGTATTTAGTATATTCTGTAAGGGTTGTTACATAGCTCAGAATTGTAGTTCCATTGTTGTTTCATGTTTTTTGAATCAAATTATCAATAGAAGTTTTTCTTTAGTAGTTTGTATCTATCTCTCTGTAGTTAATTACAAGATTGATGCTACGTGTAAGTAGTTTGAAAAGGTACCATTCTGTGAAAAGTGAAGTGTTACATATTTCCTGTGGAAAGTGCTACCAACAACATTCTATTGTCATATTAGTGGAGAGAGTTAATCTCAGGATTTGTTTAAAGATATTGATTCCTTTTTGATAAAGTGAATGGAATTATTTATTCTCGGTCTGAGAATATAGTTATTATGAGAAGTCTAACTGAGGAATGCATATCTGCGTATTGTTGAAGTTGCTGATAAAACAGTCTTCATTTTTGAGAAATAGAATTAAATAAGGCGTTCCACTGCGCAGAGAAGAAAGGTAATTAGTTCCGAATGGAGTAAAATTGAATAGTTTGCCAGCACCACGGTGCGTTACATAGATTTTCATTTGATGCAGTTTATGTCAGATCATTTTATGAGACACTTTTTGTAGCCGGCCGCGGTGGCCGAGGGGACTGAGGCGCTCCAGTCACGGAATGCGCGGCCACTACGGTCGGGGGTTCGAATCCCCCCCCCCCTCGGGAATGGCTTTTTGTACCGTCCTTAGTATTAGCTAGTTCATAAGTAGTTTGTAAGTTTAGGGACTGATGACCCCGTAGTTAAGTCCCATAAGCGATACAAACATTTGAACACTTTTTGTAAGTTCATGTTCCTTGGTGAACAAGAATGATTACCAGTACAGAAACGTGAGAAAAGTTATTTTTGTGGTGTTAGAGAAACAGTGATAAATTTATTAATCAAAATTGCAATTTTATTTGAACTAAAAATAATTGTTTGTAGTTGGCATTGTAATAAGCATTAACAGTACACTGAAAATAAATTGTCTTTGCTGGCCATCGTTTAAAGAGATTGGCAGTAGGGAAGATATTTATTTACACGAGGCAAGTGTTCCTCTTGACCGTAAGGAAAACAGTCATTTCAAAGACCGCAGCTTTACGGTGAAGAAGCGCACCGTCACACCAGTGAAGTCAGCCATTTCTGTAGTTCAGAAATACGACATTTTTCGTAATACCTTTGCTGAAATAAAGTTGCTTAATTTGTTTAAATAAAAATTTAATTCTAGAACCTGTAATGCTACATTGATTAACAACATGTGAAGTAAAAGTCAATTAAACACACAAAACTTTTCGGAAAGCATAGGTTTCAGCAGTTGTAGCACTCTACAAAAGGTGAGTCACAAGTGACCCATTTACGAGAGAACGCCGACGACAAGACAGAAAGATTCTTTGTCTATATAACTGTCTATACTTGCGAGGGTGAAGGTCGGGGTGAGAGTTTAAAATAGGGAAAGATTAATTTTTGAAACTCACAACCACCAGCTGCGAACCAAATTCCTAAACATGCAAAAACACTGGAACTGTTATTGCGACTGTTTGACTCGTTTTCTAGGGGATGATATCACACGTTCGCAGCTTTCCTTCCCTGCATATGATTAACAAAACAAATTCATAATAAGTTCAAGTTCATGAGAGAAAAGGGTGTACTAACTACTATTTTAGAAAACACGTGAAAGTTCACTTTATGTTGTTTATTTCACAATACTTGAACCCTGTGGCTGTCGCGTCTGTACGTCGGTAAATGTACCAAATAAAGTTATAGCTCGTGAGCCCCCAGACAAAATGAATATTTGTCGCGAATTGATTTCACACCACGTGGCTGTCTCAGACACCGTTTATGTTCATGCCTATGCGACGACACGTGTTACATTAACAAATCACAGTCACTTTAATTTAATGCGATGCACACCTTGTTGCACCGGCTAATTATTCACAAACACACAGTAGCACTCGATTTAACTTGGTGCAGTCTACGACGAGCAACCACACGTGGCGATTGCCAAAACTCAAAACTCTAGTCACCACCTCGAGATCCACATGCCGACTGATGCAGAGCGACGCCGCCAGGCCAGCCACACCACGTGGTCTGGAGTCCTCACTTCCTGCCCTCGTGCGCGCGCGCCCCAAAACTCAACTGCCGGGGTTTTTTCCCCTACGTCTTCAACTGCCCCATGTAAGCTGTTGTAACCGATTTGCCAACGTACAGCGCTCAGCCAATACATTTCTAAAACTTTACTTAAAATCAAAATAATTACACTACACATTAAACAAATATTTTCTTACGTTTTTATATTAATATAAACATCCTTTGTACTGTTTATCATAATTGTGCAATTTCTTATACCACAGATAAGTGATTTAACTGAATACTTCAAGATAAAATACAAAAGATTAATTGAAAATAAAATGAGAAATAGTTAATATATTATTTTTATAAACAAACCTTGCCATGCTAGTTGTGTAACTGTCTTGTCTTCGTTGGTAATTTATTACTTTTCATTGTCAATTAAACATATTACGTTAGATGTGACTATATCAGCTAATGTATTGTTTATTTATCAACAGGCTATTTTGTAATGAGGGCCTTAAAGGTTCCTAACTGCATCGTATTACTTCAAATGCCAGTAGTATTACAATATTTGTGCACTGCACTGTGCCTGGCACTCGCCATTGTCCCTCTCTCCCCTCACCGGAAACGAACTGTAAAATCCTAAGTTGGAACAAGCCACCAACATCGGCCTGCTCGCTGGCCTCCCGTCAGCTACAAGCACACAGCAAATCTCAACGTGGAGAATTTCTACCTATGGCCTAACTATAAATGTTGTCACCCAACTGTGTACATACATTGCTACCTTAATAAGATTAAAATTGTGTAACATTTAGTGCATTGGCATGGTCAATGTCTGCAGTGAACTTCATACTGTTTAATTATCAAATGCTATTAATTACCAGTATTTCTATTGGGCGGTAATCTCACATACTGTATATAAGGTTTGTAAACTAGTGTCATAGAAGTGCACAGTCTTATTCACTAAGAAACTTAATCAGACAGGCGAGTGCTATTATAGTTTCAGAATTATTGCTCACAATACCCATATGGTGTCAAAGTGTTAGCTTTCGCCAAGTATTAATATTAGAGTTTAGTTTTATAAAATAGTTTCATTTCGAAATTCAAAGAAGTTGGGAATGTGGAAAGTGATTTCGTTATTCGTTTGAACAACTTGCACATTTCCCAGCACTAACCGGTAAATTTCTTCGAAAACGATTGCCCTATAATAAATTATTCTTATGTAAACGTTATTTGCCCAAATCGCAATATGGTACAACATAACCGCTGCGGATTAGCCATGCCTATTGGAGCGCCGTGCAGCGGTGCGCGCGGCCGTTCGCCGTCGGAGGTACGAGTCCCCCTCGGGCATTGGTATTTGTGTTGGCCTTAGATTAGTTTACCTTAGTTTAAGTAATTTGTAAGCTACGGACTAATGATCACGCAGTACAGTCTGATATATTTACAAACATTTGATTTTGAATATTGGTACAACATACAAATTAGTTTCAACAAGTTAAATCGTCGTTTTCAACTAGGAACGAGTCACCCAATGTATCATATTGCGATCTCGGTACATAAAGTTTTTACAAGAGAACTTCAACAAATTGTAATAGTAATAGTTCCCTAATCGCAACAGAAATGTCAGTCATAATATTGTTTCCATTAGGGTATTGTGTACATGGTCACAGTTTCAATTTAACCGATCATTAATTGGTAATGATGCAACCTTGTTAGCTAAGGTCTAAAAATGCAAGATTCCATAAATATTGAGAATCAGAGAGAGCAACGCTACTGAACCGAACAACTTCCAAATAATGCTCCTATGCTATTTGTGTGAACTGTATGAACGAGTGATTTTTCATCGCATTTCAAACAACTATAAAAGGTAAAGGAGTTATCAATCTGAAGATTGGTTTGAAGACAATAGAGATTTACTAGGCTGGGTACTGTTGGAGATTAGAATGCTGTTCTCTTTTACGAACCTTTGAACTGCCTTACTTCGCCACGTACAGGAGGAACCTACAATGTAACGTGGACTTCGAACCACTGTGCCAGCAAATATATGAGACGATAAGGTCATGCTTCAGCAGGCTGGATTAATGGTATAAGGCCATATTATCGGCGAAAGTTGATCCATAACTTCGTATATTTTAACGTTAGATTCATGTTAAACGGTCAGCTGAGGCCCACGGCAAAGGCTTAAAAATATCAGGAAAACGGGTTTCTCCTCTGAACGAGCTCTTTTCCGTTAAATGAGGAAGATGTTCAGTGAACTGCAGGAATAATTACTCGGGCTCTACTGGGTAGTTTGTAACAGTAACTGCCACCTCAAAACGATTTAAATGCAAATTGCGTTATCTACATATCCGTTTTTATGCACCTCGGTCTTCCTGCCACCGCCTGCGTATAAGTAATGGTATGCTAACGTTCTCTCAACAGTGAAGACGTCAAAATTGAAAGTTATACGGAAGGCAAGTCGGTTCCCTTTACTGATGTTCACATAAAGGAAATAATAAACGAATGACGTCTCGCTGAAGGAGGCTGGCACCAGAAATGTCGAAAACATTTTTCGCTCGAGGAATCTGAAGTATCAAGAGAAATGTCTTTGGAAAAGAAAAAAAGTGCTGAAAAATTAATCTCATCATACTACAATTTGTAATTATTAATTAATAAAATTCATTACGGTTGAACTGTGGAATGTATTTGTTATCAACAGTAAAAAGTCTATAAGTAACATTTTCTGAATAATTATTTCGTAATAAATCATGTATTGTGGGCGCCCGCAGCTGTAGACTTGAGTCATAATGTGTAAACCGCTTCAGCTGTATGGTGTTCTTTATTAACCAACTAGTTTCGTGGCATTAGAGCCACATCATCAGGGTTATCTGTATACAAACAGGAGCAAATGCCAGTAACAATCGCATTATGCTATTTTACATTTGGTTTATGGATAAGAAAACTGTAGGTGAAAGTACTCACAAGTTATTTCATATTTTTCTCTCTCAGTGGACTAGACGACCCAAATTTCTCTGGTCCTATTCCATAAAATGATAAATAAATCGGATTGGCTGAGTTGAAATAATGTGGATATGGTGAATAAGAGAAAATTAAGGGTACATACCGGTGGCGGGCGTTGCGCTGGGGCCGACCGTCTCAACTATGTGGTGATCGTGACAGAGCTGGTAGGTACGTCACAAGTGCGCATGCGCGGAAATCAAATTGAGCACGAGGCGGTTAGCGCTTTGAAACAAGTGTTGTAACAGAGAAGGTTGGGCTACGTCTTTACAGATTACATTTCATCACTATTTTACATCGTTAACAAGAAGCCGCCATATAAAATATAGTTACTGGTGGATCTGTCTTCTTCCATAATCTAAACAGTCTTCTCATTAACCTCCACGCAAGTGATCGGAATTATGTGGTACTACCAAGAGTATTGCCGTGTTCGGAGGCTCACGGGCAAACTGCTTGACTAACTAGTAGAGATTATCTCTTGGGAACGTTCACATTAGCGTCGGGTAGAACGGTTGATTGGACAATTGTGATTTCACTCGTAGCGACATCCAACGACGCTGTTGGTAGGCCGGCCGCGGTGGCCGCGGGGACTGAGGCGCTCCAGTCACGGTCTGCACGGCCACTACGGTCGGGGGTTCGAATCCACCCCTCGGGCATGGATATTTGTGCCGTCCTTAGTATAAGGTAGTTCGTAAGTAGTTTGTAAGTTTAGGGACTGATGACCCCGTAGTTCAAACATTTGAACATTTTTTGAGCTGTTGGTAGAAGATAACACTTCAACAGTATGGATGCCGCACTTGTTGAAAGATGATCAAGCGCAAATGAGCAAACGAGTTTGTCAGCGACTTTTGTGCCGCATTAGAGAAGAATTCAACTATCTTTGTAATCGTAAACGGAGTACTTATTTCTAAAATGTTACGTGTCGGAATGCACCTCTTCAAGCATAGAACAGCCCTCCTCCCGTACTGACCGAGCGAGGTGGCACATTGGTAACGCACGTGACTCGCACTTGGGAGGACGGTGGTTCATATCCACCTCCGGCCATCCAGATTTAGGTTTTCCGTGAGTTTCCTAAATCACTCCATGCAAATTTCGGGATGGTTCTTTTCAAAGGGCACGGCCGATTTCCTTACCCATCCTTACACAAAACTCCAAGTGTTACCTCCGTCTCTAATGACCCAGCTGTGGACGGAACTTTAAACCCTAAGCTTTCTTCCTTCCCCCCGCACTCGCACTACAGCCATAGGAATCACATGGGCGACTTATGACATTTGCAGTTTTGTACCCCTAAAACACAAAACGAACGAACAACAACAACATAAGAATCACACATTTCAATTTTCTGTTCCATAAATATTGGCACAGCTTAGCATGTTTTAGATATGTTTCTTAAGCTTATGGGACTTAACTACGGGGTCATCAGTCCCTAAACTTACAAACTACTTATCAACTACCTTATACAAAAGACGGCACAAATATCCATGCCCGAGGGGGGATTCGAACCCCCCACCGTAGGGGCCGTGCAGACAGTGACTGGAGCGCCTCAGTCTCCGCGGCCACCGCGGCCGGCACAGCTTAGCAGTTTTACGAGTAAGACGTTTGATTTTTAACAGCTATCAGCCGCAGGGTTCGTACATTTGCATCGTACCTGCTCGGTGGACGCATGTTCAGTATTAATTAATAAAACATTTAGGCATGAATGACGATAAAGATATTCTTGGCTGAACGGGGGCACTAAAACTGGAGTTTCCGAAAAGGGGAAAACAAAACTGCGTGGCACGAGGGACGGAGTTAGATGTGTAGTGAATGCTTTTAATGTCACCTGTCTTCCGCTGTTGAATCCTATTACAGCTGGGGTGATTTACGTTCATTCTCATTACTACAAACAGGCAACACAATGGAACACACACACACGCACGCACACCACGCTCCACTGCATCACGTTGGTCGCCCATTGTCAGGTTCACCGGTGCCAGTGCAGCGGCAAATTGTAGTACCGGTGCGATTTAACACGTGCGTATTATTTTAACTGTTTTAAATCTACAATGCCGACATGTTACAGTGAGTTTAAAAAAATCCCTTTGGGGGAGGAGGGAGAGTGGAGAGCTGCTGGAACGCCATTTCGACGCATTCCGACCGAAATTAAACCAGGCCTGTATCCCAGATTACGTGATTTTGGGCCTATATTTGGCTGTTGGTGACTAGAAACGTAAAAACAGGATCTTCTTCAGGGATGAAACTATCGACTGCAAAAACGTCATACGATGTGCACTGAAAGAGAATTTGCCCAACAATGAGTGTTTGATTAACCTAAATGAGACAGGGTTTTAATGACCGAGTAACAAAATATTCTCCTTCACTTTGTGAACAGCAGATTTGCCTTGAGTTACGTAACTGCTAGACAAAGTTGAACAATTTTTACCTTCAATTTGGTTTTATCTTTCATACTTGATAAGAGCGGTGTTTGGTTGTCAGCGATACGAACATTCTTCTCTTAAAAACAAACTGGTTTTAAAATATATGGGATGAACAAAGATCTAACTGTGTTTAGAAAGGATAGGTGGAGGCATGTTTGTAGCCGTCAAAAGTAGTCTTTCGTATAGCGAAGTTGATAGTTCCTGTGAGCTATTATGGGTAGAGGTTGTACTTGAAAATCGTAAGAAGTTAATAATTGGATCCTTTTACCGGGCCTCTCGACACTGACGATACATTAGCAGAAAGATTCAAAGAGAGCCTGTGTCTAATTGAAAACACGTATCCGACTCACACAATAATAGTAGGCAGTCATTTTAATTTACCCTCAATCTCTTGGCGAAATTATATTTTCATATCAGGAGGTACGCACAATCTCTTGGCGAAATTATATTTTCATATCAGGAGGTACGCACAAAACATCGTGCGAAATTGTACTCAACGCAGTCTCTGAGAATTACTTCGAACAATTAGTTCATGAGCCAACTAGAATTGTAAATGGATGTCAAAACACACTTGTTCTCTTAGCAACAAACAATCCTCAGCTCATAACGAGCATCAAAACGGATGCAGGTATTAGCGAACACATAGCTGTCGTAGCGATATTGAATATCGAAAGTCCCAAAGTTACCAAAAATAGACGAAAAGTATATTTATCCAGGAAAGCAGATAGAAATGCAATACATTGCTTCTTGAAAGGCAGTATCCAGTCGTTGCTAACACTAAACGTAAGTGTAGACCAGATGTGGCTCAAATTCAAAGAAGTGGTATCGACAGCTATTGACAGTTTTTTAACAAATAAATTAATGAAAGGAGGTGGTGATCCCCCTGGTACACAAAACAGGTTAGGAAACTGTTACAAAAGCAACGGAAAAGGTATGCTAAATTTAAACGAACACAAAATACCCAGGATTGGCGATCCTACACTGAAGCTCGAAATTTAGCGACGATTTCAATGCGAGATGCTTACAGTACTTTTTACAACGAATCTCTTTCTCGAAATTTGAGTGAAAACCTAAGAGAGTTTGGTCATTTGTTAAATATATTGGGTCAAAACACAAACAATACCCTCACTACGTGATAGTAATGGCGATCCTGTCGATGATAGCACTACTAAAGCAGAGTTACTAAACACAGCTTTTAGAAACTCATTCACCAAAGCAGACGAAACCAATATTCCAGATTTCGAATTACAAACAGAGGCCAGAATGAGTAACGTTGTAGTATATATCCTCGGAGTTGTGAAGCAACTTAAATCACCTAACAAGAACAAGTCTTGTGGTCCGGACTGTATACCCATTAGATTTCTATCTGATTATGTTGAAGCGATAGCTCCTTACTTAACAGCCATATACAACCGCTCCTTCAAAGATGGATCTGTACCAAAAGATTGGAAAGTTGCACATGTCACACCTACATTCAAGAAAGGCAGTAGGAGTAACCCACTAAACTACAGGCCTATTACATTGACGTCAATTTGCAGCAGGATTTTGGAACATATCCTGTATTCAAATATAATGAATTATCTCGAACAGAATGATCTATTGACCCAAGGTCAACACGAATTTAGAAAATATTGCTCATGCGAAACACAACTACCTCTTTACTCACACGACGTGATGGAGTGCTATCGACAAGGATTCTCAAATTGATTCCGTATTTCTTTATGTATGGAAAATTGCCCAAAATTTGCGAATGGATAGGGGATTTCCTGTCAGAGAGGACACAGTTTCTAGTAATCGATGGTAAGGCATCGACTAAAACTGAGGTGATATCGGGCGTTCCACAGGGCAGTGTTATTGGTCCTCTGCTGTTCCTTATTTACATAAATGATTTGGGAGAAAATCTAAGCAACTCTCTTAGGTTGTTTGCAGACGACGCCGTCATTTATCGTCTAGTAAAATTATCTGAAGATCAAAACAAACTACAGAACAATCTAAATAAAATACCACTATGGTGAAAAAATTGGCAATTGACTCTAAATAATGAGAAGTGTGAAGTCGTCCACATGAGTACGAAAAGAAATCCGTTAAACTTTGTTTACAAGATAAATCAATCAAATGTGAAGGCTGTAAACTCCACAAAATACCTAGGAATTACTGTTACTTCAGAATTAAACAGTAAAGAACTGGTAGAAAATGTCGTGGGAAGGCGAACCAAAGACTGCGTTTTATCGGCAGAATCCTTAAAAGATGCAACAGAACTACTAAAGAGACTGCATACACTACGCTTGTCCGTCCTTTTTTGGAGTATTGCTGCCCAATGTGGGATCCTTATCAGGTAGGTATGACGGAGGCATAGAAAGAGTGCAAAGAAGGGCAGCTCGTTTCGTATTGTCACGATACAGGGGTGACAGTGTCACGGAAATGATACAGGATCTGGGATGGGAATCATTACAACAAAGGCGGTTATCGCTGCGGCGTGGGCTACTTACGAAATTCTAATCGCCAAAATTCTCCTCCGAATGTGAAAATATATTGTTGTCTCCCACGTACATAGGCAGAATTGATCATCAGAATAAATACGAGAAATCAGACCGCGAACGGAGAGATTCAGATGTTCTTTCTTCCGCGCGCTATTTTAGAATGGAATGGGAGGTGAATAGTATAAAGGTGGTTCGATGAACCCTCTGACAGGCACTTAAATGTGATTTTCAGAGTATCCTATGTAGATAGATGTAGAATTACTTCTTTTATGAGCAATAAGGAGAACTGAAGTGTTTATATGTCCATTCCATTTTTATGTAAAGGGCCATGAACCCCCTAGCATCGTGGAGATGGAAGACTTTTTTAGATGCATGTATTGACAGTAGCCTGCAGACGTCTACTCCACCCTTTCCTCCTTATGCCCTTAGGAGGTGGCGACGCCATAGAACGACAGCAGAGATGGCAAAACAAAACTGGAGCACGCTGGCAGTGTTTCTCGGGAAACGCGGCCAGTGGTAGGAGGTAGTAAAATATTAATAGGGCAGAACTCGCTCCCGCAAGGATAACCTCATTCTCGGCGCGAGCAGCGGGGGTGGGAGGGGCGCAGATGCGGCTCACGGTGGCTGTTTGCTCCCGTAAAGCGGTGTTGCGACCCGGCGGACGGCGGCCGTATGAAACCCGCGTCGTAACGCTGTTAGGCGGAGAAGTATTAAGCCCGCGGGGGCCCTAGCAGCAGATTCCGCCCCTAACACAGTTACTCGTCCGTGTTCTCTGGACCGCCCGACTGCCCTGCGAGTTTTCGCAAGGCACCAGTCGGATGGCCCCTTATCGTGCGCCATACTTCGCGCCACGTATTGCTCCGAGACGTCTCTAACATCGCCCTGATTGCCGGCCGCGGTGGCCGAGGGGACTGAGACGATCCAGTCACGGTCTGCACGCCCACTGCGGTCGGGGGTTCGAATCCTCCCTCGGGCATCGATATTTGTGCCGTCCTCAGTATAAGGTAGTTTGTATGTAGTTTGTAAGTTTAGAGAATGATGACCCTGTAGTTAAGTTACATAAGCTATACAAACATTTGAACATTTGAGTCGGCCGCGGTGGCCGAGGAGACTGAGGCGCTCCAGTCACGGTCTGCACGGCTACTACGGTCGGGGGTTCGAATCCCTCCCCTCAGGCATGGATATTTGTGCCGTCCTTAGTATAAGGTAGTTTGTATGTAGTTTGATGTAGTTTGTAAGTTTAGGGACTGATGACCCCGTAGTTAAGTTCCATAAGCTATACAAACATTTGAACATTCGAATCGCCCTGATTCTCACGTGGTGCGCCGAACACTCGAAACCACTGATCACGAACGATGTAGTTCCATCTTATTCTAAAATTGGGACTGTGGCTGGTCTATTTTTAAATCCAAATCATACATATATTTACCAACAGCCGTAAAGATTGTTGTTTTATTGAACTACTGGTTTCAATGTTGTAATAAAACAATCTTCAGGCTATGTCATAACATATATCAAAATAAACTCTTGAAATTTAGAATATATATATAGGGTGTTTCACTGAGTGTGTTTGCCTCTGTAACTTATAAAATAATAGGTGACGGGAAATTTTAATGCGGTAGGTCAACACAAGAAATGTTACACTTTCTGCGGAGCTATGAACATAGTTTATTGTATCATTTTCCAAAGAGTTACAGCACAAAGATATAATTTTTTAAATGGAACAATAGTTTTTTTCTATCGTGCATTGGATTCGTTGAAACCAGCTGCGTCAAAATCAATTTAAACTACATTCCTATCACTGTTAGTTTGTGAGCTACAACCCTTCATAGTTTAAGGGGCAAATACCACAAACCCTGCGCATAATGCAATGCGCCTTCTAAATGTGGTGCGGCCGAGTTGTAACGTCGCCGGTGTCACGGAGCGAGAAGCTTCAGCGGCATCGTGTCGGCACTCGCCGAGAATTAGCAACATGTCAACGTACTCGTAGTTCGTGTATGCCATCGTCATTTGATGTCAGTAACTGTGGTATATTGAGCCCCGGTCGTTTGTATGGCTCCAACAGTCGGGTATACGGCCGTGTGCGGCGACAGTCGGCAGCCTAACAGCGCATTGAGGAAGCTTCTCGCTCCGCGACACCGGCAACGTTACAATTCGGCCGCACCACATTTAGAAGGCGCATTGCATTATGCGTAGCGTTTGTGGTATCTGCCCCTGAAACTTTGAAGGGTTGTAGCTTCCAAACTAACAGTGATAGGAATGTAGTTTAAATGGATTTGGACGCAGCTGGATTCAACGAATCCAATGCACGATAGAAAAAAACTATTGTTCGATTTAAAAAATTATATCTTTGTGCTGTAACTCTTTGGAAAATGATACAATAAACTATGTTCATAGCTCCGCAGAAAGTGTAACATTTCTTATGTTGACCTACCGCATTAAATTCTCCCGTCACCTATTATTTTATAAGTTACAGAGGCAAACACACTTACTGAAACACCCTGTATATATAATCGTGTAACGAACTACACATTGATAATTAAGTACAATCATACTTAAATTAGTAGATACGGCAGTGTATATATCAAAAACATATCCGTCAGTTGGGACGTACGTCATCAAAATTAAAAGACAAGCACATCTAAAACAAACACACGATAAAATTCATATCTCGCTCATCCAGAATTCTGTATATAGAGCAGCGGTCACGTTATAACTCATTAGATCTTCCTGGGAGCATTCTCCGCACGTATTCACCAACGGACACCTCAGGACATGCTCCATTGTTTGTGTCTCCTCCCATTTAATCTCTCTGTGTCCGTACAACCCCATTTGTACATTAGTAGTTTGCATCGGACCATGCCCGTGCGGAGTCGATTTAAAGTTCTCCAATGTTGCCAATCTAGGTGAGAGCCAGGGGGAAGAGCTTCCTCATGACTGAGTGCGTCCGGGTATTTCTGTTTCCAGGGTGATTCTATGGACTCCGCAGATGGCTGAGTTGTGTTTATGAAACTTGAAACGTGTCCATAAAAAAAAAAAAAATAAATAAAAAAATAAAAAAAAAAAAATTATTTTGTAAGAAAATGTCCAATATTGTGCCTCCTGTTTTGTATCGAGTAACTTGCTTGCAAGAAAATGTATAATATCGCTTCCACTGTATGTATCGATATGTGTCCTTTATGAAGTTTCATCTTTGGCAAAGATCATGTATTGCATAGCATTGTAGCTCGCACTGAGAGAGAGTACCACTAGTGGTTCAGCTCGCTTAGAGAGCGGTTGGGTTGTGTGTATGGCTCCGATGTAGAGCAGAGGCTGCTTTGCCAGCAAGTCAGAAGTTGTATTATGTAGGTAATGTAATGCTGATTATTAATAATAAGTAACTTAAACTTTCTTTTATGTTTCATTTACGTAGTTAGAAAATTAACCTACTTCCTTCATTTGATAATTAATTATTAGTGGATTTAAAGTGCAGTATTGATGTGAATAATATTGTTGAACGGATTTCATTATTGGTGCCATAGTAAATGATAGTTAATTGACTATGATACTAAATTTCAATAATTAGAAACTGATCTGCATAAAATTCTCACAGTCAAGCATTAAGAAAGTGATTTGTGGTTTTTTTTTTAATATCTTTCTCGCAGTCAAAATTTTTGAGTATAGTCAGTGTCTGTTTCAAAAGGCTACATGTCACAGTTGTTTTGTTAAAAATATCCGTTGTGCACATAATCAGTTTCATGCACTGTTTCTCACTTAATAGCATATACATCAGTATCAGGGCCATAATTAATCCAAATTGCTGTGTCAAGGAACAATTTGTTGTCTGATCTAACGATAGGTTCAACATCCACACAACACACGTACAGCTTTTATCTGGCGCCCTTTCTGCCAGGATAGTTCACAAACAGGATCGTGACGTAGTTAGATACGTAGCCTTATTTAAGTTAGTTTGTCTTTTCCACTAACCAACTTATCTTTTGGCTCTTAATTTAATTTTTGTAGCACCATCCTTTGTTATAGCAACAGTAGCATAATAATTGTTTCTGTAGTTTGTGACCTACCATTCTTGATAGTGTGTAGCATTGTTTATAGTAGATTAATTGAATATACAAATAATTGCATTACTACTGAACAAGTCTCTCTTTTATATTGTCTGATGTTTGTTGTGATGAAAGTTCTAGTATCGCGGAACTCGTGTGATAATTAACGGTTCGCGTAATCTCGATTGTGATTGTATGTTGCACTAGCCCGATTCAGCCTATTGTTCTCTCATAATTACTGTGTGTGATTTTCAAAAAATATGCAGTAGGTGAAAATAAATATTATTAGTCACTTTACTGCAAAATTCTGTTAACAATGTCGAAGAATAGGAGAGTCCGCGCTGATGCTAAATCTGCTTCCGAAAATGAGACCTCGAATGATGCAAGGAGAGAAGCTGAATTTTTACAAGAGTCTTCTCACTGCACTGATACAAATACGACAGTAAATACCGTGTCCGAAAATGCGGAACAGATTAGTTCAGGAATAGACAATATGGATAATGATACAATACAGAATTCCAATTCTTGTAACGTGGTTGGTGAGAATCATATCCTTCTGATGCTCTGTAATTATTTGTAATTATGTGTAATGAATATCTCTAATTATGCTTGCAGCTATGCTTATTGCTCTTGTAATCAAAGCTTACCGCTATGCTCACTAATTATATACCTAAGCCCTACCACTATGCTAATTAATTTTATAATGAAGCTCATGAAAATGTATGGTTATGCTTATACGTTGCACACAGCCATCTCTCTTGCGAACTTGCAGTTTTGCCATAAACTACGCCTAGTTAAGTCTAGTTAATGCACAGAGACACTTTGCTTTTGCTTACTGCTATCTTCAAAATTTTATTGATGATCTTATTGATGAAAATCTGCAGCTATGCCTAACAAGTAGTGTACGTTATCGGATGATTTACTGTGATGTACATCTATTACTGTGCCAAAATTTGCCTTAATTGTTTTGTCTGACCCTACTGCTGACTCAGACAGACACAGACATGACCTGATGACTTGAACCTCTTTTGATATTCTCACGAAACTACCCTGATGTGTTATACCTCAAGGCAATGAAATATGTAACTCAGTTCAGACAAAAGCCTGGCCATGGCAACATATGTAATTTAATTGTTATAATTTGGTGGTAATGCAATCCCCACCATAGTGATGTATGTCAATTTAATTGACTAGTGGTAATTGGAATGTCAAGTTATTTGAAGTGTCTTCACGTTAATTGCTCTAATTATGACAACAAATTTACTTTACATGACCTAATGCCAAATTGATGACAAGCACCCTGAATGTATTTCATACGATTATGTGTTTGTAAAGTAATATGTACATAGTATGTAAAGCCTTATGCCTATATGAAATGACACTAATTTTGTAGATACTCTAGTATAAGAATTAAATTACTCATTACTATTCAAATGTATCCGTCTTCAAGACACTACTTGTAATGTAAAAATATGGTTTAATAATCAACGACTTTTCTTTCAGTGTAAACTGAAATATCATCACTATGTTACTAATTTGTGTGTAAAATGCTTTATTTCATGTACTTTGGACACGCATGGGAACTGGCGATTTCGCACACGAGATTCCATAATGCACACAGAACAATGGACGTGTTATTATACACCACTGATTTTGGGCCTTTTAATGAAGATGTTTTTTGGATGATGTTTGGCCACATAGTACTGTCCATTGCAGCCTTGGCCAACCACCATAATTTTGCTCTAATTTTGGCTATGCTGATGCAGTCTGCTAGTAGTCCCGTTGGTTGGAGCACTTTTGGTTGTCGAATTGCATGGAGGAATACATCAGAACCTTTTCCCCATGACTTCAACTTCAATGCAACCAGCCAGCTCGCCTACAGTGTGGTGTAATCTTACAGTGTTTTGTGTTCGTGTGCAGACCTAAGATGAATGTTAGGGAATAATTGGCTAATCGTGTGCAGACCTAAAATGAATGTTAGGGGATAATTGGCTATTCGTGTGAAGACCTAAAATGAATGTTAGGAGCTAATGTGCTATTCGTGTGCTTATACTATTCAGTGCCTCCCATTGCAAACGTTGTCCACAGGTTCATTACAAGTGTTTAGGTATATTTCATGGTTCTTTTACATTGAGTGACCAAAATAAAATTGTGCTCTTGATAGATAAATATGCTTTCAGAACTATAATGAGTCAATACACTTTAGTCAGAACTGTCATTGTAACTATTCGATTGACAAACGTAATATTGAAATCCTATTGTGCCGAAGCAGTGACATTATTTTGTACATGATCAAAAACCTATGTAGTCAAAAATTTTACATGTATGTTCTAGCATCCATGAAAGTATGGCATCTTAAATGCATCACAGAATACAAAATTGACACTTTATCTTATACTAAGTGCACTAAAAATTTACATAGACTACATTGTGCACAAGATACAAATGTTCATTTTATGTTCCCAAAAATACTGATCTCTTGTACAAAATTTAGACGCATGGAATTTACACTACTGTGTGTATTACTTGTAATTACCTCATTTTCTTTAAAGAATGATGACATTAGTTAAACTACCTTTTGTAAAACTTTGTATATGTTCATGTTTATTATTGTATTTTTTTTTAGTTGTCTATTACTTCTAGCTATCTCATTTTCTCCACTATATCATTTGTCAAACTATGTTCTCTGAAATTCTATATATACTTATGTTTATCATTATGTACATTTGTCATGTATTCCATTTATTGCTGATGTGCTGTACATTTTGACATTTGCTTATGCCTGTCACATCCTGTACCACTCCAAGCATTACTCTTGTTGGTACTCGTCTGTAAAATTGCATGTATTTATGACTGTCACATTTTTTTAAATTTTCTATGAACTCCATCTGTTGTTTTGATCTTGAATATCTTGTATAAAAATGTTTATCAGGTTTTCATATTTTTCATGTTATATTTTGGATGTCATTAATGGATTTTTGGACTTGAAATTCAGTAATTTTGCTGGCTAGGCAATGCCATTGGCATCACCCACCCTGCAAAATTTTAATAGGTAGGAGGGGGTGATGAAACGTGTCCATAAAAAAAAATTATTTTGTAAGAAAATGTCCAATATTGTGCCTCCTGTTTTGTATCGAGTAACTTGCTTGCAAGAAAATGTATAATATCGCTTCCACTGTATGTATCGATATGTGTCCTTTATGAAGTTTCATCTTTGGCAAAGATCATGTATTGCATAGCATTGTAGCTCGCACTGAGAGAGAGTACCACTAGTGGTTCAGCTCGCTTAGAGAGCGGTTGGGTTGTGTGTATGGCTCCGATGTAGAGCAGAGGCTGCTTTGCCAGCAAGTCAGAAGTTGTATTATGTAGGTAATGTAATGCTGATTATTAATAATAAGTAACTTAAACTTTCTTTTATGTTTCATTTACGTAGTTAGAAAATTAACCTATTTCCTTCATTTGATAATTAATTATTAGTGGATTTAAAGTGCAGTATTGATGTGAATAATATTGTTGAACGGATTTCATTATTGGTGCCATAGTAAATGATAGTTAATTGACTATGATACTAAATTTCAATAATTAGAAACTGATCTGCATAAAATTCTCACAGTCAAGCATTAAGAAAGTGATTTGTGGTTTTTTTTTTAATATCTTTCTCGCAGTCAAAATTTTTGAGTATAGTCAGTGTCTGTTTCAAAAGGCTACATGTCACAGTTGTTTTGTTAAAAATATCCATTGTGCACATAATCAGTTTCATGCACTGTTTCTCACTTAATAGCATATACATCAGTATCAGGGCCATAATTAATCCAAATTGCTGTGTCAAGGAACAATTTGTTGTCTGATCTAACGATAGGTTCAACATCCACACAACACACGTACAGCTTTTTAACTTTGCCTAGATTTCAGTCGTCTAGGTACAGGCTGGTGATTAAATAGTGGGTGCCTCGGATCATTGTGTTTTTTATACCGTTCTTTAGAGCTGAGGGTTGATCTTCTAATGTGAGGCGGAGCAATACCAGCCAGTGAATACAAATGGTCCACTTTGATAGGTTTCAAGCAGCCCGTTATCTTCCTGCAGGAATCATTAAGGACCGTGTCTATTTCCTTTGTATGAACAGATCTTCCCCAGACTGGACATCCATACTCAGCCACAGAAAAACTGGCGGCGAGTGCTGTGGTACGTAGAACGTTTGGTTTTGCACCCCACTTTGCAGATGTTAGCTTGTTGAGTATTCCATTTCGTGTTTGGAGTTTGGCCTTTGTTTTCTCGATATGATATTTATAGGTTAATGTTCTGGCGAGGGTGATGCCCAGATAGGTAAGGTGTGAGATATTAAATAAACCGGTATAAAAGGCCATTTCAAGAGTTTACTTGGATATATGTTATGACATAACCTGAAGATTGTATTATTATAAAACCGAAACCGGTAGTTCAATAAAACAACAAACTTTGCGGCTGATGGTAAATACATTTATTATTTGGATTTAAAGCTGATTACGAAGTCCCGATATCACTATTTACTGTTAACGAGTGGTAGGAATGAAATTGAAATTATTGATGTGTAGAGTCATCCTGTTGCTTCACATATTTCTTATTTAGATTATCCATTACGGATATTTCAGAACCCGTGACTGTTAATTTCAATATGATTTAAGAAAACTGCAACCAGTCACTTTCACTTGAAATTACACTGTTTATTCCATTAACCGGTTTTCGAACCATTCAGGATCATCTTCAGACAGTGCACGTTACAGGAGCATTTTAAGCGTAATTTTAGGTGCTGGCTCTGTGGTGGGAAGACGGAAACATGATTTAATAACTCGACTTGTACGTTGTTTAGGTCGTATTTTGTATTTGGAGGCCATGCGGGAGTAGCCGAGCGGTCTGGAGCGCCACGTTACGGATAGCGAGGCCTTCCGCGTCGGAGGTTCGAATCCACCCTCGGGCATGGATGTGTGTGTTGTCCTTAGGTTAGTTGAACTTAGTTTAAGTAGTTTGTAAGTTACGGTCTGATGACCAACGTAGTTTAGTCCCATAGAATTACAAACATTTAAAAAATTTGTACTTGGAAATGTAAGTGAAGTTTGTCCATTCACATTTGTGTGGCTGGCTTTTCATATTTCCCGCGAAATGAAAAATTACTATAAAAAGCCGACCATACAATCATAGTAAGTGAATGAACCAATGAATGAATATTTCCAAATACAAAACACGACCTAAACAACATGCAATTGAAGTTATTAAAGCATGCCGCGGCGGGGCGGCCGAGCGCATTGAGGCGCTATGCTATAATAAAAATGTTCAGATGTTTGAAATCTATCGGACCAAACTGCGTGGTTATCAGTCCGTAGCCTACAAACTACTTAAACCTAGGTAAACTAACCTAAGGACAACACACACACCCATGCTCCAGGGAGGACTCGAACCTCCACTGCGAGCAACCGCGCGCTCTGCAGCGAGACGCTTTAGACCGCCCGGCTACTCCACCGCGGCTCTATGCTATGATGCGCGAGGCCGTTCTCCTTCGGGGGTTCGAATCCCTCCTCGGGTATTGATATTTGTGCTGTCTTTAGTATAAGGTAGTTCATAAGTAGTTTGTAAGTTTCGGGACTGATGACCCCACAGTTAAGTTCCATAAGCTTTATAAACATTTGAAAATTTAAACATTAAAGCATGTTTCTGTCTTTCCACCACAGAGCCAGCACCCAGCATCAAGCTTAAAATGATGCTGCAATATGCACCGTCTGAAGATGAGCCTGAAATGTTTAGAAAACCGGTTATTGGAATAAACAGTATCATTTCAAGTGAAAGTGACTGATTACATTTTTCTTAAATCACATTTTTTACTTATTGAAAAGGTAACTGTATGACCGTGCGAATACTTCTCACCGCTAGTGGTCAGTGATCGTAATTAAGAACACAGACTGTCTTTACTAAAAGTACGAAATAACGAAATTCACGTTGACCCTTTCATTTCCAGTGTTGTTTCTCAACAACATCGTATTTAACGCTGATTTATACCGTATCTTGTGTATCGGTCCTTAAAGTGGTATTCGTGTTGATGAACAACATCCTTGTAGTACAAAATTTTGTCCTTGGTGGGGCGTTTAGCCACTTCTGAGGCGTTAATTTGTCCATCTTGGAATTTGTGTTACGTTGCTGAGTGTTAGCTTGAGTGTGGTCCATGTTATTTTATTTCAGCAGTGAAGTCTTGTCTTTGGTGCTGTGGCGAGGATGATCGATCTACAGTGTTAACTATCAACAAAATAACGTCCCAAGTAATAAAATACCTTGATACAAACGTCTGTGTTGTGCATGAAATACACGACATAAAATAAAACAATAGTTCGATAAAAATATTAGAACACATTGATGTTTAGTGTGTTGTATTAATACATAAAACAACGATTTTTTCCAAAGCTGAATTCATAATGTGGGAATCAAAGGATTAAGAACACAGATAATACTAAAACAAAATCACAAGGTGACGAACATACACATAAGACCACAGTTGAATAGTCACGGATTGAAATGCTGTACTGCATGTGTTGGTTTGTCAGTGGTTAAGGCTGAGAAACAATCAGAATGCAACTTTTCAGCATAGAAAAATGTTGAAAAAACATTGAAGTTGAATGTGCAGTCATAACTTTCTCCAGGAACAAGCAATTCAAGTGTTAAAAAGCTGATATGAACGAACTTGAGTGTTATTGGGTCAAAACGAACTGCGTACCTTAATCAGACCCGAAGATAATGTAAAAATCCAGATTAAAATATTCACAGCAAGGACATTCTGACAACAAGTGTACAAAAGGAAATCGTCTTTGAGTCTACATTAAGACAGGCGATAGTTGACTGACTTTCATTATTTAATGACTAACCTGTGGATCAACACAATGTGTGTAAAAAAAGTAATCGGTAGGCTAGGACGGCCTCAGCAACTATTATAATAACTGCAATGAAGAAGATGTTCAAAAATGTTCAAATGTTTGTAAACCTATTGTACGAAACAGCTATGGGAATCAGTCTCTAGACTTACAAGCTACTTAAACTATTTTACAATAGGGACAACACACACACACACACACACACACACACACACAAATACATGCCCGAGGGAGGACTCGAACCTCCGACCCTTAGTGTGCACGGCTATTCCGCGGCGGAGAGCTGAGATATCGCGCAGACACCTACTAAGCTACCCACGGCCCGTCTTCACAACTTCACTTCCTCAGTATCTCGCCCCTCTGACGTGACCCTGAGACTCGTATCATGCACCAGATATAGATAGACGGAACTACTGCGGCTCAACGTGGGATGTAGCATCCATGGAATAATTTGTATGACATGGTGCACGTCGAAGATATTGTAGTGACTTCAGGTTTCAGTTCCACTGATTCCAGACACGAACGTACGCTATGACTGTCGAAAGTAGAATGGAGGCAGCGCCTACAATCCAGTAACTATTAAGAGCGCTTCTGGCGGAATAGAAGGTTTCCGACCTGCTCACAATTTCATTATTGTTTGCTTTATAAAAATTCATACTGGATATGAATCTGACAAAGTCGTAAGCTTCGGTGTTGCTGATAAACTTTCTCTATGATAATGATCATATTTAATTATTATTTACAAAATGCAAATGATGATGCCGTTGTCGCGGCTCAAGCTCTGCATGAGACAGCGGTGACGTCAGGATTGCAAATGTCGTATAAGAGTAGCAAATACTTTGAGAACCGACACTCCAGAAATACCCCACTTACGACTATACATGGAACGATTGGGAGAGTTAATCGCTTTCGTTATCTTGGTGAATGGCTCCACCCCAAAGGGAGAGATGGTACTTCCATCTTAGAAAGGAAAAGCAAACTCCACGCAGTATACCATTTATCCCACAATCTGTACAACAAGTGCGCCATGCGGGATCAGCGAGCTGTCTGGAGCGCCACGCTGCGGATCGCGTGGCCTCCCGCGTCGGAGGTTCGAAACCTCCCTCAGGCATAGATGTTTGTTGTCTTTCTTATAAGTTTGTTCATAATTAGTAGGGACTGATGACAATGCAGTTAAGTCCCATAAGCTATACAAACATTTGAAATTGAACAACATGAAGTGCATTTCTATGCTGCTAAGGTTTGTCATTACACAATTATTATGAGACCACAGTTTCTGTACGCCGCAGAGATCCTCATGATGAACAGAACAGTCACGAATGAACCGGAGAAAACCGAAAGTCACAGTCTCAGAAAAATTCATGGCTCGGATGGGGGCTACCGATTGAGGTCTAATTCTGAACTGTATCAACACTCAGAATCAGTCAATACCATTATGCGATGTAGAAGGCTCGAGTTATGTGGGCGCCTACAAAGAATTAACAACAATAGGCGTACCAAGAAGATTTTGCCATTGGTTAAAAGCAACAAGACTGGAAGGAAGTCTGTGATTTAATGAAATACTAAAGGACTTGGATTCGGCTGGGATCTCGGATCTTGAGGTAGAAGATCATTCCAAATTTTGTGCTATGGCAGAGTCTGGACCCCAGAGTTACTAAACTTCGGAAGGCTCTTTTACAGGGAGAAATTTTCAGCTTGGCTCAAGGGATATTGGGAAGAGAGCATCGAAGAAAAACTTGTCATAAGCACTCCTCGGTGAGCTTAAATCAATAATAATAACCAATAAAGAAAATTTGGCGCCTACCTTTATTCACTATCATGACGGCAACCAATCGGATCTCTTCTCCAATAACACTGGCGCGCTTTCTCGCAAAGTGGAGATGAAGCAATTTACTAGAGCCAGCTCTCTCATCCTACTGCTGACGTCACGGGAAGCTACGAGAACTTTTCTCATTTAAAGCTCAATTAAAAATTTAGAATAACGGCTCCGGAAAGCCAGAACACACGGCGGAGGGGGGTATTCCAGCTGCCACCTGGCATCCGTGTACCACTGTGACGTCACGCGGCGGACTGCGACAAGCAGGCAGTAGTCAACGCGCTGAATTCTGAACTTTTTAGTTTCCTTTTCTGCGATTATAAGTGTGTTTAGGGTATGCGAGGCTTATGTGAAGAACGAACACTTCCTTCCAAGAGAATTAATGACGATGTACCGTCGTAGACAATGCAAAACTGTCAAGAGAGAGCTTCCAGAATCCTGCATCCCACTGAAGATCAAGTACGAATCAATTTGTAGTCAGCAGTAGTTTACCCAGAGCGATATAAGAATTGTTTATAGACTAAAATCTTGAAAGTAAGGAAGAATATTCTTTCTTGTTGATAAATGATTTTTAATATCGACACATTTTCTTATTGGTGTATTTAATTACAGTAAAAGAGATGGGGCAACCTGAATATTGGCGTCCAGGTTTAATCGAAACTGCTTCGGAAATTATTTTTCTAGACTCCGGGGACTGGATGCATTCTAAAGTAAACCTATCGCTTTCGAAGTACATAAAAGAATGCAGCTTTGAGCACCTGTGTTCTACCGTGTTTCCGTTGCGGACGAAAGATGCCAACTTACGTCTATTAATGTGATGATCATATCCCTGAGACTGACAGTTATATTTCAAGTAAGCTGCTTTTTTCAAGCCTGCCACTGAAAAATATCTTATTTTGGACATCAACTTTTAAATATTTAGCAGGTTTCACACCTAAAAATAAAAACTATTGATAGTTCATTACAGACAACAGAAAATTTGTCGTTTGGAGGGAGAGAAACTCAAATAAGGGCTGGATCAATGTTACATCTGAACGTGTCACGAACCTGTCACCTGAATTGCAAACGGGTATGGTGCTGTTCGAAAATCGCACGTCAATGTGGAAACATTAGTATCAGAAAATATACGTAAACGTTATCGCATTTTATGAAAGGTTTAGAAAAAAATGAGGGAAAGAGGAAAGAAACGTCCACGAAGAAAAACCAGCTTTAAATTACGGTAATTTCGGGAGACATAGATTTATTTTTCAGCGTGGATTTTATAAAGTAAGGACTTACAACGTCGTCAATTTTGTTTTCTAATATCTGTGTAATGAGATTCAGATTGCAGTTAAGAACCTTCGACAAAGGCAGCATTTATAATTAACGATAAAACGGCGAAATAAAGCCATTCATTTCTTGTGTGATTACTTAATATACGGGTGCTAACCAAGAAAAGTAAGGCTTAAGGCTCGCCAGGGAAAAATTGGTGTTTTGCGAGTAGAGTTGGAGAAATACGCCTGTAAATAGGGCGAGGAGTGCGCGCGCAGATATGCGAGATTTGAAGTCGTCGCCACCGCAGTCCGCCACGGCCAACGGGAAATACAGGCCTGAGCGCGCACATCATGCTACGTAAGCAAGGTAGTTTCGAGCCGGCGCGGTCGCTAGCTCACTGGCTGCCCGCTATGACGCTGTGGGCAGTGCCCCAGCGGCCGGCCAATCGACTAGCGATCGCGCCGACTCGGAACTACCTTGCTTACGTGGCATGAAGTGCGCGCTCAGGCCTGTATTTCTCGCCGGCCACGGCAGTCCGCCAAGTGACGTCATGCACGTAACCCGCGAGGCCGACGAGAGAGACAGGCCGCGGCGCGCAAGTCGTATCACACGATATAGTGAGGCCTGAGCCAGCGCGATCGCTAGCGGATTGGCTAGCCGCTAGGAGACAGTGGGCTGTGCCCCAGCGGCCTGCCAGTCCGCTAGCGATCGCGTCGGCTCAGGCCTCACTTGATCACATGATACGACTTGCGCGCCGCGGCCTAACTCTCTCGTCGGCCACGCGTGACCCGAGGCCAGCAAGACAGACAGGCGCGTGCATCATGTCACGTGGGCGAGGTAGGCCAGAGACAACACAATCGCTAGCTGACTGGCTGGACCCTGGGGCACAGCCCACTGTCCCACAGTGGCCAGCCAGTCAGCTAGCGATCGCGCTGTCTCTGACCTACCTCCGTGTTACATGACGTATGCGCCACGGCCTGTCTTTCTCGTTGGCCTCGTGGTAGCCAATGGCGCTATACCGCGGCATGGCCTACCCCAAGCATATTCTATATAACTTGGTGTCACACCAGTGAACTCACAGTCCCAGAGAGCAGATTTTTGTGTCGCGAGAGGTAGTCGTGAAAATTTAATTATTGCAATGGGCACTCCTCGTAAAGACCAAATATCTAGAGTCTCGATGTCAGACAGCATAGGAACATGCGCACAGGCAGACTCGTCAAGGTTCCTGTTAGCCACGGCTGACCACCATGAGAGAGCATCGGCACATTTTGCGTCAAGCACGTTGGAGTCCTCCGGCATCTGCGTCTACAGTCAGACATCAAGTTATGGACTCCACGCAACATTCTGTTCATCCTGTACCACTAGACGGCGACTAGCATCAGCCGAGTAAGGGAATTATCATCTGACCCATAGACTGCTGCTAACAGCATAATAAAAACGTTTGCGTTCGGTGCGATGTCTGTGACTGGTAAGTACGAAAAGTAAATGATTGGGATGAAATTGTGTTCAGCGATGAAAAGCGGTTCTGTTGGATTTTTGAAGGGACTTAACAGCAATGGTTATGTCCCTAAAAGCGGTTCTGCAGTACCCTAAAACATCATCGGCGGCAAGTATGGCACTGGCCTGTGGAGAAGTGCTATGCTTCCAATGTTTTGTAGGTGTACACTGGTTTTACCACTGACATCATCGAGTCGGGGGGCCATTAGATATCATTCAGGTAAAAACTGGTAGTGACGGCACTACGAAACATTGTTTTTACTCCATTGTACAACTGTCTTGATCAAGTATTGAGTAACATTAAGCACCACTTGTCAATTTCATTAACTGTGTTCTATCAGTAAGACATGCTTCGGGACCACCTATCCCATTTTGATTCCTGAACCAATATGCAACCCCAAGAATAACATACCTTAAAAATAAATCTGTCATTAGGCAAATTCATCTGTAAGAAACTCGCAACATATGTGCTTTGTCAGACATAAACATCTCTTCTAAACAGAACATTCTGGTGCTGTGTGAGACAGTTGTGGGCTACGAGACTGGTGCTCTCACATAAAAGATAGTCCATGTACAACGCAGCCATCATCTTAACCTACAATATTACCGTTTTGATATCTAAGGAACTATGAGTCTAATGTATGCAATGAACAGTGGCGATTCCCGCCCGAGGTTCAAGTCCTCCTTCGGTGTGTGTGTGTGTGTGTGTGTGTGTGTGTGTGTGTGTGTGTGTGTGTGTGTGTGTGCGGGCGTGCGTGCGTGTGTGTGTGTTTTCTCGTTAGTTTAAGTAGTTTGTAAGGCTTGGGACTGATGACCATAGCAGTTCGGTCCAATAGGTTTACAAACATTTGAACATTTTGATGTATTAAAATAAAATCAAAGCCACAGGATACAGAATAGTCCCTAAATTAACCAACAAATACTAAAATTTGACGACAGTAATTTAAAGCACTGCTTCTGGAGGAAGACACTGCTAAAATGGACCCGAAAGTTCTTTCTTCTCATTCAGCACGTTGTTCATATTCTCCCCTTCGTCGGATAACAGCAATATAGGTCAAAGGGTGGTTGCTACTTAATTTTGAGGAAATTGACATTTTACATCCTATAATGTATCAGATATATTTTATAATGGTAAAACATAGATTCCGGAACCAGGTTTTAAACTGTAAGACATACCCAAGGGCAGATATAGCCTCTAACCATAACTGAACTGTAGGCTGAAACTGAAAAAACTGCAGGAAGGTAAGAAAATAAGGAGATGGGACTTGGATAAATTGAGGGAACCTGAAGTTATTAAGAATTTAGGGTACACAAATTTTCTCCTGGGAGGGGAGGGGGATAGAGTGGCGACAGGAAGGGAATCAGACCACCACTTAAATCAACATTTTCGATAATATGGAAGATGAAAGTAAGATTCAGTATCTAGTTGTCGTTCGCATATGTGATTCGTACATAAGTATGGTTTGTTATATTTAAATTTACGATAGCGCTTTGCCTTGTTCCGTAGTAGGTTGGATGAAGAACATAAAATTATGCTCTCATCTGCTGTTTAGAGCGCACCTAAACCTGTGAAATGAAGTTGTTCTCCCTGGAAACACGTTTAAATTTTTACTCCGCAATCAAAGAACTGTTCTGGGCGTAAAAGGGTGCGTGGTCGGCGCCATTTGCTACCCGTGCGGCATGAATAAATAACGGTCACAAACATTTGACTGCGCGGTCGCGCCGGGTGGTTCCACGCAATCTGTGATAATGGACAGTCGATGAAAGCGCCTAATGGAATCTCTGGCGTAATGTAATGGAAAGAGCCAATTAAAGTTAAGTGCTGTAGTAATTATGAAGAATCAAGAGGAATTAAAATGCAACAAAGCGCTGTCGGCGAAGGCGCAATGATTAATAACTGTGGGCTGCGCTCTTCCCGCTGTGCCTGCAGACCCCCTTTGTCTACGTCGCTGATTCTGGAAAAACTTGATACCTCCGCAAGGAAGCGCCCCTGTTGCATCCATTACGCCATTGTGCTGGTTTTAAAATCTTAGTTCGCTGTTTTGTGAAATGATAAAAAATAAGACCGCGCGTAACATTTAATATGACCTGTCACGGTACTAGGGAGAGGAAAAAAGAAACATCCGACAGATTCGGAACTAATGAAACAGTACAGTGTGAGGTCTCGATAGACTGTTTCGAAACACTATTTCGAAACCATCAAACAGTGTGTATTTTGTAATAGTAAAATGTAAAGCGGTCAACAATTCGAAGATTGGTTTGCGCACCACAGTGCTTTACTAGGCATGGTCCTGTTTGGAAGTGGTATGCCGTTGCCTTCCTCCGACCTTCGAACTGACTTACCCAGCCAGTTATAGGGGAACCTACAGTTGAACGTGGGTTTCGAACCACGATGTTACTCGGTATTTTTCACATAATCAATACTGCCAGAGATGAAAGAAGTGGAAAGTGACAGATAAAAATCTTAGGCCCTGGCGGGGATCGAACCCGCGACCTTTATTGTAACTTCGTCAATGTGTTGTGTTGCTGTACATAGTTCGAGACCAGCAACTGTACGAGAAAAATAAACTTTTATTCAGCTGCCTTGGCAGTTATTTATTTCCTACAACGGCAAAATTTTACCTACCACCCCGGCGGCGTCACGTAGTTATGTTGGCAATATCAACAACACGGTAGAAAATCTTTGCCAAGATGTATATATTCTTCCTGCTCTGTGGTTGATAGGTACTTGTATGTACCCTTGTCCGTTCAGTGAAATAATTGTCCTCGTAGAACGAAGATTTCATGGCAAAACACTTGCATTGTAACGCGATCTCTAATTCTAATGTCACATGATTGCCAACATGATCACGCGAGGCCGCTAGGACGATAAGTAAAATTTAAACCCTGTATCAAATGTACTGCTTTCGCAATAACTGACGTTCCTGCTTTCCCTTTAGCTCAGGACTGACGTTTTTTTGTTATATATTGGTTTTTATCAAAGTAAATATAATTAATACATTTGGCTTTATTCTAGTGACTAACATTGATAGGTATTGTGTGTGCTAATCTACATGTCATATTTTTGGAAACATTTTTGTTTCACTTATGGGAAACAGCACTCTTATTTAAATCTATATATAAAGAACAGTCTAGAGTTCAAAGAATTTTATTTTTTTCGACTAGTTTAGGTCTTATTTTACACGATCTTCAGGAAATTAAGCTCCATTGATGTTGTGGAGCTGGCAGGACGCAGTGACGCACTAGAAGGCTCCAAGTTTCCTGCCAGCTCCACAACATCAATGGAGCTTAATTTCCTGAAGTTGGTCTAAAATAACACCGAAACTAGTCGAAAAAAAAATTTTTTTTGCTCTCTAGACTGTTCTTAATATATTAATCTACATGTGATAGTGAAAAGGGATATTATCACATAACATTTATTGAGCTACCATTTTGGGAAGGTTTTTCTCATCGTTATCGCATTGATAGATACTTTAGTAAAATAAACCTTATCTTAAGTTTTGGACATATCTTTAATGCGCGGTTTCATTTACCGTCCAAACTTTCGAAATATGGAAGTATAAATACGAAATTCGTAAAATACGGTACATTAGGTTAGATTCTCATGTACTTACATCTTTTAAAAAATCTTGTGTTCTATATGAGTGTCCGCCGACGTACTCGCAAGAAACTAACGGCATGGGGAAAACTTCAACTATTTAAAACGAGATTAAATTTGTAATCTCCCCTTCTTAGTACAGAACCTGTCATTTTAGGATATATTAAGAAATTTGTAGCTGTGGTCATGTGTTTTTAATATCATTACCGTACGTGGATGGATAAACCTAAACTTTTACTGCATATTTTAATGCAAACAGTGAGCAATTTCTTATTGTTCATTCACGTTTATAAAGCAGATATTATGACATTTCGAATTACTGCAGTCACTTTAAATGTACAAATGTTTGTAATGCTTAAGGGACTTAACTTCGGGGTCATCAGTCCCTAAACGTACAAACTACTTATGATCTACCTTATACAAAAGACGACACAAGCATCCATGCACGAGGGTGGATTCAAAACCCCGATGGGGAACGGCCTCGCGTATCGTAGCATAGCGCCGGGCAGTCACTTTAGAAACGAATCTTGATTCAGTAAATCGACCGTTAGTCCCACCTGGTGTGGATACCACAATCCACAACAATACTCCTCAATAGGACGCACGATTGTAGTGTAGGCAGTTCCTTTAGTAGACTGTTGCATCTTCTAAGTGTACTGCCAATGAAACGTAGTCTTTAGTTCATCTTTCGTACAATATTTCCTGTGTGTTCTTTATAATTTAAGTAGTTCTTAATTGTTACTGCTAAGTATTTTGTTAAATTTACGACCTCAGGGTTTCACTGAATCATCCTGTAACTGAAGTGTACCGGATTTCTTTTAGTGGTAATAAGGATGGCTTCACACTTATCATTTTTAATGGTCAATTGCCAATTTTTTCACCATGCAGATACCTTATCTAAATAATTTTGCAGTTGCTTCTGATCTTTTGGTGACTTTACTGACCGATAAATGACAGCATCCACTTTACTCAGATTGTCTCCTAAATCATTTATAAAAATACGGAACCGTAGGGGCCCTATAATACTCCTCTAGGGAACGCCAGATACCACTTCTGTTGTACTCGATGAGTTACCGTCAATTACAACGTACTGTTTCCTTTCTGACAGAAAATCACACAACTGTTCACTTTGTTCAAGCAATCGTTTTGTATTGCGCGAATGAATGAATTACTTCAATGTTCATTCATCACTGGTAGGTACCGCTTCCTATTATAACTTACTAGCTTAAACCCGCGGCTCCGCTCCCGTGTTGGTTGATGGTAGATAAGCTATCTTTGAGTACTGTGCTATGAGACTGGTTTTGAAGGATTGAAATGAAATAAAATACCTTAAATAACAATTAAATTAATGTTATTAATTTCGCTGATAAAGCGGAACTGAAAAATTTCCTATCAGATTGCAGAAGTCTATGCACTTGCCGTTTATCAGGAAGGAAAGTAGTGTAGATCAGATCACACGTAAAAATGCACTCGTTTCGAAGAATCCATCACGAAATTCAATAATAATGACTGTAATAATATCACAGATCAATCACTTGATGTAATGCGCGAAACGTCAAATCGATTTTTTTAAAGAGATGTATTAAAAGAAATTTCTTTTTTACTGCTTTATTTATTTATTCTTATATTTCCTTATTCGTATGCTTATCCTTACAGCGAAAGAGCTGAAGACATTGTAGCACGCATAGACCAAAGATATGATCTGTGGCATAACGTTTCGCTGTATGTAAACTCCTTGCTATACAGTCGCAAACGTCATCGCTGGCCTTCAGTCCGAATTTTTTTATAATTTGACGACTTCCAACCATCATATCTTCCACCCCCTTATAGCTATCGGTATGGAACTGGTGTACAACGGGAGTTGTTCGCACGGGTCAACTAGTATTTCATTATTTCGCAACTTTCTTAGCGTTATTACTTTGATGGACGTCTATGATGTTGTAATGTATATACCCTAGAAAATCCGTTTTTTTGGACAATTGTAGTGTTCGATACTCATTCTAACTAAACCTTTTTTTCCATGTATAATTAGAAAATTATTCATAAAACATAATACGATAAAAGACTGTACAAGGTATTTTATGAAAATGTTAGTAAAATGTTTGTTTATAAATATCGTAACACCCATATTATGTAACTATGTAATTTTAACACAAACTTCGCCACTAACAGTCTCAGACACATATTGAATAGTATTAAGCATTATGCCATAATCTGCTTAACTTGATGTTAATTTCTTATTGTAAATTCGGAAATATAAAAATCATAAACAAACCTTTGTAGTGCTGTAATCGTAAAATACTTACGATCACATTACTGATTTTGCTTTGTCATGAAAATGCTTTTAATATAATTGTAATGATTTTCTATTTAACAATTTCATATAATATTGTCTTGTACTAGATCTACAGATTTCATAAAACTGTATTTATGTAGTTCCGTGTTCTAGAATGTTCTCGAAAACATAATGTGTATTAATACGCACAATTTGGCGTGAACGCAATCAGTAATAAGTTAGTCTTAAAGCAGTATGAAGTGAGTCTAGAAGCCAGTCATTGTTCAGTACCAGTCATTTAATAAATGTATTTATGCATAAAATGGTCACATTATTTTAATCATACAGCTAAAAACACGACGTCCTGATATAATCATGATGATTTAAAGGGCAGGCGAGCTACGAAATCTACAAGATCTCTGAACAAACAAGAAAAACAATAGGCAAGTCAAATCGTACAAAAAAAAGGGGCTAAAAACGCAAATCGTGATGTAGTTATAATATTTTGATATGTTGTTAGGACCAGTTAGAGTAGTATGAAACCAAGTTTGCAGCTTCGAAAACCCTGTGCTTCCCAAGTTATAAGTGAAAAACTCCGAAATTTTTGGACTTTTTTTAGATTTTCCCTTCTAACGCATAAACTATGAGTTTTACGATGTTAGTTGTTTTTACCATTTCCAAAGTACATAGAATATGTAAGAATTTAAGCCTAACCGCAGCGTTATACGTCCAATAGTTTTCCAGATATGAAGCGTCAAAAATGGGCTTATTTTTACCAAAAATGAGAATTTTAAGTTTTGCTCTGATTTCGAGCTGAATATTGCCATAACCGCTCATCCTGCGAGAATAGTCACGATAGTTGGAGCTTTAGTAAATTTTATTAGCTTTCAAATAAGCACAAGATGAACTCTCTATCTAGAAAACTATTGGACGTATAACGCTGCGGTTAGGCTTAAATTATTACATATTCTATGTACTTTGGAAATGGCAAAAACAACTAACATCGTAAAACTCATAGTTTATGCGTTAGAAGGCAAAATCTAAAAAAAAGTCCGAAAATTTTGGAGTTTTCACTTATAACTTGGGAAGCACAGGGTTTTCGAAGCTGCAAACTTTGTTTCATACTACTCTAACTGGTCCTAACAACATATCAAACAATTAGAACTACATCACGATTTGCGTTTTCAATGTCTAATTTTACTGGCCTACAAGGTGAAGTATACATAATGTGGCTTTAGTGTAGTGCAAAATGCGCCGCAATGTGAACCTCCCGCGGTGACTGTAAGTACGGCGTCGTCATCGCGGCCTGGAGCTCCTCAGACCGTCTGAGGCAGCGCTGAGAGCTGGTGGAGGTGGAGGCGGAGCCGACAGGGGGCGCTGCTGCGGAGCATCGATCCGCCCCCGCCGCCCCCGTGACGACTGCTGGCCGCTCCCTTTCTTCTCGCGCCGTGGCCGGCAAAGCGGTCTCCCCCGCCCCCCGCCTTCTCCCCCACCGCCCACCGCGTATCGCTTTCCAATTAAGGACGCGCGCTCCCTGAACTGCTTTATCCCAGACCTCTTGCAAATTGTCCCTCTAGGCGCTATTTGGAAGCAACCGCACTGTGTTCGACACGGCTTTTCTCCACGGCGCTTCGTCACAATTTCTTTTTAACTTGGCCACTGATATATTTTGTGAGCCACTGCGTGATCTGTCAAAGGTATTTGACTGAGCCTTTTGAGAAAATTGGAATAATACGGTGTAACAGGAGATGCTGCAGAATGGTTCGAATCGTATATCTCTAACAGGTAACAAAGCAAATCAGTAGGAAAGATACGTGTACTGAACTGTTTGTTACGCTTCATCCACGTGGGAACTAATAACATACGGTGTCCCCCAAGCTTCCACTTAGGGCCCCACATTAATAAATATATATAGGGTGTTTCACTAAGTGTGTTTGCCTCTGTAACTTATAAAATAATAGGTGACGGGAAATTTTAGCCTGGTACGTCAACACAAGAAATGTTACACTTTCTGCGGAGCTATGAACATAGTTTATTGTATCATTTTCCAAAGATTTACAGCACAAAGATATAATTTTTTAAATGGAACAATAGTTTTTTCTATCGTGCATTGGATTCGTTGAAACCAGCTGCGCCCAAATCAATTTAAACTACATACCTATCACTGTTTTCAGTTGAAATTCGTGTGTGATACAGTGCAATACTTTGCTGTCTCAACTCTTTACATGAGGTTTATACGGCGTTTTCTGAGCGCGAGGCACCGTGGGGCTACCATAGTAGTGAAATCTCATTCTCGTTGCTCTCTAATATGGCGCGTGATCACCTCGGAAGCCCACTACAGTTGTACACATGCGTGGCATAGGCAGTATGAGGTAATCAATCAGCTATTGAGGGATATTTGACCATTCTACAATGAGAGCTAAATCCAGCTCTGCAACCGCTGTGGGAGGTGCTGGTCTGGCTGCAGTGTATCTGCCAAGTGCATCGCAGTCATACTCAGTCGGGTTTAAGTCACATCAACAAGTTGGCCACTCCATTCGTCCAATTCCCTCAGCTTCAAGCACGTTGTCCACCAGTGCAGCTCTGTGGAGACGGGCGTTATCCTCCACTATAATCCATTCACCGAATCGAGAGACGTACTGTAAACACACTGAGGCGCGTGACCAGGGGTGGACAAAACAGGGTCGCTAGCTCAGTTTCGCTGCATCCGTTTCTGGTGTAAGGTCGTTATGTGTTTTGTTATATAGCAGTGCTATTAGAAGTCATACATTTGAAATTCATTTCTTTTAATAGTTTATAAAAAGTGATTTTCTCCGAATATTTCCCAAATCTGCATTGTTGCTTACCACAGCAAGCACTTTGTCAAGTTTTGGAAATTTCTTATGAAAAACTTTTCTTCGTATCGCATTTCAGTGAAAGTCATTAAGACGTTCTGAAAGCTTCTGTCATATATTTTTTTTTCCTTGGAGGCTTCAAAGAATGTGTGGCTTTCAATTGACTGTTTTCATATCAATATCAGCATTGACTGTTCTGACACAACAGCTGCGTTTTATACACACTATGAACCACGTGTTTCTCTAAAGAACTTTGAACGCTTCTTGGGTGGACTCAAATTGAAGGATGACATAATGAGGTTATTCTCACGTGATAACAATGAGAGAGAAAAAGAGACTCATAGACTCTGAATGCTGAATGTTTTTGTAAACACTGATACTTAAGTTACTATTCAGCAGCTGATCCTTTAAGATGAAATTGACAGTCAACATCTATTATCACTGCTATATAACAAAACACACAACCAGTGGCGTAACTATGTCACCAAGGGCCCCGGGGCAAAAATGACTTTGGGACCCTCTTTAAAATAAAACTATATAGATACAAAACTACATCAGCTCCTTACATAATAAGACAAACCTAATTACTTCTAAGTACATTATTATGTGTCACGCAACAGATGTTTAATCGTACTCTCTAACATAACTGTGAAAGTTTGTTTGTTAGGCTTTCACGAAAAATTACTGGTTCGATTTGGATGAAATTTTGCAGAGGGATAGAGTTGAATCTGGGTAAGACAAACAGATAAAACGACCGCATGGACTAGTTTTCGAAGTTGCTCCATACTAGGCGATGAGGTCGCAGGCAGAAGCTGATAAAAAATAAACGATGAAGTATTACTCATGCACGAAACATGCCCCCCTGCCGCGAAGCAAACAGGGAACAGTCAGGTGAGAACTCACGCGTCTACGATGGTAGCAGGCGGACTTGCCAGAGCCGACAACTCACTCTCGCCGAACCACTGCGCTGTTAGCTCATTGCTCCGTACCCATCAGCCTCATTTCGTTGATAGCTCAGTCAAAGAAGGAAAATACGGGAAATATTTGTGTAGGATGGTTTCAGCAAAAGGAAATTTTCGGATTTTGTTTGATGAAACACTTTAGATTGAGCTGTGCCCCTACCATGCTTCATGAAATATATGTGTCTGCCCAGAAAAAGTAACAAGAAAAAGAACTAAGACGACATCTTCGTTTATCATCGTGACAGAGGGATAGAAGGCAGCGTGTTGAATTCACAATTCACTATTATGAAAAAGTAATGATTACTTGAAACCTCTGATCCGTAAATGTGTCTAAACCGTTAAATGGCAGAATAAATAAACAGTGTGGGGATAGATATGTACCTCAAAAGACATTACCTGACGTTGCAGGTTGTGTAGGCGATCTGACAGGTAAATTATCTTCAAAAGTAGAAAGCCAAGATCGCAAAATACTTATTTATTTTATGACGGCCGGTTTCAGTGGGCTAATCTTACGTTAAGTAGCGCGTGCAACATAGCACTTAGTCGAAATATCAAATAAATCAGTTAAAACATGAACAGCTTGTAACAGTCTCTGTGGATACAGCCATACATATCACCACTTGAGCTGTCCTCAGTTTCACTGATGAGGCACCGATCGGTAATACAATCCACAAAACCATCTACGGTTTATATTTTCTCTTCATCTTGCATGAATTTTAGAGTGAAATTGGTTACAGCACTACATTGGGATCTACGATTAAGAAGCACTCCCTTGGGGGAATTCACTACACAAACAGTTGAGTTACCATAATAACACCGTTTTGAAATAATACATTGTAGAGTCTTAATACTCAAATGTGGTTAAACCCTGCATTGTCAAACAAACTGCTGGTAGAATGAAACTTTCACTCTGCAGCGAAGTGTGCGCTGTTATGAAACTTCCTGGCAGATTAAAATTGTGTGCCGGAATCGAGACTCCAACCTGGGACCTTTGCCTTTCGCGGGCAAGCGCTCTGACTGAGCTATCCCGACACACGATCGATCCGTCCTCACAACTTTACTTCCGCCAGTACCTCGCCTCCTACTTTCCAAACTTCACAGAAGTTCTCCTGCGAACCTTGCAGGACTAGCACTCCTGGAAGAAAGGATATGGTGGAGACCCTAAGGGATGTTTCCAGAATGAAACTTTCACTCTGCAGTGGAGGGTGCGCTGATATGAAACTTCCTGGCAGATTAAAATTGTATGCCGGAACCGAGACTCGAACCTGGGACCTTTGCCTAATCGCGCGCAAGCGCTCTGACTATCCCGACACGACTCACGATCCGTCCTCACAACTTTACTTTGGCCAGTACCTCGCCTCATACTTTCCAAACTTCCCAGGTTCGAGTCCCGGTTCCGGCACACAATTTTAATCTGCCAGGAAGTTTCAAACTGCTGGTAATTCAGCGCCATTCACTGTTATTTCACTGGCAACCCCGACTTCAACCGACAACACTCTAACGGTGGCAGGGTCCTCTCTTAGTGGACCAGCAATAGACCTTGTTGTGTCTATATTCTGAAGTGGGAAAAATCTTTGGATTTCATTTCGTGCGTGTTAGGTTTGTTTGACAGGGCTCAAACAGTTCAAAATCGAAAATCATTCATTCATCTAAAATATTACGTACAGTAGAACGTCCACTAACCGAAGTAATTTGGGGACATGATGTTCGGAAAACTGGTTTATTCGGATCATCGAACTCTACACTTCCATTTGGCAATAAAAAGTACTGTACAGTGAATTTATTTATACAGTAACTGGAGGCGCACGATCCTTCACAACGTGCCGAACGGCACGCCGCAACACTTGTAATGCTCAGCTGTTGCTGTGAGTAACTTTGATGCTGCCGCTACTTTTGCTGCGATGCCGACGGAATTATTGTACACACCAACTGGCGGCATGGTTGGTCAGCAGCGCCACCGAATGGCGTCGTGTGAAGTGTTCCGCCATCCGGTGGCCCATTAGATTACAGTGGGAAGCTTGGTTTGGGGGAGGAGGAGATAAAAAATTCGACGCTCTACTGTAACATTTTTTGAACGTCGCTCACGGAGGGCGAGAGGCCCCTGGAGCTCGGGGGCCCCGGGGCACTGCCCCGCCTAGCCCTGTGACAGCTACGCCACTGCACACAACGACCTTACACCTGAAACGGATGCAGCGAAATTGAGCGAGCGACTCTGTTTTGACCACCCCTGGTCACGCGTCTCAGTGTGTTTACAGTACCTCTCGTTTCGGTGAACGGAGTATAGAAACAACCCATCTCCTTTCGCTCCAGCGTAGGGAACAACAAAAGGTCTAAGGATCTCGTCTCTATACCTCTCAGCAGTCAAAGCACAATTATGAACGACATAGAGGACCGTACGTCCACCAATACTGACTCCTGCCCACAGCATTCGTACAACACCATGATATGGTGATATCTCCTGTACATAAACAGGATTGTTTGGAGTTCTGCGTTCTCTGAAGATGAGGAAAGAACCATTGTCCGGCTGAATACAAAATTCTGACTAATCTCTGAACAAAACCCGGCGCCAGTCCTGATGTTCCTCCGCCCAGTTTCTGCGGACTTAACGTTGTGGTGGTTTTAATGAGACACACGCCATACGTCTCCGTGCCCAGAAGCCACGTTCCCGAAGGCGGTTTCGGACTGTTGCTGTTGATACTGCGCGTCCTGTTGCTGCGTGGATGGTGCATTGCAGCCGAGTTGTATTAGACTCCCGTCTCGACGGGCTGTTAATCGGAGATAACGCCCGTCTCTTGCTGACGTTACCCGTGAACGACCTAGGCCTTGCCTTATCTTAACGGTTCCTGTTGTCTGAAACCGCGTCCAAGTTCTGGAAATTACACTTTGGGACACTCCAACAGCTGCAGCCACTCCCTCTGTGTCTGTCTCGCTTCCAACCTTCCTATGGCTCTCCATGCCATAGCTTTGCAGAGGTTCCAACCATTACCATTTACTCGCAATTGTTACGACAGTTGTTTGAAATTACGAGTTTACGATTGGAGTGGTTCGAATTCCGATTTTCAGGTTTAAATTAAAAAAAAAAAATTGTCTCATTTGTTTTGCGTCGCCAAAACTCGGCTCCTTTTGAGTTCTACAAAAGTAAACTGTGGTAATTCTTTCAGCAATCAGTACAAACGCAACCTCCAACATAGAGGTCTAGATGTTTTAAGTATTTTAATTGGTTTTAAGCATTGATAATAACTACACAGTAGTCGAAATCTAGATTTGCAAACAAATAAAAAAAATATATTTTTTACGACTGATTGCTGAAAGAATTACCACAAATCAAATACAGTCGTGGAGCACCAATTCCAACTTGGAAACAAGCCTGATAAAAGTAAACTGGTTTTGAGCAACATATTTTAGAATGTACTCCTGGAAATCACAAGTATTTACAGTAACTTGTACGAACTCGAAAACTATGTAATGCGGCACACGTATGAACCCATAAAGGCGCGCCATTGTGGAATATAGCAGCAGCCAATAAAAATGCGGCATGTCACTTGACTCGTAGCTGCGCCCCTACAGGAAAAATCGTGAAGTGCGTAAGCAACGTTCATCATATATCCTATATCGTTAATATGTGTTCAAAAGTTTAAGTTGTGATGGTTTTGTTTTGTATTGCATCGTATCTATTAATTCAGCGATTTCGTGTGTGAGATGTGCTGTGATGAACGTTTTTTACGTCTACTTCTACGAGAAAATCACCAATAAATGTTATCTCGTTTCATCGTTTATTCGTAAAATGAAGTAGTTTTTGTTGCAAGAAAAATGTAATCGTCGTGAAAGTAATGTTTATGAATCATTACGAAAAAAAAATCGTATCGAGCAAAAATATCGCAAGGATATCTTTGTTTGAGGGATTCTGCAAAATGAACAAATATTAATCTGGAAATGAAATAATCTAAGTATTTGTGTTTCGAGGAAGGAAATAGTTATGGTTTTCTCCCTCTCTCCACGCACACACCTTACTACTGTACTCTCATCTGCAACCTTATAGAAATTGTTTTGACATTTTTGGTGATTCCTTATTCACTTACTCTCCTCGGACTCTGACTCTGTCTCTCTCTCTCTCTCTCTCTCTCCCTCTCTCTCTCTCATCCGACCCCCTCCGCTCATACATACTAGGTCGCATTACTATTTGCCACATTAAGAAGTTGGAACCTCTGCTTTCGGTAAGTCACGTTGTTGTTGTGTTGCACAACCTGCTCACTACAATATCTGACCCACCGAAGTGCATGTGTAATTCCGGTAGTAAACACAAGTCAGCACCAACCCCGTCTTGCAGCAACTTTCTGTTATTATCACTATCTCGGTTGACGTAATGTTGTTGTTTCTACTTCATAGAACCGACAGAAAGTAGTCGAATCACATTAGTTCGTTCTGCCGATGACAATACATCAGAAACTAGATATCCCGACTGATCCTCCAAATTTTTTGACCAGTGTTGTTATCCACGCTGACCGTCAACTTCGGGATAAACTTGTTAGTTATACCGGAATTGTAACCAGTAGCACGTAAGAGATGAGCGATTAACGTTTACTAAGAATAAAATTATTCTTTGCACGTCGCCGATTCTGCGAAATAAATAAACTATAAGCTACGCGTTAAATTTTTGTTCTAGAAAAACGTTTTATATCATCTAAGAATTAATTTCCCCCTTATAAAAGCTTAATGGCTAATTTGGCCAAATCTCCTGCTGGTATTTAGATCTTTGTGAGAATTTCGCTGTGTAGATTACGATTATGAGACACAACTCGCTTGTGGTGTTTCATACATGTTAATTGTTACCTTACCTGGAGTGAAATGAAAGGACGTAACTTTCTAAATTGTTGTAACGGCCCTGTAGCATGGTCAAACTATATGAAGCCAAAGACCTATATAATCAGAAACGGTGTAATATTTCTGGCTTAAAGCCATCATATGAAGTTCGAAGTATTGTTTCAGTGCAGCCGGTTGGGACCAGTAGGCGACAGATGGTAAACGCTGGTGAGAACCACGACAGGTGGTACAATAGGTCTGGTTCTCACTGGAAAGAGCATTGGCAAATCTCCCCCAATTCTAGGGAAGTACCCGAGCGGCAAGCACTGGACGCCGATTGGCTGTAGTACTGGCGGTCACGTGCCAAAACGCAATTACATGTTTATTAATATTTAATAAACTGATAATATATTCAATGTCAAACTAAGTTCATAAAAACCCCTCAAAAGCCAAGCTGTGCCCTGAGTAGGTAAAACATATTAACAATTACTAAAAACATAAACGAAACAGTTAATATAAGACGGACGATGCACGGCGGCCATGTTTACGCGCCAAGGCAGCCTTGCATCGAGCCGCTACACTTCAGTTCAGAACACGCACTCGGAAGAATTGTGGAGTAACATGCATACGTAGGCGGTCATAAGACACTGTTTAACCATCTTAGAGCAAGGGGAAAGACTTTATATTTAATTTCATTTAAAACAATTTGTGTCAAGTTGATGTTATTATGCAGTTTGCTAGTTTTCTGCCTTCTTTCAATAAACTAGATGGCATCCCATAAGAAAGTATTATTCAGTAATTAGATCAGTTCCTGTCAATAGTATAATAATTTCAGCCTCAGTCAAGAACTCCGAACTGCGTGCTATCATCTGCGTGGGGACATCTATAGAAGACGTCAGGTTGGTGAACTTTTAAAGAGTTTCTACTCTTCACACAGTGCAGTGGGGAGTTACTGCAACCCTCGCGTACACTGTCATTGCGGTACAAACGCAAATTGTTGTGCGTCATCCAGGGCAACATGGAGGAGGAAAGGAAATGATATATACTCGGGCCGCTGAAACTTTGCACTTGACGTTTACAAATAACAAGTGAAGAGCAAGAAGCGCGAGGCGCTACTCGCTAGGAACGATCCAATCACAGCGCGCTAAACACTTCCAGTGATCACGTGCCGTGACGTCAACGTTCCCGCGTTGCCGACTTTGTCCAGTTCTACCGTAAACATCGTTGTGTTTCGTGAAAAAAATAAGCATATTACACCCACATATGCAGTAGACGAAATCGCAAAGGAGCAGCGTCACAATGAAATAAATCTGCCCCAATTTCACTGCCGTTTTAATCCTATAAAATTGGTATGGAGTGACGTGAAGAATTACTTAAGGAACAATAAGTCTTTCACAATAACAAAGGTGAAAAGAGCTGTTGCATGAAACTGTTGCCAATGTGGATGCTGTATCTTGGAAAAAAAGGGTCTAGCACGTTGAAAAACGGATTCGGGCAGCGCAAACAATGGAAGGGATCATGAACAGTTAATGATTTGTCTTGGTGATGACGACGATTTTGGCAGCGACGACAACAGTGAAGATGGGGAGCTGGATGTAATTTTACCATTGTCGCCGTAAATTGGTGAGTGAAAATCATTGATTACAAAACGTAGAGAGAAGCTACTATCTTGATTATTGTTTATTTCGTATCTGTCGTGATCCAATGCTTATTTTCTATACTGCTTTGCTCCGTTATTGAAAGCGTATGTATAGTTGTGCTCTGGTCTTCATTAATATGTCGTTAATTAATTGCTGCTCAAGAACGAATTATTATATGCACTTTTATTGCTCAATAGAGCGACTGAAAACTGTTTCGTCTGCTGTGTGTATAGAGGCTAGTGTTGCAACGTCGCTAAAGCAGTGTAGCCAACTTAACTCGCCGTAACGCGAAACGTCAAGAGCAATGTTTCAGCGGCCCGGGTATAGGACCGGTTAACATAACCCCTGTAGACATTTTTTCCCGTTGTAACGGATTGTTAATTAACTGGAGAGAAACATAAAACTGCAGTCGTATGATGTAACATGGATGTAGCGTAGGTCACTGATGGGGTACTGGAGTTGTTTTGAGGCCCACACGAGACGGAGATTGGCGAGAGAAAATTGACTGCGCGAGCGAAACAACAGCGCTGCCGGTTTCCATTTGGCCAGCTCCCCTGTGGCGTGAGGAGGTGGCCGTAAGTCGACGAGCAAAATGGCAATCTCGCCGAAAGCCGCCGCCACGGCCAACACTCGACGAGGACTGCTGGGGGACTTTATGCACGTCACGTGCTGTTAAAGCGGTACAACGAACCAGATAGTTACTAGTTACCACACCTGCGAAAGACGCATAGCACTGAATAAAAAGACTCTTGGTTTAGTATCATTGTAATGGCAAATGTAATAATAATTAGCAAATACAGGAGAAAACATGAAGCCTAAAACGAGATTTACAGTATCAGAATTTAGTGTCACGTCCCACTTCATCTAACGAACACGTTTATCGGAATGTAACTAAATCGAGTAATGGCAACAACCGTCATTACCAGAATTTGCCAAGAAGTCGATCCGACAATGCTTCGCAATTTCTAAAATGTATGTATTCTTGCTTTGAACGTCAAATGTGCAAAATATTTTCGTAATCGTAGGAATTATATTGATATCCCAAAGAAAAGAGCTCTCTCAGTTTTCCACAAATTTTCCTATTTTCTGGCCAACTATTCCAAACTTTTACTTCACTCAAACCTTCCTCTCGCTTTGAACCACGAACGTGCAAAATTTTATCGCAATCAGATGAATGGTACTAATATTTCACAGAAAAATCTCTATTTTCCTGAATTTTCCATTTTTCCGGGAAACGTTTCCAAATTTTTATTTCATAAGAAAGTTACTCTTGCTTTGAACGTCAAATATGCAAAAATTTTTCGCAATGAGACGAATGATATTGATATCTCATTGAAAAAAGCTCTTTCAGTTTCTTGAGAATTTTCAAATTTACCGGGTAACTTTTCCAAATTTGTAGGTCATAAGAACGCTCAACTTCTGTTGAACGTCAAATGATCAAAATTTTACAGCAATCGGATGAACGGTTAACACCTGAAATTGTTGAGTAAATTTTCCAATTTTCCGGTAGATTTTCCAAAATGTTTATTTCATACAAACCTTGTTCCTGTCAACCCGTACTCAAGTGATGCTCTTACAACCATGCGGCAATTGATATTTATTCATAGAAAAAAATCGCTTTAGGTTTTTCCTAAATTTTCCTACTTTCCGGGCGACTTTTCCAAATTTTTACTTGATGCAAACCTTCCTCTTGGTTTCAGCATGAAATGTACAAAATTTTATCGCAATTGGACGAACGGTATCGATAGCTCACAGTAAAAAAGCAGTTTCAGTTTTTCCAGATTTTCCTCATTTCCGGACAACTTTTCTATATTTTCTCACCGTTTAAACCTTCCCTGTACTGACATGAATATTTCAAGACTAAAATTAGCCAAATCGGTTGAGCCGTTCTCGAGTTTTAGCGAGACTAACGAACAGCAATATAATTAGAGAGAGAGAGAGCGCCTGTGCGCGCGCGCGCGCGCGCGCGCGAGTGTGTGTGTGTGTGTGTGTGTGTGTGTGTGTGTGTCAGGACATAAGACGGTGCTTTTCGTCAGACACAGGATGTGGACATTACACGCGGTCGACAGAATGATGTTTTCCAAAATAGCGATCTCTTTCCTGCGTATACTTTCTCACGCTGCTTTCGTATTATGTCACGTATCTACTACGATGTAGTAGTCATGTTCCGGGTTCAGCCTAATGAAACTGCGTAGTTATGGTATATCGTCACAGTTGTGGGATTGGATTCGCGATTTCCCATCAGGAAAGGACGCAGCACGTAGTAATTGACGGAAAGTCACCGAGTAAAAGAGATGTGATATCTGACGTTCCCCATGGAAGTGTTATAGCGCCCCTACTATTCCTAATGTTCACAAACGATTAAGAAGATAATGTGATCAGGTGTCTTCCAGATTGTTCGCGAATGGTGTAAGTTCACGAACTTCATGTCGACCCCTTTTCAGTAGTCTGGGAATTTTGCCACTGGCGTCACATTTTTTCTTTAATGTCGTTTGTTGTTAATAACATCAGCTTATTCCCAAGAGTTAGTATCTTTCACTCGGTTAATACTAGACAGAAGTCGAATGTACATTTGCATCACACTACCTTGACACTTGTACAGAAAGGTGTGCAGTATTCTGCAGCATCCATTTTCAATAAGCTGCCACAAACTAAAGAATCTTAGCATTAACGCACGCGCTTTCAAATCTAAATTGAAGAGTTACCTCGTGGCTCTCTCCTTTTATTCTGTCGAGGAACTCCTAGAAAAATTAAGCAATTAAACGAATTCAATTTTTCCTTTATTGATTCTTTTCACTTAGTCTTAAAGAGTGTCGTGTGCATAGGGCTACTTAAAAATTTTCTGTTACCATTCTTGTGTTAAACTTCATGTATTGACTAGTTCCAGGAATATGGAGTCTTACTCCTCAATTAGGCCTGCGGAACAGTAAACCATATTAATATTATTATTATTATTCTGTTGTCTATCAGTTAGTAAAGTCACCAGAAGATCAAATGCAACTGCAAAATGATTTAGGTATCTTCATGGTGCAAAAATTGATCACTGACCCTAAAAAATCAAAAGTGTGATGTCATCAATATGAACACTAAAATAAATCCTTTGGACTTCGTTTACTCTATAAGTCAAATGTAAAGGCCGTAAATTCTACTAAATACCTAGGAATAACAATTACGAAGAACTTCATTTGGAAAGAACATGTAGAAAATGTTGTGGGGGGGGGGGGGAGAGGGGAAGGCAAACCAAAGGCTACGTGTCATTGTCAGAACACTTACAAGGTGCAACAGTTCTACTAAAAAAAAAAAAAAAAAAAAAAAAAAAAAAAAAAAAAAAAAAAAAAAAGCTACCTACACTACACTTGAGCATTCTATTTTGCAGTATTGCTGCACATTGTGGGATCCCCATCACTTGGGACTGACGAAGGAAATAAACCAAGCTCAGAGAAAGGCGATATAGGGGAGAGAATGTCACAGAAATGATGCACGAGTTGAGGTGGAAATCATTAAAAGAAAGCGGTTATTCGTTGCGGCGATATGTCTTTTCGAAATTTCTTTCACCAACTTTCTGTTCGTAATGGGAACATATTTGGTTAGCACCCACCTACATAGGGAGAAATGATAATCTAAATAGAGTAAGAGATTCAGGTGTTCTTTTTCCCGAACGCTATTAGAGAATGGAATGGTAGAGAAATATCATAAAAGCGTCAGATGTACCCATCGCCATGCAGTTAAATGTGATTAATGGAGTATTTATGTAGGTGTAACAATAGTTATGTTATACAGAAGATATATATTTTTTGCAGTTTTACAATAACAGAATTCAGTGTACGTTCTCTTTGATCGGCGCATCGATGTTTTGATCAGGAGTGTAGATGGGTCGCAGCAACTGTCACAGCCAGAATTTGGCAAGAAAGGACAGGATGAGTGACGGACTGTGTGAGCTGCGTTCAAAAATGTTCAAATGTTTGTAAACCTAAGGGACGTAATTGCTGCGGTTATCAGTCCCTAGGCTTACAAACTACTTAAACTAACTTACACTAAGGGCAACACACACATGCATGCTCGAGGAAGGACTCGAATCTCCGAGTGCGAATAATTGCGCGCTCCGCAGCAAGGCGCCTAAGACCGCTCGGCTACTCCACCGCGGCGGTGAGGTGTGTGGGTGTGTGTGTCTGCGGTTAGCACATAAGACAGTGCTTTCGGTGATATGCAAGGTGGGAACGTTACGCTCGGTCGATAGACAGATGTCATTCGAATGTAGCGATCTCTTGGTCGCGTATACTTTCTCACCCTGCTTTCCTATTATGCATTTATCCGCAAAGATGCACAATTCAAATTCTGCGTTCAGCTTCAGTGCATCCGACGCTGACCGGCTGCCACGTCATCCTTGGACTTATGGCGTCGGATCAGGTACGAAAAATGAAGGAAGCAAGATTACGATTTAACGTCTCGTCGACATCGTGTCCATTCGAGATGGACCACACGGTCAGATGGATATTTGCTAAGGGTAGGGAACGATATAGTCTGTGCCCTTTGAAATGTCCCATACCGGGCATCGCCTGGAGTGATTTAGGGAAAATCACAGAAAACCTAAATGCCGCGGTGGACTGACCGAACGCTCGAGGCGCCTTGCTGCGGTATGCGCCGTTGATCGCCAAATGTTCAAATGTTTGTATAACTTATGGGACTTAACTACGGGGTCATCAGGCCCTAAGCTTACAAACCACTTACGAACTAACTAAGACTAAGGACGGCACAAATATCCATGCCCGAGGGGGGATCGAACCCCCCCCCCCCCGACCGTTAATCGCCATCGGAGGTTCGAGTCCTCCCTGAGGCATGAGTGTGTTTGTCTGTGTTGTCCTCGGGTGAGTTTAAGTAGTTTGTAAGTTTAAGGACTGACGACCAGAGCAGTTTTGTCCAACAGGTTTACAAACATTTGAACATTTGGTCCGAGGCGGGTATGAACTGTCTCTCACAGGGGTATTTTGGCCTAAAAGCTGGCCGAAAGTCGATATTTAAAAGGCGAGTAATTCTCGGAACTCGCCGTGTCATGTGATAGTCAGTCAGATGGGGCAGTGAGGGCGCAGCATAGTGTGTGTGTGTGTGTGTGTGTGTGTGTGTGTGTGTGTTGTCCGTGTCATAATTTAGTTTTTAAGTCTAGGGACTGATGACCATAGCATTTGGGTTCCATAGCTTTAGAGACATGTAAAGACATATCAATCAAAATCCATCACATCAACTCAGTTCTTAACGGCAACACATCATCTCTTCGTAAATTACCTTCTACGAAAGGAAGCAAACCGCTGAATTATTATGGAATTATCTGATCTGAAAATGTTTGTGCGTGGAGCATCATCAAAGCAGCCTCTATTTACTGCAGGCTGTTGGCTTAACACAATGCCTGCGGAACTCAGATTCGTGATTGTTGATAGCGTGACAGATTTTTATCTTGCAAATGGCTAGCTCGTGGAAAGAAAATAACTTTAACAAAACCCGCCACGAATCTCAGGGAATTTAGTGAACAGAACTTAGCCACTGTTGCCACCAACAATCACGTCCGACCCGCAGCCATTGTGAAAGCTTTGTGCTGAAAAATTGTAAAAAATATTTATGAAATTTAAATTGAGTGAAGGAATACCTCTGTTAAATAACAAATGCGGATGAGCTTTAAATGAATCTTCATTGAAAGGTAAAGTACGAGCAAAAGATTGAAATACAGAGATGACGACACTTACGTGTATTCTACGACAGCCAGAACGAGTGTATGCTGCAGCGACTACGCGCTGTGACAAATGAAAACCTACCTCCTCCTTCAGCTTTTTCAACATTCATACTTTTACAAAATGTCTTTGCTTAATCTCAGTTTTAATTTAATAAAATCCGAAAATGTCTTTCATTCAATAAATTAATCTTCATTTCTTTTCATTAACATTTAAATCTCTAATTCATCGTCTTTCTGCTAATCAACTTTCTATATACATAGTCTGTTGTAACACTACAAAATGAAGGCAGAGAAAAAGTCTATCGCTTGTAATCTAGAAGATAATTAATTTTCTTACCACATAGGTACTTTGAGTAAACGTTGTATTTGCTAGGCGATAACATTTATACCGTAAAGGGGTACCCATTATGTCACCGAAATCGGCCAATTGCAGTCTGCAAGTAATTCTTGTAGTGCAGTATGTATTTATATAGGGGATCATGACGCAGAATTGAAGTTTATGTTGTGGAGGGAGACATGCTTTAAGACAATCCGTTGTAATAATACGATATTCTCTCACTGATAAAATTGTTTCGGTACATCGTAAAATATATAATTATCTACGATGTGTCACATACATTTCATGTATTGATATTCATTTTTCTTTTTCGATTAACTCTGTAGAAACATATGAAGCCTAGCACACTCTGTTCGTTTCTGGTCGAGTTAACTTCTCTCAGCAATTACGCTGATTCTGTAATTTTTTTGTAATACCCAGCTACGGCGATATTCTTCTTATAAAGGTATGTGTTTGCTTCAATGTTTTCTTTCATTAATAAATCCCTCCAGTCTCTCTTTAAAATGCAGTTTACGAGTTTTAATTGTAGTTAGAAGATTCCTCCCATTTCCTTGTGATGCTTTCTTCAGCCATGTTGGACTGCTCCAACAATGGATAGTTTGGTTTTCGTGTTAAAGAAACCGTAATCTCTCGTGTAGCCCTTCTCTTCAAAATTCACATTTCAGATCTGTATTTTTCAAAAGTCAGTAGAACCTGCAATCATTTTCCGTAATTTTTACGAGGTCCGATTTACGAGTGTTACGAAATTTCAATATCCATCTTTCTTTAAAAATGCAATGTTTTTCGCAGTCAGCTACACGAGAAACTGTTCAATTATACCAAACTACACCATCCACTGTCGGCGAGTAGTTACTTTTGTTAAATTTTTAACTTTCGGCCTCTTCGATGTAGAGCTGTGAAAGTGAACTATTCTTCGAATTCTTTTTAATACATTGCCTGCATTACCGCCCACCGTTAAAGAGTCTGCTAATCCATTACCCTTCATTTAAAGATTTTTCCAAACATTTTCCCGCTTTTTTCCAGTAATTTTTGCATGGCTTACAACTTCAAAATTTTCCCCCTTTGTTATTTTTTCAATCACTTCAACAGTCGGGCAATGACATTAAACCGTACATGCAGTGTATCCATTAAGTCGTGGTGGGTTACTGGTTATAGTGTTTGCCTAAGCAGCAGGACGTTCCGGGTTCGAATCACGGCTGTTGCTTAAATTTTAATTTAGTACCTCTTCAGTTTAAAATCTTGACTCGTTAAAAATCGAATGTTATTTGAGTTTCTTGTGAGTCAATGTCCCTGACAACCCATGTGAATCATTATCATAGTTTTCTAGGTTGTGCATCTTATTTAGTTATGAAATATAAGCAAAGTATCATGGTTAATTAGAATCCTACACTCTACTTTGTTATTTGCTATTCGATTAGCAGCAGTGCAGTAGAACAGCAAGTAGAAATTTACTTAGCTTCGTCCTCGGCAAGGCATAAATTTCAGCTAGCGCATTTCAATTTTTGTTTGCGAGTAGCGATGGAAAATAAATTGGCAGCTTGCTCGCGGCTCGGATTTCGTATTATTAATTGCAAAACGATGCGCCACCGGGCCGCTGGGTCGTTACGTTTTATTAATATCCCTTTTTATGAAATATGGCGAACACAGCGAGGAAAATTCTGTGAAGAGGTCAGCGGATTCCAGTTTACAATGTTGCATCTAATTAATGGCGTCCTGGCGCACAGTTTATGACACGCGGTTAGTGGGTGAAGCCATCGCGTGCGCCATCGCGATCGCCGCATATCGGCTCCAATTTCATCGTTCGCGGCAAAATCTGTTGCGTGCATTCCGCCACGCTAAACGTTACCGACTATTTTCCAACATTGAAACAAAAAAATCTATTTATTACGTTAATGAAATTTATATTACCCGTTGCTACAAGAGGTGGTTCAGTCGTTTTAGTACGAGGGGTATTCAAATGAAAAGGTGCGAAACGACACTGTGGCGTATAACTGAAGTCTCTATTCAAACGTAATCACCAGAGGTCTGGGCACATCTATCCCATTGCTTAATGAGCCGAAGATTCCCTGTTCCCAGAATTCCTGTGGCTGTGACCAGAGCCAGTCCTCTGCTGCGTCCTTCAGTTCGTCGTTCGAGTTGAAGCGCTTCCCTGTGAGATTATTCTTTTTTGCCCACTTTAGGTTACGGTAGTAACACTAAAAGTGGACCTTTGCGATCGTCTTTTGACAGCTCGAAATATAAATGAAAATAACGTCTTAACTATTCATCTGACAAGAAAACTTAATAACCGAATTTGTGGAGGAGAAAATTCTCTACAACTTTGCTCTCTTATGTTTTTTTTCATATCTCGTATCGTTTGAGACATAATTGCAAAAATAACGGAGATTTGACGCCCTCCATTGAATTAACGAAAACCAGCCGTTCGGAGGTGTCACGTGACATTCCTCGCCCAGACCTCTCTCTGGCATACACCATCTTGCGTTGCGTATTTGATGGTTTTCTTATTGTAACTTACATGTTGTCATTTCAAAACAATGGCGCACTGAAGAATTAACAAAAACACATCGTTATTCGTAAGATAAATGATAATCTAGTGTCTACAAATGCCATATTAGCATCAGTTAACAACGGCCATTAATAGTATGAGATTAAAGGAGTCAGCTTTTGGTTGATAGCCGTAGCATAGTCGGCAAGGTGTTTGACTCTGATGCCAAAAGGTCGGTGGTTCGGAACCCAACACTACCTAATATTTTTTCCTGAAACGGTTTCAGACACTCTTATATTTTTTTTATTATTTAGATTATTATTTTGGTCCAAAATGTTTGCAAAAACTTATAAAACTACAAATCTAAAGTGGGCCTTAAAACACGTCAGTGTGATTTTTTTTTTTTAGCGCTCCAAGTAGATGAAAGTCACAGGGCGACATGTCCGAGCAATAGTGCGGATGCTCATGCTGGTGTCACTGTAACTTGGCCAGTACACTGTGTGTGATCCTGGAGATATGTGGAACAGTGGCGAATTAAAGTTTACTTTGCTTTAACTACTTGATTCTAACCAAATTAATTTTATGTTCGAGATAGCGACAAATAATATTTTCATGGGCGGAAGTACTTGTTTTGAGGAGTCTTTTAATGGAAATTGTACGTTATTGCAAAGAATAGCCTTACCTTTCCTTGTATTTTTACCAACTGTTAAACTTGGTACCACTGACGTCTACGGGAAGTACCATTGCCTGGTGGAGCGGACATTTTGATGATCAAATTGTCATTGGTCGGTGTCGTTTGAGATCTGCAAGCAGGTTAACCGTTTTTGAGAATACATCGGATGGTCACATTTGAATATGAAGTGTCAACAATGTATTATTACGAAAGATTGTTGCTTCCGCCCGTAATTCCTAAAATAGCAAATGACTGGCATTTCGCTTGCGTGCCAACTTGTAGACCCTGCAAAGTTTTTTTTTATTGCCGATAGATATAAAAATACGGTACATTCCCAATGCTATATTAATCTATGAAACTGTACATATAACAAACGAAAAGAAACAACTCATGATAGGTGGCAGCAAATTTACAACAAAACAGAACTGGATTCTTGCTTCATCAGTTTGTCACTATCATGGCAATTTACCTATCAGAATACGCTTAAATCTCATGTTCCATGCTAAATCATCCAACGTGGGACCTTTACGCCTAATTACAATGAATCACTTAAATATCACACTCATTTCCTGCGCACCATGATCTAAAACCGAAATGTTTGACTACTTAACACGTAAGATACTTTGATGCAGCAGGACCTGAAACATCAGTGTCAAATGGAAATAAGCACAAGTGTATCTATTTATATGCAGCATGTACTATTTTTAAAATGGTAAATATATCTTCGAATCTGTTAAATGGTTCCGCTACAAGACAACAGTTATTACCATCGTTTAGATGAGCTTCATTGCAATTTTCTGAATAAGCCCCATTATTTCAACCAGCTAACTAGAAATTCACAAACAGAAGGGTCTTTGAGGACTTCCACATCTACTACACTATGGCGTAAAGCTCTGTGTCAGATGTGATGTCTGACATGAAGCTTTATTTCATCACTACAAATTTGACGCCAGTGTACTCTTTTTGCGGCACGCTGCGTGAAACTTAGGTCCTACATGAAATTACGCAGTACAGAATTAAAAATCTCAGCAAGATCTAAATTAAAAAAATTTCTGCGAGCATATATATTTATTTTTTATAGCTCTTCTAAAACCACAATTGGCAGGCGCTTCAAAAGGGAAAAATGTTAACTGTGGTTCAACAGTGAAAGTTAGACATATGCTCTCGCGAACTGGTTTTTAGATCTTTCTGAGTTCTACAATTACGTAATATATACTTTGTAATAATTTTATAACTCAGCCAGCCTACCTTAAGAAAGTGCGCTGACGGTAAACCTTTCTACGTTAGTGCTGTTATTTATATTTTCAGTAATTGTATTGAAAGAAATACTGCCTAAGCTGGTCCCAGAAATGTAATGAAGAGTTTAAAAGAAACTGCATCACGATACGTGCAGAAGTTCACGATTTAAAGGAGCTCAAACAGGCAGTTGGCGCACTGGTCTAGTTAACCGGATGTCCTGTGTTACAAATTGAAAACGTAAAAAGAACTGTGGATTTATTTACGGCTTTACCGATATTGTTTTAAAATAAAGTATTTGTGTTTACAAAACGCGTATATTACTGGCTGTTTTCCTGTTATCAATTATGTGCATGTAAATACCTATATAGAGACTTTGGTGGCCAGACGTTTGAAGAAATTTTAGAAGTTTGTAACCACAAAATAACGCACTTCTTTTTCAAGTCTTTCATATGCTTTTTAAGTCACAAAAAGCTTGAAATGCTACAATTTAAAGACTTTTTTCCTTTTGTTTTGATTGAGGGGGGGACACCGACAGAGTCTCTTTCTCTTCGAGGTACCCCCCCCCCCCCCCCAATAAAATTTCTTTAATCCACTACTGGTGTGGACGCGCGTTATCATGGAGCAGAATTACTCCTTCACTGAACAATCCAAGCCGTTCGCTCATGATGGACTGGCATAGGCTACGGAGGATGTCACAGTACACCTCACTGTTAATGTTTTTCGTGCTCGAGGAATTCGATGAGTATCGGACCTCGGGCGTCGAAGAAGATGGTGAACATCGTCTTGCCTGCTGAGGAAATAGGCTTGAATCTTTTAGGGGGAAGTGACACACTAGGTGACGATGCAAGGAAGCTATCACGATATTTGTTTCACTTTAAAATTTGTATATATGATACGTATTCTTCACGAGAAACATAACTGTTAAATATCTAACGTCTCATGATATATACATAATGAATGTGAACTTTTCTTTTTGGCCTTAGAAATAACGAAGCGTATTATTTATGTAATTCTTCTTTAAACCTTCCGCAAAATCTGTTTATAAAGCCATACATAACGATCTGTTGAGTTTATAACACAAAAACAAGTGTGTTTAAATCAATTCACGTATTTTCACAGTTCTCAGGTGAGAATTCCATATTGTTTACAAAGTAATATGGCCAAAGATCTTCAAGAAAAGATACGCCAGTTAAAAATATGAATTATATAAATTCGTATTCACTGTAAATAATCTCCTTATATTAAGACTTTCGAGATTAAATGAAATTATTTTATTTTTATAATAATTGTAATATTTGTTATAGAAGAAAATGTATAGTAATACTATTTGTTGGTAACATGAAATGCTATGTAAAAATATAAAAAATTAACAATATAAGGGATCAGAATATTATTGTAATTGTTTAATGTATTAAACAATTATCTTTTATTTAATTAATAATGCAAATCATCAAATGTTCACATATTCTAATTGATAACATGATATAGACTGTCATTTGTCACAGTGTATATAAGCTAATGTGTAGGCAGTGCAAGTGGTTGTGATCTGTTATGAGTTAGCAGTTAGTTATGATTGACAGTTGTTATGGGCAGAAGGCAGTTTTGAGTTGTTGTCAGTTGTGTCTTTCAAGTTTCATTTATAATGTGGAACTGTAAGATGTAATGTGACCAGAATTGAGTTTGGTGTAACAAGTTTATTTTTCGATGTAAACTCCAGAATATAAATTGAAAGTACTATATTCTCGCATTTCTTTTTGGAACTTGAAACAAAATGTTAAAGCAAATTTCGTAGTGAACACTAAACAGGAAGAATATCAGGACAACATGAACATTTGAGAAAAGATAAGTAACTTTAAAAACGACTGATTTACTAAAATTTATCATATTGAACTTATTGGATGGACAGTTGTAGTTTTGTTGCATGTCACCCTACATTCGCGTCCCTAGATGTCGCACTACGTTATTCAAAAGAGGCATTTTTATACACGCGGCGGAATAGCCGTGCGCACTGAGGTGTCGTGCTGCGGTGCGCGGGGCCGTTCTCCGTCGGAGGTTCGAGACCGCCCTAGGGGCGTGGGTGTTTTAAGTAGTTTGTGAGCTAGAGACTAATAACCAAACAATTAAGTCCCATAGATTTACAAACATTTGAAAATTTTTATACTTCAACAGGTTTTGTTGTTAATACCTTTCTAAGTTTTTGATTTGAACACCGCTTTTAATTTTTACTGAAAGGTAGATGCAAAATAGGGCATTATTAATAATGGCGATTTCGAAATTCACCGTTAAGTACATCTCTTACGGCCAGAGAGTTATGGAAAGTGAACTGAAATAGATTGTAAAAAAAAAAAAAAAAAAAAAAAAAAAAAAAATTACGAGGCGCATCCAGAAAGTAAGTTTCCCTACTGTCTTGAAAAAGATAACATAATTTCTTGGGAAAATTGTATTGACCATAAGTATAGCAATGTTTGATCATTTTTTTTTGACACAGTCACCAACAAAACTGATATACGAGGGTGAGTCACTAAATAAGTCGCAAAATGAGGTAGACACGGCAGTACCGCGCGCTCTGTAGGGGTTTTTGTCTACCGCTAAGACACATCCCTCTTGTGGGTTGCAGCAGTTTAAGGAACCAAATAAAGTTTCAGCTCAAGAGCGTCACTAATTAGTCCAGTCAATGAATGCATTGTAGAGTGCATGTAATATGCGATAATTTTTGACTTCAGGACATTGTTAGGGATAGTTAGGAGGTGAACATACTAAAAGTCCCCGCCCCTGGGGGGTGGGCTAAAGCGGGGGTGGGGGTGGAAAGGTACAATTTTTTGGTTTTTCGCTTATATCTCGAAAGCGGTCCGCTTTAGGAAGAAAATGTTCCAAATAAAAATGAAAGATAATTGAATTTGCTATAAAATTGTTTCGATACATATTAGTCGACTTCCCAACGGTTTTCGAGATATACGTTACTGAAAATCGACAATTTCGGAAAAAAAAATCATTTTTACCTCACTAATTTTGTCAAACATTTACTTCTAGTGACTTACTCGATCGTTTCTCAGAAAATTTGTCATAAAGAAAGTTGTAGACCATTAAATTTCCTTCAATTTGATATGCGCATTTATTACTTTATCTCAGCCAATCAGAAGTTACATCATTTGTAAGATGTGCGCTCAGTTTCGAGGTCCTTCTAGAAATGAGTATTTTGAGAGGCTGTGACATTTATGTCTATGAAACGTGCTAGCATGGTAAATACCACCACTTTAACAATCACAAGGTAACTGGAATTGTAGGAGAACACCTTTTTAGAATTATAGCTTTTATTGTAATATTATGAATCATACAATGAAAGTATTTACAAGCACTGATAGTGATTCAAAATGAATCATTTCAAAGCAACATTTTCATTTTTATGAGGAGGAATGGTCGATGCTCATTTATTGTCACCTGCAGTGGACACGCCTTCAAGGTCGCCGGTACCTAACGCCCGGCAGAGGGTTAACGATGGGGAAACCTCACGAGGAACATCGAAGGCCTGCCACTGGCTCCTTCCAAGAGACTGACAAATTTTCTGAGAAACGATCGAGTAAGTCACTAGAAGTAAATGTTTGACAAAATTAGTGAGGTAAAAAAGATTTTTTCCGAAATTGTCGATTTTCAGTAACGTATATCTCGAAAACCGTTGGGAAGTCGACTAATATGTATAGAAACAATTTTATAGCAAATTCAATTATCTTTCATTTTTATTTGGAACATTTTGTTCCTAAAGCGGACCGCTTTCGAGATATAAGCGAAAAATCAAAAAATTGTACCTTTCCACCCCAACCCCCGCTTTAGCTCACTCCCCAGGGGCGGGGTCTTTTAGTATATTCACCTCCTAACTATCCCTAACAAAGTCCTGAAGTCAAAAATTATCGCATATTCCATGCACTCTACACCCCTCTTTTGAGCACTCATTGACTGGATGCAAACGCTGCCACAAAAATTCCAAGCTCCAGGTTTTAAAGGCTTCTCAAACGATGGGATGAGTGTTTAAATTCACAGGTGGAGTCAGCTGAAAAGAAAAGCAATTTTCAGGCTTGCAAACGCAGTACTGGCGTGTCTAGCTCAGTTAGTGAGTTATTTACTGACTCACACTCGTACTTTTCGCATCGTGGGATCAACCTTTATATTCATGTGCCGTAGAAGTCTGCCGCCTGTGAAGAGAACCAACGTGTGGCAGTTATCTTCAACTATTCGTCGTTGTCGAAACGCTGGACGGAGGACGTGACATTCAAACCAAGGGAGGTGTGGAATGATTACTGCAGGTATTGCGCTGATCCATGACAATTCTCGTCCCTATACGGCAGCCTTAATTCGATTGCTTTCAATTTGTTTTGCAGAAGTTCGGGTGGGAGTTGTTTGGTCATCCAGCATACAGTCCTGATATTGCTCCCGTCGATTTCCATCTTGTCTCGTACCTCGAGAAATTCCTTTCCACTGACCAGTGCTTTGACAGTGACGAACAGCTGAAGACCACTGGTTCCGTTCACTGGCGGCAGACTTCTGCGATACAGGAAAATAAAAGTTGATCCTACTATATGACAAGTGTCTCAAATGTTTCGCTGACTACGTCGAATAATAGTTCAAACGTTGTTGTACCTTATGATTTTGTATGCGTTTGGAGTCTCAGTCTTTTAAATTTTTTTAAAAAGAATTGACCGTCATTTGACTGATAATTACATATTTATTGTCACAACCAAGTTTCAGCCTTAGGCCATTCTCAAGCGATAAAAGTTGTCAGACAGGTTTTCCTATGTCGTGGCAATGATAATAAAAACACTTGGAGTTGAGTCCATGTTCGAAGCATAAAATGGGTAACACATTTGTCCCCTCATCTTACTTTAAAATAATAACACAGGTATGTGTTTGCCATAAGATGACAAAGGCAACTGGTTGATGAGGACAGAGGATATATCAAAGACTATCGCAAAGACAATTGCAAATATATGCCACCATATTCGTATTTGGAGTGCTATCCCTGGGAATATATTGCTGGATACATGGATTATCTTTGGGGCATAATAATCCATCAGTTCACTGTAAACAACAACACTGTACTCATCTCCCAAAGATAATCCATCTATCCAGCAATATAGTCCCAGAGATACCACTCCAAATACAATTATGGTAGCATATCATTGCAATTGTCTTTGTGTAGGCCATTGATATATCCTCCGTCCTCATCAACCAGTGGCCTTTGCGATCTTATGGCCGGCCGCGTTGGTCGAGGGGACTGAGGCGGTCCAGTCACGGTCTGCACGGCCACTACGGTCGGGTGTTCGAATCCCCCCTCGGTCATGGATATTTGTGTCGTCCTTAGGATTAGCTAGTTCATAAGTAGTTTGTAAGTTTTGGGGACTGATGACCCCGTAGTTAAGTCCCATAGACTCTACAAACATTTGAACATTTGAACATTTCGATCTTATGGCAAACACATACCTGTGTTATTATTTTAAAGTCAGATGCAGGAACAAATGTGTTATCTATTTTATGCTTCTGACATGGACTCAATTCCAAATTTATTGCTTTTATTATATTGACAACAATATAGGAAAACTGTCATAACTTTTATCACTAGAGAAAAGCTTAAGGCTGAAACCTGGTTGTGACAATAAATGTATAATCATCAGTCAAATGGCGGTGAATTCTTAAGGAAAAAAAAGTTGTACCTGTTGCCAATACGTTTTCAAAAAAATGTTCAAATGTTTGTAAATCTATCGGACCAAACAGCGTGGTCTTCAGTCCGTAGCTTACAAACTACTTAAACTAAGGTAAAGTAACCTAAGGACAACACACACACACACACACACACACACACACACACACACACACACACACACACACACACATGCCCTAGGGAGGACTCGAACCTCCGACGGCTCCGCAGCGAGGCGCCTTAGACCGCTCGGCTACTCCACAGCGGCAATACGTTTTCCACGTGACTATGTTGCCTTTGTTTAAAGATATAAGGGAACTTACTTCATGAATGAACCTGATAGTTGCAGCAATGTGTTACGGAATGCAGTTCTTAACATAAACGAAATGTCAGAGCCTTATTAATAGGAAGTGTAAGTCAACTTTTGTTGACGTTGTGTTGACTTCAGCTGTAATTAATTGCTAGCCATAAGCTACAACTTCTGACAATAATGTTCGACGAATAGTCGTGCAACATTAACGTTGATGAACTATGAACTGCAGTTACCTTACTGTCCTTGGAAATACTCACCTCCCATACAATAACTATGGACCGCTGAGCTCTGCGATACATGCCCTGGAAAGTTGGCAGTAAGTCTTCTTTTGGAATGGTGTTGAGAAGGCTCGTCACGTTTCGTTGGATGTTAGGCTCATCATCAAATCTCTTTCCTTTAAAAGCGGGTTTGATTCATGGGAATAGGAGGAAGTCTGTAGGATTGAGATCTGGCGAGTATTGTAGACGTTCACGTGGCACGACAACGCTCGCCCACACACACAGCCAATATCGCCAAACAGTGCCTTGCATAAAAGGGGATGGTGCAACTTGCATATCCACACATCCAACGAAACGTGACGAGGCTTTAGGACACCATGATTGATTGATTGATTGATTGATTGATTATGTCGGGGAAGCCACATCAGTTTTGGTCCAACCCGCCACTGCCCGCACCGAAACTAAGTTTATTGTGCGGTATCGCTCCCTGTATATCTAGTAAAGCCAACCAATGCCCTTGAACAGTGCAGGGAGTCCCTTTACCAGTTATTTATTAGACACAATTTCTTCGGGTTGTCCCAAATGTTCTGTGCCTTTTGCTCTCCAATGCAATGCATCTGAAGAATAGGTGTGATGCGGTTTCATCACCATCATCACAGATCCTACATTTAGGGTCCTCTTCTGTTATTCCTATTGTATATAGGTTCAGGGTGAAGAATTAAAAACATTGCGTTCTGCCGACGACATTGTAATAATCTCAGAGACAGCAAAAGACCTGGAAGAGCAGTTGAAGGGAATGGACAGTGTGCTGAAAGGTGCATATAAGATGAACATTAACAAGAGCAAAACTAGGGTAATGGAGTGCAGTGTAAGGAAATCAGGTGATGCTGAAGGAATTAGATTGTGAAACGAAGCAATAAAGGAGGTAGATGAGTTTTGTTATTTGGGCAGTAAAATAACAAATGATTGTCGCAGTACAGAGGATATAAAATGCAGAATGGCAATGGGTAGAAAAGCGTTCTTGAAAAAGAGAGATTTGTAACATCGAATATTGATTTAAGCCTAAGGAAGTCTTTTCTGAAGGCATTTGTATGGAGTGTTGCCTTGTATGGGAGTGAGACATGGACGATAAACAGTGCGGACAGGAAGAGGATTGAGGCTTTTGAAATATGGTGCTACAGAAGAATGCTGAAGATTAGGTGGGTGGATCGCGTAACTAATGAGGAGATATTAAACAGAATTGGAGAGAATAGAAATTTCTGGCATACCTTGACTAAAAGAAGGGATAGATTGGTAGGACACATTCTTAGACATCAAGGAATTGTGAATTTAGCATTGGAGGGAAGTGTGTGGGGTAAAAATCGCAGAGGAAGACCAAGAGATGGATACAGTAAGCAGATTCAGACAGATGTAGGTTGCCTTTCTTATGTGGAGATGAAGAGGCTTGCTCAGGATAGGGTATTGTGGAGAGCTGCATCAAACCAGTCTCCGGACTGAAGACCACAACAACAACATAGGTGTTTTGTGAAATTCCCATAGCCTGTCAGCAATCCAACCAAGAGTATAACCTCTCTCTTGTTCAAGCCCAAGATTACAGAGCTTTTTTTAAAACATGGCTTTGGCATCATTACCTTTCTATGTTTTTGTTTATAGACGTTGCTCCAATATTCAACATGCTGTCTTCTGAGCCAGTTACGTAGCTCCAATTTGATCATTGCCTTGGTGATTGTCAGGACAGGTTCCGGTCCAATAAATGGAGTCTCTGACCCCATCCTGGCTAATCTGTCGGCATGTTCATTGCCACTGATCCCCGAGTAGCCAGGGACTCACAATAGGTTTACTATATTGCTCCACCAAAACCCTGTGACATTCTGCAACAATTTTAGATCTTGTTGCAGGAGCCGCTAGTGATCTCAGGGCTGCCTGGCTGTCTGAATAGATGTAGATGCTACGGTCTTGGTAGCACTTACGCAAATTCTCCTCCACACACGCCCTGGTGGCATTCTGACACATACGAAAGAAAGAATTTGTGCAAAGTTTCCAGGACATGTATCGCCGAACACAACGGTGCATAGTTATGGAAGGTGACTATTTCGAGGGACAGTAAGGTAACTGTGGATCATGGTTCATCTACGTTTATGTTACAGGTCTATTTACTGAACTTTATTGTGAGAGGTTGTATTTACTTCGTAGAAGATACTAGATTACCATTCAGTCGCACGTGTCCCGTAATATGTGATACTATCTGCGCAAGACATGTACTCAGTGGGCGCGGTTGCTGACGGATGTGACCGTAAATTATAAATGCAATGATCATTGGTCCCTCAGCCATCACACAGATTGTCAACTTGGTTTTCACGGAGTCATGACTGCAACCCCCTTAAATAATTGCCCTCTTTGATGTCGTAGCATTTCTGTTTGCATTTATTGAATCAAGTGCTCTTTTTAACTTTACTTGTCAGCGAGTAAGTACACAATAGTTTTTACGGGTTTAATAAACACTTGATACGACGTCTATCAGGAAACCACTGCAAGGCAATTATTAAAAGAATAATAACCAGATGACCCGTGGGAATACTTCTCACTGTTAGTGGCCACTGACGTAAAATGGAAATAAGTTAACGTAAATATTTATCAAATCATAGTATTTTATTACAGATTTTAACAGTATATACAATACTATTTTACAATACTTTCTTCCAAATAATGTTAGCTGATTCTTGACCCTTGGGTTTAAATTATACTTTACACTTTCGAATGTTTTGCTCTGGGATAAGGCAACATAACAATTATCGTCCGTGACTAAAATCTGGGACAAGTAAGTAGATTCCAACTCTATCAATTTTTTGACCCTGTGCTTTGTTGATTGTAATAAAAATCGCTAATCTAACTGGAAATATCCGTAGTTTAAAAGAGAAGGGCATTCTAATGACAGATGCAGTCAAATGAATGCGAGGTAACATTGTTTGCTCCCCAGTATTCACACCAGTTGCAACTTCTAAATGTATGATATCGCGTTTGAGTGTAAATGAAAAGAAGTGATGACAAATTTGTGAATGAATAGCTACTGCGTAAAACAAAAATGAAGGAAACCGGACGGATAGAATGCCCTGACCGACTGAACTTAGTAATTTACGAAAGGAAATCGAGTTTGAGTTTAAATAAAGGAAGGCAGTGTGACGAATCCCTCTATTGTCGATCCCTGGGTGCACCCAGACGAACTGTGTCCGTATTGCAGGACAAAGTTCTATTAACAGGACGCCGGGGGATGATGGGGTAACACGTTATAAAAAGTAAAACACTTAGCTTGGATTCTGATGTTCGATGAGATGACCGTTCTGCGTGTGGTTGAAGTCCGTTGATCCAGGTTTACTTCGGAGCTACATTCACTTAAATAAAATGGTAGTCGACGTTAAATGAAGAAAATGACGAACTCACGTATTTAAACATTTCTGAATAAATGTTTTATTATCATTATTGAATGTTGCACAATTTCTAGATATACAGTAGCAGGTAACAAAGATGTTAACAGGTTCGCAGCAATGAACAGAGTGACAAAACATGGCTTTCACTCCAACATCTTTCCTCGCAACCGCGTAATAAGGCTAATGACAATGTTTTGAAATTCACAATTAAACAATATTCTTTTACTTTAAATATGCCAAAATACGTAAATTGAAATATTACATTTAGGCTATAACTATTTATTTCAATGTACGTATGTGTTTTTTGAAATTTGTATTTAATAGCATACGCAAATTAAAAGTCATGTTTTGATTCATTTTAAACTTGTTCAAGTTATTTACATTATCTGCGTTTTCGAAATGCGCACATATCTGTTTTGACAATATTGTGTAGGTGTACTATTATTGAGACATGGAATTTTAATGTATTTCAATTTGCGGTCTACTTATAAATGAGGATTTGTATAAAGTCGTAGTAGTTTTGTTAATTTCGAAAATAGCTCCTTAGTAAGAAACGGACTATTAATTTTAGTGTGTGAAAAATGATCAGTATTTAATTTAGGATCAACTGATATATAAAACATGGTCTGCCCTAATTTATTTAAACAAAAGGTATATATTTAATAACTTTGTGCAATAGTTATAACATGTAGTAGTGTTGTTTTTATACAAATAAGTATCTTTATAGACTCAGCATATTAAGTAACTAAGTGTAATGCCTATAAGGTGTTTGTAGTTATTATTTACGAGAGTATAAAAATTGAAAATTAAGTAAAAAAGGAAAGCCAAAGTTATGTTTAAATCAACGTAAAAAGCGTTTTACTAATAGTGTTAATAGTATTTCAAACTGAATGCGAAAATCTGATATTTTACATGTCCGGTAGCGAAGTTTTATTAAGGTGTCCAATATTTCGTGTTTGTGATGTTGGCAACGTATTTGTAGAGAGTGCGCAACATGTCAGAAACGTTACATTGGGAATTACGTGAATTCTTATACTTTATGACAAAAGTGTGGATAAACAACTTAGGTTAAAAATAAAAACGAAGGAAATCGGACAGATAGAACGGTCTGGCCGACTGACTTTAGTTTTCATTTTTTATATGTAGCTAATAATAATAATAATAAAAAACAATAATGGAACAAAAAATTGTGTTCTTCCGACTATGCTTTGCAGAATATCTGTTGTTACACATTTGTAGCTGCACTCTCCATCTAGATCTGTCCGGTGAAATAGAAAACTGGCATTGTCCGTCCAAATGTTTGCACATACGAGCGAGGGATGGGTGCAGTCCGTCCCCGGTTTGGGCTATCTGTCGGCGGATCACACGTTTGTACGCAAATTACAATCAGCAGCGACAGGTCGCCGATCATTCGAGTTTCCAACGAATCTGACGGATGGCATGCGATGTGTGGCAGTCTGAAAGACTACATGTGATTCGTTTATTGCTATTAAGCGTGGTTATGTAGCTTTGTTGCGTTTCGCTATGACTTAGCCTTTACGTTAGAATATACAGGCTATTAACGAAGCTAGAATGAGATTTTCACTCTGCAGCGGGTATAAAAATTCCTGGCTCATAGTTTTAAGCCGGCCGCGGTGGCCGAGGGGACTGAGGCGCTCCAGTCACGGTCTGCACGGCCACTACGTTCGGGGGTTCGAATCCCCCCTCGGGCATGGATATTTGTGCCGTCCTAGTTCGTAAGTAGTTCATAAGTAGTTTGTAAGTTTAGGGACTGATGACCCTGAAGTCCCATAGACTATACAAACATTTGGACATAGTTTTAATCTGGCAGGAAGTTTAATTAACGATACTGTTTAGAACATACCACAGTGATGTAGGGAAATTGGAGACGGACCATTGGATACGGGACACTTGTGCTGCATTAAGCTGGGAAACAACGCAGACTTGCCTACAAAAGCCATCTAGCTGCCGAGTAAGCGGTCACCGGCAGTGTTTAATATCATGTCGCTCCCTTATTGCCATCCATTTAGACGCTCAAAACCGTTTGAAACTCATTTATTTATTCATTAAAGTCCTCCTCGCATATTAAACACACATACTTCACGCACTTTCAAATTTTAAACTGACATTTGTGTAAAGTTTAACAGCATAAAATAACCAGTAAAATCATTTTGTTCCCCTAAGCTTCTCATTACGAGACTTCGTTCCTTAGGATGACTGAGTTAAGAGATAACTGTCAATGCAAGTTGCTAAATGACGTTTACAGAAGTTTCTTTCTACCAATTTTTTTTTCTTGACGAAATAGTTGATGGGTTAACTGTCGGGTGTCAGTGACCAATGGGCACAATATTCCGACAAGCGACCATGCTGCCATCATCAGGTGCGCCGACGAACTGACCGCTGTGGAGATGATGGTGTCGGGATTTTATCCCATCCCCCCCCCCTCTTCCTTCCCTCCTCGCACCGCGTGTCCGAACGCTATCGCCTCTCAGACACGGGCGTTCTGCAACTCTTCTACTCCTCTGGACGTCACAAAGTCGTTCTGACTGGCGGCGTCTCAGCTGTTGCTCTGCCCGTCCTCCAGGTCATTTCGTCGTGCCGTGTCTACATCCTCTCCTTAACCAGATTCAAACCGGGTATCAGGCCATACTGAGGGTGTAACCACTATCTCGAATGATCATCGGTTCCCTTACTCGAATCTCGATAGATTCTTTAAAGGTACAATATCAGTACGTCTGTGTCAGAATCTTGGACTGGTCGTAAACATTAAACTGTTTAAATACATTAATTACCATAATCAAAGTAATTATAACTGAAACGAATACACGAATTTTACATATATAATAGGCGTGTTTTTTAAGTAAGTACCGTTTTGAAATTAAAAGAAAAGACGTGCTAAGATATCTCAATAATTTTATTTTTACATGAAAGCCTGTACCTTACTTTTCTACATAATTTCCGTCAATATTGAGGCATTTATTGTAACGTTGTACCAGTTTTTGAATACCCTTTTCATAGAAGTCTGCCGCCTGACTTGTTAACCACTGCATCACAACTGTTTTGACTTCGTTATCGTCTTGAAGACGTTGGCCGCATTAGGGAAGTCATCCCGCAAGCAGGAAATCGTAAAGCGTCTGTTTTCTCTCACCTTATTGTCCACTTCCTGCACCAAACTTTCACTAACGACTGAAGGACGCCTACTCCGTTGTTCATCATGCACATTTGTGCGGCGATCTTTAAATGCTCTCACCCACTTTCTCACCATTCCATCACTCACAATGTTTTCTCCGTAAACTGCACAGATCTCACAATGAATATAGGTCGCTTTTAGGCCTTTAGTACTAAGAAATCTTGTAACAGCCCGTACTTCACAGTCTGCGGGATTCACGATTATCGGAGGCATCTTAAACACTCACTATACAACCTAAACAAGGAAGAATCAGACTGTAATGGCGTCAGTGAGTAGACAACAGATGTAGGTACCCAGTGCGCATGCACAGAACGCCGACCGCAGCGCTGCGGCCGCGGTGTGGCAAATCGGTACTTACTTGAAAACACAACTCGTAAAATAAAAAAAATAAAAAAAAAAAAAAAAAATTCTATTTAGTAATTAAAAGTTTAACATTACAAGCAGTTATATAAAATTAAAGAAAAGGAAGTAGTGGGGATGGGGATCCAAACTAGGTCACAAAAGTAACAGATAAACATGTTATCCACCGTACTACGTTGACTTAATGACAACGCTCGTATACTGTACTTATGAATCTGTCACAAGCATTCTCTCTCTTGTTATGATCCACTACGAGAAGATATTTTAGCAATTTGAAAGGTTCATCTACCTGCTGCTTCCAATACTCTTTGAGCCAAATCTCTGGGACGATTAACTAAGCAATATTTAATAATAATTTCGGCCACAGTCGAGATCACCGTACAGGAGAAACGTCGGCAGCACTTTCGTACGACGCCTGTGTTTGCAACGCATCACGTCCATCGTGTTCATCCACTGGTGCCTGGTGAAAATGTAATATTTTATCATACACTTTGTCGGTATACGGCTATCTAACTTGCCACAATTACTTTCCCAGAGTTTTTTTGCGATGTATTACCTACCTTTTCTACTTTAATTTCAGTTAAACACAAGGTTATGCCCTACGTTTGTCTGACATAGATAGAGTATCTCTAAATTTCTTCTGTTCACGTAACATCGAATCATTGGAAACGTACGCGCCAGGAAAATTTCATACAAACTAAAGTTGACATTCTATATAAGATTCTGTTTTCGAATATTTGAACACACACACACACACACACACACACACACACACACAAATCGTTGCTGTTTCGTCTATATCATGCCGAGTGGAAACTAAATAAAAATAACAAATACCAGAAAGCTCAAAAGACTACACATATAGCCTCCTGTTACACAGGTACATTTGGGGAAAGCAGAATTTTGTCAAGGAAAATGCACTTTTTCCTCACAGTGACAGTTGTTCAAATGTTGAAATGTTTGTGAAGATTATGGGACTTACCTGCGGAGTCATCAGTCCCTAAACTTACGAACTACTTATGAACTACCTTATACTAAATACAGCAAAAACATCCATGCCCGAGGGGGATTCGAACCCTCGACGGGAGACGGCCGCGCGCATCACAGCATAGCGCCTTAATGCACTCGTACGCTCCGCCGCGGAAATGATAGTTGTGTCTTTAATTGTATCATATATACAGAGTGATTCACTAACATGTGCAAATGTTTTAGTATGTTATTCTACAAGTAAAACTAATGAAAAAAAGTTCATATAAACGGTGGTTCGCTAATGTTTAGTTACGAAGTTGCGGCTAATAAAAGATTTTGGCTCAAATTTAGCAACCTTGCTAATATGAAGCCATAAAAAACCTGTACGAGGTTACAGTAAGGCACGATTTCCATTTAGTTTCGTTTTATTGTCTGGTGACTCTAATAAAATATATCCCAAACGCGTATCTGCAGTAGTTTTCCAGAAATCCCAGAGAAAAAAACAATAAAAAGAAATAATTTTGGAAAAATTTGTAATTTATTAACTATTGAAGCTTTTTCTTTCTTTCTTTCTTTTTTTAAAAATTCCTGACAATTGCACAAAGGTTTCAACAGAAGTTATAGAGTATTTAATTTTGGAAAATGATGGGAATAATGTCAACAAAAACTGTATGAATGTGTCAGATAGTAGTAAATATGAATTCATGCAAACTTTAAAAAGCAAAGCTCAGTGTTAAGGAAGTTGTAAAGTATACGTACAATTATTTCCGGTGTAATTCACGTGTGCTATGATGTTAATACAAGCAGATTATCTGAAACATTCATATAGTTTTTGTTAAATTATAGACCTTGGTAGTAACATCCGCGGTGAATTCACGTGTGCTATGATGTTAATACAAGCAGATTATCTGAAACATTCATATAGTTTTTGTTAAATTATAGACCTTGGTAGTAACATCCGCAGCTGCGGTGGAGTGGCTATACTTGCGAAGGTGGGTACTACACTGTAAAAGATCTTTGACAAAGATCTATTATCAAAGCCCTTTAGTCAAATCTTTGACGGTGTACTGGGTTATTTTTTAAAAGATTTCTTTTATAAAAGATATTTGATAAAAGTTAGCGGGAGAGCCTAGCTTTTATAAAAGTTCGCCATTATATAGATGCGTCTTTCCTTGCTTTGGCGCCTTTTAACCTACAAATTAACGTCAAAGTGTATTTGTTGCGTCGCTACTACCACAGTGATCGTTTCAAAGTGTGAAGTGTACCGAATATTTCTTAATACAAAGCACATTTACTAAAATATACGGTTAGAATCGTATAAAGAAAAAGCTACTGCTGTCAGTTGTATTCAAACTGGCTCACTGTGGATGATGATAGGGAAGAAATTATATGGATCAAAGGATATATGGAGATGCATAAGTGAAATGTTTTTATATGTACTCTAACCTAACCTCGTAATTCCTCCTAAACTGATTTACATTTTGGTTCACTTATGTCTGGAATAATACGTGAAATCTTAGGCCTACACTGTACGATTCGTGTATTTTACTGCCTGTTGGAATAGATTTTGTATGTGGATATAAATGGGACGATCTTCAGCGGAAAAGGCATTAATAATTTGCTTAATGAGATACTGCACTAATTAGCTCCGTATTTTTTCTTGCTTTGCAAGATGCTTTTCGTGATTTAACCACAAGTCCTGGCATTTAGACGGATATTTTGTTCGGAAAATCAGGCAAAATAAATGTCAGACTGCAGTAAACTATAAAAATGTCTTTCGCTGCACATAATGCAAAATGAAGCATAACATGAAAGAACTAAGAAAATATTCTCTCTTCTTACTTATGATGAAGTGTCTAACCAGGTTATGTCTAGCATGACACCTTCATGACACACGTTAACTTATTTACCCAATGACACAGCTTTAGGGCTTCCTGAAACATCGATTATGATGAAGTATTTATAAATATGTGGGCGTTCTTAAACAATTTAGGTTATCATGTTCTAGAAGTGTAGCTAATCAAATACATTTGTGCGAGCACTTTTCGTATTTTCCTCTCGCTATTCACGGTTTTACCTAAAATTGTTTCCATTTTTCGTTCTTTCCAATGGATTCACTCCCGAGCAACATTTATTTTACGTACTATAATACAGACGATTGATTATTTTGGAGTCTTTTCAGAGCAACTATGCCGAAATATTTTACGCTAGTGTCATGTGCTCCTGTGAAGTAGTTTCGTCAAAGATCTTGGGTAAAATCTTTGACAAAAATATTTGTCAAAGATCTTTTACAGTGTAATACCGGCCAAAGACACCTTGCTGCGCAGCATGGAGTTGCTTGCCGTCGGAGGTTAGAGTTCGTCCTGGGGCGTGCGTGTGTGTGTGTGTGTGTGTGTGTGTGTGTGTGTGTGTGTGTGTGTGTTGTCCTTAGGTTAGTTTAAGTTAGTTCGAGTAGTTTGTAAGTCTAGGGACTGATATCCGAGGAGGTTTGGTCCAATATGTTTACAAACAACTGAACTTTTTGTAACTTCCGTACAAGTGATGTTAACACTTGCGGGATGGGTTTGTGCCTTAAGTTCGCCTGCCCACAACCCGGCCGACGCGGCTGCTACGCGGGAGGGCGCCACAAATATTCAAATGTTTGTAGAGCTTATGGGACTTAACTAAGGGGTCATCAGTCCCTAAACTTACAAACTACTTATGAACTAGCTTATAATAATGACGGCACAAACATCCATGCCCGAGGGGGATTCGAACCCCCGACCGCAGTGGCCGTGCAGACCGTGACTGGCACGCCGCAGACCGCTCGGCCACTGCGGCCGGCGAGGGCGTCAGCCGTAAGATACTGCAGTGAGATGAAGCAACGCGACCTGGATACAAGGCCTGTGCGCTGCTGCCAACAGTAGTCATAACACAAGCACACTATTTGTCTTGTGTAGCGTTGTGATGAGTTTCTGAATACGTACACATTGCATACTATGTTTCAGGACGTTTTTCGTGTTATCTATGCGATTTTCCGTGCAGATTTTTGCTGGTATGAGACAAAATGGATATGAATCGTTCGATTCCAATATCGATAAGATATCTTGCTAATAGTTCATAAAATATTATACAACACAAATTTAGCTGTGATTGATATTAACAACATTCTGAAACACAGTGTGCATCGTGTACTTATTCCCCAACTCAGTACAACGCTACATAAAACAAATAGTGTGCTTGTGTTATGACTACTCTTGGCAGGCAGCTCATAGGCCTTGTATCCAGGTGGTGTTGGATGAAGTCCCCCTCTCTGGCCCCAGACACGCCAATTGGGGCAGACCGACCGCAGACAATGGCGGCGTTGCATAGAGTAGGGATTAACATGATGTCACCATGCCGTTCTCTAGGTCGTTTTGGGTTTCTTAGCCTCACAGTCGCTACTAATCGATCGAGGAGTTCAGCTAGCCTCACGAGGCTGAGTGCACCCCTACTTAAGACAAATCCCTGGCAGTACCGGGAATCGAATTCTCGCTACGGGCACAGCTGTTTCTGAAATACTGTAGGTACAACTGTGACTAACATTTTTGTTGTTGTCACATTGGCGAGAACCAAACGAAGGCGTCTGTTTGCTTTTGGCCACCGATTACTAGACTGTATGACGTCAGCTTCCCCCACCACCGCAGCTCCGAGCTGGGGTAGTGGGCGCCCACGCGCGCTGCGGTTCGCGGAGCAACCTGTGGGAACAGGCTGGTCCAGATGGTTGGCCTCGGTAGCCACGATCAGCAGCCAGAAGAAGCAGCAAGAAGAATTAGTAGTTTGCTACGTTCACGCTGTGAGTGTGAAGGAGCCTGTCCCTTTTCAAGTTAGGAGAGGTTATTTAAGCCTTTGCTTTTCTTCTGTAAATAAATTTTTCTGGTAATCAGTATGGCAGTTTTAGTATTATGCCCGCATCCAGATCATTATTTGTGTGCTAGCTGCTGTTACATACCGCAGTAGCCGTTATATTGTTTTCAGAATACGTTTGAGTGGCCATATTGGTTAAACACTAGTGGACCTGAAAACTGTGGCCTGATCAGATGCGTCTCGATTTGATTTTGTAAGAGCTGATGGTAGAGCGCAAGTGTGGCGCAAACCCCAATAAGACCTGGATCCAAGTTGTCAACGAGTCACTGTGGAAGCTGGTGGTCACTTCATAATAGTGTCGGCTATCTTTACATGCAACCTACTGGGTTCGTTGCTCCAACTTAACCGATCATGACTGAAAAAATGTTGTTATGACTTGGAGACCATCTGCATTAATTTATGAAGTTCATGTTCCCATACAACGATGGAAATTATCTGATGACAATGCACCATGTTGTAGCATTAAATTAAATATTTTCGTGTAAATTATCAGTGACGCTTGTCGCCAGCGTATCTGTACTCACTTCAAAGTATACCTCAGCCCACTTTTTGCTTTTGGTGGTCAATTTTTTTTCGTCCGACTTTGAGAGAAAAGGGTAGCGCACTTCGTCTTTTTTCTCTACCCCGTGATGCTGATCGGACGCCTCTTCTTCTCAGAAATCAGAACCATTTTGTGAGCAAAGCTTCTTATTTTTGGTTGCAATAAATCCCCATTTTAAATTTAACTCATGCTTTTGACTTCTCATTCCGAAATGACTCTTCATTTTCTAATTAATTAATTAGGTAATTATTTCTCGTTGTTTTTAGCAAGCCGTGTTCGAAGGTAAAAAGATGCTTGGCCGCTATTATGGTTCGCTTGGCGAATGCTCTCAAATTTAACTCCATATCGTCTCTTTTCAACATTCCTTTCATACTGGTATTGTTTAATTTTTTCTCCAGAGCCCGCAATCAATGTTTATTTCCTCCGAAGTCCGATAATTTTTCGATTTATTCACCTATTGTGATCAGTTGTGATCAGGGTCGCGAAATTTTAATCCGCGAAGCGTAATAATAACCAAGCATCTCCTTAGCGGTGGAAAGTGATCTGATTCATTTAATTATCCGCACCAAGTTAACAGTTGTAGCTCATCACAACCTCTCTCGGCTAACGTTGCAGAAAACGGTAAGTTTTCTCCAATTTCCTTCGTCGTGATATCTCCGTATGTTGTCTTCAGCTCGACAATAACTTTCGCCGTTTGCTCATGCCGGTATCATTCATATTTTGCTTTGACTTCTCCCCTTTTAAATTTAATTGACACTGCTTATTCCAAATTTCATTACCTTAAAGTTTATTTTCTTTCTTTTGCGGACTTCAATTTGAAGCTGTACAGACAACATCACAAAGAATCACTACAATGTCACTGAGCCACTGATTTCAACGATTGAAGAATTTCAGCAAATGATTTGCCCCCCTTCCGATCGTCCGAGATAAATCTCAGCGATCATTTTTGGGACATAAAGAAGAGGTTTTGTAAATAAGAAAGAATGTAGAGGCGGCACGGTCAATATTATTGCAGGGAGACCTCCAACTACTTGTTGAGTCGATGTCACGTCGAGTTGCTACACTTCGCCGGATATTACGCACTATCCCTGGTCTTTTGTCACCTGAGTGTATTTGCGAGGGGATGCAGTGAGAGATACGCTTTGAGCTCAGTTCACTCCTAATAGGAAGGATGGGTGGATATGGGGTTTTGAGCGCGCGACAACGAGGTCTATAGCGCCCGAAATAATGTAGTATCAGGCGAGTGACAAAAATGTGAGGAAAACCAGCAATGGAATTAGAGAAGAGACATCTAGCAAAATATGTGTGTGCAACTAAGGAAAAAATCGCACTGACGTGTTTTACGCCCCACTTTAGATTTGTAGTTTTATAAGTTTTTGGTAACATTTTGGACCAAATTAATAAACTAAATAATAAAAATTTAATTAATAAGAGTGTCTGAAACCCCTTTAGGAAAAAAATTTGGTAGTGACGGGTTCCGAACCACCGACCTTTGGCATCATGTCTAACGCCTTGCCCACTACGCTACAGCCATCAATCAGAAGATGTGTCCAATAATCTCTCATACTATTGATGACCGTTGTTAACTAATATGGCATTTGTAGACACTAGATTATCATTTATCGTACGAAGAACGATGTGTTTTTGTTAATTCCTCAGTGTGCCGTTGCATTGGAATAACAACGTGTAAGTTACAATAAGAAAATCATCAAATACGCGCAAGATGGCGTATGCCACAAAGAGTTCTGCGCGAGGAATATCAGGTGACATCTCCTAACGGCTGGTTTTTGTTAATTCAATGGAAGGTGTCAAGTCTCCGTTATTTTTGCAAATATGTCTCAACCGATACGAGATATGAAAAAAAACAACATAAGGGAGCTAAGTTGTAGAGAATTTTCTCCTCTACCAATTAGGTTATTCAATTTTCGTATCAGATGAACGGTTCGTTTGCAATTACAATTATATTACAAACGGCTTTTTAGCTATTATTACCGTATTTTCTGTCCGAAAATTTTGAAAAAGGGATTTTCTGGTCTCTGGCGGCCTACAATCATGTCTGTAAAATTTGGTGCTGATTGGTGGAACGGTTCGTCTTAAAAACAGGGAGCACGTTACGGACAGACAGACAGACGGACGGACGGACGGACGGACAGACAGACAGACAGACAGACATACATCCCAAAATGGCCGTTATTTTTGCAAATATGTTTGAAACGCTACGATACATGAAAAAAAAAAAAACATAAGAGAGCAAAGTTATAGAGAATTTTCTCCTCTACAAATTCGATTATTCAATTTTTGTGTCAGATGAATAGTTAAGCCGTTATTTTCATTTAAATTTGGAGCTGTCAAAAGACGATCGCAAAGGCCCACTTGTAGTGTTACTACCGTAACCTAAAGTGCGCCAAAAAACAAATACTACAATAATAAGTCAGAATGAGGAATGTTGTAGAAATAGTTAAAGCATCTAACCAGGCCGGCCGCGGTGGCCGAGGAGACTAAGGCGCTCCAGTCACGGTCTGCACGGCTACTACGGTCGGGGGTTCTAATCCCCCGTCGGGCATGGTTATTTGTGCCGTCCTAGTTCGTAAGTAGTTCATAAGTAGTTTGTAAGTTTAGGGACTGATGACCCCGTAGTTAAGTCCCATAGACTATACAAACATTTGAACATTGAACATCTTACCAGATGATCATGGTTGGGTGATGACAGGAGTAAAAAAAGGATGAGACGGCCATCTGCCTCACAATAAAACATCCAGCCTACAAGCTTACGCCAGAGTCGTCACAAATTACCAAATTTTAAAGCGGTATTTAGAATCCTTTTATCGTCAGCTAAAATAGCGGGCAGTTCAGCACCAAGATTAGCTTTAGCTCACTGAGCATTATACAGTCTAAACCGTATTCAATTGAAACGGTGCAGTTGTATGTACGGAGTACGGACTACGAAGTAAAAACCATGCGTGAAGGGGCAGTGATGCGGAGGCGTGTCAGGGACAGTTCATACTTTGAGAACAACAGCCTCTTAAACCAAGTACGGTATGGCTTTCGGGAAGGTTAGGCCACAATTAAAACAGTGCAGGATGTTGTTTTTTCTGTTCCAAAGGGGTTTGAAGAAAAACAACATACATGCGCCACACTGATTGATCTAATAAAGGCATTTGACACAATATCTCACAATATTCTAATAAATAAACTTGATCAGTATGGAGTAACAGACAAAACACTAGATTTGCTAACATCTTACCTATCCAGTAGGAGACAGATGGTACAAATAAAAAAAAATCTGATTTTTTAAATGTCAGAAGAGGAGTGCCCCGGGGATCGGTGCTGGGACCGTTTCTCTTCATTGTTTATGTTAATGATTTGGCTAACGTGCTACCTTTCAAAGAAGTAATGTTTGTTGAGGACACTACTTTCAGCACCTATCCCACCGATAAAAACATAATGAAGAAAATGAATGAAGTAATAACGCATCCTAATGGTACCACACAAATGAATTAAGACTAAACAATAACAAAACATAGTATAGATTCTCCCTAAATGGTGCAGGTAATGTCCAATAGGGCAATCACTCAGTCAAACTATTGGGAATCAACCTTGACATTGAACTGAAATGGAAGGCGCATGCAGATAATTTATGTAGCAAACTATCTCGTGTACTGCACCTAATCAGAAAATTAAAAACAGGTGTCAGTGAGAAACAATTACTCCTAGAATACTATGCCATTTTTCACACACATATAAACAATGGCAGCGAGACGCTTTAGACCGGCTCGGCTACTCCACCACGGCTCTGAAGGTCATTCAATATCTCATATGTAGTTTCATTCTCTTACTTGCGTAAGAAGATACGAAACGTTTCCAAGGAAAAACGAATGGAGGAAAACTGTGTATCTTCAATTTTGTCAAACTTTGAGTACAAACATGTTGATGTAGTCACAGACAGTACGTACAAAAGTACTTTCTCAGTGGTAAAAAAAAAAAAAAAGAATATTTTTGTATGCTGAAAATCTATCACTGTGTTCTAGGTTTGAATGCCAACTAACTCATGATCACTTCTTTGAGTTGGCGGTGCAGAGCCTGTCGAAACCTAAGGTTCACATAGTAGAACTGTTAACCCGACTTTAAATTCAACTATAATGACGACACAAAAAATACACTCTTAAAAGCATCAATCGTATCATAGAACTTGTTATCCACTATCGTTGATTTGCCTTCGACCCTCGCAAACAATCTATTCTATGGAAGTGGGGTGATTATCAAATGTTAACGTTTCCAATTTCTGCCCTCGAATTTGTAAAATAGCACAGTCCATCCGTTAACCGTAAAATAATGCAATTTGTATATTTTACGGATAAACCGTAGAAGTTAGCTTCTTGTACAAGCCCTAGAATGGGGACAGCGATTGTGAATTACACAGAACAGAGAACTGTCTACCTCTCGCCCTGCCATCTTACAGGTTCGCCCTCCATCTACAGACTACTTACTGCAGGTATAGACTTACCAACATTTCCATTTTTCTTTTCACAGAAAGGGATATCCTCAGAGCCGAATGTAAATGTGAATATAAACAGAAAGGTCCGTATCTCGTAAGAAAGTCGCTTTTAAATTTCACATTTAAGTGCAAAGCTCTTGTGTATTCAAAACACTGGTACAGTTTTCTGCAATGTTTCGAGATGTAGGGCTTTGAAAATCGTAGTGGAACGAGAAGACAAACTGAATACAACTCACCAGGTAAGACTTGCATGGTGCAGAGGCATTCAACACGGGATACTCACCTGCAACAGAAGAAAACGAAAATTAGGTTCAGAATAAGGGTATCGTTAAAACAGTTATTTAAAATACGTCCTCTAAAAATATCAGTTAAAACGAAACCATCTGATCACATCCCTACACAATAACTGCAGCTTTGAAGCAGATTTCATCTGTAAACTGTGTAATACAAGCAGGACACAAATACATTAATCTGACACACACTGTAGTCAAGCAGAGCAAGGCAAACGCAGTGCTCTCTACTGGTTGTTTACGTGCGACATTTTCTCCTTTAATGGGGGTCACAGGTTAATGGTTATGTTTCAGTTGCCGTTTGCATGTGAATGCCGGTTAACGACGACTTCGAAAACTATTTCTCGCGCTAGTTATGAAGTGCAGGATGTAATTAGAATCATCATGGTATATCTTTCGTTATTTATAATAATGTAAAAACTTCGTGATCCTGAATACAACGATTAGGTTTCATAACAACACATTGGTAAAGAATGTTCACGCTGTCAGTATTATACATTTTTAAATGCATTTTTCACAGAAACAACGCAACAGAATTTGTTAGGAAGTATAAAAAGGAAATAAAATTTCAACCTGCAACTGTTCATTTTTGGCAACAAAAAAGAAAAAAAAAATGATTTTCTTATATTTTTGATTACTCAACATACTCGGTACTTCAAATAATAACCATCTAGTGTACCTGTTAAACACACGAATACAATCTATTGGTTTCTGGTGGTTTTTAATAAGGTTATTAGTGGGAAATCCCATTTCACTTTTGGCAACACTGCTCACATGGCACATTGATTAAGGTCAACAGGTAGTGTGTGTTTTTCTCGATCTTAAAAATACACTTTTCGCGGTGCCACACTGCAGACTGCTAACGAAGATACGAGCTTATGGTTCACAGATTTGTGACTGGCTGGAAGACTTCCTAAGTAATAGAACGCAGTACGTTGTTCTCGACTGCGAGTGTTCATCAGAGACGAGTGTATCGTCAGGCGTGTCCCAGGGGAGTGTAATATGACCGCAATTATCTTCTGTCTATATAAACGATCCGATGGACAGAGTAATTTGCGGCTGTTTGCTGACGATGCTGTGGTGTATAAAAAGGTTTCGTCTTTAATTGACTGTAATAGCATACAGGATGACTTAGACAAAATTTCTAGTTGTTGTTAAAAATGGTAGCTAGCTCTAAATGTAGAAAAATGTAAGGTGATGCATATGAGTAGGAAAAACAATCCAATAATGTTGGAAAACAGCATTAGAAGTGAGCTTCTTGATGCAGTCACGTCGTTCACATATCTAGGCGTAACATTGCAGAGCGATACGAACATGTAAGGACAGTTGTGAGTAAGGCGGACAACTGGCTTCGATTTATTCCGTCGAACTACAAAGAAGCGTTTACACGGTACGCGTTTGTCGAGTCGTCTGCTTCACGTGTTACTTTGTTTGTTGTAATCTTAGAGCGAATGAATCGCCAAGATCACTTTTCGAGACTATCAGACATATTGTGATTATTGTAATGATTAAAACATTTATTTGTGTTTTAGACTGCCTCTGTGAAACTGTATTTAATTGATTTCGTGCAGTTCATGCTAAACTACGATGCTCATATGTCTAAACATTCTCATTTATAAAAGGCGATTAAATACTTCCAGGTGGCGCATTTTTGAGGCGTCTATGTATGTAATGAACAAGCTCAGGTGCCTATAAAAATCTGTCTATACATAGATCTTTCACTGAGAAAGCTTCAAATGATGTTCAACGAAAACATATATTTCACCTGTGAACTACAGCATTTCAGGAGAAATAGCAAATATTTTCTGAGATGGTAAGAAAGATGAATTGCAATAAAACTGCCGTATAAAGTCTGTTCCAGTTTTATTGGGTACAGAGACACAACTCTCAGTGTGTCACCCAATCAAACTTAAAGCAAATGCAAGTTTGGATAGTTTTACAGTCTTTCGTCAGTTCTTGGTAGATCATCACATTGAATTTTATTTAAACCACCGGTCTTCGACTTACTTTAAAGTCTGAAGACAACCTTGTAAGCCGAAAACCTGTTAACTAAATGGAAATGAAATTATAGAACATACACAAAAATATTTAAAGTCAGTATGATGTTGTTCGACCAAGAACCGACAGAAAAATCATTGAAAAGTCTTCATTTATATTTTGTTGTCGTGTCCTATATCTTGTAAGTTATAATTTAGGTTTCTGACACGATTAAATAAAAAACCGCGCATAACAATATGGGTGCACAAGATGGGGAACAAAGACAGAATAACGTATATTATAAATGTTTAGATGATATAAATTCAGGAGCTACGAGACGTTAGAAAATTAAATTGTGCCGTTACTGAATGCTGCCTTCATGAAGTGTTTTTAAAATTAGTTTTCCCTTTAAACACCTAAATATTTTTAAAATCCACTGTAATTTCCACTAGCCACTAGATGCAAGATTTGTCCAATAGACAGGTACTCAAAATCACCAGATTTAGTGGGAAAACCTCTAAGTTGGCAACACTGCATGTGAGAAAACGGCTAGCTGAGTTTCACACTAACGGTTTCCTGAACACTTGCAGATTTACAGAAAGAAGCTTACCGCCTCAAGGAAATTTACTATGTTCGAACTGAGAATTTGCTTCAAAATTCTACAGCAAACTGATGTCAGCGATATTGGCTTGTAATTATGTGGGTCAGTTCTTTTAGCTTTCTTATGAACGGGAGTCAGCTGCGCCTTTTTTCCAATCAGTAGGAACCTGGTGCTTGTAACGATACACTTAAATTTTTTTTTGTTTATTTTTGATCAGAGATGCTTATCGCCTCCGGTTCCCTCTGACTCACAATGCAACTAATTCAATTTCGTTCGTCATTTTTTACTTAAAAACAAGCGAGAAGATGGAACCGTGATATAGTAGTTTTTACTCACTCTCTGGTCTGTATCTAATCAGTGTAGACGTCTTTCATACCTGTATCCACTAATGTAAGTAATGCAAGCTGTTGATGAAAATATAATATTTAAATTTAAAAGCATTCCCTTTCCTTGGTTTTCATTTAAATCAAAGTTCTCCACGCCAAATATTTAATTTCTTAATGTTTTCAGCTCCGTCGCCTCCGTAATAGTTTAATGTTCAGACGCCATTACAATCGCTTCGACTTGTCTGCAAAATTTCAATCAGTCAATCATCCTTATACAATACTTTGCTTGATTTTAGAAGCTGCAGTCATTTCTTTTGTAATTTCACGAAGTCCGATCATTTTTTTTCTTAAAATTATTTTATCATTACCAGTAACTTCATGTTCCACCCACGGTCACACAACAATGAAAAGCGAAGTGAACAGTCTGAACATTGATCTCCTACGGAAAGTATCTCCAACGTTCATGTACATTAAGTAAAAATTATCATTTCCAGCTTCTACGATACGAAGCGCAGGATCCAGCTAGATGCTTTCCGTAAGTCTTATAACGTGCTGTTGCTTGTATGGTGCCCGACTTTAATATGCAATCCGCGGTTTATTTGCTTTAATGTTTATTTTGTGCTATACTTTAACTGATTTCAAATTCAAACATACGGTACCATCAATCCCTTTTCCAAAAAATATAATCGCGGAATCTACTTTTAACAATTATGGCATCATACGAAGCAAGGGCAACGTTATATGCTGAACTAAAGATACGCGATAAATGTTCCTTCCAGTGAAAAATGTTTGTTTACTCTGTACCTTAGCGCCCAGTACGTCAGTATCCGCTGTGAAAGATGTGATGAGAGGGAGTGGAGTGGTTGAGATGGAGTGGTGGAGTGACGGAGGGCGGCAGTTTTCGCCGTAACAGCGGGGCTGGCGGGTAGGGGGCGGCGCTATGCAGATGCGGGTAACGGGCCGCCTCAGACGCCGATGAATAAATATGAGCGCCGACAGCGCCGCGCGCCGCCACGCCGCCAATCCCAAAACTTCCGCTGCACGCCCCACAATCTCTGTCGCTGTGTGAACTGAACGGTAGGACGGCACAAAGAGCGACTTGGCTGCGGTGGCTGCTAAGATAGGGGAACTCTAGGCGCTGCATTAAACGTGTCGTCGACCACGAGATAACTGGATGCGGAGCGAAATTGCAGGGTAGGTGTCAGATCTGTACCGCGCACAAGTTTGCCCTAGAGGTGCGCCCTAATGAGTTTATTGAACCGGAACGGTACCTGAATCAGAATGATCAGATGGGAACGTAAGCCCCAAACTTCCTGAATGCGTGTACCGTACAGTATTCTAGTTAGGGGATCAGGTTGAAAGTAGCTTGTTAAATTTTCTATGAAAGATCTCGGGCAGTTGAGATCAGGAAATGCAAGTTAAAATGTTCACTGCTGCTCTAAATTACTTTGCGAGTGGCCGCAGTACTTGCGCAACGGAAATTTAACTGCTCACTCCTTACGGGAGCAGCCAACATTTTAACAAACGCAAATATATAAAAAGGAATATACAGTTAATCATGGGACAGGGAGCATGAAATTATAAAGCAGAGGTTTGATACTTTAAATTATTATCTATTCAATAAAATAAACAAGCAAACTGTGGGGAGACCAAATAAGGACAATGAAGCACATACCTTTTACAACAATCAATGAAATTATATAGTTACTGCCCATAATAAAATAGTTTCTGCCATTTTTGAATATGGAGGTAACATGGTAGGACATTTGGAAATACACAGGGGATAAAGAAAGCACACTGATACATTTACAGACACGCACATAATGCTTGCGACACTCAGGTGGAAATACCTCATAGCAGTGGCAAAACTAAGCGTCGGCGGTGGTTTGATGAGATGGTGGGCGGCTTCACGCACAGTTGAAATTATACTATGCACAAACGAACTCATGTGCAGTGAATCTTTGGGTTTAACATCTCGTCGACAGCATGGACATTAGAGACAGAGCTTATGCTCGGATTTTTGGGTGAGGATTGGCGAGCAAATCGGCCATGCCCTTTGAAAGGAACCATCCCAGCATTTGCCTGGAGTGATTTAGGGAAATCATGGAAAACCTAAATCGGATGGCCGGAGGTGGATTTGAACCATCATCCTTCCGAACACGAGTCCAGTGCATTACCACTGCGCCACCTCGCTCGGCCATGTGCAGTGAGGCAGCGGCATACTATTGTTAAGTAACACGTGGTGTATGACTATGGTGAATTACATAGGATTTACAAAAAGGAATTAATTTAAAATAAACAAGAAAAGCACACACGAGAAAGCTGGTATCAATAAAGAGCATAGCTGAAGGCCAAAGTAATGACCATTACGAAAGCACGATGTGTAATCGGTCATACCAAGACAGGAAAGACGGAACTAATCCAGAATTTCGAGAAAGAATTTAGCATGCTCGCGGGAACAGCCACCACACGAAAACGTTTGTTGAGATCAGCAAGGAAATCGAACAGACTAAGTTTACACAAAGGCTGAAGGCCACACAAGTGTATTCTAACTTGAGAAAACCGGACACAAAATTCATTACCGGATTGAAAGTAAAAATACGAAATTTACACTCATGTACTCGAGTTATGAAAAGTAAGAAACACTTCGCCTCGCATAGCGAAAGAATTACTCAAGAAAAATTATCACTGATAAATCAGGACTGCCTGTCCACAAATAAAGTAATGTTCTAACAGCATGCCATCCACCTCAGCATGAATCGACGAAATACTCACTTCGGCGGTTGCGGCAAGAGCGATGCCTCATGCCACTAGCAGACACTTCCCTCTCCCCACCGGATGTAGGGAGCGTTCAAAGCGATGTAGGGTGCGTTCTCCAAGCCTCCTGTCTACCAACCCTCGCTACCTGAGGGAGATAATACCCTCTACTACAGCTCCAGAGGTCTCTTTTGTCATCTCCTTCGTCCATGATTAAGTTGGTACTACACTAAGAACAGCCCACCTCGGTATCTTGCCAAGTAAGGGTGTCTCTCTCTCTCCTCAGCAGACGGCAGTGCAGACGACATACGAAGCCATGCGTTCTTAACTAAAGTAAACGAGGCCAATATTAAAAGCAACCTTCCACATTCATACGAACACACAATTTCAATCACACGGGTGTATATATATATATATATATATATATATATATATATATATATATATATATATATATATACCTGAGGCATTGATCATTAATAAGGGAATAAAATAATTGATGGTGGAGAAACAGTTTAGAGTAATGAATAACTGAAAATGGAACTCGACCACACATTCAGTGGCCGTGTTTCAAGGTGAGACATTTAGGTTCTCAAGTATTGTCATCGACAGAATGATCTGAAATGGTTCGATATCTTTCTGTCAGTTCTACGGAGTGGTATGAACAACATTACGGCAAACCAGAGAGTGGTAATAACAGAAAATTGCTACAGAGGATCTTAATCTTGAGTTTACTCTACCAAACGAATTACACAAAAAGTTGGGTTCATATAGTGTACCGACAGTAGTGCAACGAAACAACAACGTGACGTACCCGAAGCTAGGGGATGGAGAGCCATAGGAAGGGTGGGAGCGGGATAGACACAGGGGGAGGTGGCTGCAGCTATTGGAGCGTCCCAAAGTGAAATTTCCAGGACCTGGAGGTGATTTCACACGAAGTCAAGGTTGTCTACAGGTAACATCAGTACGAGATGACCGTTCCATCGGGTTAACAGCTGGAGGCTAAAATACAACTCAGCGGCAACGCACCTTCCAGGCAGCAATACGACGCGTAATATCAACAAAAACAATCCGAAATAACCTTCGGGAATGCGGATTCCTTGCACGGAAGCCTATGGTGTGTATTCCATTAAAAAGTACGACACCGTTTAACCAGCAGAAACTGGGCGGAGGAAGGTCAGGATTGGAGTCGTAACGAATGGCACCTGGTTCTGTTCACAGATAAGTTAAGATTCTGTGTTCAGCCGTACAATAATCGTACCGTCACCTGGAGAGAACTTTGAACTCGGAACATTCCTGCTGATGTGCAGGAAACATTATCATATCGTGGTGGTGGAGTAATGGTGTGGGCAGGAGTTCGTATTGACAGATAACATGCTTGAATCTGACGGAATGGAACGAATGGAGTGGCCAACTTGTTCACCGGACTTAAATCCGATTGATGGTACAGTACTTCCCATTCCTATCGACCGAATAGTGCAGCCATGTCTTGCGCTTTATGCGCCCGTGCATTGTCGTGCAAAATAATGGTTGGGTTGTGCAGAAAATGTTCCGATTCTTTCGCAAAACTGGCCGCAGGTGATGCTCCAAAAACGAACGGTAATAATTTTGCACTACGATGCGCGGGCGCATACAGCCAACGCAAGCTGTGGCTGCTCCCCAGACTTAGGCATTATGACTTTGATTTGATTCCGAACATGAAGGAACCACTTCGTGGCATTCGATTCAGAACTGTTCCAGAGATTCGAAAAGCAGTCGAACGCTCCTTTCGCACCATCCGACAGCACAGGTTCTGCTAACGGTATACTAGGCCTTCACATCGCTGGCAACGGGTTCTACACAACGCTGGTGACTACTTTGAAAGACAGTAACAGGTGGAAACATGACTCTGTGTAAGTTCCAACCCCAGTGAAGACACTTATATGAAGAAAGGGGTATGAAAAGGAGTAGAAATGTAGCACTTTTACTAATATCTTTATAACGTGTTATACTTTTCTGATTTAAAGTTCCGCAACTCGGCTTTCTGTGCCGAGAGAATTTTAATTACGAGAATGAAGTTACTTTAAGAATGGAACTGAACCAGTTTAAGGCTGCTTGAATTTATTGTTAGTAACTTTTTACAGTCGAGTTTTTGTGAAATTCTGTATAGATATTGAGAAGCTTTACAGTGAACCCCAAAGCGGGGGTGAGAAACTTGTCGCTTATACTAATTTGGGATGCACGCCTTGTGCCTGATTTTCAGACAATAAAAAGGCAGGAAGCTGGTAATTAAATACTTTCAGCAGTGGCTCGCAGTCAGCAGAAGAGGTGAAGCAGTTGGGCGCTAAACACTAATTTTCTTCTTTTTATGGAGTGGGCGGTTATGGAAAGGGAACGCGGTAGTTTGCGAGGGTTGTTATTAGATACTTGTTGCTATCCTTTCATATCAAGTTGTAAAGAGTTCAGAGAGCCTTTACGAACAATTTTTTCCCCTTTCAGTTTGGCTTTGTTTTATTTATCATACACGGTATTAACTAATATTTGGGAACCCTCCGGGGGATGGGCAGAAGACTAAAAAAGAATAAAAAAGTTCGTGTATTCATTTGATCAATAATTTTTATTTTCTTAATACAGACATTTTATTGTTACATGTTTGCTTAGTCTGTCTTTTTGTTTTCAAGCTTACGGCTATATTTTACATGTGCTTCTTTCTTCTCGAATATTGTTTATTTTAGGAAGGGTTACATTAAAGCCTTCTCATGTTTACTTTAGTTGCCATGGTACTAAGGTGACGATATTGGGGAAACAAACACGTCGCGCGGGAGTAGCCTAGCGGTCTGGAGCGCCACGTTGCAGATCGCGCAGCCTACCGCGTCGGAGGTTGGAATCCGCCCTCGGGCATGGATGTTTGTGCTGTTTTTAGTATAAGTTAGTTCATAAGTAGTTTGTAAGTTTTGGGACTGATGACCCCACAGTTAAGTTCCATAAGCTTAACAAACATTTGAACAATTTTGCAAAGAAACGGAACATTTTTTTTTATCAATGTAACGAGGGAAGAAAGAGAATGCACAAAATTGATTCGTCTTAAGTGTTTTGAAACTATTGATAAATAAAATAAATACTTAAATATACAGTACTTCTTTATTCGCTCCAGCTAAAAGATTGTGAAGAATTATTCTTCATTCATATTTTGCTGAGAAATAGACTTCTTCAGTAAGCCCCCTTTCCAACTCACATATCTGGAGAAGTTTACACAAGTGTGATTAAATTTCACTTCATAAACATACATAGATATCTGTACCGAAGGAGCATCCTTGTTATTTGTTCACAAATCATTCATATGAGAACACAATACAGGCTTCTACCAAAGACAACTTTAATGACATTCTCTTCACCCTCACCCAGGGATATACATTTACAGTTTTCGTTATTGTTGGTGGTATTCACATCGAACGCGAGTGATTACGATTTGTAGGTTTACAGCAATTGGGTTTTTCCAAGCAAAGATGTATAATCATGTATTGTAGACCCATGATATAAAAAGGACTTTCCTTTGACCGTTATTAGTATCTTTAATTTTTTTATTAACCTGATCCAAATAGGAAATTTTTGAGAACTAACGGCGTTTCATTCCTATAAGTCGTTCTACCTTAAAGGAAGAGAAAGACGGGACAGAGATTCCAGAAAGGGTTTGTCCACGATAATACGGAAAGCCTGCTCCCCTTACACAGTACTAAAAATTAAACAATTCCTTTTACGATTAAAAATTCAGTTAGTAGTGGGGTCTCAACTATAGATATAGATAACAGAAACTACTTGTAGCAGAGATATCATACTGGAGATGATGTTTCACGTTAACATCTTTTGATTACTTGACAAATAAAATAATCGGAGGAAGGGTGACAGCTACAACCACCATTACCGATGTAATTAACAATAAATTTAAATTGTACGGACATCTGCGACTTATGGATCAGGGAAGGATACCATTACAAGCATGGAGTTGGAATCCACCTCAAAGAAATAAACGAGGGAATCACATAAGAAATGGACAAATAGTGTTCAAGAGGAAATAGGGAAACGAGGATTGGAAGAACGAACATCAGGATTTAATGTCTCGTCGTGGTTTGGAAAGAGATTGGATACACAAGGCCCGATGGCTCATAGGATGCGAGAAGCGACAATAATGTAAATACTCGCTATAATAAATAGTAATTAGTAGTGGAAGCATATTGTACTCTTCTTATTTTACTAGTGTCTAGTTAGTTCGGAATATATTTCCTCCGCCAAGAATGTACTCGGCTGTTTCCGAGAGACTCGCCATCCATCAAGCGTGCGTTAATGATCTCACCTGGAGGGCGACGTGTTTTGTCTGACTTCCAGTCACGGCAGCGGCGTCTGTTTGGTCCTATTTTGATGAGACTAGTGAGTACTGTACAAAAAAAGAAAAAAAATTCAAATGTTTGTAAATCTATGAGACTTAAATACTGAAACTTAAACTAAGTAAAACACACACACACGCACGCACGCACGCACAAGCACACACACACACACACACACACACACACACACACACACACACACACACACACATACATACATACATGCCCGAGGGAGGACTCGAACCTCCGGCGGGGAGCAATTTCGCGCTATGCAGTAAGACCTTAGAACGCTCGGACATTTCACCGTGCTCCGTGGCTGTACTGTACATTTCTGGTTGAAATATATCCTCATAAGCAAGTGACGGGCATGGACGTAATGTATGGTCTTGCAAATAGCAACACGTATACATTTAGACTTTATAATACTGGAATGATTTCCTAACGCAGAGTAAAAAACATGAAAAAAAAACCAGACCATTTAAAAAACACATGAAACGTTTTGGGCAGACAGGCCATTTGAGAAACTGCCTTCATTGTGGAAATCCAAATAGTATTACAACACTTTATTGGGAAGATTGCGTCTACATCATATTGAGGACAACGTAATTTATACAACTTTTGGAATGTCTGGTCTTTTAACACTCCAGTGGAGCCACGAACGAAATTAATTTACAGTCTGAAGATTTGTCTCGGTTCACAATGAGATGCTGTGGTCTGTTTGCTAGAAACGCTTCAGCCCATTCACAAAATTGGTTTGTTATTCCGTACGATCTAATTTTGTTCATTGGGTGACAGTGCAGAGCAGTCGGAACTGTACAATCCAGTCAGTCAGTCGATCCAGTATCCAGAAATCTTGTGTTTTGTTCAAAGGACAGCATTAAGCATTTGCGTCGTAAGGCAACGAACACGGAAGGAAGCTTGGTGCCTGCTTTCTGAGTGTCGAGAATAAACATAGTGAGCTGGGTTTCGGTAGCCATACTGAGTGCTAACTCAGTCTCTAGACATTTCATATTAATACAGGTTTCACAATTCTACAACCGCCCGACATCAGATCATAGGCTTATCGTGTTGATTGTGTGTTCGACGACTCTTATTTATAAGGGAAATGACTACGTATGTGTTTTTTATTGTTTGGGAACGAAACGCTTCGCTAGACACCTTTGACAGCGGTTGCCAAACCGTGTTCCGCAGAACCTTTAACTTCCGCAAAAGACTCGTTCGGCGAAAAATCCCAAAACACAAATTTGAAATATACAATAAAACCAAACGTCCCGAAGTATTCGACTGTCAGTTGGCATCCAAGCAAGAAACAAGGAAATGATTCTGTCATCCCAACTCTAGCGCGGATGTGGGGAGAGCAGTCGTTTCTCTTACCACCCAGCCGCCAACAAAATCATTTTATCACAGCATGGCGTCTTCTCTTCCAGGACAAGCGTATGAAAGAAAGCTCCGAGAACGTTCTACGTGCGCATGCTAAAGCGCTCCTCGTTTATTTAGCAACATTGTCAAGCAGCGATACTATACTCGAGAACTGTAACATGGCATCGTTCGGGCGGGGAGATGCGGGAGTGGATACAAAACATATGCTGCGCGGAGATTGAAGTAAGTAGTATTTGTATGTAACTTACATGAAAGCAATTACATGCAAGACATATGTAACTGTCAGTTAAATACTTTGTGTCACTGAAACTCTATTTAATGGTTGTTTTGACAGTATAAATATTAAAAATAATGAAAGAACATAAGAAAAGAAGGTGGCAAAACAAAGCAAACAACAACGCAGAAAACACAGCCTAATAGTAGGCTGTACAATTGGCAACGCAATCTTCCAATCAGTACGCTACTGAAGGGCTAATGGAACTCTAGTCCTCTTTGTTTCCACCTACGGATGCGAATCAGGCTTCTCAGCTTCTGCTTACACTTACGAAAAAAAAAAAACAACATATATTTATATATATATATAATTTAGGAGGAAATTGGATGTCACTCCAGATTTACGTACAGCTGTCGTACATACAGCTCGATTTCAAAACTACTTTAATTACAACAATGAGAGAATATCATTCATCACATTAAGTGTACAATTTCTAGTATCAACATGAAAGTTGGCAGTTATAAGTTTTCTGTTTATTTCAAATTCTACTGCGTCACGCAGAACAGTCAGGCAACAGAATTAGGGAAGGACGGAAAAACAATGATTAGCAAAAATCAAGTATAGAGTTAGGGTTCCGCTGGGAGAAAAACTCATCCGCAGAGCTCCGTGATGAAAATAGTTTGGGAATCGCTGATTTTTATGGTACTACTGCTATAAGAGGGGAGACACATTGGGGACACTTGGATTATTGTAGGGTCGTTTGTAATGACACGCAGAAAACCTACTATCACACTGTAAACCACTTCATCACTCGTTTCGGCATGTCAGAGCACTGTGGGCGGACAGTTTTACTGTCTGCCAGGCATGCAGACAAGTAGTCGCAAACAGACAAAAATTAATGGCCTAAGTTTACTGTTTCCAGATCCTATCCTACGATATAAAACTCGGTTTTCGGTCTCTTGGCCTATTTTGCTGGTGGTCTAGCTGACAATATATAGCGGCAACAAAAATTTAATAGTCAGTATTTCACGTAATTATCGGCGGAATTTCATATTTAAAACACCGTCATAATTTACTCATTAAGAGACAAAATTTTATGTTTAGTTTAACACGATAAAGCAAATTCTGTAGTTAGAAACTGTGTATTTGTCGTGAAGCTGAAGGTTCTAAAATATACCGATTTTTGTCATCTAGTGGTCTAAAACGATAATAGCGGCTTTCAATGAACTTCACATATACAATTAAATGCGCCTTCGCAATTAGAGCACTCTGCAGCAAATAGTTCAGGAGATGTCACGTCATAAATAATGAGATACGTTGAAGACGCGCAGTAGCACTGCCAGAGTATGCTGTAGAAATTTTAGGTAAATGAATGAAATAGTCGAAGTGTTGAAGAAGCAACGAGTGAGGCGCCGGTTGAGAGCCAGTGACTAACGCTGGAGTTGCATTCCAACAGCGTTGTGTATGAAATACCTGACTCTGGGGGCGCAAGGGGACAGAACTGCAATTGAATCTCAATGTATACAAGTGTAATGTGCGGCGAATACATAGAAAGAAAGATCCTGTATCATTTAGCTACACTGTAGCGGTTCAGCAACTGGAAGAAGTTAATGCAATGAATTATCTGAGAGTAGGCATTAGGAGTGATTTAAAATGGAACGACCATATAAAATCAGTCGTCGGTAAAGCAGATGCCAAACTTAGATTCATTGTAATAATCCTAAGGAAATGCAGTCGGAAAACAAAGGAAGTAGGTTACAGTACACTTGTTCGCCCACAGCTTGAATACTGCTGGCCGGTGTGGGATCCGTACCAGGTGGGGTTGATAGAGGAAGTAGAAAAGATCCAACGGAGAGCAGAGCGCTTCGTTACAGGATCATTTGGTAATCCTGAAAGCTTTACGGTAACTCCAGTGGAAGACTGCAGGAGAGACGCTCTTTCGCTCGGTACGGGCTTTTATCGAAGTTTAGAGAACATACCTTTACCGAGGAGTCTAGCGGTATATTGCTCCCTCCTACGTATATCTCGCGAAGAGATCATGAGGATAAAATGAGAAAGAGATTAGAGCCCACAAAGAGGCATACCGACAATCTTTCTTTCCGCGAACAATACGTGAGTGGAATGAGAGGGAGAACCGATAGTGGTACTCAAGGTACCCTCCGCCACACACCGTCGGGTTGCCTGCGGAGAATGGATGTAGATGTAGTGTCACGTCGTTGGATTTCTGACACGACGGGAGTAAGAAATTTACGCCTACTGGTGTTAACTGCTGCCTTTTTTAAAATGTGTTAGCGCTGACAGTTGCATGGTGGGTGTGATGGTGTAATTGTAACACCGAAACCGGTCGCGTAATTGAATAAATAATATTTATACAGCTGCTGGAACATTCTTAGACCTTCGAATGTACCGATTTTGCTCGTCTAGTGCTCTAAAACGATAATTGTCAGCGGCTTTCAATAAACTTCACATATACAACTAAATGCGCCTTCGCAATTATAGCACTCTGCAGCAAATAACTCAGGAGATGGACCGTCTTAAATAATGAGATACCTTGAACACGTGCAGTAGCACCGCTAGAGTATTCTGTAGAAATTTTAGGTAAATAAACGATATAGTTGCAGTGTGGAAGAAGCAGGGAGTGAGGTGCCGGTTGAGAGCCAGTGATTGACACTGGAGTTGCATTCCAATAGCGCAACAGCGTTGTGTATGAAATACACTACTGGTCATTAAAATAACTACACAAAGAAGAAATGGAGATGATAAACGGGTATTCATTGGACAGATATATTATACTAGAACTGACATGCGATTACATTTTCACGCAATTTGGGTGTATAGTTCCTCAGAAATCAGTACCCGGAACAACCACCTCTGGCCGTAATAACGGCCTGGATACGCCTGGACATTGAGTCAAACAGAGCTTGGATAGCGTTTACAGGTACTGATGCCCATGCAGCTTTAACACGATACCATAGTTCATCAAGAGTAGTGACTGGCGTATTGTGACGAGCTCGGACACCATTCACCGGACGTTTTCAATCGGTGAGAAATCTGGAGAATGTGCTTGCAACATGCGGTCGTGCATTATCCTGCTGAAATGTCGGGTTTCTCAAGGATTGAATGAATGGTAGAGCCACGGGTCGCAACACATCTGACATGTAACGGCCACTGCCCAAAGTGCCGTCGATGCAAACAAGAGGCACCCCATACCATCACTGCGGGTGATACGCCAGTATAGCGATGATGAATACACGTTTCCAATGTGCGTTCACCGCGATGTCGCTAAACATGGATGCAACCATCATGATGCTGTAAACAGAACCTGGACTCATCCGAAATTAATGACGTTTTGCCATTCGTGCACCCAGGTTCGTCGTAGCGTACACCATAGCAGGCGCTCCTGTTTGTGATGCAGCGTCAAGGGTAACCGCAGCCATGGTCTCCGAGCTGATACTCCACGCTGCCACAAACATCTTCGAACCGTTCGTGCAGATAGTTGTTGTCTTGCAAACGTCCCCATCTGTTGTCTCAGGGATCGAGACGTGGCTGCACCATCCGTTACAGCCATGAGGATAAGTTGCCTGTCATTTCGACTGCTAGTGATACGAGGCAGTTGGGATCCAGCACGGCGTATCGTATTGCCTCCCCCCCCCCCCCCCGAACCAAACGATTCCATATTCTACTAACAGCCATTGAATCCGACCAACGCGAGCCATGGGCTATAGTCGGATTATGTTCAAATGTTTGTTAAGCATATGGGACTTAACTACGGGGTCATCAGTCCCTAAACTTACAAAAAACTACTTATGAACTACTTACGAAGTAGGATGGCACAACTATCCATGCCTGAGGGGGGATTCGAACCCCCGACCGTAGTGGCCGTGCTGACCTTGACTGGAGCGCCTCAGTCACCTCGGCCACCGCGGCCGGCTCGGATTATGGAGAGAATTATCCCCATACAGACTAGCGGTTCTGAAGCACTGCCGTGTTCCCTAGTAAATCACAAAAATGATGAAATTTGACGTTGAGCCCCCTAGCGATCGGCGCTGACGCCCGGCGTGAGTCAGCTCGGAGAGTGTGTGGGCAGCGGCTGGTGGGCCACGTGTGCGGCGGCGCTCGATGGCGCGACCTCGCCGCGGCCACCCCAGGGCCCGCGGGGCTTCCCGGCGGCCCAGGGCTTCACGCACGCCTCGCCTGACACACTTCTGGGCCGCAAAGCCGCCAAGCCGACCGGCCTCGCCGCACGCACCGCAGCAGTAGCTCCTGCTGCGGCCCAGGCTACCAGCTGCTGTGGGATACTCTGCAAATCACATTTAAGTGCGTAGCAGAGGGTTCATCGTACCGCCGTTATACTATTCATCTCCCATTCCATTCTCGAATAGCGCGGGGGAAGAAAACACCTGAATCTCTCCATTCCTGCGCTGGTTTCTAGTATTTTATTCTGATGATCATTTCTACCTATGCAGGTGGGAGTCAACAATATATCTTAGCATTCGGAGGAGAATCTTGGCCACTGAAGTTTCGTAAGCAGCCCACGCCACAGCGACAAGCACCGTTGTGCTAATGATTCCCATCCCAGATCCTGTATCATTTCCGTGACGCTGTCTCCCCTGTACTGTGACAATACAAAACGAGCTGCCTTTCTTTGGACTTTTTTGGTGTGCTCCGTCAAACCACTTGATAAGGATCCCACATTGGGTAGCAATACTGCAAATGAGGACGGACAAGCGTGGTATATCCAGTTTCTTTAGTAGTTCTGTTGCATCTTTTAAGGGTTCTGCCAATAAAACGAAGTCTCTGGTTCGCTTTTCCTACGACATTATATAAGTGTTCTTTCCAGTTTAGGCCTCATGTAATAGTAACTCCTAGATATTTAGTGGACTTTACGGCCTTCACATTCGATTGATTTAAATAAAGTTTAACGGATTTCTTTTCGAACTCATGTCGACGACTCCACACTTCTCTTTATTTAGAGTCAATTGCCAATTTTTACACCAAACTGATACCTGATTTACATATTTCTACAGTTGATTTTCAAATTCAGATGACTTTACTAGACCATAAATTACGGCTTCATCAGAAAACTACCTAAGAGAGCTACTCACAATTTCTCCCAAATCGTTTATGTAGATAAGGAACAGCAGAGGACCAATAACACTATCTGTGGAACGCCGGATATCACCTCTGTTTTAGAAGATGCCTTACCATCGATTAGTACAAACTGTGTCCTCTCTGACAAGAAATCCCCTATCCAGTCGTAAATCTGCAGCGATCTACCATAACCACGCAATTTGATTAAAAGCCGTTTGTATGGTACAATGTCAAAAGCCTTCTGGAAATCAAGAAAACGGAATTAATTTTAGATCCCTCGTCGATAGCATTCATCACCCCGTGTGAGTCATCAACATACACTATTATACATGTGCATTGTATCAAACTCATCTATGAGGATGATACAATGCACATGTATAACATGCTAACATAAGAAATGTGTGGTATGTAAAGTACATCGTATTGACTCTGCTCTAATTTGTCAATGTTATATTTCGTTTAATATATGTATACAGACGGCGACTTCTTGTTAATAAAGCATTAATAATGACAAGTCACTTGCCGAAATCTAGATCTGCAAAATAAAGCAGTTTCTTACAAGTAACGACTGACTGCTGCAAAAACACCCATTTGGAAACAAATGTACAGTTCAAAGAGTTTAATGGGAAGTACCACTAGTGTAGGCAACTTACAAAACGGACAGTTCTCTACAAAACAAAAGAAACCACAGCCTTCTAGACTATATTGTTGCAGAGAAAAATGTCAACAGGCGAAATAATGGAAAACAAAATTCGCAGATATGTCAGCGCATGAATATTGTACAATATATATTTAAAATAGTAAATAATCGAATATTTCAATAAAACCAACACAAAAGTAAGCATAAATATTCATATTTTGACAATTTGCATAAAAGTAAATTTTTTAAATTTTGTCATTTTGCCGGTTGTACACGATAGCCAGGTATGAGGCTATTGCACCAGCATACACTGAGAGGAATCAAATTGGTTTACAATCAGGGCTGGGAGACTTACTTGTGTAAAATGATTTAAATTGCTTTAATATTGAATACGAATATCAGCATCTCCACAACGAAAGTAATGTCTGTGCGAAAGAGATTTAAACAGATTGAGTACCAAATAAGAGGAACCAAGTTAGAATAAGTTGACAGTTTCAAGTACCTGGGATGTATTTTCTCACAGAATGGCAACATAGTGAAAGAAGTGGAATCGAGGTGCAGCAAAGCTAATGCAGTGAGTGCTCAGCTAAGATCTACTCTCTTCTGCAAGAAGTTAGTAAGTACCAAGACTAAGTTAGCAGTGCACCGCTCTTTCTTTCGACCAACTTCGTGAAAGTTCGGTGGATACAGGTTACCGTATCATAAGGTCGAGGTTACAGATATGAAAGTAGCAAGAATGATTGCAGGTACTAATAGATAGGAACAATGGCAGGAGGGTGTCCATAATGATTAAATCAAAGAAAAACTTGGAATGAACACCATAGATGAAGCAGTTAGAGCGAACAGACTGAGATGGTGGGGTCATGTTACGCGCATGGGAGAAGCAAGGTTACGTAGGAGACTCAGGCGCTCGGCAGCGGAGGGTAAGAGTAGTCGAGATAGACCAAGAAGAAAGTACTTAGATTCGGTGCAGAACGATTTTGAAGTAAAAGGCATAACATCAGACGGGGCATCAATGTTACCATTGAATAGGGGATCATGGAGGAATTTTATTAGAGGTACTATGCTCCAGACTGTCGCTGAAAGGTATAATCACTCTGTAATGATGATGATCATGATGATAATATTCCAGGGGATATTTAATTGTAAATTACGCATGCTGACAGCTGTTCTTGATACGAATTCTGGAGTATCTGATTCGTCTTCTGTGGTGAAGGAATTCCGGAAAGCTGTGTTAAGCAATTCTGCTTTAGTAGAACTGTCATCAGTAGCATCAACATTGGTATCGTGTAGTACCGTGTACGTACTGAATGAGTGGCCGTTATCTGAACAATGTTTGATTTCGCGCCTTGGCGCCGAACAGGACCACCTCCACTGCAGCAGCTCGCCTGTCCTGATACTTAATAGGGGTTTGCAAATGATTGTTAAAGGAAGGGAAGGAAGAAGGATAGGAAAGAAAGGATTGACAGTGGCTGCATCTGGGCATTGATGTTAAGCAATGGCGGCAAGTGAAAATGTGAGCCGGACCGGGAATCGAACCCGGGTCTCCCGCTTCGGGCCAGCGGTCGCCTTAACCTCTTGGCCACCCGTGCTCGCCTCCCGTCCGTCTCAAATTTTGACAAGTCGCACGCTATGTTTGTAGCGCCTCTATCGTCCATGTCCTCTTACACTCGCCGTTACGGAATTCCCGTGCGAGGTCGAACGTATGACCGCATCTGCGGTGAAATTACTGAAGCTAACGCCGTCGTCGCGTTTAATACTTATTGTATTGGAGTGGTGTCTGTTCGTTCGGACGCCCGAAAGAACAGACACCACACCAATACAATACTTAATAGGGGACTGGGCCTAACCGCCCCCTACAGACAGAACCCTTCACTGCATCACTTTGGAGCTGTTCCAGAATGTTACAGCCTTATTTGGCTGTCGCTGGCTGCGAAGTCGTGCTCGTCGCGTCACTTCCGTTAGGGGCAGATGCGCCTGGTGGGTTTAGCGTCTTGCGGTGGTGAGCCGGTGAAATACGAGAGGAGGGCTGGACAGGTGGTACCTCGGAGAGCAGGCGGCAGGCGCGGTAGGGCGGTTTTATTAGTGGGCTCAGCGGTCTGCGGGAGTAATAGCACAAAGCGAGGGGTAGCGGGGGTGCTAACCGTCTGGGGCGTTTAATTTGGAGACTAGGAGGTGCGGGGTGGGGGTGCAGACGGACGCGGAATTTAATTAACGGCGCCTCGCCGGCACATGCAGACGAAGCAGCAGCAGCAGCAGCAGCAGCAGTGGTAGCGACGGCAGGCGAGTGGGCCACGCGAGGCAGCGGAAGCTGTGGCCACGCCTCCCCCTGACGTCGTAATTACGGTTTTATTGTCGGCCCCGCTGCTCTGCCTGGACGCGACGTGTGAGACGGCGACCCTCTCCGCACGAGAACCGCTTCTTCATCCGCACGCCCGGCTGCGAAACATACGTGCGTGTTCACAGCTCGAACTGAAATGCTCGGGACCGCACGTAAGACCGATATGTGACTGGATCTACATCTACATACATACTCCGCACCACCGTAAGGCGCGTGGCGGAGGGTACACTGTACCACTACCAGGCATTTCCTTTCCTATTCCCACTCATAAATGGAATGAGGGGAAAAAAAAGAGAGAGAAAAGAATGCCTATGTGCCTCCGTACGAGCCCTAATGTCTCTTGTCATTGTGATCACTACGCGAAATGTAAGTAGACGGCAACAAGATCGTACTACTCTCAGCTTCAAATTCCGGCCCTCTAAATTTCCTCAACAGAAATTCACGAAAAGAACATCGTCTTTCCTCCAGCGATCTAAAACTGAGTTGCCGGAGCAAATTGCGTGACACTCGCGCATTCGTTGAACCTACCAGTAACAAACCTAGCAGCTCGCCTGCCGCGGTGGAGTAGCCGATCGGTCTACAGCGTCTCGCTGCGGAGCGCGCGGATGCTCGCTGTGAAGGTTCGAATCCTCCCTGGGGCATGGGTGTGTGTGTTTGTCCTTAGGTTAGTTTACCTAGGTTTAAGTAGTTTGTAAGCTACGGACGGATGACCACGCAGTTCGGTCCGATAGGTTTACAGACATTTGAACATTTGAAGTTCGCAGCGTGTCCGCAGAAGATCCCCAACTAGTACCAAATAATTTGTGCAATATGTTGTTCCTGCTCCTCAGCTTCAGGGCTAACTTTGTGAGCTGTTCCTTATAGGAGAGTGTACGGTCCAAAGTGACGCCTAGGTACTTAGGATGTGTGTTGTGGTGGAGTTTTTGTTAGTTATTGAAATAAATAATGGTCCTGTGGTGTCGCACAAGTCTAAAGTGCGCGCCACGTACTGTCGCCGCGCGCCGCCATGCACGCACGGCGCGGCGTTCTTACGACGTCAGCCACGAGCGCCCTCTGCTGCAACTCCGCTCGTGACCACGACTGCTGCATCGACCACTTGGGAATCAGATAGGCACCAGTTAAGACTTGGGTATCGGATAGGCACTAGGACTCATCAGTAGGCAGGTCTCTCTCTAGTTTAACTATGTATCAGCATTCTGCAGTCTTGAACTTTGTAAAAGATAAGTATTATCTTATTTCCTTATTTCTACGAGATACACAACTTGTTCTAATTTAGTCTAGACTTTCTAGTTTCTGCTGTCCCCCTGGCTGGTCACGTCCGTACCTGCAGAGGCGTGCATCCTATTTTCCTGTGTCAGTCTCTCTCAACTCGGCCACCGACACCCAGGACAACCGGCGGAAACGAGAAGCAAAAGTGGCGACGAGGATGGGATACAAAAGTGGCGACGAGGATGGGATACAAAAGGACCAATCGTTCAAAATATTTTTTGTGAAAGATCTGCAATCCTGTGCGGCCAAATTAAGAAAAATTCTACATTTTTACAAAAAAAAAAAAAAAAAAAAAAAAAAAAAAAAAAAAAAAAAAAAAAAAAAACGGAAATATTGTTTCAACCATAGTAAAGAGGCTCGGGGTCACCTATGACCCCAGACAGAGTGATAGGATTAAAGAGCTGGGGGTCACTGGTGCTTAGCCAAGGTGGAGTAGCCGAGCGGTCTAAAGCGTCTCGCTGCGGAGCGCGCGGTTGCTCGCCGCGGAGGTTCGAATCCTCCCTTGGGCATGGGTGTGTGCGTTGTTCGTAGGTTAGTTTACCTGGGTTTAAGTAGTTTGTAAGCTACGGACTGATGACCACGCAGTTTGGTCCGATAGATTTACAGAGATTTGAACATTTGAAGAACACTGGTGCTTACACAAATCGACGATATGAGTTTTTCCCTCGTGACGTACTACTGCTGTGGGGCGTCTTTTTCTGTGGGTCTGCAAAAAGTTCGATAAGAGTGGGAGGCGTACAGTGCAGTTGAAAGGTGATGGGAAGAAAAGAGACGGTGGTGGTGGGGTGAAATAGGGGTCTGGAGGAGGGCGGGAGGTGGCGCGTTGGCTGAGGGTCGCTATCTGCCACGCACTCACGCACCGCGCGCTGACAGCGGCCCATAGCAGCGGCCCTTTGTGGCGGCGTCGAGGGCCCGGGGCGAAGGGTGAAGGGCCAAGGGCCACGGCTGCCCGCCCGGCCCTCCCAGGGCCACCGCCTCCCGCGCTATCTGCCAATTTGCCGCTACGTCTCCACACGCCTATCTGACAACCTCTGCAGCGTCTACCGTGGCTACAGATTGGAAAGTTGCACAGGTCACACCTATATTCAAGAGGATCAAAAGCAAATGCAAAGCGATTTAGACACAATTTCTACTTGGTGCGAAAATTGGCAATTGATACTAAATAAAGAAAAGTGTGAAGTAATACACATGAACACTAAAAGAAATCCATTGAACTTCAATTACGCGATAAATCAGTCAAACCTTAAGGTCGTAAATTCTACCAAATACCTAGGAGTTACAATTACGAACAACTTTGACTGGAGAGAACACATAGAAAATTTTGTGGGGAAGGCGAATCAAAGGTTACGTTTCATTGGCAGAACGCTTCGAAGATGCACCAGCTCCACCAAAGAGACTGCCTACATCACACTTGTGCGTCCTCTCCTGGAGTACTGTTGCCCATTGTGGGACCCTCACCAGGTGGGACTGACGGAAGATATTGAGAAGGTTCAGAGAAGGGCAGCTCGTTTTGTTTTATCATGTTACGGTAGGGGGGGGGGGAGGAAAGCGTCACGGAAATGTTGCACGAATTGGGGTGAAAATCATTAAAAGAAAGACGTTATTCATTGCGACTTTTACTTATGAATGTGAAAATATTTTGCTAGCACCCACCTACTTAGGGAGACATGACCATCCCAATAAAATAAGAGAAATCAGATCGAAAACGGAACGATATAGGTGTTCTTTCTTTCCGCGCGCTATTAGAGAATGGAACGGTAGAGAAAAGTTATGAAAGTGGTTAATGAACCCTTTGCCAGCACTTAAATGTGATTTGCAGAGTATCTATGTAGATATAGATGTAGATGAAGAAAGGCAGTAGGAGTAACCCACTAAACTACAGGCCTATTTCATTGACGTCAATTTGCAGCAGGGTTTTGGAACATATCCTGTATTCAAATATTATGAAATATCTCGAACAGGACGATCTATTGACCCAAGGTCAACATGGATTTAGAAAATATCGTTCATGCGAAACACAACTAGCTCTTTATTCACACGAAGTGGTGGGTGCTATCGACAAGGGTTCGCAAATCGATTCCATATTTCTTGATTTCCAGGAAGCTTTTGACACCGTACCGCACAAAAGGCTTTTAATCAAATTGAGTGGTTATGGTATATCGCCCCAAATTTGCGATTGGATAGGGGATTTCTTGTCAGAGGGGACACAGTTCGATGGTAAGGCATCGACTAAAACAGAGGTGATATCAGGCGTTCCACAGGGTAGTGTTATTGGTCCTCTGCTGTTCCTTATTTACATAAACGATTTAGGGGAAAATCTAAGTAGCTCTCTTAGGTTGTTTGCAGATGACGCTGTCATTTACCGTCTAGTAATATCATCTGAAGATCAAAACCTAACTACTAAACGATCTGAATAAGATATCAGTATGGTGTAGAAATTGGCAATTGACTCTAAATAATGAGAAGTGTGAAGTCGTCCACATGAGTACGAAAAGAAATCCGTTAAACTTTGTTTACAAGATAAATCAATCAAAAGTGAAGGTCTTAAACTTCACAAAATACCTAGGAATTACTATTACTTCAGGCTTAAGTTGGAAAAAACACGTAGATAATATCGTGGGAAAGGCGAATAAGAGACTGCGTTTTATTGACAAAACCCTTAAAACATGCAACAGAACTACAAAAGAAACTGCATACACTACGCTTGTCCGTCCATTTTTGGAGTATTGCAGCCCAGTGTGGGATCCTTATCAGGTGAGTTTGACTGAGGGCATCGAAAGAGTCCAAAGAAGGGCAGCTCGTTTCGTATTGTCAGGATACACGAGACAGCGTTACGGAAATGATACAGGATCTGGGATGGGAATCATTACAATAACGGCGCTTATCGCTGCGGCGTGGGCTACTTGCGAAACTCCAATCGCTAACATTCTCCTCCGAATGCGAAAATATATTGTTCACTCCCACTTACATAGATTAGAAATAATCATCAGAATAAAATACGGGGAACCAGAGCTCGAACAGAGAGATTCAGGTGTTCTTTCTTCCCGCGCGCTATTCGAGAATGGATAATTAATATAATGGTGGTTCGATGAACCCTCTGCCAGGCACTTGAATGTGATTTGCAGAGTATCCCATGTAGATGTAGATGTAGATATACAGTGGAAAACGGTGAAAGCGTTACTGTTACACCTCAGAGTGCATAGCAGTTGTGACTATCTCATTAATGCTCCTAAACATTTACGCTATTATAAAATCCGACCAGTGAATCAACAGGGACAATACGAGTCCATGAAATAAAACACGAACTTTCATTTATTCATTTTATGTAGTACTAGCTGAAAACGCCGCGTTGCCCGGGTATTTATTTATTCATTTATTACTGCCATTTTTAGTTATATATTCATTTGTATAAGTGCTGTATGTCTGTAAAATCTCTTCGGAATACAGTTAGTAATAAAGAAGTGATAGATTAAAACTTGGCGCGGGAAAGGGGGGGTTTCCATGAACGTTACTGTTTGTGTGTTCATATCTCATGAACTACGTGTCGGAATGTGATGCTACATTCAACTATACATGTGTATACTGTCTGTAAAATGTCCTGTCGCTACAGTTTGTAGTGTTCAAATTATGAATTGTAACGTCATACCGAGAGCCGTAGGTTTACTCCATAAACAGCTGAAAAGTAGTAAGCGAGAAACTTTTTTCCTTTCATCATTTCACTATGGTTGCCAGCGTGAAAAAGTTTAATAAAGGTTTGAAATTATGTTCAAAGTTTGTTGCAAGTCGCTAAGTACTATCATTCGCATACAGTGTATTTCGAAAGTCTCGCCGCATTATATGGCATTTTTTGCGATTTCTATTGGTTATGACGTAATATCTTTTGAACCATGTGCCGTATGTGATGCTTAACCATGGAGCAATTGTTACCTCACGGTAAGGAATGTGTGTACCAAATTTCGTTGAAATCGGTCCAATGGTTTAGGAGAAAATGAGTAGTATTGTCGCAAAAGACAGCAGTTTTTCACGCATCTCATTGTTTATGACGTCATATCTCGTGAACTATATATCGTATGTGATTCTTACACTTACGGCGACCGTCCTCATGGATTGAAGCTTACGTGTAGAAAATTTCATAAAGATTGGAACATAACTGTAAATTTGTATGCAACTCGTACAAACATACGGACACTCTGCTTTATATACGAAGCGCGTCCAGAAAGTAAGTTCCGTTATAATTTATCTCGGCTGCAGCTCTGCGATTGCAGTTCCGCACATGCGCTGTAGACGATGTGTATCAAGGAGAAGAACGTGCGCCATTTGGAGATCGCTGTCAGTTACGTACGCTTTGTTGTGCTTGTTTGAAATGTTGGCATTGATTGAAAATCCCGCCGCCTGTGAAATCAGGTCGGTGATTCGGTTTCTGAATGCGAGGAAAGTGAAACCAAGTGAAATTTATCGGCAAATTTGTGATGTTTACGGACCAAATGCGATGAGTGATTCGATGGTGAGAAGATGGGTACGACAATTTAATGAAGGGCGTAGTGATATGCACGATGAAGAACGAAGTGGGCGTCCACCTTTGGTTACAGAAGAACTGGTTCACACGACTTTCATCTGTTCTTACATCTCAAGTCTTTCCTTGGCGGTCATTACTTCACCAATGACGACGAGCTGAAAGAAACTGTTTCCAACTGGTTGAAGACACAGGCGGCAGATTTCTATGAAGAAGGTATACAAAACCTAGTGCCACGCTATGACAAATGCCTGCAAAATTTCGGCAGTTATGAGGAAAAGGAGTTTAAGAGTTATAGAATTTTGTGCAATAAAAATTTCTTCTGTATCTGTGTACAATTTCATTTTATTACCAAACGGAACTTACTTTCTGGACGCGCCTCGTATTTATTGCAATACTAGCGTCAGTATCCGGCGTTGCCCGGCGCCTTGGTATGTATTTATTCCATTTATGTGATATTCCATCTTCTTATTCCCCGTGTGTCCATCGCCTTCTGCCACACCATCTGTCTGTCTGACGTGTAACTGTAGCATATTTCGGCCTGTAGTTTCTTTCCCACCCAGCTCAATCCGAGGACTACGGAAAAGACTCGTCAGCCAATTTTTCATTTTTGTGTCTATTCAGAGGAATTATTTTTGTACGTGATCATTGTAATATGATGTCTTTTAATCATGCTGCAAAAATAACGGAAATTTGACACCCTCTATTGAATTAACGAGAACCAGCCGTTCGGAGACGTTACGTGACATTCCTCAGCCAGAACTCTCTCTGGCATTCGCCATCTTGCGTTTCGTATCTGATGATTTTCTTATTGTAACTTGTATGTTGACATTTCTAAACAATGGCGCACGGAAGAATTAACAATTTTTTCTCCTTTTTTAAGGGTTTCGGGCATCCTTATTAGTTAAATAGAGCTATATTCTTCAATGTTTATAGAGTTGTGCATATGTAAAAATGCTCCCTCTAAATTGCGTGTTTCTTCTATTTCGTGAACATGCCGTGAAATATGTAACAAAAAATTGAACAATGATCTTCTGAAACATATGCACGTAAACTGTGATGATATTGTCATAATGAACATGAACATGGGCTTTCAACCATGTGACCGTTGAACACTGACTATTTCTCCCACTGGCTTTTCAATACTTCGTTGATGTTAAAGCTGGATACTTCAATATGATATGCTGTTCACGAAAGTGGTTTTCTTGATTTCAAACGTTGATGTTCCACTATTAATATGTGTACGGGTAGCTGGGGGTTCTTCAGAATGTTTCTCCAGATTTTTAGGAGAGCATCTGATCTACGTAGAGCTGGATGTTGGATGTTACTTAAAACTAGTAGCCATACAATTTGAGTGCTGAGTATGCATTCCGTTATAAGTTGCATTGCCTGGTTGAGTTGCACATCTATCTTCCTAGAGCGAACATTGTTCATCCAAGTTGGACAAAAGCATTCAGCGACAGAGTATGACAGTAGCGCAGCGGCTGATCGTAGGATCTGGGCTCTCCAACCATCTCTCAAAGTATACGACACTTTTTTTTTGTCTTTTTTGGAAAAGCCTGTACAAAGACATTATCAGCTTTGGTCTTTTCCTGGTATGTAACAATAAAACGGCATCATCTATTTATTTGAATAACCGCGGAATACCTGCGGTGGAGTAATAATAATATTCTCCTGGTTCAGTGGCCTGGCGCAAGTCTTTCGATTGGTCGCCATTTCGGCGACTTGCGTGTCCCTAACCTACCCTTGTTATCCATCCGGGTAAAGGGAACTTACAGCTTAACGTGGAATCCGAACCACGTGTCGTTTCATCTACATCTACATGGGATACTCTGCAAATGTTCAAGTGTTTGTTAAGCTTATCGGACTTAACTACGGGATCATCAGTCCCTAAACTTACAAACTAATTATTTACTACCTTATACTAAGGACGGCACAAATACTCATGCCCGAGGGGGGATTCGAACCCCCGACCGTAGTGGCCGTGAGGACCGTGACTGGAGCGCCTCAGTCCCCTCGGCCACCGCGGCCGGCGAATACTCTGCAAATCACATTTAAGTGCCTGGCAGAGGGTTCATCGAACCACCGTTATACTATTTATCTCCCATTCCATTCTCGAATAGCGCGGGGGAAGAAAGAACACCTGAATCCCTCCGTTCGAGCTCTGATTTCTCGTATTTTATTCTGATGATCATTTCTACCTATGTAAGTGGGAGTCAACAATATATTTTCGCATTCGGAGGAGAATGTTGGTGATTGTTGTAATGATTTCCGTCCCAGATACTGTATCATTTCCGTAACGTTGTCTCCCCTGTATCGTGACAATACGAAACAAGCTGCCCTTCTTTGGACTCTTTCGATGTCCTCCGTCAAACCCACCTGATAAGGATCCCACACTGGGAAGCAATGCTCCAAAAATGAACGGACAAGCGTAGTGTATGCAGTTTCTTTTGTAGTACTGTTGCATGTATTAAGGGTTCTGCCAATGAAACGCAGTCTCTGGTTCGCCTTTCCCACGACATTATCTACGTGTTTTTTTCCAATTTATGTCTGAACTAATAGTAATTCCTAGGTATTTTGTGGAGTTTACGGCCTTTACTTTTGATTGATTTATCTTGTTTCTGGCGACTCCTCACATCGTTGAGAGGTGAAGGCTCGGTTAAAACGCAGAATGAAAAATTCAGAGAGCCGACCGGGTTTCGAACCCGCGACTCTTCGTTTTCCAGTCGAGCGCTTTATGCAGTGGAGTTAACTAGACAGTTCGCCTTTCGCAATTGCTAGAGGCGTCCGCACTGTTTGTATGTCTCTGCGTTCCGAAACGCACAACCTGGAGGGGGCAACGTCTGCGTTTGCGGCACAGTCTAACATAAACAGTAGCGACACTCACTGCTGTAAAAGTTGTTACCAACGGACAGCTGCAACGACACTAGCGCTCATAGCGGTGGGCAAGCCACCACAGTTGTAATTTTTGTTTATAATTTCTTTTGTACGTAATTAGCGAAATAGTTAGTACAATTTTTGCGTTACAAGCATTAGTAAAATATCAAGAGACGTAAATTAATACGGAAATTAATGTAAAAACAGTCAATAAAACTGATTCAGTGATATAAACAACAACTTCGTCTTGAACCAATAGGCTACTTACGAATATGTGTGTATTTCAGTCTTATTTCGCTGAACGTAAGTAGACTATAAACATAAGATAATAATAAATTTCTTTTATGGTCTTTTCTTACTATGAGAGGCAGTTTTTTATGTGTATAAATTTGGTGTGGAGTCTAATGATTCGCACAGTTTTACACCCTATACGTCTTCCTTAAAAGTGCATATTATGTTCAGTGTATTTACTTTAGCTTAAAAAAAAGCAAAGTTTTGATGATTCTTGCCATTTGTGGTTAAGCTGTAGCAACAATTGTGGAATTGCCTTCGTCTCTGTTGAAAACAGTTTCATTGCTTTTGCCGCTTTATTGCCACGTTTCTGACGTGTTTCCTTCAGCTACAACAGTTGTAGCTGATTTGGTAAGTTACATACTGTAGTTATTGCATTCTATATACGTTTGCTACGTTCAAACTCACTGATTCGACTGGAATTATAGTGAAGAAACCTTAACATTCGTTAGAATAAAAGCGACATCTTTCTGCCAAAGAAAAGGTGGTCTGGTATTTCCTTGCCATTTTTTTTATTTCTAATAGAAAATTAAATTATTTAGCAGAAGCCTGTAGGTTACCAGTTAGCGGTAAATAAACTATTCTGTAATGTATCGTTTCGTGTGTTTCCAGGGACCATAGGAAACTTAATTAAAACAAATGTAGAGCTGTTTTTAAGTTATTACCTATTTTAAGGAATTACATACGCTTCCTAATGTAAAAAGTATGTTAAAATCAATATAAACGATACTATTCGCACTCTTCCAATGTCGTATTCAGAAATGTAGCTTTCCGACCGCTTGGAGCGCTACTGTCGCAGTGTAGAACAAAGATCAGGGGAAGTGTCGTGACTGTATTTGTTAGACTGCGGTTTGCGGTTGGTCGCTGTCACCGTGTTCCGAAGAGCACCTTGAAGGGCAGGGACGATAGGGGCGCCACTTCAAGTCGTACGTCTCGTGGGAATTTGGGACAGATGACAGGTTGAGACGATACTGCTGGCCCTCTCACCTCAATGTTATCGTACGAAACCGTCTGCCTAGTCCTCCCATCTCAATGTTACCGTACGATACCGTCTGCGTCCGACCCAGAATCGTGTGGTTCAATAGTGATATATGTTGCGTGTGAAGATAAAAACGAAATAGCCAGCCTAGGAATCAGTGTAGGACAGTGTCTCGGTGATACTGTGATTAAAACAAGTGGTAGATTTCATTAATTAAGAGTTTCATATATTTTCTTTCCAGACAGTTCTATAAACAATAGTTGCTTCATTGTATGTTATTTCAAGACTTAAACAGATTAATTGTAAAATCTTTTGTAAAAAACAAAAAGAAATGAAAATTAATAGCAATGTATGTATGTTAGGCCCATAAACAAGTTGTGTAGACCAGCTAATTGTGTTATTTCGACTATTACATTAATTATCATTATTGAATTTTTTGTATATATTGACTGATGTGAGATTTGGAGTATATTTTGTGAATGGCCATGAGAATTGATAGTTCGATATATGTTAGGAACATGTATAATGTACTCGTTAACTAATTAATGGACATTTAACATTTTGGTTTGTTGTCAAACAAAGAGTAGGGCGATTAAAACTTAAAAAGATAGGTGCGATCTAAAATTATTGTATGTATAGTTTTAATTTTATATTGTGATTATTTTTGTGTACATGAAATGTTTTCTTTGTGTGTTTCTTCATTGTCCATTAGTATATTCAATTGTTATGAACAATGCATAATGTAAGGTCATTATTGAACGATATTATATATTTGCCTCACCGCCTTGCGTGCGGGAAGTTCGAGTTTAAGTCGTTTGTCAAGTGCTCTGGAAGCTATGTCAGTCTTTGTTTCGAAATGGAAGTACTACCGTTCTGATGCATTGTAAATGTTTTGTTGTTAAAATGTTTTGGTGGAGAAGTTTGATTTAAATTAAAGAAGAAGTGAAAAATTGTACTTATCGAGTATTTATTTCTACCACGACGCCCAAGGAGAATAATATTGCAGCGAGCAGAACCCCCATAGATCCCCTCAGGGGCTCAGCATTAATTTGCTGGGTACGGGCTTGGCGAACCCGGGGTCCTGAGCTGTGGGCTGTTTCGCGCCAACAGTCCGCTACACCGTAAGCTCTGTGCGTGCTTCAACGACCACCGTTCGGCGCGACGGTGGAACGTTGTACGTTTCAGAGTCCGGGGATCTTGGCTTAATCGCCCGGGTCGCGAGGACGGTAAAAACCTCTCTAAAAAACCCCTCAATCTCAAGGTGTGCTACGTGCCGAGGAGATGCATGGCTGTTGAGGTTGAACAGCCGCTAGCGAGCAACCTCTGAAGAACCTGCCGCACCTCAGTTGTACAAGGCTTACCCAGGCAAGCGGGGCTCTGCCTGGGTGGACCTCTTTTCCCTAGCTGCTCGTGGGACGACAATGAAACGAACAAATAAAAGCGTGGCCGGTCGCGAAAACGGCGTCTCTAAGCGTGGCAAGACAGAATTCAACGCGTCTACATATGACCCTAAGGCGTTTCCTTCCCTCGCCACCCCGTGGGAGGAACGACAAGCCCGGAATAGATCAGAGCCATATTCGCCACAATACCTTGTTTGTGCGCGTTTAGATGGAGAGTCATTTATGACCACTAAGCCGCAGTTTTTCGCGGAACAGCTAGAAGATAAATTCGGTGAAATAGAATCCTTTTCGAAAATGCGCAGTGGGGCAGTGTTGATACAGACGGCGTCCCCAGCACAGTCGAGGGCATTAGTTGCCTGCGACAAGCTGGGTGATGTTCCAGTCAGTATCACGCCTCATAAGTCCCTCAACATGGTCCAGGGTCTAATCTACCATAGAGATCTCCTCTCTCAGACCGATGAGGAGTTGAGAACATACTTGGAACGTCGGGGGGTTCACTTCGTTCGGCGAGTGCACAGGGGACCTAAAGACCAGAGGGTTGCCACCGGTGCTTTTATCTTGGCCTTCGAAGGCGATACACTGCCTGAAAAGGTCAAGGTGATGGTATACCGGTGCGACGTAAAGCCCTATGTCCCTCCCCCTATGCGGTGTTTTAGGTGCTGGAAGTTCGGGCACATGTCCTCCCGTTGTACTTCCAGCCCTAACTGCAGGGAATGTGGGCGACCATCGCACCCAGACGCTCCATGTACTCCACCTCCAGTTTGTGTGAACTGTGGGCAACACCATCCGCCATGCTCGCCGAACTGTGGAGTATTGCATCGTGAGAGGAAAATTATGGAGATAAAGACTCTGGACCGTTTGACTTACTCAGAGGCGCGAAAAAAGTATGATCGGCTTCATCCGGTAAAGATGTCAACATCTTTTGCTGCAGTTACAGCGGCACCAGTTTTACCCCGAACAACAGCACCAGTTTTCCCTCCGTCCACGGGCCCTATGGGCCAACAACGTTCTACTGCCCCCTCAATGGGTGGGGGCACCTCTTCATCTGTTGCTCCCACACCACCACCTGTGGGAGCAATTACCTCCTCTCCTTCGGGGACATCAGTCCCCGTCTCCCAGCCGGAGAAGGAACAGCCTCCTCCGGCTCCTCTCGCTCGGAAGGGGTCCCTTGGGACACTCCCTTCCGAGGCTTCTCGCAGTGAACGTGGGGATCCCAACCGACGGCTGAAGAGTTCCCGACCTGCTGGTAGAAGGGCTTCTCGCTCTTCTTCCAACCCTGATGCGACTGCTGAGAAGCCCTCCCAGGCCTCTAAACCGAAGGGCCAGCGAGAGGGACGACAGAAGAAAACGAAGAAGGAGACTTTGGTGGCTCGAAAGCCACGTGCATCCTCATCTTCTACTTCGGAGGATGAGGTTGAGATCCTCGCGTCTGCCGAGGATCTCGCAATACTGCGTTCTCCAGAATCCGGGACTGCAGACACTGGCAATCCCGAACACCTGGGAGCAGACGTACCGATGGATGAAACCGATCCTAAACTTTAATATGGCTTTTCAGGTCGGCAATCATGTAGTCCTTCAGTGGAATTGCGGTGGTTTTTTCAACCGCCTGGCTGAATTGCAGCAGTTGATGTTCCGCTTTCCTGTGTTTTGTTTGGCGTTGCAGGAAACGTGGTTTCCTGCCCAACGGACCCCAGCCCTTCGTGGCTATCGGGGATATTATAAGAACCGCGTGACATACGACAGAGCCTCAGGAGGGGTCTGTATCTACATCCTCGCAACTGTCCCCAGTGCTACTGTGCCTCTCCACACGACTCTGGAGGCAGTTGCTGTTAGAATCCGGGCGATGCAGGAATTCACCATCTGCTCTATCTACCTTCCCACGGATGAAGCTGTCTCTATCGCTGATATCGCTACATTGATAGCACAACTACCCCCACCATTCCTCCTATTGGGGGATTTTAATGCCCACCACCCACTGTGGGGTGGAACACAGACGACAGGTCGCGGTAGAGATGTGGAGGCACTTTTCTCACAGCTAGACGTCTGTCTCTTAAACAATGGCGCCCCCACTCACTTTTGCTTGGCGCAAGGCACGTATTCGGCGATAGATCTTTCTGTTTCCAGTCCGAGCCTGCTTCCCCATTTACGATGGGAGGTCCATGATGACCTATGCGGTAGCGACACTTCCCTATCCTCATGTCGCTACTGCATTTTCAACCTACCGGCTACCAGCTTCGATGGTCTCTCCGTAGAGCTGACTGGCAACGTTATGCATCAGCCGCTGTGGTTCCCGTTTCACTACCAACTGATGTGGACATGGCGGTTCACCAGGTCACCAGTTCCATAGTATCAGCCGCTGAGGCAACTATTCCCACCACTTCTGGCTCCCCTCGGCGTAGATCCGTGCCCTGGTGGACGCCAGAAATCGCCGCGGCTATCCGGGATCGTCGACGGGCGCTCCAGCGCCATCGCCGTCATCCCACCATGGACAACCTGATCGTCTTTAAACGGCTCCGGGCCCGAGCTCGACAGCTCATCCGACAAAGTAAGCGGGACTGTTGGGAGCAGTATGTCGCCACCATTGGCTCCTGTGCATCCTCATCTCAGGTGTGGTCTCAGGTTCGGCGCCTTTTTGGGCACCATCCACCAGCAGCAATTCCCAGCTTAAACATTCAGGGCACTGTTTGCACAGACCCCACTGCTATCGCAGAACACATGGCGGACCATTACGCTTACAACTCCGCAACTGCAGCTTACAGTGCGGCTTTCCGTGCACTAAAAGTGCGGGCAGAACGGCGGCATCTGTCATTTTGTACCCGCCGTGACGAAGCATACAATGCGCCATTCAGTCAGTGGGAATTCGAAACTGCCCTTGCTGCATGCCCAGATACCACCCCGGGACCAGACCGGATTCACAGCCGATTCCTTCGCCATCTTTCAGCAGAGTCCCAACACCAGCTTCTCGCCCTGTTCAACCATCTATGGATGGAGGGGGCTTTCCCATCACAATGGGGGGAAAGCATCGTCATCCCCGTGATGAAACCTGGTGCTGACCCACTGGTGGCTGATAGCTACCGTCCGATCTGCCTCACCAACGTTCTGTGCAAGCTCTTAGAACGTATGGTGAGTCGACGGCTCATGTGGATACTAGAACGTCGGGGTCTGTTGTCCCCACGACAGGGGGCCTTCCGCCAAGGCCGCTCCACTGTCGACAACCTGGTAACTCTGGAGTCGGCCATCCGTACGGCTTTCAGCAGACGCGAACACCTTGTTGCCGTCTTTTTTGACCTCAGGAAGGCCTACGACACCACCTGGCACCATCACATTCTGGCCACACTGCACGGTTGAGGCTTGCGGGGCTCCCTCCCGCTATTTATACAGAACTTTCTATCGCTTCGCTCTTTCAGAGTTCGTGTCAGTACTTCTCTTAGCTCACCCCGTATACAGGAGAATGGAGTCCCGCAGGGCTCGGTCCTTAGTGTTCCTCTCTTTCTGATCGCTATCGACGGCCTTGCTGCGGCAGTGGGATCAACCGTATCCTCCTCACTCTATGCCGATGACTTCTGCCTATATTTCAGTTCTCACGGCATGGGTGTCGCTGAAAGGCGTTTGCAGGGGGCCATCACAAAAGCTCAGTCCTGGGCCACGACCCATGGATTCCAGTTCTCAGCCGCCAAAACACGGGTCATGCACTTCTGTCGCCGTCGGGCAGTACACCCAGACCCTGAGCTGTATTTGGGTCAGGATTTGCTTTGTGTCGTTCAGACGCACCGTTTTTTGGGGATGCTGTTCGATTCCCGGCTCACGTGGGTCCCACACCTGCAACAGCTGCGGAAGAAGTGTTGGCGCCACCTGAATGTCCTTCGTTGCCTAAGCCATACCACTTGGGGAGCAGCTCGTACATCTCTCCTGCAACTGTATCGGGCTCTTATCCAATCCCGTCTAGATTATGGTAGCATGGTATACGATTCTGCAGCCCCTTCTGCACTGCGTGTCTTGGACCCAATACACCATAGTGGCGTACGTTTAGCGACAGGTGCCTTCCGCCCAAGTCCCGTGACAATTCTCCTTGCTGAGGCTGGGGTTCCCCCCTCCGAATCCGCCGGCAGCAGCTACTGGCTTCGTATGTCGCCCGTATTCATGCCTCACCCGACCACCCAAATCACAGGCTTCTGTTCCCAGCTGCCGTTCTCCCTTCCCCACGACGACGTCCACGGTCGGGTTTCCCGATTGCGGTTCGTGTTCGTTCCCTTCTTTCCTCAATCGCATCCCTTCCTATCCCTACCACATTCCGATACCTTTCCCATACACCTCCATGGTGTGTACCTCGCCTACAGCTTAGGTTAGACTTGTCCGGTGACTCAAAAGCCTCCGTTACGCCAATGGTCCTGTGTCGTCAGTTCCAGGCACTCATTGATTCTTTCCGTGGTGCAGAAGTAGTATACACTGATGGCTCCCTTGTGGACGGTCTTGTTGGGTACGCCTATGTTCACCGTGATCATGTTGAGCAGCGTTCCTTACCCTGTGGGACTAGTGTTTTCGCAGCTGAGCTGGTGGCTATCTCTCGCGCTCTTAAACATTTCCGTGCCTGCCCCGGGGAGTCTATAGTTATCTGTAGTGACTCCCTGAGTGCCTTGATCGCCCTAGAAAAGTTTATGCCAAAGCACCATTTGGTTCAGTACATTCAGGACGCCGTTTTCGCTCTGGGCGAGTCAGGCCGTTCGGTGGTGTTCATTTGGACCCCGGGCCACGTAGGCATTCCGGGTAACGAACGGGTTGATCGCCTGGCCAAGCAGGCCACCACATCACGACCCTTAAAGATAGGTCTCCAAGACCAGGACTTCAGGCAGCAACTGACCCGTAAGGTTCTGGGGATTTGGACCTCAGAATGGGCTGCCTTGACTGAACCAAATAAGCTGCGCATAATCAAGCCCACCACGGCCGTCTGGCGATCCTCCCTGCGAGCCTCTCGTAGGGAGTCAGTAGTCATCTGCAGACTGCGTATTGGACATACGTGGTTGACGCACGGCCATCTTCTACGACGAGAGGACCCACCAACTTGCCGTTGTGGCGCCCTATTGACTGTGGTCCACGTTCTGGTGGACTGCTTACTTTTAGCCGACTTGAGGCAGTCTTTTACACTGCCTTCTGAGCTTCCATTGATTTTATCTGACAATGCCTCTATGGTCGATAGTGTCTTAGGTTTTATTCGCGCAACTAGCTTTTATTGGTCTATTTAGTGGTGGGGCCTATAAGCCCGCCCTGTCGGGCTTCAACCCCTCCAGAACAATAGGCCGGTTTACGGTTTTACGGTTTATGACTTGATTTTCAATTGAGGATTTTAAAGTGTGCAGAGTGGCTGGCTCATCCTGTATTATTTTGTGATCAGTCAGCCACACGCTTCTGCTGCCTTGTTTTAGCTTACTGTCTATTTTGTCAACTTCTGTCTTGTCCTTTGTTCTTTGTTTCATGTCATTCTTTTACCAATGACTGTCTCTCTGTGCCCAGAGTACGCTGGACCTTGGGTACTATGCGACGAAAAGGAAACCTTTAGAAGTTAACTCTTAACAGGGAACAGGGGACTGATAACCCAGCAGTTGAGTCCCCTTTAAAAACCCAACAACAACAACAACCCCCATAGATTGGAATGTTGAAAAGATGAGTATCATGTTTGGAAGTGGTAGCATAAACTGTAATTACTTATATAGCATATAAATGTTATAAGGTGCATCCTGACAGCGAAATAGTCGAGGCGGATCCTGGCTCGAAGCGGGAAGTCCGGTTTCGAGTCCCGGTCCTGTAGAAATTTTCATTTGTCGCCCGTGGATTATTTCCGTGTCTTAATCAGTGGCGGCGCTAGGCGTCGGCGACGTCGGCAACAGCCGACGGCCTCGCGCCTGCAGGGGCCTCGCAAAACATCGTTAAAATTTTAGGTTTTTTTTTTCTTATGTTTTAAGTTTAATGGCGCTTTCCAACTGCTTGGTTATGTAGCGACGACCTACATCTAACGTACACTAGCTTAACCAAAGGACAAACACAACAGCCGTACCCAAGAGAGGGATTCGACCTCAATAAGAGCGACCTCGCTCACCATAGTATGACGCCTTAGTGCGCTCGGCTATTCCCTGCCGGCAGCCTATTTAGTTTCCCTATTTATTTCCGAATGAGTGCAGCAGTGATGAAATTTTTAGTTAAAAACTTGAAAAACAACTTCTTCAGTACATTTTAGAAAAAAAATTGTAAGTAGTACAGTCTATCCAAATGCTTATATAACAATCAGAATCAAGCTCACAGGTAGTCAGTACAGCTTCGGCCGAAAAAGTTTTTCAAAGTTAAAATTGATTAAGACATACTTGAAAATCACAATGACCTCCTCCCCCCCCCCAAAAAAAAACAACCTATCTGCGTTGTCAGTGCTATTAATTAAAGCCAAAACAGCGGTTAATATTAATTATGCTGTGATTGTTAAAAAATCAGTGAGGGGAAATGCTGAAAAGTTTCTCTTTGTTAATTTGTATTTGTTTATTGTAATGTTTGTCACTGCAATAATACTTGTATATTACAGTAATAAAAGTTTAGTATAATGATTATTGATGTACAATTCAGCTCATTTTATTTAACATTTTCTTCCTTACTGAAAAAAATGAAAGGAGCCTCGCAAAGACGTGTTCGCCGACGCCCAGTTTTCGTCTAGCGTCGCCACTGGTCCTAATGCAGCCAGAGTCACTCCTTTCCTTCCTTTCCCCACCTTCCTTTCTCACATTTAAACGCATCTGAATGAGTGCTATATCTTTAGCGTTCTTACAGGCGGCTTCTATATAAATGCACCGCTTCGCACACCTGTTTAACAGGGGCGACTTCCGGAAACACTGTGAGCCAGTAGCTTTTGTGGCTCGAGTTACGCAGACTAATGACGCCGGCGGGCAAAGAGGAGCACACGGCGCAGGAATTCGGGTCTCCGGCCTCTGCGCTTTGTGCAGCAGCGCCTTCAGAAGAAACGCCGGCGCCGCCCTTGGGTGCTGAATGCGCCGCTAACGAACGGCGCGAGGGCCCTCCGCGTCTTGGCGGAAAGGCGGCGGGGGCGGCGGGGGCGGCACGCGCCCCACACTGTGCCCCAAGTCGAGCCGCCGAACGGCGCCGCCCCGTAATCGCCCTCTTGTTCCTGCAAATCGCGTCTCTCACAGCCAGTTGTGAGGCACGACTGTTGCAGGGGCGAAGAAAGCTGAGCTCCTCCACGCCTTCGAGTTAACCGCAGGAAAGGTGCTATTTGCAGCCAGAACGAAGGTCTTCTGCGTTCAGATGATACGGATTTTTAACGTGGCATCAGCGTCGAACACACGAGTCAGGAAACTCCCAGTGAATTTATGCAACTTCACGACTGCAGCCCTGCCAAGCCGCTCGGTCGTATAAACACATCAGGAAAAGATCGACTAATGAATGTGTATTTGGAGCGAAGCAGCACATTTAAAAAAAGAATATATATATATATAGCACTGACGTGTTTTACGGCCCTCTTTAAATTTGTAGTTTTGTAAGCAAACATTTTGAACAAAAATAATAATCTATATAATAAAAAATTAATTAATAAGTGTGTCTGAAACCCTCTCAGGGAAAAAAATTAGGTAGTGGCGGGTTCCGAACCACTGACCTTCAGCGTCACAGTCCAACGCATTGCCCACTACGCTATTTTTTCTCTCTTGCTTTTGCGGGTAGTTCTTGTCCTTGCGGACGCTGATCGTGTATGTTCGTTTTGGTTCTACGTGTTCTTTGGCTCAGCTTTTTTATCACAGAGAGCGTTCAGCCCTCTAACCGGGCGCGCTGAGTCACGGCGCCCGGTGCTATGGCTAACAGTTACGAATTGTGTTCTTTAGTTTCATACTATTGATAGCCGTTGTTAACTGACGCTAATACGGCATTTGTAGACACTAGGTTATCATTTATCGTACGAAGGACGACGTGTTTTTGTTAATTCTTCAGTGCGCCATTGCTTTCAAATGACAACGAGTAAGTTACAATAAGAAAATCATCAAATACGCAACGCAAGATGGCGTATGCCACAGAGAGTTATGGGCGACGAATGTCACGTAACATCTGCGAACGGCTGGTTTTCGTTAATTCAATGGAGGGTGTCAAAACTCCTTCATTTATGCAAATATCTCTCAAGCGATACCAGATATGAAAAAAAAAAAAGGGAACAAAGTCGTAGAGAATTTTCTCCTGTACAAAGTCGTTTATTCAATTTTCACGTCAGATGAACGGTTTATTTGCAATTAAAATTACTTTGCAAACACCTTTTTTTGCTATCACTAACGTATTTCTTGACCGAAATATAAAAAAAAAGCGAGATTATGGTCTCTGGTAGCCAACAATTATGTCGGTAAAATTTGGTGCTGATCGGTTGAACGGTTCGTCTTAAAAACACTGAACACGTTACGGACAGACAGACATCCCAAAATCTCCGTTATTTTTCCATATATCTCTGAAAGGATAGGAGATATGAAGCAACATAACGGAGCAAAGTTGTAGAGAAATTTCTCCTCTACAAATTCGGTTATTCAATTTTCGTGTCAGATGAATGGTTAAGCCGTTATTTTCATTTAAATTTCTAGCTGTCAAAAGACGATCGCAAAGGCCCACTTTTAGTGTTACTACCGTAACCTAAAATGGACCAAAACCTTCGTATTTACGAGCTTCTGTGGCGCTATAAATTGTAGCAACTATCAAAAATATAATTCGGAAATCTCTCATTTGCAAAGGATGCTCAGAAGTAACAGAATAATGTAATGAATAACAAGTGTTATTTTACGGTGGTTAGTTATATTTTTAGGCACAGAAGTAAATCTTTAACAATTAATTCACGTCCAAACTTCTGGTCTTAATCTGAATCGCAAATACTTGACCACTATTTCATAATATTACTGCTGTATAAAAGTAATGTTCGAATGCTTCCACCGCGGTGGAGTAGCCGAGCGGTCTAAAGCGTCTCGCTGCGGAGCGCGCGGTTGCTCGCCGTGGAGGTTCGAGTCCTCCCTGGGGCATGGGTGTGTGTGTTTGTCCTTAGGTTAGTTTACCTAGGTTTAAGTAGTTTGTAAGCTACGGACTGATGACCGCGCAGTTTGGTCCGATAGATTTACAAACATTTGAACATTTTCGAATGCTTCCGGTAGCAATTAATCAACTATTTCAGTACAGCCTGCTTAGTTTCGTACCTCACTTTCACAAAAATTATAAGCCTGTATACTAACATTTTTGGCGGTTACCTACTAGTTTGATAAAGTGAATACGTAGCTACAAATAAGTAATATGTTCATATAGAAACTGTTAATGTTAGCAATGACTTTCTTGAAGATATTCAGTTTGATACCTGTCAGGTATTATGATAGGTACAAGAAAAGCACAGAAGCAAGGATAAGGTGAAAAGATGGTATAGCGGCGATGTAGAATCTAGTATCTTAAAATGTAAAAATCGTGTGTACTTTTGAGAATATTACAATGTCAGAAATTAGCTAAAACAAAACTCGTCAAACATGTCAGTACGTACCGAGCACGTGAACAATCAGTTCCTTTTATATACTTCAGCACATCAGGTTGCAATTCATTTCTGCTTTCAAAAGGTTTAGGATTATAAGAATGTGACTCGGTATCGTGAACTGTATGAATTACACTGCACTGTTAATTTGTTATTATAGGCTGCCATTAACAGAAGCAGGCAGTGATATTACTTTAATGATATTTTCATGTTTGTATTCGAAAGTTCACAAATACGTTTAGTGACTAGGAAATATTAAAGTAAATGCATTAACAGCATCTTCTCAGTTTGTATCACGCCATTCCACTGTTATTCGCTACTGGCCGCTTGGAGCGTTAGTATCTCTTCAGCTGCAATTTTTTCCTAGAGTGTTTCGCAAGTCCCAGAAAGATGACGTGTGGGCTAAAATTTTGACGTTTTCGTACGTCATGGAGTGTCCAGTATCAATACAGAGCTCTGCCACTGTCGATTTATCTTGTTTTAAGAGGCGGGTATACCTTTGGCGTTCCATGCATCTTTCCTGGACTGTACGTGTCGTTTGTCCGATGTCCGAAAGGCCACATTCACAGGGGATCTTGTAAACCCCGGCAATCCGGAGCTCCAAATCACAAAAAAGTGCTGTTGTCTGTGGTGGAGGCCGAAAAATTAACATCGTGTTTGTTCAGAATCCGTGGTTTACAAATTCTTATAAATTATCTTCACCGCGAGGTCACCCAACAAATGTCATCAACATACCTCCAGGACACTGTGGGCTTCAGTCTGGCAGATTCCAGCACCTTTTCCTCGAAGTCCACCATAAACATATTCGCCACCAAAGGAAACAAGGCACTACCCATGGCGATACCGTCAGTTTGTTTAAAGAATTCGTTATTGAATAAAAAGTACGTGGAGGTCATGACATGTCTGAACAAAGCTGAAATCTCTTTGTCAAAGTTTTTGCCAATAAGAGATAATGAGTCTGAAAGAGGAACCTTGGTAAATAAGGATACTACATCAAAACTGACTAAAAAGTCAGAGCTGTCCACGTTCAGAAATTTTAGTTTTGTCAGTGAAGTCAGTGGAGTTGTGTATGTGATGAGCACATTTTCCCACCAACGGGCTGAATAACGACGCTAAATGTTTGGCACAATCATAGTTAGGAGAGCCAATGTTGCTCACTATCGGACGCAATGGGACATCCTCCAAGACTTTATGGACTTCCAAAGATTCACAAGAAGGAGTAATTCAGTGCGGTTAAGTTGTACCATATTGGATCTGGACGCCAATACGGCTGACGAACATTCGTGCAGTGATTGTTGCTACATTTATTAAATTTTAAACAAAATAATTCCCAATCAGAAATAATGAGCATTCTAGAACTTGATATCGCGTTTTTTCTCTCTGTCATGTTGAATATCCGAAGTCCGATAATTCTGAGTTTGAATTTTTCTCCGTAACTTACGACTGGACACTGAACTAAAATTTAACGCACGATCAGCTGCACGAAACAGATCACGTAACCAGTCCAAAACCATTTCAGGACGGTGATTTACCTTATAAAAATGCGTTTCATTATAGCTACAACACCAGAATGAGCTGCTCTGATAAATGATGGTAAGGTAAACTCCGTCTCTTTTTATCGTGTAACTGCCGCCAACATCTACTCAAAATAGCTTTCAAAATCTTTAATATATGCAAACTAATTTCACCACTTATTTAGTAATTCCTATCAGTGAAATAATTTTTATAAAATTTTAACTATCTTTGACCCCAATCCAGACTTAGAAAACTTTTACGAAATTAAAGCAGAATAAAAGATGAGCCTTGCACTAATTCCAATCCCTATGGCAGTTCCATTATATCTTTCAGTTATGTAATCATTGTGGTATGTAACTGTCTATTTTTCTTTGTGCAAAACACGACTTATGCTAGCTCTACTCATGTCTGTTTCACGTGCAAATTGTGATGCCGATTTTTGTGCCAACCATTGTGAATGAATCAGACACTTCAACAGAATTCACGGATTGTATGACGTTAACTGCGAATGAGTAAAGTTGAAAATGTGTATCCAGCCGGGATTCGAACTCTGATCTTCTGCTTGCTAGCAAGTTGCACTGGCCCCTAAACCACTGGTAACACAGCAGTTGCCACAACTGCACGGACTACTCAAGTTCGCCTCCCGTCAGATGCAAATTCTTAACTTTTCCCTGCCCACTATTTCTCAAACTCGCGGTTTTTTCCAACTGATTCCCGTAAGAGTAAGGGCCTCCGTATTGAAGAAAAGATCATCGCCCGTCATCGGCATATAATATATAAGTTATATATGTGTTGTCAGTTCTTTCAGATATTTCACTCTCAATGCACAGTGTGTGTCCATTACACTGTTCATTCCACTGAACAATGTTCTCACTTTCAGTAAGGTTGTTAATGTCATTAGCGAATATTGTCACTGATATCCTTTCATCTCAAATTTTAACCCTAGAAACTTTCTTTTATCTCCTATTACCTTCTCATAGCTGCGGTTTACTATCAGGTAAAACTTGTTTAAATAGATTAATCGTCATTGACTGTATTACTTTAGGTTTTAATGCAATTTTCAAATGGTAAAATGCAAAAGTTTGTGCTTTAGCACACGTGAAAATTTTAAAATCTTTTAATATGTAGACAAGGTACTGTTTTATCTGAGCTGTTTAGCAATTTTGGAATTTGTAACATAAATTTCAAAAATCTACTGTGATTACATACTGTTTTGAAATATAGCAGAGGTGTTTATCAATGTCAAAATATCTATGTGAAGCACTTCAAAGGACACTTCGTATAACTTCATTGCAAAAGTCTCAAAAATAATCATATGTTAACACAATGTAACAGGATATTCTACAAGGTTCAGTTTCTACACTGATCACTATGTCCTTCAGAAGACAGTCATTTATGTGGTCTGAGAAAAGTCAAAATCAAAGTTCCAAAGTTACACAAAACGAATTAACTTACAGTTTCACATCAGTGCTTGTCATAACGAAGTTATAATGTTCCAGATATTTCACCAATTTCTTATCACGGCATATTTCCAGTTTGTAGCACAATAACATTGTAATAGCCAATTCAAAGCAGTATAATAATCCTTCAGAGCTGACTGGTCAAATGCAGTGACAACAAACTGCAACACTCGTTGTCAGACCGTACACTTCCAACTGCTGCTGCTTACTTGCTACTTCCACAATTTGAACTTCCTCCTGGCATCTGCTGCCTGGGTTTAAACACCATTGAATATGGTGGCTACGTCACATTTCGTCACCTCACCTAACGTTCTTTTTTTTTAAACGTCTGAATTAATAATATTTGAGTTTTTAAATAATAAAAATACATACAATTACAATAGTAACTATTTCTAGTACCTATTACAGGATTTTACACAGAATAAAATCAAAAGTTAACAGTCGCTGTCGACAATTGCCGATAAGGTAGTCTTTCTATATCTAAGTTCTTTGACACAGTTCAGATACCGCATCCAAACCGAGGAGGTTAAAATACAGGGAGACGCCCTTAGACTGAAAAAGTGAAGCTTGCCTCCGCCATAATGCTAAGTTTTGGAGAAGTGTTCGCATTGTAGAGCTAATGTTATTTGTCACTTAAAACAGAAATTAACCGTTCGACGGTTTTGTCTTTATGTACAACGTGTTAAACGAAAGCAAATTAGCCTTTAAAAATTAAGTTTTGAAATATAATATGCTGAGCATTTATTACTATATTCAAGAAAGAATATTGTTTGTAAGTACATATTTAGCAGTGACTGTCAGTCCAGAGCATTAACTGTAAGAGGGTCGACTTCACGCATAGTTTTAACAGAGAAATAGCAATCCAGCACTGACCAAGATGGCGGACAGATTTCAACTGACGTATGTGCTCTGCATAGATAATGCCACCTCCCTTTATTCTAACCACCTTGATCAAAACAAACATCAGTCATGTATATGTCTTGCCCGTAATGTAGGAATGTACAACTGTACTTCACATTTATGTAAAGTTTAAGGTAAGCTTAAACCATGCAAGTAACTTTGACAGTGTGCTGCTTTAAAGTTAACGTCAAATCACACGAATCTTACATAAGACTTGCGTGATTTTCTGGCGATTTTAATATTGGATATGAATCGTAACAGTTTATATTAGAAACTGAAATAATTGTCCGATGGTGTGTCTTAAAGATTTCTAATTTTTCAAAACATAAATTTACAGTCTTATTATTTCACTTCCTGTTAAAGCTATAAGACCTGGAGAAAAATTAATATTGTCATGTCTATAGCTGATATGCCTTATTTTGTGTAGATATCAGTTCTATAGCAGGTAGACCGCAAATATGTTTCTAGTATATATATTCTAAAATACGCATTTAGTCGTACATAGATGCAACATGTTAGTGCTATTTCCAACTCTGCGTTTAAATGTGTTGTTTCCTTTGTTGACTTCATGGCCCTATGTCAGAAATAGACAGCTATAGTTCTCGTGTCATTTTTTTCTGTTGTTCGCGTTATAACCATTTGAGATACTCAAACACTCTCAAAATGCAGTGAAAAGCGTGGATACCATCTGAAACAAAAATGCTTAGCTGGAGTAATTTCGTATTAAGTTAAAAAATTGCACTTCTTATTTATTATTTATCTACAGCTGATGAATAATAAATAAGAAGTAAGTGTAGCTATTGTATATGAGCTTCCTATAATATCTTATAGCTGGCAATGACCGTTAACACAAAATATTAAAATTTAGTTAAATTGTAATGTGTGAGCGGCGTGGTAGCGCGGCATAATAGCGTAGTTCATGTAAACCGCTAAATGTTCCGTCTACTGTGGATACAATAGCTTTATTCGGTGCACAGAAATCGGTCATGGCTCTTGTCGGAGCTGAATGCGTGAATCAACATGGTTAGCTGCTCGCACATTGACCGTTGTGAACAAAGCTACGATTCCCGCGCGCTCTTGCATGTAATGTGACAACTAGTGCCGATCAGAATAAATAGCACATTTGTTCTCCTTACGGGGACACGTCACTGTTTCGCAATAAAACGTCGGCACCCTCCATACATCACTCCCTCGTGTCCTGTTACGCTCGTCGTATAAGAGAAAACATTTTGTAGCAGGTTCAGTCGTTCCATAGCAGATTTAGTGTTACGCTGTTACAGTAATCTGAACCTCACTACCCTGCAACAGAAGTATGAGAGAGATGTACAGATGACTGATAAAACAGTGGTACACCAGTCTAAGATCCAACTCATTACGTTTATCTGTGAGAAGTTCATATCGTGTGGTCATCGAGAAAGCAAATACGAAGATGGACAGATAGAAGGAAGATGATTTAGAAAGAAATAAAACGCAAAATAAAATAAAAAAAGTTTAGTACCTCGACTTCTACTTTGCTGAGCATCATATAATTTATTTCGACTACATTTCCATTGCCTTCAGTTTGCTTTTGTAGATGTTCAGTGAACAAAATATTTTAGAAACACTATGAATTACGAATAACTGTTCTTGGAAGTCCTTGCAGTCTCTTACAGAATTACAATGTTTTCGACAAACATCAGAATCTTTATGTCTTCGCTCTGAACTTAAATTTCCTTTGTAAACTGCTCTTTGCTTTTCTTTACTCAGTGTAGATATTTAATATCACACATATAAGCTACATATCTCTCTCACTCCCAAAAAATTGCTTGGTTTTCATCCCCTTCGACTCTTAGTTAATTTGGATTATGTGCAAGTTGTAGATAATTCAGTTATCTGAAAAATTAGGTTTTGCATCTAAATATTTCTCTTCATAGTCGGTTTTGACAGACCTATCCTGGTATCATCGTATCTTGTAGTAAAAACAAAAATGTTATCGTGCTACGTAATTTAGATTACAGTATTATTTGCACTCATAATTATAATAATAGTAAGATCATTGTTATTAATATTACGCAAATTATTAGCTATCACCCACCAATACCTATTTCCCATCGTAATTAGGACAAAGCAGAGCTGTGGGTTTCGAGGTGTTCGGTACAAAGGATACTGAAGGAACGAAAATAGCTTCCCTTTAAGATGCACCTACACCAACAGCTGTACGGAAACTATTTCCAAATTCGGGTATCGTTCTGCAGACTTCCGTTAAATAAAGTAGGCGTAATTCCGAACTTCATCAAGCAGATTTTATGAAGACAAATGCTATTTCACCTATGATGCCTGTGAATCTTCAGTTAGCAATGAGGCGCTGGTATCAGAACGATGGTGCACAACCCGGGTTAGGTAATATATGAACAATGTGTACCCCGAACGGTGGATAGGTTGTGATGGTTTCACTCAATTGCCAGCGAGATCGACTGATGTAACGCCCTTGGGTTTTTTCAAATCCAGGATTTACGACACGGGACCGGAAAATCCAGATGTGTTGAAAGAACGAATACGTCATCCTTGTGGTTCAGTACCAACAGAAATGTTAAGAGGGGAGAGGATTAGGCGGGTCTAATTTGCGGGAGAGGTAGTGGAGGCGGAGGTGTTCAATGAAGAGGACAAAGTGGGGAAATTAAGTCAACAGTCATCATCATATTGGGTCCCACAAGGATCCATCTTAGGGCCATTGCTTTTTCTTGTGTACATTAATGACTTCTCATTAGTTATACTGCCACAAGCAGAGTTAGTTTTGTTTGCAGATAATACAAGTATTGCACGCTACGGTGGGGGGTCGAATCCCCCCAGGGGAATGAATGTTTGTGTCGTCTTTAGTATAAGGTAGTTCATAAGTAGTTTGCAAATTCAGTTACTGATGACCCCACAGTCAACTCCACTACGCTTAACAAATATTTAAACATTTGAAATAAATACTGCAATAAATAACATGTCTAGCATAGTTCTGGAATGAACATTAACATTAATAAATGTTTTAAAGCCAACTCGTTGACATTAAACTTGGAAAAGACTCACTACATGCAGTTCAGAACATGTAAGAGATTACCATCCAGTATATGCATTAAGTATGAAGAAGAGCAGACAGAAGACAGAGGTTGACAGTATAAAATTCCTGAGATTACAGCTTGATAATAAATTCAGTTGGGAGGAGCACACCACAGAACTGCATAAAAGACTTGACAAATCTGTATTTGCAATAAGAGTGTTATCAGACATAGGAGACATGAAAATATAAAAGTTTACATACTCACTTCATAGCTACAATAGTAGGAACAAAAATGGTATGCACAAGGACTTAAAAGCACTTACTTTAGTTCAAAAATGGGTCCACTACTCAGGAACATACAACTTTGAACATGACTGTTTAACAGCAACCGTAATGGAACTTTTTAAACAATTTTTTTATATTAGCCAACCGGTTACGTAATTTTTAGGTGCTTGACCTAGGTTTCGTTGCCACTAGGACAACTTCATAAGAATAAAAAAAAAAACAGTTATGTAAAAATAGTAACAACAGAATAAATATTTTATATAAGGAATTTTTTTTTACATAAGCTCATGGTTCAGGGTAGTTTCAAGGGTAAGACAAGGCTGTAACCTGACACAACTGTTGTTCTTAGTATTCAAGGGTAAGACAAGGCTGTAACCTGACACAACTGTTGTTCTTAGTATTCATGGAGCATATGTTGAGAACAGTAGACTGGCAGGGCGGATGACTTAGTTGTAATGGCCGATTCAATTGAAAGGTTGCAAACTAGTATTTCAGAGCTCGATCAGAGGGGCAAGGTTTATGATATGAAGATCAGCATCTCCAAAACGAAAGTAATGCCAGTGGGAAAGAGATTTAAACAGATTGATTGGCAAATAGGAGGAACACAGAACAGGTAGACAGCTTTAAGTACCTGGGATGTATTTTCTCTCAGGATGGCAACATAGTAAAAGAACTGGAATCGAGGTGCAGCAAAGCTAATGCAGTTAGTGCTCAGCTATGATCTATTCTCTTCTGCAAGAAGGAAGTAAGTACCAAGACTAAGCTAGCAGTGCACCGCTCCATCTTTCGACCAACTTTGTTGTATGGGAGTGAAAGTTGGGTGGATACAGGTTACCTTATTCACAAGGTAGAGGTTACAGGTATGAAAGTAGCAAGAATGATTGCAGGCACTAATAGATGGGAACAATGGCAGGAGGGTGTCCATAACGAGGAAATCAAGGAAAAACTGGGTATGAACACCATAGATGAAGCAGTTAGAGCGAACAGACTGAGATGGTGGGGTCATGTTAGACGCATGGGAGAAGCAAGATTACCTAAGAGACTCATGATCTCGGCAGCGGACGGTAAGAGGAGTCGAGGTAGACCAAGAAGAGAGTACTTAGATTCGGTGCAGAATGATTTTGAAGTAAAAGGCATAACATCAGACGAGGCATCAATGTTAGCATTGAATAGGGGATCATGGAAGAATTTTATTAGAGGTACTATGCTCCAGACTGAACGCTGAAAGGCATAATAAGTCTCTGATGATGATGATGATGATGTTGATGATGATAGGCTGAACAGTGAAAACACTTGTACTTACATGAAACATATGACGTCAAAATATTACGAGCAGGATTGCTCAAGTCGATTGCAATAAAAACTAGCATTTTTGCCATACAAAATAAATAAATAAAACTGAATTGTATGCAAAATTGCTTATACTACTTCACTATTAATGTATGTCTCTTGTAAGTACGTATACTTCTGCATACTTGTGACGATTTTCTGTCACACTTTCTCCTATTTGGAGCTTTCATTTAATCTTGGAATATAATATTTTAAACAATTTTTGTCTACCCTTTCACAAATGTAATCTATTATGTAACATTAGTACCGCCCACGTGACTTGTGGCCCGCATGTGGCGCGCCCTAGTGCACGTTTACGTGGCTACCTGTTTGATGCCTCGTAGGCAGTTCCTTCACGTCCTTCACACCATACTGGTTTTATTTGTACGGCAAAAATGCCAGTTTTTATTGTAATCGACTTGAGCAATCCTACTCGTAATATTTTTGACGTCGTGTGTTTCATGTAAGTACAAGTGTTTTCACTGTTCAGGTTGTGTAAAAATTTTTTTCCTGATGTAAAATATTTATTCTGTTGTTATCATTTTTTAGGTAACTGTTTTTATTCTTCTGATGAAGTTGTCCCTAGTGGCAACGAAACCTAGGTTAAGCACCTAAAAATTACGCAATCGGCTGGCTGATATAAAAAATTGTTAAAAATTCAGGGACACCATAAAAATTTAGCTACAAATAAAGATCAGTTTAAGAGGAGCTTATAAGACTCCATCTGCTCCACCGACGAATTCTTAAATAGAACGAAATGATGAGTGTATCTGTATTCATATATTATCAACTTGTAAAAATAAATAAATCTATATCTATAAATGTGAATGTCTGTTCGGTGTACGTTTATCACGTCTGAACCACAAAACATAAAGAGCTAAAAATTTGTACAGTTACTAATGTCTACCCGGGGAAGGTTTTAGGCACGGTTTTATTGCGATCTGATAGATATTTAGTAATTCGGAGAATATAATGCGGAATGCGGAACAATAATTACTCTTCGAAAATTATATTTTCTCTTGAAAATGGTTTTATTGGTAGCATTGTTGCTTGAGGGTTGATAATGATAAAAGGGTAGAGTATGTTGGAATGGAAAGTTATCGGTGTTAATATTTCGCTCTGCAGCGAAAAGTACAGAATGCAAACGAATTGTCAGTATGTAACTGTTCTCCGAAGTCTTCCGTTGTACGCCATAGCAGTTTCATACCGATGGCTGTAATGGGGTGGAAGATATGGTGGTTGAAAGTCGTCGATTTATAAAAAAATTCGGACTAATGGCCAGCGATAACGTTTGCGACTCTATAGCAAGGAGGTTACATACAGCGAAACGTGATGCCACAGACCATATCTTTGGTCTATGCGTGCTGCACTGTCTTCAGCTCTTTTTCTGTAATGATAAGCAGACGAATAATTCTATTTTTTTACTTGAATGCTGATTAAAAATGTTTGTTTCTAAAGACGGTATTGTATTTCTTTCGCCGCGGTGGAGTAGCCGAGCGGTCTAAAACGTCTCGCTGCGGAGCGCGCGGTTGCACGTCGTGGAGGTTCGAGTGCTCCCTGGGGCATGGGTGTGTGTGTTGTCCTTAGGTTAGTTTACCTAGGTTTAAGTAGTTTGTAAGCTACGGACTGATGACCACGTAGTTTGGTCCGATATATTTACAAACATTTGAACATTTATTTCATTTCATCCTTCATAACCATCGGAACCCACGTTAAACTGTAGGTCCCCCTATAACTGGCTGGGTAAGTCAGTTCCAAGGTCGGAGGAAGGCAATGGCATACCACCTCCAAACAGGACCATGCCTAGTAAAGCACTGTGGTGTTCAAACCAATCTTCGGATTGTTGACTGCTTTACCTTTAACCAGTCTTATAGCACACTACTGAAAGATAGCTTATCTTAATCAAACAACTCTCGAGCGGAGCTGCGGGTTTAAGCTAGTAAATAAATAAGAAAGACATGTTGCACGCCGCGGTGGAGTAGCCGAGCGGTCTAAAGCGTCTCGCTGCGGAGCGCGTGGTTGCTCGCCGTGGAGGTTCGAGTCCTCCCTGGGGCATGGGTGTGTGTGTTTTCCTTAGGTTAGTTTACCTAGGTTTTAAGTAGTTTGTAAGCTACGGACTGATGACCACGCAGTTTGGTCCGATAGATTTATAGACATTTGAACACTTTGAGCCACAGAAGCTCGTAAATACGAAGTTTTTTTTTTTTTTTTTTTTTTTTTTTTTTTGAATGTGCTGCTTCGCTCCAAATACACATTCATTACTCGATCTTTTCGTGGTGTGTTTATACAACCCAGTGCTGCAGTCGTGAAATTGCATAAATTCGTGACTCGTGTATTCGACCCTGATGCCACGTGGAAAATCCGTATCATCTGAACGCAGAAGACCTTCGTTCTGGCTGCAAATAACACCTTTCCTGCGGTTAACTCGAAGGCGTGGAGGAGCTCAGCTTTCTTCACATGTTCCACATTCACATGTTCCACATTCACAAGGATGGAATGAACCAACTAATCTAATCATGAAATGAGTCATCTGCGTAGGGGATGGAGATCACACTGTATATTGCAATGTGATTTGTAGGGAAAAGTCGTTGTCATTTCAGTCGGTTGCACTTGTCGTTCAGTTTAAGCTATCGATCCATTAGCTCATCTGAGTGAACAGCTGGCTTACGGCATGAGGGCGGGCAATTTTGGGCGCAGAGCAGCTATGAATCCGCAGAGCCCGGGCGGAACAATGTATGGCGGGCGGGGCCACCTGCTCCTCGCCTCGCCTCGGCAGACTGCAGTGTTTGGTTTGCGCCGAGCGACGGCAGAGCCGAGCGGCTGTATCCCGCCAGCCTGGCTTTAGCCACGGCTCCTCGCCGCAGACAAGCGCTGGACGGCTTCGCTTTCAGCGCCATCAGCTGACAAGCCTCGCCACCCAACCGATCCGCCGGTTGCAGCCCCACTGCAGGCTAGCTGTATTTACAGTCAGGCCCGAAAACTCACAGTACCATCTGTTCTGCACGTCTACAGAGTGTGTGATATTCCTGGCCTATGGCCACTTCATATTTCTGGCCGCTGGCCGTTTCTTTGCTAAACACAGTATCATTTTTTGTAGCTTTGAGCGCATCTGGTAAATAACTGGAGAGTTACTTATACTAAGATTTGGAAGTGAAAACAATAGATGGACATAAAAAAATCTGATATACGTGAAGGTACTTCACTTAAAAGACGTATTTTCTCTTATTCCGGAAGAAGTGGCTTTATTGTGGGACACTGCTTGTGATGTGGAAGTTGCAGGTCAGTCTCTCGACAAATGTAAGAACTCTTTATTCCGCCTTTTCTTGGAGTAAGGAAAAAAATCAGCTACCGGCCCCTACTTTTCTCAAAAATAAAAAATGTTCAAATGTTTCTAAATCTATCGGACCAAACTGCGTGGTCATCAGTCCGTAGCTTACAAACTACTTAAACCTTGTTAAACTAACCTAAGGACAAACACATACACCCATGCCCCAGGGAGGACTCAAACCTCCACGGCGAGCAACCGCGCGCTCCGCAGCGAGACGCTTTAGACCGCTCGGCTACTCCACCGCGGCCCTACTTTTCTCTCTTCTTATAGTCCCAAGTGAAACCCCAGTAGTAGCTTGAACTTTATCAAGGGAACTCTTTTATGCGATTTTATCCTGTCTTTTACGTCTTCCGACATAAACATAATTATGTTATTCACAATATCTCGTGTCTTCCTGCACCATTTGGTGCAGACTGCAATGCCGCGCTATGTATGACAGTTTCCATTTTTTTCCCAACATATGGAAGCAACAACACATGAACAACGATAACTAGAAAGGTCTGAAGCAGACTGATGTGGCCTGCCCTTAGAAGAAAGTAATGTACTCGCCCGACGCTTAGGACAATTGTGATATTCCTGGCCTATGGCCACTTCATATTTCTGGCCGCTGGCCGTTTCTTTGCTAACGTCGTACGTGTATTAAACGCGAAAGAAAGGCAGAAGTGCAGCATATGTTGAAATGTGGGGTGGGGAGCAGTAGCATATGGCACAGTAGGTGCTGGATCCCATGGGAAAACCCGCCTGTGTTACTGGTACTCTCCTCGCATTGGCTGCTGCCTTTCACGTCACGTGATTTCTTTCGAAATCAGTTTTGTTTATTATATACTAAATATTAATTATTCAGAGCTGAGAAATTGTGATAAATATCTCTCAAGGGCAGGCTAGGTTTTGACAGATTAAAAAGTTTAAGGTGCCTTCTCTTATTGTAACAAGAGAAGAGCGATTTTGCATAAGGCGCGCGTCGGCCATGTTTTGGCGCGAAATAGAGCGTCAGGTGCTCTCTCGCAGCGCGCCGCAGTTTCAGTCTCGAGCTGACCACTATACGCGCCAGACCGCACCGGTAATGAGTAAAGTTTTGTTTAATTGTTATAACAGTCGAGGTCTCAACATGAACTACGGGCAGCATAGGCCGTGTCGTATTAACAATAGTTGTTCATATTTTATTATTTATTTAATAAATGGCATCCCTGACAATTAAAAATCTCGCGAGTCGCTTCTTATGCTTCCATCATACAGAACTTATTTCAGCCTCACTTGTATGCTGTAAAAGAACCAACGACCTGTGTGCTGTCTTCTGCGCTAGGGACACAACTATAGAAAACAACATGTTAGTCAGAAACTCTATGCTTTCCATAAACACTTCGACAGCAACTACGGCACCTCGTGCGTACTGTAGGGCGGTACAAACGCACACTGCTACGCAACCGCATCCGCAAGGATGTGGAGGTTTTAGGGGACTTGTGGGAAGAAGCAGTACTAACTTCTCCGTCCGCAAATAAAACCCTAGAAAGCTTTTAAGTGATTTGCCCCACCGTCAGCAAACCGATGGGATTGATCGATGAGAGGATTAATAACCAATACGTTGCAATGGTCTTATGTTTTGAAATGCTTGATTTTCATGCTACACGCCTTTATTCACTCATAATTTGCAAGAGACTGTGGTCTACAATACGCTCTATAGAGGAAGGCCGGGCAAGACGGGCACGTGGTGTGTAACGCTACATCGCGGTCATACGAGGTGCATTCAAGTTCTAAGGCCTTTCTTTTTTTCTATTTAACTACTCACCCGAAATAAATGACACTGGCCTTATTTCTCGACGTAATCGCCCTGCAGACGTATACATTTTTCACAACGCTGACGCCATGATTCCATGGCAGCGGCGAAGGCTTCTTTAGGAGTCTGTTTTGACCACTGGAAAATCGCTGAGGCAATAGCAGCACGGCTGCTGAATGTGCGGCCACGGAGAGTGTCTTTCATTGATGTTTGTTTGTAATTCTATCGGACCAAACTGCGTGGTCATCAGTCCGTAGCTTACAAACTACTTAAACCTAGCTAAACTAACCTAAGGACAACACACACACCCATGCCCTAGGGAGGACTCGAACCTCCACGGCGAGCAACCGCGCGCTCCGCAGCGAGACGCTTTAGACCGCTCGACTACTCCACCGCGGCTTTCATTGATGGAAAAAGCTAAAAGTCACTAGGAGACAGATCAGGTGAGTAGGGAGCATGAGGAATCACTTCAAAGTTGCTATCACGAAGAAACTGTTGCGTAACGTTAGCTCGATGTGCGGGTGCGTTGTCTTGGTGAAACAGCACACGCGCAGCCTTCCCGGACGTTTTTGTTGCGGTGCAGGAATTTGTTTTTCAAAACATTTTCGTAGGGTGCACCTGTTACCGTAGTGCCCTTTGGAACGCAATGGGTAAGGATTACGCCCTCGGTGTCCCAGAACAAGGACACCATTTTTTCAGCACTGGCGGTTACCCGAAATTTTTTTGGTGGCGGTGAATCTGTGTGCTTCCATTGAGCTGACTGGCGCTTTGTTTCTGGATTGAAAAATAGCATCTACGTCTCTTCCATTGTCACAATCGACGAAAAGAAAGTCCCTTTCACGCTGTCGTTGCGCATCAACATTGCTTGGCAACATGCCACACGGGCAGCCTTGTGGTCGTCTGTCAGCATTCGTGGCACCCACCTGGATGAAACTTTTCACATTTTCAGGTCTCCATGCAGGATTGTGTGCACAGAACCCACAGAAATGCCATCTCTGGAGGCGATCTGTTCAACAGTTATTCGGCGATCCCCCAAAACAATTCTCTCCACTTTCTCGATCATGTCGTCAGACCGACTTGTGTGAGCCTGAAGTTGTTTCGGTTTGTTGTCACACGATGTTCTGGCTTCATTAAACTGTCGCACCCACGAACGCACTTTCAACACATCCATAACTCCATCACCACATATCTCCTTCAACTGTCGATGAATTGCAATTGGTGTCACACCACGCAAATTCAGAAAACGAATGATTGCACGCTGTTCAAGTAAGGAAAACGTCGCCATTTTAAGTATCTAAAACAGTTCTCATTCTCGCCGCTGGCGGTAAAATTCCATCTGCCGTACGGTACTGCCATCTTTGGGACGTACTGACAATGAACGCGGCCTCATTTTAAAACAATGCGCATGTTTCTATCTCTTTCCAGTCCGGAGAAAAAAAATCGGAGGCCTTAGAACTTGAATGCACCTCGCAGCATTCTAATCGCCATTTTTCATCATTTTGTACTTTTTTTTACGAGACAGAAAGTCAATATTTTTCAAAATTTCAATGAAATCAATTAACATCTATGTAATTCAGAATAGTAATGTCCATAGAGTAAGATCGTCAAAACACCTTATAGTTCAGTAATATTTTATCTGTATACGAGTATAAATAGGATAGACCAAAGATAACATAGACTGCGTATGACGTCATTGCACTGAAACCAACAAGTAAGTCACGTGACTCGGGGCAACAAGCCGTTTTCGTCAATAAGAGCAATGTGGAGTGGAGCCGACAGATGTAGGTTATCTCATTTATTACTGAAATGAGGCGTTGGTTTTGACAACGAAACATGTAATCATATCCTTACAACGTTTTTAGCCGTACAGCTAACGTTATTTCTCCACAATTTCTAACACGGTGGTTACAGTTTTCACATGAGCTAGGTAAAACGTATAAATGACTTGAAGACGAAAAATCAATTTTACAAACAGCATCAGTTTTCTTGTGTTTTCTCAACAACACATGTTAATGTTATGTTATGCTTTTATATGAACTAAAAGCGGTCTAAATCCATAATATCAGATTTTTTACACAATACAAGCGTTTTTATTTTACGACTCCTGCATGTACAGCGATGCCAATGCGTAAACCAAAGAAGCACTCGCTATTTACATTAGAATAATTGAAGTACAAACACAACTACTAAATCTAGTTTTATAGGTATTCCGGCTATTCTGTATTCAAATATAGCTGTACACAACGCCATTAAAAGCAGAAATGATTTACTTGATGAAATATAAATTTAGTCTATACCAGCTAGAATTGTCTCGCCGTCGATAATTACATTCATTAGTTAAAAAAATCATAGTGCTGCACAAACACTAACAGTAATTCTATTTCTTGTAAACAGAACTGTCAGTAAGTGTCAACTTGTCACATATAAAAAGGATCATCGCATTAATATTAGTATAATTGTGCAAAAACTACGTTACTTTAATGCTACATCTGTAATAAGCATATAGAAGACGTTTCATTGTTAAAATCAGTACTTCAGCTGAAAACTATTGCTCATAATGACGAAACTCAAGTCACGTGACTAGGGGCAACGTTAGATGTTGGTTTCAAACCACAACACGGCAGAGATAGGGTCACGCGTAGTCTGTGTTATCTTTGGTCTATGATAAATATATAGTGCCCACAGTCGAATTACTCTGAGTCTAGTCTGCGATACGTATAAATCTCTCAGAGTTTCGCTCCACGGGATTAGATGGGAGATTAGTTCGAATTCGCTCGAAATTCGATAACGTATTATCTCTTGTAAAATATTGAAATGTATAGTAAATGATTAATATCAGAGTTATAGGCTAATACGTTATGAATATCTTTGGACTTAAGATTGGGATAGGCTTGTATAAATAATTGTAAATTTCCGCCTCCAGTTGATAGATTGCTTAATCTATATCTATAAATGTGAATGTCTGTTCGGTGTACGTTTATCACGTCTGAACCACAAGACATAAAGAGCTAAAAATTTGTACAGTTACTAATGTCTACCCGGGGAAGGCTTTAGGTACGGTTTTATGACGATCGGATAGGTATTTATCTATATATATTAATGTGAGTGTCTGTTCGGTGTACGCTTATCACGTCCGAACCACAAGACGCAGAGACTTAAATATTTGTACAATTACTAATTTATACGCAAGGAAGGTTTTTGGCACGGTTTTATAGAGACCAGATGTTTAGTAATTTGAAGAATATAACGCGAAATGCGGAACAATAATTATTCTTTGAAAATGGTTTTATTGTTGCATTGTTGCTTGAGGGTTGAAAATGATAAAAGGGTGGAATATATTGGGATGGAAAGTTATCAGTGTATATAAAATTCTACGTGTGTGTGTGTGTGTGTGTGTGTGTGTTTGTGTGTTAATATTTCGCTCTGCAGCGAAAACTAAAGAACGCAAACGATTGTTCTGTGTGTAATTGTGTCCGAAGTCTCCTGTTGTACACCATAGCAGTTCCATGTTGATAGCTATAAGGGGGTGGAAGATATGGTGGTTGAAAGTCGTCAAATTATTAAAAAAAAAAAGAAAAAAAAAACCGTGACTGTATGGCAAGGACGTTACATACAGCGAAACGTGATGCCACAGACCATATCTTTGGTCTATGCGTGCAGCAATATCTTCAACTCTTTCTCTGTAAGGATAAGCAAAAGAATAAGAAAATATATGAATAAATAAATAAAGCAGTATAAAGTTTCCTTTAATACATCTCTTTAAAAAATATCGATTTATCTATCATAATCAACCAACACGCGAGCGGAGCTGCGGGCTTAAGCTAGTGTTAGATATATCTCAATTAGAACTGTTTTGTCAAATGTAAATGAATTTGCAATTCTAACTCTATTTTGAAGAATTAAAGTAATTCTGAACTATAAGACCAAAGACTTTCTTGTAAACGAGCAGCTGTGACAAATATAGTTATGGAATTGCAAACATTCAAATTGTCTTTGGGATAGTGATTTTTTTTTGTAATTGTGTCCGTTTGGGAATATGGTATCAATGAAATCTTAAGAAGTGTCTTAAACAATTATTAAAGTGTTTAGATTCCTTATTGTGAAAAGTGCTTGTATACCAATATCTTTGACTTCCAATATATCACTAAAATGTGTCAAAATAATTTGACAGTTACGTTTGAAAGGAACTTTAAATAGATCCTACCAAAGGACAATTAATGATAAAAATCAGGCATACACAATATCTTGTTGTAGCCGGGTTCGACATAAATGAACTACCGGGATTTAAAAAAAATTCAAATACTATTTTATCAAATTAGAAGCCCCTGAAAGAAAAAAATGTCATGTTCGGTCATTGAAAAAAAAGTTTCTTTTTTTAGTTAAGACATTGGATCAGAAACAATATTACGACGCAGAACTTAAAGCTAAATAAAACAGTATTTTATTACGAAAGGAGCATCAGTCTTACCAACCTGCATTTCATATGGGAAAGCCAAGTAAAATTCAGAGACAATTCATTGATGATGAATTTCCATAACTAAATGCAAGAAGATGTCAAGTAATTCAAAAACTAATACCAATTTAAACTAAAGAAGATATCCAATTCCAAAATTGGCCACCACAAACAAAAATCAATATAAAATCGGTATCATACAGAAGAAGCCCGTTACAAAATCGGCGCCCAACGTGAGGCTCGAATCCACGAGCCTGAGTTTAACAGATTCATGCTCACCGACTGAGATGGGCTTTTTCCAGTCCCCTGCCGGGAATCGAACCCTGGCTCCCTGTGTGGTAGTCAGCGAGAAGTCCGTTAAAGGTGTTTCATGAACAAATCTGTTGGTCGTGTAGCTTTTGATGGAAGGAGGTCGCTTAACGGTAAATGTTCCGGACAACATTTTTTGTAGTTTTTTTCGGTGCAGTGTAGTTTATCAGGTAGGATCAGCAAAATTATTCGCTCACCAGGCTAATGTGTTTATCAACATCTTTGCCCCGCAAAAACCGCACGGCATGGGGCGAAGGGTACCACCTGCTGATCTGCGAACGTGTGTGGACTTACATTCAAGGGCAACCGAATAGTAAGTGATGAGGGTAGTGCAAATACTTGTTTTGAACGATAGACCTATTTTATGCAGGTGTAGGGGATAACTGTTAACAAAGTAAAGGGACAACAGTTTTTTACTGTCAACAATTCTGCCTTATGTACGACGCTCCTCCCGCAAATTCGGCGAACTGGCCACTCTGTAGTTCGACTAAATGACACAGCAAGGGCGTCCATATAGTACAGGGTGATCAATCCTCAGCGCAACCGCCTTTACAGCGTGCGACTTGCCGGCGATGGCAGCTGAGTTGCCCGCCGCCCGTACTAAATTTAATACGGGTTGGCGCGCAAGTTACTTCTAACATACATAACACAAAGAAAAGTTTATTAATCACCTCTATTACTTAAGGATGTGCTGGAACTGCCTCCCTTCGTTTTTGAAGCATTTCTGACACCTGCTGAGGAAGCCGCTCATTACACTCTGAAGTTCCCTCTCAGAAATTGCAGCGATTTCATGACAAATGTTTGCTTTTAGTTCATCTGAAGTGTGGGGATTTTATTTGTACACTTTCTCTTTTAATGATACCCAGAGATAAAAATCGCATGGAGTTAAATCGGGAATTCACGAGCAGCCCCTGCGCGATAAAAAAAATAGGAGTGTGGTGCTCTGTTAGCGGCGAGAGAATAATAGGCCTTATACTTTTTCAGGAAACAAATAATAGTGACAAGTATGTTGAAAATACATTGCGGCCTTTTTTGCCCAATTAACTGAGAGAGAACGGGCTTTCGCGACATTTCAGCTACACTCTGCGACGGCACACTCAGCCAACTTATCATTATGGGAAATTGGTAATGTGTTCGGTGAAAGAATTATCACTAAGAACATTTGGCCCCCTCATTCTCCTGATTTAGCCCCGTGCAATTTTTATCTGTGGTAAGCATTAAAAGAGAAGGTTTAGAAATGAAAACCCCACACTTCAGATGAAATTAAACATTCGTCATGAAATCACTGCAATTTCTGAGAGCGAACTTCAGAGTGTAATGAACAATTTCCTCAGTAGGTGTCAGAAATGCTTCAACAACGAAGGAGGCAGTTCCAGCACCACCTTGCGTAATACAGGTGAGAAATAAACTTTTCTTTGTGTTGTGTATGTCAAAAAAAAAAAAAAAAAAAAAAAAAAAAAAAAAAAAAAAAAAAAAAAAAAAAAACTGCGCGCCAATCCGTATTAAATTTAGTGCGGACGATGGGCGGCGCGCAAAGTGGTCACCGCAGCTGACATCGCCGGCAAGTCGCACGCTGCAAAGGCGGTTGTGCTGAGGATTGATCACCTTGTAGTTTATGGGGAAGGGACACTACCAATTTTCCAATAAGAGATGAAAAACTGGTGTTTAATAAGTGCCTTACTACACATTCACTGTCCATATTAAATGTTTAAACGCCTGTCTTGGTCCCATAAGCAGTAACACACTCGCGCGCAACTCGGTAACAACAGTCAAACACAAAGCGTTGGAAACCAAATCATCGCCTTGGCAGGCAGAAGGCGAGTCGACAGACTGGCAGCCCGTATGCGCACTGGCAGCGTGTGCAGCTGCCAGGACGTTAGAAGCAGATTCCACACCATGGCGGCTGGCTGGCAGTAGCAAAAGGACCAGGCGATTCTGGAGATAGCTGAGGATGGATATAGTACTTGGAACAGAAGACTAAAAGGAAAAAAAAACACTATAATGAAGCATTATGTTTAAACAGATGAAATAATTATTATTTTTCATTCGATTTCAACAGGGCTTTGACAGACAATTTGCACACCCTGAGAAAATGCCACTGAAGGTGGGCTAAAACAGGGAAGGGCTGTAAGCTACAGTTAGTGCTGCCACCTGAGAATAGCTACGTCAGCTTCATTACTACACTGCTCCCATTATACTAAGAATGCTAGTCCTCATTTTCACAGTGGGTTCTTTGAGCTGCGCAACGTAGGTACAATTTCTTATAATTTGCAATATTTCCAATATTCGAGGTACTAAAATGTGTTTTTAGTGGAGATTTGTCCAGGCCTTTGTATATATAATCATTGAACAATATGTCTTATTAACAACAAACGTATGTGTCAGTAGTCAATTTCCACTAACTAGTTTACATGTAGGCTTAACATAACCGCGGCGGAGCGACCGAGCGCATTGCGGCGCCGTGCTGCGATGCGTGAGGCTGTTCCACGTTGGAGGTTCGAATCCCCCCTCGGGCAAGGATGTTTAACAAACATCCGAACATTTGGATTTAACAGAAATGTAGGAACACGGCAGGCAATACTCACTTTACGGCTAATCTTAGACGATAGATTGGGGAAAGGCATGCCTACATTTCTAGCTTTTGTTGATTTGGAAAAAGATTTTGACAGTGTTCATTGGAATACACTCTTTCAAATTCTGAAGCAAGCAGGAGTAAAATACAGGGAACAGAAGGTTATTTACAACTTGTACAAAAACCAGACAGCGGTTGTCAGAGTTGAAGGGCATGAAAGGGATGCAGTGGTGGGAACGGGAGTAAGACAGGGTTGCAGCCTTTCTCCAATGTGATTCAATTTGTATATTGAGCAAGCTAAAAAGGAAAGCAAGGAGTAATTTGGAGAAGGAATTAAAGTTCAGGATGAAGAAATAAAAACATTGTATTTTGCCGATGACATTTTAATTGTCAGAGACAGCAAGCCGCGGCGGATTAGCCGTGCGCACAGGGGCGCCGTGCTGCGGTGCGCGAGGCCGGCTGCCGTCGGGGTTCGAGTCTCCCATCGGGCAGGGGTGTTTGTGTTGTCCTTAGGTTAGTTTATCTTAGTTTAAGTAGTTTGTAAGCTACGTATTAATGACCAAGCAGTTGAGTCCGATAGCTTTACAAACATTTGAATTTTAGTGACAGAAAAGGAACTGTGAGTGCAGTTGAACGGAATGGACAGTGTGTTGAAATGCTTGTATAAGATGAACATTAACAAGAGCAAAACAAGAGTAATGGAGTGCAGTCCAAGAAAATGAGGCGATGCTGAAGGAATTAGTTGAGGTAACGAAACAATATAGGCGGTAGATGAGTTTTGTTACTTTGCAGTAAAATAACACATGATGGTCACAGTACAGAGGACATAAAATGCAGTTTGGCAATGGGAAGGAAAGCTCTTTTGAAAAAAATAAATTTATTAATATCGAATATTAATTTAAGCGTAAGGAAATCTATTCTGAAGGCATTTGTGTGGAATGTTGCCTTGTATGAAAGTGAAACTTGGACTATAAATACTTTAAGCAGGAAGAGGATAGAGACTTTTGAAATGTGGTGCTAGAGAAGAATGCTGAAGATTAGGTGGGTGGATGGCGTAACTAATGAAGACGTACTGAACAGAATTGGTGAGAAACGGAATTTCTGGCATATCCTGAGTAAAAGAAGGGATCGATTGGTAGGGCACGTTCTTAGACATCAAGGAATTGTTAATTTAGCGTTGGAGGAAAGTGTGTAGGATAAAAATCGCAGAGGGAAACCAAGAGATGAATATAGTAAGAAAATTCAAATGGATTTGGGTTGCCTTTCTTACGAGGAGATGAAGAGGCTTGCTCAGGTTAGAGTAGGGTGGAGAGCTTCATCAGACCAGTCTCCGGCATGTAGACCACAACAACCACTACAAAAAAACCGAGCTCGATCTTCGACTTTTTCTACAACTTTCCTTATATACTCGTCCCATTTTCGTGTAGGTGACAGCAATCAGTTCACTTAAACCTCATCATGAATGTTCAGGAGCTCTACATTTTTTAATGTGTTTTAAGCATAGATAATGATCACACAGTGACCGAAACCTAGATTTGCCAGAATAATAATAATTTCAAAATGTTCAAATGTTTGTACTCTGTTCAAATGTTTGTTAAGCTTATGGGACTTAACTACGGGGTCATCAGTCCCTAAACTTACAAACTACTTATGAACTACTTACTAAGTAGGACGGCACAAATATCCATGCCCGAGGGGGGATTCGAACCCCTGACCGTAGTGGCCGTGCTGACCGTGACTGGAGCGCCTCAGTCACCTCGGCCACCGCGGCCGGCAAATGCTTGTAGAGTCTATGGGACTTAACTACGGGGTCATCAGTCCCTAAACTTACAAACTACGTATGAACTACTTACAACTAAGGACGGCAAAATATCCATGCCCGAGAGGGGATTCTAACCCCCGACCGTAGTGGCCGTGCAGACCGTGACTGGAGCGCCTCATCTCCTCGGCCACCGCGGCCGGCAATATTGATTTCCTAATGATCGCAGTCAACTACACATTTGAGAACTGTCACTAAACACCACGAACTGGCTATGGAATCAAATCTTATGTCGTTCCATTGCATCCCGTTCTGCAACGTTATGCCTAGACTCTAATAATACTTTATTAGAACTTGTCAGTATGAACAAAACCGCGTAGATAGCTAAAATTGGTTTATTTATTCATCTTTTCGGCATCTGACACATCATATCTAAACGTCTCTGAAACTGAAAAACAATATTCAGAGTCAGTAATAAAATCTGTACCTGGAAGGTGCGTCAACTACTAGTTACAGATTTCATTACTTGCTCTGACCTTTGTATTGCAAGTGTAGGCTTTTAGAGCTGATGATGGCAGTTGCCGAAACGGCGTAATAAATAAAGGAAATTTTAGCGATCTAGACGGACTTGTTCTTGTTAGAAAAAAGTGAAGATCGCGGAATCATATATGAAATTTGTGTCCTTTATACTAAAATTTGTATTCAAACGTTATAAGGCGCTCTTTTTCCTACTTTTCTGCAGTACCTTAGGTTTTTTCTTTCTTTCTTTTCTTTTCTTTTTAGAACTAAAGCTAGATGGCATTCTTCAAACTATCAATTTTGTGTTATCCTACTGTAGTTACTATTTACTTGTATGGTTCGCATGTGAAGCTACAGCAATGATAACGAGAAGAAGAGAAGAGCAACTGAGAAAGTTTCTGGTTGATATTTCACTGGTCACGTTGTGCAGCGGAGAGTGAGAACAATGAAACACGGGGCACAATGAATATGGTGGCATAATTTGAGTCAAAGGTGGGAAATTATTTTTTTACTCTGTGCACCTGTTAGCAGCACTGCTATACCGAATTCCATTTGTTTCCTGCTAGATCTAGCTCCCGCAGTTCTTTTTCTGCGCGTGTTATGTTATTTTCGCTACAGTGAAGTAATTGTCGGAGAATTAGATGGATTAAAATTTGGTGACAAAGGAGGGCATGAAGTTCGCAAAAATCATGTCATTATAACAGTATGAATGCGTATTTTCAAATATTAACAGTGTTCTTATGTAACTTCACTTGAGCTTTGTTTGAAATCTGTACTGTTGGGGGACACTGAACCAAGTTCTCCCAGGACACGATGAGCCATGGTTCATTGAGCCCCAGTTGATACACCATAACATAATTTGTTACAAGCCACAAACAGATCCCAATGAAAAAGCAAATCGGAAGCTTCATAAGCAGGAATCTGATGAATAAAATACTGAGGTTCATTATGAAAAGAGCAATGAGAACATGGATGAGCCTGTTGAATCTGTATACAATTTCGAAAAACTGTCTATATTATCAGAAACAGACGATTTGGTTTTCACCAAATCTGAACTAAAAACAAAATACCAGTTCATTATTTGGTGAAAATTTTGAAACCAAGGATGTCTGGTGACTATCAGGTATCATTTTTGAGGAAAGATAAAGGATGAAGCATTTGTTCCAGCTAGGAACAAACTTTTCGTACTTCCAAAACCAATTATTGATGGTGTGCCAAAGAGACAAAACACATATTTCAAATTTGGAATTAGCTTCCAGTCCGTTGATGTTCGCCGGCCGCGACAGCCGAGGGGACTGAGGCGCTTCAGTCACGGTCTGCACGGCCACTACGGTCGGGGGTTCAAATCCCCCCTCGGGCATGGATATTTGTGCCATCCTTGGTTGTAGGTAGTTCATAAGTCCCTTAAGCTTAACAAACATTTGAACATTTTTTCGTTGATGTTCGGTAATTTCAAAAGAAGACATACGACTCTGTGTCTACAGGTTTAAGGATGTGTAAGTAGAGTATGTGTAAACGTTAATTTAAAAATACATTTAAAATTTACTGTGTCTGCTAAACATGTTCTGCTAACAAACTATTTAAAGTTGTTCATTGTGGGGCCCTATTAACCATTTACTAATTTTTCTTCAGAGATATCTAGCTTGAAACAAATTAGTCATAGAGCAAGTATATAACGCCATTTGATATTGAAGTGATTAAACTATAAAAACTGAAAATCACAATTCTGCAAACAATTATTTGTTGAAAACACGCAGATATAATATTTGTGGTGTAATTTGCCCCACTCTCTCCTACGTGTGCTGTTGTTGAATAACTGATGGCCTTAAATCGACCATTTCGTCGTCACGCTATCACGTAAGTCAGTTAGCAGTCTAAGTGCTGCGCTTACGTCTCCGCAACTTAATTTCCGAGGCGCCACAGTCCATTGGATACACGAAAACACACTTGCTCGCAAAGCCCTTGTCGGCTTATTAATAACGGGACAACAGCGGCGGGCCCGCTATTATGAGGTCTTTTTTTGATTCTTTGTGGGTCGGTCGCACGTCACAGCGCAACACGCGCTTTTAAATCGGTCGCCGGGGCTATTGTTAGCTGCCTTGTGTCTCCACACACACACGCGGGGTCCACACTCACACGTGCACCTATATCGGGACAGACGCAAACTTCATGGACAGCCAAGCAGCGGGCAATAAAACGTCTATAGCATGTACCGATAAAATCACCTCCTCGAAATTGCTCTGACATGTAAACAATGCAGTGTATTGGGCGCTCCGCCATAGTTCGGTGAACAGCGTCGCTGGTTTCGACGCTAGGGGCCGGGTACGATGCCCTGGAAGGGACTGCATGTTTTGCGTTTTCCTCTTCAGCATCGGCACGCAATCCGCCCTCGTGACAACAAATAAAATGCCTTGCTCTAGGCGGCTGAATAGCCCCAATGGGGCCTGACGGGAAATAATGCCATACGAAAGTTTTATTACATCGGTATTAAAACCGCAGTGTATAGAAAATCAGGCAGAAGGTCGGTTGCTCTATTTAGGTTCGAAATCTTTAATTAAATTGGTCTGACGCTGGTTAGTCATTAGAAAATTAAAACCGTTGCAACCGTTGTCAACAATTTAGTCAGCGAAGAGGGGGTAAGGTTCATAATACAGTGTATTAATCACATCGTGTCAAACAGATCTACAATCTAAAGCATCTTCCACTCTATCAGGCTGTCAGGTGCTGCAACCAATGAAATATAACTTCTAATAAAACACGGTCTTGGTTGCAACGATTTTTTTTTTAAAGCGTTTCGCCTTCTTCGGGCATCATTATGCATATGTGCATGCAACGACAGGGACAATGTATTCCTACATTTCCTGAAGTGTCCAAATCAGTTAAAGTGCGCCTATCGTGGCTGTTACTGCAACATTATTTCAGTTTTTGCCGGGTGCCCTATACCTAGTGCTACCTTTAAATACTGACACTGCCAGGCTTTGGTGCGAAATACTTTCACAGCTGACCGATGTAAAATTTTATTACAAGATTCTGATGCTATTATTGTCTTCAGTCCGCAGACTGATTGGATGCAGTCCTCCAGGCTACCCCGTCAAATGCAAGCCTCTTCATCTGAAAATACGTACGGCAACCTACATCCTTTTGAATCTGCTTACTGTATTCGCCCCTAGGTCTTCCTCTACGATTTTTACCCCACACACTTCCTTCTTATGCTAAGTTGACGATTCTTTGATGTAAATATCAATTAATATGAATAAATGATCCCTGAGACGGATTTTCGTCTCAAATGTGTCAAAGACACTATTGATAGATGTGAAGCATTGAATTAAAATTTGTGGTGCGGCCGGGAATCGAACCCGGACCTCCATGCTTACTAGGCAGACGTCTTAACCGTTAGACTACCACACCACTAACGATTAAGGCGCCTCGGAATAGTCTATGTACGATTTCCCTCCACAACGCAAACTTTAATTCAGCTTCTTTGTTCCAAAGATAATTGCCACTACTGCCAAGGCTCTCCATGCAGCGGAATAGCACCTCAGCAATGGACATGGTGGAACAAACCCGTTATGGTGATATAAATATCAATTAATATGAATAAATGATCCCTGAGACGGATTTTCGTCTCAAATGTGTCAAAGACACTATTGATAGATGTGAAGCATTGAATTAAAATTTGTGGTGCGGCCGGGAATCGAACCCGGACCTCCATGCTTACTAGGCAGACGTCTTAACCGTTAGACTACCACACCACTAACGATTAAGGCGCCTCGGAATAGTCTATGTACGATTTCCCTCCACAACGCAAACTTTAATTCAGCTTCTTTGTTCCAAAGATAATTGCCACTACTGCCAAGGCTCTCCATGCAGCGGAATAGCACCTCAGCAATGGACATGGTGGAACAAACCCGTTATGGTGATATAAATATCAATTAATATGAATAAATGATCCCTGAGACGGATTTTCGTCTCAAATGTGTCAAAGACACTATTGATAGATGTGAAGCATTGAATTAAAATTTGTGGTGCGGCCGGGAATCGAACCCGGACCTCCATGCTTACTAGGCAGACGTCTTAACCGTTAGACTACCACACCACTAACGATTAACGCGCCTCGGAATAGTCTATGTACGATTTCCCTCCACAACGCAAACTTTAATTCAGCTTCTTTGTTCCAAAGATAATTGCCACTACTGCCAAGGCTCTCCATGCAGCGGAATAGCACCTCAGCAATGGACATGGTGGAACAAACCCGTTATGGTGATATAAATATCAATTAATATGAATAAATGATCCCTGAGACGGATTTTCGTCTCAAATGTGTCAAAGACACTATTGATAGATGTGAAGCATTGAATTAAAATTTGTGGTGCGGCCGGGAATCGAACCCGGACCTCCATGCTTACTAGGCAGACGTCTTAACCGTTAGACTACCACACCACTAACGATTAAGGCGCCTCGGAATAGTCTATGTACGATTTCCCTCCACAACGCAAACTTTAATTCAGCTTCTTTGTTCCAAAGATAATTGCCACTACTGCCAAGGCTCTCCATGCAGCGGAATAGCACCTCAGCAATGGACATGGTGGAACAAACCCGTTATGGTGATATAAATATCAATTAATATGAATAAATGATCCCTGATTCTTTGATGTCTCAGTATGTGTGTCGGCCGCGGTGGCCGAGGAGACTGAGGCGCTCCAGTCACGGTCTGCACGGCCACTACGGTCGGGAGTTCGAATCCCCTCTCGGGCATGGATATTTGTGCCGTCCTAGTTCGTAAGTAGTTCATAAGTAGTTTGTAAGTTTAGGGACTGATGACCCCGTAGTTAAGTCCCATAAACTATACAAACATTTGAACAAACATCTCAGTATGTGTCCCACCAACCTATCAATTCTGTTGGAGCATATCCTCATTAGTTTCGTGATCTATGCATCTAATCTTCATCATTCGTCTGTAGCACCACATTTCGAAAGCTTCTATCATCTTTTTGTCTCAACTCCTTATCGTTTACGTTTCACTCTCATACAATGCTACACCCAAACAAATGCCTTCAGAAACGACTCCCTAACATTTAAATCAATACTGGACGTCAACAAATTTAGCTTCTTCAGAATTTTCATCTTATACCCACCTTTCAAGACAATGTCCATTCCGTTTAATTCGTCTTTCAGGTCCTTTGCTCTCTCTGACAGAATTACTATGTCGCCGACAAACCGTAAGTTTTTATGCCCTTTCCCTGAACTTTAATTCCCTCACCAAATTTTTCCTTGCATTCCTTACAGCTTTCTCGAGGTGCAGATTGAACAGCATTGGGGAAAGGCTGCAACCCTGTTTTACTTCCTTTCCAACCACTGCGACCCTTTCATGATCTTCGACTCTAATAATTGCTGTCTCGCTTTTGTACAAGTTGAATATAGCTCTTCGCTCCCTTTATTTTACCCCTGCTACCTTCCGAATCTGAAAAAGTGTATTCCACTCAACATTGTCAAAAGCTTTCTCCAAATCCACAAATTCTAAAAATGTAGGTTTTCCCTTTCCTTAATCTGTCTTCTGATGATGTCCCAAAACGGCGAAACGCGGTAAAGAAAATAAATCATTGCAACCAAAACCGTGTTTTATTAGCAACTCCACAATGCTTGACAAGACGGCGAAAAATTCTTCATTTGTATGGCAATGACGTCTGTAGCTGCTTATACAATTATGATGTTTTACTGTCATTAAAACGAAACGCGCCTGGTAAAAAAGTAGTCGAATCTTATTTGTAATTGCATAGACGAACAAACATTACCCATCATAGAGAACTACAATGGTTGCATAGAAATTTTAACATCAGCAAATCTAAATAAAATTCTGCCTGCGTGCTGTGGGGGTACGAGTTTCTTTTGTTTCGTTTACGAGCCATTTTTTAATAAACGATTTTCACATTATTCCACTTTCTACCTCTGCAGTTACGCTTGCCCGCGACAGGAAAAGGTCCCAGGTTCGAATCCTGGTCCGGCACATAGTTTTAATGTGCAAGGAAGTTTCAAAGTTTTCTTTATTTTTCTTTACTTAATATCAGAAAGGGTCGATACGAAGTTTGTTCTTATTTAGGTACGAGGATTGGTACATAAATAGTGACAACTATTTATTCTCAACCGATACAAAATCGTAACATATTTGTACCTGTTACTGTCCTCCAAAATAGTCATCAGCATTGTGTGGAACGCTTTACTAGCGACGTTGAAGCCATAGAGAATCATTAGCAAAGCCTGTTGTGTTGATAGTGCGAATGGAACTGTATAGCCGGCCGCGGTGGCCGAGGGGACTCAGGCGCTGCAGTCACGGTCTGCACGGCTACTACGGTCGGGGGTTCGGATCCCCCCTCCGGCATGGATTTTTGTGCTGTCCTTAGTCTTAGCTAGTTCATAAGTAGTTTGTAAGCTTAGGGACTGATAACCCCGTAGTTAAGTCCCATAAGTTCTACAAACTTTGGAACCTTTTTTTTTAACTGTATACTGCCTGTCTAATCTCTGGAACAGTTCCGAAACGAATGCCACGAAGTGGTTACTTCATCTTCCGGAATCAAATCAAAGTCACAAGGACTTAAGTCCGGGAAGTATGGTGGATAGTACAATACTTCTCAGTTTCATCGACCGAACAGAGCAGCCACAGGTTGCGCTATTGGCGCCCACGCATTGCCGTGCAAACTGATGAGTGAGTTGCACAGAAAGTGTTGCCGCTTATTTCGCAAAGCTGGTCGCAGGTGATGCTCCAAAAACGAGCAGCAGTACCGTGCACTGGCGGTCCGTCGTGGAAGAACTTGATAGGTTAGGATATCATCATCAAAGTCGTACACGAGAATCAGCGTGACTTTCACCATACTGGGGCTCTGCTGCACTTTCGACTTTCGCGGCTTCACATAATGACATCATTCGTTGGATTGCCGTTTCAGTTTTGGCTCGTAAGATGTGGCCATATTTCATCCAGTGCTACGATACCCAACGTGCCACTGTTCTGTACGGCAATACCGATTCCCCGCACGCCTCTTGACAACCTTGATGACACTGTCGTGTTCTACGATCTCTATCATATTCAATCTTGATCCAACTCCGTTCCTGTTCCCACAACATAGGGACACCGTTATGTCAGACCGCTCACTCACAAGTGAATGTGTTTCCCTCTACTGTACGCAAGCAGGTGAAGTCGAAAAAAAAAAAGAACAATATATATATATATATATATATATATATATATATATATATATATATATATATATTCAAATGTTTGTTAAGCTTATGGGACTTAACTACGGGGTCATCAGTCCCTAAACTTACAAACTACTTACGAACTAGGACGGCACAAATATCCATGCCCGAGGGGGGATTCGAACCCCCGACCGTAGTGGCCGTGCAGACCGTGACTGGAGCGCCTTAGTCCCCTCGGCCACCGCGGCCGGCGCAGGTGAACTAGGACGGGCGAGATAAGGTAGGTATGTCAACAACGTGTGCTATCAGCGACGATAGTAGCTATTCCATTGCATAGTGCCTCAACAGAGTTTTGCCACTATTTAAGTTCCAACCCACGTAGTAATTAATAAGTGATCATCACTTTTGGAAAAATTGAAGGAGCGTTAGAACAAAGAGAGAAAAGGAGCTGAAGTTGTACCGTGTTTCCTCTTGGTCAATACAAATATTAAATGCATATTTCCATCTCATAAACCTATACATCACTCATGTCAGTATCCTTAATTTCCAACTTATTAAAATAAAGAATTTCATTTGTCACGATCTATCCTGACTGGTTTAGTTGAATTGACTTTTAGAGACCATCACAGCATTCCAGTAGGCCAATGTTTACTTGTCAGCACGACGATGCCGACACCCTATTGATGAGTGACATAGACAGCGCACCGCTCTCCCACGCGTTAGCTGCTACTCTGGCCGGATGACTTGCGGCTGCCTCCGCCAAGGTGTTCCAGATACGGACGAGAACGTAAACAGGGGAAAGCTTCGCGGCATCGTCCAGCTAACAGCCAGAGGAGCCATTTTTCCCAAGTGTAAGCTCTACGTGTTATTGCTACTGCGCCCCTGTAAAACTTTAATGAGGTAAGTGCTGTTCCGGAAACAGTTTCCCAGCACGCTGGGGCAACCGCGACGGCAAAGTAACGCCCTCGTGCATTTTACGACGACTGCAGAGGGCTTAACAAGCACTGTAAGGTACTAATGGTGCCATTACACACTGAGAGTCTTCGAGAACGGCTACGAGGCGGGACCACCCACTTCATGTCGCACACTCCTAATGTCACAGTGACAGTGACGTTCAAAAGTATGAGGAGAACGTAACTTATAGTTACTAGACGTCAAGCACTTTTATGTCCATATTTCACACTGTAAAAAGTGGCACAACTTATCTCTTTTGGGAGGGACTAATTTTCTCTGTCCGTGCCGCGACAGCCTGGTACGATATGTTCTGATAAAACAGCTAAAAGTAATCGATAAAGATACTGCAAGTATAAACATAATTCTTTCAGAGAACTGGATAAGTCACTATAAAAATTATGGTATAATCCAGTTGCACAAGACAGTATGAAAGAGAAAGAAAGTATAGGAAGGGATAGAACTTATAGATTTATTAGAATAAAAGCATTTTGTTTTGCTGTATCAGCCATATTGAATTTTGAGAATCTGATTTCAGATTCGGATTCAGCAACTTTAATTACAGGTATATTAAAGAGACGAAACAGTTCAGAATTATAGATTCACAAGGTGTTTCATGGGCAGTATCAAACGAGCGCAGCAATATAAGGGTTGTTTACCCCTCAAATATATATTTCTTATTTAGCTTTCCTTTTGAAGTTTTAATAGATTCTTCTTAGATTAAACGAAAATACTTTTTATTTATTTATTTATATTTTTTTTAGGTATAACATTGGTCACTTTGGGGGTAGTTGTCCCCGCTACTTTTCACAACCTCTCCAATACGAAGGTCGATTTTCGTCTTTTATCGAATGATGCTGTCATACCAAAAATCATTAAAATCTCTTCACTAATCTCTAAGTTATCGCAGTTTTTCCATTTTAGCCTCAATTTTCTGGCGACAATTCGGCACCTTAAATTTGTTTTGCCTCCGCTTAAATAGTACGTGTACCTTAGATTTTCACGTACTAAAACATATCCAAATTTCAGACAAATCAGAGAATGATACTTAAGTAGGTTTAATTTTAAGTGGTTAGGGAGACTGTGGAAAAATTAATTTTGGCTGGCCGGACGAAAATTTCATTTGCAGTCGCACATATGGTGAGGGTAGTAAATGATGCTATCTCAAGGCAGACGTTTTTTCAAGTCGCACTGTATTTACAACTGCAGTTGTTCTCATAAATACGGTACAAAATTAAGCTATTCCGTAAGATCTAAGGTAGAAGAGGTCTTGCTTGAAGTAGAATCGCTTCAGCTCTCAGTGCTGAAATACAAGAAAAGCTGCAGTGAATGTCTCCTGTCTGAAATCTTTTACTGCCAGTATTATTTTTAGCAAACCTCATTACTTATTCTCAAACCGCTAGGTCGTTAGGAACCGCGAAACACAGACGAAAGACAAAAGCCTCGTTTCATTTCAATAGTTGATTGTCTATTCTTTCGTACGCTTTGTACTAGTCAAGACACAGATATATATGTATGTGCCACAGTCAGAGTCACTGACACTTACCTATTGTGTCATAAATTTGACATCGCATTTATGCGTCCTCATTTCGTTCAGAAGAGGAAGTTCACTGTGTGAGGTCGGTGTCGCCAATAACGGCAAACTAACAACAAAAAAACTACTGTCTTACACGATTAAGTTCATGATTATCAGCGAAATACGATATTGCGCAGAAATTACAAATGGTTCTGCCTGCTGTATAACAGCTCAAATGGAACGACTGAGTAAAAGTTTATGACGTGAAAATGTTCAAATGTGTGCGAGGTCTTATGCGACCAAACTTCGTTGTCATCAGTCGCTAGTATTACACAGTAATTACTTGATTTACTTAAACTACCTTACGCTAAGGCCAACACAGACACCCACGCCGAAGGGAGGATTCGAACCCCCGACCGCAGCGGCCGTGCACACCGTGATTTACGACGTACCAGAAAGAAAATGAAGTACAGTAATACACATATCAATATCTTGTATTACCACGATTCTAGAGGTTCATGAATCTTTACAAGAGAGAAATTGAGAAGCTGTACGAATACTTCATTTGTGTCGCCATGGAGTCCGTAGTTTCTGTTATAATTATGATAGGTATGTTTTTGGTCGTCTATGTAACCACAATTCTTTCACCAGACGCGTTTCCTTTTAATTACAGTAAAATATTCAGTTGTCTGTAATGAAAGGTATCTACAATCTGTATTGTTTTTTGGATTGAAAACAGTTCGTTAGCAAAACATGTAAAGTACTGACTTGTTAGTTACAAATCGTCTTGGTTTACGACTCATGTAATGGAACGCCGATTTGTTTCATGCTGTTGGGTAGATTCGTCTTTCGGGATCACTATTTTCGCACTAATTTTCACTTCACTGATGCATTATGCATAATTATATTTTACACAGGTCAGAAGTATTTGTTTTAAAAGTGACTGTATATGCACAGTGTGTTGTAGTATTGTTGCCAACATCGCAATTGAATTTTAATTTTTTTTCTTAAATTATGTTATATTTGTTTTTCATGCAGGAGAAATGAAGTAATGACGAAGTTACAAATCTGTGTGATGAGTGTTTTGTGGGTGGGGAATGGGAGGGCAAAGGTGACAGAGTAGTGGTTGAAAAGTGATAAGTAGTGGGACATAGAGTGAGGTGGAAGACAAGAGTGAGGAGCAGGAGGTGAAGTGATGGTGGGAGGGGAGAGGGAGAGGTTCGAGAGTTGACTTTTATTGTATACTAGCTTAAACCCGCGGTTCCGCTCGCTTGTTGGTTGATTATGATAGATAATGCGCGAAACGTCAAATAGATTTTTTTAAAGAGATGTAATAAAAGAAATTTCTTTTTTATTGCTTTATTTATTTATTCTTATATTTCCTTATTCGTATGCTTATCCTTACAGAGAAAGTGCTGAAGACATTGTAGCATGCATAGACCAAAGATATGGTCTGTGGCATCACGTTTCGCTTTATGTAACCTCCTTGCTATAGAGTCGCAAACGTCATCGCTGGCCTTCAGTCCGAATTTTTTTATAATTTGACGACGTTCAACCACCATATCTTCCACCCCCTTATAGCTATCGGCATGGAACTGCTATGGTGTACAACGGGAGACTTCGGACATTAATTACACACAGACCATTCGTTTGCGTTCTGTAGTTTTCGCTGCAGAGCGAAATATTAACACACACACACACACACACACACACACACACACACACACGTAGAATTTTATATACACCGATAACTTTCCATCCCAATATACTCCACCCTTTTATTATTATCAACCCTCAAGCAACAATGCAACCAATAAAACCATTTTCAAAGAGTAAATATAATTTTCAAACAATAATTATTGTTACGCATTTCGCATTATATTCTTCAAATTGCTAAATATCTATCAGATCAGTATAAAACCATGCCTAAAGCCTTCCTCAGGTATAAATTAGTAACTGTACAAATATTTAAGTCTCTGCGTCTTGTCGTTCGGACGTATTAAGCGTACACCGAACAGACATTCACATTAATATATATATATATATATATATATATATATATATATATATATATATATATATTCATAAATAGCCATCCGATCGCCATAAGACCGTGGGTAAAGCCTTCCCCGGGTACACATTAGTAACTATACAAATTTTTAGCTCTTTAGTCTTCTGGTTCAGACGTGATAAACGTACACCGAACAGACATTCACAGTTATAGATATAGATTGTGTATTTTTTGTGTAACTGCAGTGAAGGAGTAACAAAAATATTACAGTTCTGGGTGGCGAGTGCTTCTGTGTGGGAGAGAGAATGGTAGAAATGAGTGGGCAGTAAATGTAATATTGTGAATAGTGAAATGTAGAGTGGGGTGTGGGGTAATAATGGGGAGCAAGAGGTGGGTAAATGGTTGGGGAGATGGAGAGTTGTGTTTTTAAAGAGGTCTGGGTGAAGTGAATGAGTACTAATGAAGTTGAAAATGTGTGTAGTGAACGTTTGTGCGGAAATGGGGGCAAAGATGACTTGATACTGGGTGTAAAGTTTCCAATAGTGGGATATGTAGCGCACAAGTATTGTGTAATTATTGTGGTGGGGGGATTGAGAGTTGTGTTTGTAGCTAAATGTAGAGTGTGATGTGCGGCAACAGTGAGGAGAATGCAGTTGAATTGTTGGTGAGTATGAGGAAAAATGTGAAGTTTTGCTATGAGAGACGTGTTCTGAGAATAGCTTGTTGGGGGAGGAGGGTATGTGTTTGGATATTAGTTGTGGAGTAATGAATAGTGGGATGTGAAGTGAGTTGTGGGAGAAGAGTGGGGAGCAGGAAGTGAAGGGGTTTGTGAGATTTTTTCTATTATTTTATACAATGTTTGGTTTCTGACATGTATTTCGTCATTGAGTAACTGTCTGTTGTGTGATGTTGCTTTGTGTATGTGGAGGTTTTCTTGCAAAGGGAGATGGTGTCTGTCTCTACTGATTTGTATTATTTTCATATCTTTTTCTGTAGTGCTAGTCCTGTAGTGTTCTTGTTTAAAGTAGTTCACAAACTAAGGTAATGCAACACTTTTTATGTGTGTCTGATTATGACTGTAAATCTAATTTGGTGGCGAAGGAAACATGTTAACTAAAGCTGAATTTGTCGACAGATAGAGAGAATATTATAATTAGCTTCTATGCCATTGCTAGATTCGTTGATTATTTTAACGACAATTATGTATTAAGGGAGCTGCTACAGGTTCATGCCCAAGAAAACACACACACACGCTAGCAATTAGGTTCTTTTCTACCCCAGGACATATAACATAGTGTTGTCACCTCAGGCCGTAAGGTGCACCTACAGCGAAGAATCTGTTTGAGATCCTTGCAATTTGGATGTAATGAGGTATGAGATTACCACAAAAAATTGCGAAACTACCATCTCCGTGAGAAATAGACACCCTTGGAAGTCGGCAGCGAGTTACGGAGTACTTAAGTGTTAAGCACTTTAAGTTAGAACGATACTGATTTCCCTATTAGGCAGTGTACACGTCATTCATAATTAGAAACAGCTATAGCCTTACAGATATGGTATTTAAGACTTGTCTTGAAGTCAGAAAAGCACTTTACGGTGATGATACTTCAAGAAGTTTTAAACTTGATAAATTTCGTACTGGTCGAGTTAAGTACGGCTGTAATTGCCATGGTAGGTAATGGAATAACTTAGTTTTAATCTTCCTGTGATTGCTGCAGCCAATTGGCAAACATATAAAATTGTTCAAAATGGCTACTAAGGTTTTGTCATTAACTTTCCGGTGATATTCCAAGCGCTCCCATGCAGTGAAAAATTTTGTGTTCTCTCTCTATCTCACCTAACTTTATGGCAAATTCATGTGCTCGTATTAGGAAAACACATATTGTAACAGTTATTCGGTACATTGTCGGTTGAACGTTGTATTTGAGGCCGTAATTATGAATTTTCTAGGTTATACAATTTCGTATTGAGACAAGGTATAGCGTAACAGAGTCTACTCGGACGTAGCGTCCACTTTCCCCGAATATACATTTTGTTAACTATTTACTTTATTTCAAGGCAATAGAATTGATAGAGAAGAAAATTCTACAAAATAAATATAATAAAGCATCAATGTGTTAACAGCCTGCTGAAAAACTATATTCTCTTCTTACAGGAGAATATTAAGATGATATCAAATTGTTTAACACTACAACAGTCATTGTAATCTTTCAACAGGTACAGGATCCTGCAAGAAAAGAAATGGTACATTTTACAACAGCAGCCAGCCATTACCTCAGCAAAGACACTTAAAAGGAGAGTCAATAAAATGCTCACTATACTACTAAAGACAAAAATAATTTTGGGTATTTCAGATGAGTATTCAACCAAGAGTAAGAAGAAGAAGAACTCAGCCATATTTTTAGCACGGAGTTACTGATTCACGCCATTTGACATTTAAGCTTGGTGAGTGTAAGAATCTGTAACACCCAACCAAAGAAGGGGATAACACGGAAAGCAAGGAAACAATTTACGAAGAGACATAAACCGTAAAAAACAACTCTTCATTATTTTCTTTTAGTTTCTGACGACTTTTCTTAAGTACACTGCTGAAAGCACTTAGAGAATCAGTGAGATATCATACACAATATACATTGCTAACGTATTTTATTGAGATGTGTTACAGTTGCAATTTGTGTGTGATTCAGTACGATATTTTGCTGACTCAACTCTTAGCTAAAGGTTTACGTGGCGTTTACTTAGAGCGAGGCACTATGGGGTTACCATAATAGTGAAAAAGTCATTCTTGTTGCCTTCTAATATGGTGTGTGGTTACCTCGGACGGCCAGTACAGTAGCACACCTGCGTAGCATGAGCAGTGTTTAAATGTTTAAATATTCTTCCACGAGTGCAAAATCCTGTTCTGAAACCGTTGTGGGAGGTGTTGGTCTGGCTGCAATGTGTCTCCAAGTGCATGCCAGACATGCTAAATCGGGTTTATGTCCGGTGAACAAGCTGGCCACTCCATTCGTTCTATTCCCTCAGCTTAAAGCATGTTGTCCGCCAATGCAGGTCTGTGGAGACGAGCGTTATCGTCCACCAGAAGGAACACATCTCCTTTTGCTCCAGCGTAGGGAGCAGCCTAAGGTCTAAGGATCTCGTCTTTTATACCCATGACCAGTCAAAGCGCCATTCTAAACGACATAGAGGTTAGTACGTCCACCACCATGGAATGGAGATGTTTCCTGCACATAAGCAGGATTGTTCAGAGTTCCACGTTCGACTGAACACAAATTACTGACTCATCTGTGATCAGAACCCCGCGCCATTCGTTACGACTCAAATCCTGATATCCTCCGCCCAGTTTCTGTGAGCTAAACGGTATCGTGTTTTAATTGGACACACACACACCATAGGCAATCAAATCAAAAGTATTTAAATCTATCGGACTAAACTGCGTGGTCATTAGTCCGTAGCTTACCAACTACTTAAGCTAAGGTAAACTAACCTAAGGACAACACAAACTCCCATGCCCGAGGGGGGACTCGAAGCCCCAATGGCGATCTGCCCCCCGCACCGCAGCACGGCGCCCCAGTACGCACGGTTAATCCGCAGCGGCCACAACCGTAGGCCTTCGTGCGTAGAGGCACAGAGGAGCAGCCTCCCCCCTCCCCCTAAACCACTGTCCTACACTCCCCTTGTAGTTCCGTAAGATGCTAGCAGGTGTCAGGCGGATCGCTCGCACGTCAGAGGGTAGCGTGGAGGGGAGGCTGAGGGGAGAGCTCGTGCCGCCTGCCACGAGGCCACAGCTGTGTCTGGTGTGCCGGCGTTATAGGAGAGGTGGTGGTGGTGGGGGCAGCCGCTACCTGCCGCCTGCTCTGGCCAGTCTAAAGGGCTGCTTCTGACTGTAGCGCCATCATGGGACATCTTACGGAACTGCAGGAAACCCTCCCTCCCAGCACCCCTGAGCGTAGGACCGGGCCCTTACGGAGGTTTCCCGTCTGTATATATTTGTCTGTGGTAGAGGCCACATCCCCGAAGAAGATTTCGGTCTGTTTGTATTGATACTGGGCGTCCTGATACTGCCTGGAGGATACGATGCAGCCTCCTCTCTTGACGGGCTGTTAACTGGAGATAACGGTCTCCTCCGTGGACGACCTTGGCCTTGACTTCTTATAACGGTTCCTGTTGTCTGAAATCGCGTCCAGTTCCTGGAAATTACACTTTGTGACACTCTAATAGCTGCAGTGACGTCCTCAGTTTCTGTCCCGCTTCCAACCTTTTTGTGGCTCTCCATGTCATAGCTTCGTGTAAGTCATTTTGTTATTGTTTCATTGCACTACCTGCTCACTACAGTATCTGAACCGGACTACATTCGAAATTCGTTTGCTAGAGTAAATACAGAACAACAACAACCCTCTCTGCGGCAACTTTCTGTTATTCCACTACCCTAGTTGGCATAATATTGTTTCCTCTACTCCGTAGAACCGACAGAAAGACGACGAAATATTTTAGTTGATTCTGCCGATGACAATTCTTCAGAACATAAATATTTCTTGTACTGGTGTGGTGTCTGTTCTTTCGGACGTCCGAAAGAACAGACACCACACCAATGCAATAAGTATTTAACGCGACGACGGCGTTGCTTCAGTTATTTCACCGCAGATGTGGTCATACGGCCGACCTCGCACGGGAATCCGTAATGGCGAGTGTAAGAGGGCATGGACAATAGAAGCGCTACAATCATAGCGTGCGACTTGTGAGAATTTGAGACGGACGGGAGGCGAGCACGGGTGGTTAAGGCGACCGCTGGCCCAAACCGGGAGACCCGGGTTCGATTCCAGGTCCGGCTCACATTTTCACTTGTCGCCATTGCTTAATATCAATGCCCAAATGCGGCCACTGTAAATCCTTTCTTTCGTATCCTTCTTCCTTCCCTTCCTTTACCAATCATTTGCACATAAATATTTCAACTGGCTCCGTAATTGTTTTGACAAGTGTATTAGCCAAAGTGTCCGTTGAGGAAACTTTCACTTTTCGCTACAAAACACAATGCTTTTAATTATTTTTTAGTTACAGAATATGAGCAATTTAAACAGATATATTACATAGTCATATCTATGTATGCAAGAGAAAAGCTACACTTTAATAGGGTGAGCACATTTTCAAGACATCTGATTTTAATATAGTAAGTTCATCTTACCGCAATGGAGAGCCGCAACCCTTGTTGAGTTACTGTACGTGCGTTACGTTGAATGTAACGACGGCGCAGCGTGCAACGATCGGCAATTTACCTGCCCGCCGACCGCGCCGGCGCATTAGTGGATTAGAGTAAACACAATCGTCGCAAATTAATCCTCGGCCGCGCCGTGCAGGGCTGATGTGGCGCGCTCACCGCGTGCAGGGTTAATATATCGGGCGGCCTGCGGTATTAATAGCCGAACTGACATCTCTCTATGACACGACGCAACTGGGATAGGGCGGCTGTCAGTCTGTGCGCCCAGCACGTACGTTGGCGTCGAACGCCCGTTCATCGGAAAATATGCCAGCCCCGATCTTCATTAATTACTTAATTGTACGGGGTTTCGCACAGCGACAAAAGGCCGAATACTCTTGGGCCATTCCCTGAAGATACGAGGATAAATTTAAGAACTTGTGTCACACATCCAGACAACTGTTGTGTCCCGTACACATCATATTATTAATGGACTGCTACCTACTCCCTCGAAACCGTGACTTGATAAAATGCAGTAAAGGAAAATTTTTTTAGAAGTCCTGGTATATAAAACAACAATCCCGCAATGCATTTCTGCCTCATTACGTGGTAGACTGAGAAGTTTTGTGAAGTTTTAGCCTGAGATAAATTTGTTAATACTTTTCAGCCGTCGGCGATTACTTCAAACATTCCCTGTGGTCAAGTTTTCCTGGGCCAGGATTTGAACCCGGATCTCCCACTTCTCCTTAACCACTTGGTTATACGCGTCCACCACATATCCACCTCAAATTCCCACATGTCCGATAGACAAGACACCACACCAATCTATGTAATTATCTGTACAAGATGACGGTGTAATACCGCGCCGGCCGCTGTGGCCGAGCTATCTGCAGCGCGCCAGTCACAGTCTGCATGGCCACTACGGTCGGGGGTTCGAATCCCCCCTCGGGCATGGATATTTGTGCCGTCCTTAGTATTAGCTAGTTCCTAAGTAGTTTGTAAGTTTAGGGACTGATGACCCCGTATTTAAGTCCCATAAGCTCTACAAACATTTGAACATTTGAATTTTGTAATACCGCCCTCACACGGGTCGATTCGCACTGTGGCGGCAGCGACTCGTCCTCGACGCGATTCCGTCCCCACGCGACTGCCCACGTCACTAAATGGGAGGCCGGAAACGGGCCGATTTGCACGCGTCTCGTAATCGTCTCGAAGTCGTTGCGAGCGACGCTCGTCTCTTGCGACCTGCAGCGCACGGGAAAGTTCGAGCGTGACGATCGGGTCTTAAGTCATGGAGGTAATTTACCGTGTATTTTTCTGTATTTTCAGTGCAAATAACACTTTAGAGCTCATGAGACCTACATACAATCACTGTAATGAACTTCTAATAAATAAGTACATAATATACGAACATGTAAGGAAAATTGTGAGTAAGGCGGACAGCCGACTTCGGTTTATTGGGAGAATTTTGGGAAGATCTACTTCACCTGTAAAGGAGACCGCGTATAAAATGCTTGTACGACCACGTCTTGAGTATTGCTCAAGTATTCGGGACCCGCAGCAGATCAGTTTAAAGGAAGACATAGAAGCAGTTCAGAGGCGAGCAGCTAGTTTTGTTACTGGTAGGTTCGACCATTGCGCGAGTGTCACGGACATGCTCCGGCAACTCAATTGGGGATCGCTGGAAGAAAGACGACATTCTTTTCGTGAATTTCTGTTAAGGAAATTTAGAGGGCCGGAATTTGATATTGAGTGTAGTACGATCTTGCTGCCGCCTGCTTATATTTCTCGTAGTGATCACAAAGACAAAATAAGAGAAATTAGGGCTGGTACGGAGGAATATAGGCATTCTTTCTTTGCTCGTTCTATTTGGGAGTGGAATAGGAAGGGAAATGCCTAGTAGTGGTACAGTGTTCCCTCCGCCACGCACCTTACGGTGGATTACGGAGTGTGTATATAGATGTAGATATAAATATCTTCAGTATGTCGTGTTTTGCAGCTAGCAAATAATCAAGAAAATACCTCTTTTTAATATCTCAACCAGAGCTTATGATGTTTATTGACTTTCTTGTTGGCGACTAGTTTCGGGCATAAGCCACGTTACATATATTCTGTAGAATGCTAAAAATTTTGTATCAGTCTCTTGCAGTTCTCTAGCACGAACGAACAACCGATGATGAAAATTACGCTCTATCCACGGATGCACTCTTAACACTTGGTATATGTATAGTTTGTAAATCTATCGGACCAAACTGCGTGGTCATCAGTCCGTAGCTTACAAACTACTTAAACTAAGGTAAACTAGCCTAAGGACAACACACAAACCCATGCCCCAGGGAGGACTCGAACCTCCGACGGCGAGCAACCGCGCGCTCCGCAGAAAGGCGCCTTAGACCGCTCGGCTACTCCACCGCGGCTAACATTTCGCGTCTTCCTTTTCTTGCGCCGATAACAGTAAAACATGATAGCGTCCCCCTCATCACTAGAACTCTGAATTATATGGGTAATTATTGGAGGAAATAACCAACACCGTTTTGTAGCACCCTGTTGGATGTCGGAAGCGGACTGAAGAAAAATCGCGCCCGCCACGAGTGCCAATAGACCCGTGTACGGACGGCCTAAGGTTCCTTCTACTTTACCGCAGATGCGGTAATAAGGTTCTAACTTGTACAGGCATCAGAAGTGGCGAGTGTAAGAGGGCATGGACGATGGGGGCGCTACGGCAGTAACGTGCGTTTGTGGGAATTTGAGACAGACGGAGAGTGCGGGTCCAAGTGCTTAAGCGAGGCCCGGCCGGAAATTCTGCACACGTGTGGTGCTCCTGCACATGTGCAGTTTCCTGTGCACGCCGCAGCCGTCTCCGTTCATCTGCTCATGTAGTGTTTGTTTGTACCCACAGGGTCCCCAGGGGAAAACAAGAATGGGGGTGTTTGCCCTCTTGCTTGTACCGCAAAAAAAAAAAAAAAAAAAAAAAAAAAAAAAAAAAAAAAAAAAAAAAAAAAAAAAAAACAGGCCGTGGAGCCGTCGCTGTTCATTATTTACACGTGTCTGATAACAGATGTCGCCGTTGCTCGCTGCCTCACATGTGCACACCTGTGCAGCACTTCCGCACCTATGCACAGTGCGCAACGTTTGGCCGGCTCTGGGTGAGCACGGTGGAATGGCCGAGCGCTCTAAGGCGCCTTGCTACGGACCGCTTGGTTGCTTGAGACGGAGGTTCGAGTCCTCCGTCGGGCGCGGCGCGCGCGCGCACGCTCGCGAGTGTGTGTGTACGTGTGTGTGTGCGTGCGTGTTTTGTCCTTAGGTTAGTTTAAGTACTTTTTAAACGTAGGGACTGATAACCGCAGTAGTTATATTCCTTAGATTTACGTTTGAACCCTTCTATTTGTTAAAGGCGATCGCTGGTGCGAAGCTGGAAACGCGAGTTCGAATCCCGGACCTTTTCAGATTTTCACTTTTTGCGACTAAGTAAGATCAGTCCCCTAGTGCAGCTAAAGTCACTCCTTTCTTTACCTCATCTTTCTTCCTGTCTGTCCTTTGTGATATGTCTGAAAGAACACACACACACACACACACACACACACACACACACACACACACACACATTATATACATACACGGTTTGCCATTCATTTATCTTGACCACTCAAAAGATCTCTGGAACAACAAAAGCTATTATAAAACGATTTTCATCGGTATCAGTGTAAGGCAGGGAGTCTTGAACGTAAATATTTTGAAACACTCTAAAACGAAAGCATATCTGCTTTTAAAACAGACTTATGTTATTAAATGGACTCCCTTATATTATTTTTTCAGCGATCTGTAGCATAACGAATCACATAAACAATGGCGCTGATTGCTTCGCAGTACGCCAACCACATACTGAGGTATTGCGAAGCGAAGTTGGCGCTTGAAATACGCGGCCAGCGCGTGTCGTGAGCAGCGTGTTGTTCACGCTAGTTTACACGACGACACTACGTTTCATGAAACTGCGTTACTGGTCAGTGCGCATGCGCGGCAAGCAACTCGTTGGCGAAAATACACACGTTCCAACTTTGCCGAAATTGTTTGCGCGAATTTTTAGGTTAGGTGATAACCCAAACACAGCAAAATACAACATTAAGTGGGAAACGGAAGAAATTTTTCGGCTTTTGGACATATATGCGATGCATAGGTGCTTATGGTATTTTAATGATGAAAATTTCTGGAATAAGCAGTGGCCTATTGTTGCCCTTGAAAAATCATTTGTGAATTAAATATTGATGGGTTAACAATAAGTTATTTGCAAACAAAAATACTTGCAATTCGAAATACCTATACAAACTAACTATGCAGAATACAATCTAGTAAAACATCTGGTTCTGGATCACCGCAAGTTTACAAGACCAGGATCCCTTGATTCGAACTGACAGTTTTTTTTAATGTACACAGAAGAAAAGGCTATACAAATATGTTAAGTTGAATTCTTATATTTTACAATATTTGTTTAAATCGTGATAGTTTTTTTTTTTACATTCACAATTCTTTGTAAATATTTATTTAAAATATGACAGAGTTTTAAATTCACATTTTTTTGTAAATACTTCGAAACGTGCTGTTAATTCCGTGATAAAGACCTCTCTGGAAGAAAGTGGTTAGCTAACTATTCTGTTCTTAATGCAGCCTGTTTTGAATAATTATCGTTGCCGGCATGCAGCGTTACTTCAGTTAATCCAGCAGTATTTGTATTTCTCCATATTCCTAGCTGGTTAACTACACAGCCCGCATTCTCCTGGTTAACCAATTGTGGTTTTTTGTAACACGATGCAGACGAATACGAATCCCTATTTGGCGAGAAACGTAATGTAATTTTAGTTCTGGTGACAATGCTTCACGCATAATAGTATCTTGTTTCCGTATTGCATTACTGACTATGTTAAAAGAAATGTAAACTGGTTTGATGACATTCTAAGATGATTACAATAACTTCTAGGGTCTTCAACGACAATTTCTTTCAGCAACGTTGCTGAGCAACCGAGCTGATGTTTTTTAATCCAGTCACGAACCCAAACACGTTTCTTATTCTTTTTTTGTTTAGTCTTATGCCACGATTTGACACAGGCAAGCAACAGCTCCGCCACAAGTCGTACAGCTGCCAAAATTTTTATTTTACGACGACTACGGCACTCACAACACAACGAAACTGAACTGTATAGTTTCGGCGCCGTGTCGGCAGACATACACGAAACCAGTTGCGCGCAACTCATGTCACGGAACCAGTGTCGCAACATAGTGTCATCGTGTAGACTAGCCTTTCTCGCCTGAGTTTCAGATGTGCGCTAGCCGCGTCTTTCGCGTATTTCAAGCGTCCGCCGCTTCGCAGTATCTCTGGATGTTATTGGCATATTGTGATGCAATCAATGCCACTATTTATGTGATTTGTCATGCTATAGTTAGCTGATAAAATAATATAGGGTATTCATTTAAAAACACATAAGTTGGTGTTAAAAACACATAAGTTGGTGTTAAAAACACATATGCTTTCGTTTTTGATTGTATCAAAATATTTACATTCATGAACCCCTGCTTCGTACCGGTGTAAGTCGTTTTACAATAGCTGTTCAAGAGATATTTTGTATTCCTTCAGTAAAAAAAAACATCTTGATTGCAGATTGTTTTAGTCTTTAATTAATGACGCTTTGATGTTCAGATCATACGAAAGTATTCGAACATCAACAACCTACCATTGCCAACATGCAAATTTTACGTATTGCGCAGAAAGGACGGAAGTTAAATTTGCTGGTAGAGTTTGAGATAGCGAAGTGCACTTATTTTGGACACCCACACCTCCAAAATGATCACTTGGCATGCAAAGGGCAAAAATTTCTATATTATAATGTCCCTGTTTAAATAAAGTACTGTTATTCATTTTATTTATAAGTGTCAACATAAACTATTAAATTCTGCTCTGCTTAATAACCTCCCTTTCGTTAAATGTGTGTTCAAATAGCTAGATTTCATCCACCCCGTCTTATACACCGGCTTCCTATGTCACTCCCTACCCACATTCCCTTAGTCTGTACAAGTCGGCGGAGCAGCACACCACGCCCGCCCACCGCCCGTGAGCGCAATTGTAAACGTGGGCTTATCTTGTATCAGGGACCGCCTTTTCTGTTAAGGTAATCTTAAAAATCGGTTTTATGCATCTCACATCTTTACCTAGTATTTCCCATTTCGTAGTCACTCGATCATTTGTAGGGCTAGAAGGAAATCCACAATTCCAAAAATATAGAAACACCGCAAAACAACTTACGGTGTCACACCACGAAGATCGCATTGTAAGCTTTGTTTAACATTTATATTGTCTTCTTAGCACAAAATAAGCCAATGCCCATTAGCCCCGTTTGTAATTCCGCCTTGTAATTTTGTGTAAATTCTGTCACGCAGATAATCTGAAGATGCCCTGCTAAAGGGCGAAACGCGTCATAATAATTAAGGAATAAAACATTCTGCAATGAAGACGGTTTTTTACTGAAGGAATATTTATTCTCACTGATTACTGTACACCATGGACTGGACATCATTTTAGAGATATTTTGGGTCGTTAATATAAATGGGACACCCTATATGTATATAGGGTGGCCCATTGATAGTGACTGGGCCAAATATCTCACGAAATAAGCACCAAACGAAAATACTTCAAAGAACAAAACTTTTCTAGCTTGAAGGAAAACAGATGGCGCTATGGTTGGCCCGCTAGACGGTGCTGCCATAGGTCAAACGGATATCAACTGCATTTTTTAAATAGGTACCCCCATTTTTATTACAAATGTTTGTATAGCTTATGGGACTTAACTACGGGGTCAGCAGTCCCTAAACTTACAAACTACTTACGAACTAGCTAATACTAAGGACGGCACAAATATCCATGCCCGAGGGGGGATTCGAACTAGCGATCCTAGTGGCCGTGCAAACCGTGACTGGAGCGCTTCAGTCCCCTCGGCCACCGCGGCCGGCTTTTTATTATATATTCCTCTAGTACGTAAATAAATATGAATACTTTATTTGGAACACTTTCTTCGCCTTGTGATAGATGGCGCTGTAATATTCACAAACACATTGCTCACAATTTTAGACGAACAGTTGGTAACAGCTAAGTTTTTTAAATTGAAAACACAGAACGTAGGTACGTTTGAACTTTATATCGGTTGTTCCAAAGAGAGATATGTACTTTTGTGAAATGATCATACATTATTAGAACGCATGCTGTTACTGGGTGATTACCTGTAATTACATCATTACTTCAATAAATGCTCAAAATGATGTCCTTCAACTTCAATTCATTTGGTAATACGCAAAACTGTACATGACATTCAATGTCTTCGCCATACAAATCCTGGTGCATATAAATATGGTACGAGTGAAATTTATGTAGATGTAGAATTCTCAACGCCGACGTTTTTGAGATTGCCGATTCTCGCTCAGTTTGTCTGCTACTGATGTGCGGATTAGCCGCAACTGCAGTAAAACACTTACTTGGGCATCATCATTTATTGCATGTCGTGGTTGACGTTTATCTTGTGGCTGAACACTTCCTGTCTCCTTAAATAACGTAACTATCCGACGAAAGGTCCGGACACTTGGATGATGTCTTCCAGGATAACAATCAGCATACATAGCACACGATCGTTGGGCATTTTGAAGACAACAACCATACATAAATACCATATAGACCTTTTCGGCAACTGGTAAACGGTCCATCACGAAGCAAATACCATCCGCACTGTCGAAATGTTACGCGATACCACGTACTTATATGTTTGTTACTATTACAGCGCCATCTATCACAAAGCGAAAAAAGTGGTACAAATAAAACTTTCATATTTATTTACGTACTAGACGAATATGTAATAATACCTATTTTAAAAAATGCAGTTGATATCCGTTTGACTTATGCCTGCGCCAACTAGCGAGCCAACCATAGTGCCATCTGTTTTCCTTCAACCTAGAAAAGTTTTGTTCTTCGTAGTTTTTTCGTTTGGTGTTTATTTTATGAGATATTTGGCCCGGCCACTATCAAAGGCCCACCCTATATATATATATATATATATATATATATATATATATATATATATATATATATATATATATATACCACGTCGGCCGATGCTTCAAGGTCAACATCGATATCGCGGCATAACACCACTTACCGGTATAATTGCCAACAATTCTGGTTGTCGCTATAAACCGAAGATAATGAATCAGTGTGACCTGATCAGAGGACGTCTTGCAGACGTTTCCGCAAACCGTACCATCAAATCAGTAAGTTTAAAAGAGGCAGCGTTATTGTTGTGAGAGGATGGTGATATGTACGCGAGGACGTAGAACACGGCGAGATGGGTCCAGTCCCACCACACTGTAACACATCGCCAACTATCAGGGGTGGCAGTTCTTTGTTGATTACAGCATATGTGCGCGTCGCCATCTCCTCTGCCCACCTTTGACTAAAGTGCAAAAGGGTGTATGAAACGACGATCCTGGAGGCAGGAATGGCATCATATAGTGTTTTGTGACGAATCCACGTGCTGTTAGTTTGAAATTAATGGCCGCATTTTGATTCGCATCAAACAGGGTGAGCAGAATTACAGTAACTGCATTTGCACAAGACATGCAGTGCCAACCCAAGGGCTTATAGAACGGGTTGTTACTGGATACAACCACAAATCACAGTTGGTGCGTGTCCAGGACACAGTGAGCAGTAGACACACTATATTGCAGACGCCAGTTTTCAGCAAGACAATGCACGACCACATGTTGCTGCACGAACACGTGCTTTCTTGGAGTCGTGTGTTGTCAGCTTCTTGCTGTGGAGTGCCAGGTCAGCAGACTTGTCATCAATCGAAAATTTATGGGATACAGTGAAAGGACAGGTGCAGCGCTGTGACCCAGGGCCAATCACCACAGATGAAGTTTGAAACCAGGTGATGCAGCATGGACGGCTTTATCACAGAGCGCCAGTCACCCGTTATATGCGTCGAAGGTACCACACTTGGAACTGTAGTCTGCTTCACATAGGAAGGCGGACCAGTTTTATGACGTTTTGCGCATCCCCCTCCATTACCACAGTGGCAGCCAGTACTATTTATTCCCTAGGCGTGTGTCTGCCCACGAGTTATGCAATGCCGGCCGCGGTGGCCGCGGAGACTGAGGCGCTTCAGTCACGGTCTGCGCGGCTACTACGGTCGGGGGTTCGAATCCCCCCTCGGGCATGGATATTTGTGCCGTCCTTAGTTGTAGGTAGTTCATAAGTAGTTTGTAAGTTTAGGGACTGATGACCCCGTAGTTAAGTCCCTTAAGCTTAACAAACATTTGAACATTTGAGTTATGCAATGACTCTCCCACAGGCTCCACTAATGGCCCTCAGCCGTAACTCCTCCCATTCATGCTTCCCCTATCGCTCCGCCTCTATGTGCAGAAGCTCCTTCCCACATGTCGCCAACTATACTTATCAGGGGCCATAGCGGACCCTGTGCCTACTAGACAACATCACACATACTGAACCGAGCTGACTGAAATACTGATCATTTCTTCAAGACATATTCTGTGAAGATGAACTACCTCTAGTCTGACATGATATTCTGGTGTTTTCATTTCATTTTTCTATGAAACATAAGTTTAGTTACATTTTTAAACAAGTCCATGCGACTGTCCAAAAGTAAATATCCTGTCACTCTTGTTACATTGCCAGGTTATTTGCTCTGGCATATATATATATTACCGCAATCTTACTTCAGTATTAAACAATCCCAGGTTCTCCACATACAAAAAGTGATAATGACAGTAAATTGTAGCTAAAATTTTTCTGAATTTTAATAGCGCAAAACTTGTAATAAATAATCTTGTTTCTCTGGGTTTACTACAAGAGTACTGTTCTCGCGAGGGCTACTTTTAGATATAATTATAAACGTAATTAGTTCCTGCATACCATTTGCAGAAGTTTTTTCTTCTTTAATTACTTTTACGTGAAAGTTTAAATTAGCAATATTAACGGTATAAAAGTTAGAAAGTTATGTCTGTGGTGGGGGGGGGGGGGGGGAGGAGTAGGGATGGGGGGGGGGGGGGAGAGAATATTCAAAATCTTGGGCTGCCTGTGTGCGCTGTAGTTAAGGTGGCTTCTAAGTTTCTAAGTTGTTTCACAGCTTGATACACCACAAGTTTCCGGTATAAAATTGCTCGTCTAGACATTCCGCAAACCACTCCAGCATAAGTCATCATCTGCACTTTGCGTAGAGTGTACATTATAACAAAAATTGTGATGAAGTGATTCTTTGTTTATTGCAGGTTATCCGTGCAAAATCGTTATCATCTTGAATACTTCAATGTAATATGCGCACGGATATATCAACAGATAAATTTTTAATTAAAAAAGTGCTTATTGGAAACCATCAACTGTTTATTATAGTTGTAACTTTACAGGTTTCGGTTCTAAACCATCTTCAGAAAAATCTGTTAAATAAAAATGTGAAACGTAGGTTAAGCATAATGTAAACGATATTTAAACAAAATATGCATGTGAATTATTGGTAATAAGTAATTATACTGCCGATGTTTCTAAACGATGGTTTAGAGCCGAAAGCAGTATAATTATAACTATAATGAACAGATTATGGTTACCAATATACATTTTTAAAAAATATTTTAGAGCTGTTTCCTCTCATCTCAGTAAAAGTTTCAAAACGTTTATGTGTTCTCGATTTCTAATTATACTTTGCCAAAATGTACTACAGTTACAATAATAATAATTATTATTGTGCCTTTCCATAGAAGCATCATTTCTTGTAGCGGTACAACTGGTCGCTAAAAATCAGAAAAATAAAATAAAATGCAATACGGCAGGGCGAGTAGCAAAACATCGATCTCTCGACAGACGCATCGTACCAGAACAGCGCTTGTTAAAACTAAAGACTGACGTGAACGATCAAACTTACGTTTTAGATTAGCTCATTGACGTACTAACAAAGGCTATCAAATTTCGCGTTTGAAATGGCTGTCACGGCGTCGTGAAATATTTTGACACTAACTGGGGTATCTAAAAACGCAAACAAAGCATTTCTTCTAATGAATTCAGAATTGTGTTTCAAGAAGAAAAACAACACAAGAATCCTCGTGACAACGGCCGTGCGCTGTAAAGCGCCTTGCTAGGAAGGGGGGGGGGGTGCTGCTTGTTGTCGGATGTACGAGTCCTCTTTCGAGTATGGATGTTTCTTGTACTTAACCTTAAGTTAGTTTAAGCAGTTTGTAAGTCTAGGCACTGATGACGCCGGCTGCGGTGGCCGATGGGACTGAGGCGCTCCAGTCACGGTCTGCACGACAACTAAGGTCGGGGGTTCTAATCCCCCTTCTGGCATGGATACTTGTGCCGTCCTTAAGATTAGCTAGTTCATAAGTAGTTTGTAAGTTTAGGGGCTGATGACCCTGTAGTTAAGTCCCATAAGCTATACAAACATTTGAACATTTGGACTGATGACCACTGCGGTTTGGTCCCATAGCTTTACAAATATACTCATGAAATCTGATGGACCTTTCCTGAAATGTCACTACGCGACAATATATAGCGTTCATCATACGTGATTTTTCGTATTATATCTGCGTTGTGTGTAAAATATTGATTTTCTTATGAACGTGTTCCTATGTGATATTTGAGTGGTAAAGGCACAACATTACAATTTCCGTAACTGCCAGTACTTTTGTTTTTATCCTTGTACTCTTTTGATCGCAGTTCCCACAGCTGTAGAAACTAGCGACACCGTCAGAACCGTTTCCGCTAGACGTGCGGACATCTTGTCAAATCGGCAGTCAATCAAAATCTCTCTTAACTAGGTTAAAGCAGTCTCTGACGACAAACACGCCAAACAAAACAGCACACTTCGAAATAATTTGACAAGCTAGTCAAATCTGACGAACTGATAGGTCGTTTACGGAGGCCTGACGTATGTTCTACAGCAGCCCGATAGATAAGGAAAGACGCCTGAAATCAGGGCCCGTCGCTAACGAGAGCGCCAAGACAAACTTACCGGTAGCTGCTGTTCTTGTTATTTAAGTTAATTTTATAGCTTGATAATGCATTCGAAATGCAAAATTCAACAGTTGAAATAAGTTCGCCTTTGAGAATTGTTTCATATCGGCTGTATTAAAACTGGGTACGCAATTATACTCAACGATGTCGAAACACTAAGGGATTCGTTGTGTGTGCCAGAAACAACAACAACCACCGGATGTACTTAAAAGCCTGTGTCACTCCTGTCGTCCAAAGGAAATGGGACACACTGCCATGAATGGACGCCACGTGCAACACCTCCTATAAAAACGTCTTTATCTCAGAAAGAGTGCATTCCGGTGCCATGCTCATTGGACTTTTTTCTTGTTCCGATGAGTCCCACCGCTTCTCATGTATTCGACATATTTTTGATACAACCTGTATATCCAGTGTATGATACAGGTCATATTTGCGTAACAGAACCCTGTTGTATGAAGAATTTACTTAAATGTCACCAAGACTTGGTATCCTTTGTAATAAACATTACTGACAGTAGTATGTTTAAAAAGTTCTACATTTTTTTCATTCGCTGTCACTGTATTGTTTTTTAAATGGAACATAAAATACCCACTAGTGAAACAATTACGGGACCAATTGAGATACCTAAGATCTGAAGTATTGTCATCGGCAGAATGAACTAAAATGGTTCGACATCATTCTGTTTGTTCTGTGGAGTGCAAACATTAAGGCAAACGAGTTAGTGCTAATAACAAAGTTTCTGCAGAGAGGGTTGCTGTTGACTCTACGAAACGAATTACACAAGCAGTTGGGTTCAGATAGCGTAGTGAGCAGGTAGTGCAATGCAGCAACAACGTGACTTACCCGAAGCTGTGGCATGGACAGACATAGGAAGGTTGGAACGGGTCAGACACAGAGGGAGGTGGCTGCAGCTATTGGTATGTTGAGTTTAATTTTACAAGACATCAATGCGATTTCAGACAAAATGATCCGTTAAAAGAAGCCAGGGCCATGGTCGTCCACGGGTGACTTCAGCAAGAGATGACCGGTATCACCGGTTAACAGCTTGTCGCGACAGATGCTGAATGCAACTCACCTGCAACGCAATCTCCAGGCAGCGACAGGACGGGCAATAACAGCACAAAAAGTCCGAAATCTTTTTCGGAAATGTGGCCACTACGGTTTTGTCCATAGAAACTGGGCGGAGGAACATCAGGATTGGAGTCGGAACAAGTGGTGCCGGATTCAGTTCACAGATCAATCAAGATTTCGTGTTCAGCGAGATAATTGTAATTCCGTCTTCTGGGCAGAACGTGGAATACGGTACAATTCTGCTTATGTGAATGAAACATCCCCCTAACATCGGTGTGGACGAATGGTGTGGGCAGGAGTTGGTATCAGCCAAGGTACCAACCCCTGTGTCGTCCAGAATGACGCTTTGACTGCTCAGAGACGTAAACCTGCATTTGACAGATGCGTTGCAGCCATAGCAACACCTCGCACAACGTTGCAGAGCTGCATATTAAAGTCATGGAAGAACGCCGAAAGATGATTCAAGAGTTTATTGATAACCTCATGCTGTCCATGCCAAGCAGGTGTGCAGCTGTACTGGCCGTCCATACTGGAGTGCAATGAGGATGACTTCTTCACTATTATGGTATCTCCATAGTTTTCTCGCTCTACGTAACCTCCTGACCATTAAAATTGCTACACTACGAAGATGACGTGCTACAGACGCGAAATTTAACCGACAGGAAGACGATGCTGTGATACGCAAATGATTAGCTTTTCAGAGTATTCACACAAGGTTGGCGCCGGTGGCGACACGTACAACGTGCTGTCATGAGGAATGTTTCCAACCGATTTCTCATACACAAGCAGCAGTTGACCGACGTTGCCTGGTGAAACGTTGTTGTGATGCCTCGTGTAAGGAGGAGAAATGCGTACCATCACGTTTCTGATTTTGATAGAGGTCGGATTGTAGCCTACCGCAATTGCGGTTTATCGTATCGCGACATTGCTGCTCGCGTTGGTCGTGATCCAGTGACTTTTAGCAGAATACGAAATCGGTGGGTTCAGAACGGCAATACGGGACGCCGTGCTGGATCCCAACGGCCTCGTATCACTAGCAGTCGAGATGACAGGCATCTTATCCGCATGGCTGTAACGGATCGTGCGGCCACGTCTCCATCCCTGAGTCAACAGGGGGGACGTATGCAGGACAACAACTATCTGCACGAACAGTTCGACGACGTTTGCAGCAGCATGGACTATCAGCTCGGAGACTATGGCTGCGGTTACCCTTGACCCTGCATCACAGAACATGAGCTCCTGTGATGGTGTACGCAACGACGAACCTGGGTGCACGAATGGCAAAACGTCATGTTTTCGGATGAATCCAGGTTCTGTTTACAGCATCATGATGGTCGCATCGGTGTTCGGCGACACCGCTGTGAACGCACATTGGAAGCGTGTATTCGTCATCGCCATACTGACATATCAAACGGAGTGATGGTATGGGGTGCCATTGGTTACACGTATTGGTCACCTCTTGCTCGCATCGACGGCACTTTCACAGTGGCCGTTACATTTCAGATGTGTTAAGACCTGTGGCTCGACCCTTCATTCGATCCCTGCGAAACCCTACATTTCAGCAGGATAATGCACGATCGCATGTTGCAGGTCCTGTACGGGCCTTTCTGGATACGGAAAATGTTCGACAGCTGCTCTGGCCAGCACTTTCACCAGATCTCTCACCAATGGAATACATCTGGTCAATGGTGGCCGAGTAACTGGCTTGTCACAATACGCTAGTCACAACTCTTGATGAACTGTGATATCGTGCTGAAGCTGCATGGGTATCTGTAACTGTACACGCCATCCAAGCTCTGTATGATCCAATGCCCAGGCGTATCAAGGTCGTCATTATGGCCAGAGGTGGTTGTTCTGGGTACTGATTTCTCAGGATCTATGCGCCGGCCGCGGTGGCCGAGGGGACTGCGGCGCTTCAGTCACGGTCTGCACGGCCACTACGGTCGGGGGTTCGAATCCCCCCTCGGGCATGGATATTTGTGCCGTCCTTAGTATTAGGTAGTTGATAAGTAGTTCGTAAGTTTAGGGACTGATGACCCCGTAGTTAAGTTCCATAAACTTAACAAACATTTGAACATTTTTTTCAGGATATATGCACCCAAATTGCGTAATTGCGTTCAAATGTCATCACATGTCAGTTCTATATATTTGTCCAACGAATACCCGTTTATCATCTGCATTTCTTCTTGGTGTAGCAATTTTAATGGCCAGTAGTGTAAATGCCATATAAACTTCGAGTAAAAACTTGAGACAGGAAACTATCTTACTGTATCCCACACAAATCACAATTGTAACCAAATCTGAAAAAAATACGTTACCATGTATATATTGTGTATCTGACCTGATGTCCTAATTGTTTTGAGCAGCGTATGTTGTAGAAAACTGACGACAGCTACCGCCAGGTGTCACCGCCAGGTGTCAGGAGATTATTGAAGGACGGTTGGGGTTTTACGTCCCGTCGACAACGTGGTCATTAGAGACGGAGCTTACTCTCTGATTTTTGGGGAAGGATGGAGGAGGAAATCGGCCGTGCCCTTTGAAAGGAACCATCCCGGCATTTGCCTGGAGTGATTTAGGGAAATCACGGAAAACCTAAATCTGGATGGTCGGAGGTGGATTTGAACCACCATCCTTCCGAATGCGAGTCCAGTGCGTTACCACTGCGCCACCTCGCTCGGTGGGGATTATTGGAGTGAGTGGCCTGTTGAGCTGGTGCGGCAGACGGCACAGGGCGGTCGCGTGCTGGCGCGCCATTTGCGGTGCCTGCTGGCCTGCTTCCGAGGAGTCCTTATGTATCAATTATACCGCCGCGCGCTGCGAGCGGGGAGACGCGTACGTGCAGACAGCTCCACCTGTTACGAAAGCTGAAATACGACGTGAAATGAATATCAACTAGTTCTTTGCTTTGTAGGCTCAACTTTTTACGTCTAACTGTCGCGTGACCACCGAGAGACATAATGTAAATGTACGGTAATGTTTTGTTGAGCATTTCAGCGACATTAAGATGATGGCTTCAGAAATACGTCGGCCTCCAATTTCCTCCAATTTCGAACGTGTTACGAACGTGTCTCGTGACCGCAGAAAGTGAAGTAAAGATCGATCGCCATCGTGGGTACAAGCATCGATTTCGACTCTATTGCCCTGTCTGCTCCACAGGTCTCATTATCCTTGCTATGGAGTAAGACATGCGTATGTCGCGCCGGAACTTCCCAGTTTGGTTGGTATGCACCACGGCAAGATGTGCTACCATCGAGTGAATTATTACTATTAACGCATACAAATTGATAGGAAGGGTGGAGTAGAGAGATAGGTAAGAACGATGAAGTAGTTGGTTGGAACGATCACAGAATAGGAAAATTCAAATCATCCAATGTTTGTAAAACAAGGGGCCTTACTACTCTTTTCATCAATCCATAGGCTTACATTCTACGTAAACTAACTAATGTAAGGACAACAAATACACCCGTGCTCGAGAGACGACGAGCAGCGGCGCGCTCCATAAAATGTTTGTTCAAATATTTGTAAATCTATCGGACTCGTCTGCTTGGTTATTAGTCCGTAGCTTACAAACTACTTGAACTAAGGTAAACTAACCTAAGGACAACACAAACACTCATGCCCGAGGAGGGACTCGAACCCCCGACGGCAATCGGCCGCGCGCACCGCAGCACGGCGACCTAGAGCCCCGACCGTAGTGGCCGTGCAGACCGTGACTGAAGCGCCTCAGTCCCCTCGGCCACCGCGGCCGGCGGTTATCAATCCCTAGGCTTACAAATTACAAAATCTAACCTAAGGATACCACACACACACACACACACACACACACACACACACTCACACACATGCACGATGGAGTATTCAAACCTCCGATGGGGAGCAACCGCGCCCTCCTCATCAATGGGCCTTGGAGTAGAAGGCCATTCCACCGCTGCACACAATAGGAAACTGGAGTGTTTTAACATGCTTTGTAGCATTTGTTCGATTCATGTGCGGTGACGATTTGAAAGAATTAACTTGGAACAAGATTTACCTCCGATATATAGAATTTTGTATTATATATACTCAAGTTAAATACTCCCAGAATTAAAAAAAAAATGTTCAAATGATTGTAAAGCTTATGGGACTTATCTGTGGGTTCATCAGTGCTTAAATTTTCTATCTACGTATGAACTAAAACATCTATGCTCGAGGGAAGGTTCGAACCACCGACGCGGTTGGCCGCGCGATCCGCAACGTGGCGCTCCAGACCGCTCGGCAACTCCCGCGCGGCTTCCAGAAGTAGATTAGGTAATGAGACAATAAAAGTAGTAGATGAGTTTTGTTATTTGGGTAGCAAGATAACTTCTGATGGCCGATGTAAAGGCATAAAATGCGGAATAGCTATGGAAAGAGGAGCGTTTCTGAAGAAGTGAAATTTATTGACAGCCATTATTAGTTTGAATGTTACGAAGTCCATTCTGAAATCATTTTTCTGGAGTGTAGCATTGTATGACAGTGAAACGTGGACGATAAGGAATTCAGACAAAAAAGATGATAGAAGCTTTTCAAATGTGGTGCTACAGACGAATGATGAAAATTATATGTATAGATCACGTAACTAATGAGGAGGTGCTTAACCGAATAGTGAAAAAAGGAGTTTCTGGCATATCCCGAATAAGAGAAGGTATAGATTGGTGGGACACATTCTGAGACATCAAGGAATCGTCAACTTAGCATTAGAGGGAAGTGTGTGGGGTAAAAATATTCTTTACTTCCCAGACTGCATTTCATTTCCCCTCCCTTCCTTTCCTATCCTCACTCCTTCCCCTCCCCAGCGGAAAACTGATAACCTCAGTGGTTTAGTCCCCCTATCCGAAACAACCAACCGACCCAGACTTGCACAGGACAGGGTAGCGTGGAGAGCCGCATCAAACCAGTCTGCGGACAGCAACAACAACAAACAATTACTCTCAGAGATATATGAACGAAATTCACTGCTGGTAACTACAAGCAGGCATCTTTTTATTTTTTGTTATAGTTGGGGTACTATTAAATAAAAATATAGTCTTGTTTAAGGTAATAGCGGAATTATCTTTTGTTGTTGTTGTTATGGTCTTCAGTCCAGAGACTGGTTTGATGCAGCTCTCCACCGTACTCTATCCTGAGCAAGCCTTTTCATCTCCTCATAAGAACGGCGACCCACATCCATTTGAATCTGCTTACTATACGCGTCTCTTGGTCTCCCTCTGCGATTTTTACCCCACACACTTCCCTCCAATGCTAAATTTACGATTCCCCTATGTCTAAGAATGTGTCCTACCAAGCGATCCCTTCTTTTCAGGGTATGCCAAAAATTCCTTTTCTCACCAATTCTGTTCAGTACCTCTTCATCAGTTATGCGATCTACCCACCTAATCTTCAGTATTCTTCTGTAGCACCACATTTCAAAACCCTCTATTCTCTTCTTGTCCGCACTGCTAATCGTCCATGTTTCACTCCCGTACAAGGCAACACTCCACACAAATGCCTTCAGAAAAGACTTCCTTACTCTTAAATTAATATTCGATGTTAGCAAATTTCTCTTTTTCAAAAATGCTTTTCTTCCCATTGCCATTCTGCATTTTATATCCTCTGTACTGCGACCATCGCATGTTATTTTACTACCCAAGTAACAAAAACCTTATCTACCACCTTCATTGTTTCGTTACCTAATCTAATTCCTTCAGCATCGCCTGATTTTCTAAGACCGCATTCCATTATTTTTGTTTTGCTCTTGTTAATGTTCATTTTATACGCTCTCTTCAATACACTGTCCATTCCATTCAACTGCTCTTCCAGGTCATTTGTTGTCTCTGACAGGATTACAATGTCGTCAGCAAAACGCAATGTTTTTATTTCTTCCCCCTGAACTTTAATCCCTATTCCAAATTTTTCCTTGCTTTCCTTCACCGCCTGCTCGATGTACAAATTGAATAACATCGGAGAAAGGCTACAATCCTGTCTTACTCCCTTCCCAACTGATGCTTCCCTTTCATGCCCTTCGAGTCTAATAACTGCAGTCTGGCTTTTGTACAAGTTGTAAATAACTCTCCTTTCCCTATATTTTATTCCTGCTGACTTCAGAATTTGAAATAGTGTATTCCAGTCAACATTGTCAAATGCTTTCTCCAAATCTACAAAAGCTAAAAATGTAGGTTTGCCTTTCCTTAATCTATCTTCTAGGATAAGACGTAAAGTGAGTATTGCCTCCCGGGTTCCTACGTTCCTCCTGAATTCAAACTGATCATCCCCGAGGTCAGTTTCTACCAGCTTTTCCATTCTCCTGTAGATATTTCGTGTTAAAATTTTGCAACCATGACTTATCAAACTGATGGTTCTGTAATTTTCACACCTGTCTGCGCCTGATTTCTTTGGAATGGGGATTATTACATTTTTCTTAAAGTCTGAGGGTATTTCGCCTGTCTCATACACCCTACACACCATTTCAAATAGTCTTGTCATGGCTGGCTCTCCCAGAGACTTTAGTAGCTCTGAGGGTATGTCATCTACTCCTGGGGCCTTGCTCCGACCTAGGTCTTTCAAGGCTCTGTCAAATTCATCTCTCAGTATAGCATCTCATATTACATCTTTATCTACGTCTTCTTCCCTTCCCACAACATCGTCTCTAAGTTCATTTCCTTTGTACAGCTGCTCTATGTACTCTTTCCACCTTTCAGCTTTCCCTTCTTTGCTGAGAACTGGTTTCCCATCTGAGTTCTTGATATTCATAGAGTTGCTTTTCTTGTCCCCAAATGTCTCTTTTATTTTCCTGTAGGCGTTATCTACTTTTCCCCTTCTTAATTATCTTTTATTGAATTATATTTTTCAGACGCCTATTACTATTCAAATAAGTATACTTAACATTATTGACAAGTGAAATTGAATAATTACGGGCTATGCAATTCATCGTCAGTAGCTCATTGCAAGTGACAAACGTACTTAGCCGTGCGGAAATGGCCACGTGGTCTAAAGCATAACGCCACGGAATCCACAGCTGCTCCTCGTCCAAGGTTCGAGTGCTCCCTCGGTAATGGGTGTTTGTGTTGTCCTTAGGTTAGTTTACCTTAGTTTGTAAGCTATGGACTAGTAACCAAGCAGTTGAGTGTGTTACGTTTACAAACATTTGAACATCATCCGAGTTTCCCTGAATCGTCACTTTGGAAACGCTACCCGCCTAGCTCCAGCTGTAGATGTAAGAACAAGTGTTAGTCCTATGGCTGCAGGTCAGGGTTGATCGAAATACTCCCTACAAAACTGCAGAAAGAGAGTTTGTGTGCCACCTGCAGAGTGTGGCCGAGGGTTATCATGAAGGCGAACAATTCCTCTGCTGAGCTTCCCTCGTCTTTTGTTCTGTATCGCACGTCGAAGATTTTTGAAAGTGTGATAGTATCTGGCTGTATTGATGGTTTCAATTCTTTGGAGAAATTCGAGAAGGAGCAATGTTACTCATCACTGGCGGCATCGTTCTATGAGGTAAGACTAGATAAGTTGATCGACAGCTACGACAAGTAACTGAACAAAGGTAGCAACTATGTGTAAATGTAATCAAAATATCCACGGGTTTACTGCCGGTCTACAGTGTCTAACGGGCACTGTAGACCGGCAGCACACCCGTGGATATTTTGATTATCAAATACCCCGGGAGAAACTCAAGAATCACATGTGTAAATGATGTTTAAGATAAGCTCTTTATTCTGACAATACATTAAGAAAAAAAAAAAAAAAAAAAAAAAAAAAAAAAAAAAAAAAAAAAAAAAAAAAAAAAAAAAAACGACACTTACTTTCTGGATACGCCTTGTACACTCAAGTGGGGGGGGGGAGGGGGGGGGGGGATGCAAATGTTTCTAGAACTTATGGGACTTAACTACGGGGTCATCAGTCCCTCAGCTTACAAACTACTTATGATCTAGCTAAGACTAAGGACGGCACAAGTATCCATGCCCGAGGGGGGATTAGAACCCCCGACCGTAGTGGACGTGCAAACCGTGACTGGAGCGCCTCAGTACCCTCGGCCACCACGGTCGGCCTTGTACACTCCTGGCCATTAAATTGCTACACCATGAAGATGTGCTACAGACGCGAAATTGAACCGACAGGAAGAAGATGCTGTGATATGCAAACGATTAGCTTTTCAGAACATTCACACAAGGTTGGCGCCGGTGGCGAAACCTACAACGTGCTGACATGAGGAAAGTTTCCAACATATTTCTCATACACAAACAGCAGTTGACCGACGTTGCCTGGTAAAACGTTGTTGTGATGCCTCGTGTAAGGAGGAGAAATGCGTACCAACACGTTTCGGACTTTTATAAAGGTCGGATTGTAGCACATCGCGATTGCGGTTTATCGCATCGCGACATTGTTGCTCCCGTTGGTCGTGGTCCAATGCCTGTTAGCAGATTGTGGAATCGGTTGGTTCAGGAGGGCAATACGGAAGGCTGTGCTGGATCCCAACGGCCTCGTATCACTAGCAGTCGAGATGACAGGCATCTTATCCGCATAGCTGTAACGGATCGTGCAGCCACATCTCGATCGCTGAGTTAACAGATGGGGACATTTGCAAGACAACAACCATCTGCACAAAGAGCTCGACGACGTTGGCAGCAGTGTGGACTATCATCTCGGAGACAATGGCCGAAGTTACTCTTGACGCTGCATCACAGACAGGAGCGCCTGCGATGGTGTACGCAACGATGAACTTGGGTGCGCGAATGGCAAAACGTCATTTTTTCGGATGAATCCAGGTTCTGTTTACAGCATCATGATGGTCGCATTCGTGTTTGGAGACATCGCGGTGAACGCACAATGGAAGTACGAATTCGTCATCGCCATACTGGCGTATCACCGGGCGTGATGGTATGGGATGCCATTGGTTACACGTCTCGATCACCTCTTGTTCGCATCGACGGCACTTTGAACAGTGCCAGTTGCATTTCAGATGTTTTACGACCCGTGGCTCTCCTCTTTTTTAATGTTAATATACGTTGCTTGTAGTGGCCCTTTGATTAGCAGTTGAATATCATTTATTTTCACTGTAGTATTTTTAAAGAAATCGCCTTTTCTTACTGCAAATGATTGGTTTTTATTTTTATGTCACCCATCCGCGTGTCGCCTTTTTCACAAGGCATCATCAGGCGGTGTCCTGAAATATTAACATGTTTCTGTTTACAAATATAGGTTAGGGTTTTACGTATGTAAAAGACATTTTGTTACTGATTCAGAACAGCTCGTTTTTTGTTATTAAATGGTGTACTAACAGCACTTGCTACTCCATATGTGCCTCTTTCCGGCAACCGGATCGAAAAGTTCCACTATTTTCTGAAAAACGTCGCATTCTTCTAGTTCCACTGGTATCTGCTGCCGTAACGGTGTCCACTGTAGTTCGTTTTGTAATTGTTGCCAACATTCTCAGCTTATTTGTAATTCAACTATTTCATTGAAAGTGCGTTGAAAGTGTGTGTGTGTTTATTTGTTCATGCTTTATTTATTTATTTTTAAATTTTTATATATATTTTTAAATTTGTATCTCTCTCTCTCTGTGTGTGTGTGTGTGTGGCGGGGGTGGGGGGGGGATTGAAGTTTTGTGATTATGTTAATATACTTGTTAATACGTTATTTGTTATTATTTTTATATATTTGAAGAAATGCAACAAAAGTTAGGCGTGCGTACATTTCATATGGTTAGAGCTCTGACTAATCAAACTTTCGTTGAGCATATACGGGATTAATCTGTATTCATATGTTACCAACTTTATAACCATTTTAAGTGCAGTGTTTCTGGGCATTCAAAACTTTATATTCCCGTGGTGATAGTATTTTAATCAAATAATTTCTAATCGGGTGGACTATATGATTTACGAATTGTGTAACGCTGTTAGTATTTCACCAGGCAGTGCGCGTATTATCTCTGGTTGTTAAATACTGTTTTTTATTTTTTATTTTTTTTAAGACGGTCTCCTACGCAAAAACAGAATCCCTTAACATTCATGTACCCGTTTGGAATGAAGAAACAATTCAACAAGAAACGTAATCGTGAATTCGGAGACTTTCGCTTCTTATGACGTTCCTGGCAATGGAAGCAACAATCAAAACCCATGAACTTAAAATAGCCGGGAAACAACAAGCTGAAGTCTTACTTTACACATTGGTTTTTGCGTAGCATAACGAAGAGAGATGTCATAAGGGATACGTCCAACTTAAACATAACAAAACATAACAAAACATAACATTATCGTATAACGTTGAATTTTTTAGTGAAATGTGTTGTAAGATTTACTACATACTACATACATCGAAGGAGGACTCGAACCTCCGGCGGAAGCGGATGTGTAGTTCTTAGCATGATGCCTTAGACCACGCGGCTACTCCCGCGCGGCTCCACTCAGAATATTTATTCGACTGACTTTCTGTAATTTTAAATTAAATAAACTTCTATAAAAGGCAAACTTGACTTCTGTTTCATAATCTTTGACTTGTTCCACAACTTTACACGCTCAGTGGACACTTTAAAAGATAAATACGGATAACGTGGTACACCAACAAGTTGTGATACCCTGTGTCGGCCTTGTCCTTTCCGTACGGTAGCGATATTAGTTGATAGGATGTTGTAGTTTCATATTTTCCAAAAGCAATACACTATATTCGATATTAATACGAAGTTTTAGAGAGTAATAACGGTAAAGGACTACCTTTTGTGAAAAAGAGACATAATTGCAAATTCAAATGTTCAAATGTTTGTATAGCTTATGGGACTCGACTACAGGGTCATGAGTCCCTAAACTTACAAAATACTAGCTAACACTAAGGACGGCACAAATATCCATGCCCGAGGGGGGAATCGAACCCCCGACCGTAGTGGCCGTGCAGACCGTGACTGGAGCGCCTCAGTCCCCTCGGCCACCGCGGCCGGCGGAAAAAAATTACATCTGTAAGAGCGCGTTAGTTTTTGTGAATTTTTTTATTCAGTCACTACCTTGTTATCAAAACGCACCGTGACACGAAGTAAAAGTTCAACAGAATTCCTCTTCAAACCGTCCAACAACTGTTTTCGCTCCTGGTTTTACTGAAATGCAAAGTACGAGCCTTTGACCGCGCCGATATGACCAAAGTTGGTGGAATTTAATGCAGACGAGCTGCAGGGGTGCACAATGGCCCCAACTTCTGCAGACAACGAGCCAGCGCTGCTTTCAGCACCACACTTTTTTTTTTCTCGTCTTCCTCGTTCCGGTTGTCGTAAGCGCATTTTGCGAGTTTCTACCGCAGCCTCTCCATTATGGCTTTTTCGGTGAAGAAAAGACTCGTTAAACATGCGTTAAACGCGTCGTACTGTCTACAAAAGGCGCTTCGTGCGTCACCTGACTCTGTGATGGATGGACAGACTGCTTACGTGCCACTAGCGCCACAGTCACCGGTTGTAAACCACTGCCTTACCGCAGCGTTACGGAGATGATCGCTAAACTCCAGTGGAAGACTCTGCAGAAGCGACGCTCTGTCACTCGGTACGATCTTTTGTCGAAGTTTCGATAACTTACCATTACTGAGGAGTCTAGCAGCATATTGCTCCCTCCTAGGTATATCTCGCAAAGAGATCGTGAGGATAAGATCAGAGAGATTAGAGCCCACATAGAGGAATACCGACAATCCTTCTTTCCGCGAACAATACCTGGCTGGAATAGGAGGGAAAATCGATAGTGGTACTCAAGGTACCCTCCGCCACACACCGTCGGGTGGCTTTAGGAGTATGGTTGTAGATGTAGATGCCTTAATGCGAGAAAGGCAGGTGGAAAAATCAGCTGAGCATTTGAAGAATGTAACACTCGAGAAGTTACTAAGGACAATTTTGGCAAACGTACATTAGAAGTACTGACTTAGGATTGGAACTCACCATCTCCTCCTGGACGATTAAGGACAACGATCTTAACCACTGTAATACCTGTCTCAGTGTGCATTAATATAGTATAAGGGGAATCTACAATACCGCTTTCGTAACTTTCATTTACATCCTCAGACGGATATTTCAAAATAACCACATATTGCTGATTGAAATTCATTCCCCTATTACTAGATTTCGCTCTTAAGGGGAACTGGACGTAAAAAAGACTGAAAAATCGAAAAAAAGCCTACATCTGAACGACATATTTCTCTCGTTTCCAAAAATGTGTTTTTATTTACTTTTAAATAGTTGTTATAGTCTTAAACGCTCTTTGAACAAATGTCTGCACACTGGCCACGCTCATGCTTCAGGCAAGTAATATCACCAAAAACATCCCATGTCTGCCACAGTCATGCAAACAATAAAGCCCATATACGGGGGCCTTACAGGTAAAAAATGACTTACCAATGACAGGGCAAAAAATGACAGGACACTACGCAAAATCCTAATGAGAGTTTCAGCAGCTGCGTGTGGCAACGAGTACCGAAAACAGTGTTTGTTGATTAGATTAGATTAATACTTGTTCCATAGATCATGAATACGACACTTCGTAATGATGTGGAACGTGTCAGTGTGGAACGTGTCAGTTGGATGGACAGTACTCGAAATAGTTGTGACAGATGATGTTATCTATTCCAATGATGGTGTAATTAGCAGGACAAGAGTAATGGACAAATTAGGCATCCAACCAGGAAATAATATGATAGCTGCTCTGGCTGCCAAAGATCGACAGCGACTAGGTTAAGCTGAAAGGGCTGCAGAAACCACGACTAAAGAGTCCAGAGTAAAGAAAATACTCCTGAAAAAGTCTGCAGAGGGTGAAGAAGCAAAATTATGCCACTGGAATGTTCTCAAAGAGGCATACGGTGAATCAAAAACCCTGTGAACATTTTTTCTCATTTTATGTAAACTAAGTTTAGGTACATATATCTTCATAATGGTTTCAGCTGTGTTCACAAAGTTTCTCCCAATTGAAGAATGTGACAGTAACTTTGTCTTATACCTAATACATTGTAGAAATGATGTATGAGCCGGCCGCAAGGGGCCGAGCGGTCTGCGGCGCGCCATTCACAGTCTGCACGGCCGCTACGGTCGGAGGTTCGAAACCCGCCTCCAGCATGGATGTTTTTGTCGTCTTTAGTGTAAGGTAGTTCATAAGTAGTTTGTATGTTTAGGGACTGACGACCCCGCAGTTAAGTCCCTTAAGCTTAACAAACTTTTGAAATGATCTGTGTTCGTCATTCCGTATATAATTTTAACGGTAATTTTTAGACAAAATAGTAATGAGTGTAATAAGGGTTTTTCTATATCCTCAGATATACTCCAAAGTACAAAACAAGCGGCATAATGTGTTTCTACGAATTCTGACAGCAGCCTGCCACAGTCTAAATGCTAATAGACTGAAGATGCACCAGAAAATGGTTCCAGCATGCGGACGTGCATTATAAAAACATCAGTTAGGCAAAATATTATAATTCTTAAACTATAATAGATGCTGTTGTGGTCTTCAGTCCGCAGACTGGTTTGATGCAGCTCTCCACGCTAACCTGTTCTGTGAAAGTCTCTTCATCTGAGAATACGAACGGCAACCTACATCTCTTTGAATCTGCTTACTGTATTCGTCCCTCGGTCTCCCTCAACGATTTTTACTCCACACACTTCCTTCTAATGCTAAGTTGACGATTCCTTGATGTCTCAGAACGTGTCCCACCAACCTATCCCTTCTCTTAGTCAGAATACGCCAGAAACTCCTTTTCTCGGCAATTCTGTTGAGCACCTGATTAGTTACGTGATCTACCCATCTAATTTCCATCATTCGTCTGTATCACCACATTTCAAAAGCTTCTATCATCTTTTTGTCTGAACTCCTTATTGTCCACGTTTCACTTCCATACAATGCTACACTCCAGACAAATGCCTTCAGAAATGACTGCCTAACATTTAAACTAATACTGGATGTCAACAAGTTTCGCTTCTTCAGAAACGCTTTTCTTCCCATAGCCATTCTGCATTCGATATCTTCTTTACTTCGGCCATCTTAAGTTATCTTGCTACCCAACTAACAAAACTCGTCTACTACTTTTATTGCCTCATTACATTATTTAATTTCTTCAGCATCGCCTGATTTTCTGACGCTACATTCCATTATTCTTGTTTTCTATGTATAATAGGTATTTGAATAAATTTCCTATTACAGCTTGCGTTAATGTCAGTCAGTGATGGTACAAAATCGCAACTTCCTCCGTACCTAAAGCAAGGTATGAAAATGCAGCCCGTCCACGCCTTTGTACCCTTAAGACACTGTTGGTGTACACTGGACAAGGTAGAAGTAGAAACTGTATCTCCGCGGGGAGGTGTTGGAACAGGAACCACCGTCAAAACTCTGGGACCTGGTACTTCTCCAATATACACCCATACTGTCTAAAAAGTGAAATTCTAGGAATCGGCAAATGAATTTTAAACAGCAACTTGTGGTAATTTTAAGATATCCACCTAAGGATGCAACTCTAAGGTACGATACCGGCTGTGTTTTAAAATATCTATACAGCTGCAGCTGGCCGACCGCGGTGGCCGAGCGGTCTGCGGCGCGCCAGTCACGGTCTCTACGGCCACTACGGTCGGGGGTTCGAATCTCCCCTCGGGCATGGATATTTGTGCCCTCCTTAGTATTAGCTAGTTCATAAGTAGTTTGTAAGTTTAGGGACTGATGACCCCGTATTTAAGTCCCATAGGCTCTACAAACATTTGAACATTTGAAAGTATAGCTGCAGCGCTATTTCCATGCCAACTGACTAATAAGAACCAACTGAAACTAGATTTTTAATAATGAGGTAATAATTGAGTAAGTGTGTGAATAAATACTTTAAACGTAAATATGTATATGAAGATTAATGTTAGTTAATGCGCTCTGTGATGGCACCAGAGAACGATCCAATTTTTTCTCTGCTCTGTAGCGAAGAAATTACTAGGCAAGTGGTAGCGTGACGGTATACTGGCACGAAAACCAGAATAAAAGATTGAAATACGAGGGGGAGCTGGAAAATAAGTTTCCTCTGCCGACTGTGGGTATACAAGGGAAAAAACTGAATGAGACATATCTTTGTGTTTCTACGTAATTTCCAAATAAATTGCGACTTTTGTCAAACCGATTTATAAGCATCAGAAAGCCGTTCAGGGAAAAAAAATCTGGGTGTTAGACTCGGAAGAAGCGTTAAACGGCTATGGAATAGAGACATCCGTCATCACCTGTCCGAAAGAAGTTCAAAAGCACTCCGTCTGCAGGTAAAGTGCAGCTCACCGTTTTCTGGGACGCTCGAGGATGTTTTGTTGCTGCATCTTTTGGAGGATGCAACCGTCATTGCTTTGCGGTACTGTGCCACTCTGTCGAAACTGAAAGAGGAGATTCGGGAAAAAAAGCGGCCTGGCCTTCTCAGATCAGGCGATCTGCTGTTGGATGACAATGCGAGACCACACTCGGCGACGGCAACGCAAAACCATATCGCAACTCTTGTTTTGGAGCGCCTACACCATCCGCCATACAGTCCTGATCTAGCACCAAGTAACTTCTACCTGTTTCCAGCTTTGTAAAAGATTCTCGGTGGAAGGCGCTTTGGAAGCTATGCTGACGTCAAACGAGCCGTTCAACATTTCTTCCGTATGCAACGCCCTGATTTTTCCTGAAAGGCCTTTTGAAGCTTATAAAGCGCATGAGAAATGTCTCACAAAGGGAACACCAAGTATGGATCAACGGAATTTGATGGGTCGTAGGTATTTTGTGAGGGAATTCCTTCAGATCATCAAGTTAAAATGATATGTTCCAATGGGCATTGATTACTATAAAAATCGAGATCAAATTCGCAGCAAATTACCACGCGTAACGTGTCTAATTATACATGGCATAACCGCTCAGCGAAACAGCGTGGTGTAATCGGCGAGATGCGAGGCTGCCATTCAGGCGACCTGGGTTCAAATGCGACATGGGGCAATTATTTTCCACACCTGTCCGATGATTGTGCATGATTATGTATTTTTATAACCATTCTTATGTAAACGTTTGCAGTTAATGTTCAAATGTTTGTAGAATTTATGGGACTTAACTACGGGGTCATCAGCCCCTAAGCTTACAAACTACTTATGAACTACCTAAGACTAGGGACGGAACAAATATCCATGCCAGAGGGGGGATTCAAACCCCCGACCGTAGTGGCCGTGCAGACAGTGACTGAAGCGCCTCAGTCCCCTCGGCCACCGCGGCCGGTGTTTGCAGTAAATGGTCAGGATAAAAACATGTAACATTCGCTCAATATGTTACGTATTGCGCGACGATTATTTTATTGATTTTGTTTTTTCGAAGTACACTTTTAAGGCGATTGATGCATATTTCGAAATCAGTAAACAGTCTTTTGTTAATACCTGTAATATTTGGGCAACATTTAATACCAATGTTTACAGTTCATGGTTTGCGTCGCAATTGACGATCGAACATTGTTTTTGAATGTGAACGACCAGTGTTTTCCAGTATCGCTGATGAAAACACCTTGCGCCTTTAAAGCGGTAGCATTTATTAGATGTGCGTGGTGCTACAATGTTCTGTATTTTCGGTGCTTCTATGACAATTATGACCCATAATTTTGTACAGGTGTTAAAGATAGTGACGATGGCGACAGTGAGTAAATAACACAGCGCAATAAGTAAAATAATCAGTTGCTACTGTGTTATTTGATATTATCCTGACTGTTTACTCAAGCTATAACATGGGAGTGGGTATAAAGGCATATAATTATGCACAATAAAACAAGAGAAATGAACAGTGAAAAATAAATGACCCGAAGGGGAAGATTTTTTATTTATTTTTTATTTTCTTGGTTATTTTTTAATCGTTTGACTGTTCATTATTTTTGTTTTTCTTTCTTTATATCTTTTTCTTTGCTTGATTATTTTTTAAATATAAAAAGTAGCAATTACAATTTTTAAAATTTGATCTGCCGCTAGCTATCGCACCCGGGTCTACAGCATGGGAGCGTAGCACCTTGCTGATTACACCACGCTGTCTCGCTGAGCGGTAACCGCCATGTATAAGTAGAAACGTTACGCGTGGTAATTTGCCGCGAATTTGATCTCGATTTCCTTAGAACTCAAAGTCCATTGGAATAAATCCTTTTAGCTTGATGGTCTGGAGGAATTCCCTCACAACATACCTGCGACCCATCAAAATCCGTTGGTACCATACTTGGTGTTCCCCTTGTCAGTCTACTTGCAAATTAATGTCCCATTCTACTTTTTCCTTTCATACGCAACCCTGACCACAATCGACAGGGGAAACCTATTTTCCAACTTGCCCTCGTATATTCAAATGCGCTCGTTTGATAGCTAGAAGCCGGCCGCGGTGGCCGAGGGGACTGAGGCGCTTCAGTCACGGTCTGCACGGCCACTACGGTCGGGGGTTCGAATCCCCCCTCGGGCATGGAAATTTTGCCGTCCTAGTTCGTAAGTAGTTCATAAGTAGTTTGTAAGTTTAGGCACTGATGACCCGTAGTTAAGTCCTATAGACTCTACAAACATTTGAACATTTGATAGCTAGAATAACCAATAAAAATAAAAATGTAATTAGTGGAAATCACCCGTAATTGAATGTTGAAATTACGTAAGCGTGAAAAAAAAATCCGGAAAAGGTTTTGGATATTGAGACTTTACTGAAACCTACTTGTCTCATATGCATCTTACTGTGCATGAATTATGAGACACCCGTGTGCTGCATTACACTTACACCGATTAGAAACACGGTTCGCCGGACGTCTCCCGTGCTGTCAGGAAGCCGAGGCCGATGCTATGGCGACACAACGCGAGGCCGCTCGCTCACTTGCGAAACTGAAATTCGATTTGGGGAACAGGGGACGCGCGTCATAACTCACATATTCATAAGAGCGGCGCGGCGCGGCCAGGCATTTTAATGTACACGCTCTGGAGGACCGGGGCTAATCACATCGCAAACACAGAGCGCGCTAATCCCGGCGGTCGGCGAGCGCTGCTCACACCCAAGCACAGCTGCCGACACTGTTTTTTTCGTCCTGTAGATTGAATTACGCAAAGCAAATCCCCAGCTTACACGCCTTTTTTCTGCTAGATAGCTACACCGAAGTGACGGCGTTTACATGGTATGAGAACAACTATTCTGTATATATTTTTCAACTTTTAGTACATCGACATTAAACAAAACAATAAGAACTTTCCAGAATGAAACTTTCACTCTGCAGCGGAGTGTGCGCTGATATGAAACTTCCTGGCAGATTAAAATAGCGTGCCGGAACCGGGACTCGAACCTGGGACCTTTGCCTTTCGCGGGCAAGCGCACTACCGACTGTGCTATCCCGACACGACTCACGATGCCACCTCACAACTTTATTTCCGCCAGTACCTCGCCTCCTACTTTCAAAACTTCACAGAAGCTCTCCTGTGAACGATGCAAGACTAGCACTCCTGGAACAAAGGATATGGTGGAGTTATGGCTTAGCCACAGCCTAAGAGGTGTTTCCAGAATGAAACTTTCACTCTACAGCGTAGTGTGCGCTGATATGAAGCTTCCTGGCAGATTAAAATTGTGTGCGAAAGGCAAAGGCCCCAGGCTCAAGTCCCGGTTCCGGCACGTAATTTTAATCTGCCAGGAAGTTTCAATAAGAACTTTAATTGAATTTTCGGTGCTTGACAGAACACAATAATGTCACGAAAGAGGGAAAATTACTGATGTTCAGAAATTATTTATTCTGTTACAAACCTGCTTTCGGCTTCTTAGGCCATCATATTTAATAGTTCTTTAATATAGGGTATTTTCACTGAAAGACTGAAATATGCTATCGTTAAAGCATTGAATAAAAAAGGGGATACGTCTGATTTCAAAAATTACCCTCCAGTCTCACTTCTGACAGCTTTATCAAAATTTTCGTAAAAGTTATGTATTCTCGAGTAGCTTCACATATTAGTAAAAATAAAGTTCTAACAAAACGTCAGTTTGGTTTTCAGTAAAGCTTTTGAACAGAAAATGCTGTATATACCTTCACTGGCTATGTAACAAATTCTCTGAATAACCGGACATCACCCGTTGGTTTTTTTTGTGATCTCTCAAAGGCTTTTGAAGGTGTAAACCTTGGAATCTTCTAGATAAACTTAAGTATTGTGGTATCAGTGAGGCAGTGCACAAATGGTTTAAATCATATTTAACTGGAAGATTGCAGAAACGTGAAATAAGCAGTTCACATAATATGCAAGAAACAGTTTATTCCTCTAACTGGGGAGCTATCAAAAATGGGGTTCTACAAGGTTCGGTCTTGGGTCCTTTGCTGTTCTTAATATCTACCAGGTGATCAAAAAGTCAATATGAATTTCAAAACTGAATAAATAACGGAATAATGTAGATAGAGAAGTAAAAATTGCCACACATGCTTGGAATGACATGGGGTTTTATTAGAACAAAAGAAAAAATAGATGGCGCTGGACAGCAAAACGTCAGTGACTGCGCATGAAAATCGTGTATAAAAGGAGATGTAATGAATCAGATGCACCAGTTGTCGCAGCATGTTGACGTTACCTGAAAAGGCGCTTTTAGTGAAGCTGTTTTATCAGAATGGGGAATGTGCTAGTTCAGCGTTAAGATCCTATCGCCATAGGAAGGGGATTCGAACGGGTAAAGGTCCGTTGACAAATGCAGCTGTGGCGAGAATGATTTCGAAGTTCGAAGCCACGGGTTGTTTAGACGATAGATTTTGTAACTGCTACCGTGACGGGTGAGAGGTACACATATTACAGAATCGCATCATCCCCAGCCTGGCTGGTATACACCTGCTGGAACGTACGATTTTTATGCAGGATGGCGCTCCACCCCATATTGCTGGACACGTGAAAGATCTCTTGCGCATGTCGTTTGGTGATGATCGTGTGCTCAGCCACCATTTTCTTCATGTCTCTTCACTACGGCCGGCTTGTCTCTTGGTACGGTGTGTAACCACTTCAGAGACATTAATCTGTACATCTTGGATGCTGTGTTGCTGTGCCGTCGGTACGTGGCTATAAGTATGAGCGTGAGTGTGGTTCCTTTTATTGTACTTCAGCAGTGAATTGTCTTGTCTTTGTTGCTGTGGCGAAGATTACGCTAGCATTATTGATATGGCATTGTTAACTATCAAAAAATAACGTACTAGCAATAAAATTCCTCAACATAAACGTCTGTATTGTGCATGAAATACATGACATAAAAAATCAACAGTGAGTTCAAAAATAAAAATAAATAAATAAAAATAAAACCATATTTTCGTGTTTAGTGCTCTATTTTAAAATAGAAAACACTGAATTTTAATTTTTCCAAAGCCGAATTCATAATGTGAGACTGAAAGGGTTACAAAGAAATTAAAAGAATTTCTGAATGGCAACTCCTTCTACACTTAAGACGAATTTTTGGAAAAAAAACCTTGGTTATTTTGCTAAAAAATACAGAAAAAGTCCTTAAAATACCGATTGTCAAGTATAGACAAAGGATTATTAAACTGACACATTCCACATTATTGTGGAATGTCGTATTTATGATACATGCAACAAGTATTAATCTAATCGTCCATCGAATACGGCACGGCTGACGAAACTTACGTGACCTTTTCCCTACATAACGGAGAGCCGGCCGCGGTGGCCGAGGGGACTGAGGCGCTCCAGTCACGGTCTGCACGGCCACTACGGTCGGGGGTTCGAATCCCCCCTCGGGCATGGGTATTTGTGCCGTCCTTAGTCTTAGTTAGTTCATAAGTAGTTTGTGAGTTTAGGGACTGATGACCCCGTAGTTAAGTCCCATAGACAATACAAACAAACAAACAGAACGGAGGGCATTATCTAGGTACCAGGCAGTGCTACGTAGCGACCCTTCTTCGAGGTGATTCTTTTTCCCCATCTGTGCGCTTACGCATATTGAATCTCCTATTTGAACGTAGTTGCGAATTTACGTTTAAGACACATTCTTTGCGTTGTTAGAAAGCATTGGTCTGTAGAAGAGTGGCTTGCAGGACGAGTATAATCAGTTGTCAGGTTAAGAAGTGGCTATATGCGGCGCTCTTGTGCCGTAAAAGTGGCTGTTCTGGTGGAGCGGAGTGACGGGCGAAATCAGTGGCGGGGGCGGCCTCGGGTGGCCATTAGCGGATTGGCGAGGTCGGGTTAGGGGGTTAGGGCGGTCGTTACGCCGTGGCGCTGGTACAGGTTACGAGCAATCAGCCGAGTGGGCGGGCGACCAGGTGAGAAGGGCCGCGACCACCTACTGCAACACTCACTCCTGGCTAACTGTCCTGACTGCTCATATGCCGTCTCGGAAGAGGCCGTGAAAGTTAAAAACAACGTGACGAGACCATGGTGAGTGATGCAAAAGACAGCAAACATGCACCGGTCACCACAGTTACGCTACCGGTTAAGGTATCTTGGTTCTGAAATGTTGACATTGGCAGAATTAACTAAAATACACTACTGGCCATTAAAATTGCTACACCAAGAAGAAATGTAGATGATAAACGGGTATTCATTGGACAAATATGTTACACTATAACTGACATGTGATTACATTGTCACACAATTTGGGTGCATAGATCCTGAGAAATCAATACCCAGAACAACCACCTCTGGTCGTAATAACGGTCTTGATACGCCTGGGCATCGAGTCAAACAGAGAGAGCTTGGATGGCGTGTACAGGTACAGATGCCCATTCAGCTTCAACACGACACCACAGTTCGTCAAGAGTAGTGACTGGCGTATTTTGACGAGCCAGTTGCTGGGCCACCATTGACCAGACGTTTTCAGTTGGTGAGAGATCTGGAGAATGTGCAGGCCACGGCAGTAGTCGAACATTTTCCGTACCTAGAAACGCCCCTACAGGACCTGCGGTCGTGAATTATCCTACTGAAATTTAGGGTTTCGCAGGAATGGATATAATGGTAAACCCACGGCTCGTAACACATATTAAATGTAACGGCCACTGTTCAAAGTGCCATCGATGCGAACAAGAGGTGACCCATACGTGTAACCAATGGCACCCCATACCAACACGCCCAGTGATACACCAGTATGGCGATGACTCAGTAAACGCTTCCAACGTGCGTTCACCACGATGTCACCAAACACGGATGCAACCATCCTGATGCTGTAAAGAGAACCTGGATTGATCCGAAAAAATGACATTTTGCCATTCGTGCATCCAGTTCGTCGTTGCGTACACCATCGCAGGCGCTCCTGTCTGTGATGCAGCGTCAAGGGTAACCGCCGCCATGGTCTACGAGCTGATAGTCCATGAAGCTGCAAACGTCGTCGAACTGTTCGTGCTCACGGTTGTTGTCTTGCAAACGTCCCCATCTCTTGTCTCATGGATCGAGACTTGGCTGCACGATGCGTTACAGCCATGCGGATAAGATGCCTGTCATCTCGACTGCTACTGATACGAGGTCATTGTGATTCAGCACGGCGTGCTGAACCCACCGATTTCATATTGTGCTAACAGTCATTGGATTGCGACCAACGCGAGCAGCAATGTCGCGTTACAATAAACCGCAACTGTGATAGGCTACAATCCGAGCTTTATCGAAGTCGCAACGTGATGGTACGCATTTATCCTCCTTCCACGATGCATCACAACAATGTTTCACCAGGTAACGCCGCTCAACTGCTGTTTGTGTCAGAAATCGGTTTCAAATTTTCCACATTTCAACACGTTGTAGGTGACGCCTTCGGCACTAACCATGTGTGAATGCTCTGAAAAGCTAATCATTTGCATATCACAGTACCTTCTTCTTGTCGGTCAAATTTCACGTCTGTAGCACGTCATCTTCGTGGTGTAGCAATTTTAAAGGCCAGGAGTGAAAATAACCTGACGGGTACTTCGACGTCTTTATGTCGTTTCTGAGGAGTGGAGACAACAACATTACGGTGAGAGGTGCGACTATTTTAGCACCTTCTCATTAAATACAAGGTATGTCCACAAAGTAAATTCCGTTTCGTTATACAAAACAAACGTGCACTGATACACAAAAATCTACAATGTTAAACTAGTTTTGTGTATAGCTTCCGAAATTTTGTAGGCACTTGTCACAGCGTGGCACAAGTTTTTGTTAAGCCTTCCTAGAATGTTGCCACCTGTGTATTCAGTCATGTGGTAACATGGTCTTTCAGCTCGTCAACATCGTTTAAGTGTTGACCACCAAGGATAGGTTTTAGGTGCAAGAAGAGATGAAAGTCGCGAGGAGCGAGATTCGGGGTCTACGGAGGATGATCAAACATGTTCCAGTGAAATTCCCGTAAGAATTGTTTGGTGACATCCTCTGTGTGACGTCGGGCGTTATCTTGAAAAAAAAAAACACCTTTCATTTCTTTTTACACCTAAAATCTGTCCTTGCTGGTAAACACTTCCACGAGGATGAATAACTGAAAGAACATGTTACCATGTGGTTGAATACACAGGCGGCAACACTATATGAAGAAGGCATACAAAAACTTTTGCTACGCTATAACAAATGCCTACAAACTTTCGAAAGGTATGTAGAAAAGTAGTTTAACAGTTGTAGCTTTTTGTACAATTTTTCTCTGTACATGTATACATTTGTTTCAAATTTTCAAACGGAACTTACTTTGTGGACATACCTCGTACATTCATACCGCAATTCACGCTCTTGTGGCTTCTAAATAAATTTCGAGGTTTGTTCTGAGATATTTTATGCAGTGGACAATTGTAGTCAGCTCGGTGTTGGGAAATTTTTGTGTGAGGAGAAGACGCCCTGGTCGACAATGCGATATTTGCTTCTCAAAGCACAGATGTTCAGCGAATCGGGAAAGCTAGAGCACAGAGTAACATATACAGAGGAGAAGCCCCCCCCCCCATAAACCTCTGTCCTATGCTGCCCGCGTAGTTCCGTAAGATGCTAGCAGGTGTCAGACGGTTCCCCGGCTTAGTACCGGTAGACGACACTAGAGGCGCTTCTGAGGGTAGCGTGGAGGGGAGGCTGAGGGGAGAGCTCGTGCCGCCTGCCATGAGGCCACAACAGTGTCCAGTGTGCCGGCGTTTGAGGGGAGGTGGTGGTGGGGCAGCCACTACCTGTCGCCTGCTCTGACCAGTTTAAAGGGCTGCTTCTGACCGCAGCGCCATCATGGGACATCTTACGGAATCTTCACTCCCTGCACCCCTGAGCTTGTGACTGGGCCCTTACGGAGGATTTCCGTCTGTATATATTTGTCTGTGCCTGGAGGTAATGTTGGCACAAATTTGCACAGCTTAGCCCTCAGTCGGCGATGGCTTTCTTACTACGAGGGACTCTGTAACGGGGAGCGACCTTCCAGGATTTCCCTCTGTGCATTCTTCGCGAGTGAGACGGTCTGGCCCCGCAGTCACTTGAAACCGGCAGCCCACTGTGCCCAGAGGCGCGCCGAGGCTGAGTGACCGGTTGATACCTTTAGCCACAGACAAATATATACAGACGGGAAACCTCCATAAGGGCCCGGTCCTACGCTCAGAGGTGCGGGGTGGGAATGTTCCGTAAGATGTCCCATGATGGAGCTGCGGTCAGAAGCAGCTCTTTAAACTGGCCAGAGCAGGCGGCAGGTAGCTGCTGTCCCCACCACCACCTCCCCTCAAACGCCAGCAAGCCGGACACAGCCGTGGCCTCATGGCAGGCGGCACGAGCTCTCCCCTCAGCCTCCCCTCCACGCTACCCTCTGACGCGCGAGAGGCACCCTAAGCCAGCGATCCGCCTGACACCTGCTAGCATCTTACGGAACTACGAGGGGAGTGTAGGACAGTGGTTTAGGTAGGACTGCTTCTCTGTATATGTTACTCTGTGCTTTAGCGACGCCTGCAGCTAACTCGCCAGTGTACAGCTGGAAGTGGAGTGGGTGCCGCACTGAGGACTGCCGCTTCGGCTGAAACAGCCAGCGGCAACCTTCTGATCCTAGGCTGTAAACGTGCAGGTGTTCAAAGCACGTGCGAAAAGTGCAAATACTAGCTTCACGGGCAAAGCGCGAGGCAGCAATTTCATTTGCCGAAAACGGCATTACTCCGTGCAGACCGCAAGGGAACGCGTTAAGAATCGGGATTGGCCAGTTTTTAGCGCCAACCTGGTGACTGGCCGCTCCGAATCCGCCACGGATCCTTGTGGACAGTATGCATCAGCGTGTCAGCTTCTAGACTTCAAGTTGGAAGCTAGAATGAGGGGTTCCAGTTTAAGTTCTGGAGAGCGACCGTTTCTTTACCTTTTGGGAAAGCAATTATTAACGTCGACGTTCTCTTTGGTCTCCATAGCGGGAACCAGTCGTGCTTGTCGGTTTGAACTTGGCTGCCGCGCAACGACCATCACGACAATAGACAACCCGCAGTAGCAGCGTCATGATCTGCCGCCGAGACCCGTATCAGCAGCCACAGCTCGTAATTACGGTCTGCCGACCATGATTCGTTGCCTGGTATCTAGTTAAGACTTGTTCAAATCAGTACTATCGAAACATCTCTCACAACTTTACATAGCCAGCTGCTTGATTGCTAAACGCGAAAGCTTCGGATCATCCTCATTTTCCCACTTTGCCATGTATTTTTTTCTTTTTATGGGACTTAACTATGGGGTCATCAGTCAGTAAACTTACAAACTACTTATGAACTAGCTAATCCTAAGGACGGCACAAATATACATTTTCGAGGAGTGATTCGAACCCCCGACCGTAGTGGCCGTGCAGACCATGACTGGAGCGCCTCAGTCCCCTCGGCCACCGCGGCCGGCTGCCATTTATGGTTTTCTCACATAACAATAAATTATTTTAAAGTTTGAAAGTTTGTTGTTTGGCAATCATTTACATTCATCTTCCTTTAGTGTTACTAGATGTGTTTTACAGACTCTTCAAAATATAGTCTGATTTAAAAACCCAATCACTAATTTAGTTAGTCTCTGAGTTTTTTGATAGACTTATTTGATGATCACCATTGTCTCCAGTTCCATCTCTGAGTTCGAATTAGGACAGCTCCATTCATTCATTTACACATTAGATTCCATTATATTATTTTATTTTATTTCTCGTAGTCAGATGCTCATCCGTTGCCAACATACTTCTAACAATTACATAGGCCAGTTGCCCTTAGGTGCTACCACTTGCTATACATTCACTTTAAAAAAAGAAATATCCCCGTTCCAACCGGAACAGAGATAATGATAATTACAGAAAACTAGCGCAGAGGGGGTTGAAATTCACTTGTGTTTACTCTGGCAAACGAATTACACAAGCATTTGGGTTCAGATAGTGTAGTAAGCATGGACTGCGTGCAATAGAACATTGTCATTTGCCCAAAGCTATGGCTTGGAGAGCCATAGGAAGCTTGGAAGCGAGACAGACACAATGGGAAGTGGCTGGAGATACTCGGGTGTCCCAAAGTGTAATTTCCAGGTCGTGGACGCGACTTCAGACAGCAGTAACCGTTGAAAGAAGGCAGGGCCAATGTCTTCCACGGGTAACAACAGCAAGAGCTGAATGTAACTCAGCTGCAACGTACCCTCCAGGCAGTAACGCGCAATATCAACACAAACAGTCCGAAATCGCCTTCGGGAATGTGGCCTTAACGCACGGAGACCTCTGGTGTGTATCCCATTAAAATCACGACACCGTTTAGCCCACAGAAACTGGGCAGAAGAACGTCAAAATTGGAGTCGTAAAGAATGACATAGTTTCTTCTTCTTCTTCTTCTTCTTCTTCTTCTTCAAGGATGAGTCAACATTTTGTGTTCAGTCGGACAATCGTGTTTCCCTCATCTGGAAAGATCGGGGAATTTGGAACAATCCTGAGTATCATGTTTGTGAACGAATGGTGTGGGCAGGAGTTAGTATTGGCGGACGTACACACCTCTATGTCGTTCAGAATGGCGCTTTGACTGCTCACAGAGACCCTTCGACATTTTGTTGTGCCCTACGCTGGTGCCGTAGGAGACGATAACGGTGGACCCCACAGAGCTTAGCTGGTGGACAACATGCTTGAAGCTGAGGGAAATAAAAGAATAGAGTGGATTCCTCGTTCACCGGAGTTAATCTCGACTGAGCACGATGGGATCCATTTAACAGACGCATTGCAGCCATACCAGCATCTCGCACAACGGTTGAAGAGTTGATTATCGATGGCCAAATCTCCATCAATAGCTGATAATCTCATACTGTCCGTGCCACGCAGGTGTGCAACTGCATTGGTCACCCGAGGTCATCATACACGATATTGGAGGGCAACAACAATCACTTTTTCAGTATTATGGTAGCCCCATGCCAAGTAAATAAATATAAAGAGCAGAGACACAATAATATTATACTGTATCTCACACAAATTCCAATCGAGACCAATTTACGATACCATTTGTATATTGTGTATGGTATCTCACCTCATCCTGTAATTGTTTTGAGCAGTGCAGTTGGAACGAGACAATCTCTTCTGCTTCCCAGTTTATAGTGGAGTATAAAAAATAGTGGCAGTCACTTTTATCGTGTGTCACGCGACTTTCTCTGCCAGCCATGCAAGGCCGTACGTCAGAGGGTGTGAATGAGCGCGCGGAGGGCGATCAGAGCGCAGGATGGCGCCCAGCCTGGGCCAATTGAGGGCGGGCCGTTTTACGACTGCTGGGACGCCGCCCCCACAGCCTCATTGGCCCACGGTCTCCTCCAGGGTCTGGAGCCGCTCTCGCAAGAACGAGCCGTAGACAGGGCATGACAGCGCGGCTGTAAACGCTTTCATTCCAGCTGGCACCGTATTGCGAGGTCACTGCAGCGGCATAACTGGAAGATGACATCATTTCTGCTGGGGAAAGGGGGATTAGGGTTCGACGTCTTGTCGACAGCGTAGTCTTGACAGACGAAGGACAAGGTAGCGTTGTTTAGGTAAGGATGGGGCAGGAAATCGGCCGTGCCCTTTCACAGTAACGATCCCGCTCGGGTTTGAAGCGCCGACCTCTTAGATTGTTTGCAGATGACGCCGTCGTTTACCGTCTAGTAAAATCATCCGAAGATCAGAACCAACTGCAGAACGATCTGAATAAGATATCACTATGGTGTAAAAATTGGCAATTGACTCTAAATGATGAGAAGCGTGAAGTTGTCCACATGAGTACGAAAAGAAATCCGTTATACTTTGTTTACATGATAAATCAATCAAAAATTGAAGGCCGTATACTCCATAAAATACCTAGGAATTACTATTACTTCAGACTTAACCTAGAAAGATCACATAGATAATGTCGTGAGAAAGGCGAACTAGGGACTGCGTTTTATTGACAGAACCCTTAAAAGATGCAACAGAACTACAAAATAAACAGCGTACACTACGCTTGTCCGTCCATTTTTGGAGTATTGGAGTATTGGTGGCAGTCGTTTTACAGCACCTGTTGTTGTTCCAGACATATTGGGACACCCTGCATACAAGGAAAATCACCTAACACTTGCACCACAAATATTGCGGAAACGGAAAGTGCGATTCATGTGCGGTTTTCACAAAATGGATTGGTAGTCAGGGGCTCGTATTTTTAGCCAAAAAACAGATTGTAATATTACTTAGTGTATTTTTTATGCAAACATACAGTTTTTAAATGGAACAATGGTTGTTTCTATCACGCAGTGGACGTTTTGACACCAGCTGTGTACAAAGAATTTTGACTGACATTTTTATCGGGCATGGGTGTTTGTGTTGTCCATAGGCTAGTTTACCTTAGTTTAAGTAGTTTGCAAGCTAGGGACTGATAACCCGGCAGTTGAGTCCGATAGTTTTACAAACATTTGAACATTTTTTTATATATAATTTATTTATTAGCAAGGAGTTCGACCACTATTGGCTTTGTGATATTATTAACAGAATGTTACCTATTCTTCTTCCAATATATATTGCGATTTTGCTGTCCAGCGGATATGTTTGATATTTTTTGATGCTGTGAAAAGCACGCCTAAACCTTGGGTGTTTGTATTGTCCTTAGATTACTTTAGTTTAAGTGTTTCTAAGCCTAGGGAGTGATGACCAAAGAAAATAAGTCTCATAGATTTACAAGCATTTGAAAATTTTAGTAGTGTTGTGTTAGTGTGGCTGCTGGACGAACAGTTGTTTTCTGTAGATATGGCGCCAGTAACTTACTGCAGGCCATCGTATGACATTTTTCCCTCTTACATTCAGTGTGGCGTACAACACTTCGTTTCTGCTGACGAGCTGGCGGTCAGCAGAAAACGGCTGTATAAATTCGCGATTTGTGGGAGAGCCACAAGCTCGTCCGCAGCAATGACATGTGAAATTAAACTGTCAGACGTGGCCATCACCGGCCTTTGTGTGTCACCGCATGTGATGCGTTTATGTGCGACGCATGCAATCTAGCAAAGGCAAAAATCCAAAGGAGCGTTATTGGGGTTTTCATTTCAGAAAACCCTCGGGGGAGTTCCCAACGTGTGTGAGACGAGCTGTGGAATGGAGGAAGCTGTTTCCTCGACCAGATAGTAGCGTTGCGCAATCTCAGAGGAATAATGACTTGCCGATTGGAAAACTTATATTTTCTGTGTCCACATGTGGTAATAGATCATGTAGGTCAGACGAGAGACAGTAAAATGTCACGACTGTATTATGGAGGCCAGAAAGAATCTCACTTGCGGCTGGAGCCGAAATTTATGCACTCTTAAGGGACTTGAGTCAAAGTATATAATACGCAGCTTTATTCCGGGATGATGCAGAAGGATAAATGCATTAATTTCAGGTAAGGGAACGTGGTCCAATATCGACCTTCTCTAAGCTCATTCAGACCTCTCCATATAATAGTCGCGTGAGAATGGCCGTGCGCTTTAAGGCGCCTTGTTGTGGAGTGCACCTCCCCGTCGGAGGTTCGAGTCCTCCCTAGGGCGTGTGTGTGTGTGTGTGTGTGTGTGGTGTGTGTGTGTGTGTGTGTGTGTGTGTGTGTGTGTGTTTTGTTCATAGCATAATTTAAAGTAGTTTGTAACTCTAGGGACTGATGACCACTGCAATTTGGTCCCACAGCTTTAAATATTCGTGCAGTATATTATGTATAAAATACATATATAGGTATCTAAAAACCTTCATGTGTTGGAATGTAACGTATCGTCAATATTTCAAAGCAATTGGCCAAGAACTTGAGCAGATTATCCATTTTGAACAAACCAACATATTTATTGATGTAACCAATTTCGCTTCTAGCATCCATACTCTTAGGAGTAAAGTGTCTTATATGCAGAAATCTTATGCACCATTTTGGTTGTAACACTTCTTCATAACATATATGCCTATATCATACCCTTCCTGTCAAATTTAACAGTAACTTTGTTTTGACTCTTTTGTAAGTCGTTTTTACATTTGATGATGCTTCTTCGAGGCGAAACTAGTTGAGTAATAAGGTGCAAAAACGTTCCGCCGAAGGCTAAAGATATTTCACATATCTCACGCCTGTAGGCTATCACCCATATATAATGGTCTGTCACAGAATTACTTTATAAGTACAGATAGTTTCTGTCTAAAGTAAAATTCTTTTTTGCACCAATCAATCTGTCAATATTTTTACAGATCAGCGTTCCATGAAGGATACCACACTTCTTGTACTACCTGATTCATGGACATTATAGAGTTCCGAATAAAATATTCCGTACCGTAACTCTACAGTCTCTCAAGTGCACATATTTTCTTCTCATCCACCAAAATTCGACTGTATTTCAACAAGTTTTCTCATTATTTTAATAGGGAACGTTTACAGCCATAAGGGTGGGTTTACTTGTAGTTGGGAGCTCCAACGTTAGGCGGGTGATGGAGCCCCTTAGAGAGATGGCTGCCAAGGAGGGGAAGAAGGCCAACGCGCACTCCGTGTGCATACCGGGTGGAGTCATTCCAGATGTGGAACGGGTCCTCCCGGATGCCATGAAGGGTACGGGGTGCAGCCAACTGCAGGTGGTGGCTCACGTCGGTACCAATGATGTGTGTCGTTTCGGATCTGAAGAGATCCTCTCAGGTTTCGAGCGGCTAACTGAAAGCGGTAAAGACTGCCAGTCTTGCTTGCAAGATGAAAGCAGAGCTCACCATCTGCAGCATAGTTGACAGGGCCGACTGTGGACCTCTGGTACAGAGCCGAGTGGAGGGTCTGAATCAAAGGCTCAGACGGTTCTGCGACCGTGTAGGCTGCAGATTCCTTGAGTTGCGCCATCGGGTGGTGGGTTTCCGGGTTCCGCTGAATAGGTCAGGAGTCCACTATACGCAGGAAGCGGCTGCACGGGTAGCGGGGGCTGTGTGGCGTGGACTGGGCGGTTTTTTAGGATAAAGAGCTTCGGGGAAATAGAAAATGGGCAATCTCAAAGGGTTCAGGTGGATCATAGGAGAAATGTAGATCCGGAAACTAACGGTATAACAGTTGTAAATTTTCGTAGCTGTGTCGGGAAAGTTCCAGAACTGCAAGCGTTAATAGAAAGCACCGAAACACACGTCATTATAGGCAGCGGAAGTTGGCTCAAGCCGGAAATAAGTTCAGAAGAAGTATTTTCAAAAGATCTATCGGTGTTCAGAAATAATAGATTAAACAAAATAGGTGGGGGCGTGTTTGTCGCAGTCAAAAGTAGTATTTCATGTAGCGAAGTTGAAATTGATAGTTCGTGCGAGCTATTATGGGTAGAGGTTGTACCCGAAAATCGTAAGAAGTTAATAATCGGTTCCTTTTACCGGCCTCCCGACTCTGACGATACAATAGCAGAAAGGTTCAAAGAAAACCTGAGTCTAATTACAAAAACGTACCCGACTCACACGATAATAGTTGGTGGTGATTTTAATTTACCCTCGATCTGTTGGCGAAATTATAATTTTCAAATCAGTAGGTAGGTGTAAAACATCGTCCGAAATTGTACTCAACGCATTCTCTGAGAATTACTTCGAACAATTAGTACATGAGCCAACTAGAATTGTAAATGGATGTTAAAACACACTTGATCTCTTAGCAACAAATAATCCTGAGCTCATAACGAGCATCAAAACGGATACAGGTATTAGTGAACACAGAGCTGTCGTAGCGAAATTGAATATCGAAAGTCCCAAAGTTACCAAAAATAAACGCAAAGTATATTTGTTCAGGAAAGCAGATAGAAACAAAATACATTGCTTCTTGAAAGACAGCTTCCACTCGTTTCTAACACTAAACGTAGGTGTAGACCAGATGTGGCTCAAATTAAAAGAAGTGGTTTCGACAGCAATTGAAAGTTTTATACCTAATAAATTAATAAAAGAAGGAGGCGATCCCCCTTGGTACACAAAACAGGTCACGACACTGTTGCAAAAGCAAAGGAAAAGGCATACTAAATTTAAACGAACACGAAATCCCCAGGATTTGCGATCGTACTCAGAAGCTCGAAATTTAGCAAGGATTTCAATGCGAGATGCCTACAATATTTATCACAACGAAACTCTTTCTCGTAATTTGACTGAAAACCCAAAGAGATTTTGGTAATATGTTAAATATACTCGGGGCAAGTCACAAACAATACCTTCACTACGTGATAGTAATGGCAATCCTGCCGATGACAGCGCTACTAAAGCAGAGTTACTAAACTTAACTTTTAGAAACTCATTCACCAAAGAAGACGAAACCAATATTCCAGATTTCGAATTACGAACAGATGCCGTGATGAGTAACATAGAAGTATATATCATCGGAGTAGTGCAGCAACTAAAATCACTTAACAAGAACAAGTCTTCTGGTCCGGATTGTATACCCATTAGATTTCTATCTGATTATGCTGAAGCGATAGCTCCTTACTTAACAGTCATATACAACCCCTCTCTCATAGAACGATCTGTACCAAAAGATTGGAAAGTTGCACAGGTCACACCTATATTCAAGAAAGGCAGTAGGAGTAACCCACTAAACTACAGGCCTATTTCATTGACGTCAGTTTGCAGCAGGGTTTTGGAACATATCCTGTATTCAAATATTATGAATTATCTCGAACAGAACGATCTATTGACCCAAGGTCAACACGGATTTAGAAAATATCGTTCATGCGAAACACAACTAGCTCTTTATTCACACGAAGTGATGGGTGCTATCGACAAAGGTTCGCAAATCGATTCCGTATTTCTTGATTTCCAGAAAGATTTTGACACCGTACCTCACAAACGGCTGTTAATCAAGTTGCGTGGTTATGGTATATCGCCCCAAATTTGCGATTGGATAGGGGATTAATTGTCAGAGAGGACACAGTTCGTAGTAATCGATGGTAAGGCATCGACTAAAACAGAGGTGGTATCAGGCGTTCCACAGGGTAGTGTAATTGGTCCTCTGCTATTCCTTATTTACATAAACGATTTAGGGGAAAATCTAAGTAGCTCTCGTAGGTAGTTTGCAGATGACGCCGTCATTTACCGTCTAGTAAAATCATCTGAAGATCAAAAGCAACTGCAAAACGATCTGAATAAGATATCAGTATGGTGTAAAAATTGGCAATTAACTCTAAATAATGAGAAGTGTGAAGTTGTCCACATGAGAACGAAAAGAAATCCGTTAAACTTTGTTTACAGCATAAATCAATCAAAGGTGAAGGCCGTAAACTCCACAAAATACCTAGGAATTACTATTACTTCAGACATAAATTGGAAAGAACACGTAGATAATATCGTGGGAAAGGCGAACCAGAGACTGCGTTTTATTGGCAGAACCCTTAAAAGATGCAACAGAACTACTAAAGAAACTGCATACACTACGCTTGTCCGTCCTTTTATGGAGTATTGCAGCCCAGTGTGGGATCCTTATCAGGTGGGTTTGACGGAGGACATCGAAAGAGTCCAAAGAAGGGCAGCTCGTTTCGTATTGTCACGATACAGGGGAGACAGCGTTACGGAAATGATACAGGATCTGGGATGGGAATCATTACAACAACGGCGCTTATCGCTGCGGCGTGGGCTACTTGCGAAACTCCAATCGCCAACATTCTCCTCCGAATGCGAAAATATATTTTTGACTCCCACTTACATAGGTAGAAATGATCATCAGAATAAAATAAGAGAAATCGGAGCTCGAACAGAGAGATTCAGGTGTTCTTTCTTCCCGCGCGTTATTCGAGAATGTATTGGGAAATAAATAGTATAATTGTGGTTCGATGAACCCTCTGTCAGGCACTTAAATGTGATTTGCAGAGTATCCCATGTAGATGTAGATGTAGAAGGCCCATTGTAATGCACGCGTGTCAAGGTAAACCTATGCCATGCCACGGAGAGGAATTCGTGCATCCTACAGCCAACTGATCGAAAAGAGGAAAACTGTGGCTTTCAGAGTGGTGGGATGATCCTTTCGAAGAATTACAAAAAAAAGTTCAAAGTTTGCGTAAATAAAGGATCAAACTGCCATGGTCATCTGTCCCTAGACTCACACACTACTTTTAACTTAAACTACCTTACACTATGGACATTTTCCAGACACTTACACTATAGAAGAGTAACCCTAGCAGTAGGCCAGCCATGTAGGGGAGTTCCACTTGGATAAGGTACCAGCTATTGTGGGCCACCCTTCATGTTTTAACAGTGTCGCAGGCCGCTAGAATTCTTGCCAGGAGCTTCCCTTCATTCTCGAAAGGTATCACGTACAGAAGACTTCTCACACCACCCCAGAGGAAGACGACATACTAGGAGAGATCAGATGGAAGTGGTGCCCTTATGTTCCTATCTGCTTTTCAGGGGATGTGTGATCCTGCCCAAAGTGAGTGAGGCCTTCGTCACGTCGGAATACACCTTCGCCGGCCGCGGTGGCCGAGGGGACTGAGGCGCTCCAGTCACGGTCTGCACGGCCACTACGGTCTGGGGTTCGAATCCCCCCTCGGGCATGGATATTTGTGCCGTCCTTAGTATTAGCTAGCTCATAAGTAGTTTGTAAGTTTAGGGACTGATGACCCCGTAGTTAAGTCCCATAAGCTATACAAACATTTGAACATTTGAATACACCTTCGTTATTGTTCTCATTGCCTAATCTACCATCTTAGCAACAGGTGTACCGGCACTGACATCAGCAGGAGCTCTTTCATCAGACGTAACGTACTTAACAGCAATTAAAAAAAAATCGTGTATCGTCAGTGTCTCCCATAAACGGGAATTGCATGGCAGTGAAGATTATCGTACGCGATGTTGGTACCCCGTTCTTACTGTTACATGTTCGGTTTTTCTGGCAAATGAGTTTGGCGAGGGATGACGGAGATTTGGGTAGTGTCGCGTATCGTGAGGCAACCAAAGACTACTGTACCGCTATTGATAGGGCCGCGAGATCGTCGAAAGTTGCCAAGTTCGCGCATTCCTGCAAGAGGCTAGGCGTTACCAACTCTAATACGGCTGAGAAATCTGATTGGCAGAAGTACAGTAAAATATTTGGGGCCTACGGCCTGTAAACTGACTGTGCATCGCGTTCGTTCAGTGTGTGCATCGTGTCAGCTTTTAGAGACACAGAAGACTACAATTGCAATCAGAAGAAGTCGATACCCGATGTTAAACGTATATACCAAATTGTTTCTAGAAATGACAACACTTATAACAGAAATGTCGCACATTAACCTTTTGATTCTACGATATGTCACGTAATGGTACAGACCTTTGTTTGACTGATGCCTTAGACCTAGGGGCCATTCCCGCGCAGCGAACTTTTTCCTAAATACAAAGAAACACCACAGGACTCAGTGTAAATACTTTTATGCATTTTACATAAATTCTAAGCATTTTAATTAACGATGTCACTTGCAATGTTACTGTCATGTCTCAAGCACTTATTATGCTAACAAATTTATTTATATCATACAAGCACAACTCACGATTTAATATCATAATTAAGCAATTAATTGTAGTATTCAGTCCCAAATTTCAAAGATGTTACTTATAATTTTGGGGGTTGTAACGATACACTAGAGTTTTATTTCATTTTTTCCTTTTTCTTCTCTCTTTTTGATCAGCGATGCTTATCGCCTCCGGTTCCCCCTGGCTCGCAATATAACTTGCTTAATTTTCGTTCGTCATTTTTTACTTCCGGTCAAGCGAGAAGACGGAACCGCATTCGTAGTTTTTATCACTCTCTTGTCTATGTTCGTTCTGTACAGACGTCTTATGTATCCATTTAACGTAAGTAATTGTGATGCAAGAAAAATTACTTAAATTTAAAATCGTCCCCTCTTTTTGGCTTTTATTTAAATGAATCCCTCCACGTCAAATATTTATTTTCTGATGTTTTCAGCTCCTCGACGTCCGTAATAGTTTAATGTTCCGCCGCCATTACGATCGCTTCGCATGTCTTCAAAATTTCACCCCCTACAAGTCATTCTTATACAATACCTTGCTTGATTACAGAACCTGCAATCATTTCTTTCGTAATTTTACGAAGCCCGAGCATTTTTTCCTCTTTCTATCATTACCATTAACTTCATGTTTCATCCACGGCCATACAACAATGAAAAGCGAAGTGAACTGTCTGAGCATTAGTCTAGTACGGAAAGTATCTCGATTAATCTCATATTAAATAAGAAAAGATTAACATTTTCAGCTTCTGCAGTACGAAGCATAGGATCCATCTAGATGCTTTCCGTAAGTCTTATAACGTGCCGTTGCTTTGTGTGGTGCCCGACTTGAACATTCAACCCGCGATGTATTTGACTTAATGTTTATAAATGTTAATTTGTGCTGTGTTTTAACTAAATTATTCCAAATTAAAAATTCCGATACAACCAATCCTTTGCCCGAATTACAATCGCGGAATCAATTTTAACAACTTATGGCATCATACGAAAGCAAGGGTGACGTTATAAGGTTATATAAAACTGTGTCAATTTTGATCTGACAGTCAGTCCTGTTTTGAGCGTGGTGCTGTGAGGCACGTCTGTTTTGTTTAGAGTAAGCCTGTGCTTTGTCTTCGAGACTACATGGCCGATGTGTAATAATGTGTACTAAGTTAAAGTGTTTAAAGGAAGTGGTCAAACGTGAAAAATGACAGTTATTAAAAAACCTCTGAAGTGGGAGCATTATTTACAGACTGACGTAAACCTAGAGCCTATTAAATTATTTAAAATCATCCTTACAGACAACGAGACAGAGAAACTGAAGCTTCAAGATCTGTAATGTACCCTCTGCTGCTCGAATAACGCAAATGCTACAGTCTTATTGGCAGACCGAGCGAGGTCGTACAGTGGTAACACACTAGGAGAACGGCGGTACAAATCCACCTCCGGACATCCAGATTTAGAGTTTTCGTGATTGCCCTAAATCTCTCCAGGAAAATCTCCTAATGGTTCCTATGAAAGGGCACGTCCGATTACCTTCCCCATCCTTACCGAAAACTGCGAGCGTAAACTCCCGTCTCCAATGATCACGCTGCCCATGGGACGTTGAACACTAAGCTTTCTTCGTCCCTCTTACTAGCAGACAAGAAAACAAGGACTGGATCGTTAACTCTTAAATATTTTTGTTACAGCAGACAAGAGGAAATATTACAAACAGGGCTCTAGCAGATAGAGTTCTACGCTTGAGGACAAAGTGCCACGTTACACGGGACACTGCCTCAAGACCTATTCACGACCCGAGACTCTAAAAACTTTGCGTGCAGCAATGGAACTTTGAAGTTTTAATCTACGAAATTTAGATTTTTAACCTTATCAGTCTCACTGGACATCTATAACGTTAATGTTGAATAATCACTCATTTGTAAGAAATTTTACTCGTGTTGCTGAAGTCGGAATCATTGTGGAATGTCAAACGAAGTTTTTTTTAGGATTGTATTTTATTGACTTCAGAAATTATCAATATAAAACGAAATTTGTTAGTCAACAGTATAAAAATGCTATAGATTAAGTTACATGGTGAGTACTACAGCACTTTAGTTATTAAACAAGAGGAGGAAACTATGCTGAATTTATGGAAGATTGGATAAATAAAAAAAAGTTCAAATGTTTATTAATCTTACGGGACTTAAGTGCTGGGTCTTCAGTCCCTAAACTTACAAACTACTTATTAAACTAACTTATACTAAAGACAATATAAACATCCATGCCCGACGGAGGATTCTAAACTCCGACGGAGAAACTCTTTGCGGATCGGAGCGTAGCGCTTCAATGCGCTCGGCCACACCGCCGCCGTACTATGTACTATGCGTTTCAATGAGTGGTACATAGAAAAATAAGCGATTTTGTGAGTTTTAAACGTACAGAGATATCAGTACTTTTTTTACAATAAAATGGCTGCCTTAGCACCCTACGCGACGTGTAAAAGGGTCGTCGCTTGCTGGCTGCGCCGCGCGTATGTAAGAAAGCTGTAAAGCCCTTTCTACACGGGAAGTGAGAGCTTACGAGATTACCCATGATGCACCGGTCACGCCGTCCGCGTACAGTGTAGACGTGTCCACTTGCACAAGATGCTAGCATACGATCGCTAGTAGACGGAATAGGATGGATCCTATTCTCACGCGTATGGAAGTGCTTCGCGCTTGAGCAGACGACCGAATGGGGAACCCAGCTGACAAACGAAGCCAAGTCGGGAATTTGTTTGAGAATGTGTACTTATCTCCTGCTCAAAGGAACGTAGTTTTCGACTCAGTCGTATTTTAGGTGCTGATACTATAGAGGAATTGCATTAAAAATATAGTATAACCTGTGTTCAATTGTTAATGAATATAAAGATATAGCTGTTAATATGAAATCCAAACAAACGTAGAGCAAATGTAAATAAGGAAATTTTCACTGATTTATTCGTCGGTTCTTGGGAGTACAACATCACTCTTACTTAAAAGTAGTATTTTGTGTATGTTCTACACGTTCATTTCCACTTAGTTACCCGGTTTTCGGCTTACTAGGACATATTCAGACTTTAAACTACGTCGAAAATCGGTTATTTAAATAAAAGTCAATATGGTGATTTACCAAGAACCAACGAAATAATCAGTCAAAATATCCAAATCAGTTTGTTGTACATACCAAGAGTTGTATCTTTCTGTACCCAACAAAAATTGGACACACGTTATATGAAATGTTAATTGCAAATCGTCTTTATTACCATCTTCTAAAATATTTGCTATTTTCCCTGCAACATGCTGTAGTTAACAGATGAAATATTTGTTTTTGATGAGCGTTATTTGAAGCTTAGACACCTGAGCTAGTTCATCATACACATAGGCGCCTCAAACCGCAGGGGCTGGAAGTATGTAATCGCGTTTTATAATGAGGACGTCAACAGATGTGAGCGACGTAGTTACGCATGAAGTGCACGAAAACAAATACAGTTTCACAGTGGCAGTCTAAAGCACAAATGTTTTAATCATCACAACATATCATCCAGTTTCGAAGAGTGATATTAACGCGGCGATTCATTTGCTGTAAGTTGACAACAAACGAAGTAGACGCGTGAAGCAGTCCATTCAACAAATACGTACCGTTCGAACGCTTCTTTGTAGTTCGACGGTCTATAGCAAGGGGCGCTGGCTGCAGCTGACAACGAATTCCTTGTGCGTGCTGCACGTCTCGTATAGAAGGGGCTTAATCGTAGACGGCGACAGTTCAAGCCGCGATCGCGCACACTCCACGACAGTCGAGAGAAGTATCGACTCAGTTTCGATGTTTGATTTAGAGTTGTCGCCCATAGCGATTCGAAAATCCGCTTGGCAAGTGTTGAGAATCTTCTACATTTTTGAGGCGACTTATGGTAGCTGTTCGATAATCGGGACAGTCAGTGGCGAATGTAGCATATATTTTCAGGGGACAAGTTTAATGAAAAGGTAAGTTAAACATTTGTATGTAGTCGCGCCATCATATTTTGCATCAGTTTTGCTGGTCATATTCAGAGGATTATATGCGCTGATTGTCTTAATTTAGTCAGATCAAGCTTTATTATTGTTTACATTAAATCATAAAAATGTAGCTATTAAAAAAAAAAAGAAAAAAAAAAAAAAAAAACTGGCTCGAACTTCACAGCAATAACACGCGACTCCCGCCACCAATATAGAGAAGAATGACTGTCTACAACGACGATGCCTTCAAACATCATTCATTAAAATATTTGTAGTAGCCGAAACTTATTTTTTAATTCTAATAACGCTATTGGGGAGAGTAAACCTAATAATTATTTGGCAGTTCGTGTGGAAGACGTACCTGAACTGTTTCCAGTGCTGTTTAGTTAGGAACTACACTTTACTTGACAATTTAATATCTGACGAGCATGTGATTTTTCTTAATAGAAATTTATTGAAACTTTATGATTTTTTATGCAGGACAAGTTGATAAGTCCATGTCATTAACATAAAATAGGTACCACATTTGTTCCTACATGTTTGTTTAAAATAATTCTACAGATAAGTGTTCATTATAACTTAACAAAAGCAACTGGTTGATGTATAGAGAGACTATGTCAACGATTATTACAAAGATATCCCACATTTGGAGTGGTATGTATGGCAGTAAAGTGATGTATAGATGTATTATCTTTGGGGGATGCGGTACAGTGTTATTATTTACATAGTATAGATGGATTATTATGTTCAGATTACCTGCGGACTACAAAGTTGTAAGTCATGTTATCACACTACAATCGCACAAATGTGAAATATATATGCGTTGTGAGGCATTTATAGATGTACTATCTTTGGGGGATGCGGTACAGTGTTATTATTTACATAGTATAGATGGATTATTATGTTCAGATTACCTGCGGACTACAAAGTTGTAAGTCATGTTATCACACTACAATCGCACAAATGTGAAATATATATGCGTTGTGAGGCATTTATCACGCCAAAAAGTAAAGAATTGTCTAGATAATAAATAAACATCATACTAAATCGCTACAAATCACGCCAGAGCTATACAAATGTACGAAACAGGACCAACCTCACGGGCAGGGGAAAGGGGGCGGGGGTAGGTTGGTCAGATTCTAGGATATATACAGGATTAGGATGGAAAAATAATATTAAATAAACGGAATTGATCCGAATGCCTATTTTTGTCTCTCTATATGTCAACCAGTTCCTTTTGTAACGTTATAATGAACACATATCTGTGTAATTATTTTAAACAAACATGTGGGTACAAATGTATCTATTTTATGTTAATGACATGGATTATCAAATTGTCCTAACGATTTTATTGCCATGACAATGACTTTAAAAAACCTATCTGAAGAGTTTTATGTAAGTAACCACCAACTCCTGCTACTTGTAATGTACCCTACATCTGTAATTTATATTACTGTTTAATAATTTTAATAATGTTTTTTAATAATGCTACGCACAGCACTCTATAATTGTCTAAGGCCGAAATCTGGTCGTGGAAATAAACAATATTTCAGTCAAATGGCGGTGAATTCGTTTAAAAAGTTATTGAGAATTGTGTACATTCATTTTCGTCGTAGTTCTCGAGTTCTCTGAATTTAACAAAGATTAGTAACATTCCATTACAGTTTAGATGAGCCATTTTCAGGCTTAAAAAGGCAGCGGTTGATAAAAATCACGCTCAATAACAAACAATTAGTTGACCCGTACTATAAATTAGCACACTATCCTGATCAGTTACAGATTGTTGTATTGGAATGAACTGTTTTAGTATTTTTAATGTAATTTCGATTTCAGTAATACAAACGGTTTTGAAAGTATCTTTTATTGTATGAGCTATGTGAAAAATGGTAAATAATAATTACGTAATGGATGGGAATAATGATTGTATAAACATAATGATTGTGTTGAATTATGGACTCTGCTCGGTCTGACATCTAGATGAACCATGCGAATAATTCGCCCTCTGTCCTGATCAGTCACAGATAGGTAATGGAGAAAAGGCAAATGCAAGCACATATGTATGAGATATAATAAACTTTGAATAGTAGTAACAAATATTTGTCTCATTGTAAGAAAATTTATGTAATTAAATACAATATGATTAATTGTGAAACATGTGAAAATCAGATATTGTCTTTTTCATGTTTATTTTATGTTTTTGAAAACTTGTTTATTTTACTAAAGACCTGTGATCTCCCGAACTGTGACATGAACTGTTCAGTTTGTATGTTCAAACCCAGCCCTACACATAGCCACTCTATGAAATTTACAATCATTTTCACTCCTGTGTCCGTTAAAATTAATTAAATTAAAAGTTAAATAAGTTATTATAAGTTATAATAGTAAGCGGTACCTACCTGTGGTGGTGAAGGTTGAGATAATAACGCGCAGTGAACAATGCTTCCTTAAACAAAGTGGTGAACAGTTCCAACAGATGAAACAGAAATCTCGCAATAAACTACGCTTGCATATAGAATTTAAACAACTGCAAGAGCTGTCGTGCCTGTTAGTTAAACTATTTATGCATTTTCGTCGTTATATCGACGGGTATACCCGAAATCTTGTGATAAACAATGCTTACACCGACGAAGGTTCTTGGCTTGCATAAAGAATCTAAACAAATGCAAGGACTGTCATTCTTGTTAGTCAAACAGATTGTCAATAGATGGCAACTTCTACATAGCTTTTATATCGCCCGTGCAAACTAAGCTGATACCCGAAGCGGTGGCTGTTGGGAGCAACCGGTAAATACATATCCCATTACGATCTTTCGCCAGGTATCAACTTAGGTTGTACGAACGGTACAAATTAAAAAAAATAAATAAAGTTTTCTTGTGAAAACAATAACTGTGAACTATCTGTGTATTTTTCGACATTAGTGGAGAACGAAACCTTGAAAATGATACCTCAATCATTAACTTTGGATAAGTAATACGGGAGATATGGCGTACCCACAAAAAACACCAATGAGAAATAATATACCGGGTGATCAAAAAGTCAAAATATTCCATGAATTATTCAGTTTTCAAATTTAATGTAAAATTGATGTACATGATTGGAATAACATGGGGTTTTATTAAAAAAAAAAAGGTTCAAAAATGTCCGAAAGATGGCGCCTCATCTGATCAGAAATACAATAATTAGCATAACCAAATTAAGACAAAGCAAAGATGATGTTCTTTACAGGAAATGCTCAATATGTTCACCATCATTCCTCAACAACAGCTGTAGTCGAGGAATAATGTTGTCAACTGCACTGTAAAGCATGTCCGGAGTTATGGTGAGGCATTGGCGTCGGATGTTGTCCTTCAGCAACCCTAGAGATGTACGTCGATCATGATACACTTCCGACTTCAGGAAAGCCAAGCATGACGAAAGTGGCGGCTGAGCACACGATCATCATCAAACGACGCGCGCAAGAGATCTTTCAAGCGTCTAGCAATACTTTCTCTCTCTCTTTTTGTTGTTCTAGTAAAACCCCATGTCATTCCAAGCATGTGTGTCAATTATTACCTCTCTATCTACACTATTCCGCGATTTATTAAATTTTCAAATTTATACTGACTTTTTGATCACCCGGTAATTGATTAAAGTAGCTGAAAACCCGGCGTTGCTCGCGTATTCATTTATTTATTCATGCCATTTTTCAGGTATATATTCATTTGTATAAGGGGTGTATGTATGTAAAATATCTTTGGAATACAATTAGGAGTAAAGAAGTAAAGATTAAAACTTGGTGCATGATGGGGCGGTTTTCATGAACGTCATGAACGTTACTGTTTATGTCCTTATATCTTAGGAACTACGTGTCATACTGTGATACAATTTAGAAGGTACATTCAACTATATGTGTGTATACTGTCTGTAAAATTTCCTGTCGCTACAATTTGTAGTGTTCAAATTATAAATTGTAACGTCATTCCGAGAGCCGTAGTTTCACTCCATAAACAGCGGAAAAGTAGTAAGGAAGAAACCTTTTTCCTTTCATCATTTTACTATGGTTGCCAGCGAGAAAAAGTTTAATAAAGGTTTGAAATTATGTTTAAGGTTTGTTGCAAGTCGCTAAGTACTGTCATTCTCATAGGGTGTATTTCGAAAGTCTTGCCGCATTATATGGCACATTTTACAAATTCTAATGGTTATGACGTAATATCTTTTGAACCATGTGCCGTATGTCATTCGTAACCATGCAGCAATTGTTACCTCACGGTAAGGAATGTGTGTACCAAATTTGGTTGAAATCGGTTCAATGGTTTAGGAGAAAATGAGCAGCACTGTCGCAAAATGCAGCAGTTTTTCGCGCATCTCATTGTTTATGATGTCATATCTCGTGAACTGTATATCGTATGTGATTCTTACACTTACGGCGACCGTCCTCATGGACTGAAGCTTACGTGTACAAAATTTCATAAAGAATGGAACAAAACTGTACATTTGTATGCAACACGTACAAACATACGGACACTCTGCTTTATATATTAGAACATACAGAATCTAACGACAGACACGACCGGAAGACTGTAAAAAACAAACGGCCGCCCCACGTACCTACGTCGCCTTAAAAAATAACGCCCCGCAACATTAGGTAATTTGTTTCACAAGACTTTCCAATAAAGAAGGCTAGGCGGAAAGTCTTGGCAGGCAGCAATTTGTGGTGTCGCTTGTCTATAGCAGCTTTCTTGACTGCTCATTGACGGCAGTTGACCAAACAGCTGCAGAACAGCAGGGAGGGGTGGGGAAAGTGAGAGTGGGAGGGGAGGGGGAGGAGGAGGGGGAGGGGGTCTTTACACTCTGACTGCTGTTTGCTCGGCAAACGTCCGGGGGCGGGAATTTCCGACTCTGATTTGAGGAGATTTGTAAGGGAGATGTTTGGCGACGTCGGCCGGCCGCCTTGGAGTAGTGTTTGCTGGCTGCTCGTCCGTGTCTGTGCGGCTTTAATGAGCGGCTGACGACATAACGCGATGCCATCACCATGAACGGACATACACCGTGGCATGACGCACCGACGCAATTGCCCGTGTACGACCGTCTCCAGCCCTTATTTACACCACTGGCTTCTTGCCTAAGTTCATAAAAGTTTGACTGTTTGTATTTCATTGCTATTTCATTTTATCGATTGTCGTATTTCATTTGATGTTCACTGTTGCTATACCAGTTCAAATATTGCCATGGTTTCACTTAGGGAGGGTGAGTGGAATTGTGGACGCTAGGACATTGGGTGCCATTTCTGAACATTTCCGAGGTACTTCATTTCAATAGGCGGGTGACAGTAGCAGAGCAGCCAAAGGCATCTGCGCCATGTTTGTCAACAATATTACTGAGATGGAGTAAGGGAGAAAATGATTTTCATGTTTTAAGGAAAATCGTTTTGACTTTACAATCACCCCGTTTACATGGGTTCCCAAAACCGGATTTCCTAAACCGATTTCCCAATTACGCTTTTGGTTGGTCATGTAAACACTCCAAAATCGATTCTGGAAATCCGCTTCTCTAAAGCGGTTTTCCAGTTCCACAATCGATTTTCGTGCTCGTGTAAACGCAACCGTTGTTAAAGCGTTCTTGGTTTGTCAGATTGTGTTTTCTTGTTAAGAATTTTTGGCACATATGGACAGAGTGATATTTTCTAGCGTGGAATAAAACTATAAACATTACAATGAGAATGGATATGCGTATTTATGTAAAGAAAAATAGCGATTGTTCTGACTAAATCAGGAACTGAATCAGCTGTTTTTCAGCCGCCATATTAAGTGGGTTAGGAAATCCGATTCAGGCTGTGACGAAAATCGGTTTTCGTCTTCCGGAAAATATATTAAGCGCAGCACATATAAAACTGATAGTCTCCTGAGTGAAGGCCATACGGTAGTACGATCGAACAGCTCACATGGCATCGTGGTCACCTGTCAAGTGGGCGTTCCAGGTTTGAACCTACGTTCTATAGTCGAGCCGAAATAAGATGATCCCTGGTGGTTGTGACAATAGGCCAGAGCTTTCTAAACTGGGTGTCGTGACACCGTGGAGTGTCGCGTAGTAGTATCAAGGATGTCGCGATACTAACAAATTTAGATTCTAAAAAAACCTAGTCATAAAATAACACAAAATATCCTTCTCTTCATACTACCAAGACTCTCCTGCAGCTAATCACTCTTCATTCAGTGCACCACAGATCTCGTATTAAAGGAATGATCGGTGCACATTAATTGCGTGCTCAGCCATTAGGCGGCAGCTCTGCTTCAGCAGCAGTAGACACTCAGGGTTCGTTCAAGCAGCTGCCAGTTACCAGATTCCAGCAAACTGCGCATGCGCAGAGCTACTGCTGATACGCGGTAACAGCTCTTCTCATGCGCAATTTGCTGGAACTGGCAGCTGCTTGAACGAACCTTCACTGTAGTCTGCTTTCCTTCTCATAAAGTTGCACCTGAGCGTTTTTTAGGGATTTATCAAATCCTCGTCACCCTCGGTAGCGTTTCTTACAATTAAATGTCAATCAATGACACAGTGGCTGTAAAAGTTGTCGCAGATTGTAGAAGCAGTCACAACTGTCCACTGACTATAGCCATTCAGTAGCGTTGTTTAGTATGGAGTATGGCCGTGTGATTAACGGAGAGTAGTATTTTAAATGCAGTGATCGTTGGTATGCGTTAATATTTTTTCTCTCAGTTTCCTGTATATAACAGATTCTGGGACCAGAAATGACATTCATATTCTTATATTTATCCATTTTTTCCGAATATGTCGGGACTTCGGAGGTCGTGGTGAAGCAAGAACCTAACAATAAAACTTAAATATTTTTCATCATAAATACATCCTCTTTATTTCTAAAAAATAATGTGATAATATTGAACTGAAAGGGAACAGCTACTGTGCTGTCTAAATCAGAAATCCGAGCAGCTAATTTCCACATGCCGTTTTCAGTCGATCCAGCAAAACCGTATCTGGTCCCGACATGTACACACGACAGCAAAAACGGTTTCCGAAATTCAGTTTTCGTTTTTAGGAAGTTGGGTCGCACGTAGAAGGAGCCAGTATTACTGTCTGCGGTGTTACTCTGTTGTACATCTCCGTATTTTCTAATGTTCCATTTTCTTGCGATGAGTGTACGCAATTGCTGCAGTCAGGACAACATTGAACATGTCGATACGTACGAGGATTTCAGTTTCGTTTACAAACCACATTTAAGCGATACTCTATTTCTGCCCCCCCCCCCCTCTCCCTCCCCCCCCCCGCCGCTAGAACCAACTACATTCTGCCATATGTATTTATATTAGTGAAAGGGTGTCGCGCAAAATGTAAGCTATAAAAGGGTGTCGCCATGAGGGTAAGTTTGGAAAGCACTGCAGTAGGCTTTGAGCGCCAGCTGCGGCAGCAGACCGTTGGAGTGAATCAAACGCGAAAGTTGCTCTGCGCATGCGCGCGTTCGGCTGCGCTGTGCACTTCTTCCAGTTCTGTCAGACAACAACGGCCAGTAGCTATACTGTCCGGCAGCGAACTATCTATTTTGCAACATGGCTGGATTTCGTTTCTGCGACGGGGGTGGTCTCGCGGAGCCAGGGATCATCGTGTTTCGACCGGACCATAGAAACTTTTTTTTTTAATTATTAATTGTGTGCGGGCCTTGATTCTTCCTCATCATCTTCCTGTTTGTATAGATACTATAGTGCAACGGCTATACTCTGCTTTTACATGAAGAAACCGGTTCATCGAATTTACAACGAATATTTACAATCTTTCCACAACTTACAATATCGCCTAATTTTGTAATAAAATGACAATAGTATTTAACACTTTAATCTACCTACATTATAGTTGGCGTCAGTTACGAGGGCGGCCCAGTTTTCGGCTGTTCTGCGCGTCCCCCTCCATTACCGTACTGGCAGCCAATAATATTCATTCTGTATGCGCGTGGCTGGCCGCGAGTTGCGCAATGTTTCTCCCGCAGGCGCAACTGTTGGCGCTCGGCCGCAGCTCCTCCCCTCCACGTTTTCCTATCGCTCCGCCTCTATGCGCGGAAGCACCTTCTTATATGACGCCAGGTATAATTGTAAAATGCATATGTAATTATTTGACTTTTTAAAAATAACATATTGTAATTAAAATTTTAATTCGCTGCAACCATCATTTCGAAAATAAAGTTCTTTATCATGTAATTCATAATATTTTATATTTTTAATTTTAAATTGTTATAAATTAAAAAAAAAACCAACATAATGTTTCTCGTAGGTGGAATCGATCCCTGACAATCACGCACGCTACTGCCTGAGCTATTTCGCCACACTGCTGTACAGAACACATCGACTAATAAATAAGATATACATGATTTGCGCTTAAACCTAAACCCTTTTCCTCGGGATTTTCTAGATAGTGCGCTTTAAAATTTCTATGAATGGGCACCCTCGACAGATACTAAGAACATGCAAAGTCTCATGCTGAACTGAATTTACGACACCGGAAGGTCTCCATGTTAGTGGGTCTCCACATTGTGGACGACGCTCGGACTCTGGTAAAGATCGTATAATCTCATTAACTCACACTGATCTTCGTCACTATATCCAAGAACGCTGGGGAATTTATAGACTCCGCAACTGCAGAAATGGCGTGGCCTTGTTCCCAAGCAGACGTCGAGCCATGACGCCCACAGAGTCAAGTGCCTAAGCGTATTGGGTGAAGAGGTTGCACGCAAAATCTGAAAACGAGTGTTATTAGACTGTATGTATTCTGATACCTAAACATCGACCTTGGACTACAAAGCAGTTGCCTGTATATATAAGTTTGTAGCGAATTTATTATCTGTTCCCTTCGTGTTCTTGTGTTTTTAAATAGCTGATCCACATACTAAGGAAAATTTTAGTATTTATAATAATTATCACATATAAATATATACATCTATTGCCTAATCTGAATGTCGTTACATATGTACAAGATTATTGTTCTTGGCATCGAAGTAGTGATGCTCAAATGTCACACCTAGATTTATGATTTTGAAAGGCCGAGTTATGTAGGATTATTTTCAACTCAGTGACCACACCTTATTACAGGATGTTGATGTTCATGTTTTATTCACTAGTTGACAAGCCAACAATTAAGTTGGCGAGTAAATGTGTTTGTAAAAGCTTTTAAAAATAATGTTATTAAGAATGAAATCTAAGGTGTGTTTCGAAACTGTATATTTAAAAATATGTATTTCTCTGGCTTGCTGTATTATTGTATTTCGAGTATGATTTTGCGTGTACTTCCAGATCCGAAGATGTCGTTAAACTGCCGAAACCAGTAATCTTTATCAAAAATGAGAAATATTAAAAGCGTTCTTGGTTCATGTCTTCAATAAATTTTTCTGTAGGCAGAGAGAAATATGATAACGCTGTAGAAAAATTGCGTTTATACCTTATAAGGCAACAGAGATTGATGAGCAATATATGCAATGTTAACATAAACGTCTGATATATAATACATTTGTAAAGTGTTTTGGGTTGAAATACCTTACACCTGGTGCTAATTCGGTGCTAATGTTATTGAAAAAGATTGGTAATGTTAGGTTCTAAATAAATGAAAATAATTCTTACGCAATCGTTAGCATATCGAGCATATAGCTTTTACGTGCAATTAAATGAACTTTCATTAATGGAATATAGTAGGAAAGGCTAGATACGGTTTGATTGCGAACAGATATACAAGCATTCAGGGTTCGTGGTCCAAGCCGCTTGACCATCATGCGGTTGTACGAGGCATGGTCCGCTAGGAGACGAGCGCGAAAGCAATTTGTCAGCCGTCGGCAGTGAAGTCCAGCAACTGCGGCAGCCTCGCTTTGTCCTGCTGTCACCCAGTTTGGTGGTGGGGGAAGCCAGTGGTGGGGGTAACAAGTAGAGAGAGAGGAGGGGAGCGTGGCCGAGACCGCGTTGCACGCTGCGGCCTACCGCCGCAGGGGCAAGCCCTTCCGTTCACCGTGACCTTCGCCTTTCAAATGTTTGTAAATCTAAGGGACTTAAATTGCTGCGGTTATCAGTCCCTAGGCTTACAAAGTACTTCAATTAACTTGTGTTAAGGACAACAAATACACCCATGCCCGAGGGAGGACTCGGACCTCCTACAGCGAGCAGTGGCGTGCCCCGCAGCAATGCGCCTTAGAGCGCTCAGCCACTCTGCCGCGTCCTTTCGCCTCTCCCCCCACCCCCCACCCAAACCCCGCTGCCCCTATCACTACGTTTACATGCAACACATCTTCAGGAAGACGAAAACCGATTTTCGTAAACCGATTTTCGTCGTCGTGTTTACATGGCATAGCCTGAATCGGATTTCCTAGCCCACTTAAGATGGCGGCTGAAAAACAGCTGATTCAGTTCCTGATTTAGTCAGCACAATCGTTATTTTTCTTTATTTAAATACACAGATTCATGCTCACTCTAATATTTATAGTTTTATTTCACATTAAAAAATGTTTGTATAGTCTATGGGACTTAACTACGGGGTCATCAGTCCCTAAACTTACAAACTACTTACGAACTAGGACGGCACAAATATCCATGCCCGAGGGGGGATTCGAACCCCCGACCGTAGTGGCCGTGCAGACCGTGACTGGAGTGCCTCAGTCTCCTCGGCCACCGCGGCCGGCATTTCACATTAGAAAAGTCACTGTTTCCATATGTTCCGAGAATTCTTAACAAGAAAACACAATCTGACAAGCCAAGAACGCTTCAAAAACGGTTGCGTTTACATGGGCACGAAAATCGATTGTGGAACTGGAAAACCACTTTAGAGAAGCGGATTTCCAGAATCGAATTTAGGGTGTTTACATGGCCAACTAAAATCGTAATTTGGTAATCGGTTTACGAAATCCGGTTTTGGGAGTCCATGTAAACGGGGTGTATGTGGCCTGTTGTGGTCTACAGTCAGGACACTCGTTTCATGCAGCTCTCCATGCTATTCTCTTCTGTGCGACCGTGCTTACTGTACTCGCCTCTCCTCTGCGTTTCTTACCTCCCACACTACCCTCCAATAATAAACTGACGTTTCCTCAATGTCTCAAAATAACTCTTACGATTGGATACCTTCTTAATATAAGCCAGAAATTTCCTTTTTTTCCCAATTCTGTTCTGTACCTCGTCATTATTTACGCGATCCACTCATCTAATTTTGAGCATTTTTCTGTAACAGCACATTTCAAAGCTTCTGTCATTTTCTTGTGTTACCCGTTTATCGTCCATGTTTCATTCCCATACACGCCTACAATCCATAGAAATGCTTTAGGAAAGACTACGCAACATATTAATGTTCGAAGTTAACAAATTTTTCTTGTTCATAAATGCTTCCCCTTCCGTTGTAATTCTGCTTTTTATGTGTTTTCTACTTACACAACGAAACTCATCCATTACAATCATTTTCCTCGTTTTCTAACCTACTTGCTACGCCTAGCCTTATTCAATTACATTCCACTATTCCTGTTTTACTCTTGTTAATGTTCTTTACCCTCCTTTCAAGTTGCTCTTCATTCTCTTCAACTATTTTTTAAGTACCTCACTATTTCTGATAAAATTACAATGTAATTGGTAAACAGCTACGTCTTTACTACTTCTCCTAAACTTAACGGTATTTCTTTTTAGTTTTCTTATCAGCTTGCTCAGTGTACATGTTGGGTAACAATGGGGATAGGCTACAATCCTCTCCTTAACCTATCTTTTAATATACTTTGTAGGGTCAGTATTGTCCCATTTTTTCCTTGTCTTCTCTCTAAATCCAAACTGATCTCCCTGCGGTAGGCTGGTACTATTTTTTACCACTCTTCCGTAAATAATTGGTGTTACTATTTTGCAACTATGACTAATCGAGATGACAGTTCTGTAACATTCACATCTGCATTGCTCAAGAGAATTATGAGATTATGTCAGATATCACACACAATATACACATGGTAACGCCGCGGTGGAGTAGCCGAGCGGTATAAAGCGTCTCGCTGCGGAGCGCGCGGTTGCTCGCCGTGGAGGTTCGAGTTCTCCCTGGGGCATGGATGTGTGTGTTTGTCCTTAGGTTAGTTTACCTAGGTTTAAGTATTTTGTAAGCTACGGACTGATGACCACGCACTTTGGTCCCATAGATTTACAGACATTTGAACATGGTACCGCATTTTATTCAGATATTGGTAACTTGTGTGTGATACGGTACGATATTTTGCTATCTCAGCCTTTTACCTGAGGTTCACATAGCTTTCACTTAGAGCGTGGCACTACGGGGCTACCATTATACTGACAAAGTCATTCTCGTTGCCATGTAATATGGCGTGTGATTAGTAGAGTTGAACATCTGCGTTACATCGATAGTTTAGATTTGCAAAGTAGGAGGTGAGGAACTGACGGAAGTAAAGTTGTGAGGCGAGATCGTGAGTCGTGTCGGGATAGCTCAGTCGGTAGAGCATTTGCCTGCGAAAGGCAAAGGTCCCAGGTTCGGATCCCGGTTCCGGCACACAATTTTAATCTGACACGAAGTTTCATATCAGCGCACACTCCGCTGCAGAGTGAAAGTTTCATTCAGGATATCAATAATCTGTTGAGAGATATTTGGCCATTCTTCCATGAGTGCAATATGTGGCTCTGCAACTTTTGTGGGAGGTGCTGGTCTGGCTGAAATCCGTCAGCCAAGTGCATCCCAAGCATGCAGCTCTTCACTTTATCCTGAGGAAGCCTCTTCATCTCAACCCAGATCTATTTGAATCTGCTCACTGTATTCGTCTCTTAGCTCCCTCTGTGATTTTTTATCCGTAACACTTCCTCCCCCAATGCTAAATTCACGATTTCTTGGTGTCTGATAATGTATCCTACCAGTCGATCCCTTCTTTTAGTGAAGGTATGTCAGAAATTCCGGTGAACAAGCTGGCCACTCCATTCGTTCAATTCGATTGTATACAGCACAGGAAAGTAGGTAAAAGACATATAGTAAGACACTTCTGGCAGTACACAATCAACACAGCGGCGTGCAGGGATGGGAACCTCATTCCGCTCCAGTGAATGTTCGGAATTTTATGAGCAGACCTCGTATAGGCCTTATTTAATAAACATCGGACCTCAGGAACAAAAATATTTTGTTGACGAGAAGCTTCCTTCAGAAAAATCGTGAATGTGACACAGATCATTTTATATAGTGACGATAGTAATGTAAAAGGAATGTTTTCATTACTGACATAGAAATGAAACACAAGTGGATTCAACTGCGTGTTTTACCCATTGGTTTGGAATGTATATTTACAGTTGTAAACAGCTATGTAGCAAAATAATATTGTTTTTAAATCGGGTCTATTCGTAAGGCCTTATAATGTTTGTTCCAAATGCAGTGCATACCAAGACTTCAGTTTCCATCACAAAATAAATATTGCTGCAATACCAGGTAGGCCTACTGAAGTATTGTTTCTATCCAAACTGGTCGGCCTATTCAAGATGCGTTTTCTGACTTCGTAATCGTTATGTTAGAAGTAAGTAGACACGACATTCCTAGCAGCCTGTTTCTTGTAACAAAATCTGATGGCCTAACGCTTATGTGCAGACCACTGGGTGTCATATTTAACAAGTATCTCATGTTAGGAAGCTCCGACAGCATTCCATGTTGCAACAGACGTATATGTGATGCATTCTTAAAATTTTGTTCCCAAATAGTGCTAACGCAACTTCCTTAACAAAAATGTTTCTCGCGTGACGAAAATTTTGTATCGTCAGAAGAATATATTTTCGTAAAATATTGCACATTTATTCTTAATAATATACCCCTTAACAACTAACTAATATCTAAACATAGTACAGTTCTTCCTGAACACGTTGACGCCTACTCCATATTTGTAACTTAATAATTTGCCTTATTAGCCGGCCGCGGTGGCCAAGGGGACTGAGGCGCTCCAGTCACGGACTGCACGGCCACTACGGTCGGGGGTTTGAATCCCCCACGGGCATGGATATTTGTGCCGTCCTTAGTATTAGCTAGTTCATAAGTAGTTTCTAAGTTTAGGGACTGATAACCCTGTAGTTAAGTCCCATAAGCTATACAAACATTTGATTTTTTGCCTTATTAAGCTAGTTGAAAGAAATATGATTAAACAGCTGTTCTATACCGGACATGACACAGGGAGAACTTACTCTAGAACGAAGGGAGGTAGCGAGAATGAACTACCTGCTCAGAGCATATGCTTCGAAGTTTTTGTTCATACGAAATTCAGAACTTAGTCGGAAAACATTCTTTTGCTCTGAGAATCTTCTCTGGAGCTTCTGCTCTTTTTTATCCATACGACCCACTGTCCCGATTGACTGACAACTGACTCATCATCGCCCAGCCCAAACCCCTGATGAAATAAAATTGAAATTTTCAGAGGGTGTAGTTCTTACACTGTAGGCGTCGTCTATGAATCGATTTTTCGATATTCCATCCCCAAGGGGATGAAATAGGGGGGTACATATTTGTGAAAATGCATTGCTACTTAGGCAATTATGAAGTTATAAGTACAAAATTTCAGATTTATATTCTTGTTTAGAATTTAAGAAACCCGTGTTTTGGTAGTTTTGGATTTTTAACCAATAAGGGGGGTGAAATAAGGGATATAAATATTGTGTTTTGAAAATGCGCTGCTATTGACGTGATTTGGAAGCTAGAAGTGCGAAAACTCGGATTTAGATTCCTTGTTAAAATTTAAAAAATATGTCCATATTCACGGAATGTATGATATTATCTGCAAATGGCTAAAGTTGAAAATGCGTACCTAGCCGCGATTCAAATCAGGGTCTCCCGCTTTCTAGGCAGTTGCGCTGACCTCTTCACCACTGGGGAAGCAGCGATCATCACACCTGCACGGAATTACTAGAGTTCGTCTCCCGTCAGATACAAATGAGCTCTAACCCTGCCCACTAGAACTCAAACTCGTAGTTATTGTAAACTAATTCCCGTAAGAGTAAGGACCTAGGAGTGCCTCCGCACTGAAGACAGGAGGCGGGTGAGGGGAGAAAAATAAAGAATAAAAAATTAAAAAAATAATGTGGGTGTGCACATTGTATGTGTGTGTGTGTGTGTGTGTGTGTGTGTGTGTGTGTGTGTGCGGTCTTGTGTACTTGAAGTGTGCAAGCATTTTGTATATTTATTTCATTTTATTTTATTATTTTTTATTTTTCTCCCCTCACCCGCCTCCCCACTCCATCCCCACCACCGTTAGGTAACCATCCTATCCTCTCTCCCCTCCCGTCCCCGATTTACTCGCCGCAGAGCGTGGTTCGAAGTGCGGCAGCCGGCGGTGATGGTTGTATGACTGTGTTGTGTGCCTGTGTGACTGTGTGTTTTATTTGCTGAAACAGGCCATGGCGGATAGCTGAATGTGTTGTATGTGTGTTTCTTTTGTATGTGCCTGTCGCAGCTCGTCTCCACGTCTTTTTAAACTGTCCTTACTGTATTATAAAAAAAGTATATATAAGGGATGAAGTCTACTTACCAGGCGAAGGAGCGCAGGCAGAGATAGTAACAAACACACACACACACACAAACTCTAGCTTTCGCAGCCTAGCTGCTTCGTCAGGCAGAAGGGAAGGAGAGGGGAAAAGGAAATGATGAGGGTTTTAAGGGAGTGGGTAAGGAGTCATTCCAATCCCGGGACAGGAAAGACTTACCTTGGGGGGAAAAAAGGAGGGTAAAAAAATACACACACACCCACACATTTACACAGACGCAAGTACACTTGGGCAGACATGCTGCAGAAAGCAAACTTCTTTGCTTTCTACAGTATGTCTGCCTAAGTGTACTTGCGTCTGTGTAAATGTGTGGGGCCGGCCGTGGTGGCCGAGGAGACTGAGGCGCTCCAGTCACGGTCTGCACGGCCACTACGGTCGGGGGTTCGAATCCCCCTCGGGCATGGATATTTGTGCCGACTTTAGTATAAGGTAGTTGATAAGTAGTTTGTAAGTTTAGGGACTGATGGCCCCGTAGTTAAGTCCCATAAGCTTGAGAAACATTTGAAATGTGTGGGTGTGTGGGCATTTGTTTCCCCCCAAGGTAAGTCTTTCCTGTCCCGGGATTGGAATGACTCCCTACCCACTCCCTTAAAATCCTCATCATTTCCTTTTCCCCTCTCCTTCCCTTCTGCCTGACGAAGCAGCTAGGCTGCGAAAGCTAGCGTTTGTGTGTGTGCGTGTTTATTTGTTACTATCACTGCCTGTGCTCCTTCGCCTGGTAAGTAGACTTCATCTATTTTATATATATCAAAGGATTTTATATGTAGATGTGTTACTTTCATATAAAGCGTGGTACGAAATTTCATTGCCACATATCCAAAACAGTGTATTTGGTACATTTTTGAAACAGTGAGTGTTTTTCATCAACGTCCCCCCTTAAGCTGGTATTAAATAAAACACAGTGAGGTGCCGTGACAGTGTCGAATAATGCAAGGAGCAGTGCAGGGCGCGCTGGGCAGTGCGGGGTGGCGAGGCCAGCAGTGGGCGTGCCCGCCGTGGGCGTCCGTCGCCTGGCAACAGCGCCCCCCGCCGCCCGCTCGCCGATCGATGCCGCCACCTGCCCAACTCTGCCGCACCACAACACCCTCCCCCCAGCCTCTCACTATTTCGCGGAATAATCGCCTACAGGCAGCTTACGGGTCACTGATCCAATGGCGCTTCCGTTATCCGAGGCAATGGGGTTCTCGAGCATGCACCTCAGTCTAACATACACAGTCAAGACACACAGATTTTTGTTACGCACCACAATCCATGCTGTACGTGTGGAGAAATTGGGACCCCAGAACACACTGTCATACACTGTCAGCTCTGCAAAACACACACTCACACTATGTTTGACACGACTAAAGACGCCGGCCGCGGTGGACGAGGGGACTAAGGCGCTTCAGTCACGGCCTGCACGGCCACTACGGTCGAGGGTTCGAATCCCCCCTCGGACATGGATATTTGTGTCGTCCTAGTTCGTAAGTAGTTCATAAGTAGTTTGTAAGTTTAGGGACTGATGACCCCTTAGTTGAGTCCCATAGGTTAAAAAAAAAAAAAAAAAACGACTAAAGACCTAAACGAACTAATACGAGATAAGAACGGATGGGACATAATGAACAGGCTGACGGACGAAGTCTCACTACGAAAAAATGACGATACGCACAGAACGTAAGACGTAATGCAACACGAAACGCCCACAACAGAAGACAAAACACTTATGATGAAACTGACACTGAATGCACAAACAGTACAAATAACACCACACATGACAGCCCCGACACAGAGGACAATATAAACTACAGTTATAGCCAATCGTAAGAGTCTCTAAATGAGAAAACTCCAGGATGGCAGGGCTCGAAGTAAATTCCGAGGCCTCCCACCCTGGACTTTCCTCTCTTATTCTGCAGGCTGTCACTCAAATCAATCTTTCCTATCTTCTATTATTCTCTTATTAAAATAGTTGATGCTTTTAAGTTGTCTTTCCATTTTCCTTATGATAAGTTTTTACGCTTTTCTTTGTATTTTTTATCTAATTACTGTAAATGTATAAAGAAAATAATGTATCACAGTCGCATAAATGTATCACATAGTTTTTGTAATCACGACCAGCTATATAACCAAAGGCAGCTGGTCAGCAACAAGGGTGGGTAAATAAATCAATAAATAAATACTCGCCACGACAGCAGCGTTCCAAGAGGCTGGAGTGGTGAATTTCTGAATACGATATCGGGCTAGTGTGAACAGTATCGTTTAAACTGATTTTAAGATGTTTTCTACGACACTGAAGGTACGTAGTGCCAAGAAATTGGGTAATTTCCTAGGAACCGGGTTCATCGACTGAAACAGCAATGCAATCGATATATATCGCACGTTCGACTCGCGCTCCAGTAGCAGTGACAAGAAACTAAGATGGCGGAACAGCTGATTTGTGTACCTAATACCGATGTTGGTTTTTGACGCGAAAATCATTATATAAATATGCTAACATGAAAATTGTGGTACAGATTACTAATTTATTCCTACAAGATGGCCAATTAAAGTTACATAATTCGGAAGATTGTTTATCGTAGATTTCACTAATATAAATATTATATGTGCATTTAGCCATTAAAAGTGGTAAAAGGAAGTAGAAATTTTCCTATATACAGCTTGGATCAAGTTCTACATTCTCCAATAATCAGCTCACTGATTGTCTATTCGCCTCGACAAAAGACGCTGCAGTATTAAAATAACGTATTAAAATAAGTAAATATCGAAACTTGTAGTGCTCCCAACTCACTTTCTTGTGCTGTTCAAATGCTTCATTTTCGCAGTGATTAAGAGTGGTTAAAGGAAATGGAGGTTTTCATATGAATGCCGATATAAAGTATGATGCGCCGGGAGAGGCATCTAGCGGTGCTCGGATGGAACTACGAAGTCGATATGTTGTCAGCTCTGGAATTCTGAATATCGCAGTATCGAAATAACATTATTTCTTGGCGTTGTATAAATATACGAACACCGAAATTGTAGGCTAATGAAAGTTATATAATTCGAAAATGGCACGATAAGTATATACTTCCGTTTTTATTTGTTGTTATTGTGTCAGGCATTTTCCTTAACACGTAAAAGATACCGTTTCATATCTCCCAGTGCCGGTTAGATTTTACCAAATATCCCAGCGGCTTCCTATGATAATGTTGGCAACAGATGCTGAATAGTGAGAATCCTGTGAGTCTTCATTTTAGCCAATCGCTTGACAACGCTGATGTTTTCTCATTGAATCTTCACTTTACGAGGGCAATTATTTTTACTGAGCGGACGAGGGTACATACAAGAACCTGTCAACCATAAAGTAGGAACAGCATTATTTGTTTACTTCATGATCTGTACGATACACTAATCGAGTCATTCTATGTGGTTCGAACAAATGGGCAAAGACTTTCTATCGTGTTGTTGATGTTGCCAACATAATCACGCGACATGATATGTAAAAATGGAAATGAGCGTATGGCTTACTTGGCCGGGAGATCCCTTACGGAAATGTTCTGCAGCCTGAGTGTAAGTACTTCTATTTGACGCCGCGTGGGCGACTTACATACCAATGATGATGATGATGATTAGTGATTAGGACAACACACAACTGCCGGGAATCGAACCCGGGCTAACTGCGTGGTAGTCAGCGACTCTTCACTGAGCTACGGAGACGGACAAGATATGTAAAATTTTATCCCCAGTGATCATTGTGAACACAATTGGTCGATTTTCGACCACAGGCAATACTAGTTCTATGAAATCTCTGGGACAATAAAAATTGCAACCAGATCTTGAATCGGAAAAGTAAATTAGATCCAGTCACTAGAGGGGTGTGTAACCGTTTGTCTTACGCAATACAAGTTGACCGCATTCAAATGTTCAAATGCTTGTTAAACTTATGGGAATTAACAGAGGGGTCATCAGTCCATAAACTTACAAACTACCTTATGCTAAAGACAACACAAAAAAACCCATGACCGAGGGAGGATTCGATCGCCCGACGGGGAGCGCCCTCCCGCAGCGGAGCATAGCACCTGAATGCGCTCGGCCACTCCGCCGCGGCTGACAGCATTCACTTAATAAACAACTTATATTAGTTGTCAATGAAAACGGACTTTCCAGCCAAAGCTATGTAATCAGAACAAACTACAGGCATTGGACGAGGGAATGTTAATTTTTATGAATATGTCACGATTTTTAAGGATGTGGTTAGGCAGAAACTTGTTCTACATCTACATGGGATACTCTGGAAATCACATTTAAGTGTTTGGCAGAGGGTTCATCGAACCACCATTATACTATTTATCTCCCATTCCATTCTCGAATAGCGCGCGGGAAGAAAGAACACCTGAATCTCTCTGTTCGAGCTCTGATTTCTCGTATTTTATTCTGATGGTCATTTCCATTTATGTAAGTGGGAGTCAACAATATATTTTTGCATTCGGAGGAGAATGTTGGAGATTGGAGTTTGGTAAGTAGCCCACGCCGATACATATCGTTTCATATAAACGCCGTGCGATATATACCGATCACAGTGCCTTTTCATTCGATGTACACGGCTCATAGGAAATTAAAAAAAAATGCAGTAACTAGAAAATGACTCCACGTTTGTCTTCATTAGGTTACCTAAGAACCATTGAAAGGTACGAAACGGTATTTTGCAGAACAGTTTATTTAAAATTATCTTGATATCTACGACTTTTTAATCAAGAATTTCATTTTCTATTAAGATCGAATAATGGCTAATAAAGAACAGAACATTCAACCTTCTACAGAAAGACGTCCTTTTTCTGGTCAGAAACGCCAACGCTGACAAGCTACCCCTTACGCCTAAAATGTTGGCATTATAAACTGCAATTCATGCGCCAGCGAAAGTGGAATATACATACGCAAGTATGAAATAACATAAATTATATTTGTAAACGGAACTGAAATCGTCGTATATAGTGACAAATTTTGTTAAGACCCTACCTGCAGCAGTTAGTGAATTATGTGAAGAAGAGGTAACAGTATTAAAATAATACACTGAAGTCTAACAAAGCAACACAGCGGGAAACAATGGCTACGTCACACAGTGCTATTAGCTACATAATGTTGGCTGTAGCTGAAGCCGTTCCACTTTTATCATCTTCTAACAATTAAGGATTAAGGAGTGGTTTTCGACCTAAAAGGTGACACACTGAAGACATTTCTTTGTGTTACTATTTGGGCGAAACGACAGTGTATAAATTACAATATGGTAACATTTACAGTCGCAAGCCGAGGGAAAGTTTGCTTCTTGTAGGCAGAAACACAGCTTGCCCTTTATTCACATGAAGAGTTAAGTGCCATCGACAAGGGATCTCAAATCGATTCCATATTTCTGGATTTCCGGAAGGCTTTTGATACTGTACCCCACAAGCGGCTTCTAATGAAATTGCGTGCTTATGGAATATCTTCCCAATTGTGCGATTGGATTCACGATTTCCTATCAGAAAGGACACAGTTCGTTGTAATTGACGGTAAGTCATCGAGTAAAACAGAAGTGATATCTGGCGTTTCACAGGGAAGCGTTATAGTTCCCCTACTCTTCCTCGTGTTTATAAACGATTTAGGAGACAATCTGAATAGCTCCCTTAGACTGTTCGCGGATGATGCTGTCGTTTATCGGTTAGTAAAGTCAACAGAGGATCAAAAGCAACTGCAAAGTGATTTAGACAAAATTTCTACTTGGTGCGAAAATTGGCAATTGACACTAAATAAAGAAAAGTGTGAAGTAATACGCATGACCACTAAAAGAAATCCGGTGAACTTCAATTTAGCGATAAATCAGTCAAACCTTAAGGTCGTAAATTCTACCAAATACCTAGGAATTACAATTGCGAACAACTTTGACTGGAGAGAACACATAGAAAATTTTGTGGGGAAGGCGAATCAAAGGTTACGTTTCATTGGCAGAACGCTTCGAAGATGCACCAGCTCCACGAAAGAGACTGCCTACATCACACTTGTGCGTCCTCTCCTGGAGTACTGTTGCCCCTTGTGAGACTCTCACCAGGTGGGACTGACGGAAGATATTGAGAAGGTTCAGAGAAGGGCAGCTCGTTTTGTTTTATCACGTTACGGGGGGGAAAGCGTCACGGAAATGTTGCACGAATTGGGGTGGAAATCATTAAAAGAAAGACGTTATTCATTGCGGCGTGATCTGTTTGCGAAGTTTCAATCACCGACTTTTAGTTCTGAATGTGAAAATATTTTGCTAGCAACCACCTACTTAGGGAGACATGACCATCCCAATAAAATAAGAGAAATCAGATCGAAAACGGAACGATTTAGGTGTTCTCCCTTCCCGCGCGCTATTAGAGAATGGAACGGTAGAGAAAAGTTATGAAAGTGGTTAATGAACCCTCTGCCAGGCACTTAAATGTGATTTGCAGAGTATCTATGTAGATGTAGATGAAACTAAGGTCAGGACGGATAGGAGAACTAAGTTACTTCTCCAGATTTATTTTTAAACAAGCCTTCTTTCTTTTTATTCATTTACTTTTATTTATTTACCTCTCTCTCTCTCTCTCTCTCTCTCTCTCTCTCTCTCTCTGTGTGTGTGTGTGTGTGTGTGTGTGTGTGTGTGTGTATGCGCGCGCGCGTGCGCTTATACATCTGTTTTATGGGGGCTTGATGACTCCGATATTGGCCGACTTTCAAAATGTTCAAATGTTTGTTAAGCTTATGGGACTTAACTACGGGGTCATCAGTCCCTAAACTTACAAACTACTTATGAACTACTTACGAACTAGGACGGCACAAATAGCCATGCCCGAGGGGGAATTCGAACCCCCGACCGTAGTGGCCGTGCAGACCGTGACTGAAGCGCCTCAGTCCCCTCGGCTACCGCGGCCGGCGGCCGACTTTCATATCGACACTAAGTTCGGTAGGGCCCTATCTAATAACCATATCATTCTTATATTTACTGGAGACATTGTACAATATTTGAACACGAACACATCTGCAACAACAATGAATACGGCGGTTTACCTCGAACAACAACATCTGAGGACTAAAGTACAAGGGCACATAGGAAATTATTTTCAGATATTCTTTTATTTATCATAATTAACTTTAATGTCGGGACTTTTATTACATACCAGCGAACAGTATGCCGTTTCAGCTATTTTTCATACGCAATGAAATTTTTGTCATAGTGCTTCACAAGTTTACAAGTTTCTTCCGTGTAAAACTCTGCCACCTGTTATTGCTGCTACCAACTAACGCTTTCGTTGAGCTCCCAATCCGTTTTAAGCCGCTGAGAAAAAGTCCGTTTCTTCATATTTCGGAAAAGGTGGAGTCGTTACGAGCCAACTTAGGACTTTATGGCGGAAAAGTTTCCCATCGCCGCGCTGAATGACCGCGTGGTTTAAGGCGTCATCCTAAGGACTGAGCGGCCATTCTCGCCGGAAGTAGAGTCCTTTTTTTTTTTAATTTTTTATTTTTTTTGTATTGTCAGGGACTGTGTACGTAGCTTTTAACGTGGGTTACAAAAGAAAGAGTCTAAGCAGTTTAATTGAAAATCCGCGAAGTGTGAAATACACCTTTGACATAGTACCTTGCTATCCTATAATAATGCATTGTCATATCTAGCTACAGATCAAAGGAGAGAAGAAGTCATAAAAGCTCAGAGTCGCCCTTTGAAAAGCTTCACAGTATGAGTCATACCTGAATGGAACGTAACGATGTGAAGAGAAGCTGCTGACTAATATCTTCTCAGAAAGAAACGCAGCTTGATGTTTCAGCTAATAAAAAATATAATAATATAAAAATCGGAGGAACGTTCACAGCAACATTTTAATTACTAAAATTCATTAATACACTAGTATCTCTTAATCAGAAATTATTTGACCTTGTGAAAGTTGTGTGTTCGTACTTTACTACCTATAGTTGGTGACAATGTTGAATAAGTCGACAGTGAATTTTCAGTCTGCAATATAGAGTGCCCTAATTTGTGACGTACTATCAGATTAACAGTATGTACCACGTGGGGACTGACTTGCGACCTTTGCCTCTGGCCGGCTAGAGCTCGAGTGACAGAGCTATTCAAATACGTATCACGCTCCACTGCCAAAGCTTTAATTCTGTCCATATGTTTCCCCTGCCAAGAATTTTTAACCTTCGTTAATATTTCCTAAAAATTCAATATTTTGCAATAAGTTTTATAATTATTTATATTGTTTTGAATTAGGTTATATTACAGTGGACTAGTTTTTCAACTATGTTAAACGAAGAATTTTGCGTATTGTTTAAGTTTACTTCATTATTCTGCTGTCGTGTTTTCTTGGACATCTGCTTAGTGAAATATGCCGCGGCAGTTCGGTGGTAGAGCGCTTTCCGCGAGTTAGTTGGGAGGACAAACTCCAGACGATCTTTTCCATTATCTAGTTTTATTGAGAGCGGCGCGCTCTGCGCCTAATACGTAGGCAGACAGGCATGACATACCATCACAGAGAGTCTTTCTTACACTGCTGCTGCTGCTACGGAAAATGTGTCGGCAGATTTTCGATTGTAATAACAGCCACATATAATTTGATAAATGTTTTATTTCAAAACCATTCCCGCTTTCGGGGTACCTTGCCTATCTTCGGATAGTTACATCTTATTTATTTATTTATTTATTTCTGTCAGTAGCATATCGCCTGCTTCTTTACTGCACAAGAATATTAAGTTTAGTGCCACATAAAATCTGTTTCGCAGATAAAAAGATATGTTTATGTGCTTCCATTTGCTTGAAGTACAAAATGAAACAGATGCGGTGACTTACTTGAGTCCTTCTGGATGGCGTACTTTTCTTTTGATGTTCGCCTAAGTAAGACAAGCTACAGTCTTGCTACAGACTGGGCGGTCGTTCCTGCAAGAGGTTCCAGTTCTTCCTCAGGCATGTGTATGTTATTCTTCGTGTAAGTTAGCTTAAGTATTTTGTAAGTCTAGGGACTGATGACCAAAGCAGTTTCGCCCAATAGGTTTGTAAACATCAATGTAAATAGAAATTCACAAACCCTGAGACGGTTTTTCGTCTCGAACGCGTCAAAGACATTAAAGATAAAGATGAAGCAATGAATTAAAATTTGTGATGCGGCCGGGGATCAAACCCGGGTTCTTTAAGGTTTGTAAACATTTGATTTTGTACAACTGAACGACATTTAAACAAACTGTTCGGGTGGAGTTCGCGGGACTCAACATTGAGGAACCAAGTCTCTATGCCCATGGAACGAATCAGTAGAAGAAATTGTAACCCAAGAGTAGTAACAGGTCAAATGAGACGTGCAGAAATCCAAGCACACAAATAACTAAAATCAACAGAAATTACCTTAATTTTTTAAAATTTTTCTAGTAGTTCCTCGACAGAATCGAAAAGAGTCAACCACGATCAAACTCTTCAGTTTCGACTTGAAAGTGCGTGGAGTGCAACTAAGATTTTTGATATCTTGCGGAAGTTTACTGAAAATACTGCACGCCTTGCTGCACGGTAGCCAAGGAGGTGTGATCCAGGTGCAGATTCGATTTCTGGCTGGTATTAGCTGAGTGAAGGCTGATATTATTAAGAACAAACGACTTACAAGAAATTAAGTTCTGAGGGGCCAAGGTCAGAATTCCCAGACTACTCAACTCGACAAGAGGTATGCGAGCTTACTCCACGTATTACTCGAATCGCCCGTTTCTGCGCCTTAAATAATCTTTTTCATTCAGAACAATTACCCCACAAAATAACACCATACGTCGTTAGCGAATGAAAATAATCAAAGTAGACTACTTTTCGTGCTGAAATATCACTTACTGTATTTAAGCAAAAGTTGAGGTACTTTGTGACACATGTGGTGTCGCACAAGTCCAAAGTGCGCGCCACCTACTTTCGCCGCGCGCCGCCATGCACGCACGGCGCGGAGTTCTTACGAGGTCAGCCAAGAGCGCCCTCTGCTACAACCCGCTCGTGGCCACCACTGAACGACATTGTTCACTTGGGACTGAGATAGGAACCAGTTAACACTTCTGAATCAGATAGGCACCAGTGAAGACTTGGCTATCGGATAGGCACCAGGCAGGCCTCTAGCTCAAGTATGTATCAGCATTCTGCAGTACTGAGCTATGTGAAAGTTAAGTATTGTATAAATTCTGTGCAATATATATCTCGTTCTAATTTACTCTAGTGTTTCTAGTTTCTGCTGTCCCACTGGCTGCTCACCTCCGTACCTGCACAAGCGTGCATCCTTCATTCCTGCGTCGGTGTTCCTACTCGGCCACCGACACCTACGACGGAAACGAGACACAAAAGCGGCGACGAGGCTGGGACACAAAAACACATATATGTATATTAGTCGCAAAACATTCTACTGACTATAAGTCAGCTCGCTTCCTACGTGGTTGTGTCAACTTGAATCACCTACTGTGGAAACGAACGTGATGCCGGCATGAAAGGGGAGGGCCAGAATTTTAGGATTTTAATAACGGTAATGTGAGTGGGAAGACGGGGTACATACTCACACGAAAAACTTCCCATCGCCCTCCCACCCTCACAAATTTATTGGAAGTATGTTACGAAGGGCAGCTCGTCAAAAGCAGAATACAGCTCAAGCACTAAAGCAGGAACAAAGTACGAGGTAAGTCAGTAAAAAAAGTCGCAAACTGAGGCAGACACGCCAGTACTGCGTTTACAAGCCTGGAAATTGCTTTACTTTTCAGCTGACTCCACCTGTAAATTTAAACACTCGTACCATTATTACGAAAGGCTTTAAAAGCCTGGCGCTTGGGCTTCATGTGGTAACGTTTGCGCCGGCCGCGGTGGCCGAGGGGACTGAGGCGCTCCAGTCACGGTCTGCACGGCCACTACGGTCGGGGGTTCGAATCCCCCCTCGGGCATGGATATTTGTGCCGTCCTAGTTCGTAAGTAGTTCGTAAGTAGTTTGTAAGTTTAGGGACTGATGACTCCGTAGTTAAGTCCCATAGACTATACTCACATTTGAACATTCTTTTTTTTTTTGGTAACGTTTGCACCCTACAAGTGACGCTCTTGAGCTGAAACTTTTTTGGTTCCTTAAACTGCTGCAACCCACAAACCCCTACGCAGCACGCAGTACTGGCGTGTCTACCTCAGTTTGCGACTTATTTACTGACTACCCTCGTATACTGAACTATGAGAAAGAAAAGAAAAATAATAACTGAAAACCCCTAGCGCTTAAAATGCCACATTAACGAAACAGCTACAGCAAAAGTGTTGTGGTTCCATGATGGATGTTGCATAACAAAACAAAAGATTCTGGATTCAAATCCCATTCGTGTAGATTTTTATTTCATTTTTGTGACTACTGTCCGTCATGTAATTGACATCTCTGTTCTCTTTTTTGTAGCCCTGGCAATTTCCATACTATACATTAGTTACAGAATACGAGTCATGTGGTAGGAACACATTACTGTCACAAGCAAATGTGATAAATACTGAGTGCAGGACGAATGCTATTTAAATCGCTCAAAAATGTTCAAATGTTTGTAAACCTATCGGACCAAACTGCGTGGTCATCAGTCCGTAGCTTACAAACTACTTAAACCTAGGTAAACTAACCTAAGGGCAACACACACACCCATGCCCCAGGGAGGACTCGAACCTCCACGGCGAGCAACCGCGCGCTCCGCAGCGAGCGCTTTTGACCGCTCGGCAACTACACCGCGGCTAGATCGCTCACCTAGAAAAAACAGTAAATGAACGGATGGAAACTATGTCACAATAAAGGCTCATTGCCTTGCAGTCGCAATGTCAGGCACCAGTGAAAACAGATCTCGGATACAAATCTACAAGTAGTTCCGATCCCAGTGGAAGCTATAGGTCCGCAGCGGCATAAGTGTCCGACGGAGAGAGAATAGCCGGCCGCGGTGGCCCAGGGGACTTTAAATAATTAGTCAATTACACAATTAGCGACTTAGACGTTTCCACACTAGAATAGATTGTACAAGTTGATCGACTTAGATGTTTTTGCTCTATGATAGATTGTAGACTACAAGTTTCTTTCATTGCTATCAGCTACTATTATAGTTTGTCATTCTACGAATAGATGTCATGCTCACTCTGGGTCACAGTAGTAATGTAAACTTTAATCTTTAATTACTTAACAGACACATAATTGTCAACTTCAGTGTTTTTATTGTGTCATACCATTACGTCAATCCGCTGCTATCAGTCACTGTTCAAGATAATCTATCAATTCACCCATGGTCACATTTAATCTTGGATATCAAATTTGCATTAAACTTTGATCAGTATTTAATTTAATTGATGAATAATTTATCTGTCTGATTAACGAATCGGAACTTTAGTTACAACCGGACTTGTCATTCATTGTTTAACCAGACTCGTGTTCTGGATAGTTAAGCGCATTAACAGGACCATACTAATTGCTATTAGTCAATGCCAGGCTGATTAATTATAACGTTTACTCTTACACGATATTCAGACATTCATATAAGTTTTTACATTCACAGTGTTGTACCAATGTAGATAGGTACTGTTGCATCCGCACACAAACCTCACACAATCACAAACGCTAGTTTCAGCCCCAATCCAGAATAATAAATAACTTATTTTATTTAATTTAAACACATAAGTTTCATTATAAACGGGAGTCACATGCGCTTTTTTCCAGTCACTAGGAACTTTGTGCTGTATTAAAGATTCGCGATAAATGCAAGCTAAGTACGTGGCCAATGTCGCAGAATAAACTTTGTAAAACCAAACTGGTATTCCATCCGGACCAGGAGACTTCTTTGTATTTAGCTGTCTTAGCTTCTTCTATACACCGAAAATACCTATTGCTATGTCCTCTGTTTGGGAGTTAGTACGTTGATCAAATGAAGGTACATTTGCGTGGTCCTGCGTGAAACATTTCTTAAAGGTTAAATTTAGAACTTCAGCTTTCCGTTTGCTTTCTTCTGCAGCACAACACAGACCAAAAACTGTTCACGGCGAACAGACAACTCAATGAACGAATGGAAATTTCATGATTCTATGAAAAAGAGAAAAAGAAAATCTAAATTTTTGCGATGTGGGAGGTCTGAACCAGGAACTTTCAGCTTTGCAGTTCACCACCATAACCACAGGACCACGACGCTCTCGCAGTTTTCCAAAAATATTCAAATGTTTGTTAAGTTTATGGGACTTAACTACGGGGTCATCAGTCCCTAAACTTACAAACTACTTATGAACTACTTACGAACTAGGACGGCACAAATATCCATGCCCGAGGGGGGATTCGAACCCCCGACCGTAGTGGCCGTGCTGACCGTGACTGGAGCGCCTCAGTAACCTCGGCCACCGCGGCCGGCCGCAGTTTTCCCTCTCGTTTTGTATGTTCTACTTGGTATGTTAACTGTTTCTATTTTTTTTTCGTATTTCCACACAGCTTATTTCTGTTTTCATGCTTGATACGTCATCAGTTTTCGACGGGCTATCTAATGCGTCATACTAGCACTAAATCTGAGGGGGTTGCGATGTCGAGTTTCCCTTATTAGAGGTATATAAAAACTTAAACACAGTGCACAATTTGTTTCGTATATCAACAATATCCTGGGTAGTCTTCGTTTTGCATTTAATATTTAACTACTATAAATATCTAAAATCCAGTTCTAAAAATACTGGATAAAATGTATAGCAAATTAAAACCAGTTTACTGCTGTCATTGAAATGGATATTTCCTGTGGGTAGAGGTACTGTCTTAAAGCACGTAAAATAAAGTAAGAGTCTGGTGTGAGTAATCTTGCGAATAAAGCTATTGTCTTTCCACTGAAGAAGTTGTTTAATGGTTGTTATTCTACCAGCGTAACTACGGCCAACTCAAAACTACGCCGCAGCTATACGAGATACTGTTATCGTCAGTTTCGGAGCTCGTAAACATGTTGGTGAGGGAAAGAATGGTTTAATGATAGTTCTGTTCGTATTTCCTGGACTCCGTATGACCGACGAAGGTATTCACAAGTTTTAACTACCGTGGAGATGCGCAATACACATTTGGAAGGAGGACAGTAGAGCAGGTCATTAACGCCTTTTTAATGATAGTAATTTGAAACTATCATTCGGCCAGTTGATGACTTACTACGAAAATTTATTACAAATTTAACTATTTTCCTAAATTATGACAGTCACAATGAATGACTTGAGCTGGATCGAAATATTTTGGTCACCACATACTGTGTATGTAATTGAATAATAATGTTATAACACATCAAAATGGCCATTTTTGTCTTATAACTGAAGTATTCAAGTCAAGCAACAGTAAATTAACGCAGGGGAATAACTGGACTTTACAAGACTTCACACTATATTTTTTGAATAAGCTGTTCATGTCATGAATCATAAATTACTCGTTCCAGTCGCGTTCTAACTAATAATGTACCATTATTACTGCATTAGTGCAGGTGTTCAAATGTTTGTAAAACTTATTTTACGAAACTTACAAACTACTTAAACTAGCTTAAGGACAACACACGCCCATGCTCGACGGAGGACTCGAACCTCCGGCAGGACGGCAGCCCAGTCCGTAGCTTGACGCCTTAGACCACGTGGCTATTCTGCGCAGTTTTCACTGATTTCACAGTTGTAAAAAAAAAAAAAAAAAAAAAAAAAAAAAAAAAAAAATTCTAGAAGTTTTTTGAAACAGTTTTATGGTGGGACGTTATTTATTGTAATTGTCAAAGTGTATATTTTACACTCTACCACTCGACTATTTTATGTGTGAAAACCCCTCCTCGCTTATTTCTCTTTTACATCAAAGCAGCAATGCCCCTTGGACTCTTCGTGTCGTCTGGCCTCTGTATGCAGCATCATACTCACAGAGAATTTCGTAAATGCCCGCGTTTTTTATTTGTAACTCGTCTTTAACGGATCCGACTTGGACCAAGCTTTTCGGTGGTGGACGGAAGATAACCTTGTTTTTGCTTTTCCCAAGCAGTCTGCCTATTTTAGTAGACACATTTCTTATTTAGCGTAAAGTGTAGATATTATCTTTGAAAATGTTCAAGTTTTCTAATACTATGTGGAAGTTTTCATCGTTAGATTTTACGTGTACCCGACTGTTAAGGTACTATGAGCAACAGTGGTTTCTGCGGGTAGTGGCAGATAGACATCTAGATACCTGTGCGTGTGTTTTGTGTACACGGAAGGTCCAATGACCAGAAAGGGTAAAATCCCAACTTATTCATTCTCCATGGTGAACGTGATGTTCGATGGGTATGCTTTTAAGTGACAAAGGAGTTTTATAAAGGATCTTGATGAGGACGCACTTGAGTCTGCTGTTTTAATGTCTTCGGTCTTCTGATTTTACGTAGATAATTTTATTACATGGCATCGTTGTAGACAGTACCTGTGGAAATTCCTTTGCCAGTTAAACTCATTATTTCAGATCATCATACCCACGATGGAAATTGAAAAGATGGAATTTAGTTTTTGTATATGTGCTAGAACGTCGTAAGAATTATGGGTTATTGGAAAATTCTGTGTACAGAAAACTCATGCATACTGACCAACATTTCCAGGCGTCTAGCTGCCATCAATCCGCACAAACCGCTGTTGTTCTTAATACACTGGGCGCACGTAAAATTGGACTATTAAACATCCACCCAGACTTAGAACACTTGGAAAAGGTTTTTAAAGAGAATTGTTACACTGTTTTAAGGACAAGGTGTACAGAAACAGCTCCAAAACATTGCTCAGAATTAAATATCAATTCAGGAGGTCATCGACAGCATCGACAGTATCAGTGGACCAAGCTGAATTTCGCTATTCGTCCAAACCACATCATCTCCACGGAAGGCAAGCGTATCGAACATGCCATAACCTAAATGCGAATATCTTTAGTAACGTTTACAAGTTGAATAAATTGTGTGCATGCCTGTAGTTTGTAATTATCTTATGTTTTGTTTTACACAGTTCAATAATTGTCACATTGTACGAGGATCGTCCACAAAGTAAGTTCGGTTTCTATTTCTATCCGCGGCAGCGCTACGATCGCAGTTCAGAGCATGCGCGGAAGTTACTCTGACTCAAGGAGAAGACATGTACGCCATTTTCAGATCGCTGCTGCCGCGTGTACATTGTAGCGCTTCTTTATATGATCAGCCGTAATAGAAAGTGCCGCCGCGTGTGGAGTCAGACATGTGAATACAAGGAAAGTTAAACCAAAGGCAATTCATTGGCAAATCTGCGAGGTTTACGGACAAAATGCTATAAGTGATTCAATGGTTAGAAGATGGGTGACACTGTTCAATGAAGGACGTGATCAAGTGCACGATGACGAACGATGTGGACGCTCGTCTGTTGTTTATGATGAACTGGTTCACACAATTGAAGAGAAGATTAAGCACAAAATTAAGTTTACAATTAGTGCCTTTGCTATGAGAGTTCCGCAAATCTCACGATAACTAATTCATGAAATTGATACTGAAAAATTGAAATTTCAAAAACTTTGCTCACGTTGGATTCCCGAGTTTATTACTCAACAAAAAAACAACGAATGGGCTGTGCACTTCAGTTTTTGACACGCTACAATGAAGAAGGCAATGGGTTTCTTTCTCGGATAGTCAGGAAGGAAGGAAGGGGAAGGAAATCGGCCGTGCCTGTTCAAAGGAACCATCCCGGCATTTGCCCGGAGTGATTTAGGGAAATCACGGAAAACCTGCATCTGGATGGCCGGAGGTGTATTTGAAGCACCATCATTCCGAATGCGAGTCCAGTGTGTTACCACTGCGCCACCTCGCTCTGTGAATAGTCAGGTGAATTAAACTTGGGTACCGTACGACACCCACGAATCAAAACGGAAATAAATGGAATGGTGTCACACTTCATCCCCAACGAAGGTTAAGGCTGAGGAAACCTTGACACCTTGAAAAGTCATGGTTTTTGGGACAGCAAAGGCATTGTTCTGATTGATTTCTAGCTACGAGGCCAAACAATCAATGCACATGGTTACTGCGAGACCATTAAGAAATTGCGCCGCACAATACAGAACAATCGCCGAGGATTTCAGTAAAAGAGGTGTTGTTTCTTACTACGATAATGCCCAACCTCACACGGCTTATGTGATTAAAGAATTCTTACCGAAATTTCACTGGGGCGTGTTTGATTATCCTCCGTACAGCCCAGACCTCGCTCCTAGCGACTTTCATGTCTCCTTACACCTAAAATCTGTCCCTGGTGGTCAATACTTCAACGATGATGACAAGATAAAAGAACATGTTACCACGTGGTTGAATAGAGAGGCGGCAACCTTCTATGAAGAAGGCATACAAAAACTCTTTGATGTCTCTTTTCGTGCTGTACACAGCCCTGAAACACACGCCAGGAAAAAACGAACTCCAGCCAACAAGACGGAGAAGCAGTAGTTACATGTAGAGAAGAGACATCAACACCGTGAGTAGACCGAATATTAAATTAAAAACACTTAGGCCTAACGTGCAAAATGTTTTTTTTTTAAACTGTTTTTAATCTATTTATCAAAAACAAATTGTACAAACCTTTGTATCATTTACAGACCACAGAAGATGCTTTTAAAATAAAAAAAGCGAAACGCGTCTGGTGTAAAAATAACCTCTTAATTGCAGTCAGCATAAGACAGATTACCTCTATAATCAATTTTAACAGCTGCTGCGGAATATGGCCACACAACCAAACATAAAATATTATCTTTATCAACGAAGAGGGTGGCCCTAGTCGGATCCGTAAAAGACGACTTACAACGGTAAAAAGCAGGCCTTAACAAAGATCCCTGTGGTAGCATAGCCTTCCAACACGGTATATGCACCTAGTCGGTGAACTCTCTTTCTGAAAGACCCTGAACTACCACGAGCGTAAATGTAGTATCGACGATTTGCCAAGGGCCTGCTTACTTAATAAACAACGGTCGGTAGCAAACATGGGGCCAATCGATGGAGGAGAATAACTGCGTTCCGTGCAGCCCCTAGACACGGCGAATAGCGTGCGTGAAAGTGGCTGCTGTGTTGTTTTGACGTTCGCGAGGCACCTAACTGGCTGGTAATCCACGTGGCCGGCGGCCTGCTATAGTCGGGGGTACGTGGCGGGTCGCGCGGTCCCCAGGCGGACACCTGTTCGCGCACGCGTCGTGTGCGTGTGTGTGCGTACGTGCGCGCGTGTGCGTGTAAATATTTGAGGCGGCCATCCAGCCGCACCTGGGGGCCGTTATCGGCTGCAGCGACGCTCCCTCTTAACGCACGCACTCCAGCCGCGCAATAGAGCCGTGGGGAGCAGCGGGCTACGGCTAATCTACCTGCAGGAAGGAACGTTCAGTGGCGGCGCTAGACGAAAACTGGGCGTCGGCCAACTCGTCTTTCCGAGGCTACTTTCATGTTTTCAGTAAGGACGAAAATCTAATATATAAAGCAGAGTGTCCGTATGTTTGTACGTGTTGCATACAAATTTACAGTTTCGATCCAATCTTTATGAAATTTTGTACACGTAAGCTTCAATCGACGAGGACGGTCGCCGTAAGTGTAAGAATCACATACAATATACAGTTCATGAGATATGACGTCATAAACAATGAGATGCGTGGAAAACTGCTGCCATAAGCGACAATGCTGCTCATTTTCCCCTAAACCAATGGACCGATTTCAACCAAATTTGGTACACATATTCCTTACGTGAGTTAAAATTTTCTGTAGGAGTACGAATCACATACGACACATGGTCAAGAGATATAACTCCATAAACGATAGGAGTTGCAAGAAACTGCCATAATGCGATGAGACTTTACAAATACACTATATGAGAATGAGAGTACTTAGCGACTTGTAACAAACTTTAAACATAATTTCAAACCTTTATTAAACTTTTTCTCGCTGGCAACCATAGTAAAATGATGAAAGGAAAAGAGTTTCTCGCTTACTACTTTTCCGCTGTTTATGGAGTTAAACTACGGCATTCGGTATGACGTTACAATTTATAATTTCTACACTACAAATTGTAGCCGCAGGAAATTTTATAGGCAATGTACACACATATCTTTGGATGTGCCTCCGAAATTGTAGCACAGTGCGATCTGTAGTTCATGAGGTATGAGCACATAAAACAGTAACTTTCATAGAAAACCGCCCTATATGCACCAAGTAGTAATCTATTACTTCTTTAACACCAATTGTATACCCAAGAAATTTTACAGACATGCAGCACTTATACAAATGAATACATACCTGAAAAATTATACAATTGTACCACATATAACTGAATAAATATGAGATCGTGCGAATTTTATATGTCATTTGTGTTTTCACTTCTATCTTTTTTTGTTTGAATAATGCGCTTATAATTTTGTACATTATCTAAGACAGCGTTATTTCTTATATGTTCTCCGATAAAGATAACATATTTTTAGAAGAAAGAAGATGGACAGAGAGAGAAGGGTAGAAGAAGTACTAACTTCAGGTAGGAATAAATAAATAAATAAATACCCGGGCAACGCCGGGTTTTCAGCTAGTGTCAAATAAAATTAGCTGAATTATACATCAATAATCATTATACTATAATTCTTTAGTATACAAGTATTATTGCAATGACAAAAGTCACAATAAACCTGCAGAAATTAAAATGAAAGATACTTTTTCGGCTTTTCGTCTTACTGAATTTTTTAAAGATCACATCACAATTCTAACCGCTATTTCGGCTTCAATTGATAGTACTGACAACGCAGATAGTTCTTCTTGGCTGATTGTGCTTCTCAAATAAGTCTTAATCAATTTTAACTATATGAATCTTCTCTCGGCCGAAGCTGTACTGACTGGAACTGTGAGCAAGATTCTGATTGTTATATAAACATTTGGATATACTTCTTCCAAATTGTTTTGTAAAAGTTACTGAAGAATTTGAAATTATTTAACTAAAAATTTCATCACTGCTGTACTCATACAGAGATAAGTACGGACAAGTAAATAGCTGCCGGCTGGAAATCAACCCTCAACCAACATAGTGCACAGTGGTAAAATTAAGTACTAGCACATACATACGCCATTCCTTTGTGAGGTATAGATTTCGCTTCAGAGTGAAACGCAAGTACAAACACCAAATTTTTTTAAATGTATGTTTGTGCCTATATTTCACTTTGTCGCCACACACTACAGGTCAGACGACCACTATTTCGGCCAATAAAAAATGTGCTTTATAAAAATTAAATGTCAAAATCAGTGAAATTTGTTAAATTGTCAGCTCTTTGAAATAATAATACTTGCCCGCCGCGGTGGCCAATGGGACTAAGGCGCTCCAGTCACGGTCTGCACGGCCACTACAGTCGGGGGTTCGAATCCCCCCCCCCTAGGGCATGGATACTTGTGCCGTCCTTAGTCTTAGTTAGTTCATAAGTAGTTTGTAAGTTTAGGGACTGATGACCCCGTAGTCAAGTCCCATAAGCTACACAAACATTTGAGACATTTTAATAATACTGTTCATATGAAACTTGTAGGTTTTAGGCGTAAAGAGTTTTTATATATAAAGAAGAAGAAAGAAATGAGAGAAGCTCGCTTGCGTAAATAAGTAGTTGTCAATCTCAGAATTACTTCAAAGTCAATTAATATTTAATTAGGAAATCTTGAACAGTTTTAAGTGATACTCCTAAACAAACAAACAAGTTTCATTGGGCCTAACTAGAAAATATTACTTCATAAAAACTTTAAATTTGCAACATTAGTGTAAATCCGCTATTAATTTAAAATAAAAAGCGGTACAGTTTAATTGTTACTTCTCTTTATGCGATGAAACACAATGTAGTGAGAGAGTAATACCTCTTATGAAACATATTTTCACTTCAGTCCGTACGAAATTTTACTTTAAAATGTGTCATCCTGCGATTCACCTGAGCAGATATCGCGACTCACTAGACTCACGACCCACATTGTGGGAGTTACTGATACCGCTCTACATAGATATATTTAAGATGTAGGATTATGGGACTCAGATTTTTCAGCTGATAGCTGGCCATGTCTGAAAATTATAAAATGTAGAGACTAAAATTTAGCACAAATGTCATGTGTAATATGTAAAAGTTTTAGTGTTTAATTCGGTATCAGAATCTAGTCACGTCTAGCGCATTTGCAGTAGCCTTCATAAGCTCCGCGTCTGTGTCGCTGGTTCAGCATAGCTCGAACTTCAGTAGTCTGTTCTTGCCGATCCATCTTGCAGACTGGTATGCACCGAAGGACAAACTTCCCCCAGGACACATGGAGAAGTGGAGCGCGCGGATTTACTCCAATAGATTGATATGAGAGATACGAGAACAAAGAATAACGTGCATATATGGAACTAATAGACCAAACGTTGATGTGCGATTGTGTGTTCCACACTTGTGAGGCTGGACTCTGCGACAGTAATAAAAAGAATGGTTATTTGTGAGAAAAAATTGAACAATTTCCGGTTTGCCAGTGGATTCGCTGTGAAATAACCAGAAAAAGCCCGAAAACCTAGTTTTCTATGAAAATTATTCTTCTTATGAACTTGTGAGAAGTGTACTGTAGTGCACTGATGTTAAGAACAATTAAACAACCACTTGTCGGCTGTGAGCTGTGCGGTGCTACTCACGACCTGCGTCAGCACCTTCAGCGCTGCAGCTGAGCCACTTACCTGCAACAAAACAACGGTAATTACTAAGTACTCTGGCACACAAACTGAAGTACTCAACACACAAGCATAACATGTCAATAAAGCCTACTCTAGATTAATTCTATTATTATTTGTCATATGACTCCCACAGATTTCTCGTGGACGGGATGATACATTTCAAATTAATATGAATGAAAATCTGAACTCTAAGTTCAATATTTCCATATATACCCTTACGATCGAAGGCACTAACAAGGAGTCCACGCGGGTATCGGATTTTAGATTTTATTTTTTTTATATTTATGGGACGTGAAGTTTAGAAATCAAATAACAATCAGCTCTTCGACGCAACTCTAGAAAGTTCTCGAGCATATCGACTTTGAAGTTTTGCAAGTACATTTAAATACCAATAATCAAAACACATGTAGCAACTGATGGTTTAGCTCAGGTGGTAACGTTCTGGCCTTACAAACCTAGAATCGGTGATTCGAAACCTGTTGTAGCGAATTTTTCTTCTTCTTTTTACTTTTACGTTCGAATACTTACACAATTGTAACATCTAACAGTAATTTTTACGAAAAGTGCACGTATTTTTGTTTATTCGCAATTTTCTATATTTTATAGCAGATGTTAATAATGACGATTTCAATAAAAAAAACCATAAGTTACTTTTTTACGGTATTAGTTTCACTATTAGTCGACGATGATAGTCTTTGATAGCTCAGTTTGTGAAGTGCCACTTTTATTTTTATTTTTTTTAAAGTCATTCCGTATTTAGTAATGGCTTTCCAAGCAGCTAACCTAATCAACCAAATCAAATGTTCAAATGTCTGTAAATCTATCGGACCAAACTGCGTGGTCATCAGTCCGTAGCTTACAAACTACTTAAACCTAGGTAAACTAACCTAAGGACAAACACACACACCCATGCCCTAGGGAGGACTCGAACCTCCACGGCGAGCAACCGCGCGCTCCGCAGCGAGACGCTTTATACCGCTCGGCTATTCCACCGCGGTCCTAATCAACCATCGTTTCATGTGACAAAGTTTTGCATCTCGTCTAGATACAGATAAACAAATACTGACACAACACGTGGAATTAGAGATCCCACAATTTTTTTATTTATGATACGAAATCGAAAAGAATATCTGTCTCAGCGGGATTCGAACCACCGACTCCATCGTTGTGAGGCCAGAACACTACCACCTGAGCTACACCGACAGGTGCTGCAACCCTTTTAATTATTGGCACTTACGTGTACTTTGCAAAATTTCAAAGTCGATTTTCTCGAGAATTTTTGAGAGTTTCGTCGAATGGCTTTGGCTGATTGTTACTTAAGTTCTGAACTTCATGTAGCATAAATATAGAGAAATTCAAAATTCGATGCCCATGTGGTCTCCTTATAAGATCACAGCCCATCTGGTGACATTACGGGACGTTACACGAAAAAAAAAAAAAAAAAAAGTAAAATAAAAAAATAATAAAAAAAGAAGGAAGCATCAGCGCGACAAAGAAGTTATGCATATAGGTAACAAACTGATATTCATCCAGGCGTCGAAGGATAATGCAGTATTGGGAAATCAATCAGGAATCTGATGGAGAAATGGAAAACTTACGGAAAGTGGCCTTTGAAGCTTCTTTCTGGAAATTTTGATCACAACAGCTGAAACTGTTAAGCTGCTGAATGGTTTAGATAAATTTCATAATACTTTATGCAATAAAATTAATCCTAGAGTCAACACAGTTTCAGCCGACGAGTTGCATACAATAGTTTACATCTATAAACCTTTACCCAGTTTTCGGCAAAATTAATTTTGCCTTCTTCAGAAGGATACAATAGAGCTCACATTAAAAAAGTTGTTAAAATGTGGCTGACTCCATGTCAATAGATTAAAATTTTAAATTTAAAACATTCACAATATAAAATTTTGGAGCATGTCCACACACAGGTCAAGTGGGCACTCCGTACTTGACCTGTGTGTGGACATGCTCCAAAATTTTATATTGTGACTGTTTTAAATTTAAAATTTTAATCTATTGACATGGAGTCAGCCACATTTTAACAACTTTTTTAATGTGAGCTTTATTGTATCCTTCTGAAGAAGGCAAAATTAATTTTGCCGAAACCTGGGTAAAGGTTTATAGATGTAAACTATTTTATGCAACTGGTCGGCTGAAACTGTGTTGACTCTTGGATTGTTGTTCCACCGTTGCTGAATTGCAGCCATGTTTAAAATTAAAAAAATAAATAAATAAAATTAATGTTCAGACTGGTCACCTCGCAAGTCACTGATGCCGCACAGTGTGCTAATTTTGATAAAGAAAATACAAAGAAGAAAAACATTTATCGGACTTCGCGAAACTGTTAATGAGGATGCAGGTTCTAAAAGGAAAACGGTAATGATTCAAAGTAACTGATCGGGATTTAATCAAGGTAATAGGCGAAGTGAAAGTGATGGCGTCTGAACATCATGCTACGACGGAATATAGAGGAGCTGAAAACCCCAAAGAAAATGAATTATTAAGAAAGGACGGGACATTATTTAATGAAAACAGGGTGTAGACATTGCTCTTAACAAAGGGGGGTATATTTTAAAATAAAATGTTACTGCCATCACACTTACATTACAGAGCAGTCTGCGGACACGTCCACACTTAGTAGCCTCAAACAAGAGAGTGTGCGATCGCGGTTCCGTCCTCTCGGCTCGCCGGAAGAAACGAAAGACGAGCGAAAAAATCTTTTCACAGATAAAATATTTCGAGAAGGAGGGAATTACGGCACCAAGCGTCGCTGATGGATAAAAAATATTTATGATGTATCGTTACATGTGATTGAACTGTAACAGAGGACCCGTTTTGTAGATCTCAATTTAATCCCGTGTTGTAACGTAACCAAATGATGTACTATGTATCCGGCAAAATGAAATTCAGCCATCTCCAACAGAGCTGAAATCTTGAGTTCTTCGTTCACATTGAATAAAGCTTACCTCTATGAGCAAACTCAAACAGAAAAATTTCAAATACAACGCTAAAAGCAAATTGTAATTTCTCGCTATTGGTTAGCCTACCTGAAAATATCCCCACACTGACAAGTGCTTACGCGAGTTGCCGTGTTTTGAACCAGTAACAGTCCTGCTTGGCACTTAAGTACAGGTTATTGAGGACACAAGTAATTTCCAATGGTAAAAAAGAATCATAAATCCGATGAAGTTAATAAAAAGAACAATCTAAGTAAATTTTAATTTATGTATTAACATAATCTCATATGACAGTTCGAACCTACAAAGTTCTGCAGAGCAGCTATGCATTACCACTGCACTACACAGCCACGTCTTTGATCAGTCCTAATTCACAGTACACACTCCTTAATAACCCTGAATTGTGCCTTCAGAGAGCTCGTTTTCACGTAAAACATTCGAATCTTCTATAAATGTAAGCTGGTGTCTGTGATATAATATTTGTACACGTGACATTACATTACGACTTGTACGAAACGATTCAGTATCCTGTGCTTAGTGTTGTTCATGACTACGTGTTCCGTTAACACCTTTGTCCACGTCTCATTTTTTATTTTATTTTATTTTATTTTATTTATTTATTTATTTTTTGTATGGTTCTCGTTGTGGCAGTTTGGCAATGAGGAATAGTTCGGGAGTGAGGCTGAGCGCCCTGATCAGAGGAAAGCAGTTACAGCGCGTGAACTTCAGCTAGCACGTAGGAAGACGGCACAGGGGGAGTGCACAGCAGTCGTCAGAGAGGCACCCACAGCCCGGGATTCACTAAAATCGTAATCGACCGACATGCGACTGGTACGTCAGTTATAACAATATGATCGAGATGTTACTGTCTTGAAAATTTCGTAACGTAAATACGTGTTTCAATATATATATATATACTGTGTGTATAGGCGTGTGTGTGTGTGTGTGTGTGTGTGTGTGTGTGTGTGTATGTGTGAATAATTACGTGTTTGTACAGGGTGTCCACAAAAGGACTCCCTGATTTCAAAATTAAATATCTCAAAAACAAAGATCGATAGAGGAATGCAGTAAACGATATGTTTATTGTGAAAGCTGTAACAAGTTTATACAGCAGTTTGAAATAATAGTTACAAAAGCTGACAACAGATGGCGCTGTAATCGCCATACCTAATGCATAGTATAAATAGTGATCCGAAGCCCCAGAGCGATCAGTTCCACTACTGAAACGTAAAGGGAGGTTAGAGTACCGAAGAAAGAGATTAAAACCATGTACTCCATTGAACAACGTTTATTTCTGGTGCTAGAGTACCACAGGTTATAAGAGAGTCCTACGGCAACAAGGCGAAGTTTTCAAGCACGATTTAATGTTCCAAAAGGACCCGATGCGAAAACCATTCGTACGCTCTTCTCAAAATTTCAACGAACAGGCAGCGTAACTGATGATGTAGTGGGGCATGTTGGACGCAAGCAATCCGCAGTTACGCCTGAAAATATTGCCACAGTTTCTGGAATTATTCAGCGAAATTCAATGTCATCCGTCCGTAGAATTGCATCTGAGACTGGTTTTTTAAAGCGTTTCAGCACGCAGAAAGTACTGAGAAAGAGCCTACACCTGTTTCCATTCAAAATTCAAACGCACCACGCCATACCCGTAGGAGGTGTGCAACAAAGGGTTGCCTTTGCTAATCAGATGCTCACAATGATTGATAGTGAAGGATTTGATGTTGGCTGCATCTGGTTTACAGATGAAGCACACTTCCACCTGAATGGATACGTAAATAAGCAGAATTCCGATTTTGGGGTTCCGAAAAGCCATATTGGTGTGAAGCGAAACCCCTGTATTCTCCTAAAGTTATTGTGTGGGCTGCAGTATGCAGCAGAGGCATTATTGGCCCTTTTTTCATTCGAGAAACGGTCACTGATGCACGTTACGTTGCAATTTTGGAACAATTTGTCGCCACACAGCATGCGTTAGAGGATCTACCAGGTACTGAATGGTTTATGCAAGATGGAGCCTGACCACATTGGACCGAACAAGTGTTTCGCTTCCCTGAAGAATACTTCGGGAATCAAGTCATTGCTTTGGAATATCCCAAACTTACTAGTGCAGGCATGGATTGGCCTCCATATTCGCCGGATTTGACTCACTGTGAATTTTTTTTTTTGTGGGGCACATTGAAAGACGTGGTCTACCCGAAGCTTCCCGCCACGCTGGACGAGCTTGAATCGGCGATCTCTGTGCCACCTCTGTAGTGCCAATGGTGAACATTTTGAAAATATTGTGATGTGATTGTTTGCAAAGGATGTTTTCATACGATTATTTCACTTATGTTTGCTGATATCAGCTGTACAGCGTACAGCGCCATCTGTTAGCAGCTTTTGTAACTATTATTTCAAAGAGCTGTATAAACTTATTACAGCTTTCACAATAAACATACCGTTTACTGCATTCCTCTATCGATCTTTGTTTTCGATATATTTAATTTTGAAATAAGGGAGCCCTTTTCTGGACACACTGCATGTTATACAAGCGTTTGGAACTATTTATTCACAACCGATACAAAACGCTACATGTTTGCATCTGTCACTGTTGTTCAAAGCAGTCACCAGAGTTGTGTAGAACCCGTTGCCAGCGATGTGGAAGGCGTAGTATACCGTGAGAAGAGCGTGTTCTATTGATAGTGCACGTGGAGCGGTCTACTGCTTGTCGAATCTCTGGAACAGTGCAGAAGCGAATGCCATGAAGAGCCTCCTTCATCTTCGGATCAAATCAAAGTCACAAGGACTTAAATCCGGGGATTATGATGGATGGTACACTACTTCCCAGTCCCATCAACCGAACAAAGCAGCCACAGTTTGCTCTGTTTGCGCCCTTGCATCGTCGTGTAAAATGATGGATGGGTTATGCAGAAAGTGCTGCCGCTTCTTTCGCTAAGTTGGTCGCAGGTGATTCTCCAAACACGAACAGTAATACTGTGCGTTGACGGTATGACGTAGCGTTAGGATAACAACATCATAGTCGTACACGAGAATCACCATAACTTTCACCTTACTGGGGATCTTACGCGCTTTCAGCTTTCACGGCGATCCCTAATGGCGCCAATCCTTGCAATGTCGTTTCAGTTTTGGCTTGTACGATATGACTCATGTCTTATTAATTGTTACAATACGGCGTAAGAAAGTCTCTCCTTCGCGCTCCAAGTGCGTCTGAGCAGCGTCGTAACGCATCTATTTCTGCATTTCCGTCTATTCATGAGGAACCCATTGTGATGCAATTTTTCGCATGCTCAGGTGTTCCTTCAGGAAGCGGACCACAGTCGTATGCGCTAATCCGATCTGGTGGGCAAGCTCACGAATCGCCTTACGTCAATCACTGTCCACTAACGTGCTTCTTCATAGACGCTAGGACGACCTGCCCGATGCATATCTGCCATAGTTTGCTGACCTTCTTTGAAGGATTTTACCCAACGTGCCACTGTTCTGTACGACATGGGCATGGAATATGAGACAAACTTAATGAGCCGAATAGTATATGTATATTAGAATCACATCAACGCGCACTTTCATACTGGGAAACTCGAATCCAATTAATCAGGCATATACAGTGTGCCACACCTGAGTTCTGAGATAACAAACCCATTTTCCGAAGGATTCAGTTATTACTAAACGCTTATTCTATGAACTAAGCAAACTACTTTAAATTATTGGATAGAATACAAATTGCAAAAGAAACGGATTAAATCTCAGGCTTGTTTACACTCGAACACACGTACACAACGCAAGCACAACTACCACGAACTCTCGTGTAGAACCTCGTACTCCCGGATCACAGGGCCAACTACTCGTCCTAATCAAACCTGGGTTCCCACACTGACCGCGGAAGTAGACTAAAGACACACAAACCGCGCCCTGCCAACTTTGGCACAACAGCGCTTCGACCGTAAGGGAGCAAAACCTCTTTGTCGTCCTTGAGCTAACTAAAGGTTGGTAAACTGCCATAGCAGCAGACAAGAAGTTTCATCACAGTGTAACATATACAGTCACGACAGTTCCACTGCTTTTTTGTTATACACCACGACAGCAGCAATCCAAGCGGCTGGCGGGGTGCATTTCTGAATACTATATCGGATGAGTGTGAATAGTATCGTTTAAATTGATTTTAACATATTTCTTACAAAGGGGAAGGTACTTAGAGCCATAAAATAGGTAATAACCACAAAAATAACGGCACATCATCATATATATTATTTATCATCGGTGTTTTCTTTTGTGGGTACGCCATATCTTCCGTATTACTTATCCAAAATTAATGATTGAGGTATCATTTCCAAGGTATAGTTATTCACTAATGACGAAAGATACACAGATAGTTTGAAGCTATAGTTAAAAAAAACTTTATTTTGATAATATTTCTAATGTTCGTACAATCTAAGTTGGTACCCGGCGAGCGATCGTAAATGAGACATTTATTTACGGTTGCTCCCATCAGTCACCGCACTGAGTATCCACTTAGTTTGCGCGGCCGATATAAAAGCAATGTAGAAGCTGCCATCTATTCACAATCTGTTTAACTAAAATGAACTACAGCTCTTGCAATTGTTTCGATTCTTTATACAAGCCAAAGACCTTCTTTGATGACTGAGTTTATCATGCGATTTCGGTTATATACGTCGATGCAATGACGAAAAATACACAAATAATTTAACTAACAGGCACGGCAGCTTTTTCACGAGTTCGCTGATTTAGTGATATTTATGTTTGTGCTAAGGACACATACAGCCAAAACGTAAACGATGATCACATTATAACTACTAACATTGTTTTCAAACACGATTTGTAAAATAAACAAGTTTTACAAAAATAAAATAAACGTGAAAATGTCAATATTTGACTTTTTATATGTTTCACAATTAATCATATTGTATTTAATTACATAAATTTTCTTTCAATGAGTCTGATATTTGTTATTACTATTCAGAGATTATTATCTTTTATACATATGTACTTGCATCTGCATTTTCTCCATTACTATCTTATCTATCTGTGACTGATCAGGATAGAGTGCGAATTATTGGCATAGGTCCACTTGTTTGTCTTCATAAGAATCATTGGAGCGTATGAAACGATACTTTGCTGGACAGTTTATTTATGATTATCTTGAAATCTAGGACTTTTTAATCAAGAAATTAATTTTCTATTAATAGCAAAAATTGTTAATAAACAACAGAAGACGCAGCCATCTACAGAAAGACGTCGGTTTTCTACTCAGAAACATCAGTATTTCTTCACTACAATTCCATCAAAATCATTAAGTGTTGAACATAAGAAACTTATACGGAATGCGTTACCTCCATTATTAAATGTACCAGATCTTCCAATACAACTGTAGCTGAAGGGAAATCCTCAGAAACGTAACAATAAAACACCGAAAGCAAAAACAGTTTCCCAACAATGCAGAAACCAATTCCACAATTGTTACTACATCTGAACCACAAACGGCAAGAATCTTGAACACATTCGTTTTCTAATGAAAAATAATTACACTCAAAAGTATATGGGTTTATAACAAAGACTAGTGAAGTGTAAAAATGTTCGAATCAGTAGACTCCATATCGAATTTTTACACTTCAAAGAAAGTTACTGCCACATAGGAACAGACCACAACAGGAATTAATGTTTCTCGTTCGTTTATATTCTCTCACTTTCAGTGAAGTAGGTTTCAAAATATACACTTATTCGTAAGTATTTCCTCGTGAAAAAAAATTATTCTTTTCATTCTCCACTCCGAGGAGTAGAGCGGGCTCTTTCAGAACAATGCTATACACCTTATATTTAAAAAAAAAATTGAAAAAAGACATTCTTTTCATTCTCCATTCCAAGGAGTGGAGCGGGCTGTTTGAGATCCGGCCCTTAAAGAGTCGCGGTTCTATTCAGCCAATTATCAGACAAGCTGATAGTGTGGCAAAGAGGAAATTCCGATTGGAAATAAGTGAGAGGGGCTTACCAGTTCCGGCATACGCCTTACAACCAAGGAAAACCTCCCGAAAACCTTGGTCGGAGCCGGGGGATTGGGACCAATGTAATTTATCTCTGGGACGTTGCACCAGAGTACAAGTGGATTATCGGGAGAGCGCGAGTGCACTCACGACAATCAAGGATCGGACGCCCGAGTTACTACCGTAAACCCGTAGAGATCAGCTCGACCAACAGTGGACAAGCATCCCCCTAAAGGAACTGCACACGAGAGCACGGTACCCTCTGTGTTTGTTGTTTATATCACTGAATCAGGTAATTTCGGCTGGGAGCGCTAGTGACGTTGCAACTGTCAGTTGGTGACAACTTTCACAGCAGTGAGTGTCGCGACTGTTTATGTTAGACTGTGATTTCACTCTCTACCGGACACTATGAAAATGTACTACACATACGCATTCACTTTCTCTGTCATTTTAAGCGAGTAGGAATGGTGCAGATAAGATATTGTAACTGAGTGTGCGAGAGGCATATAAAGTACAGGCTCATACTGAATAAATATAGTCAATGTGTTGAATTGTGACTGATTTGAATCAACTGTACAGTTCATTCTTTTTACTATCTTGCGTAAAGTATGCATCACAGAACTGAGATGCAAAAGGGCGAGTAAAAGTTATTTAAAATTTACAGAAACGTTTCTCCGTTGTAAGGAGAAAATCTAGTTAAAAGAGAAACCTGTTATGTGTATCAGAGGGAAAGGTGCGCAAAATACTTTATTATATAAATAATTCAAAATATATAAAACCTAATAAATACATACGGTCCGCAGTTACATGATCAAGGAAGCTTTCATGCTGTACATATTAATGATTGTGTTCCTGCTTATAGGTGCGTGTTTTGGATAATCAGTGGGAGAAGCGTATGCGGTATCGTGTTACTGTATCGGGCTCGTGTTTGCGCAGGCTACTGAGACACTGATTGGCTTCGGCAGTACGGAATGGAACAGCAATCACGCGCGTGGCTCAGAACAATGACCTCATAAGCGGACTGCGACGAAGCAGTGATAAAACAATGGCCTGCGTAACGGTCATGTGAAATGGAACCAATCAGTAGGCAGTGTCTCTGTTATAGAATAGCGCATCAGGAATTCAGCGAGGAGGTAAGACACCCCAATTCGGTTATGACAGGGTTTGTTCTCCATACATGCGACTATTTATATACATCGTGAGATAATTACTTTAAAGCCATAGCGGATAGCAATATCCGATTTTCAAGAAAAGAGGCACTTGCAGCTTTGCTAAGTGCGATGGTTGCGACTCACTCTAGAAATAGTTCTCCTTCATTAATTCTGTATACCAGTGCCAGCGGACATACTACTATGTATAATAATTGCCCAAAACGCTGCTATTTAGTAATATTTACTTGAACACGACAGTCCCGTTTCGATTTGCACTGCCATTTTCAAGTGACGGTTATGTCTACAGGGTGGTCCATTGATACTGACCGGGTCAAATATCTCATCAAATAAGCATCAAACGAAAAAACTACAAAGAACAAAACTTTTCTAGCTTGAAGGAGGAAAACAGATGGCTGTCCCGCTAGTTGTCGCTGCCATAGGTCAAACTGAAACTTCATTTTTTTAAATAGGTATCCCCATTTTTATTATGTATTCGTCTAGTATGTAAATAAACATGAATGTTTTATTTGGAACACTTTTGTCACTATGTGACAGATGGCCCTGTAATAGTCACAATCGTATAAGTACGTGGTATCGCGTAACAGTTCGCCAGTGCGGACGGTATTTGCTTCGTGATACATTGCTCGTGCTAAACTGGACCGTTTACCAATTGCAGAAAAGGTCAATATGGTATTTATGTATGGCTTTTGTGATCAAAATGCTCAACGGGGCTGTGCTATGTATGTTGGTCATTATCCTGGAAGACAATGTCCAAGTGTCCGGACCTTTCGTCGGATGGGTACGTTATTTAAAGAGACAAAGTGTTCAGCCACAAGTGAAACGTCAACCACGACCTGCAACAAATGATGATGCCCAAGTAAGTGTTTTAGCTGCAGTTGCGGCTAATCCGCACATGAGTAGCAGACAAATTGAGCGAGAATCGGGAATCTTTACATTGAGAATTCTACATAAACATGAATTTCACCAATACCACATATCTATGCATGAGGATTTGAATGGCAAAGACTTTGAATGTCGTGTACAGTTTAGCCACTGGGCACAAAATAAATTACGGCAAGATAAAAAAAAATTTTTTTTCACGCGTTCTGTGTAGTGACGAAGCGTCATTTACAAACAGAGGTAACGTAAACCGGCATAATATGCACTATTGGGTAACGTAAAATCCACGACAGCTGCGACAAGTGGAACATCAGCGACTTTGGCGGGTTAATGTATGGTGCGGCAGGATAATTGGCCCCTATTTTATCTCGGGCAATCTAAGTGGTCCAATGTATGCTGATTTCTTGTGTATGTTCTACCGATTTTACTACAAGATGTTTCACTGCATGATAGAATGGCGATGTACTTTCAACATGATGGATGTCCGACACATGGCTCGCGTGCAGTAGAAGCGGTCTTAAATGGAGCATTTGATGAGGGGTGGATTGGTCGTAGAAGCACCATACCATTGCCCGCACCTTCTTACATCTTACATCACCGGATTTATTTTTGTGGGGAAAATTGAAAGATATTTGTTATCTCGATTTACCAATAACGCCTGAAAAATGCGTCAGCGCATTGTCAACGCATGTGAGAACATTACTGAAGGCGAACTACTCACTGTTGAGAGGAATTTCGTTACGGGTATCGCCAAATGCATTGAAATTGAAGGACATAATTTTGATCATTTATTGAAGTCATGAGGTAATTACAGGTATCACGTGTATCACACTGGAACAACCGAAATAAAGTTGAAGTTGAAATGTACCTACGTTCTGTGTTTTAAATAAAAAAAAAAGAAAAAAAAAAAAAAAAAAAAAAAAACTACCTGTTACCTACTGTTCGTCTAAAATTGTGAGCACTATATTTGTGAACATTACAGCGCCATTTATCACAAAGCGACAAAAGTGTTCCAAATAAAATATTCCATGTTTATTTACGTACTAGACGATTATGTAATAGAAAGGGGGTACCTATTTAAGAAAATGAAGTTGATATCTGTTTGACTTATGGCAGCGCCATCTAGCGGGGCAACCATAGCGCCGTCTGTTTTACCCTTCAAGCTAGAAAAGTTTTGTTCTTTGTAGTTTTTTGTGTCCGGCCATTTAGACATAATCGTCACTTGAAAATAGCCGCGGCGGAGCGGCCGGGCGCATTGAAGCGCTATGCTATGATGCGCGAGGCCGTTCCCCGTCGAGGGTTCAAATCCCCTCTCGGGCATGGATGTTTGTGTCGTCTGTAGTATAAGGTAGTTCATAAGTAGTTTGTAAGTTTAGGGACTGATGACCCCGCAGTTAAGTCCTTTAAGCTTAACAAACATTTGAACATTTTCTTGTAAGCTTCATGCTATTTTCCTTCCTGTTAAAATTGTCCTCATTCTTATACGTGGGTTGGAACTTAAATAGTGGCAACTATTTATTTACAAGCGATACAAAAGCGTTAATGTTTGCCCCTGTTTCTCTCCTTTAAAGTCGTCACCAGCGTTGTGTAGAACCCGTTGCCAGCTACGTGGAAGGCATAGTATACCGTTAGCAGAGTCTGTTCTGTTGATGGTACGAATGGAGCGGTCTACTGCCTGTCGAATCTCTGGAACAGTTCTGAAGCAAATGCCACGAAATGGTACCTTCATCTTCGGAATCAAATCAAAGTCACAAGGATTTAAATCCGGGGAGTATGGTGTATGGTGCAGTACTTCCCAGTCCCATCGACCGAATAGAGCAGCCGCAGCTTGCGCTGTATGCGCCCGCGAATTGTCATGCAAAATGATGGGAGGGTTACGCCGAAAGTGTTGCCACTTCTTTCGCACCTGATCGTAGGTGATGGTCCAAAAACGAACTGTAATACTGTGCGTTGACGGTCTGCCGTGGAGTAACGTAATGCGTAAGGATAACATCGTACGGTGTGGCCCATGTCTCATCCAGTGTAATGATACGGCGTGAGAAAGCCTTTCCTTTGCGCTCATAGCACTCCAAGTGTGTCTAAGTAGCGTCGTAACGCATCCATTTCTGCATTTTCTTCAATCCATGCGGAATCCATCGCGATGCAATTTTTTTGCATGCGGTTCTTCATGATGCGAAGCACAGTCGTATGCGCTAATCCGGTTTCGTGGCCGAGCTAACGAATCGTCTGGATTCTATCACTGTCCACTAACGTGGCAACAGTATGTACTACTTCTTCAGAGACGCTAGGAAGACCTGTCCGATGTAAGTATGCCACAGTTTGCCGACCTTCGTTGAAGGCTTTTACCAAACGTGCCACTGTTCTGTAAGGCAATACCGATTTCCCGCACGCCTCTTGAAGACCTTGCCGGCCGCGGTGGCCGAGGGGACTGAGGCGCTCCAGTCACGGTCTGCACGGCCACTACGGTCGGGGGTTCGAAACCCCCCTCGGGCATGGATATTTGTGCCGTCCTAGTTCGTAAGTAGTTCATAGGTAGTTTGTAAGTTTAGGGACTGATGACCCCGTAGTTAAGTCCCATATACTATACAAACATTTGAACATTTTTCAAGACCTTGATGATACTGTCGTTCTGTACGGCCCCTGGCATATTCAACCTTGATCCGTCTCCGTTGTTCCTCTTTCGAAAATATAGTGATACCGTTACGTTAGACTAGTGTTTCTCAACCTTTTCGAACATGCGACCCCACACCTCTTCATGAACTATAAAAAACTACGATATCTCAAAGGAAAAATATTTTTCTTTCTTTTGCAACAGCTTTCTTTTAAATTACTGGAAGATTTTTTTTTTTCGTTGTTGGTTTCGTAATAGAAGACATTATCGTATTATTAAATGATTTCCGGCAGAAAAATGTATTTGCTTAACCAATTGATAATTAATGTTACACAAGGAACTTTGTAATTTATTAACAGTAAATGGATTTCACTTAGGCATACTTATTTGTATTACTGATCCCCTAGTTATTTTATGGTACAACTACTTCCAACTGTGACGGCGAATTTGCGACCCTCCTCTGAGGATCGCGATCCACAGGCTGAAAAACACTGCAAGTGACTGTGTTTCTCTCGATTGTGCGCACGCCGCGCCGGTGACGTGGGAGGGGCGAGTCCATTTGCTCAGAAGTAATGTATGTATGTATGTCAAGAACTTGTCGTGGATAATAGATCGTCGTGGTGGATAAAATAGTCGTTTCGGAAAACTTCACTTCATGACCTCTTGATTTAAGTGCGTGCTGAGACACCGCTGTTTTCTCATTTTTTCTAAGTCGGCAAAGATTTTCTTTTCTTTTATGCCGCAACCGAATAGCCGTGCGCACTAAGGCGCCCAGCTGCGGTGCTCGCGGCCGTTCGCCATGGGGGTTCGAGTCTTCCATCGGGCATGGGTGTTTGTGTTGTCCTTAGCATAAGTCAGTGTAACTAGTTTGTAAGCGTAGGACTAATGACCTCCGCAGTGAAGTCCCTTAAGATTTACAAACATATGAACATTTTTTTCTTTTATACTTATATTGGTGCTTGTTTTCGTAGTTCAGATGTGCAATCTTTTACACTCTGCATGATGAGAGGAGGGAGGATGTTTATCCTATAGGAAATTCCTATGACTTATGTTCTTACTAGGGAACCTCCCCATCGCATCCCGCTCATATTTAGTTACAAGTTGGCGCACTGCATAGGCCGTGAAAAACCGAACACAGATCAATGGAGAAAACAGGAAGAATTTGTGTGGAACTATGAAACAATAAGAAAATATAAAAACTGAGCAGTCCACGTGAAAGTTAAGTAACGCTGAGCAGGTAGCGAGCACAGGAGTGCCGTGGTCTTGTGGCTAGCGTGAGTAGCTGCGGAGGGAGAGGTCCTCGGTCCAATCCTTCCTTTGAACGACAATTTTAATGTTTTTATTTTCTCAAATTTATGACCTTTCCGTCCCTTCATTGCAATCAGTTTAGTGTCTGTGTTTTGCGACCGCACCGCAGAACCGTGCGATTAGCAGACGAAAGGAAGTGCCTGTCCAATGGTAACCTAAAACATTTGATCGCAAAGTGATAGGTCAACCGATTCCTCCACGGGAAAACACCTCTGATATGTTACATACGATACTACTAACGACTGAGTCACATTACATTAATCCTCTCCAAGTCGTGTACTGTAGTCGACTGACGTAGTATGTTTAGATGTTTGTTTTGGCGTAGCGTCCACATACTACGGCGCACGGACGGACGGTAGGACAGATAATAATTTTCTGAAAATGAAAAAATCGCCTATGCGAAGGCTCGAACCGAAGGCCTCTTACTTCACATCTCCTCACGCTAGCCACAGGACCACGGCGCTCCTGTTCTCACGATGTGCTCGACGATGCTTGTCTTTCGCATGGACTGCTCAGTTTTTATATTTTACTGTTTTTTTTTATTTGTAATTTTTTTTTCATAGTTGCACACAACTTCTTTCTGTTTTCTCGATTGATCTCTGTTCTGTTTTTCAAGGTCTATCCACTGCGCCGACTTATAACTAAATCTGAGGGAGGGGGGGGGGGCGGCCGCGGTGGCCGAGGGGACTGAGGCGCTCCAGTCACGGTCTGCACGGCCACTACGGTCGGGGGTTCCAATCCCCCCTCGGGCATGGATATTTGTGCCGTCCTAGTTCGTAAGTAGTTCATAAGTAGTTTGTAAGCTTAGGGACTGATGGCCCCGTAGTTAAGTCCCATAAGCTTAACAAACATTTGATTTTGGAGGTGTAATATATTTGTTCTAAATTTTAAAGCAGAGTGTCCGTATGTTTGTACATGTTGCATACAAGTCTACAGTTTTGTTCCAATCTTTATGAAATTTGGAAATATCAGCCAACCAGTTGCAAATTAAAGATTAATAAACTTTACCGCGGTTTCAATTGATGTAAATCAATCTTCTTCAGAAGATACATGGACATTACATTATTACTGTGGAAAAGTTACACGTGTCATTTTTTGTATTCATAATGTAGCCCTTAAGACAAAGGCACATCAAACATAAAATGTTACAGACATACAGCCCTTATACAAATGAGTATATACCTGAAAAATGGCAGGAATAAGCAAATAAATACCCGAGTTTTCACCAAGTTTTCAGCTAGTATATTGTTCCTGTGAAATCTTTCCGATCTGATCTGTAACCTTTCTGCTTTGAATTACCGTTGCTGTACGCAGCCATGTTTTAAATTTTGAAAATTTTATGAAATTTTGTACACGTAAGCTTCAATCCATGAGGACGGTCTCCGTAAGTGTAATAATCACATACGATATATAATTCACGAGATATGACGTCATAAACAATGAGATGCGTGAAAAACTTCTGCATTTTGCGACAATGCTGCTCATTTTCTCCTAAACCATTGGACCGATTTCAACCAAATTTGGTACACACATTCCTTACCGTGAGGTAACAATTGCTGCATGGTTAAGAATCACATACGACACATAATTCAAAAGATATTACGTCATAACCAATAGAAATCGCAAAAAATGCCATATATTGCGGCGAGAATTTCGAAATACACTGTATGAGAATGACAGTACTTAGCGACTTGCAACAAACTTTAAACATAATTTCAAATCTTTATTAAACTTTTTCTCGCTAGCAACGATAGTAAAATGATGAAAGGAAAAAGTTTCTCGTTTACTACTTTTCCGCTGTTTATGGAGTAAAAGTACGGCTCTCGGTATGACGTTACAATTTATAATTTGAACACTACAAATTGTAGCGACAGGAAATTTTACAGACAGTATACACGTATATAGTTGAATGTGGCTTCTAAATTGTATCGCATTCCGACACGTAGTTCATGAGATATGAGCACGTTAACAGTAACGTTCCGCTGTTTATTGACTAACAGTACGGATTTCGGTATGACGTTAGAGTTTATAATTTCTACACTACAAATCGTAGCCGCAGTAAATTTTACAGCCAGTACACTCGCGTATGGTTGATTATACCTTCTAAACTGTATCACAGTACTACACGTAGTTCATGCGATATGAGCACAAACAGTAACGTCAATGGAAAACCGCCCCTTCCCACACCAAGTTTTAATCTATTATTTCTTTACTACTAACTGTATTCCAAAGAGATTTTACAGACATACAGCCCTTATACAAATGAATATATACCTGAATAATGGCAGGAATAAATAAATGAATACCCGGGCAACGCCGGGTTTTCAGGTAGTGTTCCTGTGAAATCTTTCCGATCTGATCAGTAAGCTTTCTGATAAAGGGGAGAGCAACCGTGCTATGTTTATCATCATTTGCTTGTTCGCATAACTTTTGTTTACTTCTTTGCGCGAATATCCCTTCTTCTCGAAAGCCTGCGTCCGGTGTCGCGAGACTTGTTGCAAGACCCTAGAGGCAGAACTGCAGAGTACTTTCGGCAGCGAGGGCCCGGCGGCGTGCTGTTGCGTGTGGCGTGCCCGGGTATCGATCGGCGGACACCTCGGCAGGAGGGCCTAGGGCTGTGTTGGAAGGCGGTGGCGGGTGTTGTGGGCCCGGCACCCGCTCCAGCCAGGCTGTGGTCGCAGGTGGCGCTAATTGCGAATGCATGCACATCCTCCCACAAGTTGCCGCCGCCGGCAGCTGCTGCTGCTGTGGAATTTTCAACTAGTTTCCGATTGTCCCGCCTGCGCGGACACGCCTCATGTTTTTAATTTCCAACTTTCTGTGTGCGCTTCCACCTCTGGGGTACTGAGAATGTTCCGTAAATAGGGGGACTTTACACTGATAACTGTAACGCAAGTGCAGACAAGTGTGAAAATTACAGAACTATCAGTTTAATAAGTCATGGGTGCAAAATACTAACACGAATTATTTACAGACGAATGGAAAAACTTGTGGAATCTGACCTCGGGGAAGATCAGTTTCGATTTAGGAGAAATGTAGGAACACTTATCTTAGAAGATAGCCCAAGGAAAGGCAAACCTACGTTTTTAGCGTTTGTCGACTTGAAAAAAACTTTTGACAATGTCGACCGGCATACACTCTTCCAAATTCTGAAGGTAGCAGGGTTAAAAAATAGGGAGCGAAGAGTTATACTCGTATTCAACCTATACAAAAACGAGACAGTGGTTCTTAGAGTCGAAGGGCAAGAAAGGGGCGCAGAGGTTGAGAAGGGACTGAGACAGGGTTGTAGCATTTCCCCAATGTTGTTCAATCTGTACATTGAGCAGGCAGTGAAGGAATAGGAGGAGGAATTTGGAGAGGGCATTAAAGTGGAGGGAGAAGAAATAAAAACATTGCAGTTTGCTGACGATATAGTAATTCTGTCGGAGACCACAAAAGATCTGGAAGAGCAATTGAATGGGATGGACAGTGTCTTGAAAGGAAGATATAAGATGAACGTTAACAAGAGTAAAACGGAGGTAATGGAATGCAATGTCAAAAAATCAGGCGATTCTGAATGAATTCGATTAGGTAATAAGACAATAAAAGTAGTAGATGAATTTTGTTATTTGGGTAGCAAGAGAACTTCTGATGGCCGAAGTAAAGATGATATGAAATGCAGAATGGCTATGGGAAGAAAAGCGATTCTAAAGAAGCGAAACTTGAAACTTGTCAACGACCAACATTAATTTAAATGTTAGGAAGTCCTTTCTGAAAGCATTTGTCTGGAGTGTAGCATTGTATGGCAGTGAAACGTAGACAATAAAGAGTTCAGTCAAAAAGATGATAGAAGCTTTTCAAATGTGGTGCTACAGACGAATGATAAAAATTAGATGGGTAGATCAGGTAACTCATGAGGAGGTACTTAACCGAATCGGGGAGAAAAGGAGTTCCTGGCATATCCTTACTAAGAGAAGGGACAGATTGGTGGGACACATTCTGACACATCAAGGAACTGTCAACTTAGCATTAGAAGGAAGCGTGTGGGGTAAAAATCGTAGAGGGAGACCGAGGGACGAATATGGTAAGCAGATTCAAAAGGATGTAGGATGCCGAACTTATTCTCAGATGAAGAGACTTGCACAGGACAGGGTATCGTGGAGAGCCGTATCAAACCAGTCTGTGGACTGAAGACAACAACAACAACAACAACAACAACAACTGTAACGCTTCACAATTCTGGTAGAAGGTTATTTGGCTATTTTCTGTAACGCCCTTAATGTTAAAAGTTGCTATTCGTTACTTCTATGGTCGCCTGTTATGTCAGAATTAATGATAACGTTACAGTATTACCACAGTCTATCACAGACAGTCGCGAAACTCTGTAGGGAAAAACTGCAACTGAAGCGATACTAGCGCTCCTAGCGGTCAGTAGGGAATAACACAGGTATGGCATGGTACAAACTGAGAAGTTGCCGTTTTTAATGCTGTTACTTTCGTCACTGAACGTTGCTGTGAACTTTTAGTACAACAACATCATTAAAGCAATTTCAGTGCTTCTGTTAATGGCAATCTATAATAAACTGCAGTGTAATTGATACGGTTCACAATAGCTGAATCGTAATCATATACAGTAGAGTCCCGAAAACTCGGTCCTCGGTAGCCCGACAGTCCGGATAACACGGCCACACCCCCTGAAATTATTCCTTGCTCGCATAATGCAGGATAGAAATTAAATGATAGCGTGCAGCAGTTACAGGCTATGTATGGGCCCCAGAAATTATTTTTTCTTGTTTCACCTACATTCTATTTAAGAATCCTTTGCGTTTCATTAATGCAGTATGTAGATGTTTTTTCGTACTAAAAACAGTCTTGAGCAAAACTACGGGAGTGCATTTTCACGGCGTCGTTTAAGATCAGCTTAGGCGTGATGTACAATAATGAACTAGCTGACAGCAGACAGGAAAGACAAACGTGTGACGGGGCCACGAGCGCTCTGCAGCTGTCTGACTACCTCCTTTGCCTTATCTTAACCGAGTTTTGTGAAGTCCATGTGAGTGCAAGTAACGAACTTCATTTGTTAGACACTGTCTTACATTTATTTTGTGTTACTGTATTCCATCATTTGCATTGTATTGTAAGGTAACAATAGACAGAATTTTATAACAAAAATATGTTACCTATGCTTTTTTTAATGCCGTTCCCGATAACACGGAATTTTCACAAACTCTGCCAGTGCTCGGTCAACATTAGACCGAGTTTTCGGGAATCTACTGTAGTCCAAAATGTTTTGAAAGCAGAAATGAATTGCAAACTAATATGCTTAAGTATATAAAGAATTATTTTCACGTGATCGGTGCGTAGGGGAGACCGGGGAACATTTTCCACCTTTTTACATTTTTATTTTTGTACTTGTTATTTTTATCGATTTTGCGGTAAACAGCGGATCATTATATTTCCTACACCTTTATTTACAGTCTTGTACAGATATTTTTCAAAATAGTAAATATAATTCTTGGTAGCAAATGGTTTTGTCTGACCATGTTGCATTGGAAAATTTTCCCCGTATGAGGAGCAAGTTTTCCAGCTTACTTAAAACGTACAGGGGCAAATATTCCAATTGTACTTTCAATGTTAAAACAGAGATAATTATCTTGATTTCACTGAATACGTATTTTTATCATGAATTTACAATACATTACAAAAGAGGATAGTAAAAATAGCTACATTAAATAAAAACAAATGCTATTTAATAGTTTTACAAAATATGTGACTTAAATATTTTACAACTACAGACATTTTTAACAATACTTATACTGATTGTCTGAATCACAATGTTAGCAAACAAAAGATGGAACATTTCCCTTCGTACAGTCTCCATGCGCCAATTTCCTGCACTGTACACACTTTTCATTTGCTTTAGACTTGGCGTAAGACTCAAAGCAATAAGGAATATGTGCCCCATATGCACTCGGAAAACGTGCCCCATCACCATATTCGGAACTATAACACTACGTCCATGAGTAACAGTGTAAGCTATTTACAAAACAAATGCACAGTTAACGTGAAGAAAGAAACCGACTTTTAGTGTGTGCTTTTGTGTCCCAACTTCGTCGCCGCTTTTGTGTCCCAGCCTCGTAGTAGGTGTCGGTGGCCGAGTGGAATGAGCCCGACACAGTAACAAGACAGCACGCCGGTGCAGGTACGGAGGGGAGCAGCCAGAAACTACAAACACTAGAGTAAATTAGAAAGAGATATATTTTGCATAGAATGTAACAATACTTAACTTTTACATAGTACTGCAGAATGTTGATACATAGTTGTTAGAGGCCTGCCTAGTGCCTGTACAATAGCAAAGTCTTCACTCGTGCCTATCGGATTACGAAGGTCCTAACTCGTTGCTATCTCAGTCCGAAGTGACCGGTGTCTTTCCGTGGTGGCCACGAGCGGGGTTGCAGCAGAGGGCGCTCGTGGCTGTCGTCGTGAGAACGCCGCGCCGTGCGTGCATGGCGGCGCGCGGCGAAAGTAGGTGGCGCGCACTTTGTATTTGTGCGACACCACATGTGCAATGTCAAAATAATAAGTATAACGCTAGAATGTTTATTTGAAGTTTCAATAAAAACGTGAAAGTTTACTCACATTTGCAAAAATGACGAAAACAGCCCTGCCGACGTTCTGACTGCTGGTACAACACTGAAACTTTCGTAAATGAAGCTTGCTTTGTTACTACTTCCTACAGTACCGGTGGTGACATCTAGCGGTTTGTTTCGAAAATAAACGGATTAGGAAAACTTGCCCGTATGGAAAATGTGCCCCGGTCTCCCCTACTGTCACGTTGTAGGAGTTTTGTTTTGGCGGATTCCGTGCATTCTAATATTTTCAAAACTACATATGATTTTTACATGGTAGGAGACTAGATTCAACATCGCCTTATAAATGCTCTTTTCACCTTATCATTGCTCTGGGCCTTTTGGGTTCCTACCTATCAAATTTGGTTTAGCTACGTGGCAGGTATGAATATGAATATCTACAAAAATGTGACGTGCAAATATTAACAGTTTATATATGGACATATTATTTATTTGCAGCTACACATTCACTTCATCAAACAAGCTGGTAACCGCCAAAGAATGTTGGTATACACGTCTATAATGTTTGTGAAACTGAGGTATGATTCAGACATAACTTTTATACAGCAGTAATATTATCAAATAGAGATCTAGTATTTGCGATTCCGATTAAGAGCAGAAGTTTCGACGTGTGTGAATTATTAAAGATTTACGTATGTGCCTAAAACTATAATTAACCACCATAAATGAACACTTGTTTTCGTGACATTATTCTCTTACTTCTGAGCATCCTTAGCAAATGAGAGATTTCGGAATTATTAGTTGCTACAATTTATTTATTTTATTTTGAAAGTGTTGTTTCACTCCAAATACACATTCATTACAAAATCGTTTTACGGTTTGTTTTTTACGATCCAGCCCCTTGGCAGCGCTCCAGTCACGAAGTTGCAGAAATTCACTGGGAGTTTCGCGACTCTTATGTTAGACTCTCGTATTACTCTAAAAGCATCAAATACCGCCCAGGATTAATATATCTACTTCGGTTGTGAACACGAAACCAGTTTTAGTAAAATATACAAACACTACAGTAAATTAAGAGCTAGGGTACTTAACTAAAATTTATGGTCACGTAACCTAACATTGTTACCCATTAAAAGTTAACATCCACATATGTAATATGCTACAAAATTAATGTGTGTATGTGTGTGTGTGTGTGTGTGTGTGTGAGAGAGAGAGAGAGAGAGAGAGAGAGAGAGAGAGAGAGAGAGAGAGAGAGAGTCTCAAATATCATATTTGGTATAAGAGTAGATTACGAAAACATCTTTTTTAGTCACCATCGAATGTATTATGTTTAGACCCTATGTTATTGGTGTGCGAAGTATAGTTTGTGAAGATTACGAAACTTGTGGTGCTTTATCCAAAAGTTTCTGTTAGGCTGATACGTTTGAAGCAAAATTGCAATCTATATGTGTTTCCTGTGATGTAAGCAAGCTCCCTCTGCGATACCGCATACAAGCGCCGCACTGCACCTGCTATATCGGTAGCAGCAATGAGTGTCGTCGAAATTTCATCCTCGTCATTTCGTGGAGAGATAGCTTCCTCTTTGCGAGCGAGTCTCTGAGTGGAGACTAAACGAATCCGCGCCATTCAAAGCCGCAGCCAGTCATCACCGAATATAATCGGCACGCCTAAACCCATCTAGAGCGCCTCTATTCAGTGGCCGTCATAAAACTCGATTCCACGTGCCGGATGGTTTTCATTCTATACCAGAGATAAATTACGCATTTTAAAATGAAGTTGCTATTTCAAGAGCTCATTTTCCAGTGACTACGGCGGCATTTTTTTGCCGCGTAAAAGCGGACAAAGGATAATGCTGAATGGACTCACGCGTATATATTTTCTATGAGTAAAGCTGTTTGGAATTTGAAGTTATCACGGATAAAATACGGGGATTAGAATTACAGGCCATAACCCGACTGCAATTCTAACAGACAGAACGCAGATAAAAAGTAGGAAATGAGACATCGTTTGCTGGAAACCTCCACGTTACTCAATTTTTGTATTGATGAAACAGTAAATTAAACTAGTGAGAAATTTGAGATGAGATTCATAGTTCACAGAGAAGACATAAAAACTCTAAAAGTTTGACAACGAAACACGATACTGTAAGCCCGTTGATATTCCTGGCCTATGGCCACTTCATATTTCTGGCCGTTAGCCGTTTCTTTGCTAGCATCGTAATATCTCAAACGCGGAAGAAAGACAGAAGTGCAGCATATGTTGAAATGTGGGGTGGGGAGCAGTAGCATATGGCATAGTAGGTGCTGGTTCCCCTGGGAAAGCCCGCCTATGTTACTGGTACTCTCCTCGCATTGGCTGCTTCATTTCACGTCACGTGATTTCTTTTGAAATTAGTTTTGTTTATTATATACTAAATATTAATTATTCAGAGCTGAGAATTTTTGATAAATATCTCTCAAGGACAGGCTAGGTTCTGACAGTTTAAAAAGTTGAAGGTGCCTTCTCTTACTGTAACAAGATTTTGCATAAGGCGCACGTCGGCCATGTTTTGACGCGAAATAGAGCGTCAGGTGCCCTCTCGCAACGCGCCGCAGTTTCAGTCTCGAGCTGACGACTACACGCGCCGGACCGTGCCGGTAATGAGTAAAGTTTTGTAAAATTGTGATACCAATCGAGGTCTCAACTACGGGCAGCATAGGTCGTGTCGTATTAACAATATTTGTTCATATTTTATTATTTATTTAATTAATTACATCCCTGACAATTAAAACTCTTGCGAGTCGCTTCTTATGCTTCCATCCTACAGAACTTATTTTAGGCTCACTTGTATGCTGTAGAAGAACCAACGACCTGTGTGCTGTCTTCTGACCTGGGGACACAACTATAGAAAACAACAGGTTAGTCAGAACTCTATGCTTTCCATAAAGACTTGGACAGCAACTACGGCACCTCGTGCGTACTGTAGGGCGGTACAAACGCACACTACTACGCAACAGCATCCGCAAGGATGGGTTGGTTTTAGGGGACTTGTGGGAGGAAGCAGTACTAACGTTTCCGTCCACAAATGAAATCCCTAGGAAGCTTGTACCCGGTATTTATACCGTCAAAGTTTTGATCAAATCTTTGACATGAAAGTATCATCAAAAGTTCGTAATATTTTTTTAATGTATTTCTTTGACGTGACACTATAAAGAGGTATTACATTGTCATAATATTTTTGATCATATTTCAAGATGGCTGACAGTAAACACATGTTATCATGCACTGTCATTGCTACTCCGGAAACAGCATATTAAGAAAAAGTGGGGCTAACTTGGGTGAAACTGTAGAAATCATTCGTGTTGCGGAAGCTGCAAGCGGAGGATGCCATATATAAATTACTGGAGAATGGATGCTACAATGTAAAGGTATTTACTCAGTAAAGTCGCTCCACACATTACAATCAGTATGCGTCGTGAAAACACTATATCCTAAGAAGACAGGTTTACAGTGACACGGGAATTTCTTGTTATTCGGGTTAAATTTTACTTACGGCGCGGCAGCGTAACGTGCTCATGTTGGCAACGAAATATTCGCTATACGAGAAGGATTAACTTACTGGCCGAACAAGAACACATACAAGAACCTGCCAACAACAGAGCAGGAACAGCATCGATTATTATTAGATTGAGAAGAATGGAGAGCTAATAAAAATCTGCTTCATATATTTCTATTAATTTTGTGGTTGATGTAACACACGAGGCCATTAATCTTGTTCTTAATATTCTCGGCGGTACACCCAGACCGAATTTCTCTGTTGAGTGCCTCCGCCATTCTCTTGTAACTTTTGAGTCTCCTTAATCTGTTTTTATATTCAGGGTGTCTGGGATTATACAGTGCTTCGTCTGCTTCATTAATTTCGAATAATTTTGTCGTAGACGGCACACACCACCTAAACTTCGACGTCGTATTTTCATACAAACATACATTTGTATTCATAAAAGCGCGGTCCGAGAGCTACAGCGATGCTAGCACTCTAGCGGTTACATTTCGCATTGCCGTGCAAAGAAGACAAGCTTTTATAATCAAATCTACTGCGAGACAGTAGATATGCTCATATTTTTTGACGAAAGTAGAGATATGTCAGTGTTTCCTATTACACTATCAAATTTTTATTATGTAAATATACGGTGTAAATTTTTGACAAAGAAATATGACCGTGTAATACCGGCGTAAGAGAAGACAATCGAACGGAATGGATTGTGTTCGGCAACCAAGCGAGAAAGGGACTGCAATGAAAGACGATATTCAGTGAAAAATGGAATTTAATTAGCTGATCTCGAATGAATGAACTTGATACTGAAAACATTATACGACGTTTACTACGTGGGTGACAAAACAAACTGAAAAGATGTTCAAATGTTTGTAAAGTTATGAGACCTAACAGCAGTGTTCATCGGTCCCTAAACTTACGAACTTCATAAACTAACTTATACTAAGAACAACACACACACACACACACACACACACACACACACACACACACACGGCCTAGGGAGGACTCGAACCTCCGACAGCTAACGGCCTCGAGAACCGCAGCAAGGCGCATTAGTGCGCACGGCTATTTCGCCGCTGCAACTGAAAATGAAAGAAGTAAAGATGATGGTATATGGCAACAGATGGAATACCTACCCTGAAAAAGGGAAGTTCGTTAACACAAAAAGTAATATTACATGTTAACGATTGTTCTCAGAAAGGGAAACGAAGTCGGTAAACACTGTTACTGGAAAACTGATTTCCTTTTAAACATGTTACATCTGTTGACCAAACACGGACAGAGCAATAATCTTTTGTTGTGAAATACTTCCTGAGTTTATTTATGCTTATATACCATCTTTGTAATTGTATTTAACAAGCAGAGATGGCTATGCTACATGGATTTTTAATTTCAGCTGTCTGAGCGTGCCAGTCATAAATATTTATTGTCGTTTCTTACGAAATTACAACATGAGTGGTATGAAATGTTACTAGAGCAAGAAAAGAAAACACGTTTCTCTCCCATATTGCGTATTACTTCGGATACTGACATTTTGTTCAAAACAAGAGGTAAACAAGCAATTCTTTCTTAAGTAGAAACTTAAGGAAATATGCAAAATCATGTGCAAAACACAGCAATTTGCAAGCACGCTGCAGTTATACTGGATCAGTGAAAAGGGTTTTACATGCAAGTGGAATACAGATCACTGCTATTACGGTCTTATATGAAATTTATGTTTACTGTGTGCCCCTCGGTTGCACAGTGGTAGAGTGCCAGTCTACAAATCCAAAGATTGCGGTTTCGATCCCCGCCAGGGCTTGGGATTTTTCTCTGTTACTTTCCACTTCTTTCTCCTCTAACAGTATTGCTTGTGTGAAAAATACCGAGTAGCGCCGTGGTTCGGAACCCATGTTAAACTGCAGGTCCCCCTATAACTGGCTGGGTAAGTCAGGTTGGAGGAAGGCAACGGCATACCACCTCAAACCAGGACCATGCCTAGTAAAACACTGTGGTGTTCAAACCAATCTTCGGATTGTTGACTGCTTTACCTTTTTATGTTTACTGTGTAAGCACTAAAACCGATAAAGTAAAACGTCAAAAAGTATAAGGAAGGAAGTAAAAACGAAACGATGAAAGTTGCAGACACGGTGGAGCGGCCGAGCATTCCAAGGCGCACAGCTGCAGAGGGCGCTGCTGCTCGCCGTCGGAGGTTCGACTCCTCCCTCGGACACGGGTGTATTTGTTGTCCTTAGCATAATTTAGTATACGTAGTTTGTAAGCTTAAGAACAGATGACCAGAGTAGATAAATCCCACAGATTTACAAACATTTGAACATTTTTCGAAAGTTGCAATTCGAATGTCCAAATTTTTGTTAAGCTTATGGGATTTAACTGCGGGGTCATCAGTCCCTAAACTTACTAACTACTTATAAACTAACTTATACTAAAGACATCACAAACATCCATGCCCGAGAGAGAATTCGAACCCGCGATGGGGAACGGCCCGCCGGCCGCGGTGGCCGAGGTGACTGAGGCGCTCCAGTCACGGTCAGCACGGCCACTACGGTCGGGGGTTCGAATCCCCCCTCGGGCATGGATATTTGTGCCGTCCTAGTTCGTAAGTAGTTTGTAAGTTTAGGGACTGATGACCTCGTAGTTAAGTCCCATAAGCTTAACAAACATTTGAACTTTTTTTGGGGAACGGCCTCGCGCATCGGAGCATAGCGTCTCAACGCGCTCGGCCAATCTGCTGCGGTGTGATACTTTTTTATTCATTTATTTATTTATTGTTGGTATGTGGTTGCCGTGGGATAAGTTTTCTCTTGTGCTTTAGAAACCAATGAAAGTTGAGAGTAATTCATTAAATAAATACTGAATGTAAGTTACGACAATGTAGAGCAAAGGATGATAATTGTTATGTGCTTGAATATAAATGTAACGAGTAGAATAACTTTAAAGTCTGTATCAAAACAACTTCATTGAGATAAACAGTAAACTCTGAAGACGGCCTTATAAGCCGAAAACCGGTCCACGAATTAAAATAAACTTGTGGCACATACTCAAAATTGTGATTTTTAATTCAGAACCGACGGAAGAATTAGTCAACATTATTAAATAAAATGTTGTAATTACAAGATAACTTATAACTGGTGTCCCTAAAAAGCCTTGCAGCTTTATAAATTTATGAAATCAAATGTTGTAGTGTAACAAGTGACACTACATTTCTTCCTAACGACTCAAGACGACCAAATTAATTAATTTAAGGGATTTAGCGTGGCAGGGGACGAGATTCTGCCTAGGGTTTTCTGTCTTTCTAGGTGGAAGCTCCTGGTGCCACCTGCTACGGGCACAGAAGTGTATGTGCAGGTCTACCAGCATGAGATGCAGGACCCTGCATAGAGGACGCACCATGGAGTCCTTAATTACATAAGTGTTCCATGGCGCAACGTGAAAAAACAGATGAGTGTAGTGTTGAAGGTTGTTGGCATTGTTGTGATGTATGAGAAGTTATATAGTCGGCACTCTCTAAGACTAGAACAGATCATGAAATGAAACATGATTATATATATATATATATATATATATATATATATATATATATATATATATATATATATAGTGATAATGAAGTTCTGTAAGTCACAGTACAATAAAGGAGTACTGTTATTTGTTTCCGACATACAACTTTCATTTAAGTAGAAGAAGCATTTATGTATTGAAATGATGATTTCTCTTCCTCTCACGCTCGGATCAACTTTGGATACGACTGTGATGCCTGCTGCCTAAGAAAGAGACTTCTTGGTTGAGGAACAGACTAGTTGGGCCTCATAAGCCAAGGAGTAAATTAAATAGCAGACTTCTAGTTACTCGACTCAACATTACCTAAAACCATTACAAACTTATGTATTCTTGTGCTGTCGTGCAATGAACAGGCAAGTATAACACGGTTACACCGCAATGTTTGTAAATCTAAGGGACTTCACTGCTGCGGTTATCAGTCTTTAGGCTTACAAACTACTTACACTAACTTAAGCTAAGTACAACACACACACACACACGCACACACACACACACACACACACACACACACACACACACACTTCCCCGAGGGAGCACTCGAACCTCCGACGGGGAGCAACCACGCACTTCACAGAAAGACGCCTTATACCGCTCGGCCACTCAATCGCGGCTGTAAATTTATCAAATTATGGGGTGCTATTTTAAGGACACGTAATTTCCTTGTGCAGTACAACGAGTGCGCTCCCACTATTCATCATAGTTCAACAGGTGTCGTACCCTAGGAGCAAAAACAAGCACACCACAATAAATTAGAAGTTACCCACAAAGATCTAACTGGACCAATCACTCCGCTTTCATTTGATAATGAAAGGTATGTTTTAACATTAACTGAAGATGTGTAGACGGTGACATCAATCGCAAATCTTTCCTTTATTGTGACTGATCGTTGTCATGTTCTACATACGAGGGTTGGCACTTACATAGTGGCAACTATTTATTCACTACCAATACAAAAGCGTTACATGTTCTGAAGTGAAGCGTCTGAACAGCGTCGTAACACATCCATTTCTGTATTTCCGTCAATTCATGCGGAACGCATCGTGATGCAATTATTCGCATGCCTAGGCGTTCCTTCAGGATGCGAAGCACAGACGTATGTGCTAATCTGGTTTCGTGGGCGAACACACGAATCGGCAGCTGTATGCATTTCTAATTCAGAGACGCTGGGACATCCTTGCCCGATCCATGTCTGCAAAAGTATGGCGACCTTCGTTGAAGGCTTTTACCAACGTGCCACTGTTCTGTACGTCAATGCCCATTACCTGCACGCCTCTTGAAGACCTTGATAACACTGTCGGGCTGTACGATCTCTGGCACATTCAATCTTGATCCAACTCCGCTGTTCCTGTTTCGAAAACATAGTGACATCGCGTTACGTTAGACTGCTCGTTCACAAGTGTGTTTGTTTCCGTCGACTGCGCGCACGACGGTGACGTGGGACGCGCGAGTTCATTTGCTCGAATGTCAGATAGGATGTCAACAACGTGTGCTGTCATCGACAGTAGTACATTCAATTGAATAGTGTCTCCACAGTAGTGTTGTCGCTAATTTAAAACATTCCCTGAGCACTTCGATTACAGCATTGAATAAAACTTAATATATTGACGAATTTACTCATTTTACTTGTGTACTTCTAGAAACAGTCATAAGTGGCTAAGTACTATCCATAGTTCCGTTTAATTTGAAAATACAACGTTTTTTGTGATAATAGGTGTATGAGTTAAAAACTTTCTGTTAAGACTAGGGCATCCACTTTATGTTTGCAATACGATATACACAGCATCAGAATACACACCTACATACACATGACTGCTCTGTACTACACACTTATCGAACCATTTCAAGAGAGTTTCTAGAAAAATGAAGCAAGATTTGCGTCTAATGCCCCGTCGACGGTGTTGTCATTAGAGGCCGAGCTTACTCTCGAATTTTATGGGTAAGGATGTGGAAGGAAATCGGCCGTGCCCTTTCAAAGGAAATATTCCGGCATTTTCCTGAAGTAATCTAGGGAAATCACAGAAAACGTGAATCTGAAAGGCTCGAGGAGCATTTGAACTTCTCGAATGCGAGCCCAGCGTGTTATCACTACGCTCCCTAGCTCGGCTCGAATCTCGAATAGCATGGGGAAAGAGCGAACACCAAAATCGTGATTATTGTGCCTTAATTTAGCTGTTTAATTATGATGATAATGTCTCCCTCTGTATTCCGGGATCAACGACATATTTTCATGTTCTGAGGAGAAAGTAGTCAGTTAAAATTTTGTACGTAGTTGTAGATGTCACTGCAATGAAAAACATAGTTGTCTTAATGGGCCGCGGAGGAATGGCCGAGCACATTGAGGCGCTATGCTGCTATGCGCGAGGCCGTTCCCCGTCAGGGGTTCGAATCCCCCCTTGGGCATGGATGTTTGTGCTGTCTTTAGTATAAGTTTGTTCATAAGTATTTTGTAAGTTTAGGGACTGATGACCCCGCAGTTAAGTCCAATAATCTTAACAAACATTTGAATATTTTTTGTCTTAATAGTTGTCAATCGAACCCGCGTATCATACATTGCTCGATATTACAAAACGAGGTGACAAGAACAGACATTGTCGATCAACGGCGACCGGAAGGAAGGAAAGGAAGATTGGAGTTAAACGTCCCGTCGACAGCGTGGTCTTTAGAGACGGAGCTTACGCTCGGAATGTTTGGATAAGGAAGTGGAAGGAAATCGGTGCCCTGTGAAAGGAACCGACCCGGCATTTGTCTGAAGTGATTTCCCTAAATCACGGAAAACCTAAATCTGGATGGCCGGAGGTGGATTTGAACAACCGTCCTTCCGAATGCGAGTCCAGTGCCTTACCACTGCGCCACCTCGCTCTGTAACGACGACCGATATGTTGAGCATTTATTATAAAGAAAAACATCATCTTTGTTAAGAATCAATTATTATCCTAGTTATTGCTTTTGTATTATATGAATATCATATGCCGGTTATTTAGAGCACTGCCAATGTCAGTTCAAAATTTTTTACGTTTGTAACTACAACATTCCACGAATTATTCATTTTTCAATAATGAACGGACTTTTGATAAATCGCAGCAATCTCAAATTTTAAAGTTTGTGTAACTAAGGGACCAAACTGCTCAGGTCATCGGTCTCTAGACTTACCAGTTAAACTAACTTACGCTGAGGACAACACACACACACACACACATGCCAAAGGGAAGACTCGAACCTCCGGAAGGAGCGGCCGCGAGATCCGTGAAATGACGCCTCAGAACGTGCGGCTAACGGCAAGTCTACTGCCTCAATCACATTAACTAATTTCCTCACTCGGTTGACTTCAACAAAATGTAACAAGGTGTTCCATTTGTGTAGTTTCATGCCTAATGACTGCTCTCATAGAAGGAGGTGCCTGGCACAGCCGTCCGTCCTGCTAACATCATGTTATTACATCACCACTCTCAAAGGGACGTCTGCTGTAGCACCAGCCGTGCAAACAGGTTAAACAGTAGCGAGTAAACACATGGGGCAATGGTAAATACGAGGTTCGGAGTGCCGCATGCTGTCGCCGTCCTCTGACATCGTAACTCAGGCGAGGCAGCACGCTTCAAGGGCCGACGTCGTGTTCGTCCAGGAGACCGAGAGAGACAGCATATACAGCCTCCCAGACGCCGTGTTTCTGGACTTCCGGGAGGCGTTCGATATGGTTTCGGACCGCGCCTAATGAACAAAATACGAGCGTAACTCAGATGGAAAACCAGTATTAAGCAAAGAAGGGAAAGCTGAAAGGGTGAAGGAATATATAGAGAGACTACAAAGGAAATAAACTTGAAGGCAGTATTCAGGAAATGGAAGACGGAGCAGAGGAAGATGAGATAGAAGATACGATACAGAGAGAAGAATTTGGCAGAGAACTAAAAGATTTGTGTAGAAAAAAAAGCCCCTGGAGTAGATGATGTCCCGTCTGAACTGCTGTTATAGTCAGGGGACCTAGTCAATGAAGAAACTGTTCCACCTGATAAGCAAGATGTATGAGACGGGTGGAAATATCGTCAGACTTCTAGAAGACTACAGTCATACCAATTACGACGAAAGCAATTCAAACAAATGTGAAAATTACAGAACTATCAGTTTAAGAAGTCATAGTTGCAAAATACTAACACGAATTATTTACAGACGAATGGAAAAACTGGTGGACTCCGACCTTGGAGAAGATCAGTTTGGAATTAGAAGAAATGTAGGAACATGCGAGGCAATACTCACATTGCGACTTATCTTTGAAGATAGGTTAAGGAAAGGGAAATCTACGTTTTTAGCATTTGTGAATCTGGAGAAAGTTTTTGACAATGTTACTGGAGTACACTTTTTCAAATTCTGAAGGTAGCAGTGGTAAAATATAGGAAGCGAAGTGTTGTATTCGACTTGTACAAAAAACACACAGCAATTATTAGATTCGAAGGGCATGAAAGTGTCACAGTGGTTTGGAAGGGAGTAAGACAGGGTTGCAGCCTTTCCCAAATGTTGTTCAGTGTGTAGACCGTGCAAGCTGAGAATGAATGCAAGGAGAAGTTTGGAGAGGGAATTAAAGTCCAGGGAGAGGGAATGAAAACCTTGCGGTTTGTTGATGACGTAGTAATTGTGTCAGAGACAGCAAAAGACTTGGAAGAGCAATTAAATGTTATGGACAGTGTCTTGAGAGCAAGATATAAGATGAACATTAACAAGCGTAAAACGAGGTTAATGGAATGTAGTGTCAGAAAATCAGGCGATGCTGAAGGAATCAGAGCACGATAAAAGTAGAAGATGAGTTTTCGTTATGTGGGTAGCGAAATAACTTCTACTGGCCGAAGTAAAGAAGATATAAAATGCAGATTGGCTATGGGAAGAAAAGAGTTTCTGAAGAAGCGAAATTTGTTGACATACAATATTAGTTTAAATTTTAGGAAGTCCTTTCTCAAAACATTTGTCTGGAGTGTAGCATTGTATGGTAGTGAAATGTGGATGATGAGTTCAGACAAAAAGGTGACAGAAGATTTCGAAATGTGGTGCTACAGACGAATGATAAAAAATTATTTGGGTAGATCACGTAGCTAATGAGGAGGTGCTCAACAGAATTGAGGAAGAAAGGAGTTTCTGGCATATCCTTAGAACATAAGAGAAGGGATAGGTTGGTGGGTTACATTCTGAGACATCTAGAAAGTGTCAACTTAGTATTAGAAGGAAGTGTTGGGCTAAAAATCGTACAGGGAGACCGAGGGACGAATACAGTAAGCTGATTCAAAAGGATGTAGGTTGCCTTACGTATTATCAGATGAAGAGGCTTGCACAGGATAGGGTAGCGTAGAAAGCTGCATCAGTCTGCGGACTGAAGACCACAACAGCATCAACAACGAGTATCAGACCAACTGTCATCGTATATACGAGTTCCTAGCAAAAAGAATATCATGTAATTCTCCCCGCCAACAGGTCTTCCCATTTGAAACTGATTTCTGAGACGCCCTAAGGGAGAAGAACGTTCCTGTTCACAATACATGTAAATGGCCTCCTAGACAACATCGAAGTTGAATGTGGCTTTTCAAAGACAATGCTATAGTATATCGAGAGGTCGAAACGCTGGAAAACTGTAGAGAAATGCCAGAGGATCTGCAGCGTATCGCCGTTTGGTTCAGTATAAACAAATACACTATTACTGAGTGCCGATCCCATTGAAGATTCCAATCGATTTCCGAAAAGGCCTTTGAAAGAAATATATATATTTAAAAAAATTATAGTTCTTTAATTTTTCAAACAAGTGCTCTGAATTACCACCGGCTATATTTTTTTTCAACAGATATGGGAACGCAAAAGTTAACAAGTTACAGAGAAACTGGTTTTATGGTATGTTACTATTTTTTAGGTATGTATTTGAAAACCTAGTAAAGAAATCGATACTTATTCTCATTCGACATTTTTTCTCTTGGCGCTTAATATTTTTCCGTGGGCCTAATCACGAAAGACTTTTTTTTCCAAAATTTGTGAATTTGTTTGGTAATTTTCGCCATCTTGTATTGAGTTTCATGAAACAGAAATTACTTTCAATTTACATTCCGTTACAGCCATATTTTTGCAGATAATAAATTTTGCAAATTTAACATTTGACCGTTGCAAAATGTTTGGTGGGACTGAGAAAGCGACGCAATCTTTGCCCATCTATTAAGGATTAGCGATTCATCTGTGCGTGTTCTCTGAGAAGACTAATTATTTGTCATATTTTCATCGAGATGCGAACCTGTTCTGGAAGTTATTTTGTATGTACTAAGACACCAGTGACTGTGATACAATTCGTTATTCCAATGTTGTTGTTGTTGTTGTTGTTGGTGGTGGTGGTGGTCTTCAGTCCAGAAAACTGGTTTGATGCATGCAGCTCTCCACACTACCCTGTCCAGTGCAAACCTCTTAATCTCTGTTTAAGAACTGCAACCTACATCCTCGTCTCTCGGTTTCCCTCTGCGAGTTTCACTTCACACACTTCCCTCCACTTCACAATTAACGACACCTTGATGTCTAAGTATTTGTCCAATCAACTGGTCCTTTCTGTTAGTCAAGGTATTTCAGAATTTTTTTCACTTCCCAATTCTTTTCAGCACCTCTTGATTTGATTTTTTCAGGGAAGCCAAAACAGTCTTCGTCCTACCCGCCACTGCCCGCACCGAAACTAAGTTTATTGTGCGGTATCGCTCCCTGTATATCTAGTAAAGCCAACCAATGCCCTTGAACAGTGCAAGGAGTCCCTTTACCAGTTCTTTATTAGACACAATTTCTTCGGGTCTGGTTGTCCCAAATGTTCTGTGCCTTTTACTCTCCAATGCAATGAATTCGAAGATTAGATGTGACGCAGTTTCATCACCGTCATCACAGATCCTACATTTAGGGTCATCTTCTGTTATTCCCATTGTATGTAGGTGTTTTTTGAAATTCCCATGGCCTGTCAGCAATCCAACCATGAGTCTAATCTCTCTCCTGTTCAGGCCCAGGATTACAGAGCTTCTTTTAAAACATGGCTTTGGCAACATTACCTTGCCATGTTTTTGTTGATAGACTTTGGTCCAACATTCTACGTGCTGTCTTCTGAGCCAGTTACGTAGCTCCAATTTGATCATTGCCTTGGTGATTGTCAGAACAGGTTCCGGTCCAATAAATGGGGTCTCTGCCCCCATCCTGGCTAATCTGTCGGCATGTTCTTTGCCACTGATCCCCGAGTGGCCAGGGACCCACAATAGGTTTACTCTCTTGCTTTCCCCTAGCTCCACCAGAACCCCGTTTCATTGTGGAACAATTTTAGACCTTGTTGCAGGAACTGCCAGTGATCTCAGGGCTGCCTGGCTGTCTGAATAGATATAGATGCTACGATCTTTGTAGCACCTACGCAAATTCTCCTCCACACACGCCCTAATGGCAGTGATTTCGGCTTGGAATACTGAGGCCAGTTTCCCTAGAGAGATGGCGCCCTCCAGTCTTGGCTACACCCCGTATACCCCGGCCCCAACGCCTTGGTCTCAGCACCTATTTATTTGTTATTTGATCCACCCACCTAATCTTCTGCAATCCGTAAGTATCTTCTAAGAGAAGTTGTAGTGCAAGTAACGCCTCACGTGTTCCTACATTTCTCCTAAATCCAAACTTATCTTCCCCAAGATCAGATTCCACCAATTTTTCCATTCACCTGTAAATAATTCGTGTTAGTATTTTGCAGCCATTACTTTTTAAACTGAGAGTTCTGTAATTTTTATACTTGTCTGCGCTTGCTTTCTTAGGAATTGGAACTACTATATTCTTACTGAAGTCACAGGGTATTTTCGCTGTCTCATACATCTTGCATACCAGGTGGAACAATTTCTTCATGGTTGGCTCTGCTAATAACATCAGTTGTTCAGACGGAATATCATCTATTCCAGGGGACCTGATTCGACTCAAATGCTTTAGTGCTCTGTCAAATTCTTCTCGCACTATCGTATCTCCTATCTCAGCTCATCTAATTCCTTTTCCCTTCCTACAATAATGCCTTCAAGTTCATTTCAGTTGTATAGGATTCCATCTTTTAGTTTTCCCTTCCTTGCTTAGTATACTTGATTTTCGTTTTAGTTCATGATATAAATACTCTGTTTCTCCTGCCTCCAAACGTCTCTTATTTACCTGTAGGCAGTATCTTTTCCCCGAATGATACATTATTCTACTGACTTGCATAGTTTCTCGTATTTGCAACTAAACATCACCTTTCGGTATTTTGTTATATTTATTTAAGTTTAATGTTAATTCTTGTAAGAAAGCAAGCTTACTGTTATTCGTAGCTGCAGTAAAAAGTTGTCTGGAAATATCGTAAAATAAATTTAAGAATGACTTCATTTATAAACGCAAAATTTGGTATGCGTGGATTATAGGCTTACTGCATTGTCTTATTTTTATTGCGACGAATCGAGAGATTCAGGAGAGTAAAGTTAAGCAAATATTAAAGTGGAAACGAACTATTCTATTTAGCGACAGCGTGCCGTATCGGAATCCCTTGTAGTCCCTCCACAGGAGTTTCCGACAATGATTCAGACAGAAGCCATCTGCGTATTTCCGGAAATAACGGGACAAGTTTGCGTGTTAGTGGTTGGTATGTGAGGTAGTTTCCCGGGAGTCTCTCGGAAAACAATCGAGGACGACACGACATGGCTTTGGGATGGCCGAGTCCTGTGTGCTGCAATAACGACTGCAGGTAAGGCTGCAGAATTGCAAGACGTCGTTGAGAGGGCTGCGACGACTGTGGTATCGATGCCGACCGGGCTTGTGTATCTTCCACAAGACATTCGTGGCAAAGAAAATTGCAGGAAGAAAGAATTGTTTTTCTGACGAAGGGTGACAAAGGAACACTCAAGACGGTTATTGCTGGTTTACTTATGATATGCACTTGTTGGTAAAAATGATGACAGAGCGATAGCGCCAGTGGTAAACACGTACTTTGTATACGTTCATATGTGATACCATGAAGGTAAAGTTTTAAGAGAACGGAGTCAAAACTCATTTCTTGTTTCCCTCTAAAGTGCCCGAACATTGAAGTTTATGTAGGGAGCTATAGAATAAGTTGGCGCTGGAGCACATCTCGTTACTCTTTTTTAAGAAAGTAATGTATAAAGTGAAAGGCTCTTCCCATGCACGGAAAAAAGCTAATTATATTTACAGAGCACGTCTTCTCTTGGCAAATTTACTGACTATTACATATTTTACCAGATTTATTATACGATTTCTTTGTTAAAGATTCCATCAATATGTAAACGCGAGAGTTGCCAACTGTCGATATTGGGACATTTGTGCTGAACCAGTTAATAATTCCACGTTAGTGAATTGTCTGGCTAGTGTTCAATTATTTGTAAAGTTCAAGGACCACACAGCTGAGGATGTCAGTCGTTAGACTTGCAAACTACGTAAATAAACTCATGGCAACGACAACACATATACCCGAGGAAGAGCTAGAACCTCCGACAGGAGCGGCCGTGCAATCCGTAACATGGTGCCTCAGACCGCGCAGACACTCCATTGTAGTGGTTGATAATGTTTCTAGTAAACCTGGCATGGGTAATTGACACTGTTGTTATTGGCAGAAACTTACATTTAAACTGCTCAGAGAAATCACTGGTCAAAACAATAAGGGGATCGTTCGAGATATGTAGGTTCTGACCTATTCGTCAGAATGAACTAAAATGATTCGACGTCTTTCTGTAGGTTCTTCGGAGTGAAAACAACATTACGGCAACCGTCATAGTGGTAATCACAGAAAATTTCTGCTCAGGGGGTTGGTGTTGCCTTGTGTTTAACAAACGAATTACACAAGATGCTATGTTCAGATAGTGTAGTGAGCAGGTAGTGCAGTGCAACGACAACGTGACTTACGTGAAGGAATGGCATGGAGACCCATAGGAAGGTTGGAAGCGCGACGGACAGGGAGGTAGGTGGTTGCAGCTACAGTAGTGTCCCAAAATGTAATTTCCAGGACCTGGTCGCGATTTTAGACAACAGGAACCTTTAACGGAAGGCAAGGGCAAGGTCATGCACGGGTATCATCAGCAACAGATGACTGCTATCTCTGTTTAACAGCCTGTCGAGACGGAAGACAATGGAATTCAGCTGCAACTCACCCTCCAGGCAGCAACAGGATGCGCAGTATCTACACAAACAGTCCGAAATCGCCTTCGGGGCTGTGGCCTCTACACACAAAACCCTATGGTGAGTATCCCATTGTAAACATGAGACCGTTCAGCCCGCAGGATCTCAGCGGAGGAACATCAGAATTGGAGTCGGAACGAATGCCATATGGGTTCTGTTCACCGATGGGTCAAGATTTTGTGTTCAGCCGGACAATCGTCGCAAATATAGAGAGAAGCAAAGTAGAACAAAACACTGCACACCCGCTACATGGACACCAAAGTCCCCTAAGCTGGCTGAAATCCAGGAAGAGTTTTATGAAAACTACTGTCAACTGTAGTACATCACCTTCAACGGCACGAAAAAAGCTGTGCACAACGAGAAATACTGATGTCACAACATGGATTCCACCTCTGGAGGCCCTCCCCCGAGGCGAAAATCTGCCGTGGAAAACGTGGAAGTCCATCAACAGACTAAGAAGTGGGGTGGGTAGAAGAAAGGACAACATGGCCAGATGGAACTACCTCGGGGCTGAATCAACTCTCTGAGAACGTGGATCCGAACAAACCACCAAGCACCTGTACAGCTGTCCTCAGTGCCCAGTAAGCTGCACGCTGAAGGACCTATTGCAGGCCAAGGACAATGCCGACGAGCTTGCTAATTTTTAGTCTGATTGTATTTAATAGTTTTGTAATTTGTTTATATATAATCTCTTTTGTTTTGTATTATAGTTGTACTCTTGTCTTTGGCCTTTTGTATGCAACGCTTTTGACACGAATAAATAAATGAATCGTCGTTCTCTCATCTGGAGAGAGCGTGGAATTGGGTACAATCCTGCTTATGTATATGCAACATCATCATATCACGGTGGTGGTCGAATGGTGTGGGCAGGAGTCCATATTGGCAGACGCACGAACTTGTATGTCGACCAGAATGGCGCATTGACTTCCCAGTGTTAAAGAGACAAGATCCTTCGACCTTTTGCTGTACTATTTGCTGCCACTGCAAACAAATGATTTTCGAAAGCTAAATTTTACGTGCTCAGTGGGTAAAGTAATCCCTAATGAGCGTGTTAAGATACGCGTTGCATGGGTTTGTGTCCATCAGGGACAACAGAGCTCTCAGCGTAGCTATTGCCTTGTCTGCGGCTGCCATGCAGCAGCTCCGTCCAATCGCTTCTGGACTCCCGACTATTTTCGTGTCTTTCGTATATACGTGTCGATAAAGCGAATTTCGAACTGTATATTGATTTTGGTGTGTTCTGTCAAAGGAGCACGCCAAATAAAATTCCGTTTTACATTTCTTTGAACGGGAAACAAATCGGCGCTTTAACACTGGGGGTCACATTTGTTTGGCCTGACTCCAGCTACCCATTGTAAAAATAAAATTGCATATGTATCTGTTGAAATCTATATCTATAAATGTGGATGTCTGTTCGGTGTACGTTTATCACGTCTTTACAAGTCATAAAGAGCTGAAAATTTGTATAGTTACTAACGTCTACCAGGGGAAGGCTTTAAGTACGGTTTTATGGCGATATATATATATATATATATATATATATATATATATATATATATATATATATATATATATATATATTAACGTGAATGTCTGTTCGGTGTACGACTATGACGTCCGAACGACAAGAGGCACAGACTTAAATATTTGTACAATTACTAATTTATACCTGAGGAAGGTTTTAGGCACGGTTTTATAGCGAGCTGATTCCATAGTCACAGGTGTGACAAATTGACACGTTGAGATCAGCAGTAAAATAATTTAAAAATATCCCATATAAAAAATTCCTTTTTCAGTATATATCATTTAAAAGGAAATTGATTGTATTATTCAATCTGAACATAATTTTTTTTGGTAAAAGATTAAAACCTATATTATTAACCAAAATCCATGCGTCACGGGCGTGACAAAATTCAGAAGTACAACCTTACACTTTGACCTTTAGGGGGAAAAATCTGTGAATTATATGATTGTATGTAAACCAATTAATATCTGTCTAATGCTGAAAACTCACTTTATTATCCATGAAAGTATCAGAAAGACCATTAAATTATTTTGATAATACCAGCATAATTTTTGCTGTCACGGGTGTGACATAATTTTGTCACGGGTGTGACACGTACAAATATCTCTGAACATTTCAGATAATTAAAGGTAATAATTGATTAAACCTAAATTTTTGGCAGTAAAAAAAAGCATATTGCTTAATTAAAGTGGTGTTTTTGTTAAATTAACAAAACTCAAATCTTTAATATAAATTTTATAAAAAACTCATTTTTCAATTAAATAACCTAAACTTCAACATATTGCACAATATGGAGAATTTAAAGTAATGTATGTTGAAACAAATAAAGGATTGAATACTTAACAACATAAAGAAATATACACTGACATACACATTTAAATAACTTTCTCCCAAAAATAATAATAAAACTCTATTTCCTTTCATTTGAATTGCAGGAGGTTTCAGGACTTTAACAACATTCTTTTGTAAAGAAATAACTGAAATGGCATTTTCATTAGCACAAAAGTTTCTTTCCTTTCTCGCATGGCTTTAAAAACATGACCTTCATTTCATCGGCCACACAGTCTGATTGACAAACAACAAAGAAATTATCCGTAATGGATAATCTAAATATAAAAAAATTCTGTCCATTTCCCCTCTCACTTTGAAGCTCTGTTTAGAACGTTCCTGCTTTAATTTCTGTGGAATTTGTGGTTGAATTTATTTTATTTCCTGATGTTGTTCGTATGTCTTCAGCATTAGACTCTTCAGAATCTGAATAAACATCAGAAAATTTCAGCTGTTTTCTGGATTTACGGATCTCCTGAAAGACTTAATATTGTGTCATTTCACTGCCAGATGTTTCTGCTGCTAAAATGTGGTGACTGTCATAGTTTTTAAAGTAATGGTTAGAATGTACTTTAGGAATTGGAATGATATTCTCCCAAAACATTGACTTTCTTTCCTTTGTCTTTTCCACAACACTGTTTGAAACAAAGAGAACATGAACTTCTTTCAGTTTATCAGAAGCGTAATCACAAAATTCCTTTGCATTATTCACCACCAGTTGACGACTTTTGATTCCTCTCCATACAGCATCTTTGCCGTCTGAAGCAGCAAAGAAATTCCACTCAAATTCAACTCACAAATATGACTTGGTATGGCAGAGATATGACAACGTAAATTTATTTTTAAACTGTGCAGTGCAGTTGTCAGAAAACATGTGAAATTTTTCTAAATTTGCATTCTGTTGTTTTAAATTTGCTATTATTTTTTCAAGAAAGCACCAAACTGCAAATTTATCATGTGAAAGGTAATCACTTGCAACTACATCGGAAGAAACCTTTAAAGTATTCCATACATAGCATTTTGCTCCTCATCTTTCTCATTCTTTCCGTTGAAGAACTCATTATCTGGTGGGAATGCAAGATAAATTTGACATTTATTTTTAATGTCAGTAGATCTGTATTTACTTTTTTATCTCACCAGTTTAATATGTCACATGAACAGTAAGTAATTGTTAACAATATTAAACACTGGCATTTCATTCAGCTGGCATGCTTTCAAAAAATGTCTGCATTTTGTCACACGCATGACAAATGTTATGTCACACCCGTGACGCCATTTCTGGATAAAACACAGTTATTCCCAGAAATTAATAGGTTTGGGAGTTAATATATTGCCTTAACCTTACTTTCCCAGAATATAAATAATTATGAACTACTTGTTCAGGCAAGAAGGAAACTTTATCTTCTTTTTTTGTCACGGGCTTGACAGTGATCCCTGTCAATTTCAAAAAGAGAAATAAAATCAAACGAAAGCTTACCTGAAAAATTAGTCAGTGTAGGATATCAAGAAAGCCTGTTGCTACATAACAAGTTACCCATTGTTGCAGCAACTGACTTACAGACAGCAAATCAGTACAGCCAATATAACTAAGTTTTATGGTGTTCATAGTGTTTGTCCAACTACAATCCTTGGGATGGCAATTAGTAGATAAATAGCTTGAATACAATAAAAATGAGTATCAAATCATTAAATTTCATATTTTGTTAGTGCACTCACATGCCTAAACCTTTACTTTTGTGATTTAAAAAAAAAAATGGCAATTTGGCTCATTTCATGTGAATGAGCCAGCGATCTGATAGATATTTAGTAAATATTTGAAGAATATAACGCGAAATGCCGAACAATAATTACTCTTTGAAAATTATATTTACTCTTTGAAAATGGTTTTATTGGTTGCATTGTTGCTTGAGGATCGATAATGATAAATTTTTATTTATAAAATTCTACGTGTGTGTGTGTGTTAATATTTCGCTCTGCAGCGAAAACTACAGAATGCAAACGAATAGTCTGTGTGTAATTGTTGTCCGAAGTCTCAAGATGCACACCATAGCAGTTCCATGCCGATTGCTATAAGGGAGTGGAAGATATGGTGGTTGAAAGCCGTGAGATTATAAAAAAATTCGGACTGAAGGCCAGCGACGACGTTTTCGACTCTATAGCAAAGAGGTTACATACAGCGAAACGTGCTGCCACAGACCATGTCTTTAGTCTATGCGTGCTACAATGTCTTCAGCTCTTTCTCTGTAAGGATAATCATACGAATAGCACGCTACTGAAAGATAGCTTATCTATCATAATCAAACAACACGCGAGCGCAGCCGCGGGTTTAAGCTAGTATCATATAAATGTGACACACACACACACACACACACACACACACACACACACAAAGCAGATCATAATCAACAGAAAATTTCCAGAGCGAATTTTAATGTTTCTGTGGAATATATGTTCCGGGTCTGAGGAGCTGAACAATTGATGTTACTGCTGTTATTATTATTATTATTACTATTATTATCATCAGTACCTCCTTCTGCTGCTTCTTCTTCTGTCTTTTTATGTAGAAAGTGGAGTGTCCATGTGTTTTTATAGCATAAAAATCTACAGTTTTGTTCCAACGTTGAAGAAATTTTGCAGACTTTACCTTCAAACGAACAGGAAGGTCGCTGTATGTGAGGGTCAAATACAACACAAGTTCAAGAGGTTTAACGTCATAAACTATGAAATGCGGGGAAAACGTCTGCATCAGGCGAAAATGTTGCTCATCTCCTCCTAATGTAATGGATAGATTTCAGCCAAATCTGGTGCAGAGTTTCCTTACCATGAGCTAACATTTGCTGCAGAGGTAAAAACTACCTATGACACTTAGTCAATGAGATATGATCTCATAAACAATGAGATGTATGATAACCACTCTTTGTGTAGTTGTTAGATTATTTACAACACATACAAATATACAGTTTTATTTCAATCTTGATGAAATTTTGGACACTTAACATTCAAAACAAGAGCAACAACGCTGTCAGATTTCGTAATGTGTATAGCGGAGGGTACCTTACACAGATGTCGACACCAATGTACAGTTTCACTCCGATATTGACGTAATTTTCCACCCTGTAGATTCCAGTCTACATAAAATTCCTTAAGGTACACCGCAGATGATACCTTCCAATAAATTTCAACGCCGTTCACGGATTATCTTTAAAATTCGTAGATAGATGTAATTTTTCATAGATGGTGGGAGGAGAGATGAAGTTATGGAGGCGGGGCAGGAGACGAACAAAGACAGGGGTGGTGGACAGACAGAGGATGGAAGACGAAGTGGATTTAACGGAAGATTAAAATAAATATCTGGGCAAAGTCGGGGTGTCAGCAGGTATCGTATAAGAGTGTCCGTCTGTTTGTAATGCATACAATTCGACAGTTTTAGACCAGCGTAATTTTGGACACTTTACGTTGAAAATGAGAGGGAGGTAACTGTCCACAAAAATTTCGGACAGTGCACCGCGAATGGTCCTTTACAACACTTTTAGACACCAATCTACAATTTAACTCCTATTTTCACGAAATGTTTCACGTATGGCGTTCGAAACAAGAGCAAGATCACCGCCTAATACCTTTCATTTGATTCATGGCGACGCGGAGGATAACTTATAAAAGACTTCACTAACGTTTCACCGATCACAATAAAGGTTTCTAGATGTATGAAAGTTATGATAGACATAGTAGATGGATCAGAGAGACGGAGGAGAAGATGAAAGAGACAAAGATATAGATAGAGGGGATGAGGAGGAGATAAACAGGAAGAGAGCGCGGGGAGAAAATAATGGACATGTGAGACGACTAAATGAAAAGGGGGGGGGGAGGGAGAGGACCAGATTAGCAGAGTGAGGGAGAACGAAGAGGTGGACTGATGGTTGATTGTAAAAAGGTAGGGATTGCTATTGTGAACTACTGTACCATCGTCCATATCACAAGAAGGTAAGGAGCAAATGGACAGAGACAGATAGATGGATAGAGAAGGAGGAGGAGGTAGTCAGCGGAGATGAACAAAAAGAGGAGGGAGAAAGAGGTGAACTAGCAGAAAACAACAGAATTAACAAAACCCAGGTAATGCTGGTTTTTCAGCTATTTGTTGTTGTGGTCTTCAGTCCGGAGACTGGTTTGATGCAGCTCTACACCTTACTCTATCCTAAGCAAGCCTCTTCATCTCCTCATTAGAACGGCAACCCACAGCCATCTGAATCTGCTTACTATATTCGTCTCTTGGTCACCCTCAGCAATCCCCCCCAACCCCCACGCACTAACCTTAATGCCAAATTTACAATTCTTTGATGTCTAAGATTGTGTCCTACCAATCTATCCCTCCTTTTAGTAAAAGTATTGCAAAAATCCCTTTTCTCCCCAATTCTGTTCAGCACCTCTTCATTACTTACGCGATCTACCCGCCTAATCTTCAGTGTGTAAGATACCTGTCAGTACTATGCGTCACATGGGTACATTTGTTAATCACGTAACTATCAATAAAAGATTTTGTTATGTTGTAAATTAAGCTCAACACTAATTAGGAAGTTTGCAGTACTCAATATGTATAAAAAATCTGATCATTAATCACAAATTTAATGTAAAGTATTTTTCAGTGCATATAAAATCTTTATGTAACGGCTAGGAAGAGGATTGGTTGTTCATTGCTGGAATGGTGTAGTATTCTACTTATGGACGATGATTGTCATATTTGGTTATGGAATTATTGGATGTATGACGAACGCTTAATATACGTATGTTTCAACTCAACGTAAGTTCTGCATTTTTCTACAGTTATTTAATCAATTGCACAGGCAATTTCTGTTAAGTACAAAGGTAGCCTACGGGATGCCTCATCTGGAATTAAGAACCTGCAGATTACACACACGGGACTTTATCTAAATTGAACATAAAATGTTTATTACATTAGACACAGAACAGTTAGCAATTTCAGATTGGGCAGACAGAGATACTGAATTCCGTGTCTCTCTCTCTTATGTAAAAATAAATTGAAGTTTTACAGCTTCACACAATTGCAGATCATGAATCGTGTATCTATGACCTACATTGATGCCACGACGTCTAGCCTGTGGTTGGTGAGAAACAAAAAATGTACTCTTTCAGAATTTTTTTGCAGCATCTTATCAGAACATAACGAGAGAGAGTTAATTACAACTGATTTATTATCTCAGACATATTTTGTGGTGTCGCACAAGTCTGAAGTGCGCGCCACGTACTTTCGCCGCGCGCCGCCATGCAAGCACGGCGCGGCGTTCTTACGACGTCGGCCACGAGCGCCCTCTGCTGCAACGCCGCTCGTGGCCACCACTGAACGACATCGGTCATTTGGGAATAGGACAGGCACTAGGACTCTTCTCAGTAGGTAGGCCTCTACCTAGTTAAACTATGTACCTGCATTCCACTAGTCTTCGGTTAACAAAATTAACAATTGTACTATTTCTGCTAAATATATATCTTTTACTAATCTAGCTCAGTGTTTCTAGTTTCTGCTGTCCCATTGGCTGTTCACCTCGGACTCTGTACCCGCACACGCATGCATCCTATTTTCCTGTGTCGGTCTCTCTCTCTCTCTCCCTCCCTCTCTCTCTCTCTCTCTCTCTCTCTCTCTCTCTCGGCCACCGACACCTAGGACAACCGGAGGCAACGAGACACAAAAGTGTCGACGAGGAAGGGACACAAAATATTTTATTTTTTTTATATATATTTACAAGTGTTCATATGTTAACACCACATTTCAAAATCCTCTTCCTATCTGAACTATTAATCGTCCATGTTTCTGTCACCTACAAGACAATACTTCACCCAAATACCTTCAGAAAAGACTTCCTAACTCTTAAATTAATATTCAAAAATGTTCAAATGTGTGTTAAGGTTATGGGACTTAACTACGGGGTCATCAGTCCCTAAACTTACAAACTACTTATGAACTACCTACGAACTAGGACGGCACAAATATCCATGCCCGAGGGGGGATTCGAACCCCCGACCGTAGTGGCCGCGCTGACCGTGACTGGAGCGCCTCAGTCACCTCGGCCACCGCGACGGCAAATTAATATTCCATGTTAACAAATCTCTCTTTTTCAAAATCGCTTTCCTTCCCATTGCCATTGTGCATTCTATATCGTCTGTACTGCGACCGTCATACGTTACAAAATGAATAATTTACCTAGTGAATTTTTTTTTAAATATCAATATGCTTCTAGATATTTCGCGATATTCGAAAGGTCGTAAATAGCATTCGATTTATCGTTGGAGCCGTGTTAGCAGAAAGGCGACTTACATTAAAGATGAAAAAGGTTATCGTCTTCAAGCGTTGTCGGAAGAGAAATTAGATGGCGAAAATATTATTTTCCTTTGATCGCTTCTTATGCTCTGAATAACAGCAAGAAAAAGTTTAAATAAAGCCCAGTGGGAGCACAAAGAGTTTCACGGGCGAGTACCCGGGTCTTTTTCCGTTTTGTCTGCCGCAGACTGGCTTAGTGTAAGCGCGGGCGTGTTCCCACGGCGCGGCGCGTGGCGCGGGCTGACATTTTCGCCGGCAGACTGACATTTGGCGCCAGCCAGCCTCTTAGGCGACATTTGCCTGACGACTGCGACCGCAGCCGCAGCCGCCGGTCTCTCGCTGTAATTCTCTCCCGCTCTCCGCAGGCGGCGGCTGCGAAACACCGCAGCTACCCCAGTCTCTGACAGCGACATTTCACTGCAATCGCATTAACTCAGCCAACTGTCAAAGTTCATTTCCTAGCCAGGCCTCTTATTGCCTTTTCAAACTATTACACTTTCCAGTGTACATTTTCAGGAATAGTTTGTCCAATTAAATCTAAAAAAAAAAAAAAAAGTTTAAATGTCTGTAAATCTATCGGACCAAACTGCGTGGTCATCAGTCCGTAACTTACAAACTACTTAAACCTAGGTAAACTAACCTAAGGACGAACACACACACCCATGCCCCAGGGAGGACTCGAACCTCCACGGCGAGCAACCGTGCGCTCCACAGCGAGACGCTTTAGACCGCTCGGCTACTCCACCGCGACCCAATTAACTTTTTGTGTCCCAGCCTCGTCGCCGCTTTTGTGTCTCGTTTCCGTCGTAGGTGTCGGTGGGCGAGTAGAGTGACCGACACAGGAATAATGGATACTCGCTTGTGCAGGTAGGAGGTGACCAGCCAGTGGGACAGTAGAAACTAGAAACACTAGAATAAATTAGAACGAGATATATATTGCACAGAATTTATACAATCCTTAACTTTTACATAGCACAGTACTGCAGAATGCTGATACATAGTTGAGCTAGAGGCCTGCCTAGTGCCTGTCCGATAGCCAAGTCTTCACTGGTGCCTATCTGATTCCGAAGTGTTAACTGGTTCCTGTGGCCACGAGCGGGAAAGCAGCAGAGGGCGCTCGTGGCTGACGTCGTAAGAACACCGCGCTGTGCGTGCATGGCGGCGCGCGGCGAAAGTAGGTGGCGCGCACTTTAGACTTGTGCGACACCACATAACTCTCATTCGTAATTTATTTATTTAATGATTGATTATTTAGCCTGACCAGGTTAGGGCCTTATGACCACGAAACAACACATACAAAATATATTACAAAAAATATCTCTAACAATAAAAAATAATAATAGTCGACAATAATAATCTTTATCTAATATATAAAGCAGAATGTCCGTACGTGTTGCATAGAAACCTACAGTTTTGTTACATTCTTTATGAAACTTTGTACACGTAAGCTTCAATCCATGAGGACGGTCGCCGTAAGTATAAGAATCACGTACGATATATAGTTCACGAGATATGACGTCATAAACAATGAGACGCGCGAAAAACTGATGCATTTTGCGACAATGCTGCTCATTTTCTCCTAAACCATTAGACCGATTTCAACCAAATTTGGTACACACATTCCTTACCGTGAGGTAACAATTGCAACATGGTTAAGAATTACATATGGCACATGGTTCGAAAGATATTATGTCGTAACCAATAGAAATCGCAAGAAAATGCCGTATAAGCGGCGAAACTTTCTAAATACACTGTATGAGAATGACAGTACTTAGCGACTTGCAACAAACTTCAAACATAATTTCAAACCTGTATTAAACTTTTTTTCGCTGGCAACCATAGTAAAATGATGAAAGGAAAAAAGTTTCTCGCTTACTACTTTTCCGCTGTTTATGGAGTAGAACTACGGCTCTCGGTATATTTTACAATTTATAATTTGTACAATACATATTGTAGCCGCAGGAAATTTTACAGACAGTATACAAGCATATCGTTTAGTTTACCTTCTAAATTGTATTACAGTACGACACGTACTTCTTGAGATATGAGCACATAAACAGTAACGTTCATGGAAAACCGCCCCATCACGCACAAACTTTTAGTCAATTACTTCTTTACTGCTAATTGTATTCCGAAGAGATTTTACAGACATACAGCTATTATAGAAATGAATATACAGCTGAAAAATGGCAGCAATTAATTCATAAATACCCAGGCAATGCCGGGTTTTCAGCTAGTCTTTATATATAACGCATAGTGTCCGTATATTTGTGTTTGCGTATTGCATACAAATCTACAGTTTTGTTCCAGTGTTTTTCATATTTTGTACACGTAAGCTGCAATCTATGAGGGACGGTCGCCGTAAGTGTAAGAATTACGTACAACACATAGTTCACGAGATATGACGTCATAAACAATGAGATGCGCGGAAAACTGATGCATTAAGCGACATAAATAGGTATCAACGTTGCAAAGGCTCTCAAATAGCGGATTAGCACACCAGCAATGAACATGAATGGGAATGATCCTGCCTTGTACCTACAGTACGTTGATAAGTATTTATGTAGTGGACCATGAGGCAGGGTTGAAGTTTGTGTTGTGCAGGGAGACGTGTTTTGAAACAATGACTATATCCATTAGGTGGTGGTGGCTTAGTGGTTGTAGTGCTCGCTTATTAACCAGAAGGTCCCGGGTTCGAATTCCTGCACACATTTGAATTCAAGTTAACATCTGTGATTTTAGGGGGGACCCAAAAGAAACCGCATTCCGAGGGCGCTGCAATTCGTAGACGTAGTACAGTGTTCTCGCGCTAGATGGCGTTAGTAGAGACTTTCATGAACCAGTGTGCAGACGACGTCAGTGTAGAGCTGAATGTGCAAGTGTGGTATTGTATTTCTCTGACTGTTGGCGGGTTACCCCCGCGAAGTCGGTATGGCAACTTTAAAAGAACAAAGAGAGTGTGTGAAATTTTGTTTCCTGTTTTTAAAAAAGTGCAACGGAGACACACCATATGCTTCAGGAAGCTTTCCAGGAGGACGCTATGAGCCGCACACAGGTTTTCGAATGGTTTGGGCGCATTAAACGTGGTGAGATGAGTGTTGAAGACCAAGCTCGTTCTTGAATTGTGCATCGGGAATTCGAACCCCCTGGCCAGACTGTTGACCAGAACTTTTACTTGGATGTTTCAAGACGTCTGCGAGAGGATGTGAGGAGGAAACGCCCGGAACTTTGGCGATCAGGAGACTGGTTTCTGGATCACGACAACGCTCCAGCGGCCTCACGAGTGACCCACTATTTGGCGTCTCAGAGGTGGTCTGTCTTTTCCCACGCTCCGTATTCGCCGGACCTAGCCCCGTGCGACTTTTTCCTATTTCCACGCATGGAAAAGACGCTAAAAGGAGAGCGTTATGATGATGTGGAGGCGGTAAAATCAGATTTGCAAAAGGCACTGGACAGTATCAAACATGAAGAGTTCCAAACATGTTTTCACTAGTGAGAAAAGAGACTTGACAAGTGCATCGCATGTAATGGAGAGTATTTTGAAGGTGACTGAAGTAATTTTGTAAAAAGGTTCATCAATAAATTTTTTATGACAAAAATCCGGTTTCTTTTGGGTCCCCCCTCGTATATATATCCTTATATCTATAAATGTAAAGGTCTGTTCGGTGTACGTTTATCACGTCTGAACCACAAGACATAAAGAGCTAAAAATTTGTACAGTTACTAATGTATACCCGAGAAAGGTTTCAGGCACGGTTTTGTAGCGATTTGATAGATATTTAGTAATTTGAAGAATACAATCCGAAATGCGGAACAATAATTTCTCTTTGAAAATTATATTTACTCTTTGAAAATGGTTTTATTGGTTGCATTGTTGCTTGAGGGTTGATAATGATAAAAGAGTGGAGTATATTGGGATGGAAAGTCATCGGTGTATATAAAATTCTACGTGTGTGTGTGGGTTAATATTTCTCTCTGCAACGAAAACTACAGAACGCAAACGAATCTTCTGTGTGTAATTGTTGTCCGAAGTCTCTAGTTGTACACAATAGCAGTTCCATGCCGATAGCTGTCAGGGGGTGGAAGATATGATGGTTGAAAGTCGTAAAATTATTTAAAAAATTTGGACTGAAGGCCAGCGATGACGTTTGAGACTCTATAACAAGGAGGTTGCATACAGCGAAACGTGATGCCACATACCATATCTTTGGTCTATGCGTGCTACAATGTCTTCAGCTCGTTCTCTGTAAGGATAAGTATAGGAATAAGGAAATATAAGAATAAATAAATGAAGCAGTGAAAAGAAATTTCTTTTAATACATATCTTTAAAAAAATCGATTTGACATTTCGCGTATTACATCAAGTGATCGATCTGTGTTATTATTACAATCATTATTGCTGAATTTCGTGATTGGATTATTCGAAACGAGTGCATTTTTACGTGTGATTTGACCTGCACTATTTACTTTCCTGGTAAACGGTAAGTGCATAGACTTCTGCAATCTCATAGGAATATTTTTCAGTTCCTTCAAAACCAGTCTCATAATACACTACTGGAAGATAGTTTATCTATCATAGTCAACCAACACGCGAGCGGAGCCGCGGGTTTAAGCTAGTAATTAGTATATAAATGTGTGTTGCCCAAGAAATTGTTCTCTTTGTTCTTGTTCTTCTTGTCTGATTGTCGATGTTGTACGACGTATGAGAGAAAAAATAATTTTACATCACGCGTCATTAGATTTTTTTTTTCTTTTTCTTTTTTGAATATTTATGAAATGACTTATAAAAAAAGGTGTGTAAGCTAGTGTATATTCACGTAACAAAATATATCGCTGGAGAAGAAGAGAAAGAGAGATCAAAATGAATATAGAGACATTGCATTATACACCACGCAAAGTATTTTCCTTTTGAGTTGAAAGGAGAATGGGATGAGCGTACGGACTGATATAGCCTGAATGTATTGCAAGGTAGCCCGTTCACCGTGAGAGCTACTACATAAAAACAAGCAATTCCTCGAGACGTGAATACAAGGCGCATCGGCGGTCTGTGCGCTCTATATCAGGGCGGAGACGCGCTGCAAAGAATAATGCATAAGTTGTTTCCATTACAACTGGGACAAAGGCATAAATCGGCGCGGTGGGCGGTGAGCTACGGCAGGAAATAGCTCCGGCCCCTCGCCCTGCGGAAGCTCCCGTCCCACAGGAGATATGCTGCCGCCTAGCAGGGCACGCAATATTTCCACGCACCCTAACGCACCGCGCCACGCGTCAGCCGGGCTTTATTTTGATGTAACGCCGATATCGATATGGGGACTCCGCGAGCCGTCGAGCAGTATATAAAGGAGGGTTACGCGTCAAACTGATGTAAATACACTGCCTGACAGAGAAAGCGATGGACCCGGGAGGGGTGGTTGGAAGTGAGTGAAACACGACACACAATGCCGGCAAAGAGTTAGTATATCTGGAAAGAGGACGTAGATTTCGAGACGATGACAGCAGATGACCTGCCCCCGTGAACCACAGACACTGTCGAAGGGGGTGACTTGCATGCCGCAAAGATGTTGGAGAGGCCAGACAAACGTCTGGTTGATGAAGAGGGGCAACAGTGCTTTCAGTAATTACAGGGGCAACATTCTGGATGATTGACTGAGCTAGCCTTGTAAAATCAGCTAATATCGCATTGCCGCACAGTTACTGCGAACAGCCGAAAGCATGGTTGAAACTACAATCGTTACTTTTCCCATGGAGAAACAGCTCTACTGCATGAATCAACTATCTGAAAAAAATTTCAAATGTTTGTTAAGCTTATGGAATCTAACTTTGGGGTCATTAGTTCCTAAACATACAAACTACCTATAAACTAAATTAAACTAAAGGCAACACGAACATCAATGCCCGAGGGAGGATTCGAACCTCCGACGGGGAACGGCCTCGCGCTCCGCCACTCCCTAGCTGAAAACCTGGCGATGCCCAGGTATTTATTTATTCCTGCCTTGAATTAGTACTTCTCCTAACCCTTCTCTCTCTGTCCATCTCCTTCTTTTCTAAAAACATGTTATATCTGTCTGAGAATATATAAGAAATAAGGCTGTCTTGCATAATGTAAAAAATTATAAGTGTAGTATCCAAACAAAGAAAGATAATCATCAAAATACAAATGACATATAAAATTCGTATTATATCATATTTATTGAGTTATATGTTGTACAACTGTATAATTTTTCAGGTATATATTCATTTGTATAAGAGCTGTATGTCTGTAAATTCTGTAGCGAATACAATTAGTGATAAAGGACTAATAGATTAAAACTTTGGGCCTGATTATGCGGTTTTACATGAACGATACTGTTTATGTGCTCATATCTCATGAACAGCGGAAAAGTAGTAAGAGAGAATCTTTTTTCCTTTCATCATTTTACTGGGGTTGACAGCGAGAAATAATATAATTAAGGATTGAAATTATCTTTGAAGATAGTTGCAAATTGCTAAGTATTGTCATTCTCATACAGAGTATGAATAAAGTCTCGTCGCGTTATGTGGCAGCTTTAGGCGATTCATATTCATATGTCGTATGTGATTCTTAACCCTGCTGAACTATTACCTCACAGTAAGGAATATGTGTTTCAAATTTGGTTGAAATCAGTCCACTGGTTTAGGAGGAAATGTGCAACATTTTGGCGTGATAAAGAAGTTTTTCTCTCATCTCATTGTTTATGACGTCATATCTCGTGAACTGAGGCCAACGAGAAAGACAGGCCACGGCGCCCAAGTCATGTCACGTGATCAAGGTAGGCGTGATCCGGCACGATCGCTAGCTGATTGGTCGGCCTGTAGGGCACAGCCGTTGTCCCATAGCTGTCAGCCATTCAGCTAGCGCTAGCGTCTGTTCAGGCCTACCTTGATCACGTGACATGTGCGCGCCGCGGCCTGTCTTTCTCGTTGGCTTTTGTCTGCAGGTCGAAGCGTCCAGGGCAGTCCTGAATGCACGTGCAAGGGATTTCGGAAATTACAAGTATACAGTTTACTTGTCGAAACTTATAGGTATGATGTTTGTTATAGTGATAAACGTATGTAAACAGATAAATAACAATGAAAATTCAATAAATTTCTATTCAACTAACAGTATTTTTTCGTTGTATTACCTCTGAAATATGTTACATATGAACCACAGACATTGCCGAGGTGGGGTGGCTTGCGTGCCTCAACGATACAGATAGCCGTACCGTAGGTGCAACCACAGCGGAGGGGTTTCTGTGGAGAGGCCAGACAAATGTGTGGTTCCTGAAGAGGGGCAGCAGCCTTTTCAGTAGTTACAGGGGCAACAGTCTGGATGATTGACTGAGCTGGCCTTGTAACATCAGCTAATGTGGCTTTGCCACACAGCTACTGCGAACGGCTGAAAGCAAGGGGAAACTACAGCCGTTACTTTTCCCGAGGACATGCAGCTCTACTGTATGAACATATGATGATGGCATCCTCTCGGGTAAAATATTCCGGAGGTAAAATAGTCCCCCATTCGGATCTCCGGGCGGGGACTACTCAGGAGGATGTTGTCATCAGGAAAGACGATACTGGCATTCTACGGATCGGAGCGTGGAATGTTAGATCCCTTAATCGGGTAGGAAAATTAGAAAAAAAATGAACTAATATGACCAGTGCCGAACAAAAAAATAAAACTTTAATAAATAAATAAATAAATAAAAGTAAACGACAGTATCAGATAGGATGAACTGGGGATTCAAGGATTAAAGAGTCAGAGAGCTAACCATTGGGCCACGGCTTTCCTTTGCTTAAGGTTTACATGCAGCTACAACACACGATTACGTGTTCTACTACGGTTTTCTCGAAATCGTTTACGTATAGCACCTTAGTCCCTGCACATAATGTTGTCCTAATGGTCTGCTACAAAGACACAAAGTTTAAAGAAAGTCCTGATCCGAACGTAGTGGCCTCTCCTTGTCAGACTCTGTCCTATCTGTAATCTTTCAAGGTGTTATGTATTTTTTTCGAACGTGAGTGTGCTTTATGTACTTTCAGAAGTTACAGGAGCCTCCTATATACTGTTGGTCTACGAGAGACGTTTGAAAGGTCCTTGCAAAAACAGTAATTACTAACGTGTTTGGGAAAAACAATTTTTGTTTTTCGACATACTCTCCTTTTAGACTTATTCGCTTCGTCCAACGCTGTTCTAAGTTGTTGATCCCTTTCGAATAATAGGAATTGCCCAAGCCGACAAAATAGCTATTATTTTCTGCAATCACCTCCTCGTTTGAATGAAATCTTCAAATTGGGGAACAAATAGTAATCCGAGGGTACGAAGTCTGGGGAATAGGGGGGATGTGAAACGTGCTGGAATGCAATTTCCAATAATTTTTCCACCACAATTTCTGAGATGTGTGCTGGTGCATTGTTGTGATGGAAAATGACTTTTTGTGGGCCAATCGCCGTCGTTTTTCTTGCAGCTCGGTTTTCAAACGGTCCAATAACGATGAATAATATGCACCTATAATAGTTTTACCATTTTCCATATAGTCGATGAGGATTATCCCTTGCGAATCACAAAGACCGTCGCCATAACCTTTCCGGCCGATGGACTGGTCTTCGCAGTATTTGGTGCAGATTCTCCCTTGGTAACCCATTGTTTAGATTGTTCTTTGGTCTCAGGAGTGTAGTAATATATCCATGTTTCATCCAAAGTGAAGAAACGACGCTTAAAATCCTGCGGATTCTGCCTGAACAGCTGCAAACCTTCCTTGCAGCACTTCACACGATTCCGTTTTTGGTCAAGCATGAGCAATCGCTGCACCCATCTCCAAATGTTTATGCAAAATATTATGTACCCGTTCATTCGAGATTCCCATAGCACTAGCAATCTCACACACCTGAACTCTTCTGTCATCCATCACAATATCACGGAGTTTATCAATGATTTCTGGAGTCGTAACCCCCACAGGGCGTCCAAGTTCAGCATCGCCTGTGCCCGTATGACCACTCCTAAAATTTTGAAACCACTTATAAACCGTTGTAATCGAAGGTGCAGAGTCACTATAATGTTTGTCAATGCTAATCTTCAGTCTCCTGAGGCGTTTTGCTTTCCATAAAGTAATGTTTAATCACCACACGAAAATCTTTTTCGTCCATTCTTTGACAATCAGTCGAGTTCCGTGATTCAAAAGAATGCCAAACACACAGAAATAGACCAATATGGCTGAAACTTGGTGTGCGTGGGTAGCGTTCGTTTCACACCGGCATTTGTAATCGTGACGTCGTGACGTCATTGTAACGTAAGGGGGCTGTCACTGGTGGGCTTTCGACTATCGACTTTTGCGAGCGCGCTTGAGGGACTCAACATGGACGGCAGGAAGTCTGTTATTCATTTTCTTTGTAGTGTGTGTGCGCCATGTGCGCTGAGCGGGAAGTAGATGCTTATAAAAAGATATTTGGGACAAAAAATGTTCAAATGTTTGTTAAGCTTATGGGACTTAACTACGGGGTATGAGACTTGCCTCCGTCTGGTCATTCGGCAGTTCCTTGCTGCCGTCGCCAGACAACGGTTGTGTCTTAAATGGCACCATCCCGAGTGTGAAGGTACTTCACGAAGTACGGGAGCAGTGAGGTATAATGCTCCATTTGCTTTAAAAAGCTGAAAACGGGCGGAAGTACTATAAACATTCTGTGTCATTTAAGGAGAAAGCATCCAAAATGTTCCTCGGAAGAGAAGTTAAATTCGATTCATATACCTATTATGTAAGTGATGTAATATAAGCTTGAAATAATAACCGAACCCTTAATTTTGTGGCTGCTTCAGGGAGCAAAATTGATAACAACTGAATGTGATCGTACGCTCTCGCCATCGCCGTGCCCGTCACCTTCACCTTCTTCATCTTTGCTGGAAACGACGACACCGATTTCCACTACAGCCTCACCTCCATTTCGATCCAGATCTCCTACTCATTCACCTTCATTAAGGTTCTGTTCGAAAACCATGAAAGAACTTCTAGCTATCAGAGAAAGTCATAATTTTGTCAATACGATGAGAACATAAATTATAGACAGACTAACCAAACGTTTGAAACGTAAATATCTGAAGTAACATTATGCAATGTGTAATACATAAAAACTTCTTTGTAGAGGTTGGTAAACGTGACACTGAGCTTAGCAATGCGATGGTTTTTATGGTTTGCAAAGAGAACTTACCTCACTCTCTTGTGGAGGAAGAGGGGTTTTCTCATTTCACCAAAGTTGCAGTGCCCATGTAGAAGCTGCCCAGCAGAAAAACTGTAAGTACTTACAATTTTATTTACGCCACTTCAAAGTTAAAACTAAAGGAAAAGTATTATTATATTTATTTTTCGGTTCTGAGCAAATTAAATTTGTTGCATGTTGCCCCCAAGCTATGCTCAAGTTACCTGTGAAAATTCCAGGTAAATTTACCGAGCGGTCTGAGGCTCCAAGTCACGGACTGCGCGGCTGCTCCAGTCGGAGGTTCGAGTCCTCCCTCCTTCATCTGTCATGGATGTGTATGTTGTCCTTAGCTTACGTTAGATTAAGTAGTTTGTAAATCTAGGGACCGATGAGCTAAGCAGTTAGGTCTTATAAGAACTCACACCCATTTAAACATTCTTTGATGATGTGGCACACAGCTTTTCTAGTTCAATTTGCGTAAATTTACACTGACAACAATCAGACTGTTAGTCGGAACTGTGACTTCATTTTTCGAAATACTTCTTCAGCACTGATTGAAGTTCATTTACTGACTATAACTTATATGTATTGTGAATATAACGAGATATTCATATGCGCTGGCTCACAAGTCCAACTTAAGGAGTTGTTGGCTCAATATTCGTAACTGCCGGATGGAAATACTGGGCCAGTAACTCTGTATGCTTCGTATATCATCCTCTACGGACTCCATACTAGTCTTACACACACTCAAGAGGGCGTAGTATTGGGAGGGGATCTTGCAAAATATATAAAGACTAGTGATTTGCGTATAACGTAAATTTACCTAAATTTTAACTAAATGTCGTAAGTTTCGGTTTCGGCCGAAACCAGGAGAACCGAAAATTCGATTACGGTTTCTGTTTCGGCCGCAAATTATGTTTCGGTCGAACTCTACTGGAAATAATAGCAATAAAAAAACCGAAAATCGGTTATTTAAAAAGCGGTTATCTTGAGCAGTTTTTACAGTGCAGTTAAACTGGAGATGAAAAGAACCGATATAACCGAAAACCGGTTGTTTCAGCGATAACCGCCATCCCTAAACGCTACCCGGTATGCGTTCTTTCCAAAGATGCTACTTACTAAACATGAGCTCGATAGGCGCTGGTGGTGCCATCTCTCGGACGCTGCACAGACTTTTCAAACGCCCCTCGTATGTTAGTGCCAAGGGAAATGTCTGTTGGAGCCCGTTGAGCAGACGTCTGCTTACAGCGGCTCGCGGCGCTGTTTGCTAAGTGCGTTATGCCGTGGCTGGAGTGGCCGCTATCTGCTGATGTAATCTGCGCCGGCCGCACGCAACCCCACCATGAAAGACCAGCAGCCTTCAATGCAGGCTCCAGCCCCCGCCAGCGCCGTAATTCGTGCGTTCGCGTGCAGATTGCGCCCGCGGCGGTAGTTGATCACTCCTGAGCGGGGACCTACAATTACAAGAACCGAAGCTGCTGTTTTGGCTTCTCTCAAACCTCAGTAGGGCTGGATACTTAGCGAAATGAGACTAGGTCTCCTACACAAGGGAGACAGGTTTCAGACATAAGCGGTATGACTCTATAGGGCATGGCGTACAAGGAAAATAATATTTGTGGAATTGTGGAAATTTTTCAGCAATCAGTCGTAAAAATATTTATTTATTTGCAGATCTAGATTTCGACCACTGTGTGGTCATTATCAGTGCTAAAATAAATACAAAAGAACCAGTTAGAATAACATACATGTCACGTTATAAGACAATTGTACAAGTTTCAGTTAAAGTCAACAATGAAAAATACTTAAAACGTCTCGACCTCCATGTTGGAGGTTGCGTTCGTACTGACGCCAGTGGCGTAGCTATCATAGGGCTAGGCGGGGCAGTGCCCCGGGGCCCTCGAGCTCTAGGGGCCCCTTGGCCTATGTGAGCGACATTCGGAAAAAGTTACAGTAGATCTTCGAATTTTTTTTTAAAAATTCTCCCACACTACCGTCCATCATCTCCCACTCCCCTCAAACCAAATTATCCGCACTGGGCCAACGGATGGCGGAACATTGCTTCTAATGGGCCTTCAGTTCACACGAAGACACTCGGTGGCGCTGCTGACCGGCCAAGCCGCCGTTCGCTGTGTACGACAACTTAGTCCGCGTAGCAGCAGAAGTAACGGCAGCATCAAAGCTGCTCACAACAATGGCTGAGCCTGCCAAGTGTTGCCGGCGTGTTGCTCGGCACAGTGTGAAGGATCGCGAACCTGAAATACTGAATAAACATATTTATTGTACAGTACTTCTTATTGGCAAACAGAAGTATACAGTTAGACTATCCGAATAATCGGTTTTCCGAAAATCCATGTCCCCAATTACTTCCAATAATCGACTTTCTAATGTATATAGTATTGCAGTCGAATAACGAATTTCGACTTTTAACTTTTTGAACCCTGACTAACAAACCTCAAAAGCACGAAGTGAAATCCAAAAATTACTCCCACCTCAGAATATAAACGGAACGAGGTCTATCGCTTGTCCGCTAAGATGTGCACCATTAGTATGTTGTCGTTGAAGTCGGAGTTCCCATGGCTGCCAGTAGTTGCGAAATAACAGTGAATTGGGCTGAATTACTAGCAGTGAATTTGACAATACACAGTGTGACCACATTTGAATGTGAAGTCTCTACACCCTGATATTCGTACCAGAAGAAGAGAAAATATGATTACTTTGTCACAACAATTGTGAATTGTACATTCAAGACGCTGACCTCTACCTTAGGGTGACAAGACGTCCCGTATTTTACGGGATTATCCCTTATTTAGCATTAATGTCCCGTTGTCCAGAATAAGTAAATACGGGACGTATATTGTCCCGAATTTTACTGACCGTCCCATATATTTGCAATTAAAAGTTTTTAAGTAATGTTAGCGTAAGCATACCGAGAACAAATATAGCCATTATCAAGCAATGAAAGAAATAAGCTTCAACTCAAAGGGATTGAGGCACGATTTTGGACGTAATTCTTTCATAAGTTTCTAATACTTTAACCTTTGGCGAGATCTTTTTTATTTTAAATGCAAAAAAGCATAGGTTGCCCAAAATTGCCATTTCAATTTTAAAGCATTATTGGGCAACCTATGATTATTTCAATTTTTTAAAAGTAATGCTTTCACATGACATGTGCAAGTCTTCCAACTGTACAAATTCAGTGATTAATGAATTCATTCCAAGAATACAGTGTGGTGAAAGAGTCTGGTGTGTGCGTTAATGCTGCAGGTAAAGGCAGCATTTGTGTTCCATATTTTTAATTTGGAAATCTGGTCACCCTACTCTACCCCTCTGTCACGATAATAAGCGAAGATGTCGACTTATTTTACTTATTACTTTTTCCTGGCCAGACACTAAGGTAAACTTCATGAAGCCTGGGCCGCGGAGGAGCGGCTGAGTGCATTGAGGCGCTATGCTACGATGCGCGAGGCCGTTTCCCGTCGGGGGTTCAATTACCCCCTGGGACATGGCTGTTTGTGTCGTCTTTAGTATAAGGAATTTCATAAGTAGTTTGTAAGTTTAGGGACTGATGACCCCGCAGATTAGTCTCAACACTTTCGCTGCGACTGACGCTTACAAGCGTCCGCATGTAGGATAGTGTCAGCCGCAGCGAAAGTGTTAAGCTTGACAAACATTTGAACATTTCATGAAGCCTGGTATGGGTACGGCTCAATCAAGAGTGTTTCATCAAACAAAATCCGGCACTTTGCTGAAACCCTCCTACACTAATATTTCCCCTATTTTCCTTCTTTGACTGGGTGTCAACGAAATGAGCTAACATAGCAGTAGTTTAGCGAGAGTGAGTTGTCGCCACAGACAACAGTCCGCCTGCTGTGACCGCGGACGCGCGAGTTCTGACTTCGCTGTTCTCGGTTAGCTTCGTGGCAGGTGGTCATGTTTTCGTGGTTGAGTAATATCTATTCACTGTTTATTTTTTATGAGCTTCTGCCTGCGCCTTCATGCACCTAATTTTGGAGCAACTTCAGAAACTATCCCATTGGGTCGTTTTATCTATATGTCCTACCCAGATCCAATTCTATCCCTCTGAAAAATTTCTTGCAAATCCACCCAGTAATTTTTGCGTGAAGGCATAACAAACTTTCAGAATTATATTAGAGAGTACGATTACCTAATTATTGTCTGCTGCACAACTCACAATAATATGCTTAGGAGTATTTAGGTTTATTGTCTTCCAGGGGGCGATAAGGAGCTGATGATGAAGTAGTTTTGCATCTGTATACTTTTAGTTTAAAGAGGGCCCCAATGTCATTTTTGCCCCGGGGCCCTTGGTGACATAGCTACGCCACTGACTGACGCAGCTGTTACAATTGTTACACAGTTGACGTCAGCATGCGTTATTTGTTACTAAGGCGCCCTCTTTTAAGTTTCATATAAAAAAACCAATTTATATGAGGTATGTTTATGATAGAAATATTTACGTTTTATTATAATTTTAGTAGGTACTTTTACTTTAAGACACCAATTAGTACACATTTTTACCAGTAATTATTATATAAACAGTAAACGAGAATTAGTAGTACAGAATAGTTTAAAGTAAAAGTGCCTACTGAAATTATAATAAAACGTAAATATTTCTACCATAAATATACCTGATATAAATTGTTTTTCTTATATGAAACTTTAAAGCGGGTGCCTTAGTAGCAAATGACGCATGCTGACGTCAATTGTGTAACAATTGTAACAGCTGCGTTAGTACGAACGCAACCTCCAACATGGTCAAGGTGTTTTAAGTATTTTTATCATTAACTGAAACTTTTACAACTGTCTTATAACGTGACATGTATGTTATTCTAACTGGATCTTTTGTATTTATTTTAGCACTGATAATGACCACACAGTGGTCGAAATCTTGATCTGCAAATAAATATTTTTACGACTGATTGCTGAAGAAATTTCCACAAGCCAAATACGGTCGTGGAGCACAAATTCCACCCTGGAATCAAGACTGAGAGAATAAGATTCTTCTTGTGGTCTTTAGTCCTCACACTGGTGTCATGCAACTCTCCACGTTACCCTGTACTGTGCAAGCCTCTTCATCTGAGAATACAAACGGTAACCTACATCCATTTGAATCCGCTTACTGTATTCGTCCCTCGGTCTCCCTCTACGATTTTTACTCCACACACTTCCGTCTAATGCTAAGTTGACGATTCCTTGATGTCTCATAATGTGTCTTACCAATCTATCCCTTCTCTTAGTCAGTATACGCCAGAAACTTTCCTCTCCAATTCTGTTGAGCACATCCTCATTAGTTTCGTGATCTAGTTTCATTTTCATCATTCGTGTGTATCATCACATTTCGAAGCTTCTATCATCGTCTTGTCTGTCTCCTTATCGTCCATGCCTCACTCCCATACAATGGTACACTCCTGACAAATACTTTCAGAAAGAACTTCCCAACATTTAAACTAATATTGGATGTCAACAAATTTCACGTCTTCAGGAACGCTTTTGTTCCCATAGCCATTCCACATTTTATATCGTCCTTATTTTGGCCGGTAGAAATTATCTTGCTTTCCAAATAACAAGACCATCTACTACTTTTAATGTCTCATTACCTAATTAAATTCCTTCAGCGCCGCCTGATTTTCTGACACTACATTCCATTACCCTCCTCTTACTCTTGTTCATGTTCATCTTATATCTACCTTACAACACACTCTCCATTCCATTTAATTACTCTTCCAGGTCCTTTGCTGTCTCTGACAGAATTACTATGACGTCAGCAAACCACAATGTTTTTATTTTCTCGCCCTGGACTATAATTCCCTCTCGAAATTTATACTTGCATTCCTTCACAGCTTGCTGAATGTACAGACTGAACAACAATCGTAACAGGCTGTGACACCATAATTAAATTTTTGATTTATTTATTTTATTATGCTTCGATTTATTATTGGAAAAATTGTACAAGATATTAATGTATGCAATGAGTAACCCATCTTTAAAACTTATGTTCATTGAAAATGCCTTTTATATTGAAGAAGGTTAGAAAATGCCTTTTTTAAATATATAAGTAATATTGTTAATGCAATATGTTTGTGTTAATATTTGTATATGCTGAAAAACTTGTAGAGGTTCTGACGGAGGGCTTTTGTAAATTGTACTGGAATAGAAAAGACGGGGGGCATCCCCGCCGTAACGGATACTGACTGTGTGGGATCGAAAAGGTGGGAAAACGCGGGAAGTAGTTGGCTGGCGCAGTTGGCTAGTGTGTGGCAAGGGATTACGGTTTGAGACGTGATAGCGTGCAGTTGCAGTGGTGGTAGGTACAGTGGAAAGAAGTGAGGTGCCTTTGTTTCTTGTTGGCTATGTTCTGGAGGCCTTTACCTACAAGAAGATTGTAATATGGCCTCGGATGAAATATTGTTGTTACTGTAAGTACTGGCATCAATTGGTGGCTTAATATTCCGACGCTGAGAAGATTGGTTTTTGGCCACATACTTCAAGAGCCAGTAAAGCAACATATTGCACCACATGGAGCCACACTGCAGCGCCAAATGTTCAAATGTTTGTAGAACTTATGGGACTTAACTACGGGGTCATCAGTCCCTAAGCTTACAAACTACTTATGAACTAGCTAAGACTAAGGACGGCACAAATATCCATGCCCGAGGGGGTATTCGAACCCCCGACCGTAGTGGCCGTGCAGACCGTGACTGGAGCGCATCAGTCCCCTCGGCCACCGCGGCCGGCCTGCAGCGCCAAACTTCCACAGTCAAGTAGGAAAGTTTTTTATTATGTATAACAGTCCGAACCTCATTTTTGTTTAGAAATTTGAATAATTACGTTTTTTTTAACGAGAATTGACTTTGAACCCATTATTGTCCTATGTCGTTTATCCAAGTAGGGTCATATCCTTTGGTACAGTGATTATTCCGAGAGATCCACTGAAATAACTATAAACTATTCTAACAACATTTGCTTTGCTTAAATATATTGGAGTTTGCATTAAAAGTGAACAGTAGAGTAAATCTTATCTCCACTGTGCAAATGCAGTTTCCGTTAGTTCAATAATGAAGTTTTCTGAAGTGGTATATTTAAATCTGATTATTAAAAATATATGTTGAGCAGTGATATAAACTTTGGTGTTACGTAAATTCAGTGCATAGTAATTTGTGCGCAAACGAGAGTAACATATCAGATTCAGGGACCACACTCTGGAATACTGTGTCGGTTTCCCAAATTATTGAACTGAAGAGGAAAGTAATTTATTACGCAACAAATTTACATTCAGTAGTTAATGAAAATATAAGTTTGCTAGTGTTATCAATAATTCTTGAACAGTGATTTACTAAGAGGTTGCTATTTTGAAGTGCTTACACTATGGTAACACAGAATAACATTTTTTCTTAAAGTGATTCGTGAATATTGTGAAGTAGGTCTGTACTGAAAGTTGGCTAGGTTAGTGTCTGAAGTTTAATAATAATCTATAGAATAGTAGATTTTTACATTCAGCACACTGTTGGTTCTAGCAAGGACTTAAATTGAATTTTTCCATTTCCATATAATGCTTACTTACAAGTATAGATTATGGTGAGGCTGTCTGATACCTTAGAAAGCGACCACACTACATAAGTGTTGCATTTAAATTACGTTTGTTAACGTTCTCTAAATTTTTAGGAAATATTTTACTTATTCAGTAATTATCGAATCATTGAGATACTTGATCCCTAAAGGACTGGCGACCGTAAATTGAATTTTTTTAGTGTTAATTTTGTTTGATAATATTGCTCTTTCTGACTCCTGGTAACTTTATCATTGTTTTGTTTCGCAATGCAACCGATGTTCACCACACTGAATGTTATCACCGATGCCCTTGTTCATTAGGATAACACACGGTTAAAGAAAAATCCTCTCGGAGGTGCACCTTGCTGTAGGTGTAAGCTGTAGCAACTAATGAGTTTTGTTGTCGATATCTCAATATATGTAGCAACTCTGCCACGTTATATTGGATATCAATACCTGAACTATAGGTAGCTGCAAAGCTTATCAACCCACAAAGAGTGTTGCAAGGCTACAACCCTGTCCTACTCTCTTCCCAACTACTACGACCCTTTCATCCCCTTCGACTCTAATAACTGCTGTCTGGTTTTTATACAATAAATAAAATGATAATACTAAGGTAAGGTGAGATGATGCATACTAACAGTCAATATGCATGAGATTATAATTGTTGTTGTGGTCTTCAGTCCGGACAATGGTTTGATACAGCTGTCCACCCTAGTCTCTCCTCAACAAGCCTCTTCGTTTCCACAAAAGAACAGCAACCCACAACTGTTTGAAACTGCGACTTCTATATTCGCTCTTGGTCTCCCTCTGCGATTTCTCCTCCTCCCCCCCCCCCCCCCCGTACACTTCCCTCCAAGAGAAATTCACTATTCCTTGATGTGTAAGAATGTGTCCTACCAGTCGATGCCTTATATTACTCAAGGTATGCCATGAATTTATTTTTTCCCACAATTCTGTTCAGTACCTGCTCCTTAGTTCCCGACCTAACGATCAGATCTTCAGCATTCTTCTGTAGCACCAAATTTCAAAAGCTTCTATTCTCTTTTTGTTTCATCCGTTTAACGTCCACATTTCACTCCTGTGCAACGCTACACCACAGACAATTGCCTTCAGAAACACTTGCTAACACTTGAATTGATATTAGCTGTTAAGAAATTTCTCTTCTTTGAAAATGATATCCTTCCCATTGCCATTCTGCATTTTATGTCTTATTTACTCCGACAATCCGAATTTATTTTACTGTCAAATAAGAAAACTCATCTAGTTCCTTTATTGTCACGGTTCGTAATATAACTCCCTCAGCTTCCTCTCATTAAATTCTTCTTATCGTCCTGCAGACACGTAACGCCCAAGATCTCATCAGAGTAAATTACCAGAATTCTCAGATCACTCTCTTTCAACGCAGAAACAAGGGAAGAATTTTCCATTCTGCGGTGCACAAAGGCGTGCAATTATCAGTGGAAGCGATGAAGCTGAAACAACAGCCAAGAAGGCCTGGGTTGAGATACAAGGTCAAGCGTGATTGCGGGAAGAGTGCTCGGAGCGAACAACAAACTATTCCCAGTGGAGTGTGACTTCATTCTATTCAATGTAATGCTAAACTACCTCGATTGTTCTGCAAACGAACTTTTGCCTTATCTTACGGCCCTTATGCAATCACGTTCAGAAAAATAAAAAAATAATAAATAAAATAAAAAATAATAAATAAACAGAACACCTTCAAATACTCAGCATAAGAATTTCATATTCGCAGCTTATGTTCATTAGTATGTTCTAAATCAATGTTTTTCAATCTTTTTGAGTTCGCGAACCCCTTCCAAGATAAAATATTCTGGCGAGCCCCTCCCCGATCACGCTCTCACTGTACTGTAACACAACTCCGTATGTGAATTCAAATACAGCGAATTTCATTTATATCTTCTATTGTGACGAACCAGTTATTCGGCCGCCATTGAGCAGACGTTTTCAATTGGTGAGAGATCTGGAGACTGTGCTGGCCAGGGCAGCAGTCGAACTTTTTCCGTATCCAGAAAAGTCCCTACAGGACATGCAACATGCGTCCGTGCATTATCCTGCTGAAATGTAGGGTTTCGTAGGGATAGAATGAAGGGTAGAGTCACGGGTCGTAACGCATGTGAAATGTAACGGCCACTGTTCAAAGTGCCGTCGATGCGAACAAGAGGTGACCGAGACGTGTAACCAATGGCACCCCATACCATCACGCCGGTTGATGCGCCAGTATGGCGATGACGAATAAACGCTTCCAATGTGCGTTCATCGCGATGTCGCCAAACACGGATGCGACCATCATGATGCTATAAACAGAACCTGGATTCATCCGAAAAAAAAAAAAAAAAAAAAAAATACGTTTTGTCATCATGCTCCCAGGTTCGTCGTTGCATACACCATCGCAGGTGCTCCTGTCTGTGATGCAGCGTCAAGGGTAACCGCAGATATGGTCTCCGAGCTGATAGTCAATGCTGCTGCAAACGTCGTCGAACTGTTCGTGCAGATGGTTGTTGTCTTGCAAACGTCTCCATCTGTTGACTCAGAGATCGAGATGTTGCTACAGGATCCGTTACAGCCATGCGGATAAGATGCCTGTCATCACAACTGCTAGTGATACGGGGCCGTTGAGATCCACCACGGCGTTCCGTATTGCCCTCCTGAACCCACCGATTCCATATTCTCCTAACAGTAATGTCGCGATACGATAAACGGCAAACGCGATAGGCTACAATCCGACTTTTATCCAAGTCGGAAACGTGATGGTACGCATATCTCCTCCTTACACGAGGCATCACAACAACATTTCACCAGGCAACACCGGTCAACTGCTGTTTGTGTACGAGAAATCGGTTGGAACCTTTCCTAATGTCAGCACGTTGTAGATGTCGCCACCGGCGCCAACCTTGTGTGAATGCTCTGAAAAGCTAATCATTTGCATATCACAGCATCTTCTTCCTGTCGGTTGTATTTCGCGTCTGTAGCACGTCATCTTCATGGTGTAGTAATTTTAATGGCTAGGAGTGTAAATAACCTTCCGTTCCCTATATTTTATTCCTGCTGACTTAATAATTTGAAAGAATGTATTTAAATCAGTATATAAATGTACCATTTGTACCAAGTCCGTCTCTATACATATGATACAGAGTGGAGCAAAAAAATGTGCCCCGTCAAGGGCTAGCATTGACACAGGAGGAAAGATCGACAGTCAGTTTCAACAGGATGGTGCAACTGCCTGTATAGCCGACCGAACCTTGGAGTACATTTATCCAATCTTTGTGCCTGAAAGATGTGTCTGTAAATGTCTGTCTGGTTGCAGCTCTGGCTGGCCTGCGTACGGTTACTTAGTGTGGAGAGGTGTCAAGTGTAAGAATGAATCGCAACATCTACCCCCCCCCCCCCCCCCCCACACACACAGTCTTCAAGAAATGCTGAAGTACATTCGGACAAGATGGCAGCAACTTCTGAATAAGGGCACAATCGTGATTTGGTCTGGCTAGTACAGTACTTCCCTCTACTGTCTTTCTTCGTCCCCTGACACTGTATTCTACCAATCAATTTTATTTTCCCCACCGTTGAAGTATTCTTAGGCGCAGTGGTTCCCAATCTTCTGGCTAGTGGGACCCACAATGCTTCTGTAAAAAAGTTTCGCGATCCAGTATATATATCAGAGCAATTTATTGATTAAAAAAACACTATTACGCTCAGTTAAAGGGCCAATCTCAGTTTGTGAGATTTTTAAATCTTGGTATTAATGACACTCTGCATGTCTTAACCGAAGCTTGTTCTTTCTTTTTTTATCTAATATATAAAGCGGAGTGTCCGTATGTTTGTACATGTTGCATACAAAATGTTCAAATGTTTATATAGTCTATGGGACTTAACTACGGGGTCATCAGTCCCTAAAGTTACAAACTACTTATGAACTACTTACGAACTAGGACGGCACAGATATCCATGCCCGAGGGGGGATTCGAACCCCGACCGTAGTGGCCGTGCAGACCGTGACAGAAGCGCCTCAGTCCCCTCGGCCACCGCGGCCGGCTGTTGCATACAAATCTACAGTTTTGTTCCAATCTTTATGAAATTTTGTACACGTAAGCTTCCATGAGGCCGGTCGCCGTAAGTGTAAGAATCACATACGATATATAGTTCACGAGATATGACGTCATAAACAATGAGATGCGTGAAAAACTGCTGCATTTTGCGACAATGCTGCTCATTTTCTAGTAAACCATTGGACCGATTTCAACCAAATTTGGTACACACATTCCTTACCGTGCGGTAACAATTGCTGTATGGTTAAGAAGCACATACAGCACATAGTTCAAAAGATATTACGTCATAACCAATAGAAATCGCAAAAAAGCCATATAAATACACTGTATGAGAATGACAGTACTTAGCGACTTGCAACAAACTTTAAACATAATTTCAAACTATCATTAAACTTTCTCTCGCTGACAACCATAGCAAAATGATGAAAGGAAAAAAAAAGTTTTTCGCTTATTACTTATTGAGTAAAACTACGGCTCTCGGCATGACGTTACAATTTATAATTTGTACACTACAAATTGTAGCCGCAGGAAATTTTACAGACAGTATAGCCGCATATAGTTGAGTGTACCTTCTAAATTGTATCGCAGTACGATAGGTAGTTTATGAGATATGAGCACATAAACAGTAACGTTCGTGGAAAAACGCCCCATCACGCACCAAGTTTTCATCTATTGCTACTTTACTACTAATTGTATTCCCAAGAAATTTTACAGCCATACAGCCCTTATACAAATGAATATATACCTGAAAAATGGCAGGAATAAATAAATGAATACCCGGGCAACGCCGGGTTTTCAGCTAGTAAAGAATAAGAAAAAAATCATCAGAAATTGTTTGCGAATCTCATTAATTTCTTCAAAGATATATCTGCATGCATTCTATTGAGACGTTGCGTGGCCTTTGTGAATGGGACTTAGGTCGTCGCTAGGGTTTCTTGTTACTAAAGCACTCCAAACCACACAACGAATCAAACTTCAAAGTTCTTGGTCAAGTTAATAGCAGCACATTCTCCCAGGTTCTTCTACCAAAATAAAGTCGTTGTTAGACGAGAACGGATTTTTATTGAGTTTTCCATCACACTACAGCACGGTGTACATCTGGTCTAAAGCTTACAACTTACAACTACCATCAACTGCTCCCTTGCCATCAGTAGCGGCATATTTAAATACATAGTTTTTGGCGCCAAAGTCACGTGACGTTTACAGATTCTGTTTCAAATAAATTGACTACTACTTTCGATGAAATTTATACAGTTCCATTTAGTATTTAACAAATAATATAACTGGTTACAAAAGTTGGTAAAAAAAGGTTGCAATTCATGCAATAAATTAATTATTTGAAGGTAACTGGTGCGTATTTAGCTACGCGGCCGCTATGTGATATAATAACCTTTGAGCTGTAAGTTCATGTAAACAAACGAGTCTTACGTCTTATGATTGATCTTCAAATTCAAGATTTTACCAAAATTTTAAGGTAACGACAATTTACAAGTGAAAAAATCTTCATAGAGGTGTATGGTTTATCAAAACTTAATAGATGACAATTCTAGTTTTTCGTAAATAGTTCGAAACTGATTTAATCGTTAGACAAACTGTTCATAAAATTACAATATTCTCGTTTCAAATAAATAAATAAAAATAAAAAAGATAAATAAAAAAAGTAAAAAATAAAAAATCTTAGTATTGACTGTTTTATCGTGAGGTTTTTTTCACGCAGGATCTTTAATATTTCCTATGAAACTATACTCTATTTTTTTATTTAAAATGAAATTAGGCTTGAGTCTTTAAATAAACTGTTCAAAGACGAAACGGATGTTTGATCAATCAGGAATTCTTACTCAGATTGTACTCTAGAAACGGATTTCTTACCCACAACAATTTCATAGCCAATTCTTGGCAATCAAATACCAAAATAAGAACCAATATTAAAAAAAAATACTCCTAGAAAAGCAATCACTTTCCGCTTTGAGTAACATGGAAATATTAATCCACAAAATATTTAAACTTAAAACTTTGGTCCATAACCACTATCATTTGAAAAAGGCAGCAATAGAACTAAATTTTTATTTTTATTTGAGGGACGGAAAATATGAAAATACTAAGTGTTATAAAATACATTTTCACTTTAAGTCCCTAAGGTATCTTGAGCTCGCCTGGCGACTACCCGAATAGATTATACTATCCACTAGTGGGTCCCGACGCACAGGTTGGGAACCACTGCTTTAGTGAGTAACTCATGAAGGACTTATGATAAAATAGATTTTGTTATGTGATATTTATTATGTAAACTAGCGATCGTGGCAATGCTTCGCAGTTGCCAAATATGCATAGGAATTGTATTTACGTCCTACACTCCTTCTCTTTGTCTCTCCGTCTCACATTCTTCATCTCTATGCCTAGTTATTACCTTTCTCTTTTTCTTCTTAGTGGCGATTCTTGGGTGTTTATTATTCCAGTATTCAGTTAGTCGAAGTACTCTTCCCTCCTCTCTCTCTCTCTCTCTCTCTCTCTCTCTCTGTCCATCTCTCCCTCCTTCGTGTCAACGTATCTCCAAGTCTCCACCTCTTCTTGCTGCCCTCCCCCATTTCTCCCTTCTAACCACCGATTCATCTCCCTGAATGTTTCATTATCTGTCCCGATCTCCGTAAATCCCCCCCTGTCCCCTTTATCTATTCATGTCCTCTCTCCCCATACATGTAAAACTACATACACCTCTCACGTTTCGCAGTTATAGGGCAAATGGTGCCGAATCTTGAGTAAAGTACCCTCTCCCATGTACATGGGAAATATTTTGTAGAACGTGACCTTCCTCTTGTATTCAAGGTCAGGTACTCAAAATTTCATCAAGATCGGAATAAACCTGTAGATTGATGTAGGCGCCTGTTGCAAATTACCCACCGCCATGCACCGAACTATTATTACGTAGACAATCCTGCCCTCCTCGTTTTGATGTTATGTCCTTCTGCTCCTTCGGATTTTCCTTTTTTCCCTCTTCCCTCTCCCTGTTTTTGTCAAACCATCCCTGCATTAATGGGATCAAAACAAAACAAAGACATTCATATCCGTCAAGCCATTTCTTAAGTTTGTACGAATGGCTCACAATAATTCATTTTTTTATAAATATAGATGTAGACGAAACTTCCTGGCAGATTAAAACTGTGTGCTAGAACCGGGACTAGAACCTGGGACCTTTGACTTTCGCGGGCAAGCGCTCTACCGACTGAGCTATCCCGACACGACTGACGATGCCGTCCCACAACTTTACTTCCGCCTGTACCTCGCCTCCTACTTTCCAATCTTCACAGAAGCTCTTTTGCGAACCTTGCAAGAGTAGCACTCCTGGAAGAAAGGATATGGCGGAGACATGGCTTAGCCCTTAGGCTGTGGCTAAGCCATGTATCCTTTGCCTTTCGCTTGCCCGCGAAAGGCAAAGGTCCCAGGTTCGATTCCCGGTTCCGGCACACAGTTTTAATCTGCCAGGAAGTTTCATATCAGCGCACATTCCGCTGCAGAGTGAAAGTTTCATTCTGGATGTAGAAGTTTCTCAACTCAGATCACGACACGTTCTTGCCCAAATGCTTTGTAATTTTGACACATCGTTTCAATGCGAACTTGGTTTTTGCCATCTATTTCTTTTTTATATATCGTACAAGGTCATGCCTGATGTGGCAGTTTTACGGCATTTACGGCGAAACTGTTGTAAGCGGTAAACTTCATTTCGATTCATAATTTTGTGATGGGGGTGGGGGCACTTACTAAACGCTTTATAATCATCCGAAATTGCATGGAAACTTTGTTGCAGATCCCTAACTACTCCCATTTTCCAATAATTGGCGTATAAATCTGGGTATTCAAACGCGGTGGTTTCTCATTATTTATGAATTCATGTCCCCTGGGCTATGTGTCGTGCTCTTTTGTTTTTGGGTCAGGAACTTTCGTGGGCGTACGGTGAACATTTCACCAAAGTTTCATTGCAATCGAATGAATGGTTTTGAACACATAGAGGACATACAGACAAACATTCATTTTTATTAAACATAAGGAAAGGCTTTAAATTAAACTTTTTGCTGTGGCCAGGATTCGATCCCATGACATCCTACTTACTAGGTAGGTGCTTTAGACCACTCAGCTAACACAGCATTGCAGCCAAACCAACTATACGGACTGTCTTAAAGCACGTCTCCTTCCACACCACATACTTTAATTCTGCCTCATGTTCCGTGTGAAATGCGTATCAAATTGCCAGGGCTCTCCTACATTGGAATAGCACCCCTGCAAAGAACGCGAATAAGAACAATCCCGCCTTGTTCCTCAGGCCGAGGTGATATAAATATCAATAAATAATACAATTCCTTGATACAACATTGTCTCGTTATACCAAAGGTATTAAACATAAGGAGAGGCATTGAATTTATGCTGTGGCCAGGTTTCGAACCCGGGACCTGCTACTTACTAGGTAGGTGCTTTAGACCACTCAATGCTGTGTTAGCTGAGTGGTCTAAAGCACCTACCTAATAAGTAGGAGGTCCCGGGTTCGAATTCTGGCCACAGAATAAATTTTAATTCAGGGCCTCTCCTTATGTTTAATACCTTTCGTATAACGAGACAATGTTGTCTCAAGGTATTGTATTATTTATTGATTTTTATATATAGAGATAAATGAAAAACAGCGCGATGACACGTACCTCCTTCGGAGCTCGCACTCCAGTTTTAGTGAGAGCCTAGCAGCTCCTAGGAATCGCTCCGATATAGCCTGGGCGACGCGCCTGGCGATCGTCTGGCTAGGCTTCAGAATTAGCCGCCATGATTTACCGCTGACCCACTAACGGCGAAACCCAGCTGCTTCTATCCTGATCACACCGCTTCTTTACGAAATACACCACCGTAACCTCACAGTGTCGATGACATCGGTGAGCACTTCTCATGGAATGGCTGTACACGCACAACAGGACGAAATATTAGTGTTTCAAAACTAATCTCAATTGAAGTTCTGAGGGAACAAAAATGGTAGGGCCCAATCTAACAAATACAGCCGCGACGCTCACTGCTGTGAAAGTTGTTACCGGCTGACGTTTCCAACGACGCTAGCGCTCCTAGCGGTGGGCAAGCCGCGGTTAAAGTAATGTTTGTTTTTATTTTTTTACGTATTTAATGTAACAATTACCATCAGCTGTGTATTAAATCCTTAAAATCTATGAGTTTCGGTCCTGGACCATCATCATAGATAGCAATATATTAAAACAGGTAAGTCAAATGAATAAAATAAAATAAATCTGGCTGAAAACAGCAGGAGTCAATATCACCAACAATACAAATGTCATAGTGGATTATCCTACACACGAAGTGATGGGTGCTATCGACAAGGGTCCGCAAATCGATTCCGTATTTCTTTATTACCATAAGGCTTTTGACACCGTACCTCACAAACGGCCTTTAATCAAATAGCGTGGTTATGGTATATCGCCCCAAATTTGCGATTGGATAGGGGATTTCCTGTCAGAGAGGACACAGTTCGTAGTAATCGATGGTAAGACATCGACTAAAACAGAGGTGATATCGAGCGTTCCACTGGGTAGTGTTATTGGTCCTCTGCTGTTCCTTATTTACATAAACGATTTGGGAGAATATCTAAGTAGCTCACTTAGGTTGTTTGCAGGTGACGCCGTCATTTACCGTCTAGTAAAATCATCTGAAGATCAAAACCAACTGCAGAACGATCTGAATATCAGTACGGTGTAAAAATTGGCAATTGATTCTAAATAATGAGAAGTGTGAAGTCGTCCACATGAGTACAAAAAGAAATCCGTTAAACTCTGCTTACAAGATAAATCAATCAAAAGTGAAGGCAGTAAACTCCACAAAATACCTAGGAATTACTATTACTTCAGACTTAAATTGGAAAGACACGTAGATAATTTCATCGGAAAGGCGAACTAGAGACTGCGTTTTATTGGCAGAACTCTTAAAACATGCAACAGAACTACAAAAGAAACTGCATACACTACGCTTGTCCGTCCATTTTTGGAGTATTGCAGCCCAATGTGGTATCCTTATCAGGTTGGTTTGACGGAGGACATCGAAAGACCAGAGAAGGGCAGCTCCTTTCGTATTGTCACGATACATGGGAGACAGCGTTACGGAAATGATACAGGATCTGGGATGGGAATTATTACTACAACGGCCCGTATCGCTGCGGCGTGGGCTACTTACGAAACTCCAATCGCCAACATTCTCCCCTAAATGCGAAAATATATTGTTGACTCCCACTTACATAGGTATAAATGATCATCAGAATAAAATACGAGAAAGCAGAGCTCGAACAGAGAGATTCAGGTGTTCTTTCTTCCCGCGCGCTATTCGAGATTGGAATGGGAGATAAATAGTATAATGATGGTTCGATGAACCCTCTGCCAGCACTTAAATGTGATTTGCAGAGTATCCCATGTAGATGTATTAGTGAAACAAACATAAAAGTCTATAATTCTCCACACGTTTGTAAACTTTTAGAACCATTTTGGCGTGAAATAAAATTCTAATAATTATGGTGCAATCGTACTGACAATTTGAATATCTGTTTATAATTTTACATATGTAACAGATTTTAAATATAGTATCGAGCAGTTCAATACCTGTTTCCCCTTCTCCTGTATTATTACAATACGGCCCTCATTCACTGTTACGCATGGTACATGACTGATATTTAACGAATATGGAACATGAATACATCTGATAGAATATGAGTGATGTCAAACGTTGTTACACATATGAACTTAGTGACAAGCAAATGACATTGTATTAAAAACACTTTCGTAAATAATTTTTGGTTAAGAATATGAAGTTTGGAGTTTTGCTTTCGTAGCTAGATGTTTGTAGTCTGTACATAAAACTGCGAGTCGTAAAGCATATAACTTTTTATGGTCAAAGTTTTGCACTCTAGAATTTTATTCAGTGTGTCACATTTCTTTGACAATGTTAATTGCCAGTTTATAAAAAAAAATCTGTTTCATGCATCTCAGGCAGTGTTAATAATAGTAACAACAAAATTCTGTATTCAGTGCTCAACCATTTGCTGGTAGATAATACAGTTGGTGTCCTCATCTTTTATTCATTAGTGTGAGCAGATGCTTACATACATGACTATCTGAAACATTGTGTTGTTGTAAGAAAATGCTTGTTATATATACATATTACTTAAAAGCCAGGCGGGAATAGCAGTGCGTTCCAAGGAGCTTTGTTACGGTGTTCTCGGTCGTTCCCCGTCGGAAGTTCGAGTCCTCCTCTGGCACAAGTGTGTGTTGTTCATAGCATAAGTTAGTTTAAGTAGTTTGTAAGTTTAGAAACTGATGACCACAGCAGTTAGGTCCCATATCTTTACTAACATTTGACTTTTTTCTTTTTACCTAAAAACTAGGTTTATGCAGTCAAGTGGCAGATAATCATTTGTTGCGACCATAAGTAACTTTTATGTAAACCGACACTTTGTCACGTTTCAGTAAAATGGCATTCATGACACCGCAACAGTGGGTTAGGTTACTGTATTTCAAACATTTGCATATCATTGGTAAGATATTCAGAAAATTAATTAAACTTTAAAAACTCTGACTCACAAGATCGTAACATTGCATAGTCATAACTCACAAAATTCTCCCTAAAATACACGGATTTTAAATGTGGTGTCTAATAATAGTTCAGTGCTACTTTTCCTTTCTTATGCAGCTTTACAAGTATCAAAAAGTTGCAACTCTTTCCGCTGCCTCCAGAGTTACACGGGCCGTATAGTGCTCTTATCTCTATTACGCATTCACAAAACCGCATGCTTCTGTCAGTAGCCAGTCCCGAGGAAAAAAAATCACGGGTGTCATAACTTGAATGCACCTAGCAATCTCAATAGTTCTTTCAATGCTTAAAAAATCAGAAACGTGGATTACAGAACCAACATTTTTCATTAAAGATAAGAGCGGCAATTTGATAAATGACAAGTAAAGAATCCTAGAAATATTGAAATAATACTTTTCAGAATTGTTGAATCACCCAGACCGCGATGAGTTGTTGCCTGCAGACAATACGGAGGAAAGAAAATATTACGAATAATGGGTAGTGAGTGAAGTCAGAAACAACAAGGCCTCAGTAGAGGACAGAATAACATCAGAACTATCCAAGGAGGGAGGTGAGAGCTTGTACATACAGATATATAAACTGATCCAGTTGATATGGGAGGAGGGAACACTGCCAGAAGAATGGAAATTGGCTATAATTTGTCAAATATACAAGAAAGGGAGCAAAATGGAAAGTGGCAACTATAGAGGTATCAGCCTGTTGAATGTAACATATAAGGTACTGTCTAACATAATACTCAGAAAATTTCAACCATTCATAGACAACAATGTGCAGGAATACCAAGCTGGCTTTCAACCAAACCGAGCAACCAAAGACCACATTTTCACTCTAAGACAACTGTTTGAAAAACACTGGGAATATGGCAAACTTGTCTACAGACTGTTCGTCGATTTTCAACGTGCGTATGACAGCATCCACAGGAATAGCCCGGCACTGCAATGCGTGACCTCAGAATATCTGAGAAGTTAGTGAGAATGGTGCAAACCTTTATGTTAGGGTCAAAGGCAGCAGTACGTTTCCGAAGAAACACATCAGAAACATACGAGATTGAAAAACAAGTCTCAAACAAGGAGACGTGCTCTTATGTGTTTTGTTCAATGTCATCTTAGAGAAAATAATAAGACTGTAAGCAACAGGAGTGGGCTGGAGTGTAGATGGACGGTAGCTTCAATTGTCTCGCATATGCAGATGACATAGTCCTGCTAAGTGAATCAAAGCACGAGTTGAATGTACCAACAAATGGACAACTATGAACAGAAGGTTGGACTCAAAGTAAATCAAGGTAAAACAGAGTTTATGCAATTAGGAAGAAGACAAGAGCAAGAAGAATTTCTGGAGAGAAATGGCATGAGTTTCAAGAAAGTACACCAATTCACATACTTTGGATATTGGTTTACGACAGACAGCAAAATAGAAATGGACATTCAGGAAAGAATAGCAGTGTGAATAAATGAATGCACTCCCTGAGAGAGACACTCGCCTCTAAATCAGTTTTTTGTGAACACTAAGATGAAGATCTATAACACGGTGGTACGCTCATCGGTAATATACGGTTCAGAAACATGGAGCATGACGAAACGGGACAAGGAAAAACTATTAATATTTGAAAGAAAAGTAATGAGCAAGATATGGGGATCAATTTTAGATAACGGAGAATGGAGGAGGAGGACGAGTGAGGAAATCTACCTTCTGATGCGACAGCCAAATATTTTACAGAAGGTAAAGGGCAAGAGAATACAGTGGGCGGGTCATTTAGCCCGCATGCCAGAAGGAAGACAGGCGAAGATGGCACTATATCCGTTCACCGAAACGAGAGACGTACTGTAAACACCCTGAGGCGCGTGACCAGGGGTGGACAAAACAGGGTCGCTCGCATCCGTTTCAGGAGTAATGTCGTTGTGTGTTTCGTTATATGGCAGTGCTATTAGAAACCAAACATTTAAATTTCATTTCTTTGAATACATTACAAAAATGTGATTTTCTCAGAAAATTTACCAAATTCGCATCTTCGCTTACGACAACAAGCACTTTGTCAAGTGTTGGAAATTTCTTACGAAAAACTTTTCTTCCTATCACATTTCAGTCAAAGTCATCAAAACGTTCTGAAAGCTTTGTTGTAATTCCTTTTTCCTTGGAGGCTTCAAAGAGTGCGTGTGTTTTAACTTTTTAACAATATCAGTCATTGACTGTGCTGGCAAAACAGCTGCATTTTATACACACTAGGAACCATGTGTTTCTCTAAAGAACTTTATTACTTCTTCAATGAAAGCTTCTAGGGTGGACTGAAATTGAAGGATGACATTATGAGGTTACTCATATGTGATACCAATGAGAGAGAAAGAGACATACAGACTATGAATACTGAATGTTATTGTAAACACTAATTCTTACGTTACTATTCAGCAACTGGTCCTTTAAGATCAAGTTGACAGTCAACACCTATTGTCACTGTTATATAACATCACACACAACTACCTGAAACGGATGCAGCGAGCGACCCTGGTTTGTCAACCCCTGGTCACGCGCCTCAGTGTGTTTACATTACATCTCTCGTTTCGGTGAACGGAGTATAGAAGGTAAACCAAAAACTCAGCGCCACATTGGACTGCCAAGGCAGAGCTGGATGGACGACCTGGCGAAGGACCTGGCAGTCCTGGGGATTGAAGACACCTGGAGGAACCGGGCGCAAAACAGAAGGGAATGGAGGCAGAGCGTGGAAGCAGGGCGTGGTCTGCTGGGCCTGTGATCGCTGGATTATTGTTATTGTAGAGAGAGGTGCCGCAAGGCGGAGAAGACGTGTAGCTGCTACGTGTGTATGATCCTAGTCTTACGGATAGAGTCCCACTTCACTGTGTGTCTGTGGTATATAGACTTGGGTTACGGAGCCGCGACATAAAAAAGGGGTTGTTCCCTTGGGGGCTTCGGTGAGCAGTGGGTGGGTGGGGGGGGGTTCTAGTGTGTGTTTGTTTGTGTGGTGTGTGTGTGTGTGTGTGTGTGTGTGTGTGAGAGAGAGAGAGAGAGAGAGAGAGAGAGAGAGAGAGTATGCTAACGCGGGAGCTGCGCCAGAGCCGCGGGAATTGGAAACTTGCTCCGATATTGGATGGCGCGTCCCCGCAGCATCGCGAGGCGGGTCGCTTGTTGGCCTGCACGAGCGACGGCGCAGGCGACGCAGGTATTTTCCGCTCCCCCGTCGCGGCGTCACGTTCCCGCAGGGTTCGAGGAGGCACCTCTGACACACAGTGGCGCAGGGCTGACGTAAAGTAAACCAACAGACCGGGGGCCTGACACACCACAGCGGGAGGCTATAAACACCATCTGACAATCTATATCTTCTAATATAAGAAGCAGAGTGCCCGTACGTGTGTTGCATACTGTGACAATACTGCTGGCCCTCTCATCTCAATGTTATTGTACGATAGCGCCTGCGTCGGACCCGGAATCGTGTGGTGTAATAGTGATATATTTTGCAAGTTAGTCACAAACGAAATAGCCAGGCTAGGAATCAGTGTAGGACAGTGTCTCGGTGATACTGTGTTTCAAACAAGTGATACATTTCATTAATTAAGAGATTCGTTTAGATGCTTTCCAGACAGTTCTATAAACAATAGTTTTGTCATTGTACATTATTTCAAGAACTAGATAGACGAATTTTAGAAACTTTATGTAAATCAAAATAAATAGCATTGTGTATATGTTATGCTCATAAACAAGTTGTGTTGACCAGTTAATTGTGTTAATTAATGTAATAGTCGAGATTTAAATATTATGATTCGTTTTATATATGGAATGACGTCAGATTTTAAACCTAGTTTCAGAATTGCCAATATATTTGGTAGTTCAATATATGTTAGGAACATGTATGATGTACTCATTAACTAATTAATTAACATTTAACATCGCACACAAAGAACCAAAATTATGACTTAAAACGATATGTGCCATCTAAAATTATTGTACGCATAATTTTCATTTTATATTGCGATTATTTTTGTGTACATGAAATGTTTTACTGTTGTGATCGTTAATTGTAAATTAGTATATTCAATTATTATGAACAAAGCATGATGTAATGCCATTATTGTCAATGTTATATATTTGCCTCACCGCCTTGCATGCGGGAGTTCGAGTTTTAGTCGTTTGTCAAGTGCTCTGGAATCTATGTCAGTCTGTGTTGTTGTGATGTATTGTGTACGCAAATGAAGTTGTAATGTTTTAGTGGAGAAGCAGTTTGATTGGAAATTAAAGAAGTGAAAAATTGTACCTACGAGTACTTATTTCTACCACGACGCCCCAGGTGAATAATTTTGCAGCGAGCAGAATCCCCATACACCGTAATGTTGAAAGGATGAGTATGTTTGAAAGTGGTAGAATGTAATTAATTAAAAAGCTAGTAAACATTACAATACAAATCTACAGTTTTTATCCAATCTTTCTCAAATTTTGTACTGTTCATCCAATCTTTCTCAAATTTTGCACAAGTAAGCTTCAATCCATGACAACGGTCGCCGTAAGTGTAAGAATTATCACATACGAGTTATAGTTCACGAGATATGACGTCATAAACAATGAGATGCGCGAAAAATTGCTGCATTTTGCGACAATGCTGCTCATTTTCTCCTAAACCACAGGACCGATTTCAACCAAATATGGTATATACATTCCTTACCGTGAGGTAACAATTGCTGCATGGTTAAGAATCACATACGTACGGCACATGGTTCAAAAGATATTACGTCATAACCAATAGAAATCGCAAAAAATGCCATATAATGCATCGAGATTTTCGAAATACAGTGTATGAGAATGACAGTACTTAGCGACTTGCAACAAACTTTAAACATAATTTCAAACCTTTATTAAACTTTGTATCGCTGGCAACCATAGTAAAATGATGAAACGAAAAAAGTTTCTCGCTTACTACTTTTCCGCTCTTTATGCAATAAAACTACGGCTCTCGGTATGACGTTACAATTTATAATTTGCACGCAACAAATTGTAGCGACAGGAAATTTTACAGACAGTATACACATATATAGTTGAATGTAGCTTCTAAATTGTATCACATTCCGACACGTAGTTCTTGAGATATGAGCACGTAAACAGTAACGTTCATGGAAAATTGCTCCATCCGGCTGGAAGCGAAAGCAGTTTACTTCCATAGAGCTACAACGAAAGGAACAGAATGAAACAGAGTACACCCAACGAATACCCATTATATCCCACAAATCTACCTTCAAGAGACTGCAGTTTCCATTGGAACTTGCATTTTCAATTACAATTAATAAATTACAGGGCAATCTATTAAATAGTTCGGAATGGATTTCGCATCTTCATGCAGCCTGGCAGATATTTAACATCCCGGGCAACGCCGGGTTTTCAGCTAGTCTATATATAAACCAGAGGGTCCTTCTGTTTATGTGTTTCTTTGTGTGTACCTATTGCATACAAATCTACAGTTTTGTTCCAAACTTCTTCAAATTTTGTATACCTAAATTTCAATATGTGGACAGTCGCCGTAAGTGTAAGAATTACTTACAACACATAGTCCACGAGATATGGCGTCATAAATGAGATACGCGGAAAACTGCAGCATTAATTAACAATGCTGCTCATTTTCTCCTAACCACTGGACCAGTTTCATCAACGTTTGGCCATCTTCCTTTCATGAGATAACAATAGCTGTAGGGGTAAGAACCACATACGACACACAGTTCAGGATATATAACGTCATAAACAGAAGTTTTAAGAGTTGTAAGAAACCGCCACTTCATGCGACGAGACTTTGTAAATACTCTATATGAGAATGACTGTACTTGCCGTCTTGCAACTTTGAACATAATTTCAAATTTTTATTAAACTTTTTCTCGCTGATAACCACATAACAATAATAAAGGATAAAAGTTACTCGCTTACTACTTTTCCGCTGTTAATGGAGCAAAAGTACGACATTCGGTACATCGTTACAGTTTATAACATCTACACTAGCCGCGGTGGAGTAGCCGAGCGGTCTAAAGCGTCTCGCTGCGGAGCGCGCAGTTGCTCGCCGTGGAGGTTCGAGTCCTCCCTGGGGCATGTGTGTGTGTGTGTGTTTGTCCTTAGGTTAGTTTACCTAGGTTTAAGTAGTTTGTAAGCTACGGACTGATGACCACGCAGTTTGGTCCGATAGATTTACAAACATTTGAACATCTACACTACAAATTGTAGTCGCAGGAAATTTTACAAGTAGTACACACTCATAGAGATGTACTTTAGAAATTGTACTGCAGTACGACACATATTCATGAAATATAAGGACAATAACAGTAACGTTCATGGAAAACAGCCCCATCACGCATCAGGTTTTAATCTATTAATTCTTTACAATTAACTCTGTTCGCAACGGATTCTACCGACATACAGCACTTATACAAATGAATATATATCTGTAAAATTATACAGTTGTACAACATATTCAATACATAAGATGTCATATATACTGCGATGGGTAAAACCCTGTCACATCATGTAACACATATTCTAGTCAGCTTAAGGAAATTCCTGGAAAACTGATAGTAGTGCTGACAAATTTGAGCTCTGAAGCGCACACGGATGCAGGCGATACTAAACCTACTTCTATAGAGATATAAGGGAAGGAAGAGCATGAAATAGAGTACATCCTGCGAGTATCCTTTATTTCCAACTGATACGGCTTTTAACTCCAACAGGCTGCAGTTTCCTTCGAGACTTGCATTTTCTATTACGATTAATAAACCACAGGGCAATCTATTCAGTACTGTGGAATGGATTAGACATGCCCATCTTTCTCACACGGACAACTTTATATCTATTGCTCAGAGGTAGCCTCACCAAAGAAATTATTCATATTAGATCGTGGACAAGTCACAAGAAATATTGTTTATTGTAAAGTTCCGAATTAAATGAATGTATGAAAATTACATATCATTTATATTTTGATTACTATCTCTCTTTGTTTGGATACTGTACTTTAAATTTTGTATATTGTAAAAAACAGCCTTATTTATTATATATTCTCTGATAAATATAACATGTTTTCAGAAGAAAGGAGATAAACAGAGAGAGAAGGTACTGGAGAAGTACCAACTCAAGGCTTGAATAAATAAATAAATAAATAGCCGGCAAAGCCGGGTTCTCGGCTAGTATCTAATATATAAAAATTAATCTTTGTTTGTTTGCCTTTTGGTCGTATTTTATGCAAGGTCGTACCGTACATCCGATTGCGATAAAACTTTGTCAACTCTTTGTTTGCAACCGCACGAAGATTATAGGCATTCTAAAGTTAACTGCGTATGGTGCTTGGCGGAGGGTGCTTTGCAATTAGTTAATTCGTTCTTACACCTTCATGCTGGAATGGCCGAACGGATATGAATGAAATTTGGAACGGAGGTAGCTTACACCCTAATGAATAAATGAGCTACAATGGATTTATATGTTTGCTGTTCGTTCATGCTGAAAGGGATGGTTAGATTTGAATGAAATTTTGAATGAAGATAACTTACACCTTGCATTAATACATGGATACCTTTCGTAAGCCAACGTACGGTGCGTGGCGGTGGCCGAAGGGACTGAGGCGCTCCAGTCACGGTCTGCACGGCCACTACGGTCGGGGGTTCGAATCCCCCCTCGGGCATGGATATTTGTGCAGTCCTTAGTGTTAGCTTGTTCATAAGTAGTTTGTAAGTTTAAGGAGTGATGACCCCGTAGTTAAGTCCCATAAGCTACTTGAACATTTGAACGTGGCGGTGGGTATCATACAATGCGTTAAGACGTTTGTCTCTCTTCACGCTGGAACAGCTGGACGGATTTGAATGCAATTTTGAATGCAAATAACTTATACCTGGAATTGATACATGGGCTACCTTTCACAAGCCCCCATAGGTGCATGTCGAAGGATACGTTCCAAAAAACATCGAAATTGTTTGACTGGTCACCATGAAAGTCAGGACACAACTGTAGGCTATGTTTTCAGGAAGCGGATTTTTATGTCTGCAAGCCAGTGAATTTAGCATGGCGAAGGGTACCTTGCGACTTAGACACAGTTTGACGAGTCAAATTGTCACTCGACGTCGGCTTGTCAATTATTTTATTGCGGATCATTAATCCACCCAGACTGTACACTCGAACAAGACTCATTGTGTAGAATTTGGTGACGAATGTCATCGAGGTGTGGAATGTCGAAAGGAGAAGATGTGCTCAATCCACGCATTCCCATCTTTCCCACCGACATGGCATTTAATTTAAAACGACTGTAATTCCCTATTCGACTTGCATTCTCAATCATCATCAATAAGGCGCAAGGTCAGTCACTTCATGTCTGCGGATTGAATCTAGAAAATCCATGTTTTTTTACAAGACCAGTTTTTTTTCTGCCGAAGACGGAAAAACAGAAAAAATTGCCTACCTAAAGCACTTGAATAATGAAGTCCACGAAATGAAAAGAATGTCATTTATAGTTTTTTTTGTGTAGCGTTAAGTTAAAATAAAGATATTTAATATCGACAATAAATTGAATATTTATTTCTATCATTCGTAATTAAGCAAGCTAAAACTTTCAAATATCAAACGTTATTTCTACACGCCGCGACGGAGTGGCCAAGCTCATTGAGCCGCTATGCTCCGATGCGCGAGATCGTCCCCCGTCGGAGGTTCGAATCCCCCTTCGGTTATGGATGACCCCGCAGTTAAGTCCCTTAAGCTTAGCAAACCTTTGAACATTTTTTTTGTTATTTTCACAATCATTTATTCTGCGGCACTAACGCTAGTCATTATCATTTGGTTGTCTGCCGTACGGTAGGTTTAGACTGCATGCTTCTCTGTCTTTTGCGATCATCTTCGTTCTTTGGTACCCTCCTAGTGGCTTGCTGACGTCATCCAGCATCTGGTACCTTATTCTGCCTATTGATAAGCTGTGCGTTAGCCTCGCTAAAGCTCAGAAACTGTGTTAACGTCCCCACTGAAAATTAATATTAATATACAGCACCATATGAATGAAAATCTTTGTTTTGACACTTATCAGCTAAAATGTGTATGCATCACAGTCACAGGAATGAAAAAAAAAAGTAGATTCCTAGCAAAGAGCTTAAATTTCATAGTGTGGCCATAGATTCACCTTGTTTGAGGAAAAGTGAACTGGCACCCGCAATGTTATTTGGGGTATCGGCTGACAGCTGGTATGCCACACACACGTAAGTGACGTGCCGTATGAGCTGCGTTCCTATCTTCTACAACCATTTATGCATATGGAAACGCAGTCGATTATTTGCCAGCGTCGTTCTTTATTCAATATGATTAACAAGTAACAAAATGCTTCTGATCATTTCATGTTCGGCGCACGACGTATTTCCTTTCTGCATCTTCGTGAAATTTGCACAAACAGTGGTATAATAAGATACAGTTGTACGAATATGTCTTGACTGACAGAGGAGGCAAAAATATTTGAGACATTCAGCAAGTGTAACAAGTTTGCAAGTGGCAGGAGCCTCGCGGGTCTGGCGAAGTTTGCTTGCTTCGTATATTTTCACAGCTTCGGCTGTGCCTGGTCAGTGTCGATGCACCAAGTGAAGCCAAGTTTGTTTCCTCATCTTACGATTCGAAAGCGAGCTGTCGGCAGGACAGAACAGCTACACCGTTAGATGCTGGAATGCATCGGTGGTAATTCGCAGAGCAAGTGGCAATTTCCTCGTTTGACATCCGTTCTTCGGTGTTTCGCGGCTGATTCAAAGAGTTAATTCACCTTTTTTTGCAATTTATTGGCTATTGTACGCGGATTTTCGATAGTTAAAGTGAAAAAAAATAAAAAAAAGGAACATGGATCGCAGGAATTACCAAATTAATACAAAGTAATTAAGATATCACCATTAAGGAAGGACAAAGTTTAGCTTTTGGAAAGTGTATTGAAGAAAATGGTGTGCATTTTGAAAGGAACCATCACAGCATGCCGCGGTGGAGTAGCCGAGCGGTCTAAAGCGTCTCGCTGCGGAGCGCGCCGTTGCTCGCCGTGGAGGTTCGATTCCTCCCAGGGGCATGGGTGTGTGTGTTTGTCCTTAGGTTAGTTTACGTTGGTTTAAGTAGTTTGTAAGCTACGGACTGATGACCATGCAGTCTGGGCCTATAGATTTACAAACATTTTTTGAAAATCACAGCATTCCCTAAATCAGTATCAGGAAATCAGCCGTGGCGGATTAGCCGCGCGTACTGGAGCGCCGTGTTGCGGTGCGCACGGCCGTCTGCCGTCGGAGGTTCGAATCCCCCTCGGGCATGGATGTTGGTGTCGTCTTTAGTGTAAGGTAGTTCATAAGTAGTTTGTAAGTTTAGGACCGATGACTCTGCAGTTAAGTCCCTTAAGCTTAACAAACATTTGAACATTTTTCAGGAAATCACGTAAAGCCTAAATCTAGATGCGATGATGGATCTGAATCTACTGTGTTCCAATTAATACTTGATGAAATACTATTAGGATCATTTTGAAACGTGATTCGTAACAAAGATTCACAGTTATAAAATGTATATGAACTTATGTATTATGTATTTTTAAAAATTAGGTAAATTTTAACACGATCTTATTTTAATGCAATGCCTAGTCAAAATTTTATGGCATTCGGGCAAAAAGTTTCGTAGATACAGTGCTCAAAACAATTAGGGGATTAGGTGAGACATAATACACGGTGTACATATGGTGACGTATTTTATTCAGACATTGGTTACAATGGTAATTTTTATTTGATACAACACGATATTATGTTGTTTCACTTGAGGTTTACTTGGCTTTTACTTAGAGCGAGGCACCATGGGACTACTGTAATAATTAAAAGTCATTCTTGTTGCCTTCTAATATGGTGCGTGATCATCTCGTCTGGCCATTACAGTAGCACAAGTGCGTGCATGGACAGTATGAGTTATTAATCAACTCTTGAGGGATACTTGGTCATTCTTCCATGAGTGCAACCGTCAAGGAAGGTACTGGTCTGACTGAAATCCATCGGTCAATCTGGTTTAAGTCCAGTGAACAAGCTGGCCACTCCATTCGTTCAATTCCTTCAGCTTCAAGTATGTTGTCCAGCAGTACAACTCTATGGGGACGAGCGTTATCGCAAAACCACCTAGAGATACGGCCGACCAGTGAGGTGGCGGCCGTGGCCTCTAAGTGTGACTTAGGCACCGCCTGTTGTCTCTAGGTGGTGTTGGTTACCGTCCAGAGGAAGGAACCCATCTCCTATGGCAGCAGCGTAGGGCACAACAAAGAGTCGAATGATCCCGACTGTACACCTCTGAGCAATCAAAGTGTCAGACTGAACTACTTAGAGGTCTCGACGTCCACCAATTCCGATCCCTGCCCACATTATTCGTCCATCACCATGATGTGGTGATATTTGTTTGTAAATCTTATGGGACTTAACGTCTGTGGTTATCAGTTCCTAAGGTTACAAATAACCTAAATTAACTTAAATCTAAGGACAACACAAACACCCATGCCCGAGAGAGGACTCGAACCTCTGAAGGCGAGCCACCGCGCGCCCCGCAGCATGGCACTTTGGACCGCTCGGCCACTCCACCGTGGCGATATGGTGATGTTTCCTGCACATAAGCAGGACTGTTCAGAGTTCCACGTTCTCTCCAGATGATGGCACGACTATTGTCCTGACGGTATCACACCAGGGAGAGCGCTTTGTAAGCTTTATACTGCCTTTTAACACAAAATAAACCCATGTCCCATTATCTCCGTTTTGTAATTCCGTCTTGTAATTTTGTGCAAATTCTGTCACGCAGATAATCTGAAGATGCCCTGCTGAATGGCGAAACGCGTCATTAATTAAAGAATAAAACAATCAGCAATCAAGAAGGTTTTTTACTGAAGGAATATTTATTCTCACTGATTGCTGAGCATCATTGACTGGAAATCATTTTATTTAGATATGAACATTGTTGACTATATCTCGGATGCCTATTAACGTGCTCTTGAGATCACCACGTCGTACTCTTACGGATTTATGAACAGCCATTTAGGATGCATGGCGTCATTTCTCTGCAGCAGCACTTGAGACATTTAGTGGAGTTCATGCCATGTCGTGTTGCGCTACGTCTCGCGCCATACTGGACATCAGGCAGGTGTAACGGTTTCTTAGGCTGTTCAGTGTATGTGGTCAAAGTATCTGGGTAACGTTGACGCACATGGAATTAATGTAAGCAGTCTACTAGTCGCTGTAATATTGTTCAATGTAGGAAGAGTGATTGTAGTACCCCGTAGTTCACGGAACACTGAGGAAAAGGAAAGCGACAAAATTTACTTAACGCAGCAAAATTAGGTGAGAGTGTACTCGCATGTGAATGTTTTCGCATCTGATTCTTTTGATGTTATACATTTGGTGTATAAGTTTAGTATTGTTGAGGTTTCTACATGTATAACAACATTTCTATTGAAATGTTTCTGGTTGTTCAGTTTCTTTTTTAACACTGTTTATAACATTCATAATACCGTCCACTAAACGCGGACCCCTGGCATGTAAAAAGAGAGAAGAAACTGAGTGCTTGTTAGACAAAAGTGCTGCAATTCTGCATAATCGTGTTGCATTACTTAATACAAAAGCAAGCTACCTCGTAAATGTAGTGGTTGGCATGATTACAAGCGGTCACACTTTGTATCATATAATGGCGCAGCTCCAATAACGTAACAATCTAAACTGGAACATTGTTCACATGCTGCCTTAAAATTCCCAAGCCTCTGCAAATGATTCCACAAGGAAAGCCCAAGATGACGTTTTTCAAGACAAAAATGTGGGGAATATTTATATATAAAGTATATCTACAATCTGAAGATGCTACTTAAATAAAAATCAAAAGAGTCTTTTGAATAATACTTAAATTGCGGCATGATTAAGGGAAAAAAGCAATTTTAAATACCAATATTTTATGCAGTTTATTATGTAAATAATTAATAATTATCTACATTTAAATTCAACTACTGTCCAATACGGCGGCTAGTAAACGTGTTTGTAAATGGAAGAAATAAAATAACTAGAAAACAAAGAAGGTGTTTATAGTCACAGGTAATTGAAATCAAAGTCGATTGACACAAATAAATGTTAGTGTAATCCGTCACGATGCACTAATCGTAACTGGCGATTAGCGACGAAAACACTGGAAGTCGTCGCAGGTAATCTCGGTTAAAAATCAGACTCAGTTCAAATTAGTCTCAAAAACCCCAGTTGTGCTAAACAACCAGATTAAATAAAATCGATTGCCGGTCACTGCAGAGTATCTCTAAGTCCCTCCGAATTGACGTAAAATACTGCAAAGTGTTGTGATTGGCGACGCAAAAATTTCTATCAACCAAGTGGGTGTAACTGAATTATCTTCACGTGTTGGGCTTGCGTAGGCAACGGCGTGTCTAAACAGTACACGTCACTGTTAATGGTTTTTCTGTGCTCGAGGAATTCGATGGGTATCGGACCTCGGACGTCGAAAAAGACGGCGAGCGTCACCTTGCCTGCTGAGGGCACAGCCTTGATTTTTTTAAGGTGGTGGTAACGACGCATACTTCGCGTCACTAGATGTTAACTACTTTATCCCAAAGCAGGATATTAAAATTTCAGCCGGTTTGGTTATTAAGGCGTTCCGTACTTTTTTCATTTGAACACACCTCGTATTACATTCAAAAAGAAATATTTGCTTAATGATAAGTTCCTCACTGACTGTAATGTTAGATAGAAAGTCGTGAAGAGTAAACCAGACTTGAAATGCTGACTTGAAGGTATACAACCATTATAGCAACTATTACAAAAATGCCTTCAAAAAGCTGTGGTGAAATCTTTATTCCTCTTAAGCGTTTCGAGTGATGCCCGTCATCAAAGCTTTACTGTCGGCTAGCTCCAAAATGTTCAAATGTTTGTATAGTCTATGGGACTTAACTACGGGGTCATCAGTCCCTAAACTTACAAACTACTTATGAACTATAATTTCTAAGACTTTCCCGACGATTTGTTGTCATCTCGCAAAATCGGGTGTACTGCCGGTGGTCCGCGTCTTCCCAACACGATATTTCGACGTCGTAACTCGGCGTCTTCATCAGGTGTTCCCTGAGACTGGTTGGCGAGCTGACCTCGTCCCATATTTATGCCTGGGCGGTGTGTGGTGCTCCCTATGCCGTCCGCGCCCGCTGCGTCCGTTTCTGTCGGTGGTATCAGTCTCTAGGCGCTCCCTCTTCGGTCCGCGCCCGTTGCGGCTCTCTTCTGAGGTAGCGGACGTCCCAAGGCGTTCCCTATTGGGTCCGCGCCCGATAGGCGCGATCCTAGCACTATCATGGCTCTGTTGAACCTCCTTATGCTGTCCGCGACCGCGGCGAGTTTCTCTCGTGGCCGAGCCACTGTCCTGGCCTTCTGAACCCGGTATGCGCCTGTGAGGTGCGCTTCCTGTGGCATCCGGTTGTTGTTGGAGCTGCATATTATGATGGCCATCCTCCAAGGAGCTTGCTGCTGCCTGGTATCGCGTATGTCGTCCTGTTCCGTTACTTACGCCCTTGGACGTCTGTAGTTCATTACTGGAGGATGGAACTTTCTTCCGTTGTTTCTGTAGTAGTTCCAAAGCAGGATTCCACGCAGCACTAAGCTGATATCCTGCTTCTCGGTTGATCAAGTTCTCTGTCATCTTGATTTCAATCGATTCATTGATGACACTAGCCCAGAATCGGGGGGTCTGAGCCAGGATCCTAGTTTTGTCATAATCCATGGTGTGCTCAGGGTCAAGGCAATGTTCTGCTATTGCAGATTTATTTACCTGTCGTAGCCTGGTATACCTCTGGTGTTCTTTGCATCTTATTTCAACTGTTCTGGTAGTTTGACCGATGTAAGCCATCCCACATTCACATGGTATATGGTAGACACCAGGTTTCCTTAACCCCAGTTCATCCTTGACAGATCCAAGGAGCGTCCTGATCTTGTTAGGCGGGCAGAACACACTCTTTATATTGTGTTTCTTCAGGATTCTGCTGATCTTGGCAGATATAGGCCCCGCATATGGTAGAAAGGCTACTTTCCTGGTCTCTTCTTCCGCTCCTCTTCTGTTGCCTCAGGTCGTCTGGTGGGATGGAGCGCATTGCGGATGTCCCTGGTGGAGTATCCATTGTCTGTGCACACTCTTTGTAGATGTTCTAATTCCGCTGTCAGGCTGTCTGGGTCAGATAGTGTTTTGGCTTGGTGCACCAGTGTTCTCAGCAGTCCATGCTTCTGTGCTGGGCGATGGCAGCTGTCAGCCTGTAAATATAAGTCAGTGTGTGTTGGTTTTCTGTACACACTGTGGCCTAAGGTGCCGTCTGCCTTCCTCTTTACCAGGACATCGAGGAATGGGAGCTGACCATCACTCTCTAGTTCCATGGTGAACTTGATGTTGGGTCGTCTTGTGTTCAGATGGTCGAGGAACTCATCCAGTCTTCTCTTGCCATGTGGCCAGATGACGAATGTATCATCAACTTATCTGAAGAAACACGTTGGCTGGTAGGCAGCAGTTGTAAGTGCCTCATCCTCGAATTTCTCCATAAACAAATTCGCCACTACCGGAGATAAGGGGCTGCCCACGACGACTCCTTCAGTCTGCTCATAGAATTGTCCTCCACAAAGGAAGTACGTCGATGTCAAAATATGCTTATGAACTACTTACGAACTAGGACGGCACAAATATCCATGCCCGAGGGGGGATTCGAACCCCCGACCGTAGTGGCCGTGCAGACCGTGACTGAAGCGCCTCAGTCCCCGCGGCCACCGCGGCCGGCTCGGCTAGCTCCCTAGCCGTTCGTAACTAAAATGTATCTGCCACCGGCTCGCGCAGAAAATCTGCTTATAAAGTTATAAAATAAAATAAAAATTCTACCTACGTATAGGATCACATACAATCTGGATCTTCATCATTAGTGCATCCTAACAGCTTTTTTGAATATCATTTTCATGCTAGCCCTGAAGAATAAAAAAAAAAATCCCTTTATCTTTCAGCAAGCCAAGGCGGAAAATCGGAGCGAAGTGTGTGGGCTGTGGAATGGTGTGGCACCTGATGAGCAGAAGCAGGGAGCGCTGGGCGGGCGTGACTCTGGGGCCTACGGATTAATTACAGGAGGGTGGGGGAGGGGGATGGGGGCGTTAATTGGTATTGGACGCGGGCGCGACCGCCGCGCACGTGGGCGGCGGGGGCGGCGGGGGCGGCGGGGGCGGCGGGGGCGGCGGGGGCGGCGGGGGCGGCGCGCTCTTTGAAGCAGCGCACGTGCCCTATCGAGTGGCGTCCTCTCCATACGTGCTTTGACGAGTTTTCCTAGCCGCGTGTCACCCTGGCCGCAGAGGTGGGGCGTCAAGAGAGTTGAGGTCAGGTTACTGCAGGTCGTCGTTCACGCCTCATCTGCATGTTGTTTAGTCACCGAGTCGTGACCTTTTAACTAACAGTATTAGCAGGATGACGTTTCGGTGTGTGCTAAGGCTCCTATAAGTACGAGCTGACGCATCCGCCATTTTCATTCTCGTGGCTCGTAAATTAAACACACTGCGGTGCTATAGAATTTGCGTCACGGCACTTTAGCACGACATTACGGGTGGTTGTGTTGCCATAAACTGCTCAAATCATTCCAGAGGTGGCTACAGAACGTTTAGTTTGCCGAGTGATTCTAAGGCAAGAAAAAATGGATCATTAAGTGTCGGCGCAAAAACTGGGAACCGGAACCGAGACCTCAGTTATGTATTTTAAGTAAATATTATAATGACTTGAAGCAATATTTAATAGTAAAAAATCGTCTGTGATGGTTAAACTTATGTTTTTGTTTAGCTCTTCTGAAAGTACTGCCTCTTAACAGAGAAGCTGCCTGTAGGGAATTAGCAGCCGCAAAATATATTACAGCAAATCATCCAAATGTTCAAATGTTTGTAGAGCTTATGGGACTTAACTACGGGGTCATCAGTCCCTAAACTTACAAACTACTTACGCTCTACCTAATACTAAGGACGGCACAAATATCCATGCCCGAGGGGGGATTCGAACCCCCGACCGTAGTGGCCGTGCTGACCGTGAGTGGAGCGCCTCAGTTCCCTCGGCCACAAAGCATCCCAGAGCACACTAGAGCACAATGTGTGACTTATATAGTATATTGAGAAATACACCTTATCAAAAAGTTTTGTACTGACATTGCATAAATTGTTACGTTACGTTATTGAGAGAAAGTATTACAAACACTAAAACGGAAAATATAAATATACTAGGCAAAAAGTTTCGGCTGTGGTAGCGTACTGTGGTACAGTGGTACCTGATGTTTTGCGTATCTATAAGACGCTGTAACATAACTGCCAAAAAATACTGGGTAAATTTTACTTACGGGTGCGGCGGCGTAATGTGCTAATGGCAACGAAATGTTTGCTTTATAAGGATTATTAAATTACTGACAAGACAAGGGTATTGTTAAATACGAAAACCTGTCAACCTCAGAGAAGGAACAGAATTATTTATTTATTTCATGGTCAATATTCTATACGATTATGTTTTCAAATAGCTTTCAAAGGATGTTGCCAACTTCGGCACCGCGTGCCTCTACGACCGTAAACTTTAGATAATGTACACTAATGCTATTTTTAGTGTTTGTAATACATTCTGAAACTTTCTCAGTAACATAATAGAAGTACTTTCAGCAAATTGAGTACAATAACCCGATGTGGTGAATTTGTCACAGCAGACAACAAACACTGCAAGACGGCAAACAAACCTCGCAAATTGAGAGTGATTATTCAAATAGAAGCCAAGATCGCTTAAAATGTTATCCAGATGACCAGTTTCGGCAGAATTAACCGTAGTACGCGATTTTTATCACAGAAATACATGTTTCTTGCTCTTTTTTATATATTTGGTCAGAAGCAGCAATAAATAAAAAAAAAAAAAACGCAAAATTTTTGTGTCTAATCCACATTTCGATGTAAACAAGAGCGGAAAGCAAGCTTAAAGTAGCACGATCTAACGTTTTCTCTTGGACACTTGTAAAATATTTCACTAAGATTAAATAAAACAACACTGTTCGTATAAGATATGTGTTGTGTTAGCATTCGCAGGAATGAAAATGGAAGATGCGCCAGCCTCTGTTTTTAGGAATTGTAGTGTGTGCCGACGATCAAAATACATACAGGTAAGCATTGGCGGCGCGTGCTGTGTGTTAACTGGTTCAGTGAACCCTCGGAAAAAAGCTCGCCATGAAAAAAGTAAATACATAAATTAAATAAAAAGTGTTTAAACTATCATTCTTAGTTTCGGTCGTCTATCAGATAATTTTATTATATGCACATTCAAAGTATTTTTTATCGCATGCGAAACGTTTTACGTCACGGTAACAGCACGTATACGAGTCGTAGCACGGCCGCTTAATATAGGCCGCAGCGTTGCAATGCGCAAGCGCGACTGTGGTTCAAATTCTCTTCTGAACCCCCTGGAGGCAGCATATGGTCGCTCCCGCGGCAGGGAGGGGCGAGGGGAAACGCCGCGCCTAGCTACCCGAGCTCTGGCGGTCACGCACGAATCGTCCCGAAGCAAGGCAATCGAGTTACTGCGCATCTCGCCTTGCACATCGGCATATCCTCCAAGAAGGCAAAACTCGCCCTTGATATTTGCTCTTGGTGCAATGAAGATTCATCAAAAACACGTCATATTTAGTAAAATATCTTACAACTATAAAGACGAATCAACTGTAAAAGTCTTCAGAAGATCTGGTCATGAATAATAATTAAGTCACTGCTCTCTACCTAGCAAGAATAGCCGTGTGGTAAGTGGCATTATTTTGAGATATCGAAGGTAGTGGGTCCGAGACGGACTGCAAGCAACTAAAATGTGCAAAGGTTTGTCAAGCTTATGGACTTTAACTGCGGGGTCATCAGTCCCTAAACTTGCAAACTACTTATGAACTGCCTTATACTAAAGACGACACAAACATCAATGCCCGAGGGGGGGGATTCGAAGCCGGCCGCGGTGGCCGAGGGGGCTGAGGCGCTTCAGTCGCGGTCTGCAGGGCCACTACGGTCGGGGGTTCGAATCCCCCCTCGGGCATGGATATTTGTGCCGTCCTTAGTGTTTGCTAGTTCATAAGTAGTTTGTAAGTTTAGGGACTGATGACCCCGAAGTTAAGTCCCATAAGCTCTACAAACATTTGAACATTTGAGGTACCCAGAAAAGAGTTTACTGCTATAAAGAAGCTTAATTTTATACGTAAAATTAGCAAAAGGTCCGTGTGAACTATCGGCTACTCCCTGCTGCAGAAACCTTTTTCCCTGGCCCAAATTGAAAACTGACTTAGTTCAAATTACTCTAAAAACAGGCCTTTAACGATACAGTGGCCAATATACGTAGCAGCTCACACGAAATTACACACAGGCAGTAGTAAACAAGCAACCACAATTATAGTTGTTTCATAAAGGTGGCCACAGAAAAACAGTTACGGCGCAACGGAACTTAAACATAAAAAATTGCATCTGAGCTTGTTCTCAGCACTGGTGAGAAACAATATAATATAAAAAAAGGGGGAAGGTGCTCGAAAACTACAATTTATAGGCAAGTCAAAATTATGCTGAACTTAACTTGTTTATTCAAGTCGAACGCAAGCAAAAATGGGGAACCAATTTTGTTAATACAATAAAAATGCATCTCCCTTACATAGTCTAATACTGACGATGCCCAGCATTGAATTTAACATAAATTACACAGAACTTAACGCTACTGGGGGGCAGGATTTACAAACAACACTCACTCGCTCACACACACGCAATGCAACTGCGAAACTCACCAAAATCAGCGTGCTGAAACGAGGCAGAAGCAGGCGCCGCTATTGTAGGCGAAATTCAGCAAACCCAGAGGTACCACACAACACAATATACAATAAAACTGCGAAGATGGCTCTGGTCTGTCGTCCCTGATTTGAGATGGTGCGTGAGTATAGCAAAGTTAACTTGCACTTAGATTAGACCGCGAGCACACACGCTAACGGCGACACAGGGATACGTTACACGATCGTACTCCACTAAAGTGAAGTGGTTAAAAATCGGATTCATTATACAAAATCACGGCGGACTCTTAAGTTGCAATCTGAGAGTAAACTATCAAAGCACTGGTTTTATGAGAAGTGACGTGAATTCAAGTAACTAGCTGCAAACCCCTGAAGTCGGAGTGCGGACCCACGTGGTTCCGAAAGATGATAAAAATGTATAAATTCAATTTCCGAAAAATAAAAAAAAAGTAACAACGGCGTGCAACCCCTAGAAATACATAGAATTTCATAAGCAAGCTATTGAAGGAGGTTGTACAAGGCTCGAAGAGAATTACTGACAAAGACTGAGTCCATACTACAAGTTCGAAGAAGAAACACAAAATTAAAATAGGCGGGGAGAGAAGATCGCGAAATGTTAGTGGAAATCAGAAGGATACACGCATAGTTACTTACTTGATGGGCATGGAACAAACAATAGTGGAAACTGAAGGCTTTGTTCTAAGAACCAACCACGTGGAACATATATTACTCACGGAAGGAAACGACAAGAAAAATTTTTACATGCACTGTACAAAAATGAACATATCGTCTGTTAGATATCGGGCCGCACAAAGCTAGAAAGAATTTACACAGAGTTCGTACACGGCCACAATCACAAAAGGTTTGAATATACCAGGCCATTATCGAACTGCAACTAGTAACACATTCACCGCGTTTATCTGTTGGAAATCACTGGATTGAAAAACTAGGACACATTTCCACATACGATATATTCCAAAAAATAAATCTAAGTTCAAGAGTCTAAGTTAAACGTGCTAGACAACGAATCGCTACCATCTCTGCAGACACAAAAGAAGAACCAACCTTACCTCACGACGATCCCAGCACAAAGTTACCATCGAGCGGCTAGTAGGCGCGAAATCTACCGGAAATTGGCAAAACCCAGCGGTGGTGGGGAGAGAAGATTGCGAGACTCGCCCTGGGGAGGGCTCGTCGACTGGCTTGTAGCCAAAGGGTGTAGAAACCTCTTTGGTCACATCAGCAACAGGGGTTGGTAACGACTAACTATCGACTCTGAGCCAAAGAGAACCATGCAAAGTGAGCCATCACCACCCACATTCAAACAGCTATTAGATCCTCGCATATTCACTTAAAAGTAAAACAAGTACAGATTCTCACAGGAACAGTGGCGTTGCAAAGAACCCGTACTTATTGCCACATTCATAACCACAATAATAAATTATTAAAATAACAAAATCCTAGCAATATTAACTAACATTTCAGAAACGAATATTTTAAAACATGAAATAAAAATGTTATTCCTCATGCCTTGAAAAGAGTGGGGTTCTAGTTTTAACAAAATGCTAATCTAGCGACATGAAAATAAACTATAATTTTATAAAAAATATATGGATGATGACAGACGGTGGTCTTTCAAAGATTGGAGGGATAATAGTAAAGAGGGTGGACACTTAAGTATCTGGAAGTGTGATCGAAGAAAGTGGGTGGAATGATAGGGAGATTAGTAAAAGAAGAATGCAAGCATATAGATTCCTGCAAAGTGTACGATCTGTTGTAGAGCAAAGACATATTCCAGAAGAGTAAGCAGGTGATGAACCAACAGAATTATGCTCTAATACTCACATATGCATCAGAACCACGAGTTATGAAGAAAAGGCAGGTGAAAAGAATACAGGCATGGTAGATGAAATTTCTCAGGATCAAGATTGGCGTAATCAGAATGGATAGAATGAGATATGAGAAGGTAAGGGAAATAGTGAAGGATAAACCTCTACAAGAGACCATAAAGCAGTCAAGACTGAGATGGTATGGACATGTCAAAAGAATGGAAGACGGCAGGATTCCAAAGAAGACTCATGAGATAGAAATAGGAGGCAGGAGACCAAGAGGAAGATCATGAGATTGATGGACCATGGGAGTAAAGGAAGGAGTGCAGAAGAGGGAGGAATGGGACAAAGTGCAAGACGAAAAGTGATGGGAGGATAGACTATGTTCCAAGCAGACCCAGCAAGAGGCTGTAAAGTCTAGTGGATTACAATGATGAAATACACGAGAAACACAGGGTTTTCAGGTAGCTAATAAACCGAGAAGCCTAACAGGATAAGTAGGTAAGAAACAGAGACACATTAGACTAGCTTAATACCTGTTCCATACATCATATATACGAAAATGCGTAATGATGTGGAACGTGTCAGTTTATTAAATGGTATCTATACATGACAATATTCCAAAGTTTTTAAATTTTCATTTTTAAAAGTTTTATCTAAAAATTCATCCAGAGGAGTTGCCATTCAGAAATTACTTTAGTTTCTTTTTAAATGCCAGTTGGCTATCTGTCAGGCTTCTGATACTACTTGGTGACAGAAGACTTTTGTGGCAGCATAATTCATTCCTTTCTGTACCAAAGTTAGATTTAACCTTGAATAGTGAATATTACCCTTTCTCCTAGTGTTGTAGCTATGTATACTGCTATTACTTTCGAAATGGGTCGCGAGTGAATATATATATTGTGAAGCTACGCTGAAGATCCCTAGACCCTTAAATACAAGTCTGCAGGATGATTTTCGATGGGATTCAGTAACTATTCTGATTACACGCTTTTGTGCAATGAATTCTTTTTTACTCAGTGTTGAATTGCCCCAGAATATGATCCCATATGAAGGCCTAGTAAGATAAGTAGGTAGAAATGATCATCAGAATAAAATACGAGATATCAGAGCTCGAACAGAGATATTCAGGTGTTCTTTCTTCCCGCGCGCTATTCGAGAATGGAATGGGAGATAAATAGTATAATGGTGGTTCGATGAACTCTCTGCCAGGCACTTTAATGTGATTTGCAGAGTATCCGATGTAGATGTAAAAGTTACTGAGAAGTATATCACCAAATTTTGCAATGATTCTGATGGCATAAGTAGCTTAAGTCAAACGTTTCAGCAGATCTTAAATTTTTTTCTTTCAATTAAATCCCTCGTCATTGCAAACACGCAAAAATTTTGAATATTCTACCTTAGCTACAGATTTATGTTCAAAGTTTAATTTTATTAATGGTGACATGCCATTTACTGCATGAAACGGTATGTACTGCGTTTTATCAGAGTTTAATGAGAGTCCATTTGTTGGGAACCACTTAATAATTTCCTGGAAGATATCATTTGCAATTTCATTGGTTAATACCTGTTTTTCAGGCGTGACAGCTATACTTGTATCATCAGCAAATAGAATTAGCTTAGCATCTTCGTGAACATAGAATGGCAAGTCATTAATATATATTACGAACAGTAAAGGGCCCAAGACCGAACCTTGTGGGACCCAATTTTAGATAACTCTCCAGTTAGAGGAATTAATTGTTTCTTCTCTATCAGAGATGGGGGAAGTGATAGGCAAATCAAAAGAGTATAGGATGTATATGCAATTGCATGGATATTTAGTAATTAGGAAGAATTGTTGGGTTCGTAGGTTGAGAAAAGGCGTTACAGGTAGAAAACATAAAAGAGTCTTGGAGCAACAGATTAAGCGCAGTCTGAACAGTACTGTTTCTAAAACGTATTAACGCTGGAAAGAGAATATGATGACGACAGGCAAAACTCGCGTCTGAAAACAAATCAGTGCATTACGTAAGCGGCTGACAGATATCCCTCTAGTGACCAAACCCGAACCGTAGTGACAACAGCAGGAGGTGTCAGAGGTAAACGTTTTAGGGGGCGCCCGCGACGGCGGAACCAATCAGCGTCGCGCATACGTGGGCGAGTCAAACAAACAGCCGGCACAGAACGGACGGAAGCCATTTGCCGCCAGGCGTGTGGCCGGGAGGCGCGTGTAAACACAGACCCCCACTGAAGACACTGCTATCTTAGGACCAGCAGTGCCAGAAAGGCGGCGCTCTCCGACAGCCCGTTTACAACTGCTCTCACCGGCCACCACCGACATCTACGAGAACGTCGATGGTCTACGAGACGACTGCATTACACAGCTACCAAGTATCCTTTCCACTCGAGAGTCTCAAGAAGGAAGGGAAATTAAGGTTTAACGTCCTGTAGATGTCGTGGTCACTGGAAACGGCGCAAACGCTCGGGTAGTTTGTGTCAGGGATGATAAAGGGAAACGGCTGTGACCTTTGAAAGGATCCTACCCTCAGTGATGTACGAGATATGACGGATGGCCGGAGGCGGGTTTCAGCCAATCTCCCCTTGAATGCAAAAAAATTTCACACTTATAAAATCAGAAAACATTTATAAAATCAGAACACTTTTATATGCTGGCCAACAAGAACAAGTCAGTAGGCAGAAAAACTGGTGTGTCATCCCATATTTAGGCAAAATTTAAGATCATATTGCTAGAAAGTTAAAATTTCGAAATTACAGGCCTGCATTTTACAATACAAACAACATTTCTAAGTATTTATTCAATAGAAGGACAAAATTCAACCCCTATCACAGAGTGGTGTTACGAGATCACATGGAAAAATTGTGGGGAAACTGTATGTTGGTCAGTCTGTCAGGGCTGTAGCTATTAGATTATCAGGACATGAGAAAAGCTGGAGATTAAAAAAAAAAAAAAAAAAAAAAAAAAAAAAACAGATTCAACCTTTGCTGAACATCTGCTCAGAGAAGGCCATGATGATCCTACATCCCCTGAAGAAAAGCAGAAAGATGACACTAATGGAAATATTGGAAATCAATAAACATTTGGCTCAGGATGACAGTTTAGTATTAAACAATCAGATCTAGTTCCCCTCTACACCTCTACTGAAATAAGTTTTATTTTCAATCTTCCTTTTCATCAAAATTAATCATATTAATTTTGATTCTTTACACATACTTATGATATATTTTTTAATATAAATGTTAATAACTTTCATAAATAAGTACTTGTGATGTACTTTCTTGTGGAATATCGATCGTCTGTGATAACATCTTTGTAAATCTTAACATCTTTGAAAACATGTGTACTAAAGTCAGTTGTCACCTGATGATGGCCTAAGAAGCCGAAAGCCGGTTTGTGACCAATAAATAAGTTTTGCAGAACATCAGAAAGTTGGTCCTTTTTTATAAAATTTCACACGTTTGTAAATCTATCGGACACAACTGCGTGGTTATTAACCCCTAGCTTACAAACTTCTTACACTAAGGAAAACTAACCTAAGGAAAACACACAAATCCATGGCCATGGGGGATTCGAAACCCTGACGGAGAACAGACGCGTGCCCCAGCGCGCACGGCTAATCCGCCACGGATTGCAAGTTGAGTGTATTACCAATGCGCCACCTCGATCGGTTAATCATTCGGTGCTTGACAGAACATGACAATAACATCAAAGAGGAACAACTTCCTGGTGTTCTGTAAAACTTATTTATTCGACACAAACCGGCTTTCGTCTTCTTAGGCCATCAGGTCACAAATGACTGTAGTGTACATGTTTTCAAAAATGTTACAACGATGTTACAACTTACAAAGCTATTACGATTTACAAAGAGATTATCACAGAAAATTGATTAGTTCACAGGAAAGTACATTACAACATTTTGAGAGTTACTGGCATTTATATAAAAATATGATAATTACACTACTGGCCATCAAAGTTGCTACAAAAAGAAGAAATGCAGATAATAAACGAGTATTCATTGGACAAATATACTAGAACTGACATGGGATTACATTTTCAACCATTTTGGGTGCGTAGATCCTGGGAAATCAGTACCCAAAACACCCACGTCTGTCCGTAATAAAGGCCTTCATACGCCTGCGCATTGAGTCAAACAGAGCTTGGATGGCGTGTACAGGTATAGATGCCCGTGCAGCTGCAACACGATACCACAGTTCATCAAGAGTAGTGACTGGCGTATTGTGACGATCCAGTTGCTCGGCCACCATTGACCGGACGTTTTCAATTGGTGAGAGATCAGGAGAATGTGCTGGCCAAGGCAGCAGTCGAACATCTTTCGTATCCAAAAGGCCCGTACAGAACCTGCAACATGCGGTCGTGCATTATCCACTGTCAAACTGCGAACAAGAGGTGACCGAGACGTGTAACCAATGGCACTCCGTACCATCACGCACTGTGATATGCCAGTAAGACGATGACGAATACACGCTTCCAATGTGCGTTCACCGCGATGTCGCCAAATACGGATGCGACCATCATGATGCTGTAAACACAACCTGGATTCAACCGAAAAATAACGTTTTTCCATTCGTGCACCCAGGTTCGTCGTTGCGTACACCATCGCAGGCGCTCCAGTCTGTGATGCAGCGTCAAGGGTAACGCAGTCATGGTCTCCATGCTGATACTCCATGTTGCTGCAAACGTCGTCGAACAGTTCGTGTAGATGATTGTTGCCTTGCAAACGTCCCCATCTGCTGACTCAGTGATCGAGACGTGGCTGCACGATCCATTACAGCCATGTGGATAAGATACCTGTCATCTCGACTGCTAGGCCATTAGGATCCAGCACAGCTTTCCGTATTGCCATCCTGAACCCACCGATTCCATATGCTGCTAATAGTCATTGGATCTCGACCATCGCGAGCAACAATGTTGCGATACGATAAACCGCAATCGCGATAGGCTACAATCCGACCTTTAGCAAAATCGGAAACGTGATGGTACGCATTTCTCCTCCTTACACGAGGCATCACAACAACGTTTCACGAGGCAACGCCGGTCAAGTTTCCTCTTGTCAACACGTGGTAGGTGTCGCCACCGGCGCAACCTTGTGTGAATGCTCTGAAAAAGCTGATCATTTGCATATCATAGCAGCTTCTTCCTGTCGGCTAAATTTCACGTCTGTAGCACGTCATCATCACCGTGGAGGAATTTTAACGGCCAGGAGTGTATATATAAAGGATCAAAACTAACATGATTATTTTTATGAGTTTTATCCATGATGGATGTGTTTGAACTACGTGCCTGTTCCTAATACAGGGTTGAGAATAAAAACCGCTACCGTATTATTTATTTATACATGAACGATTCCGGGCTTGTGTCCATCTTCAGATGCTTGAAACGTTCTGAATATGATATGTGTAGCATGTTGGTGGAGTTTACTGTTTGAAAACCAATTACTTGGTATTAATGATAGCGAAACCAATTGCAGGCGGCGAGATGACATGAACAAAAACACTGTTTACTTACATTTAATATTGTATCGAAATCGCGATTGTCCATGTGACGCACTTATTATTCACTTTTCCGAACACACTTTCCTTTGCTAACGTCCTTAATATTATTTCTACTCTGCTTGTCATTTTTAGTACAATTCATGATCATCACTGCACAAAAATGTGAACTCACAGCATACAGTTTGTTTATATTTGGCTACAGAGTTTATAATTTATATGCTGTAAAACTTAACTGTGTTGTAACATCTTTGGGATTCTTAAACTACAAAGGCATTAGATGTATATATAGGGGGAGAAAAGTATTACAAGATATGAAAATACTTTTTTTTATAATTGTGGAGCCACACTGTCATTTATGAAACATAAAATAATGACAAGTAAACTATGTTACATTATATAAATGACAGTGTAGCTCCACATTTTTGTAGAAAAAAAAATCATTTTCATATTTTATAATACTTTATTTTCGAAGAGTGAACTCCACCAACATGCTACACATGTCATATTCTGAATGTGTTAAGCACCTGAAGATGGGCAAAAGCCCGGTAGTGTATAAATAAATAATACGATCTTTAATGTGACTGTCAGCGTATTTTATTCTCAATCACGATTATTTTTGTTGAAAGGGAGTTGGAGACTGAAACTTATTTCAGTAGATGTGTAAAGGGGAACTGGATTTGATTGTTTAGTACTAAACCGGCATCCTGAGCCAAATGTTTATTGATTTCTAGTATTTCCAGTAATGTCATCTTTCTGCTTTTTTTTTTCAGGGAATGTAGGATTACACAGTGTACATCGTAAACACTGTTATCTCTAAGCAGGTGTTCAGTAAAGGTTGAATCTGTCTTTCTTTAACATCCAGTTGCTCTCGTGGTCTGACAATCAAATAACAACAGCCCTGCCAGACTGGCCAAACATACACTTTCCCACAACGTTTACACATGATCTTGTACACACCACTCTGTGTTAGGGACTGAATTTTGTCTTTTCTATTAAATAATAATTAAATATTTCTTGGTGACCAGCATACAAAAGTATTGTAATTTTTCTCATTTTCTTGTTATTCAGTCTACTGTCAATCAGGGCAGGGATGCTGTATTTTTGATTGTTTGTAATTCTGTTTGAAATGCTGAATTAGATAATGTGATAACATCTTTGTAAATCGTAATATATTTGCAACATATTTGAAATCAAGCGTACTACAGTCAACTGTCACCTGATGATGGCCTGAGAAGCCGAAAGGCGGTTCGTGACGAATAAATAAGTATTGCAGAAGACCAGGAAGTTATTCCTTTTTTGATATTATGAAGGGAAACCCACAATGACTTTTCATGACATGATAGTAATCGGTATCTGTCTCTATTTCGCCATAAAGCCTGCGCATGGACATGATACTGTCCTGAAAAGTGTTAGGAGGAAGGAAGATATTTTGAACGTCATATCGAAAGCGTAGTCATTACAGCATCATTTGTATTAACTGACTGTTCCCGTCTGTTCTTGGTAGAATGTTTGATACATTTTGAGTGAAACATAAGACAACTGTGTAATATTCTACAAACTGTTTTATTAGACTTTGCTTTCTACCGTTACGCCATCATCAAGCATTGACTACAATGATATAAACATAAAGTGTCAAAATTAAAGGTGTAAGATGCAGAACTAAGCTGAGAGAAATTTAATTGGAATAATTTCTACCGGTTAGGTTCTAAGTCTTTAATTCTTACAACTACCATTTGACCTTTAAATTTTTGACAGCTCATTACCGCCGGCCGCGGTGGCCGAGGGGACTAAATGTTCAAATGTTTGTATAGTCTATGGGACTTAACTACGGGGTCATCACTCTCTAAACTTACAAACTACTTATCAACTACTTACGAACTAGGACGGCACAAATATCCATGCCCGAGGGAGGATTCGAACCCCCGCTCGTAGTGGCCGTGCAGACCGTGACTGGAGCGCCTCAGTCTCCTCGGCCACCGCGGCCGGCCCGAGGGGACTGCGGCGCGTCAGTCACGGTCTGCGCGGCCACTACGGTCGGGGGTTCGAATCCCCTCTCGGGCATGGATATTTGTGCCGTCCTTAGTGTAAGCTAGTTCAAAAGTAGTTTGTAAGTTTAGGGACAGATAACCCCATAGTTAAGACCCATAAGCTATACAAAAATTTTTTGTGATCATGATATCGTAACAGCCGAAATCCACTTCTTTGTCTAATAATAAAAATATTGAAGAATATTATACAATTATCTTGTGTTCCTTTCAAAATACATCATCATTTGGTAGGTTTTTGACTGTATACTTCGTCTTTGGCTTTCTTCTTCATTTTCGTGTACCCTCCATGTGGTGTACTGACGCCGTCCAGCATCTGCTTGCTTTTTCTACCCTTTCTCTCACTCACAACAAAACCTCCAATTGCCTCTACTAGAAGGAAATCTCGTCTCACATTGTGACCTATCCAGTTTAGATCCATTCACTTCGCTGTCAGCAACATCCCCAAGTTTTCATCAGTTCTACCCAGTACTTCCTGATTTCTACCTTTATCAGTCCAGCTGATCTTCTGCAGTCAACAGCTTTCACATGCTGTAGTTTTTTTTCTCATCCTGCTTTCACGAAGTCTATGTTTCTGATTCGTACAGGGCCATGCTCCATATTAAGTATTTTACCAGTCTCCTTCTTAATTCTTTGTTTACACCACTAATTAAGAGTATTCTCTCTTCCGCCAGAGTAATTCTCACTTTGATATCCTGTTGGAAATCCATGTCTTTCCTAACCCAACATTCCAAATATTTGAATACTTTCAGCTGGTCTACGATTTTTGATCCCAACTTAAAATTCGCTCTTCTTTTCTTCGGTATCATCTATTCTTATAACGTTCTTAAAATATCTATGCAGTTCGAAACATTATACTTGTTTTCTTTGGTATTACCCGTTTCTCAATACAACAGAGACTGGCACTAAGTATTTGTTCTAGTGCCATCATACGAGGTTTGGAACTTAGCCGCGGTGGAGTAGCCGAGCGGTCTAAAGCGTCTCGCTGCGGAGCGCGTGGTTGCTCACCGTGGAGGTTCGAGTCCTCCCTGGGGCAGGGTGTGTGTGTTGTCCTTAGGTTAGTTTACCTAGGTTTAAGTAGTTTGTAAGCTACGGACTGATAACCATGCAGTTTGGTCCGATAGATTTACAAACATTTGAACATTTTATTTGGAACTTAAATAGTGGCAACTGGGTGATCAAAAAGTCAGAATAAATTTGAAAACTTAATAAATGACGGGATAATGTAGATAGGTAAAAATTGACACGCATGCTTGGAATGGCATGGGGTTTTATTAAAAAAAAAAGTTCAACAAATGTCCGCCAGATGGCGCTACATCTGATTAGAAAAGCAATAATTAGCATAACAAATTAAGATAAAGCAAAGATTATGTTCTTTACAGGACATGCTCAGTATGTTCACCATCATTCCTCAACAATAGCTGTAGTCGAGGAATAATGTTGTGAACAGCACTGTAAATGATGCCCGCAGTTATGGTGAGGCATTGGCGTCGGATGTTGTCTTTTAGCATCATTAGAGATTTCGGGTCGATCATGATACACTTGTGACTTCAGGTAACTTCAATGCCAATAATCGCACGGACTGAGGTCTGTGGACGTGGGAGGCCAAGTATGACGAAAGTGGCGGCTCAGCACACGATCATCACCAACCGACGTGCGCAAGAGAGCTTTCACGTGTCTAGCAATATGGGGTGCAGCGCAATCCTGTATAAAAATCGTACGTTCCAACAGGTGTTTATTACCTAGACTGGGGTTGATGCGATTCTGTAACATATCGGCGTACCTCTCACCCGTCACGGTAGCAGTTAAAAAACCAGAATCACGCAGTTCCTCGAAGAAAAGAGGCCCGATAACGGTAGATGTGGTAAATCGAAGCCATACCGTGACTTTCTGATCGTGCAATGGATGTTTCACGTTAGTTCTAGAATTTTCGCTAGCCCAAATTCTGCAGTTGTAGGCGTTGACAGACCCTCGGAGCGTGAAATGAGCTTCGTCGGTCCACAAAACGTTACTCAACCAATCGTCATCTTCCGCCATCTATTGAAAAGGCCACACCGCAAATGCCCTCCGCTTCACTAAATCGCCAGGTAACAATTCATAATGCCAATGGATTTTGTAGGTATAGCATCGGAGGGTGCGCCTAAGTGCCAACCAAACATTAGTGTATGGAATCCGGAGCGACGTGCGACTGCACGAGCGCTGACTTCCCCGTGCATAGACGAACCCGCTGCAGTCTCCATTTGTTCCTGAACTGAGTCAGCAGCATTATACCTTGCGCTCGGTCGGCCACCACGGGGTCTATCTTCTAAACAATCCGTGGCTTCGAACTTCGAAATCATTCTCACCACAGCTGCATTTGTCCCATGGACCTTTACCCGTACGAATCCCCTTTCTATGGCGATAGGACCGTAATGCTGAACTAGCACATTCCCCATTGTGATAATACAGCTTCACTAAAAGCGCCTTTTCAGGTAACGTCAACATGCTGCGACTGCTGGTACATCTGATTCTCTCTCTCTCTCATTACAGCTCCTTTTATACACGACTTTCATGTGCAGTCCCTGACGTTTTGCTGTCCAGCGCCTTCTGTCGGACATTTTTTGAACTTTTTTTGTTCTAATAAAACCCCATATCATTCGAAGCACGTGTGTCCATTTTTACCTCTCTATCGACATTATTCCCTAATTTATTACGTTTTCAAGTTTATACTGACTTTTTGATCACCCAGTATTTATTCAAAACCGATACAAACGCGTTACATGTTTGCATCTGTTACGGTCCTTCAAAGTAGTCACCAGCGTTGTGTAGAACCCTTTGCCAGCGATGCTGAAGGTGTCGTATACCGTTAGTAAGGTCTGTTCTGTTGATGGAGCGAATGGAGCGGTATACTGCCTGTCGAATCTGTGGAACAGTTCTTCATCTTCGGAATCAAATCAGAGTCACAGTAGCCGGCCGCGGTGGCCGAGGAGACTGAGGCGCTCCAGTCACGGTCTGCACGTCCACTACGGTCGGGGGTTCGAATTCCCCCTCGGGCATGGACATTTGTGCCGTCCTTAGTATAAGGTAGTTGATAAGTAGTTTGTAAGTTTAGGGACTGATGACCCCGTTGTTAAGTCCCATAAGCTTAACAAACATTTGAACATTTTTTTGAGAGTCACAGTACTGCCCAGTTCCACCGACCGTACAGAGTAGCAACAGCTTGTGCTATATGCGTCCGCGCATTGTCGTGCTTGATGGGTGAGTTGCGCATAAATTGTTGCCTTTTTTTTCGCAAAGCTGGTCGCAGGTGATGCTCCAAAAACGACCAGTAATACTGAGTATTGCCGGTCTTATGTGGAGGAACGTAATGCGTTAGGATAACACCATCACAGTTGATGGAACTGAAAAGTACTGTTGCATCCACCAAAATCTCTGAACTTAAATTCAAATTAATTGTTTGTAACTCTATGGGACTTAACTACTCTAGTTATCAGTCCCTAAGCTTACAAACTACTTAAACTAATTTAAACTAACCTAAGGACAAACACACACACCTATGCCCTATGGAGGACTGAAACCTCCGACGGCGAGCAACCTTGCGCTCCGCAGCAACGCGCTTTAGAACGCTCGGCCACTCCGCCGCGCCGCGGTCTTAAGCCCTAGTGAATTTGATTTGATTTTGAAAATGATGGAACCACTTTGTGCCATTTGCTTCAGAACTGTTTCACAGATTCGACAGGCAGCCGACCGCTCCATTCAGAATCATTCCTCCCTTAATTTTATTATTTTAATTTAAATTTTTAAGTCAGTATAAATTTTTGCAAGTAAATGTGAGCACGAAATAGAATAACTGTAAAAAGTGGTTGGGAGAAATATTTCAATACTGATTTCGTAGCAAAACCATCTATCTATTGAAATGAATCTACTATGCTGTACTTTTAGAGAAATTAATGAGCTATGCACCAAGAAAGTAGTTAAAATTCTTTTCTAAACTGATACTGGTAAGCAACGTGAACCTAACTATTGGAGACATTACCACAATTGCTGATTTTGTAACTGAGTTTAGGGCTAGTTGATCTGTTACTAATCGAAAATAGTAAGTCGCTCGTAATCTCAGGGTCGCAATTAGATTAATTATTTAATAAAAAACGTGATAAAAATGGGTCTTATTGTACACACCTCCAACAATTAGATTCGTAAATCAGTGTAATTCATTATTCTTTTGTCCTGAAAAGTAAATTACATCACAGTTAAAAGAAAAATGTGAAAGGAAAAAATAAGGTTCCAATCTCACTACAAATAAGTACTCGGACAAATTTCGGTAAACTCACGAAATAAATAAATGAAGCAAGTGTACATATACATCACATTCAAAGTTCAGTTAGCTTTGTGAAATCTCATTAAATTCATACAGCCGAGATCATGTCATAAATTCAGTACATCATTTCAATTACAACTTTCTCATCGAGATATATCGTACAGACATTTTCACAATTCATCTGGTCATAGACAAGCGTAATATGGAAGAAAAGTTTATTAGACGAGAGCATAATACAGAAGAAGAAAATGGCGTCACTACTCCTTTCTTTTAAAAGAAACAATAGTTAAATATATGTATTATTCTAATTGCTCTTTGTTGAGAGTTAGTCTTTGACGTAATTTTTTCAAAGAATATTGCGTCTTTAAGAATTTGGTGACACATTGAAAATGATACGAAATTACAAGAAAAAAAAATACAAATATAAGCATAATTAATTTAAATATGGGCAAATAAATATTGTTTTGTATGTGGAGGCGCATGTAACGCTACAATTCGCACCATCAGTAGAACAGGCTCTGCTAACGGTACACTACGCCTCCCATATCACTGACAACGGGTTCTACACAATGATGGTGACTACCATGAAGGACAGTAACAGGAGCAAACATGTAACGCTTTTGCATCGGCTGCGAATAAATAGTTTCCACTATTTAAGTTGCAACGCTCGTAATTTCTGCGGTGAATATTAGCTTGTGAGGCAGTCGCCATATGCTGTCGGCTCCGACTTTTGCCCGTCGTATGGCTACGCAGGGCAGGAGGTCGTCGCACCTGCTGCGGTGAGTCGCTGCGCGTTCTTCGCTAATGAGGAGAGCGTGTGTGTGTGTGTGTGTGTGTGTGTGTGCTGCTGGCACCCGTTGCTCTTGGCAACGGCCTACTCGCCGCCGGAATGTACAAGCTTTACTAAAAGCGACCTAAAAATAACACCGCCACAAACGATTGTGAGCCGGGCACAGGGGGCGCTCGACAATAAAACGATTTGCGTGAGAGGCGAGGCTGCACAGAAGACCGAAGAGGAGAAACCGAGCCGGAGTCGAACCAGTCACCTGCGTCCAGGAAATGACGGTCCCTCTACAGGAGCAGCAGGAGGCTGCGTTTCAGTAAAGGGAAAATTTCCTGGTACTGTCTACTTATTGTTTGGTACCTTTGACAATGCTGTCCATGAAATGAAATAACGTGTCATTCATATAAACGACTAGCTTAAAACCCGCGGCTCCGCTCGCGTGTTGGTTGATTATGATAGATAAGCTATCTTTCAGTAGTGTGCTATGAGATCATTTCACACGTAAAAAAGCACTCGTGTCGAAAAATCCAATAACGAAATTCAACAATAATGATCGTAATATCACAGATCGATCACGTGATGTAATGAGCGAAAAGTCAAATAGATTTTTTTAAAGAGATGTATTAAAAGAAATTTCTTTTTACTGCTTTATATATTCTTATATTTCCTCATTCGTATGCTTATCCTTACAGAGAAAGAGCTGAAGACTTGTAGCACGCATAGACCAAAGAAATCGTCTGTCGCATCATGTTTCGTTATATGTAACCTTGCTATAGAGCCGCAAACGTCATCGCTGACCTTCAGTCCAAATTTTTTTATACTTTGACGACTTTCAACCACCGTATCTTCCATCCCCTTATATCTGTCGGCATGGAACTACTATGGTGAGACTTCGGACAACAATTACACACAGACCATTCGTTTGCGTTCTGTAGTTTTCGCTGCAGAGCGAAATATCAACACACACACGCGTAAAATTTTATATACACCGATAACTCTCCATCTCAATATACTCCACACTTTTATCATTATCAACCCTCGAGGAACAATGCAACCAATAAAACCATTTTCAAAGAGTAAATATAATTTTCAAAGAGTAATTATTGCTCCGCATTTCGCGTTAAATTATTCAAATTACTAAATATCTATCAGATCGCTATAAAACCATCCTAAAACCTTCCTCAGGTATAGATTAGTAACTGTACAAAATTTTAGTCTCTGCGTCTTGTCGTTCGGACGTGATACGCGTACACTGAACAGACATTCACATTAATATACGTAGATAAATAGCTATCCGATCTCCATAAAACCGTGCCTAAAGCCTTCCCTGGGTAGACATTATTAATTGTACAAATTTTTAGCTCTTTATGTATTGTGGTTCACACGTGATAAACGTAAACAGAACAGACATTCATATTTATAGATACAGAATATATTTCATCGACAAATGGTAAATTTAAAAGTGAATGAATCGAAAACCAGTCTATTTGACAAAGTACTGTGTGTCCGGGAACTCTCTCCGCAGTGGCGATATCCGCGTGTCTCGCGTTGCGGGGCGTGTAAGGTTGGCAGCACAGACAAAGCGCTCCTGGTGCTGATCGGTTGAACGGTTCGTCTGAAAAACAGGGAACACTTTACGGACAGACAGACAGAGAAACATCGCAAAATCGGCGTTATTTTTGCAAATATCTCTGAAACAATACGAGATATGAAAAAAACATAAGAGAGTGAAGTTGTAGAGAATTTTCTCCTCTACAAATTCGGTTATTCAATTTTCGTGTCAGATGAATGGTTAAGCCGTTATTTTCACTTAAATTTCCAGCTGTCAAAAGAGGATCGCAAAGGCCCACTTTTAGTGTTACTACCGTAACGTAAGGTGGGCCAAAAAGATGGTTGAGAGAACAGATGAGATGTTTGCATATTTCGAATTCGAAAATATTTTGTTGAAGTCCACCGATATCGGAAGAAACGTTCGTAGCATTAAGAAAAGAGAAAACAGAGCGTACACGAAATTATTTAAGTGTTCAGCCCCGCCCTCTCCCGCCGCACGGTTTTGAAGATTAGAAAGTATTAATATTACTTCAAATTCTACTGAGAAGTGTGTTACAGCCCGGCTTTGCCCGGGTATGTATTTATTTATTCATGCCATTTTCAGGTATATATTCATTTGTATAAGTGCTGTATGTCTGTAAAATCTCTCGGGAATACAATTAGTAGTAATGAAGTTATAGATTAAAACTTGGTGTTTGCTGGGGCGGTTTTCCGTGAACGTTACTGTTTGTGGGCTAACTTTTGATGAAGTACGTGTTGTACTGTGATACAATTTAGAAGGTACATTCAACTATATGTGTGTATATTGTCTGCAAAATTACCTGTCGCTACAATTTGTAGTGTTCAAATTATAAATTGTAGCGTCATACCGAGAGCCTTAGTTTTACTCCATAAACAGCGAAAAAGTAGTAAGCGAGAAACTTTTTTCCTTTCATCATTTTACTATGGCTGCCAGCTGCCTCCTGCACGTGTTCCGTGCACCTGCAGTGGTAGTTCTAGTAGAGTGAGGGTAGCGTTGCGTGTGCGCTACAGCTGGTACTTCTGTTCTTGTCTTGTTCTTGTGTACGCTGAGTGTAGTGACAATGATTACTTTTGATGAGTTACAGAGAGAGCCATTTTAGTGGCCAGGAGGAAACATCACGAAGCATGTGAGACGACAATTTAGATTTCCTACGTCGTGGTGCCCACATCGCGACACTGTACGTGGTTTCATTCGCTAATTCCGGACAACAGATTCAGATCATGATGCACCATGAACTGGTAGGCCCACGGTTTTAAAAGAAAAAAATGTTCAAATGTTTGTAAAGCTTAAGGGACTTTACTATGGGGTAATCAGTCCCTAAACTTACAAACTATTTATGAACTACCTTATACTAAAGGCGATACAAACATCCGTGCCCGAGGGGGGATTCGAACCACCGACGGCGGACGGCCGCGCGCACCGCAACAAGGCGCTCCAGTACGCGCGGCTAATCCGCCGCGGCGGTTTTAACAGAACGGAAGTTCGACGACATTTCCGACATCGTGTTGCGGAGTCCAACAAAATCAGTAAGGAAATTATCACTAGAGGCTAATGTCTCTCATACGATAGCAACATAAGGTCCCAACCAAAGATCTGGGGCTGTATCCGTACAAAATTAATGCATTGCAACGATTTCATTGTATGGACCACGCGAAAAGAATAGCATATCGTGAATGGTTTCAGCGATTTATTAACAGACATGGAGTTGGTGTTTTAGATCGAACATTTTTCACTGAAGAGGCTTGGTTTCACCTATCTGGATATATTAATTCTGAAAATTCACGTATTTGGTCATCCAAAAATCCATATGCCTTAAGAAAAAGCCACTTCACGCAGAGAATATCGGAGTGTGGGTTGCCATATACGAGCGCGAATTATAGGGCCGATATTTTTTGAAATTACCGTCACCTCCGAAATCTATTATTCCCAGGTAATTTATGCATTTATTGCGCTACTGAATGAAGATGAGATCAGTGATTAATTTGGAGTAAGACAACGCTACTGCTCATACAGTACACCACTCCCTACGACTTTTAGATGAACTGTTTGGAGACAGAGTAATCACAAAAGGTCTCTGGCCCCCTCACTCACCAGATTGGTCTCCTCGCGGCTAAAACAGAGTGAAAAAATGTCGGTAGAGCGTTTGCCCGCGAATGGCAAAGGTGGCAGGTTCGAGTGTCGGTTGCGGCACACAATTTTAATTTGCCTGGAAGTTTCATATGTAAAGTTGTTTGTCGATTGCAAAGACGGAAATGAAGATGACAATATATAGCTAGCGCTGTCAAGAACAAAATCGTAAATCTACTTATGGGAGCGAACAAATGATTACTTTCTGCGAATTTTGGATTGTGGTACTCATGTTGAGGCTCTGAAATTTCGTAGTATGTATCTGGCATGTCTGTTATGTTTCTAAAGACTACAGACTATCTTCCTACAAGCAGGTATGCAGGAGTATGGAATTTGTGGTAGCCATACAGTCGTCTCGTTAATTCGAGGTGAACGGAACCGGGAACACATCGAACTATGGAAATGCACGAGCTAAAAAGAAGAAAATCGACATTAAAAAGAATACACGTGTAAAAAAAAAATGTGACCTCTTTTAAAACAAAGTTTATAAATAGACATTTTCATTGGCAACCTAAAGGTTATAAAGTCTTTACAGTATTTCCTTCGCGTTATAATGGTGGAGTGCCTTTTTCTGTGAAGATAGAATGTACCCGCTGTTGTTGTTTTGTTTTATGACGCTCGTATTTATGGCAAAATCGAAATATAGAGACTCCACTGTATCGAGTTCAATTTACTTGTTGACTAACTTCGTTTAATTTTTATTTTTTGGGTAGAAAATGTCATAACGAAGAGAAAAGAATCCAATTTGGAAGTACTTTTATTAAAGTACCGTCGATTTGTCTAAATCTATTCGCCTCCCATGTCATCTACGGACTCCGTGATTTCCCTAAATCACTCCAGGCAAATGCCGGGATGGTTCCTTTGAAAGGGCACGGCCAACGTCCTTCCTCTCCTTACCCAAAATCTGAGCGTTATCTCTATCTCTAATGACCACTCTATTGACGGGACGTTAAACCCTAAGCTTCCTTCCTTCCTACAGTCTCCTGATTAGGCTAAGTACAGAAAAGGGATCTTGAAAAATGTGGAGAACCTAGTGATTTGTGGTGTAACGTAAATATACAGAAATATCATCTCAATTACGCGAGTTTCGGTTTCGGCCAAAACTAGAAGAGGAACCGAATAGAATTTTCGGTTTTGCCCAAAAATCACGTTTCGGTAGGACTACTGGTAACGTATCGGTGTCAGGACGTGGTGAGTCAACGAGAGGTCACACACACCACACGTTATGTTGATTAGCTGCACTTTTCGCTGCTACTCAGCAGTAGTGACAGCTGTGGTGATTACAATATTTCCCTCGTGCATTAATTTGCTCGTTCGACTGGAATGAATTAGCTCGTCAAGCTCATTAAGGCCGTTAATTATTTGTCATCAATCTCTCCGAGGTGTAATGCGAACGTCATTGCGATGGGGAATATGTATGAAGTGAAGTCTCTACTGTTGTAGATATATTTTAGAAATGTAAGTCCTGCAACGTTTGCGTTACGCACATCTGATTTGCGAGTTGAAAATGTCAGGAAGCTGACTTTGTTTCCTATTTTCGATAATCATCATACTTCATGAAATACATGTTTGTATACGGAAGCGTGTATTAAGAATAGTACCTTGTGTTCACTTCACAACTAGTTGAATACAGCTTTCCAAAGAGTCCATTTACTAGCTTACTAAATTTGATGTCAACATTCACAGGTTGAAAAGAATAGCAGTATTGTAAGGACAAATTATTATCATTATGCATCCCTAATCCTTAGACTGGGATAGCAACGAGTTACGTATTAAGCTATAAAAATCATTGAAAGATACTCAGAGATATATAAACTTTAATAGATAGCAAAAATAACTTTAATCGAAAACTGTAATTGTCTCTAGATCTACTTGACAAATTCTTGTATTCCATAGAATCCTTGTGTGTGCATTTTTGTAGATTGAAAATGTGTAGAGAGACTGAATGTAACTAAGCATAAATCACAGTATGTATGCAGGAGATATTCATTTTATAAATCGTGTAGTATGACAAAATGCTGCAATACTTTTTGCTAATAAAAGTGTTACAACTGTGAAATTCTCTCATGCCACACCTCTGGAAAAGACAGGAAGCATAAATGAAAATAATTACCAATGTTCAAATGTTTGTAAATCTATGGGACCTAACAACTGTGATCTTCATTCCCTAGGCTTACGAGCTACTTAAAATAACTGAAGAACACCACACACACACACACATGTCCGATGAGGACTCGAACTTCCTACGGTGCACAGCGTGCTTATTAGAGGCGGAGGTAACTTTCTGATTATTTGGAATAGATGGTGAAGGAAATCGGCCATACCGTTGCATAGAAACCATTCTGCCACTCGCCTGGAATGAATTAAGGTAATCAAAGAAAACGTATATCTAGATGGTCGGAAGTGGATTTGAACCAACGTCTACCCGAATGCGAGTCCAGTTCGTGACCGATGCACCACCTCCCGCGGAATCCAAATTGAATCGCACTGCACATCAATCAGCTCAGCCTGGAGATGCGATGTGCACTGTGCATGTTTATCGATAGAACTAAGCAAATGCCCTTCAGAAATGCATGCATAGGGTACAGGGAGGGATATTCGCCAGGAAGAGAAGTTCGCCGTATCTGCATTTCTATTGCGACAGGTTTCTTAGCAGTCACTGCCATCTGTAGGCGATAATGAGAAAAAATACTGTAAAGCATGTTCTTTCTCTGCTGCCATTTGATGGTAGCACAGAAAAATGTACGCTCTCAGAAGCAGTAACGAAACATATTTTCTGAGACGTGGACATTTTTTCCAACTCCAGGATTTGAGATCTGTTTTCTTTACAGTAAGTATAAATAAAGTATTATTTTTTCAGCTATAGTGTGTTTTTGTGTGCTGCGAGTGAAGCGACAAAGTATTAATCTGAAATTACTTAACAATGCTGTGATATATTATTGTAAAAGAAAGAGTGCTTCTGAAGGGAATGTCGCCATGGACTAACAGTAAATTCCAAGAAACGTGAATGTGTCAACTCTTGTATCTGCAAAGACTGTGCAGAAGATTACTGCGATCCAAAAGCAAGCCAAGTGGATTGGTAACAATGTATAACTGCCAGAACTGGTTTCACGAATACTGTGGCAATCAGTTAGTGAAGAGATGTGGCTTGTGTACTGTGTGTAATGACTTGGACTCTGATACTGATTAACATGGACAGAAATGTCACAAAAATTATCAAAGATTGTAATTTATACATGAAATAAATATCTGTTTAACTGTTGTTATTATATTTTATTGTGCAATAGATATATTTCGGCATATCACCATTTTAAAGCTCATTATGTTCTGATCTAACACACATAATTCATCTGGTGCGGTCGCTATCGTAACAAAAATGTCCGAAAATCTCATATATTTAGACAGTACCGTCAGATTGCTGTCACATTGGATACCGTATAAAATAATCCACAATTAAACAGTGAACGAATTTAAAAAAACGTCCACAACATCACTGTGGAAACGTCTAAATAAATGAGATTATCCGACGTTTTTCTTACGACAACGACCGCACCAGATGACTTATGTATATTAGATCAGAACATAATGAGCTTGAAAATGGTGATATGCCGAAACAGATCTATTGCACAATAAAATATAATAACATCAGTTAAGTAGCTACCTGGATTTATTTAATATATCATTTCATTCCATTCCATGATGATGATGGTGGTGGTGGTGGTGGTGGCGGATGGTGCAGCAACAGTTTTTAATTAATATATCATGTCTGTAAAAGACATCAAACGTGCTGTGGGCCTCCAATACAAAAAGATTGTATTTCATTGTCCTGTAGAATTTCCAAGTGTCTTTTGTAAACAGCAGCATTTAGAAAAAACAAAATTTTATTTCAGGCGAAATTCCCTCCCTGTGAGGGAAGTTCGCCATTTTTCTATATTCTACAATAAAAATTTCCTTTATTTTAATACGTCACTTTCAAAAGTTAAGCCGGCCGTGGTGGCCGAGGGGACTGAGGCGCTTAAGTCACGGTCAGCACGGCCGCTACGGTCGGGGGTTCGAATCCCCCCTCGGTCATGGATATTTGTGCCGTCCTAGTTCGTAAGTAGTTCATACGTAGTTTGTAAGTTTAGGGACTGATGACCCCGTAGTTAAGTCCCATAAGCTTAACAAACATTTGATTTTGGGAGGGAAGTTCGCCAGTTTGCTATATTCTACAATAAAAATTTCCTTTATTTTAATACGTCACTTTCAAAAGTTAAGCCGGTCGCGGTGGCCGAGGGGACTGAGGCGCTTCAGTCACGGTCTGCACGGCCAATACGGTCGGGGGTTCGAATCCTCCCTCGGGCATGGATATTTGTGCCGTCCTTAGGATTACCTAGTTCATAAGTAGTTTGTAAGTTTAGGGACTGATGACCCCGTAGTTAAGTCCCATAGACTCTACAAACATTTGAACATTCAAAAGTTAATGTAGTTTTTATTTCATATACATAGGTACACTAATCATATTTAAAAATATTTTATTATATTTTCACGTAAGACAACCATTTAAATATTGTTTAGTAAATTGGTGGCGATCATCCCTCCCCGTACCCTATCTGCAGGAACAGACTCTGCGGCGATTACAGGTGTCGAGTTAAATGAAAAAAAAAAACGAATTCGCAGTTGGTAATATCAGTCAGCATCAGGTGTAAGATTCGACGGTGACAATTTGTGCCGGACCGGGATTCGAACCCGGTTTTCCTGCTGCTTTTCGTGAGCGGTGGCGTTACCACTACGTTACACGCGTCCGCCTCTCGGATCGACCAAAACTTTCAAACGCCAGACCTTCCTAATTTCACAATGGTATATCCTTATGCATGTACTGGTTATATTAATTCGATGGGAAAATCAGTAACCCTCTTGTATTGACCTTATTACAAATACCAACATATGGATCAGAAACATGGACTATGATTACACGAGAGGAGAGTAGAATACAAGACAGTGATATAAAGTTCTTCTGAAGCATGTTAAGGAGAGCGAAAAATGATGTCAGAAAGGAAATCTGAATGGAAAAGATGAATGAGAGAATGGAAAAAATAGGTTAAAATGGTTTGGGCATGTGGAGAGAATGAAAGAGGGAAGAATACCTAGAAGAATGATGGAGTACAGGACTGAGGGCAAGAGGAAGACCGAGGGCAAGAGGGATCAATACAATAAAGATAAATTTAAGGAGGTGGAACATGGTATGGAACCAAGTAGTGGAACAAGAATGGTGGAAAGACGGAGGAAAGTGGAGTAGTACCATTGATACCCCAGCCCGACCAGATGTTTGGTAGAGGGAAAGTGAAGATGACGATGATGATGACTCCATTGGTGCGAAATTAAAGTTACAGAATTTTTTGAACGGATCACTTACATGTCGCGAATTCATATGAGGCCTCGGTAGTCAGTGATACGAAGAGGGCGGAATAACCCAGAATTCTATAATTTTATTGTAAATCCATTGCCATAATGTGCTTGTAAGAGAAAAGTAGAAACTTGTACGTCTTTCGGGGGGAGAGGGGGGGGGGGGGATTAAAGGTGAAGACAGCATTCTAAGACGCAGTTTTACGAACCGCTAAGCAACCAACAGAGATGTTATTGCTGGAAGGGAATTGCGACCAGACAGTTTGTTGTTTGAGGTCGCGGCGGGGCAGGCCGTGATCCGAAAGAAACGGTCCTGCAGAATGGGCCGTTAACGCTGCCCGCGCGGCCGCAGTTCTCTACTCGAAGTAAACGAGGGAGGACTCCACCGAAGCCATCACAATAAAAGGCAGCACCAGCAAGTGATACTGCGTTTATTAGGCATGATGACTCCCCTTCATTCTTATTAATTTATTCTTGATCCTTTGGCATTTAAGCGTCGTAAACCGTAGGATGTAACATTCGTGAAATTTGTCCGTATTTGGTAATTAAACTCGGCATAGGATTGCGTGCATCTGCTGTTTGTAGCAGACACCTATAGGCCGCAAAGCACCAGCACTGGCTCCTCCGCCACTGGGTAAAAGTTTACAATTCGTGTCGCGCGTAGTGTCGAATGTTAAGGTGTTGACAGCAGCCTCAGCCGACCAATCGACGCCACAGACGGGTTCGTATTCGTAAACATGGCTACTAGTGGCAAGTTTGTGTAGTGTTTCCAACAAAATTGATAAGAATGTATAAATCAGATGGGGCTTTGTTAAACACGTAAGTCCAATTCACACTGTCCGTCACGTCAATTCATTTAGCCTAATACCCTGCGGAGAAATCGAGTTTATGAGTTTCTCATATATTGATTTTACTGTTGGAATTGTTGAGAGGCTGTGTGAACCACAGGGACGCAGTCCAGGCTGAGAAATAGAGACCATTGCAGATAACAGGCTGAAACAGACATGGGATGTAGGCTGTAAAGAAATCTCCTAGCGAACTAGTAATGCCCTCAGCCACTGTCCCAGGGTGGAGGCTACGTTTCGAAGAAGATTGGAGTAACTTCATATAGCGTCTAGACGCTGTTGTAAGACGTTAAATTAGTACTTGTTGGCCAACAGGAACGTTTTAATGTACGTAACAAAGTGATACCAGTCACTTGGGAACAGCAACGTCAGTGGTTTCGCGAGGCTAGAGTGAGAGGGTAAAGAAGAAAAACTGCAAGTTAGCAGCTCCCCTAAGGCGTGGCCTAAGGCGGAGCCTAAGGCGTGGCCAACTGAAGTAAAACATTGTTGTTGTTGCCCATACTGGGTAGCGCCGTGACGTTTTCGTTTCAGCTGAAAATGTTGCTACCAAGTATGGACTTTGTTAGTGCACAAACAAGCCACCTCCCCACCCGGGAATGGCAAAAGGGACAGGGCTGAAACGTGGTTCGCTAGAGGACTCAGAGAGAGGGCAAGCCACAATTTAGATTGGTTGAACCAAGCAGCGGCCAGTAGGAAATTATTAACTGTCGGAAAGTGGGGAAAAGAAGTGCACCTACACCGGCCGTTAAAACCCCGGGTTTTTGGACCAAGAGGGGAGTTCTCAGCCAGCGCATAACTATCGCCGTCGGCCTCGGGGTGTTCCACGACAGTCTGTTTCTCACGGGGAGTGCGTCTGTCTCGGGAATGTTACTAGGGAACGTAATTATTGGCTTTTGTTGTGGCAACCGATTTGTTTTTTAAATAACTAACCCCAGTGTGCTAGACTTAGTATGGGATGCAATAAATTCAGTGCCAGATACCTGGGAGTTCCATAAAGTTTCCTAAACAAGTGTCCTCTCGAGTCCCGAAATCCGCATCTCTAGTAGATGCCTGCACTGTCTCTCTGCAGTCACTCCTTTCCGCTCGGGATGTGCAGACTGACCTTGCTACCTCTTCCCTCTTTCCTATGTAGGACAGGACAAGTTACAATCCGTGATGTAAGAAGTCATAATACATGTTTGTTTGTGAATCTATCAGACCAAACTGCGTGGTCATCAGTCCGTAGCTTACAAACTACTTAAACTAAGGTAAACTAACCTAAGGACAACACACACACACCCATGCCCCAGGGAGGCTTCGAACCTACGACGGCGAGCAACCGCGCGCTCTGCAGCGAGGCCCCTTAGTCCGCTCGGTTACTCCACCGCGGCAGTCATAATACACTATGCCGGCCGCGGTGGCCGAGGGGACTAAGGCGCTCCAGTCACGGTCCGCACGGCCACTACGGTCGGGGGTTCGAATCCCCCCTCGGGCATGGATATTTGTGCCGTCCTAGTTCGTAAGTAGTTCATAAGTAGTTTGTACGTTTAGGGACTGATGAGCCCGTAGTTACGTCCCATAGACTATAAAAAAATACACTATCGGAATTTAAGTAACACCCCTAAATCTTGTTTACGGCAAAAGCAGACTTCATAATATATGATTTTTGGTCAACTTGGCGTGCTAAATGCTGGGAAGTGAAACAACATTCAAAATAAGCGAAAATATACACATATAAACATGTCAGACAATTTTTATAAGAGCCCATTTACTTTATCAGCTTTGTTTTCGCCCCCTTACATTGTTAATAACGTCATACACAACTTAGATTTTCGTCTTTGTGCTGATATTTTCCATTTAAAATGTTATTTAATGAAACTTGCTTTATAAACTTACAGTATTATCCGTATACACTGTTACTCTATTGCAAATTGTTTAGAATGGAGACCTACAAAATAATTAGTAGTGAATTACGGTCCGACTGTACAGCCGATGATATAAAAAAGAATATCCTCTCGTTCCCGTAACAAATTTTATTATTTATTTATTTTTTCATATCAGAAGCATTAATACTAACAAGGAAAGTACTTGGGCTCGAACAAACATATCTGTATGAATGTTTGCTTTCACGATCTCTACGTACACTTCAGTGTGCTGATGGGTGTCATTTTTATGCAAAACTTGGTACTCGTGCTCTAGATAGCACTGTAGATGTAATTTTAGACGCTATACGTAAAGCAGATATTTTAACTATCACTTATGTAATAATCATCGTAAATGTTCTCCAGCGTATTGTCATCAAAAGCCGTGATGACAGTTTCAAATTTAACCTTCTTCTCGGAAGACTGTTGGTGTTCACTGCCACTACTTCCATCGCCTCTTCACGCACTTACCGTAGCACTACCGCATGCACTGAGTTGTTCGTCATTATCATTCCTATTATCATCATTATGTGTTAGTGTTACAACAGTATCTAACTTATGCTCATATTCCTGATACGAGAAAGCATGCAAATGATTCTTCTTCTACTCTAATACCATCTTCACGAAGTAGGGTTCTTCGTAACTTCATCTCAACCAATCGCAATACATTAGCAGGATTGATTACCAATTGCCGCCCCATCTGACGCTTCACCATACAAATAACGTCACAAAACGCAACTTCGGAGGCACACTGTACCGTTCTTACTGGCGATCCGACAGGTCGAAGTACAATGTGGCAAGGCACACGCAGACGCCTCTAACGGACGACTGCAGAGTTTTGCAGATGCGGGAGAATCACTAGTGCAATAAGGGTCCTTTACATTATCTCTCACACGATTTTGGTCTATATGTGTTCGAGGCCAAGTACTTTCCTTGTCAGTATACATTTACAAAGAGAGAAACTCTTACTGGGTTACATACTTATACACAAAGTCACTCTTCACATAAGTGTCTATACTACTTTTGCCCTTAAGTTGGCGACATCCAGTGCATTTCCTGTAGCCTGAAGCAGATATTGTACTGTACACGTTTCAGGGCACCAACTACACTGCAACACGTGGGACGTCGTCTGCATTGCACCAAACTCGCACAATGGGGGCTCGGTGTTCAGACCCCACTTCTGTAGGTTGCTTTCACATCTTGTCACGCCTGCCCGTAGTCTATTCAGTGATCTCCTAGTACTCCATTGTTCCATGGACCGAGTGGTAGTTCTTCGCTAGGTGTCCGCCATTCTTCGGAGCGAGTGCAGCTACAAATTTTATTGATTACTTATTTATCTCGCCGTGACAAGGTTTCATCCAAGTACGTTTGCTTTTCTATTTTCCTTCATTATCTTCTAAATGTAGACACAACCCAAGTGTAGTATAAACAACAGCTGACCGTAACGCCACCATTTTGAAGCAACTTTGACAAATTATTGGATGGTAGTGCAATACCCCCTTTAGTGTTTCATCCAATATCTTTGTCAAAGAACTGGACCAATATTTCAGCCAATTTTTTCGTCCAATTTTTTGTCAATTAATTTGATAGTGTAATCGTAAAATGTAAACTTTCACCGCCGGAAAAGTCAGTAATACAAAAATTTCCCGGGCTATTATGCCGTCGTCTTTTGGATTTATTACTGTAACCCAGCGTTTCGTCCCAATCTGCGGAGGACGTTTTCCAGGGGGATCGTGGCACTTTTCCGATGCACACCCTGCCTCGTTACTAACTGCAGCCAAATTCCGTTTACGAGGGCTCGAGCGCAGAGGAGTGACGTAAGATGTTTTGGATATCCACGCCCAATTCGTCCTTGTAACAGTCTTCCACCATGGAACGATATTAACAACGGACAACGGCAATCGGCAACGACGAATTGCGCGCGCATATCCAAAACATCTGACGTCATACACCCCGTCTACATGGGCTCCCAAAACCGGATTTCCTAAACCGATTTCCCAATTCCGATTTTGGTTGGCCATGTAAACACTCCAAAACCGATTCTGGAAATCCGCTTCTCTAAAGTGGTTTTTCCAGTTCCACAATCGATTTTCGTGCCCATGTAAACGCAACCTTTTTGGAAGCGTTCTTGGCTTGTTAGATTGTGTTTTCTTGTTAAGAATTCTCGGCACATATGGAGAGAGTGACATTTTCTGATGTGAAATAAAACTAAAAATATTAGAGTGAGCATGAAACTGTGTATTTAAATAAAGAAAAAATAGAGATTGTGCTGACTAAATCAGGAACTGAGTCAGCTGCTTTTCTGCCGCCATCTTCAGTGGGCTAGGAAATCCGATTCAGGCTATGCAATATAGAGACGACAGCAAAAAACGGTTTACGAAAATCGGTTTTCGTCTTTCGTAAGATGTGTAGCATGTAAACGTAGTGATACATCTGCTAGTGAGCCCTCGTAAACGGAATTTGGCTGCATCTGTAACGAGCCATGGTGTGCATGCGACATACAAAAGTGCCACGATTCTCCCTTGAGAATGACCTCCGCAGATGGGGACGAAAAGTTGGGTTTGAGTAATAAATCGGTAAGACCACAGCATAATAACCCGGAAAATTTTAGTAATATTGATAGTGTAATACCGGCCAAAGGGACGGAGTATGTGTTCTAATCTATTTTCAATAGAAGCAAGCTCTCAACAGCGCAGTGTGATGCAAGAAACGACATCGCTAAGGGCCATTGTGTAGAGAAACACTTTTAATGGGAATATTTACTGCTGTAGGGTAAACAGACGGTCCTTTCAAGACGAAAGCTTCGTCATAATGCTCGTTAACGTTAGCAGAAAATGTTTTAATATCGCCGAGTTTCCCGCGGCCTCTGCCTGAGACGAGAGCCGTGACACCGTGCGGCCGACGTTTTATTAAACACCAGCTGGCTGCCCAGGGGGACAGGAGACAAGGTGGAATTTAGCCGTTTAATAAGGCACTCATTTTATTTGCTGATGACAGCTGTCTTCTGCGTCTGCAGGGGTGGGCAGACCCGCTACCTGTAGAGACCCTCCCCCCACCCCCCATCCCTCCTGGTGGGGGTTATGAAGTTCCGGAGACGCGCGCCTACGCAGACAGCGTCAGAGACACTCAATAAAGCCGGATCAGCGGCGCGCATTGTTCTTTTGTCGCGGCGGCTCGTCACAATGGCGGCATTAAAATGTCGCATGGCATCGGATGAGCGCCTCTTCCTGTAGGTAAAGCAAAAGACGCAGACAGCAGGGACAAAGCGCGCCCTGTGTAAACGATAAAACTCCAAAGTTTTGCGATCCGCATTTCTTCCGTCCACAGATTCAATTTCGGCCACCGAGCTCTCGAAGCGGGAAAGATATCTGTTATTCGCAGCGGTGTTTCTGTTATCGTGTGATTTATTACTGAGATGGGAGAAGAAGAACAAAAGAGAAAAGCAGCTCTTCGTTTAAACAGTTCCAGATGTAGCTGTATTACTGTTGAATCAATTCTCATCAATAAACGATGCTTTAAAGTTCAAATGTTTGTTAAGCTTAAGGGACCTAACAGTGGGGTCATCAGTCCCTAAACTTACAAACTACTCTTCAACTACCTTATAATAAAGACGAGACAAACATCCATGTCTGAGGGGGATTGGAACCCCCGACGGTAGCGGCCATGCAGATCGTGACTGGCACGCCGCAGACCGCTCGGCCACTGTGGCCGGCATGCTTTAAAGGTTGTGTTCTCACAAGTACTTGGACTTTAACAAACATATCTGTATGAACGTTTGGTTACAGTATCTCAACGTACACCTCAATGTGCTGGTGGCTGTCGTTTTTATTCAAAACTTTGCAATCATGCTCTAGATAGCACTGTAGATGTAATTATAGACGCCATACGTAATGCAGATATCTGAACTAATACTTATGTAATAATCGTCGTTCATGATCTCTAGCGTATTGCCATCAAAAGCCGTGATGATAGTTGCACCTTTAACCTTCTTCTCGGAAGACTGTTGGTATCCACTGCCACTGCTTCCATCGCCTCTTCCCGCACTTACCGTAGCACAACCGCTAGCAATGAGTTGTTCGTCATTATCATCCCTATTATCATCATTATGTGTTAGTGTTACAACAGTATCTAACTTATGCTCATATTTCTATAACATAACAGATACGACAAAGCATACGAATGATTCATCTTCTACACTAATACCATCTTCCCGAAGAATGGTTCTTCGTAACTTCATCTCAACCAATCGCAATAAATTAGCAGGATTGATTATCAATCGCCGCCCCATCTGACGCTTCATCACACAAATGCAACAAAACGCAACTTCGCAGGCACACTGCACCTTCGCTTCTTGCGAACCGACAGGTCAAAGTGCAATGTGGCAAGGCACACGCAGAGGCCTCTAACGGACGATTGCAGAGTTTTGCAGATGCGGGAGTGTCACTAGCAACAATAAGGGATCTTTACATTATCTCTCGAACGATTTTGATGTATATGTGTTTTTTCGAGCCTAAGTACTTTCCTTGTCAGACACAAAGTTAGTAACGGATTTGAAATATAAAACTTCTTCGGCAAATTATGCTTTCAAAGAAATTTAAGACCTGTATTCCCGTTGCGTTAAAAATATTGCATGATGGTTCAACTGGGAACTTGCCAATGATCCACAGGGAAGCCATCAACAACTGACGAAGAAAAAAAAAGAAAAACCGCAGTGTTCAGCCACTGTGTAACCACACCTACCACTATAGTGGAATATTTGTGTCTCTCTCACTTAAATATTTTAAATTGATTGTAAACCTAACGGACCAAACGGCATAACTGAAGATGGGATACCACCCGTCAGCTTAGACTCTTGACATCATCAACATGTCGGAATTCATTATACCGGATAATATTTTAATACTTATGTTTCGTAATTAATAATCTATTGTTAGCGCTTAAATTACACATTAGAACAGAATGTACTATCGATTACAGGTGTCAGCCCAAAAACACGCTCCTTATGTGCTCACTAACTGAAAATAAATAAATAAATAAAAATAATCCTCTCTTGAGGTTTGAAAAGCTCTTCAGTCTCTGTGTTTGCTTACAAATAAATTTGCTTTTTAGATATGGTCCGCCTTGAGCAAACACAATTGTTTTTAGTTTCATCCATACATTTTTCGCTGGCACACACACACACACACACACACACACACACACTGTGAAATGAAAGTAACATGATTCAAATAACTCCCGTCCCCCACCACAGCCAGCTGTTCTTAACACTACTTCCAGAATTTAACTGCCAACCATCTTGTTTTCATAACATTCTGAAGTCAGCAGGGGTAAAATATAGGGAAAGGAGAGTTATTTATAACTTGTACAAAAGCCAGACCGCAGTTATTAGACTCGAAGGGCATGAAAGGGAAGCAGTGGTTGGGAAGGGAGTAAGACAGGGTTGTAGCCTTTCTCCGATGTTATTCAATTTGTACATCGAGCAGGCGGTGAAGGAAAGCAAGGAAAAATTTGGAATAGGGATTAAAGTTCAGGGGGAAGAAATAAAAACATTGCGTTTTGCTGATGACATTGTAATTCTGGCAGAGACAGGAAAGGACCTGGAAGAGCAGTTGAATGGAATGGACAGTGTGTTGAAGAGAACGTATAAAATGAACATTAACAAGAGCAAAACAAAAATAATGGAATGCGGTCTTAGAAAATCAGGCGAGGCTGAAGGAATTAGATTAGGCAACGAAACAATGAAGGTGGTAGATGAGTTTTGTTACTTGGGTAGTAAAATAACATGTGATGGTCGCAGTACAGAGGATATAAAATGCAGAATGGCAATGGGAAGAAAAGCATTTTTGAAAAAGAGAAATTTGCTAACATCGAATATTAATTTAAGTGTAAGGAAGTCCTTTCTGAAGGCGTTTGTTTGGAGTGTTGCGTTGTACGGGAGTGAAACATGGATGATAAGCAGTGCGGACAGGAAGAGAATAGAGGCTTTTGAAATGTGGTGTTACAGAAGAATGCTGAAGATTAGGTGGGTAGATCGCATAACCAATGAAGAAGTACTGAACAGAATTGGTGAGAAAAGGAATTTTTGGCATACCCTGACAAAAAGAAGGGATCGCTTGGTAGGACACATTCTTAGACATCGGGGAATCGTAAATTTAGCATTGGAGGGAAGTGTGTGGGGTAAAAATCGCAGAGGGAGACCAAGAGACGCGTATAGTAAGCAGATTCAAGTGGATGTGGGTTGCTGTTCTTATGAGGAGATGAAAAGGCTTGCTCAGGATAGAGTAGGGTGGAGAGCAGCATCAAAGCAGTCTCCGGACTGAAGACCATAACAACAACAACAAACATTGAGTGAAGTGAAAGTGCCACAGTGCTTGTCCACAACGTGAATACACCGCAAATTCACGAAAGTAAGTGACAAAAATTGCTATAAACACAAGTATAAACACACAGATATTTTGTTACAGAAACAGTCGCAACAGTAAAATAAACCAAAACACAAAAATGACGTCTTACATTTTCGTAAAAAATCGCTGTATTTACAAGCTAACCATTCACACTACACACGTTTTGGTTTGTGAGTTAAAGAACCAGAAACAACTACATGTGGTATTAAAGTAGGCCTAATATACCTGTAGTTTCTGTACTTAATGTACAATAAGTAACAATCGTTTCATTGTTCATTTGACAGACAGTATAAAATAAATACCCCACTTATGATACTGCAACGCCAGAGAAACATGTTTGGGTGAAATTAAAAACAATTGTTTGCTCAAGGCGGACCATACCTAAAAAGCAAATTTATAATCCTCTCTGTTAAGCTATCCCTCACTATCAACTGAAGTTACAGATCACTTTTTAAACACAAAGTCTTTATCTATAATATGTATTCTGCCTGTAAACGAACTGTTGTCTGTAACTCAGCCACCACATAATTAATCTCGCTACCTACAAACACTCTCGTACTAGACAACACGCCGATGCCACGGATCAAAGCAGACGGGCGGTATCTCCGTCTTCACATAAGCCGACCAAACTGCTGAAGTCATCGGTCCGTAGACTTTCAAACTACTCACACTACTTAAACTAACCTACGCTAAGGACAACACACACATTCGTGCCCGAGGGAGGACTCGAACCTTCGGCGGGAGCGGCCGCGCAATCTGTTGCTTGGCGCCTCGGACCGCACGGCCATTTCCGCGTGGTAACGACGAAGACTTCTTCGCTTCCGCAGCACTGAGGAGGAGAAAACAGATTGGGAACTTCTTAACCTCCCGTTGCGCACGGGGGGTCTGTGTGCGGAGCCCACTCACAATTTTGGCGCTGGCGTCGGCGTCAAGTCATCACACAATAAATTCAAGAGTTCCTCCGTGTGCATACTTCAGTTTAAAAGCCTCAAGAAGCAAAATAGTGGCTGGTATGCCGGAAAATCTTGTACAAGGTATTTAGTCTTTTCGTAAAACACAGAATGCAAAAAATATTACTGAATTTGGTACCACATTGTACAAAAAATCGAAGAAACCAACTGGCAAGTAATTTATTGATAACACGTAATACGTAGGGAGTTCTCAATTTGAGAACAGGTTTATTTCTCAAATAAGGAGATAATGATGTTGTTGCTGTGGTCTTCAGTTCACAGACTGGTTTGATGCAGCTCTCCACGCTACCTACCCCATCCTGTGCAAGCCGCTTCATGTGAAAAAAACGTTCGGCAACCTACATCCTTTTGAATTTGTTTACTGTATTCGTTCCTCGGTCTCCGTCTACGATAAGGAGATCTATTTACAAAAACGACAAATTTTCTTCAGAAATTCAGACTTGAGGTACTCAGAGAACATTGTTGTGCTTTGAGAACCTTCTCTGGGGCATGTGCTCTTTTCTATTCATACGGCCCATTATCTAGTAGAAGCAGTTCAAATGTTTGTAAATCTATCGGACCAAACTGCGTGGTCATTAGTCCGTAGCTTACAAACTACTTAAACCCAGGTAAACTAACCTAAGGACAACTCACACACCCATGCCCCAGGGAGGACTCGAACCTCCACGGCGAGCAACCGCGCGCTCCGCAGCGAGGCGCTTTAGACCGCTCGGCTACTCCACCGCGGCGTAGAAGCAGTCTCCATGCACACAGTACTTATGTGTACAGCTTGGTTTCCAGTCTTAACAGTCTGAGGCGTGACAGAAATATATATTCAATCAACTCTTAAAGTTGACCTTTATTCAGAGTAGAGATTTTATGTCCGTCTATTATTCCTGACTACTGTTCAACTGTCTCAAGTATTCTGTTATTTGTATTTTTGGTATGTAAAACGTGTTGCCCTGTTGCACATTGTTTGGCCACCTCTGTCCTATTGCAACCTGACACCATTCCTGCAGCAAGGTATAACACCCTCCATTACCATATGAAGCATTACTTCAGGTCTCAAAATGTTCCCAGCTAACCTTTCAAATCTTATTCAAACCGTAACAATAATTTTTCTGCCCAATGAGGTTCGTTTTACATACCATAACTATCTGGTTAATTCCTGTATAGCAGCACCACATTTCAAAAGCTTCTATTTCCTCGCGATATATATTGTTGATATTCGGACTAATGTGAACTGGGTTTCGATTTATTCGCGAATGGCATGTGTTTCTTGAAACTCCGATCTACAGACGTAGCATGTTGTTTCCAGCAACTGGGAAGACACCATGGAGCGCAGATGCAGAGCGTGTTCGTAAATTCCCTTCACAGAATTCGAGTAATTGTGAGTATATAATTCTTTGATAAGGAAATCATGTCCGGGAATGTCACCCAGTGACGCTAGAATTACTTTTCTTATCTTTGATACTGTGAAACAAATCTGTATTCCTGAAAATTTTTTGCTTTCAATATTTTGGAAGGACGTAGTGTGGATCAAAACAAGAACAGAATGTTCAGTAAACATGGACTCTAAAATGCATACCTTAAGAGCTATGAGCACTTCCTCAAATTATATACCGTGCACACGTCTCTTCAACTGGTCAAGAGCTCGTAGCTCTTAAGGTATGTATTGTACAGTCCACGATTACTTGATTTTTTTCTTCCTTTGGTCCATACAATCTCCTAACAAAATATAGAAAGCAAAGAGCTTTGCAGTAAAAGAAATTTGTTTCACACTGTTAAACATAAGATCTATTTGTTCGTCCTGAATTTCATCAGTAATTGTAAATGATTCTACTGCACCACAAGTAAGAAAGCAGATGTTTAACCACTGTTGCACCCAACTTTGTCACGTGGAAATAACACCCGCATTGAATGGGCAGATAACAGGTGTCGTGGCTGCAAGTAATAATACACTCCAAAGTAATATTAATAATAATAATAATAATATTAAAATTGCGAAACATCAGAGAAAACACCTGTAAAATTCTATTTTCTATGAAAATACTTCTTACGATAGCTACTGACATGTATCTACTGAATTGCACCCATGTTCAGAATGTTAAGCTCCCACTTGTCGGGTGTGAGCAGCGCTGTGCTACTTACGACCTGCGCCAGCACCTTCAGCTCTGCAGTTGAGCCACTTACCTGCAACAAAACAAAGGTAATTACTAAGTACTCTGGCACACAACCAGGAGTATAGCGCACATACAACATGTCAATACAGCCAGCAATCGCTTAACTTTTCATAAATTGTATTATTATTCCGGTCTTAGGCCGCACCGAGCCTTCTCGTATACGGCATGATACATTTCAAATTCAATTGGGTGTTTTGCAGCAATCAGTCGTTATTTGTAAGAAACTGCTTTATTTTGCAGATCTAGATTTCGGCAAGTGACTACTACTGGTAGTTTAAGTCGCATACAGCTACAAACATTTGAACATTTTGCTTAGCTCTGACATGACAACGTCGGTGCCTCTTCAGAACCATGCTGGCGTAGCGATGACAAGGGCACGTCAGTTGCCGAATTCTAGAACTACAAAATAAAGCGGTTTCTTACAAATAACGACTCTACAGTAATTTGCCCAGAAGCACTCTATGCAGCAGAATGTTTGACTCTGAACAAAAAGGCAATGTTGGAATCACTGCAAATTACTGAAAGAAAAATATTAAGGAAAATCTTGGGGCCAGTTAAAGAGCAGACACAATACAGAATGCGTCATAATAGTGAAATCCATAGACATATTGAAAAAATCACTGATGTAATTAGGAAAAGAGGAATAGCTTTCTATGCTCACATACAAAGGATGGATCCCAACAGACTGACAAAAAGACTGTTCTGTTACTTCAGTAAATTAAAAATGGATAATACATGGTGCAAAGAAGTAGGAAGGGACATGGACGAGCTCAAAATCAACAAGATATTGAGAAAAGAGTACCACTCAGAAAGAAATTAAAGGATGCCAGATGTTTCTATGAAAAACCGAAGAAAAAGTGGACCGAAGAAGGAAGAGAGAAACATCGGTAAATGTTGAGAGAAATATGGAGGAAAAGAAAGGAGAAACAGTTGAAATAATCGTAGTCCATAGTGGTTCATACGTAGAAGAAGAAAAATAAAGTAATAAAAAAACTCCTTTATGGAAGGCTATCTAATGACATTTCAAATAAATATGAATAAGAACATAAAATATCAATTCAGTAAAAAATACATATATTACAAATATATTGACGAGCGAAAACACTGAGGCCACATGCCATCTGAAGATAGAATAACTACAGTTGGCGTTACGGGCACCTAATACGGTAAGAACACTACATTGTGAAATAGTGAATGGCGAACTACTAAGCAGTTATGCCAACTGGTCAGACACTGATATTGACACAGATGCAAAATTGTAAACTTTTTGGGGTCTATGGATGAACATGTGACGCTGCAGCGCAATTTCATTTTGTTGCTCGCATGAAACATGTCGATACCAGGCCATCAAGTCTTCGCGAATTAGATTCTGTCTGTGTATTACGAAACTAAAATTATTATCTATTAGCAAAGAGAAAACCAAATTTCTAGGGATGTAGAGGAAACGAACGAAGAAATCTCCTCTACCGCAGTGTTTTAAAACTGTGGGTTGCGACCCCCAGGGGCCGCCATCACTGGAGGAGGTACTTGAACCATAAAATAACCACGTCTTCAGTAATAATATTAAAAAAAAACGCATGTCTAAGTGAAATATATTTAATGTTGACACTACCGAGTTCCTTGTGAAACATTAATTATGAATTGAATAGTGTTAATGATGAATAAGCGCAAAGCGCGAAAACTGTATTCAGGAATCAATCGATAGGGAAAACATCACGACACAATAAGTAATTCTGAAAAATTCGATAAAAATATCTACTTCTTTACAAATTTTTCAGATCATGAGACCTTTTTAATGAGCATAATTCGCTCTTCAGTCTTGCCTGAAATGTGAAACACTCCTTAAATAAATACACTTTTCTGTCGGAAATCATGTAAAAATAAGATAATTTGTTCTATTGTGAAAATTACAAACAAACAAGCGCGCACACACACACAAACACACACACGCGCGTGCAAAGCTTTGCTTTTTTTTTAAATGGGACTTATATAAAATTCTATGTGAGGGTGTAATTATTTTGCTCTTCGCAAAAACTACGTGATGGAGACGAAAAATCTCTCTGTGTTGTTGTAGTACAAAGTCTCCTATTGTGCACCATAGCAGTTCCGTGTAGATAGCTGTAAGAGGGTGGAAGATTTAGTGGTTGAAAGTCGTCAGCTTACATAAAATTCGGACAGAAGAACAGCAATGACTTTTGACACTGTAACAGCAAAGAGGTTATATACAGCGAAAGGTGATGAACATCTTTCAAATGTTCGTTAAGTTTAAGGGACTTAACAGTGGGGTCATCAGTCCCTAAACTTACAAACTACTTAAGGACTAGCTAATAATAAGGACGGCACAAATATCCATGCTCGAGGGGGGATTCGAACCCCCGACCGTAGTGGCCGTGCAGGCAAAGCTTTTTCCGGCAATTTAAAGGAAAACAGTAGCAAAAGTAAGAGGATCATATTTGTTTCCCTTGAGATGACATAGTTTTGTTACAGCTCGTGAGGAGGGGGGAGGGTGCCTGAATATTTTTATTTGGATGGTGGTCGCAGATTCGAAAAGGATTAAAAACACTCCTCTACCGAATCTCAGCGCGTCGATTGCCGAAGGGCAAGCGGCGTGCGAGGAGAACAAACCAAGACTATATGACGCAGTACTGGCAACGGACTTGTCGTTTCAAATACATTTATCTTCTAAGCGTCAATGACAGTGCCATCTGATAGCCATACTAACAACTGCCTTGTCTTGCCACGCCCGTAGCATGCACGATAGTAAAAATAGAGAAATAGACAAAGTTGTAACAGAAGATTAAAAAAAAAATGTTCAAATGTTTATTGAATTTATGGGACTTAACTACGGGGTCATCAGTCCCTAAGCTTACAAACTACTTATGAACTAGCTAAGGACGGCACAAATATCCATGCCCGAGGGGGGATTCGAACCCCCGACCGTAGTGGCCGTGCAGACCGTGACTGGAGCGCCTCAGTCCCTTCGGCCACCGCGGCCGGCAACAGAAGATTACCAGATTCATAATAGAGTAATTGATAGTATCATGACACATGAAGGTAATTTCTGCTACCAATCTCGTATCAGTTTTGATAGTCAAATAGCAACAAGAAAGTGTGATAAAACCTGCGAACATTTATTAACAATCGAACACATGACATTTATGTGAATTGAACGGTGATGATGCTGTTAGGAGTACAGTTGGACGATGGGGCAAAGTAAGTTACAGCCTTAGGTATTGCAGAAACCGAGTTCCACGATCACAACGCCTGGGACGTTCTGTCGCAGGCACTGCTCCAAATATGCTGAATTGTGCTGATACCACTACTCGTGCCGATCGGCGCATCGCAACTCGACAATTGGCTCTACAGTCGTCGGTCATCATTGGAAGTGCGTCTTCAACGATCGCAACTCTCGGCTATTCAAAGAGATGTCCACGACGTGTGATACGAATGTTCACAACAGATCGATAGATTCAAAGAAAGGCCATTTCATCTGAATTGTTGGAGTGTTTTGAGACCGACGATGATGTCTTTCTATCACGGATCATTACGGAGCCCTAAAGCTGTGTGCACCACTTTGCGCCAGAAACAAAACGGCAGACCATGGAGTGGCATCATCCTCAATCACAACAAAGGAATGAATTCAAGACAATCTCCTCTGCTAGAAAATTCATGGTGACATTCTTCTGGGATTGTGATGGCGTTAGTCTCCTGGATGTGATACCAGGACGATCAACCATGAATTGAGAAAACTACGTGAAGACTCTGAATAAACTATATATTAAATGATCAAACACAACTAATCAGTTCACCCCTATTGGATTTCACTTAATTCATCCCTGAGTTACATTACCTCCTACCCTGTCAGTTCCAGTCTCTTCATGCATTCCCCCATAGAAAAATCAATTACCTAAGTTTTCCATCAACTCCCACACTGGCTGTTCCATTCCTCCATTACAAAAAAATAAAAAAAAACCTTAAATGTAGACCTAGCATTTTATTTATTTGTATAACTAATAGATCAATGTCAGAATTCTAAAACCTGGATTTCTTGTTTACCCCCACAGTCCCAAACTCCTGTGTATTTATTTATTATGATTTACTTTCACGTTTTGATAATTCTGTCCCAGTGTAGCTTACAAAATAATATTCATTTTCATCTACCTGAATTTTTAGAATATTAATTTCATTAGAAAGGTTTGTTTTAGTTTAATCTAATGCAGTAACTATTCATTCTAAGTTCTTGATACCACTCCAAACCTGGCCTTACAACTGTCATATGTAGCACCATCTATAATTACCGCACTGAATTACTAACAAGGCACTTATATATATATTTATTTATCAGCATTATCAGTTTGTTTGTAATAGTAGGTATTTTCAGTTCCCAAGTTATATTCAAATTTATTCCTTGTTTTATCCTTCACCCATTGTATATTCATTTATTACTGTTTAGTTTTTAAGTAGATAACGGTAATAACACAATGTCAAAGCAGTGTTATACTGTGTATATCGATCTAAGTGGAGACATTTGTCATCTCTTCCCATACTGTATCTAAACATTGTAACCTCTTTGACACAGCAGTAAATACTCTGAAGATGGCCTAAAAAGCCGAAAACCCGTTAAGTAAACAATAAATAAACTTATAGAACACACACAAAATTGGGTTTTTAATTTAACTCAAAAGCCGTTTCCGACGTGTTCCGTCGGACAAGAAAGTAGCAAAAATATTTCTCCAGCAAGATAATGCACCGCCCACAAAGAAGTCTGAAGACGCGGGAACACGACACCAGATTGTGTTGGACGTTATTGCCTCATCCACCCAGGCACCCTCTGACTTTCATTCTCTTAGGGTCGCTTAAAGATTATATACGGAGAACGCATCTCGAAGATGGCGAGAGTGTCAGTCATGCAGCGAAAACATGGCAACGCCTACAGGGCGTGATATATTATCACCAAATTCTGACTCTTAACAATAAATATGTTATTAGAAAAAATATGTTGGTCATTACTTATTGAAAGACCCTTGTAATATGTACAGTAACTATGTGTACCAGGCATATCGGTGGCATCCCCGTATTAGAATACACCGTTTGTTTATCAGTAGGAAAGAAGCTTTCCGAGATTCGCTATTGAACACAAACGAACAGAAAATTTACATCTTCTTAATCGCAAATCTCCGAAATTTCTTGGCCGATTGCGCTGAAATTTTGATACAACGTTCTACTTCAATACACCCATGCTTTCATGAATTTTCATTTCTAATACGTTACTGTTAGAAGTAAAAATGTTAGAATAAAAGTGATGCATAACGCGGCAGTTTTTCTAGCATCGCAATGCTTATGAAACTCTATCTACAGAATTTTATGTCGTACAATGATCCAATGTTTTAACTACCTGCGAGATGTGAATGGACCAGGGATCACTTCGTCAGTTATCACTTACGTTATTTCTTTGCGACGCTACAATACCGACAATAATCACTGCACAATACGTACATACTACACGCAGCGTTTTGTATTGAGATGCTGAGGTAGCCAGCAGCCGGAAACTAAACACTCGTGAGCCGAAGTCTACTTCTTCCGCTTTCTGCCGATTCAGAACTAAGGAGCCCGCGCTCTTCTCGTTATGAACAAGTTGTATGTTGCACATTTAATTTAAGGAAGACAAAGGAAATGATGACACTTACTGCCGAAAATTAAATAAATCAATGACGAGTAGTAAAAATTTCAGACGGGGCGGGATTCAAACACGCCGGCCGCGGTGGCCGAGGGAACTAAGGCGCTCCAGTCACGGTCCGCACGGCCACTACGGTCGGGGGTTCGAATACCCCCTCGGGCATGGATATTTGTGCCGTCCTAGTTCGTAAGTAGTTCATAAGTAGTTTGTAAGTTTAGGGACTGATAGCCCCGTAGTTAAGTCCCATAGACTTTACAAACATTTGAACATTTTTTTATTTTTTTTATTTTTTTTTATTTTTTTTTTTTTGGATTCAAACATAGGTCTCCTGGTTCGGTCGCCTTAACCATCTTAGTTTCGCCACACGCCTCCAATACACAAGTAATTGCCACAAGTGTCACGCTACAGCTGTAACGCCCCTATCGTCAAAATGTTCAAATTTTTGTTAAGCTTATGGGACTTAAGTGCGTGGTCATCTGCCTCTAAACTTACAAACGACTTATGAACTAACTTATACTAAAGACAACACAAACATCCATACCCGAGGGAGGATTCGAACCTCCAACGCGGGAGGCCGCACGATCCGTAACGCGGCGCTCCAGACCGCTCGGCTACTCCCGCGCGGCGCCCCTATCGTCCTTGTCCTCTTATGCTCGCCATACGGATTCCAGCAAGAGGACGAACGACGTTACCGCATCTGCAGTGAAGTAATGATCGATACGCCGCCGTCGACTAGATATACAAATATAGAAAGAGTGGTGCCTGTTCTTTCAGGCATGTCCGAAAGTGCAGTCACCATATCAAGTGGTATCTGGTGGGTACTGGCGACCATACTCCTGAGGAGCTGGCTTCCCGTCATACACGACGTTCGAACTTCAGCGTCGCGTATATGCTAGCACGAGAGAAGTAAACAAGCTAAGATCACAACATTCCGGCCGTTTACAAAACATGAACGACGGTGTCTGATGACAGTCACCTCAACATTTACTAACAAGCGGATGTGTTGTCAGACGGCCACATGTATTGCTACGGCAGTGTCCTGCGTGAGCGCCGACTATGGCGCTGCCTGTCGCGCGCTACAAAGATCGACGTTTGCGATTCAAGCCTGTTTGAATCTTGTCGCTGTCACACGCGCTACAAAGTGTCGAGTTTCGTTGAGAACTGACTGCTTGTAGAGGTTATGAAGATTGTCGCAAGATTTCTGCGAACGAATAATCCCTGAAGTTTATGAAACGGGAACTGTTTGTGAAATAACAGAAAATAAAATTCACCTTTCACATAGAATAAAGTATTTTGCTTTGGATAAACCGCTCGTAAATTATCTTTTGGCTTTTATAGACGACTGAAGTTAAATTTTTAAATTGTTTCTAATATATCAGTTTTCTGTATTTTTATTCTGAGTTATAGTTTCATTTACACTACGATGAACGTGATTTGAAGAATTATTCGCATTTGTGTGCTTTGTGCATTTGCAGTAACAACAAAGTTACTCCTAAGAGGGAGATAACTCTGGGGCGTCAAACGAGATGCGTGTAAATTACGTTTCTGAGTAAAATGTCAAGATATAATGTTTCAGTGGGAATTTAATGTGTTTGGTAGATGTACATGTATTTGCAATGAAGATGAACTAGGGGTAAAAACTTCAAAAAATAATTTGTGGTGGTTTCTAAAGATAATACATAAAACTTTGCACAAATAACAGGTGAAAGGGTTGTAATTGCAGTAATTAAAATGTAAGAGGGGACGGGAAGCGAATCAGCGACCGCAATAATTACGTGTGTCACAAGATGGTAGCCCAGATCGCTAAACTCATTGAGAACATAGTCTAAAGTAGCTGTACTCGTCGTTGTACTGTCGAAGAATTTGGCCGGTGATCTTTATAGTCTGTTTTCGTACAGTATTTGAAGTTCCGAATGAAATAGTACACGAACATTCCTCGCTTTGTAAATGTAATGCATAGCATTATTTTTACGCCTTATTTCCTAAAGTTAATAAAACTATATTGCTCTGGACCTATCTTTATTCTACCGTTTACGGATGCCAAACTTTAGAAACAGCTGATCGGTTGTAGCGGCCATCTTGTAGAGAGAAGTTGTCACACTCACGACCCAGGCCGCGGCCTAAGGCGACTTGCTGCGGAGCGCGCGGTTGCTCGCCGTCAGAAAAAAAGTGTTCAAATGTTTGTTAACATTTATTTATTGAAACCTTGATTTAGACCAGCTGCCTGTGGGTATAAAGCTGGTCGTGAATTGTGACCAATATTTACATTCGATTTCGTATATTACAATTTGTTCTCTACTTATCTAAGTACAACTATAATTATTACATAAACAACATTAGGATGATTAGTATATCCATTGATAGTTTGCTATTATACTGAATTTAATTATCGGTTAGGGAAAAATGTTTATAATTAAAATAAAACTAATTTGGAAACAGGAAAATTGGGATGGTGTTAGTAACTTAAATCTATGCTATAATTTTAAGAAGAAGTGAAAAGATGACAAGATACTGGTAAGTGGGGGAGAGAGAACTATTCTCGATTACAGGTCAGGGGCGGAGGCCTCGGAACTAACATCGAGCCCTGCGGCCCTGGCCAGTCTAATGTACAATTTATTTGTTACTAAACTATTCTCGTTTGGTCATTTAGTTTTTTATAAATTTCTATGCATTCTGGCTTGATTATTTGGATTAATCCGTGTGTAAGTTATTGTAGAAATGATTCAGAGGTGTCCGAATCTGTGCTGGAGTCCTCATCAGTGTCTGGGCCTTCATTGCTGCTGCTGTGCCATGAGTCATGTCGTGTTCTGTGTACGTAGCGAGGTAGGTGTTGAGTGCGTGTATTATTGTATTCGTGTTGTTTGAGGGTGGATACCTCATCGACTATCCGACTTAGTATCTCCCATGTGTCTTTGTCCCGGATGATCGTCTGTATGCCTTGGTCGTCTGGTAGTGTTGCGCGAGTTGATGTTCTGTATATTGTACAGGGCAAGACTGTGTGTTCAGGGGAGCCAAACTCCCCGCGTGTACATGTTACGCTGTCGTTGAGTCACATGTAGTTCAAGTACGTGGGGTAGGGACCATGACCTGTCAGAAAGTGGACCATACTCCGGCTAGGATTGGTATGGCCCAGTATCAGACGTTCCCTGGTGTCTGGGAAGAAATTGTACAGTCTGTGTCCCTGTGCACCACGCACAGTGCTAATCCTGACGTTCTTAGAAAAGCCCCGGACAGCCTAAGGAGAGCGCTTCTTTGGCCTTGTCTGACCTCCTTTTTATAGGTCTTGAGCTGCAAGCGGCGAGCCCATGCACTGCCTCCAAAGCATGCTACTGACTCAAATAGGGCTGTGTGATACGTTCTGAGATGGTGGTAGGATGGCCTACACGATGTACGAAGGGTGGTGGATAACACAGCTGGCATTTGTTCTCCTGTGACTCAATTGAAATGGTCCCCGACTCGACTATGGCTACATGACGGGAATCAAAGGACTTGGAAAGAGGAATGTTAGTTGGAGCTAGGCGCATGGGACATCATATTCGGAAGTTGTTAGGTAGTTCGATATTCAGAGATCCACGGAAGAAAATGTATGCCGAGAGTACGAAACTTTTAGGGATTACCACTTACCTATTCAAAAGTAAAAGCAGTGTGGTTAAATCTAACAACATCCTTGAAGCTGAGAGAATTTAACAAATGTTTGTAGATCTATCGGACCAAACTGCGTAGTCATCAGTCCGTAGCTTACAAACTACTTAAACCTAGGTAAACTAACCTACGGACAAACACACACACCCATGCCCCAGGGAGGACTCGAACCTTCACGGCGAGCAACCGCACGCTCTGCAGCGAGACGCTTTATACCGCTCGGCTACTCCACCGCGGCAGAATTTAACAAATTGAGTGACCAGCTTGTTCGCCGGTACAATTTAGTTTGGCCCCTGCCGTATATTCCGTACACTGGTCGAAGACGAAGGCAACATGGTCTATGACGTCATGTAGTGAGGGCAGCATCGGTGGGGTCGCGACAGTGGCAGGAGAGACGGCTCCTCTTCTGGCCTCGCCTCTCCTGTGTCCGCTAGCCGGCAGGCTTTGCTGGGGAGAGCTGGGCCCTGGTCGGCCTCGCGAGAGCCCGCCGCGGCTCTGGGGGCAATTTCCAGCAGATGCGCGCCGCACCGCCCATGCATTATTTAGGCGGCGTGAAGCACGCGGGCCGCGGGGCGGCCACACACTGCCACTGCACTCGCCCGCCGGCCCGCTAACCGACCCTTCCTGAGTGCCAGCCGCCGCACCTCTCGCCGTGCACCTGCCTTACCTGCACACGTAATGAAACAGGGCCCCTTAACTCCCTAAACACTTCTCTAACACTTCAAAGCACTAGACTCTAAACGGCTACTATTCTGCACCGTGAAACACCTCCAGAATACTACACTACTTGCCATTAAAATTGCTACACCAAGAAGAAATATACGAGGCGCGTCCAGAAAGTAAGTTCCGCTTCAATTTATCTCCGCTGCAGCGCTGCGATTGCAGTTCCGCACATGCGCTGTAGACGATGTGTATCAAGGAGAAGAACGTGCGTCATTTGGAGATCGCTGTCAGTTACGTACGCTTTGTTGTGCTTGTTTGAAATGTCGGCGTTGATTGAAAATCCCGGCGCCTGTGAAATCAGGTAGTGGTTCGGTTTCTGAATGCGACCAAAGTGAAACCAAATTTATCGGCAAATTTGCTGCTGTCAAAAGGTGTTGTTTTGCTTCACGACAACTCACGACCACACACTGCAAATGTGACGAAAAACTTCCTGCATGGATTTGACTGGGACGTGTTTGACCATCCTCCGCACAGCCCTGACCTCGCTCCTACCGACTTTCATCTGTTCTTACATCTCAAGTCCTTCCTTGACGGTCATCACTTCACCAATGACGAAGAGCTGAAAGAAACTGTTTCCAACTGGTTGAAGACACAGGCGGCAGATTTCTATGAAGAAGATATACAAAACCTGGTGCCACTCTATGACAAATGCCTGCAAAATTTCGGCAAATATGTGGAAAAGTAGTTTAGCAGTTGTAAAATTTTCTGCAATAAAAATTTCTTCTGTATCTGTGTACAATTTCATTTTATTACCAAACGGAACTTACTTTCTGGACGCGCCTCGTAGATGATAAACGTTTATTCATTAGACAAATATATTATACTAGAATTCTACAACTACATGGGATACTCTGCAAATCACATTTAAGTGCCTGGCAGAGGGTTCATCGAACCACCATTATACTATTTTATCTCCCATTCCATTCTCGAATAGCGCGCGGGAAGAAAGAACAATTGAATCTATTCATTCGAGCTCTGATTTCTCTTATTAACGTGTTAACAGTGGCGTGCACTTACAGCGTAGGCTTCCATACTACATGGCACCTGCTTGTCAATGGATTGTCCATTGGGAGATATGTACGGCAAATCCTGCATTGTAATGTGCGGTTGCTTTTGTACTATTACATTTCTGTCACTAGGCATACGAATGAGACATCTCGCATGTCACTGGTGGAGTTTATCGAAGAAGGGGAGCAGTTGTTCGTGTATGGTTTGTGGCGGTGGGAGCAGATTTGTGTGTGTGTGTGTGTGAGAGAGAGAGAGAGAGAGAGAGAGAGAGAGAGAGAGAGAGAGAGAGAGAGAGAGAGAGAGAGTTAGAGAGAGACTAACTTTCTGGGCAACAATCGTGTCTCAAACTCCCACATGAAGCCCACCCGCAACGTCTCTGATCCACCACATCACCGTACTCAATTGATGGTAGGTCTCTGCTGTGCGACGTTACAGGCATATGTAGAATTCATCTGTGATGAGGACCTTGTGCCAATTTTCCATTCTGTTGAATTTTGGGCCAGCATGGTGACTTGGTTTAAGGGCCAAGCATCTGGGTTGAGTTGTTTGGTTTGGATAGGGGGACTAAACTACTGAGGTTATCAGTCCCCCGCTGTCAACTGCTGTTTGTATATGAGAAATCGGTTGGAAAGTTTCCTCATGTCAGCACGTTGTAGGTGTCGCAAAAAATGTTCAAATGTTTGTAGAGCTTATGGGACTTAACTACGGGGTCATCAGTCCCTAAACTTACAAACTACTTATGAACTAGCTAACACTAAGGACGGCACAAATATCCATGCCTCTCGGGGATTCGAACCCCCGACCGTAGTGATCGTGCAGACCGTGACTGGCGCGCCTGAGTCCCCTCGGCCACCGCGGCCGGCTGTAGGTGTCGCCACCGGTGCCAACCTTGTGTGAATGCTCTGAAAATCTAATCATTTGCAAATCACAGCATCTTCTTCTTATTAAATTTCGCGTCTGTAGCACGTCAATTTCGTGGTGTAGCAATTTTAATAGCCAAGAATGTAATTTTTCTACCGAACTCTGCAGCTGAGTGGTCATTGCTGCTGAAGCCACACCGAAGGCTCGTGTTCAATTATACGTACTGCTAATGACGTTTCGTACACTTTTGTTTTCAGATTACACCCGGTAACTAGTCATCGTTATAGGCCACTGAGCCCTTCTGACTGACCCATTACTGTAACCTCGTACTTTAAGCATAAGTTTATGTTTCACCAACAGTGACTTCAACCTTTTAGTATGAGCAGGTTGCCCTGAGAAATACGTGAAAAGGAAGAAATCGATCGCGGTATAGTTTTTTCGAAAGCAATTTTAACATGAGCAAATAAGAAACTATTTAATTTATAGAAACCCCAAAATTAGGAGATGAGTTTAATAACATTCACTTAGAATTATTAAGGGTAATGAAAACGCTGCCAACAAGTTAACCTGAACGTCTTAGTGGCGCATTACACGAAATAAGATATATAAGATATTAAACAAGGTTGATCAACTTTTTAAAATAATAAAGCAATAAACATGAGCACTAACCAGAACACGGCCATCAAATTAAAGATAAACAAGGCCGAGAACCTCAAGGGGTTAGCTACGCATTACATCAATTAAGATATTAAAGTGATAAACATTTAAAATAACAATCAAAATGATAAAACTGGAATTAAAAGAAACAAAATAGCGGAAACGAATTTTACATCAAATAAAATTTAATTGTGGCCAATCAGGGGAACATTTTACGACCTGCATTATGACGACTCGATTTTATGAAGAGACCAGGCCATCTTAACAACTTAACACACAAAATATTTCATATACATTCTCTTTAAAAATTGGAATAATATTTTAGCCAGTACATGAACTACATCCTCAGAAAACAGGGAGGTAAAATTGAAACCCTCCAAACAGAAACACAATTTAACTAGTAATACTGAACCTGATGCAGTAAGATAAACATTTTTTTTAAATAATGAAGGATGAGTGAGTCCGTGTTAATAGGCCAGGAAAATTGCACTGGTTCCCAGCATCTGACTAGATTGATTATACTAAACAACGTTAAAAAGCTAATACAGCATTGCTTTTTACAAATGGTTTACAATGCTTTTAAAAATATTATTAACTGAGCTGGTTTATCCACTACAGTCTTTTACAAGAAGACAGCACGCTCCCAAGGGCCGAACACATTGCAACCTCTTAAAATGTTAGCAGAATGCCGAGTAGACGGCCGACACGGGTGATAAGAATTGCACAGCTATTGCAAAAAGGTCCGTAACATTAACCAGCCCTTTTTCGTTCTTTGGGGCCCGCCGTATAGACTCAAACGAGGCACCAATCAACATGTAGGTGAAAAGAAAGACAGCAGTGACACATACTATATTCCATGTAAGGTAAAAACTAAGAAATTGTAAACCACTTACATCTATAGTTACAATATATATATGTACATTCAGACCATTACAAATGTATTTACAGAGCACCTGATGATGGCTAAAGGCCGAAATTAGCTCATTGTGATTTATAAATAATAACAGCAAGTATAAAGCAGTGTTGTTGCTGTATCATTATAATAATCATTAACCAGCCCATTCAAAAGGAATGCTGTGTTAAAATGAGAACCGCAAGAGAACACAGACGATATAGAGGGCCAAAGCTTTTAATTACAACCGTTTCAATACAGGTACCTCGGACGGAGGGAAAAAATTGCTGAACCATCAAATATACGAAGACGCCTGGGGACAACAACCAGAATGTGAAAGGGCATGACGCCAACGTAGAAACCATTTGTTAAGCTCACATAAGTTTCAAAACAAGAAACGCACTGCAACAGGCACCACTGATACAACAACGACGCACGAACAGACAGCAGAACTTAAATCTCCAAATCCCAGGACAGGCCAGCGACATTCCTCACACCACACCGCCGAAGAGCCAGCCCATCGCCCAAGTGGTTCTGTCGTATCTTAGGCGCCGGCTGAGGCAGTAGGAGGAGGAAGAAGAAGAGCCGTTATGTAGTGTCAAGACGCAACTGCAGCCTTCCCAGAAGCACTCAGTGCCCTCCGTACGTCAACTCGCCGAGTCTTGCGCGCGCGGCCTCAGATTTACGCGTCGACCGCGGCGACTCGCGCCGTCGCGAGACAAATGACAAATGAAACTAAGCACGCCGCGCCACCTGCGATGAAGTAAGGAGGGATATCGGTACGTGCGCGACGGGTAAATGGCGCTAATACAAGCAGATCGAGCCGACGCGGCTCACTACTGCCTGTAGAGACCTCTCTGATCCTCCTGTTCTGCAGGATCATCCCCTTTGATATCTACTGCTCAGTTCTGCGTTACACAGAGGTAATGATAATTACACCAGACTGAAAATGATTTAAATTTCGTTGCACCCTCCACATGTTCAAATGTTTGTTAAGTTTAAGGGACTTATCTGCGGGGTCATCAGACTCTAAACTTATCAATTACTTATGAAGTACCTTATACTAACGAGAACACAAACATCCATGCCCGAGAGGGGATTCCAACTCCCGATGGGGAACGGCCTCGCGCATCGCAGCATAGCGCCTCAATGCGCTCGGCCACTCCGCCGCGTCTGTTGCTCCCTCCATCGTTAATGATGAAATTCAACATATCTTTGGCCCACCTTCGGGGCCCCTTTACACGCTCCGACATGTACGCAACTTATCTGTTTGCAGAGACATGTCGGAGCGTGTAAATCACTCATCGACGGATGATTTGGTCTGCGCTACTGGTCGGTGTCCGGTCTGCGCAAAGTCTGGCACGGTTTGAAATCACACAGACGGCACTCAGACAAGTTGGAGCGTGTAAACGATATATCAGACGAATTGCACAGTCAAGTGTTGCTGTAGCCAGCGTACAGTGTAGTATTGTTGTTGTTGTGACAGTGAGGAAGCTAACATAACAATATGAGTGATGTTTCAGGAGATAGTAACGATTCTCTATTCTCGATTGTACTCAAGAGAGTTTCTAACGGAATTCATTGAACTTTACAAGTCGTTTCCAGCCATATGGAAGATTAAAAGCAGGGACTATTCTAACAGAAAAAAAAAAAAAAAAAAAAAAAAACCATGTAGCATATCAAGCATTAATAGCAAAACTGAAAGAAGTCGAGTCAGATACAAATGGAGAAATGGTTGTAAATAAATAAATAAATGCATAAGGAGTTGACTAACTTCTCTTCTCACTTTCAAATATTGCTGCCCTATAGAACTACATGTTTCTGGAATGATGTGAGATAATGATGATGATATCACAGCAGACAATTTAAAGGTATGACCGCACTGAGCGGAACTGCACTGCAGCGGAGCGGCGCGGCACGACGCGGCCAAATATTCTTTATATGGAATTGAATGGGGCAGCACGCACTACGCGGCTGCGGGACTGCGCAGCGCTGCACTGCGCGCCAAAGTTGATCAACTGGCCGACTCTGCCGCGCCGTGTCGCGTTGCGTAGTTCCGCTGCCGCTAGTGCGGTCTAGGAAGCGTCGCGGCACTGCACGTCATTCGCGTCCTAACTCTGTTGCGAGCAAAATTAAATTTGTTTACAACAATGGCATTAGACGAGGAAAAGTTAATTGTATGTGTAAGTGAATACCCAGAGTTATATGACCTTCAAAATGAACATTATATGAATAGCACAAGAAAAAGCAACATTTGGAAAGAAATTGCCAAGGAATTGGGAGTACAGGGTAAGTGAATTTCATATTTTTTTATGTTGGTGCAAGACATTTATTTTTGGTCAAACATTACGTACAATTAACGACAAGTTATTTTAATTTTGTGAAAGTGACAAATAGGTACTTATTTATGACTACACATGTGTTATAACATTTTTTTACTATTCGTTGTCTCTTCGACGACATCCCCTGTTAACCATGTTGTTTTGCCAGACCAAACTACCTTGAGGGGAATTGAAATAATCTTTGAAAGTATCCCGTATCTGAATAGCATTATTTACGAAGTTGCCTCCTATATGTGGAAGGTCTCGTAATTGTATCTCGTCAGTCTCTTCGGTATCCAACATCACCGTATCATGTCTGAGAAAATTGTGCAAGACACAAGTGGCAAGAATCACGTTGTCTACGTGTTCTGGACTCAGACAGATCTTGCGATAATAAATCCTAAATTTTTGACACAATATTCCAAAAGCATTTTCTGAAACTCTTCGAGCTCTATTATGTCTATAACAGTATACTTTTTTCAGTGGGTCGTCTAATTGTACAGCAGGGTAAGGTCTCATTAAATAGGTTTTTAATGGAAATGCTTCGTCCCCAACAATCACGTGAGGCACCCGAACTCTCATTCCTGGTAATTCTTTTGGGCCTGGTACATTCAAAGTATTTGTTTCTAGTTTTGCTGCTAAATCGGACCGTGAAAAAATCCCTGCATCGCTATTCTTTCCGAGGTCACCAACGTTTACATATATAAATTTATAATCTGCATCTACTAAGGCAAGTAACACAATAGAGAAAAACTTCTTGTAATTAAAATATAGCGAGCCACTTTTTGGCGGTGAGAAAATTTGTATGTGCTTTCCATCTAGTGCACCAATACAGTTGGGATAATGCCATTTTTCAGAAAATTCTTTTTCAATCTTCTTCCATTTTTCTTCATCTGGTATGGGCATTACTGTCTTGGATAACACTTCCCACAATGCTGCGCATGTAGTGTGTACGATTTCTTGTACGGTTGTATATCCCAGACGAAAAGATTCTGCTATAGTCTTGAATGAATCTCCAGTAGCAAGAAATCTAAAACAAATAAAATAACATTTTTATTTGCAGATATTCACTGCAAGGATAAATGGAAAACTTTGAGGGACGGCTATCATAGAAGTATAAAGAAACGTAAATGCAAGAGTGGAGATGGTGCTACCAAAAGTAAAAAATGGAAATACGAGAGTCAAATGGAGTTCTTACGGCCGTATCTTCAGGAGAGAGCTACAAAGACTAACATCGAAAACGCTGAGTCAGCTTTTAGTGACGATGAAACTACTAACGACAAGTCTGTTCCAGATGCATTGGCAGTATCTCCTGAGCCAGTAGACTCACCGTTATCTTCCTCATCGGCAACATCACAAATGTTCAAAAATATTACAGCGAGGAAAAAGAACCGAACGCATCAGCTATCAGTAGCCAGTGTTCTACAGAATTATTTGAATTCACGGCCATCTACAAGTACACCGGCAACAACGGAAAGTGGAGACCCTATATATTCCTTTTTCAGAGCTATGGCTGACTCTGTCAAAGCCTTGTCTCCAGATCTACAACTAAAACCAAAAAATAAAATTTATACTATAGTATCAGATTTAGAATACGAGAATCTACTTAGGAACTCTACAGGACAAGCCAAACCAGTAACAAAGGAAACAGCTCCACCTACATCTTATGATTTAAATAATCAATTTGCCGAATCAGTTCCATCTACATCTGACTTAAATAAGCAGTTCCTCAAAACGCAGACTACATCAGGACCTCAGAATATTCAGATCCAGAAAGTTCCGACTGCTTCTACTACTGTTCAACAGAATACTTCTAATACAGCCAACTGTGACTATCCCAGGGGAATGAACAACGACTCGCAAAGCATTCATGAGAGAAATCCCAGCAAACAAATCACATATATCATAACTTCAGATGGCTTTCTACAGCCACAAAATGTTACATATGATTAAAAAAGCCTGTATTTATGGAAGTATGTCATAAATAAAAAAATACTTACCTAATAGTCACCATGAGTTTTTCTTCTACGCCTATCGCTTTTCGGAATAGTGTATCTGCTTTTGCTATATGGGGCTCCATAGTTTGTACTAACACGCTGAATTTTTCTTGAGACATTCTAAAGTACGTATGAAATCTCTTTGGAGCCTTTTTAAGCCGTGGCAAAAGTGTGTGATATTCTCCTTCTTCGCATCGCGAATCCGAAATGTTATGCAGCCATATTCTTCGCCTTTTTGTTGACTGCTTTTGCTTCAACCTTTCTTCTTCCTCACATAACAAAGAAATTATTACTACATCCATTTCACTGTCGTCCATTGTACTCGGAAGTTGCCCAACGACTGGCATACAAAATTTGCCGCGTGCTGTCGCGCCGTTGCAGTTCAGATGCGGTATACCAAACAGAGCCGCGTCGTGCCGCGCCGCTCCGCTGCAGTGCAGTTCCGCTCAGTGCGGTCATACCTTTAGGTCAGCATCACTTCTGCCTGTAGCTACAAACCGCAATGTCACTAAAATTCTCTCATAAGCACTTATTGACTTTCTCATCACACTGTCATGTCTCTTTATGTATGGTGTGACGTGTTCTAAAAGCACAAAAAATGTTTCCTCATACATTCCTAAATAATTGAACCAGTCAACTTTTTCGAATTTTAGTTCTTTTAAAAGATTGTGTGAAAGTGTAACGTTTTAATAGCCAGTCCTTGACCCACTTTTTACGTTGTGACCTTTTTCTATTCTTTTCTTCCAATATAATTGCTGTGGACAGCAGTTTTGTTTTATGAGCAAATTTACTTAGTTTGTTGCCCATAGCCTTTATACCTTGGACAGAACAACTCAAGGCTTAGCAAAGATGTACCAACGGTCGGAACGTGTAAATGCAACGTTTTAATGCGCAGACGGTCGTTGCAAAACTAGTATGCGCAGACATGTTGTAGCGTGTAAAGTGGCCCTTAGTCTGCACTCTCGCAGGCATACGTTCTGGTGTTGGAAGGTTTCTTGGGGAATGGCAGCCTATTCTTCACGCAATGCTACACTAATGAGAGGTGAGGTCTCGCACGAAGTCGGCGTTCGAAAACATACCGAAGATGCTCTATAGTTTTCAAATCCAGGATTCTGTGCAGTCAGTCCATTACGGGTATGTTTGCACTTGCCATTCCCGAATTGCTCTTCATCGTTGGAAGCAATAAGATGCTTAAAAGATAAGTGCAGGTTGTGCTGTGATAGTGCCACTCAAAACAAGGGGTGCAAACCGCCTCCATGGAAAACACGACCACAAAATAACACCACTGCCTACAAATTTTACTGTTGGCACTACACAAGCTGGCAGGTGACGTTCACAGGGCACTCTCCATACCCACACAATCGCCACATTCTGTACCGTGATCTGACACTCTATACAATGCTTTTCCATTGTTCAATCGTCCAATGTTTACGCTCCTTGTATCAAGCGTGGCATTATTTGGCATTGAATTGCTTGATTTGTGGCTTATGGGCAGCTGCTCGACCATGAAATCCAAAATTCTTCATCTCCCGCTTACCTGTCATAGTACTTGGAGTGGTTCCTGATGCAGTTTGGAATTCCTGTTTGATGGTCTGGATATATGCTGGGGTATTATGCTTCAACTGTCGGCGGTCTCTGTCAGTCATCATTCACACTTCTGTGCTGTACGTGTCCCTTCACCTTTCCACATCAGTATCACATCAGAAACTGTGGACCTAGGGATGTTTAGGACATCTGCAAAAGCAAGTTAAAACACTCACTGCTGTTCTAAATTACTTTGCAAATGGCCACAGTACTTGCTCAACGGAAATTTATCTAACTGCTCACTCCTTAAGGCAGCAGCCAACATTTTAACATACACAAAATAAATGTTAAAAAAGGGAATAGATAATTAAACATGGAACGGGGAGATTAAAATTATAAAGCAGAGGTTTGATACTTTAAATCATTATCTATTCACCAAAATTAATAAGCAAATAAATGTGGGGGGACCAAATTAAGCACAATAAACCACACACCTTGTAAAAAAGTGAATTAAATCATGAAGATACTGCCTGTAATGAAATTGTCTCTGCGCTTTATGAATATGGAGGTAATGTGGGAGGAAATTTGCAAATACACAGTGGATACAGGAAAGCTCATTCATTCAGTCACAGACACATGCATAATGCTTGTGACACGTTACTCATACGGCAACACTTGATTGCAGCAGCGAAACGAAGTGTTGGCGGCGTTTTGACGAGATGGCAGGTTGTCTTCAAGCACTAATTAAAAATCAACTATGCTCCAAACGAACTCATGTGCGGGTAGTTCATAAGAAGTTTGCAAGTTTAGGGACTGATGATCCCGCAGTTAAGTCTCTTAAGCTTAACAAACATTTCAACATTTTTGAATGATTTGGAAGTCAGACATGGCATCAATGTTAGCACTGAATAGGGATCATAGAGGAATTTTATTAGGGGAACTATGCCACACACTGAATGTTGAAAGGCATAATCAGTCTCTAATGATGATGATGATGATGATGATGATGTTAGGGGTTCGTATTACATTGTCCAGCCCCTGAGGTTTTCCGGATAGGTTTTGTCTGGCGGAGTAAGTGAACAGCCACCCCCGCCTCTAGCGCCTGTACTGCGCACCCCCAGCAGGCAGTATGACAAGCGCTTGGCAGCGGACCGCCCTCCCCTACCCCTCGCAACCCCGCTCCTCGGCGCCTGCCCAGTTATGAGTGAAAGCCGCTTTTACAACCCAGTAACTCCAGCCGGCTGCGCAGCTCGGCATTTAAATGCCGCGCCCAGAGCTCTCTCCTTTCACAATCGGTGAACCCACGCGCTCGTTTTAAAAGTTCACACTTACGTCTCTCTTGATTTTCCGGGCTTCTCGGCTGATCCGCTCCATGACGCATCTGGCTATTATCTGCAGGTCACGGAATAAACTGGACCAATATATCACCTGACTTTCTTTCCTGTTAGACGTCATCGAAATTATGTAGTTTACAAAAAAAGTCGTCGTTCAACTACCTGTGATCACATATTAGATCGATATGACAGGCTGCCTCTTCTGTGAGAATTCGAATGGTGTGGGTGTGACTAATAACCTCTCATATCTGTCTAATAATTACACCTACAGCACAGTATAAATTTTTATTCTTTTTTAATTTCGTAGTTCGTTCGTGTGGCAGTCTTCTTTCGTTTCATTTTTAGGAAGATGGAACCTTTAGAGACCTCTTATGGTATCTCAGAGATACGTAATGACAATATGGGCAATTACTAATAGATAAACTTTTGGTACTAAATTGTCCTAGTTAATTTTTGTAGCCATCACATGTTTATATTATCTTAGAGGGACTAATAGTCGATTCATTTTATTTATAGAAGTTCGCCGCTGCGAAATAGCTGTGCGCAGTGAGGTGCCGTGCTGCCGTTCACCGTGGAGGTTCGAATCCTCCTTCAGACATGGGTGTGCGTATTCCGTAGGTTAGATTAACGTAAGTTAGTTTATAAGCCTAGGGACAAATAACCAAGTTCTTAAGTCCCATAGATTTACAAACATTTGAACTTTTTTTTTTTACTGAAGTTCATCCTCTCTTGGTCAATTATATTATGAACGTAGAAGCATATCATAAAATAAAAATATATCCAAAGACTGAGGGCAATAAAGAACTGTGATAACAAATGAATGTGTCGACTGTCTGAGCGGGCGCCTAGAGCGCGGACAAAAAGATTGCTCTCTGTGGTTTATTTCATTATCATGATACGGCGGTTTAGGTATTTTGTGCCGGCTATGTTAGATTTTAAGTAGGGAACATTCTGGACGGTATATGTTAGTGTATCTATTGGCTTAGATGGGTTAAATATAATGATTATTCAACTAAAAATTCGAGTTGTTTACGTTACTTAAAATCACTCGGTCTTCTTCTCATATTTCAGCAAATTTTTTAATATGATATAATCAATTTTATTTCAACGACACTCCGGCCTCCACCTTGCGCCAAATGAAGACAATTGTTGGGGATGCGAATTGTGTTAACTCAGATTCCACTTACGGAACATAAAAAATAAATTTCTTTCATCTTATGTTACGCGCCCGTGAAATATGGCTATTTATTAAATGTTGTCTACATTTATGATTTAGAATTAGCAGAGAAGCCACTCGTGCAACGGTATTGAATACTCACTGAGATGTCTCGCTATAAGAGAAGATTCCAGTAGATGAAGGAGTTACAACCACGGCTGAGAAGGATATTGTAAGTGGCCCTATTACGTTTTTAGGAGCTGTTTTTAATTTTAGTATAAAACTACTTAAGTGTCGGTAGTTCTGGATGGTTGACAGTCGCTCTTGTGAGGCTTGATGACGCTAAAGAGAGGGTTTCAACGAGAGGGATATCAACGCATATCGTACATGGTGTATTGGAGAGCTGCCTAATCTTCATTATGGTACTCCTCATATGGCTGCTAATAAACTGTTGTGTTTGAGGACCAGGAATCGCCGGAAAGTTAATTCGAATGAAGGTGTTCATGTTTGGGAGAAAGTTGTTGAAATATAGGTTCAACATTGAGCGTGATGTAACTCTGTATTATCATTGAATAAATCGGTACTCTACACTCCAACAGTTTTGCGCTGGTACTAATTTTTAAATATTTCAAATATAGTGAGACCAGTTAGGAAATGTATTACTTGCGGGGCTATTTTATTTCAGGTACTGCCACGCATAAATATAATTGGAAATTATGTTATTTCAAAATTTCAACTGATTATTTCGTGTTTGCAGTTCGCATTCACGTAACAGAATTTTGTTCTGCTGTAGCTATAGCATTTTTTTTTTAGTACAGTACGTAAAGATAAATATTTTAAGAGAAGGATGGGCATAGTTGGCGCGACGGGCATAGTTGCCACTGGCTATTTCTTCACTTTAGCGTACTGCCATCAAGCGGTAAACGCCTAAACTACTCCGCGCCAACGGCATTACTCCTGTGTTGAATTTAGAAGGTATTCCGGGGCATTGTTTGGAAGTTATCCATTATTGTCCTGTTTTTCAACTTGATGGTGTAAGGAAAGTGCACTATATTATCTCTTATGACTAAATATAAGCTTCTAGTACATACGGTTGTCAGCCACAAATTAAATCTACGTGATTTAAGATAAAAAATCATGTATCAAAATAAGATCTACTGTTGATTGTTAAACCTGTAGTATAATATTTCTGTAATGTTGTCAAATAGGGCAAAACGGTCACGACTGTAGCACTAAACACGTTCCAAGTTCTATGTAACGACCAAGCTCATTTTGTACATTTAAATACTTTTCCAAACATTAAAACTTGATATTAAAACCTAGCTTAACTTTTACTTCTAGTTTCTGAGCTCTATGTATGCCAAACCAAGATGGAATTTCTCTATGAATTACAAATATTTTACTTCTTTTAGACGATGCATGTGGTATGTTTTCGCCTTCCGGCATTGTACTGAAACACTGTTGCTTTTTATTTTGGGCATATTGTCCTCTGGTTGGTCATTTTACGCTACCCAATAGGGAAAAGTGTCCATTTTACAAATTAAGTAAAAAACTACTTTTTCAAACATTTAACGGAAATAGAGTAAAAGTGAAAGTTTTCAAATGCACATAAATGAGTAGGCTTACTTATTCCTTATTTTTATTTGTTTAATAGCTTTATTCCCACTCCTTCCCACGCTTAGACTGGATGGTCTGCATTGTTTGTTTCTATTTCTAAATAAAAATTGTCATACATTTAGCTTTGAGAATGCTTTCCAATGTTCAAATGTTTGTTAAGCTTATGGGACATAACTACGGGGTCATCAGTCCCTAAACTTACAAACTACCCATGAACTACTTACGAACTAGGACGGCACAAATATCCATGCCCGAGGGGGGATTCGAACCCCCGACCGTAGTGGCCGTGCTGACCGTGACTGGAGCGCCTCAGTCACCTCGGCCACCGCGGCCGGCAATGCTTTCCAGTCAAGTATTTTGATACAACTTGCCACCCACTATAGCACCATTGACGGCAGAATTCAAAACATCCCGAAACACATCTTCTTTAAAAATTCTGACCATGGCTCCAAATCAAAATTTTCGCATTTCTGGCATCAGAATAGTCTTAGTAGCACCCTTAAAAGATTCTCCCTTATTTCACCCGCTTAATGGTTGAATTTCGAAAAATATATAAACAAGTGTTATTAAAATTTCAATCAGAAATCTAATTTCGAAGTTTTGTAATCCTTGCTTCAAAAATACCTGAATAGCAACGTATTTTAAAAAAACGTTGAGCCCCTATTTCAGCCCCTTAGGAATAGGAATATAAAAAAATCGCTGATGCCTACAGTGTAAGATAGACAACGTCTACAAATTTCAAGTTCCTATCAACTGTAGATTTCAGCGCCGTTTTCTGTCTTTTAGAAACGACCGAGAACGCGAAATTTCTTTTTTACGCTTAGGCTTCTTTCTTGGTAGATTTACTTTTCAAACTGCAATATGCACTTACTTTTCTTTATTCGTACGCTTGTTGCAGAAAAACAACTGATGAATGTGCATCACGTTTCGCCGTATATAACCTCTTTGCTATTATGGGTTGTGTTGTTCTCCTTAGTTTAGTTTAACTTAGTTTAAGTGGTTTGTAAGCTACGGACTGATGACAATTTGGTCCGATAGACTTACAAACTTTTGAATATATATATATATATAATTTGCTATTATAGTGTCAAAAACCAATGCTGGTCTTCATGACCGAACTGTATATAAACTGACGACTTTCAACCACTAAATCTTCCACCCTCTTATAGTTATCGACACGGAACTGCTATGGTCTACGACGGGAGACTTTGTACTACAACAACACAGAGTGATCGTTCGTCTCCATTGTGTAGTTTTTGCTGAAGAACAAAATATTGACACCCGCACGTAGAATTTTATATCTTCCATCCCCTTTTGGTTATCAACCCTCTGTCATCATAGTGCACATGGGAGACTGATACCTACTACGACATGCAAGCACTATTCGTTTGCCGGCCGCGGTGGCCGAGGTGACTGAGGCGCTCCAGTCATGGTCAGCACGGCCACTACGGTCGGGGGTTCGAATCCCACCTCAGGCATGGATATTTGTGCCGTCCTAGTTCGTAAGTAGTTCATAAGTAGTTTGTAAGTTTAGGGACTGATAACCCCGTAGTTAAGTCCCTTAAGCTTAACAAACATTTGAACTATTCGTTTGCGACGTGTAGTTTTGGCTGCAGAGTGAAATACAGGCACAAGCACCTCAATTTAAATCTGATATATCAATATTTAGTTATCAAAACAAAACTTTTCCCTTAGCGTGTCCTCATGCCCACCCTTCCCCTATTTTAGTTTTCTCTCTTTCAGACCTCACCATATTCGTGTAACATTTCACTTTGACACACGTTTTAGTCCGAAAGAGAGCAAATGTGAATAAATCAGTCACGTCGATAAAATAAACATCCTTTGTGATCTCTCTGCTTTACTTTTCAACACATTCGTTCGTCGCGCTGAACGAAGTCGAAAAATGTGTTCATTGTTTGCGAGCTTGCCCCACTCAATTCTTTCTCTACGAGAGCTATTGTTTGGCGTAGTGCGTGGGCCGGTATTACACTATCAAATTATTTGTCAAAGAATTCGACAAATAAAAATTGGACGTAGTGTAATGGGAACATCGTCCAATATTTCATCCAATCTAAGGCCTCGGCCTAGATTTGATCAAAGAAATGAGAAATGTGACCGCTTGGAGCGCTAGTAGTATACAGCTTCGTTGCCACTACAGCTGTTTTATTTGGAGGTTAAATATCTGACATTACTTGGACATAACGTTCGTATTCGTAAACATGGCTAGTAGTGGAATGTTTGTGTAGTGTTTTCTAGCAACAACAAAATTTAAAAAAATCAGATGGGGCGTTGTATAACAGGTGACAAGGACAATTCACTGTCCATCACGTCAATTCGCGTAGCCCAATACCCTGCAACTAAAGTAAGGTTGAGTTACAATCCGTGATGTAAAAAAGTCGTTATATACTATCGGAATTGAAGAAGTAATACCTCTAAATCTTAATACGGCCGAAGCACATTTTGAATATATGATTTTGGTAACGTGGTGTGCTAAGTTCTGGGAAATGAAACAACTTTCAAAACACCGATATCTGTTTGCAAGCGAATCTATGTACATATAAATACATCAGCCAATTTTTGTAAGGAAATAAATAGAGCCTATTTAATTTATCAGCAATGTTTCCCCCCTTACATTGTTAATAACGTCATAAACAATTTAGATTACCGGTATCATCTTTGTCAGTGCTCACATTTTCCATTTAAAGCGTTATTTAATGAAACTTGCTTTATCAACTTAACAATTTTATTCGTATACACTGAGTCAGCCTTTTTGTTACTCTATTGTAAACTGTGAAGGATGAAGAGCGACAAAATAATTAGCAGTGAACGGCCTGGCTGTTCTGCCGACGGCATAAAAAAGGAAAATCCTCCCGGTCCCGTAACAAATTTTATTTATCTCGCTCTGACACCCACGGTTTCATCCAAGTGCGTTTCCTTTTCTTTTTCCCTCCTTCTCTTCTAAATGCTGACACAACGTAACTGTAGTATAAACAATAGCTGAGCATTACACCGCCATTTTGAAGCAAATTTGACAAAATATTGGATGATAGTGTAATACCCCCTTTTGCGTTTCATCCAATTTCTTTGTCAAAAATATGACCAATATTTCATCCAATTTTTTCGTCCAATTCTTTGTCCAATAATTTGATAGTGTAATTGTAAAATGTAAACTTTCACCGCCGGAAAAGTCAGTAATACAAAAATTTCTCGGGCTATTATGCCGTCGTCTTTTGGATTTATTACTGTAACCCAGCGTTTCGTCCCAATCTGCGGAGGACGTTTTCCAGGGGGATCGTGGCACTTTTCCGATGCACACCCTGACTCGTTACTAACTGCAGCCAAATTCCGTTTACGAGGGCTCGAGCGCAGAGGAGTGACGTAAGATGTTTTGGATATCCACGCGCAATTCGTCCTTGTAACAGTCTTCCACCATGGAACGATATTAACAACGGACAACGGCAATCGGCAACGACGAATTGCGCGCGCATATCCAAAACATCTGACGTCATACACCCCGTCTACATGGGCTCCCAAAACCGGATTTCGTAAACCGATTTCCCAATTCCGATTTTGGTTGGCCATGTAAACACTCCAAAACCGATTCTGGAAATCCGCTTCTCTAAAGTGGTTTTTCCAGTTCCACAATCGCTTTTCGTGCCCATGTAAACGCAACCTTTTTGGCAAAGCGGGGAAGGGCCCGGCCCAAATCCGAAAATAGACAGTCGGGAGGCGGTACGGCGGACTGTGCCCAGCGGCCGCTGCCCCCCCCCCCCCCCTTCCTCGTGGGGACGCAAATTAACGCGCGCGTGCCACGGGTCTCTCGCACGCCACAGCGCGGCAGCCGGTGCGATGCGATGCGATGGCCGATTCACGCGCGCCGCAATTCCCTGGCGGCGTGTCGCGAGGGCCGTAATTACCGCCAACAATGTCGACAGCGCCATTGGCCGGCGGCGGGCAGTGCTACCAACCGCGCGACCGGCGACAACGCGCCGAACGTCCACTTAGCGCTGCGTCCACCGCTCGGCCCAAATGCCGCGCTTGTCCGTCACACCGGGGTAGGACTGCCGCAGGGGCGCCGACTCCGTGCGTGCTCCGGGGCTTGTGCACCCCCAATAATTTTTGGTAGTAACACTAAAAGTGCGCCTTTGCGATCGTCTTTTGACCGTTAAAAATTTAAATGAAAATAACGGCTTAACCATGCATCTGAAGCGAAAATTGAATAACCGAATTTGTAGAGGAGAAAATTCTCTAAAACTTTGCTCCCTTATGCTTTTTTGCATATCTCGTAGCGTTTCAGAGATATTTGCACAAACAACGGCGATTTTGGGATTATGTCCGTCTTGTCTATCTCACCGTAACGTGTTCCCTGTTTTTAAGACGAACCGTTCAACCGATCAGCACCAAATTTTGCACACATAATTGTAGGCCGCTAGAGACCAGAACCTCCCTGTTTCAAATTTTGCGGACAAAAAATACGTTAGTAATACCAAAAAAGCCGTTTTTAATATAATTGCAAACGAACCGTTCATCTGACACGAAAACTGAATAACCTAATTGGTAGAGAACCTAACTGGTAGAGGGGAAAATTCTCTACAACTTCGCTCTATTATGTTTTTTTCATATCTTGCATCGTTGCAGAGATATTTGCAAAAAAAAAAAAAAAAAAAAAAAAAAAAAAAAAAAAAAGAATCGCACAGGTGTGTTTTACGGCCCACTTTAGATTTGTAGTTTTATAAGTTTTTGCAAACATTTTGGACCAAAATAATAAAAAATTAATTAATAAGAGTGTCTGAAACCCTTTTAGGGGCAAAAAATTAAGTGGTGGCGGGTTCCGAACCATCGACCTTAGCGTCATAGTCCAACGTCTTGCCCACTACGCTACGTCTATAAATCAAAACATGAGTCCTTTAATCTCATACCACTGATGGTCGTTGTTAACTGATGCTAATATGGCATTTGTAGACATTACATTATCATTTATCGTACGAAGAACGGTGTGTTTTTGTTAATTCTTCAGTGCGCCATTGCTTTCAAATGACAGCGTGTAAGTTACAATAAGAAAATCATCAAATACGCAACACAAGATCGCATATGCCAGAGAGAGTTCTGGGCGAGGAATGTCACGTGACGTCTCCGAACTGCTGGTTTTCGTTAATTTAATGGAGAGTGCAAAATATACGTTATTTTTGCAAATATGTCTCAAACGATACGAGATATGAAAAAAAACATAAGGGACCTAAGTTGTAGAGAATTTTCTCCTCTACCAATTAGGTTATTCAATTTTCGTGTCAAATGAACGGTTCGTTTGCAATTACAATTATATTACAAACGGCTTTTTTTGGTTTTACCACCGTATTTTTTGTCCGAAAAATTTGAGAAAGGGAGGTTCTGGCGGCCTACAATCATGTCTGTAAAATTTGGTGCTGATCGGTTGACGGTTGGTCTTCAAAACAGGGAACACGTTACGGACAGACAGACAGACATCCCAAAATCGCCGTTATTTTTGCAAATATCTTTCAAACGCTACGAGATATGAAAAAAAAAAAAAAAAAAAAAAAAAAAAAAAAAAAAAAAAAAAAAAAAAAAAAACATAAGAGAGCAAAGTTGTAGATAATTTTCTCCTCTACAAATTGGATTATTCAGTTTTCGTGTCAGATGAATAGTTAAGCCGTTATTTTCATTTAAATTTCGAGCTGTCAAAAGACGATCGCAAAGGCCCACTTTTAATGTTACTACCGTAACCTAAAGTGGGCCAAAAAATAATCGGGAAAAATCAAAACCTACCTTATGATTCAAGAGGCAATGTAAAACGTGACCATAGCGAGAGACGATATTTCATACGCGTAAGAAATGATAAGTTTTGAACGCTGGTCTCCAAGCGAGTAGTAATGAGTGTCCGTGTTTTACCCACTATGCTAGCTTTATTCATCCTGAAGCGCGACGGTCGTTTTGACCTTTCAGGTTTACGTACTTATGAACATTCATTAGTGTTCTTTCAGGAATTTAGCTTGAAGAATCTGATGCTAATGCTAAAGTTAATCGTTTTTCATTTATCTTTGTCCCCTTGTTACTAAAATTATAGATGCAGTTGAAATTTGCAATGCTTTTCCCTCAGGCTTAAAAAAAACCTTGGACTATATTAATACTAGAATGATACTTTCACTCTGCAGCGGAGTGTGCGCTGATATGAAACTTCATGGCAGATTAAAATTGTGTGCTGGAACCGGGACTCGAACCTGGGACCCTTGCCCCTCGCGGGCAAGCGCTCTACCAACTGAGCTATCCTGACACGACTCACGATGCCGTTCCACAACTTTACTTTCGCCAGTACCTTGCCTCCTACTTTCCAAACTTTACAGAAGCTCTCCTGCGAAACATGCAAGACTAGCACTCCTGGAAGAAAGGATATGGTGGAGACATGGCTTAGCCACAGCCTAAGGGATGTTTTCAGAATGAAACTTTCACTCTGCATCCTTAGGCTATGGCTAAGCCATGTCTCCACCATATCATTTCTTCCATGTTTCGCAGGAGAGCTTCTGTGAAGTTTGGAAAGTAGGAGGCGAGGTACTGGCGGAAGTAAAGTTGTGAGGCGGCATCGTGCGTCGTGTCAGGATAGCTCAGTCGATAGAGCGCTTGCCAGCGAAAGGTAAAGGTCCCAGGTTCGAGTCCCGGTTCCGGCACACAATTTTAATCTGCCAGAAAGTTTTATATTAATACTGTCAGAGATGTCATTAAGTTATCTCGAAGTGATGGAAGTTTCGATGAAGTATACAGCTCTTGCTTGGAACTGACACACACACACACACACACACACACACACACACACACACACAAAAATTGATGTCGGACATCAAAATCTCAAAATATTTCAACGATTTCTTTAAACATTGGTGACGTTGTTCTACAAACGCTTTTGTCAGAAAGAATAGCTTCACACAAAAAGTGTTAGATTAGTGTACAGTGAAAAGTTATTTCATTGGTCGGCCAATTAGATCGCTTTATTGTAGTGTCCTAATGCAGCCATGCTTTCCTTATCTTCCTCCTCCTATCTTTAAAAGGCCAGACAACTGCCTATTTACTTTTATCAAGTATTCTCTTTCAAAAACCCATAAACATGATTTTCAGTATCACATAGAATTACGATGTAGCTTCTTACATCTTACAAAATAGTTACTAATTGTTGCTGCAGCACACAACAACAAAAAGAGTGAAAACATCGAAAGGTAAGAACATTTAAATAATTCGACCACTTTTTAGAGAGAGAGAGAGAGAGAGAGAGAGAGAGAGAGAGAGAGAGAGAGAGAGAGAGAGAGAGAGAGAGAGGTTATTGAGAGTGATTGCTGAAAAGAAATCTTTTAGTCATAAGTGCCAAAATCTGACCCCAAAGCATGGACGGCACAAACACTGAAACGAGAGCATTTTATTGTTCATCACGCCCATCACCCGATATAAAAACCGTTGCATATTTCGTAAACTCGCGACCAAATGCGATTACATTACCTCAATAGCGAAAACATGTCCGGTGGAACTGTGAAGTTTATGTCGGTAAAAACGAATAATCACAAAGATGGAACATAGCGGCTACTTCTGGACACCAGACGATCTCGACCTTGTCCTTAGAACTGGAAGCAACTGAGAGCGGTCACGTTGCTCGCGCCAGTTTTGTTAACGCGTGTTTGGAACCACTGATTCTGCCGCCGGCAATACTAGTGACGCGTTACCAACCCGACCGAGCGTACTGTTAAGAGTTAGTTTCGTCCTCCAATGTCCGGTTTTACGACTTGTAGGATGGCGGCCTGCCGTGATGGCAACTCGACAGAGAGGGCGGCGAAAGAAGTGTCCTCCCGCGAATAATACGTTAGCCCTCCAGATTTGAATTTAACGGCTTCGGCAGCCTTTGTAGCTGATCGCCATCTTGCCAGTTTATGGAATTAATCATTCCGGGACTCTGGAATTTTTTCGCACCCACGAGACGATGGACCTCTGGTCAGGCAAGCAGACGGTGATACTTGATTTTCGGGGAAAGTTAGTTTTATAGGGTTTAACGGGCGATTAATTTTATCAACTTACTTAATATTAATCGGATACCTGCTCTGTTAGCCGTGTAGTCTAACGCACCGCCTTCCGAGACGGGGAGGCCCACCGGCCCCGATTCGAATCTGCCTGGCGGATTAACGAAGTGGGTCTGAGTGCCGGCCAGCCTGGATGTGGTTTTTAGGCGGTTTTTCACATCACCGTAGGTGAATACCGGGCTGGTACCCTAGTCCCGCCTCAGTTACACGAATCGCAAACATTTCATGACACTTCACACTTTCGCACAGGTAACATTATACGCAAACATTTGGGGTACCATTTCCTCCCGGGGGGCATGGGGTGGCTGCAGAAAGGGCATCCGGCCACCCCGTAAATGTTAACACACGCCAAATCCAAATTAACAAAGCCGACCTTGCATGTGCGGAGCCATGGCCAAGGAGAAAGTAAGAAGACTGAATATTAATCGGACCGAACTTTGTAATATATGAAACTAATCGTAATTTTTCATGTGATTTGAATCCATCGTCGGAAAAGTAAGAATTATTTTATTTATAGTCACTTTCTTTCTCATAAATGCTGGCAAAGTGGTTCATGACACCTTAGTGCTGGTCTGATAAAAGTCTTTGCTCCACAAGTTTCATGTGGACATGTTCAAGATCTCTTTCAAATGAAATAGTAAACAGTTTCGAAAGCAGGTGTAAGTATGGCAGTATCCTAAAAATGTTTAGAAAATAACCCTTATATTTCTTTTAATTCCAAATTTAATTCCTTAGATCTCGAGTAAGCTTAGGAAACTGGAATGTGTATTTTTTAAATCATTTTTTGTCCGTACTACGATGCGATTTTCTTCTTAAACGCATCCGCATCTGGATAGAAATATGTTGTTTCTCACTTTGTATCTCTTACCTCCAGTTAAGTATTTGATCTCTTATTCTTGCACGGAGTCTGAGATCCGTACAGGTACAAGCCACAAAAACCTGCAGTGAAAATGTTCAAATGTTTGTTAAGCTTAAGGGACTTAACAGAACCTAAATTAATAAACTACTTATGAAGTATCTTATACTAAAGACGACACAAACATCCATGCCCGTGAGGGGATTCGAACCCCCGACGGGGAGCGGCCTTGCGCATCGGAGCATAGCGCCTCAATGCGCTCGATCACTCCGCCGCGGCACCTACAGTGATGGCTTTGAGAGCAGCTAGGGGGGAGGTGAATTCCCTTAAAAATTCGGGATTTGTCGATGTAATAATTTTAATACGGAGGAGAAATGAAATGAAAATGAAACATGATACAGAAGAAGTAATTTTTAGGATAAATGAAAAATTTACAGAATTAAAATGACGATTTTGTGCATGTTCTACAAGTGGACGGGAAGAAGAGGAGAAATGGTTTACCCATTTTTGCCTACGTCTCCTGCACACATTTGTCCTAGAAGCCTCCTCCATCAACCATTAAATTTCTACTCTCAATGTACATGCTTGTTCGACACTTTTGAACAATATAGTCCTTCTACTTCGATTCCAACTCTAGTGAGGAGTTTTGTTTTCCTTCACTCAATGGAAGATTGAATTGATTCTATTTCTTTTTCTACTTTGCATTTCCTTTTCGTTGAAATTTAGTATTTAGAGCCACACACTTTGCGGCGAGGTGTCCATGTCCTCAGGAGATAAACCTTGCGGTTGCCTTATTGCCTTAAGGTATAGTGACCCGCTAAGGGGTAGGTTTGTGTTTCCCGCTTGGGGAATGCTTTCTGTCTTAATCGCTGGATGGAAGGATACCTCCAGCTCCCAATCGTTATTTTACATCTTAACAGTGTGTCGATGTTTAATAAAAAAGGCTCAAATATTTGTAATTCTATGGGACCAAACTACGTTGGTCATCAGTCCCTAGTCTTACAAACTACTTAAACTAAGTTAAACCAACATAAGGACAACACACACTTCATTTCCCGAGGAAGGATTCGAACTTCTGACGCGGGAGGCAGCGCGATCCGTAACGTGGCGCTCCAGACCGTTCGGCTACTCCCGCGCGGCTCCGTGTGTAACATTCCAGTTTTATTGCCAAGCTCTGCATACCTCATATCAATGCTACAGGTGATAGCGCACCCCAAAACAAAAAAGTTCTGGGGCATTACTGTTGAATAGTCTTTCGTTCTATGTTTTTCTTTTCCTTTCTAAGCCCGAACTCATTTCTTTACCGTTATGGCAATGAATGCCCAAATTCTTTGCAGAAGTTCTTCTTTTGTTTCAAATAAAAAAATGAGTAAAAAAGATGAAACAAATTGAGTAACCCGTAAAAAAATTAAAATAAATAAATAAAATAAAAAACCGCGTTTGAACTGCACGATTGGGTGTTCGAAGGCATGCAGATACCGTATGACGTCTTGAACACCGTACAATCTGATTTTATTCTTCTCTCGTCGTTTGTGAAATTCGCGACAGCGGAGTTATTGGACACATACGCACACAAGTTTGCCGGTGCCCATGTATTCCGTCACAGGAACGAAACAATTAGTAAAGCCAAGGTTGTTTCATACGGAAAAAAATGTAACTCCGGAAAAAGTACGTTCATTAGAGTAAATGTTGTGCCCTTCTGTACCTACCGTGTGGTATCTCTGGTTGCATAATCAGTAGGCGCAGACATTGGGTTTGGCTGGTACACGGTTGCATGAAGAGGGCAGCCAACGAAACAAATATTAGTGCACCTTCAGTAGACGTCGGTCACTCGCGGTGTACCATTACTTTCCATGGACAATTAATAAGCAATCACGCGTATTGTGTGTATTGATCCGCATTATTGTTTTAACTAGTGCCTTAAGTCCTCTACGGTCTCTCTCCGTTTAATCCTAAGCAAGTAAACGGAACGCTTCGGTCGTGGGGTACAGTGTGGTAGACCATGCTAATAAACCAGCGACTATTTCTCTTTGGCAGTCACGACAGTTCGGTAGTTCAGTAGACTGCAGTTCTCGGAACTCCTTTCTCTCTCTACATTGTGGTCACAAAAGCCATGTAGCGATGTGGTTAGATACGGATGATAGTGGTATCGCGTACGAAATGTGTTAAGGGCGATGCATTAGAGAACTGTCATTTACATTTCAGTGATTAATGTAAAACGTTTTCCGACGTGATTGTGGCCGCACGACGGGATATAATATACTCGGATCGCGAAATGGGAGTACCTCGCCTGCAACAACTCTCCTCGGTTCATGACCATTTAGTTTTGACGCTAGACGAGAGTAAAATCGTGGCTAGATCAGATGACTCCCGATTTCATTTCCTAAAAGTTTCGAGTATGTTGCAGATCCCTCGAATCCATGGACACAAGTCTTAACAGTTATGTTTGAATAAAATAATTAAAATTAATTTGGTTTATAAAACTATGGTGCTTATGTGTGGTGGACGGACTTGACTGGTACAGCACTGTGAATATTAAAACTGTTCTGAATGTCTGTAATTCAATTAAGAGTAAATCAGCATGGCTTCGACTGATTGCACAACATGAGTCTGGTTAAATAGTGAATGACAAGTCAGGTTGTGGCTCAAAGTCCTATTCGTTAATCAGACAAACAAATAGTTTATTAATTAAATAATACACTGACCAATGTTTGACACAAATCTGATGCCGAAAATAAATGTGATCATGGGTGGAGTAACTGTTAATTTCTAACAGCGAATAATAGCAGCGGAATAACAACGAAGGGTATGGAACAGTGAAAACGCTTAACCCCTTACTACATACTGTGCGAGATATGGCACATACCACTTTTCTCTATGTCTGACTCGTATCTGAGCATATATTTCCAAACTGCATGTTGGGACGGATACGGCACGCAGTCAAGAGCAGCTGTGCAAGGAGTGTGTGCTGTTTGTCGAGAGAGTGAGGAACTGTGAGGTGTGAATCTTCGCTTTGTGTCGCGAGCTGTTTACGTCCAAGTTTGGTCACACAAACAGTTGTAGCAGTTACATAAAACGGTTCCTTTCAGTGTTGTAGAGGGAAAAGGACATCTGTGGACAATTATAAATATATTTGTAAATTAGAATATGGAATATTGAAAAATATGGCACAAATGCAGCCTTGGAAGCATGGAGTAAAAATTCAACTTTTGACGATCTGTTAGATTCTATGCTAGGTTATTGTACAATTGAAATCAGATCAAAAAATTGGCACCTGAAGATATTATTTTACACAGTTGACTTGGCTTGTGTGAAGACCTGGCTGCTATGGAGAAGAAGAAAAACGGATAACATGCCCCTTGTTGATTTCAAGGTCGCAGTTGCAGAGGCCTTCTGTAAAACTGAGAAATCCTTATCCAAGAAAGTGGTAGGCCAAGCAATGAAATGCAAAAACAACATGACAGTAAGAAGAAGAGAGGCTCTACAGCAGATCTTCCACAGTGTCAAGTGTAACAGGATGGGATAGATGGCTGGAAAACCGTGGTCATTGCAAGGATCCAAAATGCAAGGGAAAATTCTATACAGCACGTCTCAAGTGCAGTGCGAGATTGCGCTTGAATATGGACAGTTTCATAATGTGTAGTTCTGCTAGTATATATATATATATATAATTCTATATTTCGATGTTGTGCATTATCATCACAAAACTGGTATCACAAGGTATTAGTCATCACTGCATGCTGTCACAAACCCTAAAATAAACGCCCCGAAATAAGATTTAGAATTTTTTAAGTTTTTTTTTTTTTTTTTGAAATCAGGACATTGTACTTAACACGTCACATTTTTTTTTTATTTTTCAGAAAAAAATGCAGTAATGGTTTAATTGACAATTATGTACAGGTATTCGTTAATTAATTAAAGATCAATGTTTAGATTACTAAAGTAACACAGTCTGAGCATGACTTCCATTACGACTTTAGTAGCGATTGTTATATATAACGTCACAGGCTGTTGATAGGATTTATCTCATTAACAAACAAAATGTTGTGTTGTAAAATAGTTACTTTGCTTGGTAGGATGCAAATTATGTAATTCTGAGTATAAATGTGCTCTTGCATAGACTGACAAACAATCTATAATAGTAGCTGATAGCAAGTAAAGGAACTTGTACAATGTATCATATTGTAGAAACGCGTAAATAAACAATTTTGTTATTGACTAATTATTTAAAGTACAGATCAGACTTGGATTATTAAATGCCAAAAATTGGCTAATTATGGATTTGGTTGCGACCTTAGAAATAATTAATATGTTGTCAGCAAGTGTTGTAATTAATATTCGCATGAGGAAAGTGTGTAACACGATAGACAAAAAATGTTCAAATGTTTGTAGAGTCTATGGGACTTAACTACGGGGTCATCAGTCCCTAAACTTACAAACTACTTATGAACTAGCTTATCCTAAGGACGTCATAAATATCCATGCCCGAGGGGGGATTCGAACCCCCGACCGTAGTGGGCGTGCAGACCGTGACTGGAGCGCCTCAGTCCCCTCGGCCACCGCGGCCGGCCACGATAGACAAGAAATGCTGATAGGTACCTGATAAAGTAGTTGTTTACGATTCCTGTATCGAAAATGTAAGTGCATAACAAACCGAGGTACTACGTATGTGTAAAATGTTTAACAAACAAACAACAATCTGGTTCCTTACTAGGAATACGAATCATAAATACATTTAAATTCGCTCTCGTCTTATCCTAGTCAACAGCTTAGTCACTCGCAGTACATTAATGATGAAATATAAATATAGTTGAAACTTGTATCTATGCTACCGTTCCTGTTAAAACTCATAATCTAAGATAGCTTGCTAATAATGCTGAGTTTAAAAGGGGGATGAACCTATCATCTAACTTGAAGTGAAACAAAATTATAAGTTATCTGTAAAACAACGGGCAAACGTGAAATATCAATTGTTGATAATTCTCGGACTGATGTTAACTTGTCTGGGAGAGAATTAACGAAAGAAGAAATTTCAGTTCTCTCGAAAGGTGGTAATTTTGCAGTGACACCACTTACAGTGTCCAAGGAGGACATTATAGCGAATGTTGAGGCAGGAATCCGTCTGTTACCTTCGCAATCTGCAGATGACATTAGAACAGAAACGGCCAGAATATTACGCAAAGCGAAACCACCTCACAGCAATTTGTCTCAAGTGGAAAGAAGGGCTCTAAGGGAGATCAATGTGGACAACAATATCATTGTACTATCCGCTGACAAAGGAAATGCTACAGTTGTGCTAAAGAGCGATGATTATCACAAGAAGATCGCTGATCTCTTGGATCCACAACTTACAACAGACTTGAGAAGGATCCTACTCCGAAAATTTTGAAAACAACGAATCATCTGATAAAACAGTCTTCTCTCTCTTCGGATGATAAAAAACAACTGTGCAAAACAGAAGCTTATCCACCCAGACTATTTGGCCTACCAAAGGTGCATAAGCCCATGGTCCCGTTAAGACCGATTGTGAGCGCCATAGGATCTCCCACCCATGAGGTGGCCAGACATCTCGCTTCTCTGCTGCAGCCGTACATTGGAAAAACGGACAGCCACATTAAAAACTCTGTGCGTTTTATTGAGAAACTGAAGGAGATTAATGTCAGCCCGAGTGATATTCTGGTGAGTTTTGATGTAGTGTCCTTGTTTACTGTGGTTCCTGTAAACGAAGCTATTGCATACATACCAGATATGTTTCCATCTGACATCGTGGCCTTGTTCAGACACTGCCTTACCACAACGTATTTCCAGTACAACGATGAGTTCTATGGACAAATTAACGGAGTGGCTATGGGCAGCCATCTTAGTCCAGCTGTTGCCAACTTATTTATGGAGTTCTTCGAACAGCAGGCGCTGCAGACTGCCAGAAAGAAGCCAACTAATTGGTACCGACATGGTGACGACACCTTTGTGGTGTGGAGCCATGGTGAAGAGGATTTGGATGTCTTCTTATTGCATCTCAACAGCATTAATCAGAATATACAGTTCACGATGGAGAAAGAGAGCAATGGCCAACTTAATTTCCTGGATGTATCGGTAATAAAACGAGAGGACGGAACTCTGGGCCATAAGGTATACAGAAAGAACACATATACTGATCGATACCTCCACAAGGAGTCAAACCATCATCCGAGACAAAAAAGAGGTATCATTAAAACCTTGGTGGATAGAGCCAACAAAATTTGTGAGTCAGTTTACTTGAAGGATGAACTAAATCACTTACGGTCGGCCTTCAAGAATAAATGGATATGGTGCCAAGGAAATTGATCGAGCTCTCCATCAAAGAAGAGAAAAATCCAGAAGTTCTGAGTAACAACGACAACAATCTGGAAACGTTTTTCTGCCGTACATTAGCACGATTACCGATCGAATCGGGAACGTATTGGCCAAGCATGGCGTCGAATCCATCTACAGACCCACAAAAAAGATCAAAGAATATTTGAGATCAGCAAAAGACGCACGTCACCCCCTAGCAACACCTGGGATTTATAAAATTCCTTGTAGCTGTGGTAAAGTATATATTGGTACAACAAAAGGAAGCGTCAACACTCGCATATCTGAACATAAAAGGAACTGTCGTCTGGGCCACATGGAAAAATCGGCAGTGGCGGAACATGTTTTTCAAAAAGGAAATCATGAAATAAAATTTGACGAGACGAGCGTTTTAGCTAGGACATCTCAGTACCATGCACGCATGTATAGAGAAGCAATAGAGATCCACAAACACCAGAATAATTTTAATAGGAAAGAAGAAGGTCTGAAGTTAAATAAAATATGGATGTAGACACTGCACCAACAAAACATTAATCGATTATTTTAATCGAGAATGACGACGTCATCCCGAGATAGCTACAAAGTCAGCATCACATGACGTATGGTGGTGCCCTCTATGCCCTCTATAAATGCGAGAGCCCCTCGGCCCACAGTGGCAGTAGCCGGAAGACCCTTGAAGATTCTCCCGCAGTTGGAGACGAAACGCCGGGAGGAAGTTTTACATCTGGACCACGGCACATCAGCCCAGAAATTTTACCTGAAGATGTTCGAGATTGGTTTGAAGAACTTTCTCTACAATTCAGACTATGAAGGTGGCTACCCAAAACGCCTAGAATGAATCTATGGAAGATTTCGTGTTCAAAATTCTGCACCGACAACACTTTCAAAATTATGCACAGATTGTAGAGGCATTATACGGTCAACAATCCTGCAAGGACTTGTTGATTCCATACCGCGTCCGGTTGCTGCAGCTTGCTTGGAGAAAGGAGATTCGACACCGGGTCAGGAGGTATCTCATAACTTCTGTCGCTTCAGAATTCTGCGTTCTGTTTAAGCGTTTAATATACGTAATTACATTACTTGGATTATTTATATGTGTAGTTATTTCGGACACTATGCTGGTGCTGTAGTGGTTACATGACGTGCTGATGAACATGTCCCTAACAGTAAATAGAAAAGAAATCGCAAATCAGCCTTGTGTGGCTAATTAATACTCGTTCTGCTTAGTGACAGCTATAATCTGTTGTTCTGTACTTAACCTCTCTACGAAATCAAAACACTCTCCCAATGATCAACGTCGTCATTAAGGAAACAACTGGGCTCGTAAGAACACTAGAAGTGCCCATTATTTTATTAATTACGTATTTTGTTGTTATATCTTGAATGAAACACTGAATCATGGGAAAAAGCCTAAATTATTAATGTACTTTACAAATCAATTTCCTAATTACTTAATCCTCGTAAATGGTTTTGCTAAGCTTCATACTTATTAAACTTTTTAACAAAACAAAACTCTGATACGTGTGCCGAAATTTCGGTGAAAAATTTTAGGCAAGAAAACAGAGGATTTGAGGAATCACATCATCACGAATAATTCTATATTTAAAGATTGTAATTACAAAACAACATTGTTACAGCAGTCCTAAAATATTTGTGATACAGCTGAAACAGCAGTGGTTACATCAGTATGTTAATCAATCTTTATCGCTTTTTATTATGTCTTTGAATATCTTGCAGGAGCAGCGCTGAGAATCTCTTAATTACGCGTCTGGAGTGAAGACTGACGACCGGCTCCGTTAATTTCTGCATCATTTGCCACTCATCTCACTCAGCGTCTGTAGGCCGGAGGAGCAATTAACGTACACCCTATCAAACTGAGTGAAATCATTTATCAATTAAAGCAGCGACGGTATTAACGTTAAAGAGAAACTTCGCGAAAGAAAATCACAGGTTCTTACGAGGATATTAAAATTTTTATTATGTACGGCGCGATCTTTTCTTTCAAGTGCAATCTGTTCGGCACAATCGAGAGAAAAGAGAGAAAAAACGCAGCTGAGAGATCAAGCATGGCAGCCCATGTGCTTGAAACAAAGCATAATAAAAAATGTGAGGTTGCTGCTTAGGGGTGAGAAGGGAAGATTTCTCGATCCACACGAAGAGCTTGAGATATTTTGCCACCAAAGACGCGTGGGACGTAAATTACTTAATGAAGAAGTTACTATGAAAAATACAACCTTCTGGGAATTATTTGAGAATTGTTTGTATAACAATAAACAAGAATTCACCCAGGAGGGACGCAATAGATCATCTTTCCTTACCAACATGTAGCAGCCACTGAAATATTTCTGTATGAATACCATAACTAAAACGAGAAACTTCTGTATATAGTTAACAGATTTACATAAATACTTTGGCAGTGTATTAACTATTTTACGACATATTTTACAAAACCAGTCATAAACAAACAAACAGTTAATTTAATCATCATTTTTTCGATTTCCGTCGTCCTTAGTTGCATATGAAATTGGTGGAGGTGTATTACCGTCTTTAGCAACTAAATGAAAGGCAACGCCTTTCATTTAGTTGCTAAAGACGGTAATACACCTCCACCAAGTTAATTTAAATCTTTACATTGTTGCATACTATTCATTGTTGCATACAGTTCCATTTCATAAGTTATAACCCACTTTCCTGGGAATAGTATTATATCTAACTGTGGTAAACAATGTATTTTTTTTTTTTTTTTTTTTTATAGTACATTAAGCTTATGGGACTTAACTACGTGGTCATCAGTCCCTAAACTTAGAAACTACTTATGAACTACTTACAAACTAGGACGGCACAAATATCCATGCCCGAGGGGGGATTCGAACCCCCGACCGTAGTGGCCGTGCTGACCGTGACTGGAGCGCCTCAGTCAACTCGGCCACCGCGGCCGGCAAACAATGTATTACAGACCATCTATGAGGATTATACAATGCACATGTATAACATATTAACATTAAAAATGTACGGTATGTAAAGTACATCTTATCGATTCTTTTCTAATTTGTCAATGTTATATTTCATATAATGTATGTATACACACGATGAAGTCTTATTAATTTAGCATTGATATTGGCAAGTCACTTGCCGAAATCTAGATCTGAAAAATAAAGCAGTATCATAAAAAAGAAACTACTGACTACTACTGACTAATTGGGTATTTCAGCTTGGATCGACGCCTGGTACCTCAGTATCACTAGAGCAATTGATCTGTAAATGTAGATGATCCGTGTACATTGTTTGAACAATAAGTCGTGAGTGAATTGGGAAACATTAAGTGGAAGTACGTATTTGTTTTTCCGCTATTTATAAACTGTCCATGATTTCGTACGTAAATTGTTATCTGCGTCCGCGTATCAGTAGCTGGTGGTGACTACTTATGACAAGAATGTGTAATGAATGGTGTTCGTACAATCATATCATCACGAATAATTCGTTATTTAAAGATATCCAATCAACCTATCCTTTCCCACCCGTACCTTGATGATTATCAAATCTATGGAAACTAATAATAAATTAACGTTTCTTATATTAGCATCTATTTGTGTTGCACATCAATGATTTTTTAAAAAAAATATTTTAGCTTGTTGCGCAGTGAGCTACGTACAGTTGAATACCTCTTAACTTCGTAAATAGCTCAGAATACTCAAACCTGATTTACGGTGATAATAGTACGCGTAGCAGCAAGTAATTGGTTACATAGTTAGTATTTGTATCTCTTTCAGTTACTCCGACTGTAATGAACACACTGTCGAAGGGACGTTGAACCCTAATTTTCCTTCCTTATTTTCTTTCAATTACCGAGATTTTATAGGAAATATTTATTTTTCTTTTTAAATTGTAACAATATACTTTTAACGTCATTCAGAAGCTACTGAAAAGAACCATACAACCAGATGGCGGCTATTGAAGTTAGTGTTGAAACTCTTCGCCAAAGTGTAGGAGCAACGCGCTAAACCACAACGGCAGTACCGCCAACACCACTTAGAGACAAGGCCTTACAACAGGCCGTGCCTACGTCACACTTAGAGGCCGCGGCCGCCACCTCGCTGGCTGTTGGCTGGGGCTCGCCCACCGCCGCGCCAGCGGGCGGCCAGTCAGATGGCGGCCGGGGCCTCTTAAGTGTGACGTAGGCATAGGCAGGCCTGTTGTAAGGCCTTGTCTTCTAGGTGATGTTGGTACCGCTAGGAGCGTCCGCGCTCTGATGACGTAATACGGAGGCTTCCGGCTGTTCAGATGTGTGCGTCGCAGAGCTAACAGGAAATGTGTCACGTATCGACCTACCCGCTATTACATGGCGGCTCATTTCTGCCTGCTTCAACGTTTCTTGCGTGCGGACACGTACACCAGTAAGGAGAAACTCGATATAATACTTGCATATGGTGGATTTCGAAAACGTGCTGCCAGAACTTCGCTAACCTAGGACTTTATTTAAAACAACAATTTCGTTGGTTAAATAACTGATCCATATTTATATTATATGACATTATAGTAAGGAGTTTGTGACTGATTAATTATTTATTATATTCCACATATATAGCGGTCAAGCCATGTCACACTAATTGAAATTTAATTTACAAAACGTAACTATTTTCAATGAACTCTGTCATCATTATCAAACGTAAGCAGAAATTGCATTAAACACAAACTGAGAAAATAATTAAATTATGAAAAGGTGTAGTAAATGTAGGCAGGCCATCTAGGGGTGTGACAGTGACTCCCAACTGTCTACCATAATCACACATGGTAGATGGAAATGGTGCCATACCATGTGTGACTATGGCAGACAGTTGGGAGTCGACACATTCCTGATGTGGTCTCACGGTGAAAATGTATTGCAGCAGTTCATCTATCAAGTGAATAGTCTGTAATCCAACATTGAAATTACCGTATAGATGGAAAGGACTGGAAAGCTTCTGTTCATACATATGTTTGTTGAGCAGAAAGCGGGAGTCAGTTTAGTGATTAAGTGGACTGGAAATTTACACACACTAACCGGTGCCTTAATTTTGATACTTTTCACCACACTGTACACGAGATAGAGGGCCTGGACATTATAGTACGCTGTATGCTGGGCAGAGATTATTCATGACAACGTCCAACTTCATTCGGAATTCAGATTTTGAGACGAGTGCTCCGCGAAAATGGTTATATAAAACTAGAGACTGCAAAATCTTTCAGGTGTCACAGACGTAAGATGTCTCGCGAATCGGGGAAAGTAGCCAAGTCAGCTGCATTCCAACACATTTTGTGAGCCAACTACTTGTAAGATAGGACACTTGGCGCAGGGATAACAAACTGAAACCAGTGTTACAGCTTACGTGAATGATGAGAGAAGTGTTACGCCAGATTACAAACGAGGTAGGTCTTCGCATTCCTCGCGCGTGTGGTACACCCCGCATATGCAGTAGGATTTACGCGGGACAAACTATTCGTACTATCGTTGCACGTTATTCTGAGCACACTCGACATTTTTATTATTAAAAAAGGCTACCCTGGAGTCAGTGGGGCAGCCACTGGAGGGGGAAGGAGCTAATGGGGACTGAAGTTCCTCCCAAACAACTCTCAATTTTTTACATGTTTTTATTGTTTTCATATTCAATTTTTTAAACAGGTCAGCGCCGGAAATTCTGAATAGTAGACATGAAATAAATCACAACGTAACTGTAATTTGCCAAGCACAATTGAACGTGACAGTGGGTCGCTAACGTGATGCAGCCACTGAGGACGTGTGCTGCTGTTACTGAGAGCGGTTTCAATGCCGCCGCGACCAGCTTTGATGCTGCCGCTATTGCTACCGCTATGCTGAAGTTACGAGCCGATTGTTCACATGCGGCGAGCCGCTACTTAGCAGGTCAGCGGAGCCACCGAGTGCATTGTTATTTTGGTTCAACTTTTTTTAACATTATTATTAAAATTATAAATGAAAACGAAGTCTAAACCAATTAAATGAATAAAAACAATGATCAAAGTCCTTTACTCATAAATGATGGCCAACTCGGGTGAATGATACAAAACTACACCAGCGTATAATATATGCTATCAAAACGTCGATCCCACCAGTCGGGATCTCCTCCTCTTCGTTATTAGATCGTACACCAAAAATGATATATATTTTTTAATTCCTTACGCTATACTGTAGAGTAAGGTATTAACAGCAGCCGTCCGCGGTGGCCGAGGGGACTAAGGTGCCCCAGTCACAGTCTGCACGGCCACTACGGTCGGGGGTTCGAATCCCCCGTCGGGCATGGATAATTGTGCCGTCGTTAGTATTAGTTAGTTCATAAGTAATTTGTAAGTTTAGGGACTGATGATCCCGTAGTCAAGTCCCATAAGCTATACAAACATTTGAACATTTGATTTATTAACAGCAAATATATTTTTTATCAGCCACCACACACCCCGGTCAGGGTATCAGATCGCAAAACAACGGCTTATTTTAAATTTGTACGATTTCTGTAGAAGAATGTATCATCTGAAGATCAAAACCAACTGCAGAACGATCTGAATAAGATATCACTATGGTGTTAAATTTGGCAATTGACTCTAAATAATGAGAAGTGTGAAGTCGTTCACATGAGTACGAAAAGAAATCCGTTAAACTTTGTTTACGAGATAAATCATACGAATGTGAACGCCGTAAACTCTACAAAATACCTAGGAATTACTATTACTTCAGACTTAAACTGGAAAGAACACGTAGGCAATGTCGTGCGAAAGGCAAACCAAAGACTACGTTTTATTCACAGAACCCTTAAAAGATACAACAGAACTACTAAAGAGGCTGCATACACTACGCTTGTCCGTCCTATTCTGGAGTATTGCTGCTCAGTGTGGGTTCCTTATCAGGTGGGTTTGACGAAGGACACCGAAAGAGCCGAAAGAAGGGCAGCTCGTTTGGTATTGTCACGATACAGGGAGACAGCGTTACGGAAATGATACAGGATCTGGAATGGGAATCATTACAACAACGGCGCTTATCGCTGCGGCGTGGGCTACTTGCGAAACTCCAATCGCCAACATTCTCCTCCGAATGATAAAATATATTGTTGACTCCCACATACATAGGTAGAAATGATCATCAGAATAAAATACGAGAAATCAGAGCTCGAACGGAGAGATTTATGTGTCCTTTCATTCCGCGCGCTATTCGAGAATGGAATGGGAGATAAATAGTATAATGGTGGTTCAATGAACCCTCTGCCAGGTACTTAAATGTGATTTGCAGAGTATCCTATGTAGATGTTGAAAGCAAATTCTTCGATAGTAGCACTGCAGTATTTTTTTCTTCATTTTACATTTCATATGTTTTTTTACAGAAGAATATATTGAAAGCAATACGGTACCGTTGTTTTATAAACGCGCTGCCACATTGTTTGACCGTAAAACAATGGTTTTATATTCTCATTGTTCGTTTCGATTGTTTTTCTGTACAAGAATGTGTTAACAGAATGTACATTTATTTAACCTGCTGAACGTATACCATGTTCAGGTCAGGAACCGTGTTAGATTTTAATTGAGTGTAGTTATACTGTTCGGCCTCATTCGCAACAACCAATAGCAGAAAGCTCAAGAGTTCGCAGAACCCTCAGCTAAGACGGCAATTACAAAGTGTGTGTAACCCATGTATTACCCATATTAACTGCGTTCGCATTGAAGCTAACGGTGGTCAAATATGATACGTTTGTCCATCCGTGACTCGGAAATGATAACTTGTAACAACTTGCAACCAATTTCACATATAATTTCGAACATTCGGAACTTTTCCTCGCGGACATCTACCACAGAAGTTTACTTGTTACCTGTTTACTATGCTACAAAGATTAATGCCGGCCGCGGTGGCCGAGGGGACTGAGGCGCTCCAGTCACGGTCTGCACGGCCACTACGGTCGGGGGTTCGAATCCCCCTTCGGGCATGGATATTTGTGCCGTCCTTAGTCTTAGCTAGTTCATAAGTAGTTTGTAACTTTGGGGACTGATGATCGCGTAGTTAACTCCCATAAGCTCTACAAACATTTGAACATTTGAATTGAACTTTGGGATAGCAATGTCAATCAATGTACCTGCAAACATTTTCACTGTACGACAAAAACAGGACATCCAATACGCTGTTTGCACATTATTTATATCGTTAGAATTTTAGGCTTGTAAGCAAAGCGGTCTTTAAATGATTTTGTTGTGGAGAACCGATTACGAACTACATAGCCATGGTAAAGTAAAAATGAATATGTACATCTACATACATACTCCACAATTCACCGTAAGGCGCGTGGCTGAGGGTACACTGTACCACTACTAGGCATTTCATTTCCTATTCCACTCCCAAATAGAAAGAGGAAAAAAAGAATGGCTATATGCCTCCGCACGAGCCCTAATTTCTCTTATCTTGTCTTTGTGACCTTTACGCGAAATGTAAGTAGGCGGCAGCAAGATCGTACTACACTCAACTTCTAATTCCGGCCCTCTAAATTTACTCAACAGAAACTCACGAAAAGAACGTCGTCTTTCCTCCAGCGATCCCCAATTGAGTTGCCAGAGCATTTCCGTGACACTCGCACATTGGTCGAAACTACCGGTAACAAATCTAGCTGCTCGCCTCTGAACTGCTTCTATGTCTTCCTTTAAACTGATCTGCTGCGGGTCCCAAAGACTTGAGCAATACTCAAGACGTGGTCGTACAAGTGTTTTATACGCGGTCTCCTTTACAGGTGAAGTACATTTTACCAAAATTCTTCCAATAAACCGAAGGCTGTCCCCCTTACTCTCAACTGTCCTTACATGTTCGTTCCATTTCATATCGGTCTGCAATGTTACGCCTAGATATTTGAACGACGCAACAGCATCAAGAAGCTCACTACTAATGAAGTATTCGAACATTATAGGATTATTTTTCCTACTCATGCGCATCACCTTACATTTTTCTACATTGAGATTTAGCTGCCATTCTTCGCACCAACTAGCAATTTTGTCTATGTAATCCTATATGCTATTACAGTCAGTTAAAGACGACACCCTCCCATACACCACAGCATCATCAGCAAACAGCCGAAAATTAAAACTTACTCTGTCAATCAGATCATTTATATAGACAGAAAATAATAGCGGTCCTATCACACTCCCCTGGGGCACGCCTGACGATACACTCGTCTCTGATGAACACTCGCCGTTGAGAACAACGTACTGCGTTCTATTACTTAGGAAGTCTTCCAGCCAGTCACAAATCTGTGAACCTATTCCATAAGCTCGTATCTTCGTTAGCAGTCTGCAGTGTGGCACCGCGTCGAACGCCTTTTTGAAGTCGAGAAAAATACAATCCACCTGTTGCCCTTCATCCATGGATCGCAAGATGTCATGTGAGTAAAGGGCAAGATGAGTTTCACAAGAACGATGTTTCCTAAACCCGTGCTGATTCACAGAAAGAAGATTTTCCGTTTCAAGGAAAACTGAGAATATGCGAACTGAGAATATGCTCTAAAATTCTACATGAAACTGATGTCAACCATATTGGCCTGTAATTGTGTGGGTCAGTTCTCTTTCCTTTCTTATAAAACGGAGTCACCTGCGCTTTTTTCCAATCACTAGGAACTTTGCGCTGAATTAAAGATTCGCGATAAATGCAAGCTAAGTAGGGGGCCAATGCCGCAGAATAGTCTTTGTAAAACCGAACTGGTATTCCATCCGGACCAGCAGACGTTTTCGTATTTAGCTCTCTCAGCTGTTTCTCTACACCGGAAATACCTATTGCTATGTGCCCCATTTCGGAATTAGTACGGTGATCAAATGATGGTACATTTGTGCGGTCCTCCTGCTTGAAAGATTTCTTAAAGGTTAAATTTAGAACTTTCCGTTTACTTTCTTCTATTACTGCCCCGGAATGATCAACGAGTGACTCTACAGTGGGCTTTGACCCGCTTATCGATTTTACATAGGACCAGAATGTTTTCGGGTTCTCGGAAAGATCTTTTGCTAAGGTATGGCTGTGATAATTATTGTATGCTTCGCGCATCGATCTTTTTATAGACGCACGAATCTCTACTAACTTCATCATTTGCCTGTCATCATTTGCGTGTTCTTTTTTGAATCGAGAGTGCAACAGTCTTTGCTTTCTCAGCAGCTTTCTAACATTATTATTATTATACCACGGTGGACCTTTTCCAACCTTAATCGTCTTTACTGGCACATATTTCTCTAACCCTTTATTTACAACGCACTTAAATTTAGTCCACAATTCCTCTACATCCATGGTCCTGGAATTAAACGTGCGATCGTAACATTTGCCTATCGGCACTTCCCAACAAAAAGACGCTCCTAGCCTTCTTGATTGGTTTATGAAATTTGGTCACCATTGACGCTATGACAATATCATGATCACTAATTCCTGTCGCTACACAGACATCGTTAATAAGGTCAGGCCTGTTTGTGGCTATAAGGTCTAAAATATTTCCATTGCGCGTGGGTTGCCGGTTTAACTGCTCAAGACAGTTTTCGGAGAATGTGTCCAAAAGTAGCTCGCAAGACTGCTTGTCTGTACCGCCTGAAATGTAACTAGCGAGGTCCCAATCTATCTCCTTAAGGTTGAAGTCTCCTCCGACTAATATTACATGGCCCGGATACCTATGCACTACCTGGTGTAGACTTTCTTAGAATGGTTCTAAAACTGCTATAGAACCACTGGGGGGCCGGTAAAAACACCCAACTATTAACTATACTTCTTTTAGACCTGTTATACGTGCCCAGATAACTTCACAGTTACTTTCAACCTCGATCTCAGTAGAAATAATATCTTTGTCCACAGCGATGAACACTCCTCCTCGAGTTGTATCCGATCTATCTTTCCAATATACATTCGACGCCTCGCTAAATATTTCTGCACATGCCACATCATGATTTAGCCTGTTTTCGGTGCCTACAACTATCTTGAGCACAATAATTTCCATGCAGTGCGGAAAATTCAGGAACTTTGTTTCTAATACACTGTAAGTTCGCAGCTAATATTTTGATGTTCGAATTTTTGTTCCGAACGAGGTCTGAATTAGCTGTTTGAATGCTGACAGGCGAGTGCTCATCAGAGTTAGCGCCTAGCCTAATAAAACCCCATGTGCACTCCACAAGTACTCTGCTACCCGAGCAGCAGCTTCCTTAGTGTAGTGCACCCCTGATCTATCTAGGGGCACCCTACAATTCCCCACCCGATAACGCAGATCCAGAAATCTGCATCCATGACTTTCACAGAGTCGGCGAAGCCTCTGGTTCAGATCCTCCACTCGGCTCCAAACCAAAGGACCCCGATCAACCCTGGGAACAATGCTACAAATCGACAGCTCTGCTTGCACCCCGCGTGCGAGGGCAGCAGCCTTCACCAATTCCGCCAGCCGCTCGTAGGACCTGAGGATGTCCTCAGAACCCAAGCGACAAGCGTCATTGGTGCCGACGTGAGCTACGACTTGCAGTCGACCGCACCCCGCACCTTTGATAATCGCCGGCAAGGCCACCTCCACATCTCGGATTGAGGCCCCCCGGCAGACATACCGAGTGCACGTTGGAATTCTTTCCGGATCTCAACGCTATCTGCCTAAGGGGCTCCATCACGCGCCTAACATTGGAGCTCCCAATAACTAATAATCCCCTCCCCCCGTGTATCTGCTCGGACCCTGCTGAAGGAGTGGCCACACGTTCACTCACAGGACGAACGGGCGCGGACGGACGTCCAGCCTCCACATTGGCCTTCCGCCTTGAGCGACGCGAACGCCGTAAAACCCGCCACTCCCCTTGCGGAGAAGGCGGCTCGACGACGTCCGGTACACCTGAAGGTGCTTCGCTAGCAGGGACAGAGAGCAAAGCGTGAGGCACCTGAGATGTCCCACTCGACGCACCAGACTCCCCACCATCGGTGCACCCGAGACAGCAGCCTGAAGACGGCTGACCGTAGCCAACAGCACGCTCAGCTGTTCGCGAACTGCGGCCAACTCCTTTTGCGTCCGCACGCAGCAGGCACACATCCTAACCATCCTATCGATACAATTAACTGTAGAAAGTAGAAAACTAAATAATCAACTTTAAGTAGCCTAGTACTCTAATAAAGGCGGCTGGCAGCTGACTGAACTGTGGTCAATGGTAACTACACTGTCAAATCAACAAAACTGAGTCCGGCAGTTTTCAAAATAAACAAGAATATCTGTGGAATACACCGTTATCAAAACCCGCGGGAATATAAGCTTTCACAAAGCAGAACACGAAATAGGGAAGTGACAAGATGATACGTAGCTTGCAGCAGACGATAAATATACACACGGTATTTATCAAAATACGCGAGAATAATCTCTTAAAGCAGTAGCACAAACGAAATGTGCCAAGTAGGTGAGAAGAAACCACTTAAAGAGAGAAACACTAACGAAAATTAAGAAATGAACTGGCACCGAAATTTCACGCAATTAAATTATGATACTTAGCGCTCTGGGTGATGGGGCAACGACAACAGCTGGCAGTGAAATGACTGCTAACTGACTGAATGCTAATCTGCCAAGTACGCTGGAATAAACCTCTTAAAACAGAAGTACTGACGAAAATGAAGAACTAGACTGGCAAATTAAATTTGACACAAATTAAATTAAGATACTTAGCGCTGTAAATTAGATTAATCCGAATGTAACGCTGGTTCGAGATTATTTGTTGTTATACTGTGGTGAAGCTCTGCGTAAACGAACGTGTGAGCGGTGAGCGGCCCACTTCGCCAGCTTTTAGCTTTATTAAAATACGTGCAGTGAAGCATTAGCAGTTACGCAGGACAAAGTGTGCTCGATTAAGTGTAATGTGTGGAAATCTGGCAGCTCTTGCGGATTAAAAAAGTTTAACAGCTTTCCTCTTTCCGCGCGACCGAGGAACGAGTTATTAAAAGTTGAAGAGATTCTGAAAGCAAAGTCCACTGTATGTGTTTCGGTCATTTCGCGAAAATGTGCTGCGCTACGATCTTGGCTTTCAGCTTTGAGCCTAAGCACTGGCATTAGTAGCAGCAAGAAAGATCTCTTACTCAGGGAATTAAAACGGCTCTCTGCTGCTTTCCAGCGCAAGTAAAGAAAACGAAGCGCTCGACAAAATTAAGAAAGGCGGGAATTATTCTTCCATTTAAGATACACTTCTTCGTAATTTATTGTTGGCTCTTTACTACATCTACATACATACTCCGCAATTCACCGTAAGGTGCGTGGCGGAGGGTACACTGTACCACTACTAGGCATTTCCTTTCCTATTCCTCTCCCAAATTGAACGAGGAAAAAAAGAATGCCTATATGCCTCCGTACAAGCCCTAATTTCTCTTATCTTGTCTTTGTGATTTTTACGCGAAATGTAAGTAGGCGGCAGCAAGATCGTACTACACTCAGCTTCAAATTCCGGCCCTCTAAATTTACTTAACAGAAATTCACGAAAAGAATGTCGTCTTTCTTCCAGCGATCCCCAATTGAGTTGCCGGAGCATTTCCGTGACACTCACGCATTGGTCGAACCTACCGGTAACAAATCTAGCTGCTCGCCTCTGAACTGCCTCTATGTCTTCCTTCAAATCGATCTGCTGCGGGTCCCAAATACTTGAGCAAAACTCAAGACGTGGTTGTACAAGCGTTTTATACGCGGTCTCCTTTACAGGTGAAGTACATCTTCCCAAAATTCTCCCAATAAACCGAAGTCGGCTGTCGGCCTTACTCACAACTGTCCTTACATGCTCGTTCCATTTCATATCGCTCTGCCCATTCGTATTATGTGTATGCTGTTACAATCGGTCAATGTAAGATACTCAGCTATTTTAGCATATCTAAGTAGCGATACGCAGAAGTATATTAAACATTGCACTTTGAGCTAAGAAAGGGTGTTCTTCTACCTTAGAAAGTATAACTGTTCAAAGGTTTGTATAGCTTATGGGACTTAATTACGGGGTAATCAGTCCCTAAACTTACAAACTACTTACAAACTTGCTAATACTAAGGACGGCACAAATATCCATGCCTGAGGGGGGGGGGATTCGAACCCCCGACCGTAGTGGCCGTGCAGACCATGACTGGAGCGCCTCAGTCCTCTCGGCCAAGGCGGCCGGCAAAGTATATCTATCCTCAACCTGGAAGGATGGTTAGAAATATATATATTCATAACTATTTCCTCATGAATAAGTTGTAGTTTATATCACTCAATCAGTGAAATTCGTTTTCTTTACATTTATTTCACTATTATTTATATCTCTCAGAATTTTAGTAATGCTTGAAACGAAAAAATTACCGTAACTCTTCTGTTAATTACGTAGAAAAATTATTATAAACAAAAATTACTCTTACTGCGACTTGTCCACCACTAGGAGCGCTAGTGTCGTTGCAACTGTCAGTTGGTATTAACGTCTACACAGTGAGGGTCGCGACACATATATTAGACTGTGACAACACATGACGAACAACACCATACTTTTTAAAGACTATATCTTGTACAACATTTAGAACTAGATGATACTTTTATTATATTACTAGCAAACCCAGCAACGCTTCGCAGTAGGTAATGTGCATGGGATATATACCCTAATCTGTTCTCTTCTTCTCCCTACGTCTATCCCTTCTTCCCTCTATTTCCCCATAGTCTTCTCCTCCCCTTCCTTCGTCCATCTCCTCCTCCCCCTGTACCTTTGCATCACCTTCGGCTTCACAACACTCCCTCTTATCCTACACCATATCCATCCCCTACCACCTCCTCTCTGCGTCTGTATCATTCCCCCTTTTTAAATCCATTTCATTCCCCCAGTCTTTATCTCCGCCTCCCCCTCTCTCTAATCTTATTTGCTGTTATTGCAGTCGAGACCCTGATGGAAGTCAAAATGGATGGGTACATCAATTGGAAACGAGTTATTAGAGACACCTTTCGAGGTGCTATATCTGTGAGGTTAGTAGCTTCAATGGCCGTAATTTAATGGTTTTATTGTACGTTCTGATATGATTAGAAATTTAAGCATAAAAACAACTTTCCTGTTTTATGTTAAAAATGACTGGGGAAAAGGAAAACAAAACCGTACATTTTTACAGCACAGCTTAACATTTTTTACTCGCAGCGAGCAAAATAGAGCATGTTTATATCATTTTTGAGAGTTTCTGAATTAAAAATATGTGTAAATCTATCGGACTAAAACTGCGTGGTCATCAGTCCGTAGCTTACAAACTACGTAAACCTAGGTAAACTAACCTAAGGACAACAGACACACACCCATGCCCCAGGGAGGACTCGAACCTCCGACGGTGAGCAACCACGCGCTCCGCAGCGAGGCGCCTTAGACCGCTCGGCTACTCCATCGCGGCTGAATTGAAAAGAAAATGATTGTAGGATGATCATACTTCAGTAATAGAAATTCCGTATGAAACAAACAATTAATTGAAAAACCTTAAGTGAAGTGGAAATACAACGTTTCGAAAATCTTTGTATTGCGTTCATTGTAACGCTTGTTGATAAACAATATTTTTTGTGTTTTCGTCCGTAGAGAAAACGAACAGTGCAGGTGGTTTACCACCTCACAAACACGTCACGTACAACTGCCCTTGGGAAAAACACGGCGATTCAAGATTTATTCTACTAACTTTCAACGACTGGCCTTGCGCTTTGTTAATCGTTATTGCGAATGCGAGGCGAACGGGAAACTGGACACGCTGAAATTGAAACCACAAGTCGGTTGGAATCAGTGGAGAAATTAAAAACATAAACCACAATTTGTACCCATTTTTTGGCAACACTCAAAAACTCTTTACAACGCTCCAAAGATACGATCACCTTCGATAACACCATCTAGGTAGGAATAATACGTAGGCGCTGATAAAGAAACATTGTTTCATGTAAAATATAACTGGCTGCTTTAACCTTGTATCTGTAGGCTTGTCGCTAGTTTTAGCAAGGATTTTGCGCTATAATGGCGAAGGGCTATTTTTACGATGCGATTCCACCCGTCTGGAAACGTACTTTCAGTTTTTCTCAAATTCTTATTTTTTCCACTAGATTTTTCAATTGCTCCCTGGCTTCGAGCAATGCCTGTACACAGCATAGATGACGCCAACTCCCATTCTTCTAACCTCCTTGGCCTATTTGTTCGCTTCGTTATAGCGTATTTGGTCCCTACGTGAGTGACGAGTAGCGAATGAATAAGCTGATTGTTGGTGAATCTAGAAAATTATCCGAGCTGTAAGCGTACTTTCAGTTTTTCTCAAATTCCGATTCTTTCCGGTAGACTTTAAAAAAAAATTATCTTTCATACAAAGGTTAGTCTGAGAATTAAGAAAAGAACAGAGAAATGATCAGCTAAATCGGTGAAGATATTCTGAAGTGATGCGCTTTCATACATGCGGAAATTCATTATTTTTAATGTAGATTGAAACTGTAGAGCAAAACTGTGGCTGATGCCAGCTCGTCCCCCTAAGGGGAAATGAAATTACACAAGAGAGAGAGAGAGAGAGAGAGAGAGAGAGAGAGAGAGAGAGAGAGAGAGATAATGATCATAGTGTCTTTCAGCTCAGTCTTCGTAAGACCTGCCATTTAACACCAAATAAGATAACTAGCGATGGCTGGTACTGTAAGATGGTCGGTGCTGTGGGACACTTCCCTATGAGTAGTTCAGAACGGCGTCTTGTTGTCGTATCCCATCAGCGTGAGGCGTCCGTTTTTAATCAGAAGCTAACTTTTCAAAATTTGTGGTTTAGAGTCGTTCAGTAGTCAAATCGAACAGCAGCGTGAGGTGTCCGCTTTTATTCAAAATCTTACTATTCAGTTTGTCTGGTTCAGATTCGTGTAACAGGCAAAACGAACAGTGTATTATTTTTCTTTTTAATGAAAAACAGTTCGGGGCTTTATTTCAACAGCACAAAAACGCTAGAATCAAGGAAATAGGGCGCTGTTACGCATAGCTGCCGGCTCAGAGTTTGGTAACCTGGGATAGGGAGGGATTATGTGCCGCTCGGCGTGCTGTTAATAATGCGTGGCTAATTGAAATGCCGGAACTGAATAAACGCGATAATCGGACAAAAGCGATAATTTGTCAGCAAAGAATTCAATGCCCGGATCTGAAAACTGTACACACACACACACACACACACACACACACACACACACACACCATAAACAGCCCTAATGTTGTAGTAAAGTTATTATGTTAATGTAATATTAACAATACAAACAGGTTTGCATGTTCATGATTTTACTTACGATGTTGTGTTGAAATGCGGCGTTAGTGCCTATGCAGGTGGAGGCACAGACAAGAGACATTGAGAGAGAGAGAGAGAGAGAGAGAGAGAGAGAGAGAGAGAGAGAGAGAGAGAGAGAGAGAGAGAGAGAGAATTACACATTTCGTATGAAACAGCTACGAAGAAACAAAAAATACTATAGATTTATTTATTTTTATTTTATTTTATTTATTCATTTTTTACTGCAACTCGTACAGTGTTCATAACTGAAGTTCAAAATTATCTATGTTAATACAATTACTTCATATTTGGCAATTGCACAAATCCAGATAAAGCGTTTTGTCGGGCTTCTGGGTGTTATTTACAATATATTATCAAAACCACTAATTTCAGGCGGTAATTGATTCAAAACATTTTATTTTGGTTAGAGTGGATTCCGTAAGAGATGTTATTGCATGACCGTATACTATTGAGATTTACTGAATGACAGCAGTAAGTCGCGAAAAGTATTATGATGACTGTATAACAGCTTAAATCTATGTAAATCTGCCATGAAAACAGAGCTTCCGGCACTGAATTCTGTCTTTCATTGAATCCGAAAAGTTTAATCTTCGATTCCATTAATTGTTTCGAATGTTCATCCAGCTTCAGATCAAAATATGTTGAAATGTTTGTGATTCTATGGGACCAGACTACATTGGTAATCAGTCACTAGACTTGAAAAGTACTTAAACTAAGTTAAACTAACCTAAGGACAACACACACATCCATGCCCGACGGAGGATTCGAACCTCCGACACGGGAGGCTGCCCGATCCGTAACGTGGCGCTCCAGACCGCTCGGATACTCCCGTGCGGCTCGATGTTTAACATTCTAGTTTTATTGCCAACCTCTATATACCTCATATTAATCCTACAGGTGATAGCGTACCCAAGAAAATCCGGATAATTGCTGTTGAGTGGTCAGAGAGTCTTTCGTTCTATGTTTTTCTTTACGTTTCTAAGTCCGAATTCATTTCTTTACCGTTATGGCAATGAATGCCAAAACTCTTTGCAGAAGTTCCTCTTTCGCTTCAAAAATGAATACACACACATATATAGCCTATTTTATAAGATGTAAGATTAAGGACAGAATAAGTAGGGATAATATTCACAGAATATATGACATCAACTGCAATTGGGCAAAGCTGAAAATGTGTCTCCTGCCTTCCAAGCAGTTGCGCTGACCCCTACACCACTGGGGACACAGTGATCACCGCAGCTGCAAGGACTACCTAAGCACGCCTCCCGTCAGATACAAATTTCCAGCTTCGCCCTGCCCACAGTACTCAAACTCGTAGTTATGAAACTAATTCCCGTAAGAGTAAGGGCTTCAAACTTGCCTACCCCTCCCCACTAATGATAGGATTATTTCCCGTCACCGGCATATATATATATATATATACATGTGGCGTCTGTTCCGAAAGAACAGACGTCCAGACGTCATGTGTGGGTACACATTTTCAACTTTGACCAATCGCAGTTGATGTCATATATTCTGTGAATATTAAATAATAACAACTGCAGGATCAGAAGTGACGTCTGTTCTTTCGGAACAGACGCCACATGTATATATATTGTGGTGTCGCACAAGTCGAAAGTGCGCGCCACCTACTTTCGCCGCGCGCCGCCATGCACGCACGGCGCGGCGTTCTGACGACGTCAGCCACGAGCGCCCTCTGCTACAACTCCGCTCGTGGCCACGACTGAACGACATCGTTCACTTGGGACTGAGATAGGAACCAGTTAACACTTCGGAATCAGATAGGCACCAGTGAAGACTTGGCTATCGGTTAGGCACTAGGCAGGCCTCTAGCTCATCTATGTATCAGCATTCTGCAGTACTCAGCTACGTAAAAGATAAGTATTACTAAGTCTCTCAGAAATATATATCTCGTTCTAATTTACTCTAGTGTTTCTAGTTTCTGCTGTCCCACTGGCTGGTCAGCTCCTACCTGCACAAGCGTGCATCCTTTATTCCTGTGTCGGTCTTTCTACTCGGCCACCGACACCTACGACGGAAACGAGACACAGAAGCGGCGACGAGGATGGGATACAAAATATGTAAGTAGGGATGTTTGCCTAGCCGGCCGCAGTGGCCGAGCAGTCTGCGGCGCGCCAGTCACAATCTGCACGGCCTCTACGATCGGGGGTTCGAATCTCCCCTCGGGCATGGATGTTTGTGTCGTCTTTAGTATAAGGTAGTTCATGAGTAGTTTGTAAGTTTAAGGACTGATGACCCCACAGTTGTGTCCCTTCAGCTTAATAAACATTTGAATATTTTTGCCTATGGTGAAAGTAGGGATAACCTACAGTTAGCTCTGGCAATACTACTAATTCATATTTTATTTTTCTTATACCCGCCGTACCCTTCAGTACATACCGTTTTGGACGCTGATGTAAGATCAGTGGGCCGCGGCGGAGTATCCGAGTGGTCTAAAGCGCCTTGCTGCGGAGCGCGCGGTTGCTCGGCGTGGAGGTTCGAGTCCTCCCTGGAGCATGGCTGTATGTGTTGTCCTTAGGTTAGTTTATCTAGGTTTAAGTAGCTTGTAAGCTAAGGACTGATGACCACGCAGTTTGGTCCGATAGATTTACAAAATTTTAAGACCAGTGAGAACGACATCTGCTGTCGCCTTATTTTGGACGCGTTTCGCGGAGTGAAACAGTTCTGGCGGCAGCACATCAGCAGTTTATTCGAGGCATGTGGTTACGACTCTGGGACCTGTCACAACTCTCCCTCTCTGTAGAGAGAGAGAGAGAGAGGTGTCGTGGTGCGCATGCGCCGTGCGCCGCCCCTTTCGCAGTCGATTTGCCGCAAATTCCGCGCCATAAGCTTTGACGGCCCTAATGACCGCGATATCGCCGCGTCGTAAAACTGCACGGCCGGGACGGCCCGCGAATGTTCTCGACCCGCCGGAGGCGCGAGGGCGGCGGCCGCACGCAATCTCGACTACGGCAGTGGTGGCAGTGGTGGCGACGCGCTGCGCCGAGTCGCGCCTCCAGCGCCAGCCTGTGTTATCACGGTCGTCACGGGAGGGGTGGGCAGGGGGTGAATGGGAGGGGAGGGGGCGGATGCTGCGGCGGAGCCGAGGCCGCGGCGCGATACATTTCCGGCGCTCACCGCCGCCGCTGCGGCGCTCAGCTGTGCCCGTCGAGGACTCTCGCCACTGCACTGGGGCGCGGCACAGCCTCTGGTGCCAGGAAGCACGAGGCTGACACACGGCGTTCACAGGGACCATTTCAGCAGTCGTTTTACGTCCGTTACTGGAAAAACACTATCATACCTGAAGACAAAATGGGTACGACGACAAGACATACAGTTAAAAAACCTACTGAACTATTTGAGGATAACGGGTGTTTGTGGGTGAGCTTTGTTGTGCAACTTGAACATCCACCGTACTCCCCTGATCTCAATCCTCCAGACTTTTTTATATCCCCTCGATTCAAACTCACTTTGAAAGGATAGAGATTTGACGAGGTTTCTGGAATCCAAAGAAACGTGTCGGGGTTTTTGAACATCATTCCAAAGGAAGACTTCGTGCAAAGTTTCCAGGACATGCATCGCAGAGCTCAGGGATGCATCATAATAGGAGATGCCTATTTAGGAAGACAGTAAGTTAACGTTACTTCACAGTTCATCTACGTTAATGTTACAGGGCTATTCACCTAACTTTATTGACAAAGGTTCTCTCTCTCTCTCTCTCTCTCTGTCTCTCTCTCTCTCTCTCTCTCTCTCTGTGTGTGTGTCACTACGGTCGGGGGTTCGAATCCCTCCTCGGTCATGGATATTTGTGCCGTCCTAGTTCGTAAGTAGTTGATAAGTAGTTTGTAAGTTTAGGGACTGATGACCCCGTAGTTAAGTCCCATAAGCTTAACAAACATTTGAACATTTTTTCTCTGTGTGTGTGTTTGTGTGTGTGTGTGTAAGTGTATTACAATTAATTAGCTTCAAGGCAAACGAAGAAAAAAAATCGCACTGACGTGTTTTACGGCCCACTTTAGATTTGTAGTTTAATAACTTTTTGCAAACATTTTGGGCCAAAATAATAATCTAAATCATAAAAAATTAATTAACAAGAGTGTCTGAAACCCTTTTAGGGAAAAAATATCAGAGTGGCGGGTTCGAACCACCGCCCTTTAGCGTCATAGTCCAACGCCTTGCCCACTACGCTGCAGCTATCAATCAAAAGATGAGTCCTTTAATCTCATACTATTAATGGCCATTGTTAACTCATGCAACATTGCGTTTTGCTGATGACATTCTAATTCTGTCAGAGACAGCAAAGGACCTGGAAGAGTAGTTGAATGGAATGGACAGTGTGTTGAAGAGAGCGTATAAAATGAACATTAACAAGAGCAAAGCAAAAATAATGGAATGCTGTCTTAGAATATCAGGCGAAGAAATTAGATTAGGTAACGAAACAATGAAGGAGGTAGATCAGTTTTGTTACTTGGGCAGTAAAATAACAAATGACAGTCGCAGAGCAGAGGATACAAAATGCAGAATGGCAATGGGAAGAAAAGCATTTTTGAAAAAGAGAAATTTGCTAACATGGAATATTAATTTAAGTGGAAGGAAGTCTTTTCTAAAGGCATTTGTGTGGAGTGTTACCTTGAACAGTAGTGAAACATGGACGATAAGCAGTGCAGACGGGAAGAGAATAGAGGCTTTTGAAATGTGGTGTTACAGAAGAATGCTGAAGATTAGGTGGGTAGATCGCATAACTAATGAAGAGATACTGAACAGAATTGGTGAGAAAAGGAATTTTTGGCATACCCTGATTAAAATAAGGGATCGCCTTTGTAGGACACATTCTTAGACATCGAGGAATCGTAAATTTAGCTTTGGAGGGAAGTGTGTGCGGTAAAAATCGCAGAGGGAGACCAAGAGACGCGTATAGTAAGCAGATTCAAGTGGATGTGGGTTGTCGTTCTTATGAGGAGATGAAAAGCCTTGCTCAGGATAGAGTAGGGTGGAGAGCTGCATCAAACCAGTCTCCGGACTAAAGACCATAAAAACAGACACTAGATTATCATTTATCATACGAAGAACGATGTGTTTTGTTAATTCCTCAGAGCGCCATTGCTTTGAAATGACAACGTGTAAGTTACAATAAGAAATCATCAAATACGCAACGCAAGATGGACTGCGTATGCCAGAGAGAGTTCTGAGTGAGGAATGTCACGTGACATCACCGAACGGTTGGTTTTCGTTAATTCAACGGAGTATGTCAAATCTCCGCGATTTTTGTAAATATCTCTCAAACGATAGGATATATGAAAAAAAACATAAGGGAGCTAAGTTGTAGAGAATTTTCTCCTCTACAAATTCGGTTATTCAATTTTCGTGTCAGATGAATAGTTAAGCCGTTATTTTCATTTAAATTTCGAGCTGTCAAAAAACGATCGCAAAGGCCCATTTTTAGTGTTACTACCGTAACCTAATGTGGGCAAAAAAGCACCCTTGGACGTCAGAGGAAATACTGAATTTAAGTAATGAAAGGAGCAATTCTGACATGTCAATAGCCCACGAGTGCGGATAGGATTGATGAACGGGTAAAGGATGCCAGACGTATTGTGTGACTGAAGAATAAACCCGAAGACTCAAGGAATGGTCCCATAAAATGCATTTTTAAAACCATCGGCTGTTTATTAAAAACCCTATAAATCAACCAGTTTCGCTCAGTTGAACATCTTCATAGAAAAACTATACAAAAATACAAAATAAACGTAATTAATGTGCACAATCAACCCCCCCCCCTCTCTGAACGACATCCTTGTGTAAGTGACAAACAGCCTCCTGTCTAAGTATGCTGTACCTTACTATATAATACAAGAAGCACATGTAGTCCTACACTGTAGCAAAAATTACAATATTTGCCCTGTAATAAACTATGCCACTCCAAGCCCACTTTATTACACTACTGTCTTCACAACGATTAGGACTCTACAGTTTTACGTTCTACTCTATATATGTAATTATCACATTGGTACGTTTTGCTCTGCCTTTTTCACGTGGTACTCGCCTTGCACAATTGTGTGAGCAACTTTGTTTGTATAATCTTCGATCTTGGTGCGTATAACCTGTTTATGATGACGAAGACTTTCTATTTTGTCACTTCTAACACGACATGTTTATGTAATAGCATCTTTTGTTTATTTTGTGTGTTGTGATACAATTTTTAATTGCACCACACTTTATTTGTTATTGTAAATTTTTGTATACACAAATTTCGTCTTAACTTTTTGACGACTGCACCTTGTAACTTTGTTTCCTTTGGTATCCAGAAATTTTCATCCAAGGATATTGTACATCCTTTAATGGTATTACCAAATCGATAGGTTTCATAGTCTTTGACTCATCCAATTAGCACAAGGCACCCCCTCCATTTTTATTCATAGTCTGTTCTTACCTTTTATGTTGTGTTGACTGATATGTTTTATCTAAGATGACCACTGTATTTTTAACATTTTTAGTTATACTGATTCCTGTTTGTCTCAACGAGATGTATTTTATTTGATACATTTTACCATTCAGTTTTAACACCTTGTAAGTATTCTTAACTATATGTTAAATTGGCATAATATTTCCGTTTTCAATCTCATATGTATTTTTGCTGGTTATTTTCTCTCTTTGATTGTGGAAGGAAGGAAGGAATCTTAGGGTTTAACGTCCCGTCGACTACGTGGTCATTAGAGACGGAGCTTATGCTCGGATATTTGGGTAAGGATGAGGGAAGAAAATCGGCCGTGCCCTTTGAACGGAACCATCCCGGCATTTGCCTGGAGTGATTTAGAAAAATCACGGAAAACCTAAATCTGGATGGCCGGAGGTGGATTTGAACCACCATCCTTCCGAATACGAGTCCAGTGTGTTACCACTGCGCCACCTCGCTCGGTAATCTTTGATTGTGAACATTAATTACGTTTATTTTGTATTTTTGTATACTTTATTTATGAAGATGGTCTATTGACCGAAACTGGTTGATTTATAAAATTTTTAATAAATAGCCGATGCTTCTGAAAATGCATTTTATAAAATATATGACGGCTGTTAACACTCACCTTACCAAAGCATTAAAGATATGGTGTATAAGTCAGTAGTGATACCTGCAATGATTTGTGGGCGACCAACTGCGGCACATTGCAAGGCAATGGATGTGGCTAAAATGAAAATGCCGAGAAGAATTTGTGGCGTCACTAGAGCCGGTAGTATCAGAAATGAGAGAATAAGGGGCGGTGTCAAAGTGACTGAGCTATCGAAGGAAATTCAAGAGAGAAAAATACAATAGTATTGACATCTCATGAGAAGGGAAGACACTTATGTTGGCAAGAGAATGAGAGCAATGGTAGTGGGGGGAGACGGACGAAGATGGAGACCAAGAAGAAGATGGAGCGACAGTATACTTGAAGATTTAAGGGAGAAACATCTAAGGGAAGATGATGTGGAACAAAGGGAAATGGGAAAGACTTTCCAGGAACGTCGACCACACCTGGACGGAAAAAGAAGAACAAGAAAAGAAGAAGAAGAAATTGCAATGTCTCAGCGTTTAAGCTGAATACTTCGTGCAAATAGAAGTAAAATGTTCAAATGTTTGTAAATCTATCGGTCCGAACTGCGTGGTCATCAGTCCGTAGCACACAAACTACTTAAACTAACCTAAGGACAGCACACACACACACACACACACACACACACACACATACACACCCATGCCCAGGGCGGACTCGAATTTCCGACTGCGAGCAACTGCGCGTTCCGCAGGGAGGCGCCTTAGAGCGCTCGGCCATTCCAACGCGGTAATGCACCATCATGGACAGTAACTCAAGGTGCAAAGCGAATCGATTTAGTACAATGCTGGCCACCCACCATGCAACATGAAAGGCTGCAACCAGATCAGACGAAATTTTCAAAAAATTGTTTGTATAGCTTATGGGACTTAACTACGGGAAAATCAGTCCCTAAACTTACAAACTATTTCTGAACGAGCTAACACTAATGACGGCACAAATATCCATGCCCGAGTGGGGATTCGAACCCCCGACCGTAGTGGCCGTGCAGACCGTGACTGACGCGCCTCAGTCGCCTCGGCCACCGCGGCCGTCACGAAATTTTCAGCAAGTGTTTTCGACGACTAGAGATGTACACGATTAGCATTTCAGCGGTATGTAAATAAGGAACAGGCAGCGTGGGGACGTACTGGAGCTGTTCTTTCGTGTACCTGTTTCTCATTAGCAGCTACAGTATGTCTCTTAGGTGACAGCTAGCGTCTTTCCAGTACGTTTCAGAGTTCGGACGAGATTGCCTATAGGGATTGCGAAATTATCCTTCGGAGAAATCGCCCTTCGTGTCGGACATAAACAAGCAGCTGTGATGCGAAACTATAATCGCGGGATGCAAGATGGAACGGCGGCCCGACGGGACAGATCTGAACCACCTCGTTGCATCACAAGACAGGATAGGAATTTTATGCGTATGACATTGTTTGATCGTTCTGTCACATCGCGAACAGTATCACAACAAATCCAGACGAAATTTTCAAAAAAATGTTTGTATAGCTTATGGGACTTAACTACGGGGTCATCAGTCCCTAAACTTATAAACTACTTATGAACGAGCTAACACCAAGGACGGCACAAATATCCATGCCCGAGCGGGGATTCGAACCCCCGACCGTAGTGGCCGTGCAGACCGGGACTGGCGAGCCGCAGTCCCCTCGGCCACCGCGGCCGGCATCAGTAGAGAGAATAAGTGATGGAGTATAAGATGTATTTCCGATTACCATGCATATGTGGCAATGGTGAAGTGATGCCGGAATTGCTAATTTCCAGTGTATGTTCTTAAGGACGTTATACGAGGTACATCCATTAAGTTCTGAGACTGACCTCATAACGGTCCTCTGGTGCACTATAGCTCAAAGGTAGTGCGGGGGTATCAGTTAGTCTATCGTCCCTTTAAGAGACAGTTGAATGCGTGCACTGGAAGCAAACGTACGGTCGTTGTTGTGACGGTGGGTTGAATGCACAAGTCAGTCTCTGCCATGTCACAGTTTGAGCAACGGGAAAACATCAACTTTTGATAAAAATTTGCCAAAACCGCTGTAGAAACGTTGGAAATGATGCAGCAGATATACGATGAGGACGCACTGAGCCGCAGAGTTGCGTTTAGGTGGCACAGCCGTTTTGTGAAAGGACGGGACAGTTTGAAGGATGCGCTACTGGTTGGCTACGAACAGTTTGAATGCAATGCAAGATGCAGGAAAGAAGCTGCAACCTCGATGCATGCTAACCGCTCGATATCGGCAGACGCTCTCGCAACAGCAGTAGGGGTCAGCCACGGTGCTTGCCACAAAATTCAGATGGACGACCTCAACATACGTGTTGTTACCCAGCACAGTGCACCCCGAATCTTGTCGCAAGACCAACGTCATGATCACATTACGATTTGTAGTGACTTCATCAGTTGTGCGGACGAAGATGCTACGTTTCTCAACCGGGTGATAACTGGAGAAGAAACTTGGGGTGCTTCCTTTAGGATCCGCAACTGAAACGACAGTCAGGCACCTGGAATGCGACAGCGTGTGCAACATGCACAGTCGTGTGTCTGCCTATCCTCCAGGCGCCAAGTCTCAGAACTTGTAGACTGTACCATGTATGTACACTGGTCAATACAATGGATCAGTTGAGATATCTAAGTTCTGAAGTACTGTTATCGAAAGAATGAACTACAATGGTTTCTGTCTTTCTGTCGGTGCTGCTGAGTGGAGACAACAACATTATGGCAACCGAGATAGTGGTAATTGCAAAGAGTTACTGCAGAGGGGTTGGTGTTGACTCGTGTTTAATCTACCAAAAGAATTACACAAGCACTTGGATTGAGATACTATAGTCAGCAGGTAGTAAAAAGGCAAAAACAACGTGACTTACCCGAAGCTATGACATGGAAAACGATACGACGATTGGAAGCGGGATAGGCACACAGGGAGATGGCTACAGCTATTGGAGTGTCGGAAAGTGTATTTTTCAGGTCACGGATTCGATTTCACATAATAGGAGCCGTTAAAAGAAAGAAAGGCCAAGATCGTACAGGGGTAACTACAGCTAGAGAAGACCGTTATTCCCACTTAACAGCCCGATGAGACAGGTTGAATGCATCTCAGCCGCAACGGACTTTCCGCGCAGCAACAGGACGCGCAACATCAGCACAATCAGTCCTAAATCGCGTTCGGAAATGTGGCCTTTACGCACGGAGGTCTATCGTGTGTGTCCCATTAAAACAACGTCACCGTTTAGTTCGCAGAAACTAACCGGAGGAACATTAGGATTGTTATCGTCGTGTATGGCACCGGATTCAGTTCATAGATGAGTCACGATTTTCAGGCGGACAATCGTTTTTCGTTCATCTGGAGAAAACGTGGAATTTGGAAGAATCCTGCTGATGTGCAGGAAACATCTATCGTGGTGGTGGACGAATGGTGTGGGCAGGAGTCAATATTGGCGGACGTGCGGAGCTTTATGTCATTCAGAATGGTGCTTTGATTGCTCAGAGGTATAGAGACGAGACTCTTAGACTTTTTTTAGGAGACGTGTTCTATCTAGTGGGCGGTAACGCTCGTCTCCACGGAGGTGCACCTGAGGACAAGATGGTTGACGCTGAGGGAATTGAACAAATGAGTGTGGCCAGATTGTACACTGGACTTAAACCCGATTGAGCATGTCTGGAATGAGTTTGACAGACGCATTTCAGCCAGACCAGCATCTCCTACAATGGTTGTACTCATGGGAGAATGGCCAAATACCCATCAAAAGCTGATTGATAACCTCCAACGATCACACACCATATTAGAGGGCAACGAGAATGTCTTTTTGACTATTATTGTAGCGCCATGGTGTCTCGCGCTAAGTAAACGCCGTGTAAATCTCAAGTAAAGAGCCTTAACAGCAAAATTTGGTACTGTACAACATTCAAGTTCCAAATGTAACCAATAGGTGAATAAAATACGTTAGTATATGTGTACTGTGTATGATATCTCAGATGATCCCCTAATATTTTTGAGCAGTGTATGTTACGTAAGGCTTATGTAAAGTTTTATCAGAAGTTTGACGTCATTTACTGACTGCAAAGACGCCGTTTTCCTGGAATGCTTTTAATATGGTATTGCTACACTAGTGGCAATGAGCAGCCTAGTTAATTTTAGTAAGTCTGTGGAACACGCAGACAGATGGAAAACTTTATTTTATAAAACGTACGCGCCGGCCGGAGGATTCTGGTACAGACGACGAGATACTAGGACTGTGTCGTTAGAGAGGCCATTGAAATTCGCACAAGTGACGACCTCATAAACCGTGAATCTGGCTATAATCTTAGGAAAGTTTGGGAACTAGCGATTGGGTCAATTAAGTGTAAATCTAGCAAACGTAACGTCGGAATCAGTTCCACTGCGTGGCCGCGGCGCGGGGCGCGGACCACGGAGGGGGCGCTCCGCGGGCCGAGAATATTTAAATGGCCCGCTACTGGGCTAGAACCCAGTTCCCTTCGAGCAGCCGTAGCGTGCGGATCACGTGCCGGCGCATTTCTAGTAGCTCAGTCCGTCAGTTCACCTGATGATGGCGACATGTATGATCGCCGAAATATTGTGCCCGTTGGACACTATAGAACGGCAGTACACCCGTGAATATTTTGGAGATCATATATTGTTTTCAATCGATAGAAAAAGAACTTGAAACAATAAGTAATTCTAGAAAATTAAAAGAAAAAAAAAGAATATTCTTTCTTATAAATTCTCTATACAGTCAGACATTTCTTAATCAACATAATGCACTTGTGAGTGTTTGATGAAATTCGAAACAGTCGTTAAGCAATATATTTTTTTGTCGGAAATTATTTAAAAATAGGATAATGTTTTCCATTCCGAAATATACACAAGAAAATTTCGTGCCAGAATTTAAAAGAAAGAAGAATAAGTTTCTTTTATTTGAGATTTTATTACGAATCATGAGGTGAAGAAAGGAGGAGGGGGAGGGGATCTCCTAAATATTTTCAGTTGGAAGGGGGTGGTATATTCGAAATTGTTGTAAAACACCGATGTAGACTATCCCTTAGAAGGCCCGTGTGAGAGAGACGCGAGGGTTACAGTGAGAGACCCACCGATCGATGGTGAGCAGAGTAGGCTGCGTGGCCGGCACTTGCAACGCTTTTTGCGCCCCGTGGCCCGCTGGCCCTGAACCGGGGTGTGCGGCCGGGGCACGGGGTCAAGCGCTGTGTGCCTTGTGCTGTGTTCTGCGTGCTGGCCGGGTGGGCCAGACAAAAGTGGGGCGGCAGAGTGCTCTCCCCGCAACGCCCCGGGCAGCGCTGCAGAGCACAGCACAACACAACACCAGCCCACCCTGCTCTGCTCTGCTGTCCTCCGGAGAGTGACGCAGCCGCTCGGTATCACACGGCTCTGAGCTCTCTGGCAGGGGGTGAGCGCGCAGCGCAGGTACAGCACCGTACCGCACCGCAGGCCCGTTTCTCATCCGGTGTTATCGCCACTCGCTATTTCTAACACCCCCTGCACTGGGATGTGTATTCCGCAAGTCTGAAATATTGCGCCCTGGCGCGTGCGTCACGCCAATGTCATACGAGGCCAACGAGAAAGACAGGCAACAGCACGCCTGTCAAATCACGTAAGCATGGTAGGCCCGAGCCAGCGCGATCGCGAGCTGAGTGGCCCGCCGCTATGAAGCAGTGGGCTGTGCCCCAGCGGCCGGCCAATCAGCTAGCGATCGCGCCGGCTCAGGTATACCCGAGGCCAACGACAGAGACAGGCCACGGCGGGCAAGTCATATCACGTGGTCAAGTGAGGCCTGAGCTGGCGCGATCGCGAGCTGAGTGGCCTGCCGCTATGAAGCAGTGGGCTGTGCCCCAGCGGCCGGCCAATCTGCTAGCGATCGCGCCGGCTCGGGCCTCACTAAATCACGTGATATGACGTGCGCGCAGCAACCTGTCCTCTCGTTGGCCTCGAGGCATACCTTGCTTACGTGATTTGACAGGTGCGCCGCGGCCAGTCTTTCAAAACGTTCAAATTCTTGTTAAGCTTATGGGACTTAAATGTGGGTTAAGTCCCTAAACTTACAAACTACTTATGAACTAATTTTTACTAAAGAGGACACAAACATTAATGCCTAAGGGGGGATTCTAACCCACGACAGGGAATGGCTTCACGCACTGCATCATGGCGCCTCAGTGTCCTTGGCCGCTCCACCGCGGCGGCCAGTCTGTCTCGTTAGCCTTGAAGTCATCACAGAAGGCTTGAAACAATGTGTGTACTACGTGATTGGCTGGCCGCTGGGGCACAGTTCCACTGTCTCATACCGACCAGCCAGTCAGCCAGTAATTGCCTGTGTCAAGCCTCCGTCGATAATGTGTCATGATGTACGTGCCACGGCCAGTCTTTCTCATTGGCCTCAGACTCAATATTGCAACAGATCAAATGGCTGCAGTCTTCAGGAGACTAAGCAGAATGTATTGACTCCCCAGAAACTGAGTTAAGGACTTTTGCCATGTTGTAATTTTAATGCCCATCATTGGCAGGCTGGCAGCAGCTTCATATGAGGTTCTTCAGCCACAAGGTATACTTAAAGTAAATATAGATGTTGATAAAATGGATATGGTGTTAAAATATTAATTGCATAATTAAACCAAGTGATCAAGATGGATGAATTTAAAAGACACTCACGGAAGTGTTTTATAACAATACTGAAGAGAATAGAAGGGGGCCATGATGTATATCATATATCACATATCTGGATACTGCACAACTCGACCATTCGGCAAAGTGGACACCCACACTAAAGCCCCTTTCTGACTCAAGCGAGCATGTTTTGTAAACTGCAGAATCGCTATACCAATTGACACTAAATGCGTTAGATGGAAAGTCAGAATTTTTGAAGAAACCTTATGCTTCTCATCAGCAAGATTAGGGAGTGGCTATTTATCTTCTATTACCAACTTAATATTTAGTTAGAAGGAGACCGTTAAATCCGTTAACAACCTATTTTACGCATGTAGAGGTACTTGGCATGTGTATGTGTCCAGCAGCTTTTCATGCAATCGCCATTAATTGCCGGAAAATCGGTGTCAACGTTTTGTGCATGTTGGCTATTTCCATACCTTTTTATATTTGCTTATCACGTACAGGACTGCAGCTGACACGCGCTGTCAGTGTTATGAAGCGTAACAGAGGATGACACATACTGTGAATTCAGTAGTAGGAATACAACACACATACATAATATTCATGTAGCAATGCCTGGCTAGCAATTTCCCTGCAACGTCCCTTAATTGCAGAAAAAATGACTTATTTTTTTTTCTATTTCTTTGTAGAGCATGTCATTGAATACTTTATGTAACGCAAAATCATTCAACAATTGTGATTTTCTCTGTAATAATTTCTTTAAAAAATGAAACATTACAATAGACATGGTGCAAGTCGCATTTCGTTTGTGTATTGTACTTAAAATTGCAAATATTTGAACACGGTTTGCGTCCTGTGTGTCCTAGACATTCCATGAATGAATAGTTTTCAATTAGACGTCACCATCAGTGTGACTTCTTCCTCACGAACGACCAAATACGCATGGTTCACATAGAAATTGATCGATGAAAGAACGATCATTTTAAATCTATTCTGGTGTTGCTTCTGAAAACTCGCGTATGTTCTATGAATTTGTATTTTTGTTGCTTCTGCGAGAAATGCCATTCAGTGTTCTGCTGTAGTTCCGAAAGCAATACTGAATAAGACGACAATAGTTCGAGGCAGGATTTTTTAACTAAAAATTTGAACTACTACAACATATGACGTTACTATCCATGGAAATCTACAGGTCTTATTTCACATAAATCTTTGACGGTAACAACACCCTACGACACATAGTTCGGGAGATATGGCGTCGCAAATAATGAAATAATCCAAAAACTGCTGCATCATTTGGTCTCTTACACTTCTTTTCCTAAACTAACGTTATGATTTTAATCAATCGTGGTATATATATTCTTTACTGTCAGATATGTCTTGCTGTGGGGGTAATGACCACCTACACTTTAGTACAGAATACATTACGTAACAAACAATGAGAGTCACAAAAATTACGTCATAATACGACATTCAATTTTGAGGATCAGAGCATTCAGAGATTTGCAACAACATTTACACATAAATTCAAATCATTATGAAAATTTTCTTGCTGACAACCCCAGCAAAATTATGTTATAAATAACGTATATATTTTATTATTTGTCCACAGTTGATACAGTAAAACTAAGGTATTCGGCATGAGGTTAGAATCACTTACTACTATACTAATAATAGTATTTTTGAGGTATTTTACAGACAGTACCGACATATGCCATTGAATATACCTTCGAAATTGTATCATATTACTAGATATAGTCCATGAGATATGTCACAAACAATAAGTATCCTAAGAAACCGCCCTATCACGCTTGTGGTTTCGATATGTTACGTCTTTACTACTGACTCTATTCAAAACACAATTCGCATACATTTAACTAATATTTCAGTATACGGACCTGGAAAATTATATTATTATATGAGCTATTATTCAATAGATATGACCTCAGAGGGACTGAGCTCCATAAAATGGACAGAGTTAGACAGAAAAAGATGTCAGAGGGAGAAGAAGGAAATAGACTACCATCAGACTCGAATAAATACATAAACGGGTAACGCAGGAATCTAAGTCTAGTTGCACATAAAATTCGACGACTTACGGCGTATAGCCCGCGTGGAAGCCGTTAACTTCCGCCAATACGTTATGCTGGCTTGGATTGACCATCACTAATGTCACGGAAATAATGGGAGAAAACTGTTTTAGATTATTAAACTTATTGCTTCTCACTTAGTCCTTACTTTTACGATGACTTGTCTCTGAAACTTGTACGTTCTAGGAGACGCTTAAGTGAAACCAATTTGACGTAATTCGCTGTAAGTATCACGCTCTGACTACAACTGCTGTGTAAGAGCGGAAGATTGCGACACTTGTTAAAAAGTGTAGGCTATGACTAAGTAGTACAGAGATAATTATACGTAGCTACTACATCTGAAGACCACTCACCTTTTCCTTCCTACTCTCCGACCCGTAACGCCCAAGGGCTGTGGCACCTCACGGTCGCTCGCCCGTGTCTTGACGTGTAGCCTGAAGATGACTGGCGCTTGGCAACGTTGCGGATCTGCTCAACATCATTTAGCATTGTTGATAATTCTAGAAAAGCGACTCAGAATGCAGAACGCATGCATGTAAGTAAACTAAGTCTCACGAAAATTGCGCGTTTGTACGTTGGCTAAGAAAAGTATCATTTCGGCTAACACGTTGGCAATATTGAAATGCAGTCGACGTAATGACGATAAATATTTTAAGTAATTGGATGTGGTCGAAAACATTAAATGTGTATTGGCATAAGAGAAACTAGACACTGGGCAGCGGTTGTATTAATTCACGTCTTCCAAGTTGCGTAATTCACGCGATGTCTCAGAGCGAATGCCAGTAGAGAAGTAGTTCCGCATGAGTATAAATTAATTTTCACGTCTATGTAGTAAATTTGATAATGAATTAAGTGTGAATGTCATTGTACACATCAAGTTTTCCTGCACGATTTACTTACAGAATTGATTAAATAATGATTCTATACCGTGCACTGTTTCAAGACATTGCAATGAAGTGACTGCTGTAACTACCAAGAAATGTTGATGTTTTCAGATATCGCAATGAACTGCCGAGTTCTCAAATAATTTTTCATGGTTAGTTTTGTGACACGTTCGAGAAAGAATTTTCACTCTACAGTGTATTGTGTACCGATTTGAAAACTCCTGACACATTAAGACTGTATGTGTCGGTCCAGGAATCGAAGTTTGAATATTTACTTTACGATAACAATAGCTGTACGGTCTTAACTATCGAAATACGACTCGATTCCCGCCTTCACAGCTTTGCTGCCACCTATACCTTACCGCCTGCCTTTTAAACTTACAGATAGTCTCTTGGATACACTGTGTAACCAGTAGCTCTCCCGAAAAAGTTCTTGCTTAGCCATGGCTCAGCGATTTGAGTCTTGGTGAAACATACAGTTTCAAAGTCACAGGAAGTTTCATTATCGCTCTGCTACTGATGCCTACTGTTTAAAAACAGCTGTTAGGAGAAATTGGAAGCAAAAATTTATATTATTTCTTAACTTTCATGATAATAGCTTGTATTACGAATGGAAGTGCACAATTAGACTGGCCTGCTTGGAGAATATTTCCTTATTTCACGCTCTCTCTCTCTCTCATATGATCTGATTTGCCTTCACGTTGTTAGACATATGGCGCCTAAAACTGCAGGCAATGTTCTTAAACATCTACCTCTAACTGACTGCTCTACAATTCAATGTTATGGATTTGGCAGAAGTTTTCATTAACGGCAGAAAATTGCATAGAGCATTATGTTTGTAGCTAATATTTCAGACGGTATGGTACCGGGTTCAAAACTCTATCTTAGTTCCACTTCTCGGCCGTTATACTCTTCAACAGCCCAAGGTGAAAATGAATAATCTTTCTGAACGTGTTCTGGTTTTGATAATGCCGCTACAGTCTCTGATAGCACCCTTCGCTTTCTCTGTTTCGCAATGGCGCTGCATCCTCTCTCTTCCAACATCACTGTCTGTCTGGTACAGTCTTTCAGCACGTCTACGTTCACATGCCAAAACTTTTGGTGAAGTAAGCAGAATGACGGTAGTGGCAGATGGTTAGCCCGTTTTCTGACTGAGTCCTTTAAACAGGAAAATATTCGCCTTTCTTTAGATTCGACAGGGGTATTTTTTCAGCAGGTACCATTTCTGGGTCTGCTAATTATATTTTCATGAACATCGATAAATGGTTTAAAGCCAACTCATTGGCATTAAAGTTTGAAAAGACTCACTACATGCAGTGCAGAGCATGTAAGAGATTTCCATCCAGAATATGCATAACGTGTAAAGGAGACCAGAGAGAACTGGTTGACAGTATAAAATTCTTAATTTTAGCTTGATAATAAATTTAGTTGGGAGGAGCACACCACACAACTGCAGAAACGACTTAACAAATCTGTATTTGCAATGCGAATGGTATCAGACATAGGAAACGAACAAATAAAAAAGCTTGCATTCTTCGCTTACTTTCATTCCATAATGTCGTATGGTATAATATTTTGGTGTAACTCTTCAAGTCAAGCAAAAGTTTTCAGAGTCCATAAGCGAGTAATACGTATTACTTGTGGAGTAAATTCACGGACATCCTGTAGAAGCCTCTTCAAAAAACTGGGTGTATTAACTACTGCCTCTAAGTATATATATTTCTTAATGAAATTTGTCATAAATAATATATCTCTTTTTCCACCAAACATCTCAGTTCATACAGACAATACTAGGAACAAAAATGGTCTACGAAAGGACTTAAAAGCACTTATTTTAGTTCAAAAAAGGGATCCACTACTCAGGAACACATATTTTCAATAATTTACCAGAACCATAAAAAATTTAGCTAAAAATAAAGACCAGTTTAAGAAGAGCTTAAAAGGCTTTTTAGTGGCCAACTCCTACTCCACTGACGAATTTTTAAATAGAACCAAATGATTCATGTATCTGTATTCGTACTATTAGTATAATTATATTATCAGCTTGTAAAAAAATAAAAATATATAAAAAATGGGCATGTTCCACATCCACGAGGATCTCCTCACCACGGATCCCGTTACAGCAGTTGTGCCGCTTACATAAAACGAATTTTCTATGCCACTAACGTTTTGACAGTTTATTTTTGTGCTTCGATACATTTAAGTAAAAAACAAATAAGTACCGATACGCGTAATATAAAGTTAACAAAAAATCTTCTTCCATTTAACGGAATATCACTTTACTTTAAATAAAAACCACATTAATTTGACAACACCTACGGTACAGCAAAAAATGTGTTGTTGCATCTGCTAGTACAAAGAATTGCGAACGAGGAATATAATTTTTTAAAGGTGCTTACGCTGCCTGCTTGCACTATGGAATAATTTTCAGGTCAATACTGCTCGTATAGGGATTAAGTACCCACAAAATGGCGATTATAAAGAGATAATGGGTCACAAAGTTTTATTGGTGAGAAAATGGCAACGAAAATTATATTTTCTTGCCTCAGAACCCTTGCGATGATCCAGAATCTTTGCCATGTATCCAATACGTCAGTGAAATGTGCAATTAGGCATCAAATCTGATACTATGTCCATATTTTACGTACTTATACATATTAAATTGTAACTTCTCAATCTGGTGGCAACGGATAATGAAACAGAAAATAATAATAATAAGACGTAGTTTTCCCAGTTATCGCCCATAAATAAAATAAAATGTACTTTTGAAGTCGATCCCAAACGAAACCTAATGCAGAAGAACCAACAGATCTGGCTGGGCTGTAGGAAATGTTTAATGTTTAATTTTTGATTCTGTACTGACGTATAGCTACAGTATGCCAGTTCAAAAATGTTCAAATGTTTGTATAGCTTATGGGACTTAACTACGTGGTCATCAGTCCCTAAACATACAAACTACTTATGAACTAGCTAATACTAAGGACGGCACAAATATCCATGCCCGAGGGGGGATTCGAACACCCGACCGTAGTGGCCGTGCAGACCGTGACTGGAGTGCCTCAGACCCCTCGACCACTTCGGCCGGCAGTATGCCAGTTCTTCCTATAATTCAAATGTCTCTAGGTCAATGAATATCTAAAATACTTGAGCTATTTTCTCTATGATTAGCACAACTCAAGATTGGGCCTTGAAGAAATGCATTTTCACGTGCCATTTTTTTACCCTAGCGTTATCTCATATTCCGTAGTAGGAAATCTCCTGTTCTTTCAAGTTACAAGATTGTGCTGAAGAGACATCTGGTTTATCCGTCCTCGCGTTATGTGAAAGATATTAAATTTTTACAGACCATAAATCTCTGTAAAAAAAGAACTGAGCATATCCTCCAAATACATTGACTTTACTGTATCATAAAGGACTTAAATACCTACAACGTGTAATGTCTACCGACGCTAGAGAAACCACAACGTAATATTTGAAACAGTAAGAAATGTAAAAAGTGTCAGAAAATTAATGTAGTGGTCTATAGAGTGCATTCGTTTGCGTGATACTGAAGTCAGTCATACTATTGAAACACCGACTGGGAATCGTCATGTGTTCTTATGTACACAAAGCTCCAGTTATAACACTCTCCCTATATGAAGTGAAAGACTGAATATTATAATCGTAAAATGACTAACGATATGCAACGTATCAAACTTAGTGTGCGGTGAAGGAATACGTTGTTTTGAGTTTTACGCGCAACTTTACGGTAGTGACGACAAGTAAATTTCACCTTATCTTTTAACACTTTGATAAAGAGGAGAAAAAGCCCTACTTGTTAATGAATTCATTTAAGATGGAAATTTATGCTCCGAAACGTCCAACTACGAGACAAAGAACGCTAAGGTAATAAATTAGTCGGCACAGCGAAAACACTTCTGCAGGCCCTCTGCTCGGTAACTTGGAGTAACAATTTCACACTTACATCCTCCGCGACTTCAATTAAAGCAGCAGATCTCTTTTTTGTTGCGTTATGCTTTCCTTCAAACTCGTTTCGTAACCAAGCGTCCTTTAATACCCTATTATGCGCAAACTTTTAGTTTTTTAGTTTATAATGATTTCTCGGTCTGTCTATGTTATAGTGAGTAGCACCGCATTTATTTTGACTATATAGATCTGCGAAGAAACAAGGCCTTTGGGATTGACAGTATTCCCTTTGAACTACTCATATCGGTGGCGGAGCAAGCCATGAAGAAACTGTTCCACTGTGTCTGCAAGAAGAATGAGAGACAGGAAATATCCTCCGACTCCGAGAAGAATATAATAATGCCAATTACAATAAGAGCAAAGGCAGAAAACTGTGAAAATTACAGAACTATTATTTTAATAGTTCATGGATGCAAATACTAACATGAATTTTTTCAGTAGAATAGAAATACTGGTAGAATCCGACCTCGGGGAAGATTAGTTTGGATTTAGGACAAATGTAGGAATACGCGTGGCAATACGTTACCTCTTATCTTAGCTGATAGGTTAAGGAAAGGCAAACCGACGTTTTAGCTTTTGTAGATTCGGAGAAAGCTTTTGATAATGTTGATTGGAACACATTCTTTGAAATTCTGAAGTCAGAAGGGGTAAAGTACAGTGGACAAAAAGTTGTATTCAACTTTTACAAAAACCAGACAGCAGTTACAAGAATCGAAGGGCATGAAAGGGACGCGTGGTCTAAGGCGTCATGCTGTGGTCTAAGGCGTCATGCTATGGACTGGGAGGCAGTTCCCGTAGACGTTTCGAGTCTTCCCTCGGGTATGTGTTGTCTTTAGTGTTCAAATGTTTGTAATCCTATGGGACCAAACTACATTGGTCATCGGTCCCTAGACTTACAAACTACTTAACTAACCTAAGGACAACACACACATATCCATGCCCGAGGGAGGATTCGAACCCCCGACGTGGGAGACCGCGCGATCCGTAACATGGCGCTCCAGACCGCTCGACAACTCCCCTGCGGCTTTTTTAGTGTAAGTTAAAGTAGTTTAAAAGTCTAGGGACTAATAACCATAGCAGTTTAGTCCAATAGATTTACAAACATCTGATTTTTAGACACCTGTTCTCACGTAGTCATTGCCCACCGCAGCACAGTCCTCTGAGTGTTTACATATATCTGTTTTTGCAAACGCATGCCTATACCAATATCTCTGGTTCCTCGGAGTTGTAAACTGTCTCCGCCTGTCAGTTTGCCGAGTGTATTTACCAGCTAACAATTTAATAACCCCGTAGTTAAGTCCCATAGACTATACAAACAAACAATTTAATATCATATTCAGCGAATCAGAAACACTTAAATAATATTTTGTTTGTTTGTGATATATTTTGTTAACAACTATAGTCATGACACTTTCTGTATTGACGTGATAGGTAGTTGATTTCTTTCTCACGTAGTTGCATTAAAGCTTGGACGCAATTTCATACCTCCAAGAAACTTTTTCACGCTGACACCCTTAACAAATTGATGAAAAAAGTTTATCGCTCTCTGCATTTCCTCTCTCCAGATAGTAAAACTTCTGAAATATTCAAGAAGTTCTAATTTATTACTTCTTTACTACTAACTCTATACGGAACAGACTTCGTATATAGTTATGTATATCGCTTAATGTAGGCTCCCAACCTGCAACGTTATGTCAGTGTAATAAATGCAGTTCAGGACATATGAAGTAGACAATGTTTAGTTGCGTGGAAAAAGTAGGTTTTGCTGAAACTGGCACACATTCATAACGAACATAAATCAAGCTTGTCTTATAAATCTATTACTTCTTTATTCACAAAACAGTTTGCACACCATACCTAGGTAGATCACTTACCTGTAAAAGTGTATCTTTGTGTCACACGTAGATTCGAAGATATGAAGTGACAAACATTTAAATGGGTGAAACATTAAGTTTTGCTTGAAGTGCTGCATAAATTAGCTCTATATTCAACTCAGTGACTTCCAACGAACTATAAGCATAATTTCCGAAACGTTTTCTCGCTTGTATCTTTCAAGTCCAAGACGAACATTCATCATATTAAGTCATCTGCAAGGTAGTCACACGTTTGAAACTGTTTAATGCATAGGAGTTCGAGTCTTTAAAGAATCGGGGGTTTACTGGCACATCACGAAACAGCGAGTTGCAGACAGCAAATGAAACGCGTAAGTGCTACCAGTTAAAAACAATTGTACTGTTTCTTCTTGAAATTAGTGCTTAGTAATCTTTCACTTGCTTGTAAGTATTAAATATATAGCACACATCAGTCAACATACAAGATGTGAGATTTTCGCACTGTTTGGCAGTGATACGGCTCCTCAGGTTCTACTACATTTCCACGATCAGCTTTGATTAGCCAATCATCAAATTTTCCTTGATTAACGCGTGTAATATAAAAATAAGTGTTTCTTAGGCCACAGGTACGGTATCAATTTTTATGGGTCTCACTTGCACGACGAAATTCGCGGGTGGGTGAGCGTTACAGCGAAGGTGTCGATCATATCTCTTGCGCAAGTCGGCAACGATGTCCTTTCACCTAATGACTTCAGCAACTTTTAAGTCTACGCCGCTATGTCTGAAACCAACGAGATCGCCTTTTTATTACTCTTTTTATATAACAGTTTATTGTGCAAAGCCGGCCGCAGGGGCCGAGCGGTCTGCGGCGCGCTAGTCACAGTCTGCACGGCCGCTACAGTCGGGTGTTCGAATCCTCCCTCGGGCATGGATATTTGTTCAAAATGTTCAAATGTTTGTAAATCTATCGGACCAAACTGCGTGGTCATCAGTCCGTAGCTTACAAACTACTTAAACCTAGGTAAACTAACCTAAGGACAAACACACACACCCCTGCCCCAGGGAGGACTCGAACCTCCACGACGATCAACCGCGCGCTCCGCAGCGAGACGCTTTAGACCGCTCGGCTACTCCACCGCGGCCATGGATATTTGTGTCGTCTTTAGTATAAGGTAGTTCTTAACTAGTTTGTAATTTTAGGGACTGATGACCCCGCAGTTAAGTTCCTTAAGCTTAACAAACATTTGAGCAGTTTTTATTGTGCAAAAGTATTTTTATTCGATCGGTATAATCAAACCTGTTGTCGTTCTTCAGTCCGACGACTGATTTGATGCATTTCTCCACGCAACCCTGTCTTGTGCAAGACTCTAGATCTATGATTAAGAACTGCAACCTACATCCTTTTGAACATGTTCGTCTCTCGGTCTCATTCTGCGATTTTTACTCCGTCCACTTCACTCCAGTGTTAAACTGACTATTCCTTGATGTCTTAGAATATGCCCCACAATCGATCCCTTCTCTAAGTCAAGATATGCCAGTGATTCCTTGTCTCCCGAATTCTTTAGGCACCTTCTCATTAGCTATGTGGTATACCTACCAAATCTTCAGAATTCGGCTGCAGCATTACATTTCAAAATCTTCTTTCATCTTTTTGCTTAAACTCCTTATCTTCCACCTTCTACTCCTATACAGTGTTACACTCCAGATAAAAGCTTTCAGAAAGCGCTTCCTAACATTGAATTGGATGTCGAACAAATTTCTCTTTTTCAGAAATGCTTTTCTTCTCATAGCCATTATGAATTTTGTACCTTCTTTACTTCAGCCTTCAGAAGTTTTGTTGCTACCCAAATAACGAAACTGATTAACTGCTTTTAACTCCTCGTCACTTAATCTATTCCTCCAGCATTGCCTGATTTTATTAGACTACTTTACATTACTCTTGTTAATGTTCATCTTACACACCCATTCAAATCATTGTCCATTCCGTTCAATTTCTCTTGTAGCTTCTTTGCTGCCTGTGACAAAATTACAGTCTTCGGCAAACCACCAAGTTCTTATATTCTTTTAGCGTTTTTCTGTTTCTCCTCCCTCAGCTTTAATCATATCTACAAATTTCTCCGTGTTTTCCTTCGCAATTGTTCAGAGTATGTACAGATTTAATAGCATTGGGTCGTTTTTTAAATAATTTTTAATGTAATGACTTTCTTATTTGACAGCTGTTTTGATGCTAGGTGTTTACAAAGATCATTAACAAAGATATAATGCAATATAAGATCTTTGTAAACACATAGCATCAAAACAGCTGTCAAATAAGAAATTCATTACATTAAAAATTATTTAAAAAACGACTTTCTAAGAAAAGTACCTATAAAAATTATATAGAGGTACAGATGCTGTGTGTGTGTTGCCAACAAATGGAATACCGCTTGACAATGCCAAATAGGCGAAACAGCTGTAGTGGAGAAATAAATAAAGCTAATAAGCAGCAGTAAAGGATATTATACTTATTAAACTTTTCATATTACGATACACTCACTGCTACAGGCCCATTTATGAAAAAAAAAATCTTTCTTTGTGGGTGAGAAATGTTTCCTGAAAGTTTGGCCGTACCTTTTTGTAACACCCTGTATAATACTAAGCAAAACTCGGATAAAATGTACACGAAACAGTTCAAATGTCGAAGAACGGTGACGGCATACCACCTCCAACCGTGCTATGCAGTGGCGGACTAAGGCTTTTGGAAATCTGGGGCGGCGGCGAAACAAAATGAGCCCCCCCCCCCCGTCCGTCCACTTGGAAATGTATTACCATAAAAGAGGAACACTTGAGATTTGGAGGCTCCCATAGGACAAGAGGCACGAGACAGTCTAAAAAGAATAACTTTCGAGAATTCGAGGCCTCAGCAGAACGAGATGCCAAGCGCACTCTAAAATAAAGTAAAACAAGTAAAGAACCCTTGCTTTTGAGGTATTCGGACGTCCCCCGCCCCCGCCCCCCAGATCGGAGGCCCAGAGCGGTCAGTCCCCCCCCCCCCCCCCTCTTTGTGCGCCACTGATATTTTGTGTACTAAAGCATTGAGTTGTACAAATCAACCTTCAGATTGGCTACTGGTTTCCCTTTAGGAAAGCATACATGAATTTTAGAGCAGTAGTAACTGAATTCTCCCTGAGAGTGTTAATGGCCCTCTTATTGTTGTTGTTTGGGGTTTAGAGGGGACTAAACTACATGGTTATCAGTCCCCTGTTCCTAGCGAAGACAAGACATCCAAGTAGGAAAAAGTAAAATATAGCTCAACACCCAGAAGAGAAACGTAAGGGCACACAGCCCCAGTGAACTTGATACTCTCAACAACACTGAAGTAGCCGAGAATAAGAGATACCAAGTGTTGAACTAAACGAAAATAAAGCAGGCAACAGTGGCTGGCTGATCACAAACAAATACAAGATGAGCCAGTCACTCAGCACAGACTAAAAACTGAGGTGAAAACAGGGTAGAAGTAAGAAAAACATCAGAGTAAAATATGAGAGGTGGTAGCCTGAGACACCAGGCACAAGCCCACCACTAAATAGAATGATAAAATCCAGCTGCGCGTATAAAACCTAAAACTCGGTCAGCCATTGAGGCATTGTCAGATAAAATCAAGGCAGGCGCAGTAGGTAGATTAAAAGACTGCCGCAAGGCGGCTAAAAGCGGACAGTCCGACAGGATGTGGACCACTGTCAACAAACTTCCACATCGGCAATTCGGCAATTCGGACTTGATCGCTCGCCCTCTTACGGTTGTCTAGTTCGCACTCAATGATAGTTTTCTCTCTGTTGTTCAATAAATGCTTGTTGTTGTGGTCTTCAGTCCGGAGACTGGTTCGATGCAGCTGTCCACAATACCCTATCCTGAGCAAGCCTCTTCATCTCCACATAGGAACGACAACCTACAGCCGCGGTGGAGTAGCCGAACGGTCTAAAGCGTCTCGCTGCGGAGCGCGCGGTTGCTCTCCGTGGAGGTTCGAGTCCTCCCTGGAGCATTAGTGTGTGTGTGTTTGTCCTTAGGTTAGTTTACCTAGGTTTAAGTAGTTTGTAAGCTACGGACTGATGACCACGCAGTTTGGTCCGACAGATTTACAAACATTTGAACATTTGACAACCTACATCTGTCTGAATCTGCTTACTGTATCCATCTCTTGGTCTTCCCCTGCGATTTTTTCCCCACACACTTCCCTCCAACGCTAAATTCACAATTCCTTGATGTCTAAGAATGTGTCATACCAATCTATCCCTTCTTTTAGTCAAGGTATGCCAGAAATTCCTTTTCTCCCCAATTCTGTTCAGTACCTCCTCATTAGTTACACGATCCACCCACCTAATTTTCAGCATTCTTCTGTAGCACCATATTTCAAAAGCCTCAACCCTCTTCCTGTCCGCACTGTTTATCGTCCATGTCTCACTCCCATACAAGGCAACACTCCATACAAATGCCTTCAGAAAAGACTTCCTTAGGCTTAAATCAATATTCGATGTTAGCAAATTTCTCTTTTTCACGAACGTTTTTCTACCCATTGCCATTCTGCATTTTATATCCTCTGTACTGCGACCATCATTCGTTACAAACAACAAATTGGAGTCAGACACGTTTGTGAAAATGAATGCATTTTACTGTCTCTATTGTGAATCGACATTCAGGTAATTCCTTCTTCCTCGAGGGAAAGATACGGTGTTGAACAGACGGCTGTGGGTGAATTCATTCTGCGGAGGAAACCGATTGTTTCGTCGATTGGTAATGAAAGAGTGTGTCGGTAGCTTTGTTTTGCCCCGAGGCGATGGAACCAGCTATAAGCGCGCAATTAAATTTCGGCGGCTACTGCGGAAGGCGGAGTTTAATTTCGCGGGAAACTCATCAGGAGGTGCGCGGCCGCGGAAACGGCGACCAGCGGCGGCGCGTCTGAATTATTCAGCAGTCTGGACGGGGGGGGGGGGGAGGCGATGCGGAGCAAGGGGAGGGAGGAGGGGGGAGAGGGATTACGCGGTGCACCGCCGAGAGCCGCCCCCGCTTCCCACCCCCGCAACGTACATCGGCCGCCACCACATGCAGCTCAGCCGGTTTGCAACCGCTGCCGACCCGGTTAACCCTTTCGTGGTTGTTGGGACATATACGTCCCACTAACTTCGGACCTCATTTGTACCACGAGATGGCGAGTTGCGTAATTCTGCATAGTGCTGCCATCATTTGGTGGCCCATCAGAACGCGGAAAAAAACTTGAGGCACTGAAATTCTTACAGTGTAGAAGACTGTGACTGTTTATATGGGCTGCCGCGTGAATTTTCTCGCCGTACCATGGTTTATTGTGCCTTGAATCGGTTTTCGTCGTTTTCTTGCTACCGAAAATGTCCGAAGTATGTATATTTGCTATTTTATGTTTCTTAGAAGTTTACAAACAACAATCAGGCCTTCTAAAACTCATTTTACTTCAAAAGTTTTTTTCAGTGAATTTACAGTTAGTGGGTCGCAAGTGTCCCAGTGACCATTGTGTAGCCCTATAGTGCTTTTATGTTGCGATATTATAGTACTCCTTTTTCAATGAACAACATTCCTTCTGTAAATTTTTGCGCTAATAAAACGCGGTATGTGGTTTACTATTATCTGCATTTTCTATTACAGAAGCTGCGAGAGCGCTCTCTCTCGCTTTTTTTAAATATGGTGTGCATTACAAATTTTGGAATCATGTACTTGTTTAGACCCTATGACAGTTAGGATAACTTAACAAATTATTTTAAAAAGTCTTAGGTAAATCGGTACCAGAAATGATCAGTGGGACGTATGTGTCCCACCCTTTTTTTTAGGAAAAATTGAATGTGCTAATATTTTTTGAGTGTCATATTTGTAATCCTGATCCAAATCAGACTCTGTAACAGCTGAGATAACTTAAGATATTCTAAAAAATGAGTAAATACCACGAAAGGGTTAAGCGAGCGCCCACAGGGAAGGACGGGGCCATAGGCCAAAGATTTAATGGACTGCGCCTGACGTCATTATACTGAAACAAACATCTAAGTCACCCGAGTCGCGGCAGGAAGCCGTTTTCATCATTACGAGTAATGCGAAATATAGCTGAGAGTTGCAGTTCTTATTCTTTGTCGGGATGGCGGTTATCGCTCAAACAACCGGTTTTCGGTTATAGCGGTTCTTTTCATTTCCAGTTTAACCGCACCGTAAAAATTGCTCAAAATAACCGGTTTTCGGTTTTTTATTACTATTATTTCCAACAGGGTTCGACAGAAACGTATTTTGCAGCCGAAACAGAAACCGTAATCGAATTTTCGGTTCTTCTAGTTTAGGCCGAAACCGAAACTTACGAAATTTAGTTAAAATTTAGGTAAATTTACGTGACACGACAAATCACTAGCCTTTCCATACTTTGCAAGATCCCCTCCCAATATTACGCCTCCTCGAGCGTATGTAACCCTAGCCAGGAGTCCGTAGAAGACGATATACGAAGCATACACATTTACTGGCCTAGTATTTACATCTGGCAGTTGCGAATGTTGTTCAAATGTCTGTAAATCTATCAGACCAAACTGCGTGGTCATCAGTCCGTAGCTGACAAACTACTTAAACCTAGGTAAACTATCCTAAGGACAACATACACACCCATGCGCCATGGAGGACTCGAACCTCCACGGCGAGCAACCGCGCGCTCCGCTGCGAGGCGCTTTAGACCACTCGGCTACTCCACCGCGGAGTTGGGAATATTGAGCCAACCACTCCGTAAATTGGACTTGTGAGCCAGCGCGTAAGAATATCTCATTATATACACAATACATGTATAAGTTACAGTCAGTAAAAGAACTTCAATCAGTGCTGCAGAAGTATTTCGAAAAATAAAATCACAGCTCCGACTAACATATGATTGTTGTCAGTATAAATTTACGCAAATTGAACTATGAAAGCTCTGTACCACATGATCAAAGAATGTTCTAATGGGTGTGATCAATGTTACCTAAACCCATATCGGTTATTAAAAAAGCCCCTCGCTTTCAAGGAATCACATTAATAAAACTTGTTAGAATTTAGCGTTGGAGGGAAGTGTGTGGGGTAAAAATCGCAGAGGGAGAGCAAGAGACGCGTATAGTAAGCAGATTCAAATGGATGTGGGTTGTCGTTCTTATGAGGAGATGAAAAGGCTTGCTCAGGATAGAGTAGGGTGGAGAGCTGCATCAAACCAGTCTCTGGACTGAAGACCACATCAACAACAAGGATAACAATGTGATAATACATTAAAAGTTATTATTCCAAGCTTACACAATAGGTATATGAATCGAATTTATCTTCATTCCAAGAAACATACATGTTTGTAGTACATCCACCAGTTTTAGGCTTTTTAAAGCAAATGGAGCATTCTACTTCACTGCTACCATCAGTGGCGTAGCTATGGCACTATGGGCCCCAGGGCAGAAATGACATTGGGGCCCTCTTTAAAACTAGACAGGTGCAAAACTACTTCATCAGCAGGTCCTTACCGCCCACTGTTCGACATAATAAGGCAAATCTAAATAGTACTAAGAAAATTCTTATGTGTCATGTAGCATATAATATTTAATCGTAGTCTCTAGTCAAATTATAACTGTGAAACTTTATTATGCTTTCCCGCAAAAATTACTCAGGGGATTTGGATAAAATTTTGCAGAGGGATAGAGTTGGATCTGGGTAGGACATTTAGATAAAAACGACCCCATAGTTTCCTAAGCTCTTCCATACTAGGTTAATGAAGTCTCAAGCAGAAGCTAGTAAAAATACCACGGAAACATAATAATAATAATAATTTCGTGTGGCTCATTGGCCTGGTGCAAGTCTTTCAATTGGACGCCACTTTTGTCCCTAGCCAATTCCAGTTATCCAACCGGGTAAAAGGGAACCTATAGCTTAACGCGAATGCCGAACCGCGTGTCGTTTCTGGCGAAGGATGGGTTAGTGCGCAGGCTGAAAAAATTCAAGGTCCAACCGGGTTCCGAACCCACGACTCTTCGCTTTCCAGTCACACAGACATTTTTATGCTTCTAAATTAGTGCTACAATGCGGCTTTTGTTATTAATAAAGACTTCGAATGCATACGAATGAGATACACCTGTCTGGAAAGAAGAAAGTGACGAGGATTGTGTACTGTCCTCAGTTATTGCTACTCCCAAACAAAGGAGAAATTTCTGTTACATACTTCTGATATTTCGTGGTTTCATTGACAAACAATATTTCAGTTTTGCTTAATTTATTTGAAGTTGTGCAGTCACACACTAGTTAACCTCAATGCTTTAAATAATGAAAAACTACACCAGTTCGGAAAGTTTATTGCTTATCACAACGAATTTCGAGGACTATTCGCATATTCTAGTGCATTTGTTTACATAAGTACTTCACACGTTTCACTGTGTGATTTCCTGACACAATTGCACTGCAGTTGTCTCTTTTAGGTTAGCTACTGAAGTTCGGGTAAAATCGGACAGAATAAATTTTGAGGTGTGTGTTTTATCCTAATATTACAAACCATAACTTTTTCTGTCCGCTTAAAGATATTGTGCCTATTCCATTACTCAGAAAATGCAACATAATAATCGTGACTTAGGCCTACTGTAGTCAACCTGTGTACAAAAACCAGTGTGAGTATTTTTGTGTTGTGACACCCAGTTTAATGGAGCAGACAATACCTGCAAGTATAGACAGACGTAGTAGTTAGTATATAAAAAAGTTGCGAAGATTTTATTATGTAGGCCTATGTTACGATTTCCCTCATTACAGTAATCTCAAAAAGATTACATCTGTGCAAGCGCTGTATAAAATCACACATGGAAACGTATAGACGTATTTATGTAAGCAAATGCACTAAAAGCGAGAAAAATTCTCGAAATGCGTTGTGCTGAGCATAAAAATACGCAATGGATGCAATTTTTCAGTATTTCATGATGAACACAGTTATAGGCTATCCAGAAACATCCGATTATGATCAACGAAATGAAGTTACGGTACATTGAACTTCAATGACTGTCTTTCAATATATATGTGAAAGACAAGTGTGAAATTAAGAATAATTTTGAACACAAAAACCAATGAAAAGCGGAAGCACACGTAGGCCTGTACTACATTTGCAGGTCACTTCATGGAACAGACTCATCACCTTGTTAAAGAACGCAAGAACCAGTAAGAATAATTTGTGGACAGCTAATACCCGATTATCACAGTGCGAAACAACGTAACAGAGCCACTACAAAAACATTAAGATACTACACAATCCCGGAATGACCACATAGTTTAGATTATAATTTACGCCTAAAATTTCTGATAAAGTATTTAACTCGGAGTTTCCAATAAACTGTAATATCAGATCATAATCTCCGAATTATATCCAGATTATGATATTTATCGTCTTATGGGTGCCACAATCTCTTTCTTTCTTTCACTAAGCATATCACTTTCTTACTGTCCATATGTAGCATGAGAGAACGTCGGTCGATTTGACTGAAGAAAACGAACTGATTTGAATTTCACCGTCTGTCGTCCGAAATCTCTATCTTCGGGCGATGAGATTGGGTACACTGTCACCGTGCCCATACTGGAGTACTGATTTGAAACGATCGGCCGTTTTCCACCGATGTCTGTCGTCTGTAAAACCCACCTATATTGGAGCCACTGTGACCACATCCTTAGCTCATGCTCCATATCGATCAACGTAATTTCGTTGCTGGCGCAGTCAAAGGAGGAAAATAGGGGTTTCAGCAAAAAATAAGTTGCCGTGCCCCTAGCAGGCTTCATAAAGCATACGTTAGTGTCTGGCCAGGAAAAAGTAACAGGCCTAAGTAAACTAATTAAGTCGACATCTTCGGTTATTATCGTGACATTGGCATACAGGGCAGCGTCTTGAATGCTCAATTCACTATTGTGACAAAGCAACCATATTTTCTCTACTTCTTGCATGAATTTCAGAGTGCAGTTGCTTACAGCACTTCATTAGGATCTATGATTAAGGAGCACTCCCTTGGGAAAATTCACTACAAAAACAGTTGAGTTACCATAATAACACCATTCTGTAGTAATAAATTGTAGATACTTCATATTCAAATGTGGTTACGTCGTGTAAAGTCAAACACACTGCTAGTAATTGACAGTTATTTCGCAAAGATTGGCAGACATGGCAACTCTGACTTCAACCGACAGCACGCTAACGGTGGCAGGATCCATGTCTTAGCAGACAAGCAATCGACTTTGTTATGTTTATATTCTGAAGTAGGAATAATTTTTTGATTTCTCTTCGTGCGTTTGAGGTTTGTTGGTCAGGGTTCAAAAAAGTTAAAAGTGGTAAACCCTTCATTCAACTAAAATATTATGTACAATAGGATGTCAATTATGCGAAACTGGAGGACATAGATGTTCGGAAAACCGATTATTCGGATAATCGAACTGTTCACTTATAAATATATTATTTATACAGTATTGCGAGGCGCGCGATCCTTCACGAGTGGCGTCTTGTGAAGGCAGCTTTAGAACGCATTCGGTGCAGTGTCCCGCCACCCGGTGGCCCAGTGCCGCTACTGTGGGAAACTTGGTTCAGTGGAGGAGGAGGTGATGGACGATAGGATGGGAGGGTAAAACAGTAAAATTAAAAATTCACGTTCTACTGTAACTTTTTTCGAACGTCGCTCACGGAGGCTGAGGGGCCCCTAGAGCTTAGGGGCCCCGGGGCACTGCCCCGCCTAGCCCTGTGGTAGCTACGCCACTGGCTACCATACTTCGTGAAGTACTTCCACAGTCGGGATCGTGCCATTTAAGACAACCGAAGTCTGGCGACGACAGCAAGGAACTGCCGCCTGACCAGACGGAGGCAAGTCTCGTACACTGCCGGTGCACGCGCGTCGTCTAATAGGCCACGCCACACGGCAGCAGGTGCATCGATGCCTCAATAGCTGCACCAGTTCTTAAGTTCTTATGCCACGCGTTTCTGACTGCCGGGTTTGTTCTTAAATTATCACTGATCGCTTTTCTTAGTTTCTGCGATGACCTAATATTTCACAGCAGTGGAAACTTTGGAAATAGTCCTAAATATTAGGGTCTACTAGTATTAATTTTTTAGAATTTTTTTTACAAAAAACACATTTTGAATCACTACTACAGGAAGTAGTCGTACCGGTTTTTTTACCCGGTTCTTGGCAATAACTAAAATAAACCGGTTACAACCGACACCAAATAAATACCGAGAAAACCGGTTATTAAAAACTAAAATACCGGTATCGGTTTTAACCGGTCGGTTTTTCCCATTCCTAATCCTTTGTAGTCAGTGGCGGCGCTAGGCGTCGGCGACGTCGGCCACCGCCGACGGCCTCGCGCCTGTGGGGGGCCTCGCTAAACATTATTAAAATTTTAGTTTTTGTGGTTTCTTCTTTTATTTATTGTTTGATGTTTAACGACGCTTTCCAACTGCTAGGTTATATAGCGACGACCTGCATCTAATTTACACTAGCTTAACCAATGGACGAAGGCAACATTCGTACCCAAGGGTGGGATTCGACCCCCGGCGAGAGCGATCTCGCTCACCGTGGTATGATGCCTTAGTGCGCTCGGCCATTTCCGTATGAGTGCAGTAGTGATGCAATTTTTAGTTAAATACTTTAAATACTTACATAACAATTTCTTCAGTACATTTTAGCAAACGATTTGGAAGAAGTATATCCAAATGTTTATATAACAATCAGAATCATCCCCCGTTCCAGTCAGTACAGCTTCGTCCGAGAGAAGCTTCACAATGTTAAAATTGATTAAGACTAACTTGAAAAGCAAAATGATTCCATGAAAGACTATCAGCGTTATCAGTACTATCAACTGAAGCCGAAATAGTGGCTAGTATCAAGATGTGGTCTTAAAAAATTCAGTGAGACGAGAAGGTGAAAAGTTTCTCTAATTTGTGTTTGCCGGCCGCGGTGGCCGAGGAGACTGAGGCGCTTCAGTCACGGTCTGCACGGCCACTACGGTCGGGGGTTCGAATCCCCCCTCGGGCATGGATATTTGTGCCGTCCTAGTTTGTAAGTTTAGGGACTGATGACCCCGTAGTTGAGTCCCATAAGCGTAAAAAAAATGTGTTTGTTTATTGTAATTTTTGACATTGCAATAATACTCGTATATTATACGAATAGAATTTTAGTATAATCATTATTGATGTGTAATTCAGCTCATTTAACATTTTCTTCATTAATGAAAAAGAGAAAGGGGCCTCGCAAAGCCGAGTTTGCCGACGCCCAGTGTTCGTCTAGCTCCGCCACTGTTTGTAGTGGAAATTAAGCGTAGATTTCAACAATGAATCGTCTTGGCTTTAGTTCTCCGCAGTTGCAGGAATTAATGTGATAGCTATTGCTTTTACAGGAGCCTCGATGAAACTATTGACAGTCTTTTTACACGCAACAGAACTACAGATTTTAAGCGTAACATTGTTGTCGTTATACTGTGAGTCTTTCAGTTTCTATTTTACACAGGAGTAGAAGATCAAATATCAGTTTAAAAGGTGCATCAGCTTCCTTACGATTCCTCAACAATAAATGTGAAATGTTTCGTTGTGCTTTCATAAGAAATATAATCTTTTTGCGTCCATAAAGTCGGATTCTAACAAAATACAACCGTTTACATGTTAAGATTTCTTGCCACAGACCGCGATGCCAAAACGTAGAACAATCAAAGTATTGGCTTTTTACATTAAATAATAGGGTTGTGAGGAAACGTCATCAATGTACTCGGCATGAAATGACTTTATAGGTATAATGAATAGTACGTATGAATGTTTATTTTGGTATAACGTTATTGAAAGCAGATTTTCGGCAGAAATGACTTACTTACTGACGTATAAACTTGCTCAAGAGCAGCTTGAAGTATCTTTTCGCCGGCCGCTGTGGCCGAGGGGACTGATGCGCTCTAGTCGCGGTCAGCACGGCCACTACGGTCGGGGGTTCGAATCCCCCCTCGGGCATGGATATTTGTGCCGTCTTAGTTCGTAAGTAGTTCATAAGTAGTTTGTAAGTTTAGGGACTGATGACCCCGTAGTTAAGTCCCATAAGCTTAACAAACATTTGAACATTTTTTCATCGATAATCACATTCATAAGTTGCAAATACTAAAATATTCATAGCGTAACACAAACATCGAGGATATGTAATTATGTTGCTTCTAAAAACAACTGTCAATACGGTACTTTTCACATGAGCACATGCAAACACTTCAATCACTAAAAAATGTTCAAATGTTTGTTAAGCTTATGGGACTTAACTACGGGGTCATCAGTCTCTAAACTTACAAACTACTTATGAACTACTTACGAACTAGGACGGCACAAATATCCATGACCGAGGGGGGATTCGAACCCCCGACCGTATTGGCCGTGCAGACCGTGACTGGAGCGCCTCAGTCCCCTCGGCCACCGCGGCCGGCACTACTATCACTGTATTAATATTAATAATAGGATGAAATTACGTTACCTTTACTACTAGATGTGTAATAGGAATACGAGAAGTGGTTTTATTGTAAAAATCAACGCTTGATTGCACCTGCAAATGAGGAAAACTGTTGCTCATAATGCTGAAAACCCAGTCACGTGACTCGAGGCAATTAGATGTTGGTTTCAAACCACAACACACCAGAGATAGGGACACGTGCAGTCTATGTTATCTTTGGTGTGTGGACGGGGCCATCAGAAGGTTCTGAGAGACTGCGCACAGACTGTTAGAAACTACGAGCTACAACCAAGTTACGTCACAATTATTTCCTTTGCAAACTAAAAACACGAAAAAAGTTACTCTACATCAGCAATGGAAAGAGTAATAGTACTCAATTTTCTGTTGCGGTGCAGGAATTATATCTTTGCTTCATGTTTCAGCGGCAATCGTTCCGTGACAACCGGTTTGTGCAGCTTCACGAAGAAACCGTACTGATCCAGTATCTGTACAGGCGCCTTACTATTAACACTATATGTTAATGATGTGTCCACTGTTCTGTCCCACTGTAAATATCACCTATACGCTGATGACAAACTATTATATATCAGTGAAAGTCCTAAGAACCTAAGCACAGCTATCCATCATGTAAACGCGAACTTACTTTCACTATCGAGATGGGCACATAGCTTGGGCTTGAAACTGAATCCATCAAAAACGCAGGCAGTCCTAGTGGCCCATAAAAGACTCATCACTCCACAGTTCAGAGAAACTCTTCCACCTTTAATACTTAAAGACACACGAATACGCTTTTGTCATTCAGCAAAGAACTCAGGATTAATATTTGATCAGCACTTTGGTCTGGACAGAGCACACAACGACAGTCTGTAAGAAGGTATATGCGTCACTTCATTCATTGTAGAAGTACAAAAAAGCATTTCCTTTACATCTGAAAAAGAAGCTCGTTGAGACAGTAATACTTCCCAATCTAGATTATGGTGATGCTATTCTGCAAGGTCTGTCATTCGAAAATGCACATAGGCTGGAGCTGGCGATGAATTCTTGTATCCGATACATTTGTAACTTACATTTCTACGACCATATCAGTCCCGCATACCAGCAGTTATCTTGGCTACGTGCAGATAAGCGTCGAAGCTATCATACATTATGTTTGCTGCATTGCTTTCTCAATCATTGCAAACCTTCTTACTTATCCTCAACGATTATATTACTACCTGAACAGCACAGCAGAAACACACGCTCTCACCAAAATAAAACTCTCTCTGTACCATCACATAACACTGCATTCTTCTCTAAATCATTTTATGTATCGGGAACACGTCTGTGGAACAATCTTCCTCAAAAGTTAAGAGAGATAAAATCAATTCAAAACTTTAAAAGACAGCTAAGGGTTCATCTTCTGTCACAATAGCCATCTTCTTTCTCCACTTAACAGTCTGTAGCCCACTGTTGTCAATTCCTCCTCCTCCCATAAATGTTTCCCTTTCCTTTCGTCAGCAGAGATCTCTATTCATATATATCTCCAGTTCCTCACATCCAATGGCACTGTCATTTTTCAAACTTCTCCTCTTTCACTAATCATATTCCCCCTTCTGCTTATATTAAACTTAAATCAAATGTGTTAAACATCTATCTCCATGTAAATATCTCTTGTTATTATTAGTATTACTTTGATTTTTGTGTTATTATTATCATTGTTATTATTATTATCTTATATTGTTATTATTAATATTATTAATACGGTGTTTTTTGTAATTAAATCGTTTGTTTATTGTGTTCCTGATCAGATGTAAGAGAGGGCCCTATGGCTCTAATCTGGTCAGGTTAAATAACCAAATAAATAATGTGCGGTATGAACCTGGTGCAAAGTAATTCCAACCTAAGCTACACCGACATATGCCACAACTCTTTCAATTATTGGTATTTACGTGTACTTGCAAAACTTCAAAATCTATTTTTTCGAGAATTTTTGAGATTTGTGTCGAATGGCTTTGGCTGATTCTTATTTGTGTTCTGAAGATTGCGTACCATAAATATCAAAAAAATTCTAAAATCTGATACCTACGTAGTCTCCTTGTTAATGCCTATGACCATGATTTGACATGATAGTAATTTTGAAATGTGTTACGTACAATCTTGAATAGCATATGAAAAATCGGATTTCTTAAAATCAACAAGATAAAGAACTACAGATTCGGAACCAAATATGAATATCGAACAATCAAAGGATGATTTTTTAAATAAATATATAATGGCGTCACTGAGCGAAACCAACAAATTGGTTTACAAATCGCAACTCTAGATTTTCTGCGGAATTACGGAACGTTTTATAAAGGAAAAGAAACGACTACGTTAGAACAAGGGGATGAATGTACATTGTATAATTCATAAATTGCATTCATGCGTACCTCCTATAAAAATAATAAAATCCAACGAAATCCGGAGCGATATATAGCTAATGCTACTAGGAAGAAACAACGGAACAAAGTGATGAAAAAAATCTAACTCTCTCTGGCCAACGATAACGAAAATGAACGACAATAAAATGACTGGCTGACTAGAGAGTCTTAGGAAACGAATATCGATATAGTCGTAACGACCGTACCGTTACATGTCTTCCTCTTTACGGCTACGAAGACTACACCAGAAAGATAGCTTGAGTTAGCTTCTGAAATAAGCAGGACGTAATAACTATTTGTTGAGTCATTACATGAAAAATGACACATTGGAGTTTGACGATGTCTTAGTGTGACATTTATGATCAAATGTTAATGAAAATAGTGTACATACTCAATAATGTATTGCAACAAGACTTTAAAAAATTTAACTTCAAGGAAACGCCTAATTTATCGTCTTTCTTTGGTATTAATCAGGGGACAAGTAAATTTTAGTAGTTCTGTATGGAAGTGGAACGTTTATGATAAGAAGTTCAGACAATAAGAGAACAGAAGATTTTGAAATTTTGGGCTACAGAATAGTGGTAAACATTAAATGGGTATATCAAGAATCTAATGAGAACGTACTGGACAAAACTGGACGGAATAAAAAAATGAGGCGATTTAACACATCGTGCGACGTTAGAGAATCGTCAGATTAGTACTGGAGGGATATATGCCAGGTAATAATTTCATAAGAAAGCCAATACACGAGAATAAGAAAAAAGTTCAAACGGATGTGGGCTACAATGGTTATTCGGAGATGGAGAGGTTTGTAAGGAATACAGATACATCAAACCAGTCTTCAGACCAACTAACACAAGAACAAATGCAACAAAAACAAACAGATCTTTCATGAATAAGAAATAGTAAAACATCTCGGCTGTTTCAGGGCTTTTAATTAATTTCAACGGCGCAGTTGAAAATTTGCACCGAGCTGGGACTCTAACCCACATCTCCTACTTTGGGCGAGCGGTCACCTTAACCATTAGATATCCGGACAAATTTCTCGTCCTTCCAGAATTCCAAACTGTAGAGTCTCCTCTCAATTAGTCTAACATGTATTCCTGCAAGGGATCGGGCTTAATTGTGCATCTGCACAGAAACTGTCATTTGCCTGCGACCTTCCTATCGGTACTCACCAATACGAATTGGTGAATACATGACGCAGTGTAGTAAAAGGTTTAGGCTCGTTGTCTCTGTTCATAGAGGTGAGTTATGCATGTCAGCTTCTATGTCATAAACAGCTAGTCTATCAGTCTGCATATGATGACGTGAATAAATATTTTAACAAACATAAATTAAACCTCTGAATAACCAACAAAATGGGTTCTAAGATAAAGACTGCCCTGGGGTAGCCCATTTCTTTGTAGTCTCCATCTACTGCGCCGTCCTTGAAATTCCACGAAAAATCTCTTGTTGAGATGTACAAATAACGAGTAGTGGGAGGGCTTCGCGCCGGCCGCGGTGGCCGAGGGGACTGAGGCGCTTCAGTCACGGTCTGCGCGGCCACTACGGTCGGGGGTTCGAATCCCCCCTCGGGCATGGATATTTGTGCCCTCCTTAGTTGTAGCACAGACAAATATATACAGACGGGAAACCTCCGTAAGGGCCTGGTCCTACGCTCAGGGGTGCGGGGCGGGGGTTTTTAAGCAGTTCCGAAAGATGTCCCATGATGGCGCTGCAGTCAGAAGCAGCCCTTTAAACTGGCCAGAGCAGGCGGTAGGTAGCAGCGGCTGCCCCCACCACCACCTCCCCTCAAACGCCGGCACACAGGACACAGCCGTGGCCTCGTGGCAGGCGGCACAAGCTCTCCCCTCAGCCTCCCCTCCACGCTACCTCAGACGTGCGAGAGGCACCCTAAGCCAGCGATCCGCCTGACACCTGCTAGCATCTTACGGAACTACGAGGCGAGCGTAGGACAGTGGTTTAGGGGAGGCTGCTTCTCTGTATTTGTTACTCTGTGATTGTAGGTAGTTGATAAGTAGTTTGTAAGTTTAGGGACTGATGACCGCGTAGTTAAGTCCCTTAAGCTTAACAAACATTTGAACATTTGGATGGCTTCGCCGGCTGAGGTGACAGGAGTCCAACTGCTCGGGGGTGTGTTATAGGAGGAGGGTGAGGAGGCAGGGTGGGAGGTGGCGTGGCGGCGTGTAATTGGGGTTGTGCCAGGGCGCACGCACCTCCGCCTCCACCTCCGCCTCCGCTCCCGGCCATCCTTCAATTAGGCGGGGCCCGGCCAGGCCGCGCTGAGATAAACGGGTTAGTCGTCTGCGCCGGCTGGACGCCACGCCGAGCCCAGCCCAGCCCAGCCCAGCCGTTACTCCTCGTTTGCTGCCCGCCTGTCCCGACCGGCAGTCCGTTCCTCAGCCTCAGGGTCGACGAGACGAGCTCTGTCTACCAAATCTACGTCTCTGATTCTCTGAGGCACGGCGCCGTAAATCGATAGGTTTATCCATCGTCCACGACAGAGCTGTCACACTGAAAAATAAGGTTTTAAGCGGAGAGTATCCATTTTAATTTTTTTTAACTTGCAAGGAAAGTACTTGGGCTCGAACAAATACAAAATGTTCAAATGTTTGTACAACTTATGGGACTTAACTACAGGGTCATCAGCCCCTAAGCTTACAAACTACTTATGAACTAGCTAAGACTAAAGACGGCACAAATATCCATGCCCCCGACCGTAGTGGCCGTGCGGATCGTGACTGAAGCACCTCAGTCACCTCGGCCACCGCGGCCGGCTCTAACAAACACATATACACCAAAATCGTATGATAGATAACGTAAAGATCTCTTATTACACTAGTGATACTTCAAATATTCAAATGTCTGTAAATCTATCGGACCAAACTGCGTGGTCATCAGTCCGTAGCTTACAAACTACTTAAACCTAGGTAAACTAACCTAAGGACAAACACACGCCGGCCGCGGTGGCCGAGGGGACTGAGGCGCTTCAGTCACGGTCTGTACGACCACTACGGTTGGGGGTTCGAATCCCCCCCTCGGGCATGGATATTTGTGCCGTCCTTAGTCTTAGCTAGTTCATGAGTAGTTTGTAAGCTTAGGGACTGCTGACCCTGTAGTTAAGTCCCATAAGTTCTACAAACATTTGAACAGTTTGACAAACACACACACCCATGCCCCAGGGAGGACTCTAACCTCCACGGCGAGCAACCGCGCGTTCCACAGCGAGGCGCTTTAGACCACTCGGCTACTCCACCGCGGCTCTCGTGATCCTCCCGCATCTGCAAAACTCTGCAGTCGTCCGTTAGAGGCCACTGCCTGTGACATGCCACATTGCACTTTGACCTGTCGGTTCGCCAGTAGGGACGGTGCAGTGTGCCTCCGAAGTCGCGTTTTGTGACGTTATTTGTGTGGTGAAGCGTCAGATGGGGCGGCGATTGCTAATCAAGGTGCGCCTCGGTTGCACAGTGGTAGAGTGCCAGACTACAAATCCAAAGGTCACGAGTTCGATCCCCGCCAGGTCCTGGGAATTTTATCTGTCACTTACCACTTCTTTCACCTCTGGCAGTGTTACTCATGTAAAAATACCGAGTAGCACCGTGGATCGGAACCCACGTTACACTGTAGGTCACCCTATAACTAGCTGAGTAAGTCAGTTTGAAGGTCGGAGGAAGGCAATGTCATACCACCTCCAAACAGGCCCATGCCTAGTAAAGAAGCACTGTGGTGTTAAAACCAATCTTCGGATTGTTGACTGCTTTACGTTTTAATGTATTGCGATTGGTTGAGATGAAGTTACGAAGAACCCTTCTTCGTGAAGATGGTATTAGTGTAGATGATGAATCATTCGCTTGCTTTCTGGTATCTGTTATGGTACATAAATATGAGCATAAGTTAGATACTGTTGTAACACTAACATATAATGATGATAATAGGGATCATAATGACGAACAACTCATTGCAAGCGGTAGTGCTACGGTAAGTGCGGGAAGAGGCGATGGAAGCAGTGGCAGTAAATACCAACAGTCTTCGAGAAGAAGGTTAAAGTTGCAACTATCATAACGGCTTTTGATGACAGTATGCTAGAGAACATTTACGATGATTATTGCATAAGTTATAGTTAAGATATCTGCATTACGTATGGCGTCTACAATTACATCTACATTGCTATCTAGAGCATGATTGCAAAGTTTTGCATAAAAACGGCACTCACCAGCACATTGAGGTGTACGTAGAGATCCTGTAAGCAAACTTTCATACAGAGATGTTTGTTCGAGTCCAAGTACTTTCCTTGTTAGTCACATCCCTGCAAACCCGATGGAGTAATGGCATGTCAGCATCCAGTGAAGCAGGGTCTTTGATACGGGCGAGAGGGAGGGTTCAACCGCTCCGCCCCTCCCCTCAGAACGTTTTTTTTCTTACCTCTTGTGCTAAAATTAAAAATTGACTATCATTGGTGTAATAAATAGGAGAGTTAGACTGAAAACTTTGACAAAAAAGAGAGGTACCAGGCTCTCTGTAAGCTGTAATAGATGCTTAGTTGAGCTTTCGCTTCTTTCTTGTTTTCAGGACACTTTGTGTCTCATGTATTATTGGTGGCCTGCGTGAGGCCTAGGCAAGCGTCACACACAACTTTCACAACTGTAAATCTTGCCAATTAAAAAAAAATTTCTCAGCTAACCACCACCCAACCTTCGGTAACAATGAACAAGTATTGTTGAATTCCAGCCAGAAAATACCGCGCGAGCTTGCGTAGCGTGTAACGAAAGCCACCGAGTCTCCTGTTTACTACTGCTACCAACTTCAGTCATCTACTAACTTTATTACTACAGTAGGGCAGCAAACTTGTACGTGACACAAATACATTTTTAACGAGTGTGATTGAACGAGAGGCCGGCCGAAGTGCCAAGTAATTGAACTATCTAAAAACCATTACTGGGCACATTTCAGCAACCTCCTCCTTGAGAAACACTGATGTGTATGCATGTATTAAATATCGACTTCTTGCTTTTAACTTCACTGAAAAATATAGAACGTAGTTCCTTTACAAACCGTTTAATTTAGTGACTGATATTATGAATAAATGTTAGGTATCTTGACTAGAATATCTTTGGCCAACAATGACAGCGGTTAAGGATATGGACAATCTTTGAAGTTGGATCAGCTGTCCGTTAGTACACAACTTGCTGCCATTTGAGAAACATGTGGTACTGCGAAAAGTTTTATTTTTGACAATGTACTTACACAGCTATTGTGTTTAACGATGCTGTCTATCAGCAGATAAGTTTTATGGTAGGTAGGAGGTTAGTTTCATCGGAACATTTGTGGTACAATCGTTTGTATATAGCGCCCTTATTATTCTACGTTTATTTGTTTCACAGAACTTGATAATGCGTTAATGTCGTCCCGAAACATGACGTGTTGACATGTATATTTTATTATTGACACCTGTTGTGTGAAGTACAGTAATAATATGACCAAGAGGTTAACAAGAAACATAGTATACATGAAATGCAGGTGGAATCAAAATCAAAGTATCTAATATTTAGATGTAAGTCAAAGAGACTAGCAGGAAACATAATATACATAACATGAAAGTGAATTGAAATTAAGGTATCGCGGATAGGCCCCTCTCAGTAGTAACAGGCTTTTCAATATGATCTTGTAATCATTGATTTATTTGTAGTCCACAGTCAGTTTAATGCTTATATTTGAATTAGTCACTTCACACAGTCACTGTAAATTGGATGTTATTTTATTTATTTTTTAAAACACGTATGACTGTAATTCTGGATTCATTAAAGCTTTTTGATGCAAGCAATTTTCTTAAGAATGTTAGTTTTATTTGCTGACCTCACATTTTGTGTAATTTTCGCAATGTATCTTGCACAGTACTGCGAGCATGGCCTTTTATGAAACCAGTTTGATAATAAAATAATACTTAGTGTTAATGTTATGAATTTTGTAAGATTTTTGTTTTTTGACCAATTCTGGTTTTGAACTAGTATTTGGTCTCTGTTGAAACAGGAGGCAATGTTATTCACAACACTGATCGTCAGTAGAAGGTCCAAAGATGTTAATTTAATTTTGCCATTGATTCTATACAGTCAATTCCCCCCCCCCCCCCCCCCCCACACACACACACATTCACAGCTTCAACTTATAACACACATAAATACCCGATGTCAGTTCAGCTATACTCTTTTATATTTATCACGTCTACCACACTATTGAATTGCAGGTACTTGATGACATGGTACTCATTGTTATTCTCCTTTCTTTGTCACATCGTTGATTTGAATTGAAGACATTGGGGCAAAATAATGATTACCCTCATTTACAAAGTTCTGAGACATGTTGAATTGTATGTTTGAAAAATATTTTCTATTACATTTTTTTAGTATTTGTTTTAATGCTTACATTTGTCATATCTCTGCAGATTCAGGTACTACTTGAATAAAACGCCACATTCTGTCGAATGTGATTGTTTCCACCAAAAACATTAAAAATTCAAAAGCTGAGGGTTATAATTATCTACCCCCGAGGTCTTCAATTGCTAAGAAGTAAAATCACTCGCCTACTATTACTTGCGCAAGAAATTGTATTCAGTATTTTCTTACAGAGAATTTTCGTTGCCATTTATTGTCACTTAGTGGGATAAACGCAATATTTAATTTTTGTTCAACTTGCATATAACAACACAATGACAGAATTCTCACAAATCACTGGTAACGCGCAGCATTATCTATTGGTTAGATGATCTAAGCCTCAGCAGAGCCTCATTTTCACCCTGTAGTTCAAGACATCGCTTCTCATTGGCATTTATATGTTTTTCCAGAGTTCAAATGTTTGTAGAGCTTATGGGACTTAACTACGGGGTCATCAGTCCCTAAGCTTACAAACTACTTATGAACTAGCTAAGACTAAGGGCGGCACAAATATCCATGCCCGAGGGGGGATTCGAACCCCCGACCGTAGTGGCCGTGCAGACCGTGACTGGAGCGCCTCAGTCGCCTCGGCCCCCGCGGCCGGCTACATGTTTTTCCAGAGTTGTCAACAAGTGTCCAGACACAGGCTCAGTAATGCGGGCAAAGGGCGTGGGTCAGTCCTGCGCTGTTGTTCACCTTAGCAATGTAGTTTAGGTTAGGGATCTTCAATGTTTTTGCTGTGCTGCCCTTTCTTCTTGAAAAACTATTTCTGGTATATCCGTCATTGACTGGAATATTCCTGCCCTGCGTCAACCTCTTGGTTTGCACGCTGCGTCGTCAGTTATATGCTAGATACACTCAAATGTTGATCTGCCCTACAGGTTTTACCCTCTAAAACTCTTCTAGTACCATGGGGGTTGTTCCCTGGTAATTCATGTCCTATCAGCCTGTCGCTTCTCCTTGTCAGTGTCTTCCACGTGGTTCTTTATTCATCGATTATACTTTCTCATTCGTTACGTTGTCAGTCAATCTAATTTTCAACATTCTTCTGTAGCTCCATTCTCAAAGGCTGTCACGTCGTTTTGCGGCACTTCTGCCTATTCCCGGGATCGCTACACGATATTAGACAGGTGTACCAGTTTCTTTGGCTCTTGAGTGTGGGAATTGACTTCTAAGAAAAGATTATGATAATTGTAATGCACTCAAGTACTTCATCAGTCATTATTACCGTTCTCCATAAGACGATGTATATCCTAATGTGTAACAAAGTGGGGAGTACACTGTGGTTTGTACTGAAGGGTGCAGCGAGTACGCTTATAGATGTACCCTTTGCGGAGATAAATTGGTGTAGATGCAACAGCGGAAACCTAAATCCAGTGTGGTTGACATGGGATTTGACTCTTGATTCTTTTAATACGAAACTGTTACCGTAACTACTTTACTACTTTGCTGAGTGAAAGTTACACGTATGATCATTAATTGAAATTTCCGGGCTGAGATGCCGTGGTCCTTCTGTAAAACATCTTTCTCCCGACTCACCCCTGAAGGTGTTGTCAACAGTAGGCAACGAAACGTCCATAAAAAGTCTTACAAATGGATCACGGCATCTCAACCCGGACGTTTTAATTAATATCTTACACATATGTTTGGATGGAGCCTCATGTTTAACGCAGCAGGAATAAAAAGCAGCTAATTTAACCGATATTTGACGTATTAATTTTTATTATCAGTTCGTTGCACAGATACTTTTTATTTCGTTTATTTTGAAAATTATAGCGGTGCGATTCCGCTTGATTTGCGTGTTGCATTAAATACACAGATCCAAATGAACATTACTGGTTATGAAATTCACACAGATAATATACGTATCACGTATCAATTTTTTAAAAATGTACTGTCGGATTCATAATGAAGGTAAAAGTACTTCATTAAGTAGGGTTTCACAAATCGGTTTTATCAATTTATCAAAATGAGGTAATTGATGTGCACACACGTCTAGTGAAACTGCTATTTCGCTGTAATGTTCCAACTGTGGACGCCGTTCGGAGGTGGCAGTACTGGAAATACATTTTCATAAATATTTAAGTCAAGAGCGGGATCACAGTCACTGATTAACGAACGTTGTTTGATAGTAACTGTATGCATTAGGTGACAGTCTCTGCAGGATAACGATCAACACACGATTACTTCTTTCGGTATATTTATACCTATCGAATAAAAGTTTCTAAACAAGTATCAACTGAATACAAAACTCATCGTAGGTTGAACTGCTACGAATATGTTATTGAAGTACCATTCACGCAACTGAGCCGTTAGTTCCTCGCAATTACGCTTTTCATTACTTAAATCAGTGCCACTTACAAGGAGACCTCCCTGTCTCCGAAATTGAGTTAGGGACGACCCTTCGGATTGCAAATGAATTAATGCAGGTAGATGAAACGTTAAATGCCACTGTCATTACAATCTATTACAAAATTAGGTGATATTGTAAGCTGTGGGAAGATTATAAATATTCGTTGCAATTTCAAAGAACCAGTTTCTGCATGGAAAAGCAGAGTATAGCTGTTTCTTGCCATATTGCATCTGTACAAACAACAGACGGTCGCGAAAAGTCAAATCTAACATAAAAATTAACGTTTGTCTTTTTGTTCGTATTTTATGCACGGCCATCCGATTGCGATAAAAATTTGTCAACTCATTGCTTGCACTTACGCGAACGTTGTAGGCATAATAAAATTAACTTCGTATGGTGCATGGCAGAGGGTGCTTTACAATTAGTTCAAATGTTTGTCTGCGGGGTCATCAGTCCTTAAACTTACAAACTGCTTATGAACTACCTTATACTAAAGACGGCACAAACATCCATGCCAGCTTGGGGATTCGAACCCCCCAACGGCGACGGCCGCGCGCACCGCAGTACGCGCGGCTAATCCACAGCGGCTACAATTGGTTAGTTCGTTTCTTACGCCTTCACAATGACATGGTAGTACGGATATGAATGAACATTGGAACATAAGTAGCTTATAACCTTCATTAATACAAGGGCTACCTTTCGTAACCCACCGTACGGTGCGTGGCGGAGGGTACATTACAATGGTATATCACATTAGCTACTCTTCAAGCTGAAACAGCTGGACGGAATTGAACGAAATGTGGAATGAAGATAGCTTATACCCAGAATTAACAGATGGACTACCTTCCGTAAGCCACCGTAGGTGCTTGCCGAAGGGTACGTTACATCATCATCCAGATTGTTTGACTGGTCACAATGAATGCCAGCACATAAATGTTTGTTTCCATGAAGGATATTTTTACAATCGGCAAGCCAGTGGAGGGTATATTGCGACTCTGACACCGTTTGACCAGTCACCACGAAACTTGGCGCGTGTATATTTTCATATACATGAAGGAAAAAATGTTCAAATGTTTGTTAAGCTTATGGGACTTAACTACGGGATCATCAGTCCCTAAACTTACAAACTACTTATGAACTACCTTATACTAAAGACGACACAAGCATCCATGCCCGAGGGGGTATTCGAACCCCCGACGGGGAACGGCCTCGCACCTCAGCACATAGCGCCTAAATGCGCTCGGCCACTCCGCCGCGGCACGTACGGCGATTTTCGTCTTTTACCAAAAGGTGCTTTCATAACAAAACTAATTCTAATCGCTTCGCTAATCTGTAAGTTATTGCAATTTCTCCATTTTAGCCTCCATATTGGATGGTCCGTTTCACCCCTTAAATATGTTTCAGCGCCTTGAAAGAAAAATACATGTCCCTTAGTTTTTGGTGTATTATAACAGTCTCAGTTTTCATAAATATCGGAGAGTGACACCACCAAAGGTTTGCTTGTGACACGAATCGCTAGTCAGCTCAGCGCAATCAATTTTCCAGTGGTCAAGGCACACCCTAAAGAAACGCGAGCAGAATCATGGCGTTCTCGCTGTGAAAAATGTTTACAGCTGTAGGGAGATAACGCCGATAAGTGAAAGAAGTTTGACAGTTTGCTTGTGATTAGTTCGTGAGGGGGACAAATTCGGCGCTGTTGTAACTTGAAAGCACATCGTATAGCACTAAACTTCAACGCTGGTGACGGCACAAAAGTAAGAGTGAAATGAGTAAACAATACAACGTCGGTGTGATTGTTTACACACTTGCTCCATATCGCAACACACACTGCCTTTCGCTCGGCTTATTCCAACAGTCAGTGGGAAGGGGAGGGGAGGGGGATTTATACAAACGCGCGCCCTGGGTTTATCTGCGCAGACCGGGCGCACAAACAGTAGACGACCGCCGCGTCGGCTAATCCTATTAGCGGCGAGTTGTTGCTTCGCGACCACGGAATTGCCTCCCCCCCCCTCCAACCCCTCCACCAACCAAAGCACGTCATGGCAGCTTCCGAGTTATGCACTCATTGTTTCACCAATAGCAGCCTTTTCCATCGTAATATCAGAATGTCCTTTATTTCTTTTTGGTTAATATTCGAAGGCTTTATCTACCAGTTTTCAACCGGAGCTGCTAATGGCCCCTCTAAATCGTACAACATGGGTATACCAAAATTTTGCTAGGGTTGGGATTCGAACCCAGGACCTCCTGCTTACTAAAAAAGTTTTCGTTAACAAGGAGAGGACGCCTGGTCATCACCGCCGAGTCGTCTAAATTTATAATAAATGTAGGGAGAGCGTAATGAGACATCAAAGTGCCCCAAGTGGGAACTACTTTTTAGGAAATAACAGGAATTTTGATACTGATCTATCACCATATGTACCGTAACAATTGTCCCTGTGACAGTGTGGTTAAGAAGCAGTGTTTGGCTCATATTCATTCGACTCCCCGCAGCGGCAAGTATCTTTCCGCTCCTTGGCAATGTATCAGGTAAAAAACGTAATGAAAATTTCAAAAGTGCACATAACATACATATGTAGAGGCCACAATCCAATACCTCGTCACTACACTACGTGAACCCAAGTGCTTGTGTAATTTGTTTGGTAATCACAAGTCAGCACCAACCTCCTCTGGAGCAATTTTCTGTATTACCACTATCTCGGTTGCCGTAATGTTGTTGTCTACACTCCGTAGAACCGACAGAAAGACGTCAAAGGATTTTAGTTGATTTTGCCGATAACAATACTTCAGAACCTACATATCGCAACTGATACCGTATTTGGTTTGCCGAGTGTATATAAACTCGTAATTGCTCGACTACTGCCACCAGACAAGAAACATTACGAAAATTGGATAATACAGCGAATATACAACTAAAAAAATCAGTAAATAAACAAGCAAAATATCTTTAGAAATGGGCCGGCCACTGTAGCCGAGTGATCTGCGGCGCGCCAGTCACGTTCTGCACGGCCACTACGGTCGGGGGTTCGAATCCCCCCTCGGGCATTGATATTTGTGCCGTCCTTTGTATCAGCTAGTTCATAAGTAGTTTGTAATTTTAGGGATGATGACCCCGTAGTTAAGTCCCATAAGCTCTACAAACATTTGAACATTTTATTTTTAGAAATGAACGGAGCAGCACAGTTGAGCAGAAAATATTAACAATGGTATTTTAAGTAAATGTTCAAATGTTTGTAAATCTATTGAACCAAACTGCCCGGTCATCGGTCTGTAGCTTACAAACTACATAAACTAAAATAAACTAACCTAAAGACAATACACACACCCATGCCTTAGGGAGGACTCGATCTTCCGACGGCGAGCAACCTCGCGTTCCGCAGCGAGGCGCATTAGACCGCTCGGCTATTCCACCGCGGCTATTGAAAGCAAGTGAAATATTGAACATACATACGTTGTAAATGTCATACATATGTATTAAACAAAGGAAGTCACGTATTATATTGTAGTCACAGAACACCTGACGATAGCATAAGGATGAAATGAGCTCATAGTGAACATAATAGATTTGATAAAGCAGCAAAAATAGTTATATAATATTCATTGATTTTTCCGTCAGTGCTTGAAAGAAAATGATAAAATTATGAAAAAGGAAAATTTTATCATGTTCTACAAAATTATTTATTGAGTTACTAAGCGGCTTTCGGCTTCTAGGGCCATGATCATGTAACAAGTAATAAGATGTTACTTGATAGTGACCTAAACCGAAAACCGGATAGTAACTCAGTAAATAAATTGCAGAGTGCAGAATACTTCAAAAGCAGAAATTTTGTAGCACTGAACTATGTAATCTAGCAGGCAGACGATAACCTCGAAATGGCTCTCATTACCAGGAGGCAAACACGTGATTTTTAATTCTGTTCGCGACCTAACGCGCATCTTTTAGTTGGAGACCTATCACGCATCTTTTAGTTCGCGATCTATCGCGCATATTTTAGTTCGCGACCGGTAGCTCTCCTTTTAGTTCGCAGCTCGGCCGCGAAGTAGGTCGCTCTTTTTAGTTCGTCCGCTCGTTTTGGCTTTTGCAACCGCTACTAAAACTACAGCTGAGCTGCATCTCAGCTCGAAATGATGGCAAGTGGCAGAAGGGAATCACGCGATTTTGCGCGCTCTCGCGTCCTCTCGCTGTTACCTGTCAGTCTTCGGAAAAGGAGCGGACGAACTAAGAGGCGAGGGATCTGCGAACTAGTTCGCGTAGTTCGCTTGTGGGAGCGCTCTTTCGAACTAGTTCGTTCGGGAACTACACAAGACTATTTCACAGGAACGATACTTTCTGAATCAGAATATCAGAAATTTTTCTTTTTTGATAATAATTATTATTGTTGTAAAATTATTTCAATAATTGAATAGGAAATTTTAGTTGCTTAAAGTGCAAAAGAATGAAATCTCATAGGTCGGCCATAGTTTGTCTTCTAAGGACACACAGGCTGAGACTCTTAATTCACATCGGCTAAGGATGGCAGCTGCTGAATACCGAGTAGTCTTGTGTAATTCACGAACGAACTAGTTCGGAAGAGCGCCCCCACAGGCGAACTACGCGAACTAGTTCGCAGATATCTCGCCTCTTAGTTCGTCCGCTTCCTTTCCGAAGACTGACTGGTAACAGCGAGAGGACGCGAGAGCGCGCAGAATCGCGTGATTCTCTTCTGCCAGTTGCCGTCATTTCGAGCTGAGATGCAGCTCAGCTGTAGTTTTAGTAGCGGTAGCAAAAGCCAAAACGAGCGGACGAACTAAAAAGAGCGACCTACTTCGCGGCCGAGCTGCTAACTAAAATGAGAGCTACCGGTCGCGAACTAAAATATGCGCGATAGGTCGCGAACTACAAGGTGCGCGATAGGTGGCGGACTAAAAGATACGCATGCGAGATAGGTCGCGAGCCGCAGTGGAGTAGCCGAGCGGTCTAAAGCGTCTCTCTGCGGAGCGCGAGGTTGCTCGCCGTGGAGGTTCGAATCCTCCCTGGAGCATGGGTGTGTGTGTTTGCCCTTAGGTTAGTTTAAGTAGTTTGTAAGCTACGGACTGATGACCACGCAGTTTGGTCCGATAGAATTACAAACATTATCAATTCAAAAACTTTCAAAAATGATGTAAACATGTTCTATTTTTGCTCGCTGTCATTAAAACATGCTAAGCTGTGATGTAAAAATGTACGGCGGTTTTCCTTTTCCCCAGTCATTTTTAACATAAAACATAACATTTGATAGGTCGTGAACTAAAATATACGCGATGTGTCGCAAACTAAAATATGCGCGATAGTTCGCGAATTAAAATATGCGCGATAAGTCGCGAACAGAAATAAAAATCACGTGTTTGCCTTCTGCTGATGAGAACCATTTCGAGGTTAACGTCTGCCTGCTAGATTACATAGTTCAGTGCCACAAAATTTCTGTTTTGAAATATTCTGCACTGTGCAATGTCTGACTAATAAAGTCCATAATGCCAAGACATAGAGATAACTGTAAACTTAAACGCGAGAAATTATCCACAAACTGTTTCTTTTGGTTTGCGTGATATCGTTAGCGGCTCACGCAGCAAGCGCATGAAGCAACTATGTGGGGGAACTTTTCCCTCCACCTGCATGCGCAGAGCCGGCCGCGGTGGCCGAGGGGACTGAGGCGCTCCAGTCACGGTCCGCATGGCCACTACGGTCGGGGGTTCGAATCCCCCCTCGGGCATGGATGTTTGTGCCGTCCTTAGTATAAGGTAGTAAATAAGTAGTTTGTAAGTTTAGGGACTGATGACCACGTAGTTAAGTCCGATAAGCTTAAGAAAGATTTGAACATTTGATTTTTGCATGCGCAGATCACGCCGCTCAGCTGTCACTGGGAGCGGACGAACCAAAAGAACGAACTAAAAGAACGAACTAGTTCGCTGCAGAGTTGCGAGCTAAAGTGAGCGCTCCCGATCGCGAACTACTATGCGCCAAGTCTAGTACGCAGTTGCACTGTGCCTCCTGGGAGCGACTGGCCAGTGTTTACATGCGGAAGCGCGGCAGGCGTGCGGCAGGCCACGGCGGCCGGCGTTCCTGGTTAGAAAGGGGGGGGGGGTGCGGGGGAGGCGGCCGCAATCGATGCAGCCGGGACTCTCCCCCCAACCCCCGACCGCCGCCGGGCGTCCCAGCACGCCGACCGTCCTCTCCGGTCCCCGGCGGAACCCCCTATTCCCGCAAGAATGCTGTCGCGCGTACAGCATCAACAATGCTAGCGCTTAAATGCTTCCGAGGAAATGCATTCTGTAAACCATCAGCTGTTTAAACTTGTATCCATTCTGAAAGTGTGGAACCTGCGACTGTGTTGATTAAAGAAATCAGAAAATAACAGCAACAGCAACTGGTTGCTGTTATTTTCTGATTTCTTTCATCAGCTGTTTATTATTTTTCAATCTTCTACCGGTTTCGCTTATAAACCATCTTCACGGAGGAGAACTGCACAGACTGATCAAACAGGTGCATACTGGCATGCATGTTACACAATAAAAATAAATAAGACGTCACTAGGCGTCAAGTCTTGATTAAAAACATAAAAGCAATGCCAGGCTGTGAGATGGTGAACCAAGGTCTATTACAAGTAGGGTTACCAGACGTCCTCTTTTACCCGGACGTGTCCTCTTTTTTGGATCCTAAAACGGTTCGTCCGGATTTTTAACAAAATGGGAAAATGTCCTCCTTTTTGCGTTGTGCAACTGTTTCAAGTTGAAAGTGCGTGAATACAACTCTCTGAACTCTCACAATCACTAACTCTATAGAATTTAACCTTTCTTGAAACAATGTGACTTAAGAAAAAAGAAAAAAAAAAAAAAAAAAAAAAAAACAACAACCTCGGGCATGGATATTTGTGCCGTTCTTAATCTTAGCTAGTTCATAAGTAGTTTGTAAGCTTAGGGACTGATGACCCCGTAGTTAAGTCCCATAGACTCTACAAATATTTGAACATTTGATTTGGGCGGCCAGTTAAAAACATTCGTCTGTAACAATGCAAGACAGTGCAATACATATAGTATAACATGAAACTCCCCCCTTTTTTTTTCTCTTGTCGGAGTGTTGTGTTACCCAAAAATCAGACGTTCAGTACTTCGTGCTGGGACTCGGCAGTTGTGTGTGTTGTCTGTCAACCACACTTATGACTTTAAGATCGAAAGCTAGTGCTGTGTTCGTTATACCTAAGTTAAAACCTAGTTCAAAACTTCATACAAATAAGGTCAGATGCCACAGTAATCATTGCCATTTCACCATTCGCCTATTTAGGACCAAAGATACGTAAGTACATAAACAGTGTATTGAAAAAAATCGATTTAAAGATTTTCTCCTAAAAACTGAGTAGTTTTTTTAATAATTAATTGCGAGCCTTTGTACGGTAAATAAATCTAGACGCTAATCATGTATATAGTCACGTCAGCCTGATACGAAATGGGGGCATAGCTATAACAAGGAACGCTTAGATAATTTTTACTGTTACTTTATGCGTGACGATTTTACAACCAACAGTACTATGGTTTCCGTAAAAGTTGCATTGCAAAAAAAAAAAAAAAAAAAAAAAATATCTGGTGAAAACAGGGGTGATCGGCAAGGTATCTTATAAGTATGGAAAAAGTGTTCAGGACGCAAGACGATAATTACAAGTGGTGAAGTGATGAAATATTAGGGCTTCACTGCTATGTAGTCCTGTAATTCGTTCTACGGATCTCAACATTTCATGCTTCTTAATTTGTAAGAAGATGAACAAATTGCGTAAGATATATTACAAACAAGACGCTGATAATACAGTAGAGACATCACTAGTAATTGAGTTGTCAATACGAGAGAGAGAGAGAAGGTTCTTTTATTAATCTAGAAATGTCCTCTTTTATGAAGACAGACATCTGGTAACTCTAATTACACGAGAACCTAACCCAACTATTTGATGTGTTCAATAGTTCGGTTAGGTTCTCTTGTAATAGACCATGGTTCACCATCACACAGCCTGGCATTGCTTTTATGTTTTTAATCAAGACTTGACGCCTAGTGACGTCTTATTTATTTTTATTGTGTGACACGCATGTCAGTATGCATAAGGAGGCATATAATGCACCTGTTTGATCAGTTTGTGTAGTTCTCTTCCGTGAAGATGGTTTATAACCGAAACCGGTAGAAGATTGAAAAATAATAACCAGCTGATGATTAACAGAAAGCATTTCCTCAAATATCTTACGGCTGTTGAACCACATCTCAATAAATATTTAAATTGCTTCCGTTGTATTGCTCACGTCTAGTCGCGTAGATCGTAAGTATGTATTCAGAGGTGAAGTGAATTTTTATTACCAGCGAACCCGGCAGTGCTTCGCAGTAGCTGTAAATATTCATGGGAGTTGGATACACATCCTACACTCCTCCTCTTAGCCGCTCTCCGCACTTCCCTCACCTCTGAGGCTGTGCCTGACGTTTCTATTTGTCCTATTAATCTCTTCTCTGTATTACCTTTCTGAAATCCTGGCGTTTTTCGGATATTTATTTATTCAAATATTCATTCAGTGAATGTACCTCCCACTTTTTGTGTCTATTCCTACCAATCTCTGCCTCCGACTCCTGCCCCCTGCCCCTCCATCTACCTATCCACCCCCTGCCTCGGTCGTTACCTCCCCCGCTCTTTGCCAATCTACATCCTGGCGTTGTTCAGGTATTGATTTATTCAGATTTTCATTTAGCCTACGTACGCGTCGCTCCTTTTTGTCTCTCTCTGTCTTTTTGTCTATACCTCCGCCTCCAGCTCCGTGCCCCCTCTGACTATCCATCCACCTTCTCTCTCTGTCTCTATCTCTGCCCCGCTCTTTGCCAGTCTCCACCAGTGTCGTTAGTCCATCTCCTCCCTCCCCACTTCATATCTTAATATATATAAACTAGCTGAAAACCCGGCGATGCCCGGGTATTTATTTGTATATTCCTGCCATTTTTCAGGTATATATTCATTTGTATAAGGGCTATATGTCTGTAAAATCTCTTGGGAATGCAGTTAGTAGTAAAGAAGTAATAGATTATAATTTGATGTTGGAACGGGTGCTGTTCCATGAACCTCATTGTTTATGTGGTCATATCTCATGAACTATGGTTCACAATGTCATACAATTTAAAAGGTACATTCATGTATATGTTTGCATACTGAATGTAAAATTTCCTGCAGCTAAAATTTGTGGTGTACAGATAATAAATTTTAACGTCATACCAAATGCCATAGTTTTACTCCATAAACAGCGGAAAAGTAGTAAGCTAGAAACTTTTTTCCTTTGATCATTTTGGTATGGTTGTCAGCGAGAAAAAGTTTAATAAAGATTTGAAGTTATGTTTAAAGTTTGTTCCAAGTCGCTAAGTACTCTCATTCTCATACAGCGTATTTTTAAATCCTCGCCGGATTATGTGGCAGTTTCTTGCGATTTCTATTGTTTATGACGTCATATCTTTTGAACCATGGGTCGTGTGTGATTCTTATCCCTGTAGCAATTATTACCTCACGATAAGGAATGTGTGGTGTACCAAATTTGGTTTAAATCGATCCAGTGGTTTAGGTGAAAATGAGCATCATTGTCGCTAAGTGCAGCAGTTTTTCGCGCATCTCATTGTTTATGACGTCATATCTCGTGAACTATATATCGTATGTGATTCTTACACTTACGGCGACCGTCCTCATGCATTGAAGCTTACGTTTACAAAATTTGATAAAGATTGGAACAAAACTGTAGATTTGTATGCAACACGTACAAATATACGGACACTCTGCTTTATATATTAGAAGAAGAAGATAGAAGATTGAGCTGTTTGTGCCTATATTTGCAAAATGTTCAAATGTCTGTTAAGTTTAAGGGACTTAACTGCGGGGTAATCAGTGCCTAAACTTACAAACTATTTATGAACTGCCTTATACGAAAGACGACACGAGGGGGGATTCGAACCCCCGACGGGGAACGGCTTTGCGCATCGGAGGATAGCGCCTCAATGCGCTTGGCCACTCTGCCGCGGCTCTATATTTCACTCTACAGCCAAAACTACACATCGTAAATGAAAAGTGTTTGTATGTGGTAGTAGGTATCAGTTTCCCATTGTGCACTATGGTGGTAGAGACTTGATAACGATCAAAAATGTTCAAATGTTTGTAGAGTCTATGGGACTTAACTACGGGGTCATCAGTCTCTAAACTTACAAACTACTTATGAACTACTTACAACTAAGGACGGCACAAATATCCATGCCCGAGGGGGGATTCGAACCCCCGACCGTAGTGGCCGTGCGGACCGTGATTGAAGCGCCTCAATCCTGATAACGATCATAAGGGGGCTGGATGATATGGGAGTTGAAAGTTACCGACCTATTAAAATTCTAAGTGTGGGTGCTAATATTTTGCTCTTTTCTGAAAAACTACACAATGGAAACGAACGAGGGAAGGAAGGAAGGGAGGAAGGAAGGAAGCTTAGAGTTTAACGTCCCATCGACAGCTTGGTCATTAGAGACGGAGCTAACGCTCGGAGGTTTGGGTAAAGACAGGGAAGGAAAGCGGCCGTGCCCTTTGAAAGGAATCATACCCGCATTTGCCTGGAGTGATTTAGGAAATCACGGAAAAACTAAATCTGGATGGCCGGAGGTGGATTTGAACCACCATCCTCCCGAATGCGATTCCAGTGCCTTACCACCGCGCCACCTCGCTCGGTGAGACGAACGATTTCTCTGTGTTGTTGTTGTTCAAAATCTCCCGTTGTACACCATAGCAGTTTCGTGTTGATTGCTGTAAGAGGGTGGAACATATAGTGGTTGAAAGTCGTCAGCTTGTATAAAATTCGGACTGAAGACCAGCGATGACTTTTGACACTATAATAGCAAAGAGGTTATGTAGAGCATCCGACCGCAGTGGCTGAGCGGTCTGCGGCGTGCTAGTCACGGTCTGCACGGCCGCTGCGGTCGGGGGTTCGAATCCGCCCTTGGGTATGTATGTTTGTGCCGTATTTAGTATAAACTAGTTCATAAGTAGTTTGTAAGTTTAGGGACTGATGACCCCTTAGTAAAGTCCCATAAGCTATACAAACATTTGAACATTTGTTATATACAGCGAAACGTTATGCACATTCTTCAGTTTTTTTTCTGCAACAAGCAAGCGAATAAATAAAAATAAGTGCATATTGCAGTTTGAAAAGTAAATCTACTAAGAAAGATGCCAAAACATAAGAAAAAAATTTCGCTTTCTCGATCAGTTCTAAAAGACAGAAAACGGCGCTGAAAAGTGAACCTACAGACGATAGAAACTTGAAGTTTGTAGACGTTGTTTATCTTACACTGTAGGCATCAGCGAGTTTTCAATATTCCCATCCCTAAGGGGGTGAAGTAGGGGATGAACGGTTTTATGAAAATACCTTGACGATATTTCTGACATCCAACGAAACGTGACGAGTCTTTTGAAGACCATCCGAAAGGAAGACTTCGTGCAAAATTTCCAGGACATGTATCGTAGCGCTCAGTGGTGCATAGTTGTGGGAGGTGACTACTCGAAGGACAATTAGGTAACTGTAGTTTGCAGGTCATCAACGTTAATTCACGGAATGTACGACATTTACTGCGAATGGGTAAAGCTGAAAACGTGCACCCAGCAGGGATTCGATCCCGGGTCTCCTGCTTTCTAGGCAGATACGCTGACGCCTACACCACTTTCTATCTATCTCTCTCTCTCTCTCTCTCTCTGCATAGTTCTTTTCCTTGCCGTCACTGAACGTGTTTGTTCGTTGTCGTTCGACGTGTTGTTGGCTCAGCTTTTTTATTACAGAAGGCGTTGATCCATCTGACCTGGCGCGCTGAGCCACGGAACTCGGCTCACCACTGTGGAGACAGTGACCTCCACACCTGCATCGAATTACTCAGGTACGCCTCCCGGCAGATACAAATTCTGAACTTTAACCCTGCCCACTAGAACCCAAACTAGCAGTTACTGTTAACTAATTCCCGTAATAGTAAGGACCTAGGAGTGCCTCCGTACTGAAGAAAGGATCAATGCCCGTCATATGCATTTATATATGTGGCGTCTGTTCTTTCGGGCATGTCCCAATGAACAGTCGCCACTTCTGACTCTGCAGTTATTATCTATTTATATTCACGGAATATATAACATTAACTGTTCAAAAGAACGGACGCCACTTATGTATAACATTGAAAGGTGTCCATAGAAAATGTATATTGTTGAATTTGTAAGAAAATGTCTAATATTGTGTCTCCTGTTTTGTGTCGAATAACTTGCTTGTCTTGCAAGAAAATGTAATGATACAAATTGTATCTATATGTGTACATAAATCTGGGAAGTTTCGTCTTTGGCAAAGATTATGTATCGCATAGCATTGTAGATCGTGCAGAGAGACAGAGAGTCAGACTTGTGGTTCAGCTCGCTTAAGGTACGTTTAGATGGGCAATGAAAATTGCATATTGTCGACAATATATCCCGGAAATGTTGTCGGGCAACATTGCAGCCACATGTATTGCAGCAACACAAGTGACAATACATTGGCATCTATTGCCAAACAATGTTTGCGGCAACTAATTTCGGCAGAGGCTACACAATTTCATACAAAATGGATGAGTGCGACGTTATAGAAGTGAGTGCAGCTCTCCTAATTTTACATGAAACAAGTGTTAATGCTATTCGAAACAAAAAGAAGGGAAATCGGACTCTGTAGATGCGTCCTTTTTTGAGTAGGCGGAGTAATTCAGGAAATTTAACTCGTGAGTTAATGCTAGATACGTACCTGTTCCAAAACTTTACTCGTTTGTCTAAAAACTATTTCGAATATCTCGCCCAATTAATTGGTCCGAAGATATCTAAATCCAATACAAACATGAGAGACTATATTCCAGTAACAACACGACTTGCGATCACACTTCGATTTTTAACTACTGGAGATTCGTATAGAAGTCTGAACTGCAATGCCAAATTCTTCAGCAACTGCCTGCCAACTACCTTTTCTCACATTCCTGTATTTATATGTATTGCATTCTACGTCCCAAAACTCAGGACGTAGATGAATAGAATTAATAAATGAGATTGTTTTCTCGTTCGACTACTTTTCCATATCTGACAGGAAAAAAAAAAAAAAAAAAAAAAAAAAAAAAAAAAAAAAAAAAATACCCCTCAAGACGACAATAACTAAGAATTCTTCCCTCCTTCAAAACAGTCACAGTAAGCTCGAAAACAATGCACCAATATAGTAACTATAAACATCAGTACTACCATAGCGCGTAGGTACTACTTTCAAAACAAACCAGCACGCGCAAACTTTCGAAGCAACAAAAGCGAAACGATACTTTGTTTTCGTGACTGCAGCGCTGTCGCTGAGAGAAGCACAAACAGCATTGAGAGCGAGAGGAAAGCATTTACAGGCAAGGACCGAGATAGGTATTGCCCTGCAGTACGAAATGTTCTCCACCGTTCACGGACAACACGGCAACCCGTCGGCAATCACTCGGCAACTATCTGCAACATCAGCAATATCGACCGTCCATACCGAAATATTGCTGTGTATTGCAGTCATATTGCAGCAGTGTTGACAGCAACACAATTTCAGCTAAATATTTAGGTAAAATGTTGCCCGTCTAAACGTACCTTTAGAGAGCAGTTGTGTTGCGTATATGGCTCCGATGTAGAGCAGAGGCTTCAGTGCCAGAACGTTGGTTTAATTGTATCTGGAATATATTGCATTTCATATAATTGTGAAAAAGGTTGTACCACTCCTGGGATGAAGGTATTAGCATTTCATGTAATTATGAAAAGGCTGTATCATTTAGGTAATGTAATGGTGATTATTAATAATAAGTAACAAAGCTGACCTTTGTTTCCTGTTTCATTTACGTAGTTAGAAGATTAACCTACTTCCTTTATTTGATAATTAGTTATTTGTGGATTTAAAGTGCAGTATTGATTTTGGCAATCTTGTTGAAAAGATATCTTTATTGGTACCGTAGTAAATGATTGTTATGCAACACTGCAGTTAATTGAGTATGATACTCAATTTTGATCATCAGGTACTGATCTGCATAAAATTCTCGTAGTCTTAAGAAAGTGGTTTGTGTTTTTAATATCTTTCTCGCAGTCAAATTTTTTGAGTGTAGTCAGTGTGTGTTTCATGCAGGTTACATGTCACAGTTTGTTTTGTTAAAAGATCCGTTGCGCACATAATGAGTTTAATGCACTGTTTCTTATTTGCCAGTATATACATCAATATCAGGGCCATAATTAAACCAAATTACTGTGTTAATGAACAATGTACGTGTTCAGTTAAATTTTGATGAAGTTATCTGACGACTTGTGATCTTGACTGTTAAACATCAATATATGACAACTATTTGGACTGCAACTAATAACAGATCAGGTTTTGAATGGGTAACTTTAAAGTAAACTAGTTTTGTTGTCTGATTAAACGATAGATTCAACTTTAAACTTCACGTAAAGAATTTTTAACATCTACGTTAATGTTGCAAGACTATTGACCGAACTTTATTGTCAAAGGTTGTATAACCAAATCAAAGGGACTTCGGCAAAAGATATAGTTTTAACTTCGAATCGTCGGGTAAAGACAAAGATGTAGTGCGAGTCAGCACAAGGTACCTGGAGACCTATAATGTTGTAAGGTGGCAAAAGTTTCAACCTTGCAATACATGTAATTGACGACATACACCTTATATCCTAACTGAAGGATGTCAATATTAGACCTTAAAAATAAACCATGCAAATTGGGTCGCCATAGAAACTTGCATTCTGTGAGTTATATGTCAATGATTATGCCCAGCTCTCAAAGGGATGAGAATGAGTCAATGAACGTCGGATGTAGAAATTTACCAGAATACCTCATCTGTTATGTTTGACATTAACATGGAAATTGCTCACCTGGCGTAGCCCCGATCACTGGAGTGATAGATTAATAAAGCAGAGTGGCCTATGACAGCTGTGTGGCCGCCCAATCACAAACTAATTGACTGATTTAAAACTCGCTTGGATTGAATATCTGGATGTTATTACAATATCTGCGTTACCCAGCACAGTAAGGACTTAGCGTGAAATAGTTTCAAATAACGAGAAAAAAAAAAAAAAAAAACATTCGATAGATGAAACTAACAAGGAGACCACATGGGTATCGGGTTTTAGAAGTTAAAAAAAATATTGGCTGTACTTCAAGTTCAGAAGTCAAATAACAATCAGTCAAAGGCATTCGATGCAACTCTAAAAAAAAATCTCGAAAAAATCGACTTAGAAGTTTTGCAAGCACATGTAAGTCCCCATGCTAAGATAATTACTGCAGCTATCGGTGTAGCTGAGGAGAAGTGAACTAAGAATATAAGGGAGTACATACATTGTCAAAACATGAGGAAGCAGTCTAAACAAAATTGGCTGCTTCTGGTCAACATACCGAGTGCAGTGACAATTATTTTCAGGCTTCAGGGAGAATGAGTTGTATTGTAATTATAAGTTTTTCAAAAATGTAAAAGTTATATTTGTGAACCAATGAAGATGAGTTTTAAAGAAAAGAGAGAGAGAGAAAAAAAAAGAAACAAGCGATAGTGTTCTGGCCTCACAACAATAGAGTCGGTGGTTCCAGTCCCGCTAGAACATTATACACATATTGGTAATTTTTAAGAACAATTTACATATTTTTGATTATTCGTAATTTTCTATATTTTATGAAAGGTTATCAGTAACGATGATATAATAAAAGAAAGCATTGAAAATTATATATCTGTGGCAATATCGAAAAATAAAAATCCTTCTTTTCAATGTGGTCTCACATATGCCAGCGTGATACGCATCGTAAAAACGTGGAAAACAATTTTCAATATCTAGCGCATCGTACAAATGCTGCATTTTTTTACAGCCGCAATTTTTCTTTTATATCTCAATTGGGAAGCAAACTTTTTTTTTATTTTTTTTTTACTTTTGGAAGATTTCTCTTGTATTCCACAGTTTAGAAGTGAACCACGCATACTTGATCATTTCACAGAAGATTTCAGAGGACAGCTGTAGGTGAATAATTGAATGAAGTATGATGCAGTCTTCTCTGTCACTAATTTCACGTCCTCATTCGATCAGATAAGCACAGTTTTGCAGGCGCTTAATGAAATCTTTTACTTGATGGTAGAAGACATGTCACAAGGCTTCACCAATGGAGTGAATTTTGGCGGAATTACTTGCATGGTGCAGGTAGGCAGACGCCTGTCGTTTCGAAAATCTTCATTGTATAGCACGGAATCTGTTTGTCTACTCCAAGAATTTAACAGTAAAGGAAAGCCAACCTTTTATAAAATATAGACAATTATGAAGAAAAAAAAAAAAAAAAAAAAAAAAAACAGAAATACGTGTGTTTTTCCAGAAAATTTCCATTACATATTAAAATTTGTGTAAGTGTTTGAACACAACGAAAAAAAGTCACGGCGGGTTTCGAACCAATTATCCAAGGCCAAAAAGCTACCACCTGAGCTACACCGAAAGATGCTACCACTGTTTTAATTATGGATACTTACATGTACTTGCAAAACATCAAAGTCGAATTTCTCGAGAATTTTTTAGAGTTGCGTCAAGTGGCTTTGGCTGATTGTTATTGAAGTACGATAAATATCAAAAAAAATTTAAAATCCAATACCCATGTGATCTCCTTGTAAGATATTGTGCATTGTGAAGAACGGATGCAAAATATTGACTGCTGACTGCGCCATACATGCAATCCAACAAATGGAACAAGTAATATCAGAAGCAGCTGCAATCGTGAAGCCCGTATAGTAACAATTATCTTGTTTCACATTTATTTCGAAGCAATTTTGAAGGAAGTATTGGTGGAAGAATTTATCGGGATTATTCTGAATGGAAGGATAATTAACAATATTTGGTACGCAGGTAGCAATTTTGCCACAGCAAATATCCACCTGCACTCCTACAGATGTTTTGCAATTTAGTCCAACGAAGTGGAGAGTTTGGCCTCTTCCCCAACACTTCCAAGACCCACGTTTTAGATTTCTTAATAGAAGTATCGAAGCGAAGCAACCAAGTGAATGTGAAGTGGCTTATTTCACCCACGCATGAGGATATAATAGAGAAAGCTTTTGGAAACAGGCAACTGGGCTTTGTTTTCAGGTCATACTACTCGGTGAATTTGATGTGGCCACTTAGGTACAGCCGGCCGCGGTGGCCGAGGAGACTGAGGCGCTCCAGTCACGGTCTGCACGGCCACTACGGTCGGGGGTTCGAATCCCCCCTCGGGCATGGATATTTGTGCCGTTCTTATTGTAAATAGTTCATAATTAGTTTGTAAGTTTAGGGACTGATGACCCCGTAGTTAAGTCCCATAGACTCTACAAACATTTGAACATTTGAACTTAGGTACAAGGGTTACTACCGACTGAGAAAGTTATGTAGCATCAACAGAATCATCTCAATAATGACAAAAATATAGCGAAATTCGGAAGCAAGGTAGAATAAGACTGAATACATAAGGCGAGGCATACTACATACTCGTAATGTGATCAAATATTAACTACGTAGAATAATGGCATTAAAAGTTGGATGGCTCAGATTTTAATCTTAACTTAGCCAAAGGAATGGTGTTCTGTCAACTAGGAAAATAGGTTAATGCATATAGATTGCGTATTATTATTATTCATTTTAGCGCGCAGCTTTTACTCTGTATAATAATATAACAGGCCGGCCGCGGTGGCCGAGGGGATTGAGCGCTCCAGTCACGGTCTGCACGGCCACTACGGTCGGGGGTTCTAATCCCCCCTCGGGCATGGATATTTGTGCCGTCTTTAGTCTTAGTTAGTTCATAAGTAGTTTGTAGGTTTAGGGACTGATGACCCCGTAGTTAGTCCCATAAGCTATACAAACATTTGAATAATCTAACATCTAAAATTATACGACCAAGATAATTGTGAACAACGGCACACAGCTTTTAGTTGGATTTCGACCTACTGTGTTTCTAAAGAGTTAACTTTTATTTCCTTTAACCGCTTTTAACCACTTGCTTCCACACATGATTTCTCTAATGTGCAGATCTAAGGCGAAGCTCGTTTCAATTATATAAGCTTTATTGGCCTTCTTGTGTAACTAATATTAATTTTCATGTTCGCGTATTTACGAGGTACGTCCACAAAATACGTTCTCTTTGGTTATATAAAACAAACATATACAAATACAGAAAAATATTTATTGTACACAAATCTACAACTGTTAAACTACTTTTCTGCATAGCTTCGGAAATTTTGTAGGCACTTGTCATAGCGTGGCACAAGTTCTTGTATGCCTTCTTCATAGAAGGTTTCCGCCTGTGTATTCAACCATGTGGTAACACGTTCTTTCAGCTCGTCATCATCGTTTAAATGTTGAGCACCAAGGACAGATTTTAGGTGGAAGAGGAGATGAAAGTCGCTAAGAGCTAGGTCCGGCCTATACGAAGGATGCTCAGACATGTCCCAGTGATATTTCCGTAAGAGTTATATGGTCATATTCGCCGTGTGACATCGGACATTATCGTGGAACAAATCACCACCTTTTGGCAATAACCATCGGCGCATTTTGTCCGTAAACCTCGCCGATTTGCCGATGAATTACCTTTCGTTTCACTTTCTTTGCATTTAGAAAAGGAATTAGAAATCTGATTTCACCCGCGGTAGCATTTCAATTATGGATGATATTATAAAGAAGTCCTACAAAGCACAGCTCGACAGCAGCGATCGGAAAATGGCGTACATGTCTTCTCCTAGAGTCAAAGTAACTGCCGAGCACGCTACGATCGTTGCGCTGCTGCGGTTAGAAGTAGAAATGGAACTTACTTTGTGGACGACCATTGAATATATCATGTGTGCGGATTGTTCTACATCTTTTATCACACACTAATATATAGCCACTGACAATAAAGTTTGGAGAACAGTCCTATAACATTAACGTAGATTAACTATGAAATGCAGTTACTTTCCTGTGCTTCGAAGTCTTCGCCTCCTGTAACTATACACGCTGGGCCTCGTCACGCTTCACTGCATGTCAGGAATGTCGTCAAATCTCTTTCCTTTCAAAGCGAGTTTGAGCGAGGGAATAGGAAGAAGTCTGGAAGATTGAGATGAGGCAAGTATGGTGGGTGTTTAGTTGAACTACAACGCACACGCACCCATGACCAATATCGCCAAACAGTTCCTGACAAAAAACGAGTGGTACAACTAGAACATCCACCTCAGTCGCCGGATCTGTCCTCCACTCATCTTCATATTCCATCAACTCAAATTCGCTTTGAAAGGAAAGAGATTTGACATTATTCCTGCCATAGAACGAAACGTGACGAAGCTTTTGAATGTCATCCCAAAGGGAAAGTTTTCTGGGCGTGGGAAGCGACTATTGCGGAGGTTCTATCTGAGAGCTTCATTATTCAGCATCATGCGATCCTCGTGGCAGAGATATGTTTACTTTCACTGAAGAATTATTCACAATGGACCACACTCTGTACTAATTCTCCATTGAATGTGAAAATATATTTGTTGGGAGGATCACATGATGCTGGACTATGAAGATCTGAAATACATTGTGTAATAACTGAAGTAGAACTGTCCACACAAATGTTTCATAAATACAAAATTCCTGACTTGTGAAGAATCTGGAAATTAGTCGGCCAAATAACAGAGGAGTAGAAAGTTTGGTATGATTATTTAAATACGTTTTTTCTTGAATTTCTTTGAGGTGTAAGATATGACGCACTAAACATGATTGAAAATAAGATCGTATCTTTGTGTGCAGCTGGTAATACGAGTAATTCATTGCTACGTGTTCTCTATGTAGGTAGAAGTTTAGCTGTTGACCAATATTTAGAGAAAATAATTAATGCTTTCGAAATATGTCTTTTACACAAACCTTGGGTTCTGAAAATTTAAAACAAGGAAGTTGTTCGTTGGACCGAAAATGCAAAAAAGAACTTTTGTTCGCTATAAAACGAAGGGAAACTCAATATCTTGGACACATCATTAGCGGCAAAAGATTGCAGCTATTAGAACTCATCATTGAAGGGACAATACAACGGAAAATGTCTGTTGGGAGACGATAGATTTCGTAGCTGAAGGATGGTAGGAGATATTACAATTGCACGTCATAAGATGTTTTCCCTACTGCAGTGTCACGTTGAATGCTGGATACGGATCGTTAGTAGAAGGCGTTTTAAGACGAAGAATTGGTTAGACTTTCAATGAAATATAGTGTATCTGGAAAGGATATTATGGTAGCACTTTCAGTTCGGCCACAATCATATGAAACAACGAAACTATTTTATTTTCTCCTGGAAGCTTTTAGGTAAACATTTTCCAATAGATAATGGATGGTTTTAGCCGTTTAGTAATGTAGTTAATACGAGGGAAGATCTGAAAGTAACGCACAGTATTGCAGACGGAATGTTGAAATTTCAAATCAAATGTTCAAATGTTTGTAGAGCTTATGGGACCAAACTACGGGATCATCAGTCCCTAAACTTACAAACTACTTATGAACTAGCTTATACTAAAAACGGCACAAACATTCATGCCCGAGGGGGGATTCGAACCCCCGACCACATCGGCCGTGCAGACCGTTCAAAATCAAATGTTTGTAAATCTATCGGACTAAACTGCGTGGTCATCAGTCTGTTGTTTACAAACTACTTAAACCTAAGTAAACTAACCTAAGGACAACACACACACCCATGCCCCAGGGAGGACTCGAACCTCCACGGCGAGCAACCGCGCGCTCCGCAGCGAGACGCTTTAGACCGCTCGGCTACTCCATCGCGGCCGTGCAGACCGAGACTGGCTCGCTGCAGACTACTCGGCCACTGCGGAGGGCGTTGAAATTTTACTGGAATGTAGTGTGAAATTTACGTTACAGAGGACGTTTTCTTTTCATTTGCAACTATAGCGAGAGGAGCCTCAACTACGGAACAGAAGTAGCACGAATGTAACTGTCGTCAATTTGTGAACAGCAGTGTAGTTAGATATTTGTGATCTAAAGAGCATAAACCGACTGAAATCACAGGGAAATACATGTCGTGTATGGGCGGACGACTTGATGGACCGTAGCAATGCCTGCACGTGGTGTGCACGCTTCCAGGAGGGCCACGCGAAGCTTAGTGATTCAGCACGCTCCTCGCCACTAACTGCTGAAACTCCGCAGAATGTCGCAGACACTGCTGCAGCAGTTTTGAACGACCGACGACTGTAACTGCTAAACTCATCTAACGACATGTCTACCTTAATACGGAACGTGGCAAACTTGTGCACGACAATGTTCGCCCACCATGTTATTGCTCCTGTTCGTGAGGATATTACTAATTTCGGTGCGATGTGCTCCGGCCTCTACCATACAATCTACATCTACATCTACATAGATACTCTGCAAATCACATTTAAGTGCCTGGCAGAGGTTCATTACCCTCTTTCATAACTTTTCTCTACCGTTCCATTCTCTAATAGCGCGAGGGAAGAAAGAACACCTAAATCGTTCCGTTTTCGATCTGATTCATTTTATTGGGATGGTCATGTCTCCCTAAGTAGGTGGGTGCTAGCAAAATATTTCCATATTCAGAAGTAAAAGTCGGTGATTGAAACTTCGCAAACAGATCACGTCGCAATGAATAACGTCTTTCTTTTAATGATTTCCACCCCAATTCGTGCAACATTTCCGTGACGCTTTCCCCCCGGTAACGTGATAAAACAAAACGAGCTGCCCTTCTCTGAATCTTCCGTCAGCCCCACCTGGTGAGGTTCGCACAATGGACAACATTATTCCAGGAGAAGAGGCAAAAGTGTGATGTAGGCAGTCTCTTTGGTGGAGCTGGTGCATCTTCGAAGCGCTCTGCTAATGAAACGTAACCTTTGGTTCGCCTTCTCCACAATATTTTCTGTGTTCTCTCAAATCTAAGTTGCTCGTAATTGTAACTCCTAGGTATTGGTAGAATTAACGACCTTAAGGTTTGTCTGATTTATCGCGTAATTGAGGTCATGTGTATTACTTCACAATTTTCTTCATTTATTGTCAATTGACAATTTTCGCACCATGTAGAAATTTTGTCTAAATCCCTTTGTAGTTGCTTTTGATCCTCTGTTGACTTCACTAACCGATAAACGACAGCATCATCCGCGAACAGTCTAAGGGAGCTACTCAAATTGTCTCCTAAGTCGTTTATAAACACAAGGAAGAGTAGGGGACCCATAACGCTTCCCTGGAGAACGCCAGATATCACTTCCGTTATTCTCGATGACTTATCGTCACTACGGGCTTACATCTATTTGGTGCCATAAAGAAATTCCTGACCGGCCAGCGCTTTTCGACACATGATGAAGTGAAAGTAACAGGCACTCGAAAAGGGCGTATTGAAACTGGACCACGATGTGGGATGTATATTTTGAACCTTCCTTCTGTCAGGATCACTAGGTTATTACTATTATTATATTAAAAACGTTTCGATTCATATCCTGTTTCGGAAATTATTGGTTTCCATAATGTTATTTCTAAATTGCAGCCAGCAATATTCCGATGTAAAATGCATGCATAAATGGAAGGTACGTTCATTACTTTTCCACGTGCTGAAGTAGTGGCAATGAATTAAAATGCATGTAGCGCTGGGATTAGAAGCCGGGACCTGCTGTTTACTAGACAGACGCCATAACCACTCATTTAGGCCACCGAGCTGGGGAGCTGATGCACATATTCTGAATATTTCTTCTTTATCACAGGTGTATTCTGTTGCAGAGTACTGCAGTCCCGCTTGGCTTAACAGCAGCCATACATACAAAGTGGACACCGGGCTAAATAACACCATGCGGATCATATCTGGGACCATAAAATCGACCCCACTGCCTTGGCTCTCCATTCTCTGTAATATATCTCCACCGTATGTCAGACGGCAAGCTGCGTTAGTTAATGAGTGGAATAAAATTTCCGGCAATATTAATCTCCCTATCCACCAAGACGTTACTCCAAACAATCGTCGCCTGAGATCCAGAAGACCACCATGGAGAACAGCTCAAAATCTTATATCCATCACTTTCGATGCCAAGACCACCTGGAAAAATGATTGGTCCAATTCTGCCATAGCCAGGAACCATAGGGAAATATCACCTGGCAGAAATGTACCTGGTACAGACCTGCCAAGAAGAACATGTGTCACACTCAACAGATTCCGCACAGGCCATGGCAGAACTGGAGAGATGCTCTTCAGATGGGGCATGCGAGATACTCCCCAATGCGACTGTGGACATCCTGAACAAACGATCCAGCACATCATTCTGGAATGCCCAAAACGTGCATTCACAGGAACTATTAGAGAACTGTATGAAGCCTCCCCTAAAGCCGTCGAGTGGATGGAAAAGTTGGACATTCAACTTTAATATAATTTTTATTTTGTTTTTGTCTGATTGCTAAATTGTCAATTTGATTTCAAAGTTCATTGTATATATCTATATGTACGTATGTAAATATTTAAAACATTTGTACCTGAAAACCACATGCGCTAAATAAATAAATAACCGAGACTTAATGGATACAGAGACTGCACGGCCGCTCTTAAAGCAAGTCCCCCTACACCGCACATAAATTTCAACTCTGCCTCACGTTCCCTTATAAATTCGTATCAAACTGCCAAGGCTCTACAACAGCGGAATAGCACCCCAGCAAAGAACGTCAAATGGAAATCCTGCCTTATACCTCAAGCACAGGTGATGTTTAAATATCAAATAAACAATGTTCAAACACGTATTTCGTCTCGATATTTATTGAAGATGTTAAACTGAAGCATAGGCATTGAATTAAAATTTATGTCCCGGCAAGGATTCGAACCGTGGACTCCTGCCTATACTTCAGTTTAATATTTAATAGATATCGAGACAAAATATGTCTCTGGACATTGTTTATTTGATATTTTATACGTACATTACACCGTTTTTCAATTATCTGTACTTCAGCTAATTTTGCGCTATAAAAAGTCCAATCATAATGAAACAGAACAGTCTGCTTCACACAAGTATAGCGCCTGACTAAATGTTCATATTCATATAGCTATAATAATCACGTCTGTAAACAGAAACAACTTTTGTATTCGTAACATACATGCTCAGTCTCTGTGTTGTTGTCCTGCAAGCAAGTACTTAATTGGGTCAGATTGTTAATAACAATTTTAATGAGTGAATGGATATATTGTGAAGCTACAGTGAAGATCCCTAGATCCCTAAATAAATGTCTGCAGTATTATCTTCGATGGGCAATTATTCTGATTACTCGCTTTTGTGCAATGAATACTTTGTACTCAATAGTGAGTTGCCCCAGAATATTATCCACATATGGAAGCAGTGAATGAAAATAGGCATAGTAAGCTAATTTACTGAGGGTAGCTGAAAAACGTTTTAGCAGATCTTCAATGCGTTTCTTTCAATTCAGTCCCTCGTCAATACAAACACCTAAAAATTATGAATATTCTATCTTGGCTACAGATTTATGTTCAAAGTCTAAATGTATTAATGGTGTCATGCCATTTATTGTATGAAACTGTATATACTGCGTTTTATCAAAGTATAATGAGAGTCCATTTGTAGAGAACCACTTAATAACTTTCTGAAAGATATCATTTACAATTGTATCAATTAATTCCTGTTTGTCAAACGTGATAGTTATACTTGTATCATCAGCAGAAAGAACTAGCTTAGCATCTTCGTGAATGTAGAATGGCAAGTCATTAATATATATTAAGAACAGCAAAGGACCCAAGGTCGAACTTTGTGTGATCCCATTTTTGATAACTCCCCAGTTAGAGGAATTGATTGTTTCTTCTATATCATCTGAACTGCTTATTTCAACTTTCTGCACTCTTCCAGTTCAGTCTTATTTAAACCATTTTTGCACTGTCACACTTATTTAGAAGAATCCCATTATTTACACGATCAAAAGCCTTTGAGAGATCACAAAAAATCCCAACTGGTGATGTTTGGTTATTCAAAGGAACAGTACCAAGTCTCTCAACTCTAATTGGCCGAAGAATAATTTAAAAATTGCGCATACGGCCTGTATGACGATTCATTTAATCAGAATATTTCGATTCCGCCTAGTGTTCAACGATTCAGTACACAGGGCTATGCTATGCTTAAGTGTGACCTAAAATGTTGAAAAGTTTGTAAACCTATCGGGCCGAACTGCTATGGTCATCAGTCCCTAGACTTACAAACCACTTAAAGTAACTTACATTAAGGGCAACATACACTCCAATGCCCGAGGGAAGACTCGAAACTCCGGCAGAGCGGCCGCCAGTCCGTAGCACGGCGCATTAGACGACTTGGCTAGTCCCACACGGCGAAGTGTGACCTGACCTCGCTACAGTTCTTCAAGACGCGGATTGACTCTTAGAAATTCTCGCGGATAGTCAAGAATCTTTGAAAACTTCTCGCCGATGTCTCGACTTTGTCAGTCTGACTGTACTTCTGCAACGCCCAAATATGTTTCTAAAGTTGTGCGATCTATCGGTTAAAGTGTACTTCATAGCATTATGAATGAAACTCCAGAATACTATTTAAGTTTACTTTACCTAATCTTGTATATACTTGACATTGTACAAATCACGGGGGCGATCTAAAAATGTTACACGTGACTGAGGTATCAGTAGAGTCAACTGGGATAAAATTAGAGTCTTTTCTTCCCCAGCGATCTTGACACAACTGATGCCTCAGTAACATGTAACATATGTAGATCGCCTCGTGGGTTGTACAATGTCAAGTATAGGATGTAAGTTCATTTTTATTTTGTTTTCTGTTTAACTTTTTATGTTGTGACGTCGTTATTCGCCACAATGCTGGCGGTGCACGCAAGTCGCTGCGCCAGCAAAAGAAGAAACGATAAATCGGTCAAGATACTTCGGCCGCCTGGGGTGCCCGCAGTCTGGGTACCTCTTTGCTTACCTCGCCTTTGCCTACCTCGCCAATAGCCGTACCACAGCACAGAGAGCACGGGACAGTTCTAGTCAGTATGAAACAAATCCACGTGCTCGATAGTTCCAGGAAGTTCAACTGAAGAGCACCATTTACGAGAGCTAGCAATTTATCTCAGCGCAAAGAGGAACAACATTCCACTGCCAGGGCTCTACATAGCAGAACTGTTTAATACTTAGTAAGGACTTTGTACCACCACAAGCACCTCGAAGTTAAGTATTGATTTCTTCTGTCAATGAATCCTTTGTGGTCTAATCAAATCTTTTAGTTACAGACATATGTTCACATCCTTGCTCGTCCCAGACCACCACCTTCTAGCGCCGCATCCTTAAGTCACAACACTTTGTACTAAAATTATTATGAGTTACTTTTCCATCTTATTTTATGTATGTGGTCCCAGAAGAAAGAATAAGGAATATTAAGTTTTAACGACTAGTCGACATGGTGATCATAAGAGAAGGATCACACACTCTGATTGTTTGGAGTGATTTATGGAAATCACGGAAGACGTAAATCAATATGGCCGGAGGTAGGTCTAGGTCTGAACCGACGTCCTCCGGAATTAAAGTCCAGTGTGTTACCACTGCGTCTGCCGGCCGCGGTGGCCGAGGGGACTGAGGCACTCCATTCACGGTCAGCACGGCCACTACGGTCGGGGGTTCGAATCCCCCCTCGGGCATGGATATTTGTGCCGTCTGTAGGATTAGCTAGTTCATAAGTAGTTTGTACGTTTAGGGACTGATGACCCTGTAGTTAAGTCCCATAGACTCTACAAACATTTTTTTGTTACCACTGCGCCACCCTGCTCGGTTGGTCTTGAGGACGTACAAAATTTACAATGAAAGCAAGGCCACACGAATTTGGTAATTTATCCCTAGTGCCCTGGGTAGGCCAACGGCCGTGCCACAGTGGATGCACCGGTTCCCGTTAGATCACTGAAGTTAAGCACTGTCGGGCTTTGCTAGCACTTGGATGGGTTACCGTCCGGATGTGCCGTGCCAAGTGCTGTTGGCAAATGGGGTGCACTCATACCTTGTGAGGCATCTGAGCAGCTACTTGACTGAGAAGTGAGTAAGGCGGACAGCCGACTTCGGTTTATTGGCAGAATTTTGGGAAGATGTACTTCATCTGTAAAGGAGACCGCGTATAAAACGCTTGTACGACCTCGTCTTGAGTATTGCTCAAGTGTTTGGGACCCGCAGCAGATCAGTTTAAAGGAAGACATAGAAGCAGTTCAGAGGCGATCAGCTAGGTTTGTTACTGGTAGGTTCGACCAATGCGCAAGTGTCACGGAAATGCTCTGGCAACTCAATTGGGGATTTCTGGAGGAAAGACGACATTCTTTTCATGAATTTCTGTTGAGGTAGTTTAGAGGGCCGGAATTTGATGCTGAGTGTAGTACGATCCTGCTGCCGCCTACTTACATTTCGCGTAGTGATCATAAAGGCAAGATAAGAGAAATTAGGGCTCGTACGGAGGCATATAGGAATTCTTTTTTTCATAGTTCTATTTGGGAGAGGAATAGGAAAGGAAATGGATAGTAGTGGTACAGTGTACCCTCCGCCACGTAGATGTAAATGCAAAAGTATCGGCTCAGGTCACTAAGACTGACCTAACGGTCGGGAGTGCAGGGCGCTGATCATTTCCCCCTCCATACCGCATCCGTGACGCCTTCGGCGGCACAGAGTAGCATATACAGAGAGGAAGCCGACCCCCCCCCCCCCCCGCAACCACTGTCCTACGATCTCCTGTTAGTTCCGTAAGATGCTAGCAGATGTCAGGCGGTTCTCCGTCTTAGTACCGGTAGACCACAGTAGAGGCGCTTCTGAGGGTGCCTCTGGCACATCAGAGGGGGCGTGGAGGGGAGGCAGAGGGGAGAGCTCGTGCCGCCTGCCACGAGGCCACGGCTGTGTCCAGCGTGCTGGCGTTTGAGGAGAGGTGGTGGTTGGGGGCAGTCGCTACCTGCTGCCTGCTCTGGCCAGTTTAAAGGGCTGCTTCTGACCTCAGGGCCATCAAGGGACATCTTACGGAACTGCTGGTAGCCCTCCCTCTCCGCACCCCTGTGACTGGGCCCTTACGGAAGTTTCCCGTCTGTATATATTTGTCTGTGCCTTCGGGCAGAGGATAAGACGGCGACCGGTCAGTACCCAGCGGGTCCTCTGAGGCCTGTCGGATAGAGTTTTATCCAGGGTAGAACGTGTAACTTTTTGGGAGACAATACTTTTACGATACCATTTGCACTGTGTTCTCTCTCTCTCTCTCTCCTGACTCAGTACCTCTTGGTAAATCAGCAGTTTTTAGGACTTGGAAGATTTTGTTGGTATCCGCTCTCTGGTACGCCTCGACGGGATAAATTGCGGCGGTTTGTAACCTTGTTTTTGGCAACAGAGCGGCGAGTGAGGCGGGACGTGTTAAGGGCAAAGAGCGTCATGAATATTTGACGCCGGCTGCTGTGCCAGCTGCTCAGGGACCAACAAAGGCGCTCCCAGGGCGTAGCGGCCATTCTCAACTGGCGAGATGACTTTTTTCTGGCGCGCGCCTTTCCTCGTAATTTCAGGGTACCGATGCTAGGTAACGGCAAGGGACCAATTGTACTACTGAGTCCCGATTTACCCTGTCGTATGTACAGTTCAATATGAGGAATGGGCAAAGTGACCGTTTAATTCGTTTCGCCTCTTCTACTACACTCTGCAACGATATTAAATGGTATTTTTCTTCTTTAGTAGCGTCACAATCCTTGATGGGCCTTGGTTGCCCTAACCATCCCCCTCCCCGCCTGCCACCCCTGTTGTTTGCTGCTATTTTCCACCTGCCCCGACACCCATACCGGTGAGATCCTCTGTTGTCTCGTCAGTCCACCATCTTCTACGTCTCCCTATTGACCTAGGCAAATAGATCACACCTTTTATCATTTTGTGGGAAATCTATAATCTGTCATTCTCCCCACATGTTCTTGCCAACGTAATCGCTGTAATTTAAGTATTTTTATTATGTTCCTACCTTGCGTTAATACTTGTAATTCAGTGTTGGGGGACGGCGAGTAGAGTGTATTAGATTTGCAGACGACATGGTTGCGATGGCAGAAAGTGCAAAAGAAATGGAACAAATGTTAGATGACCTAAACACAACATTAGAACAATATGGAACGAAGATTAACAAGAAGGAAACAAAAAGCATGGTAATTGGAGGAAGGAACACAAAATGTCGTATACAAATAGGGAGAGAAGAAATAGAGAAAGTGCATAGCTTCAAATACTTGGGAAGTATGGTAATGCATGATATGTACTGCACTGCAGAAATTAAGAAAAGAATTGCCATGGCAAAACAAAGATTAAAAAGGAAACAGAGATTACTTTGCGGACCATTAAAGAAAGATCTGAGGAAAAGACTTGCCAAGTGTTATATCTGCAGTGTTGTGCTGTATGGTGCGGAGACCTGGACGTTGAGGAAGGAAGATGAAAGAAGATTGGAAGCACTAGAGATGTGGATATGAAGGAGAAATGGAGCAAGTGAAATGGGAAGACCGAATAAGCAATGAGGGAGTATTAAGGAAGAGTTGGAGAAGAAAGAAACATGCTAGAAGTCATTAGGAAAAGAAAACGAAACTGGAATGGACAATGTTTGAGGAGGGACTGTTTACTGAAGAAAGGAATAGAAGGAATGGTGAAAGGAAAACGAGGAAGAGGAAAGCCAAGATAGCCGGCCGCGGTGGCCGAGGGGACTGATGCGCTTCAGTCACGGTCTGCACGGCCACTACGGTCGGGGGTTCGAATCCCCCCTCGGGCATGGATATTTATGCCGTCCTAGTTCGTAAGTAGTTCATAAGTAGTTTGTAAGTTTAGGACTGATGACCCCGTAGTTAAGTCCCATAAGCTGTACAAACATTTGAACATTTGAAAGCCAAGATATCAAATGCTGGACAACATCCAAGGAAATAAATACGAAGAAATGAGAAGATTGATTGGCTTTGGACAGAGAAAAGTGGAAGAGGATCAACCCATGACAAGACCTGCCGCTAGGCAGAATACAATTGATGATGATGAGTGTTGTGGTGTATTTTCCAGCCTTCTTCGTTCCTTATTTGACCGTAGATTTGGAGTATTATTTTCCACGCAAGTTCATTGTTGTCATATTGTGCCAGCACCCATACCATATATCTCAGCCATATGTGTCAACTAGTACACTATGGAGTTGTATATTACCAGTTATATTTGTCTTGTTAAAAGGTTGTTTCTAAAAAAGTTTCATATTTGCAAGATAAGCTCTATTCCTTGCATGTATTCTTTCCCTTATAGCCTATTTAATACTGTTATAATTTTTATTAGAGTTCCTCAAGAAGTTAAAGTATTTCCCATAGATGTTCAAAATGTTTGTGTATCTAAGGGTCTAAATGACGTTGATCATTAGTCAAATGTTTGTTAAGCTTATGGGACTTAACTACGGGGTCATCAGTCGCTAAACTTACAAACTACTTATGAACTACTTACGAACTAGGACGGCACAAATATCCATGCCCGAGGGGGGATTCGAACCCCCGACCGTAGTGGCCGTGCTGACCGTGACTGGAGCGCCTCAGTCACCTCGGCCACCGCGGCCGGCGAACATTAGTCCCTAGGCCTACAAACTACTAACACTAACTTAAAGTAACTTATGCTAAGGACAACACGAATAGTCATACCAGAGGGAGGACTCGAATCCCCGACGTCGAACGGCCGCGCGCACCGCAGCTGGGTGCCTTAGTGCACTCGGCTATCCCATAGATGCTTAAAGACATAACTGATTTATGATACATTTGGAAGTCAAAACATCTGTTTCCCCAAGAAAATAGTTATATATAATTATAATAAACCATGAATAAAACATGGCTTATCAAATGAATAAAAACATCATCTGCCAGGCACTTAAATGTGATTTACAGAGTATCCCATGTAGATGTAGATCTTAAAGAGCTAGCTGTGTTTCACAAGAACGATACTTTCTGAATTAGTGTTGACTATGTGACATCACGGTGAGTCTGTTTTGTCTTACTTGTTAGAGTGCCATTCTCCAATCTATTTTGCTCTGCATATGCAAAGTACTTGAAGTGTCACATTCTCGTAAAGCCAACAGGTAGGATTTCACGTTGCTGTGGACACTGTTCATCCGTGTGCGAGCGCTTGCTGCACGGTACCGTTACCGTCCGCACGACATGATGAGGGTGACACAGTGCTAGTGAGGACCTCGCGCTGTTCGCCGGTCCACCTGCTGCGCAGCCTCGCCGTGTTGCGTTCGGCAGCCTTTGTCGACGTGGAGCGGGGGCCCAGTAATGACCAATTAAGCGTGCCGCTCGCTCGCAGCGCCGCCTGCCGTAATTGGCGATTAACTGGCGACGCCATGTCGCCGGCAGGCTGCCGTCTTCGCCATAGAAAACACCGCTGCCTGTCTGCCCGCTCTGTATGGTGTCACTCACAGCCGTGATACCAGAAAACATTGCAAGAAAGGATGTTATCCTGGGTACCACAAATCATATGGAGAAGGAATGTTAAAAATGTTCAAATGTTTGTCAAGCTTAAGGGACTTAACTGCAAGGTCATCAGTCCCTAAAATTATGAACTACTTATGAAGTACCTTATACAGAAGACAGCTAAAGAATCCATATATACATGTGGCGTTTGTTTCGAAAGAACAGACGTCACTTCTGATCCTGCAGTTGTTATTATTTAATATTAAATTATTTAATATTAAATAATAACAACTGCAGGTTCAGAAGTGACGTCTGTTCTTTCGGAACAGACGCCACATGTATATATATAATATGCCGGTGACGGGCAATGATCCTATCGTTGGTGGGGAGGGGTGGGCAAGTTTGAAGCCCTTACTCTTACGGGAATTAGTTTCATAACTACGAGTTTGAGTACTGTGGGCAGGGCGAAGTTGCGAATTTGTATCTGACGGGAGGCGTGCTTAGGTAGTCCTTGCAGGTGCGTTGATTACTGTGTCCCCAGTGGTGTAGGGGTCAGCGCAACCGCCTAGAAAGCAGGAGACGCGGGTTCGAATCCCGGCTGGGTAAACATTTTCAGCTTTTCCCAATCGCAGTTGATATCATATATTCTGTGAATATTAAAAACATCCATGCCCGACGGGAGATTCGAGCCGGCCGCGGTGGCCGAGGGGACTGAGGCGCTCCAGTCACGGTCTGCACGGCCACTACGGTCGGGGGTTCCAATCCCCCCTCGGGCATGGATATTTGTGCCGTCCTTAGCTAGTTCATAAGTAGTGTGTAAGCTTAGGGACTGATGACCCCGTAGTTGGGTCCCATACGTTATGCAAACATTTGAACATTTTTTTGTTGTTGTTGTTGGGAGATTCGAAACCCTGATGGGGAACGGCATTGCACATCGTAGCATAGCGCCTCAATGCGCTCGGCCGCACCACCCCCTCGCCACCCTCCCCCGCCAAGGAATGTTATCCTGAGTACCAGAACACATAGGGAGTAGGATGGTTATTATTGATACCAGGAAACATAGAAAGTAGTAATATCTCCTTGGGTAACAGGACACACAGGAAGAAGCAATGTTATCCTGGGAATACACAGGAATTGAATGTTATCTTGGGTACAAGAACACACAGTAAGAAGGAATATTATCCTGAATACCAGGACACACAGCACAGGAAGAAGTGATGTTATCATGGGTAGCTGGACACATAGGAAGAAGGAATATTATCCTGGGTACCAGGACACATAGGAAGAACGAATATTATCCTGGATACCAGGACACATAAGAAGAAGGAATGTTAGCTTGGATACGAGGACACATAGGAAGAATGATTCACAGGAATAGATGTTATCTTGGGTAACAGCAGGAGACATAGGAAGAATGACTCTTATCCTGGGTACTGGGACATGTGGGAAGAAGGCTGTTTTCCTGGGTACCAGGACTCACAGCTCATGAAGAAGGAATGTCATCCTGGGTAGCAAGACACATAGGAAGAAGAAATGTTATCCTGTGTACAAGGACACATAGGGTGTAGGATAGTTATGTTTAGTACTAAGATATATAGAAAGAAGTATCATCTTGGGTACCAGAACACATAGGAAGAAGGAATTTTATCCTGGGTATTGGGACATGAGGAAGAAGGAGTGTTATCCTTCGTACCAGGACACACAGGAAGAAGGGATGTTACCCTGGAAACCAAGCTATGCAAGAAGAATAAATGTCATCTTGGGTACCAGGACACATAGGAAAAAGGAATGCTGTCCTGTGTACCAGGATACAATTTGAAGAAGGGATGTTCTGCTAGGTGGCACAACACATGGAGAGAAGAAATGTTCTGTTGCTTAGTAGGATAAATACGCTACCACCAAGAAGTGTTTAAACATCAATTAATTTGAGGGAAGAAAATACAAATTGGTACCAGAAATTATAGAAATATTCACACGTCAGATTTGGAGCAATCTGCTATTGAAAACAAATCTAAGTAGTCACAGTTAACTCTCCTTAATATAGCCTCCTTTGGCTTCAATCATTCATCTGGATATGCGAGAAATTCTGTCAGATTAGTCGCCGTTTCCTCAATGATATGCCGCCATACCTCAGGTAGAGGGGTAATTAACGTTGGTAACTGGACTTCATTTAACCTCTATATGAGAGTGATTCCAAAGTAGTTCAGTATGATTACAGATTGTGGACTAGGGCGGCTGGTAACATTTCTCATTTCCTTCTTTTTTTTGTTGTAAATTTGGCAAAAACGTTGTACACAATTTTCAAGTTGTTTGGGTCGTTAACTCAAATGTCTGTAAATCTATCGGACCAAACTGTGTGGTCATCAGTCCGTACCTTACAAACTACTTAAACCTAGGTAAACTAACCTATGGACAACACACACACCCATGCCCCAGGGAGGACTCGAACCTCCACGGCGAGCAACCGCGCGCTCCGCAGCGAGACGCTTTAGACCGCTCAGCTACTCCACCGCGGCGGTCGTTAACTCACTGTAGGATGAATAAACAAAATGTTCAAATGTTTATAAAGTTATAGGAGCTAACTGCCGTGGTCGTTGGTCCCTAAACTTAGAAACTTCTTAAACTAACTTATCCTAAGAACAACAAAACCCCCATGCCCGAAGGAGGACTCGAACCTCCGACGGCGAAAGAGTCAATGTTTGTATCATGTTCCCTCTGTGCTTGACGACACCCGAATACAATAGTCATCTCAGGTTATGCAGAAGTGGGACCGATTACTGACTAGGTAAAGCCATACGTCCTCTATCCTTGCCTGCCGGTGGCGGCAGCACTCCAAATGCGAGCGTTAGTGTTCTGATGTCAATGGCAACCGATGCATGGGGCAATAAGACCCCAATCCAGCAGGTGCCAATCGTCGAGACACTGTGCGGGAGTCACAACACGTTGTTGTTTGTCTAGGATATGAAAGGGTGCTGATTGATTGCTTTCGTGTGGCATTGCCGGCCGCGGTGGCCGAGCGGACTGCTGCGCGCCAGTCACGTTCTGCACGGCCACTACAGTCGGGGGTTCGAATCCCCCCTAGAGCATTCGAGCATGGATATTTATGCCGTTCTTAGTATTAGCTAGTTCGTAAGTAGTTTGTAAGTTTAGGGACTGATGACCACGTAGTTAAGCCCCATAAGCTCTACAAGTATTTGAACATTTCGTGCGGCATTTTTGGCCGTTAGACCCCCAGCAGGGATCGTGTTGCGCCTGCGTGGTGCAAGTTTTATAAGTGACGCCACTGTAGCGACTTGCACGTCGATGGTGATGAGATGATGATGAGGAAAACACAACACCCAGTCCGCGAGTAGGAAAATCTCCAACCCGACCGGAAATCGAAACCAGTCCTGCTGCGTGGCAATCTACCACGCTGTCCACGCGGACATTAAAGGTACTGAGGTCGGGTCATACCGGGTTTCTTGACACACCGTAAGACGATTCTCTCTCAGGGTGTTGGTAGTTTTTGTCTTTCTGAACCTGGACGACGTAAATGCGTTTCCTGATGTACCCAATGACTCGAACATCGGGCCACGTGACTGGAAACAGCTCGATATAAGTATCATGCTTCACATAGTTCAACGACGCGGCCTCTGTAAAATGCTAAAATGCATTCATTTCGTGGATAGGCTATCTAACGTGCCTGTGAGTAAAAGAGGATGCTTCATACTGCATGTAAACGGCTTTTTCACTGTCTGACTCACGTCAGTTAATTGGTTCCATCTTCGAAACAACAGAGAAGTGACATCACCAACAGACTACGAGGGATGGAACTTAAATAGTGACAACTGTTTACTCACAAGCGATACGAAAGCTTTACATATGGTACTGTCCTTGAAAGGTGTCACCAGCGTTGTGTAGCACCGTTGCCATCTATGTGGAGCGCGTAGAATACCGTTAGCAGAACCTGTTCTGTTGATGGTGCGAACGGAGCAATCTACTGCCTGTCGAATCTCTGGAACAGTACTGAAGCGAATGCCACGAAGTGGTTCCTTCATCTTCGGAATCAAATCAAAGTCACAAGGACTGATGTCCGAGGAGTAAGGTGGATGGTACAATACTTCCCAGTCTCATCGACCGAACAGAGCAGCCATATATTACGCTGTGTGTGGTCGCGTATTGTCGTGCAAAATGATGAGTGGGTTGCGCAGAAAGTGTTGCCGTAACTTTCGCAAAGCTGGTCGCAGGGGATGCTCCAAAAACGAACAGTAATACTTTACATTGACGGTCTACCATGGAGGAACGTAATGCGTTAGGATAACACCATCACAGTCGTACACGAGAATCACCATAACTTTTACCATACTGGGGCTCGGACGTCCGACGTCGATCACGGTCCACTAACGCGGAAACAGCATGCACGACCAACGTGAAACTGTTCCGCACTCCTCCTGAAGAACTTGATGACACTGTCGTGCTACACGACCTCTAGCATATTCGGCCTTGATCCATATCCGTTGTTCCTGTTTCGAAAACGCAGTGACATCATTACGTTAGATCTCTCGCTCACAACTGTGTTTCCCTTGAGTGTGCGCACACCAGTGACGTGAAACGGACGAGTCCATTTGCTGGAAGGTAACGTAGGTATATCAACAACGTGTGCCATCAGTGTCAATAGATTCCATTGCATAGTGTCTCCATAGCAGAGTTGCCACTATTTACGTTCTAACCCTCGTATATCATTGGATGACACTTGGCTCAGGAGATACGACAACGTAAAATATGACATGACTAAAAAATCGAGCCATAATACATGCATCTGTAATTTATTACGTCTTTACTACTCATGCCAGTCGCAGGACATTTTGCAGACAGTTTCGTGATATACACCTCTACGTACCTGGAAAAATGTATTATTGCAGGGAACGTTATTCAGAAAATATGATATCATAAGGATTGAAATGCGTGAATATAAATCTAAAATGGCGACGGAGTGAAGCAGAAGGCGGTGGGGAGATGGGGGAGAGGGGGAAGATGAAGATGCACTAACATAAGAATGGAATAAATATATACCCGAGGAACGGCGGATACTAACGCTGGTAATAAAAGTGAAGTACACGGGCAGATTTGAAAACCTGCATCACGGGCTGTATCCGCGAAGCTTAGCAGCAGCGCTATGCTCGTTTTGTAGGGCCATAACTAATGTCACGGGGTATGGGAGAAACGCATAAAGCTTCAACACCGATCTCCTCGGAAAGTAGCGGTCGTTGCATGACGAGTCTGTAGCCAGGTACTCAGGATTCGTCGTCGTAAAAACATACAGGGTGAAAATTATTAGACTGGCGAAATAAAACGGAAATTAGTTACTAATTACGGCGTGCACACCCTTCATTCCATAATAGGGCAACTGGATATAGACGGGCATGTGCATCCGCCATTTTTGTTCCTTCGTTTCGACGCGCGATTGTAGAATAGGACAGTCAATATGCTTTCAGCATGTTGGACTGTGCAGCTCTGAATTGTTTTCTAGTCGTTCAGGAAATGGTTTTCGTGTTTTTTCGTTTCCAATGGACCATGCAAGGCGTAAACTACAGTTAATAAATTGTCATCGTGACAAATGGACACCAACAAGGTCTTCAAAACTATGCGAGGTGGGTTAAATCATTTGTAGTTATGGACAATTTCTACAGGCTGCAAACGACAGCTTTCGACACTTTTTTCCCTTTCTTTTGTAGCGAAGGATTCGACGCTACGAACTAAAATAGTAGCAACATTTAAACGATAACAATACTAATTACTTTTAAATGATGCGCATTATTTTTTACTAGTTATAATGACTGATACGGCTCGTAACGATGTTTGAAGCTACTGCGATGTTAGTTACGGTATCGGCTGCGTAATTTGCTAATGTTGGCAAGAGAATGTTAGGAGGATAATTTATTAACCGGACAAGTGTACATACAAGAAGACGATAAACGTGAAAATTATTTTCTCTCATTCTACCAATTCGAGTTTTCAAAGAGCATTCGAAGGTTGTTGCCAACATTAGCACACTATGTTGCTGAGACCGTAATTAAAATTGACCAATGAGAAAGTTAAATGAGAAAATATCTCATATATATATAAATCTTTTAGTGCATGCTAGTTTATCATGGTGATATGTCTTCTGCATTTAAAAATCTTTTTATATGAAAAATACGCCGTAAAAAGTAGCGATCCGGGAGTGTATTCTGCGGCAAATGTATGGCATTCGGAAACGGAGATTTCTCGCATGTTAGCGTAGTTTTGGTAGTACGTGTGGTATCCCATAAAATTGAGCCGTCGAATGAGAAAGATTAGCTTACAATACACAGCCAGGTGGGTAAATACCAGATAACATAATTTAATTATTTGTTAAATCATATTACAATAACTTATTACGACGAGATTTATTTTTAATCCAAATAGATATTTTCTTTTTAAATGTGTATTAGTACAGGTTTATATGCCAACTAGCTCTGCCGATGATGAGGAGATCGAAGAAATATATGAGGAGCTAAAGGAAATTATTCAGACAGTTAAGGGAGAGGAAAACATAATTGTGATGGGAGACTGGAATTCGGTAGTAGGAAAAGGAAGAGAAGGAAAAATAATAGGTGAATATGGACTGGGCAGGAGGAATGAAAGAGGAAGTCTCCTGGTAGAATTTTGCACGGAACATGATTTAATCGCAACAAACACGTGATTTAAGAATCACAAAAGAAGGTTGTATACGTGAAGAGACCAGGAAACACCGGAAGGTATCAGATAGATTTTATAATGGTAAGATATAGGTACCGGAACCAGGTTATAAACTGCAGGACATACCCAGGGGCAGATATAGACTCTGACCATAACTTGTTAGTAATGAAATGTAGGCTGAAGCTGAAAAAACTGCAGAAAGGTAGGAAAATAAGGAGATGGGACTTAGATAAATTAAAGGAAAGTGAAGTTCTGGAGAATTTCAGAGGGAGATTTAGGCAACAATTGACACAAACAGGGGGAAATAAAACAGTAGAAGAGGAATGAGTAGCATTGAGAGATGAAATAGTGAAGGCAGCAGAGGACAGAATAGGTAGAAAGTCAAGACCTACAAAAAATCCTTGGATATCAGAGGAAATACTACAGTTAATTGATGAAAGGAGAAAATATAAAAATGCAGTAAATGAAACAGACAAAATGGAGTACAGACGACTAAGAAATGAGATTGACAGGAAGTGCAAAATGGCTAAGCAGGAGTGGCTAGAAGCCAAATGCAAATCTGTAGAAGAATGTATAGCAAGGGGAAAAGTAGATACGGCCTACAGGAAAATAAGAGAGACATTTGGGGACAAGAAAAGCAACTCTACGAATATCAAGAACTCAGATGGGAAACCAGTTCTCAGCAAAGAAGGAAAAGCTGAAAGGTGGAAAGAGTACATCGCGCAGCTCTACAAAGGAAACGAACTTAGAGACGATGTTGTAGGAAGGGAAGAGGAAGTAGATCAAGATGAAATAGGAGATACTATACTGAGAAATGAATTTGACAGAGCCTTGAAAGATCTAGGTCGGAACAAGACCCCAGGAGTAGATGACATACCCTCAGAGCTACTCAAGTCTCTGGAAGAGACAGCCATGACAAGACTATTTGAACTGGTGTGTAGGATGTATGAGACAGGCGAAATGCCCTCAGATTTAAGAAAAATGTAATAATCCCCATTCCAAAGAAATCAGGCGCAGACAGGTGTGAAAATTACAGAACCATTAATTTGATAAGTCATGGTTGCAAAATTTTAACACGAATTATCTACAGGAGAATGGAAAAGCTGGTAGAAGCTGACCTCGGGGAAGATCAGTTTGCATTCAGGAGGAACATAGGAAACCTGGAGGCAATACTCACTTTACGTCTTATCTTAGAAGATAGATTAAAGAAAGGCAAACCTACGTTTTTAGCTTTTGTAGATTTGGAGAAAGCATTGACAATGTTGACTGGAATACACTCTTTCAAATACTGAAGTCAGCAGGGGTAAAATACAGGGAAAGGAGAGTTATTTACAACTTGTACAAAAGCCAGACCGCAGTTATTAGACTCGAAGGGCATGAAAGGGAAGCATCAGTTGGGAAGGGAGTAAGACAGGGTTGTAGCCTTTCTCCGATGTTATTCAATTTGTACATCGAGCAGGCAGTGAAAAATTTGGAATAGGGATTAAGGTTCAGGGGGAAGAAATAAAAACATTGCGTTTTGCTGATGACATTGTAATTCTGTCAGAGACAGCAAAGGACCTGAAGAGCAGTTGAATGGAATGGACAGCGTGTTGAAGACACCACTGACCACACTGTTTTACTTATCGATAGCAGTTATCGAACTCGCAGCTGATATGGCATTGGGCCATATGAATAAGAAAGAGCACATGCTCCAGAGAAGATTCTCATAGCAAAAGAACATTCTCAATTTTTTAATTTCGTATTCATAAAAACGTATTCAAGAGAGCGTATAAAATGAACATTAACAAGAGCAAAACAAAAATAATGGAATGCGGTCTTAGAAAATCAGGCGATGCTGAAGGAATTAGATTAGGTAACGAAACAATGAAGGTGGTAGATGAGTTTTGTTACTTGGGTAGAAGCATATGCTCTGAGCAGGAATTTCATTCTCGCTAGCTCTGCTCCTTCTGGAGTACTTTCTCAATGTGTCATGTCCGGCACAGAACAGGTGTTCGATCGTATATTCCTTTAAACTAGCCCAATCAGACAAACTATTCAATGTAAAAATATGGAGTAGGCATCTAAGTGTTCAGGAAGAAATGTACTATGTTTTGATATTAGTTTCTTGTGCAGCAGCATATTATTCAGACTAAATATGGACTAGAATCAAACTTTCACTCTTCAGCGGAGTGTGCGCTTATATGAAATTTCCTGGCAGATTAAAACTGTGTGCCGGAACCGGGACTCGAACCTGGGACCTTTGCCTTAGGGACTGATGACCCCGTAGTTAAGTCCCATAAGCTTAACAAACATTTGAACATTTTTCTGACTGTCAACAAGACCGCGACCCCATCGAGCAGTTGAGCGTTTTATGTCCTGGAGGAGCACTTTGGGGGTCGCATTCTGTCTCTGAGGTACCAAGCGGCCACAATCGGCCTAGCTTGGTCACCATATTCTCCGGATCTGAAGACATGCGACTCCTTTCCGTGAGGCTACGTTAAAGACATGGTGTACAGCAATAACGTCGCAATCATTGTTGAGCTGAAAACAGCTATTCAGGAAATAATTGCCGCGGCGGGTTAGCCGTGCGTACTGAAGCGTCGTGCTTCGATGCGAGCGGCCTCTCGCCGTTGGGGCTTCGAGTCCCGCCTCGGGCATGGGTGTGTGTGTTGTCCTTAGGTTAGTTTACCTTAGTGTAAGCTACGGACTAATAACCTTGCAGATGAGTCCGATACATTAACAAACATTAAAAAAAAAAAAAAAAGAAAAAAAAAAAAAAAAAAAAAACATAACAAAACAAAAATCGATAGCATCAACGTCTTGAAACTTCAGCGGGTCGTGCAGAATTTCGCTATTCGTTTGTGCCACAACGGCGCCACGAAAATCAGTCATATCGAACACGTCATTATCTAAATGCGAATATCTGTAGTGACGTTTCGTTATTGAATAGGGCACCTGAATATAGATGGGCATGCACATAAATTTCTGCTATAGCGGCAGCTCCCGCCGCCATTTTGGTTCCAGGCGGTGACAGCGTGAGCTTGTGAAAGGCGGAGTTTTTCTCATGTTATTGCTTTCAAATGTCGCTTGCTTCATTTCTAATACAGATGTTGTTGTTATGATCTTCAGTCCGGAGACTGGTTTGATGCAGCTCTCCATCCTACTCTATCCTGAGCAAGCCTTTTCATCTCCTCATAAGAACGGCAACCCACATCCACTTGAATCTGCTTACTATACGCATCTCTTGGTCTCCCTCTGCGATTTTTACCCCACACACTTCCCTCAAATGCTAAATTTACGATTCCCCGATGTCTAAGAATGTGTCCTACCAAGCGATCCCTTCTTTTAGTCAGGGTATGCCAAAAATTCCTTTTCTCGCCAATTCTGTTCAGTACCTCTTCATTAGTTATGCGATCTACCCACCTAATCTTCAGAATTCTTCTGTAGCACCACATTTCAAAAGCCTCTATCCACTTCCTGCCCGCACTGCTTATCGTCCATGTTTCACTCCCGTACAAGGCAACACTCCACACAAATGCCTTCAGAAAAGACTTCCTTACACTTAAATTAATATTCGATGTTAGCAAATTTCTCTTTTTCAAAAATGCTTTTCTTCCCATTGCCATTCTGCATTTTATATCCTCTGTACTGCGACCATCGCATGATATTTTACTACCCAAGTAACAAAACTCATCTACTACCTTCATTGTTTCGTTACCTAATCTAATTCCTTCAGCATCGCCTGATTTTCTGAGACCGCATTCCATTATTTTTGTTTTGCTCTTGTTAATGTTCATTTTATACGCTCTCTTGAATAAGTTTTTATGAATACGAAATTAAGAATTTAAGAATGTTCTTTTGCTATGAGAATCTTCTCTTCTCTGGAGCATGTGCTCTTTCTTATTCATATGGCCCAATGCCATGTCAGCTGTGAGTTTGATAGCTGCTATCGATAAGTAAAACAGTGTGGTTATTTGCGAGAGAGGTACTTTGAACACTACGGGTTCAGATTCGAATTTGTGAATTGTCAATCGAAAGTGGAGCACAGCTTAGAATCATTGGGAGCTGCGCTGGACGTCAATCAATGCTAACCGAATAACGCTGCCGGGCAGACTGACCAAAAAAGACGGCTCCATGAATAATGGCGGAGAGCTGAGTGTGCCCGACCTCCGTGTTGCGTCACTGGACTTCCAGAACACTGGCGCCAGAAAACTAGCGCCAGAGAGGGCAGCACGCGCCACTTGGGGCGGTTACTGTCAGCCGCAGAGTTTTCTGGGGCAGTTTGTACATTCTAATATACAGGGTGTCCCAGCTATCTTGTCCACCCAAAATATCTCTGGAACAATAACAGCTATTGGAAAACGACTTTCAAATGTTCAAATGTTTGTTAAGCTTAAGGGACTTAACTGCGGGGTTATCAGTCCCTAAACTTACAAACTACTTACGAACTAGGACGGCACAAATATCCATGCTCGAGGGGGGATTCGAACCCCCGACCGTAGTGGCCGTGCAGACCGTGACTGGAGCGCCTCAGTCTCCTCGGCCACCGCGGCCGGAAAAACGACTTTCACCGGTATCAATGTACGGCTGGGGCCCATGAATGTACATATTTGGAAACATTCTAAAACGAAAGCAAATCTTTTTAACACAAACTTATGTTGTTGTTGTTTTTTTTTTTTTTTTTTTTTTTTTTTTTTTTTTTTTTTTTTTTTTTTTTTAAATGGACACCTTATATTTTTTTCTTCAGCATTGCATAGCATGACAAATCACATAAACACTGGCGTTGATTGCATCAAAATATTCCAATTGCATCCCGAGATATTGCGACGCGAAGTTGACGCTTGAAATACGGGAAACGCGCGGCTAGCGCACGTCCTAAGACTCAGGCGATAACCCCATGCTGCTCAGGACGTGCGCATTGGGTTATCGCCTGAATCTCAGGACGTGCGCTAGCCGCGCGTTTCGCGTATTTCAAGCGTCAACTTCGCGTCGCAATGTAATTGGAATATTGCGATTCAATCAACGCCATTGTTTTTGTGATTAGTCATGCTATGGATTGCGCGAAGAAAAAACAAAGGGTGTCCATTAAAAAAAAAAAAAAAACAAAAAAAAAAATACATAAGTTCGTGTTAAAAAACACATTTGCTTTCGTTTCAGAATGTTTCCAAATATGTACATTTATGGGCCCCAGCCGTACATTGATACCGGTGAAAGTCGTTTTCTAATAGCTGTTATAGTTCCAGAGATATTTTCGGTGGACAAGATAGCTGGGACACCCTGTATAAAGCAGAGTGTCCGTATGTTTGTACGTGTTGCATACAAATCTACAGTTTTGTTCCAATCTTCATGAAATTTTGTACACGTAAGCTTCAATCCATGAGGACGGTCGCCGTAAGTGTAAGAATCACATACGATGTATAGTTCACGAGATATGACGTCATAAACAATGAGATGCGCAAAAAACTGCTGCATTTGACGGCAATGCTGCTCATTTTCTCCTAAACCACTGGACCGATTTCAACCAAATTTAGTACAACTTTCCTTTCCGTGAGGTAAGGTAACAGTTGCTGCATGGTTAAGAATCACATGCGGCACATGGTTCAAAAGATATTACGTCATAACCAATAGAAATCGCAAAAATACGATATAATGCGGCGAGACTTTCGAAATACAATGTATGAGAATGACAGTACCTTTATTAAACTTTATCTCGCTGGCAACCATAGTAAAATGATGAGGGGAAAAAAAGTTTCTCGCTTACTACTTTTCCGCTGTTTATGGAGTAAAACTACGGCTCTCGGTATGACGTTACAATTTATAATTTCTACACTACAAATTGTAGCCGCAGGATATTCTACAGACCGTATACACGCATATAGTTGAGTGTACCTTCTAAATTGTATCACAGTGCGACATGAAGTTCATTAGATATGTGCACATAAACATTAACGTTCATGGAAAACCGCCTCATCGCGCAAGATTTAATCTATTACTTCTTTACTACTAAATGTATTCCCAAGAGATTTTACCGACATACAGCCCTTATGCAAATGAATATATACCTGAAAAATTATACGATTCTACAACATATAAATCAATAAATATGAGATCGTACGCATTTTATGTGTCATTTGTATTTTGATTACTATCTTCCTTTGTTTGGATACTGGACTTATAATTTTGCACATTATGCGAGACAGCGTAATTAGTAATTTATTCTTCGATAAATATAGCATTTTTTTTAGAAAAAAAAAAGAGATGGACTGAGAGAAAAGGGATAGGAGAAGTATTAACTCAAGGCAAGAATAAATAAATAAATATATAAATGAATACCCGAGCAACGCCGGGTTCTCAGCTAGTAATTGTATATACACGGAAATTTTATTGAAGTTAAACTTTGAAAACGCTGTAAAAATTACGCCTCTACTCAGAATGACGTCAAATTGCAACGGCATATTATCTGAGAAGGGGGAAAAGTATGGCAGAAGAAAAATAAATAGTATGAATATTGATCAATAGATAACTCTGTATCTGTCATAATACATCCCTGGCCATTAAAACTACTACAACACGAAGATGACGTGCTACAGACGTGAAATTTAACCGACAGGAAGAAGATGCTGTGATATGCAAATGATTAGCTTTTCAGAGCATTCACACAAGGTTGGCGCCGGTGGCGACACCTACAACGTGCTGACATGAGGAAAGTTTCCACCCGATTTCTCATACACAAACAGCAGTTAACGGGCGTTGCCTGGTGAAACGTTGTTGTGGTGCCTCGTATAAGGAGGAGATGTGCGTACCATCACGTTTCGGTCTTTGATAAAGATCGGATTGCAGCCTATCGCGATGACGGTTTATCGTATCGCGACATTGCTGCTCGCGTTGCGATGGTCGCGATCCAATGACTATTACCACAATATGGAATCGACCGGTTCAGGAGGTCAATACGGAACGCCGTAGTGGATCGCAACTACTACAAGGCAACAACCATCTGCACGAACAGCTCGACGAAGTTTGCAGCAGCATGGACTATCAGCTCGGAGACCATGCCTGCGGTTACCCTTGACGCTGCATCACAGACAGGAGCGCCTGCTATGGTGTACGCAACGACGAACCTGTGTGCACGAATGGCAAAACGTCATTATTTCGGATGAATCTACGTTCTGTTTACAGCATCATGGTGATCGCTTCCGTGTTTGCAACATCGTGGTGAACTCACATTGGAAGCGTGTATTAGTCATCCCAATACTGGCTTATAACCCGGCGTGATGGTACAGGGTGCCATTGGTTATAAGGCTCGATCACCTCTTGTTCGCATCGACGGAACTTTGAACAGTGGCCGTTACATTTCAGATCTGTTACGGTCCGTGGCTCTATTCTTCATTCGATCCCTGCGAAACGCTACATTTCAGCAGGAGAATGCACGACCACATGTTGCAGGTCCTGTAAGGGTCTTTTTGAATAGGGTAAACGTTCGACTGCTGCCCTGACCAGCACATTCTCCAGATCTCTCACCAATTGAAAACGTCTTGTCAATGGTGGCCGAGCAATTGGCTCGTCACAATACGCCAGTCATTATTCTTGATGAACTGTGATATCGTGTTGAAGCTGCATAGGCATCTGTACCTGTACACGCCATCCAAACTCTGTTTGACTCTATGCCAATTTCAAGGACGTTGATTTTTCAGGTTTAATAACACCTAGAAAACACGTGGGCGTCAAGAAGAAGGGGTAAAGAAATTACTGAGGTTTTTTGATACATCATCAGAAGAAGCCAAGAGTACATTGAAAAGGCCCTAGAGTGTTGTGATCAAAATGACAATGACCATAATGAAGTGCAGTACCTAAATGAACCTATTTATTAAATTATTATTACTTCAGTAGGTTAAAAGAACTCATAACACTACTTTTGTAATGAAACTGATCTGTAGATGTTCAGTTTTGGGCAAAATTCATGATTTTTACATTTTTTAAATCTGCAACGGGAAGGTGATAGAAAAGTTATTTCATCCTTATATTATGCATCTAGACGTTTTGTAAGACATCAGCAACGTCTTCTGTTCAGTTAATTCTATAAAATGTGTGTCCTGAAATATTTTTAGTAGATGTTGATTTTTGAGAAAACGCTCCTCATATGCTAATTGTCCTTCGTCCATACTTTGATAGTGGCCACTGCCATACTGTGACCAGCTATCCTAGTTATCTTTCTGTACTTTACACTGTAGCCCGTACACTCCGCTCCCACTGACTTCAACTGTTTTGGACCTTTGACTAAACCAGTCTACGTCTACCGAAATGTGTCGTGATCCATTCTTCAACTCCTCTTCTCTTCAATTTGTTGCCCTGAAACTGCTGTTGAAGGGACTGGAAGTTATTGTATGGTCATCCAGCTTCTCCCCGACCATTCCTGCATTTAGCACGCTCACTATGTTTGAGCGAGATTCTGGAAATCCGAAAACTATCCGGTTATTTCCAGTTTTCTGCGAGTACAGAAGTGTACACGCGTGCTGCTGCCTTTACTGTAAGCCAGAGGTGTGACGGGGTCATGTACAACATTGTCTCAATACCAGTACTGGGCGTGCTACGTATTAAACGTATTGTGGCTAAGCAGGTCAGTCTATGGCGGCCTCCAAAGATCCTTAGTAGTAATCTATTCATATTTCTGCCTCCATATTTGTAGACCCATAAGTTACCAATTGTCATGTTACAGTTTTGTATATCCAGAACTACTCTTGGGGTTTCGATTCCAGATCTAACTAATCGACGACAGTTTCGCACCTAGGGTTATCCTTATGTATTTCTCTATCCTCTCAGCTGGCAGAAATCCATCAATGAGCTTGAGACTATTTGTGTGGATATACTTTCTCGAAAATAATATTGCAACATTTTTTTCTCTAAGGGAAAGCTGCCGAGGTCATCGAGTCCTAAACTTCAACGAGTTTCAAACTAACTAAAGACAACACACACACGAATGAACCAGGGAGGACTCGAGCCTCAGGCGGGGGGCGGCGATACAATTTGTGACGTGACGCCTCAGGCCGCGCGGCAACTATTTTCTGTAATAGTTTTCCACAACCACCTGTGCACATTGCGCCATTCTTCTAACAGTACTAGCATTTTTTCCAATTGTTACTAGAACTAGCGACGATTAAAATGTCATGAACTGATTTGTTTATTACAAATGAAATCAATGGTGTTGGGGGGGGGGGATTTTTCCGGATAATGTTTGTCCTGCTCGTAAGTCAACTCATAACATTCTCGAGGGAAAGCTATATTTAGCAGTGTTTAATGAAACATCAATGTATAAAGCAGCCAAACATAGATAATTACTCAAAGTCAGTGTAGATGAGCGTGAAAGTAGAGAAGCAAAAATCTAAATTACCGAGGTGTGAACGTGAAATGGATACCTTCCGAGCATATATTCAGACGAACTGATGGACTAAAATTTAGCGACGTGTACCTCTTGGCAATAAGCGACAGAGCTAAAAGGTGAAAAATATGTCACAACACGTTGAAACTTGTCTGCGTATTTAAAGGCCCTATTTTAGTTTGGCTGAAGATTACCACGCAATGCTAAAACCGTAGCTTAGACATTTTCACGACGATTAAAGATCTACCAGAAGCATACGATTACTTCTGAAATTAATACGAATACGAAGACGATATCGCCAGTTGAAACTCCGTACTATTTTTCGAATGATTTATGAACTAAACTCCATTGACTTTTGAAGCTAAGGGAGGTTTGACAGATTCTTAATTTTTTTACGATTTATATAACTAATCTGTTTAAGAGATAAATTGGTCTTGCAGGAAATAAAGGTCCGTGGTACATTCTGTGAGGAGGTGTACTGTGTATTAACTAAGAAAATTACAACCACGGTTAGCTTTGTTATCGATCAGTAAGAGAGATAAACAAGTTAAGAGAGAGAGAGAGAGAGAGAGAGAGAGAGAGAGAGAGAGAGAGAGAGAGAGAGAGAGAGAGAGGTGCGGGAGAGGGAGGACCAGAAAGAATTAGCAGCATTTGTCTTTCGGAAAGAGTAAGAGGACATTTGTTTCTTGAAGACAAAGCAGTTGGGCGGTCATTATCTTGGAAAGCTGCCGTATGGAACGTTTCTCTGGCACAGTTCAGAAGCCCCAACAATAAACTGCTCGTAACTTCACGTCATTTCACATTACGTCATGTAGATGTTTGTAAGCTGTTTTTATACCGCTTTACTGAAATATACTTTCTAGGCTAAATTATTAACAGAATTCATCATTACTGTCTAGAATAAACCTCTTAAAGTACCCCTCGGCTCTGGTCGCTTAAGGCCTGTAATATGTTCTAGAAATTTATTTTCGGTGACACCTATTTCGAAAATTAATTAGGACATCTATTTAAATTATACACTGTCATAATGTAGCATTAGCATGTCAAGCCTATCTTTCAAACGCGAGCATCATTTTTCGATACTTATACATAGAGCAGAGCTTTAACAGAGTCGGATTCCCACCATCTCGAGATGTCGGGTAGCAGCATAAAGACCACTAAATTCAGAACGTAAAACATGTGGCTAAATTTACTGTCAGAAAGAGACCTTCGCCAGGTTACGAAATCTCACATACAGTTCAATAGTCAACCAGTGTACCAGAAAAATCAAGAATTAAAGAAAAAAAATCAAATAAAACCTTTTATACAGTGTTGCCAACTCCGTCATACGTATTTCGTGTGACCAAATTTTCAAAATCAACCAGAAGAAATACCTATAGGACAAACTTTTTTTCCCTTATTACAGTGTACCCCAATATCTTGTAATTTTATTTGCATAATCTTTCATTTCTTAGAGTACAGAACACTCACATTTAATATCAGGGTAATATTTTCCCTCGTAGAACACATAAATTTCAATGGAATGCTTGCATATACAAATGTATTACAATGGCATCCACTTCTTATTCACAGTCAAAAGCAGTACATAAATGCGGTGGTAACTATTGCAGAGTGCTATCACTGTATTGTTAATAATTGCATATTGCATTTTAGGAAGTGCGATAGTTACTCCAGCAATCCACCGTTGTCCCTCTGCAGTCTTATAGGGCAAGATGTCATGCATTTGGCTAAAATGATCAGAATACTATCTGCATCGATGTATTAAGCTATTAATTCGTAAAGTCCATCCAAAATATTAATCTCATGATAAAGTTATTGGCACTTCATGATTTAATATTAATACTCGTATTTTAATAACCATGCATTAAGTTAATTGAAATTAATGATTAAATTGTGTTTGCAGTACTACCAGAAAGTGCCAAATTTTCTGCTGGCGGCTAAAGAAGATTTTTTTCTGTTTTCTATCCTTAAATATGGAAGAATCAGCCTAATATGGCTGAGTTGGCAGCACTACCTTCAGAACTGTTCTACGCCATCCTGCAGTAAAAATAGCATTAACGTGAAACTGTACAATGGTTCCATTCATATCTAAATATGAATTTAGTAACAAAGTACGACTACTTAGAGCAAGTGGAAAAATAATTGGACGGATCGTCCGAAAATCAGTTGTTGTTATCAACTTGTTGAAGAGGACGAACAGCCAGAATTGAACAAAACTTTCTTTTAAAAATAATGCACCAAAAATTAGATTAAGAAATTTCTGAATTTCACTTCACTTAAGTATAAGAGCTCTCTTAGTTTTGCTGTAGTTTTCTACAACATATTCCTGTGAGAAACATAAATAAAGTTAAATCTGGAAACCTGCGAAAGTTAACTGTGGAAATGCGTGTGAATTTGTCCTATTTTCAATTATATGGTACTGTTAAGTATACTTTCCATCCGGTTCTTTATACAGAAAAATATGCTTACGCAGACTTTCACTATAAGAAATCACTTCCTTTAACGCTCTCTGGCACAAATATTTATCACTTTTTGATTTTCCAACTTACCACCTTCTATAAATGTAGTAATTAGGAAAAGTGGTAAGCATTATTACCGTTGAGAGTCTCTGGATAACAATATATAGTGTACGATAACTTGTTGTACAAGTCAGAAACGCTTGAGATTAGTGCATTTCTGCGTAAATTGTGGTATATATCATTTACTTGCTTTGTGTACTGAAGTATTTATTACGAAAATTTGCTGATGCTTTCAGGAAGACGGAAAGAACGCTTAAAAGTTGTCATTTGTGAACTAATATTGGTCGTGCTTTCTAATGAATATCGGCTAAGATGTTACAGGCTTATAATCATACACAGTTCACCCACAGTAAGGTTACAAACGATTTTAAGAACTAATATGAAAGTTTTAAGTGAATTTAATAGTTGAAACACCATGTAAAATGGCTTGTATTTCTTGGTGGTTTTTATTGCTTAGCTAAGACTTCTGTTTTGTTTTAGGCCTTATCATGTCTGAGCAGAGAACATTATATAAAATCAAGGGTCACAAATGTTCTCTGGGAAGTATGGTTACCACCTCATAGGACGCCATGCATTCAGAAAATCAAGGAAATGAACATGTTACACAACTAACCTCTTGTCATTGGTAGGAAATAAAATTATTTAAAGTTTAACTTCGGACTTTCATAGAACTGACCGATAAAGGGTTAATAAGACAGATTTGTGATGCTTGTCATTGAATTCATAACAACACTGAAAATAGCCTACAGTAGAAGAGATTTAGTTCACAGTGCCAAAGATAAGAAAGAGCTCGTATCGCCACTGGATGACATTTCCAGAGATGTATTCCACATCCCCTCTACCACCTTCCTCATTGTCTGTATTAATTTTGGATACACCGTATGTTTCTGATACTAAGGAAGTCATGAGAAACTAACGCCAGATTGAGTTTCACTATCAATTAAGCATATAGTAGTAAATTAAAAACCGCATGATATAATTAGTGAAGAAGTTCTTTAAGTTTTAAGTGAGCAAACGTTTAATTTACTATTGTATCATTTAACAGCTTTGTCTTCCGAGTAATGATTTGCATCTCGCCGTTAATTTTAACAGTGGTGGGTCGGTGAGTATAAAGTGTGTCAGCGGCGGCCAAGCCCTCTGCGGCGCGTCAGTCACGGTCTGCACGGCCACTACGGTCGGGGCTTCGCATCCCCCGTCGGGCAAGGATATTTGTGCCGTCCTTAGTAGTAGCTAGTTCATAAGTAGTTTGTAAGTTTAGGGACTGATGACCCCGTAGTTAAGTCCCATAGACTATACAAACATTTAAACATTTTTGGTGCTTATTTTGTGCAGTGTCGTATCTGTGTTGCCGTAACAACGTGATTGAAATGGCGGAAGATGAATCTGTTGACACTCAGCTACTTAATCCTGGCGCATAGCATTAATGGAAGCTCTAACTTCATGTCCCATGCCAAGTGATGAATACCAGTCAACACTGACATACGCTCTCAGTATCCGAGTAAATCGTGGGTCTTCGAGATGTTAACGTGTGGCGTCAGTGTAAATTTTGGCACCCAATATCTCTACTCTGTGATATACACCAGAAAATGCTAGCCAGAGTGTGGGATTGGATTGAGAGGGCCTGTGCTGGTAGGATTGAGAAACTTAACTTCTACTAGTTGTAATAATTAAAGAACTATTTTTGTGTGTTCACATTGCTTATACAACACTCTTCCGTACTTCCCTTCCCACTTTTTATGGTAGGACTCATGTATAAGCGTCTCGGTAAAACTCAAGAAATTCGGGATATTTAACACCCAAGGTAACAGTGCTCTTAGGTAAATGAAGTGTTTATTCGCTATATTAGCAGCAATATCAACACGCAAGTTACCGGTGAAGCGTCCAAGTAAGTCTTACACACAGGATGAGCGAAATGATATTCATTTAAGGCATAGAGGTTTTGTAACTTGTTCTGCTAATTCCTACGACGTTATTCGGTACAGCTTCACATAGACGTCAGGTATGTTCACTTTTTATTTTTAATTGTTTTTATTTTTACTTTTTATTGTTTTTTAATCCTCTTTGTTAACGTGTCGTATCGCGTTTGATGAAATGGGTTTGAGTGTTTTATTTGCTACTTTGTTACTATAGCTTTTACAAGAATAAGTAAACTGTGTCTGCAATCGTATACCTTAATAATCCCTGATAATTGTTATAACTAAGAGTCTCTAAGTTGTTTGTCTCGCAGATTTTGCCGACTGACTGAGCAAGACGAATAGAAGACTGATACACTTAACATCGAACTCAGTGTCAATAAAATTCTTCTCGGGTTGTGACCGGATTGTCATTACACAAAATTATCCGACGTTTCAGACACTACTGTAAGTGGCGATTTCAGGGTGTTCTCAGTCATGCCACTCGTGAAACGTACCTGGAGGGTGGAATTGGAAGCTTGCCGGTGCTGCTCTTTCTGCTCTCAACGGTGCCGAGCTGAATGCGGGAAAGAACACAGGCAAATCGGGAAAACGTTTCAGTTCCTCGTTTTACTACCGACTTGCTCCGATGGGAGTCAGAAATTGGAAGAATGTGAAAACTACCGAATCCCTACGAACTTCAGACGGGCAAGAGAGACATACCAGGAACGAAACGTTTGCGCCACTCTGCACCACTCCGGATTCGCCGAGGTAACGAATTGAATCAGGAAACAATTGACTCGATCCATGCAATATACGCGCGGAGAAGAAAACAGCTGTGTCTCCTCAGGTTGCAGCGGAGTAGAGCATACACAGTGGCGACTCACGTGCTGGCTTTGGTTTTACAATGTGACTGCAGGCACACCAAGTGATACTCGACGAGTGATTTGTATCGTCGTTGTGCAAAAGGAAAAATGTATAAAAGATTGTAGCAGTAACAAATAAAAGAAACAAAATTTGTTGTTTTATAACTTTCCTAAGGATTAGGGGAATGAAACAGAAAATTACATGGCTGATTAGTTACGACATTCTTGTAACCCACAGATATTTTGTGAATTCAACTGTCCAGATCACTACGCAATGACGGGCAACAAGAATATTGCGTTTTTCTAGATTTCCAAAAGGCATTTGACGTTGTGTCGTACTGCAGACTGCTAACGATTATACGAGCTTATGTAATAGGTTCACACATTTGTGACTGTGAGGAAGACTTCCTAAGAAATAGAACGCAGTACGTTGTTCTCGACGTCGAGTGTTCATCAGAGACGAGTGTATCGTCACTCGAGCCCCATTTCTATCTATATAAATGATCTGATGGACAGATTAACTTGTAATTTGCGGATATTTGCTGATGATGTTGTGGTGTACGGGGGTGTCGTCATTAACTGACTGTAATGGGATACAGGATGAGTTGGACAAAATTTCTAGTTTGTGTGAAGAATGGCAGCTAGCTCTAAATATAGAACAATGTAAGGTGATGCATATGGGTAGGGAAAACAATCCCATATTGTCCAAATACAGCAGTAGTAGTAGTGAACTTCTTGATACAGTCGCTCGTTAAAATATCTAGTCGTAGCGTTGCAGAGCAATATGAAATGGAACGAACATGTAAGGAGAGTAAGGCGGACAACAGACTTCGGTTTATTCTGCCAATTTTTGTAAAGATGTACTTCATCTGTAAAGGAGACCGCGTATAAAACTCTTGTACGACCGCTTCTTGAGTATCGTTCAAGTGTTTGGGACCCGCAGCAGATCAGTTTAAAGGAAGACATGGAAGCAGTCCAGGGGCGAGCAGCTAGGGTCATTAATGGCAAGTTCGACCAAAACTCAAATGTGGATCGCTGGAGGACATACTTTTCGAGACATTCTGTTGAGGAAATTGAGAGGGCCGGAATTTGAAGCTGATTGCAGAACGATCTTGCTCCCGCCTACTGACATTTAGCGTAAAGTTCAGGAATACAAGATAAGGGAAATTAGAGCTTGTACAGAGGCATATAGACGAGGCGTATAGACATTCATATGTCCTTCATCCTATTTGAGAGTGGAATAGGAAAGGTAGTTAAAATGATTGTAAAGCTTATGGGACTTAACGGGGGGGGGGGGGGGTCATCAGTCCCTAAACTTACAAACTACTTATTAACTAACTTATACTAAAGACAGTACAAACATCCATGCCCGAGTGGGGTATTCGAATCCTCGCCGGGAACGACCTCGCGCATCGTAGCATAGCGCCTCAATACGCTCGGCCATTCCGCCGCGACGGAAAGGGAGTGCCGAGTAGTGGTACAACGTACCCTCCGCTACGCACCTTGCGGTGGATTGCAGAGTATATATGTAGATGCAGATGTATAACGTCCTTTCGACTATTTTCATCATCAGATATTTAAAAGCTTTAAGTTTGCCAAGTTCTAAGATTTCTTATTTTTTATGATGGCAGCAGCGGAGACGACGTCACAAATAAAGGATTTTTTTATAAAAATAGCTCGACAGATAATTTACATATCATTGACAAATATTACGAAATCACAGAGGAAATTTATTTAGTGCGCAAACTACACGCATTTGCATAAAATAAATAGCAGAAGATTAATAACAAGACGTCGTACACGGAGTCTATGCAAAAAGTAAGGCGACTTTTCAAATTGCGCAGGCAACTTACATTAGATTATCAGTGTTTTTTGTTATATTTGTACACATTTCCCGAACATATATCAACAGTTTCAAGTGTACAGCATACTTCGTTTATTTTTGACAGATAGAAAGGTTAGAAGTGTTTTAGTGTGATCGGCGATTTTCTATTATTATAAAAAACGGAGCAAAGAATTTGCATAAAATTGTTGTGTGAAAAATGGAATCAAGTGATCTAAATCACTCGAAATGTTGATAGAGGTTTACGGTGCGTCTACTCTAAGTAAAAAATCTGTTTATAAGTGTTGCAAGCTCTTCCAAGATGGCCGAGAAGATGCCAGTGACGAACCTCGATCTGGACGCCCCGACACATCGACAACAGATGACGACGTCGAAACTGTGAACCAAACTGTCTGTTTTAAAAATCGCCGTATTAGCGTTAGAGAAGTCGCTGCTATCTTGCTTGCTACCTCATCCTTTGAGATTTCGCTACGTCTGATTGTTTTATTTAGTAAAGCTTTTAAAAACCCTCATTTTAAAGTTTGTGCAGCGAAAATCGTGTGAGAATTTTATGGAGTTTTCTTTGTGTAATGGGACTTAAATTTTCGCGCCATTATACAGTAGGCCCATAGTCTGGCAATTTCAAAGTAAGAATGCACCTCCAGTACTCGATAGCAGCCACGTGAACAAGCAATATCTCATTTTCTTCCGCGGGTTGCCCGGTATTTCATTGATTTTGTAATTTTATGTAATCAGACGAAAGGCAGAACGAGCCGTGGAGGCCACGTGGCGGGGTATGGTTGTAATTGAGCAGAGCGGGGTAGAGTTGTGTCTTATCGTACAGAGTAGTTCTAGGGACAGATGAAATTTCGAATATTGTTTTTATTTTCTGGAGGATACTTAATTTTGTGGAAATCGCGGAGCCATGTGCTTCCCACCGTAAAACTTGTTGCGTGGTTCAGTATGACAAGGAAGGCGCGTCAGTTTTGCTTCTCGTGTGACTAATCCCCACGTGTAGACTTCATTTATAATATTTTTTATATGGTGTGTGTGTGTTTGAGTTTTTGGGATTCTGTAAAATTTGAGCGGTAGATACCGTTGCGTGTCTCATTTCTTGCATTAAAATAGCAATTTAATAACAGCCAATCTCTTTGCTGAACCATTTTTTATTTCCTTTGCTAGTTAAAAATGGAGTGGTTAGTGCATGCAGTGTAAAAGTGGTTGATGAGCGAGTGCGACTGTGGAGAGGGATATCCTTACTAGTCAAACAAATCCATTTTATCTCTCGTTGTTATGCACTGTGGCGTGAAACATGTTGAAAATTTATACGTTTTGGAGACCAGCAAGTCTATTAGTTAATTCGTCTTAGAACCTGTGGCTCAAAATGTTTGTCTGCTCTGCAACGAGTGTTCACAATCTATTTTTTGTTTGTTTGTAAATTTAATTTGTCTAAGAGTATGCCTTTTTTTGCATACTATCATAAAATAAAAATAAAATCTTGTCCTGAATTAGTCGGACTTTATTATGAAGTGATTTTCCTCCACCTGTTTAGATTTAACAGAGAAAGCTGGAATCATAATCACAGAAATTAAATTAAGTAACTAATATCAGATGAGTGATTAGGATGCAGGTAAAAGCTAAATTCTGGGCAGTTGTCATAGTTTACTCCAACTCTGTATCGAAGGTTGTGGCAATTGATTAAATACCCGGGATCGTGTTATCCGTTGCGCAATATAGTTTATACAAATTTTTCGGTTTGAGGCCTTTGATTAATTTATATATAAATAAAGAAACCAGAGAGTCAGCTGTCACAGCATTCGGTCAGAGCATGAACCATTTACTTTTATTAGCAATGCTCATAATAGTCAGCGTTATTAGCAGGCAAATCATATACCGTAGTAGTAAATAAGAAGACCAGAATAAAATCTTTGTAAAACGAGGGTAACTATGTAGGTTCACGTCATATCTGGTTAAGACTCTTGACAAAAATATAAGAAATGTAGAACATTTGGCATTACAAACAGTAAGGGCGGGAATAATAATACACGAATAACAAAAATAATTTTTGTAGCAACAAATTAGTCTCTTTCGGGATAGTTGGTCCCCCAATTTTCACTCGACCTCCAATATAACTAGGCCGATTTTCGTCTTTTATCAAAAAACATTTTCATAACAAAAACCATTAAAATCGCTTCACTAATGTCTAAGTTATAGCAATTTTTCTATTTAGCCACCTTTCGGAGGGATCTTTTTAACCCTTAAATATGTTTTACCACAAAAAAAAACCCTTGGCCCTGAGCTTTTCATATATTATATCCAAATTCTGAAGTCATCAGGGGTAAAATACAGGGAAAGGAGAATTATTTACAACTTGTACAAGAGCCAGACCGCAGTTATTAGACTCGAAGGGCATGAAAGGGAGGCATTAGTTGGGAAGGGAGTAAGACAGGGTTGTAGCCTTTGTCCGATTTATTCAATTTGTACATCGAGTAGGCGGTGAAGGAAAGCAAGGAAAAATTTGGAATAGGGATTAAAGTACAGAGTGAAGAAATAAAATCAATGCGTTTTGCTGATGACATTGTAATTCTGTCAGAGACAGCAAAGGACCTGGAAGAGCAGTTGAATGGAATGGACATTGTGTTGAAGAGAGGGTATAAAATGAGCATTAACAAGAGCAAAACAAAAAAATGGAGTGCAGTCTTAAAAAATCAGGCGATGCTGAAGGAATCAGATTAGGTAACGAAACAATAAAGCTGGTAGATGAGTTTTGTCACTTGGGTACTAAAATAACAAATGACGGTTGCAGTACAGAGGACATAAAATGCAGAATGGCAATGAGAAGAAAAGCATTTTTGAAAAAGAGAAATTTGCTAACATCGAATAATAATTTAAGTGTAAGGAAGTCTTTTCTGAAGGCATTTGTGTGGAGTGTTGCCTTGTATGGGAGTGAAACATGGACGATAAACAGTGCGGACAGGAAGAAAATAGAGGCTTTTGAAATCTGGTGCTACAGAAAAATGCTGAAGATTAGGTGGGTAGATCTCATAACTAATGAAGAGGTACTGAACAGAATTAGGGAGAAAAGGAATTTTTGGCATACCTTGTATAAAAGAAGGGATCGCTTGGTAGGACACATTCTTAGACATCGGGGAATCGTAAATTTAGCATTTGAGGGAAGTGTGTGGGGTAAAAATCGCAGAGGGAAACCAAGAGAGACGTATAGTAAACAGATTCAAGTGGATGTGGGTAGCCGTTCTTATGAGGAGATGAAAAGGCTTGCTGAGGATAGAGTAGGGTGGACAGCTGCATCAAACCAGTCTCCGGACTGAAGACCATAACAACAACATACGAGGCGCGTCCAGAAAGTAAGTTCCGTTTTAGTTTATCTCCGCTACAGCGCTGCGATTGCAGTTCCGCACATGCGTTGTAGACGATGTGTATCAAGGAGAAGAACGTGCGCCATTTGGAGATCGCTGTCAGTTACGTACGCTTCGTTGTGTTGGTTTGAAATGTCGGCGTTGATTGAAAATCCCGCCACCTGTGAAATCAGGTCGGTGATTAGTTTTTCGAATGCGAGGAAAGTGAAACCAAGTGAAATTTATCGGCAAATTTGTGATGTTTAAGGACCAAATGCGATGAGTGATTCGATGGTGAGAAGATGGGCCCGACAGTTCAATGGCGGGCGTAGTGATGTGCACGATGAAGAACGAAGTGGGCGTCCACCTTTCGTTACAGAAGAACTGGTTCACGCGATTGATGACAAGATCCAGGAAACCTGTAGGTTTACAATTAGTGCTCTCGCTATGGACTTCCTCAGATTTCACGATCACTGATGCATGAAATTGTTACCAAACAACTTAAATTCCGTAAACTTTGCTCACGTTGGGTACCAAAGATTCTCACTGAGCAACACAAAACACAACGGTTGGGTAGTGCACTTGAGTTTTTGACCCGTTATGCTGAAAACGGCGAAGAAATTCTGAGATGGATAGTCACAGGACATGAAACGTTGGTTTTTTACGAAAAGCTGAGAGTAAGCGGCAATCAATGGAATGGAGGCACATTTCATCCCCACAAAAGGTAATGCCGAAACAAATCATTACACCTCGGAAAATTATGTGCACAGTGTTCTGGGACTGGCATGCTACTCATTGACTTCTTACCGCACGGTCCAACAATTAAAGTAGATGCTTATTGCGAGACACTTCGGAAATTGCGCGGTGCAATTCAGAATAAGCGCCGGGGACTGCTATCAAAAGATGTTGTTTTGTTTCACGACAACTTACGACCACACACTGCTAATGTGACGAAAAACCTCCTATAGGGATTTGGCTGGGACGTGTTTGACCATCCTCCGTAGAGCCCTGACCTCGCTCCTAGCAACTTTCATCTGTTCTTACATCTAAAGTCTTTCCTTGGCGGTCATCACTTCACCAATGACGACGAGCTGAAAGAAACTGTTTCCAAGTGGTTGAAGACACAGGCGGCAGATTTCTATGAAGTAGGTATACAAATTCTGGTGCCACGCTATGACAAATGCCTGCAAAATTTCTGCAGTTATGTGGAAAAGTAGTTTAAGAGTTGTAGAATTTTCTGCAATAAAAATTTCTTCTGTATCTGTATACAATTTCATTTTATTGCCAAACGGAACTTATTTTCTGGACGCGCCTCGTATGTTTTACCACCACTAAAACAGAAAACGTGTGCCTTAGTTTTTCATATGTCCAAATTTCAGAAAAATGGAGAGAGAGACACTTTCTTAGGAGTAGTTGTAAGTGCGACGCCAGCTCCACTCTCTTGTGGCATGACTGGCTGAGCATGTAGCTGGCGCTCGCTTTATTCAGCTGGTGCGGCTGAGGCTGCGAGCTGCAGAGTGTGTGTGCCGCGGGCGTGCCTACCTCCGCGGCGCAGCCAGCCCGCGCGCCGCAAAGTGGCTGGCGCTTAACCAAATTAAATAGCCATTAGCCGCTGTGGGCCACCCGCGCTACTTACGGCGAGCGGCTGCGACTTCAGCGCTGCAGCTCAGCCACTTACCTGAAACAAAACAACAGTACTTGCTAAGTGCCCTGTCAGTACAAGCGAGCATAGCATGTTAAAAGCTGTGAGTGTGTAGTTTGATGTTGACCCTATCGTTAAATCAAACAACAAATTGTTCGTTAACACAGCAATTTGGTTTAATTATGGCCCTGATATGAATATATATACTATTAAATAAGAAACAGTGCATTAAACTGATTATGTGCGCAACGGAACTTTTAACGGAACAACTGTGGCAAGTCACCATATGAAACAGACACTGACTACACTCAAAATATTTGACTGCGAGAAAGATAATAAAAAACCCACACACCACTTTCTTAATGTCTGACTGCGAAAATTTTACGCAGAACAGTACCTGATTATCAAAATTCAGTATCCTAATCAACTGACTGCAGTACTGCATAACAATCATTTACTATAGCACAAATAACGAAATCTGTTTAACAAGATTACCAAAATCAATGCTGCACTTTAAATTCACTAATAACTAATTATCAAATGAAGGAAGTAGGTTAATCTTCTAACTACGTAAATGAAACAGGAAAGAAAGGTCAACTTTGTTACTTATTATTAATAATCACAATTACATTACCTACATAATACAACTTTTTCCTAATGACATCAAATGCAATTAACTTCATTCCAGCGGTGACAGTAATAAAAAATACAATATATATTCCAAATACAATGAAATCAACTTGCTGGCACAGCAGCCTCTGCTCTACATCGGAACCGTACACACAACTCAATCGCTCTCTAAGCGAGCTAAACCACAAGTTCCCACTCTCTCTCTCTCTGCGCGAGCTACAATGCTATGCAATGTATGATCTTTGCCAAAGATGAAACTTCACAGACTTAAGTACACATATCTATACACACAGCAGAAGCAACATTATACATTTTCTTGCAAGCAAGTTATTCCACACAAAACAGGAGGCACAATAGTAGAAATTGTCTTACAAAAATATTTTTTATGGACACGTTTCAAAGTCAATGGCGCTTGCGAACACTTACCTGTGCACTGATTCTACGATTATGACGTCCCATTATTTCAGAGATGTTAATTTTCTTTAAAGTTGTACGAACAAACATTTCAAAGATATTACTACACTAAAAATGTGATAAATTATTCGATAAAATATTTTTATACAATAGAGAAAGATTATGATAGAGTTGGTAGTTGCTTTTGTAGCATAGGATGCAACTCATGATTTGATGAGAACTGACCGAAACAGTTTTACTAATTTTAGTTTTCCTGTAATGTACATGAAATAGTAATTTTTTTATATGAGAAAAGTATTTGTAATTTCATATTTGAACCCTACAAAATTCGTCAGATATGATATATGATTTAGTATCACTTGTAAGTTTCTAGTAATGTGTGTCCAACCTCAATACAAATGATGTAACAATGCACCTTCTTACGCCAGCCGAGTTGCAAATTTACTACTCACAAGGAGAGGACGCCTACTCGTCGTCGCCGAATTCGTCCAAATTTATGGTACATGTAGGGCGTGGTGAGATATGAAAGTCCACCAAGTGGGAACTCCAGATGGCAAAGAGTTTAGGAAATAAAAGGAATTTTGATACGGATCTATCACCATATACACCTTATCAACTACCCCTGAGAGAGTCCGTTGAGAAAGCGGTGTTTTGGCTCAACGGTAAGAGATCGGATTTGTATTTAAAGGATCGCGGGTTCGACTCCGCACGCCAGCAAATATTTATTTGCTCCTTGGCAATTCGTACACTACTGACTTTACAATTAACCGCAACATCATATATCTTATATATCATATATGAATTTCATCCAAAGCCCTCTCTTTTTGGCCCACTTTAGGTTACGGTGGTAACACTAAAAGTGGGCCTCAAGGATCATCTTTTGACAGCTCGAAATTTTAATGAAAATAACGGCTTAACCATGCATCTGACACGGAAATTGAATAACCGAACTTGTAGAGGAGAAGATTCTCTTCAACTTTTCTCTCTTTTTTTTCCCTCCATATCTCGTATTGTTTGAGATATATATATATATATATATATATATATATATAATGATAATAATAATAGTAATAATAATAATAATAATGATAATAATAATAATAATAATAACGGAGTTTTGATACCCTCCATTACATTAACGAAAACCAGCCGTTCGAAGATGTCACGTGACATTCCTCGCTCAGAACTGTCTCTGGCCTTACGCCATCTTGCGTTGCGTATTTGACGATTTTCTTATTGTAACTTACACGTTGTCATTTCAAAGCAATGGCGCACTGAAGAATTAACAAAAAGACGTCGTTCTTCATACGTTAAATGATAATCTAGTGTCTACAAATGCCCTATTAGCATCACTTAACAACGGCCACCAATAGTATGAGATTAAAAACGCAATTCGTAACTGTTAGCTGTAGCGTAGTGGGCAATCTGTTGGACTTTGACGCTGAACGTCAGTGGTTCGGAGGCCACCAGTACCTAATTTTCTTTCCTACAAGGGTTTCAGACACTGTTATTAATTAATTTTTTATTATTTAGGTTATTATTTTGGTCCAAAACGTTTGCAAAAGCGTTTAAAACTACAAATCTAAAGTGGGCTGTAAAACACGTCAGTGCGATTTTTTTTTGCTTATGTAAATTAATAAGGTAACCTCTATGATGTTGCGGTTAATTGTGACGTCAGTCTACATCAACATAAGTACTCTGCAAACCACTGTGAAATGCATGGTAGAGGTTACGTTCCACTATACCAGTTTTAGGGTTTTTTCCCATTCCATTCACGTAGTGAGCGTGGGCAGAATGATTGTTTAAATGCCTCCGTGCGGGCTGTAATTAATCTAATCTTGTCATCACGATCCATGCGGGAACAATATCTAGGTGTACGCATTGCCAAGATGCAGAAAAAAGTTTGCCGGCGGCTGGAGTTGAACCCGCGACCTTCACAATACTAATCCGATCTTTTACCGTTGTTTTGCTACTCTTTTTTACAGGTAGATCTATGATTTGCGGTCGTTTTTCACTGTTCGTTCTTGGTCGTACGTTGATCAGTTGTCTCAGCTTTTTTATTACAGAGGACGTTCGTCCTCTGACCGGGCGCGCTGAGCTACGGCGCTCGGCACCGCTGAGCCAAACACCGCTTCCTAAACAAGTTGTCACAGGGACAGTTCATGAGATACAAATGGTGATGGATCCGTATCAAACTTCCTTTTATTTCCTAAACGCTCGGTCATCTGGAGTTCCCACTTTGGTCACTTTCGTGTCTCACCACGCCATACATGTACCATAAATTTGGACGAATTCGGCGATGACGAGTAGACTTCCTCTCCTTGTCAGTTCTGAGTTCTAGTATTTAGACAGATGGGTGACGTAAGTCTCACTTATATCTTATGATTATTTCGTTTATTCTAAATAAAGTCCATTTATTTTGCAAAGCGTGCTTATATTACCTAGGCGAACATTCTTGCTCAGATTAAATTACAATTAATTCATGATTCTCTGTTATCATCACCATGCTTTTGCTGTGTTAACGAGAGCGGAAGTCGACATGACTGAACATTTTTGTTGTATTTCATTGCTGTTACAACCAAGCAACAAGATCGGTCCTAAGAAATGTGAATGACATTCAACTTTTATTTCATGATAGTATCATCTGAGGTGCCGCGTTTAAAAATCAGAAGTCAGACAGGGCGCCTACAACAATTAACGTTGTGGCGCTCTTGCACCTGCTTGCACGTTTCAGTGTTTAAATTCAGTATAATAGATGGTGGAAGTATTTAATTCATTCAGTACCGATTTATAGTTGCACAGTAAAAGGTTCTTGTTTTATGAGTGAAACCTTGTTACTATTACATAATTTTAATGGGGTTGCATAATTGTGTTGAAATACTGCTCTTCACCCACCGAAAACTATTTCATTACTTTTTAACTTTCAAGTTTAAACTATTTACTTGGTTTTTATCCCGCTGCATCTCTGATACCTTAACACCGAATACAATTTTTATAATAAAATCAAAAACCTTTTGTTCGAAATATTCTATCTCACTCCTACTTCTAAAGACCTGACAGGGACTGGACCTACAGGGCACACACGCCCTTATTACGCACCGCAGGAAGGCCGTAGAACGGACAGAGATTACATGGAAAAACATAGATGTTCCAAATGTTTGTAAACCTATTTGAGCAAACTGCTAAGGTCATTCGTTCCTAGACTTACAAACTACTTAAACTAAGTTATACAACACACACATTCATGCCCGAAGGAGGACTCAAACCTCCGGGAGCAAACGCACAGTTCGTGGCATGATGCGTTAGTGCGCGACAGGTGTGTAAATCAAATATCAATGTTCCTTGTGTGTAATTCTCATACCCTGCAATAAATAATTATTGATGAAGAAAAAATTGTTATGGCTTTCTTTCAGGGACACCTCGTATTATTCTTTTACGCAGTTTGTACAAAGCCCTGGACTCAATTTGAAATGAAAATATTTTATTTGAAGTTTTTTGACAGTAAATGCTAAAAGGTAATAAAAAATATTCCTGCTTAGAGGAAACGAAATGTGGTCAACATAAGCCGGTAAACGTGGAAAAGATGAACTGCGAATCGAAAAGATATGGCCAGGAAATAACGTAGGAAATTGATCCGAAACGAGATGTAAATAGAAGTGTGGAACATAAGAGTGAAACTGGGGAGAGGGAGAGTGGATTTAAGGAGGGGATGTGGAACGAACGAAATCAGCAACTGCGGAAAGTAGAGTCTATATGAAGAGCAAATCGAGGCAAATGGAAAGGAAGTTGAACTAAATTTGTAGGGCAAAAGGAAAAGTACTTTTTGGCAGATGTTATTCAATTTTCAGTACACAAATCACGTGAACAGTTTGTCATTTTCGACTCTCGAAAAAAAGGTATGTATGCAAAGTCACCCCTTGTATTATCATGGATACTGGCGTAACACGTTTTACGCCTCGATTTCTCCTTTCAGTATGCTCCCCCGACTAGAAGATGTAGCAGCTGATACGTCGCTTTTCAGTAACAGACAGGACACAACATTGTTGGAAGTCATATGTTATGAGGAAAAGTGCTTTCATAATATCAAATGTAGAAATGTTTGTTACGCTTAAGGGACTTAACTAAACTTACAAACTACTTATGAAGTATCTTATACTAAAGGCCACACAAACATCCATGCTCAAGGGGGGATGCGAATCCCCGACAGGGTATGGCCTCGCGCATCGGAGCATAACGCCTCAATGCGCTCGATCGCTCCGCCGCGGCCTTCCTTAATAACTACGACAGTATACTGTGTACGCCTACTGGGATGAGAAAGGCTTGGAAAATGTTTAAATTTTCCCGCCGGATGCTTAAACCTGAGAGAATATATAGTGGCGTTGCTGTGGCAGCCTCTGTCCGTATAGAGTGCCCGCATCACAGGCAGCCAAGGCGGGCTGTTGAGTTGAGCTCCCTTTCGTAGACGCTCACACGTAATCAATAAACATAAACCGCGGCCAACAGCAGAAGAAACGGCGCTGTACGCCGGCACTACATTACGGTCCGCCATGCGACAGTGGCCAGCCAATGACAGCGCAGTAACCGGTTGTAGCCCTCCGCCCAGCGCAGTAACCGGTTGTAGCCCTCCGCCGATGCCGGCTTCATAAGCGCACCGACGGAGTGTGGAGGGCAGTGCAGACTCAGCCACCGGCCGCTCCTACGCCGGATCCAGCTGCCGCCGCACTCAGCGTAGTTTTCTCTGTAGTGTAGCTGTTTTGCCTTGGGCCGGCCGCGGTGGCCGAGGGGACTGAGGCGCTTCAGTCACGGTCTGCACGGCTACTACGGTCGGGGGTTCGAATCCCCCCTCGGGCATGGATATTTGTGCCGTCCTTAGTATAAGGTAGTTGATAAGTAGTTTGTAAGTTTAGGGACTGATGACCCCGTAGTTAAGTCCCATAACCTTAACAAACATTTGAACATTTTTTGCCTTGGCCTAGCGCCACTTGTAAATAGTTTCTCTATATGTAGTCACTATTATACTTGTTGTTTTGTTGTCCCTACGTGACTATCTGTTTTCTTGACGCTGTGTTGTTGTACGCCCAGGAAGTTCTTTTGTTTAATAAACCGTTGGAAATTCGAGGAGTTCTTGTTTTCATCAAGTAGTTACTCTGCGACAACACTCCAGCTAGTAGATAAATAAATAAATACAAAGTGTTTATTAAATACATTTTTGTAATTGTACGTTTGCAATGATTTTTGATTCACTCACCCTGCTCTTAAACCATTTACTTCATCTTGCCAAAATCTGGGTAATTAGTACAACAAAAATAATGTGGCGCATATTCATGACATTTTCGTCTAGCGTACTACTTGCGAGGGGTGTTTTAGACGTTTTGATCTTACAGTGGCTTAACAATACGTCAGTGCTACAGAAAATAACTTCCTTCTTGAACATTGTAGGATAGCTGCCTCATGGCCATAGTCATTTTGTTGCTACGAAATGTCGTTGCTACTAGATCACGCCATAGTTGGAATGGATGGGAAAAGATGGCATATGGTAACACATCGCTTCCCGTAAGAAATTGCGGCACTACTGCACAGATGTTTTCTGGTTATATCCATGTATATACTGCACAAATCGCGAATTTTTCCGACGCCTGCTATTCCTGTACAGATGGACAAACGATCTGCAACACACTCAAATTTGTGCCAGGCAGGGACTCGAACCTGGGTCTCCCGCTTGCCGCGAGCGATCGCCGTAACTACTTGGCCACCCGTGCAGGCTTCCCGGCCAGATCCATACTTCCATGCGTTGCGCTTGTCTCTATCCCTATGTATTCTGATTAGCTGCCTCCACCTCTTTCGAAAGGGTGAGAACTCCTCTGATTCTTTAATTATAAATAGTTATTGTTGTGGTCCGCAGACTGGTTTAATGCAGCTCTCCACGCTACCCTGTCCTGTACAAGTCTTTTCATCTGAGAATACGTTCGGCAACCTACATACTTTTAAATCTGCTTACTATATTCGTTCCTCGGTCTCCCTCTACGAATTTTACCCCACACGCTTTTTATAGTGCTAAGTTGATAATTCGTTGATGTCCCATAATGTATCCAATCTATCCCTTCTCTTAGTCAGGATATGCCAGAAACTCCTTTTTTTCCTGGTTCGGTTAAGCACCTACTCATTAGTTACGTGATGCACCCATCCAATTTTCATCATTCGTCTGTAGCCCCAAATTTCAAAAGCTTGTATCAATTTTTTATCTGAACTCCTTATCGTCCACGTTTCACTACCATACAATGCTACAATCCAGACAAATGCTTTTAGAAAGTACTTCCTAACATTTAAATTAATATTGGATGTTAACAAGTTTCGCTTCTTTAGAAACGATTTTCTTCCCATAGCCTTTCTGAATTTTATATCTTCTTTACTTCGGCCGTCAGAAGTTATCTTGCTATCCAAATAACAAAATTCATCTACTACCTTTATTGTTTCATTACCTAATCTAATTCCTTCAGCATTGCCTGATTTGCTGACATTTCATTCCATTAATTTAGTTTTACTCTTGTTAATGTTCATCTTATATCTTCCTTTCAAGACACTGCCCAACCCATTCAATTGCTCTTCCAGATCCTTTGTGGTCTTTGGCAGAATTACTATGACATCAGCAAACCGCAAGGTTTTTATTTATTCTCCCTGCACTTTAATGCCCTCTCCAAATTCCTCCTTCCATTCCTTCACTGCCTGCTCAATGTACAGATTGAATAACATTGGGGAAAGGCTACAACCCTGTCTTACTCCCTTCCCACCCTTTGCGTCCCTTTCCTGCCCTTCGACTCTAATAACCGCTGTCTGGTTTTTGTATAGGTTGAACATAACTCTTCGCTCCCTATATTTTACCCCTGATACCTCCAGAATTTGGAAGAGTATATTCCAGTCGACATTGTCAAAAGCTTTCTCCAAATCGACAATCGCTAAAAACGTAGGTTTCCCATTCCTTAGCCTATCTTCTAAGATAACTCTTAATGCGTGTATTGCCTCTAGTGTTCCTACATTTCTCCTAAATCCATACCGATATTCCCCGTGGTCGGATTCCACAAGTTTTTCCATAGTAGATACACTATTTATAGAATATAATATGATTTTTTTGTAATTAATGTGTTCAAATTATTCTGGTATGTTCTATTTATGTAATTATGCTCTAGTTTAAAGAGGCAGTTGAATGTAGATATTCTAGAAAGAAAATTGATGGTCAGCGGGACGAGCACTGCCCAGTTGCACGCAGACCGGCAAAGACCGCTCTCGCGTTAAGACCTATGGCAGTCGTGCTCTTAAAATAGCCTGTCTGGCAGTTCAAACTACTGTAATTTAGATTCAAGATTACGCAAATCATTGATGAAGTTATATATGTAGCTTGTTGTTTCAGGACATATAAATAAGCATTGTGAAATTACTGGCATCCCGTCTTATTTGAAACAGTCGGATGACCATAGCCGATAAACTCTAAAAGTTCCAACAGCACTTTACTTCAAGATAGAGGGATCGATGACCTGTTCGCTGCCTCTGAGTGGTGACAACAACGGAAAAGAAGCAGCCAGGTATGTGAACCAAAGCTTTAATTGCCGCTCTGACGACGCACGTAGTTCTACGGCCATCACGTGCAGAGCTACAAAATTAAATCTCGCGACACTGCCATGCTTGTGGTGGTAACACCTCCGAGGGGAATTGCCACAGAAGGTGTTAAAGAGACAGATAACTTATAAAATTTTCCAATCACTTTTATCAAACTGTAGCCATCTTTTATCGTCGACCCTGCCGTAACATGTGTATGAATGTACGGGGCCCTTTACATTCAACTATCGCCAAAATCGTGGGATTCTTGTTAGTAAATATATTTCGCCGGCCGCGGTGGCCAAGCGGTCTGCGGCGCGCCAGTCACGGTCTGCACGGCACTACGGTCGGGGGTTATAATGTCCCCTTGGGCATGGATATTTGTGCCACCCTTAGTATTTGCTAGTTCATAAGTAGTTTTACGTTTAGGGACTGATGACCCCGTAGTTAAGTCCCATAAGCTCTACAAACATTTGAACATTTTTTTAGCTTAGGGACTGATGAGCACGTAGTTAAGTCCCATAACTTTTACAAACATTTGACGTGTATTTCAGACATTTTTCTTCACAATATACGGTGGTCACTTAGAGTACATTGTCTGCTTCTCTGTACTTCGTAATTGTGCAGTCTGATACACTCAGCTTCTGTCACATTCAAAACGTAGATCTATCAGGCTATTAATATGTCATATATCTATGAGACTTTGTCCGCCGCCGGGTAAAACTGTCGTGCCGACGCAGATAATTCTGGCTTTTGCAACCGCGTGTGTCGACGCTGCTTCAATACATCATCCTGAATGACATAAATGTTTGACCTTTATAAACCTTCCTAATATGACGGAGGATTTTCTACACGCCGTGCTTCCTCCGTTTGGCCGACTGAATAATGCTTCCATCGACAGAATGTCAATTTTCACGTTCATCTGACTGCAGGGTACTACACCAATGTGACGCAGTATATTGAACACAAGAGTAAGCACTCCTGTATCTGGCAGTCTGCGGTTAGGAAATCGTGTGCCGTGTTCTTAACAAGCAGCAGCTGCATTTTCATTATGAAATCTGTACACAAATGTCGTACCGACATACTCACGAGGGAATCATTACAACTGTAAATAACTTATTCTGATGGGTCTCATATTTGTTCAAATGCCATACCGACATACTCACAAGGAAACTATCACAACTGTAAATAACTTATTCTGATGGGTCTCGGATATGTTGTACAAATGCCATACCCGCATACTCACAAGGAGACCATCATAACTGTAAATAAGGATTCTCATGGGTCTCACATATGTTGTACAAATGCCATACCGGCATACTCACAAGGAAACCACCACAACTGTAAATAACTTATTCTGATGGGTCTCGGATATGTTGTACAAATGCCATACCCGCATACTCACAAGGAGACCATCATAACTGTAAATAAGGATTCTCATGGGTCTCACATATGTTGTACAAATGCCATACCGGCATACTCACAAGGAAACCACCACAACTGTAAATAACTTATTCTGATGGGTCTCGTATATGTTTACAAATGCCGGCCGAGGTGGCCGAGGGGACTGAGGCGCTCCAGTCACGGTCTGCACGGCCACTACGGTCGGGGGTTCGAATCCCCCCCTCGGGCATGGATATTAGTGCCGTCCTTAGTATTAGCTAGTTCATAAGTACTTTGTAAGTTTAAGGTCTGATGATACCGTATTTAAGTCCCATAAACAATACAAACATTTGAACATTTGTGAGTCTTGGAATCTCCACATTCCCTCCTGTTAGATTTTCATTTTTTATGGGAACTGTCGCAGAAATTTGGACAGAGGATATGCTCGAATTTAATTCATATTTACTTTGAATCATTTTACGAAAATCATTGCAGCGCTGTTTGCTGCCACTTCACGATCGCCATTTTTAGTTCATGTTAGTTGTTTCTGGCTAATAATCTGTCTTGAGGAAAGTTTTCTTTCTCTCTCTCTCTGTCCTTTTTTTTGTATGCCCATGTTTCGCTACTGTTGTACCATCTTCAGTGGATCCTTTTTATTGCTTGTTTTACATGTTGGGTTGTTTAGTTTTCCTATATCATCTCTGTAGGTCTTCGTTTACTGTTTGTGATATTCGTTGGTGTTTTCATCGGTGGAGTACAGAAGGAAAAATAAGAGGAATTTAGTGTTCACTGTTACTGTTTGTATGGGCATACAAAAACAAAATACCGGTGTTTTTCTTAAGGCAGATCCTTATCCAGAAACAATTAACTTAATTATTTATAAAGCAAACACGAACCAAGAAAGGGCTTCAACATCATGATGATTATATAGACTTACAATGCAGAAACTATCGTAATAGTCCTATAGACTGAACTTAATGGCCGCAGTGGAGTAGCCGAGCGGTCTAAGGCGCCTTGCTGCGGAGCGCGCGGTTGCTTGCCGTCGGAGGTTTGAGTCCTCAAAATGTTCAAATGTTTGTAATTCTATCGGACCAAACTGCGTGGACATCAGTCCGTAGCTTACAAACTACTTAAACTAGGGTAAACTAACCTGCAGACAATACACACACACACACACACACACACACACACACACACACACACACATGACAAGGGGAGGACTCGAACCTCCGACGGCTAGCAACCGCGCGCTCCGCAGCGACGCTACTCCACCGCGGCGTGTGCGTGTTGTCCGTAGGTTAGTTTACCTTAGTTTAAGTAGTTTGTAAGCTACGGACTGATGGCTACGCAGTTTGGGCCGATAGTCTTACAAACATTTGGACATTTTGAACTTAATGTGTTTTTGAAACGGAAGCAGATGCAGAGAAATGCGGACTGTAAAGCCGCCCACTACCAGTGGACGGCATGCGCCGCAAGTTATATAAACTTGACGAAGACAGATCGCAACCCACCGTAACGGGGCCTAACGAGCCTCGGACTGGCATACAGATAAGACAACCCTCTCACCTAAATTATATTCTGGCCACAGTCTTCGTCAGTTCCGAGTCTGGCGTCGAGGCGCGGTAGCCGAAGGGGTCGATAATGCGCTTCAGTTGTTCCTGTGTGAGTATATCAATGTGTCTGTGCGCGTGCGTGTGTGTTTGCTTTATTTCTGATGAAGGCTCTGACTGAAAGCTAGTTGTTTGAATATGACGGTCTTTTCGACGTGCCTATCTGTACATGTGTTACAAAAAAGGTACGGCCAAACTTTCAGGAAACATTCCTCATACACAAAGAAAGAAAATATGTTATGTGGACATGTGTCCGGAAACGCCTGGTTTCCATGTTAGAGCTCATTTTATTACTTCTCTTCAAATCACATTAATCATGGAATGGAAACAAACAGCAACAGAATGTACCAGCGTGACTTCAAACACTTTGTTACAGGAAATGTTCAAAATTTCCTCCGTTAGCGAGGATACATGCATCCGCCCTCCGTAGCATGGAATCCTTGCTGCGCTGATGCAGCCCTGGAGAATGGCGTATTATATCACAGCCGTCCACAATTCGAGCACGAAGAGTCTCTACGTTTGGTACCGGGGTTGCGTAGACAAGAGCTTCCAAATGCCCCCATAAATGAAAGTCAAGAGGGTTGAGGTCAGGAGAGCGTGGAAGCCATGGAATTGGTCCGCCTCTACCAATCCATCGGTCACCGAATCTGTTGTTGAGATGCGTACGAACACGTTGACTGAAATGCGCAGGAGCTCCATCGTGCATGAACCACATGTTGTGTCGTACTTGTAAAGGCACATGTTCTAGCAGCACAGGTAGAGTATCCCGTATGAAATCATGATAACGTGCTCCAGTGAGTGTAGGTGAAAGAACATGAGGCCCAATCAAGACATCACCAACAATTCCTGCCCAAACGTTCACAGAAAATCTGTGTTGATGACGTGATTGCACAATTGCGTGCGGATTCTCGTCAGCCCACACATGTTGATTGTGAAAATTTACAATTTGATCACGGTGGAATGAAGCCTCATCCGTAAGTAGAAAATGAGCTCTAACATGGAAATTAAGCGTTTTCAGACACATGTCCACATAACATATTTTCTTTCTTTCTTTTCAGGAATGTTTCCTTTAAGTTTGGCCGTACCTTTTTGTAACGCCCTGAATATCTCGAGGGGTAGTTGGAAAATAAGTTTCCCCTGTCGACTGTGGGCATAATTGTGTATGAAAAAAAAATTAAAAAATAACAGAATAAGACATTGAAGATAAGACACATCTTTATTTTTCTGCGTAATTTACAGGTATATTGAGACATTTGTCATACCTCTTTATAAGCTTCAAAAAGTCGCCCAGGAAAAAAATCATGGCGTTGCATACGGAAGAAGCGTTGAACGACTATGAAGTGAAAACGACAGTCATCACCTGTCCGAAAGAAGTTCAAAAGCACTCCGTCTGCAGGTAAAGCGCTACTCACCGTTTCTGGTCTGGAGCGCCACGCTGCGGATCACGCGGTCTCCCGCGTCGGAGGTTCGAATCCTCCCTCGGGCATGGATGTTTGTGTTGTCTTTAGTATAAGTTAGTTCATATGTAGTTTGTAATTTTAGGGACTGATGAGCCCGCAGTTAAGTCCCATAAGATTTACAATCATTTTTTTTTGTTGCCGGGCTTTTTCAAGGATGCAACCATCAATGCTGTGCGGTGCTGTGCCACTCTGTCGAAATTGAAAGAGGGGATTCGAAAAAAGCGGCCTGGCCTTCTCAGATCTGGCGTTCTGCTTTTGGACGACAATGCGAGAATATAATCGGCAACTGAAAATGCTGGCAGCGCCTATACCATCCGCCATACAGCCCTGAGTCACACCAAGTGATTTCCATCTTTGTCCAGCTATGTAGAAGACTCTCGGCGGAAGGCGCTTTGGAAACATTGCTGACCTCAAACAAACTGTTAATGGCTTCTTCCGTATGCAACGCCCAGACCTTTTCTTGGAAGGCTTTTTGAAGCTTATAAAGAGGTATGACAAATGTCACAATTAACTTGGATATTATGTAAAAGTAAAGATATGGCTTATCTTGAATGTCTCATTCTTCCTTTCATACGCAAGTCTGACCACAGTCGACAGGGGAAACGTATTTTCCAACTCCACTTCGTATGAGAAAGAGGCAGAGAGTGAGAGGAAGGGAGGAGTAAATGTGCAGAGAGAGGAGTACATGGACTAACTTATTATTGGAGTTTACTGTAGAATTCTTGCACACATTCTCAGTTCTAATATAATAAATTTCCTTGAGATGGGAAAGCTTTGTCCATGCATCAGCACGGCTTTAGGAAGTATCAATCGTGCGAAGCCCAGCTTGCCCTTTTCTCTCATGACATCTTACGTGCTATGGATGAATGACAGCAGACATACTGCATATTTCTCGATTTTCGAAAGACGTTTGGCACGGTACAGCACCACAGACTTCTAACGCAGGTAATAGCTTATGGAATAGGTACAAAATATTTCAGTGGTTCGAAGACTACTTAAATAACAGAACCCAGTACGTTGTCCTCGATGGTGAGTGTTCATGAGAGACTAGGGTAACGTCAGGGGTGCCCCAGGGACGTGTGATAGGACCGGTATTGTTTTCTATCTATATAAATGATCTGACGGACAGAGTGAGTTACAATCTGCGACTGTTTGCTGATGATGCTGTAATGTACAAGAGGGTGTCGTCATTGAATGACTGTAGTAGGATACAGGATAACTTGGACCAAATTGTAGGTGGTGTGAGGAATAACAACTAGAGCTAAATGTAGAAAAATGTAAGTTGAAGCAGATGAGTAGGGGAAACAATCCAGTCATTAGTAGTGTGCTGCTTGACAGAGTCGCCTTGGTTCAAAATCTAGGCGTAACGTTGCACAGCGATATGAAGTGCTAACGAGCATATAAGAACAGTCGTGGGGAAGGCGAATGGTCGACTTAGGGTTATTGGGATAATTTTGGGAAACTAAAAAGGAAGCTTAGGGTTTAACGTTCCGTCGACAGCGTGGTCATTAGAGCTCAGAGTTTTGGGCAAGGAGGAAATCGGCCGTGCCATTTTGAAATGAACCATCCCGACTTTAGGGAAATCACTGAAAACCTAAATCTGTATGGTCGGAGATGGATTTGAACCACCATCCTCCCGAATGCGACTCCAGTGTTTTACCATTGCGCCACCTCGCACGGAGATAATTTTGAAAAGGTGTGATTCGTCTGTAAAGGAGACCGCATACAAAACCCTTGTACGACCCCATTCTGAGTACTGATCAAGTGTTTGGGATCTCCAGGAGATCGGTTTAAAGGAGGACATAGAGGCAGATCAGAGACGGGCGGCTAGGTTTGTAACAGGTAGATTCGATCAATGCTCGAGTGTTACCGAAATGTTTCGGAAAATCAAAGTGGTGTCACTGGAGAAAAGGCGACATTCTTTTCGAGAAACACTATTGAAATTTAGAGGGCCGGAATTTGAGACGGACGGCAGAACGATACTACTGCAGCCAACCTACATTTTTCATAAAGACCACAAAGATAACGTCAGAGAGATTAGGGCTCGTACGGATGCATACAAGCATTCGCTTTTCCTTCGTCCTATATGAGAGTGGAACAAGGCAGCAAATAGCTAATTATATATTTTTGACGATGTTGCAGCGTTCATTTTTAATGAAAATAGCAATTTGCGATCACTTATGGCTTCACTGCACTAGGTTCAGATGTAATACCAACGTGCGGCGAATGAAAATTTTTGCCCGGCCGGGATTCGAACCCGGGATCTCCTCCTTACTGGGCAGACGCGTTGACCACTCCGCCGCTGGCCGCGGTGGCCGAGGGGACTGAGGCGCTCCAGTCACGGTCTACACGGCCACTACGGTCCGGTTCGAATCCCCCCTCGGGCATGGATATTTGTGCCGTCTTTAGGCTTAGTTAGTTCATAAGTAGTTTGTAAGTTTAGTGACTGATGACCCCGTAGTTAAGTCCCATAAGCTATACAAACATTTCATTTCAACCACTCCACCATCGAGGACACAGTGACCAACCCGACTGCAGAGGACTTTTCCCTGCACGTCTCCCGCCACACCCAAATCTCCTGTGACAATAGGAAAGAGACAGCGTGGCGAATGGAGATTTAGGTGTGGCGGGAGACGTGCAGGGAGGAGTCCTCTGCAGTCGGGTTGGTCACTGTGTCCTCGGTGGCGGAGTGGTCAACGCGTGTGCCTAGTAAGCAGGAGATCCCGGGTTCGTATCCCGGCCGGGCACAAATTTTCATTCACCGCACATTGGTATTACATCTAAACCTAGTACAGTGACGCCATAAGTGATCGCAAATTGCGATTTATTTCATTAGCAAGTAACTAGTAGTGGTACAAAGTGCCCTCCGCCACGCAACTTTTGATGGATTGTGGAGTATGTATGTAGCTGTAGGTACTGATGTTGTTACTAACTTCTCTCCCCCGATGATGATGGCGCTGACCGCTCTCGGGGGCTTTGTTCCACCCGACGAGAACTTAAAAGTGACAGGCTTTATGTTGGTATACTTGTATAGTCCTCAAGTTGTTTGTACGTGTGTGTGTGGCTAGGGAGGGAGACGTCTGCTTTATTCTCGGCAAGTGTTTGTGGCGCGATGCGGAGCGCTCGGGCGCCCGGCCGCTGCGGCTCGCGGGATTTCTTGCGGCTTAGCCAAAGAGGATTGCGCGCTGGCCGCCGCACGTGGCACGCTTCACAGTTTTCTGTGCGGCAGCCGCGAGCGACGGCGAACGCCGCGACGGCCCGAGCTACCTCCGACCGCAACCACTTTGCTGGCAGAAAATAGGGTGTAGGAGGCCGACAGTGCCTGGAGGTGGGCGAAAAGCTCCTTGTGGTGGGCGCGGATCCACGGCATTTTATACAAGCCGAGTCCTGCCGCCTTTAAGGCTAAAACACTGTGCACGGTCAGTGCAGCGTGTTTTATGGGGAGATTTCGGACTAAATCCGAGTCTTCAGCTCCAAATGTATCGCTTAACTATGCTGAGACCACTGGAACAGTGTTTCCGTTCCCTCAATGAGCATCGCCATGTGTCTAGTTGACTAAAAAGTTCTCGGGTTTCCGTCCAGGTCAAGTGATTGCAACTCCACGAGCTTTCGGCTTGCCACATCTTGGCCATTGTCAAATGGTATGACTACTTAGTGGCTGCTAGTATACAGGGTTATATACACTAGCTGCCACCTGTGACGTCACTGGTGCCCCGCGACGTCGCCACAAGGTCAACGAGAAAGACAGGCTGTGGCAGAGTGCACGCAGGATAAATTGGCTGGTAGATGCTCAGTCGGTTGGGCAAGCGTGAGGAGAATGGTAGTGGTGCGGTTAGCGGCCGGAGGGGAAGTGCCTAGTTCACTGGCTCCCCTTCCGAACGAAAGAATGAACTCAACCGGCGCTTTGGACGAAAACTCGTCTCTGCCCATCATTCAACTTATCCTGCGCAGACTCTACGTCACGTCATCAGAGAAGGCTTGAGACAACGCGACCGCTAGCAGAGTGGCTGGCCGCTAGGAGACAGCCCACTGTCCCACAGCGGCCAGCCAGTCAGCTAGAGATCTCGACGGCTTAAGCCTTCTCTGATGTGTCGTGACGTATGCCCCACGACATCTCTTTCTCGTTGTCCTCGCATCGTCATATATGAGCATGCGTGGACTCCGTTTTCTGCACGCCCGCCCACTTCAACTTCCCGATCACTGGATTCCACTCCATGCTGAGCCGCACGCCGCCATCTCTGGTAAGAGAGTAGTCAGTGGTTTTAATTTAGATGGCTTCTTTAATTATGCAGTCCCAGACGCCGTTTGTGGGAACCACGACGGAAATTTCATCAAATTTGATTCGATGACCGTTTACTAAAGGATGCTCAGCTAACGATAAAATTTTCATGTTCCTTCCTGCGTTTTTCGAGGTCCGTTTTGTTTGTGCGACATAAGACTGGCCACACTCCCAAGATATCTGATACACCCCAGATGTTCTGAGACCTGAGACCTGAGACCTAATCTCAATTATTGATCCTGAAGACTGATTTGATCTTTTGGCTCTTTGGCAGGCGGTTTATTCTGCCTGACACAGAACGGCAATAAATGTAAGTTTCGTGTCCTCTTCCTTGACGGTGGTCTCATTCTAGTTCATTCCTGACATCGCATTACTTATTTCATAAGCGTTGTGGCCATTATTCCTGAAGACCTTGCGTAGGTGGTTCAACTCATGGGGCTAGTCATCGGCGTCTGATATTGTTCTTGCACGTTGTACCAATGACTGTAATATATAGCACTTCTGTACCAGGTGATGGTGGCTAATGGCGTGCAACTACAGATTGGCGTGGCAAAGTTTTATATATACGCTGTGGCCAAGGCGAAGGACGAGGACGTCGAGAAAGGACAATGTGTTCTCATTTTCTACCTCCGTGGTAAACTAGAAGTTACTGTTAATGCTGTGTCGAGCAAACTAAGTCGTTTCCTAAAGAGACAAAGAGACACAATGTGAAATCAGTCTTCAGATCCTCCGACAAAAATACAGCAATTATTGAAACCAGTGAAGCATAAAGCAGATCTCAGAACACCTGGGGTATACAAGATACATTGCGAATATCGCGTCTTATGTCGGACAAATAGTACGAATTGTTGAACAACGCAGGACAGTTTTAATGTTTGCGATACCCAAAGAAATGGGCTTTAACTGAGAATGACAACGGCCAAGAAGTGCTTGACCGAAAGCTCGTAGAGTATAAACCACTTTACGCTGACGGAAACCCGAGAACATTGTATTCAAAGTCATCGCCGCGCACTCTTAGAAGTTTCTAGGTGGTTTCAGGTTCAGAATGAGTGAACGCTGTGAAATACTGCTGGATCGCGAATGGAGCTCAGGTTCGTCGCACTACTGAGATAAATCCAGCCAGAGACGGACAACATACATAGTTCACACTTTCTGTAAAGGTATTAGAGATACAGTTCTGATATTCAACCTGATAATGAAAGCAGGACTGAAGAAAAATGAAGACACATTGGAACTCGAGGCTAGAAAACAATGTTAGCCTAGTTTAGCACATTACTGCGAAAGTACACTAAAAAGTTATTGACATCAAACGTGTCATGAAGTGGATGATGTTATACCTATCGGATCTTTCAGTTATATTTAAAAATCTAACTGCATACCCCTCGTCCACCTTTTAGCTCGGGTCTACAGCTCTGGTACAGTGAAGTGATTTCTCGACCATGGCCGCGCAGGAGTAGCCGAGCGGTCTGGAACGCCCCGTTACGGATCGAGCGGCCTTCCACGTTGGGGGTTGTAATCCTCCCTCGGGCATGGATGTGTGTGTTGTCCTTAGGATAGTTTAACTTAGTTCAAGTAGTTCGTATGTCTAGGGACTGATGACCAACGTAGTTTGGTCCCATACCATTACAAACATTTGGACATTTGGGATTCGACTATAAAACAACGTTCGACACACCAAACTGGAGCAAGATATTTAAAATTCTCAAAAAATAGGAGTTATTTTAAAGAAGCTATATAGAGTAATAAGATTAAAAGTCAATGAATTGGTCGAAGAAAAAATGTTTTTGCATGGTGATATCTATGCTCTAGCGGTCAGTAATTTTTATGACTCCTAGAGTGGAGGCATTTTCAGGTCAAAAGTTTTTCCTAGTGGGAAATACTTCACATCATGGAGACGGCTTATGAGGAATTAACTAGTTACCTAGACAAGTATAGCATTGATATAGGAGAAATGAATAAAATACTAATTTAGACACATAGGATTTATTCCACAGCACTGAGTGTGCGTTATATGAAAAGTATGAAATGAATTCTTTATTTTGAAATTATCGACGTGACGTGAGAATACTGCCCCCTCCCATTACGGTAGGCTTTGGATGATACTGATTCTCCCTCATCACTACGAATAGACAAGTTACAAGTTCGACATATTTACTATTGCACATCTGTTCCAAAGGATGCTGCGAACTTTATTTATTAAATAATCAGATATTAATAAGCAGTTTGCTTGAACTTGACATTATAGGTGCCCTTCTGAAGATGGTCTGCTGTTTTGTAAACAACTGACCATCTTCAGAAGAGCAGCTGAATTCTGAATTACTTTGAAGTCGCATTTACTCTGGTCTGAGAGACTTTCGCCCAATACATACAGGCGTTCTTTCAGTGCACTCCATAGATAATTCTCAAACCATAGACGTTAGCATACAGAAATATCGAAACCAAAGTAGTTATCATATGAGACGCTTAGTGAAGTTTTACAGGGCTGTGATCGTATCGGATTGCAACATTTTGCTTACTGGCTTGGGATCTCGTCAGGTAAGATTTCTTGTTACTTCTGATGTCGATGACCGACGACGTCTGTGACATCCGTGACGTCTGCGAGATCCGTGACGTCATATCCGCCAAGGTGTTTTGATCACTCAATAGTTTTACTGACATGTCGATGTCGAAAGGATGAAAGACAGGGATTCCCTCTTTCGTTCTTACAGTTCAATAAGTACGTCGAAGACGCAAACACAAAAATTAAACAGAATGGGATAAAAATTCAGAGTCACAAGGGTGAGTAGTCGGTTACAGAATATGGACTGAGAGAAAACCAAAACTACATTAAACTAAGGACAAGTATCAGAAATGAAGATAGCGATTAAGTTAATATCAAAATTGTTAACACGAAGTGGACGAACTTAGACTACTTCTACCGTCGAAGGCAGAAGGACGTACAAATTATACTACAAAGAAATAGGAGTCTAATACTATCATTACTGGTCTTGTTGTAAGAAGGAAATTTCTGAGAATTATCATTTGGAGCCCACGTTTGTATGAGAGTGGATCGTGGACAGTGTTAGAACCGGAAAGAAGATAATAGAACCATCTGAGATAAGGTTCTACAGATAAATGTTCAAAACTGGTTGGACTGATAAGGTAACGAATGATGACGTCATCTGCAGAATCGGTGAAAAACAGGTATATGGGGAACACTGACAAGAATAAGGCAAAAGTGATAGGGCATAGTTAACACACGAGAGAATAACCTTCCTGGCGTTAGAGAGAGCGGCATAAGCTAAAACCTGTTGCGGACGACACAGATTTTGTTTGTTAAGCTTAAGGGACTTAAATGCGGGGGTCATCGCCCCTAAACTTGCGAACTACTTATGAAACACCTTATACTAAAGACAACACAAACATCCATGCCCGAGGGGGGATTCTATGCCCCGACCGTAGCAGCCGTGCAGGCTGTGATTGGCGAGCCGCAGACCGCTCGGCCACTGCGGCTGGCGGGACGACACAGACTTGAATACACCAACAAATAGTTGAGGTCGTGGGGAGCAAGTGCTACTCGGAAATGGAGAAGTTCTTGCAGAACAGGATTTGTGATGGATCGCTTCAAACTAGTCTTATGACTGATGACGCAAAAAAGGAAAATTTGTAAGCCTATAGAAAGAACGAGAGAAAACGACACTGCGTCATTTTCACTAATGGTAAGCTGGAAACTTGACCCCCTAGAGTTTGCCTGAACACGCGAAGTGTCTCCGATTCTGGTGATGTGACGGATGCTTGCTGCACGTATGTATTGCCGCCGATTGTGGACACGAGTGAATTAAACAGTCTCTGCCTTTGAGCAGCTGCATAAAGCACCTAATATAGTCCTCTGTTTATGGAACTGGAGATGTCGCAGTACATACACTACTGTCGTGTCCTGGCACAGGAAAGAGGGGAAGGACGGTTGCGTGTCGTTCTACTCTTCCCGAGCGGTCAGAAAGAACTGTAAAAGGACGACTCGCAGCCAAGGCAGATGATCGCGAGATCCAGCGCTCATCACAAACCAGGCACCCATGAGCGGTGCAAGTTGTGGCAGTCAGTAAGAGTTTTCGTACAGGAGATTGAGGGGACTCAAAATACTTGTAAAAGCTACTTATTGTATTTTAGACTAACGATTACAATTAGAGACTAGATTAGAAAGTATTAATATGGTTAACACAACAATAGCTAATATCCCACTCTTTTAGTGTAGACACTAACGAAGCACCGGACACTAGCAGTAATATAGGATGAATGTTAGGTTTGGCACTCCAAATGAAGGAACAGTCTAGTGAAAAACTTAGCCTAGGCTACTGCCGAACAACACAGACCTGGAGCCCAACTCGTCTGACAGAACTCTCTTCGTGATACGAAAACCAGGGGTTTTAGAGGGCGCACTGTTTCTCCCCCTCGGTGCCCAGATCCCCAGTGGTGTAGTGGTCAGCGCAACTACCTAGAAAGCAGGAGACTCGGGTTCGAATCCCGGCTGGGTACACATTTTCAGCTTTGCCCATTCGCAGTTGAAGTCATATATTCTGTGAATATGAAAACAATAACAAATGCAGGATTAGAAGTGACGTTTGTTTTTACGGAACAGACGCCACATGTTTATACCTATCTGAGGCTTATAGTAAGCCCCGTTTTAGTTCTGTAACCTCTGCTACTCTTGGAGTGTTACTGGATTTTGCACCAACAACAACCATCCTTGTTATTTACAATGTTCCAGTGAAAACATAACTCACTCTTTTTCCAAGTATTGTCAGTAACAAGAGGATTTCACGTCATTTGGCTCCCGCCTGAGGAATCTGGCGATCGCAGTTCTACTCTTTTTTCCGTCACACTCCAATCCTTGTTAACCCACTGACCTTGCTGTTCTCATGAGCTGGTATCGAGCTTTTGCCGAGGTGGAGTGGCCGAGCGTTGTAAGGTGTCCTGTTGCAAAGTAGTTTGTAAGCCTAAGGACTGATTACTCCAGAAGGTAAGTCCTTACATTTACCAACACTATTTGGTTATCAAGCTTTTTCGAATGTCAAGGACAAAGTACTGCGTTTAGGCGCTGTATGAAGTTACCTGTTTGTTATTAGAACTGAAACCCCTACCCTGTGACATTGTCAAGGGCGTCTGCAGTTCGAAAGGCTATTAACTTACTGTTTATTCCATGTCAAGTAGACGATACCAGTCTACTGTCTGTGTCCGTCTGTAATTTCCTAGCTTGTAGTGCGTACCAATGGCTTCTCACAACTTCAGATTAACAATACGAAAATAATAACCAATATATGGCACTGCCTTGTAGGAGTAACAGTTGACAAGGTACACTTTTCTATAGGGAATGGACGCAGCTGTTCAGTGTTCATAAGACAGAAGAGTGGCATGAAAACTATATACAGGGTGAATCTCCTAACGCTTGCACCGCAAATATTGCGGAAACGGAAAGTGCGATTGATGTGCGGTTTTCACAGAATGGATTGCTAGTCAAGGACTCGTATTGTTAAGTCAATATACACATTGTAAAAATACTTAGAAAGTGCATTTTATGTAAACATACAGTTCTTCAAATAGAAAAGTGGTTATTTCTATCATGCGCTGGAATTTTTTACACCAGCTATGTACAAAGGATTTTGAATGACATTTTTTTCACGTTTAGTTTGGCAGCTACAAACATTCAAAATTTTGGGGGCGTAGCTCACTGGCTGGTGGTCTTGAGACAATGGGCCGTGCCCCAGGGGCTACCCACTTGGCCAGTTAGCCTCCGTCCCCGAAACTTTGAACGGTTGTAGCTGCCAAACTAAACGTGATAAAAATGTCATTCAAAATTCTTTGTACACAGCTGGTGTCAAAATTTCCAGTACTTGATAGAAACAACTGTTGTTCCATTTAAAAACTATGTTTGCATAAAAAATACACTTTCTAAGTAATATTACAATCTGTTTGATGGCTAAAAATACTAGCCATTGACTACCAATCCATCCTGTGAAAACCGCAGATCAATCGCACTTTCCGGTTTCGCAATATTTACGGTGCAAGTGTTAGGTGATTCACCATGTATATAAAGTTCTTTCATGTAACGTCACCAGCAGTAAGCTGTAACAATAGATGATATGAGGTAATTACTTTTGGAAAACACTGCATTGTCTTCAGCAACAGCCACGGTGGAATGACCGAGTTTTCCAAGGGCGCCTAGCTGAGAAGCGCGCCGCTGTTTGCCGTCGGAGGTTCGAGTTCTCCCTCGGGTAAATGAATAGCCAGCACATGTACTCGACTATTTTTACTAACAAAAATATGTTGATAAATAGGACAAAAGTGTTGTAAAAATATGCCTCCATGTTCCTCAAAATTTTGTATCCTGAACGTTTTCTTTCTTTAGGGTACTTCCGATTCCTTGACACCTCGGGGTATGTTTTATCAAGTAATTACGTTTTCATCTGTGCAATAATTGTCCTTTTCCTCCAATTTCATTTAGTATCTCTGAAATGTTAATATATTTTACCAAACATGTTTTCGTAATTCCTCACAAGCTCTTATTTGTGTCTTTATTCTATTGGAAGTCTTGGCGTTATTCTCTTGACTTCCAATAATCTGAATTATTTTCATCCCAAGATAAAAAACATTGTCCACTCATTGCATACTATCAGTTACTAATCCATTTCCATCATATTAACCACATTTAATTTGATTACGTTTCAACATCTTTCCCTTTTCTTTTCATGACATATTCTACTTTGTGCAACTGATCTCTCACACCAGACAGAATTACGAGTTATTCGTGAAACAAAATGTTTTAGGTTGCTTCTGTCGCAGCTTTACTGAACTCAACAGATACCGCATAACGCTTTAAGCTGCTGTTGAAAGTAATCATTCAGATGAAACCAGTTTTGGACAAAGACCACTTCCAAGCAGTGTTTGGTTAGCAGAAACAGTTATTTTGTGTTACAATGTCGTCATAAAAGGAACGCAATATAGATATCTCCCGTGGATACTCTATAGAGGGTGAAAAAGTTATACGATAGCACAATAAGTAAATCATAACACAATCGAATATTATACGAAGTTAACTGTTTTAGCTTTATAGGTGTAATTAGTATTATACACATCACACCAAACAAACTAGATTTCGTTAGCAAATATACTTTGACGCTTTGTGTGAACTATTTGAAACAATCTCATCTAATTAGCGCACGATTCTCCTTTTGTATGCGATCTTTATAGCTGCTACGTCAATAACTAATTAATACCGGTACCGCGCACGCAATGAACATAGAAAGCGTTTCTGTCCTAGTAATACACGCTTCACTTTGTTCAGTTAAAACAGCAACAATGTCATGACTAACTTGTCTGTTTCTATCATATACAGCATATTGATATGATGTTTGTATGCGAGTATTCTAAGAAAAAGCGAAACTGAAAAACAAGGTTATCAATGACGTAAATTTTTACAGCAATGCCTTTCGGACGTTCTAGAAGCAGATGCCGGATAGTTGTTTCTACGAATTAGAGAATTTAATTCGTACTCGCAAGACCATTATACACAAGCATATCCGCAATGTCTTTATCGCGCATGTATTTAATATTTAGTGCTTTGTTAAAATGTTATCATTCCGTAACCCTGACGACATACTTTTGCCAAGCCCCAATTTTCATTGCGAAGTAAAAAAAAGTCATGGTTCAAGTTCTCAAATGTTGCGTCTGGTTAAATATTAGTCGGACAGTTCCAGTGGGCTTCAATGCTGTCGCATCTCTCCAGACGGCCACTGTTTCGGCCTGCAGCCATTTGCAATACGCATTTAAAAGGTGCCAACATCAGAGTAAGATGTTCGTGATATTCTTACACGTTTCAACCATTTTCCGTTTATCACACTTTCGTTCAGTCACCAAACAGTACTGTGGATAAAAGAAGTAATAAATTTAATTGAGCGTTTGATATAGGACGGATCGCTGCACTTGAAATAGCCGGTTCCAATAATCGGCATCCTAACAGGACCGATATATGTAGGAAGAAGGATACTAACAGCCGTATGTTTAACAGAAACATTTATTCTTTTACTACCAGTTTCGGCTTTCCATTATACCATCTTCAGATCTCTATATGGAGTACTATATCCATTACATAGGGATCGAAACGGGTTGCGTGGATTTCTAGCTCTTAGTAAGAACCAACAACGGTCGTTGTGAATGAAATTTCGCATATAGATCTCGCGGCAACGAATAATGCCTTTCTTTTAATGATTTCCACCCCAGCTCGTCTATCATTTCCGTGACACTCTCTCCCCTACATCGCTATAAAACAAAACTAGCTGGCCTTCTCTGAACTTTCTCTAAATCATCCGTCAGTCCACCTGGCGTGTATCCCACAATGAGCTGCAATACTTCAAAATAGGAGGCACAATAGTAATGTAGGCAGTGAATTTAGTAAAACTGTTGGATCTTCTGTTTTGCCAATGAAACGTAACCTTTGGTTCGCCTTCCCTACAATATTTTCTAGGCGATGTTGTTCGTAATTGTTATTCCTAGGTATTTAGGTGAATTTACGGCCTGTAGATTAGACTGATTTCTCTTGCAAATGAAGTTTAACCGATTTCTTTTAGTGCACATATGGATAACATCACACTTTCATTATGAAGGGTCAATTGCCAATTTTTGTATCATGCAGGTATTTTATCTAAATCATTTTGTAGTTGCTTTTGATTTCTGGTGACTTTACTAAACGATAAATGACTGCGTCATAGTAGAACAGTCTAAGAGAGCTGTTCACATTGTTTCATAAACCGTTTATAAAGATAACGGTCAGTAGTGCCAATATAGTACTTCCCTGGAGATTGACAGATATCACTTCTGTTTTAATCGATGGCTTTCCGTCAATTACAACGAACTGTGCCCTTTGTGACAGGAAATCGCGAATACAATCGTACAAGTGTGGCGTTATTCAATAAGCTCGCAATTTGATTAGAATGAGCTTGTGATGAACAGTGTCAAAAACCTTCCGGAAATCTAGAAATACGTAATTTGGCACTCATGACAAGTGAGTGGAGAGCCAGCTGCGTTTCAGAGGAACGATACTTCCTGAATACGTGTTGGCTACAGAACATTTTGTCGTACTGTTCGAGGTTGTTCATAATGTTTGAGCAAAGTCCTGTTGAAACCCACGTCAGTGACATAGACCTGTAATTTTGATGATCACTGCTATTGCGTTTTTGAATATTGGAATTACCAGTGCAACTTTCCAGTCTTTGGGTACGAAACGTTCGCTGAGCGTGTGGTTGTATATGATAACTAGGTACGGGCCTTTTGCATCAACATACTCTGAAAGGAACCAGATTGATATATGATCGGGACCGGGAGATTTACTTTTGTTGAGTGACTTAAGTTGCTTTAATATTCTGGGAATATATACTTCTAAATTACGTATAGGAATTCTGGAGTATTTGTTTCATCTTCCTTGGTGAATCTAATGTTTGTGGAGCTTATGGGACTTAACTACGGGGTCAGCAGTCCCTAAACTTATCAGTAGCCTCATCATTGCTATCTCGTAGTGAAGGTATTGTGTTTCGCCGCTGGTATACTTTACATACGACAAGAATTTCTTAGCATTCTGTACCGAATTACGTGGCAGGGTTTAGTTGTGGAAACTATTATAAGCTTCTCGCATTGTCATTCGACCTAAATTTCGAATTTGAAAGATTGGCAGCCTTGCAGCCTTGGGGATTACGTAAACTTTGAGAGCAGGTTTTTTTTTTTTTTTTTTTTTTTTTTTTTTTTTTTTTTTTTTTTTCCGGGGTGATCCGACCGGCGGGTCAGCTCCCTCTCTTTTGTTAATTTGTTTGTTATAGGGCGCTGATGGTCTAGCTGTCGAGCGCCCAAAACCTCGTATCCATCTTGTTTGTTATACATTTGTCAATGGTTGTCGAATATAAGCCACATCTGATCTACATTCACATTGTTAGTTTCGTGTAGAACGTATTAGTGGTAGCTGACCACGTATAGGTTCTCCGTATTTTTGTTTAGCTGCGTATATTTGTAAATATTTAAAAGAATTTCCTTTCATACTTAGGTGGAGTCGTAATCGGCGAAATGTTCCTCTGTGTCAGATTCTATGCGCAACGTAGTAGTAGAGAGGATATCCTTGGGTGTGTCTGGGAATACTTGCACCTCTGTGACGAAGCATGCTGGGATTTGTTCCTATTTGTTTCGATTACTGAACCTCCCGATACCACTATTGCATAATAATAGGTGTGAATGTAATTAGTCAGAGCTTTTGTTGTTATTTTTTTCTAACATGACTAGCTGAAATTATTTTCTATTATTTGACGTCGCAGAAGTTTGTTTAATTAGCAAATATCAATTAGTTAGTGCCAGAGGCTTACTCTTACAGGTCCTATATTAGGCTAATTAGTATTTCTGTCAAGGCTAAGTAAATTATTTTCTCATAATGTTAAAGAAGGTATTATTATGTTTCACAAGTAATGTTGGGAAAGTTTTGCCCTCATTAGTCTGTATAATTACCGTCCATTACGAAATTATTGTTGACAAACCTATTTCACGAAATGCTAAAATGAAACACAACGATCATAACTGAAATTTATGTATCAATTTACTCAGTATTATTTACGCTATCTTTTACTATAGCTAGTTGTGTGTAAATGTTAACTTACCCATTAGGATTAATTTAATGCACATAATCAACAATACGCAATTTTCAGCGCCATTGTCTGGAAGACATAAAGAGGATGTTTTCGCGTTATGTAAATAAGCTGACATTTTGATTACACATAATGGACATATAATAAGTGAGACTGAACAATTTAAATTTGTAGGTGTTCAGATAGACAGTAAGCTGTCGTGGAAAGCCCATGTTCAGGAGCTTGTTCCAAAGTAAATTCTGCTTTATTTACCATTAGAACAAAATCTGAAATAAGTGATTTGTCAACACCAAAAGTAGTCTACTACGCTTACTTTCACTCACTTCTGACGTAGGGCGTTATTTTTTGGGGTAACTCGACTGAAAGAAAAAAGGATATTTTTCTCTCAGAAACGGGCTATTCGAGCAAAATTTGGTGTAAGTTCACGAATTTTATGTCGACCCCTTTTCAGTAGTCTTGTAATTTTGACACTGACGTCGCAATACGTTTTTTTTCTTTAAAGTCGTTTGTTGCTAATAATGTCAGCTTATAACCACGAGTTAGTAGCTTTCACTCGGTGAATACTAGACAGAAATCGAATCTACATTTGCATCACACGACCCTGACACTTGTACAGAAAGGTGTGCAGTATTCTCCAGCATCCATTTTCAATAAGCTGCCACAAGAACTAAAGAATCTTAGCAAATGTTCAAATGTTTGTAAAGCTTATGAGACTTACCTGAGGAGTCATCAGTGTCTAAACTTACAAACTACTTATGAAGTAGCTTATACTAAAGACGACACCAACATCCATGCACGAGGGGGAGAGAGGGGGAAAATCTTAGCACTAACCCACACACTTCCAAATCTAAATTGAAGAGTTACCTCATGGCTCACTCATTTTATTCTGTCGAAGAGCGCCTTGAAAAATTAAGCAATTAAGCAAATTCATTTTTTTCTTTATTGATTCGTTTCGCTTAGTGTTAAGAGAGTCGTGTGCATAGGACTACTTAAACATTTTCTATTACCATTCTTGTGTTAAACTTCATGCATTGACTTGTTCCATGACCATGGAGTCTTACTCCTCAATTAGGTCCAGCGTAACAGAAAACCATATTATATATTATTATTGTTTCATCCTTGATGTGAGGCAAGAGGCACGCCAGTAGGGAGTCTTATTTCGAGATGTATATGAGATACAACACAAGTCACTTTGTACATTAATTTTGTACCATTATTTAAAACATTTCATTCCATTCCTTGATGGTGATGATGGCGGCTGGTTCAGAAACAGTGTTGAATAATTAAATAATTCTTAGGCCCTGTTGCAATATTTTTTTATTCTCCAATTACGCGTTTCGTGCTGTTAGCGTATCGTCAGATTGGAAAAAAGACAAATGTTTTGTTACAGTCCGTGTACCTGGGGACCCGCCAGGTACACGGACTATAAGCCGCGGTGGAGTAGCCGAGCGGTCTAAAGCGTCCCGCTGCGGAGCGCGCGGTTGCTCGCCGTGGAGGTTCGAGGTTCGAGTCCTCCCTGGGGCATGGGTGTGTGTATTTGTCCTTAGGTTAGTTTACCTAGGTTTAACTAGTTTGTAAGCTACGGACTGATGACCACGTAGTTTGGTCCGATAGATTTACTAACATTTGAACATTTTGAACGGACTGTAACAAAACATTTGTCTTTTTCCAGTCTGACGATGCGCTAACAGCGTGAAACGCGTAATTGGAGAATAAAAAAATACTGCAACAGAGACTGAGAATTATTTCATTATTTAAAAGTCCTTCAATGTTAAATATGTAGAAAATGTACCTACAGTAATTAATCCTTCATATTTGTGTCACATTGTACACATCGGACGTTTGTATTCCACACACAAACTATGTACATTTGTGTTATGGACGTGTGGAATGTACGTACTGCATTGTTGTTGTTGTTGTGGTCTTCAGTCCGGAGACTGGTGTGACGCAGCTCTCCACAATACCCTATTCTGAGCAAGCCTCTTCATCTCCACATAAGAACAGCAACCTACATCTGTCTGAATCTGCTTGCTGTATCCATCTCTTGGTCTTCCTCTGCGATTTTTACCCCACACACTTCCCTCCAATGCTAAATTCACAATTCCTTGATGTCTAAGAATGTGTCCTACCAATCTATCCCTTCTTTTAGTCAAGGTATTCCAGAAATTTCTTTTCTCCCCAATTCTGTTCAGTACCTCCTCATTAGTTACGCGATCCAACCACCTAATCTTCAGCATTCTTCTGTAGCACCATATTTCAAAAGCCTCAATTCTCTTCCTATCCGCACTGTTTATCATCCATGTCTCACTCCCATACAAGGCAACACTCGATACAAATGCCTTCAGAAAGGACTTCCTTAGGCTTAAATCAATATTCGATGTTAACAAATTTCTCTTTTTCAAGAACGCTTTTCTACCCATTGCCATTCTGCATTTTATATCCTCTGTACTGCGACCATCATTTGTTATTTTACTGCCCAAGTAACAAAACTCATCTACCACCTTTATTGCTTCGTTTCCCAATCTAATTCCTTCTACTGCATTGTAGTGATTGTAATTACTGAGACTTGTACGCCGGCCATAAATTGGGACAACTGGGCAATAATGAGTGCATAAAGTGTCAGAGAACTGTAATGCTACATTATTTGTAGCAAACTAATTCTTCCCCCATGAAATTTCAGCCAGCCGTTAACGAGAGCGCCGATCTGCGAGAACTTCCAGAGCTAACGAATTACTACCCGTTACGTGAGAGGCAGCGCGTCAGATGGGAGCGATGTGGGGAAGTGTTTCGGCACTCCGCGGCCCGTTCCTCCAGCGCGCTACCTGCTGCAGCCACCTCGCGAGTTACTGAGTGGCAGCCCGTGTTTACAACTCGGGCCCGCGCTGGATGGAGAAAGTTGGCGCAGTAAATAAAGTGGCGGCAGGAGGGCCGCGCGCCACCTTTTCTGCAGCCGGGGAACTTGGTTAGGCGCGCTTTCACTGCGTTACCTCAAAGCGGATGCGGGCAGCCGCCGCGGCCTCCTCGCTGGGGACCAGCAGATACCATCGCGCGCCACACTTTGACGTTCGCAGGCAGAGACAACCCGAGAGGAGCGCGCTATCACCACAGCCTGGCCCGTCTTTGGTCCCCGCGTTCTGGGATTTAGAGAATTATCTTAGTCGAGGCATCATCGCATTAATACCAGAAGACGGAATTTCAAGCAGCGAGTTTTAAAATGAACAAGCTAAAACCCGGCGTTGCCTAGGGATTAATTTATAGCATAACTTCGCAGTCTTTCTCCCCTCCAACCGTCTGTCTCTCCTCCTCTCTCCGTCATCTCTTACACTCACATTTCTCTGGCGATGCCCTCTTCCCCCTCTCATCCCCCATCTACATCTCCTCGTCTTCACTCTCTCTCTCTCTCTTCATCTAGCCTATTCAGTTCATCTCTTCTTCCACCTACCTATGAAAACTCACATACGAGGGTGGTTTGGAAAGTCTGGTAAATTTTTCTGAAAGATTGGCCAATTTCGGAACCTCCACTATTGTGCAGATCAAAACCAACTGCAGAATAATATGAATAAGATATCAGTATGGTGTAAAAATTGGCAATTGACTCTACATAATGAGAAGTGTGAAGTCGTCCACATGAGTACCAAAAGAAATCCGTTAAATTTTAATTCAAGATAAATCAATCAAAAGTGAAGGCTGTAAACTCCACAAAATACCTAGGAATTACTATTACGTCAGACTTAAAATGGAAAGCACACGTAGATAATGTCGTGGGAAAGGCGAACCAGAGACTGCGTTTTATTAGCAGAACCCTTAAAACATGCAACAGAATTACAAAAGAAATTGCATACACTACACTTGTCCGTCCATTTTTGGAGTATTGCTGTTCAGTGTGGGATCCTTATTAGGTGGGTTTGTCGGAGGACATCGAAAGAGTTCAAAGAAGGGCAGCTCGTTTCGTATTGTCACGATACAGGGGAGACAGCGTTACGGATATGATACAGGATCTGGGATAGGAATCATTACAACAACGGCGCTTATCGCTGCGGCGTGGGCTACTTACGAAACTCCAATCGCCAACATTCTCCTCCGAATGCGAAATTATATTGTTGAGTCCCACTTACATAGGTAGAAATGATCATCAGAATAAAATACGAGAAATCGGAGCTCTAACGGAGAGATTCAGGTGTTCTTTCTTCCCGTACGCTATTCTAGAAAGGAATGGGAGATGGCATGGAGGTTCGATGGTGGTTCGATGAACCCTCGGCCAGGCACTGAAATAAGATTTGCAGAGTATCCCATGTAGATGTAGATGTAGATTGTTGGTAAGCCTGATATTTCGACGGATACTACAGCTATTACACCAAGCAGTTATTAGTTAGTTGTTGGCTGCCAGCTGAAGTGGTAACTGCGTAAGTTAGATTCTTAGGATGGAGAAAAACGAATTTTGAGCCGGATCGATGATCTCCATCAGCTATCGGCGAGTTTAGATCGACTCGATATCTTTGGCAGAGAGCCTAGTGAGACAACTGGAAGGGTCGCTGGAAGGCGTGGCCTGGAGGTGTGTGCTGGAGGCGAGAGTGACGCCACACGCCGTATGGGGAGTAAACGCTGCGCCGCGAGACGTGTTAGTTGCAGCCATACCGAGGAATGCAAAGACTGGCCGAGCTGCCTTGATGGGCTCCGAAGGCAGTGGCGATGGCTCCGTCCGTGTGAGATGCATACATTAACTTTTGGCCGGCCGCGTTGGCCGAGGGGACTGAGGCGCTCCAGTCACGGTCTGCACGGCCACTACGATCGGGGGTTCGAATCCCCCTTCTGGCATGGATATTTGTGCCGTCCTTAGTGTTAGCTAGTTCGTAAGTAGTTTGTAAGTTTAGGGACTGATGACCCCGTAGTTAAGTCCCATAAGCTATACAAACATTTGAGCATTTTGTGTTTGTGTGTGTGTGTGTGTGTGTGTGTGTGTGTGTGTGTGTGTGTGTTCGTGGGTGACTTATAATTTCAGATAACGGGATGTCTGAGACGTTTTTCATAGAAGTAAATGCAGGTTTAATTTGGATGTTGCGATGTTGCGGGGGGGGGGGAGGGGGGGGGGAGGCGAGAGTTGTGCATAGTGGTTTGAGTGTTTGTGAGCGGGAGGGGTTGGCTTTGAGAGAGTTTATTTTTATGTTAGGTGGTATAAGCTTGAAAAGTGTATTGTTTGTAGATTGGTTTGGTCATCGTTTTAAATGTCTTGATTCTGAGTAGCTACGTCGAGAGAAAGTATAAATGCGCAGTGATGAGGGGAGGGGCGGAGAGAGACAGGAGAAGTTGAAAGACAAAAGGAAGGGAAGGGGAGATAGAGAGAAGCAAGGAATGGCTAGAGAGGAGGAGGAGGAGGAGGACGAGGAGGTTGACGGATCTGATAGGGGAGGGGGCGGGGAGAAGAAAGACAGGAGGCAAACAGGAAGAAGAGATGCGGAGTAGATGGAGGGAATGAAAAAAACCATTGCTTTTCTCAAATTGAATTACCCGCCGCCTACTCCCGGTAAACAACGTTATCTGTAGGTTTGTACTGAAAACGTACAATCAAGTAAATTTTGCCAATCCACTTGATTTACAATATAAATTATTTTCTGGGGAAACATCTTTCTTATAAGTTTTCTATGATTCCACACAAACCAACTCACAATGATAGTGTTACGCGAAAACTTAATAAAAAGTAAGTTTCCTATGTGGTGAGAGTAGAATGATAAGACAAATCCAATGATGACTGGATAACCTGACTAAACCAGTCAAGTTTTGTGTAATGAGTGTGTAGATCACATTGACCAACATGAAAATGACATACTTCTATATCTTTATTTTCCTAAATGAATGGAAAGACTTTCAATCCTTTTGATAATTTCTCCTGTATTAATTCTGGCCAAAAGGGGTCTCGTAATATTAATTTCGATATGGAGAAGTGTTATGTGAACTGTAGGTATGAATGCACAAGAGCGGTGTGGATAGTAACAGTCGAACACCGATATCAGGGAGTGTGTGTGTGTGTGTGTATGTGTGTGTGTGTGTGTGTGTAAATGAGAGAGGGAGAGAGAGAGAGAGAGAGAGAGAGAGAGAGAGAGAGAGAGAGAGACAGAGAGAGAGAGAGAAAGAGAGAGAGAGCAGTTAAGACGACGAAGCCGCGCTCGTTGCTGATGTGAGACAATGTATTTTACAGGGACACTAAAACGGAACTTTATGGTTGGCGATTCGTGTTATTGCCCCACGCGTAGTGAGATTTCAAGTGATGGTCATAAACAGAGATATTGATTGGACGGTTTGCGTATTTACTGAACGGGGTCTATGTTATACGATTCTGACAATTCTTGTGCGAGTGGATAGTGTAAACATTTTCACTGTGTGAGTGGAAACTTTATGCGCTTCCTGAGAGCTAAGGCTCTATAGATACGTTTAATATATTTGACTTTTAATGAACTGTTGAAAGCCGTAACTGTCGCGGGAAATTTATTACTATCGTGAATGGCGTTAGGAGCGTTCCCACAGACCGAATTCGCGATCGCTGCCGTCATTCATGAACTTGAAGTATGATATGATGATCGAGAGTGTAACAGCGTACGGAAGTAAGAACTGTGTGTGTGTGTGTGTGTGTGTGTGCTCTCTTCACTTATATAACCTGTGAATTATCTGTCAGTCGCACAGGAATTGTGGCGTGGTCTGAGGCGCCATGCTACGGATGGCGCGGCTGCTCCGCATAGGAGATTAGATTCCTTTTTTCGGACATGGGTGTGTGTCTCTGTTGTCGTTAATATAAGTTAGTTTTAGTAGTTTGTAAGTCTTGGGACCGATGACCCTAGTAGTTTGGTGCCTCATGATTACAAACATTTGAACATAACATTTGAATTTTCAGTCATAATCACGTATAAACAGCCAATGGGCTGTTAAACGTCATTGCTTTGCACTCCGACCTAGAGGATACCTAATCTGTAGATGTAACCATGAAGAAACGACTAGGGGAGCTGTAATTGCTTCATCCTTAGCATCACGACTTTTAAGTACCGAACAGATAAACTATAATGCTTTGGGTTCTCCCTATTTAATAACGAAAGGACGATTGAGCAGTATAATGTTGTAACATATTTGTTTCTATTTCGAAGCTATTTAGTTTTTGTTCGATCTGTGGCTGAAAAAATAAAATTAAGAGAATATGTAAGAAACTGTGATATAATATCTCAAAATATAATTGGGGTCAGTTAAAGTAAAATAACAGCCCTTCGGAATACCGAATGTACTAAACCAAGTGCAGTTAGAAATTTGTAAATTATATCTTTTTAATTCTAGGCTACGGATTATTAAAGAAAATTATGTATTTGCAGATAAAGACACCTAAAGATGGCAATCCTAACGAAATATATAGCCCGTGAAAGTGATAAATATTAAAAGATATTAAAGTGTTGCCGATTATTCTAATGTTTGTAGAGTTTATGGGACTTAACTACGGGGTCATCAGTCCCTGAACTTACAAACTACTTATGAACTAGCTTATACTAAGGACGGCATAAATATCCATGCCCGAGGGGGGATTCGAACCCCCGACCGTAGTGGCCATGCAGACCGTGACTGGAGCGCCTCAATCCCCTCGGCCACCGCGGCCGGCTGATTATTCTAATATAATTATGTCAATATTTACTAAAACTCAAGGAGTTGTTGTAGAACACAATGAGCAAGTTGAGCGCCTTCTTCTGAACGAAATAATGAGATAACTATTCAGCTAGGGATTTCTTACAAAAGGTAGTAAGAGCACATGGTTTGTAACGTCGCAAAGTCACCCTGGAGAACAGTTTTCCTACATTCCGACTCCTGGCCGTGCGGTAACGACGCTTTTGTCACCTCAAGAAAGTAATTATCGATAATTCCTACAGGATGACAACGCACAGAAAGCACTTTGGGACTTCTTCCTGGAGCACTACACGGTCTTTTACCAAACGAGTATCTTCAAAGTGACACGTTGGTCGGATGTCTGCTCAATGTTCACAGCGATGTTGACTCACTCGCATACCGATTCTACACATTGCGTCTATGGAACTGGACTTGTATCACCCCCTTATAATATTACAAGGGGGTGTTCAAATGAAAAGTTACGAAACTACACTGTGGGTATAATTGTAGTCTCTATTCGAAAGTAGTCACCAGAAGCCTGAGCACAACTATGACACTGTTTAACGAAGGCAAAGGTTTTTTGAGACGTGTTTTTAGTGGACCAAACAGATGGAAGACACAGGCCGACATGTCTGGGCTGTAGGGCGGATGCTCAAGCTGCTCCCACTTGAACTTGACCAGTACACTTTGAGTGACTCTGGAGACGTGTGGACGCGCGTTGTCATGGAGCAGAACCACCCCCTCCGTGAGCAGCCCGGCCCGTTTGCACTTAATGGACTGGCAGAGGCCACGGAGTGTCTCACGGAACACGTCTCTGTTAAGTGTTCTTCCGTGCTCGAGGAATTCGATGAGTATCGGACCTCGGACGTCGATAAAGACGGTGAGCTCCACCTTGCCTGCTGAGGGCACAGGCTTGAATTTTTTAGGTGGAGGTGACGACGCATGCTTCGTGTCCCTAGATATCGCACTACGTTATCCAAAAGCAGGTATTCAGATTTCAACCGGTTTGGTTGTTGAGACGTTTCGTACGTTTTCATTTGAACACCCCTCGTAGCATGATCAAAGAGACTTAGTTTTTGTGTCAATATCGATTGGTACTTGCGACCATGGAACGCAACAAAATATCTAGTTTTCTAACGACACTGGCGTTTGGTGGATGCCTTTCTTCGACTGATGAGGCACCAACAAAACAATTCTTTGCTCTGATTAAGTATTGAGGTGCTTAATAGGCACCAAAATTAATAACTTCGTTAAGTATTATGTATAAGTAAATCATTAAGAAGGATTTTGCATAATTATGAAAGCTCTCACATCGGTGTAGCCATTAGATAACGGAGAATTAAAGGAAGTAACCTGCCTGTAATATTTGAAAGCAGGTGTGCCACATTCATGAAAAAAAGTATTGTAACTACTAATGTAACAGCCAAAATGACGGTGTGACGAAATTGTTTATTGACGCTTTTCAAATATGTCATTATCGGAATCTCGACAGATTACAAAAACAAGTAGCATAATATCTCGAAACATTTTACAAATATATAACAGTCGTTGCACTACAAAGTGTGATAATACAGTTCAAAACATGCCAAAGGACTCCACAAAAATGAATCGTGAAATTAATCTACATCTACTTCTACATAGATACATTGAAAATCACATTCAAGTGCCTGGCAGAGGGTTCATTAACCACTTTCATAATTTTTCTCTACCGTTCCATTCTCTAATAGTGCGCGGGAAGAAAGAACACCTAAATCGTTCCATTTTCGATCTGATTTCTCTTATTTTATCGAGATGGTCATGTCTCCCTAAGTAAGTGGGTGCTAGCAAAATATTTACACATTCGGAACTAAAAGTCGGTGATTGAAACTTCGCAAACAGATCACGCCGCTATGAATAACGTATTTTTTAATTATTTCCACCCCAATTCGTGCAACATTTTCGTGACGCTTTCCCCCCGGTAACGTGATAGAACAAAACGAGCTGCCCTTCTCTGAACCTTCTCAATATCTTCCGTCGGTCCCACCTAGTGGGGGTCCCACAATGGGCAACAGTACTCCAGGAGAGGACGCACAAGTGTGATGTAGGCAGTGTCTTTGGTGGAGCTGGTGCATCTTCGAAGCGTTCTGCCGATGAAACGTAAACTTTGGTTCGCCTTCCCCACAATATTTTTCTATGTGTTCTCTCCAGTCAAAGTTATTCGCAATTGTAACTCCTAGGTATTTGGTAGAATCTACGACCTTAATGTTTGACTGATTGTGGGTCAAACTACTACCAACAGACCATAAAACATGAATTATGAAAAGCAAGATGCCATAAAACAAAATTAATTGTTACTGGTTATTACGTTTCATGCTATGCCTGACTGGTAATTGCTCTCTTTAACGAACTATCGTGGTAGGACACGTATCGTCTGACAAACAATACCTGACACGCTGGAATGACCGTGCGGTCTAAGGCTAGTCACTACGGATGCACGGCCGCTCCCCGTCTTACACGGAAAGTACTTGGGCTCGAACAAATATAAATACACGAAAATCATGTGAGAGATAATGTGAATGTTCCTTATTGCACTAGTGATATTCCTTCATCTGCAAAGCTCCGCAGTTGACTATTAGAGGCCTCTGCGTGTGCTACGCCGTACTGCACCTTGACCTGCCGCTACGCCAGTAGTGACCATGCAGTGTGCCTCTGAAGTTGCGTTTTGTGACGTTATTTGTGTAGTGAAGCGTCGGATAGGTCGGCGATTGGTAAAAAATCCTGCTAATATAGTGTGACTGGTTGAGGTGAAGTTACGAAGAAACCTTCTTCGTGAAGATGGTATTGGTGTTGAAGATGAATCATTCGCATGTTACCTGGTACATACTACAGTGTTTCTAATCTAAGCTCATATTTCTGCACTATAATAGATACCAGAAAAAATGTGAATGATTCATCTTCTACGCAATTGTTCAAATGTTTGTAATTCTATCGGACCAAACTGCGTGGTCATCAGTACGTAGCTTACAAACTACTTAAACCTAGGTAAACTAACCTAAGGACAAACACACACACCCGTGCCCCAGGTATCTTCTATGCAAAGACCATATTCTCGAAAAAGGGCTCTTTGGAATTTCATCTCAACCAATCGCAATACATTATCAAAATTGATTACCAATCGCCGACCCATCTGACGCTTCACTACACAAATAACGTCACAAAACACAACTTCAGAGCCACACCGCACTGTCCCTAGTGCTCTCGCGACTGGCAGGTCAAAGTGCAATGCGGCGTGGCACACTCAGAGGCCTCTAATGGGCGACTGCAGAGTTTTGCAGATGCGCGAGTATCGCTAGTGGAATAAGGGACCTCTACATTATCTCTCAGACGATTTTGGCGTATTTGTGTTTGTCCCAGCCCGAGTACTTTCCTTGTTAGATTCGAGTCCTCCCAGGGCGCCTTAGTACGTAATTTTTTACCGTAAGTTAGTTAAAGTATTTTGTAAGTGGAGGGACCGATAACATCAGTAGTTGGGTCCAGCAGGTTTACAAATATTTGTTTTCATATGTTCACTTTTATTTTTTTCAAACGATACCTATACGATACAACAAAAGTTTACCTTGTCCCGGAATTTAGAACTTGTGTGCCGTCTGAAGTGGAACCGTTCATTACTTCATTTTGTTACGTGTTCTCCTTTTTCCATATTAATTCTGCTTTTTATCAACAAATGTGTTACTACAATGTCATGAAATTCCAGTATTTTATTTCGTAAGGAAATTACTTCTAGTAATGCACGAGTTTCTTTATTCTGGAAAATATATATGTGCAATATTCCATAACTGTATTTTCCGTACTGAACAGGAGTTCCCTGGCCTTTGTTCGTTAAACATAGGCAAATAGATGTTGGTAGTTTGTCTCAAAGTCCTGCCCGTGGCCCTGTGCCAACGGTGCTTGTCACGAAGCGAGTTAAATGTGGTGGTCCCGACGCAAGAAACACGTCATTTCTGGTGTTGCGTCTCGCAACGGGACGACACGGACAGGCAACGTACTGTCCGTTAGTCACCGTGTCTAAACAAAACACGGCCGTTACGAAAACTCACCTCCCACTGTGTTCGGTCCCTGTCCGCGTAAGTAAAATAACATTAAGAACAGTCCATTCACAGGAGGCATGGGTAATTTCCCACCAGTCCACAGTGACAAAATGAAGCATAACTCAGATTTTCTTGATGCAAGGCGGCTCAGATAATTTTTTCATAAAAAGTAAAGGCTGTTTTTAAACTGAAGAAGTTACGAACACACACACACACACACACACACACACACATACACACACGAGCCCCCGACAGGAAGCAGCCGCGCACTTCGCAGCAAGGCACGTTAGAGCGCACGACATTTCGCGCGCAGCTGAAATTATGTATTCCAGTAATATTTGCTCAAGTAACAATGCCACACCGCATTACATTTGTGCAGTTTCTTCCCGAGTCTATGGCGAAGTATATACAGGTCTTCAGTTTCAGCCGACCAGTTTCCAGTTGCATAAAATAGTTCACATCTATAACCCATTACCCAGGTTTCGGCAAAATTAATTTTGCCTTCTTCAGAAGGATACAATAAAGCTCACATTAAAAAAGTTGTTAAATGTGGCTGACTCCATGTCAATAGATTAAAATTTTAAAATTTAAAAACAAAGTCACATTATAAAATTTTGGAGCATGTCCACACACAGGTCAAGTGACGTGACGCTAGAAAGGGGTATTACTGTGTCATCATATTTCAAAATGGCGGACAGTAAACACATGCTATCATGCGCTGTCACTGCTACTACGAAAACTGCATTTTGAAGAAAAAAATAGGTTCTTTCTTTGGTGAAACTGTGGAAATCGTTTGCTGTTGCGTGAGCTGCAAGCGGACGACGCCAAGTGAGATATAAATTACTGGAGAATGGATGATACAGCGTATCGGTATTTACTCAGTAAAGTGGCTACACGCGTTAAAAATCAGTGTACGCACATGAAAAGACTATATCGGCAGGAAACAGGTTTACAGTGACACAGCAGTTACTTGATACTAGGGTTAAATTTTACTTACTACGGCACGACGGCGTAATGTGCTCGTGCTGGCAACGAAATGCTCCATATATGAGACTGGATTGACTTACTGGCCGGACAAGAGCGCATACAAGAAACTGTCAACAACAGAGCATCGATTATTATTACACCGAGAAGACTGGAGAGCTAATAAAAATGTGCTTCATTTATTCCTATTAATTTTGCGGTTGATGCAACACACGAGGCCATTAATCTTCTTCTTAATATTCCCGGCTGTACACCCAGGCCGAATTTTTCTGTTGAGAACCCTGCCATTCTCTTATAACTTTCGAGTCTCCTTCATCTGTTCTAATATGCAGGTTGTCTGGGATTATACAGTGCTTCGTCTGCTTCATAAAGTCTGATTAATTCTGTCGTAGACGGCACACACCACCTAAACTTCGACGTCACGTTTTCAAAAAAGGAGTTTTGCTTTAAAATAAGCGCGAACCATGAGGTACAGCGATGCTAGCGCTTCAAACGGTGATATTTCGCAATGTAGTGAACAGAAGACAAACGACTTATATGATCAGTGCCCGGTTTCTGGATAACTATAGTTACCGTGCCGTTAGCTACCGTCACGTTATAATTTAACATGCCAGATAACTTCCTTGGGTTTCCCGTAACTGATTTCAACGACAGTTAGTTAACTATGAGGTAGCTACGCCTTCTGTCGAAGCAAATAGTACCTCTCAACAGTTAACAGATGGCACTACTAACGAAAATCGCAATTACTCAAATTTTATCGATTATTAAGTGAAATCGAAGCCGCGTCTTCCTTTTTATAGGTGTTACGAGTTTTCTAAAATGTTTGTATAGCTTATGGGACTTAACTACGGAGTCATCACTCCCTAAACTTACAAACTACTTATGAACTAGCTAACACTAAGGCCGGCACAAATATCCATGCCTGAGGGGGGATCCGAACCCCCGACCGTAGCGGCCGTGCAGACCGTGACTGACGCGTCTCAGCTACGAGTTTTCTGTTTTCAAAGGCAATGGGCGACAAGAGAGGAAAAAAATTGACTACTTGAGAAAAATCTTTTGACCGACTTGATTTTAGAAAGGAAAGTAGTTTCAGTAAATGGAAAGGCAGATGGTATGACTCTTTTGGAAAAATAACACGCCGTGGAAGATGTACAATTCCTTAAACAGACAGGAGAGAAAACGGTAAGGCAACTCAAAGAGCTGTATTTTTCAAGAAGAAAAACAGTACAAACAACAACGAAGACAGGGTTAACAATAAAATCATAGGTATTATTTCTGTTGTCAAGACATATTTTCATGAATTTAAGTTTTCTTCTTCCCATTGTTCTGTGATGATGTTTTGATTTGATTTTCTCAGGGAAGCCAAAACAGTCTTAATCCAACCCGCCACTGCCCGCACCGAAACTAAGTTTACTGTGCGGTATCGCTCCCTGTATATCTAGTAAAGCCAACCAATGCCCTTGAATAGTGCAAGGAGTCCCTTTACCAGTTCTTTATTAGACACAATTTCTTCGGGTCTGGTTGTCCCAAATGTTCTGTGCCTTTTACTCTCCAATGCAATGCATTCGAAGATTAGATGTAATGCAGTTTCATCACCGTCATCACAGATCCTACATTTAGGGTCCTCTTCTGTTATTCCCATTGTATGTAGGTGTTTTTTGAAATTCCCATGACCTGTCAGCAATCCAAACATGAGTCTAGCCTCTCTCTCCTGTTCAGGCCCAGGATTGCAGAGCTTCTTTTAAAACATGGCTTTGGCATCATTACCTTGCCATGTTTAATCCAGTATTCTACGTGCTGTCTTCTGAGCCAATTACGTAGCTCCAATTTGAGCATTGCCTTGGTGATTGTCACGACAAGTTCCGGTCCAATAAATGGACACTCTGCCCCCATCCTGGCTAATCTGTCAGCATGTTCGTTGCCACTGATCCCCGAGTGGCCAGGGACCCACAATAGGTTTACTCAATTGCTTTCCCCTAGCTCCACCAGAACCTGTGACATTCTGCAACAATTTTAGACCTTGTTGCAGGAGCTGCCAGCAATTGGTGTACTGCTAATTCCGCCTGTTATGGCTAAGCAGACTAATCTCTGCACCTTACCAAGCTCCTTAGCAGCAACCTGCTGTTCAACCTTCTTCCACCACACGACCGCCCCATAGGCGATCCTGGGTCTAATCACCGTGGTGTATATCCTGTGCATACCCTTGGGGCTCAGGCCCCAATTTTTGCCACAAGCTCTCCTGGTACTTACCAAAGTACCTTTTGCCTTGGAGCAAATATTCCCAATGTGAGGGGTCCATGTCAGTTTCTCATCTAAGGTAACCAATAGATATCTCTGCTGCCCTAACCATGGAATCGAAGGTCGTGTTGCTAAAAGTCCCCTCGATGTCCAGTAAGATACAGAGGGCTATTTCCTGAAAGTGTAGTGCTTTCTCCACCATCCCAATGAGTTGGTGGAGAGCTATCTCACATGATTTACCTGGCTGATATGCATGTTGGTTTTAATGTTGAGGAGCCCTACACAACCTCCTTTCTCCAACATGCACATTAATCAGCTTTTCCAATGTCTTAAGAATGGAGGAGGACAGGCTGATTGGCCTCATATCCTTAGCCTTGGTATGATCTATTCTCCCTGGTTTTAGAATGAAGACAACCTCCACTGCCCTCCAGGCATTGGGAATGATTCCTGCTGCTAGGCTAAACCTGAATAACCTGCATAGGAATCTAATAAGATTTTCTCTCGCTTGTTGTAGGAGAGCTGGAAAGATTCCCTCGGGGCTAGGTGACTTGAACGGTTGAAATGTTCCCACCGCCCATCGGACCTTACTAAAATTGACACACTCCTTGGCCAAATCCCAGTCCTCTTTGCGAATTCCTGAGAACCGATGTCTCTCAGGAATCACATTTTGGTCTGAGTTATCCACCAGAGTATATTGAGGAAAGTGAGTCTTTAGGAGCAGTTCCAGCATTTCATGTGCTGTCTTTGTATACTCCCCATCCTCCTTCCTCAATGTTCCTCCTGGATTAGTTGGTGCCCTAGTGAGGATTCTATGAAAGCTCGCTTGAGCAGCCGTGCCCTACACTTCCTCACAGAATACCTTCCAGGATGCCTCCTTTGCCCGTCTGATGACAAGGTTAAACAGTCTTCGTACCTGTTTCCTGTTTCCTTTGCATTTCAAGGTTATTATTCCACCAAGGCATATTCCTATTTGTGCACTTCTTGGTGATTGAGCAGTTGTCCTGGTATGAGGTCACTATAGCAGAGGTTACGGCCTCTGCTACTTCCTCAAACTCTGCTGGATTCCTTAACTAAGTTTTAATTTCCGATAGGCTGAAGTCTAGGTCTCTCCTATATGTTTCCCAGTACGTTTTCCTGGGACTCCTATAGGCCATGGTCTGTCTGGTTCCCATTTCAACCTTTAATATAATATACATGTGATCTGATGAGAATGGCTCCAGGACCACATGCCACTGTTTGACGTAACTGCCCATCATCATGGAACCAAACGTTATGTCAATTACTTCCCTTCTACTATTCCTGAATGTAGGTTCATCACCCCTATTCAGGATCTCCAAGTTGTTAGATAAGAGAAATTCAAGAAGGTGCTCACCTCTACTGTTGGTGTCCTTGCTGCCCCACGATAGATTGTGGGCATTAGCATCACATCCCACCAACAGTTCGTCACCTTGCCGATGGCAGGCTTCCATCAGTCTCCTCACTTCCAAAGAAGGAGGAGAGCTGTCTTCGTAAGGAAGGTATGCTGAGGCCAAAAAAACAATTTCTCTCGTGATATCTTCCTCACGTTTCTGCATCCTGATGGTGACCAGGTCCCTGGAACAAATATCCATCATTGGTACGAAAGGGATTCCATTTCTAACATAAATGCATGTACTGGAGTTTTTTAGATTTCTAGCATAAATCAGCCTACCTCCAGTACCGAGGCCCGATACACCCCCTTTGTATAAATAGGGTTCTTGTATCAGGGCCACGTCCACCTCCTGTCTCCCCAGGCGACGGCTCAGGGCAGCAGTGACCCATTTACTGTGCTGCAGGTTTATCTGCAGCACTTCCAGTACCCATCTTGCTGCCATTATTGCCTTTATGGTCTTTGATTACCCTGATGGCGACCTGTTAGAACCCTAAAACAGTTTCAGGCCTTACTCTCGCATTGCCTTCAGGGACTTCTCTCCGACCTCCAAGATCAGGAGTCGTCCTTCCGGAACGACCTTTCGGTTAATTATCCTCCAATCCTCTGTCGAGACTTTTGGGTTCTGGACCCTTATTTTCTCAAACAGAGTCTTTGGAGAGACATCCTTAAGGATCTTTGGTACCCATATTGATACCTTTGCGGTCTTCGGCTGCTGTCTTGACCAGCAGCTTCGCATCCTCCCACGGGGATATCATGGGCACCTTGTCCTTAAGCCATTCTGCTGAGTGCTCCCCCTCGCAGACAAAAATGAGGGCACCGTGATATAGATAGACCCTCCTGAATTTGGGTCCTGGACCAGCGTCCCCCCCCCCAATCTCTTCAAAGAGGGCCCTCTGCACAATCTCCTCCTGCTACGAGGTGATGCTTACCAGTGGGTATCCTTCTTGGACAACCGCCATTCTAAAGACGGAGACTGCAGTACTATAGGTCTGTTTCCCTATTTCCTGCCTCAGTCTTTCAGGCTCACGCTTGTCCAGAGAGGAGGGAGTCTTAGATTCCTCCCTAACCCTCTTGCTAACCCTCTTGCCACCTGTCTTTGACGTCGAGGGGGTCTGTGTATCCCCTTCGACCTGAGGCAGTTTCTTTTTGGGGGTTTTGGGCACAAGCCATTTTATTTCCCTCCACTTATGCTTAGGAAGCCATTCTTTTCCTTCCTTTTGCTTTTGTTCCTTGAGAAGTTTCCTCCTCTGAGCCCCACACAAGGTCTTAATCCTAATCTGGTCCAACTTCTTTCTTACAGTTCCCACTTCTTGCTCAGGTCTAGACCCTGATTCAGAAGTAGGAGTGCACTCCATCTGTCCTGATCCCGATATCTGAGTATCTAAGATCTCAGATTGCCCCTCACATTCTTTTAAAATACTTTCTTTCTCCGTGTTCATGTTAGTCGCACGAGATTTGGGGATTTATATGGTCCACACCACGATACCCCCGCGCAGTGCAAGGCTACTTACTCAGAGAGGTCGCCCGGTATCCCTGAGGCTCCGTTCGACACACATCCACCCATGTGGCACGCACCCCTCGGCACGGATCGCATCATACCTTGGGTTGGGAAAGGACTGGGAGAGGATAAGGAAGACGGGACGTTGTGGGACACTCTTAGTCAGATCCATCAGCTGAGGCCTTTCCGGAAATAGGTTCTTTACCTTCGGTATAGCCCTCAGCTTCCCATGGATGCGCAAGCCTCTCCACCCACACGGACAGTGCTTCGTCAAGGTGGTGTCCCCTGGAGAGGATTGTTCTGTGAATCTGACATTACTTTTCACAATACAGACTGGTCAATTTACGTCTACCCATCCACCTACCCGAGCCCCAAGTTGATATAATAATAATAATAAAAAACACTAATCACTTGAAACACTGATTGATCGTAATGCCAACTGCATGACAGAACACTATTTGCAAAGTATCTTTATGCTTAATTGAAAGTTTTATTATGAGAGCATGTCTCTGTTGGTGTGGTAAAATTTTACATCCAGATCGGCGATCGCGAGAGATGATGTTAGCAAATGTTGCTCAGTGTCGAGATGTCACTTGATCAATTGCAAGGGAGATGCAGCTAATGTATATGTCACCCGTTGTCAACATTATCTCTCGAGACCGCCGATCGCGATGTAAAATTTAACCTGGAATGCTGTTTTCCGCGTTTTTCCCCGTTTGACCACGGCAATATCATTGGTCAGTATTTTTTTTTAATTATTATAAAACACGTATGAAATTCGTTCTCATTACACAAATCAAATGGTTGTCATCTAACACAAAAAACGCGTCATGGTCTTTCACCAGCGCCGAGTACAGCTAATTTTTCTTCTTCTGAACAACTATCCGAAGCATCAATAGACGAAGAAGACGGCGGTGACGACGATGACGAAAGAATTTTCATTTTTCAGCTTCAAAAGTTTTAAAATTGAATGTAAATTATACGGATCCCAGTCACAAAAACAAAAACAAATAACTACTGTTAAATAATTTCTGTGTTTGGAAGCTCACTAGCGAATATAGGTAAAACTAACTTTAACATGTAGGAACGCGCATTTCCCTTTAACGGACAGGTAACTACGGCTGTGACGGTAACTGTTGTCTCGGAAACACATTTTGTACTTAACAGTCTGGTAACGCACAGATAACTATAACGGGATAGATTACTACTCTTTCGGAAACCGGCCACAAATATACTGTGAGGCAGTAGATATGATCATGTTATTTGACGAAAGCAGAGATAAGCCACAGTTTCCTATTACACTATCAAATTTCTATGATGTAAATATCTACATCTACATATATACTCTGCAAATCACATTTAAGTACCTGGCAGAGGGTTCATTAACCACTTTCATAACTTTTCTCTACCGTTCCATTCTCTAATAGCGCGCGGGAAGAAAGAACACCTAAATCGTTCCGTTTTCGATCTGATTTCTCTCTCTCTCTCTCTCTCTCTTTTTTTCTTTTTTTTTTTTTTTTTCTTTTTTTTTTTGGGGGGGGGATGGTAATGTCTCCCTAAGTAGGTGGGTGCTAACAAAATATTTTCACATTCAGGAGTAAAGTCGGTAATTGAAACTTCGCAAACAGATCACGCCGCAATGAATAACGTCTTTCTTTTAATGATTTCCACCCCAATTCGACAACATTTCCGTGACGCTTCCCCCCCCCCCGTAACGAGCTGCCCTTCTCTGAACCTTCTCAATGTCTTCCGTCAGTCCCACCTGGTGAGGGTCCCACAAGAGTCAACAGTACTCCAGGAGAGGGCTCACAAGTGTGATGTAGGCAGTCTCTTTGGTGGAGCTGTTGCATCTTCGAAGCATTCTGCCAATGAAACGTAACCTTTGGTTAGCCTTCCCCAAAATATTTTCTAAGTGTTCTCTCCAGTCTAAGTTGATCGTAATTGTAACTCCTAGGTATTTGGTATAATTTACGACCTTAAGGTTTGACTGATTTATCGCGTAATTCTTTTAGTGGTCATGTGTATTACTTCACACTTTTCTTTATTTAGTGTCAACTGCCAATTTTCGCACCATGCAGAAATTTTGTCTAAATCGCTTTGCAGTTGCTTTTGATCCTCTGTTGACTTCACTAACCGATAAACGACAGCATCATCCGCGAATAGTCAAAGGGAGCTATTCAAATTGCCTCCTAAATCGTTTATAAACACAAAGAAGAGTAGGGGACCTACAACGCTTCGCTGTGGAACGCCAGATATCACTCCCGTTATTCTCGATGACTTATCGTCAATTACAAGGAACTTTCTGATAGGAAATCGTGAATCCAATCGCACGATTGGGGAGGTATTCCATAAGCACGCAATTTCTTTAGAAGCTGCTGGTGAGGTACAGTGTCAAAGGCCTTCCGGACATCCAAAAATACGGAATCGATTTGAGATCCTTTGTCGATGGCACTTAACACTTCATGTGAATAAAGGGCAAGCTGTGTTTGCAAATGCATGAAGTAAATTACTGACAAAGAAATATGACCGTGTAATACCGGCTGGGAGCAGCCGCGCGCTCCGCAGCAAGGTGCCTTAATGCTCACGGGTATTCCACCGCAGCGAACGTGCTTCTGCTTGGTGACTAGGCAAGACGTCGGGTCTCTGAGGGAAGCGGAGACGCCGCTCCCTCGCACTCCCCCTCTGCCCTGAGGCGTTCTGCAGGTCGCCGCCCTCCGCCCGCTCCCCCCCCCCCCCTAAATTAATATCGGCGTGACGGCAGGGCACGGGGTCTCCTGGGGAGAACGGCGCTCTGCTGACGCGCCGCTCCACCCCGTCTCCCTCTGCAACTAATTCGCTCTATCCGTAAACCCAATCACCTGCTGCACTGTCGACTCCACGGTTCTCCCTCTCGTGCCGAAATAGACGAATTGCATTCCTAGGAGATTCCAATTTATTAGCTCCCCAAAGAAAATTTTGCCAGTTCAGCACTTTAAGAATTCCTCCGTGTCATTGCAGCAGTCTCCGAAGGCACTTCAGTATTCGTCAGAGCATTTTATTACGTCGGTAATGGATGCAGGGTCGATTTACAAATTGCGCGGTGGACATGGAAATAATGAACTGTGAAGCCCCAATTAGAATGTGTACTTCTCATTACAATACCGAAAAACTAAATTAACGGAAAACGACGTCGATTCTGATCCCATAACGAGTGCTGATAATGCTTTCAACTAAAGTCCGACAGCAACATGATCTACGGCCGAAACCGAAACCGTAACCAAATAATCTACATCTACATGGTGTACTCTGCAAATCACATTTAAGTGCCTCGCAGAGGGTTCATCGAACCACCGTTATACTATTTTATCTCCCATTCCAGTCTCGAATACCGCGCGGGAAGAAAGAACACCTGAATCTCTCCGTTTTAGCTCTAATTTCTCATATTTTATTCTGATGATCATTTCTAACTATGTAAGTGGGAGTCAACAATATATTTTCGCATTCGGAGGAGAATGTTGGCGATCGGAGTTTCGTAAGTAGCCCACACCGCAGCGATAAGCGCCGTTGTTGTAATGATTCCCATCCCAGATCCTGTATCATTTCCGTAACGCTGTTTCCCCTGTATCGCGACAATACGAAACGAGCTGCCCTTCTTTAGACTCTTTCGATGTCCTCCGTCAAACCCACGTGATAATGATCCCATACTGGGGCAGGAATACTCCAAAAATGGACGGACAAGCGTAGTGTATGCAGTTTCTTTTGTAGTTCTGTTGCATCTTTTGAGGGTTCTGGCAATAAAACGCAGTCTCTGGATCGCCTATCCCACGACATTATCTACGAGTTCTTTCCAATTTAAGTCTGAAGTAACAGTAATTACTAGGTATTTTGTAGAGTTTACGGCCTTCATATTCGTATGATTTATCTTGTAAATAACATTTAACGGATTTCTTTTCGTACTCATGTGGACGACTTGACACTTCTCATTATTTTGAGTCAATTGCCAATTTTTACACCATACTGATATCTTATTCAGATCGTTCTGCAGTTCGTTTTGATCTTCAGATGATTTTACTAGACGGTAAATGATGGCGTCATCTGCAAACAACCTAAGACTGCTACTTAGATTTTCCCCTAAATCGTTTATGTAAATAAGGAACAGCAGAGGACCAATAACACTACCCTGTGGAAGTCCCGATATCACCTCTGTTTTAGTCGATGCCTTACCATCGATTACTACGAACCATTTCCTCTCTGACAGAAATCCTCTATCTAGTCGCAAATTTGGGGCGATATACCATAACCACGCAATTTGATTAAAAGCAGTTTGTGAGGTACGAGGTACGGTGTCAAAACGCTTCTGGAAATCAAGAAATACGGAATTGATTGCGAACCCTTGTCGATAGCACCTATCACTTCGTGTGAATAAAGAGCTAGTTGTGTTTCGCATGAACGATATTTTCTAAATCCGTGTTGACCTCGGGTCAATAGATCATTCTGTTCGATATAATTCAGAATATTTGAGTGCAGGATATGTTCCAAAACCCTACTGCAAATTGACGTCAATGAAACAGGTCTGTAGTTTAATGGGCTACTGCCGTTCTTGAATATAGGTGTGTTTCACGACGAACTTTTTGGTAAAGCAAGGGGAAAATGTGATTAATTAGCGTACTTACTCAGTTTCAAATAATTAACATTCTCGATCTATAAAGTATTATCCCCTTCTTTCTCTCTTTTATCCCTGCCGTGGGTGTTATAAAGCGGGAGCATCAGATCCATTGGCCGCGCAGTCAGACTGCGCCTGCAGCATGCTCGATGCTACCCACGTGTCACATGTGTTGCGATGGTCAGCGTTGCCGCGTGACCTTGTAAGGTGGCACATCGGTCGTTATCGACCCTACGGGAACATACGGGTGCAGTTTCACGCGCCATTGCACCACATTCTGCCGAAAACGAGCGGGGTCAGTGACCCGTCGAGGCCAGGCTGTCCTCGTAAGTGGTGTAGCGTAAGTGGCGGTGCCCCTGAGCCGCGTATCGATCGCAGAGAGAGAGTGAGTGTGTGCGGGAAGAGGAGTTTGGCGGCGGCGGCACAGCCGGGGCGAGCGAGCGCGCCCGCAGGTGAGCGCTCCCGTGCAAACACGCCGCTGGTCGGCAAACAGCTGCCGGCGCCGGCGCCGCCTGCCAGGGGTGCCCGCCCCCACACCCCCAGCACACGGCTCATCCTGCATGACTCAGTGCCCGAGCTCGTGTGGAGAGCGCGCGGCGCCAGGCCACGCTACACGCTACTCTTTCGCCACACCCACTCAGCGCTCGCTGTCTTACCAACTACTCTCTGAACAATCATAGGGCGGGTACGCACTTCTTCAAGTTTCCTTAGTGACGGTGAAACGTGTCCATAGAAAATGTACCAGGCGCGTCCAAAAGTAAGTTCCGTTTGGTAATAAAATGAAATTGTACACAGATACAGAAGAAATTTTTATTGCGCAAAATTCTACAACTCTTAAACTACTTTTCTACATAACTGCCGAAATTTTGCAGGCATTTGCCATAGCGTGGCACCAGTTTTTGTGTACCTCATCATCATCATCAACATCATCATCATCATTAGAGACTGATTATGCCTTTCAGCGTTCAGTCTGGAGCATAGTACCTCTAATAAAATCCCTCCATGATCCCCTATTCAATGTTTTGTATCCCAGCATCGTCGCCACTTTTGTGTCACTTTTCCGCCGGTTGTCGTAGGTGTCGGTGGCCGAGTAGAAAGAGACCGACACAGGAATAAAGGATGCACGGGTGTGCAGGTACGGAGGTGACCAGCCAGTGGGACAGCAGAAACTAGAAACACTAGACTCAATTAGAATAAGATACATATTTCATAGAGACTTAGTAATACTCAACTTTTACATAGTTCTTGACTGCAGAATGCTGATACATAGATAGAGGCCCGCCTACTAATGATCCCCAGTGCCTATCCGATAGCCAAGTCTTAACTGGTGTCTATCTGATTCCCAAGTGGCAGATGCAGCAGTCGTGGCCATAAGCGGAGTTGCAGCAGAGGGCGCTCGTGGCTGACGTTGTAAGAACGCCGCGCCATGCGTGCGTGCATGGCGGCGCGCGGCGAAAGTACTTTGGCGCGCACTTCATACTTGTGCGACACCACACAATGCCTCGTCTGATGATATGCCTTTTATTTCAAAATCATCCTGCATCGAATCTAAGTACTTTCTTCTTGGTCTACCTCGACTCCTCTTACCCTCCACTGACGAGCTCATGAGTCTCTTAGGTACCCTTGCTTCTCCCATGCGTGTAACATGACCCCACCATCTCAGTCTATTCGCTCTAACTGCTTCATCTATGGTGTTCATTCCCAGCTTTTCTTTTATTTCCTCATTATGGACACCCTCCTGCCATTTTTCCCATCTATTGGTACCTGTAATCATTCTTGCTATTTTCATATCTGTAACCTCTATCTTATGAATAAGGTAACATGTATCCACCCAACATTCACTCCCATACAACAAAGTTGGTCGAAAGATAGAGAGGTGCACTGCTAACTTAGTCTTGGTACTTAATTCCTTCTTGCAGAAGCGAGTAGATCTTAGCTGGGCACTCACTGCATTAGCTTTGCTGCACCTCGATTCCAGTTCTTTCACTATGTTGCTATCCTGAGAGAAAATACATCCCAGGTACTTGAAAATGTCTACCTGTTCTAACTTTGTTCCACCTATTTGGCACTCAATCTGTCTGATCTCTTTCCCACAGACATTACTTTCGTTTTGGTGGTGCTGATCTTCATATCATAATCCTTGCACCTCTGATCGAGCTCTGAAATATTAGTATGCAACCTTTCAATCGAATCGACCATTACAACTAAGTCATCCGCATATGCGAGACTGCTTGTTTTGTTTTCACCTACTTTAATTCCGCCCTGACAGTCTACTGTTTTCAACATATGATCCATGAATAGTGGTGAACAACAGTGGTGACAGGTTACAGCCATGTCTTACCTCCGAAACTACCCTCAACCATGAGCTTAATTTACCATCTACTCTAACTGCTGCCTGACAGTCTACGTAAAGCCCTTTAATTGCCTGCAGAGGTTTGCCTCCTATACCATAATCTTGAAGAACTGACAGTAGCTTTCTCCTCGGAACACGGTCATAAGCCTTTTCCAGATCTATGACACATAGATACAATTTTCTGTTCCACACATAGCACTTTTCCATTACCTGCCGTAAGCTAAAGATCTGGTCCCGATAACCTCTAAGAGGCCTAAACCCACACTGATTTTCATCTAACTTGTCCTCAATTAATACTCGCACTCTCCTTTCAACAATACCTGAGAAAATTTTGCCTACAACGCTAATTAAAGAGATACCTCGATAGTTGTTGCAATCTTTTCTGTTTCCATGTTTGAAAATTGGCGTGATTACCGCTTTCGTCCAGTCTGACGGAACCTGACCCGATTCCCACGCCTTTTCAATTATCCTGTGTAACCATTTGAGACCTGATATTCCACAGTATTTGATGAGTTCCGGCTTAATTTCATCCACCCCAGCCGCTTTATTACACTGTAATCTACTGCCCATTTTCTCCAGTTCCTCAAATGAGATCCTGTTTCCATCGTCGTTCCTATCCCAATCTACCTGAAAATCTGATACATCATTGAACGTATCTCCTACTTTGAGCAATTCTTCAAAATATTCCCTCCATCTGCCCAAGGCATCCACAGGATGGACTAGCAGCTTTCCTGACCTGTCCAAAACACTTGTATACCTCCTTCATAGAAATCTGCCGCCTGTGTCTTCAACCAGTTGGAAACAGTTGCTTTCAGCTCGTCGTCATTGGTGAAGTGATGACCGCCAAGGAAAGACTTGAGATGTAAGAACAGATGAAAGTCGCTAAGAGCTAGGTCAGGGCTGTACGCAGGATGGTCAAACACGTCCCAGCCAAATCCCTGTAGCAGGTTTTTCGTCACATTTGCAGTGTGTTGTCGTGCGTTGTCGTGAAGCAAAACAACACCTTTTGAAAGCAGTCCCCGGCGCTTATTCTGAATTGCACGGCTCAATTTCCGAAGTGTCTCGCAATAAGCATCTGCTTTGTTTGACCACGCGGTAAGAAGTCAATGAGTAGGATGCCTTTCCAGTCCCAGAACAGTGTGCACATCATTTTCCGAGGTGTCATGATTTGCTCCGGCTTTACCTTTCGTGGGGATGAAGTGTGCCTCCATTCCATTGATTGCCGCTTACGCTCAGGGGTATCGTAAGAAACCCACGTTTCATCTCCTGTGACTATCCGTCTCAAAAAATTCTTCGCCGCTTTCAGCATAACGGGTCAAAAACTCAAGTGCACTACCCAACCGTTGTGTTTTGTGTTGCTCAGTGAGAATCTTTGGTATCCAACGTGAGCAAAGTTTACGGAATTTAAGTTGTTTGGTAACAATTTCATGCGTCAGTGATCGTGAAATTTGGGGGAAGTCCATAGCGAGAGCACTAATTGTAAACCTACGGTTTTCCTGGATCTTGTCGTCAACTGCGTGAACCAGTTCTTTTGTAACCAAAGGTGGATGCCCACTTTGTTCTTCATCGTGCACATCACTACGCCCACCATTGAACTGTCGGACCCATCTTCTCACCATCGAATCACTCATCGCATTTGGTCAGTAAACATCGCAAATTTGCCAATAAATTTCACTTGGTTTCACTTTCCTTGCATTCAGAAACCGAATCACCAACCTGATTTCACAGGCGGCGGGATTTTCAATCAACGCCGACATTTCAAACAAGCACAACAAAGCGTACGTAACTGACAGCGATCTCCTAATGACGCACGTTCTTCTCCTTGAAACACATCGTCTACAGCGCATGTGCGGAACTGCAATCGCAGCGCTGCACCGGAGATAAATTGAAACGGAACTTACTTTCTGGACGCGCCTCGTATATTGCTGAATTTGTAAGAAAATGTGTAATATTGTGCCTCCTGTTTTGTGTCGAGTAACTTGCTTGCAAGAAAATGTACAATATTGCCCCTACTGTGTGTATCGATGTGTGTACATAAATCTGTCAAGTTGTGAAGTTTCATCTTTGGCAAAGATAATGTCTTGCATAATATTGTAGCTCGTGCGGAGAGACAGAGAAGAGAGTGAGACTTGTGGTTCAGCTCGCTTAGAGAGCAGTTGTGTTGTGTATGTGTTGTGTATTCGATGTAGAGCAGAGGCTGCAGTGCCACAAGTTGGTCTGTTGTTTTTGGAATATACTGCATTTCATATAATTGTGAAAAAGGTTGCACCACCTCTGGAATGAAGGTAATAGCATTTCCTGTAATTATGAAAAGGTTTTATCATTTAGGTAATGTAATTATGATTATTAATAATAAATAACAAAGTTTACCTTTTTTCCTGTTTTATTTGCGTAGTTAGAAGATTAACCTACTTCCTTTATTTGATAATTACTTATTTGTGGATTTAAAGTGCAGTATTGGCTTTGGTAATCTTGTTTAACAGATTTCTTTATTGCCAACGTAGTCAATGATTGTTATGCAACACTGCAGTTAATTGAGTATGATACTGAGTTTTGATAATCAGGTAGTCATCTGCATAATATTCTCGTAGTCGAATATTAAGAAAGTGGTTCATAGTTTTAATTTCTTCGTCACAGTCAATTTTTGTTTTTAGTATAGTCAGTGTGTGTTTCATGCAGGTTACATGCCATAGTTGCTTTGTTAAAATCAAATGTTCAAATGTCTGTAAATCTATCGGACCAAACTGCGTGGTCATCAGTCCGTAGCTTACAAACTACTAAACCTAGGTAAACTAACGTACGGACAAACACACACACACATGCCCCGGGGAGGACTCGGACCTTCATGGCGAGCAACCGCGCGCTCCGCAGCGAGGTGCTGTAGACCGCTCGGCTACTCCACCGCGGCAGTTGCTTTGTTAAAAGATCCATTGCGCACATAATCAGTTTAATGCACTGTTTCTTATTTAATAGTATATAGATCAATAACAGAGCCATAATTAAACCAAATTACTGTGTTAATGAACAATGTACGTGTTCAGTTAAATTTTGATGAGATTATTTGATGACTTAGTGATCTTGATGTTAAGCATCAATATGACAACTACTTGTACTTCAAGTAATATCAGATCAGGTTTTGAATGAGTAAATTTAAAATAAACGACCCTTGTCTGATTAAACGATAGCTTCAACTTTAAACATCACGAACACCTTTTAACGGCACTCTCCCTTTCCATACAAAGCGGCCAAATACATTGCTCCGGCGCAATGGTACAGCCAGGATTTGGTTCATGGGGAGGGGGGGAGGGGGGGCTTCATTAAAAAAAAAAAAAAAAAAAAAAAAAAAAAAAAAAAAAAAATCCTATTGAATTTATTAATGTATGACTTATTTGTACATTGTTTTTAATTTAACCAATTACAGTAAGAAACAATTGCTCAAAACATAAAATGAGTAGGCTCGCATTAATTTGAAAGTGGAAGAGGAGCAACGTGGTGGGAATGGAGTGTATATAATAAGCTCGTAAATTAAGCAGCTTCTATGTTATTAGCCAAAGAGTATAAGTCAGGTTCTAGTCATTCGCTACCACAAATATAAGAAGCTCGCCGATGTTGTAACTGTTTAATTAACATTAACTAAAATAACACTATTGTTGTTTGTAGTTTACGGCGGCCTTCATAAGATTCCACTCGGTGGCGTCGGTGATTTGCTAAGCAGCAGGTCGCCGCTTATGAACAATCGGCTCGTAACATAGCAGTAACAATAGCGACAGCATCAAAGCTGCTCGTGGCGGCATTAAAACCGCTCACAGTAACAGCAGCACACGTTCTAAGTGGCGTTGTCACGTTCACTTGTGCTTTAGAAATTATAGTTACGTCGTGATTTATTACATGTGTATTATTTGAAATTTCCGGTACCGGCCTGTTAAAAAAATAATAAAATTTTTAAAAAATCTTTGGGAGTTGCCGAGGGGTCTTCAGTCCCATTACCGACCACTCCCCCCCGGTGGCTGCACCACTCTTTTTTAATGTGATGCTACAGAAGGAGGCAGAACAATAGGTGGGTGGATTACGTAACTAATGAGGAGGTACTGAACAGAATTGGGGAGAAAAGGAATTTCTGGCATACTTTGACTGAAATAAGGGATCGACTGATAGGACATATTCTTAGACATCAAGGAATCGTAAATTTAGCGTTGGAGGGAAGTGTGTGGGGTAAAATAGCAGAGGGAAACTAAGAGTTGAATACAGTAAGCGTATTCAAATGGACGTAGGTAGCCGGTCTTATGAGGATATGAAGAGGCTTGCTCAGGATAGAGTAGGGTGGAGACCTGCTTCAAACCTGTCTCCGGACTCAAGACCACAACAGCAACAGTGTATATAGAAGACTATTTGGGGTATAAGTACCAGTTGAAGTAATTTTACTACAGCAAGACAGACATCCAGCTCTGGTTTTGTTTACAGATCATGGGGCTTCATTACCTTGCCACACGCACGGACGCTATCTGTTCGGGACGCATGGTAGCCGGTCGTCATTAACACGTGTTGGGCGTTCCGCTCTGAACAATAGCAGGCGCGGCTGGTAAGAGGTAAACGTTAGTGTGTGTCGGCGAGGGCCCGACAGGCTGTGTAAGCAGTGGGAGGCGGCCGGTCCAGGAATAGACGCCGCAGCCAGGTGGGGGCAGGTATACCCGCCGATTAGCCGCCGAGGGACGCCTGCTGACGTGGCCGGCACTGAAGGAAGGCTTGCAGAGCGGCTACTGCCCGCGCCATAGGTGTCTGCTCTAAGCCACGTAGGCCCTCTACACACACGAAGAAATAAAGGAATGAAGCAAGGTTAAGATTAGCGACCGTAGCTATGTAAAGGCACAAGAACGGATGGAAGCGTTTGTTTCCGACACCTTGCAGACTTATTTACTATTTCTCCATGTACCCAATTAAACGTACACAACCACACCCAGCACACAATTATGAACAGCATACTGTTCCTGGTAAATGACTGCGGGACAACTGACACGGGATACAAAACCCGCTGCTAAGCAAGAGGGTGTGATATGATGGATGGAAATATTGGCAAATTTGCTAAAGGCATATTTTTTCTATCAGCGTAAGAGATATGAATCTCGCAAAGAGTTGTGCCGCTTCACATTTTACATGCGTGTAAAGCGATCTTTATATAAAATACCAAAACTAACGAATAGTATCGCCAATGACAGTGTTATATACTGGTCAAGGCAATTATGGGTTCAGTTGAGATATTTGGGTTTTGAAGTACGGTCATAGGCAGAATGAACTACAATGGTGCGACCTCTTCCTGTCTGTTCTACAGTGTGGAGACAACATTGCGGCATCCGTGATACTGGTAGTAACAGAGAGTTGCTGCAGTGGACGTTGGTCTTGACTTGTGTTCTCTCTACCAAAAGAATTACACAGTTATGTTCAGATAGTGCACTAAGCAAGTGCTGTAATGCAACAACAACGTGTATTACCTGAAGCTACGGCATGGAGAGCCACAGGAACGTTGTAAGTGGGACAAACACAGAGGGAGGTGGCTGCAGCTATTGACGCACATCAGAATGTAATTTCCAGCACATCTGGACGCAATTTCAGTCATCATGAACTATTAAGAGAAGGTAAGGCTCAGGTCGCCCACAGGTAACATCAGGAAGAGATGATTTATTTCCGGTTAATAGCCCGTAGAGACAGGAGACCGAACGAATATCAGCTGCAACACACCCTACAGCCAGCAACAGGACGCGCAATATGAACTGAAACAGACCTGACTAGCCTTCCGGAATTTGGCATCTACGCACATTAAACCAAGGCACCGTTTAGTCCGTAAAAATTGGCGGAGGAACAATAGGATTTTGAGTTCAGCCGGACAATCGCCGTTCCCTCATCTGGAGAGAACGTGTAACACTACACAATCCTGCTTATGTGCAGAAAACATCACCATACCATGGTGGTGGACGAATGGTGTGGGCTTGTCAGTATTGAAGTGCGTACGGACCTGTATGTTGTTCAGAATGACTATTTGACTGCTCAGAGGTATAGAGACGAGATCGTTCGACCTTTTGTTGTGCCCTAGGCTGGTGTCAAAGGAGATGGGTGATCCTTCTGGTGGACGATAACGTTCGTTCGCACAGAGCTGCACTGGAGGACAACATGTTTGAAGCTGAGGGAATGGCCAGCATATTCACTGGACTTGAAGCTGATTGAGTATGTCAGGCATGCACTTGTCAGACGCATTGCAGCCAGACCAGCACCCCCCACACGGATGCAGAGCTGCATATTGTATTCATCGAAGAATGGACAAATATTCCTCAAGAGCTGATTTTTAACCTCATACTGTCCATGCCACCCAGGTATGCAACTGTACTGGGCGCCCGAGGTGATCACAGACGAGGTTAGACGGCAAAGAGAATGACTTTTTCACTAGTATGGTAGCCCCATGGTGTTCGCTCTGTTTCGTATCTGGCCATTAAAACTGCTACACCACGAAAATATGCAGATGATAATCGGGTATTCATTGGACAAATATATTATACTAGAACTGACATGTGATTACATTTTCATGCAGTTTGGGTGCATAGATCCTGAGAAATTGGTTCCCAGGACAACGACCTCTGGTCGTAATAACGGCCTTGATACACCGGGGCATTGAGTCAAACAGAGCTTGGATGGCGTGTACAGATAAGATGCCAATGTAGCTTCCACACGATACCACAGTTCATCAAGGGTAGTGACCGGCGTATTGTGACGAGCGAGTTGCTCAGCTACCATTGACCAGACGTTTTCAGTTGGTCAGAGATTTTCCGTACTCAGAAGGGGCCCGTACAGGATCTGCAACATGCGGTCGTGCATTACCCTGCTGAAATGTAGGGTTTCGCCTGGATCGAATGAAGGGTAGAGCCACGGATCGTAACACATCTGAAATGTAACGGCCGCTGTTGAAAGTGCCGTCGATGCGTACAAGAGTTGGCCGAGACGTGTAACCAATGGCACTCCATACCATCATGCCAGATGTCGAATACACACTTCCAATGTGCGTTCACCGCGATGTCGGCAAACACGGATACGACTGTCATGATCCTGTAAAAGGTACCTGGATTAAACCGAAAAAATGACTTTTGCCATTCGTGCATCCTGGTTCGTCATTGCGTGCACCATCGCAGGCACTCCTGTCTGTGATGCAGCGTCAAGGGTAACCGCAAGAAAGTTCTCCGAGCTAATAGTCCATGCTGCTGAAAACGTCGTCGAATTGTTCGTGAAGATGGTTGTTGTCTTTCAAACGTTCCAGTCTGTTGACTCAGGGATTGAGACGTGTCTGCACGATCCGTTACAGCCATGCTGATAAAATGCCTGTCATCTCGACTGCTAGTGATACGAGGCCGTAGGAATCAAGCACGGCTTTCTGTATTGCCCTCCTGAACCCACCGATTCCATATTCTGCTTACAATCATTGGATTGCGATCAGGAATGTCGCGATGCGGTAAACCGCAATCGCCATGGACTACAATCCGACCTTTATCAAAGTCGGAAACGTGATAGTACGCATTTCTCCTCCTTACACGACGCATCACAACAACGTTTTACCAGGCAACGCCGGTCAACTGCTTTTTTTGTGTGAGAAATCGGTTGGAAACTATCCTCATGTCAGCACGCTGTAGGTGTCGCCACCGGCGCAAACCTCGTGTGAATGATCTGAAAAGCTAATCATTTGCATATCATAGCATTTTCTTCCTGTCGGTAAAAAATTTCGCATCTGTAGCACGTCATCTTCGTGGTGTAGGAATTGTAATGGCCAGGACTGTATAAAGTTGATACAGCAAAATATTGTACTGTGTCATTCACAAATTCCAACTGTAACCTGTACCTGGATAAAACGCGTTACCATGTGCGACTCGGTTGCACAGTGGTAGAGTGCCAGACTACAAATCCAAAGGTCGCGGGTTCGATCCCTGCCAGGTCATAGGATTTTATCTGTCACTTTCCACTTCTTTCACCTCTGCCAATATTGCTCATGTGAAAAATACGGAGTAGCACCGTGGTTCGGAACCTACGTTAAACTGTAGGTCCCCCTATAACTGGCTGGGTAAGTCAGTTCAGAGGTCGGAGGAAGGCAACGGCATACCACCTCCAAACAGGACGATGCCTAGTAAAGCACTGTGGTGTTCAAACCAATCTTCGGATTGTTGACTGCTTTACCCTTTTACCATGTGTATATTCTACATCTACATGGGATACTCTGCAAATCACATTTAAGTGCCTGGCAGAGGGTTCATCGAACCACAATTGTACTATTTATCTCCCATTCCATTCTCGAATAGCTCGCGGGAAGAAAGAACACCTGAATCTGTCTGTTCGAGGTCTGATTTCTCTTATTTTATTCTGATGATCATTTCTACCTATGTAAGTGGGAGTCAACAATATATTGTCGCATTCGGAGGAGAATGTTGGCGATTGGAGTTTCGCAAGTAGCCCACGCCGCAGCGATAAGCGCCGTTGTTGTAATGATTCCCATCCCAGATCCTGTATCATTTCCGTAACGGTGTCTCCCGTGTATCGTGACAATACGAAACGAGCTGACCTTCTTTGGATTCTTTCGATGTCCTCCATCAAACCCTCCTGATAAGGATCCCACACTGGGCTGAAATACTCCAAAAATGGACGGACAAGCGCAGTGTATGCAGTTTCTTTAGTAGTTCTGTTGCATCTTTTAAGCGTTCTGCCAATAAAACACAGTCTCTGGTTCGCCTTTCCCACGATATTATCTACGTGTTCTTTCCAGTTTAAGTCTGAAGTAATAGTAATTCCTTGGTATTTTGTGGAGTTTACGCCCTTCACATTTGATTGATTTATGTTGTAAACAAAGTTTAACGGATTTCTTTTCGTACTCATGTGGACGACTTCACATTTCTCATTATTTAGAGTCATTTACCAATTTTTACACCATACTGTTATCTTATTCAGTTCGTTCTGCAGTTGGTTTTGATCTTCAGATGATTTGACTAGACGGTAAATGACGGCGTCATCTGCAAACAACCTAAGAGAGCTACTTAGATTTTCCCCTAAGTCGTTTATGTAAATAAGAAATATTGTGTATGATATTCCACCTGATCCCGTAATTGTTTCGGTCTGTGCAGTTTTACTGCACTTGAATGTAGAGTTACTTGGACGGAGGTGAGAGCAGATCGGCGGCAGTGGCTGAGCAGAAGGAGACGGCGCGGCGGCAGGATAAGCCAGTCCAGACAGCCGCCTGCTGAGCTCCCCGCCTGCCCCCCTCACCCCTTGGTGGGGAGAACGCAGGGTGGAGGTGCGGCGTGTCTGGCAGGCAGATGTCCCCAGCACCTGCGCCCCCGCCGCCCCCTGTCGCGTTTATTTGCCGGAGACGGCGGCGCGCTCACCCTCAGGCGCCTCAGGCGGAGGCCCGTCAGCCGCACCTGGGCAACCGGCGATGATGCCGCTTCTCTGCTGCAGTTCCATGCAGCCGCCAACGCTGGAGGCGTCTGACTTGACACACTACTGATCTGAAGCTCCACTACTGCCTAACTGTTCACAGAGGACGTGACAACTTAAATAACTTTAACTGTCTTGACCACAATTGCACTTTATTAAGGTCTTACGCGTTTCGACATGTCGTCATTATAAAAGGCAATAAAAAGACAATGGGATTAATATTCCATCCAACACTTTGATCAAACATAACAAGCGAGTGACACTGTCTTTACACTTACCAGTCCGCCTCCGTAGCTCAGCGGTTCCAACTGTTCAACTGTTTGTAGAACTTATGGGACTTAACTACGGGGTCATCAGTCCCTAAGCTTACAAACTACTTATGAACTAGCTAACACTAAGGACGACACAAATATCCATGCCCGAGGGGGGATTCTAACACCCCGACCGTAGTGGCCGTGCAGACCGTGACTGATGCGCCTCAGTCCCCTCGGCCACCGCGGCCCGGCCGGCTCAGCGGTAGCGTCGCGGACTACCACGCAGGAGGCCGGGGTTCGATTCCCGGCCGGGGACTGGGTTTGTGTGTTGTCCTGATGCCGACCGCGGTGGCCGAGGGGACTGAGGCGCTCCAGTCACGGTCTGCACGGCCACTATGGACAGGGTTCGAATCCCCCCTGGGCATGGATATTTGTGCCGTATTTAGGATAAGCTAGTTGATAAGTAGTTTGTAAGTTTCGGGACTGATGACCCCGTAGTTAAGTCCCATAAGCTAAACAAACATTTTTGTCCTGATCATCATCATCATCTCATCATCTTTGGCACGTAAGCCACCCACGCGGCGTCAAATAAAGATACTTACGCTAAGGCGGCCGAACAATCCCGCAAGCGTTCTCCCGGCCAAGAAAGCCATACGCTCATTTCCATTTACGCTTACCAATACTATTAAAAAAATTATTACTAAAAAAATTAAAGATTTCCTTAAAACTGTATGTGTCATACATGAGGGAAGTTTACAATGCCCCCAGAACATCTCGAATCGAATGTTTGTAGAACTTATGGGACTTAACTACGTGGTCATCAATCCCTAAACTTACAAACAATTTATGAACTAGCTTATTCTAAAGACGGCACAAACATCCATGCCCGGGGGGAGGGGGTGGAGGATTCGAACCCCCGACCTCAGCGGCCGTACAGACCGTGACTGACACGCCGCAAACCGCTCGGCCACTGTGGTCTGCAGAACATCTCTGTAGGATGGTCAAGTGCATACTCAGGTCTGCTTAACAGTCGGTTACTATGGGCAAAATCCGCCACATGGCGATCTGTCTTCCTGCTTGCCCCCCGCCCCCTCCGCTATCTTTCTCCACACACGCACACTCACTCACTCCATCTTTGGATTTCTTTTAAATACTGTTTTAAATATCTTACTGCTGAACAAAAGTTGTTTTTTGTTAAATCTACATCTGCATGGGCTACTCTGCAAAACACATTCAAGTGCCTGGCAGCGGGTTCATCGAACCACCTTGGTACTATTTATCTCCCATTCCATTCTCTAATAGCGCGCGGGAAGAGAGAACACCTGAATCTCTCCGTTCGAGCTCTGATTTCTCGTATTTTATTCTGATGATCATTTCTACCTATGTAAGTGGGAGTAAAGAACATATTTTCGCATTCATAGGAGATTGTTGGCGATTGGAGTTTCGTAAATAGCCCACGCCGCAGCGATAAGCGCCGTTGTTGTAATGATTCCCATCCCAGATCCTGTATCATTTCCGTAACGCTGTCTCCCCTGTATCGTGACAATACTAAACGAGCTGCTCTTTTTTGGACTCTTTCGATGTCAAATTATAACATTTTAGATGGGTGCATTCTAAAACTTTTAAATTCATTGAGTACCTGTACCAAAAGTTTTGTACTTAATCACAATCCCTTTTATTGTTGCCCAACTACAAAGGTCAGTAATTCAATAATGTCTACAGTAAGACAAACTTAAATAGTGATTTAAATTAAAGACTGCACACCACACATGCATGGTTTCTCACTACTGTATCCTTTGTCACAGATAAGGAGTGATTGTTAAAGGTTGGGTGTGATAATTAGATGCAGGATTGGTGAAGGACAGGCCATGAAGTGATTTGTGGATGTACAACAATAAAACGGATTAAGATTCAGTAAAAAGTTTTGGTACAGGTATTCAATGATTTTAAAAGTTTTAGAATGCACCCATCTAAAATTGTATAATTTAACAGAAAACAAATTTTGTACACCACTAAAATATTCAAAACTGTATTAAAAATCCAAAGATGGAGTGAGTGAGTGTGCGGGTGTGGAGAGAGAGACAGAGAGAGAGAGAAGGGGGGAGGGAAAGAGAAAGACAATATCGCCATCTGGCGGATTTTTCTCACAATAACGGACTGATAAGCAGACCTCAGTATGCACTTGACTATCCTACAGAGATTTGCTGAGGGGCACTGTAAACTTCTTTCATATATGACATATACAGTTTTAAGATTTTTATTTTTTTTTAGTTTTTTAACAACTTTTTAATAGTTTTGGTGAGTGTAAAGATAGTGTTACTCGTTTGTTATGTTTTATGAAAGTGTTAGATGCAATATTAATACCACTGTCTTTTATAGCCTTTTATAATGACTACATGTCGAAACCTGTAAAGCCTTAATGAAGTGCAATTGTGGTCAAGACAGTTAAAGTTATTTCAAGTGCATCAAAATGGCCACGACGTTTCGGAATATTTGATGTAGACAGCAACGGTGACAATTATTGAAATATACGAAATAAATTTGAAAGATTTACGTTCGGGCGTTTAAACTGAACGACTGGCCGAGGGGACTGGTGGGAATTAGCATGCGGACTTCGATAAGAGAATGGTTGGCTTAGCAGCGAAGCACACTTGCATCTGTGTGGGTTAATATAAGCAAAAATTAGCTCATTTGGTGAACGGAGAGAGCGGGATGTCTCTCCACCCTCGACGGGTGAATGTGGGTAGTGTGCAATTATCAGTCATGGAATAATTGGTTCGGTATTACTTGATGGCACGGTGACCACCGAACGGTACGTGAAGGTTTTGGGAGATGATTTCATCCACAGTATCCAAGGCGACGCCATTCAAGCAGGGTAGTGTTTGATGATCTCGAGGATCACTTTGGGGACAACATCCTGGATCTTGTGTGTCCAGGATTCACTGGCATGGTCCTTGATAGGCAGCCATATTCGCTAGATTACGAACACATGTGACTCCCTTTTGTGGGGCTATATTAAAGACAAGGTGTACAGCAGTAGACCCAAATTCATTGCCGAGATTAAAAAAGCCATTAACGAGGTCATCGACAGCGCCGATGATCCGACATCTCAGCGTGTAGTGCAGTATTTCGCTATTTGTGTGCGCCACATTATCGGCCCGGAAGGCAAAAGCGTCGAACATTTCGTAACCGAAATCTGAACATCTGTAATGACGTTTACATCTGAAATAAAATTAAACTAACCTGAGGACAACACACACACACACACACACACACACACACACACACACACACACACACGTACTCCAAAAAGGCCGCGACTATTTAAAAATGGTAACTCATTTCTGTACGTTTCTGTAAATAAATTACGTTCACAATTTCGCAGAAAGTGTAAAACGTGTTTCTTTCACTTACATAAATGAATTTTCTCACTCATCATTTCGTAAATTATCGTGGAAAACATTTCACCGGCGCGGAGGAGTGGCCGAGCTCTTTAAGGCGCCTTACTGTGGAGCGCACTCTTTCTCACTGTCGGAGTTTCGAGTCCTCCCTGTGGCTTGAGTGTGAGTGTGTGTGTGTGTGTGTGTGTGTGTGTGTGTGTGTGTGTGTGTGTGTGTGTGTGTGTGTGTATTGTACTTAGGTTAATTTAAATAATTTGTAACTCTAGGGACTAATATCTATAGAAGTTTGATCCAACAGTTTTACAAACATTTGAACAATTTTACTTGAAAACTTGGTACGATCAACAGTAACGGTCCGCTTCAGTTCCTTTTGTAGTTAGTTTCAGACCAGACTTTTACTGAATGCGACAGGCTATATGGAGACAATCCTGTTCCGTGAATGCGACACAAAGTCACGATAGAGGTAGACGACGATACTTGGAATAATCGGTAGTGGTGCGGGTATGCTGAGTAGGTCGCAAAACATTTTCAATAGCAATTATTCACTAATGACGCGTTTCGGAGGCTCCAACATCAGATTGTATGAGTTGGTGACTTCAACCACTCTCATACAAAATACCTTCAGATGGATGTTACAAGCTGTTTGTGCCATGGACATGTGCAGATTACCTCATCGCACATGTCCATGACACAAACAGCTTGTAACATCCATGTAAAGGTATCTTGTATGAGAGTGGTTAAAATCACCAACATATACAAGTCTGATAATGGACTCTCCAAAATGCTTCATTAAAGAATAATTAATATTGAAAATGTTTTGCGACCTACTCAGGATACTCGCAGTATTACAAAATAATCCTGTTCTGTCATCCAGAACACAATATTTCACCAAACTGGATGGAAAATTTATTATATTCGAAAACGACATCAGATTTACGGGTCACAAACGCAGACCGACACGGGTGCAAGAGCCAGTAACAGATTTTTTTTTTTTGAGCAAATGTCGAGTCCGCACGAAAGGCCAGTGATAATTCGCGCACGCTAGCGTAATTCCGCGCCGGGTAATAAGTAGCTGACTAGCGCACACGAAGCCCGGCCACTGGCGTCGTTCCTCAGGTAACATGTTTGGGACCTAAATTCGGCGATAGGCGGGAGCACAATGTCGGCGCGCCAAAAGCTTTTCAACACCTGCCGTAAATTTCGGTTCGTGCGAGCCGGCACCCGACGACCACATTATATTTACCACGTAATAAAGACGAAGCGATCTAGCCGGCTGGTGTCGGCCGTTCGCAAACACGACGAGCGGTTGCCGAATTTCGACACGAGCACTGCCGTATTAATGTTCAAAATGTTCATATGTTTGTAGAGTCTATGGGACTTAACTACGGGGTCATCAGTCCCTAAACTTACAAACTACTTATGAACTAGCTAATACTAAGGATGGCACAAATATCCATGCCCGAAGGGGGATTCGAACCCCCGACCGTAGTGGACTACAGGAACCCACACCATTTTCTTTATCGTTAAAACAACAAATTTAATAACCCTTACTTGGCTCTTACTTTCTACTGTATATTACATTTTAACTGCTTATTTTATAAAATGCTAAATGTTATGAATATTTCTGTGAGCGCATCCTATAGTGTCGTATTTTCGTGACCCTTTGGAAAGTTAATTAGAAAATGATTTCCAATCATGTAATTCGTTGTTACCCGAACATTTGTAGGGCCACAAGGAAAACCAAATAACATTCCAGAAGATATAAAACACCGCAATAAAAACTTACGGTGTCACACCACGGAGAGCGCATTGTAAGCTTTGTTTACCATTTATACTGTCTTCTTAACACAAAATAAGCCCATGTAGCTTTATAACCGTTTGTAAATCCGCCTTGTAATTTTGTGTAAATTCTGTCACGCAGATAATCTGAAGATGCCCTGCTAAAGGGCGAAACGCGTCATTAACTAATAAAAAATTTGCAATCAAGATGGTTTGAAGGAATAGTTAATTAGAATGTTAGATAGTGGAAAAACCTCGCAGATTTTGATAATTCCTTTATCGTAAACTGAAACTGCAGCATGTTAGTACTTATAATTAACAAAATTACCTGTCAGAATGTTTCCTAATGTGTCTTACGAATTGCTATGGTATTTCATATGCTGTTGACTGTGCTGATGTGAAGAATGCCATCACAAAACATTTGAGACAAACAGCGTACACAGCTGATAATTATACAGTTTTCAAAATATCTTTACTTCAAAAGAAAATAACAAGCGAAGACGATAGCTTCGACTTTAGTCAAAGAGTTACAAGAAGGACAGAGAAGCGAGTGAGATTAATCGAAAGCAACTTAGAACACGACCATCTTTCCTTGCTTGACACCTTCTGTTAGTATTTATTTTGGTTTAATTGTAAAAGCTCTACCTCAATAAGCATTAAAATTTGGACACACTTTACACGAAATATTTTATTTTGATTTTCCTATAATAAACGTCATAAATATTTATTATTTCTTAAGAGAGACAGGAGAAATAAATGCAAACGTAGGCTTCCGCGGCTGTTGTCACTATCAATAAAATTCTTCTGGGTATGAAACCGCGTCGTCATTTTATAAATTCCACCGACGTTTCGGCCGCTGTTGCAGTCGGCCTTCATCAGGGTCTGTGTCTGACTGCTGAATATACGATATCTTGGGATTTATATAGCTGCGGATGAGGGAAAGGAAGGGGAACGTTGGTTTGCCTTTATTGGTGGTTATATTATTTCACGCCATTGGTGGAAATCGGCAATGATGATTGGTGTTTTAGAGGCTAGTTTTCCATGTGATCGGGCGTTACATTCTTCCCCCTTATTGGTCAAAATGAACGTTTCCGATTGGCTTTTGTATTAGCAGTTGCTATTGGCGGAATGGACCTGAGAGAACGGACGGCGGTTGTGCCGTGCCGCTGTTGACTTGTCGCCTGACGCAGACGGCGGCGGGCCGGTGCTCTGCGTGTTCGCTGCCGCTGTGGTCTCCGGGGTAGTCTGCGCGAGTCCTTCCGCGCGCGGTGCCGTCACGTAGCGTTGCGACTGCTGGCAGCCAAGACGCCGGTAGCCTGTAGCCATCCTCCCTGTTCATATTGGCGGGACGCTTCGCTATTTCTATAGCCTCTCTAATCTTCCTCCTCGCTGAGAATGGTTGTTTCGCCAGCACGCGGGCCTCGCTGAAAGATAACTGTTTTCCGCACTGATTGTGATGCTCAGAAACCGCTGACTTTGTGTGCTGTCCAAGCCGTATGTATCTTTCATGTTCTGAAAGCCTCGTGGAGATTGCTCGCCCGGTCTCTCCTATATAAACCAGCCCACACTCGCAGCTTATTTCATACACGCCTGCATTGCTCAGTTTGTCAACTGCGTCCTTAGTTGAACCAAGGACATCCTTGGTCTTATTGGTGCTGCGGAAGACTGGCTTGATGCCTGCCCGACGTAGAACCTTACCCACACGCTCAGTGACGCCCTGCAAGTAAGGTAATAGGACATTGTTTTATGTATCTCGCCCAGTCCGTAGCCATTAGCCGCAAAGGTGGATCTGAGATGTCGTAGTTCCGCCTGTAGGTGAGAAATAGTTGCACGTAAAAACAATATTAATAAAATTAATAACGTAAGATTATCCCCGAGGAGGGATTCGAACCCCCGACGCCGTATTAATGGTGAGTGCGGTCCTTTTAGTCCTCTGGTAGCGGGACAGGGCGCTGGGAACGTGCTTCGTGTGTCGCGGCCTCACGTACTACAACGCGCCGCGCACAATCCGGTCGCGGCGATATCGCGTGGCGCAATTATTGTGGCCAGAACGTAAATTACCTGCTGTGTTTGGCGATATGAGCCGCGCACGAAACGCGCGCGCCTCTAAATGATTGCGCGCGCGACCCGCATACAAATGAGCCGCACAGCGCCGACTGCAGCGGGGCGTCCGCTGTCACACGCGCCGGCAGATGCGTCCAATAGCGGGCTGGGGGCAGGCGGCTGCCCCCGCCGGTGGCGATGACGCGTGGCAGTCGCGCCGCGGATTATGGGCGCGAGCTGCTGAAACCACCAGGCAGATGCCGTGCAGCGCACTGTCAGTGCAGATTAACTTTGGGAGCGCTGTCTGCGAAGCTGCTGCCGCGTCGACACTGCCCGAAAAATCTGAACGACTTCGACGAAAGGACATTTTTATTTGCATCGTCTACATCTACAAATCAGATTGAAGTGCATGGCAGAGGGTTCATCGAACCACTTTTATGATATTTCTCTATAGTTCCACTCTAATTGCTCGCGAGAAAAAGGAACACCTAAATCTTTGTGTTTTCCATCTGATTCCTGGTATGTTATTGTGATGGTAATGTCTCCCTATGTAGATGAGTGCTAACAATATATGTTCGCTTTCTGAAGAGAAAGTTGGTAAACGAAATTTCGAACATAGGTCTCGCTGCAACAAATAAGCCGGCCGCGGTGGCCGAGGGGACTGCGGCGCGCCAGTCACAGTCTGCACGGCCACTACGGTCGGGGGTTTGAATCCCCCTAGGGCATGGATATTTGTGCCGTCCTTAGTGTTAGCTAGTTCATAAGTGGTTTGTAAGTTTAGGGACTGATGACCCCGTAGTCAAGTCCCATAAGCTATACAAACATTTTTTTTTCATTTTTTTTTTTGCAACAATTAATGCCTTTCTTTTAAGGATTTCTACCCCAACTCGAGCATCATTTCCGTGATACTCTCCCCTATATCGCGATAATACAAAACTACCTGCCCTTCTCAAATTGTCTCTAAATCGTCCGTCACTCCTACCTGGTGTGTATCCCACAATGTGGAGCAATAATCAAAAATAGGACGCGCAGGTTCGGTGTATGCAGTTTCTTTAGTGGAAGTGTTGCATCTTTTAAGTGTTCTACCAATGAAACGTAGTCTTTGGTTCGCATTCCCTACCGTATTTGCTGTGTTTTCTTTCCAATTTAAGTTGTTCGTGTTTGTTCCTAGGTAATTAGTTGAATTTACGGCGTCTAGGTTTCAATGGCAATGGGCGTATGGCTTTCTTGGCCGGGAGAACCCTTGCAGGTTTGTTCAGTCGCCATAGTGTAAGACTTTTTATTTGACGCCGCTTGGGCGACTTACGTGCCAATGATGACGAGATGATGATGATTACGACAACACACCGTCCCCTGCCGGGAATCGAACCTGGGCCTCCTGCGTGGTAGTCAGCGACGCTACCGCCGACCTACGGGGGCAGACTAGGTTTGAATGATTTATTGTGTAACTGAAGTTTAACGGATTTCTTTTAGTGTTCATAATGGTGATCTCACATTTATCGTTATTAATGGTCAGTTTCCAATTTTTCGCCATGTAGATATCTTATCTAAATCATTTTGGAGTTGCTTTTGATCTTCTGGTGATTTTACTAGCCGATAAATGACTGCTATACAACAAATAAAGCACGCATACCTCAGTAAAAGGTATGCAAACACCATAATCATTACACAATGCACTCCTTTCTGACAGCACATCATTAGTGCAGTGATTATCCAAACTATGGGTTTTGACTCACTAGTGGGTCCTGGGATCTATTCAGATGGGTCACTCTAAAACATCTGTGTAAAATATTTTAGAATCTGAAAAAATATGACTGCTTATTTCACGCGGAAAGTTTTATAATCTCAAAAGTAACGTAAGAAATCTGTTCTAAACAAGAAACAATACTCAGTGCTAATAACATACTCAGTGCGATACGAGAACAATGCAGTCTTTACATTAGTTCGTAATTTTGATACGACAGCGCTGCGTCCTCTTCCAGTTGTCATATGAGTAACCTCCCAATCATTCATTAATTCTCTGACTGTAAAATCGTACCTCATTTGCTGGTTGTTTAGTGTATGTATACGTGTTAATAGTGGCGGTTTTTATTAAATTTTATATCATGTATCTATTTTGTATTTATTTTACTAAAGGCGCGTTGACTAAGATTGCATCGTCCCTTATCGACTGGAGATGCAGTGTTTACAAACAGAGCTTGGAAGAAATTAGTGGCATCCACACCCACTTAGTTGTACCCGCTTGCATTTTGTAGTTTATGTTTTTACAGAAAAAGGAAAACAACTTTGTATAATAAACCATTTACGACTAAAACTAACAGGTTTCAATACTGATATAGAAAGTTTCACTAACACCACGACTTCCAGAAACCTGAGTTTACTATTTAATTTGTGCAAAATATAGTTTCTTATTTATATACATGTTCCCTCCGCAAGTTTCGAATATCTTACACAGAAAAGCAATGCATATAATAATAAATTCTGTTTCATATTACATATAATTGTACATTACACATTATATATTTATGTTTGGTGAAGAGTGGCCGACCGTGTACGGGCGTCACGTGACAAGATGCGCGCTCACGGCGCGCTCTATGTTCGCACTTTTTTAATTTTATTTTATTCTTTTTATTTATTTATTTTTTGTTTTGTTTTACGGCGCAGAACTACTTAGTTCATTAGCGCCCAACACTGCCCATAGTAAAATCGAACCGGGGATAGAACTTAAATGGCTTTCGCCATATTTGCACGATGTATAGAAAGTAAAAGTCGGTCAGCAGAATGCGGATCATCAGCTAAACTAACAGACATTTCAAATGGTAAACATAGATCATGACGTAGACGATTAAAAAACGGACATTACACTAAAAGGTTTCAAATGTTCAAATGTTTGTATAGTCTATGGGACTTAACTACGGGGTCATCAATCCCTAAACTTACAAACTACTTATGAACTGCTTACGAACTAGGACGGCAGAAATATCCATGCCCGAGGGGGGATTCGAACCCCCGACCGTAGTGGCCGTGAAGACCGTGACTGGAGCGCCTTAGTCCCCTCGGCCACCGCGGCCGGCTACTAAAAGGTGGTACACAGTAAAAGGTTCATCACAGTGCTCACATAAGGGAGCAGGATCACCACGAAGTAAATACTGTTCACACTTTAAAAGTCACTATGTATCAAAGTAAATTGTTTCACAAACTACAATATGCACATTGCCCCCTGTTTTCAACAATCCCAGACCATTGCAACACTTGTCAAGTCGCTGCATAAACTGCTACATCACAGCATCAAAGAACTCTGCCGCTTGACTGCACACAATCTTTGTAGTGAATTTTGAGGATAACAATGTGATGAAAATGAACGAGTTTCTCCAATGGTTTTCCCTCGGTGTACGCCAGAAGTAACTTGCACGTCAAAGGCATTTTCAGGTCGCTGAGATGACTTGCTGTGTATTGGAAGAAGCTTTCCGCTTCCACAGAGTTCTCCTTCGTTATACAGGGTGTTACAAAACAGTACGGCCAAACTTTCAGGAAATATTCCTCACACACAAAGAAAGAAAATATGTTAGGTGGACATGTGACCGGAAACGCTTAATTTCCAAGTTACAGCTCATTTTATTACTTCTCTTCAAAACACATTAATCATTGAATGGAAACACACAGCAACAGAATATACCAGCGTGACTTCATACACTTTGTTACAGGAAATGTTCGAAATGTCCTCCGTTAGCGAGGATACATGCATCCACCCTCCGTCGCATGGAATTCAAATGTTTCAAATGTTTGTATAGCTTATGGGACTTAACTATGGGACCATCAGTCCCTAAACTTACAAACTACTTATGAACTACTTACGAACTAGGACGGCACAAATATCCATGCCCGAGGGGGGATTCGAACCCCGACCGTAGTGGCCGTGCAGACCGTGACTGGAGCGCCTCAGTCCCCTCGGCCACCGCGGCCGGCTCATGGAATCCATGATGCGTTGATGCAGCCCTGGAGAATGGCGTATTGTATCACAGAAGTCCACAATACGAGCACGAACAGTCTCTACATTTGGTACCGGGGTTGCGCAGACAAGAGCTTTCAAATGTCCCCATAAATGAAAGTCAAGAGGGTTGAGGTCAGGAGAGCGTGGAGGCCATGGAATTGGTCCGCCTCTACCAATCCATCGGTCACCTAATCTGTTGTTGAGAAGCGTACGAACACGTCGACTGAAATGTGCAGTAGCTCCGTCGTGCATGAACCACATGTTGTGTAGTAAAGGCACATGTTATAGCAGCACAGGTAGAGTATCCCGTGTAAAATCAGGATAACGTGCTCCAGTGAGCGTAGATGGAAGAACATGAGGCCCAATCAAGACATCACCAACAGTTCCTGCCCAAACGTTAAAAGAAAATCTGTGTTGATGACATGACTCGAGGAAGTACAGTAAATTTTAAGGAAACAATAGGGTATTTTGACAATTGTCTGCACGAATTATTTCAATTTACATTTAAAGAGAAATACTAAAATGAGCTCTAACGTGGAAATTAAGCGTTTCCGACCACATGTCCACATAACATATTTTCTTCTTTGTGTGTGAGGAATGTTTCCTGAAAGTTTGGCCGTACCTTTTTGTAACACCCTATATATGGTGAAGAGTGGCCTACCGTGTACGGGTGTCACGTGACAAGATGCGCGGTCACGGTGTGCTGACTGATCGGACTTTAAAAATCACTGTGTATCAACGTACATTGTATGCCAAACTACAATATGCACATTTCCCCCAGTTTTCAACAGTTCCGTGAACATTGCAACACTTGTCAAGGCGCGGCAGTAAACTGCTGCATCACAGCATCAAATAACTCTGCCAGCTTGACTGCACACAATTTTTGTAGTGAATTTTGAAGGTAACAATGTGATAAAGAGGACCGTGTTTCTCCCACGGTTTTCCCTCGGTGTACGCCAGAAGTAACTTTCACGTCCAAAGCGTTTTCTGTCCGCTGATAATGACGTGTATTCGAAGAAACCTTCCGCTTCCACAGAGTTTCCCTTCGTTAAATACGCTCATTTCCGAGACTGAAGTGCGTCTCATCCAGCAGGAGGATGCTGAAGCTCCGACCGAAAGCAGTAATAAAGCTCGGCCTGCTAAATGACCGTTTCGAGGGAAAAACGCCCGTGGCTGCCCTTATGAATCACAGGGAGTGTGAAACAACGGGCCACTGGCACGCCGCGGCCGTAATTCATCTCCATTAGCAAGTTGCTGTCCCCGACGGCCGGGCTGCGGTGTGCTGTCGCCAGCGTTCCAGGCGCGTCACAAGGGCTCTCAGGTGGCGGCCGCTCCAGGCTTGACCACTCTCCCTCCCTCTCTCTCCACTGTCTCCAAAGTAGCCGAACAACTAGTAGCTCTGCAGCTCTGTAGTCGAATAATGCATGTAACTGCTACATCTATTTATGTAGACATAGTGTGATTTCTTTCATGTTGGGTCTGCAGCATAACACAGCGTGTCCCATTTAAACGTTTCACCCCAAATATCTCTCGAACAAAAATAATTATATGTCCTAAAAAGCAGACGTCAAAATGTTCAAACCTTTGTAAATCTGTCGGACCAAACTGCCTGGTCATCAGTCCGTAGCTTACAAACTACTTAAACTAACAAGGAAAGTATATGGGCTCAAACAAACATATCTGTATGAAGGTTTGGTTACAGGACCTCTACGTACAACTCATTGTACTGGTGAGTGTCGTTTTTCTGCAAAGCTCCGCAACCATGCTCTAGATAGCACTGTAGATGTAATTGTAGACGCCATACGTATTGCATATATCTTAACTATAACTTATGTAATAATCATCGTGCATGTTCTCTAGCGAATTGTCATCAAAAGCCGTGATGATAGTTGCAATTTTAACCTTCTTCTCGGAAGACTGTTGGTATTTACTGCCACTGTTTCCATCGCCTCTTCCCGCACTTATCGTAGCACTACTGCTTGCAATGAATTGTCCGTCATTATCATCCCTATTATCATTATCATGAGTTTGTAACAACAGCATCTACATCTACATCTACAAAGATACTCTGCAAATCACATTTAAGTGCCTGTCAGAGGGTTCATTAACCACTTTCATAACTTTTCTCTACCGTTCCATTCTCTAATAGCGCGCGGGAAGAAAGAACACCTAAATCGTTCCGTTTTCGATCTGATTTCTCTTATTTTATTGGGATGGTCATGTCTCCCTAAGTAGGTGGGTGCTAGCAAAATATTTTCACATTCAGAACTAAAAGTCGGTGATTGGAACTTCGCAAACAGATCACGCCGCAATGAATAACGTCTTTCTTTTAATGATTTCCACCCCAATTCGTGCAACATTTCCGTGACGCTTTCCCCCCCTAATTTATGCTCATATTTCTGTACCATAACAGATACGAGAAAACGTGCGAATGATTCATCTTCAACACTAATACCATCTTCACGAAGAAGTGTTCTTCGTAACTTCATCTCAACCAATCGCAATACATTAGCAGGATTGGTTAGCAATCGCCGTCACATCTGACGCTTCACCACACAAATATTATCACAAAACGCAACTTCGAAGGCACACTGCACCGTCCTACTTGCGAACCGACAGGTCAAAGTGCAATGCGGCATGGCACACGCAGTGGCCTCTAACGGACGACTGCAGAGTTTTGCAGATGCAGGAGTATCATTAGTGCATTAACGGATCTTTACATTATCTTTCATACGATTTTGGTGTATATGTGTTTGTTCGAGCCCAAGTACTTCCCTTGTAAGTTAAACTAACCTAAAGGACAAAACACACACACACACACATACACACACACACACACACACACACACACACACACACACATGCCCAGGGAGGACTCGAACCTCCGACGAGGAACAACCACGCGCTCCGCAGCGATGCGCTCGGCTACTCCACCGCGGCAGAGACGTCACTTTTGATCCTGCAGTTATTATCTACAAAATTCACGGAATGTGTGACATTGACTGCGAATGGGTAAAGTTTAAAATGTGTACCCAGTTGGAATCGAGCCCAGGTCTCCAGCTTTCTTTCGCTGACCCCTACACCACAGTGCACACAGCGATGACCAACCCTGCAATGGATTACTGAAGCACGCCTCCCGTCAGATACAAATTCCCAACTTTACCTTGCCCACTGTTACCAGTTAATGTCATACATTCCGTGAATATGAATAGATAATAACTGCGGGATCAAAAGTGACGTCTGTTCTTCCAGACATAAATAACTTATACAACTTGCCGATGACGGGAAATAGTCCTTTCTTCACAGCGGAGGCACTCCTAAGCTCTTACTCTTACGAGGATCGGTTTAAATAATTATGCGTTTGAATAATAGTGGGCAGGGTGAAGTTGTGATTTTTATCTGATGGGAGGCGGGCTCGAGTAATCCATTGCCAGTGTGCTGATCGCTGTGTCCCAGAGGTGCAAGGGTCAACGCAACTGCATAAAGAGCAGGGAACCCGGTTCGAATCAAATGTTAAAATGTTTGTAAAGATTGTGGGAGTTAACTGCGGGGTCATCAGTCTTTACAAACTACTTATGAACTACCTTATACTAAGGACAGCACAAACATCCATGCCCGAGGGGGATTTGTACTGCCGACGGTGAACGGACTCGCGCATCGCAACATAACGCCTCAATGCGCTCGGCCACTCCGCCGCGGCCCGGTTCGAATCCCGGCTGGGTACACATCTTAAACCTTACCCATTCGCAGTTATTCATTCTGTGAATATGAAGAAAAATGGATGTTGTAAAAAGGGGTTTGCGGCAATGTACATAATCTACGGGATAAAAAAGCCAATAGCATGAGACATTCCAGAACGTGAAAATCATTATTTTCAGCACAAATTTAAGTTTTTTTTTCAAATGGACACCCCATTTTCTGCCTTATGCAAATAATAGCATAATAAATCACTGAAATAATGGCTTCGGTTGCATTGTAATAGCCCAATACATCATGTGAAACTGCCAAGCGAACTTGACGCTTGCAATACACGAAGCGCGCAGCCAGCGCACGTCCCGAAACTGAAACGTGAGCCCTGTGCTGCCTACAACTGTGCGCTAGCTGGCTGGGTAATTTATTTCAACCATCAAATTCGCTTCGTAATTTATCGGCATGTAACTGACGTATTACGATGCTACCAACGCCGGCCGCGATGGCCCAGCGGACTGCGGCGCGCCAGTCACGGTCTGCACGGCCACTACGATCGGGGGTTCGAATTCCCCCCTCGGGCATGGGTATTTGTGCCGTCCTTAGTGTAAGCTAGTTCATAAGTAGTTTGTAAGTTTAGGGACTGATGACCCCGTAGTTAAGTCCCATAAGCTCTACAAACATTTGAACATTTAGATGCTACCAACGCTACTATTTTTGTGGTTTTTGATGCTATTCATTGCATAAAACTAATATGGGTGTCGATTTAAATGTTATTCAATTTGTACACTGAGCAATTTTTGGGGGAAATGAAGGAGAAATTTCGAGCAGGGATTAAATATGAGGGCGAAGAAATAAAAACATTGCGCTTTGCTGATGGCATTGTTATTCTGTCAGAGACATCAAAGGATTTGGGAGAACAATTGAACGGAATGGACAGTGTGTTGAAAGGAGAGTATAAGATGATCGTTAAGAAGAGCAAAGCAAGAGTAATGGAATTGATTCTAAGAAAATCAGGCGACGCTGAAGAAATGAGATTAGGTAACTAAACAATAAAGATGGTGGATTAATCTTCTTACTTGGCCAGAAAAATAACATGTAATGCTAGCAATAGAGAGGTTAGAAAATGCAGAATGGCAATGGGAAGAAAAGCGTTTTTGAAAGAGAGAAATTTGCTAACATCGAATATTAATTCTGCGTTTGTGTGGCCATGATGTCCGTAGTTGCTTTCGTAATTATGAATGGCAGTGTTTGTCCGTCTATGCAACTACAAATAAAATGCGATTTTTCTCACTAGAGGCGTTGATGATGTTTCACTGTCATTAAATGAAACGCGTCTGGTGAGAAAAAATTGCATTTTATTTGTGGTTGCTTAGACGGACAAACAGTGCCATTCATAATCGAATATTAATTTATGTGTAAGGAAGTCTTTCCAGAATGCATTTGTGTGAAGTGTTGTTGTACGCGGGTGAAATATGGACGATAAGTAGTTCAGACAGGAAGAGGATAGCGACATTTGAAATGTAGTGCTAAAGAAGAATGCTGAAGTGTAGGAAGGGAAATCGGGTGTCTATTACGTCCGCGGTGGAGTGGACGAGCGTCCTAGGCGTCTCGCTGCGGAGGTTTGAGTCCTCCCTGGGTCATAGGTTGTGTGTGTGTGTGTGTGTGTGTTGTCCTTAGATTGGTTTAAGTTCAAATGTTCAAATGTTTGTATAGTCTATGGGACTTAACTACGGGGTCATCAGTCCCTAAACTTACAAACTACTTATGAACTAGCTTACACTAAGGACGGCACAAATACCCATGCTCGAGGGGGGAATTCGAACCCCCGATCGTAGTGGCCGTGCTGACCGTGACTGGCGCGCCGCAGTCCCCTCGGCCACCGCGGCCGGCAGACGGTGTTCCTGAGCCTCAAGCTGTTGCTTGTCCTGGGCTCACCTCTCAGCCTGTAAGATCCCGGCAATCACGGATGGAGGGATTTAAGGCGTCCACTACACGCAGGAGGCAGCTACACGGGTAGCGGGGGCTGTGTGGCGTGGACCGTCCGGTTTCTTAGGTTAGAAGTTATCGCGAACACGCAAAAGAGGGCTTTAGTCTCAAAGGGTGCCGGTCATACATAGTACAATGACTATATAAGAACCATGGGTCCAACAGTTGTAAACTGTAGTACCTGTGTAGGGAAAGTACCAGAGGTCCAGGTACTATTAGAAGGTATTGAAGCACAAAAAATTATAGGTAATAAAAGCTAGGTAAGTTCAACTAAAATTTTTACAACGGAAGAAAGGGTGTTCAGAAAGAACAAACTGAATAAAATAGGCGGTGTTTATTGCTTTCATAAACGTTTTATATTGTGGAGAGATTGAAGTATATAATTTCTATGAGTTGGTTTGGGTAGAGATTTTGCCTGACAACCGGAATACATTGACAATTGGTTCATATACATTAAAAGAAGTACGTTATTCGTTCCACCGTGATCTGAGTATGAAATTTCTTTTTCCAACTATCTCTTCTGAATACGAGCATATCTTATTAATCTTTGTCTCTTTCGCCATGTTCCCGAACATGTAGAGACGACCTTGTTAAATCCGTATTTGGCACGTTAATATTTACGGAGTGGCCGGAAGCCCATCCTGCCGCCACTCCTTGCCCCCCCCCCCCCCCGGGAGGAAATGATTACCCCAAATTCAAATGTTTGTAAACCTATCGGACCAAACTACGTGGTCATCAGTCCGTAGCTTACAAACTACTTAAACCTAGGTAAACTAACCTAAGGACAACACACACACCCATGCCCCAGGGAGGACTCGTACCTCCACGGCGAGCAAACGCGCGCTCCGCTCGGCTACTCCACCGCGGCGAGTACCCCAGATGTCTGCGAATAGTGTTATATGTGTGAAAATGTAAAGTGTTGCGAAATATTTGCGGTCTAAAAACCACATCCAGGCTGGCCGGCACTCCGACCCCCTTCGTTAATCCGCTGGTACGCCTCCTTCGTCTCGCAATGCGGTGCGTTAGACCACACGGCTAACCGAGCGGGTTACGAGCTTATATGGTTTATACCCACCTACATACGGAGACATCATAGTAACAAATTAAGAGAAATCATGTCGAAAACGGGAAGATTCAGGCGTTCCATTCGCCAGCGCGCTATTAGAAAAAGGAACAGTAGATAAATATTACGAAAGTCATTCTATAATCCCTCTGACAGGCACATTAACATGATTTCCCAAATAAATATGTAGTTATTGATGTAGAATATCTCTCGAACGCAGAAACATAGTATTATCTAGAGATGCTTAGCGTTCATTATATATATACAGAGTGTCGCAGCTAGCTTGTGCACCCAAAATATCTCTGGAACAATAATAGCTATTGGAAAACGATTTTCAACGGTATCAATGTACGGCTGGGGCCCACGAATGTACATATTTGGATACATTCTAAAACGAAAGCAAATGTGTTTTTTAACACAAATTCTTCTTTTTTTTTTTTAAATGTACATCCTATATTTTTTCTTCAGCAATCCATAGCATGACAAATCACATAAACAATGACGTTGATTGCATCGCAATATTCCAATTACATCCCGAGATATTGCGACGCGAAGTTGACGCTTGAAATACGCGAAAAGCGCGGCTAGCGTTTGTCCTGAGGCTCAAGCGAGAACCCCATGCTGCTCAGGACGTGCGCTAGCCGCGCCTTTCGCGTATTTCCAGCGTCAACTTCGCGTCGCAATATCTCGGGATGTAATTGGAATATTGAGATGCAATTAACGCCATTGTTTATGTGATTTGTCATGCTATAGATTGCTGAAAAAAATATAGGATGTCCATTTAAAAAAACAAGAGTTTGCCTTAAAAACACATTTGCTTTCGTTTTAGAATGTATCCAAATATGTACATCCATGGGCCCCAGCCGTACATTGATACCGGTGAAAGTCGTTTTCCAATAGCTGTTATTGTTCCAGAGATATTTTGGGTGGACAAGATAGCTGGGACACCCTGTATAAAGGTGGTTGTGTTCACCTCCATGCTGTATGAAATGAACGCAAAAGGTATAGCAACACCGCGAATACATATTGTTTAAATCACTCTCGGTCTGTATAACGTACTTTGGCATCAGCTCAAATGAGCACATCGTCAAATAACAGTAGTGGTCGCCTTGTATACTTCTCGATATTTAACTTAATATACGTTAGTGGTACAAACACAAGAGAAGTAATTCATCATCAGGAAGAGAGGATCGAGTGCAGAATCCTTAGACTACACTCCGGTCGAGAGTTGTGCTAGGGTGTTTAATAACTGCCATCAACACCAGACGAGAAGGAATTTCAGAAGCCCTGCCGTCAGTTTATTTACGGTGGCCTTGCAAAACATCTCATCATAAATCAGGCCGCAGTAGCTCTTCATTAATATCTCCTGTGAATACACAGGACCATTCATCTTTTCGGTCCCGTGTATAATAAGCCAAGCCTCTGGAGACACGTTTGTAAACGTCAGCATAGATCCTTAGCCGCCTCCTTGTGTAACGTCACTGCCACATCTTTAGAATCCAACAAACTTTTCATCAGCTACGTAGTGTATCCCACTTGGTTAATATCGTTCTAGTTGCCTCATACTAAAGTGGATATAACGAAACAAGACTAAGGTGATTAAAAGGGTAAAAATAAAACAACCGTGAATGAGACACTGTTTGAATTTACTAAAATTTATTTCAGTGATTTATGATAATTGTATTTCCTTATCCTTGCTTTGAACAGTTTCACAGGGTATCCTACTTGAATACTTCAAATAAATTTATGTTCAAAAGAATAAATAAATAAATATTTAAACCTGAATTTGTTTAGTGAACATTTTACTCATCAGCGAACGTTACTTCCCTAGTACCTTATTGACGAGTAAATGCACAGCACTGCATCTTTTTCTTTTCTGAAATATATCAACTACTTTTTAATAATTAGCCGTTATTTCTTCTTGCGAGCTGTTCAGAAAGTATCAAAGTGTAGCACTTGTCACAATGTGATGGCCCCCTTTTTAATTCGTATCAAGATGGGATGAGGAAGAATTTAAGTTGTTGTTGGAGAGGGATATGTTTCAGGGTAGTCCGTGTCGTTACATTAGTCACAGTACTTTGATGGCTTAGTGATTAACGCTTCTGCGTAGTGAGCAAGAGACCCGCGTTCGAATCTCGGCTTTCACAGAAACTTTAATTCAGTGCTTTACACTATCCTAATTACTGTTACAGTATTATTTCGTACGTCCATTAATTGTAGATAATAAGACTGTGGTTCAGTTACTGTTCTGATAATTTACGTATGCATATATGAGTTGGTATTAAATGTACTCAAACCCACAGACGACAAGCTAAATGATCAGTGTACATTTCCTTTGGGTTTTCCTATTTAAGCTCTTGCATATGGACAAGTTACATTATCATGGGTATGTATACCGTTTGATAGTACAGAACAGTTAATCATTTCTGTGTTACGCTTATAATACCGTCAGATTTATGAGGAAGACATATTGTGTGATGTTTAGAACAGTTATTGTAAGGGGAAAGATGATTACCAAATTAAAAAAAAAAAGTGATTGTTTAAAGAAAAGTTGTCGCTTTTTCATATGTATAATGAATAAAATTACAAGGCCAGCAGTCAATCTGATCAATGTCCCCGTGGAAGCTAAACATTCTCAGCTTGAGACCATTTTTATTCTGATTGTGGACAAGAATGTTATTTTCGGTGGCCATCTGAGCCCTGAATAACTATGATAATAACCCAAAACAACGCCGCAATATGAAAATTAGTCCAAGTAGGAATAGAACTATACTGTGTTAAGTACAGGGAGAGGCAACTTTTGTCCAGTTCAGGACCGTGGGTTCGGCTTCTAGCGGATTGCGTGTATTGATGTCGTGAGGGTCAGGAATCCGTGTTCCAAAATACTACGTGATTACTAGCTTCCCAGGTAGGTCAGACAACTGTACTGGTAGAGTCATGTCAATATTGTAAGGCATCTGTCCTTCAGGCTTTTCATCGATTCGGGTGGTACATCGACTACGCTGTGTTAGTTAACAACTAGCAAAGAGAAGCTGAAAACTTCTGGACAAGGCCTTAAATAATGCACGATAGTTAACAGTTCAAAGACCAATAAGAAAAAGGCCGGCTTTTAATGTTTGTTAACAGTCCCGAGATAAAATTCGAAGACTTGGGGTAAGTGTTGATAATGAGATGTACGATTGCATTCGAAAACGGAGAGTTATCGCACGTCAGCGCTACTTTAGTAGTGCGTCTGGCATCCGATAAATTTGAGATATCGACTGCGAGAAAGAACTCAGCCTCAACACACAGATGGCCAAATACCAGAAAATATATTTAACGATTTTTGAAACCACATTACAATAATTTATTAAAACCAAATTAAATTTAGTGTAAATCTTTCAAAAATGTTGAAATGTTTGTATAGCTTATGGGACTTTACTTTGGGGTCATCAGTCCCTAAACTTACAAACTACTTATGAACTAGCTAACACTAAGGACGGCACAAATATCCATGCCCGAGGGGAGATTCGAACCCCCGACCGTAGTGGCCGTGCTGACCATGATTGGAGCGCCTCAGTCCCCTCGGCCACCGCGGCCGGCTGCAAATCTTTATTTGTCTTTATTTATGTGTATTAGGTAGGAAGAAATAGAGATTTCGGAACAATAACAGCAAAAAGAAACAAGGGGAAAAAGTCTCCGCTATTGAGAAGCTCGCGCTGTCACCGCTTGGAACTAAAATGGCGGCGGGAACTGCTGCTACAAAAGAGGCTGATGCGCATATCCTCTATCTATATCCAGGTATCCTATGTGCGACAGTGCGGACGTGTTCGGTCAGCCGCGCGGTCTAAGGCGCTGCTCCTTAATCAAGTCGCGTGACGTATTAACGACGTGAGGCTGTGCTCCGGCCAGCTTGGATTTGGTTTGCAGGTAGTTTCCTGTCCACTAGGCGACCATGGAGCTGGAACCAATGTCCCGCCTCAGTTACATGATTCACAAACATTCAGAAAAACTTTCGCACACTTACATATGTGTAACACTACACGAAGACATGCGGGGTTCACACATTTGATCGCGTTGGGTAACGCGGGCGATAGGTAGGGCATTCGGACACCCGTGAAAATCAATCCCATGGATGCGGTACGGAGGCGGAGGAAAGGCATGTACAATCACACACGGCACGCCACATTCAGAACTACTTCGTCGCCCATCGGATTGCGTATTCAGTTCCCGTTCTCCAGATATCTCATCTATTTAGAACTTATGGTCGATGATGCCAAAATACAGGTCTGCGATACAAGATCAACTTTGGCAATATGTGGAAACAACATGGAACACATCCACAGTCCCTGTCATTCATTGCCAAGGCGTTTGACATGAGTTACAGCCAGCGATGTCGGCAACACTCTACATTTACTTCAGATTCTTTACATTTCACATGAGGCTGTATTTACAATGATGTGATCCTTAAAAAACATCTTATGGCAAATAAATATGACTTAGATGTATCCAGTCTGTCCTTGTGCTGCATTTTTAATGGTCAACAGTGTATTCTCATTGCTTTGTCAAGCACCAACGACGCAATGGGTAGTTGTAAAAATTGGGCACATTTGTGTATTTTGGTTTGACACACGTCTGATTTTAGAATCAGAAAGATGGCTTCGAGATTTTATAGTAGATGCATATGCAGTACACCAGTTACAGGCCAAGACAGGTGAGAGAACAGAGCAAAATCGTATACTGAAATGTGTCAGTATACAACTAGCAGCAGGTCACGTCGAAAATAAATGTACTTCTTTGTATACCTACGTACGTCTCAGGTATTTTCTAAATCAAAAACTTGCTGAAGATGGGAAAACTTTGATGAAACTAATTTGCTGTAACGCCCTGGTCTCTTCGACGGTGCTACACATCAGGATGTGTGGGAGATACTTACCTACGGCGAAGCGCATACAAACAGTGCTAGGTTTGACACTTCTTTTGTTTCTTTCAGAAAATGCGCAGCGGTACGTGGAATGTGCTGAGGGACGGCGCTGTGACTCGCGCTACTGTTCACACCGCTGGAGCTTCGAGCACTTGAGGGTGCCGATTAGTCAGAGGCTACTTCTAAAAGCTTCCGGTGTTTGGTCGGCTAAATACCCCCGCGCGTTCTCGTGGTCCTCATGTAGAGGGCTTTGCTTCATTAGTCGGCTCACAGTGTTTATTGCTGGACCTCTGAGGTACCATTGACATAGAAGGGGTCAACCAAGACGGTAAACGGAGTTGTCTCTGCAGATTATGGTGCGAACATGCACCTAGACAACATCACATAAAGAAAATAGCTCAGCCAACACCGTCTAGAGATATGGCCTCAGCGCAGTCTGTATCACGTCACACCGAGTAGGCCGCCATCGCTAGCTGACTGACTGGCTACTGGAGCACAGCCCACTGTCTCAGAGTGGCCAGCCAGTCAGGACGCGTTCACGGCCTACTCAGTGTGACGTGACACTGACTTCACAGAGTAGCCTGCGATCGCTTCCTGACTGGCTGGCCGCTATGGGACAGTGGGCTGTGCTCCATTGGCAGCCAGTCAGCTAGCGATGGAGGCCTATTCCTTATGACGTGACGCGAACTGCGCTGAGGCCTTGTCTCTAGATGATGTAGTGTCAGTGCAGTCCGTTCCACGTCACACAGAGTGGGCTCCTATCGCTTCCTGACTGGCTGGCTGCTATGGGACAGTGTGCCTCAGCTACCAGCAAGTCACCTGTGTGAGTGTGGCCTACTCGGTGTCATGTGACACTGAATGCGCTGAGGCCTTCTCTTCAGACGGTGTTGCTACAGACCATGTGGCCTCCTGTGGCCTCCTATGGCCGACGTCCCTCAGAGGGCTTGTTTGCGGAAAGTTGCATTCAAGCCCTGATGAACTCCAAGTGTTCTGTCGCCACGCCACAGAGGTGTAGTGCAGTAGTCCAAAATTCGGCAGTAGATGAGCAGGCAGGGGGACCACAAGTGATCATCACCATTTGGTAACCGTAGTTCCTATGGAACTTAACAGAGCGTTATTCGCTTCAGTTTGAAATTTTAATGGAACGACAGCTGTACTGAAATCTCTGAGCCTCCAGGCAGTTTTATTTACACATTTACTGCTACACTTGTAACGTAGTTCACCGGAAGGAAATAGTTAATAGTATATCTTTTACCATTACCCTCTCCATCGGTTCATTCGCCCGCTCCCAGGCCTCTTTTGGAACAAGAGTTTCTGTTTTGACACTGTAACTGCAACTTGTGCGTATTCGGTAGTGGCCAACGTTGTGAAGGACAACTAGGTAACACAGAATATCCTCTATATTCCGTGACTTTACTACGCACTAGTTCCTGCAATGTTAGCTGTTCCGCAAACAATGTATGCTCCCAGTGTTGTAACCCCGTGCAGCTGGTGTGTTCTGACATTATGTGAACCAATCGGTCGGGTTGTCTTCTTCTGTTTAGAATAAAGCTTTACAAAAATACATTATTAATGCGTTGAAGGTACTCGGCGCACAGCATTTTATAAACCGAGGTATTTGCCTTGAGACAGACCAACTAAGGCTAAAAAACATTTTTACCTACGAATAGGTGCAGAAAAGAGATCCTTAAAAACGTTTACAAGACAAAATTGAGATTAATGTTGTTTTTGATCGGTTCCGTCACTCTTGGTTCTTTTTGTTAATCGTTATGTGCATGGTGACTGTCTTCATACATTTGTGTTTATTAATTCCGTGAAAGTATTCCGGTTTACATAAAAATATATAATGACGAAGAAATAAAATGAGATAGGTACATTATAACAAATAATCGTGATAAGTCACAACTGGAAACAAGTTATATACTATGTTCTCCAGAACCATTTTGAAAAGAACTAGAGGAAGAGCTGTTTCCTTAACATTACGACTAAAAGGGAGGAATTAAAAAACTCGAATAATACCTTGCAACATGTCTGCATACCGCGTAAATAAATCTCCTTTCCTGCTGAGTCTCGTAATGTAATTTCAGCGCAGTCTCAACTGTTACGTTTGACAGTGGCTACCAATAGAACTTGCAGAATATTCTCCACGAGGTCGATACGCTGTCAGCCCTCGTCCTCAGTTCCCAGCCCCTCCAAAATTGCGCACAATCTACCCCTAGACTTCCTCTCCACACACCCTCCAATCCCCATCCCCTCATGCCACTCTATTGTCCCTGTTTCGCCCCGTAACGCCTGCTGATGAGATGCACCCTACGAACCACTTTGTCGCCGAAAATTAGGGCAGTGACGTCAGCTCCCTGCTTCGCCAGTTGTGTCAATCACGTCCTCGACACCCAGCCGAACACGTGTAATCTTAGGTCTCCGATACGCCGTCAGATGTCTCTACCAAGGAAGAATTAAAATTTTGTTTCTAATATCATAATCGTGTTTCTATAATTCGATAGCTACAACTTTAGATCTGATACAATTTCGTCTTTGTCTCTTCGAAAATAACTCAAGTTCGGTAGTTCAAATTATTGCTCATGCAATTACATGACGTTTATACTTATAGCAGTTCTCAATAGTTTCAACAATAGAGTCGTAGCTACTGGATAACTGTCATTTATCTTGGTTTCAGTTTCTAAATATAATTGTTACGCTTCCACACACAGAAAAACCAACGAAAACTTTGTGCTTTAAAAGCAATACTTCCTTGGTAATACGGCTCCATGTTTCACAACGCACGTACACGCTACCACCAAAATATCTAAGAACATAAGCCTGGTTTTCTGCGTTATTTATAGCGCATGAACTGTTGAAAGTTTTTATGATTTGCTATTTAGAACATTTACAGAATGGAAGTGTAAAAATGTTCAAATGTTTGTTAAGCTTATGGGACTCAACTACAGGGTCATCAGTCCCTAAACTTACAAACTACTTATGAACTAGCTAATACTAAGGACGGCACAAATATCCATGCCCGAGGGGGGAATCGAACCCCCGACCGTAGTGGTCGTGCAGAACGTGACTGACGCACCGCAGACCGCTCGGCCACAGCGGCCGGCCTACTTATAAACTAAATTAGAGTAAAGACAGCACAAACATTCATGCCCGTGGGGCGATTCGAACCCCCGACGTGGAACGGCTCGCGCATCGGCGCATAGCGCCACAATGCGCTCGGTAGTTCCGCCGCAGCTGGATGTGTAAAACTAAGGAATGTAAACTTCCGTCTGTTGTTGATGACATCAATGATAGTGATGGTGTACAGAAGTCGTTAAACGTTGTTTACGTCAGCAAATCTTCAGGACTATTGTTTTCAATTACTTTTACTTTTGTGGAACTTACTTGAATTGATATAAACATTAGCGTAAAGTTGTAATAATCACTGATCACGTTTTTGTCAATATCCCAATATATATTTTCTTCTGTCATTATTAGTTAGCATCGCCAATGAAGAATTAAATATCAGTATTGATATGTAGCACTTTCTCCTCGCCCTCTCGTTAAGCATTCTGCAATTGGGGCTTTTTCTAAAGTTGTAATTCTTCAAGCTGTAAGATTTAAGCCCGTTGCAGCTCCTTATTTTGCTGGCCGGACAATACTTCGTTCTTTATAAAGGGTACAATCCAGATCTTCCTTCTGCAGTCTGTTTTGGGTCATGCTTTGATAGTTTCTGATGTGATCCATTTGAGTTACTTCCACTGCCCTTTGGAGAAATCGCATTTCGGTTACCTGTGGTCTGTTTCCATATTTCCCGTCGCATATCTTTCCTTACCTTATTGTGGATAATCCTTCTAATGATCCCGCACAAATTTTTAAATTTAATATTTATATGATCAATATGTTCCCACAAATATAAGTCCCAGGCCAGAAAATTAGAAGTATTAACCTGTTATATGAAATTTTCTTCCACTACCACCTTTGATCTTACAGCCTTTTACAGAACAATGCGGTCACTTTGGTTTTATTTTTAGAAACGGTTAAATTTATATCTTTCGCTATTTTATTTACTCGAAACACTATTTTTATAAAGTATCCTCATCACTAACTAAAATTTCTTGGTCATCACCAAAATAAAGGTTTTAAAAAAAGAAATTACTTTACTACAATTTTCAGATATGTTAAATTTATGCATCTGTATTTTCAGTGTCCGCATCGGTTCGTAAAGGAAAAGGTTAAAAAGTGTAGGCGACAAACTTCAGCTCTTTGTTACTCCTAAGTCTACTGTCTCATTATGCAGTTTTCCAAGTTTACATTTACAGCATATGGTAAAGTTTTTATGCGCAGTTTTTATCTCATAAATTGAATGTTTAGGAATGGCTCCTAATTCCATTAGTTCCAAAAACTGATCTTTTTTGACAACATCAAACGCTTTCTGATAGTTAATAAATAATGAGTGGAGTTACTTTCTAAACTCTTTGCACTTTCAGTCGTTTGTTTAAAATCGAATATACAAACGATGTGTGAGGCTTCTTTTCGAAAACGTAAGTGTTTTTAGGAGGATGTATTTAATATTGACTTGTAGTCGATTCGTTATCATTTTTGCCTAAATTTTATACGTTTCATTTAAACTTTTCTTTCAACTTTCCAATTTACGTTAATGGAATTTTGATTTTATGAAAATTTTCCGATCTGTAGCGGGAATGGGAAAGATCATTACTATGACTACCAGTGAGTAATATCAAAGTTCATGATATATCGGCTGCACCAGAAATACTGTTACCAAGTTTGAGGAAGAATATCCTTCACAAAACTAGTTCAACAGAGAAATGCATTAGTGAAATTGCGGCGGGTAGCGAGGTTGAAGTCCTAAGGGAGGAAGGAAGATTGTCGTTTAATTTCCGTCGATAACGTGGCCATTAGAAACTCACTGGCAGATTAGAGCTGTGTATCAGACCGGGATTCGAACACTGGACCTATTCGCCTCGCCGGAGTGGCTTTGGCTGAGCCACGTCTTCACAATATCCAGTCTTCCAGGAGTACTAGTTTCCCAAGTTTCGTAGGAAAACTTATTTGAAGTTTGGAAATTAGAATACGAGGTAATGGGAGAATTCAAGCTGTGAAGACGCGCCGTGAGGCATGCACGGGTAGCTCAGTCGGTAGAGCTGAATCCATGTCTGGCATACAATTTTAATCTGCCAGGAAGTTTCATATCAGCACAAACTCCGCTGTAGAATGAAAATTTCATTATAGATCAGAGGTGGTACATAAGCTTGGAGTGTTTTTGTTACCCATGAGGTACGACATTTGCTGTGTAGGAAGCCTTGCGGAATTTACCTGCAGTAATTTAGGGCAACCAAATTCAAATGTTTCAAATGTTCGTATAGCTTATGGGACTTAACTACGGGGTCATCAGTCCCTAAACTTACAAACTATTTATGAACTAGCTAACACTAAGGACGGCACAAATATCCATGCCCGAGGGGGGATTCGAACTCCCGACCATAGTGGCCGTGCAGACCGTGACTGGAGCGCCTCAGTCCCCTCGGGCACCACGGCTGGCTTCGGGCAACCAAGGGAAAAGTAAATCTGGGTGGCTGAAAGCGGGTCGGAACTACAGTCCTCTTAAATGAGGGTCCACTGTGCTTATCACTGCTCTCCCTTGTCCGATTTTAGACCGTGTATATCTTTAGTTTAAATCGTGGGCAATGATATCAAAGACATATTTAACCAGTTGTTTCGATCGGGTGGAAGCGGGTCGATGAAACAGATTCTACCACATTAAAAGAAGATCCAAATCTGCAAATTACAGTCAAATAAAATAGTGACGTCTAGCATGTAATAAAATGGCTAACCTACACCGTTACTAAAATTATTCAGTACAAAGGGAGTACACGTACTTAGTGTGTCCACAAAACTGTTAAATTTAGGAACAGATTAAAATAGTGAGTCTCTGCTACATGCCATGCAACAAGCCGAGAGGCACTTGGACGCGATATAGCCACTCACAAGGCTTGGTGTCCATGTAAAACATAAGTCCCATAATTAAGAAGCGAAATATCGAAAAGATAGAAGATTGGCGCTGTTGAGAACAGGAGAGTGTTTGTATATTTTGCGCACCTAACTATACCGAACCAAAATGTGAGTCCCCATGTAGAAACGCAGCCGCGGTGGAGTAGCCGAGCCGTCTAAAGCGTCTCGCTGCGGAGCGCGCGGTTGCTCGCCGTCGAGGTTCGAGTCCTCCCTGGGGCATGGGTGTGTGTGTTTGTCCTTAGGTTAGGTTACCTAGGTTTAAGTAGTTTTAAGCTACGGACTGATGACCCGATAGATTTACAAACATTTGAACATTTTTTGTAGAATCGCTCGAGCACCACATCAGCCCTCCAACGGCCACCGCAGCAGCTGAACTGCCGGCAGGCAGGCAAGCAGCGGTATCGACAACTACGCGCTAGTGACACCGTCCAACCGCCATACTCTCCATTGTTGTGGTCCTAACTGTACGAAGAGGACCTTAATAACTAGCGTCCAGTACCCCTGAGTGTTAACCCGACTGCACTTATTTAACAGGCAGGCACTGGTAACTTGAGGTAGGATCCAAAATAAAATTATACATAATTCACAAAAATATACTGACGTGTTTAAATAATAAAAAAATAATTAATAAGAGCGACTGAAACACTTGTAGAAAAAAAAAATAGGTACTGGCGGGTTCCAAACCACTGACCTTTAGCATCACAGTCCAACACATTGCCTACAACGGTACGGCTAACAGTTCTTTAATCTCATATATTGATGACCGTTGTTAACTGATGTTAATATGGCATTTGTAGACACTAGTTTACCATTTATCGTAAGAAGAACGACGTCTTTTTGTTAATTCTTCAGTGCGCCATTGCTTTGAAATGACAACGTGTAATTTATAATAAGAAAATTATCAAACACACAATGCAAGATGGCGTATTCCAAAGACAGTTCTGGGCGAGGAATGTCACGTGTCATCTGCGAACGGCTGGTTTTCGTTCATTTAATGGAGGGTGTCAAACCTCCGTTATTTTTGCAAATATCTCTCAAACGGTACGAGATATGAAAAAAACAACATATGAGAGCAAAGTTGTAGAGAATTTTCTCGTCTACAAATTAGGTTATTCAATTTTCGTGTCACATGCATGGTTAATCCGTTATTTTCATTTAAATTTCGAGCTGTCAAAAGACGATCGCAAAGGCCCACTTTTAGTGTTACTACCGTAACCTAAAGTGGGCCAAAATAACTTGACTGATAACAGTGTATACTAAAAAGACGAAGAAGAAATTTGCATAAAGACACGAAATATGAAAATCGGATTCCCCAAAATTAATGATAAATTCACTCATTAAACCAGAATGCAATTATGACCACTAAAATTAGGACAAATCTCCGACGAAAGCACTAGCAGAGCTACAATTAACAATATAAAATAATGTATGAAGGAAAGGCACAGTACCTACAGTAGTGACATGTGAAGATCACTGAGTTTTAATACCACGAAAACATTGTGTATAGTTACTTAATATGCTGTTGTGCTTTATTGCAATTGGTTCATTCAGTAGTGTGTCAGGGTAATTAACCCTGCACTTCATGACGCCGGTTTCCTCTAAGATGTTGAATGTTAGCCCCTTATGTTGCACACGCATAATACGTAGATCTTCACGAATATCCTGTAATCTGTGATTGTTAAGTGCTAAATGGAAGGATACGGCTGTCTTTGGGTTGTTCACAGCACCATATTCTTTAATTCTAATACTAAAGCTTCTGCCCGTCTGGCATCACATTGCGGACAGAGTATCTCATATACACCCCTGCCGCTCTTAGTGGTGTCACAACCAGTCTCCATTATTTTTGGGTTGAGAATGGAGACTACCACAGCTAGTGCATTCTGCTGCCGCGCCACATAGGCTTACAGCTTAATCGACATGTTCTAGTACTTTATCTGAGTCCCAAGGTGTTCAGGAAAGGGTGCTGCTTTCGTCGAGCAAAACAGATTGCAATCTTGTTTCCCGCTAGTAGCGAACAGTCAGATACGGCGAATTAGCAATTACGGCCGCATCTGGGGCACGGACGCCTCCGTGCCGCCGCTGCCGCTGAGATAACCATCAACGTTCTGCCGCGGGGTCGTCGCCCGCACCAGGCGTACTGGCGCACTGGCTGTCGCAATGGAGATGCATTCGTGAGTCGCGGGCCTAGGAGATTTCAGGGCCGGGGGGGGGGGGGGCGAGGGGGGGGGAGAGGAGGTAAACCGTATATCTCTGTGTGTGTGTGTGCGAGCGTGCGTGCGTGCGTGCGTGCATGTGTGTAGCTATGTATTTCTGTCCTTTACTGAAGTGTATTTTTGGCCCACTTTAGGTTCGCCTTTTGACAGCTCGAAATTTAAATGAAAATAACGGCTTAACTATTCATCTGACACGAAAACCGAATTTGTAGAGGAGAAAATTCTCTACAACTTTGCTCTCTTACGTTTTTTTTTCATATCTCGTAGCGTTTCAAAGATATTTGCAAAAATAACGGCGATTTTGGGGTGTATGTATGTCTGTGTCTGTCCGTAACGTATTCCCTGTTTTTAAGACGAACCGTTCAACCGAGCAGCACCAAATTTTAGAGACATGATTGTAGGCCGCCAGAGACCAGAACCTCCGTTTCTCAAATTTTTCGGACAAAAAATAAGGCAGTAATAAAAAAAGCCGTTTGTAATAGAATTGTAATTGCAAACGAACCGTTCATCTGATATGAAAATTGAATAACCTAATTGGTAGAGGGGAAAATTCTCTACAACTTAGCTCCCTTATGTTTTTTTTTCATATCTCTTATCGTTTGAGACATATTTGCAAAAATAACGGTGATTTGACACCCCCCCCCCCCCCCATTGAATTAACGAAAACCGTTAGGAGATGTCACGTGACATTCCTCGTGCAGAACTCTCTGTGGCATACGCCATCTTGCGCGTATTTGATGATTTTCTTACTGTACCTTACACGTGGTCATTTCAAAGCAATGGCGCACTGAAGAATTAACGAAAACACATCGTTCTTCGTACTACAAATGATAATCTAGTGTCTACAAATGTCATATTAGCATCACTTACCAACGGCCACCAATAGTAGGAGATTATAGGACTCTTCTTCTGATTGATAGCTGTAGCATAGTGGGCTAGGCGTTAGACTATGATGCCAAAGGTCGGTGGTTCTGAATCTGTCACGTCCTAAATTATTTTTCCTAAAAGTGTTTCAGACACTCTTATTAATTAATTTTTTATTATTTAGATTATTATTTTGGGCCAAAATGTTTGCAAAAACTTATAAAACTACAAATCTAAAGTGGGCCGTAAATCACACCAGTGCGATTTTTTTTATATATGAGTACGTAAACTTTTGCCTGTCTATCTGTGCTGGATGATCGTACAAACATGTTCGATAAGTCTTGCTAACGATGTTTTGCATAATTTATAAATTTAAAATAAAACAATGATAAATCAAAGAAAATTGCTTTACAGATTGTCTAATTTTCCGTGGAGCTTGGCAATTATCGACAGAATTCGAAATTTTTACATGACGTTCCTCACTGTGTTATTGCTGCTTAACTAAGCTATAGATGAAATGCATTTAAATATGGATTGAACGACGTTCTAAATCCCTTTCGTTGAATGGGTAGCGCTTATTCCACAGATAGGAGGTTTGGAGAATTATAGTTATGACTTTAATATTTTCATAAAAAATAGCATTGGCAGCAATACCAAAATAGCGGTTTTTTGTCTTAGTCCTGCTACTTTTTCGTTTCTTTTTTGGATGCGTTGTCTTTGTTTTTATATGTTAAATTAATGTTGGAGTGATGGTAGTGTACGAGTTGCTTGTTTCGTGAAAACTAGGCTTCTTTTCTTTTGCAGGTAGTACAGGAATCTGTGAATCGAATCAATCAAATCTCGTTACTTTATTTGTAAGTATCTTAATCAATTATTTCAAGGATAATGTCGGATGATGAACGAGAGTCTGGTACACAGAACGGTACTAACAATTCGTGAAAGAGCTTGTAAAAATACAATATTTAACTACTTTTTGTCAAAAGATAATTCAGAATTGAATGTCAGCAACCTTTGAACGTCAGAAGAAAAACTTAAGCTATCTGCGCGCCATGTCGGCCTGTTTCTATTCGCAACTGTTATTATTATCTTCTTTATCCCTGAAATACGGTACATGACATTAATAAATGGATTATTGACAGTACCCTGCTGGGCAGCAGCGTTCATTTTCTGTTTGCTTGGGAAACAACGTACTGAAAAACCAATATTTCTGATAGGCTGAGAAGGCTTGGGACCCTCCACGGCTTTAGCGATAAATGGAAATGGTTGACAACCACCCTCATACATTACCTATCATGTAAAAAATGTTCAAATGTTTGTTAATCTATCGGACCAAACTGCGTGGTCATCAGTCCGAAGCTTACAAACTACTTAAACCTAGGTAAACTAACCTAAGGAAAACACACACACACACACACACACACACACACACACACACACACACACACACATGTCCCAGGGAGGACTCGAACCTCCACAACGAGTAACCGCCTTAGACCGCTCGGCTACTCCACCGCGGCTACCTATCATGTAAAAGTACCGCAGTGTTAGTTTTCAACAGGACAATGCATATGCACACATGACCCACGTGTCTGTGAATTGTCGCACGATACTGAATTATTCCGGTGACCAATGTACGTACAAGGTGGTATTAAAATATATGTCAAAAATGAAACGACAGGTAGAGGGAACCGAAACAAGCAGATATCGTATATGAATGTGCGGTCGATAATGAAAAATTACAGTGTACAGAAGTATGAAAGAAAGCAAACTGGAAAGGGAGGTAAAGAGAAAAAAATATTCATCGCTTACAAGAGGTCCTCGAAAGAGCGGCCAGCAACAGTATTACATGATTCACAGCGATAATGCATGGATCGACGTACATTAGGAAAGACGTCAAGCATGTCGACCACTTGTCCAGCATCAACAGACACGGCAAGTAGAACTTGAGATGTGACGGGACTCTCATACACCTGGTTTTTAATATGGCGCCAAAGGAAGATATCCACTCAGGTTAAATCAGATCAAAGGGGTGGCCATGCAACTGGTCCGCCCCGTCCTATCCATTCCTAGCCGTAGACAGCGTCCAGGCTATTCCTGACGTTTCGATTGAAGTGCTCTGGGACGCCATCGTGCTGGAATCACATTCATCTGCGAATAGCTAGTGAAAAACAGTCCAGAAGTTCAGGTAAGATCTCGTGTAGGAATATGTTGTACGTGCGGCCAGTTACACGGCTAGGCAGAATATATAGCTCTAGTAAGTTATTGTTCATAATGGCTGCCCAAACGTTAATGGAAAGCCGTTCTCGGTAGGCATGTACAATTGTCTCGTGTGGGTTACCGTAAACCCACAGATGAGACTTTCGAATGTGAAACACACCTGATCGCGTAAAGGTAGCCTTGTCAGTAAATAAAGCATCGGCAGGGAAGGTGTGATTGACGGCACTCTGCTGCAGGAACCAACGAGCAAAGGTGAGACGTAGAAGATAATCTTCAGGTGTTAGTGCATGTACTCTCAGTAAATGGTTCGGATGCAGTCATACTGACAAGCAGAGATGTGACGTATTTGAAATAAAAGTAACCGCGGCGGATTAGCCGCGCGTGCTGGAGCGCCGTGTTGCGGTGAAAGCGGAAGGCCGCCGTCGGGGGTTCGAATCCTCCCTCGAGCATGGATGTTTCTATCGTCTTTCGTATAAGGTAGTTCATAAGTAGTTTGTAAGTTTAGGGACTGATGATCCCGCAGTTAAGTCCCTTAAGCCTTACAAACATTTCAACATTTGATTTGAATTAAAAGTATCTTAGTTGAAAGTACAAAATACAAGTTTGTATTTTGTATTTGAAATACCTTTCCAGGATACGCTGTGTTTTGCGTAAAATACTTTTTGAAACGTATTTTGTATTCTTTAAATTATTTCAGAAACAACAAAACGTTCCCTTCAAGTGTGCTTCATGTGATCGCCGAAGATCTCTCTCTCTCTCTCTTTTGAGACAGCAACTCCTGAATTAGTAAATCTTTGCCTTTGATGTATAAACCAATCCAAAGCAGAGGAAGTGTCACTGAATATAAGACGGAGAAAAATGAAGATTAGGATTCCTCAGCAACAAGTGACATCACGAACACTTACGCTGAATTAGAGACACTGCAGTTCTTGAAAGCTAGTGACAGTAATTAGGATTAATCAAATAAATACCCATCAGTAAAGGAAATTTTCGTAAAGTATAATACATGTTCACCAAGCTGTAGTCCTGTAGGACGTCTTTTGTCCTTTGGGTTAATGATTACCGATCTCATAGAAGAAAAATCAATGATTAACTGATTGGTGAAATTAGTTGTTTGATAAACAAAATTATGGCATTGTAGGCCAAGAAAAATATTTTTGTTAAAGTATTTTAATAAAAAATTTATAACCTCTGACATATTTCGATGAATAGTTCTGTAAAATAAATGTAGATGAACTATGAACTACAATTACCTTACTAGAATTCGAAATAATCAGCTCCGATAATTATACACTGCTGAACTCTGTGATACATGCCCTGTAAACTTTTCACGAAGTTTCCCATTGGAATGGTATTCACATTTCGTTGTATGTCAGGAACATCGGCAAATCTTTTTCCTGTCAAAGCGAGTTTGAATCGAGGGAACAGGAAGAAGTCTGAGATTCGGTGAGTATGTTGAATGTTCAAGTCGCACTAACATTACCCTTTTTATCAGGAATGATTTACCGATATTGCTTTCAACATGTACTACACTCGCCGAATCTCAGTCCTCCTGACTTCTGCCTATACCATCGAATCAAACTTATTGGAAAGGAAAGAGATTTGGAGATATTACAAACAATTAACTAAACGTGTCGAGTCTTTCCAACAACAGCTAATGTAACGTCTAAATATAACTGTTGTTTCAGAAATATTTCGTGTAGCTTGCCCTTTATTCAGATGAAGTGATAAGTACCAGCGACGTAGGTTCTCAAATCGATTCCATATTCCTGGATTTCCATGAGGCTTTCAACACTGTACACGACAAGTGGCTTCTAATAAAATCGCGTGCTTATAGAATATCTCCCCAATTGTGCGATTGGATTCACGATTTCCTATCAGAAAGGACACAGTTCGTTGTAATTGACGGTAAGTCATCGAGTAAAACAGAAGTGATATCTGGCGTTCCCCAGGGAAGCGTTATAGGTCCCCTACTCTTGCCGCGGTGGAGTAGCCGAGCGGTCTAAATGACCTCGCTGCGGAGCGCGCGGTTGCTCGCCGTAGAGGTTCGAGTCCTCCCTGGGGCATGGGTGTGTGCGTGCGTGTGTAGGTTAGTTTACCTAGGTTTAAGTAGTTTGTAAGCTACGGACTGATGACCACGCAGTTTGGTCCGATAGATTTACAGACATTTGAACATTTGAACATCGCCTACTCTTCCTTGTGTTTATAAACGATTTAGGAGAAAATCTGAATAGCTCCCTTAGAGTGTTCGCGGTTGATGCTGTCGTTTTTCGGTTCGTGAAAACAGAGGATTAAAAGCAACTGCAAAGAGATTTAGGCAAAACTCCTACATGGTGCGAAAATTGGCAATTGACACTAAAAGAAAAGTGTGAAGTAATACACATGACCACTAAAAGAAATCCGCTGATCTTCAATTACGCGATAATTCAGTCAAACCTTAAGGTCGTAAATTTTACCAAATACCTAGGAGCTATAATTACGAACAACGTAGACTGGAGAGAACCCCTAGAAAACATTGTGGGGAAGGCGAACCAAAGATTACGTTTCATTTGCAGAACGCTTCGAAGATGCACCAGCTCCACCAAAGAGACTGCCTACATCACACTTGTGCGCATCACACTTGTGCGTCATCTCCTGGAATACTGTTGCCCATTGTGGGACCCTCACCAAGTGGGACTGACGGAACATATTGAGAGGGTTCAGAAAAGGGCAGCTCTTTTTTTTTTTTTTTTTTTTTTTTTTTTTTTTTTTTTTTTTTTTGTTAATCACGTTGCAGGGGGGAAAGCGTCACGGAAATGTCACACGAATTGAAGTGGAAATCAGTAAAAGAAAGACATTACTCGTGGCGGCGAGATCTGTTTACGAAATTTCAATCACCGCCTTTTACATCCGAATGTGAAAATATTTTGCTAGCACCCTCCTGCTTAGGGAGACATGACCATCCCAATAAAATAAGAGAAATCAAATCGAAAAGGGGACGATTTAGGTGTTCCTTCTTCCCGCGCGCTATTAGAGAATGGAACGGTAGAGAAAAGTTATGAAAGTGGTTACTGAAACCTCTGCCAGGCACTTAAATGTGATTTGCAGAGTATCTATGTAGATGTAGATAAATGGGATACCCTATATACTGCTGGGGCCGAGCGGTGTGTTCCCAGCTTTAGGTTAGGTTAGGATGTGACGTGCAACCTGGTGGAGCGCCAAGGGACGCTAGTGAAACAGAATTATAGTTGACACATTTTATTCCGTAATATACATAAGTTTGATGAAGGCGCTAGCTCTACAGGAGCTAGTGCTGTAGGTGGCGTCGCCTTCGAGCTGCAACCTTGGTGTTTCGTATGACGGTAGTGCCCGCGCCGCGATGACGGGAAGCGATGGAAAGACTGTTATTGTAAAGTGCTCTATCCCTTCATCAGGCTATGCAGAGGCCAGTGGATCGACGCAGGGACCCTCTGAAGTCGGAAGTCCTGCTGGTTCCCAACTCGGGACACCGGCTTTCCGGATTAGCACCGGAGTGCTAACTCGACGACAGGAACATTGGCCTTTAATAACCAACCACTGAAGACTGCTCTGGCCTCAGGCAGCCACCACAGAGGATGTGAAGTCGTCAGCACAGCGGATCACCATCTTCCCGGATGTTGTTTAGTGTGACGTATGGCCTCGATCAGACTCCATCTCTTAGCTGCCTCTAGCAGCTACCCGTATGTAGTGCTATCTGTGACCAGGTCTGAGTCCCCTCAGGGGCTCAGCATTCATTTGCTGAGTACGGGCTTGGCGAACCCGGGGTCCTGAGCTGGGGACTGGTAAGCGCCGCTAGTCCTCTAGACACCGTAACCTCTGGGCACGCTTCAGCGACCACCGCGTGGCGCGGCGGTGGAACGTTGTGTGTACTGGGGAATGGGGATCTTGGCTTGACCGCCCGGGTCGCGAGGATGGTACAAACCTCTATAAAAAACCCTTCAATCCCAAGGTGTGCTACGTGCTGATGGGATGCATGGCTGTTGAAGAGGAACAGTCGCTAGCGAGCAACCTCTGGGGATACTGCCGCACCTCAGTTGTATAAGGCTTACCTAGGCACGCGGGCTCTGTCTAGGTGGACATGTACTTCCCTAGCTGCTCGTGGGACCGACATGAGCACTTCCAATTTGTCCCTTGAACCTTCCAGTGGGATGGGTGTACCACTGGGGGGTACCAACACCCAATCCAAAAAGAGGGCTAGGATATCCAGTCCTCCTGATTCGGGGAGTAAGAAAAAGTATTTTGGGAATAGTAACAGAACACAGGCTGTTGTACAGAATGTGTTTATTGTTGTGAAACGAAAGGACGGCTCGTTTGAGGGAGTGTCTCCCTTCTATATTCAAAAAGGCCTTGAGGGAATTGCTGGCAGTTTAAAATCAGTGAAACGTTTGCGGAATGGGACATTACTGATCGAAACATCGAGTTCCCAGCAGGCAACCAACCTGCAGCAGGCGAAATTCCTGGGTGAATATGCCATAGAGGCGGAGTTGCATAACACCTTGCATGGCCTGGAAGATTTTCTTGGCCTCAGCATACGAGATGCGCTTCGTGGTCTTTATTTCCTGCACCTTTTTTTCCTCAAGGAAGACTTTACAATTACGACTCCAGACAGGGTGATCCCCAGAGCAGTTGACATCGAGTTCCCAGCAGGCAACCAACCTGCAGCAGGCGAAATTCCTGGGTGAATATGCCATAGAGGCGGAGTTGCATAACACCTTGAACTACAGTAAAGGCGTAGTGACCTGTAGGGATATAGTAAACATCCCTTTGGAAGAATTGAAATCTGAGTGGGCACAGGAGGGTATTTTGGATGTGCAAAATATTATGAAAAGGGTGGATGGTGAGTTGGTGAAATCGGACTCATTCATCCTTACCTTCAATAATCCCCAACTTCCAGATAATGTCAAAGCAGGTTTTCTTCGTTTGAAAGTTCGACCTTACGTCCCCAACCCAATGCGCTGCTTCAAATGCCAGCGCTTTGGGTATACCACCCTGGGGTGCAAAGGTGAGGCCACCTGTGGCAAATGTGGCAAGGTGGCACATGACGGAGCAGAGTGTACACCACCTGCCACGTGTGTCAACTGCTCTGGGGATCACCCTGTCTGGAGTCGTAATTGTAAAGTCTTCCTTGAGGAAAAAAAGGTGCAGGAAATAAAGACCACGAAGCGCATCTCGTATGCTGAGGCCAAGAAAATCTTCCAGGCCATGGAACCACCAGCTTTTGCCGCTTCTTTCGCTTCTGTTGTCCAGAAGCTGATTGTCAAGTGTGATGCTGTTACGCAAACTGAGTCTGTCTGTGTTGGTACTAGCACCTGCACTTGCCAGTGCACCTGCCAGGCGGCTGCTGCAGTCGTAGACGATTCCAGTCCGGTTGGTCCCCAAACATCGGAAAAAGGAACTGATCCGCCTCCTGTGGAGATGATGGCCCCCCCAGTAGTAGAGGTTGTGCAGAAATCCACCACAGCCACTACCTCTGCAACAGGCTCCCATCCGAAACCACCTAAGGCTAAAAAAGCAGTTGAAAAGTATCTGTCACAGGATAAAGTAGAAGTTACTTTGTTTGAGCCTGTCCATGTACGTGTAACAGATGCTCCATCTGACTCTCTGTCCGAGCCAATGGACCTTGATGTGCGTTTGGGGCAGCCAAACCGCCCCAAGTCGGACCCTCTACCCCATAGCGTCTCGCCGCCTCGGCGGAGAGAGAAAGTGAGGGTGAAACCTCCGTAAGCGATGGCTCCCATACTACAATGGAATATGCAGGGCTTTAGGACCCATGTGGAGGAACTTCGTCTCTTATCTCAGGGTCGACCTCTGTGTATGTGTCTCCAGGAGACAAATTTTAAGCCTTCAGACTCCCCTGAGATACGTGGTTACACGCTATGTAGGAAGGATGACGTAAGTGGGGCGAGAGCTAGGGGTGGAGTGGCTATTTTTGTTTTTACAGCCTACCACTCCGAGCCCCTCTCCCTCACCACAAGCCTCCAAGCAGTCGCAGTATCTGTATATGTGCGTCATCGACTGACTGTTTGCTCCCTCTTTCTGCCCCCTCATGATACGCTTAATGAAGAGGACCTCAAGGACCTTCTTACTCAACTGCCCCAGCCTTTTCTTCTGTGTGGAGACTTTAATGCACATAATGTGCTTTGGGGCTCTGTCACTACTTGCCCCAGGGGTAGGGCCATTGAGCGGCTCCTCTTGTCGTCGAACGCACATATACTTAACACCGGTCAACCAACACACCTTTGTACTGCGACAGGGTCATTATCTGCCATAGACCTCACTCTTTGCTCTCCGTCCCTTGCCCACACTATACAATGGGACGTGGTCGATGATCTCCATGGCAGCGATCACTTTCCAATCTCCATTTCCCAACCGTATGGAATCGAACCTGAAAGACACCCGCCACGATGGATACTCAGTAGAGCGGATTGGGCACTTTACAGCCAACTTGCCCGCTTTGAACATCGTGACAATGTCACAGAATGGGTGCACCATATTACTGCCGTGATGCACTCCGCCGCTGATGCATCCATTCCACAGTCTTCGGGACGTCGAAAACGGCAGCCAGTCCCTTGGTGGAATGACGAATGCCGATCTGCCCTCAGGACCAGGCGGGCGGCTCTGCGTCGGTTCAAGTGTCGTCCGACTTCAGAGAACCTCGCTGCTTTCCGGGTTGCAAGGGTCAAGTGTCGTCAGGTTATTAGAGAGAGCAAACGGAGGTCATGGCAGCAGTTCCTGAGTTCCATTAACCGTTCTACAACCAGCACGAAAGTATGGGAGACCATCAGGAGGATTTCTGGAAGAGGAGGAAGGTGCCCCATAGCTGCTGTGATGTGTAACGGAACTTTACAAACACGACCAGCAGACATTGCCCAAGCCATGGCTACTTATTTCGCTTCCGTTACTGCCACTGCTAGTCAGGATCCAGAATTCCGGCGCTGCAGAGCGGCTGCTGAGAGGGGCCCCATGGACTTCAGGTCCGCGATTACGGAGGAGTACAACCGCCCCTTCTCCCTGTGGGAATTAGATTCTGCATTGTGTGTAGCCCGAGACACTTCACCTGGTCACGATGGGATCCACTATGCTATGTTACGGCACCTTACAGATCGCAACAAAGTTATCCTCCTTAACCTTTTTAATGCCATTTGGATGTCAGGACACTTTCCCGACTTGTGGAGAGAGGCTCTTTTAATTCCCCTTTTAAAGCCCGGCAAAGATTCCACATGCCCCAGTAGTTACCGTAGTGTTGCCCTCACTAGCTGCATTGGAAAGATCCTGGAGCGGATGGTCAACCGCCGCCTTGTCTGGATGTTGGAATCCAGGCAGCTACTTAGTCGCTTCCAGTGTGGGTTCAGGCGATATCGTTCCACCTTCGATAACCTGGCCTCTCTGGAGGCGGCAATACAACAGGCTTTCCTGCGCCGTCATCTCCTTCTGGGTGTATTTTTTGATATCGAGAAGGCCTACGACACTACTTGGAGGCATCTTATTCTTAGGCAGCTTCACGAATGGGGATTTCGCGGTTGCCTTCCAATTTTTATCCGGTCATTCCTTTCTCCACGTTTTTTTAGATACCGAGTCGGTGGCGTGCTCTCTGACCTCTTTGAGCAGGAAAACGGTGTCCCTCAGGGTAGTGTTTTAAGTGTGACGTTGTTTGCTATAGCCATTAACAGTATTACGTGTGTTGTGAAAAGTCCTGTCCAGTGTTCACTATTTGTTGATGACTTCTCTGTCTTCTGTTCTTCTTCCAGTCTTGCAACGACAACTCGTCAGTTGCAGCTCACTCTCCGGCGGCTCGACGAATGGGCACAGAAGACCGGTTTCAAATTTTCAACAGAGAAGTCGGTGTGTGTTTGTTTTAACCGTTCTCGTTCTATTTTTAACTTACCTGAACTGCGGATGAGGGACACCGTTCTGAATTTTAAAGACACTGTGCGTTTTCTGGGTGTGACATTTGACTCTAAACTTACCTGGTTGCCACATCTTAAAGATTTGAAGAGGCGGTGCCTGAAGGCACTAAGTATTTTAAAGTGTCTTAGCCACACTTCATGGGGAGCCGACAGAACTTGTCTGCTACGATTTTATAGAGCATTTGTGCGTTCTCGCCTAGACTACGGGTGCACCGTGTATGGGTCAGCAAGACCCTCTTATTTAAAGATGCTGGACGTGGTGCATCATGAGGGGATTCGGCTCGCAACTGGGGCATTCCGCACGAGTCCCATACCAAGTATCTGCGCCGAGGCTGGTGAGCCACCACTTCACATGCGGCGGCAGTTTCTCGTGGCACGCCAGGCATATACGACTTTGTCCTCGCCAAATACACCAGCCCATCCGGTCGTTGCCCACCCTCCTGCGGAACGGCTGTTTCGTAACAGGCTACGGGCAACGAGGCCTTTTGGGATACGTTCTCAAGATTGTCTTTTAGATATGGATGTGTCTGGTTTTAATGTTTTACAGCGAGGTTGGAGTAAACGTCCACCGTGGCTCCTCCAGCGGCCGAGACTACTTTTAGAGTTGACACATTTTCAGAAGCATTCTACTTCCGATTTTATATTTCAATCTCTGTTCTCTCAAATTTTAGATCAGCATCGTGATTTTACCGCGGTGTACACGGATGGGTCCAAACAGGGGGACTCGATAGGCTGTTCCATAGTGTTCCCCAACACCACCATCAGGATTCGCCTCCCTCCTGCATACTCAGTTTTCTCAGCAGAACTCCATGCAATCCTGCGGGCGCTGGAACAAATGCAGCGGGTTCGTGGCACGAAGTTTCTCCTGTGCTCTGATTCTCTCAGTGCGCTGCAATCAATACGAAATTTGTATCCAGCTGAGAAGATAGTGCAGCTCATTCATGACAGAATGTCCACTCTCCAGCAGCGGGGGAAGCAAGTGACATTCTGTTGGGTGCCAGGACATGTCGGTATTAGTGGTAACGAAATGGCTGATCGGGCTGCCAAGGAGGCTTGCGACAGTTCAGGTATTACTCATTGTGCCGTTCCCCTGCCGGACATCCTCTCTGTGGTGCGCCGGAAGTCCCTTCGTTTGTGGGAGGAGACGTGGCAGGCAGTGACGAACAATAAACTGCGGTTGATTAAGCCCACTGTCCGACCGTGGCGAACATCCTGTCATTCATTGAGGCAGCATGAGGTGGCCTTGACACGTCTCCGAATCGGGCATTGTCCTTTGACACATGGCTATTTACTCCGTCAGGAGGACCCTCCGATTTGCGATGCTTGTGGTGTGCAAGTCACTGTACGCCACATTTTACTGGAATGTATTTCCTACCGTGCTGCTAGGGCAGCGGTGGCTCTTAGTGGTCCCTTGCCCTCTGTTTTAGCTGATGACGAGGCGAGTGTGACAAAAGTATTCAATTTCTGTGCACTTTCCAGACTCTGGCCTAAGCTTTTAGGCTGGAGGTTTTAGGACGTTAACGAATGGTTCGCCCACCACTCCTCTGGCATGGCATTTTGAGTACGTCTGTAAACCTTAGACGCTCACCAACTGTTCCTACCTTGCCATGTTTGGTTGGGTCTTTGTTTCGTTCCCCTTATCGTTTGGCTACTTTGGCTACTTTCTCTTCTGTTCCCTATTTGTCTTCATTTCATTTTAATCAGGTCACACGTGTCGCCTAATTATCTTGTACGGGCGCTAAAGACCTAGTTGTCGTGCGCCCATAACATCCTATCCATCCATCCATCCATCCAGGTCTGAGCACAACGATTAGGCCAGTGAATTGACGACTACCTCCGGTATCGTCGATTCAGAAGACCAAGTGGCGTATTTATACATAAAATTGGCTGAAGCTATGCCGTATGAAACGGTTTGAATGTGTTTCCTTCGAAAATAGTGTTCGCCCGATGTGTCTTTACCGCTGTCACATCCGCGGTCTTATTCACTCTTGTGACAGAGTTACGTGTAGTTATGAAATGTTTACTAGCTGCGTCTCTGTCTGACAGCCATTTAACTCACACACAGTTCCCTGACGGTAGGCTTTCCAAATATAAAATGGATATCGCTGGGAGAAAGGCCATAACTGTTTGCTGGAGGAATAAACAGTTCAAAGTCGAAGTTCTGCATAACAGTTGCTTTGCACACAACTGCATGGGGACGCAACTTGTCATGGAGCAGCATAACCTGCAGTAAGCATTCCCCGCCTCGCATTCTGAATGGCACATTGTCCGGTCAGCGTTCTCACAACGACGAAGAGCGGAAGAAGAATGCCACATGCTGGTTCCACTCACAGGCGGCAGACTTCTACGACACATGAGTGCAAAAGCCCAAATGTTTGTAAATGTTATGGGACTTAACTGCGGGGTCATCAGTTCCTAAACTTACATTATGAACTACCTTATACTAAAGACAGCACAAACATTCATACACGAGGGAGGATTCGAACCTCCGACGCGGGAGGCCGCGCGATCCGCAACATAGCGCTCCAGACCGCTCGGCTACTCCCACGCGGTCATAGGAAAGAAAAAGTTAATTCCACGATATGGCAACTGTCTCCGCTGTTTTGGAGATAATGTTGAAAAATTTCTCAGTCGTCGCTGCTGTACCTGTTACGAATAAAGTTGTCTTTGTCTCAAAAAAAATAATAATAAAATAATAATAATAAAAAAGCCTGATGTGTGCAACGATCAGTGTTAGCCTTCTCCAATTGTTAGTAAAGTTTAAACAAGAAAGCGCTGACATTCTTCGAGAAAAGCGTGAACGGCAGCTTACTTTTCTATTCTTGTCTGTAAGAATTCGTGCACAGTGTCATATTTTATTTCTTTGAATCGCCTGATCCCATTATAGATCAATTTCAGCTTGTATTGTCGATTGCAAAGTGGTTGGATACAACCGGAAAGTTGTGGTTCATACAGAAAATATTGACTTTCTCGTAGTTGGATTTATATTTCTTCAACTTTATTCAATTTTTGAGTCATTTATATGTGTATATTTCATCTTAATTGTTGTTTTAATAATAATGATTTTTTCAGATTAAAATTATAAAGCATTCATTTTGACGTCATTCCGGAAAAAGGGCAGTATTGCAAAAGTAATGGCGTGATTGTGAAAAGAGAAAATCACATATAACGATCTTGTTCAGTCATAGGAAGGTAATTAATAGCTTCTGAGAAAAAAAAATGTTTACTATCTTCGTCTCTGTCTGACAGCCATTTCACTCACACACAGTTCGCTGACGGTAGGCTTTCCAAATTGCCGACGCAGCGGCTACCGTCATCTCACAAGGCGGGTGAGCATTTTATGCTACCGGCTGCTGACCTTATTCCGTCTTGCTAAAGTGAGCAAACCAAGATCTTAACACATTTCCCTGTCACAATGTTTGCGGCGTAACAATACTAACATTTTAAAGTATTAGAATCTTCTATTTAGATCCTTTCTGAAAAATGTGTTCTCATACCTGTAGGCAATCCCCAAATTACTCGATTATGTGATCACTGTGGTAACAACACCCTCATAACCCGTCAAATTCCGGGCGCAGGATCCATTCCTCCTGCGGTCAGAAAAATAGGACTGAATCCTCCCGAGCCTGCAAGGGTGTGGAAAAGGACGGGACTGAATCCTCCCATAACCTGTTTAAGCAGGTAGTTGGTGGCGGCCCGAGACCAGAGTGTGTAGCCAGACCTTTATGAATATTCCAGGCAAGCAAAGCTATCTAGCATATGTTCCAGTGTATGTTCCTACATTTTACAGTAAAGTAAGAGTGAGAATTAAGCCCCAGTTAACTTTAGAGTCAGAGTAAACGTACAGTAATATCACTTTGGTTGTTAGAAACTAAAGATTACGTTTTACTCGCAATCGAGAAATCTGTGCAACATTTTCAGCAGTTGGATTATAAGTTTATTTGATACAGCGTCGAATTATGAACAGAGGACAAGGCAGGCTAATTTTTTTTCCTAAGGAAGAAGAAATTCTGCTATCAACGGGAGAGCGGGACATGAGTCTCATTGAACTGGCTTGACTTAATGTGAATAGAAGCAAGTTATGAACATCTGTAGTTTCTAATAAGACTTGCCTGAATAGGAAATCGGAAAATAGGAAATACTCCAGAAAGACTTTAACAGATATTGTATGTATTATGAGCAATACTCTTAAATGTGGTGCTGGGTCATAGTAGGTAAGCCAACAGAATGCTATTTTTGCGACTCGGGTCCGATTCGCACTAGAAGCTTAATTTCATTTATTAAATTTCTTGCAGTATTAAACTTTTAATTATAAAGATACTATCTTCAAATTTGGAGGTAATAAGTAGAAAAAGGTATCGCGAGAAAAAAAAATTCCATTAATCGAAGAGATATAAGGAAGCACGAGGCTGTTATAAACAAGTACAACGAAAACATTACAACACTGGAGAATGATAGTTGTATTCGCGTATTTTTCACGAAAATTTGTATGTTGCTAGTGGTACCTGGGTAAAAAGCTTCAAACGTAAACACCCCTAAGACAATAAAAAAAAAACCTCGCCAAATTCGTCAGCACGAATAATGTTGCGACTGTGGAAGAAACGGTACGAGCAGTAGAGAACTTACGCATGGAGACGAGATATATAGTGCCAAACTTCAACACTGACCATACCGGATGACAGTATGAATCAACGCTGAACACTGGTTGGTATACAAGGATGCGGAGACCTTTTGCCAATCTTGCAATTAGCACTGCTTATTGTTTATACTATTAGAAAGATGGAAGATTAATTTTTAGCGTCCCATCGGCGTCGTAGGACATCTTCACTGTTAAGCGATCTGGCGTGGACTGAAGTGTCAGTAAGGCCGGAAACGGCTTGGGGCGGGGGTGGGGGCTGGTGCCTGCAGGAGGTGCCACTGTGCTAAAGACGTTCAGGAGGATTCAGTCCTGTCCCCTGTCACAGAGTAACATATACAGAGAAGCAGCCTACCCTAAACCACTGTCCTACGCTCCCCTCGTAGTTCCGTAAGATGCTAGCTGGTGTCGGGCGGTTCGCTGGCTTAGTGTGCCTCTCGCACGTCAGAGGGTAGCGTGGAGGGGAGGCTGAGGGAAAAGCTCGTGCCGCCTGCCACGAGGCCACGGCTGTGTCCGGCGTACAGGCGTTTGAGGGGAGGTGGTGGTGGGGGCAGCCACTACCTGCCGCCTGCTCTGGCCAGTTTAAAGAGCTGCTTCTGACCGCAGCGCCATCATGGGACATCTTATGGAACTGCTGAAACCCTCCCTCCCCGTACCCCGGAGCGTAGGACCGGGCCCTTACGGAGGTTTCCCGTCTGTATATATTTGTCTGTGCCCCTGTTCGCCTACCTGCCGTTGGGAGGATTCAGTCCTGCGCCCCCAAATTCCATTTCATTTTGTCCTCTTCGTCATGTTTTGGGCGTTCCAGTGTCTGTGTTAGGCAAAGTAAAATGCCGAGCCAGGCAGACCGGGAGCAGATAAACGAATTACCTCCCGTTGCCTGTGTAAGTCTCTTTGGCGAGTCCGTCAAAGAACCCCGGCGACGCACGCTGTAGGCTGCACGCAGCCGACCGGTAGCGTGTGTGTGTGTGTTGTCTCCCCTGGGGTCCCTTGTCCGCCGGCTCCGCCGCTGCGCTGCCCTGGCCGCTTTGTTTCAGCCAATTACGAGCGGGCCCGGCTCGCATGCCGGTCGCTGATTGGCTGCCTCGCACTATGGCGCCCGGAATCGGGAGCTGCCGCCGCCGCCGCCTGCGACGCACCGCGCCGCGGCAAATTGGGGTCCTGACTGAATTACCAGCTCTGCCCTGACACACACACAGGCGCTGGCGCTGCATCACAACGTCTGCCCTGCCGGGGCCTCAAAAGGCGGGCACTCATTTGGCAGCTCGCAACGAACTTAGCAGTCACATCAACTACTGCAAATTGTCTCTGCCTTCGCGAGGTAGAAAAGGATTCGATGTCGTAGTCAGTACCATTCACCGACGTGTTAATTAGTTTTTACAAATTATATCAAATGAAAGAAAATCTCTGTGAGTTTATATTACATAATTTTGCTGTTCTTAATATACAGGGTGTTACAAAAAAAGGCACGGCCGAACTTTCAGGAAACATTGCTCACACACAAAGAAAGAAAATACGTTATGTGGACATGTGTCCGAAAACGCTTACTTTTCATGTTAGAGCTCATTTTAGTATTTCTGTTTAAATGTAAATTGAAATAATTCGTGCAGGCAATTGTCAAAATTCCCAATAGTTTCGTTCGTGAATTAAGCCAACAGTCATCATCGGATTGGGAAGAAATTACATGTGGTGTCCCACAAGGATCCATCTTAGGGCCATTGCTTTTCCTTGTATACATTAATGATCTGTCATCAGTTACACTACCAGAAGCAGAGTTCGTTTTGCTTGCAGATGATACAAGTATTGCAATAAAAAGTACGTCAAGCATAGTGATAGAAAGTCTGCTAATGATATTTTCATGAACATTAATAAATGGTTTAAAGCCAACTCATTGTCATTAAACTTTGAAAAGACTCACTACATGCAGTTCAGAACATGTAAGAGATTTCCTGACAGCATATGCATTAAGAATGAAGAAGAGCAGATAGAAGAGGTTGACAGTATTAAATTCCTGGGATTACAGCTTGATAATAAATTTAGTTGGGAGGAGCACACCACAGAACTGCAGAAACGACTCAACAAATCTGTATTTTCAATACGAGTGTTATCAGACATGGGAGACATAAAAATAACAAAGCTTGCATACTTTGCTTACTTTCATTCACTAATGTCATATGGTATAATATTTTGGGGTAACTCTTCAAGTCAGTCAAAAGTCTTCAGAGTCCAGAAACGTGTAATACGTATTATTTGTGGAGTAAATTCACGGACGTCTTGTAGAAGCCTCTTCAAAGAACTGGGTATATTAACTACTGCTTCTCAGTATATTTATTCCTTAATGAAATTTGTCATAAATAATATATCCCTTTCCCCAACAAACAGCTCAGTTCATACATACAATACTAGGAATAAAAATGATCTACACAAGTACTTAAAAGCACTTACTTTAGTTCAAAAAGGGGTCCACTACTGAGGAACACACATTTTCAATAATTTACCATCAAGTATAAAAAATTTAGCTACAAATAAATATCAGTTTAAGAGGAGCCTAAAAGACTTTCTAGTGGCCAACTCCTTCTACTCCATTAGTGAATTTCTAAATTGTACTAAATGATGCATGCACTCAAACTATATTACTATTATTATATTATCAAGAAAAAACTCTTAAAAATTTATGTATCTGTATTTATATTATGAGTGTATGTATTTGTATTTATACTATTAGTATTATCTATTATTCAACTTGTAAATTTTGTTTCCTGACATGTTCCACATCCACGAGGATCCCCTCAACATGGATCTACGGAACGAATAACTAATCTAATCTAATCTACTGTACTTCCTCGATTCACAGCCAGTTGGCCCAATTGAAGGAAGGCCGGCCGCAGTGGCCGAGGTGACTGAGGCGCTCCAGTCACGGTCAGCACGGCCACTACGGTCGGGGGTTCGTATCCCCCCTCGGGCATGGATATTTGTTCCGTCCTAGTTCGTAAGTAGTTCATAAGTAGTTTGTAAGTTTAGGGACTGATGACCCCGTAGTTAAGTCCCATAAGCTTAACAAACATTTTTGAATTGAAGGAAGGTAATGTTGACTTCAGTGCTTGTGTTGACATGCGACTCATTGCTCTGCAGTACTAGCATCAAGCACATCAGTACGTAAATTTTCACAATCAACATGTGTGAGCTGACGAGAATCCGCACGCAGTTGTGCAATCACGCCATCAACACAGATTTTCTGTGAACGATTGGGCAGGAATTGTTGATGATGTTTTGATTGGGCCTCATGTTCTTCCACCTACGCTCACTGGTGCACGTTATCCTGATTCCATACGGGATAACGGGATACGCTACCTGTGCTGCTAGAACATGTGCCTTTACAAGTACGACACAACATGTGGTTCATGCACGATGGAGCTCCTGCACATTTCAGTCGACGTGTTCGTACGCTTTTCAACAACAAATTCTGTGACCGATGGATTGGTAGAGGCGGACCAATTCCATGGCCTCCACGCTCTCCTGACCTCAACCCTCTCGACTTTCATTTATGGGGGCATTTGAAAGCTCTTGTCAACGCAACCCGGTACCAAATGTAAAGATTCTTCGTGCTCTTATTGTGGACGGCTGTGATACAATACGCCATTCTCCAGGGCTGCATCAGGGATTCCATGCGACGGAGGGTGGATGCATGTATCCTCGCTAACGGAGGACATTTTGAACATTTCCTGTAACAAAGTGTTTGAAGTCACGCTGGTACGTTCTGTTGCTGTGTGTTTCCATTCCATGATTAATGTGATTTGAAGAGGTGTAATAAAATGAGCTCTAACATGGAAATTAAGCGTTTCCGGACACATGTCCACATAACATATTTTCTTTCTTTGTGTGTGAGGAATGTTTCCTGATAGTTTGGTAGTACCATTTCGTAACACCCTGTATATTAATGACTTGCCATTCTATATTCATGAAGATGCGAAGCTGGTTCTTTTTGCTGATGATACAAGTATAGTTATCACACCTGACAGACAAGAACTAAGTGATGAAATTTTAAACGACATCTTTCAGAAAATCATTAAGTGGTTCTCAGCAAATGGACTATCATTAAATTTCAATAAAACACAGTACATACAGTTCCATACAGTAAATGGAATGACACCATCAATAAATATAGACTTTGATCAGAAATCTGTAGCAAAGGTAGAATATTCAAAATTTTTGTGTGTAAGCATTGATGAGGGGTTGAACTGGAAAAAAACACATTGAAGATCCGTTGAAACGCTTGAGTTCAGCAACTTATGCTGTTAGGGCAATTGCAAATCTTGGTGATATACATCTCAGTAAATTAGCTTACTATGCCTATTTTCATTCTCTGCTTTCGTATCGCATTTTCTGGGGTAATTCATCATTGAGTAAAAAAGTATTCATTGTACAAAAGCGTGTGATCAGAATAATTGCCGGATAATTGCAGACACTTACTTAAAGAGCTAGGGATCTTCACAGTAGCTTCTCAGTACATATATTCACTTATGAAATTTGTTATTACAAATCCCACTGAATTCAAAAGCAATAGCAATAGCATAACTACAACACTAGGAGAAAGAATGATCTTCACTATTCAAGGTTAAATCTAGCTTTGGCACAGAAAAGGGTGAATTATGCTGCCACAAAATTCTTTGGTCACCTACCAAACAGTATCAAAAACCTGACAGATAGCCAACAAGCATTTAGAAATAAATTAAAAGAATTTCTGCATGGCAACTCCTTCTACAATATAGATGAATTTTTAGATATAAATTAGTAAATTTGAAAAAAAAAAATAAAAAAAAAAAATAAAAAAAAAGAAATTAAAAAAAAATTGTGTCACGTAATATTTAGTACAAAGTAATAATTTGTTAAGACATCTTTCATTAACCTGACACGTTCCACATCATTACGAAGTGTCGTATTCATGATCTATTCAAAAAATGTTCAAATGTTTGTTAAGCTTAAGGGACTTAAGTACGGGGTCATCAGTCCCTAAACTTACAAACTACGTATGAACTACCTACAACTAAATCACCCCAGGTAAAATCCGGGATGGGCGCGGCCGATTTCCTTCCCCATCGCTACTCATACAACCCGAACGTAAACTCGGCCTCTTAATGACCACGCTGCACACTAATCTTCCTTCCTTCCTTCCTTTTACTCATCTCAATGAGGTACGGAGTCAAGGTGCGGACGGTAAGACGTGCCGACGTCGTGGGTGCACTAGTGCTCGTGCACACAACACGAAATTTTTTGGAGTGCACAGCGCCCACCCCCCCCCCCACCCCCCCCCCAAAAAAAAAAAAAAAGAGGGGGGAAAATAAAATAAAAAATCAAAGAGAAACAGAAAAATTGACGATATTTCAAAGCTATCAGTTGTGGATATTCTGACTTGCCTCGCAAGCACGACGTAGCCTGCTGAGTGTTCCAACAGTGCTGGGTGTTTCAAACTTACAATTACTTTTATTATTATTATTATTATTTTGTGGTGTTGGGCGATTTGCGCAGAAAGTGTTGCCGGTTCTTTCGCAAAGCTGGTCGCAGGTGATGCTCCAAAAACGAACAGTAATACTGTGCATTGACGGTCTCCATTGTTTCTGTTTCAAAAACGCAGTGACACCGTTACGTTACAATTTCGCTCACAAGGGATTGTGTTTCTCTCGATTGTGCGCACGCCGTCGACGTGGGACGGACGAGTCCGTTTGCTCGGAGGTAAAGTACGTATGTTAACAAGAGCGACAATAGTAGATTGCATTGCAGTGTATCTCCACAGCAGTGTTGTTACTATTTAAGTTCCGACCCTCGCATATAGAGTGGTGTGGTATCTCCTCTTAAGGACTCATTCAGTCTATATAATGTATATCTTCCAACGGTGCTCTACGGAGCGCTCACTGCTGCATCTTGCATCTTGTTCGGCGGGAGGGAGGAAACGAATTTCTCGAGGTGCGAGGACAGATGGATATCGCTGGGAGAAAGGCCATAACTGTTTGCTGGATGAACAAACAGTTCAGAGTCGAAGTTCTTCAAAACAGTTGCTTTGCTCACAACCGCGTGGAGACGCAACTTATCATGGAGCAGCATAACCTGCACTAAGCATTCCACGCCTCGTATTCTCTCACAGGCGGCATCTAAATCTACATGGGATACTCTGAAAATCACATTTAAGTACCTGGCAGAGGGTTCATCGAACCACAATTATACTATTTGTCTCCCATTGCATTCTCGAATAGTGCGCGGGAAGAAAGAACACCTGAATCTCTCTGCTCGAGATCTTATTTCTCGTATTTTATTCTGATGATCATTTCTACCTATGTAAGTGGGACTCAACAATATATTTTCGCATTCGGAGGAGAATGTTGGCGATTGGAGTTTCGTAAGTAGCCCACGCCGCAGCGCTAAGCGCCGTTGTTGTAATGATTCCCATCCCAGATCCTGTATCATTTCCGTAACGCTGTCTCCCCTGTATCGTAACAATACGAAACGAGCTGCCCTTCTTTGGACTCTTTCGATGTCCTCCGCCAAACCCACCTGATAAGGATCCCACACTGGGCTGCAATACTCCAAAAATGGACGGGCAAGCGTAGTGTATGCAGTTTCTTTTGTAGTTCTGTTGCATGTTTTAAGTGTTGTCAATAAAACGCAGTCTCTGGTTCGCCTTTCCCACGATATTATCTACGTGTTCTTTTCAATTTAAGTATGAAGTAGTAGTAATTCCTAGGTATTTTGTGGAGTTTACGACCTTCACATTTGATTGATTTATCTTGTAAACAAAGTTTAACGGATTTTTTTTTTCGTACTCATGTGGACGACTTCACATTTCTCATTATTTAGACTCAATTGCCAATTTTTACACCATACTGATATTTTATTCAGATCGTTCTGCAGTTGTTTTTGATCTTCAGATGATTTTACTAGACGGCAGAAAAGTTAATTCCACGATATGGCAACTGACTCCGCTGTTTTGGAGATAATGTCGAAAAATTGCTTCGGAAAAAAAAGGGATTCATAGTTTCTGGATAGACCTCGTGTATGCAACGTGCAGTGTTACCCTCCACCAACTGTTTCTTGGAGTTTAATATCGTGCACTCAGAGAAACATGGGTGATAGTTTTAGTAGTTTAAGTACTTTCTTTTCATTTCTAGACAACTTGATATACCACGGGCTTCAGTTTTATGTACTGGATTCAAAACGAGGATCGCAGAATGTTTCAGTGGAACTCATTGAGATACAGAGATGGCAACATAGTTCGCCATAACCGGTGGTCTAAAGCTGCGGCTGCCAAATTAACGGTCGCGACCCAATAGTGAGTCACGGGATCTTTCCAAGTGGGTCGCCGGATGACCTTAAAATATGCGAATGAAAAATCTTACCAACTGATATAGGAAGAGGAAAGTCGTGTTGTTGTCGTCTTCAGTCCGAAGACTGGTTTGATGCAGCTCTCCACCCTATTCTATCCTGAGCAAGCCTCTTCATCTCTTCATAAGAACGGCAACCTACATCCATTTGAATCTGCTTACTATATGTGTCTCTTGGTCTCCCTCTACGATTTCGCCCCCTCACCCCCCCACACACCCTTCCCTCCAAAGCTAAATTCACAATTCCTTGATGTCTAAGACTATGTCCTACAAATCGATCCCTTCTTTTAGTCAAGGTATGTCAGAAATTCCTTTTCTCCCCAATTCTGTTCAGTACCTCTTCATTAGTTACGTAATTTACCCATCTAATCTTAAGCATTCTTCCGTAGCACCGCATTTCAAAAGCCTTAATCCTCTTCTTGTCTGAAGTACGAGGGTTGGAACTTACATACACTATGCAATGGAATCTACTATTGTCGCTGATAACACACGTTGCTGACATACCTACCTTACCTCCAAGCTAATGGTCTCGCCTGTCCCTTGTCACCGGCGTGCGCACAATCGAGGGAAAAACACTCACTTTTGAGCGAGCGGTGTAAAGTAAGAGAGTCACTATGTTTTCAGAACAGGAGCCAAAACTGAAACACTAAGACAACGAAAGGTGTCATACGGGTCACCGCGAAAGTGAAAGTGCATCAGAGCCCCAGAATGGTTTTTTTTGTGTACGACTGTGTTGGTGCTAATTTAACGTATTACGTTCCTCCACAGTAGACCGTCAATGCCCTGTTCGATTTTGGAGCATCACTATCACTTTCGGGAAAGAAGCGGTAACACTTTCAGCCTAATCCACCCATCATTTAGCACGACAATGCGCAGGCGCATACAGTGTTAGCTGTCGCATTCGCTTCAGAACTGTTCCAGAGATTCGACAGGCAGTAGACCGCTCCATTCGCACCATTAACAGAACAGGCTCTGCTAACGGTATACTGCGCCTTCTACATCGTTGGCATCGGGTTCTACACAACGCTTTTGACTACTTTGGATGACAGTAACAGGTGCAAATATCTAATGCTTTTGTATCGGTTTTGTATCGGTTGTGAATTAAAAATTGCTATTATTTAAGTTCCATGCCTCGTATTTATCGTCCAAGTTTCACTCCTGTTAACGGCAAAGATCCACACAAATCCATTCAGAAAGACTTCCTTGCACTTAATATTCGATGTTCACAAATTTATCTTTTTCCAAAACACCTTTCTTCTCATTGCTATTCTGCATTTTATATCCTCTGTACTGGGACTATTATATGTTATTTTACAGTCAAGGAACAAAACTCATTACCTAATCTAATTCCTTCAGCATCACCTGACTATTTAAAACTCCATTCCATTATCCTTGATTTGCTCTTGTTAATTTTCATCTTATATGCTCCTTTCGCCACACTGTCCATTCCGTTCCATTGCTCTTCCAGGTGCTTTGCTGTTCCCGACAGACTTACCATGTCACGTTTTTATTTCTTCATCCTGAACTCTAATTCATTCTGCAAATTTCTCTTCGCTTTCATTCACAGCTTGCTCAATGTGCCAATTGAATAACATTGGAGAAAGGCTACAACCCTGTCTTACTCCATGTCCAACCACTGCGTCGCTTTCATTCCATTCGACTCTAATAACAGCTGTTTGGTTAATGTACAAGTTGTAAATAACTTTTCGTTCCCTATATTTTACCCCTACTGACTTCAGGATTTGAAAGAGTGTATTCAAATCAACATTTTAAAAAGCTTTCTCCAACTCTTGAAAAGATAGAAATGTAGGGTTCTCTTTCCTTAATCTATCTTCTAAGATTAACACTAAGGTGAGTGTTGCCTCCCGTGTTCCTACATTTCTCCTGAATACGAACTGATCTTCCCGGAGTTCAGCTTCTGTCAGCGTTTCCATCCTTCTCTATGTCCTATGATGTGATAAAGTTTTGCACAAAACGTTTTCTATATATGAAATGAATTCAGGTAATAACATGAAATCAGACAGTCCATTTTTATAACACCCTGAGAGCAAAATTATCTGTTTTATTCCCATATTTCCACTAGTAGATTTACGGGGCTTTAATATTTATCTCTCCTATCCGGCAGACACCACTCGGAAACTTTTGAATGTTAAATAGGTTTGTTTATGAATTAAAATGTGGCCACTAAATGTCCACTAATTAAATAAATTTTATTACGCCACGGATAACGCTAGTTCCGAATCGTAGCTACTGTTTTAAATTTAGTCGGGACCTTCGTACTTCCTGTTTAAATCGCCACCACATATTCAGCTGCACTCTCATCCATTGGATTAACTGATTACACTGGTAGTAGGGCAATAAGAAATGGGCGGAGATGAGAAATGAATAACAAAATGGGGAGAATTAAGATTGAACATCTCTATTTATTACTTCTAACACAATGACAAAATCAAGTAATAGAATGAACAGAATAGTTCATTACCTTGCAGTTTGGCTTGGTACGAAATTAAATGTTACTGGTCTCACTAAACTATATCATTTATTGCCGTCGAAAATCCTGTATTGGTGAAATACAAGGGAATTGTTTCTCCAATCGAGCATCATTCATACAGGAACATTGCATGCACGATTCTCTACAGAATGAATATTGCGAGCTCTACTGATATTTTCATTGCAAGACATTAAAAAACAATGTACCTCCCGAGTGAAAAAGCATAAACGTTTCTTATCACTGCCAAGAAACTGAATGCAAGTACCGTAACTTCCAATTATATCGAGAAAACACCACAAATAAAGTTATCAAAAAACGTAGCAGAAGGGAGGAAAATACCTCCGACCTTTAACAATAATTAAACAGTATAATAGTACAAGACCGGCACAGTGAGACGTATCTGGGCCACGTGGAACCACAGTATCATTCATGACCTCTTACAAAGAAAACCGACAAACTAACGACAATCTCGGGACAAAATTTGGCCCTCTTAGTTTTGTTACACTGAGAGTGATTACAGGGGAGAGTTATCTTACTAAGCATGGAAAGAAAGAAATGTTTAACGGCGGGAACCCTCGACACGAAACACCCACTAATTTCTCATACCTCACTCATGCTTTCACACCTTGACTCGCGCAGTTTACTATACGCTTTAGTTCTTCGCCGCATATTTAGCTGCAGGTCGGTGGAGCTGATGGCTCGTGACTCAACAATACAAAAAACACAAAAAACCGTTGGCAATGGTCAACATTCCACACATAGAAAAGGCATAAAATAGTGAAGATTTCGGAAAATAATTTAGGCATAATAGTTTAGGAACGTTATGAAAGCTCACTGAAGATGATTATTAGCTACTACCGGGCATCGTGGACTCAGGATTATAGAAAACTGCGGAACGCGGGAACACATGTTCAGCACGCTCGTTACAAAGAATAAAGGGAAATTCTACCACGGACATCGTCACTCATTTTGGAATAGAAACACACGCACTTAATGATGAATCATTTCTCCCTGATATTCACTCGTAAATTAAGTTGCAGGGGTGAAGCAGATGGCTCAAGTCCTACTCAAAATTCGTTACAATTGAAAGTCCCTCATTAGACTTAATTTCTTCATTAAAATTACAGAAATTTGCACCCCACACTTGATCTCGTGATAGAGCGACGATAGTTGCAGCATTATCACCCCTTTAGTCCCTAAGGGCAACAGGCGGATTGTGTTTTTCTCGACTTCAAAAAGGCGTTCGACACGGTGCCACACTGCAGACTGCTAACGAAGATACGAGCTTATGGAATAGGTTCACAGATTTGTGACTGGCTGGAAGACTTCCTAAGTAATAGAACGCAGTACGTTGTTCTCGACGGCGAGTGTTCATCAGAGACGAGTGTATCGTCAGGCGTGCCCCAGGGGAGTGTGATAGGACCGCTATTATTTTCTATCTATATAAATGATCTGATGGACAGAGTAAGTTGTAATTTGCGGCTGTTTGCTGATGATGCTGTGGTGTATGGGAGGGTGTCGTCTGTAACTGACTGTAATAGCATACAGGTTGACTTAGACAAAATTTCTAGTTGGTGCGAAGAATGGCAGCTAGCTCTCAATGTAGAAAAATGTAAGGTGATGCGCATGAGTAGAAAAAACAATCTTATAATGTTCGAATACAGCATCAGTAGTGAGCTTCTTGATGCGGTCGCGTCGTTCAAATATCTAGGCGTAATATTGCAGAGCGATATGAAATGGAACGAGCATGTAAGGACAGTTGTGAGTAAGGCAGACAGCCGACTTCGGTTTATTGGGAGAATTTTGGGAAGATGTACTTCAACTGTAAAGGAGACCGCGTATAAAACGCTTGTACGACCACGTCTTGAGTATTGCTCAAGTATTTGGGACCCGCAGCAGATCGGTTTGAAGGAAGACATAGAGGCGGTTCAGAGGCGAGCAGCTAGATTTGTTACTGGTAGGTTCGACCAATGCGCAAGTGTCACGGAAATGCTCCGGCAACTCAATTGGGGATCGCTGGAAGAAAGACGACGTTCTTTTCGTGAATTTCTGTTAAGTAAATTTAGAGGGCCGGAATTTGAAGCTGAGTGTAGTACGATCTTGCTGCCGCCTACTTACATTTCGCGTAAAGATCACAAAGACAAGATAAGAGAAATTAGGGCTCGTACGGAGGCATATAGGCATTCTTTTTTTCCTCGTTCAATTTGGGAGTGGAATAGGAAAGGAAATGCCTAGTAGTGGTACAGTGTACCCTCCGCCACGCACCTTACGGTGAATTGCGGAGTATGTATGTAGGTGTAGGTGTAATTATGCTAGCTCAAATAATCCTTACGCACTTTGTACGTTTACCTCTTTGCAGGCGCCCAATAACACAAATTGTTAAGATACCTCCTAGACAGCAATAGATAGTTCTGCGGCTCCATCTCCGCCCAAGTAAGTCCGAATTTTCAAATTTACTCACCTTAGCCACATTAGGTTCGCTGCGCACCAGGTACACGGACGGTAACAAAATATTTGTCTTTTCCAGTCTGACGATGCGCTAACAGCGCGAAACGCGTAATTGGAAAATAAAATACTGCAACAGAGACTGAGCATTTTTTAATATTCAACACTGTTGCTGCACCAGCCACCACCACCACCATCATCATGGAATGGAGTGAAATGCATTATCAACCGAATTATTCAAGAAAATCGACACAAGCAAGCACTTTCCGATACTCACATCAGTCCTAACGTACTAACATCTGCTCTGCTCCAGGTCTCAGACAACTCTGCCCAAACATGGCGGAAATCTCGCTCTAACCGCTATCCAGTTCAACTTGCTCGGCGCAGCTCTCCTAGTGGCTGAAGGCGTAAGGGGATCCACCGCCAACCTGAATTACCTTACAAGATTCGCGTACTGCCGTCTAGCATCCTCTGGTCCCGCAAGAAAGTCTCTGCTGTTCTCTCAGAAAGCTAAGGTTGGCTATCCTACTTAGAGCTTTCTGCTACGGCTAACCCGCTACAAACTCTGTTTTCATACCACCTCTGACACGCTCACATATTCACACACATGGGAGGGGAGATGGGTGCTGTGAAGCCTGGCTCTTTGAATTTTCTTTATTTATAGCATTTCCGTGTCCACTGGCCTCTATCTGTGGTATCGCACAAGTATGAAGTGGGCGCCACGTACTTACGCCGCGCGCCGCCATGCACGCACGGCGCGGCGTTTTTACGTCAGCCACGAGCGCCCTTGCTACAATTCCGCTCGTGGCCACGACTGCTGCATCGGCCACTTGGGACTGAGAGAGGAACCAGTTAACACTTGGGATTCAGATAGGCACCAGTTAAGACTTGGCTATCGGATAGGCACTAGGACTCATCAGTAGGCAGGCCTCTATCTATGTATCAGCATTCTGCAGTCAAGAACTATGTAAAAGTATTACCAATACTCCATGAAATATATATATCTCGTTCTAATTTACTCTAGTGTTTCTAGTTTCTGCTGTCCCACTGGCTGGTCATCTCCGTACCTGCACACGCGTGCATCCTTTATTCCTGTGTCGCTCCCTTTCTACACGGCCACCCACACCCAAGACAACCGGCAGAGGCGAGACACAAAAGTGACGACGAGGCTGGGACACAAAACTATCCCTAGTCTGCACTGCAACACAATATACTAGATCAAAATAGTCTTATAAGCTCTGCCAAAGTAAAGGACTTATCCATCCTGTATCCATTAATAAAATGAATAAACAAGATAAGAAAAATTAATAAAGCGATCTAACAGTACCGCTTCAAACGTTGTCAGGGCGATAAGAGAACAGTACAATGTAGCAATTTGCAATACGTCTCACATGAGGAACTTTAAATCGATTTATTCTGCCTCTTACTGCGAGATCGTACCTCTTTATCTTCATTCTTTGTCTTATTTTGTATTTCCGTTTTCCACCTATTTCACCCACTTGTCCCATAATGTGAGCTGAAGAAGAGTAATGTGTAGACTGTTTACAAATATAGCTTTGAAGGAATCGGCAATTGCTTAATTCTGTGAGTCTTCAATTTCTAGTTTCTTTCGTGATTTAAAGAAAAAAAAAGGGGGGGGGAAACAAACTCACGTGATAAACGATGTTCGCCGAAAATTAAAACCTTTCAACCCAGATACAGAAAGTTTCCAAGACTTAACTTGTACAGAATAATTATTTTTATTGGAGAAAATATTGTTTATTTCTCTATAAAAATTCCTTCGGTGGTTTCGAAGGTCTTTCTCAGCAAAGCATTCGGATATAACAACTTCAGTTTCATAATTCATATTATGTTTCTATTAATATTAGTTGCCATGTAGTCACTATATACAGACTACATGGCAGATAATATTCATACAAAATTTTATGAATTATATATTATGTTGGTAAACGAAATATATTTCTTTAACCATAAATTATTACAAAAGTAACTAAAAGGGCAAAAAGTAAAGTTTTGTTGCTCCAGGTTACATAATAGCGTAACTACTTTTTGGTTAGGTGAGGAATTTTTCATGACAGACCGTACGTTCGTTTCTGTTACATTGTGTAATCCAAGGGACACCCAAAAAGATGAAAATGAGCAGAATAATCATGCTCTAATTTTGTTTTCATGTCTATCGATTTGCTATTCAAATGATTGGAGCGAAGGTCTTGATGCAACCAAAGCTCATTCCAAGCGGCGTGAACGGAACTGCGTGAATGGTGCAAACGTCGCGTGAGATGAACGGCTGTTGGGTTAGCGCGCAGAGAGAATACCGCCGCCGCTGCTGAGCCTCCCCATTCGTGTCGAAGGGCCGAGTAGGGGGGGGGGGGGATGGCGTAGCGGAGGGGGTGGTCTTCCTCCCCCTCCCCCCTTTCCCCTTTCTCTCTGCCGTCTCTCTTTCCCCACGGGATCTCCCGCGAGATGAGTTCCGCTAACCCCGTCGCCCTGGTGACGAAAGGCCATCCATTTCTATCTTAGTCTTTTTCCCGCCTCCCGACGATCGGGCACTCTCCGTGGATTTGTACCGGAAATTCGAGATATAGAGACCCTAGCGTATCAATCGACGAAACAGCTCTCCGCAATATAAGCCGGCTTAGGGTTTCGCTCGAGTTGTACCTAACATATACGGACGCTACACAATGCGAAACACCAAACTTCTGCCGCTCAAGAATGCGTCTCGTAAGTTCCGTTTGGCTATCGGCTGTCGTGGCATCTTCTGTCAATCACGTCATTCGGATGCAGTATGAGTAGGCATCTACATCTACATCTAACTAGCGACCTGACCCGGCTCCGGACGAGTGAAATTTTCATTCTATATCTATAGAAATAAAATGATGTATTTAATTTATTGGTAGCTATGTTCTACATGATATAATAAAACACAATTACTACCATTCTTATACAATCCTCAGCGTCTTTACTCCATATTTACATACTAATAACACAATATAACGTATACATAAAACTTTTCGTCTGGCAATTGCAACGACAGTAGTGCCCTTAGTACAGAAAGAATCAACTATAGCGTCATTGTCAGCATGTACTCTGACATGAATAGTCACGGGAGCGACGCTAGCGCCCCCAGCGACAGCACTGCAGAATGACATCAGATAAACGGTTGGTTCTTTCTTCGTTACGAGCGCCCTGCTTTCGTTCCAAGGGACACGTAAAATTTTACACAAACGTTGATATATATCTTGATCCTATCGCTACAAAATTTCACAGGATCACTGTTGGGTTAATCTAAAATTTTCTGAAGATTTCATCAATATTTCTCCAGCCGCCTTGAAGTCCATAGCGAACATACACACAATCATCCATTTTTGTAGATTAGAACCGTGCTTTTTAACCTATGAGTTACGACCCCCAGGCGGTCGCAAAGTCTTGATCTGGGGGTCGCCATCATAGGAGCAAGTAATTGCACCATAAAATAGTAAACAGGTCAGTAATACATCAACGTATACCTTGGTGAATTTTATTTAATGTTATAATTACGGAGTTTCTTGTGTAACATTAGTTATGAATTGAATATCATAGATGGTTTTATAATACAGCGTGTTAATGATTAATAAGAAAAAAACCTGAAAACAGTTTTTAGGAATCAATCGTTACGTGGAAGACCGCAGAACATGATACAGTAAGTAATTAATTCTGAAAAACTCGGAAAAGACAGCTATTTCTTTATATATTTTAGGACCTTCCTTATTGAGCATAATTCGCTTCTGAGTCTTATCTGAAATGCGAAACACTCGCCGAGCAAAATATATTTTTATGTCGGAAATCATGTAAAATTAGGATGTTCGTCCATTCCAAAAATACACAAAAACCTTAGTCAAACAATTTGAAAGAAAGCTGTAGCAAAGTAAGATTAAAATTCTTTACTTTGAAGCAACATAATTTTTTTACGGTTCGTAAGAACGAAGGAGGGGGAGGGGGCAGGGGGAGGGGGAAGTCGACAGAATATTTTTATTTTGAAGGGGGTCGATAGAATAATTATAGGGTAAGGTGGTACAATTGCGATCATTTCGGACACTTGTTATTGTAACTGAAAATATATTGAGAAAAGAAATAATTTTATCTATGGCATTTGTTCTTGGCTTTTTAATGAATATGTAACACAAATATTATACAATTACAAAAGTTGGTATAAACACAAAAACAGGTTACAGAATTGAGAAAAATCGATCGAAAATGTACCAAACTAGGTACAATTGTGATCACTTCCTGGTACAATTTTGATCACTTGCATCTTCCACATATAAAGCAGTTTTTCCCTCGGGCACCAACGCATACTTCGTGGTACCAAACATTGCATTTTTGGTAGCGAATGCAGTCACCCTTAGCTATTGATTCTGCACTATAATAATTCAATAAACAAAATCCACAATTATTTTCGTTGTTTGCAGGCGAATTGAAGCTTGGTAAACTTCTTTCATCATTACTCACAGACGTACATTTCCGTTTTTTGTTCTTGTTGCATTTGTTCATTGTTATCCTTGTGCCCCGTTGAAAAAGTTTCCTCTTACTGCGGAGGTTATTGAGGTTTTCATCTGAAGTGAGTCTAGCTGATGTCTCTGTTTTCCTCTGAACTTGGCAAAATGTCCCTGACAGCATCATGTTGAGAAATTGTACTGAACCCTGGCGTTACGGATTTGCCGTGTCCTTCAGTTACATCTTTTGACGATGAGGGTTCTTCTCCCATAGCTTGACTGGTGGAAATCGAAGGAGTAGGAGCCTCGAATAACGGTGAAGGTGCAAATTTCTCCTCGGGAACAATGTCTTTGCAAAAGGGCATTATTAAGGTGAGTGTGTCTCTTAACAAATGCCCTAAACGATTCCAGCAACCTTACTTTCTAAGTTCCGTGGATATTTCAAATTATTTTTCTCAGGTAACCAAAATGCAACTTTTCTTAACTGTAGTGGCGACAGACCCAATCCGCGCTGGTCTAGAAATAAAGCTCTCTGGACCAGAGCATCTTCCATTTCAGAACTGAGTACCGTTGGATGACCAATTTTGTTTTCTATACGAAAATGTTCAAATGTTTGTAAAGCTTATGGGACTTAACTACGGGGTCATCAGTCCCTAAACTTACAAACTACTTATGAACTACTTACGAACTAGGACGGCACAAATATCCATACCCGAGGGGGGATTCGAACCCCCGACCGTAGTGGCTGTGCAGACCGTGACTGAAGCGCCTCAGTCCCCTCGGGCACCTAGGCCGGCTTCTATAGGACTAGTTGGAGTTAATCCAGCTTGTATTTTCTTTTTAATTTGCACTTTACCAAGTAAGGGGCTGAAAGGAATGTCATATAATTGTGAAGCAGCTCGAAGGCTCAAATGTCCATTCATTACACTCTTTATTGGCTCATCTAATGCAGCTGGACTCCATTTAGTGTAGATTTTCTTTTCTGCTCGTTTTCGTGGCACCTAGAAAGTAGGAGGTGGCTTTAAAAATCGCGTAGGAAAATCTTTAAATATACAGAATTTATTTGCAATAATTGTGTATAATATGTCTATGGCAACCAATCGTGACGGACTAAACTGAAAAACTGCATTGATCGAAATTGTACTAGGGTATCGAAATTGTACCATTTTTATGATCGAAAATGTACTACTGGCGTGAGTGAATTCACGAGCAAATAGTAGTGAATTCTGCCAGGAAATGGCAGCACATGTCACAGAGGCTTTTTCTGTAGGTGCCTCAGACACGCCCGAATGGAAAAAAAGTTTCTAACCTCACTAATGTAGAATTTGCAAGCGCGTGGAAAGTAGAAAATTTATAAGAGCGCGTTAGACTAAGTAGCGTCACTTACCTCTAAACAGCAAAAAATTTATATCTCCGTAGTACAAAGTGGTGTATTCTTGGAAAACATAGGAGGAGCTGTAGAAACCTGCTACACTACGACGCCACACAAAGGCAAGTGCTACCAACACTACGAGACGGACAAATGGGGCGAAACCTTATGTTGATCGGAATTGTACCTATATCGAATTTGTACCACCTTACCCTACTTGCAACGGGGTCGCTTATTCGAAAAAGTCGATAAATACTGGAGTAGAAGATTCCAAATAAAGCAAGTGCTGACAAATGTGAAAATTACAGAACTATCAGTTTAATAAGTCAGGATAGCAAAATACTAACATGAATTATTTACAGACAAATTGAAAAACTGGTGGAATCCGACCTTGGGGAAGATCAGTTTGGTTTTAGGAGGAATGTAGGAACACGCGCAGCAATACTCACTTTACGACGTATCTTAGAAGATAGATTAAGGGAATTGAAACCCACGTTTTTAGTATTTGTGGATCTGGAAAAAGCTTTTGACAAGGTTGACTGGAATACACTCTCTCAAATTCTGAAGGTAGCAGGGGTACAATATAGGAAACGAAGAGTTATATTGGACTTGTACAAAAACCATACAGCAATTATTAGATTCGAAGGGCATGAAAGGGTCACAGTGGTTGGTAAGGGTGGGAGACAGGGTTGTAGCCTTTCCCCAATGTTATTCAATCTGCACTTTGAGCAAGCTGTGAAGGAATGCAAGTAGAAATATGAAGAGGGAATTAAAGTCCAGGGGGAGGGAATATAAACCTTGCACTTTCCTGACGAAATACTAATTCTGTCAGAGACAGCAAAGACCCTGGAAGAGAAATTAAACGGAATCGATAGCGTCTTGAAAGGAATATATACAACATAAACATCAACAAGAGTAAAACGAGGGTAATCTAATTTAGTATCAGAAAATCAGGCAATGCTGGAGGATTTAGATTAGGTAAAGAGACAATAAAAGCAGTAGATGAATTTTGTTATTTGGGTAGAAAGGTAATTTCTGATGGCCGAAGTGAAGAATATATAAAATGCAAAATGGCTATTGGAAGAAAAGCGTTTCTCAAGAAGCAAAATTTGTTGACATCCAATATTAGTTTAAATGTTGGAAGTTCTTTCTGAAAGAGAGAGTGAAACGTAGACGATAAGGAGTTCAGACAAAAAGATGAAATAAGCTTTCGAAATGTGGTGCTACAGACGAATGATGAAGATTATATGGGAAGATCACGTAACTGAAGAGGAGGTAATCAACAGAATTAGGGAGAAAAGGAGTTTCTGGCATGTGCTGACTAAGAGAAAGGGTAGGTTGGTGGAACACCTTCTGAGACATCAAGGAATTGTCAGGTTAACATTCGAAGAAAGTGTGAGGGGTAAAAATCGTAGAGGGAGACCGAGGGATGACAACAGTGAGCAGATTCAAAAGGATGTAAGTTGTCGTTCGTATTGTCCGATGAAGAGGGTTGCACAGGGGAGAGTAGCGTGGAGGGCTGCATAAAACCAGTCTGCGGACTGAAGACCACAACAACAACAATATGGACCACATGAGACTTAAATTAAAAAATAGTATTTACAGCAATTGATGGATTTATATAGAATACATTAACAGAAGGCTATGTTTGTCGCTCTTGATAGGTAAAATATGTCAAATAGTTACAGAAACATCGAGTTAAAATACACCTTATTTTAACTGAGAATCTCCAAAACCGATTTTACACAGTAGCTGAAAAACTAAGAAATCAATACACAATTCTTACAATACGTTCCATAACGAAATACTGTATCGAAACTTGGCAAAAAACTCAGAGACATTCGGACCATTTGTAATGTATATCAGACGCAAGACACAAACAATACTTTCACTATGCGATAATAATGGTCATGTTAACCCATGATAGTCCTGTTAAAGCAGAGCTACTAAATAAACAAAATACACTACATTTTGCATTAAAAAGATGAGTAACATAGAAGCAGATCTTACGTTGAGGCGTATATAGTACCATGGGTAAGGTGTCTTCTATTTAAAAGTAAGTGCCTACTCTTTTAAATTCTCATTATACTGAATTTCGTCTTGTCACTTAATAATAACTATGTGCTCTTGTTATGTATCGTAGCCACATTCTGCCAGATGATGACCTCCGGAGATATGAGGCCGCAAACATTGCGGTTCATGAAATACCACACCATCACGGATGCGATATGAGGTCATAAACAATACGGTTCATGAAAAACGACCACATCACGGATAAGGTTTTAACAACATCTTTATTGCTCATTCTATTCGCAACAAGTTTTACAGACTGTTGTCTAATATGTCACCGGACGTACCTAGAAAATTGTGTTATTACAGGTCACATTGCAAAGGAGGTATAACATCGCAAGTATTGTGCTGCGTGAAAATGAAATTAAAGGGCGCTACAGGTGGAATGGACAGAGAGTGGGGGCAAAAGGAGATGGATAAAGGAGGAAGGGGGAGTAACACAAGAATGGAATAACTTATCCAGGCAAAGGTTACTAATAAAATAATAACTCCCACTTGTTTGTGATGGTTATTTTCATCTAAGTGACTACCATTTATATATTGTATATGCTTGACGTCATTCAAGCCGGGGATGCGATCCAGTATCTTGTAATGTAATCTGCATAAGCAGAGGAGCCCAGATCGCTGGTTTTAAATTACTCTATTTAGAACGGTTTCGGCAATTGTAATTTGCCATCTTCAAGTCTGTAAGACACACATTACACTCGTGTATATAACTGTATGCAACTGTCATATATTACATAATATCACAGTTGACATAATTACATATCTCTTAACATTTAAATATTATGAGGTAATATATCGTCACATTTATTTTCGACATGCCCATATCGAAGAATATACCGTAAAACATTTTTGGGTCTATGTATGTGCTAATGTACAATTATATTCGCTACGTTATGAGAAATACAACAATGGCTCCTCATTCAGAGCACCACTGTTACATAATACTAATATGTAATTTTATTGTAAAACTCACTTTATGACTCCATAGGTAAATGAATCATAGTTTTATGCTGATACATTGTCAGTTATTTTCTTAAATAACAGATTATGAAAGCAAAATTTGTGCTTTCATAGTATCATTATGTTTTATATAGAGACAATGTTAATAGTATTTTTATGATTCATTTTAACCATGACTTTGTAAAACCAAATATAATTTTAATGGAGCCATTTATTCATGACAATGTAAACACAAGATATCTGTAATTTTACAGTAAGTCCACTAAGTCATTTTACATAGGGTATTTCAGGATTGACATCACTGTACAATATACATCGATTATAGAAGATCTTTTATACCACATTGTAACAAGAGTTGAGCTGTTTGTCAACAAACGTTCTGAGCGATGGGCTTGTGATACGAGTGCGACATATTTTATAAGAGACGCAAAAAAATGTTTTATTTTCGACATACACATATCCAAGAACAGAACGTAAATGCGACGGAATAATGCCGTATAATATTTAAATGTTAAGAGATATGTTAATTGTCGTGTTATGTAATATATAGCAGTTACACACAGTTGTATCCACTAATGTAATATATCTCACAAACGTGAAGATGACAACTTTCAATTACCGAAACCGATGTAAATAACGTAGGCCTGATTTGAAACTAGCGATCTGGGCTCCTCTGCTATGGAGATTCCATTACACTACCATCTATTTCAATATCGTGAGCCACTGCCAATGCCTTGAACGACGACGATCCGGAAACAAATACTAACGAGACTAAAATGATGGTTGCAGATAAAACGAACAAAATGTACGGAAGAACATCATTATTCCAAAAGGGATTTGACAAAGATTTGCAAAAATCAAAAATGTTTGTATGGAACCGCTAAGAGTGGCTAAAGGAAGTTTTGATGTCTAAATAGAGTGTCAGATGACGACACGCCGCGAAATGTACAGGTCCAGCACGACTGCCATCTAGCGGTGGAGTGGGTGGAACTATGTGGTCGGCAGTGTTCTCAGCAGTGAACATAAAAATTTCGCGGTACCGCAATAACGTTATTTATTGGCGCCGCTGTTTCCCGTTTTACCCTAAAAGTATAACTTTCATATCATATGTTTGTGGTCATCAGTCCGTAGCTTACAAACTACTTAAACTAAGTTAAACTATCCTAAGGACAAACACACACACCCATGCCCCAGGGAGGACTCGAACCTCCGACGGCGAGCAACCGCGCGCTCCGCAGCGAGGTGCCTTAGACCGCTCGGCTACTCCACCGCCACAGTATAACTATATTGTCATCTGCAGCTGCTACCAGGAAATGATATCCAATTTAATAACCTTGTAAATTTCCTGAGACAGAAGCACATATTACATCAAATAAAAAAAGGTCAATTCTGTTACTGATTTGCAATCATTTGTTTATTTACGTGTTCTTTTCTAAAGTATCTTCAATTTTACATGATTTTCGAAGTTTACCGAATCAATATTTGTTACGAAGGACGACGAAAATTATTTGTGATATTTAGTCATGTGGTTCAGCTGTTATATTGAAAACGCCTTCACGACAAACAGAACGATAAGCTATGTCTCGGGAAACACCTAAAATAGAAAAGAAACGTTAATATTACATTACGTTTCCTTTGCTGTATGAAAGGCATGTGATGAAATATTTTTGAAGTAATATTCATCGTTATCTATTAATTTTCGCGTTATAGAGAGTTCACAAGGAAAGATGGTACAATATTTTTGAAATGTGGAGTTACAGACGAATGCTAATGGCCAAGTCGTTAGATAGCGTTAACTAATTGGAGACAAAAAGGTTTCTGGCATATATCGAGTACTAGAAGGGTTAGATTGTTGGGACACATTTTCAGACATGAAGGAATCGTCAATTTAGCATTAGAGCGGAGACCGAGAGAAGAATACAGTAAGCAGGTTGAAAAGGATGCAGGTTACCGTTCACATTCTGAGCTGAAAAAGCTTGCAGAGTAGAGGTTATACATGGAAAACTGCATGAAACCAGTCTTTTGAGTGATTATAACAACAGCAACAAGAAACAACAAGGAATAAAATTTGTAGGCTGTTTACGTAAAGGCAAACAATTAATGTATTAAGTTTGATTTAATCATCCACGATTGCATCTGAAACTGATATGGATGACTCAAAGAAATGTTCACCAAAATAGTAGTGAATATCTGAAAATATAATCCACCAAGCAGATAATATACCCAAGAAAATATGCGAACTAGTAGCATGTTAGAATAAACAAAATGTGTATTCATGAGTTGATAAAATTACGTCAGGTAAAGAACTCTTGAAATTCCTTGTCACGCGCATTATTCAACAAATTATCTGTCTTCCGTGATAATCCTTTCTTTATCTTGCAGGCATTAAATACAAAAATAAACAAAAATTTCGCTGCCTACTTTTCCTCACTGCATATTGTTTCAGACTGAGAAGAGACAAATAAACAAAGCTGAAAATATACCCTGATAATTACCCATATGAAATTTCGGGTTCGGACCTGCGGTGTAATCCATGTTAGTCTTTCTTCTGAAGAGTAATGCTGCCTGTATTCTGTCCTTTCTGTTCTGTGAGAGCTCACTGTATTGTCTTTGTGGGAACTTGACAGGCAGGTAACGAGAAAATATTTGCACAAGAGAGGGTACAGCTTGATGGTTTGATGAAATTGCTGCTCACGGGAAACGGAATTATCGAGCGGAATTGCCTGTGTTTTCTTCCTTCTTACTTGTTTCCCTTACCGAACGCCAAATGTTACAAGAGCACTCCGGCGAACTGAGTCGTACGTACATTTTTCTAACCTGTTTCACTACTGACATAACGAAATACTACATTACATCCAGAAAAATACGCCTTAATTTCGTTAGGTCCAGAAATTTACAGAACGGTGACGTACTCTGTGAAGAGGAAATCATCAAACAAAATAAAGTTACAAGTAATTTGCGAGGTTAAATACTTCTATTTCTTATACAGAACGTACCACTTTCTACTAGCTTATGAAAAATGAAACATATCAATTAAATTAGGGCCATTCTCTGTGGTATGTTGTACACAATGAAAAAAGAAAGAGAATTTTCACGTCACGTATTGTATCCTTTATAAACTTTATAATAGTGACAGAAGTTTACCAGTAAATGGGGCAACATCGGCCACGAACGAAATGTTCCTTGCATAATCTCTGCACTTAGCATTCAGTCTCCTGTTAGTATGTAGCATGTACATATCTTAAGCTACAGTACTAAAATGTAAGTGTAAATTTTATCCCTTTATATGAACATATCTTTTATTACAGTCTATTTGTTTCAAAACTGCATCACTGTATTGTATTAGCTTTATAATTTTTTACACTTTTATACTCACACTTTCAAATTTCTGTAACCGACTTTTGAACGTTGTGTATCTTTACTGTAATACCAATATACTTGTTTGCCTGTATAGAGAAGAAGAGCAATCAAGCGCCCGAAACCGGTCGTCAGAAATAAATTATTACATGCAACTGGATGCTGCATTTTATAAATTATAAAAAAAAAAAAAAAAAAAAAAAAAAAAAGAGAGAGAGAGAGAGAGAGAGAGAGAGAGAGAGAGAGAGAGAGAGAGAGAGAAAGAAATACGAATATATGCACGCCTACATTATCTTCGGCCACCTGAAATTAACGCTACAATAAGCTTCCTCTAAACTATCTTGGACTCATCGTCTGACCCACACTATTCGAGGAAATTTTTCTTATAAAATGGGCGCAGTAGTTCCCTGGCTTTCCAATAAGTGTTAATAAGACTATGAACCAGAGCATCTTCTTCTAAGTAAAATAAATTAACAATTAGGTACTATTTTGTAAGACCCATGGGTACGTGTATTAAGATTTTTAAGCATTTCAAAATTTCTATTTCGAAGTTAAAATAATGAAAATAAAATCAACAAACCTCAAAAGAAAGAATGCATGGATGCCCTATATGGGTTTTAAAAAAATTTTCTAGGGAGGGGTACTTGGTACTAAAATATTTCAGAGGCTTGTCTTGCCAATAGTTTTCCTTTTGCATTTCCCTTAGAGCATTTTGTATGTAAATTTGGTTGTAAACAGAATATGCCCGCCCTCCTAATATTTTCCAATGTATTTTTGTCATGGCCGAAGTTACCCTAAAAACTCACGTTCTTAAAATTAATTCTACCAAACGCTAATTCTCGCTTAAATATAGATTTTATATGTTAAGAAATATTTACCTAATAGACCTGTTGACAGATTAATGGCTTGAAAAACTAAAATTCGGCTGCGCAAGAGTTTTCACACAACAAGACGACGGTATTCTGTACGAAGTCGATATAAACAACCACTGTAAGGTATTGTTTGGGCAGAAAGTTAAGTGGCTCATTTGAAGACGTGGATACCGCCAGCCGGTTTTGACCCGTGGCATCGGCGTATTGTCGAGTGCGTGCGTGTTTGTAGGTGGCGTGAGTAATTACGTAGTGGCTGAGCTAAACACGATAGTTTGCCTACAAGCAAAACATACATTAAAGATTACGATTTTGTGTTTAAAAAGTGATCTGTAGCTTTACTCTGATAGTGAAGTATAGGTTGACAGAAAGATTGTTTTTCACAAGTGAGCACCAAAGGCGCGAATTTAGGACTGACACCTATGGTCGATGGTACATTCTGTTGTTGTAATCTGTAATTGACGAGGATAGCCACAGATTATTTATTATCTACACTACATAAGTATCAAGATATTATGCCGTATACGGGTTTTAGGACATGTTGGTGACGTCATATGTCAAAGATGAAGGGTGGTATCCCGGTCTTCAGTTATGCCAGGTAAGTGTGACAATAAGGTTGTCAGACACCTTTGTTGACTTCACATGAGAGCTGTCATAGTACTTCAGCAATTGCTCCACTAGATGGCAGAAAGAAAAAAAAAGGAATTCACGGTCCAGTGGCCGAATTTGCTCCAGGTGGCCGAATTTAGGCCAGCTTATGGTGTACCAAGTATTCTCTGCTTTAACTGAATATATAACAAATACAAAACGTAATCAAATTATTTCCAGATATACAAAATAGTTGTTTTACAGCATGCAGAGTAATAGAGCGCACAGAATGCTCTCTAGAGCAAAGTTATTAGTGTACGTCGTGTGTCTCATATGATAAACATTTTCTTAGTCACGACAACGCTAATAACGACGAGAAATTCTTTCCAGCACAAGTAAGTCATAAGGAAGGAAGATCAGGGTCTAATGCTCCGTCGAAAACTTGGTAATTAGAGTAGGAATACAAGCTCGATGCTATTGGAAAAAGGCATCGGACGTGCCTTGGCGCCGGCCGCGGTGGCCGCGGGGACTAAGGTGCTCCAGTCACGGTCTCCACGGCCACTACGGTCGGGGGTTCGAATCTCCCCTCGGGCATGGATATTTGTACCGTCCTAGTTCGTAAGTAGTTTGTAAGTTTAGGGACTGATGACTCCGTAGTTAAGTCCCATCGACTATACAAACATTTGAACATTTGAACGTGCCTTGGCAAAGGAATCATCCAAACATTTTCCTGGAGTGATTTAGGGAAGTCACGGAAAACCTAAACCCGGATGACCTGAGGCACAATCTGAACCGCTCTCCACCAGAGTGCGACACAGTGTGACCCGCCAGCAGTTGTCCAGAAGGTTGCTCTTCCATCTCTACAAACGATATCTCTGTCAATGGTGATGAAATACAGTGAAAACGTACTCCAATACCCTTCGTTGTAACTCCTCTCCAAATTCTAATGATAGTGAACCTATTGGACTAAACTGCTATGGTCATCTCTATAATCTACTTAAACTAACTTGCATTAAGGATTGTTCTCTGACATTTCAAAAAAAAAGAAAAAAAAAAAAAAAAAAAAAAAAAAAAAACCTTCCATGTTATGTGATAATAAGAATGGTGTATTATTAACTTTAACTATCGTATCGGAATTTGTCAACTAGATTTCGGTACTTGTGGTAATATAATTGTGAACTGGAGATTGATCCACCAACATGCAAGTATATTGAGGTTACAGCAACAGAAAATTGGAAAAAAAATCGGTGTTTACTAAGATTTTTCACCAGAGTAGTGTCAACCTCAATGGATATTTCTCTACATTTTCTGAAAAACTTAGATTAACAAATATGGTGTTCGTCCGTCCATTAAACTCTGCAGCCAAAACTATACATCGCAAATATATAGTATTTGTACGTGGTAATATCTATCAGTTATTGTGCGCTGTGGTGGTTTTAGTTTGATAACAGGATGGATGATATGAGAGTCGAATGACAAGTAGATTTTTATATATCCCGTAAGTTTCAACATCCTTGTCTTCCCCTGCCCCCCCCCCCACCATTTTTCGATATGAACTCTTAACCATCATAGTACACAATGAGAGACTGATAACTATCACGATCTGCAAACGCTATTGGTTTGCGATGTGTAGTTTTGGCCGAAGAGTGAAATATAGGCAGTAGGTACAAACATCTCGAATTTTATATATGTTTGAGTCTTTATTTCACTTTCTAGCCATGCACTACAGGTTAAATGACCACTATTTTGACCAATAAAACATTTGATTTATACAAATAAAATGTTAACACCAGTGAGATTTGTTAAATTGGCAACTCTTTGCATTAATAATACTTTCGATATTATATTACTCCATTTTAAAAGTGTTATCTATGCTGTATACTCCTATATTAAAAAAACAAATAATAAAAATATACAAGAGAACACACATCAGTGTAATTAAATAGTTGTGAATAAACTCACTTCAAAACTATATTGCAAGATTTCCATACTACCCCTTTACTGATTTAAGATGGGATTAGGGTTGAGTCTTTAAACAAAGTGTTGCCAGAAGAACTATATAATAGTTCCATCAGGAAATCTTCCTGTAACGCTGATAGTTTCAGCTTTTTAAAGTGGTCGTCTACATTTATTACTTATCCATAACAATTCGTACCACCCTCATGAACCACAGACATTGCCGAGGTGGGGTGGCTTGCGCGCCTCAACGATGCAGATAGCCGTACCGTAGGTGAAACCACAACGGAGGGGTATCTGTGGAGAGGCCAGACAAACGTGTGGTTCCTGAAGAGGGGCAGCAGCCTTTTCAGTAGTTACAGGGGCAACAGTCTGGATGATTGACTGAGCTGGCCTTGTAACATCAGCCAATGTGGCTTTGCCACACAGCTACTGCGAACGGCTGAAAGCAAGGGGAAACTACAGCCGTTACTTTTCCCGAGGACATGCAGCTCTACTGTATGAAAATATGATGATGGCATCCTCTCGGGTAAAATATTCCGGAGGTAAAATAGTCCCCCATTCGGATCTCCGGGCGGGGACTACTCAGGAGGATGTTATCATCAGGAAAGACAACACTGGCATTCTACGGATCGGAGCGTGGAATGTTAGATCCCTTAATCGGGTAGGAAAATTAGAAAATTTAAAAAGAGAAATGGATAGGTTGAAGTTGGATATAGTGGGGATTAGTGAAGTTCGGTGGCAGGATGAACAGGATTTCTGGTCAGGAGAGTACAGGATTATAAATACAAAATCAGTTGGGGGTATCACAGGAGTAGGACTGATAATGAATAAGAAAATAGGAATGCGGGTAAACTACTACGAGCAGCACAGTGATCGCATTATCATTGTCAAGATAGATACGAAGCCAACACCGACAACAGTAGTACAGGTTTATATGCCAACTAGCTCTGCCGATGATGAGGATATAGAAGAAATATATGAGGAGCTAAAGGAAATTATTCAGACCGTTAAGGGAGAGGAAAACTTAATTGTGATGGGAGACTGGAATTCGGTAGTAGGAAAAGGAAGAGAAGGAAAAATAGTAGGTGAATATGGACTGGGCAGAAGGAATGAAAGAGGAAGTCGCCTGGTAGAATTTTGCACGGAACATAATTTAATCATAACAAACACGTGGTTTAAGAATCACAAAAGAAGGTTGTATACTTGGAAGAGACCAGGAGACACTGGAAGGTATCAGATAGATTTGATAATGGTAAAATATAGATTCCGGAATCAGGTTATAAACTGCAAGATATACCCAGGGGCAGATATAGACTCTGACCATAACTTGTTAGTCATGAACTGTAGGCTGAAACTGAAAAAACTGCAGAAAGGTAGGAAAATAAGGAGATGGGACCTAGATAAATTGAAGGAACGTGAAGTTCTGGTGAATTTCAGAGGGAGATTTAGGCAACAATTGACAGAAACAGGGGGAAATAAAACAGTAGAAGAGGAATGGGTAGCATTGAGAGATGAAATAGTGAAGGCAGCAGAGGACAAAATAGGTAGAAAGGCAAGACCTGCAAAAAATCCTTGGATAACACAGGAGATAATAAATTTAATTGATGAAAGGAGAAAATATAAAAATGCAGTAAATGAAACAGGCAAAATGGAGTACAGACGACTAAGAAATGAGATTGATAGGAAGTGCAAAATGGCTAAGCAGGAGTGGCTAGAAGCCAAATGCAAATATGTAGAAGAATGTATAAGAAGGGGGAAAGTAGATACCGCCTACAGGAAAATCAGAGAGACATTTGGGGACAAGAAAAGCAATTCTACAAATATCAAGAACTCAGATGGGAAACCAGTTCTCAGCAAAGAAGGAAAGGCTGAAAGGTGGAAAGAGTACATAGAGCAGCTCTACAAAGGAAATGAACTTGGAGACGATGTTGTAGGAAGGGAAGAGGAAGTAGATCAAGATGAAATAGGAGATACTATACTCAGAGATGAATTTGACAGAGCCTTGAAAGACCTAGGCCGGAACAAGGCCCCAGGGGTAGATGATATACCCTCAGAGCTACTAAAGTCTCTGGGAGAGCCAGCCATGACAAGACTATTTGAACTGGTGTGTAGGATATATGAGACAGGCGAAATGCCCTCAGACTTTAAGAAAAATGTAATAATCCCCATTCCAAAGAAATCAGGTGCAGACAGGTGTGAAAATTACAGAACCATCAGTTTCATAAGTCATGGTTGCAAAATATTAACACGAATTATCTACAGGAGAATGGAAAAGCTGGTAGAAGCTGACCTAGGGGAAGATCAGTTTGGATTCAGGAGGAACGTAGGAACCCGGGAGGCAATAGTTACCTTACGTCTTATCTTAGAAGATAGATTAAGGAAAGGCAAATCTACATTTTTAGCCTTTGTAGATTTGGAGAAAGCGTTTGACAATGTTGACTGGACTACACTCTTTCAAATTCTGAAGTCAGCAGGGGTAAAATACAGGGAAAGGAGAGTTATCTACAACTTGTACAAAAGCCAGACCGCAGTTATTAGGCTCGAAGGGCATAAAAGGGAAGCATCAGTTGGGAAGGGAGTAAGACAGGGTTGTAGCCTTTCTCCGATGTTATTCAATTTGTACATTGAGCAGGCGATGAAGGAAAGCAAGGAAAATTTTGGAATAGGGATTAAAGTTCAGGGGGAAGAAATAAAAACATTGCGTTTTGCTGATGACATTGTAATTCTGTCAGAGACAGCGAACGACCTGGAAGAGCAGTTGAATGGAATGGACAGTGTGTTGAAGAGAGCGTACAAAATGAACATTAACAAGAGCAAAACAAAAATAATGGAATGCGGTCTTAGAAAATCAGGCGATGCTGAAGGAATTAGATTAGGTAACGAAACAATGAAGGTGGTAGATGAGTTTTGTTACTTAGGTAGTAAAATAACATGCGATGGTCGCAGTACAGAGGATATAAAATGCAGAATGGCAATGGGAAGAAAAGCATTTTTGATAAAGAGAAATTTGCTAACATCGAATATTAATTTAAGTGTACGGAAGTCTTTTCTGAAGGCATTTGTGTGGAGTGTTGCCTTGTATGGGAGTGAAACATGGACGATAAGCAGTGCGGACAGGAAGAGAATAGAGGCTTTTCAAATGTGGTGCTACAGAAGAATGCTGAAGATTAGGTGGGTAGATCACATAACTAATGAAGAGGTACTGAACAGAATTGGCGAGAAAAGGAATTTTTGGCATACCCTAACTAAAAGAAGGGATCGCTTGGTAGGACATATTCTTAGACATCGAGGAATCGTAAATTTAGCATTGGAGGGAAGCGTGTGGGGTAAAAATCGCAGAAGGAGGCCAAGAGACGCGTATAGTAAGCAGATTCAAGTGGATGTGGGTTGCCGTTCTTATGAGGAGATGAAAAGGCTTGCTCAGGATAGAGTAGGGTGGAGAGCTGCATCAAACCAGTCTCCGGACTGAAGACCATAACAACAACAACAATTCGTAAGGAATTCTTGAACCAGTTTTAAGTAATACTGTTAGAGAAACCAACAAGTTTCGCTGGGCATAATGTGAAAATATTAGTTCATAAGAACTTTAAATATGATACATTAGACCTAGTCAGTTATTAAATTAAAGTAACAATGTGTGTACATCAATAGTTATTTCGAAAAACTGACAACTATTATGAAACCACTTTCACTTTTCTTCAGACCTTAAGATATTTTACCTTAAAATATTAAAGGTGTCTGGTGACCGGCTCGAATTGGCAACGCGACCCATTAGTGGGTCGCAAGCCACACTTTAGTAACCACTGATTTATGGCATACACAGGTGAGGCAAAACTTGTTTTCGATGTATGTCATTTGACTTGCACACTCAGGTAAGTTGCAATAACACAATTAAGAGTAAAAGGAGGCGCCACATAAAACACTTTCAAAGCTGTTGATGAGTGTATGAAGAGTCAAGAATTCCTGGGCTCCTCACATATATTTCTGTGTACTCAGACGGCATCTCCACACTTTCCTGAGCAATTTGACACCCCACACATGAAATTTGTGGTGGTAATTGGAGATAGTAGTTAGTGTTCCTGCAGAAATTGCGTTTATGTATGCTGTATATATATCAAGAGGCTGGCACTGGACAGACCTTTTATACTGTGTGGTGTGGCATGGAAGCCACATTTGTTGTGAAGGAAGAGCTGTTTTTGCATAGCGCGAAAGCCCAACCGAAATTGCACTGCAGTTGGTAGAATGAGAGAAACTTTTAACAGAGAGTAGGGGAATTGGGGGTTTTGCAACTGTTTGTGGCCTTTGTGAGGCACATTGACTCACCCTCATCAACCATATGACTGCGGCAATAGACACCTGTATGTGTGACATCCTGGCACCAGATAGTTACGCAGATCTTTAAAGTGTATCATAAGGGATTAAAACGTCACCACTCACTGGAGAGGTGAAATGCAGTGAAGTGACTGATATGTTGGTACAGTGCTTCTCATTGGCTGTCTGGAGTAGGTGCATTACGGCTGCAACTTTGGGCATAACATCAGATGGTACATACGGGTGGCCGAGTGGACTGAGGCGCTTCAGTCACGGTCTGCACGGCCACTACGGTCGGGGGTTCAAATCCCCTCTCGGGCATGGATATTTGTGCCGTCCTTAGTTGTAGGTAGTTCATAAGTAGTTTGTAAGTTTAGGGACTGATGACCCCGTAGTGAAGTCCCTTAAGCTTAACAAACATTTGAACATTTGAAAAAGTGGCATTTACTAACGTCAAATATTAAGTGTAAGGATATTTTTTCTAAATGCATTTGTGTGGAGTGTTTCCTTGTATGGGAGTGAAACATGGACGACAAACGGTGCGGACAGGAAGAGGTTAGAGGCTTTTCAAATGTGGTGCTACAGAAGATTGCTGAAGATTAGGTGGATCGCGTAACTAATGAAGAGGTTCTGAACAGAATTGGGGAGAAAAGGAATTTTTGGCATACCTCGATTAAAAGAAGGGATCGATTGGTAGGACATTCTTAGATATCAAAGAATCGCGAATTTAGCATTGGAGGGAAGTGTGAGGGGAAAAAAAAAAAAAAAAAAAAAAAAAAAAAAAAAAAAAAAAAAAAAAAAACAACGCAGACGGAGACATAAAGACGAATACAGTAAACAGGTTCCAATGGATGTGGGTGGCCATTATTATGAAGACTGGAGAGCTGCATCAAACCAGTCTCTGGACTGAAGACCATAATAACAAGTACTTTCAAATTACTTAAGAGAGGAAGGAAGGACAATTAGGAAGGATAGGATTGACATTGGCTGCATTAGGGCGTTGAAATTAAACAATGGTGACAAGTGAAAAATGTTTGTCGGGCTGTGAATAGAACCCAGGTGTCCCACTTCTGGCCAGCGGTCGCCTTAACCACTTGGCACCGTGATCGCCTCCCGTCTCAAACTTCCACAAGTCGCTCTTACACTCGCCGTTAAGGATTCCCTTGCGATGTCGAACGTATGACCACATCTGTGATAAAGTAGATGAAGCAAACGCCGTCTAGGAGTGTAAATATTTATTATTACATTCGTATGGTGTGTATTTTTTCGGACATTTATACCACTCAGTAGGTAAGCACTTTTCTTTTACTCAAACACTGCTTAATACATTTCTGTTCCTGGTGAGGTCATTTAGCAGTAACGATTTTACTTTCTACTTACAGGAGTGGTCATTCGGATCATTATGAGCACCGCTAAGAACGTCTTATCTGCATTGGATTGAAACGTCACGGCTTTCTGATGTCTACCCTGAGTGACACGGCGGATTTGTTCGACTGCAGGGGCAACCGTTTTAGGGTACAAAACACTGCAGAGCAATACGTGCACATAATACAAGCTGAAAAGAAATCGTCTAGTTGTAGAGACAGGCCTGCGGCACATGAACTAGACCGTGCTATACTTCGTTCACCGAAACGAGAAAGACTGTAAACACACGAGGGCGCGAGAACAGGGGTGGACAAAAACGGGGCGCTCGCTCATTGTCGCAACTTATGTATCAATCGATGTGGTTCCATGTCGTAATGGAATAGAGACTGAGGCTATTGGTCGAGTTTTAATTCCAAATTATTATCTTACCCACCAACAGCCGTAAAGTTTATCTTGTTTCATTTAACGACTGGTTTCGATATAACAGTGATTCTTTTTTATATTTTTGTATGACATACGTACAGCATGATGTTATGGATACTGATTTGCAACTTAATTTGTGTAGGGCTTGAAGGTGGTATTAATGCAATACCGAAACTAGTCGTTAAATAAAAGAACATAAACTTTACGTCTGTTGATGGATAAGTTGATAATTTGGAATTAAAACCTCTGTGTCAGGTGTTTTGCTATATAGCAGTGATATTAGACGTCAGAGATATTCAAAATTCATTTCTTTTAATAATTTATAGAATTTCTGAAAATGAACAGATCTGCATTTTCGTTTATGACAATAATAACTGTATGTACAAAACAACAAATCATGTACTTTCGTTCGTATCAAATTTCTGTGAAAGTTATCATTCTTTTCTGTAAGATTCTGTCGTGAAGTTTTTTTTATAGGCTTCAAAGAGTGTGTGACCTTGTAATCAATTACCATATTATAAATTGAGTAGCGACCAACAGACGTAGATGCAGGTTTTATAACAATAACAATATCTGTCATTTAGTGTTCTGGACACAACAGCTGCGTTTTATACACATTAAAAACTTAATGACTTCTTCTTTGATCGCTTCTTGCATGGATTCAAAATGTTTAATGACGCAATGAGTTTACACTTGCGCGAGACAGACGAAAGAGAAAAAGTGATATAATATCAAAGCTTAACCCTCGAGTGGCAGCGCTGGTGCAAACATGCTAGCTTTTGTTTAAATGGTCACTGTTGTCGCAATAATGAAGATGCCGTATTTCCGCTTCACTTTTTCCTCAATTAAGTCTTAACAATAATGTCAGTGAAGGTTATGAGTTTCTAGTGCACGAAAGTGTCCACCCAAAAAAAGTTTTGTTAGGGAGTGCATAACTGGTAGCAGATTTGCACCGCTCTGCCTATTATGTAAGTAGATTTGAAATGTTTTGTGTTACGTCTAGTTTCCTTGCAAATTGATTTGTGGCAGTTTGTAGTAAATATATATTGTATCAATTTTACCCTATATCTTAGAATGCTCAAAAATTAAAATTCATTTCGTAAATAAAAATTTAACTCTCGATAAATTGGCTTCTAGTTTCTCCAGATTGGCCATACTGCAGTTTCCGTCAATTTCATTGTAGCGCTTTTTAAGCCTTACACAATGGGAAAATTAATGTTATTCTCCTGCATAATGTAATCTTCAGGTCTCGTAGACGTGGTATGGGTCTATCAGATGAGGAAATAGACTTCTTTCGACAAGTAATAAAGATCTGTGTAGTAAAGCGCCAAACAAGTAGCACACAAAAACACTGAAAAAGTATATCATAAAAATCTTCCCTGGTTGAAAAGGGAACGCAAGGGGCGTGAGGTCAGAGACGCAAGCTCTCTCATTCATGATAGATGATAATATGATTGATGATGTAATTATGTGTACTAAGTTCCACTTGAGACAGAAAGAAGCTCACACTAATTACTGAAGAGAAAGGAACTACAGGTAAATATATTTGTACACCGACGGTAATTGATATGTTAATTCAGATATCAACAATGTAATATTTCTACCTGTACATTAAACTATTTTTGTCATTACGATCACTTAGTAGCTGTACACTAGGTTTGTAACACGAAATACACTGTCGTAGCAAATCTGCACCGCGCTGCTGCTGAAGTTATAACAAGTGGCGCTGCCGCCCGAGAGTTAACACTTATGCCGCTATTCAACAAGTGATCATCTGAGATGAAATTTCTAGCCAGCCTCTAATGTCATCCCTCATAACACACACAAACGCTTTACACGTGAAACGAATGCGGCGACATTGAGCGAGCGCCCCTGTCTTGTCCACCCCTGGCAACACGCCTCGCTGTGTTTACAGCCTCTCGTTTCGGTGAACGGAGTATAGAAATGCTTTTCTTTTTTCTGAACAACCTGAACAAAGTGTGCTACCTTTCTTGCCGCTGGCCGCAGCGCTCGCTGGAGGGAAGAGGTCAGGATTGGGCAAGCTCCTATCCCGGCGGTGTCGCGGCCTCAGCTGCCAGCGGCCAGCACGTGGGCGCCAGCAGCCGCTATTAATAGCGCAGGCGCGGGCGCACGCGACGCGACGCAAAGCAAAGCTGGACCAGCCGAGGCAGCAGACGGCTAGCTGCTAGACACGCGAGGCCGCACGTGTCAACAGCCGACCGTCTGCCGCGGACTCACTGGCAGTCCAAAGTGCGGAGAAGGGGCAGCGAGGGGGCGGCTTACTGCGACACGCACTGCAGCAGAAAACTATGTACTACGCGACCCACTTAAGGGGAGTGGGAAGGAAATTTTTGTCCCTATCCTGCCAATGCTTTTTTTCCCTTTCAATAGGTACACTTATCGAAAGAACTGTAAGTAATAAAACAATGTATTCAAATATTATGAATTATCTCGAACAGAACGATCTATTGACCCAAGGTCAACATGGATTTAGAAAATATCGTCCATGCCAAACACAACTAGCTCTTTATTCACACGAAGTGATGGCTGCTATCGACAAGGATTCGCAAATCTATTCCGTATTTCTTGATTTCCAGAAGGCTTTTGACACCATACCTCACGAACGGCTTTTAATCAAATTGCGTGGTTATGGTATATCGCCCCAAATTTGCGATTGGATAGGGGATTTCCTGTCAGAGAGGACACAGTTCGTAGTAATCGATGGTAAGGAATCGACTAAAACGGAGGTGATATCGGGCGTTCCACAGGGTAGTGTTATTGGTCCTCTGCTGTTCCTTACTTACATAAACGATTTTGGGTAAATTCTAAGTAGCTCCCTTAGGTTGTTTGCAGATGACGTCGTCATTTACCGTCTAGTAAAATCAACTTAAGATCACAACCAACTGCAGAACGATCTGAATAACATATCAGTATGGTGTAAAATTGGCAATTCACTCTAAATAATGAGAAGTGTAAAATCATCCACATGAGTAAGAAAAGAAGTCCTATAAACTTTGTTTACAAGATAAATCAAAATACCTAGAAATTACTATTACTTCACACTTAAATTGGAAAGAACACGTAGATAATATCGTGGGAAAGGCGAACCAGAGACTGCATTTTATGGGCCGAAACCTTAAAACATGCAGCAGAACTACAAAAGAAACTGCATTTTTGGAGTATTGCTGCCCAGTGTTGGATCCTTATCAGGTGAATTTGACGGATGACATCGAAAGAGTCCAAACAAGGGCAGCTCGTTTCGTATTGTCACGATACAGGGGAGACAGCGTTACGGAAATGATACAGGATCTGGTATGGGAATCATTACTACAACGGCGCTTACCGCTGCGGCGTGGGCTACTTACGAACCTCCAATCGCCAACATTCTCCTCCGAATGCAAAAATATATTGTTGACTCACACATACATAGGTAGAACTGATCATTAGAATGAAATACGAGAAATCAGTGCTCGAACGGAGAGATTCAGGTGTTATTTCTTCCCGCGCGCTATTCGAGAATGGAATAGGAGATGAATAGGAAAAAGGTGGTTCGATGAACCCTTTGCCAGACACTTAAATGTGATTTGCTGAGTATCCCATGCAGATGTAGAATGAAATTTTTACAGCATATCTATATATAACATTTATGCCTCACTTTACACGTAAAATGATCTTAATACTTCTTACGATTTTGGATAAAAAAGACAACTTATTTCATTAGTAAACTTTAACTTTTTTAGCTCATTAATGATTAAAAAACAGTTTGATTGTTTGGTGGTTCTCAATATACGTGTAATAACTTATTACCATCTGCAGTACTAATTGACCAAATTTCATGTTTCTAACCCCATTACTTCATCTAGTAACTCGATGTAAACCCGGCGTTGTCGGGGTGTTTATTTATCCTGCACTCTCGTAGTCCACATCCCCTGATTATGCCTTTCAGCGTTCAGTCTGGACCAAAGTACCTCTAATAAAATTCCTCCATAATCCCTTATTCAATGCTAACATTGATGCCTCGTCTGATGTTATGCCTTTTACTTCAAAATCATTCTGCACCGAATCTAAGTACTTTCTTCTTGGTCTACCTCGACTCCTCTTACCCTCCGCTGCCGAGCTCATGAGCCTCTTATGTAACCTTGCTTCTCCCATGCGTGAACATGACCCCACAATCTCAGTCATCTCGCTCTAACTGCATCATCTATGGTGTTAATTCCCAGTTTTTCTTTGATTTCCTCATTATGGACACCCTCCTGTCATTGTTCCCATCTATTAGTACCTGCAATCATTCTTGCTACTTTCATATCTGTAACCTCTACCTTATGAATAAGGTAACCTGTATCCACCCAACTTTCACTCCCATACAACAAAGTTGGTCGAAAGATGGAGCGGTGCACTCCTAACTTAGTCTTGGTACTTACTTCCTTCTTGCAAAAGAGAGTAGATCTTAGCTGAGCACTCACTGCATTAGCTTTGCTGCACCTCGATTCCAGTTCTTTCGCTATGTTGCTATCCTGTGAGAAAATACATCCCAGGTACTTGAAACTGTCTACCTCTTCTAACATCCTCCTATTTGGCACTTAATCAGTTTAAATCTCAATCCCACAGACATGACTTTCGTTTTGGAAATGCTGATCTTCATATCATAATCCTTGCACCTCTGATCGAGCTCTGAAATGTTAGTTTGCAACCTTTCAGTCGAATCGGCCATTACAACTAAGTCATCCGCATATGCGAGACTGATTATTTTGTTTTGACCTATTTTAATCGCGCCCTGCCAGTCTACTGTTTTCAACATATGATCCATGAATAGTATTAACAACAGTGGTGATAGCTTACAGCCTTGTCTTACCCTTGAAACTACCCTGAACTATGAGCTTAATTTGCCATCTACTCTAACTACTGCCTGACAGTCTACGTAAAGCCCTTTAATTGCCTGCAAAAGTTTGCCTCCTATACCATTATCTTCAAGAACTGACAGTAGCTTCCTCCTAGGAACACGGTCATAAGCCTTTTCCAGAGCTATGAAACGTAGATATAATTCCCTGTTCCACTAATAGCACTTTTCCATTACCTGCCGTAGGGTAAAGATCTGGTCCTGACAGCCTCTAAGAGGCCTAAACCCACACTGATTTTCATCTAACTTGTCATCAATTAATACTCGCCGTCTCCTTTCAACAATACCTGAGAATATTTTGCCTACAACGCTAATTAAGGAGATACCTTGATAGTTGTGGTAATCTTTTCTGTTTCCATGTTTGAAAATTGGCGTGATTACCGCTTTCGTCCAGTCTGACGGAACCTGTCCCGATTCCCACGCCTTCTCAGTTATCCTGTGTAACCATCTGAGACCTGATATTCCACTGTATTTGACGAGTTACGGCTTAATTTCGTCCACTCCAGCCGCTTTATTGCAGTGTAATCTACTGAGCATTTTCTCCTGAGACGTCAACATACCAGCGACTGCACTTCCAAACCACTTACACGGCCTGTTCGGTGAACTTATTAAAATTTTGGAAAAGGAAAATGGATAAAAAGTCACACAAGAAAAAGAAACGATGTTCTTCTCTGCTGTTATATTATCCATGGCACACGAGTTCACCCTCTGACTAGCACAGTTATATTTTACTGTAAACATAAAGCATCAACAGAGTAAACAGTGTCTACATCTGTCAAAGAAAAAAAAAGTAACGAGATAAAACGTGACTATACCATCTTCTCTCAAAAAGAGACTAACTCTAATATGCCTTTATGGACGTCAATCTAACTTAAACGGAAGTGAATTTGCAATGAAATAGTTTTTTTTAAATTTCTTATATAAAATTGTATATTGTAAACGTAGGTAATAATTTTATTATACATCACCAGGTCCACTTGAAAATGGCATAAGCCGAAACAAGCCTATAGTGGAGTAAATTTGCTAAACAAATATTGTTAGCAGCAAACTTGGATTTCTGTATTACGATAATGTCATATTTTGACCTTGTATATGCTGCGAGCCCAGTAGAAAAGAAACTATTGATGAGAATTACTTACGACTAATATTTTCCTGCAACATACTGGGCATCATCTGAAACATACTGATATTCCTTTCTTCTCTTGGTCCCTCTTTTTTTTGTCGTCCTTCTTTTGTGCATTTTAAATTAATTTGCAACATCTGCTTTCCGGATTCTCTCTTTATCTATTTGCTCCAAGAATTTTGCTGTATTTCCACTAGATGTTTCGCCTAATAATTCCAAAACATGCTTTTTTATGGTTACACCATCATGGAAGCATAAAATATCATCATAAACATCAAAGTTGAGGGTTGTAAGCTGAACTAACACAGTTTTCGGTAACTGTGTCAAAATTACAGAATTCACACATTCATTTAAATTTTGCGTTTTCCCACGAAGACATTTCTTCTACAATGTATCTTTACTTAGGTCTCTAAATATGGGTTTAATTTCATTCATTACTAACGCATGTAAAGAATGTTTGTGGTCGTATCTGGCATTTCTCCTGTACTTCTACAAACTGTCAGGATCATTCGGAAAGTGCGTGTGCTGGATTTTCATTTGTGCAAAGCTTATAGAAAAAGATAGCCCATACAGCATTTTTCATATTTTCAAAATTCCCTACAATTCTCCTTATAGCCAAGCCATAATAATTCTGAAATCTATCTGTTTCAAGATTTGTCAGGCGACCTTTGCCACCTATCTTCTTACCATCGTCCAATACTATTTTTTACTTTTACGCTAATAATAGTCTCAACCTGGATCCCCATACTCTTCTGAACATGCCAAATGCACTCTAATTCAAAAATTGAGAGATTAGGACCATAGGGTTTTCCCCACATATCCGGTCAGAAGCCTTGCTGTCACCTTCACCGTCCCTTAAATACATAGCGTCAGGAAAACCACAACAACTCATGAAAAAATTATCGTATTTACATGAAACGAAAACTGGTTTACGCAACTGGAGGAGATGGGCAGGATAGCTGGAAGGGGAGGGGGGGGGGTAGAGGAAGAGATAAGCTCACAGAGAAAGTGGAAAGAATTTTGTAATACAATATACTCTATTACCAATTTAGGTACTGAATTGTTAAGGCGCAAAAATTGTTACTTCTTGATTACTGTCATTAAACGCATCTGTCAATGTTGACATAACCGTGTGTTCGCTGCTGCAGGATTTATAGCAACTTTTGTTCAAATTTTCAAATGTTTGATAAGCTTATGGGACTTAACTACGGGATCATCAGTCCCTAAACTTACAAACTACTTATCAACTACCTTATACTAAGGACGGCACAAATATCCATGCCCGAGGGGAGATTCGAACCACTGACCGTAGTGGCCATGCAGACCGTGACTGAAGCGCCTCAGTCCCCTCGGCCACCGCAGCCGGCGCAACTTTTGTGTTTGGCAACTGAGAGAATAGATGCAGTTCTTGGTTACTGCACAAATACCCATTCCACCAAGCAAACAGCATATAGCAAGTCATTACAACACACAAATACACGATTAATAAAGTGTCCAAACGTCTCTTTTTAACTCAGTTCGCAAGATTAGCCAAACAGCTGCCAAGTGACAGATACATGAATTCACGAGACCCGAATGACAGTGAGTTGGCAACACTTGGCGTCTGTGTTTGTAAACAAACACGAGAAGAAAATGTCTTGCGCCACTCGAATGGTCGCAGTCCCGTGTAACACGACACCGCAGGCCTGAAACTGGCCATGCGCTAACAGGGCAGCCACACAAGACGAGGGAGAGCAGAAACAAAACGTGACAATTGCGCACAAGCATCGAAATAGCGCCGCCGCCGATCACGAGGGACTGCTTCCGATATAGAAGCGAAGGAGCAAGCATCAGTCTAACCGTCACAGACCAACGCCAGCAGCGATACCTTCATGTGACAACCTGAAATTCTTCCAGTTATAACAGATCATCATCATCAATGTCAAGAATTGGGCCTTTTGGCCGTACCGTCTCCTTCAAAACTGGTCATCGGTCTTCCTAACGAACATTTGCCTCTTGGTTTCTATTGTTTTACAGCTTTTGCAATTATTCCACCTGATATACGTCCTATGTTTTCTTTGCACTTCATCTGATACTTTTTTTTATTGTGGTGATTATTATCTGCGTATGTTCAGCTCGGATGTTATCATTTCTCTTCTTATCCATGTATCTAAGGAAATTCATTTCACATGCTTTCGTTTTCGTCTCTCTTCTAAAGGGTCCAGTTTTCGCAACCATAATGTAGTGCTGGTATAGCTATAACCTTATAAAACATTAGTAGAGTATCGTTGTGACCTTTCCTCCAATTTTCTCCGTATTGTTCCACGGATATAGTTAAGGAAGTTTAAATTATTCTGGATTTCATTATATGTCCCACGTGTAATACTGCACTCTAAATATTTAAATGTATTCACTTGTTCAATGATATGCTTGTCAATTTCAATCTTAAAGTGCACGGCTGAGCCCTTCAATGCCGTTGCCTTAGTCTTTGAAACAGAGATATATTATATTCTTTCTCAATTTTACTTAACCTGAAGACAGCATCTTGAAGGTCATTTCCATACTGCGCGACAATTATTTGGTCGTCAGCAGAAAGTATAGTACTAACATCCACATTGCTAATTTTAAAACGTTATGTTGTCTGTAAACAAGTATATAAATATTAAGTCGCGCGGGAGTAGCCGAGCGGTCTGGAGCGGTGAGTTGCGAATCGCGCGGCCTCCCGCATCGGAGGTTCGAATCCTCCCTCGGGCATGTATCTTTGTGTTGTCTTCAGTATAAGTTAGTTCATAAGTAGTTTGTAAGTTTAGGGACCGATGACCCCGCAGTTATGTCCCATAAGCTTTACAAATACTTGAAAATTTAAATATTAAAAAAGTGGTGAAAGTGGAATCCTTGTCTTACCCCCGATTTATTTCATTCAAGCTGTATCTACTACCTAGTATTTGTATTTTATCGTTAATATACACACTTTGCACTGCTCTTAAAAGATGAAATGGAATCCTGTAACTTCGTTAACTGCCCCACAGTTTGTCCTGATTGACTTTCTAAAAGCCGCAGTGGAGTGGCCGAGAGTTCCAAGACGCCTAGCTACGGAGCGCGCCGCTGCTCGCCGTCGGAGGTTCCAATCCTCCCTCGGGCAATTGTATTTGTTGTCCTTAGCATAAATTAGTTTAAGTAGTTTGTAAGCCTAGGGACTGATGACCAGAGTAGTCAAGTCTCATAGATATACAAACATTTGAACTTTCTCAAATGATTATTCGTAGTCAATGAAGGCAATATAGGTTAAATTAATGACGTTTTTCTATTAGTCTCGTCATTGGAAGATTCAGTCCGAGCATGATCTTACTTTTCGAGAGCCATGTTGGGCATCAGATAGGAAAGTATCAGGATTGGGAATAGTTGTTTCGTTCGAATTCTAGCATACAAATTATAAAATGTACCCAGAAATCTAATACCTCTATAATTCTGACAATCAAGTATGTTTCCGTTTTGATAAATTTGGTATATCTGCGCTATACGTCGTTCTTCAGGAATGTAATCGCTCTTCCAGAACATATCAATAAATTTAGGATTCTTATTTTTACACTTTACGGTGCATATTTTATCACTTCAATGTTGATTTTGTCTCATTCTGAAGTCGTCCTGGTTTTTGCTAGTTTCTATAGCATCGTAGTTCCTCCAAAATTATTCGGCCTGCATCACTATCTAGTTCAGCCAGAACCATATGCGTATCTTGGATGTTCGCCCAGTGTGTTTTGTAGTATTGCAAACAATTAGATTCAGGTATTGTGTTTATTTGCAGATCTCTTTGTCTTATTTGTTCAGATGTTTATTTTTTATCTTTATTTTACTTTCTTCCTGGGTAATTTTCAATTTCAGTATTACTTTTTTCCCATCTACTGTTTTTAACTTGCCCAACTTTCCTTCACACTAGCGCTGATTTTCTTTTAGAATCTAGTCTGAGATCGTGATCCGCTGTGGAATTTAACATTTTAAATAGGAACGCTTTTTATCTTCAATTAGACTAAGTTTTTCTTCATCCGAGTATCGCAGATCTCTTTTGGAAAACATTTTGATCACTTGCCCAGTGTATCTGTTAAAAAGAGAAAAAAAATTATTGTTGAGGGAACAAAATCGTGCAGAGAATGGAAACATGGATACGCAGAATACAATGAGAATGAAGAACGACTGACTGAAATTTGTTAATAACTTGATCTAAAAATTAGGAAAAATTAAAACGAAGTAATTCCTGCCTTTCGTTATTGATTTTGTTTGTGTAGGCTTGCAGTTTGTTGTCTTCATAGAATTCCTGTAAGTTTCACTTTATCTATTACCACCGTTAAGTTACATGTTATATATACAGGATAGTTAACGAAATGTATTCAATAATGTATAATGTGATGTAGTTGTTGTGGTCTTCAGTCCGGAGACTGGCTTGATGCAGCTCTCCACCTTACTCTATCCTGAACAAGCCTTTTCATCTCCTCACAAGAACAGCAACCCACATCTATTGTGATCTGCCTACTATATTCATCTCTTGCTCTCCCACTGCGATTTTTACCACACACACTTCACTCAACGCTAAATTCACGACTCTTTGATGACTAAGAATGTGTCTAGCCAATCGATCTCTTCTTTTAGTCATGATAGGCCAGAAATTCATTTTCTCCCAATTCTGTTGACTACCTTCCCACATAATCTTCAGCATTCTTCTGTAGCACTACATTTCAGAAGCCTATATTCTCTTTCGGTCCGAACTATTTATCGTTAATGTCTAAATTCCTTATAAGGCAACACTCGACACAAATGCCTTCAGATAAGACTTCCTTATACGTACATTATATTCAATGTTAACAATTTTTTTAAACGCTTTTCTTCCCATTGCCATTCTGCATTTTATATCTTCTGTACTGCGACCGTCATTTCTAATTTTACTGCGCAAGTAGCAAAACTCTTCTACCCCCTTTATTGTTTCGTTACCTAATCTAATTCCTTCAACATCGCCTGATTTTCTAAGGCTGCGTTCCATTACCCTTGTTTTGGTCTTCTTAATGTTCATCTTATACGCTACTTTCAACACACTGTCCATTCCGTTTAATTGCTCTTCCAGGTCCTTTGCTGTCTCTGAAAAAATTACAATGTCATCTGTAAAAAGCAATGTTTTAATTTCTTCACCCTGAACTCTATTTCCTTCATCAAATTTATCTTTGCTATCCTTCACAGCTTGCTCATGGTACAAATTGAATAACGTTAGAGAAAGGCTACAACCCTCTCTTACTCCTCCCTTCCCAACCACTGTGTCCCTTTCATACCATGCGACTCTAATAACAGCTGTTTGGTTAATGTACATTTTGTAAATAACGTTCCGTTCGCTATATTTTACCAATGCTGACTTCAGAATTTTAAATAGTGTATTCCAGTCAACATTGCCTAAAGCTTTCTCCAAATCTACAAAATCTATAAATGTAGATTTGCCTTTCCTGAATCTATCTTGTAAGATAAGTCGAAAGACGAGTTTTGCCCCCCATGCTCCTACATTTCTCCTAAATCCAAACTGATCCCCACAAGGTCAGCATCTATCAAATGATTGATATTATACGAATTATATAACTTAAAGGTACTGAAAGAGTTGTGTCATAGTACGTTCGAAATGACCACCAACAACTACACTCCAGGTCATTAAAAGTGCTGCTCACGTTGGTCGCGATCCAATTATTGTTGGCAGAATATGGAATCGGTGGGTTCAGGAGGACAATACGGAAAGCCGTGCTTGATTCCAACGGCCTCGTATCACTAGCAGTCGAGATGACAGACATCTTATCCACATGGCTGTAACGAATCGTGCAGCCACGTCTCGATCCCTGAGTCAACAGACAACAAACATCTGCACGAACAGTTCGACGACGTTGGCAGCAGAATGGACTATCAGCTCGGAGACCCTTGACACTACATCACAGACAAGAGCGCCTGAGATGGTGTACGCAACGACGAACCTGGGTGCACGAATGGTAAAACGTCATTTTCACAGATGCATCCTGGTTCTGTTTACAGTATCATGATGGTCGAATTCGTGTTTGGCGACATCGCGGTGAACGCATATTGGAAGCGTGTATTCGTCAACGCCATCACCCGGTGTGATGGTATGGGGTGCCATTGGTTACACGTCTCGGTCACCTCTTGTTCACATCGACTGCACTTTGAAGAGTTGCCATTACGTTTCAGATATGTTACGACACGTGGCTCTACCCTTCATTCGATCCCTGCGAAACCCTACATTTCAGCAGGACAATGCACGACCGCATGTTGCAGGTCCTGTACGGGCCTTTCTGGGTACGGAAAATGTTCGATTGCTTCCCTGGCCATCACATTCTCCAGATGTCTCACCAACTGAAAACGTCTGGTCAATGGTGGCGGAGCAACTGGCTCGTCACAATACGCCAGTCATACTCTTCATGAACTGTGGTACCGTGTTGAAGTTGCATGGGCATCTGTACCGGTACACGCCAATCAAGCTCTGTTCGCCTCAATGCCCAGGCGTATCAAGGCCAAAGGTGGTTGTTCTGGGTACTGATTTCTTAGGATCTATGCATCCAAATTGCGTGAAAATGTAATCACATGTCAGTTCTAGTATAATATATTTGTCCAATGAACACCCTTTTATCATCTGCATTTCTTCTTGATGTAGCAATTTTAATTGCCGATGCCGTCATTGCTTCCATTGCCAGGCTGGATGGCAGCGCAGGACGCAACGATCTGATCACGTGACTCGTTGATTGATCTTGGTTTCCGTCGATACACTTCCTTCTCTACGGATCTCCACAGGTAGGAGTCCGTCGAAGTGAAATCCGTTGACCGAGGTGGGTACTCTGCACCAGCAGCCCTGCCACCTACCCACTGCCCTGGCGGAGGCCCGTCTAACCTAAATACAACCAGACATCTCGGTGCTAGAGAGCTGGGACTCCACCTTATTGGAGGTAAATACTTCAGCTCTGTACAGGGTCCGGATGGTAGGCTAAGTTCTTGTCTGAATCATGTAAATGTATGCTTCACCAATTATGGTAACCTCAAAGAAGAAGGGACCAATAAACCACATATTGGAGTCCGCACCAAACTATAAAACCCTGTAGATTCACTGCTTGAACCAAATGTACGTGCGAGACAGTTTTGGAGGACCAGTAGAAATAATTGTGACGGTTTAGTGTACCGTTAAGCTAAAAATTAGGCTTCGCCAGAAGTCAAAAATTTTTCAGCAAAATCCTCATTCATGCGAACCATTCGCAGTGTTTCATCCTGAGATCCTGATCCTGTTCGTTCAGCACGTGAACCAGTCGCGGAACAAACATTTCCTAGCCGCGGTGGAATAGCCGAGCGGTCTGAAGCACCTCGCTGCGGAGCGCGCGGTTGCTCGCCGTGGAGGATCGAGTCCTCCCTGGGGCATGGGTGTGTGTGTTGTCCTTAGGTTAGTTTACCTAGGTTTAAGTAGTTTGTAGGCTACGGACTGATGACCACGCAGTTTGGTCCGATAGATTTACAGACATTTGAACATTTGAAACATTTCCTACTTAACTTCCTTCAGAATGCGTCTCTCTGGAACAACTCCCACACCTATGCGTGCTCCTCTGTATGTTGATTTTTGCGATAATCAGGTAAAAAATTGCAACACCTCAGCACTGGACCACAAATTCGAATGTTCAAATGTTTGTAATTGTTGTGGGACCAAACTACTTTGGTCATAAGTCCATAGACTTACAAACTACTTAAACTAAGTTAAACTAACCTCAGGACAACACACACATCCATGGTCGAGGGGAGATTCGAATCCCCGACGCGGGAGGCCGCGCGATCCGTAACGTGGGTCTCCAGACCACTCGGCTACTCCCACGCCACTGGACCACAGTCTGACCCAGTAGCGACACTACCGCAGCCTTTTGTTATACGCTGCGATATCAGCGCTCCAAGCGGCCTGCAGGCTAGTTTTCTGAATACAGGAATAGTATCGTTTATATTGATTTTAACATATTTTCACATTAGGGAACGTATGTAATGCCATATAAATAGGAAATAATTTAAAAATAACTCTACATTTACCTTCCTTACGTTTCCTAAGGTCCCTGATAAGGTACCACACGGTGAATTACAGGATAGTTTATTCGCAGTTATCCTGTAACATATAGACTAACTGAATAATTTCATTTTCTATTAAAAATAAAAAAAATTACTCGGAGGCACCAGAAGACCTGACCTCTAGCAGAGAGACGTCGCTTTACTACGTAGGAATGTTAAGATCTATTCATTAAAATTACAGTGAAATCGATGAGGGAGGAACTTAGCAAACGTGTATAGAATGCAAGAACTGCTGTACCTCAAAGAGAAACGTCACAAACGTAGCAATAAATAGTCAAAAGCAAACAATCTGTTTTCCAAAATAGAAGAACCCAATCCGTGATTGTTGCTACAACTGAACCACAAATGGCAAATTCCATCAAACACTAGCTTTTGAAGCAAAGTAATTACATTAAACAGAATATGCACATTGAAGAAAGACGACTGAGGTGTAAAAGTATGTGAATCATTAGACTCCAATTGAAGCACTATGCTCCGATGCGCGAGGTCGTTCCCTGTCGGGGGTTCGAAGCCTCCCTCGGGCATGAATGTTTGTGTTGCCATTAGTGTAAATTAGTTTATAAGTAGTTTGTAAGGTTAGGGAGTATGACCCCTAGGTTAAGTCCCATAAGCTTAACAAACATTTGAACGTTAGAGTCCATACTGACTTGATACACGTCAAAAAACTGCCTGTCATGGTAAGAAAAGAACACATTAAAATATATTTTCTCTTGTGTTTATATTCTACCTACTTTCAACGGAATAAGCTGCAAATACACACACTTTCTTAATTATTTGTTCATGACGAAGTTGTTCTTTATACTACTGAATCAGTTAAATTCGGCTATTTTTACGTTAACTTCCTTTTTATGTACGTCTCTTGATATTTTAGTAATGCCTGTAACGCAAAAATTATACTAATTATTTCGTTAAATACGTAAAAAAATAATTATAAACAAACATTATTACTTCGACGGCTTGTCCACCGCTAGGAGCGCTAGTGTCGTTGTTACTGTCAGTTGGTAACAACTTTTACATTAGTTAGTGTGGCGACTGTATACGATAGATCTTGAATGGACTCTTATAGTTGGTGCTGCTCCTGCTCGGCCGGTTCTTAACTTGTGCACATCAATCACCGTTCCGTTAGCCTCGAACTAGTTACTGATACGGGCAATCGACGTGTTGATGGATGTTTTGTGAACTCGTTCCGCTGCTGCCTCTGTACCCCCTGAATGTTTTCACACTTGCAGTACCACTTGAACACAGCCTTGCGTTCATCAACTGGCAACCGTGCCGCATCCATTACTCTTTCTCAACTGTCGTCAGCTGTTCTGGCTACTAACACACATGTGCGGCAAGTTGCCAATGTAGCTAACCATTGACAAATTTCACATTAGCCACACATAAATGTGAAATTAGTAATTGCCAACCCTTCTGTTTCAAAGTTAATGGGTAATGAAACAAGAGTACTTTATTAAAACACAACACAATGTATTGCTGGTAACAGTCACTATTGTTTATTCTTCCCACAACGCGTTTGGAGGGTTTAAACCCCCATCATCATGTGTAATAATTTTATACCGTGAACATGTGGGTTTCCTGATAGGTTGACCTGTTACACTGTCCCCTGTGATCAAAGGTTCGTTGCATTGTCATAACCTCAGTTATATACGAGGTAACAAACTTCCGTTTGGTTATATAAAACATAAGTGCCCAGACACAGAAAAAAAGTCATATACACCGAATATATGACATAAACTGCGATTGGACAAAGCTGAAAGTGTGTACCCAGCCGGGGTTCGAACCCGGGTCTTTTGCTTTCTTGGCAATTGCGCTGACTACACCACTGGGGACACAGTGATCACCGCACCTGCAAGGAGTACCTAAGCACGCCTCCCGTCAGATAAAAATTCCCAGCTTCACCCTGCCCACAGAACCCAAACTCGTAGTTATGAAAGGAATTCCCATAAGAGTAAGAGCCACAAACTTGCCCACCCCTCCCCACTAACGATAGGATCATTGCACGTCACCGGCATATTGTATATATGTACATATGGCGTCTGTTCCAAAGAATAGACGTCACTTCTGATACTGCAGTTGTTATTCTTTCATATTCACAGAATATAAGAATTATGGGTAACCAACGTCAACAAAGTTGTCGAAATTTCAGTTTTTCATTAAAAATTTCATGAATTAGTGATCGTAGATTTTCGGAACTTGCCGGCCGCGGTGGCCGAGGGGACTGAGGCGCTCCAGTCACGGCCTGCACGGCCAACACAGTCTGCACGGCCAACACGGTCGGGGGTTCGAATCCCCACTCGGGCATGAATATTTGTGCCGTCCTTAGTCTTAGCTAGTTCATAAGTAGTTTGTAAGTTTAGGGACTGATGACCCCGTAGTTAAGTTCCATAAGCTCTACAAACATTTGAACATTTCTTTTGGAACTTACGTAGCGAGCACACTAAGTGTTAACTTACGGTTGTGCTTAATAACTCTTAAATTTCGTGAACGAGTTCATCAGTAACCACAGACGGGCGTTCACTTCGTTCTTTGTCGTGTACTTGATCACGTCCTTCATTGAACAGTCTGACCCATCTTCTAACCATTGGATCACTCATAGTATTTTTTCCGTATACCTCGAAGATTTGCCGATGAATTTCCTTTGGTTTAACTTTCTTTGCATTTAGGAAACGAATCGCAGATCTGATTTCACGGGTAGTGGGATTTTCAGTGACGGCTGGCATTATAAAGAAGCACCACACGTCGGTAGCAGCGATTTGAAAATGGCGTACATGTCTTCTCCTTGAGTCAGAGTACTGCTGCGCATGCTCGGAACTGAGAACGTAGCGCTGCCGCGGATAGAAATAGAAACGGATCTTAGTCTCGAATATATATACTGTACAATAATATTCCACCTGATGATGGCGTTTTAAACCCTTGAAACGCATTACGGGTACTATAAACAATATTGACTGGTAACAGCAATACCTTGTGTTTTAATGAATTTCATAAAACATTCACGGTAAAGACGAAACTAAAATGTTTTTATTTGAAGGAAACACGAGTACCTTTTTGAAGTACTTTCGAAAATTAGTACAAACTACGGCATGCACATACTTCGTTTAAAATGTAAACGTCACTATATTGGGATTTAATTTATGACTTGTTTGATGTCCCTGCCTCCTGTGGCGAAGATGTGGCGCTGACGAATAGGAAAATTGTGCATGACCCGCTGAAGTGTCGCAACACCGATGCTTTCCATAATCTCCTCAATGGCTGTCTTCAGCTCAGTAATGGTTGTGGGCTTAATGCTGTAGATATTGTCTTTAATATTGCTACACAAGTAGGAGATCAGGAGATTATGACGGCCAATATAGGTCGACGCCAGTATTTTTTTCTGTCTGTTTGTAAATCTATCGGACCAAATTGCGTGGTCATCAGTCCGTAGCTTACAAACTACTTAAACCTAGGTAAACTAATCTACGGACAAACACACACATCCATGCCCCAGGGAGGACTCGAACCTCCACGGCGAGCAACCGCGCGCTCCCCAGCGAGGTGCTCTCCGAGGCAGTTTTTTTTTTTTTTTTTTTTTTTTTGACACGTGAGCCAGAATTCAGTCCCCAAAGGGCATAGAACACTGTACTGCAGCGATGGGGGGTCAAGCTACGTCTTGCATTAGCCTCATCTGGTCGAATAGGGCCACTTTGGATGATACGGATGAAATCACCTTCCATCAACTTCAAGTAGCATTCGGAAGCCACCGTACCGTCGAGGAATATCGCACAAATCATTCAGTGAGTGGACATCGCGTAAAATGTGGGTTTTCCGTCCCCCCGAATACGCCAATTTTGTTTATTGACATATCCATCTAAGAAGGGGACCATCAGAAGTGTAAATAACGGATTATGATGGGTCTCGGATATGTTGTAGAGGGACATACCCTGAGGATGTTGCTATCCACTATTTTAGTGACGAGTTTTGTTTTTCGAGAAAATTGATGTTGAAGTCCACTGCGCGATGTAAGATGCGTAACGTTAGTCATGTTTCGACCAAGTGAGCGTGGCGTAGCGCTTAAGGTCTCCAGTTACCATGCTGAAGGTGCCGCGTCCAGAATAGTCCGGCATTTTTCCATTTTATTTAACAGAATATCAACAAACAGTGTACATTGTGAGAAATTATTAGGAAAATTCAATTTTGACTTAGTAATTTAATCTTAACGTCATTATTATGAGATCGTACTCACAATTGTCTACATCGCTTGCTATGCCACAATGGAATCCGAATGATATTCGTCGTAAAACCACACTCATTAACTTTGGATCTATTCAGGGCACCTGAATAGATGCATAGAAAAGCTGAATACTGCTGGTGTGTATGAAATAAACTGCGGGTGTGGAACAGTATAGTACATAGGAGAAACAGGAAGGCCTATCCATGTACGATTGGCAGAGAATGAAAGGTACATACGTTTAAAACAGTACCGCAAGTCAGCGGTTGCAGAACACGAGGAAGAGTGCATCCATAATATAAACCTCAATAACGTACACGTGCTCTCTAAACAACCATTTAAAACGAAGAGACAAGTTAGTGAAGCAATCGAGATCAGTAAACACGCCTACAACATGAACAGAGAAGACGGGTACAAACTCTCACCGTCTTGGCTTCTGGTGTTGACAACACGGCGACGCTTCGCGGCGACCGATACGACAGGCCGCAGACGGGCGTTCCTCACAGCGTGACAATTTCGTCACTACCTAGAAGAACTAAGCCGACCGTTCAGTTGCCGCCATTCATGGCCAAGAGCGCGCATGCGCACAACTTCCTGTTTTCCACCAACAGGAATCACCGATGCAAACACCAGCAAAGCGCATCTTCCCTTCCTATGTCCACCTATCAGAAACACCAATCAAAACTAAACTGTTAGGACAGTACACGCTTTATAAGACCAGCACAAGGAGGAAACAAGTCAGTATTCCCTGAGGAAGGCTCCCGTAAAGGATCCGAAACGTTGGAAAGATTTGATTATATGACGCGGTAAATAGATCAGAAGAATTTTAACGTTAACAATAATGGCCGCGAAAGCCTACGTTCGTACACTTACATCTACATGGGATACTCTGCAATTCACATTTAAGTGCCTGGCAGAGGGTTCATCGAAACACCATTATACTATTTATCTCCCATTCCATTCTCGAGTAGCGCGCGGGAAGAAAGAACACCTAAATCTCTCTATTCCAGCTCTGATTTCTTGTATTTTATTCTTATGGTCATTTCTACCTATGTAAGTGGGAGTCAACAATATATTTTCGCATTCGGAGGAGAATGTTGGCGATTGGAGTTTCGTAAGCAGGCCACGCCGCAGCGATAAGCGCCGTTGTTGTAGTGATTCCCATCCCAGATCCTGTATCTTTTCCGTAACGCTGTGAGCGACCCCTATATCGTGACAATACGAAACGAGCTGCCCTTCTTTGGACTCTTTCGATGTCCTCCGTCAAATCCACCTGATAAGGATCCCACACTGGGCAGCAATACTCCAAAAATGGACGGACAAGCGTAGTGTATGCAGTTTCTTTTGTAATTCTGTTGCATCTTTTAAGGGTTCGGTCAATAAAACGCAGTCTCTGGTTCGCCTTTCCCACATTATCTACGCGATCTTTCCAGTTTAAGTCCGAAGTAATAGTAATTACCAGGTCTTTTGTGTAATTTACGGCCTTCACATTTGATTGATTTATTTTTTATTTCTTTTCGTAATCATGTGGACGACTTCACACTTCTCATTATTTAGAGTTAATTGCCAATTTTTACATCATAGTGATATTTTATTCAGATCGTTCTGCAGTTGGTTTTGATCTTCAGATGATTTTACTAGTCGGTAAATGACGGCGTCATCTGCAAACAACGTAAGAGAGATACTTAAATTTTCCCCTAAATCGTTTATGTAAATAGGGAACAGCATAAGACCAATAACACTACCCTGTGGAACGCCCGATATCACCTCTGTTTTAGTCGATGCCTTACCATCGATTACTACGAATTGTGTCCTCTCTGACAGGAAATCCCCTATGCAGGCGCAAACCTGTGGCGACATACCATAACCCCGCAATTTGATTAAAAGCCGTTTGTGAGGTACCGTGTCAAAAGCCTTCTGGAAATCAAGAAATACGGAATCTCTGAACCTCCAACACTATAGCTGAAGACCTTAAGCGCTGCCGCACGCTCACTTGGTTGGAAATGGCTAACGTTACATCAATTTTCTCGAAAATCAAGGCCCATCGCTAAATAAACAAATTTAAAAAAGAAGAAAAAAACCGACTTAGAAAAAAAAACCTATTCCAAAACAAATTAATATGCACTAAAATGTGTGTTCTTTTACAACTTAATAATCAAATTACTTTTTCTACTCATTAATATGTAGGTACGAATTAGGTGTTTACCACGCAAAAAGATAGATAGGTATATCCACTATAAATCTAGCTCAACACATACCTATGAATAACAATGATCAAAGTATTTTTTAGAGTTCTAAGTAAAAGGAAATGGAAAAATATTAGGCTATTTAAAAGTCAAACAAGTTATTACAATAATATAATGTAGTTACAATTATTGTTATTTTTGGAGGCGGTGTCAGTCAAGGAAATATCCGATCCGACTTCGGTCTCAATACTCTCGTATTATTTTTGCTAGGTATATTATAGTGTATCCTTGGCTTGCACCGACTCCTAAACTAACAACAATTGTAATTATATTATATTATTGTAATAACGTGATTGACTTTTAAGTAGTCTAATTTTTTTCATTTCATTTTACTTAGGAAAACTCTAAAAATATTTTGATCATTGTTTGTTATTCACTGATATGTGTTCAGTTAGATTTAAAGTGGGAAGATACCTGCTTATCTTCTTGGATGCTAAACACATAGATCGTACTTACATATTGATGAATACAAAAAGTAAATTGATTAATAAAAAAATATTCAAATGTTTTTAAGCTTATAGGACTTAACTACGGGGTCATCAGTCCCTAAACTTACAAACTACTTATAAACTAACTTATACTAAAGACAACACAAACATCCATGCCCGAGGGAGGATTCGAAACTCCGACGAGGAACGGTCTCGCACATCGGAGAATAGCGCCTCATTGCGCTTGGGCGCTCCGTCCCGGCAAATTGATTATTAAGTTGTTGAAGAATGTGCAGTTTTTTTTAACTTTTTAGTGCATATTATTTTCTTCTGGTTTTATTTTTTTATTTTTATTTTTATTTATTTATTTATTTATTTATTTATTTATTTATTTATTTATTTTTTTTTTTTTTTGTAAAATTTGTAGATTGTTAATGAAACTGAAACACAGTAACCTATTTTTCTGAATATGGGTAGAGCTACTAAACGTGCTGCTCATATGAAACAGCGCCATTTAAATGAAACAAACCAAGTCAGGGACAAATACCTGTCTCGACAGAGGAAATCTACCTCGAGGGCAATTTCAAAAGAGACTTGCGAAGAGCGCAAAAATAGACTTTCAAATATGCTGCTATACATGAAAATAGTCTTGAAAAGGGAATTATTTGACCATAACGACGATACGGTAGGTGACTCAAATATCCGGAGAGCCTACAAAAGATTCGGCCGAGTATCGTTAATTTGCTCCTAAGAATTGAAGAGTCCCGTTACTTTGTCAGGTATCCCATAATCAGAACTGAATCAGACACTCATCAAACTACCCTTGAAGTACATCCTTTAAACTAAAATAAAAAATAAAAATAAAAAATCAAATAAAATAAAAGAATCTTCAAAATCGGTTCACACAGTCGAAGGTTCTGATTTAAGAAACATAAAAAAGGTCGAATTGAGAACCTCCTCTTTGTTTGAAGTCGGTTAAAAAGCGGATAGCCTCATACTCAGGATATGTTCCTCTACAACATATCCGAGATCAATCAAAATCCGTTCTTTATACTTCTGATGGTCCCCTTGTAAGTGATAGTGGCCTTCGTCGCTAAACCAAACCATTTACACATCCAAGTCCGCATACTAATTCCCAGAATGCAAAACGCGCATATTTCAATAATTACCACACACATGTCAAAGGGAGGTGGAAGGGGCTCACTGCAATATCAGTCTGCAGCTACGACGGAAAGCGTGGCACAAAGTCCAAAGCTGTTAAGACGACCGATCTCATGATGGGGAAATCCGAATTAGAGACCCAATTATTTAAAAATTTCCATCTGTTGCCACTGAACGTATTTCAACGTCCAGGAACAGAAGAAAATTAGATGTTTCTTTTTTCTGAGTATATCATAAACAATACATTAAATTATAGCATGACATACGGTCTGAGACGTTGCTCTATTTTTGTGGAACGTAGAGAAGATGATCTACGCTCTGGTTGAGACACTTGGGTCGTACTCAAGAAAAGCTATATTGAAACTCTTCTGTCAGTTTTGGTTTAGGATTTACGCAGTTTCTCGATACTATTTGATGTGAATACTTGGTCGATTCCTTAAATAAATCATCATTGTTTGACTTACGCACTCTCTATTGCCCCGTAAGCTCGACGGAAATTTAGACCCTAAACTTCCTTCAGGTAGATGAAGCGTACCAAGTGACCATTGAGAGAATACGGTCCATAATTGCAGTTAGTAACGTAATACTCGGCTCGTCGCTTGCACTGTCTGATCAAAAGCATTCAGAAACGCATATGTAATGTGGAGTTAATTACTAGTTTGTCACAAGAGACGGACTGGCAAGCATGAAAGGAGATCAGCCACGGCTATCAGCTAACGTTATGTAAATTGAATAAACCACTCAACGGCTGCTGAATATACAGTGCTTCATTGCACACACTACCAGTTTCGGAATCGAATTCCATTACGTAGCGTAGAAATGGATTCAGCAACAGTTGTCCGTGCAAGCAGACTAGCCCCCGACAGCAGGTAAACTGTTAACGGCAAACAGGTGGGAGGCTTGGCGAGAACGGAGCGCAGAGTGCGTGATGGTAATTAAAACTGGGTTCCAGATTGGAGGGAAATTTATGTATTTCACGTACAGCAGCTGCTAGCTACGTAAATGGCCTAAAATTTCATCTCTTCAAAAATGTTCAAATGTTTGTAAAGCTTATGGGACTTAACTACGGGGTCATCAGTCCCTAAACTTACAAAATACTTATGAACTACTTACGAACTAGGACGGCACAAATATCCATGCCCGAGGGAGGATTCGAACCCCCGACCGTAGTGGCTGTGCTGACCGTGACTGGAGTGCCTCAGTCCCCTCGGCCACCGCGGCCGGCTACTGACTTGCATTTGCCTTCTAGCCACTCCTGCTTAGCTATTTTTCACTTCCTGGCAATCTCATTTCTTAGTCGTCTGTACTATATTTTGCCTGTTTCATTTACTGACTTTTTACATTTCCTCCATTTATCAATTAAATTTAGTATTTCCTGTGATATCCAAGGATTTTTTTAGGTCTTGCCTTTCTACCTATTTTGTCCTCCGCTGCCTTCAATGTTTCATCTATCAATTCTACCCATTTCTCTTCTATTGTTTTATTTCCTTCCGTTTATGTCAACTGTTTCCTAAAGTTTCCTATGAAATTCACAAGAACTTCAGGTTCCTTCAATTTATCCAGGTCGCATCTCCTTATTTGCCTACCTTTATGCTGTTTTTCAGTTTCAGCCTACATTTCATGACCAACAAGATATGGCCAGAGTCTACATCTGCCCCTGGGTCTTACAGTTTAAAACCTGGTTCCGAAATCTATGTCTTACCATTATAAAACCTATCTGGTACCTTCCGGTGTCTCCTGGTTTCCTCCATGTATACAACCTTCTTTCGTGATTTTTAAACCAGGTGTTTTTTATGATTAAATTATGATCTGTGCAAAATTCTACCAGGCGGTTTCCTCTTTCATTCTTTTTGCCGAGACCGTATTCACCTACTATTTTTCCTTCCCTTGCTTGTCCTACTACCGAATTTCAGTCTCCCATAACAATTAAGTTTTCCTCTCCCTTAATTGTCTGAATAATTTCCTTTAGCTCCTCATATATTTCTTTGATCTCCTTATCATCGGCAGAGCTAGCTGGCATATAAACATGTACTATTGTGGTCGATGTTGATTTCGTATCTATCTTGACTACAATAATGCGATCACTGCGCTGCTCGTAGTACTTTACCCTCATTCCTGTTTTCTTATTCATTATCATATCAACTCCTGTAATACCGCCAACTAATTTTGTATTTATAATCCTGTAGTCACCTGACCAGAAATCCTGTTTCTCTTTTCACCGAATTTCACTTAACCCCCCACTATGTCTAACTTCAACCTTTTTAAATTTTCTAATCTCCCTACCCGATTGAGGGATCTAACATTCCACGCTCCGATCCGTAGAATGCCAGTGTTGTCTTTCCTGATGATCACATCCTCCTAAGTAGTCCCCGCAGGATATCCGAATGGGGATTATGCCATCGTTATATATTCATACAGTAGAGCTGCATGTCCTCGGGAAAAGTATCGGCTGTAGTTTCCCCTTGCTTTCAGCCGTTCGCAGTAGCTGTGTGACAAAGCCACATTAGCTGACATTACAAGGCCGTATCAGTCAATTATCCAGACTGTTGCCCCTGTAACTACTGAAAAGGCTACTGTTTTCTTCAGGAACAACACGTTTGCCTGGCCTCTCCACAGACACCCCTCCGCTATGGTTGAACCTAGGGTCCGGCTATTTGTATCGTTGAGGCACGCAAGCCACCCTACCTCGTCATTCTCTGTGGTTCATGGGGATGGATCTAAGAAATAGTATCTATAAATTAAATCTTATAAACGGATTCTTCAGTCACTTCTTGATAGAACGCTTCAATATTTGAGGTTGAAAACAAACAAACTGTTTCTGTTCTACTAATTTTTTTGTTTATTTACAAACTAGTTTTCGGCTTATTAGGCCATCATCAGGTAAATTGTTGACAGGCATCGACGAAGACGCTGTTGCTTAGGTTCTCGAAGATGGTAAACAAAGATACAACACACAGAATACTCAGTCTTTGCATATGACATTTGTTGGAATTGCAAAAAATCATCTGTAGCCATGCAGACATGTTTACGTACCAGTGGCCTCGTTAACATTTGCACAGTGTAATTTGCAGGTGAACATAGGGAAACACATTAAATACCAAATATTACTGAATTAAAAACTATGTTAACATTTTTGACATTGTAGCATATATTGAGATCGTCACTTACAATGTACATTAAATACGTTTTCTACGCTGAGTTTACATTCACTTATTTGACAGCATCTGGCAACGTTCACATATTTAAATTATATTTCATATCAGTGTATAATTTATTATATGTATTGCTTTGATCTTAAAGTCTAAAAGTAAACATGGTAGGAATGGCGACTCTGTGTATGATATTTAAAATGGTCTGTGGAAGGTAGGTAGGTATTTTTAATATTTACAAGGGAGGGAAGAGTTGAACAGAGAGAGAGAGAGAGAGAGGGAGAGACAGAGAGACAGAGACAGAGAGAGAGAGAGACAGAGAGAGAGAGAGAGACAGAGAGAGAGAGAGAGAGACAGAGAGAGAGGACAGGATGAGATTGACAGGGGATGTGGGTAAGTAATGGGTAATGACAGGAGGAGGAATGGATGGATAGATAGAGAAGCGAAGCAGGAGCTTGCGGAGTAGGTAGAGGAGGTGGTGAGGGGAGATAAGGGGAGGCTGATAGAGGCGGGAAGAAGAAATTGATAGAAAGATGAGAGAGGAGGGGATGGCTTTGGGAGGAGAAAGGAGAAAGTAGCACATGCACTACATAATATTGAAATAAACAAATACCTGTGAAACGCCAGTTGTTCAATTAGTTAATATAGAGAGAGGCCTCAGAGAACAGAGAAGAAGGTAACCAATAGGCATACAGATGAGGAAATGGAGTGCAGTGTGTATATCCAATGACCACCCACATTTTTAATAACTTAAGAATGTTGTCCCACAGGGTTCGGTCTTAAGTCCTTTGCTGTTCGTGACTTGGCATTCGACATTGATGAAGATGCAAAGTTAGATCTTTTCGCTGATGATACAAGTACAGTAATCACAGCCAAAAAAACAAGAACTATGTCATGAAATAGCAAATAAAGTTTTTCACAAAATTATTAAGTGGTTCTCAGCAACCGGACTCTCGTTAAATTTGGATAACACACAGCATATACAGTCCTGCACAGTAAATGGCACAACTCCAGTACATATAGACTTTGAACAGAAGTCTGTAGCTAAGGTAGAATTTTCAAAATTTTTAGGTGAGTGCATTGATGAGAGATTAAACTGGAAGCAACACCCTGATGGTCTGCTTCTAACGTCCGTCACCCCTTTTCGGAATGACTCAAACTGAGCCCTAATATTTTCCTGAATCACGGAAATTTTTATTAGTTCACAGTCTATAACAAAGTCATTCCACTGTAGGTGAAGTTGAAGTTATATGCTGGCTGAGGTCCATTGCTTTGTGAGCTGTCTTCGGCATTCACTAAAGCATTTGATTTTACAGGATTTTTTCGTAAATTAAAACCATGTCAGTTGATATGGAAACGATTTTATTTCCACTTAAACAACGCTTAAATCAATCACATTGTTACACAATCAAAAAATGCAGCGGCAAGCCAACAGAGCTGCTTACAGGTTTATGGCTGCTAGAAGACTCACTAAACAATGGTTTCTCTCAAACATCTTTCTACGTAACTGCGTAATAAGATTGATGACAAAGTTTTGTAATTCACAATTAAACAATATTCTTTTACATTAAATATGCCAAAATACAGAAATTAAAACATTACATTTAAGCTTTGACTATTTATCTCAATGTATGTACTCGTTTCATGAAATATGTATTTAATGTGGTACACAAATTTAAAGTCATCCTTTTGACTAGTATTTACTGTGCTCAAATTATTTACATTATGTGTGTTTTCGAAGTGCACACATATTTGTTTTGCCAATATTGTGTAGGCGTAATATTATTGTGACATGGAATTTTAATGAGTTTCAGTTTCCGGTCAAATTATTTATTAATACGGATTTGTATATGGTTGTCGTAGTTTTGTTAATTTCGAAGATAGCTTCTTAGTACCAAACGGATTATTAATTTTAGTGCATGAAAAATTATCAGTATTTAATTTAGGATCTAGTGATATATAAAACATGGTCTGCCCTAATTTATTTAAACAAAAGGTATATATGAAATCATGTTGTGCAATAGTTATAACATGTAGTATTGTTGTTTTTATACAAATTAGTATCTATACAGGTTCAGCAATTTCCGAAACTAAGTGTAATGCATTTTTAGTGTTTGCAGCTATTATTTACGAAAGTATTAAAAACGGAAAATTACGTAAAAGGTCAGCCAAAGTTATATTTAAATCAACGTACTATTTCTTAAAAGCGTTTTACTAATAGTGTTAATAGAATTTCAAACAGAAGGCGAAAATGTGATATCTCACATGTCCGGTAATGAACCTTTATTTTAGGTGTCAGACACTTCGTGTTTCTATGTTGGGAACTGATTTTTAGGAGTTTGCAACATAGCAGAAACGTTACATGCTGAAACGTTTGAGTTCGGCTACGTATGCTATTTTAGGGTTATTGCAAATTTTGGCGATAATAGTCTCAGTAAATTTGCTTACTATGCCTGTTTTCATTCACTGCTTTAGTATGGCATCATGTTGTTGTTGTGGTCTTCAGTCCAGAAAGGAACCATCCCGGCATTTGCCTGGAGTGATTTACGTAAATAGCGGAAAAACTAGATCTGGATGGCCAGAGATGGATTGGAGCTACCATCGTTCAGAATACGAGTCCTGTATGTTACCACTGCGTCACCTCGCTCGGTAGGGAAAGGATGAACTTCACTGTGCAGGGTTCAATCTAACTTTGTCACAGAAAGGGATGAATTATGCTGCCACAAAAGTCTTCGGTCACCTACCAAACAGCAAGAAAAGCTTGACAGATAGCCAACTAGTATTTACACGTTCCACATCATTACGAAGTGTAGTATTCGTGATCTATGGAACAAGTATTAATTTAGTTTGGATATACAGGTATATCAGCCAACAAGAGAGAAAGTGAACGGGTGGCACTACAGTCGAAGTGCGTTGCTAGTTGAGTATTTCAGTAGTCTGTGGAATGTGTCCTACCGGTCGAAGCGATATAGGTGATCACTCGCGTACAGCAGAAAAGTCAGGTTGGAATCACAGATGGCACAAATTTTTAAATGTCGCTGTTGAAGGTATTTACACGCCCCGGAATAGCCAGAACGTCATAATTTTCTGCTTCATACATGTATGAAGTTTTTTCATACATGCTCTAGCAATAAACAATGTGTTCGTTACGAGTAAATGTCTCTGGGATTAAATGGCTCAAGGCTTTGCAGACGTATTATGTCATCAGTCTAGCCAGTTATACAACAGGACCGAAGCAGCGTTAATAATTACCCGAGAAGATAACGGTAATATTTTAATTGGATTCGATTACTTTCGACAACTTCGTTAATTAAATTTTAATATCCGCGAGTTATAACAGCTCGTACACACCGAACCGGAATAAATTGTGATTGGCGTTGCGGACTCGCCATGCGAGAGGCCGGGCGTGGACCGGTTGACGTGAGCGAGAGTCCCTGGCAGTGACAGGTGGCAGGTATTAATAGTGCTCATAAAGGAGCCCGCCAGCCAACACGGGCGGGGCTGCCAGCGGCGGACGATCGCGCAGGGCCTTGTCACTCAGCTGGCCGGCAACGGGCATCAGCAGAGCGACACCTTGTTTGATTAACAGCTCCGACTTATTTCCTAACTAGATGAAAAGCCGGCGTTACTTGGGTATTTATTTATTCCAGTCTTGAGTCACTATTTGTCCTCTTACATTCTCTCTCTCTCTCTCTCTCTCTCTCTCTCTCTCTCTCTCTCTCTCTCTCTCAACCTCTACTTCTGTTCATCTCCTCTCTCCCCCCCCGCCCCAATAAGAGCCCTTCCCCTACTGGATGACGCCCATCTGCTCACTTTTCTCCAATTCCTCTCTTTTCCACACCCTTCCCCTACTGGATGACGCCCATCTGCTCACTTTTCTCTATCTCCCATTCCTCTTTTTTCCACACCCTTCCCCTACTGGATGACGCCCACCTGCTAACTTTTCTCTACCTCCCATTCCTCTCCTTTCCACACCCTTTCCCCACTGGATGACGCCCTTCGTCCCGAAATTTGCCCTCCTATCGACTCTGATCCTATCCCCGTAGCATCAGCGACCCCTCTCCTCATCCCCTCCTCCTCCCTCTCCGCGCTTGGTTTCACCCTTCCCCACCCTGGAGTCTCGATCGCACCCGTCTTTCCTCTCCTCCCTCCCTCCCCCCCCCTCTCTCTCCGTCTCCAACCTCCCCCGCGCTTAATATACATCTACATACATACTGTAAAGTCACACGGAGACAAGGATGCACTGGACACCAAACGACACTGGATCTAAAATTCGTCACTGGGGCCCCCGCAGGGGGATGGGAGAGTAACGTTAGGATTGGTACAGTGTACCCTCCGCCACGCACCTTACGGTGAATTGCGGAGTATGTATGTAGATGTAAATACTCCGCAATTCACCGTAAGGTGCGTGGCGGAGGGTACAATGTACCAATCCTAACGTTACTCTCCCATCCCCCTGCGGGGGCCCCAGTGACGAATTTTAGATCCAGTGTCGTTTGGTGTCCAGTGCATCCTTGTCTCCGTGTGACTTTACAGTGCGTCAAACAACAGCCTCTCCTCTTCACCAGCGTCATCGTGTTACTTCTTCGTTTGTGCAGTGACTGTTCTCGATGTGATTTTACCGCCGCCGTGGCACAGACTCTTTTTAACTGTCTATGTGTCTGTCTCTCTCGCCTGTTCATGTTTTTTAAGCCTGCACTATTGTCTCCAGTGTCCAGTTTGTAATGCATCAATGTTTTCTTCATGCCATGTTTTTAATTCCTTGTTTTTACTCTTGTGACATGTTTTTTTTTTTTTTTTAATCTAACTTTGTAATTTACTTGTACGCTGGGCTGAAGAGTAATGCCTGATGCCGCTGCCAGCCTGCCGACTCTGTCGGCGTTAAAATAACAATAAGGAAAAAAAAAAAAAATCCTCTCTTTCTGCGAGGGGCGTTCAAATGAAAAAGGTAAGAAACCTCTAAACAACCTCACGTGTAGAAATTTGAATATGCCCCTTTAGAATAACGTAATTTGACATCTAAGGTCACGAAACCAGTGGGGGACTAAGGCTGTCAGAGGCCCGGGGCGGCGGCAAAACAGAATGAGGCCCCCCCCGTCTACTTTGGAATACATGTATTACTACAAAAAAGTAAATTTTGATATTTGGTGACCCCCTCCCAAGTAGTGTGTCACTGGGAAGTCTAAAAAAAAAAATAGCTTACGAGATTTGTAGGCCCCAGAAGGAAAAGGAAAAAAAAAGAACCTTTCCAGGCATTTGTAGTTCCCCCTCCCCCCACCCGAAGACGAGAGGCCCGTGACGGTCCCCCCACTCCACCCCCCCTCCCCTCCGAGGTCAGATACTCATCGAATTCCTCGAGCATGAAAAAACCATTCACAGTAACGTGTACTTTGAGACACTCCGTAACCTACGCAACTCCACCAAGAACAAATTGCGTGGGCTGTACAAGGAGAGTGAATCTGCTCCGTGATAACGCTTGTCGACACGTCTACAGGTTCACACACCGTGTAATGGACAACTTCAAGTGGGAGCAGCTTGAGCATCCGCCCTACAGCCCGAACATGTCACATGTATTTGTTTGTTCAGCTACAAAACAATCGCGCTTTAACTCGACGACGAATTGAAGGACACAGTAGAGGACTGGCTGTTGTCACAGCCACAGGAACCCAGGGAACAGGGAATCCTTCGGATCTTTAAACATTGAGAGAGCTGTGCGCAGGCCTCTGCTAATTACTTTTCAATAAAGACTTCATTTACACCCACGGTGTCGTTTTGTACATTTTCAACTGATCACACCTCCAACTGTTGTGTACACCTATACCAGCCTACGAAAAATTATATGTAATCTGTTCCCTTTCATTATGATCGTTGTAAAGGTGTAGAAGGTACTCTCACACATGTACCGTACGGAACATCACGTAGACAATAATGATTCCATTGTTTTGAAAGAGAAGTGAGCAACATTTTATCATGATCCGAATAAACTACACTTTTTGTCGATGTCTGTAAGTAAAGTACCCTCCACTATGCACCATACGACATTTTATGTAGACTGTGACGCCCCCCCCCCATCCCCTCTTTTTCTATAGGTACAGTGTGTAAAATTTTACCAACATCGGAATGAACCTGTATATATTGCAATTTACCATGCATATCATTGTTTGCCCTTTCCGTCATGGCGCCTGAGACCACGCGGCCATTCCGCACGGCTTTTGGGAGATGTGCAATATTGTAGCGCGGTGCAGCAGTTTTTCTCACATATAAATGTTTATGACGTCATATCTCCTGAACTGTGTCTTTACGATATCTTTATACCCATAGTGACCTACCTCTTGGTTTGAAGGTCAAGTGTGAAAAATTTCATCAAGAGTGGAACAAAACTTTAGATCTCTTGCAAAACATAGATACAGACAAACGAGCAAACACACAATAACACAGACACACTACTTTGAATGTAACTAGCTTTTACCCACGGCTTCGCTCGAGTTGATGTCCTTGCTACGTGTCAAAGACCATTGAAAGTACAATAATTTCCCAACTTGATTCTTATATTATGACCAGGATCATAAGGATAAAATAAAAGTTTCAATTTTCCGGTATAATTATAAATTGTGCATAGAATAACGGTAAATGCTGTCCTCCTTTATCGAAACGGAAGGGAAACTATTATTAAATACGAATGGCAACTCTGATATTTCGTGACTAAAGAGGCTATGCGTTATTCAACGTGTAAATTAAGCAGGATTCAAATGTCATGGAAAGCGCTTCGATGGTTTGAAGACGTTGACGTCTTGCTTAAGCAATATATTTATTATGCTGAATCGTATTACTTACTTATTTTAATAAATGTAATAAATATCGAAATTCAAATAATAAAAAGCTTTACCAAGGAGTCTTCAAGCATCTCAGTAGCTATAAAAGAAACGTCGATGCTCTGTTGTTCCATATTTCAAGTTATAAACACAAAACCTATAAATATGTAATAACACATTTTCTGAAGTAAGCTATGTTCTTCTTCAGTGTTCAAGCTATCTCCATATCCAATTTCACCAAAATAGGAAGCGGTTTAGTCTGGAAACGTAACAGACAGAGCTTCTTTCGCATTTATAATGTTATTTGTATGGATTAAAAGAATGGTCCCCACCAGGTTTACAAAACAAACACAGAAGAAAGCTCAAAACTGAGGAAAATAAACGAATCGCTGCGATTGAGGAGTATATTAACTAGCCGACATAATGTTTTTTTTCATAGCTTATGGGATTTAACTACGGGGTTATCAGTCCCTAAACTTACATACTACTTATGAACTAGCTAACACTAAGGACGGCACAAATATCCATGCCCGAGGGGGGATTCGAACCCCCCGACCGTAGTGGCCGTGCAGACCGTGACTGGCGCTCTGCCGTCCCCTCGGCCACCATGGCCGGCGCCGATATAATTCAGGTAGACGTTACAGCAAGTAGAACATTCAGACAAAAGGATTTTAGTCAGAGGGAAATTATAAACAGACTAGAACACCGTGGTCTTATGCAAAGAATAGACCACTTTGTGGAATGATGTTACAAATTTAGACACAAAGGAAGGCCTAACATCAAAAGTGCTTCGCGTGGAATTACTAGTGTCATAAATGAATAATAATAATAATAATAATAATAATTATTATTATTATTATGTCTTACAGTTTAAGTATAGCCCCGCTGTACCCTATGCCAAACCTCTCACTGATTTTGCTCATGGCTGTATCACTTGAAAGAGAAGTGCCCCAGCTCTAATGGGTCAAACAAAACGAAAATGATGTTAAAATATGGAAATTTGTGTAGCTAATTACCTATAAATGTAATGTATTTGTAAAACTATAAGTTTGTGCTGCAGAAGTAGCTAAAGGTTGACGGTCACAAACTTCAGCTTTTATTGCTCCTAAGTATTACGTACCTTTCAAAATGTTGAACTGTTTGTAAATCTAAGGGGCCTATATGTTTTCGTCAACTTACTAACTACTTAAATTAACAACACACACACACACACACACACACACACACACACAAACACCTATGTCTGAGGGACGACTCGAACCTCCAACGGCCTGCGACCGTGCAATACGCGACAAGGCGCCTTAGACCGCAAGGCCATTTTCCTATGCAGCGCCACGGTGCAGTGGTCGAGGGTTCCAAGGTGCCTTGCTGCGGAGCGCGCCGCGGCTTGCCGTCGGAGGTTCGAGCCCTCCCTCACGCATCAGTGTATTTGTTGTCCTTAGCATAAGTTAGTTGAAGTAGCGGTTAAGCCTAGGGACTGATGACCAGAGTAGTTAAGTCCCATAGATTTACAAACGTTTGAACATTTCCCATGTAGTGACATGACTTTAAAACATGTTTTGTCTTCCACAGATCATTACTACGGGTAATATTTGTAATAATATGATGAGAAGTACGTGTCGTATCAGTGTGTAAGCATCCGCAAGTAAAGGGCCAATCGTGTTTCATTTTCACCCACGTGTACGGCAATTGCTTTTGATCTTCCAGTGGATGAATTCCAAAATCCTACAAGCAAGTGAACTTCAATAATGAATTAATGGTCATCGTATACTGAATTCCCTTGATGGGGCCGTTGTCAATGCCGGTGTAAACTAGATCAAAATGAATCTAGAAGATACAATTAATTTGGAGCGTGTTATAGTTGCTGTACGACTTTTGGAGACGCGTGAGTGTTCGCCGACAACAAGAGGAAAGAAAGCACAATACGTCAGTTGTTACAGACTGTATGTCCCGCAAGCTGAACGACTAAATTTGGAAAGGGAGCACTAAGACGTTGAACATCATGCAGCGCTGTGTAGAATCCCCATCCTACCAAATGACTGCGCCACACTCTTATTTCAGTCGTACTAGCAGCATGAAAAATATACAGCAACAAATACCGGATATATTTGATAATAACTGTTGGCAAGGCTCTACACTGATGTTAAATGTAACCTCTAGGATTATAGGGCTAAGACTTTTTGGGGCTAAGGCTGGTCAGTTTCAGAAAGTGATTGAATTTCTGGACTAATTGTAACGCTACCGCTGCGTCCACCTAATCCTCGATGGGCGAAGTTGCCGTTATATTATATTTGCTGCTTAATCATTTAATAATTGTTCCAATGATTTGACGGTATGGGATGCGGACAATTACTAGGTTGATCCATAACAATAAACATTGTTAACCTCCTTTATTATGGAACGACAAATGTTAAAAACTCTTCCCTTTAAATACACTGATTAAATAACCGCGTGCCACTACGATGAATGTCTACAAGTCCACACTGAAACATTTCAATATGCAACTGCAACCCGAATGCGATACGACGGAATGGCAAAAACTTTAGCCACCACTAAACGCAGGTTACGAACTCACTGCCGACATGCTACCGCCTCGCTCTGCGGTCGGCGGGAGACTGCCGCCAGGATTGCCAACGAGGTCATGATAAAAACCACCGAAGTGACCGTAAAATACCACCAAAAACCACCGAACTTTCCGCAGTTCCCATGCAAAAAAACGACTGTCTACATTAACAGAAGCATTATCTGTTCCCAAAGCTCTAAATTTCTTTTCATTCAGTCCATAATCAGAAATAGCTAATTTTATGACCTTCACAATTGAATCGGCAGCGCCTGATTCCAACTCATACAAACCTAAAAATGACGATATTATCCTCTTTTGAGTCTCAGAAAAATAAATGATGCACAACCCCAAATGTTTGTTCACTCCTATATCGGTTGATTCATCAGCTAACAGACTGTAAGGATCATTTTTCCACTCAGACCGAAACTTTTGCACGTTGGGGACTTTAGTTTTCCCCATACTTTCGTGATGCAAGTACAACACTTCCTCTCCATGGAGATTGGAGAAGTCATTACAAAACTAACAGCCTACAACAATGAGCAATGAGTCATGCCATTGCTAATATCTTTGAACTCTTAAGAATTTTACATTTTATCCAATAATGTGATACATTTCCATTTCCTAGTCATTTATCTGTCCATATTCGTTAATAATTTCAAATTAGGAACTTTCCCACCTCCCACTGACTCAGACTTTTTCCCACCGTCGGCTTTAAAAAGCCACCAGATTCAGTGGGAAACCACTGACGTTGGCAACCATGACTGCCGCACACCGGCCAACAAACAAAGAACATTCCAACCTAAGCATTGTTGCCAGCAGCTCTCGCTGCACACCAACAATACTATCGTTCGACCAAAACGTACCAAAGAGGTTACTAACCTAAAACCCTGTATCCTCACATAATGTTTACCATAAATATCATGTGTAGTATGTAAAAGTTGTAGTGATAATCTGGGACCTGAATTTGGCTACGTCCAGCGCATTTTGCGTCGCCTTCATTAGATCCTCGGACGTGCAGCTGCTTGAGCATAACTCACACATCATAAGGTGGGCAGTAGTCTATTCTCGCCCAACCATCTTGAAAACTTCCCCACAACACCCGGAAAAGTGGAACGTGTTGAGATACTTGAATAGACAGCGTTCCAGAGATATAAGAACAATGAGTAACATGCATAGATTGGGCTATTAAACAAAACGGTACTGTGCGATTGTGTACACCACACTTGTGATGTTGGACTCTGCGACAGTAATAAAGAGAACGGTTATTCTATCAGAAGAAGTGAAAAATTTCTGGTTTACCAGTGGATTTGCTCTGAAACAAGGGAAAAAACCCTGAAAAATCCTATGTTCTATGACATGTATATACTAGATTGCACCCATGTTCAGAATGTTAAACTCCCACTTGTCGGGTATGAGCTGCGCGATGCTACTTACTACCTGCGCCAGCACCTTCAGCTTTGTAGTTGAGCCACTTACCTGCAACAAAACAACAGTAATTACTAAGTACTCTGGCACACAAACGAAAGTACAACACACATATTACCTATTAATACAGCCTGCTAACGCGTTTTACGCATTCACAATATTAGTAAGTGTGGATGTTTACCAATTGTTGGTCAGTGTTCCTTTCTACATGCATTAGAAATGTAGAAATATATAAAAAAAGTGTATTTGTGTGTACTCGTTACTCCCACTCGTTCCTGGTTACCTTTATTACCGACGATATCGTAGAACTTTTGTGGAATCCAATCTAATTCATACGATTACATCTTGGTACTTTGATGTATTTTTTATACTTGAATTTGTTTGAAGCGAGTTTTTATAATGAAGTAGAAATACGGAAAGTTTAAATTATTTAATGTGGAATTTAAAGACATTTTTTAACGAATGGAAACTACTATCTATGTATCTTAAACAACTGTTAAGCAAATAGAAAATAACGTTCTCAATTCATCAATGAATTAAATAATCTAATACAAAAATTTTTCATTACTTCAAAGCAGAATTGCGAAGTTTGAACTTACATAAAAATATTTTAATTTTATATACAGGGTCTTTGAGGAGGAAAGGTACATCGTATTAGGGGTCGCGCTATTGGCGATTCTGAACAAAGAAATATAACAAACATATGCCCTTTTATTAACAGTTTCCGTGTAAATCAATAATAACAACTAGGCAAAGTGCAGGTGACAGTACTTTAAGATACTGTTATGTTATGGTTTGTTTAACTGTGTAAGCTTCCTCACAGATGTTCTAACAGTCGAACGCCAACTTCAGTACATTTTAGTTCTCTTGTAGACAGGTGTTCTGTTGCCGATGGGAACTCAGTTCTGCAGAACGTCGCGAATGAAGACAGTGAAATATCAAACCACCTTATTTAATCCAGTCTCGAAACATTCCTGATTGAACGTGTACAGCTGATAGGTCGCTATCTATACCCGTCTTTCGCATGATTATTGCACATACTTAGATACAACAAATGCTACTCTACACTGAGGTGAAAAACCTCATGGGGTACCTTTTAGTATCGAGTCTGAGTTCCTTTTGACTTGCAAAGTACAACCACTCGCCGTCCCCTGCCTTCGAATTGTTGAAATATTTAGCCATGTTGCGTCTATAGCAGAACATAATAGCAAAATGTAGTCGGTGCTGGGTTTCGTGCATGAACTGAACTCCCGCTGATGTCAAATAAATGTTCGATGGGCTTCGTGTCCAGCGACCGTAGCGGCCAGATCATTCGCTGGCATTGTCCAAAATGATCGTCAAACATGGAGCGGATAATGACGTCGTGCACTCTCATCCATAAGCATTCCATCATTGTTTGGTAACAGTTAGTGATCAGTTCAGTTGGACTAGAGGACGCAGCTTATGGAATGGCTTGTTGAAAACTTGTGTCCATGCCTTTGTGAGGCCTGAGCCATACTCTAACCTCACCTTCTGCTCTTCCAACTGAAATCAGGATCCATCTGACAAACCCACAGTTTTCCAGTCGTCTGCAGTAGAACGGCCTGAAAACTGACAGTATGCTTAACTAATGCATTGCTGTGATATGGTATGGGAATGTTCTACGATCTCTTATGACTGATGCAGTAGAGACAACTCTCGATATTGGAGAAAAAATTGAGCATGTGAATAGATTCGAATCCGAAAACATTTACATCAGAGTCTTCGAGGCAACCATATAGGCAACATTACGCCCGTCTTTTGCGTCCTCGTTAACAGTATAGCCATGACAGCGTCGTTGCGGTTATTATCGCACAATGTGTTCAGTTGTAAAAAACTCCAGCTGAGATATTTGTTGGAGCGTTATTTTCTGTTGTCATAATTCATGAACTTATTTGTTCTACGCAAATATTCATCACGAAGAGTCACATAAGCGACGCTAGCGGTCCAAGTGGCAGGACAATAGTTACAGAAGAATGGCGGTTGGCTCTTTCTCCACTAAAGGAGTTATCGTCCTTTCAAATGTTAAACGTAAACTTACAAGTTGATGTTTACAAATATCTTGATCCGATCACCACCAAACTTCACAGGATCACCCACTGTACTAATCAGATGATTTCATCAAAACTGCTCCAGCCGTCTTGGAGACTGTAGGGAGCATACATAAATGTATTTTTTTTATATATATACAAGACTAGCTTAATTCCCGCTGCTTGGCATGCGTAAACTGAATGGTCTGCATTGGTTGTTTCTAGTTCTAAATATAAATTTTCTTAGATTTAGCTTTAACAATGCTTTCCTAATCAAGTACTTAGATACAACTTGCCACCCCCTATTGCACTATTGATGGCAGAATTCAAACATTCGGAAACAAAAAAAATCTTACTATGGTTCCCAACCCAAATTTTTGCATTTATAGCATCAAAATAGGATTTGTAGTGCCTTTAAAAGATTTTTCCTCATTTCATCAGCTTGATGGTTGAATTTACAAAACTATCGCATACGTGTTTACAGAATTCCAATCAAAAGACTAAATCCGAATTTTTGTATTTCTTGCTTTAAAATTGCCTGAACAGCAATGTAGTTTTAGAAAACCGTTCATCCCCTATTTCATACCCTTAGGGATGGGAAAATCGAAAAAACTCTGATGCCCACAGTCTAAGATAAACAACGTCAACAAATTTCAAGTTTCTATCGTCTTCAGATTCACTTTTCAGTGCCGTTTTCTATGTTTTACTAACGGATCGAAAACACGAAATGTTTTTCTTACACTTTGGCATCTTTCTTGGTAGTTTTACGTTTCTATCTTCAATATGCACTTATTTTTCTTTATTAGTACGCTTTTTACAGAAAAACAACTGAAGAATGTGTATCACGTTTTGCTGTATGTAACCTCTTTGCTGTTAGAGTGTCAAAAGTGATTGCTAGTCTCCAGTCAGAATTTTATATAAGCTGACGACTTTCAACCACTGTATCTTCCACCCTCTTATAGCTGTCGACACGGAACTGCTTTGGTGTACAACGGGAGACTTTGTACTACAACAATACAGAGAGATCGTTTGACTCCATAGAGTAGTTTTTGCTGAAGAGCAAAATATTGACATCCACACGTAGAATTTTATATAAATCGGTAACTTACAACACTAATATCATCACCCTCTTCTCGCTATCAACCCTCTATCACCATAGTGAACAATGGGAGACACACAGGGTGTCCAGAAAAGGGCTCCTTGTTTTCAAAATTAAATATCTCGAAAACAAAGATCGATAGAGGAATACAATAAACGATATGTTTATTGTGAAAGCTGTAAGAAGTTTACACAGCAGTTTGAAATAATAGCTACAAAAGCTGCTAACAGATGGCGCTGTACGCTGTACAGCATACATAAGTGAAATAATCGTATGAAAACGGTCTTTGCAAACAATCACATCACAATGTTTTCAAAATGTTCACCATTGACACTACAAAGGTGGCGCAAACGAAGAATGAAATTCGCCATCACATTTCGTAGTGTCTCAACCGAAATGGATACACATGCCACAGACATCGCCCATTCAAGCTCGTCCGGCGTGGCGGGATGCTTCGGGTAGACCATGTCTTTCACTGTGCCCCACAAAAAAAGTCACAGGGAGTCAAATCCGGCGAATATGGAGGCCAATCCATGCCTGCACCAGTAAATTTGGGATATTCCAAAGCAATGACTCGATTCCCGAAGTATTCCTCAAGAAAGCGAAACACTTGTTCGGTCCGATGCGGTCGGGCTCCATCTTGCATAAACTATTCAGTACCTGGTCGATCCTCTAACGCTTGCTTTGTGGCGACAAATTGTTCCAAAATTGCTACGTAAAGTGCACCAGTGACCGTTTCTCGAATGAATTAAGGGGCCAATAATGCGTCTACGGCATACTGCAGCGACACAGTAACTTTAGGAGAATACAGGGGTTTCACTTCACACCAATATGGCTTTTCGGAACCCCAAAATTACCATTTCTGCTTATTCACGCATCCATTCAGGCGTAAGTGTGCTTAATCTGTAAACCAGATGGAGCCAAGATCAAATCCTGCACTATCAATCACTGTGAGCATCTGATTAGCAAAGGCAACTCTTTGTTGCACAGCTCGTACGGGTATGGCCTGGTGCGTTTGAATTTTGAATGGAAACATGTGTAGGCACTTTCTTAGTATTTTCTGCGTGCTGGAACGCTTCAAACCAGTCTCAGGTGCAATTCTACGGACGGATGGCATTGGATTTCGTTGAATAATTCCAGAAACTCTGGCGGTATTTTCAGGCGTAACTGCGGTTTGCTTGCGGCCAACATGCCCCACTAGATCATCAGTTTAGCTGCCTGTTGGTTGAAATTGTGCGAAGAGCGTACGAATGGTTTTCCCATCTGGTCTTTTTGGAACATTAAATCGTGCTTCAACACTTCGCCTTGTTTCCGTAGGACTCTCTTCTAACCTGTGGTACTCTAGCACCAGAAAAACGCGTTGTTCAATGGAGTACATGGTTTTAATCTCTTCCTTCGGTACGCTAACCTCCTTTCACGTTTCAATAGTGGAACTGATCGCTCTGGGCTTCGGATCACTATTTATACTATTTATTACGTATGGCGATTACAGCGCCATCTGTTAATAGCTTTTGTAACTATTATTTCAAACTGCTGTATAAACTTCTTAAGCTTTCACAATAAACATACCGTTTACTGCATTCCTCTATCGATCTTTGTTTTCGAGATATTTAATTTTGAAATCAGGGAGTCCTTTTCTGTTCTGGACACCCTGTACCTACTACACCATAAAAACACTATTCGTTTGCGATGTGTAGTTTTGGCTGCAGAGTGAAATATGGGCACAAACAACTCAATTTTTATATATATTAAGATTTGCTTTCACTTCCGTCGCAAAGTGATTATAGACTCGGGCCTGTGGTGCGCTATAGGAGCACGCCGGCCGCACTACTTTCTTTACAAAGGGCTTTATAGTCTAGTGTGGCGGCGGCACGGTGGCAGCTGACGGCGGCGAGTCCTGGGTGAGGAGCGTCAGCTAAGAATAGCGCAGCGCGGCGCGGCTGCGAACCGCCGCGCCGGGCCGCGTGTGTCACCGCGTCTGCCGCACTATATCCAGCGGCAGTGGCTGTCTTACGCAAACCACACACGCCGCTACCAGACAGCCGCTGCGGAAACGCCGCCGACGTACACCACGAGTGTTTACGGGCCGCGACACACGTGCTTCCTCCCGACACCGGCGCGCGAGAGCCAGCGCGACAAACTACTCTCAACTTTACACTCACGTACATCCCAACACATACGTTCCGCACTTTTATGACTTCGCTACTAGAGATACGGCAGAAAAGTTGCGCGCGCGCGCGCCCACACACACACACACACACACACACACACACACACACACAGACAGACAGAGAAAGATAATTACGTATACTAGCTGTAGTACCCGGCTTTGCCCGGGTGTTTACACTCCTGGCCATTAAAATTGCTACACCACAAAGTTGACGCGTACAGATGCGAAATTTGACGGACAAGAAGAAGACGCTGTGATATACAAATGATTAGCTTTTCAGAGCATTCACACAAGGTTGGCGCCAGTGGCGACTCCTACAACGTGCTGACATGAGGAAAGTTTCCAACCGATTTCTCATACACAAACAGCAGTTGACCGGCGTTGCCTGGCGAAAAGTTGTTGTGATGCCTCATGTAAGGAGGAGAAATCCGTACCATCACACTTTTCGACTTTTATGGAGGTCGGATTGCATCTTACCCGCATGGTTGTAACAGATCGTGCAGCCACGTCTCGATCCCTGAGTCAACAGATGGAGACGTTTGCAAGACAACAACCATCTGCACGAACAGTTCGACGACGTTTGGAGCAGCATGGACTATCAGCTCTGAGACCATGGCTGCGGTTACCCTTGACGCTGCATCACAGACAGGAGCGCCTTAGATGGTGTACTCAACGACGAACCTGGGTGCACGAATGGCAAAACGTCTTTTTTTTGTGGATGAATCCAGTTTCTGTTTACAGCATCATGATGGTCGCATCCGTGTTTGAAGACGTCGTGGAGAACGCACATTGGAAGCGTGTATTTGTCATCGCCATACTGGCGTATCAGCTGGCGTGATGGTATGGGGTGCCATTGGTTACGCGTCTCGGTCACCTCTTGTTCGCATCGACGGCACTTTCAACAGTGGCCGTTACATTTCAGATGTGTTACGATCCGTGGCTCTACCCTTCATTCGATCGCAGCGAAATCCTACATTTCAACAGGATCATTCACGACCGCATGTTGCAGGTCCTGTATGGGCCTTTCTGGATACGGAAAATGTTCGACTGCTGCCCTGGCCAGCACATTCTCTAGACCTCCCACCAACTGAAAACGTCTGGTCAATGGTGGCCAAACAACTGGCTTGTCACAATACGCCAGTCACTACTCTTGATGAACTGTGGCATCATGTTCAAGCTGCATGGGCATCTGTACCTGTACACGCCATACAAGCTCTGTTTGACTCAGGCGTATCGAGTCCGTTATAACGGCCAGAGGTGGTTGTTTTGGGTAATGATTTCTCAGGATTTATGCACCCAAATTGCGTCAAAATGTAATCACATGTCAGTTCTAGTACAATATATTTTTCCAATGAATACCCGCTTATCATCTGCATTTCTTCTTGGTGTAGCAATTTTAAAGGCCAGTAGTGTATTTATTCCATTATTCTGTCTGTCAAACTCTCCTCCTCCTCCTCCTCCTGTCTATCTTTGTCGTTCTATGGGTACTCTCTCTTTTAACCTCCATTTTCTTCCTCTCCTTTCTCCATCCATCCTCTCCTGCCACTCTCTCCATTTCCTCTTTCAGCCCATTTCACCCTTCTTTGTCCATCTCGTCCTTTACCCCCACTCTTTTTCATACACTCCTCCCTATTTATCTACCTCTACCTCATTCTTCTCTTCTGTTACGGCGTAGAATTGTGACAGAAACTTGTTAAAATCTTAGATTGCTCAAGAGATCGCCAGCCAAGTGGGTGGAAGCAGGTCATCGCCTCTGTCGTAAAAGCGACGACAGTCGTTCGTGACGACAGCAGACTGCGTCGGGTAGTTGAAACCCTACAGTCCGCAGACTGTTGTGTGCGACAGACGACCAGCATAGAGAGAGAAGGTATATTTATCAGCTTGTAAACATTTAATAACTGTACCTCGCATCATATAAGAAGGCGATTTCGCACATAGAGGCGGAGCGATAGGGGAAGCGTTAAGAGGAGGAGCTACGGCCGAGCACCAACAGTTGCGCCTGCGGTAGAAACATTGCGTAACTCGCGGCTAGCCACGCGCCTAAAGAATGAACGTTACTGGCTGTCATTGCGGTAGTGGAGAGGGATGGCAGAACGGCTGAAAAACGGGCCGCCTGCGTAGCTGACGCCGACTATACACGTAACTCCGTCACAAGAGTGAATAAGACCGAGGCTCATTGAGTGAACGACGCACTCACAAGTAGGACACATTCCGTCGTTACGAACCGTCCCATGCGCCATAGCTTCATCCGATTCCTTGTATAAACTCCCGCATTTAGAATCGTAGGCACCTGGCCTTCGAGTCGAAGATGCTCAGGAGAGTAGTCGTCGATCCAATTATGTAATCTGTCTGTTCAGCTTAGATCCAAGATGAAATAGTACAGTCTAGTAGCCACTAGTCGCAACTAGCAGAAGGAGTCCAGAGACAACTACTACGCTTCGATCTGATGATCAACCGAGGAGATGGTGAACCGCTGTCTACAGTCTTCACGACGCTGAATATGGTTGCTGCCAGAGGTTAACTCAGTCTTCATCGGTTGGTTTCCTAATGGCCTATCATCCTGCCGACGAGCTAGCACTTTGGTGCTGTGTCAGCGACATCAAAAGGTGAGCTGTCACCACGGCATCCGACTCCAGCTGTTCCAAGCCTAAATCCATAAGCAGCTGCCCAGATAGGATGAGGGACAGAGTACTCCACCTGTCAGTCTCTGGTCCGAACCCCAGACGTCGCAGTACAGGCACAGCCGTCAGAGCCGTATAGCAGTCGGCCCATAGAAGAAGCGCCTACACCACGAATTCTTGTATTCAGTTGATAAAATTGTAACTCTAACACTGTCTTACTAGCGCCCTCAGGCGGTCCACAAGGTTTCACGCCTCGTCCTGACATAAAGCTGGGAACCTAACGCTCGGCCCCAGCATTTCCATCTCCTTCGCATACCACACTATACATCCCCCTGCTTCCTGCCCTCCTCGTATTATAAGCAGCGATTATGTAATTGAGAGGAATATTTCCTACATTATGCATTCATTACAATCTTCCATTGGTCCAGCTCCTCCTTACTCTCCCCCCCCCCTCTCTCCTTTTACCCACTCCCTGTTCACCTGCTTCTGTTACCTGACCATCATTTCCACTCCCCTGTTCCCTCCTCTCACCTCTCTCGGCCGTCTTTTACCCCTCACGGCCCACCTTTTCCTCCTCCTGTCCTTCGCATCCTCAACCTCTGCGGTCCGCCTCTATATGTCGATGAACAATTACATGTCCTATTTTATTTTTCATCTTTTTATATCTAGGACACGAAATATTGTTCTATAGCATTGGGCGAGGAAGAAGACGTTAGGCGATTAAGTGCTATGTCTGTAATGTCCGTCTCTCATTTTTCACTAACAGTTAGTAGGTATGTCTGTACCGGTTACGTAGTTTAGGGGAGGGTAGTTCATAAGATTTTCTTGATAGACTTTTTGTTACAGGCTACGCCAGATGGTGGAATTCTAAATTTTGAACACAATCGTGGTGGCAGTTAAACACCGGTCGCTGCGGTCGGGGGTTCGATTCCCCCCTCGGGCATGGATGTTTGCGCCGTCTTTAGTATAAGCTAGTTCATAAGTAGTTTGTAAGTTTAGGGACTGATGACCCCGCAGTTAAGTTACTTAAGCCTAACAAACATTTGAACATTTGGTAATTCCCAAGAAGCCTCTGATACCGAAATCGCTATCTAACCACCAACTATCAGACGGGTTGATAGCCTAGATGACAAAACACGATCACATTGTAAGCCCAACGGGATTAAGGCGATAATGTTAACATTATTAGCATCGCTACTGCCTTTGTAGATGGACTACACTTTATGAGGTTTGTCCCAATGAATCCCAGTCTTTCATCTGCTTGTCCTAAGATTAAATCTGTGTGTCCGTAGTCTCTCCTTATGCACATACCCCGATGTATTATGGATGTAACTTCTTCAAATGTTAAAAATTTTGTTGATCTATCGGACAAAACTGCGTGGTCATCAGACCGTATCTTACAAACTACTTAAACTAAGGTAAACTAACCTAAGGACAACACACACACACACACACACACACACACACACACACACACACACACACACACATGCCCCAGGGAGGACTCGAACCTCCGACGGCGAGCAACCGTGCGCTCGGCAGCGAGGCACCTTAGACCACTCGGCTACTGCACTGCGGCTGTAACTTCTTCGATTGCTTGCTCTAATGTTTTCTAGTCACACAGTAAAGTATCTTCCTTTCTATGTATTCGCATTACGTTACAATTGTTTATGTAAACTTTTCATTGCTCAGATGGGCGAGATCCATAGCAAATAGGAGTCAAAGTGGATACTGAACTACCAAAAGAAAGGCGGCACGAAAGTTTTTAGGTTCCTATGAGTCACGGGACAGCGCAGGCACATGAAGTGCGAGAACCTGTAGAGGAGGTGGCCTGCTGTACGACAGGACGGCGAGAGTCTGGACTTGAGAAACGCCAGCAGTGAAGGGTGTGGCGCGGCCATTACAGTCACCGGCGAGCAGGCGGCGCGAGATACCGACCCACAAACTCGACCAGCGGGTAGCGCAGTTTCTTTTAGTCCGACATCCTGCAGCTTCTTGGCGGCCGTCACCGACGACGCTCCGCCGTTTCGGCGAAGGGCGTCGCTAGCTGTTTGCGGAATAAATGGCCATACCATCCCAGTCACTTCTCACAAACTGGGACGTTACGTGGCGTGGCACATTCGCCACGTATTGCTACTGCAGTCCAGTAAGTCGAATGTAGTACCGTCACACTAGAGACTCCTCAGTTGTTTACGAGAGCCTGGCGTCTGGTTACGCATCAAATGGTCTTTGCCCCTCTTTCTGTTTTTATACTGTTATCGATATTCCATGGTGTTCTATAATGTTCTTTTAACAAACGTGGAGTCACACGATTTATCATCATGACGTAGCGCTGATATAAACGATCTATACAGGGTGTTACAAAAAGGTACGACCAAACTTCCAGGAAACATTCCTCACACACAAAGAAAGAAAATAAGTTATGTGGACATGTGTCCGGAAACGCTTAGTTTCCATGTTGAAGCTCAATTTTGTACTTACGGATGAGGCTTCATTCCAACGTGATAAAATTGTAAATATTCACAAACAACTTGTGTGGGCTGACGAGAATCCGCCGGCCACGGTGGCCGAGGAGACTAAGGCGCTCCAGTCACGGTCTGCACGGCCACTACGGCCGGGGGTTCGAATCCCCCCTCGGGCATGGATATTTGTGCCGTCCTAGTTCGTAAGTAGTTGATAAGTAGTTTGTAAGTTTAGGGACTGATGACCCCGTAGTTAAGTCCCATAGACTGTACAAACATTTGAACATTTTTGACGAGAATCCGCACGCAGTTGTGCAATCACTTCATCAACACCGATTTTCTGTGAACGTTTGGGCAGGAAATGTTGGTGATGTCTTGATCGGACCCCATGTTCTTCCACCTACGCTGACTGGAGCGCGTTATCATGATTTGATGCGGGATACTCTACCTGTGCTGGTAGAACATGTGACTTTACAAACCGCGGTGGAGTAGCCGAGCGGTCTGAAGCGTCTCGCTGCGGAGCGCGCGGTTGCTCGCCGTGGAGGTTCGTGTCCTCCCTGGGGCATGGGTATGTGTGTTTGTCCTTAGGTTAGTTTACCTAGGTTTAAGTAGTTTGTAAGCTACGGACCGGTGACCACGCAGTTTGGTCCGATAGATTTACAAACATTTAAACATTTTGACTTTACAAATACGACACAACATGTGGTTCATGCACGATGGAGCTCCTGCACATTTCAGTCGAAGTGTTCGTACGCTTCTCAACAACAGATTCGGTGACCGATGGATTGGCAGAGGCGGACCAATTACATGGCCTCCACGCTCTTCTGACCCCAACCCTCTTGACTTTCATTTATGGGGGCATTTGAAAGCTCTTGTCTACGCAAACCCGGTACCAAATGTAGAGACTCTTCGTGCTCGTATTGTGGACGGCTGTGATACAGTAAATGTTCAAATGTTTGTAAAGTCTATGGGACTTAACTACGGGGTCATCAGTCCCTAAACTTACAAACTACTTATCAACTACTTACAACTAAGGACGGCACAAATATCCATGCCCGAGGGGGGATTCGAACCCCCGACCGTAGTGTGATACATTACGGCATTCTCCAGGGCTGCATCAGCGCATCAGGGATTCCATGCGACGGAGGGTGGATGCATGTATCCTCGCTAACGGAGGACAACATTTCCTGTAACAAAATGTTTGAAGTCACGCTGGTACGTTCTGTTGCTGTGTGTTTCCATACCTTGGTTAATGTGATTCGAAGAGAAGTAATAAAATGAGCTCTAACATGGAATTAAGCGTTTGCCGGACACATGTCAACATAACATATTTTCTTTTTGTGTGTGTGAGGAATGAATCCTGAAAGTTTGGCAGTACCTTCTTGTAACACCCTGTATAGATTACTTGTTATCTGCAGGGCCCACAGTGTTAGTGGCATTGTACATCGACATTACATGATGCAGCCAAGCAAAAAGAATTCACCATACTGCAACACATTGCACAACAAAATGAATACGACCCCGACCCCAACATTATTCTAAAACTCTATAACAACAAAACGAGTCCTAAACCACCAACAACACATACAGATATTACATTACAGAGGGAAAGTTCAATGCTAAATAAACCAACATACATCAATACACTATACCTAGATAAAATATCCAATAAAGTAAAGCAAATTTTTTAGAAAGACTAACACAATTTTTGCGTTTCAGAACAGACACGCCCTTAAATAAAAATTCGTCACACATACCACAAAAACTTCAAAATTTCTTACCTCCGGAATGTATGAAATATCTTGTAATTCATGTAGTAAGTATTATATAGGACAGACTGGGAGAAATTTCACGATAAGATACAAAGAACATACTAGAGAAAGTAAAAAGAACTCTTCCACTTTTTATCAACATTTGCAGTCCGAAAATCACACAGTAGACATCATAGACAATGCACTAGAAATTTTGCATACTGTACAGAAGGGATACGAGATGAATATTTTTGAAGAAATGAAAGTATGCATACATGGAATTAAGAACACAACTAATTTGCTAAACGATCAAACGGATTTCAGGCATAAAAATTATTTCGATAATTTTATTCATATTCTAGTGCATGGCAACGGATAAACAATCCCGCTGCCAATCTTAGATAATAAAGCAATAACAAAATTACCATTAATGATTATCCAAAGAGAAATCTCATAATCTGACATAAAAATATGCCAACAAAATGATCAAAGATGAAAAAACCCAACATATTTCATTTAATTAAAATAAAAAAAAAAAAAAAGACTTTCCTTCAAATGCACAGAATCGACACGACACTCAAAATACGATCATATAATCTATCTCTTAACACTCATAGATATAAATTCTCTGTGCAAATAATGTAAACATACTACATCCCTGGGGAGCTGTCAGATAAATATCAAAATCCGTAACTTCATAAACATCTCGCATGACAACACAATATTATAAGTTACGTGATATTAATATTATGCTGACTGGCCGAGCGCACTGAGGCGCTATTCTACGATGCGCGAGGTCGTTCCTCGTCGAGGTTTCGAATCCCTCCTCGGGCATGGATGTTTGTGTCGTCTTTAGTAAAAAGCAGTTCATAAGCAGTTTGTAAGTTTAGGGACTGATGACCCCGCAGTTAAGTCCTTTAAGCTTAACAAACATTTGAACATTTGCAAAATACCTGTATTGTTTTTGAACAGACCCGAACCAATTGCAGAACAGCGTAAGTGTAAAATGATGTAGGGTGACGGTCGCAACTAAATACAAAAAAAAGGAGCTTTTTCTAGCTATAATTTATCTCTGATTACTTTTAAGTTTGCTGATGTTCTACGTCAAAGTCAGCTACCTTTCTGCCATTTTTTTCTGTATTGCTACTGAAAAATTTGTGGAGACAAGATGAATCGTGCCATTAGCATTTCATGAAGTAAAGAGGAACAATTGAAGGAAAGTTTTTCTCGTGAAAGAAGGCAAAGTTTTTCGTCTTTATACCAAAGTTGTTAATCGAACATTCTAGCGGATATGATAACTAGACAGGGACTGGAGAGATGAGCGTTACTTCTGCGAATTATGTCAAGTGTCACAAGTTGCCTACAACATGTGGAGAAGAAGGCACATGAAGTTTAGCAGTACTGTGTTGAAGATTCCAAACCAATTTTAATTATGATTCTTTTCAAAATCTTTTCTTATGGGCCCACAGCATTCATTAGGTCAGAAAATCACATTTTAAACTTTTATTCCATTCAGTGCCGCTCTATTACTTTATTTATAGGTGTAATTAAATGACAATTGTATCAGCTTTCTGCCATTTTCAAGTCAAATGCATTATATACACACATATAAATACAAATATACAGATATTTCTTTATGTTTAATTTATAGTAATCTATATCTATAAATGTTAATGTCTGTTGGGTGTACGTTTATCACGTGTGAACCGCAAGACATAAAGAGCTAAAAATTTGTACAGTTACTAATGTCTACCCTGGGAAGGCTTTTATGGCGATCTGATAGCTATTTATCTATATATATTAATGTGAATGTCTGTTCGGTGTACGCTTATCACGTCCGAACGACAAGTTGTAGAGACTTAAATATTTCTGCAGTTATTAATTTATACCTGAGAAAGATTTTAGGCTCGATTTTATAGCGATCTGAAAGATATTTAGTAATTTGAAGAATATAATGCGAAATGCGGAACAATAATTACTCTTTGAAAATTATATTTACTCTTTGAAAATGGTTTCATTGGTTGCATTGTTGCGTGAGGGTTGATAATGATAAAAGGGTGGAGTATATTGGGATGGAAAGTTATCTGTGTAGATAAAATTCTAAGTGTGTGTGTGTTAATATTTCGCTCTGCAGCGAAAAATACAGAACGCAAACGAATGGTCTGTGTGTAATTGTTGTCGGAAGTCTCCCATTGTACATCATAGAAGTTCCATGCCGATAGCTATATGAGGATGGAAGCTACGGTGGTTGAAAGTCGTCAAATTATAAAAAATTCGGACTGTAGGCTAGCGATGACGTTTGCAAGGAGGTTACATACAGCGAAACATGATGCCACAGGCCATATATGCGTGCTACAGTGTGTTAAGCTCTTTCTCTGTAAGGATAAGCATAGGAATAAGGAAATATAACAATAAATAAATAAATACATACCCGGGCAACGCCGGGTTTTCAGCTAGTTGGTTTATATATTAACGAATTATTCTCTCTGTTTAATGTCCTGGAGTGCTTTTCTGCCCATATCTGTCATATAACGTATTGCACAAGTTATTACATATTTTCTATAGTTCACTCCACTGAAATTGACTGTTGTAACAGGTAATGTAGAGAACGTAATACGACTTTCAGGGCTGTAATGTGCTTTTGATTCCAGTATCAGAAATAGTGCTATGGGTGAAATCATCTTCTACGACAAAATCGTGAAGAATCGCATGTGCTTTTTGTGATCTCAGTATCCGCGGCCAGCCTCCTCAGGATATCCTCGATTAGAGCATTACGCAGTTTCCCGGGTATGCGACGTCGTGCCAGCACCGCTCTGCGCTCAATGAAAGCTGATACGTCACCGCTCAGTAACTGCCGCACGTCCGAAGCCACTGGCGACGCTGTCGAACATCAGCGACTCGTGCTTGCAAGTGGAAAATACAAACGCGATCCGATTTCAAGAATTAATGTCTACAAAAAAATCGCACTGACGTGTTCTACGGCCCACTTTACATTTGTAGTTTTATAAGTTTTTACAAACATTTTGGACCAAAATAATGCCGGCCGCGGTAGCCGAGGAGACTGAGGCGCTCCAGTCATGGTCCGCACGGACACTACGGTCGGGGGTTCGAATCCCCCCGCGGGCATGCATATTTGTGCCGTCCTAGTTCGTAAGTAGTTCATAAGTAGTTTGTAAGTTTAGGGACTGATGACCCCGTAGTTAAGTCCAATAAACTATACAAACATACATTTGACCAAAATAATAATCTAAATAATAAAAAATTAATAAGAGTTTCTGAAACCCTTTTAGCAAATTAAAATATAATAATAATAATAAAAATTAAGTAGTGGCGAGTTCCGAACCACTGACCTTCAGCGTCATAATCTAACGCCTTGCCCACTATGCTACAAAAGTTGTGCCCTTTTAATCTCATACTACGGATGGCCGTTGTTAACTGATGCTAATATGGCGTTTGTAGGCAGTAGATTATCGTACGAAGAACGATGTGTTTTTGTTAATTCATTAGTGCGGCATTGCTTTGAAATGAGAACGTGTAAATGACAATAAGAAAATCATCAAATACGCAACGCAAGATAGCGTATGCCAGAGAGAGTTCTGGGTGAGGAATGTCACGTGCCATCTTTGAACGGCTAGTTTTCGTTAATTCATTGGAGGGTGTCAAATCTCCGTTATTTTTGCAAATATCTCTCAAACGATGCGAGATATGAAAAAAACATAAGAGAGCAACGCTGTAGAGACTTTTCTACTCTACAAATTCGGTTATTCAATTTTCGTGTCAGATGAATAGTTAAGCCGTTATTTTCATTTAAATTTCGAGCTGTCAAAAAACGATCGCAAAGGCCCACTTTTAGTGTTACTACCGTAACCTAAAGTGGGCCAAAATGTGGTGAAATGTTATTATCAGCGGTAAATATTAAATGCTTTGAATAACCGGACGTCACCAGTTGGGATTTTTTGTGATCTCTCAAAGGCTTTCGTTTGTATAAATCATGGGATTCTTCTAGATAAGCTTAAGTATTGTGGTATGAGTGGGACAGTGGACAAACGGTGTAAATCATACTTAACCGGAAGAGTGCAGAAAGTTGAAACAAGCAGTTCACATGATATAGATGAAACAATTAATTCTTCTAACTGGGGAGTTATCAAAAATGGGGTCCCACAAGGTTCGGTCTTGGGTTCCTTGCTGTTCTTGTCCCACAAGGTTGGATCTTGGGTCCCTTGCTGTTCTTAATATATATTAATCATTTGCCATACTACATTCACGAAGATGCTAAGCTAGTACTTTTTGCTGATGATACAAGTATAGCTATCACACCTGACAAACAGTTATTAACTGATGAAATTGTAAATGATATCTATCAGAAAGTTATTTAGTGGTTCTCTACAAATGGACTCGCATTAAACTTTGATAAAACCCAGTATATACAGTTTGATACAATAAATGGCATGACACTATTAATAACTTTAGACTTTAAACAGAAATCTGTAGCTAAGGTAGAATATTCATAATTTTTAGGTGTTTGCATTGACGAGGGACTGAATTGGAAGAAAAATATTGAAGATCTCCTGAAACGTTTGAGTTCAGCTACTTATGCTATCAGAGTCATTGCAAAATATACATCTCAGTAAATTAGCTTATTACTTCTTTTTTTTTTCGATTCATTGCTTTCATATGGGATCATATTCTGGGGCAATTCAACACTGAGTAAAAAAGTATTCACTGCACAAAAGCGTGTAATCAGAATAATAATTGCTGGAGCCCACCCAAGACTATCCTGCAGACATTTATTTAGGGATCTAGGAATATCCACTGTAGCTTCACAATACGTATATTCACTCATGAAATTTGTTATTAACAATCCGACCCAATTCAAAAGTAATAGCAGAGTGCATAGCTAAAACACTAGGAGAAAGGATGATATTCACTATTCAAGGTTAAATCTAACTTTGGCTCAGAAAGGTGTGAATTATGCTGCCACAAATGTCTTTGGTCACTTACCAAGTAGCATCAAAAATCTGACAGATATCCAACTAGTATTTAAAAAGAAATTAAAGGAATTTCTGACTGGCAACACCTTCTACAATGTAGATGAATTTTTAGATAAAACTTTAAAAAAATTAAAATAAAAGAAACATCAAAAATGTTTTCAGAATGAAACTTTCACTCTGCAGCAGAGTGTGCGCTGATATGAAACTTCCTGGCAGATTATAATTGTGTGCCGGAACCGGGACTCGAACCTGGGACCTTTGACTTTCGCGGGCAAGCGCACTACCGACTGTGCTATCTCAACACGACTCACGATGCCGCCTCACAACTTTACTTCCGCCAGTACCTCGCCTCCTACTTTCCAAACTTCACAGAAGCTCTCCTGCGAACCATGCAAGACTAGCACTCCTGGAAGAAAGGATATGGTGGAGACATGGCTTAGCCACAGCCTTAGGGATGTTTCCAGAATGAAACTTTCACTCTGCAGCGGAGTGTGCGCTGATATGAAACTTCCTGGCAGATTAAAATTGTGTGCCGGAACCGGGACTCGAACCTGGGACCTTTGCCTTTCGCGGGCAAGCGCACTACCGACTGTGCTATCCCGACACGACTCACGATGCCGCCTCACAACTTTACTTCCGTCAGTACCTCGCCTCCTGGTTCACCGCATGGTTCGCAGGAGAGCTTCTGTGAAGTTTGGAAAGTAGGAGGCGAGGTACTGGCGGAAGTAAAGTTGTGAGGCGGTATCGTGAGTCGTGTCGGGATAGCAGAGTCGGTAGTGCGCTTGCCGCGAAAGGCAAAGGTCCCAGGTTCGAGTCCCGGTTCCGGCACACAATTTTAATCTGCCAGGAAGTTTCATCAAAAAATGTAATTAAAAAAATCCTTAAAATATGAATTGTCAAGTGTAGACAACATTTACTAAACTGACACGTTCCACATCATTACAAAATGTCGTATATATGATCTATGGTACAAGTGTTAATCTAATCTAATCTGCTCCTGGAAAATGAAAGAGGAACACGATGGATTCCCCGACCCAGCAGAGGGAAATTTCATTTACACATTCTTGAGGACGTACACGCGATCACAAGACCCTTTTATCGTGTATACCCTCCTTTTGAAGCAATGCAAGCTGTAGTTCTCCCATGGAGGAAATCGTGCAGGTGACGAATGTAGTCTCGCGGAATGGCCTGCCAAGCAATTTCAACTTGGTGCCTCAGTTGGGCCAGATTTTCTACCGCAAGATTCCGTTTCATCCGGTCTCAAACACGATCAACGAGGGAGAGAGTCGGTAATCTTGCACCTGTTAATGTTAGCTGAAATTCATTGCTTCTTATGGGTATTTTGGCTAAGACGTTCTGTACAGATAATGGACAGCAATTCGTTTATGAAATCAGCACTCCGCCCAACAGGCTGAGGCTTCTGCAGAATGTCGTCTATACTACAGTGACCAACGGCGGTCCAATAACGCTTTCTTGTGAGGTATACAACCTTACCTTCCTCTTATACGACAGCAAGCAAACTCAGACGAGTTAAAGGAAAGAAGAAAGTTCTTAAGAGAAAAACCCATAGTCTTCTATTTTGAGGAACACGAAACATACATTCATTTACAGATCTTTAATTCAGAACCACTTAGTGTTATTTATTTATTTATATATTTATCATACGGCGTTATGAATACGTAGGTGTGAAGACATAATAAAAAGAACGTACACAAAAGAGGAGAATAATTAACAAGTTTCATAAACAATATATAAGTAAATAAAATAAATAATTTGTGTTTCTGGTCTTTTCAAATAAAAATTCACTCATTAGTCATTTATTTTAACATCTTTAATATGAAATCGCAGTAAATCCATACGCTAGTCATTTCGTTTCTCAGTCAAAGAGTACAGTGTTATTTTTCCCTGCTCAATATCATCAAATATAAAGTAGTAGTGAATCCATACGCACTTCATTTCGTTTCTCAGACAAAGTTTTAAGTGTAATTTCATCCCAGCTCAAAATCACCAAACTTCGTGCTTTTATCAAAATTTTCCACTATTACCCTCCATTATATGCGAGACTTTACGCCAAAGTTTACATAAAAATTACAATAAGAGAGTCTCCTAAATACGTATACCATGAACTGTTTACACAGTAATCATTTTCTTAGTACAGCTCAATAATTTTGGAACATTTGTTTGTCGCATAGTGAAGCATACGAAAGTACGTACAGCTACATTAGTTACAGATTCGCGAAAGAATTTTGAAATTACCGTAGCGTGCGCTTTTTTTTTTTTTTTTTTTTTTTTTTTTTGGGAGATGCTTTCAATGGACCAACATTACTGTCTAATTTGGACCTATGGCCATTTTAAATTGACATGACCAAATAGTGCCTTTGTGGATGTAGCATATCTGTTACAAAATTGCAGGAAACATTAAACTTTCGAAAGTCTTTAGTTAGCCATCTCATTTTAAAATGGACAAAGGTTCAAAATGAGCAGTAATGTGATTTATGTGCATAGTCCATCAACCCAGATAGCGCGTAATTATTTTTCGTTTAATTTTTGTCTCAGAAACTATTATCTTCATATGACTGCGCAAGATTGTTATAATAATTTTTTTTTTCACTCTCACGCCATTATTTTTGCAATACTTCCCTTCTTTCTGGAATGACGTCAAAATGAATGTTTTATAATTTTAATCTGATGAATCATTATTATTAAAACAACATTTAAGGATTTACGATGAAATATATACATATAAATGTCTCAAAAATTGAAAGAAGGTCAAGAAATATAAACCCAACTACGAGGAAGTCTCCAGTATTCTCTGTACGAACCTCAACTTTGCAACTCTATCCAACCACTTTTCAACCGTCAATACAAGCAAAAATTTATCTGCAATGGGAGCAGGCGATTCACAAATAAAATATGACATTGTACATGAATTCTTCCTTCTGGAAGTACGTCAGCGCTTTCTGGGTTAAATGCATCTTACACAATAAGACACACGCTTTGATGGTTTCAAAACTCTTTCGCTAATCTGTAACTAATGCAGTTATTAACACTTAGGTATGCTTCACTATGTAACATACAAATGTTTATAAATTATTGTGTTGTATTAAGAAAATGATAACTGTATAACCAGTTCATGGTGTACGTATTTAGTAGGCGTTTTTCTTATAATTTGTATCTGTACTTTTGCGTAAATCCTCGTATACGACGAAGGGTGAGAATGGAAAGTTTCCATAAATGTAGGAAGTTTGGTGATACTGAACGGGGATGAAGTAACACTGATTTCTTTGGCTGAGAAACGAAATGAGCAGTCCATAGATTTACTGATAGTTTATATTAAACATGTTAATGTAAATGACTGATGACTGAGTTAGTATTTTAAATATATTATTCATTTTATGTAACTTATATATTGTTTACGAATCTTCTTAATTATTCGCAACTTCTGTGTAGTTACTGTTCATTATGTATTTACGCCTATTTATTCGTAATGCCGTACGCTAAATAAAGAACACTAAGTGATTCTGAATTAAAGATCTTTGAAAGTATGTCTGTTTTATGTTCCTCAAAACAGAAGACTGAGTTCTTCTCTTAAGAACTTTTTCTTTCCTTTAGCTCGACTGAGTTTGCTTGTTGTCGTACAAGAGGAAGGTAAGGTTGTATATATCACAAGAAAGCGTTATTGGACCGCTGATGGTCACTGCAGTATAAACGACATTCTGCAGAAGCCCCAGGCTGTTAGGTGGAGTGCTGATATAAAGAAAGAACTGCTATTAGATATCTCTACAGAACGTCTTGGAAAGAAACACGCGTAAGAAGCAATGAATTATAGCTAACCTTAACAGAGGCAAGATATCGGGCATAAGAAGATTATATTAAAGGATTGTGTATCAGTCTATTGAAGTAGTCATATTAATTTATTTCACAGACGGAAAAAATAGTAGACCTGAAAATACGAAGACGATTTTGCTTCGATGGAAAAAATGACGTTGGTAGGAAATGCAGACTGGCTAAGCAGGAGTGGCTTCAGGAGAAATGCAACACCGTAGAAGAATGTATACATGAAACTGAAGGAGTCATTTGGAGACAGAAAAGCAGCGGTATGAATGCCAAGAACTCATATGGAAAACCAGTAATAAGCAAAGAAGGGAAAGCTGAAAAGTGACAGGAATAAATAGACGACCTGTTCAAAGGAAATAAACTTGAAGGCAGTATTCTAGAAATAGAAGACGAAGTAGGAGAAGGTGAGATAGGACATACGATACTGCGAAAAAGAATTTGACAGAGCACTAAAAGATTTGAGTAGAAACTAGGCTCTTGTAGTTGATGATGTTCCACCTTATCTGCAGAGGAATCATGAGGAAATTGTTCCACCTGGTATGCAAGATGTATGAGACGGGGGAAATACCATCAGACTTCAAGAAGAATATAGTGATTCCAATTCCGAAAAAAAGCAAGTGCAGGCAAAAATGTGAAAATTACAGGACTATCATTTTCAAAAGTCATGGTTGCAAATTAGTAACACGAATTATTTACAGACGAATGGGAAAAGCAGTGGAATCCGATCTTGGGGAAGATGAGTTTAGATTTAGGAATGTAGGAACACGCTAGGCAATACTCACATGACGACTTATCTTAGAAGAGAGGTTAAAGAAAGGGATACCTACGTTTTTAGCATTGTGGATCTAGAAAAAGTTTTCGACAATGTTGACTGGAATACACTCTTTAAACGTGTGAAGACAGTAGGGGTAAAATAAAGATAGCGAAGAGTTATATTCATATTGTAAAAAAAAACAGATAGCAATTATTAGAGTCGAAGGATGTGAAAGGGTCACCGTTGTTGGGAAGGAAGAAGACATGGTTGTAGCCTTTCCCCAATGCTGTTCAATCTGTACACTGAGCTAACTGTCAAGGAATGCAAGGAAAAATTTGGAGAGGGAATTAAAGTCCTAGGAGAGGGAAAAAACCTTGCGGTTTACTGATGACATAGTTAATTCTGTCAGAGACAGCAAAGGATCTGGAAGAGCAATTAAATGGAATCAATAGTGTCTTGAAAGGAAGATATAAGATGAACATTAAGAAGAGTAAAACGAGGGAAATGGAATGTGGTGTAAGAAAATCAGGCGATGCTGAAGGAATTAGATTAGGTTATGAGACGAAAAACGTAGCAGATGAGTTTTGTTATGTGGGTAGCAAGATAACTTCTGATGGCCGAAGTAAAGAAGATATAAAATGCAGAATGGCTATATGAAGAAAAGCTATTCTTAAGGAGCAAAATTTGTTGACATCCAATATTAGTTGAAATGTTAGGAAGTCCTTTCTGAAAGCATTTGCCTAGAGTTTAGCATTGTGTGGGAGTGAAACGTGGACGACTAGTTCAGACAAAAGGATGATAGAAGCTTTCGACATGTGGTGCTACAGTCGAATGATGAAAATTAGATTGGTAGATCACGTAAGTAAGGAGGATGTGCTCAACAGAATTGAAGAGAAAAGGAGTTTCAAATATTCAAATGTTTGTAGAGCTTATGGGACTCTTACACGATTATCGACTTAAGCGTTTCCACACTCTGCTACATTGTACAAGTTCTTTTGTTGCTATCACATACTGTTATAGATTGTGTCATTCTACGATTGATAACATTTATACTCGGTAGCACTTTGTTTGCACTGTACTTAATGAACTATTTTGATAACACAACTGTTTGTTTGTTAATCAAGTTGGTGGTGTTATCGGCACGTCTCGTTACATATAACAATCATTACTAAGGTCGCAATAGAAGTCAACTTCAGTCTGTCACACGTCGGTAATCTAAACATTGATCCTTAAGTAATTAATGTATGCCTAATTGTCAACTCTAGCATTTTTATTGAGCCATACCCTTACATGTATTTATTTTCGACATCACATTCATGTCAAACACTGGACTATATTTTGCTTAATTTATAAACTATTTGTTTGTCCAATTAACGAATCCCGCCTTGAGCTACAACCGGACTTGTCATTCATTATTTGACAAGACTCATGTTCTGGACAGTTAAGCGCACTATAAGGGCCACACACATTGCTGACAGTCGATGCCCGGCTGATTAATTATAATGTTTCCTCTTACTTGAATTAAGGACATTCAGATCAGTTTTTATACTCACAGTGCTGTACCAGTCTAGATACGCACTTTGTATCTGCACACGAACAGAAGCACAGTATCTACCATCTACACACACACACACACACACACACACACACACACACACACTATAGTTTCCGATTATAATTAAATATAATTTAAATGTAACTGTTTCCATTTGAATCTCTCACTCTGCTTTCATCGTTATGGGGTAAGGCTGACCAACCCTCGGTATGTGCACAATTTTGGGGAACCCTTTCTTTTTCCATTCTTGGCTCGGGAAGCTGATGTGTTGTTCCAACAGGATAATTCTCGTCCGTTCACTGCGCGTGAAACTCAACGTGTTCAGCAAGACGTCCAGATACTTACTTGGTCATCATGATGTCTAGGCGAGTACGTGTGGCATATGATGGGACGAAAACTGATACGTGCAATTCATTAACCCAAAAATCTTGCTGAACTATGTGAACAGTACGAAAAGATAATGAATGATGTATCCGAAGACAGTATTCACCATCACTAATATGAGTATTTTAGCGTGGATCCACTCCAGTACTGCTCCGGTACTGCAGGAACTAATGATCTTCAAATGTAATAATTTCATTTACTCTATACGCTCTGTTTGAACAATAAATTTTCGGTGAATTGGAAAACTATAAGAGGGAGTACTAATTTCGTTTTGAAGGGTGTATATACGTATGACGTAAACTCATTCACTCTTAGGGTGAACGACGTTTCGGTTTCTCGGGGAAATTTAGCGGAAGATGTGTGGGATGATCAACAGATCTGATTGAAAGAGGAGAAAAGTATACGAAACAGAATGCTACCTGATATGTGGGGAAGGGGGGGGGGGACTCTAATCTGCACCCGCTTCTCACGAAATCAGATTCAGGTAAAGACAGATTTTCTAAAATAACTCTGACCGACAGAATGCAGTGGCAGTGGGTAGGGGATGCTAGTATGCAACTGGCCACGCTTCAATGTGCGTCACTACGGATCGGACAAAGCAGCGACCAAGAGTCTCGAACTGGCTGCGAAACAAGTTTGTGATCTCCATATTCAATTAAAACATTACACGGACAAAATGAGAGCTTTTGTGAGTTTCTGACGCACCCAAGCGTTCATTACACCCTCGATCCCAAAATCAGTGGAACACAGCCTTCCAAACAATACAACCTATTGCGCAGTCTGTACAGCGGCTTGCAGAGTCTATATGCAGAGATTAAATCGGGAGGCTAGCATCCATCTGCATTCAATTTCGGAAACATCCCGCATGACAGTATTGCACATATTGCTGCAGCACAGCTTTTGGTTCCTAAGAAGTTGTGCTCTGGGAAATGGAAATGTCATTCCCGTTTGACAACTGAATCTGTGGGGACTCCCGTCTCTTTCTGTCCATATTCAGAACCCCACAACAGAGCTCCGCTCTGTGTGCTTAGCGCAGTCTCACACACTTACTTCGATCCTCATTACAATTCTTATCGCAGACTCGTGCCTTTGCTTAAAACTAGTACGTGTGGAATCTAAAAGATCACTGCTGCAAGCCACTGGTCTTCACACAAGTAATTACTAATTAATGATGGTAGATCGAAGCCTACAGCAAATTTCAAGGACATTTTACTGCATCAACCATATAAATAAGAATTAACTGCTGTTTGTTAGTTATCGCATCAACTGAAAACGGCTCGACTTGTATAACTTCTTCGAATAAGGTTTGTAAGGAAAGATAATTGAAAAAATTCCTCCAAAAATCGGAATATTCTGGGAAAACTAAGTACTACTTCTGTTAAATTTTTTGTGAGCTCAACACCGTGACTGACGATTCGAACGATGGATATGCGTAATTCTTTTTTGCTTGGATCACTGTGATCGTGGAAAAGATTACAGAGAAAGAAAATCTTTACAGTTACAAATAAAGTTCGTGAAACTTGGATAAGTTGCAGTCTTACTCATAATTTCCGGTAGGAGCGAGGTATTTAGTTTCAGTAATCACCATGAAATTTTGCACATACACGTGTATTTTCACTGAGATGGTTTTTAAACTAAGCAATCCATCGAACGGTGCAGGGATGTGCGTATCATACAATAGACTTCCACTCGATACCATTTGAGCAATTACCGATAAGGTTGTGAACTTTATATAAATTTTAATAGCTACAGGGGAGCAGAAGATAGTGAGGGAAGTAAGAAATCCGAGAGAGAGGGAGGGGGAGAAGGTCAGAGAGAGCAGGTAGAGAAAGTGGAAGATGAAGAAATAGAGGGAGAGGTATGGAGGAGATGGGCGAAGAGGGGAGAAGAAGTGAAATATGTAGGGGGGAGTGGAGAGGTGCAAGTAGCAGCGCACAGAGAGAGCGAGAGGAGGAAACGTACAGAGAGAGTCAGTAGGGACAGGTGAATAGAAAGACATAATTAAAGAACATTTACTGTGAATTACACGTGATATCGATTCCATCAAAAGGAAAATGTTCAAATGTTTGTAGAGCTTATGGGACTTAACTACGGGGTCATCAGTCCATAAACGTACAGACTAATTATGAACTAGCTTATACTAAAGACGGTACAAACATCCAGGCCCGAGGGGGGATTCGAACCCCCGACCGCAGCGGCAGTGACTGGCACGCTGCAGACCGCTCGGCCACTGCTGCCGGCCCATCAAAAGGAGGAGAGAAGGAAATAGATGGATACAGTGGGATGAATAAAGGCAGGAAGAAGAAGTGGAGAACTAGGACGCGATGGTAACTAGAGAAGGGGAGGTGCGCAGAAAGAGTCGAAAGGAGGATATGGACAGAAAGAGTGGAAAGGAGAAGATTGGTAGAGAGAGGAAGGAAGATTAGACGGTTAGAAAGAGAGAGAGAGAGAGAGAGAGAGAGAGAGAGATGGGGTCGAGGGGATGGCTAGAGAGAGAGAAGGTGAAGAGGAGATGGACAGATAAGGAAAGAGAAGGAGATGTTCGACAGAAAGAGAAGGTAAGACTAGAAATAATAAGACAAAATAGTAGTAAGTGTTAAATTACGAATCATTGACAGAGTGTCGATCGTTACAATCCATCGAATTGTCTACAGTAAAATAGATCAGCCAGTAATTAATTTACTGGTTAATTCCTATGTCGAAAAGCTGTTTTACTTATAATTAATATCACTTATACAGCAGGATTGGGTTGAATTTATACTTACAAGAAGTAACACATCACCTTCCTAGAGTATCCTATTATTCTCAAAATTCTCCACACTTTATGCTAGACCAAAACTGAGATTGTTTTATCATTCGTTGGAAATATTAAATAAAGAATTTCGCAAAGAATTACAAAAATATTAACAGCATTAAAGTTACTAACACACAATGAACCGCCTTGGTGACAATTCTGAGTATTATTCTACCACACAAACGTGGCCCTCTGTCGCGAGCATAAACAAAGTGGACTATTCACGTACCACTTTACAAGTGGTCATACTGCCTCTGACAGAGTCGTTTGCTTTGGGGAATAAAATCTTATGTTCTGTGAAATGGCCTGTCTTCTCCAATAAAAAGAAGAGTATCTGCCTGTTAGTTTTCTTCATTTGCTTACGGTCGTGGCTGACTGCAACGTTATAGTGTCCTAGTGATAAAACTGAAACGGAAGGTACGTGAAGAACAGGTAACTAGTAAACAATCACCCAAACAAACAAAATATATAATGGAATTGAGAAACAAATTTTAAACATTGGATAAGATAGTAATTTGGTACTTCCCTAGACTTTTTGCAGTGAAACATATTGAAGAATATGGAGCTAAGAACAAAATAATATGAAAAGTTAAAAAATATAAAAAAATCGATATAGAAAAACGACGAGAGCACTTGAGTTACAGAAACTACTTCCTTGACCCACTGAGTACATTATACTTTTGAAGAGTAACATCAATTGAGCTTACATCCAGTCAAGTACGCAGATATTCGAATTTCACCTGGGTAAAAAAGAAAGAATAGATAATAGTTACAACTGCAATACAGATATAATAAAAACTTTAGGCTCGTATAACCACAAAATGAAGTAGCAATATGAATTCGTTAAGTTTTACAGACGGCAAAAATTTTTGAAATCTTAAATGTATATCCTGTGATTCGAAGACAAGAATAAAACACTAAGTAAAACATTCTAGCTAAAACAGAATGCAGAAGATGTGAGATGAATAGCAAGATAATTGAATAGAGTACTTCACTATAACGGTAGTATACAGTACATGAAAGTAGAACCGTGTAGGTGATTAAAGTAACGAAATAAACGAAGAAACTATGTGCTCTTAGTCTTTCAGAAATAGTAACGGCGCTGATAATCAATTCGTGGTAGTAGCTATTCACCGAACTCTCTTTGCAGTCGCTGTTACGGAGAACGAATTTAAAACAAATTTGTTTTGTGAAAGCTAGCAGCAAGAGCTATTTTGATAAACGCAAGCGCTCACGTAATTGCGAAATACTGAAAGCAACACACTGCGCGGTTTGAAAGAATGACTCTACAGAAACATTCTCCAGAATGAACGAACACTACAGCGATGCTTTTCCTCGTTTCAGCGCCAGCGTTATATGAAATTAAAAAGTGAAAAATTTAGAAAAATTTATTTTCTACTCTGTTACTTTTTTGGAAAGAATTTCCACAAAATGGTTTGCTAAAGAGGTGAAAAAAATGTATATATTAATGTGTCTGACTATAATCAGTGCAGCATAAAGTAGTTGTTCTATTTTCGTAATATTTATATGAAATATCTTGAAGTCAATTCTAGGGTAACCTATGCCCAAATTTTCTTTGATACTGGTAAACCTTAATTCTGTGGAAAAACTTCAGATATTTAAAATAATACATAGATGGTATACGAAGTGTTTTGGTCTCCCGTGTCTTTACTGTTGAGTCTGATGAAATTAGCGGAATTTATCTAGCTACCAGCTTCGGCTTCACACGGAAGTCATGTTCAGGCCCATAACACGAAAGGAGGTTCCATGCCCGTTTAACACTAATAGAAGACTACAAATGGTGTTGTGGATTCATCTGATTTCTTCACCTGCCACATAGGACGACTGATGGTACTCAAAAATATAGTTTTAGAATGTTAATCCCAAACTGGCGGTTTAATAAAGTATTATAAACGTTACGGCTGTTGGTTCCATTCAGTTTAATATAACTTGACCACCCATAGTCCAGGTCCTCGTTATGATGGAGCAAATTAATATTGATATTCACTGTCGTCAATGACATTAAAACACCTTCCAGCCAACGGGGCTGTATCTATAGCCGTACGCTCTCCTTTGCAGTCTTGTTTATGTGAAATTATATTTTATACACTATCTGTGCGGAAGAATCTAGATACCGATATCTAATATGGAAGTCAGAATTATAAGAGGGGCATTCCCCGGTGTAGTACGACGTTATTGGTTTTGGGTAATCGGCAGATGCGGAGAATTGGTGCGTTCGAAAAGTTCACTGCCTTCGAATGTGGACTAGTTATTACATTTGACCTGTGTAAAAAGATATTAATAACAGACATTTATACCCTTAAAAAACAGAAAGACTGCAAGAGATTGAGAAGTGGAAACGTGAAAATGCAACCACAGTGAAACGAAGACTGAACAGGTCTCACGCACTGTCAGACATGGACCATCGAGCACTGTGAAGCCGTGGTTGTAAAACGTCGCATAAAATCAGTAGAAGCCACCACACGTGAGTTCGGAAGTCCTGGACGCAGTCCAGCTACCAAAATGGCTGTGTGTAGGGAGTTACAAGAAATGGGGTAGAACGGTCGAACAACCCGTCTTAAGTCACAATTTCACTAACTAGCGCGAAGTGGCGTTTAGGTAGAGTACAATGGGGCACCTTGGATATAGGCGGGCATGCCCATCAACTTCTGCTGTAGCAGCAGCTTCCGCCACCATGTTTGTTCCAAGCGGCGACAGCGTGAGCTTCTCAAAGGCTGAGTTCTTTGCTGTTATTGCTTTAAAATATCTCTTGCTTCACTTACAATACAGATATCCAGAGGTAAAGAAATATATGGATTATAAATTAATCTGGTGATATTAATTATATGTGTGTGTGTGTGTGTGTGTGTGTGTGTGTGTGTGTGTGTGTGTGGTGTCGCACAAGTCTAAAGTGCGCGCCACCTACTTTCGCCGCGCGCCGCCATGCACGCACGGCGCGGCGTTCTTACGACGTCAGCCACGAGCGCCCTCTGCTACGACTCCGCTCGTGGCCACCACTGAACGACATCGTTCACTTGGGACTGAGATAGGAACCAGTTAACACTTCGGAATCAGATAGGCACCAGTGAAGACTTGGCTATCGGACAGGCACTAGGCAGGCCTCTAGCTCAACTATGTATCAGCATTCTGCAGTTCTGAGCTATGTAAAAGTTAAGTATTACTAAGTCTCTAAGAAATATATATCTCGTTCAATTGACTCTTGTGTGTCTAGTTTCTGCTGTCCCACTGGCTGCTCACCTTCGTACCTGCACAAGCGTGCATCCTTTATTCCTGTGTCGGTCTCTTTTTACTCGACCACCGACACCTACGACGGAAACGAGACACAAAAGCGGCGACGAGGCTGGGACACAAATATATATATATATATATATATATATATATATATATATATATATATTAATCTATCCACCTGGGTGTGTATTCGGAGCACTTTTTCCTCATTTCCAACCATACTATCTATTTTTTCAACTTGGCTGTCTTCAAAAAGAAACTAAAAATTAGTTTCCTTAATAAGTTATTACGAAACAACATATATGTTTAAAAAGAATTCAGTTACGGCTTATGGCAAAAGCACCTAATTCAGTCATTAAAACAGACTGCCTCCAGTAGGCGAATAAGAAGGGTCCAGTCTGGAGGTAAGACGCTTTGCCAGTAAACTACATCATAGCTGTGTCCTTCGTGCATTTTAACATAACATCAATTTAAAAATGGTTCACAATTACAATGCGTAAGAGCTATTGTAATAACACTACAGGACACTAAAATTGCTACACCAAGAAGAAATACAGATGATACAGATGATAAATGGGTATTCAATGAAGAAATATATTATACTAGAACCGACATGTGATTAAATTTTCACGAAATGTGGGTGTATAGATCCTGAGAAATCGTTACACAGTACAACCACCTCTGGCCGTAGTAACTGGCTTGATACGCCTGGGCATTGAGTCATACAGAGCTTGGATGGCGTGCAGCTTCAACACGATACCACAGTTCATCAAGAGTAGTGATAGGGCAGCAGTCGAACATTTTTAGTATCTAGAAAGGCCCATACATGACCTGCAACATGCGGTCGTGCGTTATCCTGCTGAAATGTAGGGTTTCGCAGGGATCGAATGAAAGGTAGAGCCACGGGTCGTAACACATCGGAAATGTAACGGCCACTGTCCAAAGTGCCGTCGTTGCGAACAAGGGGTGACCGAGACGTCTACCACCGTACCGTCACGCCGGGTGATACACCAGTATGGCGATGACGAATGCACGCTTCCAATGTGCATTCACCGCGATGTCGTCAAACAGGGATGCGACAATCATGATGCTGTAAACAGAGCCTCCATTCAGCCGAAAAAAATAACGTTTTGCCATTCATGCACTCAGGTTCGTCGTTGCGTACACCATTGCAGGCGCACCTGTCTGTGGTGCAGCGTCAAGGGTAACGGCAGCCATGGTCTCAGAGCTGATAATTCATGCTGCTGCAAACGTCGTCGAACTGTTCGTGCAGATGGTTGTCTTGCAAATGTCCCCATCTGTTGACTCAGGGATCGAGACGTGGCTGTAAGATCCGTTACAGCCATGCGGATAAAATGCATGTCATCTCGACTGCTAGTGATACGAGGCCGTTGGGATCCAGCACGGCGTTCCGTATTGCCCTCCTGAACCCACCGATTCCATATTCTGCTAACAGTTATGGGATCGCGACCAACGCGAGCAGTAATGTCGCGATACGATAAACCGCAATCGCGATAGGATACAATCCGACCTTTATCAAAGTCGGAAACATGATGTTACGCTTTTTTCTTCCTTACACGAGGCATCACAACACCGTTTCACTAGGCAACGTCGGTCAACTCCTGTTTGTGTACGAGAAATCAGGTGGAACCTTCAGTCCTGTCAGTACTCTGTAGGTGTCGCCACATGCGCCAACCTTGTGTGAATGCTCTGAAAAGCTAATTATTTGCATATCACAGCATCTTCTTCCTGTCGGTTAAATTTCGCGTCTGTAGCATGTTTTCCGCCAACCAGCCAAAACTGAGGCTTTGCTTAGTACGATTAAGGTTGACCTGGGTTTACGTAAATCGGTGTCAGGGGCAGCTCTATAAGCTATATGAAGGCCATGGTAGACTAAAAATTATGTTCGAAAGACAACAGATTTTTTTTAGTTTGACTTTCCTGCAGGAGGAGTGCAATATTTCACGCTGTACTGTAGATTAGCTATAGTATGCTCATTTTTTCTGGTTGGTATATAAATGATAAAAAGGCCATGAGACATCCAAAACATTTTACCCCTTACCTCTGTAACTAATGCAACCGGAGATACAGGCCACTGAAGACTCACGTTTACGAACGAGGCATTTTCAAATATATTAATACTGCGCACGACAGTATGATTAACTTCTGTTGTCGGTACATACGAGGGTTGGAACTTAATGTAATCTACTCTTGTCGCAGATAGCACACGTTGTTGACATAACCTATCTTACCTCCTACCAAATGGACTCGGACGTCCAACGTCAATGGCATGTGCACAATGGAGGGAAACAGTCACTTGTGAGCAAGTGGTCTAACATTACGGTGTCACTATGTTTTCTAACAGGAACAACGAAGTTCGATCAAGATTGAACGCGTCAGTGGACATAAAGCACGACAGTGTCATCAAGGTCTTCAATTTCGTCAGAGCCCCAGTATGGTGACAGTTATGGCGTTTCTCATGTACCACTGTGCTGGTGTTATGCTAACGCATTACGTTCCTCCACAGCATACCATCAATGCACAGTATTACTGTTCAATTTTGCAACATCAACAACGACAAGCTTTGGGAAAGAAGCGGCAACAATTTCTGCAGAACCCACCATCATTTTTCACGACAATGCACGGGCACATACAGCGCAATCTGTCTGATCTGTGCGGTCGATGGGACTGGGAAGTACTGTACCAGACACCAGACTCCATACTCCCCAGACCTAAGTCCTTGTGACTTTGATTTGATTCCGAAGATGAAGGAAATACTTCGTGGCATTTGCTTCAAAACTGTTCCAGATATTCGACAGGCAGTAGACAGCTCCATTCGCACCATCAACAGAACAGGCTCTGCTGACAATATGCTACACCGTCCACATCGTTGGCAACGGGTTCTGCTGGTCACTACTTCGAAGAACAGAAACAGATGCAAACGTGCAACGCTTTTGGATCGGTTGTGAGTAAATAGTTGCCACTATTTACGTTCCAAACCGTACACAGCACTGCGTAAATGTCGATCGCTCAACCCCATGCCTTCATAATAAAATCAGTAGCGAACACTTTTTCAGTAAGCTTTTTGCATGTCTGTGGAGCAATGATGGTGCATTCCTCAAGAGTTGAAGTCTGAGAAGGTGGTAATGGAGTGAAGACGACGGTTTTACTCATCAGAAAGTTGTTCCATTGGGGTCACGTCTGAACTCTGTGTAGTCAAGTGCTTTTCAGGGACTACACAAACTACAGAATCGCCAATGCTGTTTTACAGCAGCGTGTATTGTAATGTAGATGCAGTAACCTTCTTCTATCTGATACTATCACCTACATCAGGCTCGTCCAAAGTGTGCCCCTGGGGCGCTAGCGCCCGCGGTCGCCCGCGGCCAGCGCCCCGGGCCCCTCAGCCTGCTGCTTCGTGTGGAAGGCAGCAGTCAACAGGCGTGAGGCTACAGTTGGTACAGATGGACGGCCAACAGCAACAGACAAACGAAAGTTATGGACACAGTTGTTCGAACTGTTAATCTTCGATCGCATGCACTCACACATCGCCAATTTAAAGAATTCCTGGCTGATATCGAAGCGGAATACCCTGAATCCCCTACCACACAGAAGTAAGATAGATGAGCAAAGGGAAAGTGCTTAATCGGTTTTTCTGTTTGAGGAACGAAATTAATACATTTTTACAAATGAATCGACGCCGAGAAGAATTGATTCGTGATCCTAAGAGGATGGTGAAATTGGCTTTTTTGAGTGACGTAACTGGTCATTTAATTACTTTGTACGCCACGGCGGAGCGGCCGAGCGTATTGAGGCGCTATGTCACGATGCGCGAGACCGTTACCCATCGGGGGTTCGATCCCACCCTCGGGCATGGATCTTTGTGCCGTCTTTAAGCTAGTTCATAATCAGTTTGTAAGTTTAGGGACTAATTACCCCATAATTAAGTCCCATAAGCTCTACAAACTTTTCAATATTTGAACTTTGAACACTACACTCCAAGGCGAAAATCTCACTGTTGTCGATTTAGCGCTGACGATTCAAGCATTAAAAAAAAAAAAAAAAAACCGTGGGTCAGAAAACAATCAAGTTGTTCCTCGATTTTTTTAATATAATTTTTTTCTGAAGATTTGCCTAGTAATTCTGCACATGTTAACACTAATTGTTACCAAAACAGTAATTTTTTTGTCCTTTTGTTGGATCTGATCGCGAGACAGTCCAGCGCAGAACAGTGCTGTGTGGTCTCACTCTTTCCGCAGCTATCTCTCTCGCTCCGTTGCCGACACTAGCGACAGCCGCGCCCGCCGGGCGAAATTCTTGGTTGAGCCTGCCCTGCACAGTTCACAGTGTTATTAAATTTGTTGCCATCCAGACGCATTTAGCAAGAGTACAAACAGAAAACCACAACATAATCAAGAAAAACACTTCGATATCGAAACAAAACGTCATCCGCCGTTCACTGCCTGCATCACAAGGATGGCACTTAACGTTTCCCAGTCATTCGCCAAATCCATATCATTCTATTGGACCGCCACGGGGTATAGCGTTACTGTGAATCAGAATAGTAAAAGGCAACCAAAGTCAATTGTCCTCATTTCTCGCTAGTAGTAATAACTTAGTTAATACCATACGGTGACTGCGAGGCAGCCGTTGCGGTTGTGAGTAAACATTCATCACTGGCCAAACTTTGATACGTTAGGTGACTGAATGGAAAGTTACGCACACAGGAGAATATTGATAGAAAATGCTCGTTCGTAGCGATTCGGCATCTCGTTCGGCAATGGTGCAAGAAAACTTACGTGGGACTCAGCTCAGCTTACGGGAGGTCCAAAGATGCACTTAGCGAATCTTTAAGGAAATGTGATATTAAACGATCTTTGACAGTGTCGTAGAGATCCAGGGCACTTTTGATCAAAACGAACCGTGCCTCGTGAAAACGCTACCAGACAGGCTATCTCCGAAGAAATGCCAAACTACATTTCTGAATATGCAGCATAAGGACAATTTAAAAGTGGAATATTAGAGAGCTCAAGACAAGTGTAGCTCCTACAGATAATGTGTTTCACCGATAATATTGGCCCACATTAGGTTACGATAGTAACACTAAAAGTGGGCCTTTGCGATCGTCTTTTGACAGCTCGAAATTTAAATGAAAATAACGGCTTAACTATTCATCTGACACGAAAAATGAATAATCTAATTTTTAGAGGAGAAAATTCTCTATAACTTTGCTCTGTTATGTTTTTTTCATATCTCGTAGCGTTTCAAAGATATTTGCAAAAATAACGGCAATTTTGGGATGTATGTATATCTGTCTGTCTGTCTGTCCGTAACGTGTTCCCTGTTTTTAAGACGAACCGTTCAACCGATCAGCACCAAATTTTACACAAATGTCTGTAGGCCACCAGAGACCGGAATCTCCCTTTTTCAAATTTTTCGGACAAAAAATACGGTAGTAATAAAAAACATCCGTTTATAATATAATTGTGATTACAAACGAACCGCTCTTCTGACACGAAAATTGAATAACCTAATAGATAGAGTAGAAAATTCTCTACAACTTAGCTCCCTTTTTTAAAATCTCGTATCGTTTGAGACATATTTGCAAAAATAACGGAGATTTGACACCCTCCATTGAATTAACGAAAACCAGCCGTCCGCAGATGTCACGTCACATTCCTCGCCCAGAACTCTCTCTGGCATACGCCATCTTGCGTTGCGTATTGATGTTTTTCTTATTGTAACTTACACGTTGTCATTTCAAAGCAATGGCGCACTGTGGAGTTAACAAAAACACATCGTTCTTCGTGCGACAGATGATAACCTTGTGTCTACAAATACCATATTAGCATCAGTTAACAACGGTCATTAATAGCACGAGATTAAAGAATTCCTCTCTTGATTGATTGCCGTAGCGTAGTGGGGAAGGCATTGGACTATGACGTTAAAGGTCGGTGTTTCGGAACCCGACACTACTTAATTTTTTTTCCTAAAAGGGTTTCGGACACTCTTATTAATTAATTTTTATTAATTAGATTATTATTTTGGTGCAAAATGTTTGCAAAACTTATAAAACTACAAATCTAAAGTGGGCCTTAAAACACGTCAGTGCGAATTTTTTAATGATTTTTTGCCAAATGTGATTTGTCGTACATTTCGCTCTCATCAACTGCTTTCAGATATATGCCCCGTCTTTTTCTTTTTCTTTTTTTCCTTGAAAAAAAAATTCTGGAGGATTATTGTATACCAAGTACAAGCAAACGTACGGTTCTGTCTGTGACTTAAGAAATCTACAGCATTTCCGTTACGTTTCTGATGATTACTGACAGAGATACGGTGCATTGTTACGCACACCCATCCATTTACATACCAGCCGCAACGGGTTCTTAACAGTGCTGCGAACGCAAATCACGAGGAGCACAATGTTCCGTGGGATGTAGCAGGTGGTTTCATGCGTGTAGTAGTTCCTAGACAGTCACGCAGAACAACACGTTGCGTATCAAGACGGCCAGTAATTTTATATTAAAAAAATTAAAAACTGGTGTCATGTAATGTTATCTTTTACTAAACTGACACGTTCCACACAATTACACACCCATGTCTATGCAACAAGTATCAATCTAATCCAGTGTGGGTCGCGACCCCCCTGGAGTGGGTCTCAGAGTCTTGCTCATATTTATTCATGCGCCCATCCTGCTGCCACCTGGTGGCAGATAAATTACTTATAAATATTTATGGCTTATTGCATCAGTCCATCTAGTTCTTCCTGTGATGACACTTGGGACAGGAAAGCAATTGTATCCAACAACATGAAGATGAGGCACATTTGACCGGTGATGTGCATACCACTTATAGCATGCCACTATATTGTCAGGTGATTTGAAACAGATGCCTTACCATGTCTGGACAATTAAGGTATGTTCTTCACAATTTTTTTTTTGTTTTAAAGAAGAAAAAAAGCCTTCTTTTATTTATTTATTTCTCTTTACATTCGACTTATAGCTATATCTTCAACCAATATAAAATTGACTGTTTTCTATATGATAATTCTCCTGTGAGATTCTTTATTTACCCAGATCGCTTATTTACATAATTGCTTGATGACTAGTTTCAACTCATTAAAGGGCCTTTTTCGAATCTGTAATATTTAAACAACAACTACAGTGACTTCCTGATATCTACAGATTATCATGATACCACTAAATAACTCTTACAAAAATGTTCAAATGTTTTTAGAACTTATGGGACTTAACTACAGGGTCATCAGTCCCTAAGTTTACAAACTACATATGAACTGGCTAAGACTAAGGACGGTACAAATATCCTTGCCCGAGGGGGGATTCGAACCCCCGACCGCAGTGGCCGTGCAGGCCATGACTGGAGCGCCTCAATCCCCTCGGTCACCACGGCCGGCTAACTCTTACACCTTGAACAATTTAGCACTCTTAAAAGGAGAAGCAATGTTCTGATACCTTGACTGAGTGTAGTATTCGTATACATATCAGATTGAAAATGTATGAAGACAAGTAGACAAGTTTACCAGTATGGAAATATGGAATTTATATTGTATTATAGCATATTGTTATAGGAACAATTTTGACTTGTATGAGTATTATAATACAATGTAATTATCTTATATGGAACCTAGGAATTAAGCTATATAGCTACCTGAAAATATTCATGTAACCTAGACATCATGTATATTTTACTTTAAGTAGTAATACAGACAGTCATCTATTATATAGATTATGCTGAATTATCGCAGTGGTATTAAAATATAAATAAAAAAGGATTTTAAATTAAAGTATCGATTCTTATAATTGACTGAGATTAAAATAAAGAATTGTATTATATCACATTACAAATTATCCGGATGGTTTGTAAACTCAAATTTACTGTAAATTACACAAAATGACTATCGTAGCAGAATAGTATATAGTTTATGTTTTTGACTAACTGTGGCAGATATAAATGAGGCACCATACCATAAATATATCCGATTGAGCACTAGACATATCGATTCTTAACCCTATCATACTGCCACCTGGTGGCAGATAGGCACACATAAGTGTTTACAACTGGAGCCATTAGTCTATCAGCGGCATTTGCAGGCATAGCACGCTGCCTAGTGAAGTGGGGAAGTGAACGATATGCAGATGATCACACGCAAGTGTTTAAAACTGTACATATCAGACTGTCAGCAACGTTTGTAGTCATGCCATGCTGCCTATTGATGTGGGAAAGCGAACTGTATGCAAGAATAGAACGTGACACCAAGGCACATTGGATGGATAAATATGTGCATACCATTTATATCATGCCACAGTGTTGCATCTTTTAAAAATTTTATTATGCCTGGACAATTAAGGTATGACTATGACAGATATGTTATTTTACATTTGTAATTTAGATTTCTAATAGTATTCAATTACTGTACATTGATAACATTTACTCGTGTATAGCAGGTTTAGTTGCCTTTTATAACATCTATTTTAGATACCAGGAAGTCACTGTAGTTGTTTAAATATTACAGATTCGAAAATAGCTCTTTAATGAGTTGAAACTAGTCATCAAGCAATTATGTAAATAAGCGATCTGAGCAAATAAAGAATCTCACATCATCACCAATTTTTAGATCGCCTCCTAAACCTGAATAATAATGTCAGGTAACTATGTTTTCTATATATTGTGTAGCTGACATGGATAATATCTGGACTAAATAATGTACTACATTTATCGTACAGTTAAGCACCGTGAATTCACTGTAGGTTTGTGTTTTAATTGTTACACATTTGACAATGACTCTTTAGTGAGTCGAAACTCTTCTTCAATATAAAATCAATGTATATAGGCGATCTATGGCAAATAAAGATCTCATAAGTATCATATTGAGGTTACATCTAATATATAATGCAGAGTGACCATATGTTTGTAAGTGTTGCATACAAATGATTTTTTTTTTTTTTTTTTTTTTTTTTCAATCTTAAGGAAATTTTCCACTCCCATGAACCACAGACATTGCCGAGGTGGGGTGGCTTGCGTGCCTCAACGATACAGATAGCCGTACCGTAGGTGCAACCACAGCGGAGGGGTATCTGTGGAGAGGCCAGACAAACGTGTGGTTCCTGAAGAGGGGCAGCAGCCTTTTCAGTAGTTACAGGGGCAACAGTCTGGATGATTGACTGAGCTGGCCTTGTAACATCAGCTAATGTGGCTTTGCCACACAGCTACTGCGAACGGCTGAAAGCAAGGGGAAACTACAGCCGCTATTTTTCCCGAGGACATGCAGCTCTACTGTATGAACATATGATGATGGCATCCTCTCGGGTAAAATATTCCGGAGGTAAAACAGTCCCCCATTCGGATCTCCGGGCGGGGACTACTCAGGAGGATGTGATCATCAGGAAAGACAATACTGGCATTATACGGGTCGGAGCGTGGAATGTTAGATCCCTTAATCGAGTAGGAAAATTAGAAAATTTAAAAAGGGAAATGGATAGGTTGAAGTTAGATATAGTGGGGATTAGTGAAGTTCGGTGGCAGGATGAACAGGATTTCTGGTCAGGTGAGTACAGGATTATAAATACAAAATCAGTTGGGGGTATCACAGGAGTAGGATTGATAATGAATAAGAAAATAGGAATGCGGGTAAACTACTATGACCAGCACAGCGATCGCATTATCATTGTCAAGATAGATACGAAGCCAACACCGACAACAGTAGTACAGGTTTATATGCCAACTAGCTCTGCCGATGATGAGGAGATCGAAGAAATATATGAGGAGCTAAAGGAAATTATTCAGACAATTAAGGGAGAGGAAAACTTAATTGTTATGGGCGACTGGAATTCGGTAGTAGGACAAGGAAGGGAAGGGAAGATAGTAGGTGAATATGGTCTGGGCAAAAGGAATGAAAGAGGAAGCCGCCTGGTAGAATTTTGCACGGAACATAATTTAGTTATAACAAACACCTGGTTCAAGAATCACAAAAGAAGGTTGTATACGTGGAAGAGACCAGGAGACACCGGGAGATACCAGATAGATTTTATAATGGTAAGACATAGATTTCGGAACCAGGTTTTGAAGTGTAGGACATACCCAGGGGCAGACATAGACTCTGACCATAACTTGTTGGTTATGAACTGTAGGCTGAAACTGAAGAAACTACAGAAAGGTAGGAAAATAAGGAGATGGGACCTAGATAAATTGAAGGAACCTGAGGTTCTTAAGAATTTCAGAGGGAGCTTCAGGCAACAATTGACAGATACAGGGGAAAATAAAACAGTTGAGGAGGAATGGGTAAAATTGAGAGATGAAATAGTGAAGGCAGCAGAGGACAAAATAGGTAGGAAGGCAAGACCTACAAAGAATCCTTGGATATCACAGGAGATACTAAATTTAATCGATGAAAGGAGAAAGTATAAAAATGCAGTAAATGAAACAGGCAAAATGGAGTACAGACGACTAAGAAATGAGATTGACAGGAAGTGCAAAATGGCTAAGCAGGAATGGCTAGAAGCCAAATGCAAATCTGTAGAAGAATGTATAAATAGGGGAAAAATAGATATAGCCTACCGGAAAATAAAAGAAACATTTGGCGATAAGAAAAACAGCTCTATGAATATCAAGGACACTGATGGAAAACCAGTTCTCAGCAAAGAAGGGAAAGCTGAAAGGTGGAAAGAGTATATAGAGGGGCTCTACAAAGGAAATGAACTTCGAGACACTATTGTAGGAAGGGAAGAGGATGTAGATGATGATGAAATAGGAGATACTATACTGAGAGATGAATTTGACAGAGCACTGAAAGATGTAAGTCGAAACAAGGCCCCTGGAGTAGATGATATCCCGTCAGAGCTACTGAAGTCTCTGGGAGAGCCAGCCATGACAAAACTGTTTGAACTGGTGTCTAGGATGTATGAGACAGGTGAAATACCCTCAGACTTTAAGAAAAATGTTATAATCCCCATCCCTAAGAAAGCAGGTGCAGACAGGTGTGAAAACTACAGAACCATCAGTTTAATAAGTCATGGTTGCAAAATATTAACACGAATTATATACAGAAGGATGGAAAAGCTGGTAGAAGCCGACCTCGGGGAAGATCAGTTTGGGTTCAGGAGAAATGTAGGAACACGGGAGGCAATACTCACTTTACGGCTTATCCTAGAAGATAGATTAAGAAAAGACAAACCAACATTTCTAGCTTTTGTAGATTTGGAGAAGGCTTTTGACAATGTTGATTGGAATAAACTCTTTCAAGTTCTGAAGCAAGCAGGAGTAAAATATAGGGAACGTAAGGTTATTTACAACTTGTACAAAAACCAGACAGCGGTTGTCAGAGTTGAAGGGCATGAAAGGGATGCAGCGGTTGGAAAGGGAGTAAGACAGGGTTGTAGCCTTTCCCCAATGTTGTTCAATTTGTACATTGAGCAAGCTATAAAGGAAAGCAAGGAGAAATTTGGAGAAGGAATTAAAGTTCAGGGTGAAGAATTAAAAACATTGCGTTTTGCCGACGACATAGTAATTCTGTCAGATACAGCAAAGGACCTGGAAGAGCAATTGAACGGAATGGACAGTGTGCTGAAAGGTGCATATAAGATGAACATTAACAAGAGTAAAACTAGGGTAATGGAGTGCAGTGTAAGAAAATCAGGTGATGCTGAGGGAATTAGATTAGGTAACGAAACAATAAAGGAGGTAGATGAGTTTTGTTACTTGGGCAGTAAAATAACAAATGATGGTCGCAGTACAGATGATATAAAATGCAGAATGGCAATGGGTAGAAAGGCGTTTTTGAAAAAGAGAAATTTGTTAACATCGAATATTGATTTAAGCCTAAGGAAGTCCTTTCTGAAGGCATTTGTATGGAGTGTTGCCTTGTATGGGAGTGAAACATGGACGATAAGCAGTGTGGACAGAAAGAGGATAGAGGCTTTTGAAATGTGGTGCTACAGAAGAATGCTGAAGATTAGGTGGGTGGATCGCGTAACTAATGAGGAGGTACTGAACCGAATTGGGGAGAAAAGAAATTTCTGGCATACCTTGACTAAAAGAAGGGATAGGTTGGTAGGACACATTCTTAGACATCAAGGAATTGTGAATTTATCGTTGGAGGGAAGTGTGTGGGGTAAAAATCGCAGAGGGAGACCAAGAGACGCGTATAGTAAGCAGATTCAAGTGGATGTGGGTTGTCGTTCTTATGAGGAGATGAAAAGGCTTGCTCAGGATAGAGTAGGGTGGAGAGCTGCATCAAACCAGTCTCTGGACTGAAGACCACAACAACAACAAGGAAATTTTATACACGGAAGCTTCAATCCATGAGAACGGTCGCCGTAAGTGTGAGAATCACATACGATATATAGTTCACGAGATATGACGTCATAAACAATGAGATGCGCGAAAAACTGCTGCATTTTGCGACAATGCTGTTCATTTTCTCCTAAGCCATTGGGCCGATTTCAACCAAATTTGGTACACGCATTCCTTACCGTCAGGTAACAATTGCACATGGTTCAAAAGATATTACGTCATAACAAATAGATATCACAAAAATGCCATATAATACAGCGAGAATTTCGAAATACACTGAGTGAGAATGACAGTACTTAGCGACTTGCAACAATCTTTGAACATAATTTCAAACCTTTATTAAACTTTTTCTCGCTGGCAACCATAGTAAAATGATGAAAGGAAAAACGTTTCTCGCCTACTTCTTTTCCGCTGTTAATGGAGTAAAACTACGGCTCTCTGTATGACTTTACAATTTATAATTTGAACACTAGAAATTGGAGCGCCAGGAAATTTTACAGACAGTATACACATATATAGTTGAATGTACCTTCTAAATTGTATCACATTCTGACACGTAGTTCATGAGATATGAGCACGTAAACAGTAACGTTCCGCTGTTCATGGACTAAAACTATGGCATTCGGTGTTGTTGTGGTCTTCAGTCCGGAGACTGGTTTGATGCAGCTCTCCACAATACCCTATCCTGAGCAAGCCTCCACATAAGAGCGACAACCTACATCTGTCTGACTCTGCTTACTGTATCCATCTCTTAGTCTTCCCCTGCGATTTTTTCCCCATACACTTCCCTCCAACGCTAAATTCACAATTCCTTGATGACTAAGAATGTGTCCTACCAATCTATCCCTTCTTTTAGTCAAGGTATGCCAGAAATTCCTTTTCTCCCCAATTCTGTTCAGTACGTCCTCATTAGTTACGCGATCCACCTACCTAATCTTCAGCATTCTTCTGTAGCACCATATTTCAAAAGCCTCAATCCTCTTCCTGTCCGCACTGTTTATCGTCCATGTCTCACTCCCATACAAGTCAACACTCCATACAAATGCCTTTAGAAAGGACCTCCTTAGGCTTAAATCAATGTTCGACGTTAACAAATTTCTCTTTTTCAAGAACGCTTTTCTACCCATTGCCATTCTGCATTTTATATCCTCTGTACTGCGACCATCATTTGTTATTTTACTGCCCAAGGAACAAAACTCATCTACCTCCTTTATTGCTTCGTTTCCCAATCTAATTCCCTCAGCATCACCTGATTTTCCTACACTGCACTCCATTACCCTAGTTTTGGTCTTGTTAATGTTCATCTTATATGCACCTTTCAGCACACTGTCCATTCCGTTCAATTGCTCTTCCAGGTCCTTTGCTGTATCTGACAGAATTACTATGTCGTCGGCAAAACGCAATGTTTTTAATTCTTCCCCCTGAACTTTAATTCCTTCACCAAATTTCTCCTTACTTTCCTTTATAGCTTGCTCATTGTACAAATTGAACAACATTGGTGAAAGACTACAATCCTGTCTTACTCCCTTTCCAACCACTGCATCCCTTTCATGCCCTTCAACTCTGACAACCGCTGTCTGGTTTTTGTACAAGTTGTAAATAACCTTACGTTCCCTATATTTTACTCCTGCTTCCTTCAGAACTTGAAAGAGTTTATTCCAATCAACATTGTCAAAAGCCTTCTCCAAATCTACAAAAGCTAGAAATGTAGGTTTGCCTTTTCTTAATCTATCTTCTAGGATAAGTCGTAAAGTGAGTATTGCCTCCCGTGTTCCTACATTTCTCCTGAACCCAAACTAATCTTCACCGAGGTCGGCTTCTACCAGTTTTTCCATCCTTCTGTAAATATTCGCGTTAATATTTTGCAACCATGACTTATTAAACTGATGGTTCTGTAGTTTTCACACCTGTCTGCACCTGCTTTCTTGGAATGGGGATTATAACATTTTTCTTAAAGTCTGAGGGTACTTCGCCTGTCTCATACATTTTACACACCAGGTGAAATAGGTTTGTCATGGCTGGTTCTCCCAGAGACTTCAGTAGCTCTGAGGGTATATCATCTACTCCTGGGGCCTTGTTTCGACTTAGGTCTTTCAGGGCTCTGTCAAATTCTTCTCTCAGTACAGTATCTCCTATTTCATCTTCATATACATCCTCTTCCCTTCCTACAATACTGTCTTGAAGTTCATTTCCTTTGTAGAGCTGTTCTATGTACTCTTTCCACCTTTCAGCTTTCCCTTCTTTGCTGAGAACTGGTTTTCCATCAGTGTCCTTGATATTCATAGAGCTGTTTTTCTTATCTCCAAATGTTTCTTTTATTTTCCTGTAGGCTGTATCTATTTTTCCCCTATTTATACATTCTTCTACAGATTTGTATTTGGCTTCTAGCCACTCCTGCTTAGCCCTTTGCACTTCCTGTCAATCTCATTTCTTAGTCGTCTGTACTCCATTTTGCCTGTTTCATTTACTGCATTTTTATATTTTCTCCTTTCATCGATTAAATTTAGTATCTCCTGTGATATCCAAGGATTTTTTGTAGGTCTTGCCTTCCTACCTATTTTGTCCTCTGCTACCTTCACTATTTCATCTCTCAATTTTACCCATTCCTCTTCTACTGTTTTATTTTCCCCTGTTTCTGTCAATTGTTGCCTAAAGCTCCCTCTGAAATTCTTAAGAACCTCAGGTTCCTTCAATTTATCCAGGTCCCATCTCCTTATTTTCCTACCTTTTTGTAGTTTCTTTAGTTTCAGCCTACAGTTCATAACCAACAAGTTATGGTCAGAGTCTATATCTGCCCCTGGGTATGTCTTACACTGTAGAACCTGGTTCCGAAATCTATGTCTTACCATTATAAAATCTATCTGATACCTTCCGGTGTCTCCTGGTCTCTTCCATGTATACAACCTTCTTTTGTGATTCTTAAACCATGTGTTTGTTATGATTAAATCATGTTCTGTGCAAAATTCTACCAGGCGACTTCCTCTTTCATTCCTTTTACCCAGACCATATTCACCTACTATCCTCCCGTCCCTTCCTTGTCCTACTACCGAATTCCAGTCTCCCATAACAATTAAGTTTTCCTCTCCCTTAATTGTCTGAATAATTTCCTTTAGCTCCTCATATATTTCTTCGATTTCCTCATCATCGGCAGAGCTAGTTGGCATATAAACCTGTACTACTGTTGTCGGTGTTGGCTTCGTATCTATCTTGAAAATGATAATGCGATCAATGTGCTGATCATAGTAGTTGACCCGCATTCCTATTTTCTTATTCATTATCAATCCTACTCCTGTGATATCCCCAATTGATTTCGTATTTATAATCCTGTACTCAACTGACCAGAAATCCTGTTCATCCTGCCACCGAACTTCACTAATCCCCACTATATCTAACTTCAACCTATCCATTTCCCTTTTTAAATTTTCTAATTTTCCTACTCGATTAAGAGATCTAACATTCCACGCTCCGACCCGTAGAATGCCAGTACTGTCTTTCCTGATTATCACATCCTCCTGAGTAGTCCCCGCCCGGAGATCCGAATGGGGGACTATTTTACCTCCGGAATATTTTACCCGAGAGGATGCCATCATCATATGTTCATACAGTCGAGCTGCATGTCCTCGGGAAAAATAACGGCTGTAGTTTCCCCTTGCTTTCAGCCGTTCGCAGAAACTACTGAAAAGGCTGCTGCCCCTCTTCAGGAACCACACGTTTGTCTGGCCTCTCCACAGATACCCCTCCGCTGTGGTTGCACCTACGGTACGGCTATCTGTATCGTTGAGGCACGCAAGCCACCCCACCTCGGCAATGTCTGTGGTTCATGGCATTCGGTATGATGTTACAATTTATAATTTCTACACTAGAAATTGTAACCGCAGGAAATTTTGCGGAGAGTATACACGTATATAGTTGAGCGTACCTTCTAAATTGCATCACAGTAGGACCTGTAGTTCGTGAGATATGAGCACATAATCAGTAATGTTCGTGGAAAACCGCCCCATCATGCATCAGGTTTTAGTGTATTACTTCTTTACAGTTAACTCTGTTCGCAATGGATTTTACCGACATGCAGAACTTATACAAATTAATATATACCTGAAAAATGGCAGGAATAAATAGATAAATACCTGGGCAACGCCGGGTTTTCAGCTAGTCCTGTATAAATCCTGAATAAGATGTCAGGTAAATATAATATTTTAAATTTTCCCCATTGATTAATTTGAATGCCTACTGGATGGTATCGTCCTAATCACCTCTGCCTGTTTACCTGCACTTGATAGTTACTTTGGGATGTAGAAAAGACGTCCTTCCAATCTACCCATTAAAGACGTTGTAAAAATGCCAAAGCAGAGGTTCTCCTCTTAGCGAGGAAATAAACGAATGAAAATGAAGTGCGTCCAGGTCGTAAACAGGTCGTTGAGATGTCGGTGGCAGCGTCAGTGGCGGTCCCACTTGATTGCGCTACCTGCTGCCGCCTGCCGTCTAATTGGTCGCCACACCTGCCAACAGGCAGCGCTCGCTGCGCGGTCCCCCCCTCCCCCCCAGTTAATTCGCACGCAGCCGGTAATTAATGAGAAGTACAGTCGCTCCAGGGGTAGGCCCCAGCGCTACGCTGCACCTGATCTCGCAATAACTTTCCGCAAACTGTTCAGAAAAGCGGTTCGCGTGCAGTCCACCTGCCAACCAGCACGGCTGCGCCCATCTCGTAATGGGTGGCCATGCAGCTCGCCCGCTCACACTGTGTGGCACAGGAACGGACTGTTTCACCGTGTAGTCACGCGCATCTTCTGACAGCTTGCTTCTGCACCCGTCCGTAATATCTAAAGCAGAAAAAAATCGCACTGGCGTGTTTTGCGTCCCACTTTAGATTTGTACTTTTATAAGCTTTTGAAAACATTTTCGACCAAAATAATAATATAAATAATAAAAAAAATTAATAACAGTGTTTGAAACCCTTTTAGGAAAAAAAAGAAAGTAGGCAGTGACCGGTTTAATCACCGACCTTTAGCGTCATAGGACAACACCTTGCCCACTACGCTACGGCTATCAATCAAAAGATGGACCCTTTAATCTCATACTACTGATGGCTGTTGTTAACTGATGCTCATATGGCATTTGTAGACACAAGATTATCATTTATCATACGAAAAACGATGTGTTTTTGTTAATTCTTCAGTGCGCCATCGCTTTGAAATGACAACGTGTAAGTTACAATAAGAAAACCACCAAATACGCAACGCAAGATGGCGTATGCCAGAGAGAGTTCTGGGCGAGGAATGTCACGTGACATCTCCGGGTCAAATCAAATGAAATGTTTGTATAGCTTATGGGACTTAACTACGGGGTTATCAGTCCCTAAACTTACAAACTAGCTAATACTAACGACGGCACAAATATCCATGCCCGAGGGGGGATACTAACCCCCGACCGTAATGGCCGTGCAGACCGTCACTGGAGCGCCTCGGTCCCCGAGAGGTCTAAAGCACCTCGCTGCGAAGCGCGTGGTTCCACGCCGTGGAGGTTCGAGTCCTCCCTGGGGCATGGGTGTGTGTGTTTGTCCGTAGGTTATTTTACCTAGGTTTAAGTAGTTTGTAAGCTACGGACTGATGACCACGCAGTTTGGTCCGATAGATTTTGCTACATTTGAACATTTTGAACATCCCAAAATCGCCATTATTTTTGAAAATATCTTTGAAACGCTACGAGATATGAAAAAAACATAAGAGAGCAAAGTTATAAAGAATTTTGTCCTCTACAAATTCGGTTATTCAATTTTCGTGTCAGATGAATAGTTAAGCCGTTATTTTCATTTAAATTTCGAGCTGTCAAAAGACGATCGCAAAGGCCCACTTTTAGTGCTACTACCGTAACCTAAGGTGGGCCAAAAAGATGAGAATTGTGAAGAGGATGACGTAGAGGATGAAGAAGATGTGGAAGGAGAGGAGGAGGAAGAAGAGGAAGAACTTCCTGAAGGAGAGGAAGAATTAGATAAAGGAGGAGAAGAAGAGGAGGTAGTTGAGGGCGAAGGAGAAGGGGAAGGTGAAGAAGATGAAGAAGATGCATAATGAGAAGTGCGCTATAAAGACTTGTATACAGAAAGTGAGCGACGTGTTCCTGCTTCACTAAAAGATTGGAACTATAGAGTGAAAAAATTCTCATCAGTTTGAAAGACTTTGGATTATATAGTCATTCTTTTTTCTTTCTGTCTAACCATCGAAACTGTTCAGATTGAAGTTCTATGGAGTGTGCTATGTTAGTTGGAAACGTCTTGTTTATAAATAAATAAAAACCCTTGCAATGTACCCCGTTTTACTGTATGAGTGACTAATTTAGTTTAGTTCTGATACATTGTTTGACAGTATTGAAAGAATGAGAACTTTTAAACATTGATACCCAGGCGCACTTCTTATCTCCAAGTTTTGAAGTGGAATATGAATCTAACAATTTTATACGACGGATTGTACTAAATCAATCACAAAAAAAGAGGCAGGCTGAGGGGGGACAACCCAAACCATAGACCAAAGATAACAGACTGCGTATGTCGTCATTACACTGAAACCAACATCTAAGTCACGTGACTCGGCGCAACAAGCCGTTTTCGTCATTAAGAGCAATGTGAAGTGGAGCTGACGAATTAGGAAATATATTACTGAAATGAGGCATTGATTTTAACAACGAAACGTCTAATCATATCCTTGTAACGTTTTTAGCATTACAGCTAACGTTATTTCTCCGCAACTCCTAAACAGTGGTTATAATTTTCACATGTGCTAGGTGAAACGTATAAATTACTTGAAGACGAAACATCAATTTTACAAACAGTATCAGTTTTATTGCTTTTTCTCAACAAAACGTGTTAATGTTATGTTATACTTCTATTTGAACTAAATACGGTCTAAATCCATGTCAGATATTTTACGCAATACAAGCGTTTGTATTTTACGACTTCTGCATATACAGAGATGCCAATACCTAAACCAAGCAAATTAATCGCTATTTACATTAGAATCAAATATAAATTTAGCGTAGACCAGCTAGAATTGTCCCGCCGTAGCTAATTACATTCATTAGTTAAAAAAAAAAAATCATAATGCTGCACAAACACTAACAGTAATTGTATTTCTTTTAAAAAAAACTGCCTGTAAGTGTCAACTTGTAACACATAAAAAGGATCATCGCATTAATATTAGTATAATTGTGTAAAAACTACTTTACTTTAGTGCTACATGTGTAATAAGCATATAAAAGACGTTTCAGCGTTAAAATCAGTACTTGACTTCAGCTGAAAACTAGGAAAACTATTGCTCATAATGACGAAAACGCAAGTCACGTGACTAGGGGCAATGTTAGATGTTGGTTTCAAACCACAACACGGCAGAGATAGGGCCACGCGCGGTCTACATAATCTTTGGTCTATGACCCAAACACATCAAACACTACCGCCTATCCTCCTTGATTGTGTAGTTTACTGCCACATTTCTTGTAATTGGTAGAACTAAGTAGGGCATCCTTACTAATATGTAAGAGCATTGGGTATCTCTGTTGTTGCGCCGCTATTTGCCACATAAGGCGATAAGTCGCTCCACAGTACTTCGGCCGCCGAGGGCGCCCGCAGCCTCGTTATCTCTCTGCCTGCTTCACGCGCCGGCCAATAGGATGAAGGGAGCTCGGCTAGATAAGCCGGCGCACCACAGCAACGACGGAGATACGGAAGTTCCAGTCAGTACGGGGCAGCCCCTGGAATACAACAGTTCCAGAAGTTCATCATAGAAGAGCCAGCCTTCCGTCTATGCACAAGGCAGAACAGTTTTCTATGGTGTAGCAGAACTATGCAATAGTACAATAAGTTCGTACCAACAAAAGCATACCAAAGTTAAGAACTGATTTCTCCGGTCAATAAATCCTTGCTAGCCACGGCTCAACTGTCGAAACTACAACATTTAGAGGTCACAACAAACTCCTTCAGCCCTCTCTGCATCTGTCGCCTCATCACCCCTCTATTCGTCCATCTCCTTCTCTCTCCTATATCCACCCATCACACTCATCCCACTCCCAGCACATATCTTATTCCACACTAGCCTAAGCCAGCCGCTCCGCTCGCGTGTTGATTGATTATGATAGATAAACTATCTTTCAGTAGTGTGCTATCAGACTGGTTTTGAAGGTTGAAATGAAGTACAATACCTCCTTTAGAAACAAACATTTTAGCAACATTCGAATAAAAAATAAAATTTTGTGAAGTGCTTAATTATTTACAACAAATAATACATACATGGTGACAGTAATGTCCTGCCAGTCGCATTGGCCGAGCAGTCCCATATGCCAAATCTCTAAGGACAGCGTAGTTACGTCAGTTCATCCATATCTTTTATGTCCGTTTTCTGTTATATCACGCTTGATTGCTTAGACGTTTGTAGTATAGAAAAATGGCGGCGAGACTTCATTGACACCAAGGATACTGTGTACTGCATTGCCAGTCTAGTAATCTATGTCTGTGAGTTTATATAGCTCGTTGCTCCTGTAGATTGCACGCACGTTCAGCTGTTGCCGTTATAAGCTATATGCCGCTACTGCACGACAGCTGTGCACGAGGCTGCTCGCGGGCCCTGTGGGCATGAGTGTCGGCCGTGCGACCATGATGCGAGCGGCAGCTGAAGTCTGACAAGGAGGCCACATTGGTCTCGGATTTTAGAGGTTTTTGATATTTATGGTACTTGAAGTTCAGAACTCAAATAATAATCAGCCAAAACCACTCGACGCAACTCTCAAGAATTATCGACGAAATCGACTTTGAAGTTTTGCAAAGTACACGAAAGTACCAATAAATAAAACGGTTGCAGAATATGTAGGTGTAGCTCAGTTAGTAGCGTTCTGGCGTCCAATCCTGCGGTTGGTGATTCGAATCCTGTCGTGACAGATTTTTTTATTTATTTGTTTCCGTTCTGTTCGAATTTTAATATCAAATGGTAATTTTTCTGAAAAGTGCACGTATTTTTGTTTATTCGTTATTTTCTATTTTTTTTATATGAGGTTGTTCATAATGAGGTTTTCAATCAAAAAACATAAGTTACATTTTTTACAGTGTTGGTTTCACTATTGGTTGATGACTGTAGCCTATGATTGTTCAGTTTCTGCTTTCCAGGCAGCTAACCTACTCAAACATCGATTTGCATGACGACAAGCTTTTCAGATCGTTTACATACACACAAACTAAAACTGTCGCAACACGTGAAATTAGAGACTCCAAAATGTTTTATGTAACTGAATTCGAAAAGAAAAAAAAATGTGTATGGCAGTGGGGTTCGAACCACCGATTCTATGGTTCTGACTCCAGAACGTTAACACCTGCGCCACAGTGACAGATGTTGCCAATTATTTTATTATTGCTACTTACATGTACTTGCAAAACTTCAAAGGCGATTTTGCTCCGGAATTTTTGAGAGTTGCCTCGAATGGCTTTGGCTCATTGTTATTTAAGCTCTGAACTTGACGTACCATAAATATAGACGAATTACAAACTACGGTACGCATATGATCTCCTTGTGAGTTCGTAATCGCGCTAAATCGTATTGTAATTGTTTTAGTACCAGATTGCAATGAATACTGACGACACAAACGGCTTTACATGCATATTTTCAGAAAGTAAAACAGCTTTGTTTAATTTCCTACCTCCCATAGGAGCGGAGATACAGAAAGAAGCGTCTTCTTCAGCCCCTGCTATCCGGAATGCCCTACACAACTGGCGTGTTCTGTGGGAATAGCACCTGCCTGCCTTCTCGACATGTTCTCCAGGGTGGTCTACATGTCAGGGGCAAAAAACAGTGAGAGAAGTGAAGGAAAATTTGGATCGAATGTTCAAATGTTTGTAGAGCTTATGGGACTTAACTACGGGGTTATCAGTCCTTGAACTTACAAACTACTTATGAACTAGCTAATACTAAAGACAGCACAAATATCCATGCCCGAGGGGGGATTCGAATCCCCGACCGTAGCGGCCATGACAAACCATTCGCGTTGTCACGCGATTGGCTAATGCCAACGTCACACGACTGACAACATAATCACGCGAGGCCGCCAGGACAGTAAACAAAATTGAAGCGTATGTAACACGTTCTTCTCATAACACGATTCAACAATGTAGGCCAATATGTTAAATACAACTATTGCGGAAGTGTTAGCTGAAATGCAAATCATATTCAAACCAACTAGCACAGCTTACAACGCCAAATCGTATCAGAAGATCATAGTACTACCATACGGAAACTTTTAGACGTGAGGTGAGGCAAGATAGCGGCTTCAGGCTTCAGTCACAGATGGAAGTTTGCCAGTATAGTAATGTATATCTGTATATAAACTACATGGAGTGGCTATCTCTGGGTGAACAGCGCACCTCGTGGCAGCAACAAGGAACTGTGGCAGCCATCTTGTTAAACGTCTAGTGCGCCGAATACGAAAATTAGACCGACGCTATTTACGTGTTTTGGTTTCACATTTTATGTATCGTAGTAAGCTTCAAAGGTCGTTTATTAAGCTGAAATCATGCCGAGTGTATGCGCATCATATAACTGTACGAATCGCAGTAATGAGTCTGTTGTAATGTCGTATTTTCAGTTAGTACTTGTATGTTTTCGTTTCTAACATTTCGTGTACTCGTCTTTTGTACTTACCACATTTCTGCATACTGAAGTCCTTGGGGCTGTGTATGTGTTTAATTGTAACTAAAGTAAGTTGTAATTACATTTTTCAGTTTTCCTTTGAAAAATGAAGAACTTACAAAACGATGGTTAGCCAATATGAGGCGAGATAAGTGGAAACCTACTGCATACCTGCATACAGTTACATCTGTTAATAGCATTTTGAGGAGAAGTCATGTAAGCAACAAATGATACAAAGCGGCTTCTGGCTAATAGCTGAATCAGTTTAATTAGAAGATATGTCATGTAGCCAAGCAGGAGACATGGAACCTCTTATTAACTATTGCAAATCATGATTTAAGTCATTCAGAGAGCAGTAGGCCCATTCAGTTTGACCATGACTATGTGTCAGAATACGAAATTCTGACATTATATCCCGAAAAAGTAGTTGAATATATTTCTGGAAGCATCATTAGGCAAGTGAGTAACAAACTTAAGTGTTTAGATTGCTTTGAAGTTCTCCTTGCTCCTAAAAATTAGAGTAAAACAGGATTAATCGTATTAAAAAGTATAAAAGACAGTCTGTTCAATACCTATAAAGATCTTCTACAACTTTTTGAAGTAGCGGCAACGGTTCTGAGGAATCATGAAACATCATTAGGCAAGAAAAAAAAATTCTTTTGCGAATGTATGTAGATGTATTTAGAATGTTGGGAAACAGACCTACTTTATTTACCAGCTATATGCACTCAATGGTATCCTCGGCATTTTGGGAGGAATCCAACCTAATAAAGCTGTTATTAAAACATTACTTCAGTTGTAGAATACATCATTTATGTAAAGACATATCTGCAGAGGAAAGAGGTAAGCAGATTAGGCAAATGTACACGAAATTAATGTTTTTTAAAGGGCAGTGAAAAGGCATGTTTTTTGTATGAATGAGACGATGTTTAGCCGATCCAGTGTATATGACATTTGTAATTAAACTTTCCGATTTGTCTACCACACACTTGTTGTCTATCATTAATCCTTTATCCATATTAGCTTGGGTGTAAAAATAACAATAAGCAGGTAGAGAATGGTTTGTTAAGTCATAGCACAAAGTGAAAGTTACATGATTCAGTGCTATAGCAGACGACTGGTTACGCCTACGTGACGTTCTAAAACATGGCGGCCGAGCTTTCAATTTGCTTCAAGTATGGCAGCACCTTAGTCAGTCCATGTTGTTTATATAGGTCGTTGTACAGGCGTGTCAGGCGACACCGCTAGCAGTGCCATCCGTCGGTTCGAGTTGTACGTTATACGTGCCTTCACATCTGTGATTTCGTATTTTATTTCGCTGCGTACCAAAATTACTTTGTAAGGTTTACATTTGTTACGCCTTTAAGATATTATGTTACAAGATAATTTTTTTAAAGTATAGAGCATAAGATACTAAGGCAGTCGTCTCTGCCATAAACCGTGCAACACCTCGGAGCTTCATGATGTCAGGCGGAAATATAAGAAAAAATTTCAGTAAGTCAAAAAAGCAGAATTTTACAAATTTTTAACAAACTACGGACACAAAATTGTAGATATCTCTCATTTCAGACATCTGAAGATGTTTTATATTCAGTAAAACGAAACGCGTCTGGTGACAAACATTTGCACTTACTGTAGTTGCGTAGACGGAAAAATAATACCTGTCATAATGTGTACAGTTTATTTGGATAGAATTGGAACAAAGTAACACAATACATGACGTAAGTTTAAACCGTATACATGAACGCAGTTTCCATGAGCAGTTAGGCAACAGAACGGAAGGCAATGAGTGCATCAGGTCAAATACTAGAAATGATAACGAAAATGAAAAACGTAATTTTAAATTTCTGTTTAGCTTTGTGTTTCATAAAACATAATTTTTACTTAAATACATATTGCTGAGAGTAAAAGTATTGTGCTGGTGTTTCTAAAGCCTCATCTACACGTTAAATGAAGAATTCAAATAAAACTTGTTGTTATGCATTTGTTGTTATAATAGATTACCCACCTTCTTTTTAAGTACACGCAATGCACAAATTACATTTAGTCTTGGCTTTACAGAATCGCATTACTGAAACCTTTCTCCACAAAGTACTCGGGGCATAATACATGCCGCGGTGAAGTAGCCTAGCGGTTTAAAGCGTCTCGCTGCGGAGCGCGCGGTTGCTCGCCGTGGAGGTTCGAGTCCTCCCTGGGGCATGGGTGTGTGTGTGTTGTCCGTAGGTTAGTTTACCTAGGTTTATGTAGTTTGTAAGCTACGAACTGATGACCACGCAGTTTGGTCCGATAGATATACAAACATTTGAACATTTTTTTTTTCATAATAGGCTACATAGCTTTTATTCAAATCCTCTTGGAGCTTCTTTCTCAAAATTTTATCTAAGTCAGTGCTTCGTTTACGAATAACTCACTGCTTGTGTTTATATAGAACTTACATAAAAGGGTAAATCAAAACCTTAAATATACTGTTTATTAAAAGTAAACAATCTCAGTAGGTCAAATAGTTGCCTCCTTAAACTATCATATTTAGAAGTTTTTATTTTTCGGGAACTTGAATAAAGATTTCGGACTGCATCGCTGCTTGTAGTTGGCTGTCAGATCGGTATGTAGGACTTCTATAAACTATTCCGACGACTGATGTAGCGTTATGAGTCTCACCGTGTTAATCGGCCGATCACTCCCAGTTTTAGTTCACAACTCACGCCCTTAGCAGGTGCTCTGGTGCGCTGTCGCACGTTTCAGAGAAGAATTTCCGCTATTATCTTTATAATCTACTAGCTTAATTCCCAGTGCTTCGCACGCGTAGACTGGATGGTCTGCATTGGTTGTTTCTACTTATAAATATAAATTTTTATAGATTTAGCTTTCAAAATGCTGCCCAGTCAAGTGTTTTTATACAACTTGCCACCCCCTATTGCACCATTAATGACAGAATTCAAAACATCCGGCAACGCATTTTTTAAATTATAACCATTATTCCAAATCCAAATTTTCGCATATCTAGCGTAAAAATAGTCTTAGTAGCACACTTGAAAGATTTGTCCTCATTTCACCCGGTTAATGGTTGAATATCCAAAGATATCGTAACATTAGCTTTTAAAATTCGAATTCCAATTCTAGATCCGAAGTTTTGTATTTCTTGCTTTAAAATACATTAAGTGCAACGTATTAAAAAATACAACTTCACCCCCTTAGGAATGGGGATATCGAAAAATAGCTGATTTGTACAGTGTAAGACAAACAACGTCTACAAATTTCGAGTTTCTCTCGTCTGTTGATTCACTTTTCAGTGCTGTTTCCTGTCTTTTAGAAACGGATCGAGAACGTTAAATTTCTTTCTTACACTTTGGCATCTTTCTTGGTAGTTTTACTTTTCAAACTGCGATACGCATATATTTTTCTTTATTCGTACCCTTGATGAAGACAAACGACGTTTCACTGTCTATAACCTCTTTGCTATTATAGTGTCAAAAGTCATCGCTGATCTTCGGTCCGAGTTTTATATAAGTTGACAACTTGCAACCACTGTATCTTCGACCCTGTTATATCTATCGACACGGAACTGCTGTGATGTAGAACGGGAGACTTTGTACTACAACAACACAGAGGGATCGTACGTCTCCATTGTGTAGTTTTTACTGAAGAGCAACGTATTGACACCCAGAGGTAGAAGTTTATAACTTCCAACTCCCATGTCTTCCACCCCCTTACCGTTATCAACCCGCTACCGCCATAGTGGCCAATGATACTTACTAGTAGATACAAACAGTATTCGTTTACGATATGTACTTTTGGCTGCAGAGAAATACAGGCAAAAACACCTCTGTTTGTATATATATTAGTATTGCCAATTGTGTTTACAATGGTCACTGGGGGTAAAATTTTACGTATCATGACGGCGGTCTCGCGTGGTTATGTTGGCAACATCAACAACATGATAGAAAATCTTTGTCCATTTGTTCGAACCACATAGAATGACTCTATTAGTGTATTGTACAGACCATGAAGTAAGCAAATAATGCTGTTCCTTCTTTATGGTTGACAGGCTCTTGTATGTACCCTCGTCCGTTGAGTAAAAATAATTGCCGTCGTAAAGCGAAGATTCCATGAGAAAACATCAGCGTTGTCAAGCGATTGGCTAAAATGAAGACTCAGAGGAATCTCACTATTCAGCATCTGTTGCCAATATTATCATAGGAGGCCGCTGGGATATTTGGTAAGATTTAACCGGCACTGGGAGGTATGAAACGGTATCTTTTACGTGTTAAGGAAAATGCCTGACAGAATAACAACAAATAATAACGGAAGTATATACTTCTAATGCCATTTTTGAATTGTATAACTTTCATCAGCCTAATATTTGAAATGGAACTACAGTTTCGGTATTCGTATATTTATACAACGCCAAGAAATAATGTTATTTCGATACTGCGATATTCAGAATTCCAGAGCTGACAACATGTCGAGTTCGTAGTTCCACCCGTGCACCGCTACATGCCTCTCCCGGCGCATCATCATTTATATCGGCATTCATATGAAAACATTCATTTCCTTTAACCACTCTTAATCACTGCGAAAATGAAGCATTTGAACGGCACAAGAAAGTGAGAGTTGGGAGCACTCCATGTTTCGATATTCACTTATCTTAATACTGCAGATGCGCTGCATACAGCGTCTTTGGTCGAGGCGAATAGGCAATCAGTGAGCTGATTGTTGGAGAATGTAGAACTTGATCCAAGCTGTAGATTGGAAAATTTCTACTTCCTTTTATCACTTTTAATGGCTAAATGCACACATAATATTTGTATTCGTGAAATCTACGACAAACAATCATTTGAATTATGTAACTTTCATTGGCCTTCTTGTACGAATAAATTTAAGCTGTACCACAATTTTCGTGTTAGCGTATTTATATAATGATTAACATTTGCTAGGAGCTGTCGCGGGGAAAATGCGTGGCAGCGGCAGGATTTCGGTACTTGTTGGGGACGTTTCCGTAAGTCGCCATCGGTAGCTCAGTTTCAGTTGTCACTGGACATCAATACGTGGTGAGACTGGCACTAAGGTACGAATGGGGACGCAATGAAACGCTTCAGGATTGTTATCGCTGCCGGGCATATTACCGCGCGGTAGTCACTGGTGGGCTCCGACCCTCAGCTGTAGTCTTGTGTAGTTCGCGAACGAACTAGTTCGGAAGAGCGCTCCAACAGGCGAACTACGTGAACTTGTTCGCACATCCGTCGCCTCTCAGTTCGTCCGCTCCTTTTGCGAAGAGTGACGGAGAACAGCGAGAGAACTCGAGAGCGCGCAGAATCGCGTGATTCCCGTTTGCCATTTACCCATTTCGAGCTCAGATGTTTCTCAGCTGCAGTTTCATAGTTCACTGCCACAAATTTTCTTTTATTGGATATCCAGCAGTGTCTAAATAATATTTACTACGAGTAATCTGTATGCAAAGTAGTTGAATACCATTGTATCGCCCATTCGTGTAAATAACTGGTTTATTTGCTTAAGTATTTGATGTCTAAATGCCCAAAAATACGAGTAATAGCATACGATTGGGCAACAATGATCAATATAAAAAAGCTGTGATAATAAAAGAAGAGCTCTTTTAGTAGCGGTAGCAAAAGCCAGAAAGAGCGGACGAACTATAAAGGGCGGACGAACTGTAAAGGGCGAACGAACTGAAAAGAGCGGACGGACTAAAAAGAGCGACCTACTTCGCGGGCGAGCTGCGAACTGAAATATGCGCGATCGGTTGCGAAATGAAACATGCGTTATCAGTCGCGAACTATTATGCAAAACGTATCTCGCTTCTTAGTTCGTTGAATTCCTTTCCGAAGACCGACGGCCAATAGCGAGAGGGCGCGCAGCAGAATTAAAAAATCACGGGTTTGCCTTCTGCTCGTGAGAGCCATTTCTAGGTGAGCGTCTGCCTGCTGAACTCTGCAATATCTGAGTAATAAATTCCATAACGCCAAGATATAGAGATAACTCTAAAATTAAACGCGAGAAATTATCCACAAACTGGGAACCTGGGACCTTTGCCTTTCGCGGGCAAGTGAACTACCGAGTGTGCTATCCCGACACGACTCACGATGCCGTCTCACAACTTTACTTCCGGCAGTACCTCGCCTCCTACTTTCAAAACTTCACAGAAGCGAACCATGCAAGAGTAGCACTCCTGGAAGAAAGGATATGTTGGAGACATGGCTTAGCCACAGCCTAAGGGATGTTTCCAGAATGAAACTTTCACTCTGCAGCGGAGTGGGTGCTGATATGAAACTTCCTGGCAGATTAAAATTGTCGGTAGTGCGCTTGCCCGCGAAAGGCAAAGGTCCCAGGTTCGAGTCCCGGTTTCGGCACACAATTTTAATCTGCCAGGAAATTTCATATCAGCGCACACTCCGCTGCAGAGTGAAAGTTTCATTCTATCCACAAACTGTTTCTTTTGGTTTGCGTGATAACGTTAGCGACTCAAGCAGCAAGCACATGAAGGGGCTAGGTGGGAGAACTTGCGCCCCCCCCCCCCACCTGCATGCGCAAACCACGCAGCTCAGCCGTCACTGGGAGCGGACGAACTAAAAGAGCGAACTAGTTCGCGGCTCTAGCGAGCGCTCCCGATCGCGAACTATTATGCGCAAGTCTACTCAGCTGTGTGAGGATGCGGTCCCGGCGGAGGGGTCGTCCCGTTCCGTCGCGGCGCGGCGCGGCACGCAGGGGTAAATTTAGGCGTCTGACCTCGGCGCGCAGTAATTTTGGGAGCGGCTGGTGGCTGGTGGCGTGCGCGCGGCCGCCGATCGCCCGCGATACGCCGCAGACGCCACCTGGGGAGCCGCCGCACGCCACCGCCGCCCGCACTGTGCGGGGCTGACACACTGCTGAGGGGAAGCGTCCGCCGCTCTGCAGCCCTCCAACTGGACGACAGGCTGCGCAACGTCGTGGTCGGCTTTGTGTATTAGACTTGCGCATAACAGTTCGCGATCGGGAGCGCTCGCTTCAGTTCTTCTTTTAGTTCGTCCGCTCCCAGTGGCGGCTGAGCGGCGTGGTCTGCGCATGCAGGTGGAGGGAAAAGTTCCCCCAACTAGCTGCTTCATGCGCTTGCTGCTTGAGCCGCTAACGATATCACGCAAACCAAAAGCAACAGATTGTGGATAATTTCTCGCGTTTGAAGTTTAGAGTTATCTCTATATCTTGCCATTATGGAATTTATTAGTCAGATATGCCAGAGTGTGCAGAATACTTCAAAATTTTGTAGCAATGAGCTATGTAATCTAGCCGGCAGACGATCACCTCGAAATGGCTCTCATCAGAAAAAGGCAAATCTGGACACCCTGTACTTTGACGGTTTTGTGAAGCGTGAAATTCGGCTGCTAGGAGGTGGTGCATCGCAGTTAAACAGCGGTTCAGATTCAACAAAGAAATTGTCTTTATTTACCATCACAACATGTCAGTCCACTTAGCCGGAACTCAGGACGATGGAGGGAAGGACTTGGAAGGGGACGTCCAAGGCGAAATGTAACGCCAGATTTCATTTGAAATCGTGACGCATACGGCACATTATTACTGAGAAAAAAGAAAAGAAAGAGAGATTGATAGCCGGGGCTCCAAATTGAAGCTGCGTCAGAATGACAGTGCACACTGTGGCGCCCTGCTACTGTGCACGATTCCTCCCTCGATCATGGATATGTGTGTGTGTGTGTTTGTGTGTATGTTTTGTCCTTAAGCCGTCGGCACACGGAGCGTGTATCGAAACGAGTGGGACCCACGTGGCGAGTTTCTGACGTCACAACGTGCGAACCACACGTTGGCGAGGCTTTTCCAACATGCCGGGCATTAAGCATGCCAAATATTAGACAACATGCGTCTGAATGATCGCCTATAAGATGGGAGAACGCCACCGACGTCACACCACGTGACTATCCGGCAGCTCTCTTCGGTAGACAGATGAAGACGCCATATTGGCCGTCGTATTTCATTGGTTTTATGTATATAACTTAGGTCTTATAAATGTGTGACTTTCCAAGCAAGTAAAAGTATATGAGTAAATTTAGAATCTCTCGAAAACCGATTATTAGAGCTACTATTTGTTGGAATAAATGACTACAAACGTCTTATATGTGGTTAAAAAATTACCGTATTACAGTAATCTGTCGTTTCATGACAAGCGCTACTGAAGATCTGTCAACACGAATTGTTCTTTACATCATTTGTTTTACTTACATATTTACCAGTAGTGTATACTACAGGTCTAATGCTTTGTTGATGACACCTACATATGTTAGTGATCAAAGCGTACGTAGTGATCGTGGCATAGGCAGCAAAGCCGTGGACTGGAAGGCGTCTCATGGCGTTGGTTCAAAGCTCCTTGGGAGCGAAAATTTTTTCTTTTTTTCTGGTTTTCTGTAAAAGGCCAAAGACTTTCCTACAAATTTTGTAGAAGTATACTGCTTAATATTCGATGCTAAGTAAACATAAGTGCGCATCATCTGAGGAGTGAGCTTGCTAGATTCGTTTTGTGAACAGTAAAGTTTGCACCTTACTTAGAGTAAAATACGCACTTTATTGTTTCACGTATTGCATTTTACATGATCTTAACATTCTTCTATTGAATAGTTACATTGACCGTGGAAGAATGACCTTTACGTCTTACTAAAAAGCGAGACTGTTGCAATAATGTTTGCCTCATATGAAGGCCTTTCCTAATATCGTATCGCACAGTGTCATGAAACTTTTATTATTCGCTGAACTTATTGACATAAATTTCTTCTTTTATAAGAATCTTATGTACATAGATATTTTGTTGTTACTTATGTAGATCTATTACACAGAACGTAACGAAAATATGCACAAGCGCGTAAATAAGCGATTTAATAGAGGTAAAGTAGCAATTCCACTCTTTTGATTTCGTAAACAGTGCAATTCCAGAACTTGATGTCGCCGACAACTGTCGCTGGAGCGCGTTGCAGTCGCGTGTAGCTCGTTGAGGCACACGTCTCCTATGCACAAGTCGCGAAGTCTTCGTGCGTTCAGCCGCATGTTGGACTCGGCACGTTGACAACACACGTTCAAACTCACGCTCCGTGTGCCAACGGCTTTAGGCTGTTGCTAAGCCGTGTCTCCACCATAACATTTCCCCCAGGAGTGCTAGCCTTGCAAGGTTCGTAGAAGAACATATGTAAAGTTTGGAAAGTAGGAGGCGGCAGAAGTTGTGAACATGGACCGTGAAGCGCTTGCCCGCGAAAGGCAAAGGTCCGAGTTTCGAATCCCGTTTCCGGCACACACTTATGATCTGCCAGGAAGATTCATATGAGTGCACGCTCCGCTCCAGATCGAATATTTCATTCTATGGGAGGATTTTAACATACTGCAACTGGGGAATTTCAACATCACCGTGGTGGAGTGGCCGAGTGCTCTAAGGCACCTCGCTGCGGAGCACGCGGTTGCTCGCCGTTGGAGGTTCGAGTCCTTCCTCGGGTATGTGTTTGTGTGTGTGTGTGTGTGTGTGTGTGTGTTTGTGTGTGTGTTGCCCTTATCATAAGTTAGCTTAGTTACTTCAAGTAGTTATATGCCTAGGGACTGATAACCGCAGCAGTCAAGTCCCGTAGATTTACCAACATTTTTAATTTCAACATTGAATATTGTCAAAGGTTAGGAGTGCACTGAAATCCGTCTGTTGTAATTTATTGTTTGATATTGTACAAGAGAAACAATCTTATTTCTCATTCTTCGACCTTCTAGGTAGTTAGGTTTTATTTCATGTTTTATATCACATTATTGAATAGATGTGAGGCATTCGCTTTTGAAAGCATATGAGTGCTTCGTTGTCTTCACTATGACTTTGCTGTTGGCTGAATTTCTGAGAGCGGTTCAAGATAAACCAAAATGTTGGAGTACTTTACAAACTTATGCAATATGCATGACATTCTCGCTTATTCATGAAGTGAGCATGCACCCGAGTCTTGATAAACCGCAGTCTAAGGAGACGGACTCACGTTCTAAGTTTAAGGATGCCAACGACTATCCCTATTCTTTGCAGCTTGTCATGATATTTAAGTCTTTTAGAATCGTGGGAAAGGGACTAAAGAAATTTTTACGTCTTTCATAGCTATGGTGGTGATAGAAATAACTGCACATCGTTCTAAATAGGAAGTATGGAATCAGAATTGGCGTAATTCCCTATTCGGAATACATATATGCATTAGAAGATGCAGAGCGCGCCTCTATACGGTGCTTATAATGACACTTCTGATAATGGTAATCTACATTAAGAACAACCTATGTAACTGCGCTACGTGATTGCTACACGTACTATTTCAATTTCTGGGAATTATGTCGGTGTAGTTGTTTTCTATCACACATAAAATCTTTTAGTGTTTTCCTTATGTAAAACTGACATATAATCAAATCAAATGATGGCGGAGAAAAATTGGTACCTCTGCTTCCTATACAAATAGTGTTTATCGTATCTCATTTCTTGATGTCGAAATCTTTATGGCCGACATGTCTATCTATCTATCTATGTATCTCTTTGGCTCTTTTCTCGCACATGCACGGTCGGCACTGTGATAAACGCGGATTTGGCATGGCTTAGTATTTACAGGGTGGCCGGATGCCCTTCCTATCGCCATATTAAATAAATAAATAAATAAATTCGATATGCAAAGCATGAGTGACTCGGCAGGCGTCAATACGGTAATCGAATCCTTGCTGTACCCGTCCCAGCATGGCATCGTCGACTGTGGCAGTTGCTTCAGTATTCTCTCCCAGAGCGCTGCTACATCACGTGGTAGAGGCGGTGCATACACCAGATCTTTAATGTGTCCCCACAAGGAGTGAGACCTGGTGATCAGGGAGGACATTTCTTGAAGCAGCTGTCCCCTTCTGTAGCACGGCCGATCCATCGATACGGAAGCTCCGTGTTCAAGTACCCACCAACTTCACGATGCAAATGGGGTGGAGCCCCGTCCTGCTGAAAGGTGAACGGAGAGTCCGACTGCACTTGATGCATCAGACATTGCTGCGACATGTTCAAGTAGAAACATCCAGTGACAGTGCTCTGGGCGAAGGCCCTTACAGTTTTAGACGAGTGCCAGTGGTAAATGGCCTTCCTAGTTGGTAGCTTCTTTACGTACTTGGTTCTAAACAACCGTTGAACAGCTGTAGAGTACTTGTTTTTGTCGAACTCCAACACACAAATCTCGCTCCGCACCTGAAATTGCAACGTTTGCGTCTAGCTCTGACAATCGGCAAATTACCAAACTACGCTGTGGCGGTATAAAAAAAGGCTTCATGGTTTATCTTCAAAATGCATGTTTGATATCTGTACAATGTTTGGTTCCTGGACTTTCTGTACACCCGGTATTGAGGTTTTCTGCCTAAATATTCTCTGATGAATTTAATTACGATGAAATTATGAGGGGAATAATGAATGACGAAATTTATGCTTATTTTCTTCTACACTGGGAATGTCCGACCACGTATTCTAAATTTTATTGCTGAACTTTCCAAGTGGAGGACCTTGTGTCGTTCTGTCTTCGTTGCGCGCTCGATTCGCAGCAGGGTCCAGATTTTTTTTTCTGAATATTGTCGCATTATTGAGAAACATAACAAATATTTACGAATAATAGATAATCATCATAGAATCATGGGAACACAAAAACTGAAGTACCAATTTTTTACATTTATTATGGTTGGAGGCCAGTGAAATTTATTCAAAAGGGGCTTAGCCAAAGATGTGCAGAAAAATAAATAAATAATATGAAATAAATATTTTAGTACGCTTCCGTTAAGGGTGATTGGAGGAGGTGGATGTTATCATATCTAAAGAAGATAATAGATGACAATACAACGCGAGAGGTACAGGTGTTCCACAACATCCATCTGGCGGTAGGGTGGATGGCACTAAGAGATCGATCATCTTGTCAGCAGTGGAAACCTAAATATCGCGGTATCAGAAAACGTTATTTATTGGCGTCACTGATTCGTACGTTACCCTGACAGAGTAGATTCGTGTTTATCTGATGCTGCTATCATAGATGTCAAATTAGTTGAATTTGCAGTGAGAGTTTTGTGTTACAAAACATTTCACATCTGAGAATAATGCACGTGATACAACGGTATTCCCGATGTGTTATCATAAGGGAATTTGCTGGAGTCAACAAAAATTCCTTTTTCACCCGCTCGGTTAGCAGAGTGGTCTAACGCACTGCTTTTCGAGACGGGGAGGCATACCGGCCCCGGTTTGAATCTGCCCAGCGGATTAACGAAGGGGTCCGAGTAATGACAAGCCAGGATGTGGTTTGTAAGCAGTTTTCCACATCCCCCTAGGTGAATACCGGGCTGGTCTCCGAGTCCTTCCTCACTTACACGATTCACAAACACTTCGTAACTACACTTTCTCACATATACCACTATACGCAGACATTTGAAGTACACACTTCCTCCTGAGGAGCAGGGGGTGGCGACAGGAAGGGCGCCGGCCACCCGCAAATATTAACACGCCTAATCCGAATTAACAAAGCCGATCCTGCATGTGCCGGAATATGGCGAAAGAGAAACAAAGAAATCAAAATTCCTTTTTCAGTGCACTATATCAATGACGCACTTCAAATTATCCAAGAGTTTGGAAGAAATCTTAGCATTATTTTAAAAATATTCGTAGTTACAATGCAGCATTTCTCATTGAGTTTAGATAAATCCTATAAAATTGCAAGGATCAGGACGGAACTAAAAACCTGCACACCAATAAATTCAAATTACAAGTTTATTTTAATGGTTATGTTCCGCAGCAAGTATCGAACAACTAGCTCCTTTAAATGAAACCGCCTTTTCTCTACTGCAACTTCTCTATTATAACCAGACCCGTTTCGCCCTCTTCTGTTTCTAAACATGGATTGGTTTATTTGGAAATTACATGTTTGTTTACATATGTAACTTCGACAGATTATAAGTAGTTCATTTCTGTTTAATCAAAATAAGAGTTATTTGCAGTTTGTAACCTTTCGAGTTTCGTGTTTCCATCTATTCACAGATAGAAGACACACAACTGCACAATTAACGGAATTTCTTGCTCTTTCTTCACTTTTTGACGTGTTGCATTAATTCCTTTTACAGTCTTGTAAATTTACATCATTTCTAAACTCATTTGTTTCTCATATTTCATCGAGTTAACGATGTGTATGTTGAGTATGTGCATAGGGTCTGTCTGTTTTTGTGTGTAAGAAAAAGATTTAGTAAAGTTGTACCTGTGTGTTTGTATGTGTGTCTGTAATCTCAGACAGTAGTGGAATTGCCACGGTGGATTTGCAGAGCGCTCTAAGGTCGTGTTTAGAGCCCGCGGTTGCTACGCGACGGAGAAGCCGTAGCTCACCCCAGTCTGATGCCTCCGTGCAGTCGTGCAGCTCATAGTGACTAGCTTTCTCTAAAAAATTTCTATTTAAATTTTGTGACGTAAGCTTTACAGCTGAGTTGTATATATTTATTATGTGACTTGATTTATTTTGTAATTTCTCATTTAGGCAATCATAGTCATTGCCGAAACCAAGTTAAATAATTCTTAATTTGCGACCGAGGGCTGCACTTTTATCCTTTTAGAAAAGGTAATATAGCCGGCCGCGGTGGCCGAGGGGACTGAGGCGCTCCAGTCACGGTCTGCACGGCCACTACGGTCGGGGGTTCGAATCCCGCCTCGGGCATGGATATTTGTGCCGTCCTTAGTCTTAGTTAGTTCATAAGTAGTTTGTAAGTTTAGGGACTGATGACCCCGTAGTTAAGTCCCATAGACTATACAAACATTTGAACTTTTTTTTTTTTTTTTTTTTTTTTTTTTTTTTTTTTTTTTTTTTTTTTTTTTTTGAAAAGGTAGTATATTTTATTTGCAGAGGCACCGCTCGTCACTCACACATCATGTGTTTCAGTCGCAGTGACCTTGAGCAACTTGTTCCCACCTGACGGCCGGACATATGGCGCACCGAACAGTCCTATTAGCAGCCATGTAAGCGGTCTGGTAGTGCAGCCGCTGGTATTTTGACGGGGCAGCGTCGGAGCGGAGGGGCCGCAGTTGCGCCTATAAACAGGGCCCACGCTGCCTTATTAGAAACAGCGCACTGCCAAACCGGCGCGATTGCTCCAGAGAGGAGAAACTGCGGGATATAAACACGGCCTATGGTCGCGTTCACACATGTGGGAATCACGCGGTTTAAATCGCACGGCTTGAACTGCAAAACGTCGACCTGTGTGTTCAGACAGGCACTGTCCGACTGCGGTTAGTAGGCGGTTGTCGTTCGCAGTGTGTGTAGCGGGAATTGAAAGTTTCGTAATGGAAGTCAGAGAATAAATATTGTGTTTACTCTGGTTGCTTAAAAGAAAGAGAGAGAGTGTAAGAAGAAGGCAATACTGGGTGCATCCAATATTAAGTGGTTGGCTCGAACATGGTCAATTCGTAACGTTGTATCGTACATTATGTACGGAGAATAATTCTTTGACTGTTTGATAATGTCAATAAATTCTTTTGAGGAGCTACTTCAATTAGTCAGGGAAGATATTTCAAATTATGGATTACACGAGACAAAAATATGAGTCCATGTAAATTAATTTTTGATCGATAAACACCTACTCGTTCTTACCAAAAATATTCTTCTTTTCCAATATCTCTTCATAGTTTTCAAATATATCCATTAACTCTTGCCAAGCTTGGTTTTTGGCAGTTTTATAAGAATATTCATTGCTCTGAAGATCCCATAATGCAGGTCGTTTCTCCACTTATCAATAAATAATTCAGTGTCGAAGCAATCCATTGCAAGCTTTTGGCACTAAGACGTCCGAAGTGCGTGGTGCCTGCAATAAGACTAAACGCTCCAGTAGGATTCCACAGAAGTAGTAGAATCGCGTGGGCGCCGCACGATTGTATTTTCCAGCGGTTGAAATACGGCTACCGCATGATTGGACTAGCCGCGCGGTACTGTTTGAACAGTTATGACAACACACCGCGCGATTCTGTATCCCCGCGATTATCGCCATGACTGAACACTGCCTAAGGCTGCGTTTATAGACGGCGGTTCCTCTGGAGCGGAGCAACTGCTGTGATTTTGCGGAGGCTCTGCTCGTCACTCACACAGCAGGTGGTTCAGCTGCAGTGACCTTGAGCAATCTGTTCCCACCTGGCGGCCAGACAAAGGAAAGCTATGCCATATGGCGCGCGGTTCTGCGGCGTGTACCAAACAGCCCCATAAGCCACCATGTAAGCAAATGCCACTGCGGCCCACTCAACTGCGGAGGTTTGGAAGTGCAGTCGCAGGTATTATGACACCGCAGCAGAAGTGTGGAGGGGCCGCTACCGTAGCTACGCCTATAAGCAGGACCCACGCTGTCCTATCAGAAACAGCGCACTACCAAACCGCCGCGATTCCTCCGACGCGGAGCAACTGCGGGCTATAAACACAACCTAAGGCCCTTGCTGCGGACCATGTGGTTGCTGCCTGTCAGAAGTTCGAGTCTAAACTCTGCCCTGAATATGTGTGTGTGTCGTTCTTAGGTTAGCTTAAGTAGTTTGTTTGTCTAGGGACTGACATGGGAATAGATTTACAAACACTAATGGAATTTCTTCTTTATTTATTTGTTTCATTTTTTCTCGATGATTTACCTTACGATTTCGAAGTTTCGTGGGAAATTGGAATATATGAAAATAATGTAACACCTGTGGTTGTAAATATATAGGAAAAATAAGCATAAAGCTTTATGTCACCTACAAGGAACACCTTAAGGCTTGGAAGTATGGAACAAACCACTCCATACCTAAATCAACATCCACAGGTGATTACATGAAAATTATTACATCGTAATCAAAGCCCAGTCATCAAACCAAAATAAATAAATAAATTATTCTACTAACATCTGCGACTACTGACACACACCTAATGCACATAGCCAGCACACACACCGTTACGTTGGTAACACATGGGGAACAAATGAATTCAGAAATGAGGTACAACTACAAGACTGTGAAACAGATAAGTGCAACACATCCAAAAACTGAAAAAACAGAACAAGATATTCCGTCAATTGTGTGACTTTGACCTGTCCTAAGGTGGAAAGAACAACAAACAAGAAACTCTAAAGACTTTAAACCACGAGTAATCCTTATATATTTTCATTACAGCAAAGTGAAGCGTTAATGCGAATCTTTCAACAAAAACTGTAATTTCTAGATAAATAAAGCCACTGATGATGTACTGAAATAGGACATGGTGAATCGCGTCTGGTTAAAGTCAAAAAGAAAAAGAAACTGCAGGCGGAAAATGGCGGTTTCTTTTCCAAAAACATTTAAAAATTGAGTTTTGTTACTTTGTAAACACAATTTCTACCACAGGCAGTACTAGTATTGAAGGGTGGTTACTTTGCAGGCAGTAACTGAACTGTTTAATATTAATGTCAGTCAGCACATTATTATGATGGTAGACAAGTATTCTTGTATCTTTGGAGAAGGTGTAATAATATCGTTGGTGTGAGAGTTTTGCGCCACAGAGAAAGGAGGCATTGGGTAGCGGTGATTGAACTGTAATAGTTACTGGATAGCTAGACATGAGTCTGAGTAAGATTTTTAAGACATTTATCTGTTATTTACTTTCAAGAACTTGGCAAACGAGGCATGTGGTTTTTGTGGAAAAATTCATTATCTTAATATTTTTCATATTTTGTACGCATTTAAAAAGATGGACATTGTTAATGTATGTTGATCTTAATGTTTATCTGCAATAGTTTTTTGTGTTTCAGAAAACAAGAGGTTTCACAAAATTTCATTATTCTTTCTGTTGCCAAAAGAATTAACTCATTTCAGAAGCTCAGTAAACTGAAAGATAGTGACATTTAAAAGGGCAGAGGCAAACTTTTCTTAAATTTCTTGATTCACTGTTTGACAATAATGATATCTGGTACTAAGATTTCTGTTATGTTTTATTTGTTGAATTATTTCCATATAATGGTTTGTGTCTGATCTGTACACGGCAAAACTTTCATCAAATATCTTTGACATTCTAACACATTTTATATCGTTAACAGTTTATTCTTGCATATCAATCTGCACATGAAACAGGTCAAATTTTGTAGCTAGCGTGACACGTATTTCATGATTTTGAATAATCCTTGCTTATATTGCAAAAAAATATTTTACCTTCTGATGAACTACAAATTTTCTCTGCAGATAAAGGTGTGAGAGATTTAATTTGGGCATACCGAATAGAAAACCGGATTATAGTGTGCCTGTTTCTCATTTTGCACGTATTTTGCGTCCATGTGTTAAGCTCTTACATTCAGTTACAAAAAAATTTCAACCTACTGATTTATCAGGTAGCTACCAGTATTTCTTACCAATTGGGGAAAGCGCTTGAAATACTAAAATTAATTACACCACTTGATAATAACACGAATTGGTCTGTTAGTGAAATTAAAAATCGTACGGTAATACATATTGCATAAAAATTGTCTGTCTTGTTGGCTAAGTAGGCATTCATATTTGCTCTCATACTTAAATTAAACATTTATGTGTACTCTGTTCAGTTAATGAATTTCATGATTCTCAACTTCAGCGATTTCATTCTGTGATATATCCATACATGCTATTTTGAGGCAATCAGTCACTGTTAGACATTGTCTGTCGCGCCATCCATGACCATATTTATACTCAATATCACACTCGTGTTAAACATTGTTCTGTACACCGTTTAATTAATGAAATTACTCCACTGTTAAATTAACGAATTGTACTGACTCCTACATTCGGACTTGCCATTCAGTTAGATAATAACTGTCAGAGAGACGTTCTGGCAATTAAGCGGATTAACAGGGACATACATAAAGCAATCAATGCCAGGCTGATTAGTCACAATATTTATTCTTACTCAGATACAAAAATTTGTTCAATTTTTTCAAAAGGTTGCATTCACACATCAAACATAGAGACGAGTACATGTACACTCAGCCATATTTTTCGATTTCAATACCTTACTTTTAATAACTTTATTTAGCTTATTTAAACAAATATGATTGAGTGTCAATAGTTACAGTATCAGGAGAGACAAACGGCCAAGTTCCATTTAAAGGTATTAAATTGAAGGAGACGCATTGAATTAAAATTTGAACCGCGGTCGGGATTCGAACCCAGAATCTTGCTGCTTACTAGGCAAGCACTATACCCACTAAGCCACCACGACCCAATGCATTCGATCATTGCACGGACTGTCCTCAATCACGTCTCCTTCCACAACACAACCTACAATTCTTCTTCATGTTCACCATGGCGGAGTAGCCTAGCGGTCTAACGTGCCTCGCTGCGGAGCGCGCGGTTGCTGTCCGTCGGAGGTTCGAGTCCTCCCTGGGGCATGGGTGTGCGTGTGTGTGTTGTCCTTAGAATAGTTTACCTTAGTTTAAGTAGTTTATAAGCTACGGACTGATGACCTCGCAGTTTGGTCCGATAGATTTTCAAACATTTGAACATTTCTTCTTCATGTTCCCACTATACACATTGTGATCGAAAGTATCCGGGTAGATGGCTGAAATTGAGTTACAAAGTTGTGGTGCTCTCCATCGGTAATGCCGCAATTCAGTATGGTATTGGCCCACCCTTAGTCCTTATGACAGCTTCCACTCTCGCACTTATACCTTCATTTAAGTGCTGGAAGATTTCTTGGAGAATGGCAGCTCATTCTTCACTTAGGCCTGCTGTGAGGAGAGGCATAGATGTAGGTCAGTGAGGCCTGGCATGAAGTTGTCGTTCCAAAACATTGCAATGATGTTCTATACGATTCAAGTCAGGTCTGTGTGCAGGCCAGTCCATTACAGGGAAGTTACTGTCGTGTAACCACTCCGACACAGGTCGTGCATTGTGAACAGGTGCTCGAGCATGTTGAAAGATGAAAGCGCCATCGACGGATTGCTCTTCAAAAGTGGGAGGCAAGAAGGTGCTTAAGACGCCAATGTAGGTCTGTGCTGTGACAGTGCCAACCGAGACAATGTATGAAAACACGGCTACACCGTAACACCACCGCCTCCGAATTTTACTGTTGGCGCTATATAGACTGGTTGATGACTTTTACCGGTCATTCGGCATACCCACTCCATGTCATCGGATCGCCACACTGTGTATCGTGATTCTTCACCGTACACAACGTTTTTCCAGTGTGCAATCATCCATTGTTTACGCGTCTTACACCAAGAGAGGCGACGTTTGGCATTGGCCTGATGTGTGGCTTATGGGAAGCCTCTCCACCATTAAATTAAGTTTTCTCACCTCTCGTCTGTCATAGTATTTGATAAAGTATCATGATGGGGTCTGGAATTCCTGTGTGATGGTCTAGATCAGGCCTCTCAAACTCGGGTGCTTCGCGAGCATCGGCGAGCATCGGGAAAAGCACCGATGCTCTGCCAGCGGCGGATCGAGGGTTCGCGTTTGGAGGGGGTCACAGGTCACTGTTTGTGTTATCGCCCCCCCCCCCGTTCCCTTCCAGAAAAATATACTTTGGTATCATACTCCCTTTCAATGTATATTTGTGTACGATTTTAATAACGGTAAAATATACAATTTTCATATAATTATTTATGTTGTTCATAATATATATTGACTTTTTAGTGTAATTTTTCCGTCATTACGGCCTGCTATGGACAGGATGGTTTTTATCTCTTCCCTGTTGGTATTTTTCTCTTTCGCCAGGAGATTTTCAATTTGGTTGACTGCTCCTTTTCTCTCTTTGCACAATTTGCCGGCAGGACGTGGAACTGACGTAGTAAGTGGAATAAGGTGTTTAGTAATTTTGACCTTTTCTCTGAAAACTTGTTGATCAAGAATATGCTCAAATGAAATTTCAGTTTCCTGTAAATCCTTTTTAACTTGGCTTGCCGATTTGCAATACGATTTTCCTTTTTAAATTGATGAGAGTATGTAATGAGTAGTAGATCTTTGGTGGTAGATTTTAGTGTAATAATAATAGTAACTGATAATTTGTTTACACGAGTAAATAGCACGGCATCTACATCTGTAACATAGTTAATTTACGAACTACAATACGATCCATGATAACGTCAGGATTTGCACAGTGTGAAATCGAAGTGTGCACTCAGTGTTTCGCTTTGCACTACGACTGGAATTTGGTATGCAGATTGTGACTATAAGAGTGGGTTAATGAGAGAAGTGCTGATTATTCGAGTCGATTATGTGCAAGGGGTGGGTGTTAGAAAAGGCATGGATATAAATGAACAATACACAATGAGATTATCTGAAGTGGTTAATATGGCCAACATAAATAAATAAAGCTATTTGAAAAAATGAATACGGCACGATAGGCAGGCACAAGCTGCCAGGGCAGAGGTAGCAGGGGGACGTGCTGACGACGCGCGGAACGACGCGACAGTCGTGTCGTTTGTGAATTATTAAAACCAATAATAACGATGTCAATTTTTGTTTATAGACAGAAAGTTTTATACAAATTTTCAACATTCTTTGTTTATCTTTGGCATCACATTGAAGAAACCAAGTTTCTCACTTTATGTACAATTGGTTTGGCAGTTAAAATTCGAAATACGGCTTGCAACAATTCATTAAACTTGACCTTGTTTTTATTTCGTTAATATTCATAATTGGAAACATTTGTTCACAAAGGAACGTTGGTCAGAACAATGCAACACATTTTGTGGCAAGGATATGAATCCTCAGTAATTCTTGTTCAAAAGTTTGTTAAGCCTAAGATACTAACTGCGAGATCATCAGTCCCTAAATTTACAAACCACTTATTAACTACCTTATACGAAAGACGACACAAACATCCATGCCCGAGGGGGGGATTCGAACCCCTGTTGGGGAACGGCCTCATGCATCGTAGCATAGCGCCTCAATGCGCTCGGTCGCTCCGCCGAGGCGAATTCTTGCTCATCAAAGGCTATATATAAAGGAATTTAAATCACTACTGTAGACTAATGGGAACAGTGGTCTGTCGAAAATGAATTCTACTGTAGTTCTGTCAGCTCAATTTGGATACTTGATGGGGCATCCTCTGTGTGCACAAAAAGAGGCATCATAAAAACCTTTGAGTGCTGTTTTATTTTATTTCTTCAAATCTATCTTATAAATTTTTATGTAATTGTGTACTCCCGGATGTGGCCATAAGTACAATTAAAAAAAGGTTTATTTTTGGTTTTGTTCAAATCGTGGCAGTAGTGTTTTAATTTAGTAATCAGTTCCCTTCTCTCTGTTCCTTCAATCCCCTCGCGTGCTAGGGAATGTTTATTTTCGTACTGACAGCGCTTTTATACTTACGTTAGAGTGTTATATTAAGCATTGTGATTTCCCATCAGGCTTAAAAAATCTTCCTATTAAGCATTAAAAATGGTACTCATAAATCCGAACCTTTTGTGCTGATGATAAACTTTCGCAAGATAGATTAACAGTGTCCTATTTGATAAGGTTCAGAACGGATATTCACCGCATCCAAGAAGAAGTGATAGCGAGAGCTGTTTGTCACACATGTGCTGCGACACGGCGAGGCCAGAGTGGTGGGGGAAAGCACCGGGGCCGCACGGCGCGGCACCGGGGCGCGCAAGCGCAGAGTGCTCGAGTTGGAGAGGCCTTGTATAGATAGATGGCTGCTTATTACGCTGTAGGACTCTCTTCAACTGTTGGTAGTTTCTGTCAGTCAACAGACGAGTTGGACCAGTACGCATTCGTGCTGTAGAATCCCTTCACGTTTCCACTTCACTGTCACATCAGAAACTGTGGACCTAAGGTTATTTAGGAGAGTAGATATCTCACTTACAGACATCTGATACAAGTGACACCCAGTCACCTGACCAAGGTCGAACTCCATTATCTCCGCGAGGAGCGCCCCATTCTGCTCTCTCACGATGACTACTGAGGCCAGTGATGGGTTATACCTCGCAGTACGTGGAAGCACAATGCACCTAGTATGAAAAACGTACGTTTTATGGGTGCTCGGATACCTTTGATATTACAGAGTAAAAATACATGTCAACGTATAAAGGGCGAATTACCCAACACTTGCACCTCAAATATTGCGGAAACGTAAAGTACGATTGATGGCGGTTTTCAGAGAATGGATTGGTAGTCATGGACTCGTATTATTAGCCAATATACAGATTGTAAAACTACCTAGGAAGAGTATTTTTTATGCAAACATACAATATTTCAAATGTAACACTGGTTATTTCTATCATGCACTGGAATTTGTGACACCAGCTGTGTACAAAGAATTTTTAATGATATTTTTATCACGTTTACTTTGGCAGCAACAACCATTCAAAGTTTTGGGGACGCATGCTACGACAGCGTAGCTGACTGGCTGGTGGTCATGATACAGTGGGCCGTGCACCAGGGGTTAGTCACTCGGCCAGTCAGCTACGCTATCGCAGCCTCCTCTCCCAAAACTTTGAACGGTTGTAGCCGCGAAACTAAACGTGATAAAAATGCCATTCAAAATTTTTTGTACCTAGCTGGTGTCAAAAATACTAGTGCATGATAGAAACAACCATTGTTCCACTTAAAAAAATTTATGTTTGCATAAAAATACACTTCCTAAGTAATATGAAAATCTGTTTGTTGGCTAAAATTACGAGCCCCTGACTATCAATCTATTCTGTGAAAACCGCACATCAATCGCACTTCCCGTTTCCGCAATATCTGCGGTGCAAGTGTTAGGTGATTCACCCTGTGTATTAGTAATCAGTAGGTCCTATGTTCGAATTTCGGTCCGGGCAAAATTTTATTCAACGGCTCTCCTTCGATTTAATACCTTTGCTTTTGGAGGGTTGGAAGTTAAGTAGTAGCAACTATTTATTCACAACCGATAGAAAAGCGTTACATGTTTGCAACTGTTTCTGTGCTTCAGAGTAGTCACCAGCGTTGTTGATAGATGTGGAAGGCGAAGCATGCCGTTGGCAGAGCTTGTTCTGTTGATGGCGCGAATGGAGTGTTCTACTTTCTGTCGAATCTCTGGATCAGTCTGAAGCGAATGACTCGAAGTGGTTTCTTCATCTTCAGATCAAATCAAAGTTACAAGAACTTTAGTCTGGTAAGTACGGTGGATGGTACATTGCTTCCCAGTCCCATCGACAGAACACAGCAGCCACAGCTTGCGCTGTATGCGCCAGCGCATTGTCGTGCAAAATGATGGGTAGTTGAACAGACAGTGTTGCCGCTTCTTTCACAAAGCTGGTTGCGGGTGATGCTCCAAAACCGATCAGTAGTACCGTGCACTGACGGTCTGCCGTGGAGGAACGTAACGCGTTAGGATAACATCATCATAGTCGTACAAGAGAATCACCACAACGTTCACCTAACTGGGTCTCTGACGCACATTTCACGCTTTTGCGAAAGAAGCGGCAACACATTCTGCGCAAACCACCCATCATTTAGCGGGCGGGCGGGCGCATACAGAGCAAGCTGTGGTCGATGGGACTGGGAAGTACTGTACCAGGCACCATACTATCCAGACTTAAGTCTTAGTGACTTTGATTTGATTTTGAAGTGTTCCAGAGAGACATGCTCTTCGTCCGTTGGTTGGTTGTTTGGGGGGTCAAAACTGCGGAGGTCAGCAGTCCCCCATTCCATCACAGGACAGCTCTAAAGAAGTATCAGTGCAGAACATAAAAGCGCCCAGAGTTAAAGACAGCAACGGGGGGGGGGGGATTCCACTCAATAAAATGTGTCGACAGTCGACAATAGAGAACACGGAATGAGATGATCACAGAGAAACACAGAAAATGAAAGGACATAGAACAAGGAAACCATTTTCTGTGGTTGGCCAGCCATGTGATTAAGAAGAGAAAGGTTCAACCACGCGGCAACACAAGGTAGCCTCTAATCAGAGGACACAAAGTAAGAGGAAGAAAGACGCTGATATGAAGCGAAGTTTCACAGAGAACGATAAAAACCGATGTTTTGTTGTTATGGTCTTCAGTCCGGAGACTGGTTTGATGCAGTTCTCCACTCTATCCTGAGCAAGCCTTTTCATCTCCTCATAAGAACGGCAATCCATATCCATTTGAATCTTCTTACTATATGCGTCTGTTGGTCTCCGTCTGCGATTTTTACCCCACACACTTCTCTCTAATGCTAAATTTACAATTCCTCGAAACTGAATCAGCCATTGTAGTCATTTAAAATAGACTTTATAACTCGACAAGCAGTAGACACCTCCATTCGCATTATCAACAGAACGAGCTCTGCTGTTGGTATACTACATCTTCCACGTCATTGGCAACGGGTTCTACACAACGCTGGTGACTACTTTGAAGGGCGGTAACAGGCGGAAACATGTAATGCTTTTGTGTCGGTTGTGAATAAGTAGTTGGCACTATTTAAGTTCCAACCCTCGTATTGTAGCGTTACCATAGGGGTAGAAAAAAAGTATACATTAAGAGCAGTTCAAGAATTAATGTCTTTTACAATATTTATTTTCATAATTGATGTAACGAATGTACATTTTTTACTTTCTGTATATTCAAGTATATATTAATTCATTCACGATAAAAAGAGCAAATGTTAATGTATTTTCTTCAAAGAGGTTTCATTCGTAAAGTCAACAATGTAAAAATTATTTTCATATGTTAATGAACAGAACAAGCGAAGGAAGCTTAGATAGATACAGTCTATTTTTTGCATTCGCCAGTGGTAGTATGTTTTTTCGTAGCCGTTCGAGTATGTAAGAAGTGCAAATGTACAAAATGTAAAGGTTTCTTTCTTTAAAATATATACGTGAAATTTTAAACAGAATTATACTGATTTATTTCTAATCAAGAGGAGCTACCCATTAGCATCAATACTACAATGTCAGTAGAAAAGGAAAAAAACTGATTTCTTTAAAAATATTAACGTATTACCAATGATTCTTTAACATTCTGAAGAACTATACACAACAAGCCCAATAGTAACTGAACTTCGTAACTATAAAACAAATTTTCCATTTATTAAGTTATTGACAAAAAATCTTGAATATAGTAGGAATTTTAACTATTTATTTATTCATTTCCAATACGATTAGTTAAAATACCATTGTATTTACTACCTATTACATAGGGAAAGGGTTTGTTCCTTGGGACGGTTTTAACTTGGGACACTTTTTAATAAAGGCAGTGCACTCTAGTGGATACTTTAAGAACTATGAAGTGAAGTTGTCAGGCCTATTTTCAGAGGGGATAGGAGGCCACGTTGTATTTAGATGATGTTTGAAATCTGAGGAGGAGTTTTACAAGTTTTCGTGTTTGAAAGTAAAATTTAGCCACTTACAAGATATGAAGTAATGATACGCATCATTATTGATGTTTCTTAAATACCATGTTGTATGGCATTATTTAAGTAAGCTATTGATACCATAAGTTATAAAGATATAAATATGTACATAGGATACTGTTTTCTGTTATTGTGTATTTGGTTTTACCTTGGGACACTTCTCTGGTTGCACCTTGGGACACTTGGAAGGTGTATGATTGTCATTGATACACCAAAAAAACAAAGAATTGAAGAGGAAAAATAAAAAGAAAACAAGAAAAAGAAGTCTTTTCCAAAGAAAGAAGCCAGTAAACGGACAAAGGACTATTCATCTTCCACTTCTTTTGATGAAGAAATTCCCACGCTTGGCAGTAGCTCTGGAGGTAGCATATTTGATTTGTCATCTGAAGAAAAGGATTTCTCATCCTTCTTTCCATCTAGAAAAGTAACACTTTCTTGTTGTCAAGGTAATTGGGTCTTGGTAAAATTTGACATCAGTGGCAGATCTCATGTATACCATGCAGGAGTAGTTTTAGAAATCACAGAAGATTTAACTGTGAAATCCTTAAGGAAGCAAAGGACCATTTTGTAAAAAAAATGTTTGTAGAGTCTATGGGACTTAACTACGGGTCATCAGTCCCTAAACTTATGAACTACTTACGAACTAGGACGGCACAAATATCCATGCCCGAGGGGGGATTCGAACCCCCGACCGTAGTGACCGTGCGGACCGTGACTGGAGCGCCTTAGACCCCTCGGCCACCGCGGCCGGCGACCATTTTGTATTCCCTAATGTTAAGAACATCATCATTGTTAATCACAGTAATATAGTGAAACTAATACCAGCTTCAGTGGTGTGTTGTGGGTTTCATTCATTTAATATTTTATTCCCACCATCTCTTGTTTTAAAGTAAAATAACTTTTGTATTTGGACTAACAAACTTTTACTACATAACTCCAATACGAATGTTTCATTCATAAAACTAAGAAATTGGAATACAATCATCGTGTCCCAAGGTAAAACCACCACTGTCCCAAGTTGAAACCATAGGTTGTACCTTGGGACAAGTGTCACAAAAGTCTTTATTGGTGCCTAATTGTGTAAATATTGGAGCTAGCGTAAACTATTGTTCATTCAACATTACCTAAGACTGATGCCTGTGATGGGGTAAATTTTCAAGTTTCTTGCAAACAAATCATAGTATGGAAAAATTAAAATGTAAAAAATGTCCCAAGGTACAACCCTTTCCCCTATATTTTAAGTAATAATAATAATTTTTTTAGTATATCAAAACTGTAATTGTTCAGTATGTCGAGAGAAAATGTTTCCCTGGACAGTCATTTCTTAGGTTCCATTTAATTTGCGCCTCTGCTTCCGTGTGGTTCACATTCTTTATTTTCTCCCCTTTGTCAGGCAGCGTGTTACTATGCCGTGGAGGGAAACAAGAGGGCCAAGAGACGACCTCGTTGTCCGCGACGCAAGAGTAGCGGTGCGACAATTACGAGAGCAGGAAGAAGGGAGGCAATAGGAGGCAGCAGAGGCGGAGCCGCTGAATAGCCGGCCGGCCGGTGGCGGAGCGGGCGAGGCGTCTGCGGCGTGGCGCGGCCGCACTCTGCCAGATGAGGGCTGGCGTGCCTGCGGCTGCGGCTGCGGTTGTGGTTGTGGTTATGGTTGTGGTTGCGTCCACCAGTCGCCGCCCACGACGGTTTACCGCCCGAGAGCTGGACGCGCCGCCGTCTTATAAGCCGCACAGCGCCGGCGACAACGGCACAGTGGCCAGGGCAGCTCACTCCAAGTGTCATATCACAGAGTAACATATACAGAGAAGAAGCCCCCACTAAACCTCTGTCCTACGCTCCCCTCGTAGTCCTGTAAGATGCCAGCAGATGTCAGGCGGTTCCCCGGCTTAGTACTGGTAGACCACACTAGAGGCGCTTCTGAGGGTGCCTCTCGTACGTCAGATGGTTGCGTGGAGGGGAGGCTGAGGGAAGAGCTCGCACCGCCTTCCACGTGGCCGGTGGCCGGTGTGCTGGCGTTTGAGGGGAAGTGGTGCTGGGGGCAGCTGATACCTGCCGCCTGCTCTGGCCACTATTAAAGGGCTGCTTCTGACCGCAGCGTCTATATGGGACATCTTATGGAACTGTTTCAGCACCCACCGCCCCGCACCCCTGAGCGTGTGACCGGGCCCTTACGGAGGTCCCTGCTATCTTGTCCACCCAAAATATCTCTGGAACAATAACAGCTATTGGAAAACGACTTTCACCGGTATCAATGTACGCCTGGGGCCCAAGAATGTACATATTTGGAAACATTCTAAAACGAAAGAAAAAGTGTTTTGTGAACACAAACTTATGTTTTTTTCTTTTTTAAGTGGTCACCCTATATTTTTTCTTCAGCAATCCGTAGCATGACAAATCACATAAATAATGGCGTTGATTGCATCGCAGTATTCCAATTACATCCCGAGATATTGCGACGAGAAGTTAACGCTTGAAAAACCCGAAATACGCTGCTAGTGCACGTCCTGAGGCTCAGGCGTGAACCACATGCTGCCTGTAATCATGATGATTGACATGCGTAATCGCACTTACATACTTATAAAGAGGTCCGAAACGAATAATACGGTCTGCTGCCATCAACTCTCATAGGCACATAATGGTTTCCCTCTTGCACGTTTTATGTGTCTACGTACACAATATGAACCAGTACCGATCGGTATACACCAGTCAGGTTGTTATGTTCCCTTTTTAGTAACGGATTAACGATAAGCGAATTTAACTTTGTGACTTAAGTTGCGGTACACATATATGTTACAGAACCGCATCACCCCTAGCCTATGGGATAAATACCTGCTGGAATGTACGAGTTTAATGCAGGGTGGCAGCAGACCGTATTTCGTGTTTTTCAAGCGTCAACTTCTCGGGATGTAATTGAAATATTGCGATGCAATCAACACCATTGTTTATGTGATTTTTCATGCTATGGATTGCTGAAGAAAAAATATAGGGTGTCCATTTACAGCACCATAAGTTTGTGTTAAAAAACACATTTGCTTTCATTTTAGAGTGTTTCCAAATATGTACATTCATGGGCCCCAGCCGTACTTTGATACCGGTGAAATTCGTTTTCCAATAGCTGTTATTATTCGAGAGATATTTTGGGTGGACAAGATACCTGGTACACCCTGTATTTGTCTGTGGTCATATACAGAGTGGTCCATTAATAGTGACCGGGCAAAGTATCTCATGATATAAGCGTAAAACGAAAAAACTACAAACTAAACTTTTCTAGCTTGAAGGGTCAAAACAGACGGCGCTATAGTTCGCCCGCTAGATGGCGCTGCCATAGATCAAAGGAAGATCAACTGAATTTTTTTAAGTAGGTACCCTCATTTTTATTACATATTCGTATGGTATGTAAATAAATATGAATGTTTTATTTGGAACACATTTTTCGCTTTGTCATGCGTGGCGCTGTAATATTCACAAACGTACACTCCCGGCCATTAAAATTACTACACCATGAAGATGGCTTGCTACAAACGCGAAATTTAACCGACAGGAAGAAGATGCTGTGATATGCAAATGATTAGCTGTTCAGAGCATTCACACAAGGTTGGCGCCATTGGCGACACCTTCAACTTGCTGACATGAGGAAAGATTCCAAACTATTTCTCATACACAAACAGCAGTTGACCGGCAATGCCTGATGAAACGTTGTTGTGATGCCTTGTGTAAGGAGCACAAATGCGTACCATCACGTTTCCGACTAAGATGAAGATCGGATTGTAGCATATCAGGATTGCTGCTCACGTTGGTCGCGATCAAATGACTGTTAGCAGAATATGGAATCGGTGGGTTCAGGAGGGCAATACGGAACGCCGTGCTGGATCCCAACGGCCTCGTATCACTAGCAGTCCAGATGACAGGCATCTTATCCACATGGCTGTAACGGATCGTGCAGCCACGTCTCGATCCATGAGTCAACAGATGGGGACGTTTTGCAAGACAACCATCTGCACGAATATTTCGACGACTTTTGCAGCAGCATGGAGTCTCAGCTCTGAGACCCTGGCTGCGGTTACCCTTGACGCTGCACCACAGACAGGAGCGCCTGTGATGGTGTGCACAACGACGAACCTGGGTGCACGAATGGCAAAACGTTATTTTTTAGGATGAATCCAGGTTCTGTTTACAGAATCATGATGGTCGCATACGTGTTTGGCGACATCACGGTAAACGCACAATGGAAGCGTGTATTCGTCATCGCCATACTGGCGTATCACCCGGCGTGATGGTATGGGGTGCCATTGGTTACACGTCTCGGTCACCTCTTGTTAGCATCGACGGCACTATGAACAGTGGCCATTTCAGATGTGTTACGACCCGTGGCTCTACTCTTCATTCGATCCCTGCAAAACAGTACATTTCAGAAGGATAACGCACGACCGCATGCTGCAGGTCCTGTACGGGTCTTTCTGGATACGGGAAATGTTCGACTGCTGCCGTGGCCAGCACATTCTCCAGATCTCTCACCAATTGAAAACGTCTTGTCAATGGTGGCCGAGCAACAGGCTCGTTACAATACGCCAGTCACTACTCTTGATGAACTGTGGTATCGTGTTGAAGCTGCACGGGCATTTGTACCTGTACACGCCATCCAAGCTCTGTTTGACTGAATGCCCAGGTGTATCAGTGCCGTTATTACGGCCATAGGTGGTTGTCCTGGGTACTGATTTCTCACGATCTATGCACCGAAATTGCGTGAAAATGTAATCACATCTCCGTTCTAGTATAATATACATTACTCTAGTATAATATACATTACTCGTGTTAAAATGGACCGTTTACCAATAGCAGAAAAGGTTGTATGGTATTTATGTATGGATATTGTAATAAAAATGCCCAACGTGCCTGTGCCATATATAATGAACGTAATCCTGGAACTCATCATCCAAGTGTCCGGACCTTTCGTCGGATTGTTACGTTATTCATAAAGACAGAAAATGTTCAGCCACAAGTGAAAGGACAACCACGAGCTGCAACAAATGATGATGCTCCAATAAGTTGGGGCTAATCAGCACATCAGTAGCAAACAAACTGAGCGAGAATTGGAAATCTTAAAAAAGTGTTGTTGAGAATTCTATATCAACATAAATTTCACCCATACCATTTTCTATGCACCAGGATTTGCATGGCGAAGACTTTGAACGTCATGAACTGTTTTCCCACTAGACACAAAATAAATTACGGGACTATAACAGATTTTTTTCACGAGTTATGTTTATTGACGAGGCTTCATTCACAAACAGAGGTAACGTAAACCGTCATAATATGTACTATTGGGCAACAGAAAGTACACTATGGCTGCGACAAGTGGAACATCAGCGAACGTGGCGAGTTAATGTATGGTGCGGCGTTATGGGAGGAAGGATAATTGTCCCCTATTTTACCGATGGCAATCTAAATGGTGCAATGTATACTGATTTCTTACGTAATGCTCTACCGATTTTACTACAAGATGTTTCACTGCATGACAGATGGCGATGTACTTTCAACATGATGGATGTCCGGCACATGGCTTGCGTGCAGTTGAAGCGGTCTTAAATGGAATATTTAATGACATGTGGAATGGTTGTAGAAACACCATACCATGGCCCGCAAGTTCACCGGATATTACATACCCGGATTTGCTTCTGTGGGGAAAATTGAAGGATATTTGTCATCGTGATTCACCGACAACACCTGTAAACATGCGTCAGCGCATTGTCAATGCATGTGAGAACATAACTGAAGGTGAACTACTCGCTGTTGAAAGGTATGTCGTTATGCGTACTGCCATATGCATTGAAGTCGAAGGACCTCATTTTGAGCATTTATTGAAGTCATGAGGTAATTACAGGTAATCACGAAGTAACAGCATGCGTCCTCATAATATATGATAATTTCACAAAAGTACCTGCATCACGATGGAACAACTGAAATAAAGTTCAAACGTGCCTACGTTCTGTATTTTAATTTAAAAAACCTACATGTTACCCATTGTTCGTCTAAAATTGTGGGCAATATGTTTGTGAATATTACAGCACCATCTATTAAAAAGCGACAAAATTGTTCCAAATAAAACATTCGTATTTATTTACGTACTTGACGAATATGTAATAAAATGGGGGTACATATGTTAAATGTTTGTAGAACTTATGGGACTTAACTACGGGGTCATCAGTCCCTACATATGTTAAAAATGCAGTTGATATCCATTTGACCTATGGGAGCGCCTTCTAGCAGGCCAACCACAGCGCCATTTGTTTTCCCCCTTCAAGCTTGAAAAGTTTTGTTCTTTGTAGTATTTTCGTTTGACGCTTATTTCGTGAAATATTTGGCCCGGTCACTATCAATGGACCACCCTGTATATTGATTTCTGTCGAAATTGCTAAGAGGTTGTGTGAAGCCAAAGGGACGCACTCCTATTTGAGAAATAGACATTACCACAGATGATTTTGTTGTGGTCTTCAGTCCGCAGACTGGTTTGATGCAGCTCTCCTCGCTACTATATCCTATGCAAGCCTTTTCATCTGAGAATACGTACGGCAACGTACATACTTTTGAATCTGCTTAATGTATTGGTCCCTCAGTCTCCCTCTACTATTATTACCTCAGACACTTCCTTCTAATGCTACGTTGAAAATTGCTTGATGTCTCGGAATGTGTCCCACCGACCTATCCCTGCTCTTAGTCACGATATATCATAAACTACTTTTCTCACCAATTCTGTTGAGCACCTCCTCATTAGTTACGTGATCTACGCATCTAATCTTCATCATTTGTTTGTAGTATCACATTTCGAAAGCTTTTTGTCTGAACTTCTTATCGTCCTCGTTTCACTCACATACATTGCAACACTCCAGACAAATGCTTTCAGAAAGGACTTCCTAACATTTAAACTAATATTGTATGTCAACAAATTTCGTTTCTTCCGAGACGATTTTTTCCCATACTCATTCTGCATTTTATATTCTTTTTTATTTCGGCCATCAGAAATTATCTTGCTACCTAAATAACAAAACTCCTCTACTACTTTTATTGTCTCATTATCTAATCTAATTCCATCAGCATCGCCTGATTTTCTGACACTACATTGCATTACCCTCGATTTACTCTTTTTAATGTTCATCATATACCTTCCTTTCAAGACACTGTCCATTCCGATTAATTGCTCTTCCAAGTCTTTTGCTGCCTCTCACAAAATTACTAACTCGTCAGCAAACGGCAAGGTTTTTATTTCCTCTTCCTGTAGTTTAATTCCCTCTCCTAATTTTTCCTTGCATTCCTTCTCAGCTTGCTCAATGTACAGATTGAATAACATTGGGGAAAGGCTGAAAACCTGTCTCACTCCCTTCCGAACCATTGCGACGCTTTCATGCCGTTTGCCTATAGTAATTGCTGTCTGATTTTTATACCAGTTTAATGTAGGTCTCCACTCTATATATTGCACTCCTGCTACCTTCAGAATCTGAAAAGTATATTCCAGTCCACTTAGTCAACAACTTTATCCAGATCCACAAATGCTAAAAACGTAGGTTTCCCTTAATCTATCTTCTTAGGTAAGTCGTAATGTGAGTATTGCCTCGCGTCTTCCTACATTTCTCCTAAGTCTAAATTGATCTTCCCCAAGGTCGTATTCCACCAGTTTTGCCGACCATCGCAGATAACAGACTAAAATGGACACCTATAGCTAAGCGACGTAGGCGGTAAAGAAATCTGCTTGTGAACTGCAGATGAACTCAGCCACCGTCCCACGGTAGAGGGTTTCCTTTCGGAGAAAAAGCACGAAACGTTATACACTGTCTAGACACTGTTAAAAGATGTTACATTAGAACTTGGTAACCAACAGGCACACCTTAACGTACGTAGCAAAGTTGATACCAGTCTCTGGGAACAGCAACGTCAGTGGGTTCACGAGGCTAGAGAGAGAGGGTAAAGGAGGAAAACTGCTGGTCAGTAGCTCCACAATTTGGAAAGGGCGTTAGGCTTGGCCATCTGATGTAAAACATTATTGTTGCTGACCATACTGGGTAGTGCCGTGACGTTTGCTTTTCAGCTGAACAATGTTACTACCAAGTATGGAGTTTGTTAGTACAAAAACGGGTCATATCCCTACCCAGGGAATGGCAGCGGGGACAGGGCTGAAACTCGGTTCGTTAGAGAACTCGGGGAGGTGGAAAGCCACAAGTTAGATTGGTTGAACTTAGCAGTGGCCAATAGGAAATTGTTTTGTACCAGAAAGTGTGGAAAAATGGTGCTCCTACATTGGCCTCTGAAACCTCCGGTTTTTCCATCGAGAGGAGTTAATGGTCAGACGAGTTGGGCGTTGGATCCGTGTCGTTCGCCACCAGCCTCGGGTAAGCTCCACGACAGTCTGTTTCTCGCAGGGAGTGACTCTATGTAATGCTAGAAAGGGTAGATGTATCGAGCTCTTCCCTAAGGAACTTAGACACTGACTTTTGTTGGGCCCAAAGAGGTATTCATTCGATTTTCTAAATGATTAGTCTCAGTTTACTAGTATTAATACTTGGGACACAATAAATATATTTCCATTTATCTGTGAGTTCCCAAAGTCTTCGGAACATGTATCATCTCGAGTCCCGAAATTCGCATCTCTTGTAGATGCCTATTACTTGTCTTTCTGCAGTCACTCCTTTCCGCTCGACACTTGCAGCCTGACCTACAAACCCCTTTCCCCTCTCCTGTTGTAGGATACGACGGAGGGACGGGTGAACGGCTTTGTTGTAACAAATAGCTTATAAACACAATAGAGGAAACTCTTCGCTGAAATGTGCTACAGAACTACCGAGCACCTTTTAGCGGCGTGAGTTGTGAACTGAAAGTGCGACTGAACAGCCGATTAACACTGTGAGACTCACAAGGCGCACCTTTCACCTCGTTCGCCCGGAACCGCACGTAAACATGTTTAGAATAATAATAAATCATAAACAAAAGTGGTCTACGTCATTTACAAGTAAAACGCCGCACTTCTCTGCTAGCTAGATACAAAGGAAAGTGTTAAATACTCCGTATTGAACCATATATGCTGTGTGGCTGTTAACTCCTGCTTCAATCATCTTCTGTACATGATGGTGTCTGTTTGATGTTATTATAATGTTCAGTCAGCGCTGATATAAAACTCAATGTTATGAAGTGTGCCTGCGAAGTGCAGTTAACCGGCATGTACAGAAGATTATTGAAGCTGAAACAGCGAATATGGCTTAACAGGGCATGTTTAACACTTTTCTGTGAACATGCCAATTTGTATCTTCTGTAATAATATCTTTTTAAGTCGCACATCTGTCATCAAATGCTAGTGACACTCAGTTGTTACCTTATAATGGCATGAGAAGCCGAAAGTCGATTAGTGACACAATAAAAAATTCTGCAGGACAACAGGAAGTTTTCCTTTTTGATCAAATAACTCATTTCTTTGAATGATTGCCACCCCAACTCCGGCAACATTTCCGTGACACCTCTCTTGCGTATCACGATAACACGATACCAACTGCTCTTTACTGAACTTCGTCTGTGTATTCCGTCAGTCCCAACTGATGAAGATACAATTCTGTGCAACAGAACTCAAGACTAGTGCAGGCAGTATCATTAGTATAACAGTAGCGTCTTGTAAGTATCTCTCAGTGAAACGTAGCTTTTGGTTCGTCTTCACCGCGATATTATCTATATGTTTCTTTCCAATTTAATTTGTTAGTAATTGTAAATGCTACGCAATTAGTTGAATTTATACGTACTGATTTATCGGGTAAATTAAGTTAAACGGATTTCTTTTACTTCTCTTAATAATCATATGGAGGTATTTCGAATCCCGCGATGCCATCTGGTGTCAATATTTTCGGTTACAGAAAAGGAATTACATACTGAAACTTTGCCAATTACAGTGAATTATTTCCTACCTATATTTATATTCCACGCATTTAGAACTTCCTTAATGAGGACAAGTTGCAATTCATCGTAAAGACTTTTGCTGAGGCGCAGATAGGCACGTAGATTAGACAATCACATTCACGTAGCCTAAAATTTCGGCCACATCCTTCGTCACAGAAAGAACATACATACACTCACACCATCACTCAAGAACAACTAATGTACATGTGGCAGCCATCTTTGGCTGCTGTCTCCAACCAGCGAAACTGAAATTATAGACCCATGTGAAGTGAGGAAGATGTCAACTTTAATTTTTCCATTACTAAAACAAAACATTCAGGATGCTACTCTTTTCTTTCAGAATGCCCTTTATAATAGCTTTGGTAATGCCTCATTGACACTGCAGCTACAACTCACTGACTTACAAGCAAATGATCCGTTCAGACAGAAGCACAGGGAAGGAAAACTTATTGAATTGCAAATTTGGTTACCTGACGGTGAAGTGTCGAAAGTGAAGAAATTTGACGCTGTTATGTCATCAGTGTTTGCAACAATATATGTCTGTGAGCAAACGAGCCAAAACTGAAGTTTTTGCCTAGTCTCACGAGATTGGCTGAGAGTTATTTGAAAGCTAATTGCTCGACTGGATGTGGCACAGCAGACGAAACACTAATGGTACCTTGCAAATAACGTTTTAACCGTTCATACGAGGTGAAAATTGAAGAAACATACTTGCAATGGAGAAAATTCTCTACGCCTCTGTCTCGTTTTTGTTCCTTTTTATTTTCTATATGTTTTATTTTATTTTTGCAAAAATAACAGCGATTTGACACTGTGTGTGTGTGTAACGTGTTCCCCCTATTTAGATCGCGCTGTCTAACCGTTTTACATAGTTTGTAAATCTATGAGACTTGGCGTTTCTGAGCTATTATGCATCGGTACAGAAAAAAAAAATCGAAGTAAAAGTTGTTCACAATTTAATATTGAGTATCTTTTGTCTGAAAATTTTTTGATATCTTCACTCGGAAACTTCGTACGCACATATAAAGATATCCGTCTTCACACTTTGCCCTACCGTCATATTCTTTCGCTGAAACTTATATAATGAGGTAGAAAAAATGGTTAGAGGTTGATGTTTCATAAAATAAGAAATAAGAAAAATGTATAATTAAATACTAGGATAAAGCAGATAAAATAAGAGAGGAATTCGCTGTGATGATTGATAACTGTATTGTAACAATAAAAGAGTCGGTGGAGGAAGGTTCTCTTTAAAATTAAATATTAAAGTTTAAATTTTATGTAGAAAATAAAGATTCCAATACAAAATGTTTTTCTTAATACACTAAGAAAACTAACTACATCTGTTGCGGAAGATCGGAGAAAAATTTGATCACAGAAATTATAAAAATAAAAGTTCCACTGGTCTGTTTAACGGCACACTTTTGCAAATATTTCGGAAAAAATTTAATAAAAATTAATGGAAAATCCGATTGTAATGTCAACAATGGAGGGTGGATAACAACTCACCGTAAAGGCGTCGGCTCAGCCACTGACAGGCACGAAAAACAGATGAACACATTCACACAGCTAAATTTTTCGGTCATGACCATCATTGAATAAAGAAACACACGCAGTCACACAATCACCATTTTCTCCCTTTGCTCCAGTGTTACAAGCATCTTGACTGTGAAGATCCTTGTAGCGCTGGAGCAGTCGCAGGTCATGGTTGTGTGTGTATAGTTCTCTGAGTGAATGTTGTTGTTGTTGTCTTCAGTCCGAAGACTGGTTTTATGCAGCTCTCCATGCTATCCTGCCCTGTGCAAGGCTCTTCATCTGAGAATAAGAACGGCAAACTAAATCTCTTTGAATATGCTTACTGTACTCGTCCCTCGGTCTCCCTCTAAGAATTTTACCCCGCACACTTCCGTCCAATACAAAGTCGACGATTCCTTGATGTCTCAGAATGTATACCGCCAACCTACCCTTCTCGTAGTCAGGATATGCCATAATCTGCTTTTCTCCCCAATTCTGTTCAGCATCTCCTAATTACTTACATGATCTACACACCTAATCTTCATCATTCGTCTGTAGCACCACATTTCAAATGCTTCTGTCATCTTTCTGTGTGAACTCCTTAACGTCCTCGGTTCACTCTGTGTGACAGTAAGTGTTTCCTTATGCGATGAAGGCCCTGGCCGAAAAGTAAGCTGTGTGAATGTGTTTGTCTATTTTTCGTGATTCTCAGCAATATTTTTTTACATATTTTGTTTATTTTATTAAATCTGAAATATTACATTATTTTATGTATTTAAATATGTATTTTTAATGGTTTTATTAATTCTTATACGAAATATTTGCAAAAACTATAAATCTACAGGCGAATCTAAAGTGTGCCGTAAAACGCGCCGGTGCTATTTTTCCTGCTGAGTTACTTGAGATTCCCATACAAGGTGTTCAGAAAAATGTGTCTAATACTTTGACAGGTGGTAGTACTAATCGAAACAAGAAAAATAAGTCCAATAAACAAGGGTGTGAATTAGTTAACGCCATTGCTTAGTGAGCGGGGGAACTATGTTTGACTCCCTGCATTGGTACACATTTTTGAACGACGCTTCAGTCTGAATAATATCGATTGTGTGTGTGTGTGTGTGTGTGTGTGTGTGTGTGTGTGTGTAACATTAAAAAGTCTCTGAACTACACAGCTTCGTTCATGTAAAATTACTCTATTTACTATATGAAAAATACTACTCTTTTTGGGCAATATCCTGTGTACTGGAACACTGAAGGCATCTACTAATGGTACGATGATTTTGTTACTACACATGCTGCCGTCTGTTGTTCGCAATGGGAGTACGTAGTCTGGCGCTGAAAATTCCGCAGTTTGACACAATGACTACTTTGCATGTATGAGCGCACGTTATCTTTAACCCCGTAGCTCGTCAGCTGGATACTGTTGGATCGTTTCAGTCAGCCGAGATAGCAGACTTGCCTCTCGACTTAAAACCACTCCCTCTTTAAACAAGGAAATTCAGTGTGTTTTGCAAAATTATTTTTGGTTACGAATATGTCTCACTATTCGCTATTTGCAAATTCTTCTCGAAAGCTATACTAGAACCACGAAGAGAACCAAATGCATTGGAAATGAAGCTTTTTATACAGACTGTTGTGATGCATGAAGCAAACTGAAAATTAAGCAGATTTTCTAAAATTATCTGGAAATTTAAATAAGTTTTCTTCTACAACAAAGTAATCACATGAACAATGAAGACTTACGAAGTTTAAACTTACCACCGTGCTTCAGGGACAAATAGTGGTCTGGACACTTACCTGAAAAAAACAAAGAGAAAATTATTAGAAGCTATTTCTTCACGAATTACAACTGAGATACAGATAATGAAACTCACTAAAGAGGACGATCATAATTTGTCAGTTATGCACTTAGTTTCTATACCAGCGTGCTAAAAATTGACATACAGGATGCTCCACTAAACAAGTAGAATTAGGAGACCTGGGATCACAGAGGCTTTCTTAAGGAGATAATAGGAAACCCATGACATTACTATGTCCTTTTTTTCCTTGCATTAGTTACAGTTAACTGCAGATACCACCGTTGACACAGTGAACGGACCATGTGCAGTGTATCTTACAAAGTGTGCTGAAACAGACGGCCAAAATCGATGGAAGCACGAGACCGGCGAACAAAGTTCTGACGCTCTCTGAAAAATATCCCTTCTTTTTTTCTTCCTACAATCATATTACAAGCAGCTACAATTCTGCCAACTACTTCCATCTTGGAATCCACTGGGGTCTCGTACACAAGTTTGTTTAGATATCGCCACAGGAAAGAATGGAAGGTATTCAGGTCAGTTAACCTAGCAGACCAGGGAGTAGGACAAGGCGCATGTCACTGATTTCTGCAGAAATGCACAGGTTCCTCTTCATCCTATTTTACTGTTCTTTACTAAATAACACTGACAAGGAGACCACACAGTTATCGTATTTTAGGATTTTTTGGTATTTATGTTACGTGAAGCTCAGAATTCAAATAACAATCAGCCAAAGCCATTCGACGCAACTCCTAAAAATTCTCGAGAAAATCGGCTTCGAAGTTTTGCAAGTTTTGTGAGTACCAATAATTAACAGTTGCAGCATCTGTCAATGTAGCTCAGGTGGAGTCAATGGGAAACAAGTATGCCAGTCAGGATGTCTCAGAATTCATCTCGCTGACACGCCAATGTGTATCTCCTGTGATGTAATGGAGACGGACGGGCATCGACTGATATGCGGATCGGTGGAAAGCGGCTGGGCCTAAGTGCGACAGATGCTGGCCTTGACTACCTGTACTACCCCTCATCACATGCCCTTCCATCTGCTCCTCTTTCCACACTCAGAAGATTACCCACAAACGAAGGATAAACGCTGTGAAATGGATATGTGGACATGCGGTTCACTTCTTGTTTGTAAACGGAGAGAAAAACAGACTTGATTTTTGGAACTTTCTGAACGAAGGACATTGCATAGTTGCCCTCAATGCACAATACGGGCAATATTTCTCAAATTATCATTTTACTGTTGTTCGTAACCCAACCCGGAGTTGGGGTGTATCTGCAATGATGTAGTTGATCTTTACAGTTTATTTTGAACGAAAATAATTGAAGAAATAAATAAAGAATAAAAAATAAAATAAAAATATGATAAGTATATTAATTTTTATAGCTTCACTGAATATCCTTCCATATTTGCGCTTTCTTGCCCCTTATTAGAAATATGTTAGTTCCACTGGGCCTAGGATAAAATAGGGCTGACGCCTGAAGTAGTGAAGTTTGTGATTTAATTTATTTTCTATTCGTAAAAGTGGAGTGGCAACTATTTTTTAAAGTTACTTCCTTTATTTAAAAAAAGTGGTAGCATTCTGGCCTTACAATAATACGGTCGGTGCTTCGAATCCCACCGAGGCAGATTTTTTCGTTGTGTTCGAATACTTACACAATTCTAATATCTAATGTTAATTTTTACGAAAAATACAGGCATTTTTGTTTATTCGTAATTTTCTATAATTAATTTTAAAAAGGTTGTTAATGACGGTTTCAGTCAAAGAAACGTAAGTTACATTTTTCATTTTATGGGCTTCACTATTTGTGGACGACGGTTGTCTTTAATGGTTCAGTTTGGGAAGAGCTACGACACTGTTTTTGGAAAGTCATCTCCATGGGTACTACTGGCTTTCCAAGCAGCTAACGTACTGAATCATCGTTTTACATGACAAGGTGTTCAGCTCGTCTACATACTCAAGCAAAAACTGACACAACATGTTGAATTAGAGATCCCCAAAAGTTTTATATAACAATTCGAAAACAATTAAGAAAAAAAAAAATGGTCTGCCGCGGTGGTCGAGGAGACTGAGGCGCTCCAGTCACGGTCTGCATGGCCACTACGGTCGGGGGTTCGAATCCCCCCCCCCTCGGGCATGGATATTTGTGCCGTCCTAGTTCGTAAGTAGTTCATAAGTAGTTTGTAAGTTTAGGGACTGATGACCTCGTAGTTAAGTCCCATAAACTATATAAACATTTGAAAATTTTTGAAAAAAATTGTCACAGCGGGATTCCAGCCACTGACTCCACGGTTGTGAGGTGAGACAAAATGTTCAAATGTTTGTAGAACTTATGGGACTTAACTACGAGGTCATCAGTCCCTAAGCTTACAAACTACTTATGAACTAGCTAAGACTAAGGACGGCACAACTATCCATGCCCGAGGGGGGATTCGAACGCCCGACTGTAGTGACCGTGCAGACCGTGACTGGAGCACCTCAGTCCCCTCGGCCACCGCGGCCGGCGAGGCGAGACAGCTACCACCTTGAGCCACACCGACAGACGCAGCAACTGTTTTAAATATATTTACTTTTATGTACTTGCAAAACTTGAAAGTCTAACTCCTCTAGAATTTTTGAGAGTTGCATCGAATGACGTTGACTGATTGTTATTTAAGCTTCTGAATTCCACGTACATTAAATATATAAAAAAAATCTAAAATCCGATAACCACGTGGTCTCCTAGTGAGTAACGAGTGGGCTGTCGTTGATTCATAGCACGTTCTGTCATGTGACAATGTAAATACGACACAAGTAAAGCAAAATAAAAGTGCATTATGCCTTCCTAGTAATCGGGCTTGTCCTCCTTGTTTCCTTGCAGGAAATAAAGAGCGTACGTGTAAATAAACAGCTCAGTACGTGTGTATTCCTAGTTGTTGCATGTCTATACGCTAGGAAACAGTAACACGAGACTAAACGATAGGCGGGTTTACTTCCATGTCTCCTTAAGTTGGCTTCTCCGAACTCAGGTTGCCTCGCACAAACCCTTTAGTTGAGCATTTTCTACGTCCTATCAGATCTTTGTACACTCTTACGGAACCACCGTTTATATTATGTTTACATACGTAACAACGAACAGTAGCAAAAGGTCTCTACAGTATATAAAATCATGTATGAAATTGTTGTTGACACGTCTATTATGTTTAACAACTAATGAGGAGAAAGTCGTCATGGAGGCGACTGTAATAGCTGTATTTGCCGTCAGGTATGAAACATTGTTGGTGATTTTAGGTGCACAGACGTTAGGTCCTGATCCGAGGCCGTTTCTATACCCGAGGACGAGGAAGAATCTCCATATAGCTAAAATCACGAAGAACTGACCTCCACTGTTGAACCTTGAGAAACAGACGCCTGATACGCGATGAATTACACGTTATAGCGATAAAATTGTATGATAAATAAACTTCACTGTGTTATTTTTTTTTCCTTTTATGAATAGAGAACGATATGTTTTAATTTTAAATTATACACAGTATGTAATTTTAATCACTGTAACACTAATTTAAAAGCATTTGGCTGTGTATAATTCAAAATTTCAAATTGTCTGGTATTTTTTTATAAACATAAATGGTAGAAATAGTAGAATGATAAATGTAAAAATTGGTAAGCAACACACCACGCTAGTGCCTCCTGCCAGCTGAAGATTTTTTTGACGTATATGTACATACTTCTTAAACAAAAATTTAGCTGACGTTCCTAAAATGAACAAATTGTTTCACTGATACTGAACTTTGCTTCACAAGTACATACGTTTATAAGTGAGTTACCTTTCTGTAAATAACCTTTTATTTTGCATTTCGTAACTTGGGGAGCTCACTTTGTGTATTCCTTTAATCTTAATTGCAAATCGGGTGATGACAGATGGCGGGACGACGTTATAAATAAAGCCATTTTAACGATGTTGACGGCTTTCGTATTGACAAACAAGAGAGAGAGAGAGAGAGAGAGAGAGAGAGAGAGAGAGAGAGAGAGAGAGAGAGAGAGAGACAGAGAGAGGGAGGGAGACGGTGGACTCATGCAAGAAGTTTGTATCTTTTATGGAAAAAAAATTATTGAACTGGAACGCACGCCCAATTTCGCCCAACCGTATGGCACTGAAAAGAGCTGCAGTTACCCAATTCGTCGACACGCCTGTCAGAAGGAAGATTACACCGCCTAAGAAGCGTGAAAAGCAAACCAAGGTTCTCCTCAGGGGAATGTCTCAGTCCCACAGCCCTAATTTAATATTAAGTGACCAAATACGACACAATACATCCCGTCTTCTAAGTTTCACTTAATCATCTATGTTTTGCCATCACCTCTCACACGGTCTGTTCCTATCTATGCATGCATTTCCCACATCATATTCATGCTTATTTGCCTTAATTTAAATGTAACACAGGTACATTCCATCTAAAAATTAAGCCAATTCCTGGTTAGCTCGGGAAATATCCTAAATTTTCCTTCGTAGTCTGGTAAAGTAATGTTATTAATTTGACTTATTAATTTATTCAAAATACTTATAGGTAAAGCTTTTTAGTTCATAGGTACAGTTGAAAACTATTACAATATATCGTCAGCAGTATAGTCGGGTAATTTATTTTAGTGGAATATTTAATTAATGAAAGTGTTATATTGGTAATTTTCCCAGTCTAATGTTTAAGTTTATTCCTGGTTTGTCCTCCAAATTTCGAAAATATTCGCCGACCGCAGTGGCCGAGCGGTCTGCGGCGCGCCAGTCAAGTTCTGCAGGGCCACTACGGTCGGAGGTTCGAATCCCCACTTGGACATGGATATTTGTGCCGTCCTTAGTATTAGCTATTTCATAAGTAGTTTAACTCGTAGTTAAGTCCCATAAGCTATACAAACATTTGATTTAGAAAATATTCCACAGCAGTTCGGTCAGTTAATTTATTAATTGATATTTTAATGCATTTAAAAAGTCGCATTTGTTAATTTTTTCAGTACACAGTTAATATTTATTTTCTGTTTTCCATTACCTTCCACAATGAGACATCCTGTACAAAAATTATTTAAAATATTCTTCAGCAGTCTATCAAGTAATTTACTTATCGGAATGGGTAATTGTTGAAAATATTATACACGCAAATTTTCCAGCTTAAAATTAAGTTTATTCCATATTCCTCACTCCTGTATATTTGTTAAGGATTGTTTAATTTTATCGTTTCAATTGTAGCACTACAGTAGAACCCACAGATGACATTCCTTATGTGCTTGAATCTAGGTGTAAACGAGTAAAACGTTTAAAATCTGTATGTAAAATTTGTAACTTATTTGTTAAAACAGCAAAGTCTGAAGATCGTCTTTTAAGCCGAAAACCGGCTACGAATTAAGATAAAGTTGTGGAAGATACACTGAATTGTACGTTCCATTTCAGCGGAATGTCTTGAATTGTAGACGACGCAGCAGTGAAACTGAAATTTTTAATCTGTGGAAAATTATTAATTTATTTCGAGGCCTATACCAGCACCACCAAAAGAAAAGGCGACAGTATACTCGTAAGACGTCACAGAGAGTAGGACGCGATCGCGTAGTTGAGTGGTTAGGCGCTACGGCCCAGTGGGCTAAGCCATATCGGCCAGCCAGTGAGCTATGCGGCCGTGGTCTTATTTTATTTTTTATTAGTTTCTCGTTCCGTAGATTCATGTTGAGGAGATCCTCGTGGATGTGGAACATGTCAAGAAACAAAATTTACAAGCTGAATAATAGATAATAATAATAATATAAATACAGATACATACACTCTTAAATGTGTTTTTTTTCTTTTTTGCTGATAATATAATAATACTAATATAGTAAGAGTAGCGATCCTTGCATAAATGGGAACAATTTAGAAATTCAGTAATGGAGTAGAAGGAGTTGGCCACTAGGAAGTCTTTTAGATTCCTCTTAAACTGATCTTTATTTGTAGCTAAATTTTTTATGCTCGATGGTGAATTATTGAAAATGTATATTCCTGAGTAGTGGACCCCTTTTTGAACTAAAGTAAGTGCTCTTAAGTCCTTGTGTAGATCATTTTTATTCCTAGTATTGTATGTATGAACTGAGCTGTTTGTTGGAAAAAGGGATATATTATTTATAATAATTTCATTAACGAATAAATATACTGACAGGCAGTAGTTAATATACCCAGTTCTTTAAAGAGGCTTCTACAGGACGTCCGTGAATTTACTCCACAAATAATACGTATTATACGCTTGTGGACTGAAGACATTTGCCTGCCTTGAAGAGTTACCCCAAAGTATTATACCCTGTTAGATTATGGAATGAGAATAAGCAAAGTATGCAAGCATTGTTATTTTTATGTCTCCTATGTCTGATAACACTCGTATTGAAAATACAGATTTGTTGAGTGGTTTCTGCAGTTCTGTGGTGTGCCCCTCCCAACTAAATTTATTATCAAGCTGTAGTCCTAGGAATTTAATACTGTCAACTTCTTCTATCTGCTATTCTTCATACATAATGCATATGATGGCCAGGAAATCTCTTACATGTTCTGAACTGCATGTAGTGAGTCATTCCAAAGTTTAATGACAATAAGTTGGCTTTAAACCATTTATTAATGTTCATGAAAAATCATTAGCAGACCTTTCTATAACTATGCTAGATGTACTTTTTATTGCAATACTTGTATCATCTGCAAAGAAAAGAACTCTGCTTCTGGTAGGATAACTGATGAGAGGTCATTAATGTACACAAGAAAAACCAATGGCCCTAAGATGGATCCTTGTGGGATACCGCATGTAATTTCTTCCTAATCCGATGATGACTGTTGGCTTAATTCACTAGTCACTAGCATTCTGCGTGATGTCACTCGAGTTCCCTGCGGCCTTCTCTTTAGTACGTGCTACCTGCATCCGTAGCTTCATAGCTTCCGGTTTTAGGGTCAGGGCTGCGTCAACAAGCAGTGCCGCAAAAACTGGAGAAGTGTTCGTAAGAACCCGACTGAAGCACCCGCGGCAGAGGCAAAGAAGAGACGCCGACGTCCGTCGCTGTGCGGGCGCCATGTTGTCAACTGTCGACGCTGTCCCGCTTTCCTCCGCCACAGTCGAGCCACAGGCATTATGGCGTCCCAGATACAAAGAAACGCCGGCGGAGTCGAAGACGACGACGTAAGAAGACAAAACATCGCGGAACATAAGCTGGTGCATGAGAAGGGTTGCTACATCCCCACCACTGGTGTGGGGCGGGGGGATGCGTGGGAAGCGTTGCCCGAGTTGCAGTAGCGGAAGCTGAGGACGAAAGACGACAGAGCGTATCGCTGTGCGATGCTTCCTACGAAGCAACTGCAGCTTTCAAAGTCACCATGGCGACAGAGAGGGGAGCGCTACAGGCGCCCTAGTTGCTGAGAGGCAACAGGGCCAGCCACCAGCTGCTGATAGGGGTGGCCAAGGGTTCGCGTATCTGTGACATATCACAGTGACTGGAACGTCGCAGTTTTAAACTGCTACTTTACTGAATCTAACTGCGATTACAGACACAATTAGAAGTCGCAAGTAGAAAATAAAATTAGCGTTGTGGCATAATTAGTCGGTGTTCCTACTTCTCTTTAAGAACCCTACATTTGTTATCAGTTGTTTTTAAAACTCACGTGAGACGTAAAAAAAATTGAGAATTTTGTGCTCAAGACGTATAAAATAAAATCAAGTTTTTTTCGTAATAAAAACGCCAGGTGATTACTAGATGGTTTTATAAAAGTTAAAACAATGTGGCTAAACGATAAGAGCTACCAAAGTGCTTTTTACGGTTTTTTAATTTTTTTAATCATTTTGAACAAACTTGATGTTTTATACGGCTTAAGTACACACATTCATCTTTTCTTGATTTGCAGCTCTTATTCTTGCTGTGTTTTCGATAAAAATTTCTGGGTATGAGGTCCGGCTGATATGGAAAACACTGCTTTATTATGCACCCAAACTAGTTTCAGAAACTCTGTGCCACCATCAGTAGGATTTCAGTTTATTTAATGCTGTGAAAACAATCTTAAGATACTTAACTTCGGGATCATCAGTCCCTAAGACTAACAAACTAATTAATTAACTTAAACTACCTCACACTAACTTATGCTAAGGACAACACAAACACACATGCCCTAGGGGCGAATCGAACCCCTGACGGCGAACAGCAACGCGCACCGCAGCATGCCGCCTCAATACGCACAGCCATTCTGCCGCGGCTACAAGTAGTGTCACAACATTTCATTACGATAGTACTTAAGCTATATCTATGAAAATTTATATTAGGAAGGAGAAACAATTGGTGCAGACCAACTGGCCTACGCAGGCGAAGAATCGGGAGTTAAGCTAGTCTAATATATAAAGCAGAGTGTCCGTATGTGTGTACGTGTTGCATACAAATCTACAGTTTTGATCCAATCTTTCTCAAGTTTTGTTAACGTAAGCTTCAATCCATGAGGACGGTCGCAGTAAGTGTAAGAATCACGTACGATACATAGTTCACGAGATATGACGTCATAAACAACGAGATGCGCGAAAAACTGCTGCATTTTGCGACAATGCTGCTTATTTTCTCCTAAACCATTGGACCGATTTCAACCAAATTTGGTACACACATTCCTTACCGTGAGGTAATAAGTGCTGCATGGTTAAGAATCGCATACAACATATGGTTCAAAAGATATTACGTCATAACCAACAGAAATCGCAAAAAATGCCATATAATGCGGCGAGAATTTCGAAATACACTGTATGAGAATGACAGTATTTAGCGACTTGCAACAAACTTTAAACATAATTTCAAGCCTTTATTAAACTTTTTCTCGCTGGCAATCGTAGTAAAATAATGAAAGGAAAAAAGTTTCTCGCTTACTACTTTTCCGCTGTTTATGGAGTAAAACTACGACTCTCGGTATGACGTTACAATTTATAATTTGAATGCTACAAATTGTAGTGACAGGAAATTTTACAGACAGTGTACACATATATAGTTGAATGTAGCTTCTAAACTGTATCACAGTACGACACGTAGTTCATGAGATATGAGCACATAAACAGTAACGTTCATGGAAAACCACTACATCACGCACCAAGTTGCAATCTATTACTTCTTTACTACTAATTGTATTCCCAAAAGATTTTAGAGACATACAGCACTCTTAAAAATGAATATATACCAGGTATAAATTAATAAGTATCCGGGCAACGCCGGGTATTCAGCTAGTACTCTATATATTACTGACCAGACGATGGAACAAAATACTTTTTTTAAAATTATTGCCACAGTCCTAAGGTAAAGCAGTCAACAATCCGAAGATTGGTTTGAACACCACAGTGCTTTACTAGGCAGGCATGGTCCTGTTTGGAGGTGGTTTGCCGTTGCTTTCCTCCGACCTGACTTACCCAGCCAGTTATTGGGGGACCTACCACGCTGCTACTCGGTATTTTTCACATGGGCAATACTGCCAGAGGTGAAAGAAGTGGAAAGTGACAGATAAAAATCCTAGGACCTGGCGGGAATCGAACCCGAGGCCTTTGGATTTTTTAGTTAGGCACTCTACCACTGTGCAACAGAGGCGCCGCCACAATCCTATTCATACTGAATATTTGTGCCATAAATATGTGATTGCAATTAGGCAAGACCAGTATCGTAGAATTCGTATTTCGAAATTAGAAGTTCCGCCGTCCGCAAATAGCGCTGCGTGTAAACGTAGTGATAGACGGGCAGCGGCGATAATACTTCAGCCATAACGGTGGAGAGTCCACCGATTGTGCTTCTCCCTCCCTGTTATTGGGGTACAAGTCCGACAGTGCAGCCGCTGTAGCGAGATTACCGCTTCGCTTTGCCGAGAAATGCAGATGTGTCCTTTGTTCGCGTTCCATGTTGAGGTGCGCGTATCAGAGCAACATGGCGGCGGATATTTCGCCGCGTCGCGCCGGTCAGTCTGACAACGCTAGCCGGCGGCGACGACCGGCAGACGGCGGGTGATACCGCAGTTTTGTGCACGCCACATATTTCTCTGACAGTGCAAAATAAACTACGGAAAAAAGATATAGCGCTCTGTGCTGTTCTGGTCATGTCTGTCCACGCTTACATACACTTCGGTGAACTTCAACTGCTGTCGCGGTGAATACTGTACTGATGGAAGTGTATTGTGAAAGAAATGAACCAGAGTGAACTTTTTATTATTCTGCGGCTATTATTTCGTCAAAGTGATATTGTAACTTTATGTTCAAATGTTTGTAGAGCTTATGGGGACTTAACTACGAGGTCATCAGTCCCTAAACCTAAAAACTATTTATGAACTAGCTAATACTAAGGACGGCACAAATATCCATTCCCGAGTGGGGATTCGAACCCCCGACCATAGTGGCCGTGCAGACCGTGACTGGCGCGCGTCAGTCCCATCGGCCACCGCGGCCGGCAGTAACTTTATGAACTACCTCGAAGAGAACGACCTATTAACCAATAGTCAACACGGTTTCAGAAAGTATCGCTGTTGCGAAACGCACCTTGCCCTTTATTCACATGAAGTGATCAGTGCCATAGACAAGGGATCTCAAATCGATTCCATATTTCTGGATTTCCGGAAGGCTTTTGACACTGAACCCCACAAGCGGCTTCTAATGGAATTATGTGCTTATGGAATATCTCCCCCAATTGTGCGATTGGATTCACGATTTCCTATCAGAAAGGACACAGTTCGTTGTAATTGACGGTAAGTCATCGAGTAAAACAGAAGTGATATCTGGCGTTTCACAGGGAAGCGTTATAGGTCCCCTACTCTTCCTCGTATTTATAAACGATTTAGGAGACAATCTGAATAGCTACCTTAGATTGTTCGCGGATGATGCTGTCGTTTATCGGTTGGTGAATTCAACAGAGGATCAAAAGCAACTTCAAAGCGATTTACCTAAATTTCTACATGGTGCGAAAATTGGCAACTGACACTAAATCAATAAAAGTGTAAAGAAATACACATAACCACTAAAAGAAATCCGCTGAACTTCAATTACGTGATAAATCCGTCAAACCTTAAGGTCGTAAATTCTGCCAAATACCTAGGAGTTACAATTACGAACAACTTAGACTGGAGACAACACTTACAACATATTGTGGGGAAAGCGAACCAAAGATTACGTTTCATTGGCAGAACGCTTCGAAGATGCACCAGCTCCACCAAAGAGACTGCCTACATCACACTTGTGCGTCCTCTCCTGGAGTACTGTTGCCCATTGTGGGACCCTCACCAAGTGGGACTAACGGAAAATATTGAGAAGGTTCAGAGAAGGGCAGCTCGTTTTGTTTTATGACGTTACGGAGGGGGGGAAGCATGTTGCACGAATTGGGATGGAAATTATTAAAAGAAAGACGTTATTCATTGCGGCGTGATCTGTTTGCGAAGTTTCAATCACCGACTTTTACTTACGAATGTGAAAATATTTTGCTAGCACCCACCTACTTAGGGAGACATGACCATCCCAATAAAATAAGAGAAATCAGATCGAAAACGGAACGATTTAGGTGTCCTTTCTTCCCGCGCGCTATTAGAGAATGGAACGGTAGAGAAAAGTTATGAAAGTGGTTAATGAACCCTCTGCCCGGCAATTAAATGTGATTTGCAGAGTATCTATGTAGATTTAGATGTAGATACATGTTTCTTCAATTTATTTACTGACGTGAACTCTTCTTTTGAAAACAGTTTGTACAGGCTCCAGTCAAGCACAGTAACTTCTAAAAAGTATGTTCCATATAAATGTAAAATATCATTACTGCTAGTATTAACCCTTTAGGGCATGACTTTTTATTTGAAGCTATAACAACTACTACGATTAATCTACAGTGTGTATAAAAATATTGAAAAAATTCTTAAAATTATTGTGCTCTACTAGCAACAAAAAGATCTTAGCTGGTCAGCTATATAGTGCTTCCATGATGTAAATGTCACTAATATGTCTCTAATTTCTCCAGAAAGTAACTCATAATGCAACAGTAGTATGTGATTGAATACTTTTACGTGGCAAAGAAGGAATACTAAAGAAACGCACATATTAGGAGTAACTCAATGCAGCTAACTGTCGAACTGATTCAGTAGCAAACTGCAATTTATAATTTCTAGGACGAGCTACTAACAACGTATAGAAGCAGCTACAAATGAATTTGTAGTAAAATTTTTATCAGTTTGAGAGATAATGGGGAAAAATAAGGCATATAGCTGATCAACAATATGCATTAAATGGTTAATTTGTTTTTTTCTTTTAAATGTTAATTTCTTAATGCATAATGCCTGACTCTTTATTACGCCAACGCTAGATCACCGAAGCATGTTGGCAAGGAGGGTGCACTCAGACCTTGTGAGGCCAATTGAGGAGCTACTTGACTGATACGTAGCGGCTGCTGTCACGAAAACCAACAGTACTGCCAGTAGTGTGGGGAACTGTCCACGTCCCTCTCCAAACCGCATCCGTTGATGCTCTCGGGCGGAAGATATCACGGTGGCCAGTTGGTAACCGATAGGCCTCTACAGAGCGGCACCATGCAGTTCACAGTTGATAATATATAACGAGAACACACTGAAAAAATTCCTTAAAAGTAGTGTGCACAAATAATTTGAAGGTGATCAGCTATACAGTGCTGTAATGACTTACCAGATGCATTAAAACTCAATGTCGTGCTACCCCTCTGTCTAGAAAGTCACTCGTATTTTAACTGTTGTAAGGAGTCAAGAATTTATGACCTGGAAAGCAATTCGATAAGGCAGGCTGATACTATTCCCATTCAACATATTGGTTCGCAGGGTAGTCTACATGACAGGGGCTCGAAATCGACTTGTGGGAACCAGAAGGTTATAAACCCGTCAGTGCTAATTCTCGAGATGGAAGCAGTACGTGTACCGCGTATGGTCGATGTCGATCCTGTAGTTTCTGAGTAGATGTCGAACATACATACACACATACAGCCATTTTTATAGTTTAGATAGATTAGATTTATATGTTGTTGTTGTTGTGGTCTTAAGTCCGGAAATTTGTTTGATACAGCTCTCCACACTACTCTATCCTGAGCAAGCCTTTTCATCTCATCATAAGAACGGCAACCCACATCCATTTGAATCTGCATACTATATTCATCTCTTTGTCTCCCTCTGCGATTTTTACCCCCACACTTCCCTCTAATGCTAAATTTACGATTCCTCGTTGTCTAAAATTGTGTCCTACCAAGCGATCCCTTCATTTAGTCAAGGTATGACAAAAATTCCTTTTTTTACCATTTCTGTTCAGTAACTCTTCATTAGTTCCGCGATCTAACCACCTAATCTTCAGCATTCTTCTGTAGTACCACACTTCAAAAGCCTCTATTCTCTTCCTGTCCGCACTGTTTATCGTCCATGTTTCACTCAGAAAAGACTTCCTTACACTTAAATTAATATTCGATGTTAGAAGATTACTCTTTTCCAAAAAAGCTTTTTTTTCCCATTGCCATTCTGCATTTTATATCATCTGTACTGCGGCGTCATATGTTATTTTACTACCCAAATAACAAAACTCATCCACCAACTTCATTGTTTCGTTACCTAATCTAATTCCTTCCGCATCGCCTGCTTTCTAAGACTGCATTCCATTATCTTTGTTTTGCTCTTGTTAATGTTCATTTTATACGCTCTCTTCAACACACTGTCCATTCCATTCAACTGCTCTTCCAGATCCTTTACTGTCACTGACAGAACTACAATATCATCAGCAAAACGCAATGTTTTTATTTCTTCACCTTGAACTTTAATCCCTATTCCCAATTTTTTTATTGCTTCGATTTCATGCCCTTCGAGTCTAATAATAGCTTTGTACAATTTGTAAATAACTTTCCCTTTCCTGTATTTTACCCCCGCTGACTTCAGAATTTCAAAGAGTGTATTTCAGTCAACATTGTCTAAAGCTTTCTCCAAATCTACAAAAGATAAAAATGTAGGTTTGCCTTTCCTTAATCTGTCTTCCAAGGGAAGTCGTAAACTGAGTGCTGCCTCCCGGGTTCGTACATTCCTCCTGCATCCAAACTGATCTTCCCCGAGGTCCGATTCTACCAGCTTTTCCATTCTCCTGTAGATAATTCGTGTTAAAATTTTGCAACCATGACTTATCAAAGTGATGGGTCTGCAATTTTCACATCTGTCTGCACCTGATTTCTTTGGAATGGGGATTATTACATTTTCATTAAAGTCTGAGGGTATTTCGCCATTCTCATACATCTTACACACCAGGTGAAAGTTTTGTCATGGATGGCTCTCCCAGAGACTTTAGTAGCTCTGAAGGAATGTGATCTACACCCTGGCCTTGTTCCGACCTAGGTCTTTCAGGGCTCTGTCAAATTCATCTCTCAGTATAGTATCTTCTATTTCATCTTGATCTATTTCCTCTTCCCTTCCTACAACATTGTCTCTAAGTTGAATTCCTTTGTAGAGCTCCTCTATGTACTCTTTCCACATTTCAACTTTCCCTTCTTTGCTGAGAACTGGTTTTCCATCTGAGCTTTTGATATTCGTAGAGCTGTTTTTCTTGTCCCCAAATGTCTCTTATCTCCCTGTAGGCGGTATCTACTTTTCCCCTTCTTATACATTCTTCTACAGATTTGCATTTGGCTTCTAGCCACACTGGCTTAACAATTTTGCACTTCCTGTCAATGTCATTTATGCCTGTCGAAATGTTCATTCTATAATAAGTATATATTAGCTCCTATTGATTAATATTAACATGAAGAGCGCTTCGGCTCACGAGTGTTGAATCCAAGACCAGTCAGTTTTCACGAACCATCGAGTATTTTCTCGGCCGCTCGTGTGACTGAGGAAAGTGGTCGGTTGGGCCACGCTACATTGCGCTTGGGTCGTATGCATTCGGGAGCGCCCCGGCCTCATCATTTCTGCTCGCTGCGGCGGAAGTCGTTTGGTCGCCGGCCGGTGTATGTCCGGGAAAACGAGGCGCGACAACTTCGAGGGATACTGAGTCCCTAGTCGAGCCAGCAACTTGTTACAAGGCACCGTTAGGACAACTCAGAGGATTAGTGTCCTGCGCGCAATCACCAATCATGATGAAATTAGTGAAACGACATGAGTCCTTTAAGATGTTACTTATCTCTTGTTACTGTCCAAAAAGACTGGTAAGTTGCACAGGTCACACCAATATTCAATTAAGGCAATAGGAGTAAACCACTGAACTACAAACCTATTTCATTGACGTCATTTTGCAGCTGGGTTGTAGAACATAACCTGTACTTATAAATTATTATTATACTCAACGTTATCACGGATTTAGAAAATATTGTTGGTGTGAAACACTACTACCTCTTTACTCATACGAAGTGATGAGTGCTATCGAAAAAGGATATCAGATTGATTCAGTATTTCTAGATTTCCGGTACGTTTTTCACACCGTACCTCACAAACGGCATTTAACCAAATAGCGTGACTATGGAATATCGCCTCATATTTGAAACTGGGTGGGGGATTTCCTGTCATAGAGGACACAGTTTGTAGTAATTGATGGTAAGGCATCGACTAAACAGAGGTGTAGCTGGCGTTCCACAGGGTACTATTATTTGTACTCTATTGTTCCTTACCTACATAAAATATCTGGGAAAAAATACATGCAGCTCACTTAGGTTGACACTGTCACTTATCGTGTAGTAAAGTTATCTGAAGATCAAAATGAACTGCAGAACGATGTGAATGAGATACCACTATGATGTAAAAATTTGCAATTGACTATAAATAATGAGAAGTGTGAAGTCATCCACACGAGAAGGGAAAGAAATCCGTGAAACTTTTTTTACAAGATAAATCAATCAAAAGTGAAGGCCGTACACTCCACAAAATACCTAGGAATTACTATTACTTCAGACTTAAACTGGAATGAACACGTAGATAATGTCGTGGGAAACGCGAACCAGAGACCGCGTTATATTGGCAGAACACTTAAAAGATGCAAGAGAACTACCGGTACTAAAGAGACTGCAATTTGCATAGGATATGTGACCGTCTTATGGAACCGTAAATTAGTCTGTCTGAGACCAGATGCGTTTCTCTTTATTCTAAAGCATCTTCAGTGGTTAACTGTACAAGAAAGGTTTTGTTTTACATTATTTGTTTGATTTTTACCGAATTCGATTGATAAAAATTCTCATGCAATATGGTTATTTCGATTCTGAATAAAATGGACTACTAATATTACTCACCTATTTTTATGTTGTCCTCTTCATTGTAGCACATTGCCACTTGCTGTCACTGTTTATATTTACACTATTTAAAGTTACACTTTTATATAAAAGTTTTTGATAAATTGCCATTGCTGTGGCCTGGCAGGCTATCTATGTCGTTTGTTTTGTTTTTGTCTATTCTCTGTGTTACATGAAGACGACAACATAAAAATACATGAGTAATATTATGAGTCTACTTTATTCAGAATCAAACTAATCCTATTGCATGAGAACTGTTATCGATCAAATTTAGTAAAATCAACAAAATAATGTAAAACAAAACATTTCTTTACAGTTGACCACTGAAGATACTTTAGAATAAAGCGAAACGCGTCTGGTCTGAAGTACTAATTTATATTTGCATAACATGGTCATGTAACCTATACAAATTAAATAACTGCAAATGCGGAGATAGGAAGCCAGAAACACAAAGAAGAATTATGTATATGACGCCCAGTCAAGCATTTCCAGGAGGCCTTATCTGAAATACCAAAGTATCCATCTCAAGCTTCATCAAACGATCCAACACATCGGTTTTAGTAAATATTGTTAATTCAACAACTTAGTACCTAAATATATCAAAGTAACTATCAGAAAGTTCACATGCCGCAGAGAAACCAAAATCATTAGCTCAAAAATGCTGGCTTGCAAGCGAAATTAAAACACTGTTTACAAAAAAAGTTTTCTGAAACAAAAATTGTATGTAGCACATTTGCACCTAGCTGACACTGTAAATGCATTATTTTTCTCTGTTATATTCTTGAAAAGTCGACGAATATACCAGTAACAGAACTGAAGAGATAAAGAAGTTCACAATAAGAAACTATAGGCATTAATGGACAAAGAGATACAGGCAAACACCACAAACAGATCGGAACATACGCATCAATTCTATCGCCGTCTTGTAAACCTCACAGACACCAAGCTTTCTGATGAAGAAACACAACTACTACGAAAAGGTCTAAAACACAATGTAAACAGGAAAGTAAATGAATATTATGTAGAGAATTTGATAATAGGAACTGGAAATATACTGTCTCAACAACAGATAAAGGAAACAATCACCATGAACATAGGCCTAACAAGAGAATTAGTAGGTAAAGAAATTAGAAACATCATTGATACAAGACACCAACACAATAAAACAAGTCAATTAACCAGAGAAATTAAAACCCTTAGAGAAAAACTAAACAGAGAGAACACAGTCATAACTGAAGCAGACAAGGGGAGCTCAGTGGTCTTTCTGGACAAGGAAGAATAAAACTACAAGACAGAAAAATTCATTAAAAAAATAATACAACAAGACTAGAGCGAGGCCCAACAAAGAGATACCACACTAAAATGAAAAACACACTAAAAACCATAGAATACACATAGAAAGACGAAAAAAAACAACAAAAAAACAAAAAAAAAAACCTCGTGTGACATCTAATTCACCAAAACTCCGGAGCCAACCAAAGCTTCACGAAATAAGTAACCCAATAAGTGCAATTGCAAATTACAGAAGAGCACCTACATACACCCTTGCCAGACGTATGCTAAATGTAAAACATAATGACAGAACAATCGAAGATAGAGTGGAACTAATAAAAAACATAAAAGACTTATATATCCCTGACACAACTATGTTTGATATCATTTGATGTTGAAAACGTACTCCACAATCCCAGTCAAAGAAACAATCAAAATAATAAAACAATACCTAGAGACCTTCAGTCAGTTATCACAAGAACACGTAACAGAGATAAGTACACTCCTACACCTCATCACAGAACAAAAGTATTTTGAATTCACTAAAGTGTTCTATCTACAAGCAGAAGAGCTACCAATGGGATCTCCAATTTCAGGGAAGTTAGCAAACATTATCATGAACAAAATAATATTTGAAGAAATAGTACCTGGCAAATACAGAAAATGTAACTGTAAATAGTGTAAATATAAACAGTGACAGCAAGAGGCAATGTGCTACAAAATGCACTTGAAGAGGACAACATAAAAATATGAGAGTGATATTAGTAGTCCATATTATCAGAATCTAATTTAGTAAAAATTAAACAAATAATCGAAAACTAAACATTTCTTGTACAGTTGACCACCGAAGATGTGGTGTATGAAGTCTCTTTACATAATTCTTCTTTAGTTATTGACCTCCTTTCTCCGCAGCTGCAGTTATACACTTTGTATAGGTTAGGTGACCGTCTTATACAACAGTAAATTAGTCTACCTTATACCAGTCGCGTTTCGATTTATTCTAAAGAGACTGCACACACCACGCTTTTCCGTCCTCATTTTGAGTATTGCTGCCCAGTGTGGGATCCTTATCAGGTGGGTTTGACGGAGGACATCGAAAGAGTCCAAAGAAGGGCAGCCAGCTTTGTATTGTCACGAAAGAGGGGAGACAGCGTCACGGAAATGATACAGAATCTGAGATGGGAATCATTACAACAACGGCGTTAATCGCTACCGTGTTGTCTATTTATGAAATTCCAATCGCCAATATTCTCCTCCGAATGCAAAGATATATTGTTGACTCCGACCTATATAGATAGAAATGATCATCAGAATAAAATACTAGAAATCAGAACTCGAACGGAGAAGTTCAGATGTTCTTTCTTCCCGCGCGCTATTCGAGAATGGAATGGTAGAAAATGTTTAAATGTTTGTAACTCTATGGAACCAAACTGCTTTGGTCATCAGTCCCTAGTCTTACAAACTACTTAAACTAAGTTAAACTAACCTAAGGACAACACATAAATATCCATGCCCGTGGGAGGATTCGAACCTCCAAAGCGGGAGGCCGGGCGATCCATAGCGTGGCGCTCCAGACCGCTCGACAAATTCCGCGCGGCTGGAATGGTAGATGAATAGTATAAAGGTGGTTCGACGAACCCTCTACCAGAAACATATATGTGATTTGTAGAGTATGCCATGCTATGTAGATGGGAACTATTATTTTTAAGTGTAGAGGATAACGCATAAATGACGTTTGCCAGTAGCTACTGACAACTAGAGGTCACCTCCTGTAATCTAGGTCAGCATTTAAATGCCACACATTTCACATACTGACTTTGACATTGCCGCTGCACTTCATACTTCTGGAATGATCCACTGTCTACAGGTTGATGATTTCTTTATGATTATGCAGTTCAAGATGACTTCAGTTTTTACGAATCTTTAAATTTACGTATTACGTAATGGAGATCATTACTATTTATATTTAGATGTACACAGTATGTTTCTTGTGGTTTCAGCTTGCAATACTTTCAAATAAGACTTCAGTAATCTCTTTCCCCGGTGATGGAAACATGGAATGTGTGTGCTACTGACCTGAAACGTGGCGACTTATGTCACTTACAAGGTTAATTACGTAGTTATTGACGTTAAAAGCGTAATTTTACGAATTATAAATATTTAAACTTTTCTATCATTCAGGGCATTGAAATAAATGCAATTGTGAAGTGAAAATTTGTGCAGGATCGGTATTCGAACCCGTATTCCAAGCTACCGGGCCAGCGTTCGCCTTAACCAATTAGGTTATCCGAGCTAGCTTTCTTTCAAACCCAAATTCTCCACTTATAGAACATAACGTTGTGGTAACCACTTCCCATGCCTGAAGAGAACACAGACCATATCGGTAATTACAGGGGCATCTTACTAAGTATTCTCAGCGTGCCTACTCCGAAGGACACAGGACGAGCTGGAGGACAAGATCGGCGAATACAAAGCGAGCTTCCACCCTGGTCGCTCCTGTGCAGGACTAATCTTCATTCTGAAGACTACCCTGAAAATTGAAGCCTTCAGTAAGTCCACTCATATTCACCTTCATTGACTTCAAGAAGGTATATAACACCATCGACAGCCAGTCATCGTTCAACATCGTACACGACAAGGTATGGACGGCTAAACACTGCGACTGATCAAACAAACACTGACAGACACGGCATCTAAGGTGAAATTCAAGGGGGAAATCTCCGAACCCTTTCTTTTACCTCTTCATTTATAAAGACTGCGGGATAAAAGTGATGTCCGTTTTTTCGGTTATGTCCGAAAAAGCAGACAACACATATATGTAAACAAAATAAACAAAACTAAAATGTTACAACTGCTTCCAGGGCAAAATAAATAAGAAGAAGGCGTAACACGAAAAAGGATAAGAGCGATGCAGGGACAGAATAAGAAACTATTCGAAAGAAAGGTGAAAAGAAAGAAAACAAATAGTACGCTTAATCAACAACAACATAGGATTAATACTGGTATTAGAGACGGGTATAAAGGTAAACGTGGGATTTGAGCCAGTGGCGTATGAATGCAAACATGTTGCAAATGGATATTTTGAGTACAAAGAATTCATTGGAGTAGTATAATCTGCGGTTAATTTTAGCAAACACCGGCAGATTAAAACGAGCAGCAGTCAGTGAGCGCGTGCGGGATTTCCGGATTTGCCGCGGGCCCCATAAAACGAGCTTCGATTCGGCGCTATATTAATTTGGCGGCACTGCCGAACCTGCGGCGCCGACGAATGACCGCTTCGGCACGGGGGGCTTTCCACCAATACTGGGCGACCCGGCGCAGGGATGCCACCTGCACATGCCGGCCGCCCCATCTGAAAAATTAAACCGGAGAGAGCGGCCGGCAGTATTCTTTTATTATTAGCGAGCCGAGGGGGAGAGGGCCCGGCCCGTGTGTACTTAAAAACTCTGCGGGAGGGGCGGAAGAATTAAAAAAGATCGAGGGCGCCACTTAGGGGGGCGGAGGACGTTTAATGGTCTCTGAAGCGGGGGAAGTTACTTTGCGACCGGCCCCCTGCCGCCGCTGTCGGAATATTCAATCCGGCGACAAAAGCGCTTCCGGAAAAGGCCTCGCGCCTCATTAGTGACGGGACAAAGGCGGCAGTCGGCAGGCGGCAGGCGAGACGGAGCCCGGTGCTCGGCCCGTCTTCTGGCATCACGTCTGCCACCACGCAGAGGCTCCTTCCACCACATCCAGGGGACACGTCTGTACTGGTAGTGTGGTACCCCTGTCATATCTCGTCAATCAGTGGTGTTGCCTTTCCGTGGAATTTTGTACGATGCCCCATTTACGTTCCAACCAACGACGTTAGAACAAAGGGAGATGGCATTATCTATGTCGAGCAAATACGTCAGTTGAAGCATCTCCGCCATCTTGGTCGGTTTTGGAACGCTATTTCTCCGTTAAAACTATGCGTTAAGTCGACCCTCTTACTGTTAATGCATAGAACTGCATAGAACTGACAGTCATTGCAAAGTACCGGGTGATCAAAACGTCAGTATAAGCTGCCAAACTAAACGTGATAAAAATGTTATTCGAAATTCTTTGTACGCAGCTAGTGTCAAAATTTCCAGTGTTTGATAGAAACAACCGTTGTTCCATTTGAAAAATTGTATGTTTGCATAGAAAATTACACTTTCTAAATACTATTACAATCTGTTTGTTGGCTAAAAATACGACCCCCTGAGTACCAATCCATTCTGTGAAAACCGCACATCAATCGCACTTTCCCTTTCCGCAACATTTCCGGTGCAAGTTCAGATTCAGATGTTCAGATGTTTGTAAATGTATCGGAGAAAAATGCGTGGTCATCAGTCCGTAGTTTAGAAACTACTTAAACTAAGGTAAACTAACACACACACACACACATACACCCATGCCCGAGCGGGGCCTTGAACCCCGGATGGCGAGCAACCGCGCGCTTCGCAGCGAGGCGCCTTAGACCGCTCGGCTACTCCACCGCGGCGCGGTGCAAGTGTTACGTGAGTCACCCTGTATAAAGGTAAATGCAACAATAGTTTCAATGATAAATTTAGAGACAATTAGTTTGAAGAATGTGTCAATTAAGGTGAGCACATTGCCCCCAGTCTCCTTACCAGGTGGCCAACGCAAGCCCCCACTTGCTTAAGTGCAAAAAGGGTTGTTCAAATATTTGTAGAGCTTATGGGGCTTAACTACGGGGTCATCAGTCCATAAACTTACAAACTACTTAAGAACTAGCTAATACACATTGAGCAAAATAGGCAGAGTTCTGGAGAGACAAGGTATAAGATCGATTTTCCGACCACCTGGGAAAATTAAGGAGATGCTGCGCCCTGTTAAGGATAGCCTCGGCCTTAGGTTCCCTAGAATATACAACATACCGTGTGAGTGGTCAGTCGATTCGTACCGTTTCCAAACGCTGTACAAAACACTAGCAGCATATGAAAAACCGAGAACTGGGGAAATGAGCGGTCGCTGAGCACAGCCTCACGAACAAACATAAAATTTTGTTCGACGAAAAAAAATTTTGTCCCAGGCCTCCACATACTGGGACTCTGTTATCAAAGAGGCTGTAGAAATAAGAATGTGTGAGAACAATTTCAACCGTGATAGCGGGTATAATCTTAGCGGTGCTTGGAAACGAGCGCTCGATACAGAAATGCAGAAGAGACACGTCGCGCAACGTCTTCGATACTACGGTATGGGTTGCGCCACCAGCGCAGACGTAGACTGAATCTGTATCAGCGTGACGCAGCGGCCGACCAATCATAAGCCGTCCATGGGCTATTTAAGGCCACCACAGTACCAGCACTGTCCCGCACGCGGATCCTTTATGACCTCATCCCATTCCCACACCTGGTCCAATTCCTTCAACACATCCGCCTCAAGTACATCCACCGAAAATTATAGTCCCATAACCCACTAGTATCTCCTTTCCTCCTGTATCCCGGGCCCCTGCCACGCTTTTACCGCCATATCCCTTCCTCCCTTCACCTCCACACCTTCTACGTCCTCCCCGAGGGTGGCTTCCGCCACCTACCTCTCCCTGACGACGTTTTCCACAACCGTCCCGACATCTATCCCTCCTTCCAAATTTGACCTCTCTCTGTAGATTGCCGCCGCCTCCTCCCTCTCCCTCCCCTCCCACTCTCGACCAGCACTTGGCTCACCCCCTCCTTTCTCCACATCCCCAGGAGCTCCTTCCGGTTTCCCCCATTCTCCCCTCCCCCACCTCCTTCCCCTTCCCCCGCGCCTTCTTCATCCTCTCCCCCTCCCCCTGCAGGGCCAGTACAGTGCTAGTGTTTTCAAATGTTCAGTGCTTCGTGTGTATAGTGTTTCGTCGCCCAGTGTTTTTTAACGTTGCGTACACCAGTGTTCAGTGTCTTTTTACCTCAGTGTCGCCGTCATGTTATGTCTCGTCGTCTGCAGTGAGTGTTTTTTAGCCACCGTGGCAATGTCTTGTTTTAACAACCATGTATGTTCTGTCCGCTGTCATATTATCTTTTAACTTTCTCCCAAATTTCAATCTTGAAATTGTAAAAAGCGCCTTTTTATCACCTTTCGTTTTATATTCTGTTCTGTCCATTGTTTACCGTTCGCTCGGCTGTAGAGCAGCTTCATTGGCTGCTGCCAGCCTGCCTTAGGGCATTAAAAATTCAATAAAGGAAAAAAAAACAGCACTGTCAGTCAGCGGCTCCTGACGAAGAAGATGGAGGATATCTTCGAAAGCTTGAAATTTATCAAGAATTGACGCGGCAAGAAGTCCGAGAAAGTTTCATACAGAAGTGTCGCCGTGAAAGACTTCGTACTCTGTTCATTCTAATATTGAAAGAGAGGGGAGATGGGCAGTAATTATCGTGGAACCAGCAGCGGCCATGGCGGTGTGCCCTGTTGGAGCAGTTGGTGCGGGCACAGTGGCCTCCCGGGCGCCGGCGCTGGACCTTCCGGTGTGGTCTGGGCCGCCGCGGGCGCTGTGCCGGCCGCTATCGACCGCCGAACCGCCGCGCCGCAAGCCTCGGGCTGTGCGCGGTCTACGCTGGCCTTTGTGGGGGGCGGCGACACGGACCACCTGCCACCGCCTAAGTGGCGCCTCATCCTCCCGACACCTGTCGCCTGTGGCTGAGCACCACAGGTTGTCTTCCGTCAACAAGTATCCGTCACGATTCTAGTCTGACTAAAGGACTGCACCTTGTTGCTTTGCGATAATCAGGCTTTTGACCAGTGTTTAATTTCTGCGATAGTAGGTGACGGAACGCGCTCCTCCAAACTAGACTTGCGCATACTAGTTCGCGATCCGGAGCGTTCACTTTAGTTCGCGGCTCCCATTGATGGTTGAGCAGCGTGGTCTGCGAACGCAGGTGGAGGGAAAAGTTCTCCTACCTAGCTGCTTCATGCGCTTACTGCGTGAGCCGCTAACGATGTCACGCAAACCAAAAGAAAAAGTTTGTGGATAATTTCTCGCATTTAAGTTTAGAGTTATCTTTATATCTTGGCATTATGGAATTTATTAGTCAGATATTGCAGCCGGCCGCGGTGGCCGAGGGTCGGGGGTTCGAATACCCTCTCGGGCATGGATATTTGTGCCGTCCTTAGTCTTAGCTAGTTCATAAGTAGTTTGTAAGTTTAGGGACTGATGACCCCGTAGTTAAGTCCCATAAGCTCTACAAACATTTGAACATTTGATATTGCAGAGTGCAGAATACTTCTAAACAGAAATTTTGTAGCACTGAACTATGTAATCTAGCAGGCAGAGGCTCACCTCGAAATGGCTCTCACAGAAGAAGGCCAACACGTGATTTTTAATTCTGCTGCGCGCCCTCTCGCTAATGCCCGTCGGTCTTCGGAAAAGTATCCAACGAACTAACAAGGAGATACGTTTGGCATAATAGTTTGCGACCGATAACGCATGTTTTAGTTCGCGACCGGTAGCTATCCTTTTAGTTCGCAGCTCTGTCGCGAAGTAGGTAGCTCTTTTCAGTTCGTCCGCTCTTTTTGGCTTTTGCTACCTCTACTAAAAGATCACTTTGCTTCGTGATGACAGCTTTTTTATATAATGATCAGTGTTGCCCAAGCGTGTGCCATTAACCGTATTTTTAGGCAATGCCTATAAAACTACAGCTGAGCTGCATCTCAGCTCGAAATGACGGTGACTGGCAGAAGGGAATCACACGATTCTGCGCGCTCTCGCATCCCCTCGCTGTTCCTCGTCAGTCTTCGGAAAAGGAGCGGACGAACTAAGAGGCGAGGGATCTGCGAATTAGTTCCCGTAGTTCGCCTATGGGAGCGCTCTCCCGAACTAGTTCGTTCGCGAACTACACAAGACTACTTCAAACCCTCCATTCCGACCACAGAAAAAGACTTGTGATAAAACTTAGGAGGGGTGTACAAATGAAAAGGAACGAAACCACACTCTGGGTATAATTGATGTCTTTATTGTAAAGCAATCACCAGCTATATAAGCACACGTGTCCATTCTTTAATGACCCGAAGGTTTTCCGTCTCCAAGAATTCTGGTGACAGTGACAGTCTCTCCGCTACTATATTCTTCAGTTTGTGGTCTGTATTGAAGCGTTTCCCTTTGAGACCTTTTTTTAGCGGACCAAGCACGTGGAAGTATAAGGGAGACTTGTCCATGCTGTGGGGCAGATGCTCAAGCTTATCCTATTTGAACTTGACCATCGCAGGAGTCACGCTAAATGCGTGCAAGCACCAGGGGAAGTAGGCAAGTATAACATACGGAAGTTGGGGGTCTCGTCGGAGAGCTTGCACAGGTGTCCGAGTGGTTAAGGCGACCGCTCGTAAAAAGCGGTAGACCCTGGTTCGAGTCCCTGTCCGGCACAAATTTTCACATGTTACAAAATGATAGACCAACTAAAGAAGAGGAGCTGAAGTCGGAAAATTCTCGCAAAATTGCGAATTAATAGCTGTGTATTGACCAGTACATTTTGTATGACTCTGGAGACGTGAAGATGTTTGATATCATGGAGCAGAAACACTCCCTCTAGGCCGTTTGTTCTTGACGGACTGGCGTAGGCTACGGAGTGTCTCCCAGTACACGTCACTGTTAACGGTTTTTCCGTGCTCGAGGAATTCGATGAGTATCGGACCTCGGGCGTCTAAACAGACGGCGAGCGTCACCTTGCCTGTTGAGGGCACAGTCTTGAATTTTGTAGGGGCAGGTGACAACACTACATTGGCGTCACTAGATTCCGCACTACGTTTTGTACCTGCTCATCTGCACATCCCTCGTACTACGAGAAACATTTATTTAGTAAATACTGTTCTGAAATTCTTAAACCATAATATCTTATAATAAACAAAAACATAAAATCATAAGATTTAATATAAAGAATAGCTGCTACCAATTGCGGCCGTACCAGTGCCACTTTAGTCTCTAGTTCTGCTTCGTACATATTGTCACATGTCGGTAGTCTTCGTGACTATGACATTATGTTTAAAATTGCTGTCAGAAACAACGTTCTAACATTTGCTTTGTAGCTGCTTTGTGAGCGTGTGTTGAGTATTAATCTAGAAGGCATCTACCCGTCCATGACTATCAACATACTTCTCCTTCATATGGATCTCGCACGATTCGGATTCCCCAGGTCTTCACGAAAGATTAATTCCGTGTGCTGTTTGTACCATAGCAGCTGATCGTTGCGACGACCGTCAGATGATAACAACGCCAGATTTTCATAAAATATAGCTATGAACCATCCGGATAAAACTAGCTTTCCAAGAAAAAACTGCATTAAAATAAGAACTTTTTGTGGGAACTACGTTCGAGCTGACGGAGAGACAGAGCTGCGGGTCAAACATATAACACACCTACGTTCTGCACTGGGAGTTAAGAATTATCGCCTGTGGAAGTTCTCCTTTACTAGATAATTTGATCGCCAACAATGTTCTAACAAGGCTGCGGGACAGGTAAAGATTGGATGGTCAAGAGTGCCATACACAAAGGGCCGAATCGGGTCGAAAAGCTGCCAAATTTTAGTCATACGTGCTCCATTCGCACAGTTAATCAGCAACTATAAGATACATTATGACACGGAATAAAAGTATTTAGTGAAAGCACATTATAAAGACGCCCATATTCAAACACGCCTTACCTTGTTTATTCTCGTCGACGCACTTAACATGGAACATCGCCATACTAAAACATCACTGAGTTTGTTGGTAGTCTTAAATAAAAGCTGATATGTACCTATCACGTGTTTGAAACGAAGCTTAACTTGTATTGGGTATACTATACATACGCCCTCCCCCCCCCCCTTACACACACACAGTAACTCGCCCTACACCATTGCCTATCGCATAACGTTGGCGTCCAATTGTCACACTCACTGAACGCTTGTGATGGAGCAGCAGCTCATTTAAGTTATGTTGTGATTTAATACACGTATACTATTTCTAATCTCAAGTGCCGACCTGAGGGGAGGGGAAAGAGAGAGTAAAGGAAAGGAGCGGACGAAGAAAGGAAATGCAGTCCGGGAAGTAAAGAAGGAAGGAAGACTGAATAGCTCGGGGCCCCGTGCTCGCCACGACGTACTCACGAAAGAACCTTGAAGCACCTGCGGAGGGGTTCTGCCAGCCGCGGTGGCCGAGGGGACTGAGGCGCTTCAGTCACGGTCTGCACGGCCACTGCGGTCGGGGGTTCGAATCCCCCCTCGGGCATGGATATTTGTGCCGTCCTACTTCGTAAGTAGTTCATAAGTAGTTTGTAAGTTTAGGGACTGATGACCTTGTAGTTAAGTCCCATAAGCTATACAAACATTTGAAACATTTGGAGGGGCCGGCCGCGGTGGCCGAGAGGACTGAGGCGCTTCAGTCACGGTCTGCATGGCCACTGCGGTCGGGGGTTGGAATCCCTCCTCGGGCATGGATATTTGTGCCGTCCTTAGTTGTAGCTAGTTCATAAGTAGTTTGTAAGTTTAGGGACTGATGACCCTGTAGTTAAGTCCCATAAACTATACAAACATTTGAACATTTTAACATTTGAAAATTTGGAGGGGTTCTAAACTAAGTACTCTCTGTTAGGTCTGTTTCGTCCGAAATAAAGCACTGTTTTCAGCCAGCGAAACGGAATTTTCAGAGCGAGGAGGATTGGTGACCGTTTGCCTTCCGCTCACAAGGAGAGAAAGAAACTTACAAAATCACACGTCTTTCATTTATTCTCTTTACAGAAAACTACACAATGTTCTGTGGTAATTTTTTGACGAGTTGCACAACAAGAATGCAGCAGTACTAATAGTTGAACAATGATGTTATGACGTTGTTTTATTGGAATACAATCGAATTGCTGCATGCATTAATAATATACAGTGATCCCAGATTGCCTTTCCTTTTCCACCCTTCTCCTTTCCTATCCTCACTCTTTTCCTTCCCCACCAGTTTATTTCCTCTATTCAAACCAAACAACCCAACCCAACTCAACCCAGAGAGGTGTCGACTCTCTTGTGAGATAGAAGATGGTCCTTCGTAGAAGGAACACATCCTCACCCCACCCTTGAGAGGGTGGCGGCACAGACAAATATATACAGACGGGAAACCTCCATAAGGGCCCGGTCCTACGCTCCGGGGTGCGGGAAGGGAGGGTTTCCAGCAGTTCCGTAAGATGTCCCATGTTGGCGCTGCGGTCAGAAGCAGCTCTTTAAACTGGTGGCAGGTAGCGGCTGCCCCCACTACCACCTCCCCTCAAACGCCGGCACACCGGACACAGCCGTGGCCTCATGGCAGGCGGCACGAGCTCTCCCCTCAGCCTCCCCTCGACGCTACCCTCTGACTTGCGAGAGGCACCATAAGCCAGGGAACCGCCTGACACCTGCTAGCATCTTAAGGAACTACGAGGGGAGCGTAGGACAGTGGTTTAGGATGGGCTGCTTCTCTGTATGTGTTACTCTGTGGTGGCGGTCAGCGAGGATCCCGTTGCGCGATACCTGTATAGGGGCCGCGCGCCCAGAGCGGTGAGTGCGCCGCCGACATGGCCGACTGGTTGCAAGCTATTGTATTGGTGGTGTCGCAATGCACAGCAAAGTGCAATTCTTTTATGCTTTTCATTCCCGCGCCTGAAGTGAGACGAGCGGGCCACTTGAGAACTTTTACTCTATTGGTGCCATAGGTTTACTCATTGTGTATTTAATGGAACAATCGTAACTTACCTCTAAAACTTAAAAGTATTGTACTTTGTTTTGGTTTATGTAAGACATTTTCAGGTTGAGATCTGGTGTGTTGATGTGGTTTTTGGGAGGGGGAGTGAAGGGAGACTAGGTGTTAGGTGGGGGTGGTGTTAAGTGCCAGTAAGTGAGGTGGTGCATGTGTTTCGTCTGTTACGATTATTATTTGAATTGCGCGTTCATGGTTGCGTATTGTGTCGGGATAAGCGTTCATTGTGGTGTGTATGATGGTTCTGGCGGGATACGTGTACTTGAATTTGGGTTTGATGATGTGTCTGGGTCTCTGTTTGAAGATGGATCTTATGTCTGGGCGGCTGGCGAGGATGCGGCGGCCGTATCTTGCGCTCAGGCTGGAAGTCTTGTTTGGAGGGGGGTGGTTTTCGCTTCGTGGTCTGCTTCTTGTCTAGGGGTGGTCGGCGGGACTCCTAGTAAACTTCTGAAAGTCGTCTTTCAGTCTGGTAAAGTCTTTCAGCTTTTGTCTGCAGCATACCGGCGAGAGGGGCGGCAGCGTATTCAAATAAGGGCCCCATAAAAGTTTTGTATATGTTGATGGCGGTGTTGTCACTTCACCCTTCGAATTTGCCTTGTACTTTCCTTACGAGAGTGTGTCTTTGTCGTGCTTTATTTAGGGTCAGTTTGATGTGTTCGTCGAAGTTACGTTATTTATCTAGCGTCTATACTAGGTATTTTACTTTGCCAGAAAGTCTGAGGTGCCCACAGCAAGATGTTGATGTTGTCGATGAATTGTTGTGTCTTTTTGGGTATGTTGCGCTGTTTGAATAGTTTAAGTTGTGTCTTGTCGGGGTTAGGTTTGATCCTCCATTTGTGCATCTAGTCTTCAAGTCTGGTCAGGTATGATGTAGTTTGTCGGTTGCTGGAGGTGGTGTTGGGTCTCGAAGTCCAGTAGGCTGTGTCGTCGGCGTACAGTTGGATTTGTTCGAGTGTCTAATCGTCCTGGGAATGTCAGTGGTGTTAATGGAGTAGAGCTGGAGACGATATGATGCCCCTTGCGCCACTCCTGCTTGGGGAATGAAGGGAGATGATATTACATCAGTAACGTGCACATGGCATGCTCTGTTTTGTATTAAAGCTATTATGAGTTTAAATGTCTTGGGAGGGAAGCCTGTCTGTAGTAATTTGTAGAAAAGTCCGTCATGCCATACCCTGTCAAATGTCAGCTCATGTGAAAGAAGACGGCGAGCGTGCATTGTCCAAAGTTTAGGTATTTCGTCGCGAGCAAAGTGCAGGAAAACGCCCGTAATTTATCAGTAGGACCTCCCAAAATTTTGCAAGAGGAATATCCCGCTGGGAATCGTCGGCGCTGGCGCTGGCGTGGCGTGGAGCAGGGGTGTGTCGAAGTATGCGTCGTTAGTGTCCTGGGAACGGCAGGACCAAGCCAGAGACGTAGTCAGTGTTCTTTTTTTGTGTTTTTAGAGCGCACAACTTCTCAAGTCATTAGCGCCCGGACCGGAACAGAGATTCGCTATGTCTCGAAGAAATTCATAACTGCCAGAAAGAGTATCAAGAGAAAGCTAAAACAGAAGGATGAAAATATGTTAATAAAAGGCAAAACTCTAGCAGCTGTCATCAGCTAAAAGTTCCTCAAGAGTAGACGACAAATTAAGGGCTACACAGGGATGGTAAAAAATTAAGACAAGACGTAAAACACGTCGCACCGTTAGCAATTCACCACAGGAGCACAGCGGTGCAAGGTCAGCGGTTAGCAAATGACGGTGGCTGAATCGGCAATGACCGAACCGCAACCGGGCTAGGATAACCTCCTCTCGCCAAGAGACGTAGTTAGGTTCGGGTTAATGACTGTCCCCCGGAGGAATACTTTCAAGAGGCCAGATTTTTAGGGCACACTGCAGTGTCAGGAGGCGTCTGCCTATCCAAACCCTCCCCCCCTCCCCCCCCTCGCCACCACCAATGTCCCTGTGTTCTCTATTTCCCACATCTCTGCACCTCACCAATCACCCAAGCTGATGCCCAATCCATCGGAACTTTACAATGGTCCAAACTTGAATTTGTTAAAGGGAGGTGACGACGCACGCTTCGCGTCCATAGATGTTCGCAGTGCGTTATCAGAAAGCGGCATATTCAAATTTCAAGCGGTTTGGTTGATGCGATGTATCGTACATTTTTATTTGAATACTCTCGTACTGGAAGGAAGGAAACTTAGGGCTTAACATCCCATCGACAGCTTGGTCATTAGAGACGGAGCTAATGCTCGGAGTTTTGGGTAAGGACGGGGAATGAATTCGGCCGTGCCCTTTGAAAGAAATCATCCCGGCATTTGCCTGGATTGATTTAGGGAAAAAACGGAAAACCTAAATCTGGATGGCCGGGGGTGGATTTGAACCACCGCCTTCCCGAATACCCTCGTACTGGTAAGACTTCTGAAGATGAGCGACTGACTCCTGAGACGTTCTCACGAAGCAGTCGTTTTTAAGGTACAACCTCTCCAGCACATCCGTCTCAGTCGTGATAAAAAATGGCCGCGTGCTGTCAATGAAGACGGCGCTTGCTCGGTGTCGCCGTCTCGGGCCGCGTGACGTGTCACTCGGCTGGCGGCCTCATTCGGCGGAGCGCAGCGCAGCGCGGCGACGAAAGTTTCCTGCGTGGCAGATGAGGCGAGAGCGAGGCAAGGGCGAAGCGAGGCAAAGGCAAGGCGAGGCAAGGCGAGGCAAGGCGTAGCGGAGCGCAGCCCCTATTGATCGCGGGCTTTATCGGCAGCCTTCAGCGCGCCGCGTCTCGCAGCCGCCGAGGACAACCGCAGGGGGTTGCGTGTCCGGGACTCCCCTCGCCACGCCACGCGACGCGACGCGACGGCACGCCGCGGCGTCCGGCCAGCTGCCGCCGCTGGCGGCCGGGTCGATCGGCTTTTGGAGTTACCTGCCAGACACTCGGCAGCTCCTTCAGGATCAACAGCTGATGTCATTAGCGCCCAACGCTGCCCATAGTAAAATCGAACCGGGGTTAGAACTTAAATCGCTTTCACCATATTTTTTTCCAAAAGAGTGTATATTTATAATTTATTATAATATTAAACAATACAACTCATTACCTGAGACTAAAATGGGCAATAGTATCCTATACATATTATAAATGCGGAAGTTTGTATGTTTGTTACCGCATCATGCTAAAACTACAGCACTGATTTAGATGAAATCTCATATAGAGATTTCTTATGTCTTGGATTAGGACATAGGCTACTTTTCAAAATGTATATTACAAGTTCTTTATTTGAAATATATCCATAGAAATACGTAATGGTTGTAAGAAGCTTCTAATACAACTGCAGAAGTACTCTGTTCGGTATGTCCTGTTTAGCCCCGAGGGTTAACGCGTCATGTTATAAACATTCGTATTTCGGGCAATGGTTCGTATCCTGCTGTAATGAAATTTTTTTCTTTATTATTTTTATCTTTTCTACTTTCGAATATACAAAAAGATTCTGGGATACTGCCAAAACGGCTTAACTAATATATAATTACATACACAAGAAATCTGAATGTTGGCGTTTATGCCGCATTCATTTTCATTTGTTCTAATAAATGAAAGAAGTATGTATATAAATTGAAAAATATATGCTGTAAGTATCACGGCAAGAAAAAACATTGACTTTTGTGTAGAATGGGATCTAGATACCAAGCCCTATTTTGTGTACAAAGCGAGAACTGATACGTATAAATAGCCTACGTAAACTGCAACGAAAGTAGTAGCAAATGCACTCAACAGATGACTGGCGGTACGCTGCAGTTAACATATGAAACGTTGTGTGTTCCGGCCAACTGCAACGATATATATTAATGTGAATGTGTTCGGTGCACGCTTATCACGTCCGAACGACAAGACGCAGAGACTTAAATATTTGTACCGTTACTAATTTATACCTGATGAAGGTTTTCGGCACGGTTTCATAGCCATCTGATAGATATTTAGCAATTTGAAGAATATAATTTGAAGTGCGGAACAATAATTACTCTTTGAAAATTATATTTACTCTTTGAAAATGGTTTTATTGGTTGCATTGTTGCTTGAGGGTTGATAATGATAAAAGGGTCGAGTATATTGGGATGGAAAGTTATCGGTGTATATAAAATTCTACGTGTGTGTGTCAATATTTCGCTCTGCAGCGAAAACTACACAACGCAGACGAATGGTCTGTGTGTAATTGTTGTCCGAAGTCTCCCGTTGTATACCATAGCAGTTCCATGCCGATAGCTATAAGGGGATGAAAGATATGGTGGTTGAAAGTCGTCAAATTATAAAAAAAAATCGGACTAAATGCAAGCGATGATGTTTGCGACTCTACAGCAAGAAGGTTACATACAGCGAAACGTGATGCCACAGACCATATATTTGGTCTATGTGTGCTACAATGTCTTCAGCTCTTTCTCTGTAAGGATAAGCATACGAATAAGGAAATATAAGATTAAATAAATAAAGCAGTAAAAAAGAAATTTCTTTCAATACGTCTCTTTAAAAAAATGGATTTAAAGTTTCGCGCATTACATCAAGTGATCGATCTGTGATATTATTACAATCATTATTGTTGAATTTCGTGATCGGATTCTTCGAAACGAGTGCATTTTTACCTATGATTGGATCTACACTACTTACGCGCCTGATAAATAGATAATCAACCAACACGCGAGCGGAGCCGCGGGTTTAAGCTAGTAATACATAAATTTCTTACGGCTAAATGGTGACATTACATTTCATTACATTACATGTTTCTGCAGAAACCACTGGGCATCTTGCTGGTTGTTGATGTTTATACTGGGTGATGTGTATGATGTTGTGTCTTATGCTACTCCTGTGGTGTTACATGTGTGCCAGCATTACAAACCTGCTTGTGGTGGCCAGCCAGCTCACCGAGCGAATCCCAGTGAGCATGCTCCTGGCACTGGGCGGCCAATTTCTTTTGTCACCGCAGCCCCCCCCCCCCCGTAATTTTTTTTTTTACCCTGTGTGTCTTATTCTACTATTTAAGAAAAACCTACATCTAACTTACGTCTATGGTCTAATTCGGTGTTTGCCACATCTAACCCCCGAATCCAGGGGATGGAGGATTCTTCCATTGCTGGAGACCAGTCCATCTCCCGGCGGCATGGCAGATGTGGCTGTCTCAATCGGGTATTGGGTTAGATCCGGTTATTGATTCAGAATAAAGTCCCGAAGCACTTTGCGCGAGGCATTATTGGCGATTTCGTCGAGTACTCGGAACGTGTCTGAGGTTCTTATGAGCTCAAATTCGTTATTACTAGGCAGAGCCCTTCTGAGATCCGCAGCCACGTCGTCATAAGTAGGACACTCATAAATGATGTGTTCTGGCGTGCCTATCTCGGCACCACAGGCACAAGCCTGTCTCCTAAACCGACATAGATATGTCGGATAGGGTCCATGCCCGGTGAGGAAGTGCAGCATCCCCCTAGATGGTTTGAAATGTTTCATACCCAATCATTCCTGGATATCTGGCAGGAGAGCGTGAGTTCTCCTCCCAGATTCCTCTCCGTCCCAAATTGCTTTCGCCATATTTGCACGATGTATAAAAAGTAAAACTCTATTAGCAGAATGCGGATCATCAGCTAAAATGAAACTTCCTGGCCGATTAAAATTGTGTGCCGGAACCGGGACTCGAACCTGCTACCTTTGCCTTCGGCGGGCAAGCGCACTACCGACTGTGCTATCCCGACACGACTCACGATGCCGCCTCACAATTTTACTTCCGCCAGTAACTCGCCTCCTACTTTCCAAACTTCACAGAAGCTGTCCTGCGAACCATGCAAGACTAGCACTCCTGGAAGAAAGGATATGGTGGAGACATGGCTTAGCCACAGCCTAAGGGATGTTTTCAGAATGAAACTTGCACGCTGCAGCAGAGTGTGCGCTGTGGCTAAAGCAACCTGAATGAGAGGCTTCGAATAGCATTTGCCAGGAGTGGGTGCAAGATAGTAGTCCACCTACCGCTAGATGATGCCAGGGTAGCGGGCCTGCAATTTTGTTCCCAGGGACTGGCATCATTTTGCTACGTATATTAAGACGTGCGTTTTGGCAACCAAGTAACACTCTACAACAGCATCTAGACGCGGTATGAAGTTACTTTGCTATTCTCCGAAAGGAAACTCTCTACCCTAGGACGGTGGCTGAGGACATCTGCGGTACACAAGGAGATTTCATTACTGCCTGTTAAAAAATTTTTTTTCTTTTTTTAGGGCGCACAACTGCTGATGTCATTAGCGCCAAATCTGCCCATAGTAAAATCGAACCGGGGTTAGAACTTAAATGGCTTTCGCCATATTTGCACGGTATATAAAAAGTAAAACTCTGTCAGCAGAATGCGGATCATCAGCTAAAATATCAGAAATTTCAAATGGTAAACATAGATCATGAGGGAAACGATTAAAAAACGGACATTACACTAAAAGATTGTACACAGTAAAAGGTTCATCACAGTGTTCACATAAGGTAGCAGGACCACCACAAAGTAAATACTGGTGGCTATAACGGCAGTGGCCAATACGAAGCCGAGCCAGGACACTCTCCTCTCGATGAGAGGGTCGAGATGACGTTGACCAAAGATCAGGCACAGGTTTAATGAGTCGCAATTTTTTTCCCTGTCAGGGATGACCAATATAAAAACCAACGTGAGATGATACGCTGCGAGACACCAGCGTGAAGGTCATCAGAGCAAGTAGATATAGTAGATACCCGAGGATGGAGAACTGCCTCTTTGGCGGCCGTATCCGCAGACTCATTCCCAACACTCCCACGTGACCAGGGACCCACAGAAACGTCACAGTAGTTCCACTCGCTGAAAGAGAGGTCAGGCAATTGCGGATGCTTTGTACCAGGGGATGGACAGGATATAGCGTGCGAAGGCTCAAAAGAGCACTCAGAGATTCCGAGCAAATGGCAGTCTTATTGAGCGAGTTTCAGCCCGACGTATTGGGTGACCTGATATAATGCATACAGCTCAGCTGTAAAAATGGAACTTCACTCTGGGAGACGATGTTTAAACAAGACGTTGCCAAGTACAAAGGCACACCTAACACCCTGATATCTCTTTGAGCCATCAGTGTAGATGAACAAATTGTCATCAAATTTGAGCCGGAGTGCGAGAAATTCTCTCCAGGTGTGGAGTCCTTTGGAAGAGAGTGAAGGTCCAAGTTAACACAGACTTCGGGGCTTAGCCACGGTGGAGAGGTGCTCTCTCCAGTCAAGAAAATAGCAGGCATTATAACGCCGAGCTGGCAAATTAACGAACGCAAGCGTACTCCTGGTGGTATCAGAGCAGATGGGCGAACGGCAAAGAGACCGTCAAGTTAGTCACTAAAGAAAACTGTGTACGTTGGGTGTCCTCACATGGATTACAAACGGTTAGCGTAACGGCTAAGCAGATCCTTCAGGATTGGTGGACGAAAGTGTTCCAACACAGGCCAACACGCCAGCTGTGATGCTAACTGGTGTGCATTATGTTACCGTCCGACAGCTGGGACGACACTATCGCTCCAAGAGGTTATTATGAACCCGGGCCTAAGAAACAGATTAATGAAGGACCCGATACCCATGTTATCGATGTAGAATGTTCACTAATGTTCAGTCGTTTATATGTCTACAAGCTACTTATCTGTCAGTACCTTAGTTTCATTCGTCCTAGGGTAGGATCAGGACTAGTAATTAGTGGATGTGTAAAATTCTTCGTTGCTGATGTTATGAAAGTAGTCCAGCGCAGGATCGACATTTAATGGATTGGCCTGCCTTAATCCCATGAAACTACGCCCCAGAAGAAATAAACTTACATTAAAAAAAAAAAAAAAAAAAAAAAAAAAAAAAAAAAAAAAAAAAAAAACCATATACGTCAAAGTCCCTCGTCTGCTAAGGCGGTAGGAGCCTGCTTGTCTTCTTGCTTCTCTGGCGACGGAACATGTCCCTTCTTCGGTGGTTTCTCCCCATGTCCCTGCCATCTCGAGCTACAGCTCCTCCTCAAATTTTGCGTCTCTGGCTGTGTAATTATGGGTTGGTTTTGCAATGTCATCCAATAGATGAGCGCCATTTTCACGACCACGCCTCTCAGTCCCCGATGGAAATTTTCTTTGATCTGAGACAATATTTGCGTACTGGAGTCTTTCCCACGTTTCAAGCGTGTTGTCTTAATATTCTGCATTCCTTCTCGGTTTTAAAAATCAGTTCTTTGTGGCAACTCTCTGTGTTAGGCCTGTCAAGCAGCCATTTATCAGGGTCTTTCTCTATGGCCAGAAACATTGTTTTTGTGGAACCACTTTATCTATACTGCAGGCCAGACTCTCTCCCACTCAAGTACGTGTGCATTGCAAGGGTTTCTTTGTCTTCTTTACGTCTGCAGGGGTCCACGGATTGTCTGTGATGCCATCGCTGTTTTTTGGAAACGACTCCTATGGTATCTGCAGATAAGGGCTTTCTCTGCACACGCGCTATTGTGTCCATACCGTTGTAAGAGCCTCTCTTCCCTGCGTCCGCTGTCGCCATTTATCGGAACGCTCCCAAAGTCAGGCTGGTTTCGCTGTGTCACAGACAAATATATACAAACGGGAAACCTCTGTAAGGGCCCGGTCACAGGCTCGGGGTAGCGGGGCGGGGGATGCTGTAAGATGTCCCATGATGGCGCTGAGGTCAGAACAGCCCTTTAAAACTGGCCAGAGCAGGCGGCAGGTAGCGGCTGTCCCCACCACCACCTCCCCTCAAACCCCAGCAAGCCGGACACAGCCGTGGCCTCGTGGCGGGCGGCGTGAGCTCTCCCCTCAGCCTCCCCTCCACGCAACCCTCTGACGTACGAGAGGCACCCTCGGAAGTGCCTCTAGTGTGGTCTACCGGTACTAAGCCAGGGAACCGCCTGTCATCTGGTGGCATCTTAAGGAACTACGAGGGGAGTGTAGGACAGAGGTTTAGGGGGGGGGGGCTTCTTCTCTGTATATGTTACTCGCTGTGTATATCCGCACGAGCGTGGTGCCCCAGCAACGTAGTGGTTAGCACGACTGGTTCGAATCCCAGCTGAGCAGAGTGATCACGTTTCACCACCGATTTAATTCCACGACAACTGGCAGCTAAATTCGTAAATTTCTGTTTGTGCTTTCTGAAACACGGCGCTACAAAAGAATTGTATTCAGAGTAAGTAATAAGTAGGTAAAGAAACGAATTAAAACAGAAAGGAATTTTTGGCACAACTTGAATAAAAATAGGCACCGGTTTACAGGACACATTTTGAGAAAATGAGTTGTCGTCTGGTTGGACATGGAAGGAAGTGGCTGTGTTGAGGATAGGAGGGTGGTGGTGGTGGGAAGGAGGGAAAGATAAGATTGTAGAGGCAAGGTAAAGCCTCAATACAGGAAGCAGGTTCTAATGTTATATAGGAATGAAGAGATCATAGTGTAGTGTAGAGAGCTGCATTCAGCCAGTCTTCGGTTAGAAGGCGACAATAGCAACTGATGGCATAAGTCGTATCTTCTGTTTACTGTTGTCATGTAATTCTAACCACTTTTTAGCAATCTTGCCTTTTAAAGCACTATGACTTCCTGGCACTACAATTTTAATGACTAGAAATGCATATACGAAGTGTGTTTAAATGAAACGGCATGAAACGACAATAACGTTTACTGAAAAGTAATGACGAGAGGCCTTAGCACAACTATCTCATTGTTTAACGAGCCGTTTGCAGAACTGCTGTGGTTGTGACAAGACCTAGTACTGTACTGTTTACTTCAGGCCGTCTTTCGAGTTGAAGCGCTTCTCTCTCAGATGTTGTTAGCGGACGAAACAGATGGAAGTCACAGGAAGAAATGTCCAAACTGTAGGGCGGATGCTCTTTGAACTTGGTCAGTACACTTTGTGTGACCCTGTAGAAGAGACAGCCACGGCAATTCATACGGCGGGCCCCCTGGAGCGGTGAGCGGGAGAACGCGGGGAAGTGGCAGATGGCGAAGGTGAAAGTTAGGAGTGCCTCCTGCTGGCTCCCTCCACATCCCCAGGGCCAGCAGAACGCTGTCGTGGCGTGCGCAAATGCCTTCATTGCCAAAGTCACTGAACAAAAGCGTCCCTGGTCGAAATATACATCGATCCGTAAAATGAACAGGCCATTACTAATACATACAGAGGCGAAAGGAAACTCATGTACTCAGGCTGCACTGCGTACTTTTTTACATGCCAGCTACAACAAATGTCTTGCACAAATTTCATCCTGTACATATTTCCGGCAGTAAATGAACGATGAAGACTGAGATGGGTGTGTTACAACCATCAATGTTTCAGAATCTTGTAGGGGATATTGAAGCCATCTTGACGAAGAAAATGAGCATAGAAACTCATGCCCGAAACTTCACCGGAAGACACTGCAGAGTGTAGAAGCTGCTGAAGGAAATGTCTAGCGGCCTGTAACTTGGACTCTCCGTAGCGTCGTTGAATTGCGTTTCCGTGCATGGGTTTCTATGTTCATTTTGTTCCTCAAGGCGCCTTCTACATCCTCTGGAAATTTATTGGTGAAATTGTGGAATCTCAGTCTTCGACGTCCATTTATTGTCCGAAATAAGGACAGGACGAAATTTTGTGACAAACATTTATTATTCACGTCAGTTAACCCCAACGAACCAATACATCAGACGATTAAGTAACGTAAGGACTGCAGACTCTTTCAAACCATAAACACTTAAAAGGCAATGCCCGTAATTTTAGGTTGCTATCGGCAGGGTGAGAAATGGCATGCTGCAATATTACATTCGCTGCGCCTTGGCGAGAACTGCCACGCCAGTAATATTACAGACAGCGCTACTTCTCCAACGCGTAGGTCGTACTCTAAAAGTCATGACTCCGGCAGTTCCCAGAAGGGAAACGAAGAATTATATCACAAGTTTCTACCACTGGGTCAAACCGCGGTGGAATGGCCGAACGCATTCTGGCGCCTTGCAGTGGAGAGCGCAGTTGCTATCCATAGGAGGTTCGAGTCCTCCTTTGGGCATTTTGTGTGTGTGTGTATGTGTGTGTGTGTGTGTGTGTGTGTGTGTGTGTGTATTGTGTGTGTGTGTGTGTGTGTGTGTGTGTGTGTGTGTGTGTTTTGTCTTTAGTATAAATTAGTTAATTTACTTTAAGTGGTTTGTAAGATTCCGTACTGATTGGCACAGAAGTTAGGTCCCTTAGATTTACAAACCTTTCAACATTTCGTCATCCAACTTATTTCTTTCAACACTGATCGCATACATATTATATGAAATAGTTATACTTATTCTTTACTGTACCAACGTAGTGGCAAGTGATAAGAAATAATTCCGTGCTCATACGATTAGATTTTGTATACACTAAATATGAATCTCAAATCATTATAATGTTGAAAGGTAGAGACTGATTGCAACGCAGTACTAGAAATGAGTTGGTGTGACGTAAATAAGAATCGAAACATGTTAATAAGGGAAGCAGTCGCAAAGGGCGAAAATTTAGTTGCATCTACCTCTGTTACATCATTCTGATCAGAGGTAGGTCATTTCAATGTTTCAATTTCAGCCAACACAATCAGCATAAATGTTACTTAAATTTTCAAATTTATTATAACTTCCTTCCCGGAAGAACAGGACAAGCAACAGTGTACTTGACATCGAACATGTCATTGCACTTAGTAAGACAATGAGGCTGTTGATGACGAATGACAAATAACGAGTAACATTCTTGGAAACAATATGCGTGCGTGCGTGCGTGTGTGTGTGTGTGTGTGTGTGTGTGTGTGTGTGTGTGTGTGTGTGTGTCTGTTAACTTAAGGTTAGTTTTGTAATTTTTTCTTTAAATTTGATTGAGGTTAAAAGAAAAAAAGTACTAAACAGGACAACGGTACTGACATGTATTTGAAGATAAAATAATGCGCTTTATTCCTGTCGAACAAATACATATTTTTTATTATTAGTTAATTTGTACCAAAGGGACAACGTAGGTGAAGGTGACTGAGAAAATGAGCGGGAACTGCGATATCTCTCATGAAATGAGTCATGCAGGAATGGCACAGTACTTCTGCTGAACCGATACGTCTGGAGTGAACTCACGCATCAGCACTGCTATCAAATGTAGCTCAAAATACAGCTCCTTTCGATGACAGGGATTTGAGTATATTTGTATATATCCACTGTGAATTTTACGATGGCGCACAGTGTAACTAAGTATTCCATCATATGCTCTTGACCTGCCGACTATTACAGTAACTGTCACGGATAGGAACGATTATCTTAAACCACACTTAATCTCAAAATAGAACACAGTTTCTAGAATGAACTACTTACATGTGAACAAATAACCTTTGAAATAATAGTACACTACGTTCTGAGATATTACTACGTTTATATGCTTCTTTTTTGTTTAAAACGTTCTGCATCGCCTTATGATAAACAAATCACTGTATTCTCACAAATAAGGTACGGTAAATCGAAATGTGAGACAGAGAAAGACCAAATGCTCTCCTAGCACGGGTGGCGAGTTATGATCTTCTGTGAATTTATCCGCCATGTGTCACATGCTAGATAATTCTATAGAATGTATAGTTGGCGAAATATTTTGCGAGTTCTAGTAGAAGTTGGAATAGAATTGAGGGAATTATTACATTGTAGGGAACTAGAGACGACAATCATGAAAGATATTTGTGCGTAGTAGTTACGTGATGCGTGAAGGTTTACTAGTCCCTACGCTCGTTTCCACCCTATCGAAGTATGATACTGGCATGGAAATTACCGCCTTGGATAAAGTGGAAAGGTGTGCTCTCAAAAATTAAGAACTGAAGGTTTGCTATATGGAGAAGAAACAATGCAGGATTAAGACAATGTTAAAACTGAGATAGCAGTTTGAAAGGCGCAATTATAGGGTATATTCGAAGTTCGCCTATAATTCTGACAGTTATGCTTGTAATATAACGTCAAATGAATGTTAATAAATTTGTGTTATTTTACGCAAATGTGGAACAAAGAAATGTGATACTCTTACTCAGTGCTGTAAAGACGTTTCTCAACTGAAACCGTTTCTTCACTTGGGATACCAGTTCTCTATTCAGTATTGTTATATAAACCTTAATTTTGATTGACGATATTTTCATGATATGGATTCATAGCCAGGAGATCTTATCCTCCTTTCTTCAAAACCTCAACTCCTTCTCCCCCATCCGTTTTACCCGGTCTTCCTTAAACCAACACGCCACATTCCTAGATGTCAACCTCCACTTCACTGATCGCTGTGCCCACACTTACGTTCATATTAAAACTACCAACCACCCACTGTATCTAATATTCGACAGTTGCCTTCATTTCCATATAAAAAAATCTCTCCCTAACAGTCTGGCCACCCGCGGCTGGGGTATCTGCAGTGACAAGAATTCCTTTTTTCAATATGCTGAGGGTCTCACAAAGGCCGTCACAGACAAACTACGCCACAGACGTAGGCCGCAAGCAGATCTCCCGTACCATATCCCCACACATCACAAATCCTCCCTCTACCACCAGTAATCATTCACATAAGAGCACTCGCATTGTCACCCAGTACTACCCTGGACTCTAACAACTAAATTGCACCCTTCGACAAGGGTTTTTCTTTTCATTTCTTTACTTTTTTGTCCTTAAGCCTAGAAATGAGATACGTCATGGCCAAGATCCTCCCCCCCACCTTCTTAAAGTGGTGTTCAGTTGCCCTCCCTTTCCATACCACCCTAAACCCTAGCTACAGGGATCATATTCTGTTGAAATACCCCACCCAACATTTCCTATTACAGCCCCAACCACAGGCTATGCCACATGTGAAAGCAGCCATGTACTTTATCAACTGTGCTGCAATGACAACGCAGCTCTTTGTTTTCGCATGACCACTAACCACCTGTTCTTAGGATCAATGGCCAACGCCGAACTGTAGTCAGAAACATAGTAGACCACCATATATCAGAACAAGCATCGGAGCATGTGCTGGATTTCAATGGCTGCTTCACAAGCCGAGCCATATGGATCCTCCTACCCACCACCACCTTCTCAGAACCACGCAGACGGGAGTTATCCTTACAATACATTCTCCGAGCAAGAAATTATCGAGGTCTCAACCTAAGATAACCACAACCTGCACACCTAACAGTTCCGACCCTCTCTATCCCAAACCTTTCCCATTCCGTGTGGAGTGCTTGTATGTATGCCTATGTGCGTGTGCGTGCGCTTTCCTGGAGCATACTAGCATACCTTTATTTGATGGTGGCGCTAACTCACAAATGGAGGACATTGTAATAGGCATAGCTGATGTAGAGAAGCAGCTGAATTAGTTAGAAACAAGTCCCCAGGTCCAGATGAGCTACTAATTCGGCTTAACTAAGAGTACTCTGTAGCACTGGCTCCTTACTTAGTTTGCATTTAAAGCGAATCTTTGATCCAGCACAAAGTTCTAAGCAACTGGATAAAGGCGCAGGTAACTCCCGTATATATATAAGAAAAGCAAAATAACGGACCCAAATAATTACAGACCTATGTCATTAACATCACTTTGCTGTAGAATTCTTGAGTATATTATCAGTTCTAATATTGTAAATTTTCTTGAGAAGGAAAACCTTGTGTCCATGCATCAGCATGGCTTAAGGAAGCATTGATAGTGCGAAATTCCGCTTGCCCTTTCTCTCTCATGACATCTTGTGAGCTATGGATGAAAATGAACCTGCAGACTGCATATTTATCGATTAGCGAAAGGCGTTTGACACGGTGCCGCAGTACAGATTACAAAAGAAGATAAGAACATATGAAATAGAAACACAAATATATGAGTGGCTCGAAAACTACATATGTAATACCATACGTTTTCCTCAATGTCGAACTGTGATAAGTCCGCTGTTATTTTCTACCTATATAAATGATCTCAATGGACAGTGTGAGCTGTAATCTGCGGCTGTTTGCTGATGACGCTATGATGCACAGGAAGGTGTCATTGAACGACTGTAGTAACACTTGGAAAATATTTCTAGGTGGTGTGAGTAATGGAAGATGCCTCCAAATGTAGAAAAATGTAACGTGATACATATGAGTAGGAGAAACAATCCCTTAAAGTTCGAATACAGTATTAGTAGTGTGCTGCTTGAAAGAGACACGTCAATTAAATACCTAGGTGTAACGCTGCACAGAGGTATGAAATGGAAGGAGCATGTTAGGACAGTCGTGAGGTAGGCCGACGGTCGACTTAGGTTTATTGGGAGAATTTTGGAAAGATGTGATTCGCCTGTAAAGGAGACGGCTTATAAAACGCTTTTGGGATCCTGTCTTGAGTGTTGATTACGAATTTTGGATCCCCACCAGACCGATTTAAAAGAAGACATAGAAGCAATTCAGAGGCGGGCAGCTAGGTTGTTACTGATAGATTCTGTCAATGCGCGAGTGTTACTGAAATGCTTAGTGATCTCAAATGTAGTCGCCGGAGGGAAGGCGACATTCCTATCGAGCGACAATGTTAAATAAATTTACAGGGCCAGAATTTGAAGCGGACTACAGAACGATTCTGCTGCCACCAACTTACGTACATTTTGAGTAAAGACCACAAAAATAAGATAATTTAAAGTCATGCTGACTTTGTGTCAACCGTAGATGTATCTCAATTATTAAACGGTTGCTTGAAATTTCCGATATCAGTCGAAACTATGATTTAAGTGTTAAAAGATATTTAATGACGTCATGTTTCGATAGTGTGCATCATCATCAAGCTATAACCATACAAAATACATTACTGAAGGTGTACATTATTCTATATGGACAACATCTTGATGTTTGTGGCAATAAACCTGTGAAAACAGAAAGATGTTTTGTGTAAGGTTATGTCTCTTTATGGGCTAAGATACAACCTGTCTATCCCTTTCAGACCAAAGGTTGTAGGTGATGTGACATTAATAAACAGAGGGGCGTTTAAGATACCAAATATATACAGTAATTTATTTAATTTGAAAAATTTTGCACCTAGACAATTGTCTATTTTGGACCTTCACAACAAATGTTTATGATCTGCACCATCTTATAGTAACATTTCTTTGAAAGAAATGACATAATAACATAGGATCATATAAAATCAACTGGTTGTCAGATATGATAGCTTCACATGTCAAAACAAGAGTACCAACAACTTGTCAACAAGTCTTTTTTGCTGCCGCTATAAGTGTACTGGAAGTTTGCCGACTTTGCCGACTGCTGGTGTCACCTAGTGTAGAAACATGGAACTGAAACACGTTGCGCACCTTACCACAGTCCATCCACGATTGTGTGATGCAGGCCCGAACTTCGTAGTGTGAATCACAAAGAAATAAAGCGAGCAAAACCAGAACCGCACAATTGTGCGTGCAGAGTCTAAAATGTTCATAAAGGTGTTCGTTTTAAATACATTCCTGTTGAGCAGCTCACTTCTCATTTAACAGTGCATAGCACTTATACTTGTGGGCTTGCTAGGGGCGGGGTAGCAAGCCCAGAAATCCAAGTGCTATGCACACAGTCAAACGAAGAAGAGATGTGCTCAACAGGAATCTGTTTCAAACGAACCCCTTTATAAATAGAGTGCATCCCAGCCCAAAAGAAACATAACCTTACGAAGGTCATCTTTCTGTTTTCACACGTTCATTGCCACAAACATCAAGATGTTGCCCATATAGATTAATTTACACCTTTAGTAATGTGTTTTCTGCACGGACACTACGGTCGGGGGTTCGAATCCCCCCTCGGGCATGGATATTTGTGCCATCCTAGTTCGTAAGTAGTTCATAAGTAGTTTGTAAGCTTAGGGACTGATGACCCCGTAGTTAAGTCCCATAAGCTTAACAAACATTTGAACATTTTTAGTAATGTGTTTGTATGCTATAGCCTGATGATTATGCCCAACAACGAAACTTGTCGCTGTTAAACATCTTTTAACACTTAAATCATAGTTGTTACAGCGGAAATTTCAAGCAACCTTTTAATCTCAAGATCAGAGAGATTAAGTTTCGTACAGATACATACAAGGATTCGTTTTTCCCTCGTTCTATATGGAAGTGGAACAAGAAAGCAAGTAACTAGTAGTCGTACTGAATATATCTTCGTCCCTACACCGCAAGACACCTGACGGTGTGTGGCGGAGGGTACCTTGAGTACCACTGTCGGTTCTCCCTCCTATTCCAGTCACGTATTGTTCGCGGAAAGAAAGATTGTCGGTATGTATCTGTGTGGGCTCTAATCTCTCTGATTTTATCCTCTTCCCGAGATATACGTAGGAAGGAGCAATATACTAAATGTTCAAATGTTTGTTAAGCTTAAGGGACTTAACTACAGAGTTATCAGTCCCTAAACTTACAAACTACTTATGAACTACCTACAACTAAGGACGGCACAAATATCCATGCCCGAGAGGGGATTCGAACCCCCGACCATAGTGGCCGTGCAGACCGTGACTGAAGCGCCTTAGTCCCCTCGGCCACCGCGGCCGGCGAGCAATATATTGCTTGACTCCTCGGTAAAGGTGTGTTCTCGAAACTTCGATAAAAGCCCGTACCGAGCTACAGAGCGTCTCTCCTGCAAAGTCTTCCACTGGAGTTTATCGATCATATCCGTAACACTTTTACTATTACTAAATGATCCTGCAACGAAGCGCGCTGTTCTCCGTTGGATCTTCTCTACTTCTTCTATCACGCCTGGTACGGATCCCACACCTGTGAGCAGTATTCAAGCAGTGGGCGAACAAGTGTACTGTAACCTATTTCCTTTGTTTTCGGACTGCATTTCCATAGTATTCTTCTAATGAATCTCAGTCTGGCATCTGCCTTACCGAATATTAATTTTATATGTTCGTTCCATTTTAAATCACTACTAATGCATACTCCCAGATAATTTGTGGAAGTAACTGCTTCCAGTTTCTGACCTGCTATAGTGTAGATAAAGGATAAAGGATCTTTCTTTCTATATATTCGTAGCAAATTTCATTACATTGAGATTAAATTCCCATTCCCTGCACCATGCGACAATTCAATGCAGATCCTCCTGCATTTCTATAGAATTTACCATTTCCGTTTTGCGAAAGGCAAAGGTCCCTGGTTCGAGTCCCGGTTCCGGCATAAAATTTTAATCTGCCAGGAAGTTTCATATCAGCGCACTCTCCGCTGCAGAGTGAAAATTTCATTCTAGAATTTACCATTGTGACAATCTATTTATATACTAAGTATCATCATCAAGAAGCGTCAGTGAAGTTATGATGTTATCCAGAAGGTAATATATATATATATATATATATATATATATATATATATATATATATATATATATTGTGAATAGCAACGGACCCACGACATCAATCTTATTTTTGGAAGACTTCTTTCCATTGAGAATAACATGCTGCGTTCTGTTATCTAGAAACTCTTCAATCCAGTCACACAGTTTGGTCCGATAGACCATACGCACTCATTTTGTTCATTAAACGACTGCGGAAGTCAAGAAACACGGCATCTATCTAGAAATCCGTGTCTATGGCCCTTTGGGTGTCGTGGACGAATAGTGCGAGCTGGGTTTCACACAATCGCCTTTTTCGAAACCCATGCTGAGTCCTACAGAGCAGATTTCTAGTCTCCGGAAAAGTCATTATACTCGAACAAAATACGTGTTCCAAAATTCTACAACTGACTAACGTTACAGATATAGGCCTATAGTTCTGCACATCTGTTCGACGTCCCTTCTTGAAAAGGGGTATGACATTTGGGTGGATTGCGGCGTATGTATGTAGAAGTAGAAAACATCTGCCTGCAAGTGGTAACAGTGTAAGCCTGGCGCTGTTGAGTAAGCAGAAATAGCGCCGCTGATTTTATGGATCAGCTGCGGGTTGACAGACGATGTTTGCAGTACGTGGCGTTATTAGTGCCCCAGGAGCAGCGATCGGGAAAGCCGCCATCGCGCTGTGTAATCACCGTTGCTGCCAGGGTAACAAAGTTACGGCAGTCGGCATCCGTTTCATAACCCCAATCAGAGCGCCGCAATTTCCAAATGCGAGCTCACAAATGAAATTGATTATCGGCGGACGCATTCCGTTACACACACACACACACACACTCCGACTGTGACGCGATGTTTGCCGGAACACGTCGCGGCCCTTGTAAGCAGATAACTGCAGCTCGATTTGATCGTATCGGCGATGATCCGGCAAGCCCCCGCGGCCAAGGTTACACCTGCTGCAGAAGCGATGCCCCGCTGCGATAATTACTCTGCGATTATTCCGCAGGGGCTGCGACGCAGAAGTACCTTCCGCGCAACGAATTCCGCTCCACTAGGTCCCGTAATTTCTCGTTAGAGCTTCGCGGTGACCAGTTTCGTCACTACTACCGTACTGTATCGAAATCAATGTTCATAAAATTAGCTGAGCATTAATTTACTCATTTCCAGCATGCTGAGTGCCAACTTGATTATTTGCTGTTTGATTATGTAGAGTTCAAATGTTTTTATAGCTTATGGGACTTAACTACGGGGTCATCAGTCCCTAAACTTACAAACTACCTATGAACTACTTAATACTAAGGACGGCACAAATATCCATGCCCGAGGGGGGATTCGAACCCCCGACCGTTGTGGGCGTGCAGACCGTGACTGGAGCGCCTCAGTCCCCTCGGCCTCCGCGGCCGGCGATTATGTAGAGCTAAGATTTTTTTCAGACAAGCACAAAAGTGTCAGGAACCATATGGCCTGCCTTCAAGACAAAGACAGTGCACATAAATAAAAGAATTCTTATATTTCAGACGACGGAATCCTATCTTATGAAAAATGATGATTACTTTCACATACGTATATATCAACATATAATACAGTTCCTTGAGAGAACATTGTCTCGTTATACCAAAGGTATTAAACATAAGGGCTCGAATACCGGCCACATCATAAATTGTAATTCGATGCCTCTCCTTATGTTTAATACCTTTGGTATAACGAGACAATGTTGTCTCAAGGAATTGTATTATTTGTTGATATTTATATCACCTCGGCCTGAGGAACTTCCTATTCGCGTTCTTTGCTGGGGAGATGTAGGAGAGCCCTGGCAATTTGATACGAATTTCAGACGGAACATGAGGCAGAATTAAAGTATGTGGTGTGGAGGGAGACGTGCTTTAGGACAGTCCATGCAGTTGCTTTGGCAACAACACTGTGTTAGCTGAGTGGTCTGCCGGGCGCCGTGGCTCAGCGCGACCGGTCAGAGGGCTGAACGCTCTCTGTAATAAAAAAAGCTGAGCCAAAGAACACGTAGAACCAAAACGAACAAACACTATCAGCGTCCGCAAGGACAAGAACTACCCATAAAGCCAAAGAAGAAGAAGAAAAGTGGTCTAAAGCACCTATCTAGTAAGTAGGAGGTCCCGGGTTCGAATCCCGGCCACGGCATAAATTTTAATTCAATGCCTCTCCTTATGTTTAATAGCTTTCATATATATTACAAAGTTTGGTCCGATTGATATTCAGGAAGTTGGTAAAATTAATCGCCAATGAAATTAAAAATTTTCCCCGACAAAGTAGAACTACCGCCTGCTTTCCTGACCAGAGGACTATCGTCTCGTGGGGGCGAAATGATTTTCCGAGACCTGTAGTAAATAATATATTAAACTGGCAAGATGGCGATCAGCCAAAAAGGCTGCCAGAGCCGTTACATTGAAACCTCCTTCGCGGAAGGACACTTCTGTTCCCGCCGTCTCTGAAGAGTTGCCGCCACGGTAGGCAACCACCCTAGTAGTCGTAAAACCGGACCTTGCGGGTCGGAACGATCTCTAACAGTACTCTGGGTCACGATGGTAGCACTTCACTAGTTTTGCAGACGGAAGAATCAGCGGCGCGAAACTCGCGTTAACAAAACTAGTGTGAGCGACGTGGCCGTCCTCAGTTGCTTCAGATGCTTAGTTGTTAGCAGATGCTTCAGATGCTGGCTGTTCTTAGGACAGGTACGCGATTACCTATTGTGCAGAAGTAGTCGCCATGTTCAGTTTTGGGGATGTTTCAAGTTCACCGACAGGAACTTCACATTTTCATGGAGCAGGTATTCGCGATTTAAGTAACGTAATTGCATTCGGTCGGGCCGAGGTGACTGAGGCGCTCCAGTCACGGTCAGCACGGCCACTACGGTCGGGGGTTCGAATCCCCCCTCGGGCATGGATATTTGTGCCGTCCTAGTTCGTAAGTAATTTATAAGTAGCTCGTAAGTTTAGGGACTGATGACCCCGTAGTTAAGTCTCATAAGCTTTAAAATATAAAAATTCTCCGCATTCGGTCGGGAGTTTACTAACTATTGCAACGGTTTGCATATCGGTCGATAGGCACCATGATTTCTAAAATGCTATTTCTTTAGTTTTTGTTCCGTTCGTTTCGGGCTCCGTCCACTGTACTCATGACCAACGGATATTTTCATGAAACACACTCAATACGCTTTCCTTTCTCTCTCGTTCAAGGCTGGTCGAATTATTTGAATGTTCTTTTTGTATATCGGACGTTCACGGAGACTTTTTGCGGATGATGGTGTAGTATATAGAGAGGTTGTAACAATCGAAAATTGTACTGAAATGCAGGAGGATCTGCATCGAATTGACGCATGGTTCATAGAACGTCAATTGAATCTCAATGTAGACAAGTGTACTGTGCTACGAATATATAGAAAGAAAGATCTATCATTGAACTACACTATTGCAGCAGTTACTTTTTTGTATATCTTGTCCTGCAGCAAGAATCAGTACCTGTTTGGTAAGAGGTAACAGGCCAAATCGTAATTCTGTGTAATACTTTCAGAATATATTGATTATTTCACTGAGCTGTCCGAATTCTTGTCTGTAGCCTTACCCTGTTGCTACAATTTTTATTCATTTATTAAATAATAGAAACCTCTGGTAGGAGAGAGGAGGTCCAATGCTGGTAACGGTCACAGCAAGGGTAAGCGGAATTCAGGCAAATGGATTTAATTCATAATATCGTTTCATTTGTTTCTTCCCAGGACCAACCATCGGAAGAGACAGGGCGCTACAATTAGTTGTAAAATGCTACTTAGACGTTTATAGAAATTGGTTACCATTAATTATATGTTCATAATTTTCGAAAATTATTTATTATGTACATTTTTCTAAAATATGAAACACTCTTTCAAATTCTGAAGTCGTCAGAGGGAAAATGTAAGGAACGAAAAGTTATATTCATCTTGTACAGCAATCAGACGGCGGTTATGATACGGATGCAGTGGTTGGGAAGGTAGTAAGACAGCGTTAAGCCTTAATCAAGTGCTATTGAGTCAGTACACTGAGTAAGAACTGAAGGAAAGCAAGGAGAAAATTTGAGAAGGAATTAAAGTTCAGGGAGAATAAGGAAAGGCTGAGTCGATTGCCGATAACATTCTGTCAGAGGCAACAAAGGTTCTGGAAGGTGGATGGATGGACTGGTGGGGACTGGGAGACCACAATCCCAAAATCACCAGTTCAAAAAAAATGTTCAAATGTTTGTTAAGCTTAAGGGACTTAACTTCGGGGTCATCAGTCCCTAAACTTACAAACTACTTATGAACTACCTACAACTAAAGACGGCACAAATATCCATGCCCGAGGGGGATTCGAACCCCCGACCGTATTGGCCGTGCAGACCGTGACTGAAGCGCCTCAGTCCCCTCGGCCACCGCGGCCGGCGATCACCAGTTCCCCAGTGGGGAGGGAAAGGAGTGAGAATAAGAACAGAAGGGAAAGGAAACGCAGTCCAGAGAGGAAAGAAGGGAAGTACTGCTTGTAAAAAGACATTGCAATTTGAAGAATTACGAGAAAAGAGAGAATATGAAACTAAAGGAAAATGAAGAAAAGCTTACACACACATATATATAGGGCTGCTACACACTTTGGCTAGCAACTTCCTGGGTGCTATTTCCTACGACGATAAACTTTATCTGACAAGGAGCTCATGTGATATCGTATTTTAGAATTTCTTTATATTTATGGTACGTGAAGTTCAAAACTTAAATAATAATCAGCCAAAGCCATGCAACGTAAATCTGAAAAATTCTCGAGAATATCGACTTTGAAGTTTTGCAAAGTACACGTAAGTACCAATAATTAAAACTGCAGTATCTGTAGGTGTAGCTCAGGTGGTAGCGTTCTGTCATCCCAATGAGAGGTGGTTTTTTTCCGAATTCAGTTATATAAAACAATTTGGGATCTCTAATTCCAAGTGATGCGTCAGTTTTTGTTTATATAGACAGACTGAAAACCTTGTCGTTACGTTCCACGACGGTTCAGTAGGTAACCTGGTTGGAAAACCATTAGTAGTTACGGAGATGACTTTCGTAAACCAGTGTCGTACCTCTTCACAAACTGAACAATTAAAGATTACCGTCGTCAACTGATACTGAAGCCAAATCTGTAAGAAATGTAACGTATGTTTCTTTATTGAAACCATGATTGTTAACAACCTTCTATAAAACACAGAAAATTAGGAACAGAGTACATACCTTTTCGCAAAAATTACCATTATATTTTAAAATTGTGTAAGTATTCGAACACAATGAAAAAAATAACAATCTTTTGCGACAGGATTCGAACCAACGACCATAGGGTTTAAGGCCCAGCGGTACCACCCGAGATACACTGACAGCTGCTGCAATTCATTTAGCGATTGTTACTTACGCTTATTTGCAAAAATTCAAAGTTGATTTTCTCGATAATTTTTGAGAGTTGCATCGAATGGTTTTGGCTATTGTCATTTGAGCTCCAAACTTCACGTAGGGGAGACCGGGGCACATTTTCCATAGGGGCAAGTTTTCCAAATCCATTTATTTTCGAAACAAACCGCTAGATGTTACCACCGGCGTTACTGTAGGAAGTAGCAACAAAGCACGCTTCATTTACGAAAGTTTCAGTGTTGTACCAGCAGTCACAACGTCGGCAGGGCTGTTTTCGTCATTTTTGCAAATGTGAGTAAACTTTCACGTTTTTATTGAAACTTAAAAGAAACATTCTAGCGTTAAACTTATTATTTTGACATTGCACACACTAAATGTGGGTTTCTTTCTTCACGTAATTGTGCATTTGTTTTGTAAATAGCTTACACTGTTACTCATGGACGTAGTGTTACAGTTCCGAATATGGCGACGGGGCACATTTTCCGAGTGCATATGGGGCACATATTCCTTATTGCTTTGAGCCTTACGCCAAGTCTAAAGAAAATGAAAAGTGGATACAGTGCACGAAATGGGCGCATGGAGACTGTACAAAAAGGAATGTTCCAGTTTTTATTTGCTTACATTGTGATTCAGACAATCAGTATAAGTATTGTTAAAAATGTCTGTATTTGTAAAATATTTAAGTCACATATTTTGTAAAACCATTACATACCATTTGTTTTTATTTAATGTGGATATTTTTACTATCCTCTTTTGTAGTGTATTGTAAATTCATAATAAAAATACGTATTCAATTAAATTAAGATAATTATCTCTGTTTTAACATTGAAAGTATAATTGGAATATTTGCCCCTCTACATTTTATGTAAGCTGGAAAACTTGCCCCGCATACGGGGCAAGTTTTCCAACGCAACATGGTCAAACAAAACCATTTGCTACCAAGAATGATATTTACTATTTTTAAAAATATCTGTACAAGACTGTAAATAAAGGTGTAGGAAATATAATGATGCGCTGTTCACCGCAAAATCGATAAAAATAAGAAGTACAAAAATAAAAATGTAAAATGGTGGAAAACGTGCCCCGGTCTCCCCTACCATAAATATCGAAACAAAATCAGATACCCATGTGGTCTCCTTGTGAGTAAATATATGCAAAATTTGTAATGACTGAATGAAACTTTCCTACAGCTGTTCTGTGAAGTGTCAATGAAGAACAGTGGCGATCCATTTCAGAAATGTGTTTGTTAAAATAAGTCAGTTGTGTAACATATCAGGAACGCGAGTGAGATATCAGGTAATAAAACATACTTTGAAATTGCAAGAGTCTCGTTCGAAGGAGAAGATATTTTAATAGGAATGAATTCATTAATAATAAACCATGAGGATTCAGATTTAGGAATATTATTTTACTAATCCGAGTTATTCGCTGGTATATCACGGGAATAAAAAAAATTATTACGTAGAAATATGAAAAACAGTTGGAACAGTACTTAGATATCTAGGACGATATCAGCGGATTCCCTCCACGTTATGAGACGCATATAAACCTGAAGAATAAAATTTATGAGCTATAAATTCAGAAAACGGGTCTATATAGATTTCAACGACTCGTTTAGGGGGCGAAGGGTACTAATACTGCAGTAAGAATGGGATATAAAATGCGCTTGTCTTATATGAAAGCGCTGGTGCCAGCGATGGATTAGCACTGCATGACTCTTTCTCCACAATAGGAGCACATGTAAAAGTAGTGCAATGGTATACGCTATGTTTCAGAAATTCATGCTTAGTGTCTATTTACAGATCAAGTTTCTGTAGCCAAAGAGATGAAGTAGATGCCATTAACAAGTAAGTCACAGGAGAGGATCTGTGGATATTTTCCCTAGTACATTTTAGCTGGAAAAAAAGAGCTGTCTATATCACCATAACGGAATGAACAGAAACCTTTAGGCCTACCACTTACGCAGTCTACTGTGATTGATTTGATTTGATTTTTTCAGGGAAGCCAAAACAGTGTTGGTCCAACCCGCCACTGCCCGCACCGAAACTGAGTTTATTGTGCGGTATCGCTCCCTGTATGTCTACTAAAGCCAACCAATGCCCTTGAACAGTGCAAGGAGTCCCTTTACCAGTTCTTTATTAGACACAATTTCTTCGGGTCTGGTTGTCCCAAAAGTTCTGTGCCTTTTACTCTCCAATGCAATGCATTCGAAGATTAGATGTGATGCAGTTTCATCACCGTCATCACAGATCCTACATTTAGGGTCCTCTTCTGTTATTCCCAATGTATGTAGGTGTTTTTTGAAATTCCCATGGCCTGTCAGCAACCCAACCATGAGTCTAATCTCTCTCCTGTTCAGACCCAGGATTGCAGAGCTTCTTTTAAAACATGGCTTTGGCATCATTACCTTGCCATGTTTTTGTTGATGGACTTTGGTCCAATATTCTAAGTGCTGTCTTCTGAGCCAGTTACGTAGCTCCAATTTGATCATTGCCTTGGTGATTGTCAGGACAGGTTCCGGTCCAATAAATGGAGTCTCTGCCCCCATCCTGGCTAATCTGTCGGCATGTTCGTTGCCACTGATCCCCTAGTGGCCAGGGACCCACAATAGGTTTACTCTATTGCTTTCCCCTAGCTGCACTAGAACCCTGTGACATTCTGCAACAATTTTAGACATTGTTGCAGGAGCTGCCAGTGATGTCAGGGCTGCCTGGCTGTCTCAATAGATATAGATGCTACAATCTTCGTAGCACCTACGCAAATTCTCCTCCACACACACCCTGATGGCAGTGATTTCCGCCTGGAATACTGAGGCCAGTTTTCCTGGAGAGATGACGCCCTCCAGTCTTGGCTGCACCCCATATACCCCAGCCCCAACACCTTGGTCTGATTTTGACCCGTCAGTGAACCATCTACAGTGATACTCTGAAAAGGCTCTGAAGAGCGATCCAAACCAAGCGTGATGGTCTTATGACGGGACCGGTATTTCAAGCAGACGAAAGCACAGTGAGCACTAAGGCAATAATCCCACGGATGCATCACGATGAAGATAATCGTTTGCTAAAAGACCGTGTTCTGCTCCATCAAGTCCATGACTGCCTGCTACATATCGTCGTCCGACTGGAGCTGACGATGCTGCACGACCTTATTTAAGGGACAGAAGGCGCCACAGTTAGGTGGAGAGAGATCAGGGTCACAGCGTGGGTGCCAGATTGTTTCCTGCTTGCTGCTGAGTGACGCTAGCCTCCCAGTTTCTACTGACGTTTGTTTCGAGTAGCTATCAGCATGGAAGTACGCGCATTTTCGACAAAAATTTTGCCCCTCGCGTTTTTGTCGATGAATGTTGCCGGTATTTCTCCTTCTGCAGCCTAGGGGAAAAATGGAAAAGAAATGAAGAAAGTAACGGCACGTAGGTCATGTTTGGACATATTCAGCAATAACATCATTGTTCATGTTTTTATGTCAGTGTACACACGTTCGAAGGACTGTTGACGGCACACTCATTTCTTGCGTACATGTCGTCACTCATACAATACCCGCATCAAAGTCCCGCTACGTTCCATACACGCTACGGTATAGACCTCACAGAGAAACTTTGGATCACATCTTATGATCGTCTAGGATATTACTTCCTAGTCTCTTCTGGCGATGTCTCTTCTGCAAATTTTAGCAGCTTAACGAAGTGTGTCAAAGTTATTACTGCTCTTTATAAATTTTCCGTCTTTTGTGATGTCCTCTTCAGTCAACATTTATTTTCTACTGCAGAATTCATCGTCTCGAAACATACAAATTGTTCTTTGTTCTTACTAACGTTAGTTGCGGGCGTACACCAGTTCAGTATTTATTCCTTTCTTATGTTAGTCAATCTCTACCTTTCCTTTCCGTCCATCACCGGCTACTCTACACTATCCATTTCAGATTCGTTTACATGCAATAAATCGCTACGAAGTCATGTATCCTGATCCACGTGTCCTACAATAATATAAGTTTACAAGTTCGTAGAATCGGAAATATAACAATTAAATGTTCAAATGTTTGTGTATCTTATGGGACTTAACTACGGGGTCATCAGTCCCTAAACTTACAAACTACTTATGAACTAACTACGACTAAGGACGGCACAAATATCCATGCCCGAGCGGGGATGCGAACCCCCGACCGTAGTGGCCGTGCAGACCGTGACTGGAGCGCCTCAGTCCCCTCGGCCACCGCGGCTGGCATCTAACAATCCAGAAGACGGACACATTCATGTAACTCTGTGTCAACATCAATCAACAATACTTTATAGAACAAGAGATGGTGGCAAGAATGTAAGCTTGGGGGAAAATATGTAAGAGCTATGCACAACATCATAAGTTACTACGTAGGCAGGCAAAAATAAGAATATATCAGAACATCATCAAGCGAATAGTGTTCTATGCAAGTGAGACATAGACCCTGACGAAGAAAACAGAAAAAAAAAAAACTGATTACGTCTGAAAATAAAGTGCTGAGAAAACATATGGACCAGTAAATAAATAAATAAATCTAATATATAAAGCAGAGTGTCCGTATGTTTGTACGTGTTGCATACAAATCTACAGTTTTGTTCCAATCTGTATGAAATTTTGTACACGTAAGCTTCAATCCATGAGGACTGTCGCCGTAAGTGTAAGAATCACATACGATGTATATTCCATGAGATATGACGTCATAAACAATGAGATGCGCGAAAAACTGCTGCATTTTGCGATAATGCTGCTAATTTTCTCCTAAACCATTGGACCGATTTCAACCAAATTTGGTACACATTCCTTACCGTGAGGTAACAATTGCTGCATGGTTAAGAATCACATACGGCACATGGTTCAAAAGATATTACGTCATAACCAATAGAAATCGCAAACAATACCATGTAATGCGCTGAGACTTTCGAAATACACTCTATGAGAATGACAGTGCTTAGCGACTTGCAACAAACTTTTAACATAGTTTCAAACCTTTATTAAACTTTTTCTCGCTGGCAACCGTAGTAAAATGATGAAAGGAAAAAATTTTCTCGATTACTACTTTTCCGCTGTTTATGGAGTAAAACTACGGCTCTCGGTATGGCTTTACAATTTATAATTTGAACACTACAAATTGTAGTGATAGGAAATTTTACAGACAGTATACACATATATAGTTGAATGTAGCTTCTAAATTGTATCACAGTACGAGACGTAGTTCATGAGATATGAGCACATAAACAGTAACGTTGATGGAAAGTTTAAGTTTTAATCTATTACAATTCTTTACTACTAATTGTATTCCCATGAGATTTTACAGTCATACGGCCCTTATACAAATGAATATATATGTAAAAAGGACAGGAATAAATAAATAAATACCCGGGCAACGCCGGGTTTTCAGCTAGTACCTAAATAAAATAAAGACAGTGGAGAATCAGGAAAATCACCGAACTCAGACAATTATACGCACTGCCTGACAGCAAAGGGAGTGTGAAAATTAAGAGACTAAGATGGTACGGACATGTGAGGAGGAGAGGCGAGAATTTGCTAACAAAAGTGTAAGTACTAAACGATGAGCCACTCATCTTCTGTTAAGGTTTTAAGCAACAAAAAGTTTTGTAAATCTTTGAAATGGCGCGTAAAATTTCTTCCAAGTTGCTGACTGTTCTCATTCTAAAATAGTGGATGACAGCAATTTTGTCTGACACTCATATGTATGTTCAAATGTTCAAATGTTTGTAGAACTTACGGTACTTAACTACGGGGTCATCAGTCCCTAAGCTTACAAACTACTTATGAACTAGCTAAGACTAAGGACGGCACAAATATCCATGTCCGAGGGGAGATTCTAACCCCCGACCGTAGTGGCCGTGCAGACTGTGACTGGAGCTCCTCAGTCTCATCGGCCAGCGCAGCCGGCTCATATTTATGCAGGCTTCACCCAAACAGCCATAGGTTGCGACTCCAATCGTGACGTTCAAATGTTCAAATGTTGTTAAGCTTCTGGGACATAACTGCCACCAGTTTACTCGGAATTTCATTTTTAATTATAATCTGTGATGAGAAATAAAGTATTTGTATAGCCCTCTCAAAATATTCAACAGCTTATGGGACTTAACTGCGGGGTCATCAGTCCCTAAACTTACAAACTACCTATGAACTATCTTATTCTAAAGATGGCACGAACATCCATGCCCGAAGGGGGATTTGAACCCCTGACGGGGAATGGCCTCGCGCATCGTAGCCTCAATGCGCTCGGCCTCGCCGGCGCGACATAGCCCTCTATTTCTTTACGAATTCGAAATACGAAAGATGGAACTTAAGTAATGGCAGCTATTCACAACCGATAAAATAGCCGCTTCAGGACACTGAAATAAATCCAGTGGCATAGAAGAAAATTTGTGCTGGACCGGGATTCGAACCCGGATTTCCCGCTTTGGGCCAGCGGTCGCCTTAACCAGATAGGCTACCCAGGCACGCTTCCCTTCCTATCCAGATTCTCACGTTGATGCATCCTACGATTGTAGTGCCTCCTGCCATCTGCCCATTACTAGGTGAGAATTTGAGTTGGAAGGGAAGGGTGCCTGGATAGTCTAATTGGTTAAGGCGACCGCTGGCCCAAAGCGGGAAATCCGGGTTTGAATCCCGGTGCACAAATTTTCATCTTTGCCATTGGATTTATTTCAATGGCCTGAAACGGTCGAAATGTTTAAATGTTTCGAATACGTAAAGTTACAGCCCTTGTTGTCAACGAATTTTGTCTGTCTTTCGGCCATGTCCGAAAAGAACAGAAACCATATAAATAATTCGATACAAAAGCGTTACATGTTTCCAATTGTTACTATCCTTCAAAGTAGTCACCAGTGTTATGTAGAACCCGTTGCCAGCGATGTTGGAGGCGTAGTACACCGTTAGCAGAGTACATTCTGTGGATGCTGCGAATGGATCGGTCTACTGCCTGTCGAATCTCTGTAACAGTCCTGAAGCGAATGCCACGAAGTGGTTCCTTCATCTTCGGAATAAAATCAAAGTCACTTGGACTTAAGTCCGGGGAGTATGGTGGATGGTGCTTTACTTTCCAGTCTCACAGAGCGAACGGAACAGAACAGAGCAGCCACAGCTTCGCTGTAGTGCCAGCGCATTTTGTGCAAAATGATGGGTGGGTTACGCAGAAAGTGTTGCCGCGTCTTTCGCAAAGCTGGTCGTAGGTGATGCTCCAAAAATGAATTGCGATAGTGTGCACTGACGGTCTGTCGTGGAGGAGCGCAATGCGTTAGGATAACACCGTTACAGTCGTACAGGAGAATCACCAAACTTTCACCATACTGGGTCTCTGACGCACTTTAAGACCTTGATGACACTGTCGTGCAGTACAACCTCTGGCATAAACAAACTTTATCGAACTCCACTGTTCCTGTTTCGAAAAAAATGACACCGTTACCTGAGACCGCTCGCTCACAAGTGTTTTTCCCTCGGATGTTCGCACGTCGAGTCCATTTTCTCGGAAATGAGGTACGCACGTCGACAACGTGTGGTATTAGCGAAAATAGTAGATTCCATTGCATAGTGTCTCCACAGCAGTTTTACTACTATTTAAATTACAACCGTTGTATTTAAACATTTCGACCATTTCAGGTGTGGTCAGATCTTGCGGTCTCGCTGCCTGTGTTCTATACTTCACCAAGTTATAGCGATCCAACTGCATTAGTCGCACTCGTGAGTTACGTGCAGACAGACACAAGGATGCTGCATAGAGGTCAGATGCGTCGCGATACCGCTTCGGAAATTGGTATTTGAGGTAGGGTTGAGGCAGGGGCAGATATGGTGGGCGAGTGTGGCGATCCAGCAGATTAGATCAGATTAATACTTGTTCCGAAGTTCATAAATATGACATTTCGCAATGATGTGGAATGTGTCATTTTTATAAATGGTGACTATAAATGACGCTTAATATCTTATGAATTTTTGTATTTTTCTATATTTAAAAAAAATTATGAAATTTTTTAGCGAAATTACTAAGTTATATCTAAGTATTCATCGAAAGTGTAGAAGGATTTTCCATTCAGCGTTATAGGTCCCCTACACTTCCTTGTGTTTATAAACGATTTAGGAGACAATCTGAATAGCTCCCTTAGACTGTTCGCGGATGATCTGCGTTTATCGGTTAGTGAAGTCAACAGAGGATCAAAAGCAACTGCAAAGCGTTTTAGACAAAATTTCTACATGGTGCGAAAATTGGCAATTGACACTAAATAAAGAAAAGTGTGAAATAATACACATGACAACTAAAAGAAATCCGCTGAACTTCAATTACGCGATAAATCAGTCAAACTTTAAGGTCGTAAATTCTGTTAAATACCTAGGAGTTACAATTACGAGCAACTTAGACTGAAGAGAACACATGGAAAATAACGTGGGGAAGGCGAACCAAAGGTTACGTTTCATTGGCAGAATGCTTCGAAGATGCAACAGCTCCACCAAAGAGACTGCCTGCATCACACTTGTGCGTCCTCTCCTGGAGTGCTGTTGCCCATTGTGAGACCCTCACTAGGTGGGACTGACGGAAGACATTGAGAAGGTTCAGAGAAGGGCAGCTCGTTTTGTCTTTATCACGTTACCGGGGGGGGGGGGGGGGGGAGCGTCACGGAAATGTTGCGCGAATTGGGGTGGAAATCATTAAAATAAAGACTTATTCATTGCGGCGTGATCTCTTTGAAACTTCGCAATCACCGACTTTTACCGCTGAATTTGAAAATATTTTGCTAGGACCCACCTTCTTAGGGAGACACGACCATCCCAATAAAATAAATCAGATCGTAAACGGAACGATTTAGGTGTTCTTTCTTCCCGTGCGCTATTAGAGAATGGAACGGCAGAGAAAAGTTATCAAAGTGGTTAATGAACCCTCTGCCAGGCACTTAAGTGTGATTTGCAGAGTATCTATGTACATGTAGAATACCAGTTGGCTAGCTGTCAGACATTTGATGCTGCTTGGTAAGTGATCAAAGACTTTTGTGGCAGCATAATTCAGCCCTTTCTGCGCCAAAGCGGGTCGCGGCACGAGTGTGCCAGTAACCTCGAGAGGACAGCAACGGTCAGCGGTGGAAGGTCAGGGGTCAGGGCGGCGCCTGCTGGACAGGTGGGCTGCCCGCCCCACCCAAACATCCCCCTAATGCCGACACTGAGCTCACGCCTCGCGGCTACGTCTGTGTGCGTCCAACGCCTGTACTTTACTGCACTTTACCGCATGTATTACTATGAATCTGCAGTTCTGCCAGGCTGCCGTAGATGGTCAAATAATTTGCGACCTTTACCGTTTTTAAATTGAAAGGTAGTCTCTGTTGCGTTTCGCGCTTTTGGCGCATCATAAGAACACTGTAACAGGGAAAATATACAAATATGTCAGTTTCATACCGCGGACCTATCCACTACAATATCAGTAAACAATGAATTGGGGGCGTGAACATACCGCAGAAACAGCTGGATGGCATTAGTTGGTGTAAAAGCACATGATGCTCAGCATTTGGGACTGGATAATCTGAGGATTTAATGAAAAGCATCATCAAGTGTTATAAGAGGTGGGACAAAAAGTTCCTAAAGTGGAAATCAGAGAATTAAAAAAAAAATCGTGAATGGACAGTGGTAAATTCTCTGACTTAGATTTCCCCCTAAATCGTTTATGTAAATAAGGACCAGCAGAGGACCAATAACACTACCCTGTGGAACACCCGATATCACCTCTGTTTTAGTCGATGGCTTACCGTCGATTCTTACGAACTGTGTCCTCTCTGACAGGAAATCCCCTGTCTAATCGCAAAATTTGGTGCGGGCCTCACCACCCTGCTGCCCCCTTTCGCGGAGGTGAGGTGATGTTTCTGAAACGACTTTCAGGTAGAAATGCAATTTTTTGTCCTTCGCTTTTGTTTGTATATGACGGTATGCGAGATGCAAAAGAGGAGACGGAGGGAGGAGAAAGGGGCCGGTAACGTGTTAGCGTCTGCCGTGCCTTTGCGACGAGGGCCCCCTATTTCGCGAGCCCGCGCCGCTGCAGGAGGAAGGCGTGTAGTTGGGCGTCGTAATAAGGGCGCTTTACTGGTCGTAAAGTGGCGAGCGAGGGCGATGGCTAGCCGCGCACGTGAGGTCGGCGCCGACCATGGCTGCTGAGGCGTCAGGCCCGCTGCGCCGCTTGGCGCCGGCGGCTGCCTCACTGGACTCTCCCACGACACGCGCTGACAGATTGTGGCGCGCGCCGCGACGACGTTTAGCACGCCACTCGGCCCAGGTCAAACACACCAACGCCTCAATAAACGGTAAAGCTCTATCTCTCTCTCTCTCTCTCTCTCTCTCTCTCTATCTATCTATTTCTGCCTCTATCTTTCTCTCGCCACTCTTTCTCACGCACACAGCTCCCCTCATTTTTCTCCTACTTTCCTCCCTCTCTTTTCCCTCCTCTCTTTTCTCTTCCCCACCTCCTTCCTCATCTCTCTCTTCCCCCTCTCTCCGCCACCACTCTCTTCTTCCACCCACCGTCTCCCTTCCTTCCTCCAACTAGCTCTCCCTACCTTCCTCAACCCTTTGTCTCCCTTCCTTCCTCCACCCTTTGTCTCTCTTCCTTCCTCCACCCTCTGTGTCTCTTCCTTCCTCCACTCTTTGTCTCCCTTCCTTCCTCCACCCTTTGTCTCTCTTCCTTCCTCCACCCTTTGTCTCCCTTCCTTCCTCCCCCTCAGTCTCCCTTCCTTCCTCCACCCTTTGTCTCCCTCCCTTCCTCCACCCTTTGTCTCCCTTCCTTCCTCCACCCTTTGTCTCCCTTCCTTCCTCCACCCTTTGTCTCCCTTCCTTCCTCCACCCTTTGTCTCCCTTCTTTCCTCCCCCTCAGTCTCCCTTCCTTCCTCCACCCTTTGTCTCCCTCCCTTCCTCCACCCTTTGTCTCCCTTCCTTCCTCCACCTTTGTCTCCCTTCCTTTCTCCACCCTTTGTCTCCCTTCCTTCCTCCACCCTTTGTCTCCCTTCCTTCCTCCACCCTTTGTCTCCCTTCCTTCCTCCACCCTTTGTCTCCCTTCTTTCCTCCCCCTTTGTCTCCCTTCCTTCCTCCACCCTTTGTCTCCCTCCCTTCCTCCACCCTTTGTCTCCCTTCCTTCCTCCACCCTTTGTCTCCCTTCTTTCCTCCCCCTCAGTCTCCCTTCCTTCCTCCACCCTTTGTCTCCCTCCCTTCCTCCACCCTTTGTCTCCCTTCCTTCCTCCACCCTTTGTCTCCCTTCCTTCCTCCACCTTTTGTCTCCCTGCCTTCCTCCACCCATTGTCTCCTTCCATTGGGTTTGACGGTCGACATCGAAAGAGTCCAGAGAAGGGCAGCTCGTTTCGTATCGTCACGATACAGGGGAGACGGCGTTACGGAAATGATACAGGATCTGGGATGGAAATCATTACAACAACGGCGCTTATCACTGCGGCGTGGGCTACTTACGAAACTCCACTCCAATCGCCAACATTCTCCTCCGAATGCGATAATATATTGTTGACTCCCACTTACATAGGTAGAATTGACCATCAGAAAAAAATACGAGAAATCGGAGGTCGAACGGAGAGATTCAGGTGTTCTTTGTTCCTGTGCGCTATTCCAGAATGGAATGGGAGATAAATAGTATAATGGTGGTTCGATGAACCCTCTGCCAGGCACATAATGTGATTTTCATAGTATTCCATGTAGATGTAGATGAGAGAGAGGAAAAGAGAGAGAATGAATATGAAAATATTATACATCGCTGAAATGCTTAATTTGTAAATTGTTTGGTACTGGAACGCTCGTCTTAAGCTATAAACAACATCCCACCTCAAAACCCACCATATTTCTATCTTCTTTTCGATTTATTAGTGGCATCAGTTGATAGTATTTTTAACTAACACGTTACGTGTCCAAATGCTGTTAGCGCAAAGTTCAAACAGTTGCGCTGTTGCTGCGGGTGAATGTGTATCCAGCATTAACTAACGATAAATAACGACGAACATTACCTTCGCCCAGTAGGAATAGTTATAATTCACATTGCTAAAAGACAGGAAAAACAAGGGAAAAATGAAAAAAAAAAGGACCCGACGTGATATGAAATATGAAATTAGTGGTTTTGTAAAGTTTTAATGTCAATTATTTTTTACTTGCCTGATTTGTAACGGAGTTGATAAGAAACACATTTACACGAGTGACATTTCAAATCTCCGCTATCAACATATGCCAATGAAACCATGAATGTCATCAATAACTGTCTCTGTAACACATCACACGCTTTAGCTATTCTTTTCGTTTATATGGAAACGCTGATAATTTCGGTATAAGAGAGTACTGGCTCTGCTTATAACAATGAAAAATTATATAAATCATATTGATTGATCCCACTGTTGGTCCTTGGTGAAACATTTTCAATTAAATAAACTGAAGTTCACTTGATTGAAACACAAGGTATTACTGTTACCAGCCACTTTATTTTATTGTACCCACAACGCGTTTCGAGGGTTTAAACACAAATCATCAGGTGGAACAACATTGAGTTGTATACATATAGGTCAGGTTGACCTGTCTCACTGTCTACAAGAGAAAATACAAAACATTACGTCAGAATGTAACTTTGTACCATTGTTCAAATGAAGTTAAATGTAAACAATTGAAATATCATACCTCCAGTGGGCACAGGTCCCTTGCATTGTCTTAACCTCATTTATGTGTAACACAAGCAAAGAATTTACAGTAAAAATATAATGTACGAAAGATGCACTCTAACAATATGCTTTAAATGATGATAAACTGAAGTATACTATGCACACTATTAATTATTATGTATCACTTACTTACAATTTGGGGGTATTGTGCATTGTATACGTGTCTTCAGTTTATCATCATTTAAAGCATATTGCTGGAGTGCATCTTTGGTACATCATATCTTTAGTGTAATTTCTTTGCTTGTGTTAGCAATAAACGAAGATGGTGTCTGTAATTTGTTACACATAAATGAGGTTAAGACAATGCAAGGAACCTGTGGCCACTGGAGGTATGATATTTTAATTTTTTACACTTAACTTCATTTGAACAATTGTACAAAGTTACATTCTGATGTAGTGTTTTGTATTTTCTCTTGTAGACAGTGCAACAGGTCAACCAAACCGATATGTAGACAACTTAATGTTATTACATCTGATAATGAGGGTTTTAACCCTCGAAACGCATTGTGGGAACAATAAAACAATGTGGCTGGTAAAAGTAATACTTGTGTTTCAATCAGTTTCAACCAACAGTTACGGTAAATCTTATATCAGAATGTTTTCATGTAAAGTAAACTCCACTTATTGCCTTGTTTCACAAAACTTTATTTTATTTTCACGACCGGTTTCGGGTTATGAGCCCATTTTTAATTGTGTACTTTGGAATCAGTAAGTCACTAGAAAATTGGCTTTTATCCAGAAACCTAGGTTGAGAAAATAAAAGAAAGTTTTGTTAAACAAGGCAACAAATTTATTTCAGTTTATTTAATTATATAAATGGTATAAATCCGCTATTGCTTGAAAATATGTACCAGGAATGGACACGAGTCCACATTTCTTTCTTTCGACCCTGCTGCAACACTCTTCCTCTACTCTCCTCTCCTCTCCACCTCTCTCTCCCCATTTCTATCTTCCTCTCCGTTCCCTCTCCTCCTCCCTCTCTCTCTCTTCTCCCCTCTCCTTCTGGCCCCTACCTCCCCCCTTCTTCTTTTCTTTATCTTTACCTGTCTCTATTCTGCCTTCTATACTTTTCTCCTTCTCTTTCTCTCCTTTCACCCCACCTCTCTCTCGTCCTTTCTCTTTTTCCACACTCTCTTTCTCTCGTTCCACCTGCCTTAGTCTCTCTCTCTTTTTCTCCATGCACTCTCGACCCTGCGAAAAAGCCTTAAGAATGAGTCTCATTCAGTCTTCCTTTAATACTTACATTTCCAATCCTGATTATGAAACACTATTAGACATGCATCGTTCATTTCGCTGGTATGCTGTACCAGTTATTAAAAGCTAGTACCACTTTATTAATACCTCGCACCACTAACATTCTAAAATACAGTAAAAGCCACTGGGAAAACATCAAATTCGATAGTTCCCTGAAGATTGTGCAACCAATGTCGGTTCGGCAGAAAACTGTTTTTATTTTATTTCATTTTGATTGTATATCTCATATATTAAAATAAAACTACCCGACCAATTTCCTTCATTTTTGTTTTAAACAAAAGGTATTCATCCACAGATTTGCCATCAAGTATCCGAATTTACATATCTCTCACCTTCCTTTTTCTCTACTCAAACGCGATTACTGTCTGCATATATCTTACGGGGATGTCCTTGCTGTACAGCCAGTCTGTCAGGCCGTTCTATCCAACCGCTTTTCTTCAAATGTTTGTAAATCTATCGGACTCAACTGCATGGTTATTAGTCCGTAGCTTACAAACAAATTAATCTAAGTTAAACTAACATAAGGACAACACACACATCTATGCCCGAGGAGGGTTCGAACCCCCGACGCCGGAGGCCGCGCGATCCGCAACGTGGCGCTCCAGACCGCTCGGTGACACCCGCTCGGCGATTTTCTTCATTTTTGTTTCAAAAGAAAGGAATTCATTCGCAGATATGTCACCAAGTATCACAATTAACTTTTGTGTCTCCACCTTCATATTTATTCAATCGCGGTATTCTTCTGATCTTGCAGTGAATATTTTAATCGGTTTGTTTCACGATATCTTCGGTTCTAAATAAGGTACGCTGTTATTTTTAACCTAACAACACTCAGTGGATCAAGGTCCTTCATTTGCGCTTTGAACCACTCGCAGTGATTGCTTCTAAAGATAGATATACGTGAACATTCAACTTCACTTCCATTTTCCCCAACTTTTTTGTCATTCCACTGAAGGTGCGAAGTATATGCACGGGTCCTCTAGTTATTATTTACTGCATTAGCAAGTTGCAAAATACTTGTGCCTCTCATTTAGTGTTCATATATAGTGTCTGAATTTCTCGTTTGTGACCATCCTTTCTTTGTCTCAAAATACTCCTTTAGTATAATCGGCCGTCCGTATAATATTGTTCCCAAGGGAGTACGGCATCCTGTGGAAGAGACGTGCCTCACGTATTACAGACTCTCACTAATTCATGAAGTTATACGATTCGCGGACAGAAGAAATGAAATTGCTGAACGAAACATTATGTGCTCGTGGAACAGAGGACAAAGATGAGTGCCAAGAAAGCAAGAACGCTCAGAACAATAAATTCTTGGTCGGTCTGTTGGACAATAGCATCTTCCGACTCAGTGGCATTCCTTTAGGTGTATCGACGAGCACAGTGTTTCGAGGCGTTTCATTCTCCTGCACAAACGCTCTTCTGTCTGGGCTGTTGCCAGCTCTCTTATCTTATTGGCCGGCATTACATATTTAAGACGAGAGCTCCCTGCGCGCTGCACCAGCAGCCGCGGAATTCACCTTGGGTGAAATGGAATTGATACGCTTTCTGCATCTGAAGGCAGCCGTAGAAACGAAATTCGGATCTGTAACGTTCAATGACTAGCAGTAAACAGAATTTTAGGGTAGATTTTACAAGCCGAAATCGTGTTAACTGAAGCAATAAAGTAAAGATTCAATGCAGCATTGTATTGTCAAGAGCAACAGAACATAATTTTCCAAATTTTAGGCGAGTCACTGGTAAATAATTGAAAATTGAGTTACATTCATGTGGGAGGAAGACTGTATCATATTTACAATGATAATTTTGCGAGAGTTTTACAGTTCCTCCAAGACATTCCTAGTATGCCTCAAGTTATGTATGATGATATATATGTCTCATTCTACGAATGACTACCTTATAGGGGCGTTTTTATCACATGTGTCCGCCTCCGTAGCTCAGCGGTATCGTCGCTGACTACCACGCAGGAGGCCCGGGTTCGATTCCCGGCAGGAGACTGGGTGTTGTGTGTTGTCCTAATCATTGTCATCTCATCATCATCGGCACGTAAGTCGCTCACGCGGCGTCATATAAATAGACTTACACTAAGGCGGCCGAACAAACCCCCAAGGTGAGACTTTAACTTTTCCCGGCGTAATGAGTGTTCAAACAACTTACGGCGGCATGGAATTAAAGGTAAATCGTACATAATTATCACTCTCAATTTGTAACAGGTCTGTAGTTTCCCCCTTTTTCCTTCATTAACGTATTTATTTATTTATCTAGACGACCGAAAAGTCGCCAGTTTCTGGAGAGAGATCCGAAGCATTTGCGGTCCAGGCGAAGTCAATTTAAACAGGCGAGAGTGGAAACAAAGACGGGCATAAGTTCTTTTATTTGTTACATTTTTAACTTCTCGAAGTTCACACTCCCTTGAACCATTACAAATTCTTTTGAAAATACCGAAACATTTATTTAGTCATTTAATCTCTGACGATGTTTGTTGTGGAAATTGGAAGCACAATCGGCATTTCACAGTAACGCGTGGATCACATTATTCCTTTGCTTGGCCATCAGAAGGTATGTGTAAGACAGGTACCCCGGATTCTGACTCCTGGAATGAAAGCGCACAGACTTGAAATTGCCAGGAACTCCTCTGGCGTTACGACCATAAAGGTGGCGCCTCATGAAGATGCTGAGAGAACAGTGAGACTGATGTGGAAACAGAGAGACGACTTCTTCCGTGACGGCTTCAAAAACTTGCTCATCGTTGGTAGAAATGAATCCAGTTGGCTGGTGATTATGTGGAAAACTGAGTGTTGGTAATTACAGATCACATTCTAAGGATTATTTCTGTGTTTGATTTATTTAAATATTCCCATTCAAACTCAATTAACAAAGGCGGAGGCTTTACTTTTCATTCAATCCTCGTATGACAGATAACTGTGTTGAATAGAAATGTTCGTGGGATGCGACCAAAGTGCAGCACATTAAAAAGACCCTCTGCGAATGGGGCCATTGAAACTTTCACATAAATAAATCCCGCAGTTCGTGGCGCCTCACAGGAGTCTGAAAGGTCCGAAAGGCTGACCAAAAGTAGAAAATTGAAAATCATAATTATGGGTTTAGCCATATATAATCACGTTTAGAGAACAGAGGGCAGCACTGTTTATTAAGTCACAGGGAGGGGAAGCTACCTTTGATACCGAAGAATCGCTTCGGATTACATGCCGTGGTTAAAGTGTGAATAAATTTTGCTGTAAGGGAACATTTTCAATTGCGTTTGATCGAGGATGTTAAGGACGGTACACAGAATATGTTTATAAGTTACGGGCTCATAAATTTATGCTCGGTAATTGATAAAAGTCCTCCATTCACACGTAGATCTTAAATGATCGAGAAAGTGATGATAGCCGGAGATACTGCAATGTATGATAGTGTAATATGTAGCGTAGGATGTCTTCCGTCAAAATGTATAAGAATTGTCTGCGACGTTTTGTGATTCTAGTTGTATTGGCATGTTTACTGAGACCATGCGCAGTGAGCCAGCTAGCACGGAGTGCAAAGGGTCCACTACTGGTAATCTACTTCCAGTGTGCACTTTGTGAGTTAATACAAGACAGTGCTCGAATATCACTCGCCATTTATATTACTTTCACGGTGTTCATCAAATAATGGTGTTGTCAAAATAAGACAATATTGAACCATGTGTACATTTTTACAAACTACATATGTTTAGATAATTTAAATCTGCTTCTTTTAGTATAAGATTGGATTAATTTACCTACCAGAGTCGGGTGGCACACAATTAGTATGAACACGCAAGGAAATCTACATCATGATACAAATGTCTCGAAGCCGGATTTGAAGAAGCAGTCACGGTTTTGGAGGTTAAAGTGGCTGAAAAGGCCAAGACGTATTTCAGAATACATCCGGATACATTAAATGACGTCAGAAAGCTGTTGTGCAGTTTGAAATCAAGATAGAAAGTATCGTCTAGGAAAATATAACGATTCTGTCAGCAAAATGAAAAATAGCTTAATTCTTCAAAAATTTTTAAAGTTAGTAAAGTTAATTGTCATATCGATTATTTTCAAAGTTTCGGTTACAATAACAAGGTACTTTTTTTAATATTTCAATTTCAGTGTACTTGTAAGAAATGAATTTCGTGTTTTTCGTAAAAAGCTTCTCATACTGAATCTTCCACGGCACCTACGATTGATCAACTTTACACGGTGTTCACAGGTGCTAGTGATCGAACGAAATGTATATCTGAACAACTGCTTCAAATGTTTGTAAATCTATCGGACCAAACTGCGTGGTCATGAGTCCATAGCTTACAAACTACTTAAACCTAGGTAAACTAACCTAAGGACAAACACACACACCCATGCCCCAGGGAGGACTCGAACGTCCACGGCGAACAACCGCGCGCTCCGCAGCGAGACGCTTTAGACCGCTCGGCTACTCCACCGCGGCGACAATTTTTTTGCACAGTTAGAAAATAAACATTGTTGTTATTCCAATCCTATACTTGTAATCAACGATCCAAAATATCCTCAGATTACAAATTTACATTAAAATGTAATTCCTTTTTTATTAACTAACTTGGGTTTATTCGATCCGCCATTTGTAATTTTTGACTTTTGCCCTCTAAATCGAATTCAGCGACCCCAAAATTCCCAATCTTATCGGAATATTTTTAGACTTTTGGGCACCCTTCTAGCCGTTTCTGATCACTGTGCGCCGTAGCAGAATGCTGACTACAGCTCACTGTCTGGTTGGCCCAATTAATGTTTTGGCCGCTACCGGCTGGCTAAGCCCGGAACACAGGAGTGGCTGCGAGGCGGATGGTGGTGTGGTAACAAGTGGAGGCGTGGTATTGCGTGGCCGTGGACGCGGCATTCTGTCGCTGTCGCCAGCCTAGGCGGACCGCGAGCGGTAAATCAGTGTGACGTGACGGCCGTCTGGTGTCAAAGGCTGAAGGCTGGCCGGAGGGGGGGGGGGGGGGGGCAGGGCCAATTGTGGCTCGCGCCGCGCCGCGTATCCTCATTAACGCCGGCACTCGCGCTCTCTGGCCTACCTCAACCTCCGTCTCGTCCACATCCTTCCAATGGACACTCTTACCGAAGATTCTCGCCGATTTAAAACCTGGAATACACTAATGCCCGTCCAAAATACCGAGTGGTTATAATAAAAACTTTTCGTATTCACCGAGTAATAGCACGGAAACTAATTACTGTGCGAGTATCAAACTTGCTGACATCATAATCCAAGGCATGTGGTACATAATTTCCATGCCTCACAGCGTCACCGTTAAGTTCCAACTATGCCCAACGGGTGCCATGACCAGTGATCGTGATTCATACCCACACACCTGACTAGTCAAAGTTAAATTGTTGGCGTATCAAAATGAGTTTGAAACTATTAAAAAATTAAATTAAAATAAAATAAATTAAAATAAGAAAGTAAAATAAAATTAAAAGGGCAAGGCATTATTAGCGAAGCTTTATTGGTATGCTGCAGCTGCCCTTCGAGAGTATTGCCGGTCCTCTTTCTCCACGTGTTATGCGAAACCTAATCAAGAAGTTTGAATCATTACGAATGGAACTAGCTTAATTCCCGATGCTTCGCGTGCGTAAAATGGATGGTCTGCATTGGTTGTTTCTACTTCTAAATATAAATTTTCATAGATTTAACTTTAAAAATACTGCCTTAATAAAGTACCGGATGATCAAAAAGTCAGTATAAATTTAAAAACTTAAATATAGATAGAGGGGTACAAATTGTCACACATGCTTGGAATGTCCGATAAATGGTGCTTCATCTGATCAGAAAAGCAATAATTAACATTACAAATTAAGACAAAGCAAAGATGATATTCTCTACAGGAAATGCTCAATATGTTCACCATCATTCCTCAACAATAGCTGCAGTCGAGGAATTATGATGTGAACAGCACTGTAAAGCATGTCAGGACTTATGGTAAGGCATTGACGTCAGATGTTGTATTTCAGCATCCCTAGAGATGTTGGTCGATCACGATGCACTTGCGTCTTCAGGTAACCCCAAAGCCAATAATCGCACGGACTGAGGTCTGGGAATCTGGGAGGCCAAGCATGACGAAAGTGACGGCTGAGCACACGATCATCACCAAACGATGAGCGCAAGAGATCTTTCACGCGTCTAGCAATACTTATTTTTTTGTTCTAATAAAATCCCATGTCATTCCAAGCATGTGTGTCAATTTTTACCTCAATATCTACATTATTCCGTGATTTATTAAGTTTTCAAATTTATACTGACACTTTGACTACCCGGTAATTTGATACAACTTGCAATTCCCTATTGCACCAATGATGACAGAATTCAAAACATTCCGAAACACACTTTTTATAATTCTAACCATGGTTCCAAATCCAAATTTTCACATTTCTAGCTTCAAAATCCACTCCCATGAACCACAGACATTGCCGAGGTGGGGAGGCTTGCGTGCCTCAACGATACAGATAGCCGTACCGTAGGTGCAACCACAGCGGAGGGGTATCTGTGGAGAGGCCAGACAAACGTGTGGTTCCTGAAGAGGGGCAGCAGCCATTTCAGTAGTTACAGGGACAACAGTCCGGATGATTGACTGAGCTGGCCTTGTAACATCAACTAATGTGGCTTTGCCACACAGCTACTGCGATCGGCTGAAAGCAAGGGGAAACTACAGCAGTTACCTTTCCCGAGGACATGCAGCTCTACTGTATGAATATATGATGATGGCATCCTCTCGGGTAAAATATTCCGGAGGTAAAATAGTCCCCCATTCGGATCTCCGGGCGGGGACTACTCAGGAGGATGTGATCATCAGGAAAGACAATACTGGCATTCTACGGGTAGGAGCGTGGAATGTTAGATCCCTTAATCGAGTAGGAAAATTAGAAAATTTAAAAAGGGAAATGGATAGGTTGAAGTTAGATATAGTGGGGATTAGTGAAGTTCGGTGGCAGGATGAACAGGATTTCTGGTCAGGTGAGTACAGGATTATAAATACAAAATCAATTGGGGGTATCACAGGAGTAGGATTGATAATGAATAAGAAAATAGGAATGCGTGTAAATTACTATGACCAGCACAGTGATCGAATTATCATTGTCAAGATAGTTACGAAGCCAACACCGACAACAGTAGTACAGGTTTATATGCCAACTAGCTCTGCCGATGATGAGGAAATCGAAGAAATATATGAGGAGCTAAAGGAAATTATTCAGACAAATAAGGGAGAGGAAAACTTAATTGTTATGGGAGACTGGAATTCGGAAGTAGGACAAGGAAGTGAAGAGAATACAGTAGGTGAATATGGTCTGGGCAAAAGGAATGAAAGAGGAAACCGCCTGGTAGAATTTTGCACAGAACATAATTTAGTTATAACAAACACCTGGTTCAAGAATCACAAAAGAAGGTTGTATACGTGGAAGAGACCAGGAGACACCTGGAGATATCAGATAGATTTTATAATGGTAAGACATAGATTCCGGAACCAGGTTTTAAACTGTAAAACATACCCAGGGGCAGATATAGACTCTGACCATAACTTGTTGGTTATGAACTGTCGGCTGAAACTAAAGAAACTACAAGAAGGTAGGAAAATAAGGAGATGGGACCTGGATAAATTGAAGGAACCTGAGGTTCTTAAGAGTTTCAGAGGGAGCTTTAGGCAACAATTGACAGAAACAGGGGAAATTAAAACAGTAGAAGAGGAATGGGTAAAATTGAGAGATGAAATAGTGAAGGTAGCAGAGGAAAAATAGGTAGGAAGGCAAGACCTACAAAAAATCCATGGATATCACAGGAGATACTAAATTTAATCGATGAAAGGAGAAAATATAAAAATGCAGTAAATGAAACAGGAAAAATAGAGTACAGACAACTAAGAAATGAGATTGACAGGAAGTGCAAAATGGTTAAGCAGGAGTGGCTAGAAGGCAGATGTAATGATGTAGAAGAATGTATAAATATGGAAAAATAGATACAGCCTACAGGAAAATAAAAGAAACATTTGGAGATAAGAAAAACAGCTCTATGAATATCAAGGACACTGATGGAAAACCAGTTCTCAGCAAAGAAGGGAAAGCTGAAAGGTGGAAAGAGTATATAGAGGGGCTCTACAAAGGAAATGAACTTCGAGACAATATTGTAGGAAGGGAAGAGGATGTAGATGAAGATGAAATAGGAGATACTGTACTGAGAGAGAATTTGACAGAGCCCTGAAAGAACTACGTCGAAACAAGGCCCCTGGAGTAGATGATATTCCCTCAAAGCTACTGAAGTCTCTGGGAGAACCAGCCATGACAAACCTGTTTCACCTGGTGTGTAAGATGTATGAGACAGGCGAAGTACCGTCAGACTTTAAGAAAAATGTTATAATCCCCATTCCAAAGAAAGCAGGTGCAGACAGGTGTGAAAACTACAGAACCATCAGTTTAATAACTCATGGTTGCAAAATATTAACACGAATTATATACAGAAGGATGGAAAAGCTGGTAGAAGCCGACCTCGGGGAAGATCAGTTTGAGTTCAGGAGAAATGTAGGAACACGGGAGGCAATATTCACTTTACGGCTTATCCTAGGAGATAGATTAAGAAAAGGCAAACCTACATTTCTAGCTTTTGTAGATTTGGAGAAGGCTTTTGACAATGTTGATTGGAATAAACTCTTTCAAGTTCTGAAGCAAGCAGGAGTAAAATATAGGGAGCGTAAGGTTATTTACAACTTGTACAAAAACCAGACAGCGGTTGTCAGAGTTGAAGGGCATGAAAGGGATGCAGTCGTTGGAAAGGGCAGAGTTGTAGTTCTCCATTGTTATTCAATTTGTACATTGAGCAAGCTATAACGAAAAGCAAGGAGAAATTTGGTGAAGGAATTAAAGTTCTGGGTGAAGAATTAAAAACATTGCGTTTTGCCGACGACATAGTAATTTTGTCAGATACAGCAAAGGACCTGGAAGAGCAATTGAACGGAATGGACAGTGTGCTGAAAGGTGCATATAAGATGAACATTAACAAGAGCAAAACTAGGGTAATGGAGTGCAGTGTAAGAAAATCAGGTGATGCTGAAGGAATTAGATTGGGACAGTAAAATAACGAATGATGGTCGAAGTACAGAGGATATAAAATGCAGTATGGCAATGGGTAGAAAAGCGTTCTTGAAAAAGAGAAATTTGTTAACCTCGAATATTGATTTAAGCTTAAAGAAGTCCTTTATGAAGGCATTTGTGTGGAGTGTTGCCTTGTATGGGAGTGAGACATGGACGATAAACAGTGCGGACAGGAAGGGGATTGAGGCTTTTGAAATATGGTGCTACAGAAGAATGCTGAAGATTAGGTCGGTAGATCGCGTAACTAATGAGGAGGTACTGAACAGAATTGGGGAGAAAAGAAATTTCTGGCATACCTTGACTAAGAGAAGGGATAGATTGGTAGGACACATTCTTAGACATCAAGGAATTGTGAATTTAGCGTTGGAGGGAAGTGTGTGGGGAAAAAATCGCAGAGGAAGACCAGGAGATGGATACAGTAAGCAGATTCAGACAGATGTAGGTTGCCGTTCTTATGTGGAGATGAAGTGGCTTGCTCAGGATAGGGTATTGTGGAGAGCTGCATCAAACCAGTCTCCGGACTGAAGACCACAACAACAACAACCGCATCAAAATAGTCTTAGTGCACCCGTAAAAGATTTTCCCTTATTTCACCCACTTAATGGATGAATTTCCAAAAATATCGAAACACGTATTTTTAAAATTCCAATAAAAAAATCTAAATCCGAAGTTTCGTATTTCTTGCTTCAAAATTGCGTGAATAGCAACGTACTTTCAATGAGCCGTTCATCCCCTATTCACCCCTTTAAGGATGTGAACACCGAAAAATCGCTCATACCGACAGTGTAAGATAAACAACGTCTACAGTTTGCAAGGTTTTAGCGCCTATATATTCACTTTTCAGCGCTGTTTTTTGTCTTTTAGAAACATATCGAGAAAGCGAAACTTCTTTCTTACGCTTTGGTATCTGTCTTGGAAGCTTTACTTTTCAAACTGCAATATGCATTTATTTTTCTTTATTCGTACGCTTGTTGCAGAAAAACAAATGAAGAATGCGCATAACGTTTCGCTGTATATATCCTCTTTGCTATTATAGTGTCAATAGTCATTGCTGGTCTTCAGTCCGAATCTTATATCAGCTGACGACTTTCAAGCACTACATCTTCCATCCTCTTATAGCAATCGACAAGGAACTGCTATGCTGTACAACGGGAGACTTTGTACTATAACAACAGAGAGAGATCGTTCGTCTCCAATGTGTAGGTTTTGATGAAGAGGAAAGAATTGATATCGACATATAGAATTTTATATAAGTCGGTAATTTTCAACTCACATTTCTTCCATCCCCTTATCGTTATCAACCCTCTACCACCATAGCGCACAATGGGATACTGGTGCCTACGACCACATACAAATACTATTCGTTTACGATGTGTAGTTTTGCCTGCAGAGTCAAATATATGCAAACACCTCAACTTTTATACATACATATTAAGATATGATAACAGGTATTCCGCCGTTATCAATTACTTCTTATTACTAATATTTCGGCTGTGTATCGTTCAGCCATCATCACAGAAATACTAAGACAACTAAACTATCGGCAGAGTGTTTCCGTCCACCTTCTACATTGTAAAAGCGTAGCAAATCGACGGCAAAGATGTATAAGGCTGTAGTGCCCTCCATGGCGATTATATGGAGGTTAACTTCGACGGCAGATAAGTAAGAAGCCGTAATGACATCTATGGAGAGCGTATGTAATCACATTGCCGTTGTCTTTCATTTGTTACACTTTTACACTTTGCCGACAGTCTAGTTGTCTTAGTATCGTTCTGATGCAATATTGGCAAAAAGAGCCCCTTTTGTAGCAGATATGGTACCAGTTCAAAAGTTTGTAAATCTGTGGGACTTCTATGGTTATCAGTCCCTACTTTCATAAACTACTTACACTAATTAAACTAACCTAAGGACAAACACACACACCCATGCCTGAGGGAGAAAGCGAACCTCCGACGGCGAGCAACCGCCCGCTCTTTAGCAAGGCGAATTAGAACACCTGGCCACTCCACCCTGGCACGAGTTTTCTAATTATTTATATATATATTTATCATCCAGGTCAACGCCTTTTAAAATTTCAACCATCTTGTGGTGTTTCGCTCATTTAAAAGCCTTCGTGTAGATAATAAAGGCAACATAAACACGTACGTCGTCAGCCAGTTGGCTAGGGATGCAGCATGACAACCAGAATGAGAAACTAAGTTATAATGATACAATGAATAAAGTAGGAAAATTGTTGAGTGGCAAGAAAAGTGAATTTTACAGCTTTGCAACATATAAAGAAATTTAAATCAAATGTTCAAATGTTTGTTAAGCTTATGGGACTTAACTACGGGGTCATCAGTCCCTAAACTTACAAACTACTTATGAACTACCCTATACTAAGGACAGCACAAATATCCATGCCCGAGGGGGGATTCGAACCCCCGACCGTAATGGCCGTGCAGACCGTGACTGGAGCGTCTCAGTCCCCTCGGCTACCGCGGCCGGCGAAATTTAATTGAAACTACATCTGGAATTTTTTGAAAATTCTTCCAACTGTTTATTCATATCTTTGAATATCTAGGTGCTGGAGTGCAGGTGTCAAATTTACTACTGTGATCAAATTGTGTAGAAGATATTTGTCCTTCACAGGTTTTGTATAAACATCGATGAATGATCTCCGGGAAAATATTGCACGTAACTACAAAATTCTCACTGCAACGGAACGTGCCAAGGTAACAAGTAAACGACATTATATGCTCGATAACTGATGCGACGAGCTGTACAAGACACAACTTTCACATTTGGACGACAGTGAGAAAGACTTTGTGGCATTTCCTCGGGTAATCTGTTGTATTACGGTTTCAATTATACACCGCATTTCGCCACCGGTAGTAAACGTGGTTACCGAAGACTACTGCCAGCGCAGGAAACAGTGTGGGCTTTTAGAACCTGTCCCTCTTGCCACACAGTTTGGCTGGGGTCCCGGCAGAGGGAGCACAACGAACCTGGTTGTTCCGTGAACCTGAGGTGATTTTAGAAATGATGTGGAACGATGAAACTAAGTGGAATGTGTGAAACTATTATCTCGCATGAAGTGATGCAGGTTACGTCTGTCAATGGAGTGATATATAACATACATTTATTTCTGACATTTTGTATACTTTCTGGGGTGATCTAATTCGTTCATAAACTGCGAGAAAGCATTGGTTGCTGTATATCGGCTTAAAAAATTATTCTCTTTCGGCGGAAGTAGGCTGACATCGTCAGAAATTGCATATTACTAAAGTTCATGACTTACACGTTTACCATTGATATTGTGTCCTGTTATAACAGTAGGGTGCTGGGGACCTCATGGTTTCAAAAGTAAAAATGTTCAAATGTTTGCAAACCTATTGCAACAAACTACTGTGGTCATTGGTCCCTAGACTTACAACTATTTAAACTAACTCAAACCTATTCTAACAATAACACACAAACACGACAGGCTATGAGAAATGGAATTTCTCTGTATTGAGTATCTTATAGGCCATGTAAATAAGTCAACATGAGAATCTTGAAGTGAACCAAATAAAGGAGCTCTTGATTTACTTCGCTGCTCCGTTGCAGCATTTTCCGCAAACTATACCTCGTTCCACGTCTTCGTAAGTGCAAGAAGGAGTACCGCGAAAAATTGTCTCATAGTGTAACATAGCCTTCTTCCTACTTGCACGCAGGCGGCCTACCCATGACGTGAGCCAAAGTTCTTCAGAAATTCACCATAACTATATCCTCCGATCAGATTGCCACTGTGTGTAGCCTCATTCACACTCCAAATTACTCTCTTCCAGTCATCGACTGCCATGATTTCTATAGATCACTCAAGGCAAATGCCGGCATGTTTCCCTTTTAAGGGCACGATCGGTTTCCTTACCCAGAAGTACGAGCGTGTGCCCCGTCTCTAATGGCCATGCGTTAAACCCTAATCTCCCTTCCTCACCCGCTATATCATTTTCTGACATCGTTTCAAGGGTCGATAGCTGAGGCAACAAAAACGAGTGGCTTGAAGTGTAGTACCCGGCCACTATGATCTGCGAACAATTATTGAACCAGTTTCATTGCTCGCAGCACATTTCGCTCTCTCTAATGATTTTATGCGATTGTTTACAACGCAGAACATAACTCTTGACAGTCCCTGACCATCGATATATGAGGTATGCCACCTGTGGCTGCTCTTTCGCACTCTCACTTCATAGACAAGTCACGGACATTTAATCTGGCCAACTTCAGTCGGTTAACATGTATCTGATGTATTTGTTAGTCACGTGAAATACACCGAGGTTAAAAACGTTATGAATTAGCGATATGTACAGATACAGGCAGTTTTTCCATAAAAATTTTCAAATGTTCGTAAACCTATCAGACCAAAGTAATGTGATCATCAGTTCCTAGACATAAAAACTGTTTAAACTAACTTAAACTTATAGAAAGGTCAACACGCAACCAACAGGCATTACCTCACAGTAAACCACGCACCTCGTTACCAGATGAAACTGTACCCGAACTGCTATTTTCACTCCTGTGATACACGAGAAAAAGTTTCCGAAATGATTATGCCAAATACTGCATTTAACACACTGACATAGTTTGAATCACCAGCATAATTTCGAAATGAATAGCTAAGAAAACATTTTATTAACTAAAAAACCAAGGGGCTCACGGTTCTTTCTTGAGGATGTGCATGGCTACCATGAGGCCCCGAGCTAATGCAGTCTTCCTTCCTTCTTACTTTCCGGACTGCATTTCCTTTCCCCCCTCCTCTTCTATCCTTACTCCTTCCCCTCCCCACCGGGGGACTGATAATCTCAGTAGTTTAGTCCCCCTATCCCAACAAAACAACCTAACCCAACTATAAAACTGGAGAAAGAAAAACAATCTGATTACTGTGATTAGGACTCACTCAGTTATGGTTTCATACAAATTTAACTATGAATATTGACAGACCACGCATGACGGGGTGGGATCGACAATCTCTACGATTTTTTCCCGTGTCGTTACTGATACTGGCAAGATCCTAAAAACTTTAAGGTAATCGAAAATGTTTCATTTTTATATTTTTAGTCTTATTTTTCGTGTAAATTGGCATTCCGCAATGCAATTAGTATAATTGTGAAGTTACATTAATGTGCGGTGCTAAATGATAATTACGGATGCATTGACCTCGTGCGCTCTCATCCCAAATGCGACTAATGGTAAAAATTAGCAGAAGTCTCCAGAAAGTAAAACAATGCAGTCGGCCATTTGGCTATTTTTATTACGCAAATGTCAAACTGTTCTATGGAACGTTTCAATAGATATTTTATGTTATGAGTATACGCATGAACTATATGTAAATGAAAGTTTTCGTAGGATCGTTGGAGACAGTTCAGTCTTCAAAATTACCAGTCTTATTATTTTCTGATGCCAAGTATGTATATTTTTGTCGGTGCATAATTGCGTATTTTGACATTTTTCCAGGTAAAAAAAAACGAATAATTAATGTAGAAGTTCTTTTAGTTAACTGGATTTATAATCTACATAATTTTCGATTTAAATGTAGGTTTTAATGTTTTTCAGTAGATACCTCATTTTCTCCATTTCTGTTGTCCTTATTCGAGCTTCAGAAAAAAAAAAAATCACGAACAGGAGGGAAAGGAAGTGAACATTCTCATAATATACTCAATTCACCGTCAGAATAACCCTATTTTACGTATACTTCTGCGTCTGCCGGAATCTGATTGGTTTCGTTTCACGTGATGTTAACTATTAATTTTGGGAAATGGATCATGAAAAATTTACATCCAAAATCCACAAAATTATTGAAAACTATTGACTCACAGGTAACATTCCGGAAGAGTGGAAGTCGGCTCTCATTCACCCACTTCACAAAAAAGGGGACAAAACTGATCCAAACAGCTACAGAGGAATCTCCCTTGCTCTCCTTGCCTATAAAATTCTCTCCAACGCCCTATTAAACCGACTATTTATATTTTATAAATTTTATATTTATATTTGGCTATTTTTATTACGCAAATGTCAAACTGTTCTATGGAACGTTTCAATAGATATTTTATGTTTTTCGTCATATTTGCAATGTGTGGTCGTGCGTTGTCGTGAAGAAAAACAACACCTTTTGATAGCAGTCCCCGGCGCTTATTCTGAATTGCACGGCGCAATTTTCGAAGTGTCTCGCAATAAGAAATTTTATGTTGTGCGTCACACACACATAGACTCCGATAATACTGGACAACAACTTTACCTGCGCATGTACCTTGGATACAACTGGCAAGGCAGCTAGTTCGAATGAATTGCACTTACTTTAACTGTTGCAGTTGATCCATAGAAAGACATGAGCACAGAAATAACACAGGCCGAGTGTCACTGATTTTTTTTAACACAATAAAATAATATTCCCTCAATATTTGTCAATACGCTTGTTTGGGAACCAGACTGGAAACGGAATATGATTTCGTTCTTAGCTAACATGTTATTATACGAGGCGTGTCCAGAAAGTAAGTTCCGTTTGGTAATGAAATGAAATTGTACACAGATACAGAAGAAATTTTTATTGCACTAAATTCTACAACTCTTAAACTATTTCTCCACATAACTGCCGAAATTTTGCAGGCATTAGTCATAGCGTGGCACCAGGTTTTGTATACCTTCTTCATAGAAATCAGCCGCCTGTTTCTTCAACCAGTTGGAAACAGTTTCTTTCAGCTTGTCGTCATTGGTGAAGTGATGACCGCCAAGGAAAGACTTGAGATGTAAGAACAGATGAAAGTCGCTAGGAGCGAGGTCAGCGCTGTAGGGAGGATGGTCAAACACGTCCCAGCCAAATCCCTGTAGGAGGTTTTTCGTCATATTTGCAGTGTGTGGTCGTGCGTTGTCGTGAAGCAGTCCCCGGCGCTTATTCTGAATTGCACGGCGCAATTTCCGAAGTGTCTCGCAATAAGCATCTGCTTTGATTGTTTGACCATGCGGTAAGAAGTCAATGAGTAGGATGCCTTTCCAGTCCCAGAACACTGTGCACATCATTTACCGAGGTGTCATGATTTGCTTCGTCTTTACCTTTGGTGGGGATGAAGTGTGCCTCCATTTCTTTGACTGCCGCTTACTCTCAGGGGTGTCGTAAGAAACCCACGTTTCATCTCCTGTGACTATCCGTCTCAGAAATTCTTCGCTGCTTTCAGCATAATGGGTCAAAAACACAAGTGCACTACCCATCCGTTGCGTTTTGTGTTGCTCAGTAAAAATCTTTCGTACCCAACGTGAGCAAAGTTTACGGAATTTCAGTTGTTTGGTAACAATTTCATCCATCAGTGATCGTGAAATTTGGGGGAAGTCCATAGCGAGAGCACTAATTGTAAAGCTACGGTTTCCGGATCTTGTCAGCAACCGCGCGAACCAGTTCCTCTGTAACCAAAGGTGGACGCCCACTTCGTTCTTCATCGTGCACATCACTACTCCCGCCTTCGAACTGTCGGACCCATCTTCTCACCATCAAATCACTCATCGCATTTGGTCCATAAACATCGCAAATTTGCCGATAAATTTCACTTGGTTTCACTTTCCTCCCATTCAGAAACCGAATCAACGACCCGATTTCACAGGCGGCGGGATATCCAATCAACGCCGACATTTCAAACACGCACAACAAAGCGTACGTAACTGACAGCGATCTCCAAATGGCGCACGTTCTTCTCCTTGATACACATCGTCTACAGCGCATGTGCGGAACTGCAATCGCAGCGCCGCAGCGGAGATAAATTGGAACGGAACTTACTTTCTGGACGCGCCTCTTATACTCAATTCGCCATCACAATACCCCTAATTTATGTATACTTCTGCGTCTGCTGGAATCTCATTGGTTTAGTTTCACGTAAAGCGGAAGAGTAGGTGTCTCGAGTACAGTCAAGTATGATAAATTTTATGTTGTGCGTCACACCCACATAGACTCCGACAATACTGGACAACAACTTTACCTGCGCATGTAACTTGGATAGCACTGGCAAGGCAGCTAGTCCAAATGAATTGCACTTACTTGTACTGTTGCAGTTGATCCATAGAAAGAGATGAGCACAGGAATGACACAGTCCGAGTGTCACTGTTTTTTTAACACAAGAAAATAATATTCCCTCAATATATGGCAATACGCTTGTTTGGGAACCAGACTGGAAACGGAATATGCTTTAGTTGTTCGCTAATATGTTATTTTAATTATAAAGAATAATAAAAATTACGAAATATAGGATAATTATTCTGCATGAGCTATGAGTGACGTAATAGCGTGTTGTTGGGATTTCACCGCATAGCTAAATATTGGAGACACCGAAAGCATTATTTTCCCTCGTCTGGTAATATCTGTAACACCTTCCATATCCGAATCCGAAGAATACATTTCAGTACCAGAACTGTGATTTACTATACTGACAAAAAGGTGATCAACAACAGAATCCATGAAGCCACTTTTCTACGGTGCTCTTCGTGCGTGTGTAACTGTGTAGCATGCAGCAGCTTTATCCATTTTAACACAACGAAAGGAACGCGCGATAACCGAGGCGCAAATGACATTTGCAGAGGCAAGGTCTGTACACAACTTTTAAAAATATAAACGACATAGGCAAATAGTGATTTAAGTCAAAATTTCATCGCTTTTAATTCGTTAAAAGACACTATGTGATCAACAGTATTCGGACATCCCCCAAAACAGACGTTTTTCATATTAGGTGCATTGTTCTGCGACCGAATCCCAGGTACTCCATATCAGCGACCTCATTAGATAACGTGAGAGAACAGAATGGGGCGCTCCGCGAAACTCACGGACTTCTAACTAGGTCAACTGATTTGGTGTCGCTTGTTTCAGAAGTCTGTTGCGAGATTTCCATACTCCTAAAGATTCCTAGGTTCACTGTTTATGATGTGATAGTGAAGTGGAAACGAGAAGGAACACTTACAACACGAAAGCGTACAGGATGACCTTGTCTGTTGACTGACAAAGACCGCCGACAATTGAAGAGGGTCGTACAGGAATTCCCAACTGCATCAGGAACCACTCCAGGTACTGTAATAGGCGTGAGGTCGAGTGGCTCCCCACAAGCCAAACACCACGCAGATCAAAGCCAAAAGATGACTCGCTTGGTGGAAGAAACGTAAGCGTTGGACGACTGAACAGTGGGAAAATGTTGAGTGACGAATCACGGTACAGAATGTGGCGTTCCGATAGCATAGTGTGGGTATGGCGAATGTCTGGGTAACTTATCTGCCGGCGTGTGTAGTGCCAACAGTAAAATTCGGAGGCGATGGTGTGGTCGTGTTTTCATGTAGGGGCTTGCATCTCTTGTTCTGCATGGCACTCACAGCACAGGCCTACACTAATGTTTTGTGCATCTTCTTTCTTCCTACTGTTGAAGAGCAGACGCGGTGGAGTGCCCGAGCGGTCTAAGGCGGCCGGCCGCGGTGGCCGAGGGGACTGAGGCGCTTCAGTCAGGGTCTGCACGGCCACTACGGTCGGGGGTTCGAATCCCCCCTCGGGCATGGATATTTGTGCCGTCCTAGTTCGTAAGTAGTTCATAAGTAGTTTGTAAGTTTAGGGACTGATGACCCCGTAGTTAAGTCCCATAAGCTTTACAAACATTTTAACATTTTTTTATTTTGGTCTAAGGCGCCTAGCTGCGGACCGCGCGGTTGCTCACCGTCTGAGGTTCGAGTCCTCCTCGAGGCATGTGTGTGTGTGTGTGTGTGTGTGTGTGTGTGTGTGTGTGTATGTGTGTTTCTGTTGTCCTTATCCTAGTTTAACTTAGTTTAAGTATTTTGTAAGCCTAGGGGCTAATAACCAAAGACGTTAAGTCCCATAGATTTACAAACATTTGAATTTTTGAAGGGCAATTCGGGGAAAACACAACACAATCGAGCACCTGTTCATAATGCACGGCCTGTGGCAGAATGGTTACACAACATTATTATCTATGTAATGGACCGGCCTGCACAGAGGTTTGACCTGAATTCTATAGAAACGTTTGGGATGTTTTGGAACGCCAACTTCGTGCAAGGCCTCACCGACCTACATCGATAAATCTCCTCACAAGGGAACATCATCAACTCGACCTCATATTTTCTTGGCAAAAATACATGAGCTAGATGTCAACCCCAGAATATCCATGCCCGAGGGGGGATTCGAAGCCCCGACCGTAGTGGCCGTGCAGACCGTGACTGGAGCGTCTCAGTCCCCTCGGCCACCGCGGCCGGCATAATATTACAAAATGAAACATATGTACTGTAACTGTTTCAAGTTTACTCCACTTCAATAGTGTCAGCCTTACATATAACAAAATGAAGTGCATAAAAGGTATTGAAAAACCCTCTCATTCGTTTCCACTTCAGTTGTGACGCGCTGTATAAAACGGAAACGGCTCGTTGCGTATATTTTTCTGTTATAGAGACGGGCATAGTAGCATTCGACGATTTAAAATCAAAGCAGCTATCACCATCACTGACGATCTCAATTCCACGCCCAAGTCCATCGAAGAAATGAAAGTGCTCGATGAATCAGACGGTGGTGAAATGACAACGTCGTTATCGTCGACGACAGCCTCTTGTAAAACTGCACCGTCCGCCAACCAGCTATTTTCTACTATATCCAGCACTTCATCAGTGCAACTGTCTATGATATCTGCAAGGCAGTTGACAGGTATAAAGAAAAAGCATAAAGAAAGCGCTATGTGTTTTCTTCTGCCCTGTATAGTACGTCTAATAACTGTAAATGATTATTCTTTCCAGGGACGACTGTAAAGACCTCTAATTCTTTAACATTTATCGTTTCAGATTAATCATGATTCCATACCGCTCCTGGAGATGTTGCTCGACAGCATGTGGGTTAACTGACTTCGCAAACACAAACCTCTTTCTAGACTCTGCTCACAGTACTAGACGTTCGGGCATTAAGCGGCCGCAGTGAAGCGGGCCGAGTGAGGAACAACCCGAGCGCGCTAAAGTTTAAAAGCTGTACTTTGAGGGGGCCGTAACTGCGTAGTATCTGAATAATGGCTCAAATTTTCACGTGATATCGATTTCTGGGGTTGATATCTAGATCATGTATTTTTTTCTCAAGAAAATATGAGGTCGAGTTGATGATGTTCCTTTGTCAGTGGAGCACTCCGTGAAATATGGGCTGCCATTTGCCAAGACGCACTTCCAGAACCTGATGGAACGGATGCCCGCGAGAGTGGAAGTTGTCATCATGTCTGAGGGTGGGCCAACACCATACTGAATTCCAGCGTTACCGATGGAAGGCGCCACGATCTTTTAAATAATTTTCACCCATGTCTCCAGTTTCTTTTGATCACACAATGATACAGTAACGAGATAGATAACACATAAGTGAGATATACTTCCAAAGAACTGAACAACGCCATAGTTCGTGGACAACATCTTCTGATAAATTATCAGTGTTTGCTTGCAGCAGGTCTATTCTTAGTATGAATGAAGTACATGATAACAGTACCAGCCGCACGGAATGGCCGCGACATGCTACGGACTATACTGCCATTCCCGTCGGAGGTTCGAGTCCTTCCTCGGACACGTGTGTGTGTGTGGGGGGGTCCTTAGTGTAAGTTAGTTTAAGTAGTTCCTATGTCTACGGACAGATCCGTAGCCCTTTGGCCCAGTTCCAGAATTGTACCTTTACCTCTGTGAATAGTGCACGATATACACAATTTACTTATCTATTAGTACCAGTGGTAAGCCTTCTATATCACGACACTGGAAATTCACCCTTTTAAGTTAAGTATCGCGGTTCATGAAAAATAATACTGCATATTTCAAAGTTCTTTTTTTTTTTTTTTTTTTTTTTTTTTTTTTTTTTTTTTTTTTTTTTTCCATTTGATCGTACATGTATTGTAGTTTGATAGTGCATAAATTCATACACCTTTTGACATTTTCAGCGGCACGGAATCCTCGTCTTTAGTCGTGTGATAGGTAACCTGATTCTTTTCTCTGCGAGAGACTTTGCGCTCTCGCAGGATATCGGGGGCAAGGCCAGAATAATTAGGGCGCGTGCACGGATATTTAAACAGCCTTCCTCTCCGCGCTGCACACGTGGATCGAACGGCAAGAGGCCATAATACCCAGGTATAATGGGAGGCACCCTGTTAGGCATTTAACGGTGGCTTGCAAAGTATCAATCTAAATACAAATGCCGTTTTTAAAGAGGCAAACAAATTGAGATTATCTTCAGTCCTATTCTTTGTTTCCATCCCGTATCTTCACTGAGTTTACAATTAATCACTGGATTTGGTAACTTTTGCGGTGGAAGGTGGCCACAAACTCTTCTTGTTTAAAAAGGTCCAAATGTTTGTAAAGCTTATGGGACTTAACTACGGGGTCATCAGTTCCTAGACTTACAAACTACCTTATACTAAAGACGGCACAAAAATCCATGTCCGAGGGGGGATTCGAACCACCGACGGGGAACGGCCTCGCGCATCGTGGCATAGCGCCTCAATGCGCTTGGTCGCTCCGCCGTGGCAAGTCTTCTTGTCGGCATTGCTTGTGACACCTATAAGCCTATCTTCTTTGGTTACATTTTATCGCTTTCCTCTTTCTCTCTCGTCGCAATTATCTCTGTTATGTTCACTGCTGCTAGCTCTCACAGTTAAAAAACCACGCCTTATTACTTGCCTCTACCGTTTTAAATCTGATCGCGGGAAGTTAACATTAGCAATATTTCTTTCCCCTTATGCGCTGTAGTAATTACCGAATGTGTTATTTAGTATTTCCCCATCACAGCAACTGTTATTCAATTGCTTTTTAAAACAGCAGTAACTAGATGCCCTTTCATTTAGCTGTTTAGGGTAATTTGTGTCATTATTCAGACATACTGGCACCCTAATATGTTCAGTCTGAACATGGTTGAATCATATTTCGTTTCACTGTCCTTCAACCACGTTCAGGTTGAACACATAAAGGTGCCAATATATGTCTAAAGTAGGGCACAAATTATACGAAACTGCTATATAAAACCAATGGCAGGTCGACCAGCTCGAAGTGTGGTATAAAAGCGTTTATTTATTTAAACAATGACCGGTTTCAGATTTTCTTAAAAATCCCTGCCTTCCAGCTTGAGCCACGTTTTTTGTCTGTTATAGTTTTGCAGCTCTATGACAAAGTTCCTCTATTTATTTTACTATTTGATGAAGTTTTCGTTAGGTTTTCTTATATTCGTCTCCAGCATCAAATTTATAAAGGTATTTTGAAGTTAAAAGCTCATGAAGTGTGGCGAAAACTTAGGTGTTATGTCCTTTTTCTCTGACGAAATCGTCCTGTATTCCTCTTACGTATTTTAAACACGTTATGTTTTTCAACGTGCACTACACGAGTTCTGTAAACGTTGCTCATAAGTACTTCACGCAACAATATGCAAAAATTTAAGGTAATGCAAACTAAGCAATCACGAAGCGTGGCCCAGTATCGCATAAGAAACATAAACATATTTGCTAACAATGTTTGAAACTGGGTCATGCTTTATGATTGCTTATAGTGTAGGTTACCTTAAATTTCAGCATATGTAATGTGATGTACTTATCAGCAACATTAAGAACACGCTTACAGTGCACGTTCAAAAACACAAATTGTTTAAAATACATAAAGAAGAATACACGACGATTTGCGCAAGAACACGTAAGTTTTTAGCAAGCTTCATGTGGTTTTAACTTTAGATTTTTATGTAAACGTGATGCTAGAAACGAATATCAGGAAACCCATCGTAAACTTCATCAAATAGTAAACAACTATTTTTTGTCATTCCTAGGGCTACGGAACTATAACAGATATAAAAGAGGCTACGGGTGGAAAGCATGTGAACCATCTGAAAATGGATTTATACGAAAACGCGAAAGGGGTCATGATTTAAAGAAATAAACATTATTACACCATCTTTTTGGACGATCGCTGTTTTGATTATAAACAGTTCTCACAATGTCTGTTTTTCACACAATAGCGTGAATGTTTTACATATGAATTAGATGTAACTTACAACAAATGTTTGTAAAACTTATGAGACTTAACTACGGGGTCATCAGTCCTATAAGTTCTACAAACATTTGAACTTTTTTTTTATGTACAAAAGCAGCTCTCAAAAGAATGAATCGTGTGTAACACACCCACTGCGCAAGGAGGTTACAAAGAAAGTTAATGTCGATTACAGATGTAAATCCCTTTTACCAAGAGCTTATAAGTTACTCTTCTTAATTTAATGGCAAGGATGACCCTGTTCAGAAGAGATTTCAACCAGATATCAGTAATTCGTCACAGATTAATAATCTGAAAGAATGCTTTTAATGAAGTTTTTGACTATGTCGGATGGGATATCCCAGAAAACGTAATCCGTGAATTTGGAGTTAAAAGTTAATTGGAAAATCTAATCCAAAAAATTCGGACCGAAAATTATAATTTGAAGGTGACAATTTCTTTATCCTTCAAGGTAATACAGGCGTCACGCCAGGTAATACTCCATCTCAACTTCTTTCTAACTGTGTCAGGATGAAAACTGCAGTAAATGGAATTTACTACTAATAGAATACACAACGTCACCGCTCAGGCTTGGAAGAAACAAAAAACTTGTTACAAAAACCGTAACATATGTACCAGCGCAGAACAATCTATTAAAAGAGAAAGGCATAAGAATCTCTCTAAATAATGGAAAATTCAAGAACAATTTAAAAAGAGCACCAAAAATTAGGTAACAGACGTTGGACAAATAGAAACGGTAAAATAATTAAAATATTTATGGGATACAAGTGAAGAAAACGTTTTGAACAATATGCTTAAGAGGAAAGGATACAGAAGTTTAAAAAAATAAATAAAAAAAATAAATAAAAAATATATAAAAAAATAAAAATAAAATAAATTAAATAAATGTTCAAATGTCTGTAAATCTATGGGACCAAACTGCGTGGTCATCAGTCCTTAGCTTACAAACTACTTAAACCTAGGTAAACTAACCTACAGACAAACACACAAACCCATGCCCCCGGGAGGACTCGAACCTGCACGGCGAGCAACCGCGCACTCGGCAGCGAGGAGCTTTAGACCGCTCGTCTACTCCACCGCGGCACATAAGTTTCAAAAGCCATATAGTATGAAAATAGATACAAACGTTTTGCTAACTAAAAATAAAGCACGACTACATAATATTGAACTAGATTAAATGTATGGTGCCGAATGTTTGGTGTTAAATAATAACGGTTCACAAGCTTGAGAAAATAATAATTTTGGCGAAGTAGTAGTAGTAGTAGTAGTAGTAGTAGAAGCTTGAAACAAACTATATTGAAATTGGTAGAGTTTCAAGGCAGTAGGGAAAGGAAACTGAAGCAAAGTGTCCTGCAGACAGGTAAATGGAAATCAATAGATGATTAACGCCAGAAATTGGAACATTTGCCATAATCCGTGCAGTTCCACATTATGAATTCAGCTTCGGAAGAATTAAAATTGATGTTTTCTGTAATAATACAGAGCACTAAACATAAAAATGTGTTGACTGCAATAAAGAGATTTATTTTACACCAGACGCGTTTCGCTTTTTATTTTAAAAGCATCTTCTGTGGTCTGTAAATGATACAAAATGTTTGTACATTTGTTTTCGATACATAGATTAAAAACAAAAATCAGTTCTTAAACAACTTTGTGCACATTAGGCCTATGTGTTTTTACTTGATATTTGGTCTACTCACGGTGTTGTTCTCTTCTTTACATCTCTTACTGTTGTTTCTACGTCTTGTTGGCTGGAGTTGGTTTGTTTATAGCTTGTGTTTTTCGGCTCTGTACAGCACTTTTCGTATGTTTTAGTGTCGTTTGTTCCGTTTCATCATACACATCACTTCAATTATTTCGACTGCATCCAGATTTCATGTCACTTTGTTTCAAATGGAATGCCTTTCGATTTGTTAGATCTATGTATCGAAAACGAACTGTACAAACATTTTGAATCATTTACGGACCACAGAAGATGTTATTAAAATAAAAAGTGAAACGCGTCCGGTGTAAAATAAAGCTCTTCTTGCAGTCAGCATAAGACGGATTACCTCTTATAATCAATTTTAACAGCTGCCGCGGAAGATGGGCACACAAGAAAGCATAACAACGTGCGTTTTACAATTTTTGATCGAACTATTGTTTTCTTTTGTCATGTGTTTCATGCGCAACACAGACGTCCGTATCGAGTATTTTATTACTCGGGATTTTATTATGTTGATAGATAACAGTACCAGATCAAAATGCTAGCATTATCTACAGCACCACAGACAAGACAATTCACTGCTGAAATAAAATTATATGAACCGCACTCACGCTCACACTCAGAGCCACGTACTGATGGCAACGTAACACAACCTCCAAGACGGATAAATTAATGGCTCAGAAGTGGCTACACGCCGTACCAAGCGGCAAAATATCGTACTAGAAGCATGCTGTTCATCATCAATCATGCGACTTTAAAAAAGTATTCAAATATTTGTAAATCTATCGGACCAAACTGCGTGGTCATCAGTCCGTAGCTTACAAAATACTTAAACCTAAGGTAAACTAACCTAACACCCATGCCCCAGGAAGGACTCGAACGTCCGACGGCGAGAAACCGCGCTCTCCTCAGCGAGGCGCCTTAGCTTGCGCGACTTTAAAGACTGATACACAAAATACTGTATAAATAAGCTTTGTTGTCCAGGAACAACTCTGGGAATGAAAGGGTTAAAGAAAGAAAATGAAAATATGGAGAGCTTGGTGTGTGTAACTAGAATTAGCCGGTAGACATCGTCAGCGGTCTTGATACCGGTGAAGAAGAATGCTTATCATGTCGGAAATCACCGGGTTTCAGTTGTAGTGGTGTTTCGGTCTCTAACCTTACCTGACTGAAAAGCAGCTCTGAAGGTAACAATTTTTTGCCGTTGCCCTCATTTCCAGAAATACCTGTAAACTTTGAACAAATATTGGCAAATTCTCTGGAAAGTGAAGTTGCAAGAGATTACGAACGATATGAGATTGAGGCTGTGGCAGAAATCTGACTTCGTGACTCCATGAAACATGGCGAAGAGGAAGTTGGAGGGGAGGGGACTGCAAGGGTAAAGGTCAGAAGTCGATCAGCATCATGCATCATCACTTTTGTACGGTAACAATCATTCACCGTTGCACAACCCCAAAATTACAGGTTCAGTTATTATCCCTAGTATAACATTATAAGTATGTCAAACTTATACTACTCATATTTGCATCCTTATATGAAGTCAGAGCCGGCCGCGGTGGCTGAGGGGACTGAGGCACTACAGTCACGGTCTGCACGGCCACTACGGTCGGGGGTTCGAATCCCCCCTCGGTCATGGATATTTGTGCCGTCCTAGTTCGTAAGTAGTTCATAAGTAGTTTGTAAGTTTAGGGACTGATGACCCCGTAGTTAAGTCGCATAAGCTTAACAAACATTTGAACCTTTTTTTTATATGAAGTCAGAAGTTTATTATGCCTACGACAATCCTTTCTACAGTAAAACTGTATAAAGTGAAATGTCTGTCATAATTAAGTCTAATCACAATTATCTCCAAAATCACTGAATGAATTTTATGCCCTTTCCCAGGTAAATTGAGAGCGATATTTAGGGTAAATAATAGTCTTATGTCATCGAAATCGGATCTAAGAGAAACTCAATATCATGACAAGGTCTTATTTGTAACGGTCACGTCTGTCTGTCATCAAAACAAGGTGAGAACTATTAGATGGATTTGCATGGGCTTTCCACACGTAACTTAAGCGTAGTTTAGGGCAACATACAAGGTGCGTCTGGAAAGTTCGGTAAACAGACCCACATTTTACAAAACGCGCTGGCGAGTATGTGGCACCCGCGCATACACATTGAGGGGCAGGTGAAAAGCGCCGTCTATCGTGTAAATCACTGCAGTGGAACGGCGGTATACGCTGCGAACCAGCTAACAGGGTCAGTGTGAGAACTTGTAGGACTGCAACATATAGCGCAGCTTAGAGCAATAGAGCAACGCGTTAACGCCAAGTTTTGCTTAAAATTAGGCAAAACAGCGACGGAGACCTATGGGATGTTAGCCCAAGTGCACGGTGTTGAAACAGCGAGTAAAACGTGGTTGCGGAGATCCAACAACGCATGAGGCGTGACAGTACTTGGAGCGATTCCACGAGAAGCGTTAGCTGACAGTTTCCAACAGCTGTATAACCGATGTCAGAAGCGTATTGTAAACGATGGCGATTAGTTTGAAGCCCAGTAAAGTTATTTTATTTGTAAATCTTGTTTCCTATGTTTCCTGAGACCGTTCACCAAACTTTGCACACCTTGTATTACTCCTTTCTTAGCTTACAATCACTTACAGAGATATTTTTGGAAGCTTATGTCAGTTATGGAATTAAAAGCCACGACACTGAATTTACTTCGCTAGAATAGACGAATTTATTGATAACGCTTAGTGTATTAAAACTGTATGTTTATTTATTTTGTTGTTGTTGCTTTCGATAAGTTTTATTTATATTTGGTTTTTGACTAAAATAAAGACGTTATGCAAACGCCCTCCTTAAAAGTCGTTGCGAAGCCAAATTCCAATGTGTTTCTTTCTTTTTTTTTTTTTTTTTTTTTTTTTTTTAATTTCGGAGACTTAGCTATGTTGGACATCAGTCCTTAGGTTTACAAACAACTTTAACTTAAAGTTATTGCCCAAGGGAGGCCTAGAACCTCTGACGGCGAGCAAACGCGCGCTCCGCAGAAAGGAGCCTTAGAACTCTCGACCATTCCACCGCCGTCGTTGCGAAGAACGGTCATATATCTAGTCATTAGTACTTGCATGATTACCAACATACCCCGTAAAATTCTTCCAAAATAGCGATATTACAGGCACCGAAATCATGCGTATCGACCACTAAATGATACAAACCGATAACAGCCGCATCATTGTTACAAAAATGCTGTACTTAAGTTTCATGTCGAATGTTCATTTTTTCCTTTAAACAATTGGCACTATTATTAAATCGACCTTACCGCTTTTCTGGTTTCCTATAATAAGCCAATGTATCAGAGCAATAAAAATTTTACGTAAAAATAAAACACTTTCGCAAAACAAAAGGTTCATTTTGATTACTAGATATTTAAGCACACGTGCTGTGACAAATTATAATGCCAATTTTTTACTCCGTTATGTAAAAGTGGCAACAAGTTCAAACCGAGTCCACAAATACCTATAATTCTCGTTGGTTACTCCCATCCCTACTAGTGTCTATCAGCGGTGGAGTAGCCGAACGTTCTATGGCACCTTGCTGCTGAGAAAGCGGTTGCTCGTTGTCGGAGGTTCGAGTCCTCCCTCGAGCCTGGGTGAGTGTGTTGTCCTTAGAGTAGTTTCTGTTAAAGTAGTTTGTAAGCCTAGGAACTGATGACGTAAGAAGATATGTTCCATATATTTACAAGCATTTGAACTGGTGTCAAGAAACATCTCTATCCATGTAAAACGAAAGGACACTCATTCACTCACTCACTGACTAAACACGAAATTTCGAAAACTACTTTACAAATGAAGCTGAAATTTGGTAGTAATGTAGTTCATCGGTAGAAGACGTCAACTAAGAAAGGATTTTGTGATAGGGCCGACAGTTCAGGAGATATGACATTGTCATAAACAATGAAAACTTCCCCGTATTGCGGCACGTGATAGTGTGACTTTATCAGTCCACTCTTTGAGACGGAGAGGACTTAGCGACTTGCAACAAACTTGAAACATAATTTCAAACCTTTAGGAAACTTTTTCTCGCTGACAACCCCAACAAAATGATGACAGGAAAAACGTTTGTCGCTTACTACTTTTTCGGCGTTCATGAAGTAAAATTGCGGCATTTGGCATGCGGTTACAATTTATTACTCGTAAACTATTAATTGTACTCGCGGGAAACGTTACAGGCAGTATACACACATACCACTGAACGTACGCTCGAAATTTTATCTTGGTACGACACACAGTTCGTGAGATATAGACTAATAAACAATTACGTTAATGAAAAACCGCCACATCACGCATGACGTTTTGATTTGTTACGTCTTTTCTAATAACTCTATTCGCGACGTATTTTGCAAACGTTTTACATATGCACCACTGGATGCACCTTCGAAATAATATCGTAGCACGACATATAGTTCAGGTGCTATTACGTCAAAGAGATTGAAATACCTGAAACTTCGCCCTTAAAAGCATGAGGTTGTAATTTATTACGTCTTTAATATCAAATAAATTCACAACACATTTCACAGGCAGTTTCCTAATATTCCTCTCTACGAACATGGTAAATAATGTCTTTTTAGGAACCATAATTCAGGAGATATCTCTACATATTTATAAAAGCTAAAGGTCACTGACTCACTCACTGACGAAACACGAAATCTCTAAAACTACTGCACCATTGAAGCTGAAATTTTGCCGGTATGTAGCTTAAAGGTGGAAGATGTTAGCCAAGAAAGTATTTTGCGATAGCACGGAATGAAGGTGCATGGTGGAGGATACGTTTCCTACAGACTGACGAATTGTGCAGTTTCATTCGGACCTCCACGAAACTTTGCACGCTTGCCCTTCAAAAGAAAGGACACCGACTACCTAAAGTTTCATACGGTGCATGGGGGAGAATATCTTGCAAGATAAAAACGACTCCCTAAGTATGTCGGTCGCGCCATAACTGGAGAACGGCTCGATCGATTTCACAGATTCTTTTTTTGTTCTTTTCGTTATTCTTAGAACACAGATTGTATGAAATAAAACTGGAAAATTTGAGAACAACGAAGTGCGTTTTTCAATGTGACTCTGTGTTTCTATAGCATACAAATCTATGTTTTCAGAATGAAACTTTCACTCTGCAGCGGAGTTTGCACTGATATAAAACTTCCTGGCAGATTAAAATTGTGTGCCGGAACCGGAACTCGAACCTGGGACCTTTGCCTTTCGCGGGAAAGCGCACTACCGACTGTGCTATCCCTGTGATATTCTTTCTTCCAGGAGTGCTAGTCTTTCATGGTTCGCAGGAGAGCTTCTGTGAAGTTTGGAAAGTAGGAGGCGAGATACTGGCGGAAGTAAAATTGTGGGGCGGCATCGTGAGTCGTGTCGGGATAGCACAGTCGGTAGTGCGCTTGCCCGCGAAAGGCAAAGGTGCCAGGTTCGAGTCCCGGTTCCGCAAACAATTTTAATCTGCCAGGATGTTTTAAATTTATGTTTTGTATCGATATTTATGAAATTTTGCACACTTCACCATAAAAACAAGAGGAATGTCACTGTGTGTATAAAAGATCGCTCGGTTCACAGTGGAGGGTACTTAATATACGAACTTTGACAAAATGAATAGGTTTTCTCAGATTTTGATGAAGTTTTGCACACACGACACTTATATAAAGAGGAAGGTCACAAGATAGATACTTGTTCGTATGGCACATGACAGAGGGTGCCTTTAAAAAAAAACATTGCCGAGAAAGGAAAAGGTGGAAACGAATAGAGACATAGGAAAGAAAAAGATGAATGAAGATAGAGGAGGGAAGGGGAGGTGGACTACGAGAGTGTAGAATAAATAAATACCCGGGCACCGCCGGGTTTACAAATGTTTCAAATGTTTGTGTAGCTTATGGGATTTAACTACGGGGTCATCAGTCCCTAAACTTACAAACTACTTATGAACTAGCTAATCCTAAGGACGGCACAAATATCCATGCCCGAGGGGGGATACGAAGCCCCGACCTTAGTGGCCGTGCAGACCGTGACTGGAGCGCCTCAGTCCCCTCGGCCACCGCGGCCGGCACCGGGTTTACAGCTAGTATTCTCCATATTTTAGATATTAATGACAACCAAATTCACTCGAGAGAAGTAATAGAAAATACGAGACTCCAACAGAGTGTTGTTTATAAAATTTGTTGTTAATTACGCTTCGTGTTTGTACTTCGGTGCTGAAAATGGGCAGCTTCAGTTGCAGAAAGTTGCCGACGCGGCAGCGAGATGAGGCACTCGAGCGGGAGCCCTGGATATATCTCATCTTTCCACTTAGCCGAGACGCGGCCCCAGAAGTGGTCTGCTCTGCTGGAGGGGGTGGAGCGGCGCGACGCGGCGCTCCGGAGTGGCCGTAATTATCGCGGCGCGCCCCTGACCGGCCGGCATAAATTGCATCGGACGCTCGGACTGGCGCCAGCCCACAGCCCCCAGCCAGGTTTTTTTCTCTCTTTTTCTGCCCTCCCCAGCGCGAAAGAGGCTTAACGGATGGGGAAAGCGAATTATTTGCTCCAGCGGTGGCAGACAATGGCGTTGGGGGTCGCGAAATGGCTACACGGGGGTGGGGCGGGGGTGTGGACGGGGTTGTGGGCTCCGTGCAAGACTGCCTCTTCTGTAGGTGTTCAGCTCAGTAGCATGTAACATCAACACGGCCTGACTCTTTATGAAGAACCTTTAGTATGATTAAAATTACTTGTTAGTTGAGTCGTCGCGCTCTGGAGATGTTTTCCTCCAATCAAATTGCGTGGTTATGGTATATCGCCCCAAATTTGCGACTGAATAGGGGAATTCATTTCAGATAAGACATAGTGTGAAAATTACAGAACCATCAGTTTGATAAAAAATTTTAACACGAATTATCAACCGGAGAATGGAAAAGCTGGTAGTAGCTGACCTCAGGGAAGATCAGTTTGGATTCAAGAGAAACGTAGGAACCCGGGACGCAATACTAACTTTACGTCTTATCTTAGAAGATAGATTACGGAAAGACAAACCTACATTTTTAGCTTTTGTAGATTTGGAGAAAGCGTTTACAATAAAACGGGGTAGTAAAATAACATGTGATGGTCGCAGTACAGAGGATATAAAATGCAGAATGGCAATGGGAAGAAAAGCATTTTTGAAAGAGAAATTTGCTAACATCGAATATTAATTTAAGTGTAAGGATGTCTTTTGTGTGGAGTGTTGCCTTGTACGGGAGTGAAACATGGATGATAAGCAGTGCGGACAGGAAGAGAATAGAGGCTTTTGAAATGTGGTGCTACAGAAGAATGCTGAAAATTAGGTGGGTAGATCTCATAACTAATGAAGACGTACTGAACAGAATTGGTGAGAAAAGGAATTTTTGGCATACCCTGACTAAAAGAAGGGATCCCTTGGTAGGACACATTCTTAGACATCGAGGAATCGTAAATTTAGCATTGGAGGAAAGTGTGTGTGGTAAAAAATCGCACAGGGAGACCAAGAGACGCGTATAGTAAGCAGATTCAAGTGGATGTTGCATGCCATTCTTATGAGGAGATGAATAGGCTTGCTCAGGATAGAGTAGGGTGGAGAGCTGCATCAAAACAGTCTCCGGACTGAAGACCATAACAACAAGACATAGTTTGTAGTAATCGAAGGTAAAGCATCGACTAAAACAGAGGTGATATTAGGCGTTCCACAGGGTAATGTTATTGGTCCTCTGCTGTTCCTTATTTACATAAACGATTTGGGAGAAAATATAAGTAGCTCTCTTAGGTTGTTTGCAGATTACGTCGTCATTTACCGTCTAGTAAAATCGTCTGAAGAGCAAAACCAACAAAAGTGAAGGCCGTAAACTCCACAAAATACCTAGGAATTATTATTACTTCAGACTTAAACTAAAAAGAACACGTAAATAATGTAGTGGGAAAGGCGAACCAGTTACTGCGTTTTATTGGCTGCACCCTTAAAGGATGCAACAGAACTACAAAAGAAACTGCATACACTACACTTGTCAGTCCATTTTTGGAGTATTGCTGCCCAGTGTGGGATCCTTATCAGATGGGTTTGACGGAGGAAATCGAAAGAGTCCAAAGAAGGGTAGCTCGTTTTGTACTGTCACGGTACAGGAAACGGTACGGTAACGATACATGATCTGGGATGGGAATCGTTACAACAACGGCACTTATCGCTGCGGCGTGGACTATTTACGAAACTCCAATCGCCAACATTCTCCTCCGAATACGAAAATGTATTGTTGACTCCCACTTACATAGGTAGAAATGATAATCAGAATAAAATACGAGTAATCAGAGCTCTAACGGAGAGATTCAGGTGTTCTTTCTTCCCGCGTGCTATTCGAGAATGGAATGGGACATAAATAATATGAAGGAGGTGCGATGACCCTTCTACCAGGCACTTAAATGTGATTTGCAGAGTATCCCATGTAGTTGAATCAGGCCACTCAACGTCACGGCCCAAGCATTCACCGTTGCCTAACTGCCACGACAGTTCACTTACAATTCATCGTCATGTTTTATACGGTGGTGTGTTTTGATCCCAATTTATGGGTCTGTTTCTTCTGTTTCGCATTTGCCGGCCGCGGTGGCCGAGGGGACTGAGGCGCTCCAGTCACGGTCTGCACGGCCACTACGGTCTGGGGGTCGAATCCCCCCGCGCGCATGGATATCTGTGCCGTCCTTAGTTCATAAGTAGTTCATAAGTAGTTTGTAAGTTTAGGGACTGATGACCCCGTAGTTAAGTCCCATAAGCTTAGCAAACATTTGAACATTTTGTTTCGCATTTAATCACACACGACAACCACAGGAAAAACAATATAAGGGACACAGATTCTATTGGACAGAAGAGAAGCTTCAGTCGAATGGCCGAAATGTCTAAGGCACCTTGCTGGGATGCGCGGCGTTTGCTCCCCGTCGTAGGTTCGTGTCCTCTCTCGGGCATGGGTGTTCCTCTTGCCCTTAGGTTAATTTAAGTAGTTTGTAAGCCTAGAGACAGATACCTTCAGTAGTTAAGTCACATACATTTAGAAAAATTTGAACAGAAGAAAATATGCACTTAGTCTGGAAGGCTTTTAAAGAGGACGAAATGCGACGCGGAAGTAGCCGAGCTGTCTGCAGCTCCACGTTGCGGATCGCAAGGCCTCCCTACTCGGAGGTTCGAATCCTCCCTCGGGCATGGATGTGTGTGTTGTCCGTAGGTAGGTTTAACTTATTTTAAGTAGTTTGTAAGTCTAAGGACTTATGATCAAAGTAGTTTGGTCCCATAAGAATTACAAACATTTGAACAAACATTATTAAGGACGAAATGCCCCTAGCCACAGCAGTCTCAATCCTTTAGGTGCCACGCAATTAATTAAGATGACGGGTGTTTAACAACGTACAGATACCAAAATTCGGTCAGCATACAACATTTTTTATGGGACATAACTGAGGGGTCATTAGTATCTAAACATACAAACTACTTATGATCTAACTTACACTAAGGGCAACACAAATATCCATGCCCGAGGGAGGATTCGAACCTCTGTCGCGGGAGACCACGTGATCCCCAACGTGGCACTCCAGACCGATCGGCTACTCCCGCGCGGCTACAACTTTTTCCCAAGTTAGAGAATTGCAGTTGGCAGAAAATGTTCAAATATTTGTAAAGCTGTGAGACTAGACTGCAGTGGTTATCGGCCCCAAGACTTACAAACTACTTAAACTAACTTATGCTAAGGACAACACACAACCCACGACCAAGGGAGGACTCGAACCTCCAGCGGTATCGGCTGCCCAGTCCATAGCAAGATGCCTTACAACACGTGGCCATATGCGAGGTGTCCGCACGACCAATATTTTATAAACTTGTTCTTGTATGCCCCGTGCTTGTCGCACTGCCTCGCAACAGATGGAAATTTAACAACTTTTTCCAAATTCCATCTAAATAGGCATACTGATTTTAAATGCCAATTTAAATCTTCAAAACTGTATTTATTATAATTTATTTTACAATCTGTTGTATATATGTAGGCTACATGTTATCGGTTCTGTGACCTATCAACTAAAACAAAATTCCATTCCTTTTCTGTTACTTTTCCTTTATTCATTCTTTTGCTTCAAATCCTCAGTGCTCCTAAAACTCCGTACGGCATTACAGTTGCCTTGCTACTCTGTGTGACGTCACATAACCGCGCGGCCGCACGAAGCCAAAGGAACACCTCGGAGAAGGAAAATATATATATATATATATATATATATATATATATAAAAGAAAAAAAACAGAAAATATACAATAAAATTACTTATGGTAAAGTTAAAAGGAAACAAAAATATATTAAAATTTCCTCCCACCTAACACCTATTTGACTCGTATATATTGCCGGCCGCGGTGGCCGAGGTGACTGAGGCGCTCCAGTCACGGTCAGCACGGCCACTACGGTCGGGGGTTCGAATCCCCCCTCGGGCATGGATATTTGTGCCGTCCTAGTTCGTAAGTAGTTCATAAGTAGTTTGTAAGTTTAGGGACTGATGACCCCGTAGTTAAGTCCCATAAGCTTAACAAACATTTGAACATTTTTTTTTGAACTCGTACTTATTTGTTTAGAGGTTCAAATGTAAGGTTCCATTTTTTTGAAAGACAAAAAATTTCAAAAATATGTTTGTACCCTTACACACACTGTGCGGCGCACTTGGTAGAATACCTTTTGAAACGTACACAGACCTGCGTAATTTGGCATATCTGTAGATTTGCAAATGCGTTCGCGCATACGTTTAGTACGTGCGTTACAAATGTCAGGTAATAACTGGACTGGAGGCTTTCTTAGTCCACATCCATAATCCGCAAGCCACCTGATGGTGTGTGGCTGAGGGCACTTTGTATGCCAGTGGCACTGCCCCCTCATATTCCAGTCACGTACCGTTCACGGAATAACGATTGGTGGTATTTCTCCGTGTGGGATCTAATCTCTTTAATCTTATCGTTGTGATAGTTTCCCGAGATATACGTAGAAGGAAGCAATATGTTACCTGACTCTTCATGAAACGTATGCTCTCGGAACTTCGACAGAAGTCTGTACCACGACTCAGAACGTCTCTCAAAATGTTCAAATGTTTGTAAATATATCGGACCAAACTGCGTGGTTATCAGTCCGTAGCTCACAAGCTACTTAAACTAAGGTAAACTAGCCTTAGGACAAACACACACACACCCATGCCCCAGGGAGGACTCGAACCTCCACGGTGAGCAACCGCGCGCTCCGCAGCAAGGCGCCTTAGACCGCTCGGCTACTCCACCGCGGCGAGCGTCTCTCTTGCAGCGTCTACCACTGCGGTTTCCTGATCATCTGTTTGACGCTTTCGTTCTTACCAAATCAACAAAACGAAGCTTACTACTATACATTGTATGTTCTCTATGCCTTCTATCAACTCTACCTGATACGGATCCCACCGTGATGAGAAATACTCAAGCTCTGACCGAGCGAGAGTCTTGACGGACTACTCTTCCTGAGGATCTCATTGTGGCATCTGCCTTACCCACGGTTAATTTTACATGGTCGTTCAATCTCAAATCATTCCTTATGTCTACTCCCAGATAATCTATGAAAATAATTGCATCCAGTGTGTGTCGTCATATTGCGTAGTTATATAATAAATGATCATTCTTCGCATGTAACGCAGCACTGAACACTTGTATATGTTGATGCTCGATTACCATTCCCTGCACCCAGTGTTGAGACGGTGCAGATCATCCTGCATTTCGCTACCATCGTTGCGACTTCTCGGTAAACTACAGTATCATCCGCTAAAAGCCCCACTGAACTTCCGATGTTTCCCACAATATCATTATATCTAATACTAGCTGAAAAACCGGCTTTGCCCGGGTATTTATTTATTCCTGCTTTGAGTTAGTACTTCTCCTATCCTTTCTCTCTCTATCTGCTTTTTTCTAAAAACATACTATATTTATGGGATAATAAATAACAAATAATGCTGTCTTGCATAATGTACAAAATTATAAGTATACAAACAAAGAAAGATTGTAATCAAAACACAAATGACACAAAAAATGCATACGATCTCATATTTATTGAGTTATATGTTGTTTAATTGTATAATTTTGCAGGTATTTATTCATTTGTATAAGTGCTGTATGTCTGTATTAAAAGAAATTTCTTTTTTACTGCTTTATTTATTTATTCTTATAATTCCTTATTCCTATGCTTATCCTTACAGAGAAAGAGCTGAAGACATTGTAGCATGCATAGACCAAACATTTGGTCTTTGGCATCACGTTTCGCTGTATTTAACCTCCTTCCTATAGAGTCGCAAATCTCATAGCTGGCCTTCAATCCGATTTTTTTTTTTAATTTGACGACTTTCAACCACCATATGTTCCACCCCCTTATAGCTGTCTGTATGGAACCTGCTATGGCGTACAACGGAAGACTTCGGACAACAATTACAGACAGACCTTTTGTTTGCGTTCTGTACTTTTCGCTGCAGAGCGAAATATTAACACACAGACACACACGCAGAGTTTTATATACACCGATAACTTTCCATCCCAATATACTCCACCCTTTCATCATTATCAACCCTCAAGCAGCAATGCAACCAATAAAACCATTTTCAAAGAGTAAATATAATTTTCAAAGAGTAATAATTGGTCCGCATTTGGCGTTATATTCTTCAAATTACTAAATACCTATCAGATCGCTATAAAACCGTGCCTAAACCTTCCTCAGGTATAAATTAGTAACTGTACAAATATTTAAGTGTCTGCGTCTTGTAGTTCGGACAGATATTCACATTAATATATATATATATATATATAGCTATCCGACGGTCATAAAACCGTGCCTAAAGCCTTCCCCGGGTAGACATTAGTAACTGTACAAATTTTTAGCTCTTTACGTCTTGTGGTTCAGACGTGATAAACGTACACCGAACAGTCATTCACATTTATAGATATAGATATAAAGCAGTGTCCGTATGTGTGTACGTGTTGCATACAAATCTACAGTTTCGATCCAATCTATCTCAAATTTTATACAAGTAAGCTTCAATCCATGGGAACGGTCGCCGTAAGTGTAAGAATCACATACGATATATAGTCCACGAGATATGACGTCATAAACAATGAGATGCGCGTAAAACTGCTGCACTTTGCGATATAGCTGCTCATTTTCTCCTAACCCATTGCACCGATTTCAAATGTTCAAATGTTTGTTAAGCTTAAGGGACTTAACTACGGGGTCATCAGTCCCTAAACTTACAAACTACTTATGAACTACCTACAACTAAGGACGGCACAAATATCCATGCCCGAGGGGGGATTCGAACCCCCGACCGTAGTGGCCGTGCAGACCGTGACTGAAGCGCCTTAGTCCCCTCGGCCACCGTGGCTGGCGCACCGATTTCAACCAAATTTGGTACACACATTCCTTACCGTGAGGTAACAATTGCTGCATGGTTAAGAATCACATACGGCTCATGTTTCAAAAGATATTACTTCATAACCAATAGAAATCGCGACTTGCAACGAACTTTAAACATAATTTCTAACCTTTATTAAACTTTTCTCGCTGGCAAAAATAGTAAAATAATGAAAGGAAAAACGCTTATCGCTTACAGCTTTTCCGCTGTTTATGGAGTAAAACTACAGCTCTCGGTATGACGCTACAATTTATAATTTGAACACTACAAATTGTAGCGATAGGAAATTTTACAGATAGTATACACATATATAGTTGAATGTAGCTTCTAAATTGTATCACAGTACGACATGTAGTTCATGAGATATGAGCACGTAAACAGTAACGTTCCGCTATTCATGGACTAAACTATGGCATACAGTATGACGCTACAATTTTTAATTTCTAATCTACAAATTGTATCCGCAGGAAATTTTACAGACAGTATACACGCATATAGTTGAATGTACCTTCCAAACTGTATCCCAGTACGACACATTGTTCATGAGATATGAACACACAAGCATTATCGTTCATGGAAAAACGACCCAGCAAGCACCAAGTTTTAGTCTATTACTTCTTTACTACTAACTGTATTCCCAAGAGATTTTACAGACATACAGCCCTTATACAAATGAATATATACATGAAAATGGAAGAAATAAATAAATAAATAAATACCTGGGTAACGCCGGGTGTATAGCTAGTACTGTATATTCTGAAAAGCAACGATCCTGTAGCACTCCACCGGGGCACGAGTGGAACCACTTTCCCGTCCGAAGACTTTGTTCAGTTGAGAATGTTATGCATTCTGTTATTTAGAAACGCCTCTATCCAGTCACACTCTTGGTCTGATATTCCATAAGCTCGCAGTTTGTTTATCAGGCGACGGTGGGTAAAGGTATCGCAAGCCTTGCGGAATTCAAGAACCACGGCGTCTACCTGAACCCTGTATCTACGGTCACAGAGTGTCGGGATATCTCGTTTTGAACCTTTTTGCGTTTTGGCGTAGGACCTAAATTTTTAGGATTTTTTGCCAAGTCGGCACACAAAACATTTCTTTCGAAATTCTTGAACGCTTCTCGCATGGCAGCCCTTACGCTAATTTTGGCAAAATTTAATTTTTGTTTGTCTGCAGGACTTCGGATACGTTTATATTTACGGTGAAGTTCTCTTTCCGTTCGTAACAGTTCTCTAGCTCGGCTGTTGAACCACGGTGTATCTTTCCTATCTCTCACAGTTTTACTCGGCACATACTTATCTAACTCGTATCGTACGGTGCTCTCCAACTTTGTCCATAGATGTTCAACACTGCCAGCGTTAGAGATGAAACTTCCGCGTTTATCAGTCAAGTACAGTGCTCTGAAATCTGTGTCTTCTCACTTTTTCTTCTTCCTACCTTTATTGATATTTCTATTTACATTCATTGATGCTGTAATGGCCTTATGGTCGACAATAAATTTCTTCTAACAAGCTCTTCAGAATATTTTTAACCACCTTGTTCATTTCGCTTTTCAGATTTTCTAGCTTCCGTATCACATTCTAACCTCTGGTATTTCAAGCTCCGACATGTACCTACAAGTAGGCACTGCTTTCAAACAAGTAGTTACTTGTATATTACCATGTGATGTTTCATAAAAGATACTTCGCTAATAATGAAGCGATACTGTTAGATCGCTTCATTGCTTTCTATCATCATTTAATGTAATCTAATTAATGGCAACAGGATGGACGAGTCCTTTAGTCTTTGTCTATGCTAAGAAGGCCCTTTGGTATATGTTTTTTGCAGTTCAGGTTAGGGATAGAGGTCAGTGCACACGAAGGTGATATCAATAAATAAAAGAACAAGGAGCCCGGTTGTACAGCTCCCATCTCTCCCTCCTTGTGTGTGTGTTAAATGTTTGTTAGTTAAGCTTATGGGACTTAACTGCGGGGTCATCAGTCCCTAAACTTACAAACTACTTATGAACTACTTACGATCTAGGACGGCACAAATATCCATGCCCGAGGGGGGATTCGAACCCCCGACCGTAGTGGCCGTGCTGACCGTGACTGTAGCGCCTCAGTCACCTCGGCCACCGCGGCCGGCTTGTGTGTGTGTGTGTGTGTGTGTGTGTGAGCGCGCGCGCGCCAGAGGTGCTGTGCAAAATAAGTTGGTGCAGGTAGGCAGAAACAGTTGGTTCTGAGTGGGATAGCCAACCTTTACTTGCTGAGCAACCAGCAGTGATGTTTCTTGTAGAACCAGGAAATGCTAGTCGGCAGATTGTGAATCTTTGGGGGTTGTCAAGTTGGCGGTAGAGCCGTTACAACTCCAGCCAATGGGAGAGCTCCGCCCAACAACGCGAAAGCAGTTGGAGTCAGAGGTCAACCATGTTAGGCAAAGTTTGCGAGGTTCCCGTGGAGAGCAGACGTCAGTATGGTGAGGTCTGACATAATATTAAAAAAAAATGTTTGTAATTGTGACGATTTATAAGAATATTTCTGTAGATAATACTGAAATCATCGTCACTCATCCGCGATATCAAATGTGGAGCGAGATTTTGTGTATTTTAGTATGTTGAGGGACTTGCAGTTGTAACGGATTTTGGATGGGCATTAGCCATCAGATACAGGCCTTAAAATTAAATTTACGGGTCAATATCGGGGAATTATACTTAATCAACAAGTGCATCGGTTTCTTATTCAAAATAAATATTTCTTATTCAAAATAATTATTCTGTGTAACGAGCAAGTTGGACATGCATTCTCGCATTATCCAGTCTGTGTCCACAATGCCCGGTAGTAGCAAATAAACACCTCCAGTGAGCTTTCATAACGTTTCTGCACCAATGTGCCTGAATTTCATTTCCGATGCCTCAATTTTTATTGCCCTTTCTTTGTACGTTATGTTGGACTAAGCCAAAAAGGTTTTTGAGAGAGTCGTAGCCTAGAAGGTAAATATACGGCTAAATAGCGATGAACATTACTTTACAATAAATTGTGTGGGTTCAAGATATGAAACAACGTGTGATGCACGAGAAATCAGTCATTTTTCTCGTGGCGACTTACATGATTGACGAGGGTTCCTGCCATTTACTGTTTTCCTTTTTTCAGTGCTTAATAACATCAATATTCCCAGTAATCACCTTCAGTGAATCTATATTCAGTTTCCATACCGGTGTGCCTAATTTTTCTCTTGAGATTATCAATATTTTTGCCAGTTTCTTTGTAAGAGGTAATGACTGACTAGCACTCACTATACTGACCTTGTAGTATTATCGCGCTGTAATTAGTTTTATTTAACGGAGAGGAGTATTTTTTCCTCCTAATCTGCTACGTTTTGTAAATTATATTCGTTTCCCGATGTAGTTGGGAGGTACGGCACATGTATTTTGTTTCTTGGCTGAGATTAAGAGCCTCTAAGCTGATTCTTTCGGGACGACCATTATTTTGATGTCTTGTAATGCAAATATCAGTTGAGATCGTAGTATTTACTTTTGTAGAGATATGTGCATGCAACGAGGGTGAATAAGTGATGTTTGCTTGGAGATTTTGCCTTTTACCTGTTCCCAAAAACTAGAGAGAATTCTACGGTACGGAATAACGTAAATTCCGAGACCATTAGGATTTAACTTATAATTCAGCCAGCCGGCAAGTTTATGAAACTTCCTGTTAATCCAATTTCTTGATTATTTCATTGTGTTGGGAATAATAAATTGTGTAATTCAAGATTAATTCTCCCCATCTTCTTATTCATTCCTCTCACCGCCCAATCCTTATTGCCCCTTACTACAAGTGTATGTTTAAGTAATCATTAACGCAAATGGATAAGGGTTGCAGAGCAATAAGTATGCGGCAGAGATTAAAATATGAAGTACGACGGTCCCGACAAAGTTCACACCAGTAGCTACAATTGAGAACCTGCGTTTTCCATTGCGCAATATAATTTATTGAATCAGTGAACAATTAGAGGCCATATTATAATTTTTGATCATACATTCTATTATTCCAAGGGCTCTGAATCGTAACTGCCGGTTAGGGGAGACAAATGTCAACGCCCTGGGTTTCTAGTGGAGGGAATGTAAGAATACATCAGTTGATTTTGCACTCAGGGTGCTAAGAAGAAAGGGACGGTCGGCTTTCAATAAGCCGGAAATATGGCACTTCAGCCTTTACTGAGGGGCTTGAACAGGACTTTCATCGTGTGAGTAAACTGTAAACGATCGTGGGCCACCGTTGCCAGCCACCTACGTACTTCGATCGCTGACCGAAACAGCATGATAAGCACAGCACAGCATGGATCACCCAAAATTGCTTTCCGATTATCGCGTGCGTTCAGCTGTTGCAACGGGCAGACCGCCGTGTACCTCTGATGATATGCATTTATGCATGCCCATGAGACTGCCAGTCAGAGCAACACCTAAATCCTGGGATAAAGACTAAGAGGATGTCACTGCTTTAATAACTGTATCATAGTTTTGGACGTATATTTTGTAAATCTGAAATTAATTAGTCAACGTTCAAACTTAAAATTTATTGAAGTAATACGAATGTAATATACTCCATTCATGTGCTACAGTCGGACGTAATACCTTCACTTGTTACAATACTTGCAGATTGACGTTTTACCAGTATAGATGCCGTAGTGGCAAGAGATTTTTACTACTGTTGGTAAAATGAAGATTTTAACTTCTGCAGCTTGAAATTCACAATGAAGGAATAATAATAATAATAATAAGTCATAACTTCTAACACCAGCGGGAATGTATGTGGACCATTACACAACGAAGGACTCGTATGTTTGCCTGCCCACAAATTACATATAACAAACAAGTCTTGTTAGTCATGCAATTAAACTCTCTCACCGGTACGAGAGCTGTTTATATCATGCTGTAATATATAATCACTGTTTAGAGGTATTTATCAGATCAATACATATTATCTTCCCATTCTTTAGTTGTAGAACTTTGGAAAAGCTTTTCTTCATGAGTGAACAGTTCAGCTCTACGTTTAATTTCTTTAGTAGTCTACATTTCCGCCGAGCATCTACAGAAATGCACTTGAAGTAACTTTGTCTTGACCACACTTGCACTTTATTTTAGGCCTTGCGCGTTTTGGCATGAGGTCATTACCAAAGGTTATAAAAAGACAATGGTCATAATATTCCATCCAACACTTTGATAAAGCGTAAGAAATGAATAACACTATCTGTACACTTCCCAAAACTATTAAAACTTATTAAAAAACTAAAAAGTTTCCCTTAAAACTGACATACGTCATACGTGAAAGAAGTTTTACACTGCTCCCAGAACATCTCTGTAGGATGGTCAAGTGCATACTCAGGTCTGCGTAACAGTCCGTTACTATGCGGAAAATCCACCAAATGGCGATACTGTCTTCCTGCTTGCCACGCACGCACACTCAATCACTCCCTCTGTGGATTTTGTTTTAAATACAGTTTTAAATATTATAGTGCTGTAGAAAATTTGTTTTCTGTTAAATTATACAATTTTAAATGGGTGCTGTAAAAAAACTATAAAAAAATTCAAAATCATTGAGTACTGTACAAAATGTTTTAGATGAGTGCTACACAGAATGACTAATGCAGACAGCAACGAATCTTCAGAAATGAATTTTAATTTCTAATAGAACTTTTTTGAGAAGTAAGAATCTTTTATGTACACATATGTTTCAGCTTTGTGAATATCGATGACAAAGCACTTTTCAAACTAAGTTTCACAGGTCTCATTGTGCATTTATCATTTAAAATCGGTAATTCAATCTTGATCTTCACGAATTTTTCTAAATAATATGATGGTGACTTTTGATTTGGAGATGTCGTGTTAGGCCCGGTGATCGGTACGTCTAACTTCCAAAATTGTTCCACTCGCTCAATTTCTCAATTTCCAACCATAAATTTCATTGTTTAATTGTTTGCTTAGAACTAGAATGTCTCCCCACCGCTAAATACACAGTAAAATGTTTTGAAGCACGAAGGAAAGTTTTCTGCAAAATGGAAGTAATTTTATTCTGCAACGAATCAATTATGTGTATATTTAACACTAACGGTAGCCTACACTTACCACCATGCTTCAGGGAGAGATGGCAATCTGGATACTTACCTGGAAAAACAAAAAGACTATTATTAGAAACTATTTCTTCACAATTATAAATGAGACAATTATAATAAACGTATTAAATAGAATTATAACTTGTTACTTATACATTAGCGAAAATAAAAGTAGTACATTCTGAGAGTTGTCCAAGTTACTCAAGATTTATTATTGAGCAGTTCATACACAGTATTTTTTTTTCTTTTAAACTGATGGGACTTAACTACAGGATCATCAGTCCCTGAACTTACAAACTATTTATGAACTAGCTGATACTAATGACGTCACAACATCCATGTCCGAGGGAGGATTCGAACCCCTGACGGGGAACGGCCTCGTGCATCGTAGCATAGCGCCTCAATGCGCTCGGCCGCTCCGCCGCGGCCATACCGGGTATATGAAATAACAACATTTACAGATCAAGCGGTGTTTAAGTACCAGGTGCCGTCCAATACTAGAACACCCATATTGGTATTGTAGCCTTCACAGACGGCATTTCAGGCGCTGAGTCTGGTATGCATTGTATCATACAGATGGCGAATATTTTATTCCATCCCTGCTCGATGTTTTCAGGCAGCTCTACAAGACGAATTCGAAATATTGAAACATTTCGACCGTTTCGGGGCATTGAAATAAATTAAACGAGGCAGTTGATCATGGTGCTGGACAGGGAATCGAACCCTGATTTACTGCTTCGAGCCAGCGGTCGTCCTTACCCAATTCGGCTATCGAGGCACACCTCGTTTCCAACCCAAATTCTGAACACTACGACCGCAGTGTCCCCTGCCCATTGGTTCAACATCTACATCTACATGGGATACTCTGCAAATCACATTTAAGTGCCTGGCAGAGGGTTCATAGAACCACCGTTATACTATTTCATCTCCCATTCCATTCTCGAAAAGCGCGCGGGAAGAATGCACACCTGAATCTCTCCGTTTGGGCTCTGATTTCTCGTATTTTATTCTGATGATCATTTAATTGTTTACTTAGAACAAGAATGTCTCTACACCTCTAAATACACAGTAAAATGTTTTGAATCATTATGGAAAGTTTTCTGCAAAATAAAATTATTTTTATTCCTCTAGCTCGCAAGGGACAGAGCGAATGAATGCGTCCACATTGAAATTGTATTGATTGTTGTGGGGTATTTACAATAATTGATATGGTGTCGGTTCTTTTCGTACATGTTGGGTTGGGAGGAAAGCGTGCCTGGATAGCCTAATTGGTTAAAGCGACTGCCGTGTTCGAATTCCGGCTCAGCACAAACTCTCAACTTCGTCATTGAATTTATTTCAGAGCCCCGAATAGTTCTAAATGTTTCAACGTTTCGAATTCGTAAAATTATGCCCGTTAATGTGCCAACAAATAGTGTCTCTTATTTCGGACATGTCCGAAAATAATAGACACCATATTAATAATAGTTCTTCAAGAGTTCTGGGTTGAAGATTTCAACTTGTCATCTGTCGTCCTAACATAACCCACACGCGCTCGATTGGAGTCAAGCCTGGAGATCTTGCTGGCCAGGGAAGTTACTGCACGTCTTGCAGAGCACATAGAAATTCAGTTGCTCCGTAATCGATGAACTGGTACACAGCTGATAAATTTGTAGGCGGAAGTAATTGCCAGCAACTGTATACAAATTATTTATTCAATTCCGCGCGACCGGTTTCGGTGTTACAATCACACCATCTTCAGTCGTCGTTGAGTTTCTGAAATGAACAGACTAAGAAATTTACGGCTACAGGTATCAACGGCTACCCTTTTCAAAAGTGAAAAGTGCTATCAATGATAGTTGCAGAACGGAGGCCTGAAAATGGTGTGATTTTTTTATTGTATTATTTTTTATGATTTAGTATAAAAAAATTCTTTCAAACTTCTTTTCCTCCCCATGGTCAGAAAATTTAACTACAAAAAAATAAGTAAATAAATAAAAAATTAAAAAAATACATAACTTGGCCTACGTGCCTCCGCCACTTTTGCCCTAAGAAGGAAAGAAAAAAAACTACCTTTTCGGCCTTTGATTCTTGTCTATACCTATCCCAAATCAAACTAACCTAGATACACCAAGGGAGAGGAGAAAAATAGGAGATGGGAAGCAGTATTTATTATTTTTTACTTATTTTAATTTAATTTTTTTTTTTAAGTTTTCTGTGTCTTTTACTCTGTATGCGGTTCTTCACACACCTTCTGTGGTGGAACATCCAAACTTGTCTTCTCATTTTTATTTATTTATTTATTCTTTTTTTTGTGTAGGTTCCGTTTTCAGTTCGTTCAGGACTCGTATCAACAAGAACATCACATTAACTTCTCCTAGTCTGAACGTTCCAGCTGGGAGGCAGATCGTGAAAGACGCTCCTTAAGAAATTGGAAAAGAACTGTGGTATTTGGGACTACGAACGATTGCGCAATGGTGATCATTGATATACGTCCAGTAATCCAGTTCCGACTTCTCGTCACGGTCGAAAAGGTAGCGGGCGGTGTGACCGCGTATCCAGTTCACATCGTTAGTTTTCGTGGCCGGGTAATAAATCGTGTCCGGCAACAGAAGTGTCTCGAATGAAAGATGAGCAGCTGTACGTCAGGTGAGAAAAGCCAGAATACGTTGTGCGAGTCACCAGACGTCGGACGACAAACCACATTGGGACCGGTGGTCGTCTGTGTCGTCCACCCCACAGTGAATACATAGGGGTGTGTCAGCGAGTCGGATACTGTGCAGGCGAAAACGGTTAACTTGTTTGGCGTTGACGGTGATATACCAGGCGGACTGGACGCCTGAATCGAGAAAAACTGCATGTACCGCTTTCCATGCACGACGCCATTTGATTTGGGGAAACTTATGTTCAATAGGATTGTGGGGGGGGGGGGGGGGCTGATGTAGTTGGAGAGCCTCATAGACAGTTTTGCCCGTAGTATTTGTGAAACTAGTAGGGATTGGTAAATGTAGCTTAATTCCAGAAAGAAATGGCGGATGTAGAAAAAAGGGCCTCGAATGTCAGATAACTTGACTGGGGATGATTTAGAGACCGGTGCATATTCGAGTAAAAGCAGTCCGGTCATGCTCATTGGGCAGTGTCGCCATAATTTCACTTGGGAGCTAACAAACAGTGGGATGTGGAATAGACCGACCCCACCACAATCCCGTGGGGGGGGGGGGGGAATAGAGGCATATTGGACCTTGAATAACAGCCCAGTACAGACAATGGATCCCATCGCCATCATCATGCAACGGGCAAGGGTTATCGGGATCGGAAACACTTGTGCCACATGGACGATGCGATAGGCGTGGTAGACGTTCACGTATCGCGCACGTTGAATCACATCCAGGGATCTAAATCGGTGTTGAAAGAGGCTTCCCCGGATAGTTTGTAGCAGACGCACGGCATTTAAGGCCGCCGAACGACGAAGATCATTAGTAAAAGTAGCGGACGGTTGTGGCCACACTTAAGGGGACAACGTATCTAGCAGGTAGACCCTCTCCAATGAGCAGAATCTTCGATTTAGAAACGTTGAGAGAACTGCCCGATGCTTCGCCACATGTTGCTATCCATCTCAGAGCAGTGCGAACGTCATCTCCACTGCGTAGGTAAAGCATGAAATCGTCAGCGTATGCCACACAGCAGAAACGGTGTCCGTGCAAAGACATGCCCGACAGACGTTGGCGAAGTCCTTGGAACAGGGGTTCATCTACATCTACATCCATACTCCGCAAGCGACCCGATGGTGTGTGGCGGAGGGTACCTTGAGTAACACTATCGGTTTTCCCTCATATTCCAGTCACGTATTGTTCGCGGAAAGAGATTGTCGGTGTTCCTCTGTGTGGGCTCTAATTTCTCTGATTTTATCTTCATGATCTCTTCGCTAAATATACGTAGGAGGGAGCAATATACTGCTAGACTCCTCGGTAAAGGTTTGTTCTCGAAACTTGGACAAAAGTCCGTACCGAGCGACAGAGCGTCTCTCCTACAGAGTCTTCCACTGGAGTTTATCGATCATCTCCGTAACGCTTTCTCGATTACCAAATGATCCTATAGCGAAGCGCGCTGCTCTCCATTGGATCTTTTCTACTTCCTCTATCAACCCCTATGTTACTGATCCCACACCGGTGAGCAGTATTCCAGCTGTGCGCAAACAAGTGTACTGTAACGTACTACCTTTGTTTTCGGACTGCATTTCTTCAGGATTCTTCCAATGAATCTAAGTCTGGCATCTGCTTTAACGACGATTGATTTTATATGGTCGTTCCATTTTAAATAACTCCTACTGCCTATTCCCAGATAATTTATGGAATGAACTGCTTCCAGTTGCAGCCCTGCTGCTTTCTATGTATTCGCAGCACATTACACTTGTCTACATTGAGATGCAATTACCATTCCCTGGAGAATATGTTGGCCAGGGCAGCAGTCGAACATTTTCCGTATCCAGAAAGGTCCGTACAGGACCTGCAACATGCGGTCATACATTATCCAGCTGAAATGTACGGTTTCGCAGGGATCGAATGAAGGGTAGCGCCACGGGTCATAACACATCTGAAATGTAACGGCCACTGTTCAAAGTGCCGTAGATGCGAACCAGAGGTGACCGAGACATGTAACCAATGGCACCCCATACCATCACGCCTGGTGATACGACAGTATGGCGATGACGACTACACGCTTCCAAAGTGCGTTCACCGCGATGTCGCCAAACACGGATGCGACCATCGTGATTCTGTAAACAGAACCTGGATTCATCCAAAAAAATGGCGTTTTGCCATTCGTGCACCCAGGTTCGTCGTTGCGTACACTATATTAAGTGCTCCTGTCTGTGATGCAGCGTCAAGGGTCTCTGTGCTGATAGTCCATACTGCTGCAAACGTCGTACAATTGTTCGTGCAGATGGTTGTCATCTTGTTAACGTACCCATTTGTTGACTGAGGGATCGAGATGTGACTGCACGATCCGTTACAGCCATGCGGATAAGATGCCTGCCATCTCGACTATTAGTGATACGAGGCCATTGGGACGCAGCACGGCGTTTCGTATTGCCCTCCTGGACCCACCGATTACATATTCTGCTAACAGTCATTGGATCGTGAGCAATGTGAGCAACAATGTCGCGATACGATAAACCGAAATCGCGATAGGCTACAATCCGACTTTTATCAAAGTCGGAAACGTGATGGGTACACATTTCTCCTCCTTAAACGAGACATCAGAACAACGTTTCACCAGGCAACGCCGGTCAACTGCTGTTTGTGTATGAGAAATCGGTTGGAAACTTTCCTCTTGTCAGCACGTTGTAGGTGTCGCCACCGGCACCAGACTTGTGTGAATGCTCTGAAAAGCTAATCATCTGCATATCACAGCAACTTCTTCTGTCGGTTAAATTTCGCGTCTGTAGCACGTCTTCATCGTGGTGTAGCAATTTTAATGGCCAGGAGTGTATTATTTAATTTCATTTTATTTCGCTAATTTAGTTACACACTTTACTGTGCTAAACAATATGTTTACACAAGTGTTTTTCTTGTTTTGCTTTCTCCTGTAACTGCCAGCGCCTGCATAATGTTCGCTTTAAATCTCTGAATATTCTCTGCTTCCTTCGAGTAATTGATGTACCATGTCCTCGATTTCGTCTGCGATAGTACCGAAGCATTTTACAGTAACTTAAAATGCCGTTTTACTCGCCAGTCTCGCGGGCCTGTCGAGCAGCGCCACTCGCGACTGCTTTTAATCGACTGCTGCCTTCGATGGCAGCGTCCTGTCGTGACGTCACCGCGGAGCATTAGGGCCGCTGAGTGGGCATTTCACGTCTAGCCCCGACCGCGGCCCGCGTCCGGCTGACCTTGGCCTCAATAGCGGCGCCCACTGTGCCTGCCTCTTGCCTGCTGCCGCCTACCTCCTCCTGGCCGACTCTTCGAAGCGCTGGCTCGTCGGCAAGTGGCCCACAGCCAGCCTCCGGACCCAAAAGACGGCCGACTCAGGAAGAAAGCAGACCCCTCCAACCCGTTACTGCCGGCGCACTTGTTTACCGGCGAACAAGTCCAGCGCGTACTTTTTGTCTCGTCCCAACACTGCGACACATGGCAAAGTCAACTGAGCTTTTATTCTTCATGCAGTATGCCTTTACACACTCTGAAATACGTTTTAGATGTAGTAGCAATCCTGACCAATGGAACTTCAGCATCTTAAAATCTCCAGTACGTTATATTTATGTGCACAATATTTTCATTTATTAGTTCGTTTGGAACCGGCTACCACCTCTTTTGATCAGGTAACTTAACCCTTAAATGCATGGTGTTGCATATCTGCAACATGGATTCTAATTTTTTTTTTATCCGCATCTAGTGTTAGTTCACAAAATTCCCACGTGTTTAACAGATGCAGCAGAGTTTGTAGAAAGAGTGTGTTATGTTTGTTGTGTCGAGGTTGACTACAGTGTGAACTTCTGTTTCCTTATGCTTGGAGAAAACGGCAGTGTAGTAATTTCGCATATTTTGACAATTTGTTTTGCACATAGAGACAGTTTTGGAAAAAAAATCACACCAACTAAGACAGGTATGGAGATCCACGATGATCACAAACTCGTTTATAAAACTTCTAAAATTACCAACAAGTTTCTTTATGTTGCGCACGTGCTTTAAAAAAACTACTAATAAAGGATTTTTAAACTATCTTTTCCTTTGTTTGTACAACTTATAAAGTAAAAAGTATCATGCATTTAAGGGTTAATGGTGGACAGACAGTTCACACAGTAACAGTCAGAGAACCCACTAGGTGTGTTTAGACTGTGCTTTAGTTGGGACGGTACGGGGCGGTACCTCGAACCGCCTAAAATTCAAACTTATTAGAGTACCGGCTAAAATTCTTTCTTACATCTAAAAAAAAACAGCCCAACTGTAAATGATTTCCAGTTCATGGTGTACAGCAATAGCTGAGAATAAATATTCCTTCACTAAAGAACCGTCTTGATTGCAAAATTTTTATTAATTAATGACGCGTTTCGCCCTTTAGCATGGCATCTTCAGATTATAATGCGCTCTCGGTGGTGTGACACCGTAAGTTGTTTTTCGGTGTTTGTATTTTTCTGGAATTTTTGGATTTCCTTGTAGCCCTTAATAGAAGCGGTGGTCTCTGATGATACAAGATAACCCCTTGTTTACAATTGCGCTCACGGGCGGTGGGCGGGCGTGGTGCGCTGCTCCGCTGACTTGTACAAGTATGTACACAGACGCATTAATAAATAAGCCACCACAAATTTATTTTATAATTGTGGCTAAAAACAACATTTATGGCGCAACGGAACTTAAACATAGAAAATTGCATCTGAGCTTGTTCTCAGCACTGGTGAAAAACAATATTAAATAAAAGGGGGAAGGTGCTCGAAAACTACAATTTATAGGCAAGTCAAAATTGTACTGAACTTGTTTATTCAGGTCGAATGCAAGCAAAATGGGGACCGAATTTTGTTAATAAAAATGCATCCCATTTACATTATCTAATACTGACGATGCCCAGCATTGATATTAACACAAATTATACAGAACTTAACGCTACAGGGGGGGGGGGAGAGGATTTACAAACACCACTCACTCCCTCATCCACACGCAATGCAACACCGAAACTCACCAAAATCAGCGTGCTGAAACGAGGCAGAAGCAGGTGTCGTTATCGTAGGCGAAATTAGCAAACTCGGAGGCACCACACAACACAATACACAATAAAACTGCTAAGATGGCTCTGGTCTGTCGTCCCTGATTTGAGATGGTGTGTGATTATAGCAAAATTAAGTTACGTTTACATTAGACCGCGAGCAAACAGACTAACGGCGTCACACGGATACGTTACATGATCGCACTCCACTGAAGGTGAAGTGGTTAAAACTCGGATTCATTACACGAAATCACGGCGGAGTCTTAAGTTGCAATCTGAGAGTAAACTATCTAGGTACTGATTTTATGAGAAGTGGCGTGAACTCAGGTGACTAGCTGCAAACCCCTGAAATCGGAGTTCGGACCCACGTGGTCCAGAAAACCGATAAAAACGAATAAAATCAATTTACGAAAAATAAAGAAAATTAACTACGGCATGCAACCCCTAGAACTGCGTAGAATTTCATAAGGAAGCTATTGAAATGCAGCAACATGCGATTGGGAGCGTTCACAGAGATGGAAGAAGTCCAGCCTCAAAACCCGAAAAAGTGAAGTAATTAAAAAATCGGAAAAATAAAAACTACGGCATGCAACCCATAAAAATATTTAGAATTACATAAGGAAGCGAATGAAATGCAGCTACAAGCGATAGGGAGCGATTACAGAGAAGGATGAAGTCCAGTCTAAAAAAACCAAAAAAGTACAATAACTACAAAGACGGAAAAGTGAGAATAAAAACTACAGCATGCTTCCCTTAGAAATACATAGAATTTCATAAGAAAGCTATTGAAGGAGGTTGTACAACGCTCGGAGAGAATTACTTACAAACACTGAGTGCATACTACAAGTTCGGAGAAGAAACAGGAAAATTAAAGTAGGTGGTGAGAGAAGATCGTGAAATGTTAGTGGAAATCAGAAGGATACACGCATAGTTACTGGCCTGATGGTCATGGAACAAACAATAGTGGAAGCTGAAGGCTTTGTTCTAAGAACCAACCATGTGGAACACACATCACTCACAGAAGGAAACCATAAGAAAATTTTTACAAGCACTGTACAAAAATGAACATATCGTCTGTTAGAAATAATTTATATAGTTCAAATCAAATGTTTGTAAATGTCTGGGACTTAACTGCTTACAAACTACTTAAAGCAAATTGAACTAACGCAAGGACAACACACATGCCCGAGGGAGGACTCGAACCTGCGATGGCGAACAGCCACGCGTACTGCAGCACGGCTACTCAGTGCACACGCTATTCCGCCGCGGCTTCTATAGTTCGCAAGCCACTGTATAGTGCAAAGGGTATTTGTAATAATCATTGACACTAATCCACTGATGATAACGAAATTTTAAGTAGGGTGGAGCATCTAAGTGCAAATATATCTACAGGTCACTTAGGACAGAGAGAATCAAACAAAATTATGTAAGGGTCTAAAATGTTCAAATGTTTGTACAACTTATGGGACTTAACTACGGGGTCATCAGTTCCTAAGCTTACAAACTACTTATGAACTAGCTAAGACTAAATACGGCACAAATATCCATGCCCGAGGGGGGATTCGAACCCCCGACCTTAGTGGCCGTGCTGATCGTGACTGGAGCGCCCCAGTCACCTCGGCCACCGCGGCCGGCTGTAAGGGTATTTTGGCATCTGGAGACTTGTAAATATAACTACTAAAAGGTGCATGTTTTTAGGTTATACAGTACCACCTCGAATGCATAGCACGTTAAAGTTTATATTCCTCACGATTCGCGGTAAATAAGAATTATACTGGACTACTGGAGCAGAGGACTGTCAGAGGTGCAGCGAGGAATGGCCGTGCGCTCTAAGTCGCATGACTCCGGAGTGCGCGGCTGCTCCCCATCGGATATTCTAGTTCTCCTTCACGCATGGGTGTATGTGTTGTCCTTAGCGCAAGTTAAAGTAGTCTGTAACTCTTGGGACTGATGACCACTACAGTTTGTCGCATAGCTTTATAAACAGTGTTGGGAACGCAATGAAACGCACCAGGAAGTATATAGGGTGGTCGGAAATTCACGTTATAAAGTTCTAGGACTAGTAGAGAGTAGTGAGTACATAACATTTTGAATAGTAACCAATGTTCGGAAACGTACCGTTTCCGTTCTACGACGGTTTCAATTCAGATGATTATCTCATCCACTCCTATTCGAGAAATGTAATTAGGCGTAACACAGTACAATTTTGCAACCAATTTTAAAAGAATACTAAATCGTTCCTTTATTACTTACGCATTTTCATTACAATTTACACCTTATGGTTGACATTAGTCGACAACAACAAGAACCCAGCATCTACGGCACCAGCCAATGTACTGGTGCATTACAACAGCGGCTCGATGTGGCGACCACAAACGTCGTTACACACGTTGCACCTCCGAAGCATGTTCTGGTACACTCTCTACGTACCAGGACAGGGAACTCTGAGACGTTTCCCTGTCCCTAAGCAGACGTTGACGAGTTACACATCTGAATTGAAACTGTTGTCGAACGGAAACGATACGTTTCCGGACATGGGTGCCTGTTCAAAATGTTATGTACTCACTACCCTCTACAAGTCCTAGAAGTTTGTAACGGGATTTACCGACGACCCTGTATATGCCAGGCGTCATTCACTTGCAGCCTAGGAACTGCAAACCAGAAAATATCAGATTACAATATTAGTTTTTGTTCTGAGGGACGACTCTTCGATGCAGAGAAAAAATAACTAACACACTGATATCTGTACATATTGAGTTGTCACATAGAAAAAGACGGGCCACTGTAGGTTTTCCTTTAGTTTAATGATATTTTGCAAACATTTCGGACAAATGACCATTAAAAAATTATGGACGATACGATTACCACTCTACTACTGTTAGTAGACGTAATATTCTCTCGGGCTGTATTTTAACAAACAGCCCAAATTATTTGGTATTTGAGTTTAGCTTTGACATACGTACATTTCTTTTAATTTTAGAACTTTAAACTATTATTGTAATATCTGTCCCATATTTTCATTATATTTTTCCATTAAAATATTATCATCTGCCTTGCAGTGGTAGTTTGTCGTCTTTTGCAAGTATGTTTCTTCGCCTGTGCTAGTTTAAATAAAAATCAAGTGATATTGTCAAATCGCAGTTAGTTTTGCCATTATCTCTGAAACGGTGCGAGTTACGGAAAAAACATAACAGAGAAAAGTTGTACAACATTTCTGTTCTCTGCAAATACCTTTATTCAATTTTGCCTCTGAACAAAGGTTCAGGCATTATTTGCAATTAAATTTCCTGCTGTCAAAGGGCCATCACAAACGACCTATTTTTAGTGTGGATAATCCACTTTTTGTGCTGAAATATTTGACAAAGAGAGGTTGTGGTAACCGGCGGCTAACAATTCCATCTGCAAAATTTGGTGCCGATTGGTTGAACGGCGCGATCTAAAAATTGGAAACATTTTACAGGCAGACAGAACGACAATGTCCAATCGCCGTTATTTTTGCAAATATCTCTGAAACTGTACGAGATGTAAAGAAAACATAAAAGTGCTAACTTACAGAGAATTTTCTCCTCTACATATTAGTTTGTTCAGTTTTCGTAACAGATAAAGGGTTAAGCCGTTATTATTATTTAAATTTCGAGTTGTTAAAAGGCGATCACAGAGGCCGACTTTTAGTGTTACTAACCTAAAGTGGGCCAATATTTGCACTTTTACGTGTTACAGCTAGTATTTCATTTTTCGTAGAAGAGAGGAGGAGATGAGCTGAAGATGTGGATGTGAGTAGAGGAAGGACAAGGAACTGGACTGCGGGTAGGGGGGGGGGGGGGGAGGGATGTACCGACACAGAGGGAGATAAACAGAGAGAGGCTAGAGAAAGAGTTGTACAAAGAGCAAAGAGGAGGAGGAGGAGAGAAATGGCTGAACAAGGGTGTGCCATATATAAAACCTCAGGCAATGCCGGGTTTGCAGGTAGTTATAAATCAAAGTGGACGTAAGAAGAAAGTGAAGTGCCAGACTACAAATCCGAAAGTTTTACTATGCGTGCTCGGTCATTCGCAGGTTTTTACCTTTCATTTTTCACTTCTCTCGCTCTCACATAGTTTGGTGGTATGAAAAATTTAGAGTTGCCCGCTTGCAAGTTATATTATAGGACTATTATTGTAACTGGATGGGTAACTCAGTTCAGAGGTCAGAAGAAGGGGGTGGCATTCCACCCCCCAGTGCAGCCGCACCTAGTGAAGTACTTTGGTGCTCAACACACTCTTTGTACTGATGTCACTTTTTTTCCTTTATTGTTCTTTAAAGCCCCTTTGGGGCAGGTTGGCTGCGACATCCTTTGTCACTCTTCAGTCGAGCGTATTACAAGTTAAAACTTTGAATAGTAAAATGGACACGAAGGTTAAAATATCGAATTCAAAAATTGACAAGGCGAAAATTGCAGAGAATATAATGACAACATACAGGATGGGTAGGAACATGTTGTCTGTTTAAAGCTGCTACGGTGGCTAAAAACCATGAAGGTTGGCAGTAACACAGATCACAGACATGGAGACATGAGTTTAAAATACACTGGCAACACTTGTTCTGTAGATTGTACCAACTGCTACACGATAAAACTACACTGCATAGACGGAGCACTTCACAATAAAGACGATGCACTGTTGATATCACAGCACTGAGAGGACCCCGTAGGGATGGGGATGGTGTGGGGAGGCGCGGAAGCAGAGAGGTAGGAAGGGGGTAGGTAGGGGCGGGAGCGCAAGGAATACAGGAGGAGGGGGGGGGGGAAATCCAATCATGGGGAGGGGTAAGGAGGGAGAAAGGGAACCACTGAATTTATTGAGAAATGAGTGGGAGAGGATTAGAGTTGGTAGGAGGGGTAGATGTCGGTAGAGGGAGGTGGTGGAAGTTACCCTGGGAAAGGATGTGGAATGTATGGAGGTGAAGGGAGGGAGCAATACAGTGGTGTAAGCGCGGCAGAGGCACAGGGCTGTGAAGATGGGCTATACAAGTAGGTTACGGGACTATCTTGGGGGGCGACATAAAGAACACGTATATTCTCCAGAAATTGCAGCAGGTGAGGGAACGAGATAAGGTTGTAGAGGATCCGCATGGGGGGCAGATACGGGAACGAGGGGGAGGACATGGTGCTCAAGGATTTGTAAAAGGTTGGGGATGTGGAAATTCAGGACGGATAGAGAGAGAGGATGGGATGCATGATGTAGCAGTAAATGAAGAGGATGGTGGAAGGTCCATCCATAGAGGAGGTTGATGATGTTCAGGCGATTGAGGTCTTTCTGTTAGACTCTTATGAGGTGAGGATTCCAGAAAAGAGAGCCATCAAGGTAAGGCAAAAGTATTTGAGGGTGGGAGTGAAACGAATGGCATGGGCATGGAATGAAAGGTAGAAATTGTGGAGGCGGAAGGAGAAGGTGGTTCGCTCTATGACGGTTGCTTGGGAGTCGTCGGTATTGACAGATAGGAGACACTGATTACACAAAGTGGAGAATTGGTGAAGGTAAGATTGGAGCTGGTAATACGATCGGTCGAGGGAAGGGACGATGGCGAGGAAAGCGGTGTCGTTAGGGTTCTGAAGGAGGTGAACGGGAGTCTGGGCTTGGGGAATATTATCGGAATATAGGAGGCATAAGAGAGTCCAGAGGACGGAGCCCTTGGGAAACCCGACGGAGGGGTAAAATGAAAGGAATTGGAGCTGCAGACATTAAATTTATGGGTCAACCGACTTCGTTTACAGCAGAGGTCTTGCGGTTATTGTTATTTTAGAGCGCACGCTTGCAGTAAAAAAAAATTTCTTTGTTTGTAGATCTAATGGACAAAACTACAATGGTCATCGGTCCCTAGGCTTACAAACTGCTTGAACGAAGATGTAAGGGGAAAATCTGACTGAGAACCCAAAGAGATTTTTTGGTCATGTGTCAAATATATTAGAGACAAAACACAAACAATACCTTCATTACGTGATACAAATGGCGATCCCGCCGATGATAGCGCTACTAAAGCAAAGTTACTAGACACAGATTATCGAAATTCATTCATCAAATAATTCAGATTTCGAATTACGAACAGAGGCCAGAATGAGTAACGTGGAAGTAGATGTCATCGGAGTAGTGAAGCAACTGAAATCATTAACAAGAACAAGTCTTCTGGTCCTGACTGTGTACCCACTAGATTTCTGTGTGATTATTCTTATGCGATAGCGCCTTACTTAACAGCCATATACAACCGCTCACTCAAAGAAGGATCTGTACCAAAAGACTGGAAAGTTGCGCAGGTTACACCAATATTCAAGAAAAGCAGTAGGAGTAACCCACTAAACTACAGGCCTATTCATTAACGTCAATTTGCAGCAGGGTTTTGGAACATATCCTGTATTTAAATATTATGAAGTATCTCGAACGGATTTAGAAAATATCGTTTATTTGATGCACAACTAGCTCTTTACTGACACGATGTGATTAGTGCTATCGACAAGTGTTCTCAAATTGATTCCATATTTCTAGATTTCAAGAAGGCTTTTGACACTGTACCTCACAAAAGGCTTTTAATGAAATTGCGTGGTTATGGAATAACGCCCCATATTTGAGAATGGACAGGGAATTTCCAGTCAAAGAGGACACACTTTGCAGTAATCGATGGTAAGGCATCGACTAAAACAGAGGTGAAATCCGACGTTCTATGAGTAGTGTTATTGGTCCCCTGCTGTTCCTTATCTACATAAACGATTTGGGAGAAAATCTGAACGGCTCTCTAAGGTTTTTTGTAGATGACACCGTCATTTACCGTCTAGTAAAATCATCCGAAGATTAAAACCAACTACAGAACGATCTGAATAAGATATCAGTATGGTGTAAAAATTGGCAATTGACTCTAAATAATGAGAAGTGTGAAGTCGTCCACATGAGTACGAAAAGAAATCCGTTAAACTTTGTTTACAAAATAAATCAATCAAATGTGAAGGCCATAAACTCTACAAAATACCTACGAATTACTGTTACTTCAGACTTAAACTGGAAAGAACACGTAGATAATGTTGTAGGAAAGGCGATCCAGAGACTGCGTTTTATAGGCAGAACCCTTAAAAGATGCAACAGAACTGCTAAAGAGACTGCATACATTACGTCCATCCTCATTTGGAGTATTGCTGTCCAGTGTGGGATCCTCATCAAGTGGGTTTGACAGAGGACATCAAAAGAGTCGAAAGAAGGGCAGTTCGTTTCGTATTGTCACGATACAGGGGAGACAGCGTTACGAAAATGATACAAGATCTGGGATGGGAATCATTACAACAACGGCACTTATCACTGAGGTGTGGGCTACTTACGAAACTCCAATGGCCAACAATCTCCTCAGAATGCTAAAATATATTGTTGACTCCCACTTACATAGGTAGAAATGACCATCAGAAAAAAATACGAGAAATCAGAGCTCAAACAGAGAGATTCAAGTGTTTTTTTCCCCGCGCGCTATTCGAGAATGGAATAGGAGATGAACAGGGTAAAGGTGGTTCGATGATCCCTCTGCCTGGCACTTAAATGTGATTTGCAGAGTATCCCATATAGATGTAGGTGACACACACACACACAGACACACAAACACTTTCACGAGGGATATTGAAAACTTCAGCGGGAGCTAGAGCGCGCATGGAAACATGATACTCCAGAACCCACAGTGATTCCCGCACGGCTCAGTAATATTCATCAGGTTGTGAAAGCTGTAAGGGCGTACAGAATGCCATGTGTGATGACCAATGACAGTCAGACGGAAGTGTGCTGTGCCGGTGCTTCAGCGATAGCCATGTCACAGAGTAATACATACAGAGAAGAGGACCCCCCCTAAACCACTGTCCTACGCTCTCCTCGTAGTTCTGTAATATGCCAGCAGATATCAGGCTGTTCCCTGGCTTAATACTGGTAAACCACACTAGAGGTGCTTCTGAGGGTGTCTCTCGTCACCGACAAATATATACAGTCAGGAAACCTCCATAAGGGCCCGGTCACACGCTCAGGGGTACACGGAGGGAGGGCCAGAGCAGTTCCGTAAGATGTCCTATGATGGCGCTGACGTCAGAAACAGCCCTTTAAAACTGGCCAGAGCAGGCGGCAGGTAGCAGCTGTCCACACCACCACTTCCCCTCAAATGCTGCAAGCCGGACACAGCCGTGGCCTCATGGAAGGCGGCGCGAGCTCTCCCCTCATTGCTACCCTGTGATTTGCGAGAGGCGCCCTCAGGAACGCCTCTACTGTGATCTACTGGTAGTAAGCCAGGGAACTGTCTGACATCTGCTGGCAACTTACGGAAGTAGAACGGGAGTGTAGGACAGAGGTTTGGGGGGGGGGGGGGGCTTCTTCTCTGTATATGTTACTGTGTGCTTTCGTACATCAGAGGTTAGCTGGGAGGGGAGGGGGAGGGGAGAGCTGGCGCAGCCTTCCACATAGCCACGGCGGTGTCCGGTGTGCCGGCGTTTGAGGGAAGTGGTGGTGGGGTCAGCCGCTACCTGCCGCCTGCTCTGGGCAGTTTTAAAGGGCTGCTTCTGACCGCAGCGCCATCATGGGACATCTTACGCAACTGCTTCAGCACCCCCCGACCCGTAACCCTGAGCGTCTGACTGGGCCCTTACAGAGGTTTTGTATTTATATTTGTCTGCGGCCGTGTGGAGCATAGGGCCTACAGCAGGTGGCGGCGTTTAGTGTTTAAAACGGAGCGGCCGGTATGAGTAACTCCTTTGTAGATGTGGCGGCGCTGGCAAACCTGCGCCTGGGGCGGGCATTCTTGAGCTGCTAGGCTAGACAAAGGCGGCGGCCGCGCAGGCCAACCGCCCTGGCCGGCGGCCATGGCAGTCGTAGCCCAGAGGCCGGAGACTCTTGCTTTCTGCCGCCGCGCCGCGCCGCGCCAGGCGTGCGTCACGGCACGCGACTGGGGCAGTCCGCAACGCGCCAACCTAACCCATTACTAGCCATTGTTCCAGTTTTGGAACGCAAATATTTTCTTTCATTGTACACGAGCAATGTTGTGATACCTGAAGAATGAATTGACTTGTATAATTTGTGGAAATATTTCAGCAATCAGCCGTAAAAATATTTATTTATTTGCAGATCTCGATTTCAACCACTGTGTGGTCATTATCAATGCTTAAAAACGATTAAAGTTCCTAAAACATTTCGAACGCAACCTCCAACATTGAGGTCAAAATCTTTTAAGTATTTTAATCGTTTTTAAGCATGATAATGATCACACGGTGCGCCTCTGTTGCACAGTGGTAGAGTGCCAGACTACAAATCCAAAGGTCGCGGGTTCGATCCCCGCCAGGTCCTAGGATTTTTATCTGTCACTTTCGACTTATTTCACCTCTGGCAGTATTGCTAATGTGAAAAATACCGAGTAGCACCGTTCGGAACCCACGTTAAACTGGAGGTCCCCCTATATCTGGCTGGGTAAGTCAGTTCGAAGGTCGGAGGAAGGCAACGGCATACCACCTCCAAACAGGACTATGCCTAGTAAAGCACTGTGGTGTTTAAACCAATCTTCGGATTGTTGACTGCCTTACCTTCTTTTTTATGACCACACAGTGGTTGAAATGTTGATCTGCAAATAAATAAATAAATATTTTTACGGCTGATTGCTGAAAAATTCCCACAAGTCAAATACAGTCTTCGAGCACAAAATGCACCATGGAATCAAGTCTGATACTTGTACAATGATGCCGCGGTGGAGTAGCCGAGCGGTCTAAAGTGTCTCGCTGCGGAACGCGTGTTGCTCGCCGTGGCGATTCGAGTCCTCCCGCGGGCATGGGTGTGTGTGTTGTCCTTACGTTAGTTTACATTAGTTTAAGTAGTTTGTAAGCTGATGACCACGCAGTTTGGTCCGATAGATTTACAAACATTTCAACTTGTATAATGCCTGGATATAAGAAGTAAATAGTTTTTCTTTAATTAGTTAGGTTTTTTCAAGGATTTAATGTGCCCGTTTTCTGTACTTTTCCTTAGCTACACTGTTTGTCTGCTCTACAACAATGAATTGTTGTTTAGTGCTTTGGGTGTGTTTATGTGTATACGGCCATCCATGTAAAATTCAGTATTTCTCAGATATCCTGAGATAACAGAACGGTCAGTTTATTTTATGTTTCCCAGTAATGATAAAATAGTATGTTACAATATCAGTATTGTGTTGACGTGCCTTATTAGGATATATAAGTCTTATATTGAAATATTACTGTATACGTTCTTGAGATCTGATTTGTTTATATTGTATGAGATTTTCCCTCATCCACATTTTACAGTTACACAAAGATGAAAACACATCCATATGGACTTACATTCTAGTGGAACTGCAAAAGGAGGAGGAGTGTAAATGTATATTCCTTTCAATGCAGACAAAATATCAGATGAAGGAGACACTCAGTAAATGTCAAAAACTAAATAAAAAGGAAAGTTTATGATCTTTAATTTTTGTTATAGTATACTGAAATTTATTCATACAACTTTTTCTTTCATTTGTCACCCAAGGTATGAATGTTGCAAAAAAATAACTAAACAAGTTTTGGCAGATAATGGGTTAAGGCCTGCTTCGCATAGACGTGTTAGAAGGAACTCGACCCTTCACTGACGCTAGTCATCACTCCCATATCGAAAGCTGCCATTTGCAGAGAAACGGTGTGTTTGCACTTCGTCTATGGTATCAGTTGTCTGATAAAATATTTCATATTTCCTGACTTAACTGGTGCAAGTAACGTTAATGCGAACTCCATAACCCTGTCACTGGGAAAAAAGAGTGAAAATGATGTCGTTAGTTGAAGTTACATTAACGAAGATACATGAAGGAAAATATGATACAATTACGCTATATCAAGGAATGCAGATAAAATTATCCCAGAAAATAGACTGCAGAAATGGCAGAAGGCACTTATAAATAATTGTACGGAATACCATATGCCACAGTAACGGAAAATGAGAAACGAAGTGACAAAGTAACCTTATTTTCTGCTACTTTGTAAGTTTATTGCAACTATTTAAATCAGTTTTTGGATAACTAGATATATTTTCGCTTCCACTCGTGAGAAAGTTCATGAAATCATATTTATATAATTTCCCTTCTTTTGAAGAAGAATTAATAGGTAGAATTAGGAAATTTCATCCATTTAAGACAACTGACAGTATGAACTTTGCAATAAAAGTAATTTTATTTTGTTCTTAATATCCTTCATTGTCCTACCGTTTAAATCAAAGGCCAGTACTGATACTGTGTGTGCAAACAAAGATGATGATAGGCGTGTTCAGGACCGGCGGTGGAAGAGGCTACCGAGGTAGCTGTACCCACTCAAAGACCTGAGAATGAGTAAAATACCCATTTTTGATTTGAAGGAATATTTGTTTACATTGAACCGCGCAGAGATGGCCACTCCCGGTCTGACCAAGATGGGAAAAAGGAGAAAATCGCTTTTCCGATTCAGAGATTACTGACAGCGGTTGGGAGGGGGGTGGGGGATCAACATTTGGATCACTACTCACTCTTCAAAAATATGAACCGCCGGGCCTGGGCGCATCACCTGAGAGTGTTTCCCACTCTGAAGGACTCTGCAGTCAGTCATCACGCTGAGTGTCAACTCAGTTTGCACAGCCAGAGGCATTATTGATCCTTGCAAATGGAGGCATTCTATTCGGGAACAGATGACTCGCCACTTGGGCAGGGTAGGGGTGTGAGTCCTCGTCCTTTCCTAAACGGTAAGACGTGCCACCCAACGGCGACAAACACAGGAACGTCACGGATATTTTATTCAAATAACCAGAAAAAGTTTCTAATGTAAATAACTTTGAGTTTTCAATGTTTTTACAAATAGTGTGTACTGAAGAAATAGAAAGATATTTAACCTAAAGTGCATTGCGAAATGGTATTTACACGGGTTAACACAGAACTATTGTTGTTCTTGTTACACAATTGAATAGTTCTTTTTCTTAAAGACAATTCGTTTATTAGACATCTCCATTCTCGAACGTAAACCGAAAACAGCTATTACCTTCAGTAGAAACTATTATATTACCATAATGTAGATCAATACTCGTTCCAGAGATCATGAATACGATATTTCGTAATGATGTGGATCGTTTCAGTTTAGTAAAATATAACATACACTATTGGCTATTAAAAATTCTACACCAAGAAAAAATACAGATGAGACACGCGTATTCATTGGACAAATATATTATACTAGAACTGACATGTCATTACATTTTCACGCAATTTGGATGCATAGATCCTGAGAAATCAGTACCCAGAATAACCACCTCTGGCCGTAATAACGGCCTTGATACGCCTGGAAATTCAGTTAAGCAGAGCTTGGATGGCGTGTACAGGTGCAGATGCCCATGCAGCTTCAACACGACACCACAGTTCATCGAGAATAGTGGCTGGCATATTCTGACGAGCCAGTTGCTCGGCCACCATTGACCAGACGTTTTCAATTGATGGGAGATCTGGAGAATGTGCTTGCCAGGGCAGCAATCGAACATTTTCCGTAGCCTGAAAGACCCGTACAGGACCTGCAACATGCGGTCGTGCAGTATCCTGCTGAAATGTAGGGTTTCGTAGGGATCGAATGAAGGGTACAACCACGGATCGTAACACATCTGAAATTTAACGGCCACTGTTCAAAGTGCCGTCGATGCGAATAAGAGGTGGGGTGTAACCAATGGCACGCCATACCATCACGCCGGGGGATACGCCAGTATGGCGATGACGAATACACACTTCCAATGTGCATCCACCTCGATGTCGTCAAACATGGATGCGACCATCATGATTCTGTAAACATAGCGATGTAACATGTGTATAGTGATTTTAATAGTATTTTCAACACAACATCTAAAATTATTAAACAACAACTTTCTTTCAGAGTGACTAACCAGAGTCTTTCAAAAATTTAATCGTAGGCATGTGCTGCCCACAAGCTGTTAAACCTTTAATGCATGACATTTGAAACTATAAAAACCACCACAATTGATGTACAGTGCGTATATACTGAGGAAAATATTGAGGATATAGTCGGAAGTATCTGTACTCGTCGGTGTATTTTCAAAGAATTTGGCTAGTGATCTTCATAGTCTGGTTTCGTATTTGAAGTTAGGAATGAAACAGTCTACGAAAATTCCACGCATTTTGAATGTAATGCGTTATTTCCTAAAGTAAATAAAACTTAATTGCATTACTCTGGAGCTATCATTATTCTACAGTGTACGGGTGCCAAATTTTACAAACAGCTGATCGGTTGTAGCGGCTATGTTGTAGCTAAAAATTGTCACGCTCACGTAGGACACCCAGCCACGTCGCCGAATGTCGCTGCTTGTAGCTTAAAACGCTACTCGGTTATTAAGTAATTACAGTTCAGTCATTCTACTGATACTCGTCATTTCAACATTATGATGTGTGGGGGTTCTGCTCGCTCCAAATTATTCACCTGGGGCATCATGGTAGAAATAAATACTCGTAGGTACAATTTTTCACTTATTATTTAATTTGCAATCAAACTAATTCTTATTCCACCAAAACATTACAACTTCATAACGTACACAATGCAACAGAACTTAGCTGACAGTACTTCCATTTTAAGACAAAGACTGACAGATTTCAGAGCACTTTGGAAACGCCAAAAATCGAACTCGAGCTCCCCGCACGCAAGGCGGTGAGGCAAATATATAACATTGACAATAATGACATTACATTATGCATTGTTCAAAATTGAATATACTAATTTACAATAACCAAACACACAAATAAAACATTTCATGTACACAAAAATAATCACAATATAAAATGAAAACTATACATCTAACAATTTTAGATGGCGCATATCTTTTTAAGTTTTAATTGCGGTCCTTTTTGTTTGAGAACAAACAGCAATGTTAAATGTCAATTAATTAGTTAATGAGTACATCATACCTGTTTCTAACATATATTGAACTATCAATTATCTTGGCAATTCTCAAAATAAGTTCAAAATCTAAAATCAGTCAATATATACAAAGAATTACAATATTGAAATGTCGACTATTACATTAATTAACACAATTAGCTGGTCAAAACAACTTTTTTATGAGCCTAACGTATATACAATGCTATTTATTTTCAAGTTTTTTGGATTTTCATGTCTTTTCTGTCTACTTCTTGAAATAATGTACAGTGACGAAACTATTGTTTATAGATCATGCAATGAAGGCTTTCACGACCGGATGTCATAGTTGCTGGTAGAACTGCCGGGTTATAAGGCCGTGGTCCATAAAACTTTTCAGTTTCACCTAACGTTCAAATGTTCAAATGTTTGTACAGCTTATGGGACTTAACTACAGGGTCATCAGCCCCTAAACTTACAAACTACTTATGAACTACTTATAAACTAGGACGACACAAACATCCATGCCCGAGGGGGGATTCGAACCCCCGACCGAAGTGGCCGTGCAGACCGTGACTGGAGCGCCTCAGTCACCTCGGCCGCCGCGGCCGGCTCACCTAACGTTTCGTCCAGAGCTGCACCGGACATCTTCAGAGGTCTTCTTAGTTGGGCTGAGTCTTGCCGACTGATCGGCTGTTTATAGAACTTATAATAACAATAATAATACTTTTTTATGGGACTTAACTACGGGGTCATCAGTCCCTAAATTTACAAACTAGCTAATACTAAGGACGGCACAAATATCCATGCCCAAGGGGTGATTCGAACCCCGTGTAGACCGTGACTGAAGCGCCTCAGTCCCCTCGGCCACCGCGGCCGGCCTGATTTACAAGATTAGCCAGTACCTAATTAAATAATTCTCAGTCACTGTTGCAACAGAGACTGAGAATTATTTAATTATTCAACACTGTTGCTGCACCAGCCGGCACCACCACTATCACCATCATGGAATGGAATGAAATGCATATTAGCCAGTACCATTTAGACATTTTTGTTGTTGTATTAGGAGTAAAGATGGTTTCAAAAACAATCTTACTCATATTCACTGAATATATTACATCAACTGCGAATGGGCAAAGCTGAAAATCTGTTCCCAGCCGGGATTCGAACCGGGTCACCTGTTTTCACTGCAGTTGCACTGACCATTACACCACTGGGGACACAGTCGTCACCGCACCTCGTTTATAGAACTGTCTGGAAAGAAAATATACGAATCTCTTAATTAATGAAATCTATCACTTGCTAACTAATCACAGTATTACCGAGACACTGTCCTACACTGATTCCTAGGCTGGCTATTTCGTTTGTAACTAACTCCACACGCAACATATATCACTATTAGACCACACGATTCTGGGTCCGACGCAGACGGTATCGTACGATAACATTGAGATGAGAGGCCCAGCAGTATCAGCACAAGCTGCAGTGTAGCGTCGCTGTATGTCGCGCGTTGTCGCTCGCTTTTGTCGCTCACGTAGGACACGGCCTTATGAGAATCCGCGCACTGGAAAACCGCTGCGATTCTTCCGCAGCGGACGAGCCGCGGTCTACAATCGCAGCTTCCGTCGGGTGGCTGTTGCAGTGCGCATGCGCGGCGGCGGCAGCGGCACGCCGTTGTCGCCCTGGCGCGCTGCCCGGGCCCTGATTAGCTCTGGCCGGGACACGCCAGGCAGCGGCGCAGCGCTAGACAGCCACAGACACAGCCACAGCCGCGCCTGGCCGCGCCTGCCTGCCTGCCTGCCTCCACTGTGCATTAAGGCTAGTCTACACGACGACACCAAGTTGCGAAACTCGTTGCATGAAATCATGCAGAGAGGACACAGTTCGTAGTAATCGATGGTAAGGCATCGACTAAAAGAGAGGTGATATCGGGCGTTCCGCAGGGTAGTGTTATTGGTCCACTGCTATTCCTTATTTACATAAACGATTTAGGGGAAAATCTAAGTAGCGCTCTTAGGTTGTTTGCAGATGACGCCGTCATTTACCGTCTAGTAAAATCATCTGAAGATCAAAACCAACTGCAGAACGAACTGAATAAGATATCACTATGGTGTAAAAATTGGCAATTGGCTCTAAATAATGAGAAGTGTGAAGTCGTCCACATGAATACGAAAAGAAATCCGTTAAATTTTGTTTACAACATAAATCAATCAAATGTGAAGGCCGTAAACTCCACAAAATACCTAGGAATTATTATTACTTCAGACCTAAACTGGAAAGAACACGTATCGTGGGAAAGGCGAACCAGAGACTACGTTTTATTGGCAGAACCCTTAAAAGATGCAACAGAACTACTAAAGAAACTGCATACACTGCGCTTGTCCGTCCATTTTTGGAGTATTGCAGCCCAGTGTGGGATCCTCATCAGGTGGGTTTGACGGAGTATCTCGAAAGAGTCCAAAGAAGGGCAGCTCGTTTCGTATTGTCACGATATAGGGGAGACACCACTCCCATGAACCACAGACATTGCCGAGGTGGGGTGGCTTGCGTGCCTCAACGATACAGATAGTCGTACCGTAGGTGCAACCACATCGGAGGGGTATCTGTGGAAAGGCCAGACAAACGTGTGGTTCCTGAAGAGGGGCAGCAGCCTTTTCAGTAGTTACAGGGGCAACAGTCTGGATGATTGACTGAGCTGGCCTTGTAACATCAGCTAATGTGGCTTTGCCACACAGTTACTGCGAACGGCTGAAAGCAAGGGGAAACTACAGCCGTTATTTTTCCCGAAGACATGCAGCTCTACTGTATGAACATATGATGATGGCATCCTCTTGGGTAAAATATTCCGGAGGTAAAATAGTCCCCCATTCGGATCTCCGGGCGGGGACTACTCAGGAGGATGTGATCATCAGGAGAGACAGTACTGGCATTCTACGGGTCGGAGCGTGGAATGTTAGATCCCTTAATCGAGTAGGAAAATTATTGAAGGAACCTGAAGTTCTTAAAAATTTCAGAGGGAGCTTTAGGCAACAATTGACAGAAACAGGGGAAAATAAAACAGTAGAGGAGGAATGGGTAAAATTGAGAGATGAAATAGTGAAGGCAGCAGAGGACAAAGTAGGTAGGAAGGCAAGACCTGCAAAAAATTCTTGGATATCACAGGAGATATTAAATTTAATCGATGAAAGGAGAAAATATAAAAATGCAGTAAATGAAACAGGCAAAATGGAGTACAGACGACTAAGAAATGAGATTGGCAGGAAGTGCAAAATTGCTAAGCAAGAGTGGTTAGAAGGCAAATGCAAGGATATAGAAGAATGTATAAATAGGGGAAAAATAGATACAGCCTACAGGAAAATAAAAGAAACATTTGGAGATAAGAAAAACAGCTCTATGAATATCAAGGACACTGATGGAAAACCAGTTCTCAGCAAAGAAGGGAAAGCTGAAAGGTGGAAAGAGTATATAGAGGGCCTCTATGAAGGAAATGAACTTCGAGACAATATTGTAGGAAGGGAAGAGGATGTAGATGAAGATGAAATAGGAGACACTGTACTGAGAGAAGAATTTGACAGAGCCCTGAAAGACCTAAGTCGAAACAAGGCCCCTGGAGTAGATGATATTCCCTCAGAGCTACTGAAGTCTCTGGGAGAACCAGCCATGTCAAAATTGTTTCACCTGGTGTTTAAGATGTATGAGACAGGTGAAGTACCCTCAGACTTTAAGAAAAATGTTATAATCCCCATTCCAAAGAAAGCAGGTGCAAACAGGTGTGAAAATAACAGAACCATCAGTTTAATAAGTCATGGTTGCAAAATATTAACACGAATTATATACAGAAGGATGGAAAAGCTGGTAGAAGCCGACCTCGGGGAAGATCAGTTTGGGTTCAGGAGAAATGTAGGAACACGGGAGGCAATACTCACTTTACGGCTTATCCTAGAAGATAGATTAAGAAAAGGCAAACCTACATTTCTAGCTTTTGTAGATTTGGAGAAGGCTTTTGACAATGTTGATTGGAATAAACTCTTTCAAGTTCTGAAGCAAGCAGGAGTAAAATATAGGGAGCGTAAGGTTATTTACAACTTGTACAAAAACCAGACAGCGGTTGTCAGAGTTGAAGGGCATGAAAGGGATGCAGTGGTTGGGAAGGGAGTAAGTCAGGGTTGTAGCCTTTCTCCAATGTTATTCAATTTGTACATTGAGCAAGCTATAAAGGAAAGCAAGGAGAAATTTGGAGAAGGAATTAAAGTTCAGGGTGAAGAAATAAAAACTTTGCGTTTTGCCGACGACATAGTAATTCTGTCAGAGACAGCAAAGGACCTGGAAGAGCAGTTAAACGGAATGGACAGTGTGTTGAAAGGTGCATATAAGATGAAGATTAACAAGAGTAAAACTAGGGTAATGGAGTGCAGTGTAAGAAAATCAGGTGATTCTGAAGGAATTAGATTGAATAACGAAGCAATAAAGGATGTAGATGAATTTTGTTACTTGGGCAGTAAAATAACAAATGATGGTCGCAGTACAGAGGATGTAAAATGCAGAATGGCAATGGGTAGAAAAGCGTTCTTGAAAAAGAGAAATTTGTTAACATCGAATATTGATTTAAGCCTAAGGAAATCCTTTCTGAAGGCATTTGTATGGAGTGTTGCCTTGTATGGGAGTGAGACATGGACGCTAAACAGTGCGGACAGGAAGAGGATTGAGGCTTTTGAAATATGGTGCTACAGAAGAATGCTGAAGATTAGGTGGGTGGATCGCGTAACTAATGAGGAGGTAATGAACAGAATTGGGGAGAAAAGAAATTTCTGGCATACCTTGACTAAAAGAAGGGATCGATTGGTAGGACACATTCTTAGACATCAAGGAATTGTGAATTTAGCGTTGGAGGGAAATGTGTGGGGTAAAAACCGCAGAGGAAGACCAAGAGATGGATACATTAAGCAGATTCAGACGGATGTAGGTTGCCGTTCTTATGTGGAGATGAAGAGGCTTGCTCAGGATAGGTTATCGTGGAGAGCTGCATCAAACCAGTCTCCGGACTGAAGACCACAACAACAACAGGGGAGACAGCGTTACGGAAATGATACAGGATCTGGGATGGGAATCACTACAACAAGGGCGCTTATCGCTGCGGCGTGGGCTACTTGTGAAACTCCAATCGCCAACATTCTCCTCCGAATGCGAAAATATATTGTTGACTCCCACTTACATAGGTAGAAATGATCATCAGAATAAAATACGAGAAATCAGAGCTCGAACAGAGAGATTCAGGTGTTCTTTCTTCCCGCGCGCTATTCGAGAATGGAATGAGAGATAAATAGTATAATTGTGGTTCGATGAACCCTCTGCCAGGCACTTAAATGTGATTTGCAGAGTAACCTACGTAGATGTAGATGTAGAATTGCGTGCAACTGGTTTCGTGTATGTCTGTAGACACGGCGCCAATACTATACACTTCAGTTTCGTTGTTTTGTTAAGTGCCGTAGTCACCGAAAAATGGAAGTTTTGGTAGCTGTAAGAGTTGTGGCGAATCTATTGCTTGTCTGTGCGAAGTCGCTGCATAAGACTAAACATAAAACGAATAAGAAACGTGTTTGGGTTCGTGAATGGATTAAAAAAAAAGACGTCAGCTCTGTTGCTCAGCGACCTTGCTGAAAGAAATTGTGATTGAAGACCCTAGAAGTTATTTTCATCAACTTAGAATGTCACCAGAGAAGTTAACGTTCCTTTTAAACAGAGTAAGTAATGCAATAAAGAGACAAGATACTGTTAAGAGTGAAGCATTGTCACAAGAACTGAAATTACAAATTGTATTACGTTTCTTGTCAAGTAGATATTCGTCTCTGCAGTCCTTGTACCGTGTTCCGAAATCCACAATTGCCAAACTTCGTTTGTATAGGTATTTCGAATTGGATGTATTTTAGTCTGCAATTCACTAATCGTGAACCCACCAATATTTAATTTTACAAATAATTGCTAGAAGAGCACTAACACGCCGTTATAAATCGCACAAACACCTACGCAACGAATATACGTTCAAAAACCGAATTATTGCTTCCGTTCCCCACTGTATATTGTATTTTGTTCTGTATTGGTCATAACCTAACCTAAAAGCACGCGCAATCAGTTTCGCCAAAGTTGGAAGGTGCCGAAACTATTTAGTTTCGCCAACGAGTTGCGCGAACGCCTGCCGCGCATGCGCATTGGCCTGTAGCGCAGTTTCATGAAACGTACTGTCGTCGTGTAAACTAGCCTTTACAAGCGGCGACCCAGGGGGGTGTAAATTTGACTCGCGAGCTTTGCTTCTGTGACGTCAACTGTTCAACTGTTTGTAAATCTATCGGACCAAACTGCGTGATCATCAGTCCGTAGCTTACAAACTACTTAAACCTAGGTAAACTAACCTAAGGACAACACACACACCCATGCCCCAGGGAGGACTCGAACCTCCACGGCGAGCAACAGCGCGCTCCGCAGCGAGACGCTTTAGACCGCTCGGCTACTCCACCGCGGCTCTGTGACGTCACCTGCAGCAAGCGCCGAGAAGTTGCCGCAGTACCCTTATGAAACGTGCAAGCAGCAAGTTATGTTTTGCGCTCGCTCGTTTCGTGACCCGTTCAGTGTTCGGATAGAAAGTAGCTTTCTTGTACTGGAGAACAATTTTTCCATGTATTCTTTCTGTAATTATGAGTAAGAATACTTCGTGTTGTGCTGTTGCGGAGTGCAATAACAGTGGACGCAAGACGGAAGACATTTTGTAACATCGGTTTCCAAAAGATGAGGAACTTCAGCGCGTATGGATCTCTCGCTGTAAACGGCAAGACGAGATAAAAGTAAAAAATACCAGAATTACTTCTAAACATTTTTGTGAAGCCGATTGCAAAAGAGACTTGCAGAATGAATTGTTTGTCCGTATGCTATGCCTGTCAATGCCATTCAGTCGATTTCGATAAAACTTCAACTAATTGCAAGAACTAGCGTCACGGTTATAGGCATAGTAAAATTTCGAAATTCGCACTCTAAAGGATCCAAATCATGATTTTATATAAAACAGAAGCACATTTTCTCTGCGTCTGTCCCTTTAACCTTCTATAACTCGAAAACTACTGAACGTATCGTGATGAGGTTTCTTTTAAATTGTAGGTTTCACGAAAGTCTAAAAAGCCAAACAAGTCCGCGAGAGCATATGTCTTAACCTTTACGACTGAAACATATGTACCATTTTTCTCTCCTAAGGCGCTGGCGCCTGATGGCTTCAGACTGCATAAATAGTGATTGTGGGAAATTATAAAACTTAGACATGTGCTCTCCGGGACTTTATTTTAGATCTTTATCAGCTCTACAATAAAGTAGAGTTAAAGACATTTAAATATTACCCATGCCAAGTCGCGGGGCAGGACGGTTTAGCTAGTTGTTAATAATGTTTGAAGCTTTTCTTTTTCAGTCCTTTGTATGTTAGTATACATACATATTAATCAAAAGCGTGTTCCACCGCTTAAAAGCAATGTTTTTTGTCGATTTAGAAAAGAAGAGACGGAGAAAATGTGTTCATGGCGGCCTTATAATACAGCGGCTTGCTGCCGAGTGACGTAGTACAGCGCTAACCAATGACAGTGAAGAAGCCCAAACTGGCATACCTTTCTAGTCCACGTACCTTGGCCACGACCGCGTCCTGCCGGCGAGCTCAGCTCCGGAAAAACAAATAGCGGTGTGCGCTAATGGCGAGTTCCGTTTGTGTGCTCAGCGGCGGTGGCACAGTCGCCCGGATGCGCTCCTGCTAGGCCACTGTGTGCAGGCGTGTTTATACCGGCGCAGGTTTGGGGTTGAGAAACCGGAACCAGCGCTGCCTGACACTACTCCGAAAACAAACGAGAGACGTATTCAGTTAACCCTTTGAGGGACAGAACTTAAAAACGCTGAATTTGATGCCGAAACTGATTGACATAGTTCAAACAGACTATAAAGATTTAGATTATCCATTACGGATGTTTCAGAACCCGTGACTTATTTTCAATATGATTTAAGAAAACTGCTCCAGTCACTTTTTCTTGAAATGGTATTTATTCCATGAACCGGTTTTCAAAGGTTTTCAGGTTCATCATCAGATGGATCACGTTACAATATAATTTTAAGCGTCATGTTGGATGCCGGCTTGCCACTGTGTGGCCGGATTTTTGTGGTTAATTTCCATTTCTTGCGTCTTCTTTTGTGTAAGTCACAGTAACACATCACCTTTTTATGTTGGGTTCTACACTGCACTATAAACAACACTGCTGGACGGTGGTTCTTCATAGTGGAGTGTAGAACCCAACAGAAAAAGGTGATGTGTTACTGTGACTTAAACAAAAGAAGACGCAAGAAATGGAAATTAATCACAAAAATCCGGCAATACAGTCGCAAGCCAGCATCCAATTTTCTTAAATCAGACTATAACGAAATGATTTTTTTTTTTTTTTTTTTTTTTTTTTTTTTTTTTTTTTTTTTTTGCTTATATTAGGGAGTTGCTTCAATTGAAGCCACTGAGACAAATAATGACAATGCTCACAGAACATATGAAAACACACAATGTACCATGAATAGCCCCAAATAACTACTTATGGAAAAGAGTGAATTCCTGTGAGATGACAAACATAAGCCTACACCTTTTCCGTATCTCGCTCGATATAGGTTCAAAATTTTCATACTGTACCGCTCGTGTTCTGTGTATCCAGATATCCGCCCCCCCCCCTTTTTTGTGGGCGTCATGAGTACGGACGATGAGAGGTTGACTAAGAAGATATGGAAAGCAACATATCATACGGCGAACAACTGGGTGAAGGAAGTCAGAGACGACTTGTATACTGTATGAATAAAAGAAAGGAATCTGCAAGCACTGGTACAGGACAGGGAGAAGTATAAACGGTTGGTGGACGCTCACAGGTGGCCGGACACCAAAATGAAATTCATCACAACAGAAAAAGAAAGAAACAGAAGAAGCGAGAGAATGAAGAGGTATTGTGCAAAAAAAAGACATTCATCTCAAGAGCAACAGAAACACGGGGTCTGAAAGTGATTTGGAATGTGATAACGTGAATTTAGTGAGGTGTGCACATTGTTTTCATCCACTTTGTTTTAACAATTTCATAAAAATACCGCATCGGCACTTTGAGGACTATTTTATTTTATTTATCGTATGGTTTTACAAGTAAATTAAATGGAAATGTCCAAATTTGACAACCAGTCCAGAGTACTTTCTTTCACGTGATGTAAACTCTCCAAGTCACCATTAAATGCTCGCAGTGGACAGTGTTTGACGATGTGCTGGGGGATCCTGTAGAGCATCATACAAGGGAGAGTTCTTGTGAGCCTTGACATTCTTTATCGATTTTACTTTAGCTGCTTTCCTCCTCAGAAATTGCGGAGCAATGTTATCCAGGACAGGTAACCACTGAATGGGCGTAGATCTGACAGTGCCAGTGATAATCCTCGTGGCTTCATTAAGTTGGACGTCAATTTTTGTTGTGTGAGCGCTGTTTTCCCACACTGGCGCGCAGTATTCCCCAGCAGAATACACACGAGCGAGCGCAGCAGAGCATAGGGTATTGGCATCCACATCCCAATTGCTGCCAGCAATCTTACGAAGCAAGTTCACTCTTGAGGCAAGTTTCTTTGAAAGCTTTAAGAATTGTTATTTGGATGTGAATGTGACTTTGAGGACTAATGTAAGCACTTTGAGGTGTGTGGTACTGCTTTAAAAATGTTCAAATGTTTGTATAGTCTATGGGACTTAACTACGGGACTTACAAACTACTTATGAACTACTTACGAACTAGGACGGCACAAATATCCATGCCCGAGGGGGGAATCGAACCCCCGACCGTAGTGGCCGTGCACACCGTGACTGGAGCGCCTTAGTCCCCTCGGCCAACGCGGCCGGCTACTGCTTTATGTGTGTGTTTTGCACTATTATAAGAACTTTAAGATGAGAGATTTGGTGCTGCTGGTTGAATATATAATGATACACAGACGCAATTAAATTACAGATATAAAACTTCCTGGCAGATTAAAATTGTGTGCCGGAACCGGGACTCGAACCTGGGACCTTTGCCTTTCGCGGGCAAACGCACTACAGACTGTGCTATCCCGACACGACTCACGATGCCGCCTCACAACTTTACTTCCGCCAGTACCTCGTCTCCTACTTTCCACACTTCACAGAAGTTCTCCTGCAAACACGCAAGACTAGCACTCCTGGAAGAAAGGATATGGTGGAGACATGGCTTAGCCACAGCCTAAGGGATGTTTCCAGAATGAAACTTCACTCTGCAGCGGAGTGTGCGCTGATATGAAACTTCCTGGCAGATTAAAATTGTGTGCCGGAACCAGGACTCGAACCTGGGACCTTTGCCTTTCGCGGGCAAGCGCACTACCGACTGTGCTATCCCGACACGACTCACGATGCCGCCTCACAACTGTACTTCCGCCAGTAACCTCGTCTCCTACTTTCCAAACTTCACAGAAGTTCTCCTGCAAACAAGTAAAACTAGCACTCCTGGAAGAAAGGATATGGTGGAGACATGGCTTAGCCACAGCCTAAGGGATGTTTCCAGAATGAAACTTCACTCTGCAGCGGAGTGTGCGCTGATATGAAACTTCCTGGCAGATTAAAATTGTGTGCCGGAACCAGGACTCGAACCTGGGACCTTTGCCTTTCGCGGGCAAGCGCACTACCGACTGTGCTATCCCGACACGACTCACGATGCCGCCTCACAACTGTACTTCCGCCAGTAACCTCGACCCCTACTTTCCAAACTTCACAGAAGTTCTCCTGCAAACAAGTAAAACTAGCACTCCTGGAAGAAAGGATATGGTGGAGACATGGCTTAGCCACAGCCTAAGGGATGTTTCCAGAATGAAACTTCACTCTGCAGCGGAGTGTGCGCTGATATGAAACTTCCTGGCAGATTAAAATTGTGTGCCGGAACGGGGACTCGAACCTGGGACTTTTGCCTTTCGCGGGCAAGCGCACTACCGACTGTGCTATCCCGACACGACTCACGATGCCGCCTCACAACTTTACTTCCGCCAGTACCTCGTCTCCTACTTTCCAAACTTCACAGAAGTTCTCCTGCAAACACGCAAGACTAGCACTCCTGGAAGAAAGGATATGGTGGAGACATGGCTTAGCCACAGCCTAAGGGATGTTTCCAGAATGAAACGTCACTCTGCAGCGGAGTGTGCGCTGATATGAAACTTCCTGGCAGATTAAAATGTTGTGCCGGAACCGGGACTCGAACCTGGGACCTTTGCCTTTCGCGGGCAAGCGCACTACCGACTGTGCTATCCCGACACGACTCACGATGCCGCCTCACAACTTTACTTCCGCCAGTACCTCGTCTTCTACTTTCCAAACTTCACAGAAGTTCTCCTGCAAACACGCAAGACTAGCACTCCTGGAAGAAAGGATATGGTGGAGACATGGCTTAGCCACAGCCTAAGGGATGTTTCCAGAATGAAACTTCACTCTGCAGCGGAGTGTGCGCTGATATGAAACTTCCTGGCAGATTAAAATTGTGTGCCTGAACCGGGACTCGAACCTGGGACCTTTGCCTTTCGCGGGCAAGCGCACTACCGATTGTGCTATCCCGACACGACTCACGATGCCGCCTCACAACTGTACTTCCGCCAGTAACCTCGTCCCCTACTTTCCAAACTTCACAGAAGTTCTCCTGCAAACAAGTAAAACTAGCACTCCTGGAAGAAAGGATATGGTGGAGACATGGCTTAGCCACAGCCTAAGGGATGTTTCCAGAATGAAACTTCACTCTGCAGCGGAGTGTGCACTGATATGAAACTTCCTGGCAGATTAAAATTGTGTGCCTGAACCGGGACTCGAACCTGGGACCTTTGCCTTTCGCGGGCAAGCGCACTACCGATTGTGCTATCCCGACACGACTCACGATGCCGCCTCACAACTTCACTTCCACCAGTACCTCGTCTCCTACTTTCCAAACTTCCAAACTTCCACCATATCCTTTCTTCCAGTAGGGCTAGTCTTGCGTGTTTGCAGGAGAACTTCTGTGAAGTTTGGAAAGTAGGAGACGAGGTACTGGCGGAAGTAAAGTTGTGAGGCGGCATCGTGAGTCGTGTCGGGATAGCACAGTCAGTAGTGCGTTTGCCCGCGAAAGGCAAAGGTCGCAGTTACAGTCCCGGTTCCGGCACACAATTTTAATCTGCCAGGAAGTTTCATATCAGCGCACACTCCGCTGCAGAGTGAAGTTTCATTCTAAATTACAGATAATTTACTTCCTATGGTATTGATATCTTGTCACTTTGTTTCCCTCTGTTAATATGTTACTTGAGGTACTAAGCAACATTTTGCATGGAAATGACGCACATTACTCTCCTGTTTATGTTTGCATGTTTTCCAAGCATGGTTTCGAGCGGCTCCGAGCGTTAGAGATCAAAAGGCGTCCCTTGTAAGCCACCGCGGCTGGCAGGCACACAATATGAGACTCTTTGCTGTGATAGAGCAGCCGGTAAAGTGGCGCTTCTTTCTGTGATATGGAAAAACCCAGGTGCACTCGCCTGTGGCAGGGAGTAACGTGCGGCTGGCATCCGTGGCGGATAAGAGACGCTACCAGCTACCACGTACACTAGTAAAACACTATTCCGGGTCACGGTCCCACCTATTGCATGCCGCCAGTATAACAGTATTCAGGATAAATAAACATTTATTTTCAATGATCACCGTAATTATTGACAGATTAAAAAGAAATTCTGTATACAAATTAACACTTTGTGATCTGGCTGTGAGATATGCTCGCGGGTAACACCAGCACGAGAAATGTTCGTGTCTTTAGATTGTGACACATCCGTGCGTAAGCAGTACCGACAAGATATCACAGTACAGACGATCGCTTACAGATCCTGAAATTTTGGATGTTCTATTCAATGATTCGGGGTCTGAAGGAGAGTTTAGTGACGATTGTGAAGATTACAGAGTTATTGTAGGTAATTATAAAATATTTATATTAATTTCGAAATTATAATATTTTCGTTTAATATACTGTAAACGTCCATCGATAATACAGTTTATGGCGTTGTACGTGTTTATTTACAGAAGAAGAGCTTCATGACAATATTGACATGACGTCTCAACAGAAAACGCGTAAAACACATCGCGAATTTCTTAATGCTAATTACTTATGGGTATAAACAATAATTGGCCAAATGTAATTTAGTTGTGTAATGCGATTTTAGTAAATAAATACCTTTCAGTTTATTTTCATAAAACATTAACAAGTTCAATTTTCTTTCTACCGACAATTCATCCTATTATTATTCTTATTTTCCTTGATTCAGCTACAAACATGCGATAACAGTGTAAATATAAATTGAGCTGGTAACTGTAATGTGTTACTTCATTTTAAAGTTTAAAGTACAGTGGTAAAACAGAAAAAACTGCCACGATTTACCTGTAAGCGTTACTAAATATTGATATTTGGAAAAAAGACAAAAGTCCCAAATTAAATATTACCCACGAACGGTAAAATTTATAGCTTACACATTTTATTTTTGATATATCATAACTGTGGTGTATCTAATCGTACAGGTAACCACATAAAACAACATTTGGTGAGCACTTACGAGAAAACATAAAATCCAAGACATTCGACGGAATATGAAGAACTTACCTAAAGCGCCCACTGCAACGAAATTAAACACCCTAGATAATATAACATTAACAGTAATTCAAAAGTGCTGGCAAAACTTCAGAGTCGAATTTCTCGAGATACATTTTAGAGATGCATCGAAATGCTTTGACTGATTACTATTCGTGCTCTGAACGTGACGTACCATAATAGAAAAAAAAGGTAAAATCCAAGCACCGGGTAGTCTCCGGGCCGCGGCAGAACAGCCGTGCTCACTAAGGCGCTCAACTGCAGTGCGTGTGGCCGTTCTTCGTCAGGGGTTCGAGTCCTCCCTCGGGAATGGGTGTTTGTGTTGTCCTTAGCATAAGTTTCTTTAACTTTGTATGAGTAGTTTGTAAGCCTAGAGACTGATAACCAACGCAGTTAAGTCCCTTAGATTTACCAACATTTGAACATTCTTTTGAGACATCCCGGTTTACCCCTTAGATCCGGGGTTGACTGGAGTATTAAAAGGATGACAGTGATAATGATACGCAAACTACCCTCCGCTCTACACTGTAAGGTGGCTTACGGAGCTTAGCTGTAGATGTGGAAATAGCGGTGTGTGGCTGTAATTAAAGAAAATTCTCAACTACACAATTTTATACTACTCTTCCAATTTGTGATTAGTAAATCAAATGAACAACGTCGAGAAACAAAAGAGCATCATAGCAGAAATGGGCAGCTGTGAGAATCGGCACGGTCGACCTCATTACAAACGTGTACATTGGCATCAGCGCAATGTATGCACGCGTTTGTACGTAATTGCTTCTGCAAACATGTCTGTAATCTCTCTGTAGCAGAAACAACTCGCCCTGTTGCTGCGTATATACAAGCAGAAATCATTGTCGGATAATTTCTACGCGTCGATTACGTAATATGAAACAACTTACTCCATTATTACTACTGTTGAAAGAACGCAGATAGCTTCAATTTTTTCGAATTAATCAATTGTCAGTGAGATTTATGTACATTATGCCTTCTTGGATCGTAGGAGTAGTTTAGCATTCAAGGGTAATATTCTATACTGAAGTGCCAAACAAAATCAAATGTTCAAATGTCTATAGACCTACTGAGCCAAACTACTTTAGTCATTATTGGTTCCTAGACTGACAAACTACTTAAAATAACTATTCGCAAGGACGACACACACACACACACACACACACATACATGACCAAGGGAAGACACGAACTTATAGGGAAGCGACTGCGTGCACAGCATCACGAATATAGGCATGCGTATGCAAACACAGAGAAACGTAAACTCTCAGAGGACAGCGCTGTGGTAGGCAACTCATATCCGACTAAAGGCGTGTGATGCAGGCGTTAAATCTGTTACTTTTGGTACAATGGCAGGTTTTCATGATGTAATAGTGTTGGGACGTGATATAGTCGGCGCCCAGGACATAGGACACAGCATCTCTGAGGTAGCGATGAGGAGACATTCCCTTACGATCATTTCACAAATGCACCGTAATTATCGGGAGTCCGGTAAAACATCAAATCTCCGACATAGCTGCCCCAGGAAAAGAACCTGCAAGAACGGGAAGAACGACTGAACGGAATCTTTTAACGTGACAGCAGTGCGAACCTTCCGCAAACTGCTCCGGATATCAGTGCTGGGACTTCAACATGTGTCAGCGTGCGAACCATTGAACGAAACATCATCGATATGGGTTTGCGGAGCCCACGAGCACTCGTGTATCCTTGCTGACTGCACTTCACAAAAGGTTTCGTCTCGCCTTGGCAACAGCGGCATTAGACTATTGATGACAGGAAATATGTTGCCTGGTATGACCATTTGTATTGAGCGGATAGACGGGATCGGGTAGGTACAGAACGTCGTGAATCCATGACAACAGGTTAGGGTTCAAGCTGGTGGAGGCACTGTAATGCTGTAGGGCGTATTGAGTTGTTATATGGCAGCCCAGAAACGTCTATATATACCTGTCAGGTGACACGAACGTACACACCATGGGTGGTCACCTGCTTCCATTGATGTCCACTGCGCATTTCAAAGGACCTGGGATATTCCAGAAGGTCAGTGCGAGACTCCACGCGTCCTGGAATACTACAGTCTGAGTCCACAAACACTCTTCTGAGTTTAACACGATCGTGACGGCTAACGTCACTGTGGCGTGAGGGCCGTCTTGCCTCCCGGACGGAGCACATCTGTGTGGCGTCACCGAACCCTCAGATGACCAAGGCTCATAGGCTCGGTTCGGGCCGCGGTGGAGTAGCCTAGAGGTCTAAAGCGTCTCGCTGCGGAGCGCGCGGTTGCTCGCCGTGGAGGTTAGAGTCCTCCCTGGGGCATGGGTGTGTGTGTTGTCCTTAGATTAGTTCACCTAGGTTTAAGTAGTTTGTAAGCTACGGACTGATGACCACGCAGTTTGGTCCGATAGATTTACAGGCATTTGAATTTGGCTCGGTACGGCTTGTAGGTTAAAAGGAACACTCTGGCCAGACCCTCAGTAGAGAGTTTGCTGTCACTGAGGCTGGTTCGTCAGTGAGTTAAAATGTCAATTGATTTTATTCGGCTGTTCGAATATTCATCTTCATTACTCCACTATTTGGATATTTTTCGTTTTAAAAGGTTAATTATCTCATAAGGCCAATTTCCCAGTGACGAAATGAAATTTTTTTCAGAGGTACCCTGGGCCTGAGCATTTTGAGGAAATTGGGGAGGGGGTCGAAATACCTCGGGCTGCGTGCTGGACTTGTATGTCCTATAGTATAATCCTGTTTCTTGGTTCTTGTACATTTAGAAAAATATGTATGTATTGTCAATCCGTTTTCATTCTTGTGTATATTCATTGAAGTTTTGAAATCTAGGTTTGTTTCAGATGCAGATGGATGTAAATAAGTGGAAGTGATTTTCTTTCAATTACTGTTTTTTCTTCATGTATTTACAATTTTTTATATATAACTATTTTCCTGTATAATAAATAGATTCTTTACATCGATTATTAATTATCCCTAATTTTCTGAAACTCATGTTTCTAAATTTGAACGGGAAGTATCCCATGAAAGGTAAAAATAAAAATTAGTATCGTCACAAAATAGATCATAACATGAAATATACCGTTAGAAATATGAATTCAGACTTTAAAACAATAATTTGCGATGTAGGCAGAGGTTGGATGCTGGTTGTTACGCGGGTCTGCCTACCACAACGCCACTATCTATCCTAGCGACCTGCAGACGCCACTGTGGCGCGACGTCAAACTAACACTAACATCGTGGAATAAATTTATTTTCTTGGTATATATCGTATTTTTGGCAACATAATATTAAATTTACTTCACAAAAGAAGTCAGGATCAAGTGAAAATAAATCACCAGTCAATCGTCCCGAACGTGTTTAAAAAAACCCGCTGGATAGCGAACTCCACAGACAATAACATTATTGAGCATGCCTTGGATGCCTTGCAACGTGATGTTCAGGACAGCTCTTCATCTCCCTTACTGATTTATGGACAGCCTTGCAGTTTGCATGCTATCAGTCCCTCCAGCATTAGTTCAAACATTAGTCGAGTCCACTCCTCGTCCTGTTGTGGTATCTGCGTGCTCTCCGGGAACCTATACGATATTAGGCAGGTGTATCAGTTTATTTCGCTCTTCTATATACAACGTCCACGGCCACTATTACGAAACTTCTCTAGTAAAATATAAAACATGATGAGCATATATTATCATATCCCGTTCGCCTCACGTTATTCAATTTTTTTACTGATTTCCTGAAGATTAAGGAAAAAGCTACTTTCGGCGCCATTGGAGGTTAATGTACCAGTTTTATTTAATGTTATTTATATATTTTCCAGAGGGCCCGCAGTATAGTAAAGATAATCAAGTGACTTAATAATTTTCCTAACTTGCTTTTATGTTTGCAGTGAGCGGACAGGCATAGATGTTCAATTAAATGTTGGCTTGTGTCATCTACGGAGTTTTGTTACATGGAGCTTAACCTTTTTCATCGTCGAAAATTCATTAAAATTTTTTTTATGTAATTCAGGAAAATCGAATGTAAAAATTAAGGAAAAAACATGCAATATTAATATATATGTATTAAAAAACGCGTACATGTTATTGGTTTCTATAAATTATTAGCACACTTAAAATACTTCAAAAGGTTATACATATTCTAATAACGTAAATACGAAGTTAACATGCTTTGTAACATACGAAATCGTGCCTGTTACTGTCAAAATACTACATCAAGATTAACCCTTTACTTGGCAATGTTGCTGTCAAGGAACATAAAAATTGCGCGTGGTTTTCTGAAACATGTTTCAAGATTCAACCTTGTATGGGCTACATTGCTTTAAACTAACGTTTTCGCTCTCCAATAAAGTGATGGTTCATTGTCTTTTGCGAAAAGTTTAGCAATAAACTGAATCTTTAACGGACACTCCAAGCATACGATACCGAGGTAAAAGTTTGTTTCATTTTGTAACGATATTTTTCTTGATACATGGAAAACTGCTTATAAAAAGAAAAGAGGAATCCTTGAAGTTCAATTATTATGAAAAATTGTTGACAAGTACTTATATGGGAGACTTAAAATGTACATATTTATTGAGAACAGGAGACCTGGAAAAACACTACAAAATGTGCAGTAAGTTCAAAAGAAGAATGAAACATCATATCCTGTACCAGTCAACGATGTACGGTAAGACAGATATGACAATATGTTGTCACTTGACAGATTACGGGCCAAAAGGAATTTGCAAGTTTTGTCTTCAGGGATACTTGACTGTAAAATGTGAAAATCATGGGACTGTTCTGAACTTTGCACCAAAAAAGACTTATTTTCACTTATTTCTGTTACTTACAAACTATATTTTGAAAAAAAAAATCGTATAAATCTGTCGACATGGCCCTACACATTTAAGTAGGATGATACTATTTCTTTTCGTGAATTCTGCATGTGCCAAATAAAGGGTAAAAATTTCCAACTAATTTTGACACATAAAATACAGACGCCTTACATGTCCTATGTATGTCCGACCATCTAGACATATATGTAAGTGAATGTAAAGCTCTATATTTTAATATTATACCATAAAGTAATAATTTATTCAAGCTAAATTCCACCCACTTTGTACCGCAGGTCACTTGATTATGGCAGTTTAAGCAAATACGGAACCGTCGTGTCCAAATAGCAGCGAATTGGTTGATTATGGTTATTTATTTACTTGTCGAATTTTTCTGGGCTGATTTGTTTAGCTCCGTCATGACATTTGCTCTTGTGTCAACGACTTCAGTTGTCAGTTCTCGTTTGGATGTTCACTAAGGTGACAAACGTCACGAGATGGCAATAGGCACGGAGACAATGGCAGTAGAATGCCACAGGCGCGGTATAAAACGGCCATGCAACGGTAGAAACGTCATTTGTACTCCAGTGGTTAATGTGGAAAGCTTACTGACTTGACTGCTTCCGTGAGAGGTATTGAGACACTTTTAACGCGCGAATGGTATTTGGAGCTTGATGCATGGGACACCCCAATTCGCAAATCGTTAGGGAGATGCACGGAGAGGGTCAAGAGTGTGTCGTGAATAGTACGAAGCTGTGCCCGACAGCCATCTGTTTGGCCGAGCGGCACAGACTATTTTTTTTTTTAACTGCTTTTTCCACGAGTGTCGTTTATTGCGAGGCCATGAGCTGGCCTATAAAAGGGTGGGACGGCAGTTCACTGAAACCACTAGCTGTCGTGTGGAATGTTTTGGCCGTTCGTCGAAGAGGAGGAAATGCAAGTCGCTGGATTCGATACTGTCGTTGAAGCGACAAGAGGACTCATTATTCAGACTTTGTATTGGCTACCGATCATTAACTTGCTGTTTGCCAAAAATCAAAATATTTGCACTGAGAATGAAAATTTCATTCTCCAAAAGTGTCGCAGCCATGTAATATATAACTTGCGACCCGCCCCCGGTCTGTACTGTAAACACGAATGACTGTAGCCAGATGGACGGACGGAGAAGATCGTATGACGAAGTCTTAGCAGATGTATCTATAGGTGCAGCACTTGGCTACGTCGAAGAAATAAGAAAAAAAACTTGTATTTAAAACATAAATTTTGTAATTTTTATTATAAACCACAGTAAAACGTAACCTTAATACAAGTTACTCAGCTCGAAGTATGCTAGAGAGCTAACTTCAGAAAATGGAGAATGTTCTCCGGTCGTGAGAAATTTTTCTAGTTGTATTCATACGAAATCGGAGAATGGTCTCTGCTTTGAGCTACTTCCCCCACCCTTTTACTCACGCTGAGAACATACTCCGTTGAAGTATATTCTCTGATTCGCTTTATTCATGTAAACCTGAGAATGTTCTTTGGAATCACGAGAATAAAGTAGATATGTTATTCATACTGCCTACTATACAGGCATACTGGATTACGGAAATCGAAAATTATTGATACTATATGAAGTGAAGCGTGAATATTCAAGAAAGCATAAAACCAAATTACAACTATTGTCAAGCAAAATGGCTGGAATAAATATGTTACCTTATCTACTGATCCGCCCTCGTACTCGCAAAGAAAGAACTAGACTATGCAAGTTTTTTAAGGGGTTCTTTTTTTTTATTTCTTTACTTTAGGCTAGGTTGTGGTTACTGCGTAAATGATATCAGAATTAACTTCGGAGGAATCATGTACAATCTATAATAATCTGTCACATGTATGTATGTATGTGTGTGTGTGTTTGTGTGTGTGTGTGTGTGTGTGTGTGTGTGTGTGTGTGTGTGTTTTCGCTATGGATTCCATCACAGTTGGAGTAACTTTAACTAAATCTTCAGGAAATCTGAAGTTTTTCCCAGCGAGTGATCATGTGGAGTTTCGTAGTTATCGGACAAGATATTTATTGATTTGAAGAATATAACGCGAAATATCTAACAATAATTACTCTTTGACATTTGAACTTTACCATATTTTAGAACATAGCTTTATTAGTTGCTATGTTCAAAGTAATGTGATTCAACACAATGAATACGTGTTTCATAAGTATTTATGTACTAACGTCACACTCTAACGTATACGTTACCGATCCTAGCGGAGAAAGAGCCAACCATAGCGGAATGCACACTCTGACACGAACTGACGGAAGCGACGGTAGCGCTCGAAGCGGCAGCACTGCAGTAACGTAAGAGTGACATTACTGAAACGGGGAACCTCCTATTTTTAATCTTGCCATTTCCATATTTACCAGACAGTAAATTCTCCTACTGATATCAGCCTATAGTAACATCATTTCATTGTAACAGAATCGTAATTGTTTCATGGATAATAGTTAAGGTGATAATTGATTTATAACCGGACGTTACAAGGATATTATTATGTTCATTTCATATGCTTTTGCTCTCAATATCAAAAAGCACAAGGCCGCCGTTGACTATTGTAAGCTTAAATCTGGAGCATTCATGCTTTTCACACGGCAGATTGCTTAGGATTTGACACACCACTAAATCTATAAGTTATACTAAAAAACCACAGTCTATCCACCTTCCATGAGATAAATTAATATAAGTTTTTATTCACTCGAAATTGAGAACTTGGTCAGATAACGTTCTTTTGCTCTGTGAACATGTGCTCCTTCTTATTTATACGGGCCAGTGGCGCAGTGCGTTCGACGACAGGGCTGTATTTTCAAATATTTTTGAAGCTTATGGGACTTAACTGCGGGGTCATCAGTCCCTAAAGTTACACACTACTTATGAACTACCTTATACTAAAGACAGCAGAAACATTCATACACGATGGGGGATTCGAACCCCTAATGAGGAACAGCCTCGCGCATCGCAGCATAGTTCCTCAATGCGCTCGGTTGCGGCACAGGGCTATACGCCCCCCTATAATAATAATAAACCTTCGCCGAGACGTCAATGGTCAACATAGAGTACATCGGTCCTTTGCTGCTTCGTACATGTTCTAAGAAACCTAGGTAGCGTGGTGGGTTACCATGCAAGGGGCCGAGGTTCAATCCCCAATCACCGGCCGCGGTGGGCGAGGGGACCGCGGCGCGCCAGTCACGGTCTGCACGGCCACTACTGTCGGGGGTTCGAATCCCCCCCTCGGGCATGGATATTTGTGCCGTCCTTAGTGTTAGCTAGTTCATAAGTAGTTTGTAAGTTTAGGGACTGATGACCCGGTAGTTAAGTCCCAAAAGCCCTACGAACATTTGAATCCCCAGTCGGGTCGGATGTTTTCTCAACTCGGACTCGGAGTTGTAATGCCATAGTCTTCATTCCATAACGAGCGTCGCGAAAATCGTCAAAGTGGCGTCACGTAAAAAGATTTTCACTAGGAAGACCAAACATGACCCGAGCCCTACACGATCATAATTGTTAATTCCCTACACGAGGAAGTTCTGTAACTAAGCATCAAAATCGCGTCTGATAAAAGGCGCGTTCCAAATCGAGAGCAGTTACTCGGTTTCTTTTGGGGAAACACCAGAACATCATAGATAGATAGACAAGGGCGCGTGTAGAATGTCTACGGAGATATGGCGGTAGTAAAAGCAGGGTGACGGTGAGTCGATAGGCGATCCATCCGTCGTCTTCATAACGAAGTGCCACGGCAGAGTGGCCGACCGCACTGATGCGCTATGCTGCGATGCGCAAGGCCGTTCCCCGTCGGGGGTTCGCATCCCCACTCGGGCATGGATGTTTGTGTCGTTTTAATATAAGGTAGTTCATAAATAGTTTGTAAGTATATGGACTGATGAACGTAGCAGTTTCATCCAATAGATTTACAAATATTTGAACATTCGTGAAAAGAAATTTTAAGAAAATAGAAAATATTGCTTATTAATTTGCAATGCATCTCCTATAGCCGAGATAGTAAACTTCTCTGACTAGAGAATATAAGATTGATGGTACATTTACTTGAGTCACTCCGGTGACTATTTCATCAGATAGAGACTAATTTCGCGTGTCTATAACAGTGAAAAGATTAGGAACCATTTTCACTGAATATGACGCTCGCTGATAATTATCTAGTTAAGGGCTTCTTGCTAACCTCTGTAGTGAAATGAGGATTTGGGTGTAAGGGAGGGTCTCCGGTTCCCAAACTGTACCTGATTTCAAAGAAAACATAATTTCGTAAAACAGTAGATTACATAGACTTCTCTCTCTCTCTCTCTCTCTGAAGAATATTAAAAAATCCAATAGTTGCAATACAATTGCTGCTTGATTAAATTAAGTAAAGACTCCAACAAAAATTTGTGCTCCGCTCCACTGCATTTCTTTGGAACTCGCAAGTCATTAGCCGCTGTGCGTGCCATTAACTATCACACACGCACATTGAAGAAATATGAAGTCCGAATCTATTTTATACGATTGGGTGTGTCTTGAGGCAAGTCCAACACCCAGTAAAATAATACCAGATCGATGTTAAACTCGTCAGAGACAAAATTATCGACCTCGGCCACCCATGTGCATTACATGCCGGCGGAGCACGCAAGAAAACAGCAGGACACGCTTCCCTGAGCACTCGAGAGTAGCTCAAAATACCGCATTCCACTGGTCTCCCCATCCATCCAATAGATCCTCTGCTTTCCATTTCTTCCACTCAATGAAGAATGCTTTCCATGGAAGCACTACGAGAATGATGCGGCAGTTATTGCACTATGACAGTGGCTCCCACATATAGAGAGGAGATGTGCGGGTATACAGCTCCTCCTATTAACGTACCTAACATTAGATTGGTTTTATGTTGCGATCATCAAAAGGATCTGCTTTAAGAAGAAATATGCGTAACAGTAGCTATTGAACGTCCGTCGTAGAGCAACCCATTTGCTTCCTCTTAGAGCAGGGCAGGCCACGGAAAGCCAAATGGCCCCAAGGCAGCTGGTCGGGCTGTGAGCGGATCAAACGAGTCTTAGACTTTCTCCGCTTTCATAATGGACTGCGATGTGGCCGTGTTTCTTTCGACTTATGGTGCGATATTTTTCCAACCGCCAGTTCCTATTTCTCTCACATTTCTGACAACAAACGAAAATAAAAATTTTTAACATTCATTTCAGTTTCGGAAGAAATACAGGGAGAGTTTTAAAATCATTTGAGGATTCTGCCAATTCGCACAACTTTTTGAGTTGTTTTCTGAGCTATTTTCTGTATCAGTTGAATGTGCCCCTGTCCATTTTCAGATATAACAGGTAGATTTGCAGCGTAATACCAATTCAAAGACAAATTAAGTTAGAACTATTTACGTGTTCTACGAAGGATTTCCTCGACAAGAGTTTGCGCGTATTCATAATAAGGCAACTACGGTTATATCCATGTTTGGCTCAAATATGTGGAAAAGAATTTTTTTTTTTAGTAATGGAATTAAATGAGTCACGATTACTGCATCCGCTTGTCAGTGTGCCGACGATGTGGTTTACTAACATGGTGTGCCACGACGAAGAGTTTGCAGTGATAATTGTGTGGTGTAATGGGGCACAGTTCAAACTCAATGGTACAGTAAATCGCCACAATTGCATATACTGGGCCGCCGAAATCGGAACGTCCATGTAGAAAAAGCCGTGAATTTGCCACGGGTAAGTGTGTGCTGTGGGATGTCTTACTGGGGCTTGATTGGTCCATTCTTCTTTGACGGCACAATTACCAGCGAGGTCTACCTTCAGATGCTTCAAACATCCATTTTACCTGCCAACCGAGACTCGTATGGAGACGGAAGAGTTCCCTCTCAACAAGATGGAGCCCCAGCCCACTGCCAAAATCGTGTTAGGGCTTATCTAGACAAAAATCTACCAGGAAGATGAGTAGGCCGAAGAGGTGCTGTGGAGTATCCACCACGTTCCCCGGACTTAACTCCTCAGGACTTTTACTTGTGGGGAACACTAAAAGGACGTCGTTTATCGACAAAAGCCACGCACATTCGATGATCTTCGAGAATCCATCGTACATTCATGTGCAGATATCCAACTGGAGTACGTTGCAGTCAGTAGTTCGTGCGACAGTTCGGCGGCATCGTTTGTGTGTGGATATCAGTGGTGACCATTTCGAACACCTACAGTGATATCTTTAAGCTACTAGGGTAAGTCAATTATTATCCGAAACTTAGCTATATTTTTGTTTATGTTGGTAGTACTGTCGTTTTACGTTGGTGACGCATGCTTTGTTTATTTGTTGTTACATCTTTGCAATTTTCAAGCTGCTACGTTAGTTTCGTTGTCGCTGGCGTGCTGTTAATCATGGCTGCTCCGCTGTCTATTTGCACCAAAGAAGAGCAACGTTCAGTGATACGTTTTTTTGTGAACGGAAGGTGTATCAGGGGCCGAAATTCATAGAAGACTTTCAGTACAGTACGGGAGCAGTGTTTTGCCACAACGAAGTGTGTACGAGTGGATTGAAAAATTCCGAAATGGTGTGTTAAGCACGATGAAGGAGCCGGACGACCGTTTACCGCCACAAATGAAGAAACCATTGAGCGATCAAGTGAAATGATTCTCTTAGACAGACGATTAACTGTTGATGAAGTGGCTCATCGTCTTAATATTAGTCACGGTTCTGCCTACGAAATTCTTCACAACAGACTTGGGTTTCATAAAGTTTGTGCAAGATAGGTTCCAAAACAACTCACATAGTTGCATAAGCAAACGCGCCTCGACATCTGCAAAAAACATTTGGATCGCTATGGTAACGAAGGGGACAACTTCTTAGTCAGAATCATTACTAGTGACGAAACATGGATCCATCATTACGAGCCGAAGAGTAAATGGCAGAGTATGGAATGGAAACATCCAAATTCGCCGTGCAAGAAAAAGTTCAAGATCCAGTCGTCCGCAGGAAAACTGAAGCTTACGGTTTTTTGGGATGCACGAGTTCCTGTACTGGAACATTATGGTGAAAGGGGTACAATAGTAAATAGTAAATAGTGAGATGCTTACTGACAGGCTTAAGTCTGCAATTCGAAGCAAACGCCGAGGATTGCTATCAGAATGTGTTGTGTTGTTGCACGACAATGCCCGTTCGCATACTGCTATCCACACTGATGAAACGCTCCAGAAACTCAAATTCCAAGTACTGGATCATCCTCAATATAGTCCCGATCTTGCCCCTTCTGACTATCACTTGTTTGGTCCACTCAAACAGGCATTAAGAGGCCGTCGATTTGACTCGGACGAAGCAGTGAAGGAAGCGGTGCATTCTTGGTTCTCAGCACAACCGAAAACCTTCTTTTATGAGGGCATAAGGAAGCTTGTAGAGCGATGGATGAAGTGCATTGAAAGCAAGGAGACTAGGTCGAAAAATTATGTTCTTGTAAGTTTCGTAGTTTATTACAATAAAATTTTATAACTACTTTGCGGATAATAATTGACTTACCCTCGAATAGCCGCGGTGGAGTAGCCGACGGTCTAAGGGTCTCGCTGCGGAGCGCGCGGTTGCTCGCCGTGGAGGTTAGAGTCCTCCCTGGGGCATGGGTGTGTGTCTTTTTGTCCTTAGGTTAGTTTACCTAGGTTTAAGTAGTTTGTAGGCTACGGACTGATGACCACGCAGTTTGGTCCGATAGATTTACAAACATTTGAACATTTACCCTCGTATACGTTTACCAAAAATGAGATAACTCCGTCAATTAGTTTGCAAGTTATGGACTTTGAGACAATGGATACATTTTTTGGACCCCTCTGCAGTTTTGTTATAATTTGTGAGGAAGGGGTGAAGGGTGAGGGGCCGCGCAAAAATATTTTTTTTATTTGAACGGGGGTGGCAGAATATTTGTTTTGGAATGGGGTCGCATGTTGGGAAAAGGTTGAACAACACTGGGCTAGAGCAATGCTTTGTTCTGGCAGCTGCAGCCGCGGCCTGTGTAGGACAGAGCCGTTTCCTCAGAGGTCTGTGACCTCGGGGCCACTCCCTCTATCCCCCCCCCCCCCCCCCCCTGCTGCTCCGCTGCAGCCTCGCCGGCGATGCCCGCTCTCCACGCGATCCGGCGCGCGCCAAATTGCTGGCTTCCTGACGCCCGCCGTCCACTTCCAATCTCGCGCTGTCCGGCACTGCCTCCAGAGCTTCTCCTCCCGCTGCGCTGGCTGGCGCCGCCATCACGCACAGTGGCGGTGCGAGTCCAGTAGGAAAAGACGCACGTGCCGCTTTTATCCCAATTCTCTGCGTTAACCCTTTCCTGCCCAACGGGACTTAAAAGTCCCAGCCAATTTCCAGCGACATAAAACAAAGTGGAAAATGATTTTTCATTTGTGTTCCTCACGGGACGTTACTCTCCCTCTGATGTGTCATATGAAACACTTGCTGACCAAGATTGCTCTATATATCTGCTCACAAAGAACAGAAAACAAGAGATTGTTTTACGTCTTTGTGTACAATTTCATCAGGCGAGTTTTGCTGTCATAAAAAGACGCTGTTGTTTGTTCTCACATTGGTAATTTGGTTTTGTATTGTTTGAGCTAATGGAAACTGATATTATTCAATGAATAGACACATATTATTTATATAGCATTCAAAATTGTAACTGGAAATTTTTAGTACTGACAGTGTGTCAAAGGTATTTTGTGCATGTTATTTACGCAGTTGTCTTTGTTGCTAGGTGTCACTAACAAATGGTTGTAGTTTGGATTTCTTTTGTTTATCAATTATGAAATACGAATACAGTTTCGGGATCACTATATTTTGCTTTATTTCCTTCGTTCAGATCGATATCTAAAATGACATTTTGATACAAAAATTTTGCTATCTATTTGTTGCTGGTAAATCCTTATGTTAACAGACATAAGCACTGCATAATGTGTCCAAATTGCATTATATCCTTTTGGAGTTTAAAGTCCCAGTTTTAATGTCTCAATTTAACATTTTTTGCGTCAAATAAGGAAAAAAAAGTATCAATACACTAATGTCCTATTTAATTTGGTAGCAAAATAACCAAATATGAAGTTATGTGCTCAATCTTTGATAGCTTTGGCAGGAAAGAGTTAAGCACCTCGGTTTTTGGCTGTCTGTCTCTGTTGCGTCGCAGATACTGATGACTGATGAAACGACTCCACTATCGATGCTGACAGGCGTGGACACGGTGTAACGAAGCATGTCCGGATTTATTCCCATCTGCTTGCATTAATGAACCTACTGATACCTGTGGTGCGTAATAATAGGTACGGCTGTAATTAGTATGTTATCATTTTCTTTTCCGTAACTTTTGTTATACTTTTTTCTAATGTGACTAGCTGAAGCTATTTTCTATTATTTGACGTCGCAGAAGTTTGTTTAATAAGAAAATATTGATTAGTTCATGCAAGAAGCGTATTGTTGTAGGCAGGTGCAACACGCGCAACTGCACAGGGCAGCAAAATTTCGGGAGCGCAAAATTTCTCCATCGAATTTTTTTTTTTTTTTTTTTTTTTAATTTTTCGTAATTGAACATTATTACTCAGAGTTTCTATTACAGCAATAAATTTTCATCTCAGGTTGTTGTGTTGATATCAATGGTGTATCCAGATTATATATATATATATTTTTTTTTTGAATCCCCGATGTCACGGGAGGGGTGGGCGTAAAATAAATTACTGTATACGGGAGTCGCATACCCTAAATACGTCCCTGGTTGTAGGTCATATATTACGCTAATTAGTAACTCTGACAAAATTATTTACACTCTTTTATCATAATATTAAAGTAGGTATTATTGAGTTCCACCATTAATGTTTGGAAAATTTCTTGACAATACAGCGTTGTCAAGAAAATGAATCAATTCGGCCGTGGTTGCCCGACGAATGAAGTATTGTGTTCAATGTTAAGAAAGTTTTTCTGTCATTAGTTTCTGTATAATTATCGTTTATTCGGAAGTAATTGTTTAAAAACTTATTTAAATGTATTTGAAGGTGAATCAATATTAATTTAACCGAGATTTGTATATCAATTTACTCAGTATTATTTACGCTATCTTCTACTATAGCCAGTTGTATGTTGTTGTTACCTTTTCCATTATAATTAATGTAATGTACATAATTAACAATACGTAATTTTCAAAGTCATTTTTGGATCATATAAATACCACTTATTCGCGCCATGTAAAGGAGTCTGATTTCATCCTTGATCGGAGGCACAATCCACGCCATTGGGCAGTCTTCTGTCATCTTTGTTAGAAGGCACAATTCACGCCAGTGGGGAGTATTATGCCATCTTTGTTAGAAGGTACAATTCACGCCAGTGGGGAGTCTTGTGTCATCTTTGATAGAAGGCACAATTCACGCCAGTGGGGAGTCTTGTGTCATATTTTTTAGAAGGACCGAGTGAGGTGGTGCAGTGGTAAAACACTGGACTCGCATTCGGAACGACGGTGGTTCAAATCCACCTCCGGCCATCCTGATTTAGGTTTTCCGTGATTTCACTAAATCACTCCAGGTAAATGCCGGGATGGCTCCTTTCAAAAGGGTACGGCCGATTTTCTTCCACATCCTTACCCAAAACTCCGAGCGTTAGCTCTGTCTCTAATGACCAAGCTGTCTATGGGACGTTAAACCCTAAGCTTCCTTCCTTTTGTTAGAAGGCACAATCTACGCCAGTGGCGTGTCTTATGTCATCTTTGTTAGAAGGCACAATCCATGCCAGTAATGCGTATTGTTTCTAGTCGTATAAAGTGATTTATCTGAGACACAATCGCCATGCGGGAGTAGCCGAGTGGTCGGCCGGGCGCCGTGGCTCAGCACGCACGGTCAGGGGGCAGAACGCCCTCTGTAATAAAAAAGCTGAGCCAAATGTCAAACGAACAACCAAGAACGAAGTGAGCTAACGACCGCAAACCATAGATCTACCAGGAAAAAAAAAAAAAAAAAAAAAAAAATGATCTGAAGCGCCATGTTGCGGATCGCGCGCTCTCCCGCGTTGGTGGTTCGAATCTTCCTTCGGGCATGGATGTGTGAGTTGTCTTTAGGTTAGTTTTACTTAGTTTAAGTAGTTTGTAAGCTATGGACTAATAACCACACAGCTGAGTCCGATAGATTTACAAGCATTTGTACTTCTTATTTTCTATTTTTAGGCACAATCCATGTCACTTTGAACTCTAATTTGAAAAATTATGTAAAAATTCATCACTGTTAGTAGTGTAGAAAGCGTATCTAACGTAATTATGGAATAATACTTCATATTAGTACCACACGAGATGTACACTATATTACACATGAACTGTGTACATTTGTATTATTGATGTGTGGAATGTGGGTACTGTCTTGTAGCGATTGTGATTAATGAGAGTTGTACACTGGCCATAAATGGGGATACTTGGGCACTAATGAATCATAAAGTGTCAATGAACTGCAATTCTACGTGTCGCCTACATTACTGAAACTGGATTAGTCTTGCCCCATGGAATTTCAGCCAGCTGTTACCAAGAGCGCCGATCAACGAGAACTTCAAGAGGCAACGAGCTGCGACCCGGTACGTCACAACGGGAACACTGACATCGGCAGTATCACTTCTTACCTTCTCGTCAGACACCGCGCATTATGAACACTAGCACGTATCTCAAACCCGATTGGCCGGACTTATAAATTATCAAGAGCAGTCAAGAAAACTTTGAAATATTTACTCAAATCCCTGAACTGTCTGGAATGAGTCTACAACGCCCAATGCTGGACAGTCTTTAATTTTTTTTAATGAATTTCACATTTGTTGCTAACGTTGTGAAATATTTCTGTTAAAGTGTTGCTACGACGCGTTGTCAGTAACACCGTCACAATACTGTCAGTTTGTAAATTCCATATCACTTGTAACTTTATGGTCACTATCAAGCTACCAAGCGAAGGAACTGCCCCCCCCCCCCCCCCTTCTCGCAGTGGTGTATCGTAGGTCTCTAGAAGAGCATAACGTTCCGAAAGATTGGAATATGGCGCAGGTCATCCCCGTTTTCAAGAAGGGTCCTCGAACAGATGTGCAGAAATATAGGCCTATATCTCTAACGTCGGTCAATTGTAGAATTTTTGGAACATGTATTATGTTCGAATATAATGACATTTCTCGAGACTAGGAATCTGATATGTAGGAATCAGCATGGGTTTCGAAAAAGGCGTTCGTGTGAAACCCAGCTCGCGCTATTCGTCCACGAGACTCAGAGGGCCATAGACACGGGTTCTCAGGTAGATGCTGTGTTTCTCGACTTCCGCAAGGAGTTTGATACTGTTCCCCACAAACGTTTAATGAACAAAGTAAGAGGATATGGTGTATCAGACCAATTGTGTGATTGGATTGAGGAATTCCAGGATAACAGAAAGCAGCAGGTCATTCTCAATGGAGAGAAGTCTTCCGACGTAGGAGTTATGTCAGGTGTGCCACAGGGGAGTGTTGTAGGGCCGTTGCTGTTCACGATATATATAAATGACCTTGCGGATAACATCGGAAGTTCACTAAGGCTTTCTGCGGATGATGCTGTAGTATATAGAGAGGTTGTAACAATGGAAAATTGTATTGAGGTGCAGGGGGATCTGCATCGAATTGACGCATGGTGCAGGGAATTCCAATTAAATCTCAATGTAGACAAGTGTAATGTGCTGCGAATACACAGAAAGAAAGATCCTTTATCATTTAGCTACACTATAGCAGGTCAGCAACTGGAAGCAGTTAATTCCATGAATTATCTGGGAGTAGTCATTAGGGGGGATTTAAAATGGAACGACCATATAAAATCAATCGTCGGTAAAGTATATGCCAGACTTAGATTCATTGGGAGAATTCTAAGGAAATGCTGTCCGAAAACAAAGAAAGTAGTTACAGTACACTTGTTCGCCCACAGCTTGAATACTGCTCACCTGTGAGGGATCCGTACCAGGTGGGACTGACAGAGGAAGTGGACATGATCCAACGGAGAACAGCGCGCTTCGTTACGGGATCATTTGGTAATCGTGAAAGCGTTACAGAGATGATCGCTAAACTCCAGTGGAAGACTATGCAGGAGACACGCTCTGTCACTCGGTACGGGCTTTTGTAGAAGTTTCGAGAACATACCTTTACTGAGGAGTCTAGCAGTATATTCCTCTCTCCTGCGTATATCTCTCGAAGAGATCATGGGGTTAAAATGAGAGATATTAGAGCCCAGACAGAGGCATACCGGCAATCCTTTCCGCGAACAATACGAGACTGGAATAGGAGGGAGAACCAATAGTGGTACTCAAGGTATCCTCCGCCACATACCGTGGGGTGGCTTGCGATGTATGGTTGTAGATGTAGATGTGACGTCAATTTTTAACCTTAGGCACTACTGACTGCGAAGTGAACAACTGAGAGAATGTAGGTAATTGAAGTCTCTTCAGTAAAAAAAGAAAAAAAAAGTGACAACATCTGTCTTTCTTTTTAAGCTATGGGACGAAACTGGAGTGATCATCAGTCCCTAGACTTACAAACTACTTAAACTAACTTTTTCTAAGGACGACACATACACTTCCGACGGGTTAAGGATGTACACTCGGCAGCAAGCCGCCTTAGAGCGCACGGACACTTCCGCGCGGCCGTGTATCAATCGATTTGCCCGGCGGTTGAACACATACTGTTTGATGATCGATGTAAGGGCGACAAGTAATTTTTCGTTATCTTCGAAGCTGAAATCGTCGTTTTATTTGTTGCTTCGCTACATGAAGAAAGTATAAAACAATGATAATTCGTAGAAACCTTTTATTCAAATTCAAATGTTTGTACAGCTTATGAGACTTAACTATGGGGTCATCAGTCTTTAAACTTACAAACTACTTATGAACTAGCTAATACTAAGGACGACACAAATATCCATGTCAGAGGGGGGATTCGAACCCCCGACCGTAGTGGCCGTGCAGACCGTGACTGGAGCGCCTCAGTCCCCTCGGCCGGCCATTACGAGCGCAAGACGCCACGGAGACACAAGCAGTGGGCTGCTGTATAGGCAACCGTGCCAGCCGCGTTTTATTAACTACCCACGGCCAAGTATTCGCTGTCGCTGTGATCTCTCAGTCACTCAACGAGTCACTAGGTTGAAATGTTGCTAGTATTATGCACAGATAAATAACTCGAGTCAAGTAATAACAACATTAAGAGCAAATAAATTATTAAGTGGATGTTCTATGATTGCGCTCAGGCACATAGCGGTGAGGATGTTTACATCTAGCGTCCGTTTCGTCGGCTTCAGTGCCGGCCGCGGTGGCCGAGGGGACTGAGGCACTTCAGTCACGGTCTGCACGGCCACTGCGGTCGGGGGTTCGAATCCCCCCTCGGGCATGGATATTTGTGCCGTTCTTAGTTGTAGCTAGTTCATAAGTATTTGTTAGTTTAAGGACTGATGACCCCGTAGTTAAGTCCCATAGACTCTACAAACATTTGAACATTTTTTTTCGGCTTCAGTGTCCCCGATATCAAATGAAAACAAATGTTTGTTAAACTTACGGGACTTAACTGTGGGGTCATCAGTGTCTAAACTTACGAACTACTTATAAACTACCTTATACTAAAGACAGCACAAACATCCATGCCCGAGGGGGATTCGAACCCCCGACGGGGAACGGCCTCACACATCGCAGCATAGCGCCTCAATGCGCTCGTCCTTTCCGCCGCGGCTGTTGACCACGCAGATTCTAACACTGTTGCAAATGAATCACTTCAGTTAGCATCGCTAGTTCTCCTTCTTCATATCAATTAGATTTCTAGTACCGGTGCACTAAAGGGTCTATTCTCAGGATCCAGGTGACGTCACGAGTGCTGGACTGCTGTGCACATCGCTCTCGATTTTTTATATAATTTTAGGATTAATATAATTATTTTAATTGTTATTTCGTGACAATATTCAATCTAGAGGTGTTCTAGTAAAGGTTCGTCAGTTATTTTAGCGTTTGTTGTGCCGTAATTGCTTTAAGTGGTGTTATTTGTGTTCGCGTGTGCGCCGGCATCGACGTCTTACTGCTTTGTTTACATCTGGTGGCGAGTGGTTCCAGCCGTAGCGGTCTCCGAAAGCTAAGTTCCAATAAGTGTTTGTGTTATTGTAGTTAAATTATTAAAGTTTTAGATTTCAGGAGGTGTTATCGCGCTAGTTGTTTATTAACTTTAGTACTTTTCAACAGGTGACTTGCTGTCTTTAACGTAGTTGAGGTTGGGAAACTTTAAGTTACGGTATTTGATAACTCTTGTACTCTCACAGTGTTTAGTTGTTGTATTAGTGACGCTTGAATTTGAACTTGTTTATACAAGCAACAGTGTAAAGTTTCTGTGGTAGTGTTATTTGCTCTTTTCTGATACTATTTGTTGTTACTTGATTTGTAGAGACTGAGATTTGTTGATTGCTGTAGTTAAGAGGTACTTCCTACTTATTTTGTTGAAACTTAACTTCATAACGTAGACGTCTAGTTTTTCTTAACAAATTATTGTAAAATTTTACCATGAGTGAAAAGTGTGGGCTCTGTCGTAGGGTCGTGCGTAGTGGGCTGCAGTGTGGGATTTGTAGTAAGTATTTTCATGGGGGGGAGTGCAGTGGGGAAGACAGTGGGCATTGTGGTGAGGTTCTCTCCTGGAACTGTAGGATTTGCAGCAGGAATAAGTTGATAGAGGAGCAGGAGCGTTTGATCTGCGCCCTTCAGGTGCAGTTGAAAAACGCTGAAGAGGAACTAGGTAGGTTGAGGAGGGGAAGGGTGGCTGGGGAATGGGAACTGGCAGTTGGCAAGAAGGTAGCTAGGAGAAGGTATTCAGATAGCTTTACATTGCAAGTTGCAAATAGGTTTGACCAACTGTCAGAGTTGAGTGGAGATGAACCTCCTGTAGCTGTAGGTGTAGGAAGTACGCAGCAGACCTCAGCTTTTGGTAAGCCGAAATCTGTAGAGAGGTCTCTTAGGAAGAAGAAGGTTCTGCTGTTAGGTAGTTCTCATGGCAGAGGTGTTGGCCAACAGTTGCAGGAAGTACTTGGGAGTGAGTACCAGGTCACCAGCATAGTGAAGCCTAGTGCAGGGTTAGATCAGGTCACTTGTAACATAGGGGACTTATGTAGGAATTTTTCAAAAGAGGATCAGGTAGTTATAGTGGGTGGGGCCGGGAACAGTCTTGATAGGGACGGGGAATATGATATAGGTGGTGATCTGGAAAGGATAGCAACTGAAACTGGTGGCACGAATGTGCATTTCGTGCAGCTGTTTCAGCGTCATGATAGGCCTTGTCTTAATACGGCTGTCAGCCGTGTTAACATGGGGCTTGAGAAGGCGCTGATGACGGAGGGCATGGATCACATTGCAGTGGTGCCAGTTGAAACTATCCAAAGGTCGGATTTTACTAGGCACGGTCTGCACCTCAATAGGTATGGGAAGGGGAGGTTGGCAAAGCTCATAGGTGACAGTGTAGTAGGGGGTGGGGGTTTCACTCATGGAAAAATTCCTATAGTAGTTGGTGTTAGGGCTGCACCTTTTTTAGACTGAAGACAGCTGATAGATATTCCTGCTTAAAGGAAGTCCCTCTAAGGAATGAACCACCTTTGACAAAGTCTAAGAATATAAGTAACAAGGGAATTACTGTTTTTCATCAAAATATACAGGGTATCAGAGATAAAGTTAATGAAATGCTTATTGATACTGATTCTGACATTATTGGAATTTCAGAGCACTTTTTAAGTGGTGTGACAATTAAGAGACTTCCTTTGCCAGGATACAGGTTAGCTGCCTTCTACTCTAGGAGTTCTTTGCAGGTGGGGGAGTGGCCATGTATGTAAAAAACGATTTTTCATCGGAGTCAATCGATTTTTCTAAACACTGCACAGAACAGATATTTGAATGTTGTGCAGGAGTTGTTAATGTTAATGGAACTAAGCTAGTAATAGTTGTTATTTATAGATCCCCTGACTCAGATTTTAAAATGTTTCTGCCCAAGCTGGAATTGGTTCTGGGTTCACTGTATAGGAAGTATAAAAATTTAATTGTGTGTGGAGATTTCAACATTAATTGTGTAGGTGATAGCTCAAGGAAAAGTCAGCTGTTAGATCTATTTAATTCCTATAACATGATGCAAACAGTATTTTTTCCAACGAGAGTGCAAGGAAACAGCAGTTCTACCATTGACAATATTTTTGTTCATTCTTCATTATTAGAGGGGCACTCTGTCAGCAGAATAGTAAATGGCCTATCAGACCACGATGCCCAACTTTTAATTCTAAAAAGTATTTGTTCTCAAACAAATGTTAAAAGTAAATATCAATTACTCAGAAAAGTTAATCCAGTTGCAATTGAGACCTTTTTAAGCCTAATTAAGGAACAAGAATGGCAGGATGTTTATAGTGCTGATAATGCAGATGATAAATATAATGCTTTTCTGAACACATTTATTATGCTGTTTGAAAGTTGCTTTCCGCTAGAACGCTCAAAACAGGGTACTTTCAGTAACAGACAGCCAGGGTGGATGACAAAGGGTATAAGAGTATCATGTAGAACTAAGCGGGAGTTGTATCAAAATGTTAGAAGCAGTCAGAATGAAGATGCAATAGCTCATTACAAACAGTACTGTAAGGTTCTGAAAAATGTCATTAAGAATGCAAAAAGTATGTGGTACGCAAAAAGAATAGCAAACTCTCGGGATAAAATTAAAACTATCTGGTCAGTCGTGAAGGAAGTGTCTGGTCAGGAGCAGCAGGTAGAAGATATAACGTCAGTGCGTAGTAGGAATGTTTCTGTTACTGACAAGTTAGATATATGTGCAATATTCAATAATCACTTTCTGAATATAGTAGAGGATCTAAACAAAACTCTAGTTTCTACAGGTAATCATATAACGTTTTTAGAAAATGCGTTTCCGAGGCTGTTGCCTGAAATGATCCTTCATGATACTTCCATAGGTGAGATTGAGTCAATAATTAAATCACTAAAGACTAAGGACTCTTGTGGATATGATGGGGTATCTAGCAGAATTCTAAAGTACTGTTCTCCATATGTTAGCCCAGTACTAAGCCATATTTGTAATTTTTCCTTTCAGAATGGTCAGTTTCCTAACAGATTAAAGTACTCAGTAGTGAAACCGCTTTATAAAAAAGGAGAAAGGGATAATGTAGACAACTATAGACCTATTTCTATGCCATCGGTTTTTTCCAAAGTTATTGAAAAGGCTGTATATTCAAGATTAATTGATCATTTCAGTTCACATAATTTCCTGTCAAACGTACAGTTTGGTTTTAGAAGTGGTTTAACGACCGAAAACGCTATATTTTCGTTTCTCTGTGAGGCACTTGATGGGTTAAATAAGAGGCTACGGACATTAGGCGTCTTCTTTGATTTAACAAAAGCGTTTGATTGTGTTGATCACAAAATATTGTTGCAGAAGTTGGAACATTATGGAATACGGGGAGTAGCCCACAACTGGTTCACCTCTTACTTTAATAATAGACAACAGAAGGTAATTCTCCGCAGTGTAGAAAATGGCTATGACGTGCAATCCCAATGGGGCACAATTAAGTATGGGGTGCCCCAGGGGTCTGTTTTGGGACCATTGCTGTTTCTTATTTATATAAATGATATGCCTTCGAGTATAACAGGTGATTGTAAAATATTTTTGTTTGCTGATGATACCAGCTTGGTAGTGAAGGATGTTGCTCGTAATATTGACACAGTATCAAATAATGCAGTTCAAGAGATAAGTTCATGGCTAATAGAAAACAAGTTGATGTTAAATCACAGTAAAACTCAGTTTTTACAATTTCTAACACATAATTTGACGAAATCTGACATTATGATTACACATAACGGGCATGTGATAAGTGAGACTGAACAATTCAAATTTCTAGGTGTTCATATAGACAGTAAGCTGTCATGGAAAGCCCATGTTCAGGATCTTGTTCCAAAACTAAATTCTGCTATATTTACCATTAGAACAATATCTGAGATAAGTGATTTTTCAACACGAAAAGTAGTCTATTTCGCTTACTTTCACTCACCTATGACGTACGGCATTGTTTTTTGGGGTAACTCGCCTGATGCAAAAAGGATATTTCTGGCTCAAAAACGGGCGGTTCGAGCAATATCTGGTGTAAGTTCGCGAACATCATGTCGACCCCTTTTCAGTAGTCTGGGAATTTTGACTCTGGCGTCACAATACGTTTTTTCTTTAATGTAGTTTGTTGTTAATAATATCAGCTTATTCCCACGAGTTAGTAGCTTTCACTCGGTGAATACTAGACAGATGTCTAATCTACATTTGCACCATACCACCTTAACACTTGTGCAGAAAGGGGTGCAGTATTATGCGGCATCCATTTTCAATAAGCTGCCACAAGAACTTAAGAATCTTAGCACTAATCCACATGCTTTCAAATCTAAATTGAAGAGTTACCTCGTGGCTCACTCCTTTTATTCTGTCGAGGAACTCCTAGAAAAGTTAAACAATTAAGCTAATTTATTTTTTCTTTATTGATTCTTTTCACTTTGTCTTAAGATTGTCGTGTGCAAAGGACTACTTAAAATTTTTCTATTACCATTATTGTGTAACAATTAATGTATTGACTTGTTCCATGACCATGGAGTCTTACTCCTGAAGTGGGTCCTATGGAACAGAAAAAACAAATAAATAAATAAATAAATAAAGGTAATTCAATACACTCACAGAACTCCTCACCCCCCTCCCACACGAAAGCGTCTGATGACTCCACAGACACACTTTTGAAAGCTAAGAGCCTGTATGAATACATAAAAATAGATGTTGTACCTTCAAGACAAAATACTCAAGTGTTCAAATGTTTGTACAACTTATGGGACTTGACTTGACTACGGGGTCATTAGTCCCTAAGCTTACAAACTACTTATGAACTACCTAAGACTAAGGACGGCACAAATATCCATGCCCGAGGGGGGGATTCGAACCCCGACCGTAGTGGCCGTGCTGACCGTGACTGGAGCGCCTCAGTCACCTCGGCCACCGCGGCCGGCGACAGAATACTGTTACCTCTATTGGCAAACAAAAGCATCTGCTCAGCACACAGGTCTCTTTAAAAAAAAAAAAGGTAATGTTTTTCATTTTCTTAAAAAAATACATTTTAGATTAAAGTCTTAATTTTCTGATGTACCATAAATTTTGAACACTATTCCCCAAAATTTTAGTACGTTCTACTAAATAATGTGTAAGTGTTCAGAACAACCATATTTGTGCATTATATATTTGAATATACGGAGTGATATTTTACAAAATATACATACTAAAAAGTTTATGGTCATCTATTTTATATTCAGGAGCACCATGAAGTATAATTCCAGTGTCGTTACTAGAAAATTGTTGCTCTAATTACTCTTATGCAATAGAAAGTTAAAGAAATCAAGTGAAAGTATGGCCAGGTGGATGTGCATGTTAGACTTAGCGTTTCGTAAGTTATATACAGTTTCGATTTGATGTTACTAGTTTGTGAAGTTCACTGTTGGTTAAAGATTACGATACATTGAGTGGCGTCGTGACATGCGGTCTCTGAGTATTATGTAAACAAAGACCCTCCATAGACGGAAAGCTTATTGAAATAAGTGTGTACATTGCATAAAAAGTTATCGGTTCACTTGCCGCATTAAGTTAGGATAAAATCCCAAGCTTTCGATTACATCGACCATCATTGTCGTCATGGGTAAGACTGACTGTCGTGAACTGCGAGGCTCCTTCTTTTATAAGCAGAGGACGGCTGGATGACGTCACTGGTGACAACACGGAGCCGACGCGTCCGTAGGCCCTACGGCGCACTCTGTCCAGCGTTGCCAAACAGGCAAGGAATCAAACCAGTCTTTCGGCCACCCAGGAAAATCAAAGAGATGTTTCAACCGCTTAAAGACAATCTCGGATTCAGGGTGCCAAGAATTTATAATATTGCTTGCGAGTGTGGCAAAGGTTACACGGACCACTCTGCACGAACTGTGCCCGACCGATGCGTGGAGTACCAGCGTCGTCTTAAATGGAGATATACGGAAAAATCTGCAGTCGTTGAACACAGCTTGTTAACTAAACACAAGATCCTGTTTGATGAAACGAGAAATCTTGCTCACTCATCGAACTATCGGGACTCTGGGATCAAAGGAGCGGCTGAAATTAGACTGTGTGGAAACCATTTCAGCAGAGACTGTGGTTACAACTCAGTAATGCATGGAAGCGTTCACTTGATAAAGTACGCAAAGGGAGACCTCCAAAACTTCTCGCATTCTACCGTTTACTGGCTGATGTGACGGATGGCGCTGCAAGCAAAGCTGGATAGATAACACGTCTACATACAAGGCCTCACAACAAGTCCGTGTCACACCACTGCGAACGGTCGCCACCGCAAGCTCACTGGATGGCGCTACGGGGCAGTGGGCTGTACCCCAGCGGCCAACCACTCAGCTAGCGAAGGCTGCCTATCGGTGTGACGTGACACGGACTTATTGTGAGGCTTTGTCTCTAGACCGTGTTGGTAGAGCGCGCCGGTCGAGCTGCGGACGTGGAGGGCGCAACCTCCGTCCGCATTGGCTCCATTTTGTCCCGTGGCTGGCGAGAAAGATAGGCCTGAGCACTCCATCAGGTCACGTGATAAGAGAAGTGTCGAGGCAACGCGATCACGAAGTTGACTGGCTGGCCACTGGGGCACAGCCCACTGTCTCTTAACAGCCAACCAGCCGCCATCGGGATAGTATTGCCTCGGCACTACTCTTATCACAAATGTTCAAATGTTTGTAATTCTATCGGACCAAACTGCGTGGTCATCAGTCCGTAGCTTACAAACTACTTAAACCTAGGTAAACTAACCTAAGGACAAACACACACACCCATGCCCCAGGGAGGACTCGAACCTCCATGGCGAGCAACCGCGTGCTCCGCAGCGAGACGCTTTAGACCGTTCGGCTACTCCACCGCGGCACTCTTGTCACATGACCTAGCGGAGTGCCCAGGCCTGTATTTCTCGCCGGCCCAGTGACGTCATCCAGCCGTCCTCTGCTTATAAAAGACAGAGTCTCGCAGTTCACGACAGTCAGTCTTAACCCTAACGATGACGATGGTGGTGGATATCATCGAAAGCTTGTGATTTTATCCTAATTGGATACGGCAAGTGAACTGGGAACCTTTTATACAAGGACTCGTCACGAAAGACATCTTATCCAAGAGTGTACATTGACGATTGATAGCTAGAGGCTAAGAATTTCCCAATGTCGACTGGAATAATTTTTTTCGCTGGCTAGTAGTATTTAAGACACGAATGGAATAAATTCGGTAGTGTATAGGAGTCTATTGCAATGGTAAATTTTTCTTCGGCCTAGAAGCAGAGACTTCAAATCTCCGAGAGTTCATTGACTCAAAGTGGATAATGTTGCACCAACAAAGGTGTGTGGAAGAGGTTTACATATGTTTGCTCTCGAAGGATCGTGTGTAGCGGCCATTAAAAGTTTTCGGGAGTTTTATTAGTTTGAGTTTGATAGAAAAAGAACTTGTAAATCGTGTGTTTGTTATTCAATTTTGGTTGCATTGGTAGTATTATGTGTATTTATCGTCAACAGATTATTGAATGAAAGATACATGTAAATTGTAACGTATCAAGATCTCGGTTTCTACTGTTACTTTTTTTAAAGAGACCTGTGTGCTGAGCAGATGCTTTGCAGTTACATAATTCCAGAAAGTATACATTGTGAAAATTGTAGAAACAAATTCCATCTGTTACAAAACACAAATAGGTGTCACATTTCGTATACATTAGTTTTGTTATTTTTTGACATTTATTATATTTACATCTGGCAGATTTTCCACAGTAGTTACGCCAGTGACCGACTCGATCCTTCCTGATTTCAGTATTTGCTGTATTTGGCTGTCATCTCATTTTTGTGCAATTTCGTGGTCAGTAACCCAGCGATTGTCTCTTGGATGGCTTTCCTGACCAGCATAAGGATTCAACAATATCAAGCTTGAAATCAAACAAAGCCATCTGAGTTTTCTCTTCAATGCTACTTTCTATGCGGGCTCTCTTGCAAAGTAGCCTAGCAAGAACACAACCCATTTCGAGTAAATGGAAGAGAAGTCTGATGCAATATTTCTTTGACCGGATTTTCGTTCTGTAAAGAACTAATAAGGAGACAATAGTGTCAACACCTCCCATAGACTTGTTGTACACTTTCACAATATTTGGGTATTGTATTTTTTGTCATATCTCGCAACCTGACTTTCTGGGTATGTACCTGAGAAAGTTCTCAGAAGGCTGACACACCTGTTGGGTTGCCATTTCACAAGAATGAAGTCACTTCCAGAAGCTGATGCAGTCAATTCAACATATGTGCCTCTTTCCTGATTTTTTTATTTCAGCATCGGATGGCATCTTGTTGTTTCTAACTCTATTCAGTTGTAGTGGGCATCCATATTTCCTTCAGATATAGTTCGCTTTTACCTTTTCTGCACACTGTTCATTCAAATATACAACAGAAGTTGGTATCATAACCAAAGAAATAATTATTTTAAAAGAAACAATACATTTATGGATTGTGTTATTCTTGCTAGAGAAACACAGCGAAATAAAAGCACTGGGAGACATCACTCATGAGTAAAGAAATTCAGACAAATGCACGCCGGGAGACTCACAGCTATCTAGACATACCAACAGATCTGCGAACCTTTACTCAACTGCTGTAAGCAGAGTCTGTCGTCGGCCGTGATACGCGGGAAGCACAGCTGTATATCCAAGTATACACTGTGCTTGACTGGCACAGTTACATTACTTGAACTAGTATAGAGTTGTGAAAACATGTGTATTTAAATATACACAGTGTAATAGAAAGTTGAATTTCCTATGTAAGAGAGCGGTGTCCGTCACAGAAAACATGGAATGCTTCGATTCAGTAGAGTAATCCTAACCATTTCTACTAAAGTAGTGTGTTATTTGGTGCTAGTTGTGTCTGTGTGATGTAGCGAGCTGATGCTTCGCGTAGCGTCCGGGTGAGTGGGCCCAAGCCCCCACAATCACGTAAGCGGCTGACTGCGAACAGAGGGCAAATTGAAGAGCGCCTCGGCGGCCATTGTGGTGTCAAACTTCCGCGCGAACTTCAAAGGTGCGTAAGATTATTATGATTAGAGAGAGTATTCATTCGAGTTAAGTAGCGAAAACTATGTGTAATTGAAATATATTACTACAAAACAGCTACAGACTCGTTGAATATACAGCAACTATCGGTTTGTAAATTTATTACACATACGGTGTAGAAATTGGCCAAGAGCGTTTCCTGTTCTTAACGAAACCGAACATGTAATTTTTTTAGCGTTCTAAGTGCAGCATATGAACGGAATTAATGTTCTGACACGATTTTCTGGCACTTTCTCAGTATATTATACCACTGCGAAACTTTTGTACAAACATCAATTTCGGAAGAGTTTCATCTTTACGTCTTTGCTTTAATGCTGTATTCTCCAATATTTAGATATTTCATAGCATCAAAAAATCAAACAGAACTGCATGAAACAACTAATGTTAAAAATCGATTGTGGAATTGAAATATGCCATCAGATACGTAACTGAAAAATAGCTTCTTAAGTGTGAATACAGCAATCAGGCACTACCAAATTCTTTTAAGAATACGTAGTATGCCATACCGTTTTCTTAACTAAGGCATCTAACATTACCATTAGGGTATCTAGCGAGAAAATTAGGATTTTTAATGATGTAAGCCAAATACCTTACAGCAGAGCGAACTGCTCAAAAGTCAGCAACTATCGTCACGAGGTTGAACTTCACAATGTGCATCCACTGCGGCTATGTGTCATTCATATATGGAACTATCCATAATAGTGCAAACCCCTTTGACATGTTATACATATATGTAAAGAAGATTACCTTTAAATATCATGTTGTAAGATGCTGATATTAATTTCATAAACAAAAATTCGAAGTGCAGTGAGGCAACTAATTTCGTGACCCCCAATAGTTATTTTACACAATCATAAAATGAAACCTTTTTGAACATCCTGTCCATCAATACTGCCTAAAGTAGCTCCTTTTTAAGAGCTATCAGTATTGTACAAGCGTGTTATTTATTTCATTCAATCCTATATTGTCTTGACTAACAGTCTGTTAATCAAGAGTAACTATCTCTGAACACAAGTAATAGGGCTATTTGTATTCCAGAGAAATATAAAGGGGAAGACAGGGTTCGATCTTTTTATTCCTTTCTTAAATTGATTTATATATCTAAACAATGAGCTCTTCACCATCGTGCGTCATGTTCTCTGCAATAGTCGAACAATAAAGTCGTGACTATCAGTTGTGTACGAGGCGCGTCCAGAAACTAAGTTCCGTTTCGTTATATAAAACGAACGGGTACAGATACAGATAAAATATTGATTGTACAGAAATCTGCAACTGTTCAACTACTTTTCTACATACCTTCCGAAATTTTGTAGGCAATTGTCGTAGCATGGCACAAGGTTTTGTGTGCCTTTCTCATACAATGTTGCCGCCTGTGTATTCAACCATGTGGTAACATGTTCTTTCAGCTCGCCATCATCGTTGAAGTGTTGTACACCAAGGACCGTTTTTAGGTGTAAGAAGAGGATTACTGTCAAAAGATTTTTTTTTTCACGATAATGCCTGACCTCACACACCGAATTTGACCAAACAATTCTTACGGAAATTTCAATGGGACCTGTTTGATCATCCTCCATACAGCTCGGACCTCTCTCCTGGTGACTCTCATCTCTTCTTACATCTAAAATCTGTCCTTGGTGATCAACACTGTTGTGTAATTGTTTGCCTGACTATTTAGGTTCGAAAAATTGGCCGTACAGAAGTTGTTGAACTATTTTAAAATAATAATCAGTGACTAAGCCTTCAATTTAGACGAACTGTTAATTAAAAAAATGAAATGAAGTGAAATGGCCCAACATTTAATAGTTTAAAGCATCTTGCAGAGCAAGCAACCTACAGAATTCGACGAATAGTTACCTTAAACAGCGGTGTAGTTGATCTCGTTGATAAGCTGTAGTGAGATTGGTTGTAATCCGCGTAACTATCCGCCGACATTGGTTGGAGGTTCCGAATATTAAATTTCTATCCAAGTGTAGCATAATTTTGAATGAAGGTAATTTAATGAATGAAAATTAATAATTGATACAGATTAATGGCTAATCAGCCTTCGAACTGTTCATTACATAAAAGTGACTGCAGGTTTTAAGCCAATAAATATTGCAAAATGTTTAATTACAGTCAAAGATACTATGGCAAGCTACACGAGATACGTAAGTTTAACATGTTTAATTACCGAACCATCCAAAGTCGTAATAGTTAGTTATACCTGAAAAAAGCATGATCACTAACTGGAGGGACTGGAAAAATAAATAACTGAACAACTGACTGAAGTTAACTTTCAATAAGGGGATTTATTAATTTGAACAGAAAGCATATATTGTATACCTGAGTATCCATTTTATATCTGAAGATTTTGTACAATCAGTTAAGAAATGTTCAAATGTTTGTTAAGCTTAAGGGACTTAACTACGGGGTCATCTACGTATGAACTACCTACAACTAAGGACGGCACAAATATCCATGCCCGAGGGGGGATTCGAACCCCCGACCGTAGTGGCCGTGCAGACCGTGACTGAAGCGCCTCATTCCCCTCGGCCACCGCGGCCGGCAATCAATAAAGAACAATAATCAATGGTTAATAATGTTCGTTTCAGCATATTGTAGCGGCAGATCTTAGCGGTACAATTCAGACAACAGAAGAATCACAACAGAGCAGACGATAGAACAGAGAGCTAGTACGATGGGATTATTGCTTTTATTGTAAAAGTCAGAGATTTTAATTGGTTACAGTGATATTATAATTAGAGTTTCTTTTTATATCTTTTATGTAGCCTACCGATTCCAAAGAAGAGAAAATGAATTGAATATTTATCCTAATTTCATTTTATCTGATTTAATATTTCAAATGACTTTAAAATATATTATTTATGGGGCTGTTGCTATATAGTAATATTAAAACACTTCAACGATAATAAAGAGCTGTTACCACATAGTTGAATACACAGGCGACAACCTTCTGTGAAGGATGCATGCAAAAACTTGTGGCACGATATGACAAGGGCCTATAAATTTTTCGGCAGTTATGTGGTAAAGTACTTTAGGAGTTGTAGAATTTTGTGCATTAAAAACTTGTTCTGTATCTGTGTACAATTTCATTTTATTACGAAACGGAACTTACTTTCTGGACTCGCCTCGTATATATCCCGCAGTAGCTATTTAATACACGATTTACCTGCTAACAACATTCGTATTTATCTGACGCTTGCCATGGCGGCCGGGCGAAGGTTCAAATTATCTCGCTACAGCAGCGCCGTCAGGGAGCCTAGTTTTTTTTTACAAGGTGTTTGAGTGGGCCCTACTGGCAGTCGCTTGCTGGGTTGGCGACTCGACTTCCCGCAGCCTCGGCGGGCCCTGCTCTCGGCTACCAGCAGTCGGTAGCTGACGCCGCCGCAGTGGCTCCAAAAGCGCTGCCCGGCATGCGATCAACGCCCGCTGCCGGAAGACCCGGTAACTTCTCATAACGCCTCCCCCTCCCACCCCCTCCACCCCTCCGATCTAATCTGCGGAGGCACGCGACGGCCGGTGCCGTGCCCCAGAAAGCAAAGGCGGCGCGGGATTAAAATTAACGGCAGACGAGCTGACAAGCCGCAGACACGCTGCGCAAAACCACCCCAGCACAAACTCTTGCCGATTGGAACTGTATTTGGCTACATTAATTAGGTCGCAAATGTTGAAAGAGTGAACAGTCTTTTAGGGTTATCGATCGAGAATATTTCAGGCGTGTACGCTGATTTTACTTAGGCTTATTTCTAAATCGTACGAAATATCACAAGCTGTGTTTCATAAATATTCCCATACAGTGTTGCCAACAATCAAATTGGATTTCCCACCAAAAATCTTATTAAAAACTACCAGAAACCACTAGATTTCATTCGTGTGTTTAACAAAACCACTATATTGTTATTATTCGAAGTATTGAACATGTTGAGTACCCAAAAATATGAGACAATTCGATTTATCACTTGTTTGAGCTACAACAGATTTTTTAAAATTTTTTTTACCAAAACTGAAAAGTGGCAGGTCAAAATTTTATTTCCTTTTCATACTTTCTAACAATTTCTATTATGTTGTTTCCGTGAAGCAGTGCAAACGTGCTTTATTAAGGTGTTATGATGAAACCTAATCGTTGGTATTCAGGATAACGGGGCGTTTATATTAAATAACGAAAGATGTAATATCTTTATTATCGAATGTCAGGTGTCCCGTATTTTCATGGAAAAGTGATAGAATTATCTAAAATTTGCCCGTGTCCATGTAATATGAAGTATGCATGCAGATACATATTTATTAGTACTATTTTTGGAATATTTCCTTCCGTATTTTATTGTCATGTTTTATATCTTGTGAGTTATAACGTATGTTTCTGACATGATTAAATTAAAAAAGCGTGCACAACAATATGGGCACACAAAAATGGGGAACAAAGAATACCGTTATTGTATATGTTTTAAGTGATGTAAATTCAGGGGCTAAGAGATGTTAAAAACTAAATAGCACTGTTACTGAATGCTGCCTCCTTCAAGTGTTTTTAAAAATAGTTTTTCTATGAAACCACTGAAACATTTTTAAAACTGCACCATAATTCCGACTAGCCACTAGACGCAAAATTTGGCCATTATACACGTACTCCAACAGATTTACCGGGAAAACCACTAACTTGGCAACACTGCTCCCATACCTGTCAAATTTTCCGGCTTTCCCTGGAAGAATAGAAGCTGTGAACCAAGTTTAATTCAGCCATTTGTATTATATTTTCTTCTTAGGTATCGTGGGGACCTCATGATTGCACTAATGAGGTGATAAAACTGACTGCCAGACTATCAGATCATTGCTGTTACGGCTGTTGGCTTAAACTATTTTTGACAATAGTTTCTTTTATTTAATCTATGGGACCAAACTGCGTGGTCATCCGTCCGTAGCTTACAAACTACTTAAACATAGGTAAACTAACATAAGGACAACACACACACCCATGCCCCAGGGAGGACTCGAACCTCCACGGCGAGCAACCGCACGCTCCGCAGCGAGACGCCTTAGACCGCTCGGCTACTCCACCGCGGCAGCTTTAGATTTGCTTTTATGTGGAGTTTGCTATGGTTCTACTATTCGCGCAATTGTGTAACGAATTTTTCTGATATTTGGTGTTTTCGTGATAAGTTCAATTAAGAAACGATATCATCAGTCTTTCAGGGATGCATATTGTCCTGAATTTCCGTGTATTATGCGGTCGCAGGAAGGTGAAACATTCGCATTTTCTTCCATCAGTTTGAGTGATATAATCGTTATTTAAGGAGGAAGAACTGAACTAATACATGAATATTCAATCTGTTCAACACGTCTCCAATACGATAACGAAGGATAGCAGTAAGAAAAGATTGATTCATTTTTATCACTTCTAGGTATGACCTTGATTTCATAAGAGCGGAATGATTCTTCGCTTCAGTTTCAATCGTGCATAATATTCCGTTAACTGCAGTGATCATGCTGGTTTCCTTTTTCAGAAAATGCTCCCTGGTTCAGAAATCGCAAAGAGATACTGTGGTAGTCGTACAAAGGCATCGTATAATTTTGGAAGAAATATCTACAGATTCAAGAAATGAACTCATTAGTTGCATGCGACATGGAGAATTTTTTTAGCTACAGAGAAGACCAATAACAGTGGTGATAAGCTTTATTCGTTAGTCGTCACCTGTTTCGAGCAAAAGCATAAAAAGATAGTTTGGTGCTATCTGTCCCATCCTTGGTGGACGAGTCAACGGGACATAATATTCGGAATTAGTTAATTTCACATTTGGACTATTACAAAATACAATTTGAATTTTTGTAGTGCTCTGTTCAGACAATGCTGAAGATAATACAACGCGTGATTGAATACAGCCAATGTTCTGTGAACCTGAGAAAATTTTGTAAGTAAGTGCAAATAAATGATCAGTTTACTATTTTTGACGTGTCGTTCATATTATCGCTTACAAGAACAGGTATAAAAGAGCACATTTTGTGTAGTGTGAGAATGGTAAGTGCCAACAACTGGAAACTCATCGACAAGTAACCTGTGTAAGTACCTAACTACAGAATTCAAAAATGGAGACTTTAAGATGTAGCATACATTATATGTGTTAACATTATTTGTAATCTCTTTCTGTGTAGTCTTTTCTCGCTGTTTGAAGAGGTTGTGACGCAAGTAAGCGTTAAATTTTTGCTATTTGGTATCTTATGGATTTCTGTTTCTGAAAGCAGTTATGTATTCCATTGTTTCAGCTCTGTAGAATTCAGAATTGAAAAAGAAAAATAACATTGTGCTTTGGAATTGGCACTGTGTGTGCGTGTGTGTGTGTGCGTGTGTGTGTGTGTGTGTGTGTGTGCGCGCGCTCGCGTTTGCGTGCGTGCTTCTCTCACGCTAGAGCTCGTGGCAAGATTCCAAACACTGTGCGCTACGTCATGCATTCCCTTCATTGCTAGTCTAGTTAAAAGCAGGCGGAACCACATGCCGTGTTTTCCGTACGCACCAGCGTGCTCGTGGCTTACAAACAGAATTCTGATGCTGCTGTGAGGCAATGAACAGGGCGGTGAAGCGCCCGCTGAAAACGCCTGTCACGGTATAAAATCCGCAGTTTACTCTGTAAGTGTGCTAACACTCTAACTTATCCACCCGGATGGGAACTTTCAATGAAGAAAGAAATGTCTTGCTTTTATTTAGCCTCTGCAGTTGACCTGCAACCTGTAAGCGCCAGCAGATCCTCGTTATATAATTGTGCCAAACATGGAAATTGAAGTACTATCTTTCAATATTAATTACACAACGAGGCTAATGAAAGTTGTATAATTCGAGTGGAAATTTAATACAGATGTGCACAAAACGGAAATCATGTGTGTACACAGCCATTAAGAATTGTTACAGGGCTGTTCGGGAGTCTTAAGTTATTATGATATCGACTGGGCAGTCGCTCCCCGTCGGAGTCCTCCCCAAGGCATGTTTGTTGAAATGTTCAAATGTTTGTAGAGCTTATGGGACTTAACTACGGGCTTATCAGTCCCTAAACTTACAAACTACTTATGAACTAGCTACAACTAAGGTCGGCACAAATATCCATGCCCGAGGGGGGATTCGAACCCCCGACCGTAGTAGCAGTGCAGACCGTGACTGAGGCGTCGCAGTCCCGTCGGCCACTGCGGCCGGCGGCATGTTTGTGTTTGTTTGTTTGTTTGTGGGTGTGTTGGTGTGTGTTTAGTCCTCAGTATAAGTTGGTTTAAGTAGTTTGTAAGTATAGGGACTGATGGCCATAGCAGTTTAGTTAAATAGGTTTACAAACATTTGAACACTTTAATTGTCAAAGGAAGTGGATGTTTTCATATCTAAAGGGGCAGTAGACGACGATATGCCATGAACGGTACAAGTCTAGTACGACAGCCATCTAACGGTGCCGCGGCGAATAGCAGTGCGCACTGAGGTGCCGTGCTGCGATGCGCGCGGCCGTTCGCCGTCGGAGGTTCAAGTCCCTCCCCCCCCCCTCGGGCATGGGTGTATGTGTTACCTTTAGGTTAGTTGATCTTAGCTTAAGTAGTTTAGAAGCTACGGACTGTTAACCAAGCAGTTAAGTCCCATAGAATTACAAATTTTGAACATCTAACGGTAGAGTGGATGGAACTAAGAGGTCCACCTTTTTAGCGTTGAAAATCATAATTTCGAATTAAGGATACATTATTTATTGGAATTGCTATTTCCCGTATTATCCTGAAACAATAATATGCAATTTCATCTCGAGTATTTGCACTCTCTAGTCCAGAGTATGCTTTCACTGTAGCTCCATTACACCGCAAAGGAGCCACAGTTAACCAACCGTTACCGAGTTATGAAATATGGCAAAGTTCACAACACACCCTCGAAACACAGACGGTCCTTCAGTATTTCGTGGGCACCAATATTAGTTTCGCTGGTAAGATCCAAATTGTCGATAGCCTTATACACGACAGCCCGAGTTCTTCTGCTTCTGCAATCCATGGCACGAAGCCTTACAACTCGTGACCATTCCCGCGCGACTCACAATAACTGATATTCACAGAATGTATGACATTAACGCAGCCTGTATTCGAATCTGGGTCTCCTGCGTTCAAAGCAGTTGCACTGACACCTGCATCTCTGGAGACACAGCAATTACCACATCTGCACTGACTACTGAGTAGCCCGTCAGATACACCCTGCCCACTAGGCCTACTATTCAAAGTCGCTTATTTTTCAAATCAAATGTTCAAATGTTTGTATAGTCGATGGGACTTAACTACGGGGTCATCAGTCCCTAAACTTACAAACTACTTATCAACTACTTACGAACTAGGACGGCACAAATATCCATGCCCGAGGGGGAATTCGAACACCCCACCGTAGTGGCCGTGCAGACCGTGACTGGAGCGCCTTAGTCTCCTCGGCCACCGCGGCCGGCTCGCTTATTTTTCTGTAAGAGTAAGAGCCTGGTAGTGCTTCCGCAGATCACTGCCGGTCATTGTCATGTGGTGTTTGTTCTCTTGAACATATATATTACACCACTTGTAACTTATTATTTTCGTAACCTTACAGCGTTTCAGTCACAATCCAACCAGTTATTTGTAATGCTGCTGTATACATTCACGTCGATTATAGCCTTTTTAGTGTCCTGCAAGCTGTGCTGGCATCCAGGAGGCACAGAGTTATAGAATGGTGCCTTTCTGCCCTCAGAAATCTGTCGGGCTGTTGAGTTGCATAATTTAATACAGAATCTGGCGAGACTTCTGTCCCGCCAGTAAATAATGGGTGATGGCTACTCGCCAACACGATATTGTCTCTATAGCAGCAATCTAGGATTCCGTGGTGCGGAGGTTCCAGTGAGTACCTAGATTCCTCGCACAATAATAATAACGGTTATGAATCCCTTTGAGAGATCTTTATTTGCCATTGACCGCTTGTTGATTTTACATGATGACTAGTTTCGACTACTTAAAGAGTCATTATCAAATCTTAATTGTCTAGGCATGGTAAGAAATTTACTTCAGGTGAACCAACAATATAGTGACAAGTTATAAATGGTATCCACATCATCAGTCAAATATGCCTTTGGGTCATGTTGTTCAAGACCCTGTGGTATACTGTCCCACATGTCCAGGTAGTGTGGCATCACAGTGAAAACTGTGTTGAGTTTCCACTGCTGTTGAGTTTTTCACTGTGATAACACACTACCTGGACATGTGGGACAATACAGCACAGGATCTTGAACAACATGACCTAAAGATGTATTCGTTTGATGATGTGCTTACCATTTATAACTTGCCACTATGATGTTGGTTCATCTGAAGTAAATTTCTTACCATGCCTGGACAATTAAGATTTGATAATTACTCTTTAAGTAGTCGAAACTAGTCATCATGTAAAATCAATAAGCGATCTATGGCAAATAAAGATCTCATAAAGGGATTCATAACCATTAAATAAAAGGTCGCCTACTACAAAACAACCTGACTAAGATGTCAGGTAACAATAATAATAATAATAATGACAATATAAATAATAGTTGTATTAATGTAGTTTTGCAGCAAATACTTCTTACAATTCCAAAGAAAATACCACAATAAAATAGTGTTTACAAGAGAGCGATGTGGATCTGTAATAATAATAATAATAATATAAAATACCACTGGCTTGTTTTATGGAACGTTTTAGGTGTTTTTGTATTTTTTTATATCTGCTGCACAAAACAATAAAAATAAAATAATGTTAAATTGAATACTTAAGTAATAGTAATAATTTTGAAATATAATATTTTATTTAACTTTGCATTGTACTTTTTCTCCTAAATATTTGCAAAATATTAGTTGTGAAACAAGCCAGTACAATCTATTTTTTCAAAAGTTCTTTAATCGACTTTTTGTGTTACCTTTGGCAACAGCGTTATTTGTAGTTGTTTACTTAGAATACTGTGCTAAATATTTTATATTGGCACTTTTATTTTCTACCAAATGGTTAAATTTTTATATTTAAAGAGAACCCTCTTTCACCTGTTGTCTTACCGTCACAATATTCTTTTCGTTTAGTACAGCAACTTCCTCTTTTATTTTGTCTTATTCATTGTTGTGCTTAATTATACAATTTTCTTAGTTGTGCACAATAACATTTTTGTTATTTTTATAAATTTCTTATTTCTTTTAAAAAATTATTTCCTGCAATATATTCAACCCTATATGAAATAACAAGCCATTCTTCGAACGTCAATTAAATGACTTACAGCAAAATAACGTGAAGAATTATATCGTTATACGTGTATACCAACTTTTAGAGTCAATATTAAATTCTGAACAAAGTGTACTTGAAAATCGTTCCGATTCGACGCATAACAGCCGAGAGTGCACAGTGCCGCAATCTATCGCCTTTCGGTTATGGCACCACAAGGACGTTGTACGTCGCTGGCGGCCAACAAATATGTCTGTAAAATTTGCTCCCGATCGGTCGAACGTTGCGATCCAAAAAGTGGCAGATCTTTATTGACAGACACACAGTCGGTGTCAAATCGCCGTTATTTTTGCATATATCTATTAAACGGTAAGACGTACGGATAAAACATATCAGAGCAAAGTAGTAGAGAATTTTGTCATCGACAAATCCATTTATTCAATTTAACGAACGGTTAAGGCGTTATTTGCAATAACAATTCCGAGCTGTCAAAAGGCCATCGAAAACGGCCATCTTTTAATGTCACTGATCTAAGACGGGCAAAAGAATAACACGCATGAAAAAATCTTTTGAAAAGTCTCGGTCGCAATATGCTTTATTTCACATGAAGCGTTTCGAGTACATCATCATCTGATCTGTGGTATAAAAGAAGAAAATTACATTTTAGATGTTTAAAGCACGTAATTACAATATCTTCAAGGAGAACAAAACGTAATAATACATATATACTTAAAAAAACGACGGGAATTACGAACATCTTAGTATAGATGCTTGATTAAAACTTAAAACACTATCGTGGACGTCTAGTGACGGTGTTGAACTAGATTCACATGCTCAACTGTGGTGAGAGGGGGAAACACCGTAACAGGTAAACTAGGCCCACTCGCCACCAGATGGCGCAGGGTTAACATTAAAAGTTACTTGAATAAAACTACACATACATCATCTTGGGCACTCTGTACTGTGTGCAGTCTTAGAAACTGTGAAAATATGACTACAAAATGTGTTAAGTCTTATAAAAATAAATAAGACACCAATTTTAATACATTAAAAATACTAATAGGGTAGGTCGTACGAAAAGGGAGGCATGGGAGGGCCAAAGGATGGGATTGGGCGTTGCTAAATACAGCACAAACCACGCGAAAATGTCAAAGAGTACGCAAGCTAGACCACTGTGACGTGGCAGTGACATAGCTGCTCACCATATATTACAAGTTAATATTATAGAATAATCTATCAACAGTCCTAGGTAGATAAAGCATATTGCAACCGAGAGTTTTCTAAAAAAAAGTTTCATGCATGCCAACGTATGGTCGCTTGTCCACATAGTGGAAGATTTCATGAACAAAGTGATAAAAAGTTTTGTATCCCATCCTCGTCGCCACTTTTGTGTCTCGTTTCCGCCGGTTGTTGTAGGTGTCGGTGGCCGAGTAGAAAGAGACCGACACAGAAATAAAGGATGCACGCGTGTGCAGGTACGGAGGTGACTAGCCAGTGGGACGGCAGAAACTAGAAACACTAGAGTAAATTAGAACGAGATATATATTTCATAGAGACATAGTAATACTTAACTTTTACATAGTTCTTGACTGCCGAATGCTGATACATAGATTACATAGAGGCCTGACTACTGATGATTCCTAGTGCCTATCCGATAGCCAAGTCATAACTGGTGCCTATCTGACTCCCAAGTGGTCGATGCAGCAGTCGTGGCGACGAGCGGAGTTGCAGCTGAGGGCGCTCGTGGCTGACGTCGTAAGAACGCCGCGCCGTGCGTGCATGGCGGCGCGCGGCGAAAGTACGTGGCGCGCACTTCATACTTGAGCGACACCACAAAAAGTTGTCTTTGTAGCTGACATAGCTGGTAGATCACCGTGGTGACAGGACCAGCTACCAAAGATTTTTGTCGGTTTAGAACCACCCTGGGGGCACGTGGAGCTTTGAGGATTGCTTCCGGACGCGAACAACTTCGCCCCTTCGCCTAGTCAGTCAGGAAGCTGTCCAGTGGTTAAAGGAGTTGGACTTGGCTCTGTGACAGAGATATGTTTTATCTTATTAATTAGACACTAGTATATCTTACTAAAGTATTATATGTAGCTGACATTATACCATACGATATATAAATATAACAAAATGAGATACACCTAGTTCATTTAGGATGTGAAGTGAGCGGCCTGCAAACTAGAAAATCGGACACCATCCCACGTTGACTACAGAATCGCTCACAGAAAGGGTGGAACATGGGAGCGTATTTTCTGTGAAAATGTTTTCCGCACTTCCCTGACGGCAAGAGGATTCTGACTGTCTCTCTCTTTCTCTTTCTCTCTCTCTCTCTCTCCACGTTCGGGCGCAGCGTTGACAAACCAATCACAGGGCGCCGTGCACCGAGATTCAGATTCGGCTTGTGCGACGTGTCGGGAACTCGTCTACAAAGTCTACGAACGCGCCGGAACGTGACTAGGAAGGGAAGGTGGGCGGGGGCGGGGGCGAGCGGGCAGGGACGGGGCTGTGACGGAAGCGCAGGCGACGAGTCAACACGGCCGAGCTGAGTGGCGCTCCAGCAGGGTGGATCCTGGGGAGCTGTTGCAGACGCCCAGCGAGGGCAGGGCCGCAGGGCGCGCGGCAATCCCGAGGGGCGCGGGGGAGGGGCCTCGCCATCGGAGGTTCCAGTCCTCCCTAGGGAATCGGTGAGTGTGTTGTCCTTAGGTTAGTTTACCTTAGTTCAAGTACAGGGTGTCCAGAAAAAGACTCCCTGATTTCAAAACTAAATATCTCGAAAACGAAGATCGATAGAGGAATGCAGTAAACGGTATGTTTATTGTGAAAGCTGTAACAAGTTTATACAGCAGTTTGAAATAATAGTTACAGAAGCTGCTAACAGATGGCGCTGTAATCCCCATACGTAATGCCTAGTATAAATAGTGATCCGAAGCCCAGAGCAATCAGTTCCACTATTGAAACGTGAAAGGAGGTTAGCGTACCGAAGGAAGAGATTAAAACCGAGTACTCCATTGAACAACGCGTTTTTCTGGTGCTAGAGTACCACATGTTAGGAGAGAGTTCTACGGCAACAAGGCGAAGTTTTCATGGACGATTTAATGTCCCAAAAGGACCCGATGCGAAAACCATTCGTACGCTCTTCGCAAAATTTCAACGAACAGGCAGCGTAACTGGTGATCTAGTGGTACTTGATGGCCGCAAGCAAACCGCAGTTACGGCTAAAAATATCGCCTAAGTTTCTGGAATTATTCAGCGAAATCCAATGTTATCCGTTTGTAGAATTGCATCTGAGACTGGTTTGAAGCGTTCTAGCACGCAGTAAATGCTGAGAATGAGCCTACACATGTTTCCATTCAAAATTCAAACGCACCCGTATGTGCTCTGCAGCAGTGGGTTGCCTTTGCTAATCAGATGCTCACAATGATTAATAGTGAAGCATTTGATGTTGGCTGCATCTGTTTTACAGATGAAGCACACTTCCACATGAATGGGTACATGAATATGCAGAACTGGCGAATTTGGGTTTCCGAAAAGCCATATTGGTGTGAAGCGAAACCCCCTATATTCTCTTAAATTACTGAGTGCGCTGCAGTATGCAGCAGAGGCATTATTGGCCCTTTTGTCATTGGAGAAAATGTCACTGGTGCACGTTACGTTGCAATTTTGGAACAATTTGTCACCACACAGCAACCATTAGAAGATCGACCAGGTATTCAATGGTTTATGCAAGACGCAGCCCGACCACATCGGACCGAACAAGTGTTTCGCTTTCTTGAGGAATATTTCGGGAATTGGCGTGGATTTGCCTCCATAATCGCCGGATTTGACGTCCTGTGCCTTTTTTTTTTTTTTTTTTTTTTTTTTTTTTTTTTTTTTTTTTTTTTTTTTGTGCGGCACAGTAAAAGACATGGTCTACCCGAAGCATCCCGCCACGCTGGACGAGGTGAATCGGCGATCTCTGTGGCATGTCAATCCATTTCGTTTGAGACAAATACGAACTATGATGGCAAATTTCATCCTTCGTTTGCGCCACCTCTCTAGTGCCAATGGTGAACATTTTGAAAACATTGTGATGTGATTGTTTGCAAAGAGCGTTTTCATACGATTATTTCACTTATGTTTGCTGATATGAGCTGTACGGCGTACAGCGCCATCTGTTGGCAGCTTTTGTAACTATTATTTCAAACTGCTGTATAAAAGTCTTACAGCTTTCACAATAAACATGCCGTTTACAGCATTCCTCTATCGATGTTTGTTTTCGAGATATTTAATTTTGTAATTAGTGAGTCCTTTTCTGGGCACCCTGTAGTTTGTAAGCTACGGATTGATGACCGCGTAGTTTGGTCAAATAGATTTACAAACATTTGAACAGTTTTTGGAGGGGGGCCACTTCTGCGCACACCAGCCCAGCCCATAGTGCACGGCCACGATCTCTACACAGCTGTTGTCTGTAACTATTATTTCAAACTGCTGTCCAAACTTCTTACAGCTTTCACAATAAACATACCGTTTACTGCACTCCTCTATCGATCTTTGTTTTCGAAATATTTAATTTTGAAACCAGGGAGCACATTTCTGGACACCCTGTAGTTCATAAGTAGTTTGTAAGTTTAGGGTGTGATAACAAACATTTGAACACTTTTTTGATCAAAATTAGAACGCGGGGCACAGATTGCGAGCGGGTGCTTCACCGCTGCCACAGCGGCGAGCGTCGTCGTCTGCTGTCGGTGCGTGTGATATCGGCTTGCATCGGTCGTCGCCGCGGCAGCCGGCGGGTGTTAATCTGGTGACACTCCGCCACGTGGACCACGGGTGGCGCCAGAAGCCGATAATGAGGCAGCGGTGGAGCGGAATCGGCTGCGGCCGCGTGTTTTCAGCCGCAGCCCTAATGGCGGATCAGCAGCGGCGGCTGTGAGCAGCCGGACACCGAAAACCGGCCGGTCGGCGACAAACGGGAGGCGGCGAAACCGCGCTCTGCTGCCGGGTTTTATTTCCACACGGCACGCCCATTCGGAAAATTAAAACTCCCCATTAACGTCGCGCACAGCACATCGGGCCGCGATGGGCCGTGAACGGAATCCGGCGTACGACTTTACGCCGCCGCGTGCTGGCGCCCGTGTCGCTTTTATTAATTTCGTTTTATATCCCGCTCGTCGGACCGGGAAATAGGTTTCAACAATGATTCAACATCCGTGATATATTAATCGGCAAAAATAAATAAATAAAAACTCTGTTACGAAGCATAGTGTTTTGTTTTTGCTGCGGCGTCTATGTGGGAGAACTGGAAAACACGATCTCTTTTTGTTATATCTAGATCTACATCTACATAGATACTCTGCAAATCACATTTAAGTGCCTGGCAGAGGGTTCATTAACCACTTTTATAACCTTCCTCTACCGTTCCATTCTCTAATAGCGCGCGGGAAGAAAGAACACCTAAATCGTTCCGTTTTCGATCTGATTTCCCTTATTTTATGGGGATGGTCATGTATCCCTAATTAGGTGGGTGCTAGCAAAATATTTTCACATTCAAAAGTAAAAGGCGGTGATTCAAACTTTGCAAACAGATCACGCCGCAATGAATAACGTCTTTCTTTTAATGATTTCCACCCCAACTCGTGCAAGATTTCCGTGACGCTTTCCCCCCCCCCCCCCCGTAACGTGATAAAACAAAACGAGCTGCCCTTCTCTGAACCTTCTCAATGTCTTCCGTCAGTCCCACCTGGTGAGGGTCCCACAAGGGGCAGCAGTACTCCAGGAGAGGACGCATAAGTGTGATGTAGGCAGTCTCTTTGGTGGAGCTGGTGCATCTTCAAAGCGTTCTGCCAATGAAACGCAACCTCTGGTTCGCCTTCCCCACAATATTTTCCGTGTGTTCTCTCCAGTCAAAGTTGTTCGTAATTGTAACTCCTAGGTATTTGGTAGAATTTACGACCTTAAGGTTTGACTGATTTATTGCGTAATTGAAGTTAAGCGGATTTCTTTTAGTGGTCATGTGTATTACTTCACACCATTGTTTATTTCGTGTCAATTGCCAATTTTCGCACCATGTAGAAATTTTCTCTAAATCGCATTGCAGCTGCTTTTGATCCTCTTTTGACATCACTAACAGATAAACGACAGCATCATCCACGAACAGTCTAAGGGAGCTATTCAGATTGACTCTTAAATCGTTTATAAACACGAGGAAGAGTAAGGGACCTATAACGCTTCCCTCTGGAACGCCAGATATCACTTCTGTTTTATTCGATGACTTACCGTCAATTACAACGAACTGTGCCCTATATGATAGGATATCGTGAATCCAATCGCACAATTGGGGAGATATTCCATGAGCACGCAATTTCATTAGAACCCGCTTGTCGGATACAGTGTCAAAAGCCTTCCGGAAATCCAGAAATACGGAATCGTATATACATGGTGTTCCAAAAAGGTACGGCCAAACTTTCAGGAAACATTCCTCACACACAAAGAAAGAAAATATGTTATGTGTACATGTGTCCGGAAACGCTTAATTTCCATGTTAGAGCTCATTTTATTACTTTTCTTCAAATCACATTAATCATGGAATGGAAACATACAGCAACAGAACGTACCAGCGTGAATTCAAACACTTTGTTACAGGAAATGTCAAAATGTCCTCCGTTAGCGAGGATACATGCATCCAGCCTCCGTCGCATGGAATCCCTGATGCGCTGATGCAGCCCTGGAGAATGGCGTATTGTATCACAGCCGTCTACAGTACTAGCACGAAGAGTCTCTACATTTGGTACCGGGGTTGCGTAGACAAGAGCTTCCAAATGCCTCCATAAATGAAAGTCAAGAGGGTTGAGGTCAGGAGAGCGTGGAGGCCATGGAATTGGTCCGCCTATACCAATCCATTGGTCACCGAATCTGTTGTTGAGAAGGGTAAGAACACGTCGACTGAAATGTGCAGGAGCTCCATCGTGCATGAACCACATGTTGTATCATACTTGTAAAGGTACATGTACTAGCAGCACAGGTAGAGTATCCAGTATGAAATCATGATAACGTGCTCCGGTGAGCATAGGTGGAAGAACATGAGGCCCAATCAAGACATCACCACAATTCCTACCCAAACGTTCACAAAAAATGTGTTGCTGACGTGATTGCACAATTGCGTGTGGATTGTCGTCAGCCCACACATGTTGATTGTGAAAATTTACAATTTGATTGTTAATTTAAATTTACATTTAAAGAGAAATATTAAATTGAGCTCTAACATGGAAATTTAACGTTTCCGGACACATGTACACATAACATATTTTCTTTCTTTGTGTTTGAGGAATGTTTCCTGAAAGTTTGGCCTTACCTTTTGGTAACACCCTGTATATATACAGGGTGAATCACCTAACACTTGCACCGCAAATATTGCGGAAACGGAAAAGTACGATTGATGTGCGGTTTGCACAGAATGGGTTGGTAGTTAGGAGCTCGTAGTTTTAGCCAACAGACAGATTGTAATATTGCGAAGAAAGTGTATTTTTATGCAAAGATACAGTAGTTATTTGCCTTATGGACGAATACATTGGACATCAAACCATAAATGAATCATATTACAATAGTGCCAAGAACATACATAAAAATCAACAAGAACAATTCTTCAGTTGTTTTTTTCCAGTGTTATTCGTAAATCATGGAGAAACGCCTTCGTATTATGTCCTATGTCATCTATGATTACTGTGCGCTGGCCTTCGCTCCCAGAATCTGCAACAAACATTGATTCTGGCGGCAGTTTCTGTTCTGGTACAGCCTAATAACAACTTAATTAATATGTACATACCTCAAGTTGGCGTAAAAGAAGGTAGTAGTGTTCAATGTAACACTACAATTGTGGGGCGCTGTTTGTTTGTCACGTGGAAATAGTTTATCAATCTTCGCACAACTTATTCAAGGTAATCAACTAAATAAAAGACATTTCTCTCTTCATTCCGCTTTTTTCTGGAGCAGAGAAATCTTCAGAACTATCGCCAACTTCTTTTTTCCCATCTTATTGTCCGAAGTGAAATAGCAGTAGCAGCCTGCACTCTTTGAAGGATATTCTAATGGGGTTTTACTACCATCTTTTGCGTCTTCCGACATGAATTTAATTACACTGAAACCAATTTCTCGTCTTTGGCTACGCAGAACTCTTCCTGCACCTCAAAAACCTTGTAAAAATAACTAGACTCACTATCGGTGCTGCTGTCGCGGGATAATTTGAACCTTCAGCTGGCCGTCATGATAGTGGCAAGCGTCTGATTAAAATACGAGTGTTGTTAGTAGATATATCGTGTGTTATATAGCTACTGCGATATATGTACTTAGTTGGTAGTCACGTCTGTATTATTTTACTATTGCAGTCTACATAAAGCACGATGGTGAAGAGCTGCTCGGCGTTTAAGTGTATAAATAGATTTACGAAAGGAATAAAAGGAACGAATACTGTCTTCCCATTTACACTTCTCAGGAATACAAGTATCCGTACCACTTGTGTTTATGATAGTGTAATATAACTATTGCGGTCACGAGATTAGCCGCGGCGGGGCGGCCGAGCCCATTGAGGTGCTACGCTACGATTCGCAAGGCCGTTCCCCGTTGGGGGTTCGAATCCCCCCTCGGGCATGGATGTTTGTGCCGTCTTTAGAATAAGCTAGTTCATAAGCAGTTAATAAGTTTAGGGACTGATGACCGCGTAGTTAAGTCACTTAAGCTCTACAAACATTTGAACATTTTTGTCACGAGATCAGTTGCCTGACTGTAGTTTGAATTTTTGTTAATGAAATATTAGCAACTTGTAACACAGAATTTAAAGGTAATCTGCTTTACATATAGGTATAACAACTGGAAGGTGTTTGGAGAACTGTTTATGTTTCCATATATAAATTACTCATAGCCCCACTGGATGCACATTGTGAAGTTGAACCCTGTGACGATAGTTGCTGAATTTGAGCCGGTCACGCTTCTGTAACGTAGTGGCTTACAGCATTAAAATGGTAATATTCGTGCTAGGTACGCTCATGATAATGTTTGATGCACTTAGTTACGAAAAAGTTATGGCATACTTCGTGTTCTTAGAAGAATTTGGTAGTGGCTGGTTGCTGTATTCACAAGGTAAGGCGCTGTTTTACAGTTACGTATCTGATGGGATATTTTATTTTCACAGTCCTCTTAACATTAGCTCTTTCAGGCAGCCCTGTTTCATTTTTTATGCTATAAAATATCTAAATATTTGAGAATTCAGCACCCACTCAAGCAAAGACGTAAAGTGTTGTGAATATTTTCCGAAATTAATGTTTGAAAAAAAGATTCACCTTCGTGGAATATACTACGAAAGTGCCAAAAAATTGTGTTTGACGATGAATTCCGTTTGTATGCTGCACTTAGAAGGTAAAAAAAATTAATCTTACAATTCGGTTTAGTTAGGAACAAGACACGCTGTTGGTCGATTTCTACACCACATTTGTAATAAATTTACACACAACCAATAGTTGCCGTATAATCAAAGAGTCTGAAGCTGTTCTGTAGTTATATATTAAAATGAGACATAGTTTTCGTGACTTACACACTCTAATCGAAAGAGTCTTACGCACATTTAAAGTTCGAGCGGAAGTTTACCACCATAATGGCCGCCGAGGTGCTCCTCAATTTGCCGTATGTTCGCAGTCGGCCGCTTAAGGAATAGTGGGGCCTTGTTGCACCTACATCGCTTGGAGACTGTGCTGCCACGTCGTTTATAGCGGTGCGCTCACTCGGTGTGCACTGGCCGGCAGGCGGAAGTGGACTGACGCGGCCTCCCCTTCCTAACGAAGGAATGAACTCGCCCGGCGCTTCGGACGAAAACTCGTCTCTGCGCATCGTCCACAGTATCCTGCGTGGGCTCTGGAATGGAATGTTTGTAAATCTATCGGACCAAACTGCGTGGTCATCAGTCCGTAGCCTACAAACTACTCAAAACAAGGTAAATTAACCTAAGGACAACACACACGCGCAGCCATACCGCAAGGAGGACTCGAACCTCCGACGGCGAGCAACCGCACGGTACGCAGCGAGGCGCCTCAGACCGCTCGGCTACTCCACCGCGGCGCGCGGACTCTAAAAGCCCTTTCTACACTGGAAGTGAAAGCTTACGAGGTTACCCATGATGCACCGGTCACGCCGCCTGCGTACAGTGTAGACGCTTCCACTTGCACAAGATGCACGCATACGATCGCTAGTAGAAGGTATAGGATGGATCCTATTCTCACGCGTATGGAAGTGCTTGGCGCATGCGCAGACGACCGAATGGGGAACCTAGCTGACAAACGAAACCAAGTCGGGAATTTGTTTGAGAATGTGTACTTGTCTCCTGCTCAGAGGAACGTAGTTTTTCGACTGAGTCGTAAGTATTTTAGGATGTGATCCTATAGATGAATTTCATGAAAAATTTAATATAACCTGTGTACAATTTTTATTGAATACAGAAATGTAACTGTTAATATGAATTCCAAACAAAGGTAATGCAAATGTAAATCAAGAAATTTTCACTGATTTTTCCATCGGTTCTTGGTAGTACAACATCACTATTACTTAAAAGTAGAATTTTGTGTATATTCTACAGGTTCATTTCCACTTAGTTACCCGTTTTCGGCTTACTAGGACATAAAGGTAAATAAGTCAACAATCCGAAGATTGGTTTGAACACAACAGTGCTTTACTAGGCATGGTCCTGTTTGGAGGTGGTATGCCGCTGCCTTCCTCCGACCTTCGAAATGACTTACCCAGCCAGTTATAGGGGGACCTACAGTTTAACGTGGGTTCCGAACCACGGTGCTACTCGGTATTTTTCACATGAGCAATACTGCCAGAGGTGAAAGCAGTGGAAAGTGACAGATAAAAATCCTAGGACCTGGCGGGGATCGAACCCGCGACCTTTGGATTTGAGTTTGGCACTCTACCACCGTGCAACCGAGGACATATTCAGACTTTAAACTACGTCGAAAACCGTTTATTTAAATAAAAGTCAATTTGTTGATCTATCAAGAACCGACGAAAGAATTAGTCAAAATATCCAAATCAGTTTGTTGTACATACCAAGAGCTGTACCTCTGTACCCATTAAAAATTGGACACAGGTTATATAAAATTTTAACTACAGATCGTCGTTATTACCTTCTAAAATATTTGCTATTTTTCCTGAAACATGCTCCAGTTAAAAGATGAAATATTAGTTTTTGGTGAGCATTATTTGAAGCGTAATCAAAGTGAAAGGTCTATGTATAGACACCTGAGCATGTTCATCATACACATAGGCGCCTCAAACCGCAGGGACTGGAAGTATGTAATCGCATTTTATGAGCACGTTAACACATGAGCGACGTAGTTACGCAAGAACGGCACGAAAAGAAATACAGTTTCACAGTCTAAAACACAAATAAATGTTCTAATCATCACAACATATCATTCAGTTTCGAAAAGTGATGTTAACGCAGCGATTTTATTTGCTGTAAGTTGACAACAAACGAAGTAGACGCGTGAAGCAGGTGACTCAGCAAATGCGTACCGTTTGAACGCTTCTTTGTAGTTCGACGGTCTATCGCAAGGGGCGCTGCAGCTGGCAACTACTTCCTTGTGCGTGTTGCACGTCTCGTACAGAAAGGGCTTAAGGCCTGGTGCACACTGAGACGCAGGCGACGAAGGGCAGGGCAGGGCAGCACAGCACAGGTTTCTGTGACTGCCGGGTTTAAATGCAGCAGCACTAGTTGCGGCACAGGGCAGGCCAGGGCAGCACAGCCGCTGCCTCCGCCTGGGCCGCACAGTGTCCGCGACACAGATTGCTGTGCGAGTGCCGCGCAGCTGTGGCGGCAGGTAGGCCACCTGCTGGGTTTGTTGCCCCACTGCCCGCTCGCTGCCAGTCTTCTCCAGCTGCTTACCGTGCGTTGTGTTAAGGCCGGTATTACACTATCAAATTATTTGTCAAAGAATTGGACGTAGTGTAATGGGAACGTCGTCCAATACTTCATCCAATCTAAGGCCTCGGCCTAGATGTGACCGCTTGGAGCGCTAGTAGTATACAGCTTCCTTTATTTTATTTGGAGGTTAAGTATCTGACATTACTTGGACATAACGTTCGTATTCGTAAACATGGCTAGTAGTGGAATGTTCGTGTAGTGTTTTCTAGCAACAACAAAATTTAAAAAATATCAATGGAGCGTTGTATAACAGGCGACAAGGGCAATTCTCACTGTCCGTCACGTCAATTCGCGCAGCCCAATACCCTGCGGCGAAAGTGAGGTTCAGTTACAATCCGTGATGTAAAAAAGTCATTATATACTATCGGAATTGAAGAAGTAATACCCCTAAATCTTATTTACGGCCGAAACAGATTTTAGAATGTATGGTTTTGGTAACTTGGTGTGCTAAGTGCTGGGAAGTGAAACAACTTTCAAAACATCGACATATGTTTGCAAGCGAATCTACTTACATATAAATACGTCAGGAAATAAATAGAGCCTATTTACTTTATCAGCAATGTTTCTCCCCTTACATTGTTAATAACGTCTTAAAAATTTAGATTATCCTCTTTGTCAGTGCTCATATTTTCCATTTAAAACGTTATTTCACGAAACTTGCTTTATCAACCTAACAATCTTATCCATATACACTGTTTGAGACAGCCTTTTTGTTACTCTATTGCAAACTGTGAAGGATGAAGAACGACAAAATAATTAGCAGTGAACGGCCTGGCTGTTCTGCCGATGGCATAAAAAAAGGAAATCCTCGCGGTCCCGTAACAAAATTTATTTATCTTGCTCTGACACCACGGTTTCATCCAAGTGTGTTTCTTTTTCTTTTTTCCCTCCTTCTCTTCTAAATGCAGACACAACGCAACTGTAGTATAAACAACAGCTGAGCATTACACCGCCATTTTGAAGCAAATTTGACAAAATATTGGATGATAGTGTAATACCCCTTTTGCGATTCATCCAATGTCTTTGTCGAAAAATATGACCAATATTTCATTCAATTTTTTCGTCCAATTCTTTGTCCAATAATTTGATAGTGTAATACCGGCCTAAACATCAAAGCAATGTGCTTTCATGATTACAGGGAACTTTATGTCCATGATTAATTTGTCTATTCAAATTAGAGTCGTAAAAATGTCAATTACTTTCTCTAGTATTTTCCTCTTGTAATGCTGTCTGTTTACAGAGCTGTTCTTCCAACTGTCGGTAAACTTCTCTTGCACAACGAAAGTACTTAGAGCACTCCTACTATTGTTAGGTACCAAAGGAAGCTCTTGTTCAGAATGTGGAGGTACCTGCAAATTTTGTCTCCGCAACTTCTTTGCCAACGTAACACTTGAAAAAATATTCCCATCGCTCAACCTGCCCGTTGACGCCACATTAATAGTTAGGAACTTGTAGTTTGCATCGAGGATCGCCATTAGCACTACATAATGTGTGTAAGTCAGTAGTTTTAGAATGATGAACCACTGGTTGCTGGCTTCTTAACCACAATATGCTTTCTGTCAAGAGCTCCGGTACAGTGTGGAAACTGTCATCGTTGTTCGAAACATTCTCCAATTGTTTTCCGTGTCTGTTCTGTGGCATGATGTTAAGTTTACGTAAAATGTACACAAACTACAAAAAGAATACTAATACGATCTGGGGAAAGTGAGGGCACTGAGATTACATAAACTTTAATTTATTGTAAATATTTGTGATGCAACCATTTGCTGACGGTGGCAAAGACTATAAAAAGGCATTACATCCTTCGGAAAACATAGATTTTCTCATCAACTTGTGAACCTCGTGGAACTGACTCTGGTCTAAACGGGAGTAGTTCTGAACTGAGTATCAGAAAACTCTGATGTCAAAGCCAATTGGCCATGGGTGCTTATCTTTTCATGTTACTGCTTTCCTAGTCTGATTTCTCGTGTTATTAAGGTTTATATAATAATATCAGCGTGTCCATTTCCTCATCAGAATCCCACTCTGAAATAAGGTTCATGAGTGCACCCATAACTGTACAAGGAAACACCGTGCACTGGTTCAACAAGGAACGTCAGTGCGACAATGGCTAGAAACTGTGTCCCAATTTTCGCAGACGCTGTGTCGCGAAGTGTTTCCTTCGCTGTGCTGCCCTGCCCTGCCCTGCCCTGCTCTGCATCAGCTGCGCCCCAATGTGCGGCTGGCCTATAAGGCCAGGCGCACATTGAGACACAGCCGACGCAGAGCAGGGCAGGGCAGCACAGCACAGGTTTCTGTAACTGCCGCGTTTAAATGCAGCAGCGCAAGTTGCGGCACAGGGCAGGCCAGGGCAGCATAGCTCCTGCTTCCGCCTGGGCCGCACAGTGTCCGGGACACAGATTGCTGTGCGAGTGCCGCGCAGCTGTGGCGACAGGTAGGCCACCTGCTAAGTTTGTTGCCCCACTGCCCGCTCGCTGCCAGTCTTCTCCAGCTGCTTACCGTGCATTCTGACCCGTCTGTGTTCGACATGGAGGAAAAAGTAATTGAAGCAATTCGTCGTCCGAACCTGGTTTTGTACGATACCAATCACACTGACTACATGGAAACCAAATTGAAACAACAAATTTGGGATTCTATTGCAAAAGATCTCCAAATGCAGAATGATAAGTATTATGCTTTATTACTTCATTTTAATTCAAATACATCGCGTTAAACATTAAAGCAATGTGCTGACATGGTTACAGGGAATTTGTGTATTCAAATGACAGTCGCAAAAATGTCAATTGTTTTATCTAGTATTTTCCTTTTGAAATCCTATCTGCTTGCAAAGATACACTTCCAAATATTCATTAAATTTCTCCCTCACAACAAAAGCACTTCCAGCACTCCTACTATTGTTAGGTATCAATGGAAGTAGTTGATTGTTTGGCATAACAACACTATCATCATTTCCATTATTATCAGCTGCATCACTTCGCAAGTAATTGTGTAGCACACATGCCGCCTTAACGACACCATCAACGCTGTCTATTTTTATCTCGAATGGTTTTCTGAAGCAGCAAAATCGTGATGCTAGAATTCCAAAGGCGCATTCACAGGTTTGCGTGGCTCGTGAAAGTCTGTAATCACCTGTAACGCTTCTACTTGGATATGGTATCATTAAATTGTCTAATAAAGAAAAGGCGTCATCCCCCACAAAGACATACGGAAGCTCTTCTTCGGAATGTGGAGGTAACTGTAAATTTTGTCTCTGTAACTGCATTGCCAACGTACTGCTTGAAAAAATATTCCCATCACTAAACCTCCCCATTGACCCCAAACCAAATTGATGAACTTGTAGTTTGCATCGACGGTGACCATTAGCACTACAGAATGTGTATGTTTATAGTTGAAGAATGATGAACCACTATTTGCTGGCTTCTTAACCACAATATGGTTTCCGTCAATAGCCCCGATACAGTGTGGAAACTGCCATCGTTGTTCGAAACAGTCTGCGATTGTTTTCCACATCTGTACTGTTGGTTGCGGTAAATATAATGGTTGCATGGTGTCCCACATAGCATGCGAGACTTCATTAACTATATTTGACACAGTTCTATCGCCAAATCTGTAGCTGTAGGCAATACTTTTGTAACTGTCTCCTGTGGCTAAATACAGGTGGGGAAAAATGTATTTAAGGAAAATGCCATAGTTTGCGCTGTAGATGTTCTGTTGTAATTATCATATATAGTACTAAGTTTATGCAATAAGTACACAGACAGAAAGAAAACTAATAAGGTCAGAGCATTGAGATTACATGGCTGTACAAGGAAACCCTGCGCGCTGGTTTAACAAACAACGACTGTGTGACAATGGCGTAAAAACTGTCTCCCAATATGCGCAGACGCTGTGCCGCGAAGTGTTTCCTTTGCTGCGCTGCCCTGCCCTGCATCAGCTGCGTCCCAATGCGCGCCTGGCCTAACAGTCTGCTGTTCTCGCAGGGCGCTGTTGCAGCCACTTGCCTAAGCCGCGAGCGCCCTGGCTGCCGGAGCCGTCACGTGCCCTGCCTGCTCCTCGGTGGATGTCAGCGGCGCACGACTGGGCTCTGCGCATGCGCGGCAGTATAATTTATACCTCCTGGTGAGTGGGCGGTCGCTCCTGCAGACGGAGTGCGCCTCCCTCGGCGGTAATTATCGCAAATAATGGGCCAGAGGGCGCTTGCCGAGTAATGGTCCGGACACGCGCCATCGACCCGACCCCAACACACGAGCACCGCCCCTCCCGTACCGTTCTGCCGACTCCCGAAGGCGCCGCGAGACGAGACCGGCATCGCAGGACCGTGACTGGGACGAGATTGGCTGCCACTCACAACGCCTGCCAGCTCAGTTTCGGAGACAACAATTGTTGACTACGTACCGTTGATCTCTGTACTACCTGGATGTTGAACTTCAGCTGACTTAGCGTGCCAGTCATAGATATTCATATTTAGTTTCTTTCCAAATTCAAACATGGCTGCTATGCTTGTGTTTTTCTCGTCTTCAAAAAGGCATTTGACGCGGTGCCACACTGCAGACTGCTAACGAAGATACGAGCTTATGGAATAGTTCACAGATTTGTGACTGGCTGGAAGACTTCCTAAGCAATAGAACGCAGTACGTTGTTCTCGACGGCGAGCGTTCATCAGAGACGAGTGTATCGCCAGGCGTGCCCCAGGGGAGTGTGATAGGACTGCTATTATTTTCTATCTATATAAATGATCTGATGGACAGAGTAAGTTGTAATTTGCGGCTGTTTGCTCATGATGCTGTGGTGTATGGGAGGGTGTCGTCTGTAACTGACTGTAACAGCATACAGGATGACTTAGAAAAAATTTCTAGTTGGTGCGAAGAATGGCAGCTAGCTCTCAATGTAGAAAATTGTAAGGTGATGCGCATGGGTAGAAAAAACAATCCTATAATGTTCGAATACAGCATTAGTAGTGAGCTTCTTGATGCTGTCGCGTCGTTCAAATATCTAGGCGTAACATTGCAGAGCGATATGAAATGGAACGAACATGTAAGGACAGTTGTGAGTAAGGCGGACAGCCGACTTCGGTTTATTGGGAGAATTTCGGGAAGATGTACTTCACTTGTAAAGGAGACCGCGTATAAGACGCTTGTACGACCACGTCTTGAATATTGCTCAAGTGTTTGGGACCCGCAGCAGATCGGTTTGAAGGAAGACAGAGGCGGTTCAGAGGCGAGCAGCTAGATTTGTTACCGGTAGGTTCGACCAATGCGAGAGTGTCACGGAAATGCTCCGGCAACTCAGTTGGGGATCGCTGGAAGAAAGACAACGTTCTTTTCGTGAATTTCTGTTAAGTAAATTTAGACGGCCGGAATTTGAAGCTGAGTGTAGTACGATCTTGCTGCCGCCTACTTACATTTCGCGTAAAGATCACAAAGACAAGATAAGAGAAATTAGGGCTCGTACGGAGGCATATAGGCATTCTTTTTTTCCTTGTTCTATTTGGGAGTGGAATAGGAAAGGAAATGCCTAGTGGTGGTACAGTGTACCCTCCGCCACGCACCTTACGGTGAATTGCGGAGTATGTATGTAGATGTAGATGTATGAAGCATTACAAGAAAAATAGAAGAAAATATGTTTCGATTCCACTCCCACATCAGCCTACTACATCGAATATTGAATTAAATTCCAAATGATGATGTAAGCAAGCAATTTTTTGTAACGAAATAACTGATAGAAACTCGTTTGCCAAATTTAAACATGGCGGAAGATGTTAAAATCGTGTGCAAAACATATGAATGTGCCGGCACGCTGCAATTCTATGCTCAGACACGAGAGTTATACATCCAGTTTGTAAAGAGATCACTGCTACGCACATACACAGAGGCGTCGACTTTTGAAAACCAGTGTGGGTGCTATATATCGCGGTTCACAAATGTTAGAAACCAACCCTCCTGAAAATCATGTTTGAATGAGCAATACTTAATAAAAGAAAATAGGCAGTTGTCTAGCCTTTTAAAGATAGAAAGAAGAAGGAGGAGGAAGAAAAGGAAAGTATGGCTGCATTAGGACACCACAATAAAGCGACCTAATTGACCGAAGAGGATATTTCGATATAAGTTACACCCCAAAACTTCTACACGACCAATGAAATAATTTTTCGCTGTACATTAATCTAACACTTTTTGTGCGAAGCTATTCTTTCTGACAAAAGCGTTGGGTCGAACACCGTCACCAAGGTTTAAAGAAATATTTGAAATATTTTGAGATTTTGAAGTCCGACATCAAACTTTTTTGGTCAGTTCCAAGCAAGAGCTGTATACTTCACCGAAACTTTCATCACTTCGAGAATTATTAATAAAGTCCAAGATTTTTAAAGCCTGAGAGAAGAGCATTACAAATTTCAACTGAATCTATAATTTTAATAACAAGGGGAGTGACAAAGATAAATGAAAAACGAATAACTTTAGCATCAGCATCAGATTCATCAAGCTAAATTCCTGAAAGAACACAATTGAATGTTCATAAATACGTACACCTGAAAGGTGATTCAGGATGAATAAAGCTAGCATGCTGGGTAAAACACAGACACTCATTACTACTGGCTTGGGGACCCACATACAAAACTGATCATTTCTTTCACATATGAAATATAGTTTATCGCTATGGTCATGTTTTGCATTGCCTCTTGAGTCATAAGGTAGGTTTTCATTTTTCCCGATTTTGTTTTTTTAAATATACAATTTTATTTTCCACTTCAATTTTATGTGGGTACTCAGCACCCCCAAAAAATTCTTGGGGGGTGCACGAGCCCCGGAGCACCCACGGAGTCGGCGTCCCTGAACATACATATTCTACATTGGTGCGGTGTCCATCCTTTCGAAGAAACAGACATCACAGCAATCTATAACAAATACGAGTGTGTGAACATAAACAGTGGCAACTATTTATCAATAACCGTCACAAAAGTGTGGCATGTTTGCACCTATTAATTTCTTTCAAAGTAGTCACCAGCGTTGTGTAGAACCCGTTGCCAGCGATGTGCAAGGCGTGGTACACCGTTAGCAGAGCCTGTTCTGTTGATGGTGCGAATGGAGCGGTCTACTGCCTGTCGAATCTCTGCAACAGTTCTGAAGCGATTGTCACGAAGTGGTTCCCTCATCTTCGGAATCGATTGAAAGTCACAAGGAAGTATGTTGGATGGTACAGTACTTCCCAGTCCTATCGAACCAACAGAGCAGCCCCAGATTGCGCTATTTGCGCCCACGCATTGTCTTGCCAAATGATGGGTGGGTTGTGCAAAAAGTGTTGCCGCTTCTTTTGCAAAGCTCGTCGCAGGTGATGCTCCAAAAATGAACAATAATACTGTGCATTGACGGTCTCTTTCGAAAACATAGTGACACCGTTACGTTAGATCACTTGCTCAAGAGTGACTAAAAAATCTTCAAATGTTTGTAGAGCTTATGGGACTTAACTACGGGGTTGTCAGTCCCTAAACCTACAAACTACTTATGAACTAAAGACGGCACAAGCAACCATGCCCGAGGGGGGATTCGAACCCCCGACCGCAGCGGCCGTGCAGACCGTGACTGACACGCCGCAGACCGCTCGGCCACTGCGGCCGGCCTCACAAGTGACTGTTTTCTCCAATTGCGCGCACGCCTGTGACGTGGGACCGCAATCGCGATAGGCTACAATCCGACCTTTCTCAAAGTCGGAAACGTGATGGTAAGCATTTCTCCTCCTTACACGATGCATCACAACAACGTTTCACCAGGCAAAGCCAGCCAACTGCTGTTCGTGTATGAGAAATCGGTCGGAAACTTTCCTCATGTCAGCATGTTGTAGGTGTCGCCACCGGTGCTAACCTTGTGTGAATGCTCTGAAAAGCTAATCATTTGCATATCACAGCATCTTCCTGTCGATTAAATCTCGCGTCTGTAGCACGTCATCTTCGTGGTGTATCAATTTTAATGGCGAGGAGGAAAAATTTTATTTTTGCGGCATTTAAGTTTATAATTTATCTCATATATTGTTTTTATAATAATGATTCATCAGATTAAAATTTTAAGACACTGATTTTAGATATTCTCAGAATATATGACATCAACTGGAATGGGCAAAGCTGAAGATGGGTAGCCAGCCGGGATTCGAACCCGGGTCTCCAGCTTACTATGCAGTTGCGCTGATCACTGTGCCACTGGGGACACAGCAAGGACTACCTAAGCACGGCTCCAGTCACACAAAATCCCAGCTTTACCTTGCCCACAGTACTCAAACTCTTAGTTTCAGAAAGTAATTCCCGTAAGAGTAAGGGCCCCTCCCCACTAACATAGGATCACTGCTCGTCACCGGCATTATGCGTGTGTGTGTGTGCCGTCTCTTCAGAGAGAACACTAGTGGGGAAGGGTGAGGAAGTTCGGGGCTCTTTCTCTTACGGGAATTAGTTTCTGAAACTACGAGTTTGAGTACTGTGAGCACGGAAAAGCTGGGAATCTGTGTCTGACGGGAGCCGTGCTTAGGTAGTCCTTGCGGGTGCGTTGATCGCTGTGTCTCCAGTAGCGTTGGTTCAGCGCAACTGCCTAGAAAGCGGGAGACCCGGGTTCGAATCCCGGCTGGGTACAAATTTTGAGCTTTGCCCATTCGCAGCTGATGTCATATATTCTGTGAATATGAAAGAATAACACCCAGGATTATATATATATATATATATATATATATATATATATATATATATATATCCTTCCACAAAGATGTGAATATTGCCAAATCTAGTGGCTTATTGGTGAGGAAAATCATTAGTAACCTTTTCTGTGCAGTCATAGGAAGGCAATTTATACCTTTTGAGAAAACAATCCTGTGTTATCTGGACTATTCATCACTTTTGTACATGGCGGTAACCCTAAAACTTTTTTTTTTCTTTGTGGATTTAGGGCGCACAACTGCTAACGTCATTAGCGCACAGACAAGAACAGAGATTCGCTAGATCTCAAAAAATTTGGTAACTTCCAGTTAGAATAGCAAGAGAAGGATAAAACCGAAAGACAAAAAACAATTAAAAGGGTAAAATATCCTTTAAAAAATTGGCCAAGTTAATAAAACGCAAAACTAGAGCAGCTGCTCGTGTGTCATCAGCTAAAATTTCCTCCAGAGTAGACGGAAAGCGAAGGGCTACACGGAGATGATTAAAATTAACACAAGACAGTAAAACATGTCGCACCGTCAGCAATTCACCGCAGGAGCACAGCGGTGCAGGATCGGCGGTTAGCAAATGACGGTGGCTGAAACGGCAGTGACCGATCCGCAACCGGGCCAGGATGACCTCTTCTCGCCGAGAGGGGCGTGAGGAGGTCCTCCAAGCGGTCGGGATCGGTTTTACAGTTCTCAATTTATTGTCATACAGTGAGAGCCACGCACTGTGCCAGGCCGACACGATACTCCAGCGAAGAGCCCGTTGAACATCGTCCGATGGGGTGCAAAAGGTAGCCGTGCGAGGCAAAAGAGCTGCTGCCTTAGCTGCTATGTCGGCGGTCTCATTCTCAGGCACACCAACGTGGCCAGGGACCCACAGAAAAGTAACGTGACAGCTGTCATCTGCTAGCAACTGGAGGGAGCGTTGGATCCGATACACGAGAGGATGGGTCGAGAAAGGGTCCTTAAGACTCTGCAGGGCACTAAGGGATTCCGAACAGATGGCATAGAAAGGTTGGCGGTGGCGGCAGGTGTACAAAACAGCCTGGTGGAGGGCAAGAAGCTCAGCCGTGAAATTCGAGCACCGGTCAGGGAGCTTGTATTGGAAACGGTTGTCCCCGACGACGAAGGCAGATCCGACACCGTCAGTGCTCTTGGAACCATCAGTGTAGATAAATATGGCATTATCGAACCGCGAAAGGAGTTCGACAAGCCTCGAGCGGTATACCAAATCCGGGGTGCTCTCCTTGGGGCCAGCAATTGCATCAACACCTTTCTGGATGACGAAAGGATTTACAGAGGTGAAATCTTTACCGTCGGTTCGAGAGACAACAAGGAATTTTGGAAGATTAGGCAAGGTTTTCTTTTGCTGAGGCGAATATATATTTCGTTTCTGGGTCAACGTCACAAAAGAAGAGAAGGAAGTCATTGCGGAAGTGTCCCTCGTGATTACCGGCGTCTCCGATGGCGCGCTCCTTCCTAGTGGGGGCCCTCTCTGAGGGCTTACCCGCCTTAGGTGATTGTTCACACCTCAGGTCACACCTCCCGAGAACTGACGGAGGGACCAATCGGCATGTTCGGAAGGTACCAGCTCGGGTAATCACCCCTCCCTGGGCCTGGCCTTTACCAGGGGGTACGTACGTGCCCTACATGTCTACCTGGGACTGGGAATTACGCGTTACCCCGTCACCTGCTACGCATGATAATGCGTGGGTCGACCTTCAGACACGCACAGGGAGGAAAGAAGAAAAATAGAGGAATTGAAGAGAAAGAAGTGTCTCAAACGCCGAAGCGGAGACTAATGAGGAGGAGTGGAAGGCTAGGAGAGTACAGCAAGGGGAGAAAGATAGAAGCAAAGGTTAGGAAAGGAAGAAACCAAGGAATGAGAGAAACTACTACAAGAAACCACCTTAACATGCAAAGGACGCCCGTCTCCTGGCGAAGGCATAAACCGGGAGGGAAGGTGAAGCAGCCTGGGGCGGAAGAAAGGCTGCTTCGGCTCGGGGCCCCGTGCGCACCACAAAAGAGCTGTGGGCCCCCTGGGGGACCCCTTCGACGTTGACAACTTGCTTGGGACAATTTGAACTTGCAGTCAGAAGCCGCTATTGCGGTAAATATAAGTTGGAGATCATTTACGCGTGTTACACCGTGCCCACGGGTGCGGTTCCTGTAGGAGCATGCTTGTCCACTGTTGGTCGAGCTGATCTCTACGAGATTACGAGAGTAACTCGGGCGTCCGATCTTTGATTGTCCTGAGTGCATTCGTGTTCTCTCGATAATTCATTTTTAGTCCGGGGGAAATCCCGGAGATAAAGTAAATTGGTCCCAATCCCCCGGTTACGACCAAGGTTTTCGGGAGGTTTTCCTTGGTTGTAAGGCGTATGCCGGAACTGGTAAGCCCCTCCCACTTATTCCCAATTGGGTTCCCCCTATGCCCCACTATCAGTTTGTCTGATAATTGGCTGAATAGAACCGCGACTCTTTATGGGCCGGATCTCAAACAGCCCGCTCCCCTCCTCGGAGTGGAGAATGAAAAGAATAAGTTGTTTTTTTTTTTTTTTTTTTTTTTTTTTTTTTTTTTTTTTTTTTTTTTTTAAACGCGTGTTTGGACTTATATCGATAAGATACGCAACCGAAATGTCATTCTACCTATAGATACACTGCAGACCGATGAGACGCATGAAGGGAACTGAGAAGCAGGCAGATATTCTGAAAATTGAAATAAGTTACCTTCTGGAACAGAGCTGCCATTTATATGTTGAACGCTTCCTTAGCCTAGACTCACCACCTTGCTTCAGGGAGCCATAGTCTTCCGAACACTTACCTGAAAAAACAAAAAGAGAACTTATTAGATGATATTTCATTACGAATTATTACTAACAAGGTGCAATATCAAAGTTTTGCATCGCTACGGAAATAATATTCGTTACAATGGAAAATATTCAAATGTTTGTGAATCTATCGGACTCAACTACTGGGTTATTAGTACGTAGCTTACAAACTACTTATATTAGATAAACTAACCTAAGGACAGCACAAACACCCATGCCCGAGGGGGGACTCTAACCCCAATGGTGGGGGTGTGACAGTATGCTTCCGTACTGATAGTGGTTCCTCGTTGCATGAAGTCGCAAACAAAACACCATTCTTAACCCAAAACAGCGACGCCATGATTTTTCGCTGCGACAGAGTCTGTTTGGCCTTCACCTTTACAGGCGAGTGTGTGTCTCTCCATTTCTCGCTCTATTGCTTCGATTTGGGCGTGATATACGAAACCCATCTTTCGTCTCCAGATACGATCCGACTCAAGAAGCTGTCACCTTCTTCGTGATGAAGAGTCAAGAACTTCATTACACACTCAAATCTTTGGTTTTTGTGGTCCTCTGTTAGGAGTTTTGGGACCCAACGGGAACAGTTTCCTAAACTTTAGGTGTTCAAAAACAATTTTGTAAAGCACTGAACTCGACACGTCAGAAAAATGTTCAAATGTTTGAAAAGATTATGGGACTTTACTGCGGGGTCATCAGTCTCTAAACTCACAAACTACTTATGAACTAGCTTACACTAAAGACGGCACAAACATCCATGCCCGAAGGGTGATTCGAACCCCCGACGGGGAATGGCATCGCGCATCGTAGCATAGAACCTCAGTGCGCTCGCCATGTTAGCAAATTCGTTTCAGAGACCTGTTATTATGAAGCGCCTCTCCTCATGAATCTTAGCTTCAACTGAAGCCTCCAAATAGTCTGTAATCGAAGAAGGGCGACCGGAGCGGTCCTCATCATGGAAGTTGTCACGGCCATCTTTGAATTCTCGTACCCATTTACGCACTTTGCTTTCACTCATAACAGTATCACCGTACACTTCGCAAATCTGTCGTTGAATTTCTGGTTCCTTTTCTGACAAAAACCGTGTCACTGAAGGGACCTCACACGCGGCGGGCGAGTTGATAATGTTATACATTTTAAAGCGCAGATCAGAACCGTACAGTTTTGCTACAGAGCTGGAACTGAGCACGTTACCGAGGCTTGCGCGAGACAACGCACGCGCTCATTGCGGTATGCGCGCAAACTACTAGTGTCTACAACAAAACATATTTAAGACTTCACGCTTATTCATCATTAACTCAGTCTATTATAAAACAATCTACACTCCTGGAAAATGAAAAAAGAACACTATGAATTCGTAAACCCAGCAGAGGGAAATTTTATTGACACATTCTTGATGATTTATACAACACACGATCACGCAGTCACAACCATACGCACGTCAGTACAGTCACCAGAGCGTGCACAATGTCGACGCTAGTATCTTATATATCTTCCTTTTACATCAATGCAGTGTGCAACTTTTTCATGAAGACGATCGTAGAAGTGCCGAATGAACACTTACGGTATGATCTGCCATGTAATTTCCGTCTGATACCTCACTTGACCCAGATGTCGTGCCGGTCGTTGTAGACCGCGCCTAGATAACGTTTGATCCGATCCCAGAGAGTCTCAATAGGGGACAGATCTGGGGATAATGATAGATAGGGTGTTGAATTGCACCTAGAAGAGCACCTTGGGTTGTACAGGATACGCGTGGACGTGCATTGTCCTGTTGAAAAAGCACATCGCCTTTTTGGTCCATGAACGATGGCAAGACGGGTTGAATGATGGTTTCAATGTACTGAGTAATGTTCAATTTTCCCACTACGAACACCAGAGGTGAACGTTCAGTGTATGATATAATTCCTCACACCATGATGACAGGTGTCGGCCCCGTTTGCCTCTGTCGCGTACACTACAGATATTCACACTCGCCTGCACGACACCACAGACGCGTACGATCATCATCGGCACCGAGGCAGCGACGACTCTCATCACTGTAAACGACACATATGTCCCTTCATAAGCGCCTACCGTGACACCATTGAAGGCGGGATGAACGATGTTGGGGCGTGAGCGGAGAAGACTAACGGCACAAATGATCGTCCATCATTGTGAGGGGAGCTGTATGCTACACTGACCATTCTCCTCTAGTGTCCATCTAGGGAACACTGAACATTGCACAGTACACTGAAAGCAGCATTTAATCCTTCTTGCTACCACTCATGCACCAACAAGTTGATATGCTTTTCCAACGACAATGGAGATCCACATCTATCCGTACCACCCAATTGCTCTTCAAGGTGTACGTCAACTACCCTGGCCATCACGATCCGCAGATCTCTCTCCCATTGAGCATGTTTGGGACCGCATGAAACGTCATGTTGGGCTGTCTGCATGAGCGGCACGAAATCTGGCCCAATTGAGCCACCTGGCGGAAATTGCATGGCAGGCCATTCCACATAACCATATTCCGAACCTCTACGATCGTTTCCATGAAAGAATTACAGTTTGGATTGCTGCAAAAGGAGGGTATTCACGGTACTCTCTGGTGACTGTACTCACTTGCGTACGGCTCTGCCTATGTGATCGTGTGTTATATACAACCTCAAGAATGTGTCAATAAAATTTCGCCTGCTGGGTCGACGAATTCAGCGTGTTGTTTTTTCATTTTCCAGGTGTGAATTATCTATTCAGTTCATAATGAATGTTATATAAGGAACTCATAATTTTAACATTAAATAAATTTTACAGATAAAAATTTAGGCATATTTTTTTATATTAATGAACCCCCGGTTATTTTGTGGTGCAATTCTTCCTCTTGTGACGGCGACCCCTAGAGCAAGACTTTGGGGTCGCGACCGACAGGTTGGAAAACACTGCCATAGATGAAGCAGTAGGAGCGAACAGGCTTAGATGGCGGGGTCAAGTCACACGCATCGTAGAAGCAAGGTTGCTTGAGAGACTCGTGGGATCGGCAGAAGAGGTTAGGAACAGTCGAGGCATACCAATCAAACAGTACTTGGATTCGGTGAAGAATTATTTTGAAGCAGCAGGCTTAACATTATACGAGGTTTCAATGTTAGCATTGAATAGATGACCGTGGATAAATGGGACTTCGCTCCAGACTGCACGCTGGAAGACATAATCGTTCTTTGATTATGATAAAAAAAGTTTCCACAACTGAGTACTCCTTGTGAGGTGAACAGACTGGCACTAGAGAGGAATTCGCCGTCTGCCGACTTGCACGTTCACCTTCTCGGGAAGTCTTGCTGGAAGAACGCGCGTAAGGTGAGCCGCTCCCTGCTGGAGTTTGCGTCCCAAGCGCGTGGCCGGATATTCATCAGTGAGCTCATGCCGAGGTAATTACGCCGCAAGGAGCGGCCGGCGTCCGCCTCATCCGCCGTGATGTCAACCAGCGCAGGCAAAGTTCAGGGGCCGCGGCCGTGTGTTAGCCGGCGGGCTGAATACCGAATGCGGAGCATTACCCAGAGCTGACGTGGCCGCAGTTTATAGAGGTGGAGTATTTGCCAACCATTTCCTGAGTTACTCTGCAACGTTTCACGTATTTTTTCCAAAGATACCCTCAGACTTAAAGAAAAATGTAATAATCACCATTACAAAGAGACCAAGCGCAGACAGATGTGAAAATTACATAACCATCAGTTTAATAAGTCATGGTTGCTTAACACGAATTATTTACAGACGGATGGAAATCTGGTAGAAACCGACCTCGGGGAAGAACAGTTTATATTCAGTTATAATGGAAGATAGATTAAGGAAAGTCAAACCTTCATTTCCAGCTTTTGTAGATTTCTAAAAAAAAAATTTTGACAATGTTGATTAGAATAGACTCTTTCAAATTCTGAAATCAGGAGGACCAAAATACAGGGAACGGAGGGTTATTTACAGCTTGCACAAAAACCAGACAGCAGTTATCAGAGTTGAAGGACATAAAAGGGATGGAGTAAGACAGGGTTGTAGCCCTTCTCCAATGTTATTCAATTTGTACATTGAGCAAGCAATAAAGGAAAGCAAGGAGAAATTTGGAGAGGGAATACAAGTTCAGGTTGAAGAATTAAAAACATTGCGTTGAGCCGGTGACGTAATTCTGTCAGAGACAGGTAAGGACCTGGAAGAACAGTTCAACGGACAGTTTGTAGTTTTACCTTGTGTCGTCTACAGTGTCATTATCGAGCACAGTTAAGGTAGTGAAACGTTAAAAAGTGCGGCTGTTTTCGTCACAGACGCTATCACTAACTGCGCACCATCGAGTAAGCCTCTTTGTAAGTGAGAGAGATCACGGCTTTCAGCTATCATTTGCATTTATCGTCGCAGAACAAAACATCTAATATATTGCAAGACAACGTCCAAGTTTTCGAATGTCAATTGTTATGAAAGTTATTAAAGAGGGCTACGTTAGCAAAGAGGTACTTACATCGGAGACACTGTGCATATATGCCGATCTCACAAACTGAAGTATAGTACATGCAAGATACGAACAATACCTTCACTAGGTGACAGTAATGGTGATGATACCATGACTGTAGAGCACAGTCACTAAACAAAGCTTTCCGAAAATCCTTCACTAAATATATTCCAGATTTCGAATTAAGAACAGCTGGCAACGTGGCCAACATAATACCCTACATAAAACAATTAGAGGATCACGTGACATATGATACTCACTATACATATGGTAACGTATTTTATTCGGATATCTACATCTACATAGATACTCTGCAAATCACATTCAAGTGCCTGTCAGAGGGTTCATTAACCACTTTCATAACTTTTCTCTACCGTTCCATTCTGTAATAGCGCGCGGGAAGAAAGAACACCTAAATCGTTCCGTTTTCGATCTGATTTCTCTTATTTTATTGGGATGGTCATGTCTCCCTAAGTAGGTGGGTGCTAGCAAAATATTTTCACATTCAGAAGTAAAAGTCGGTGATTCAAACTTCGCAAACAGATCACGCCGCAATGAATAACGTCTTTCTTTTAATGATTTCCACCCTAATTCGTGCAACATTTCTGTGACGCTTTCCCCCCGTAACGTGATAAAACAAAACAAGCTTCCCTTCTCTAAACCTTCTCAATATCTTCCGTCAGTCCCACCTGGTGAGGGTCCCACAAGGGGCAACAGTACTCCAGGAGAGGACGCACAAGTGTGATGTAGGCAGTCTCTTTTGTGGAGCTGGTGCATATTCGAAGCGTTCAGCCAATGAAACGTAATCTTTGGTTCGCCTTCCCCACAATATTTTCTGTGTGTTCTCTCCAGTCAAAGTTGTTCGTAATTGTAACTACTAGGTATTTGGTCGAATTTACGACCTTAAGGTTCGACTGATTTATCGTGTAATTGAAGTTCAGCGGATTTCTTTTAGTGGTTATGTGTATTACTTCACACTTTTCTTTATTTAGTGTCTTTTCTTTATTTAGGTTAAAATTGTAACTTGTGTGAGCCACAGTACGATAATGTGACACACATTATCGTACTGTGGCTCACACAAGTTACAATTTTAACCTAAATAAAGAAAAGACACAACTGTTTAATTGATGTTTACGTAGTGTTTACTTAGAACGAGACACCTTGGGACTACCATAATAGTGAAAAATTCATTCTCGTTCCCCTGTAATACGGTGTGTGAGCTCCTCGGATGGCCAGTACAGTTGACCACGTACGTGGCATGGACAATATTAGGTTATCAGTCAGCTCTTGAGGCATTTTGGACTTTCTTTCTTGAGTGCAATATCCAGCTCAGCAACCGTTGAGTAAGGTGCTGGCCTGGTTGCATTGAGTCTGGACAGTGCACTCCAGACATTCAAATGTTTGTATAGCTTATGGGACATAACTACGGGGTCATCAGTCCCTAAGCTTACAAACTATTTATGAACTAACTCATTCTAAGGACGGCACAAATATCTATGCCCCAGAGGGGATTCGAACCCCCAACCCCCGACCGTAGTGGCCGTGAAGACCGTGACTGGCGCGCCGCAGTCCCCTCGGCCACCGTGGCCGGCTTCCAGACATTGTGAATGGGGTTTAAGACCGGTGAACAAGCTAGGCACTCCAATTGTTCAATACCATCAGTTTCAAGCATGTTGTCCAGCACTGCAGCTTTGTGAGGCCGTGCGTTATCGTCCAGCAGAAGGAACGCACATTTCGTGGCACCAGCTTAGGGCACCACAGAAGGTCGAAGAATCTTGTCTCTGAGCAGTCAAAGCACAATTTCGAACGATATAGAAGACCACCCATCCGCCTATTCTGACTGCTGCCCACACCATTCGACCACCACCGTGATATGGGGCTGTTTTCTGCACAGAACCAGGGTTGTGCCGAGGTCCACGTTCCGGCTGGACACAAGTTCTTGACTCAACTATGAACTGAACCGGGCGCCGTTCGATACGACTCCATTCCGGATGTTACTCCACGCAGTTTGTGCGGGATAGAAGATATCGCGGTTTTAATGGGGCGTACACGATAGGCCTTTGGAAGCAGAGGCCGCATTCCCGAAGGCGATTTAGGAGTGTTTGTGTTGATATTGCGCGTCCTGTTGCTGCCTGGAGGGTGCGTTGCAGCTAAGTTGCATGTAGCCTCCTGTCTCGATGGGCTATACCCCGGAGATAATAATCATCTCTTGCTGATGCTATCCGTGGACGACCTTCGCCTTGCCTTCTTTTCACGGTTCCTCTTGTCTAAACTCACGTCCAGGTCCTGGAAACTACACTTTGAAACACTCCAAAAGCTGCAGCCTCCTCCCTGTGACTCTGTCCCGCTTCCAACCTTTCTATGGCTCTCCATGCCATAGCTTCGGGCAAGTCACGTTGTTGCATTCCTCTACCTGCTCACTACACTATCTGAACCCAACTGCTCATGTAATTCTTTTGGGAAACACTGGTCAACAACAACCCCTTTCTGCAACAGCTTGCCGGCCGTGGTGGCCGAGGGGATTGAGGCGCTCCAGTCACGGTCCGCACGGCCACTACGGTCGGTGGTTCGAATCCCCCCTCGGGCATGGATATTTGTGCCGTCCTAGTTCGTAAGTAGTTCATAAGTAGTTTGTAAGTTTAGGGACTGATGACCCCGTAGTTAAGTCCCATAGACTATACAAACATTTGAACTTTTTTTTTTTTTTTTTTTTTTTTTTTTTTTTTTTTTTTTTTTTTTTTTTTTTTGCAACAGCTTTCTGTTATTAGCACTCTCTCCATTGCCGTAATGTTGTATGCACTTCGTACAACCGACAGGAAGACGTCGAACAACATTACGTCATTCTGCCGATGACAATACTTCAGAACCTACGTACATCAAATGATCCACCAGTGTATTATGGTCATCTATGTATCTTGTAGAGGGACGATTGAGTGCAAGGCTTCCGATTTCTCATGTCACAGTCCAGAAACATCGCTGTTTGCATTGTAAAAACCGCAAAAAGTCTGTGCCTCTTAGTATATTCACGAGGGGCTTTTTACCACAAACCAAATTTCTGTTTGACCTTCTAGTCTGAAAGTTATCCGCTTTGGTGTGAGAGTTGAGTGCTAGTAACCATATCAAATGCTCAAATGTTTGTAAATATATGGGACTTAACTACTTGGTTATTAGTCGCTAGGATTACAAAATATTTTGACTAAGTTAAACTAATCTAAGGACGACAGACACACCCATGTCCCTGGGAGGACACGAAATTCCGACGGCAAGCAACCACGCGCTCCGCAGGAAGGCGCCTTAGACCCCTCGGCCACTTCATTTCCGCCCATAACCAATACGGAAATATCATTCTCTGTTTGTTTCACGTCACTTGACGAGAGAGGTGGTGCAGTCTTCACACACCGGACTCACATTTGGGGGGGGGGGGGGGGGGGTTGGTGGTTCGAACCACCTCGACACCCACATTTAGTTTTCCTAAATCACTCCAGAAGAAGGTCGGGATCATTCCTGTCACAGGGCGCCGTCTATTTCCCTCCCCACCATTGACAAACATCAAGCCGAGCGTGTGCTCCATTTCTGATTATCATGGTGGATGTCAAAGCGCGCACGAATCAGAATCGAGACAGCTTTTTTCATCAAACAACAATCATAACATTTTATGACCTCAGCTACCTGCTGCAACACGCAAGATGCTATGGATGTGAAGAAAGGAAGAAACTGGAAATGTCACCCCTCTGCCAGTCACTTCCGATATGGACCAAAGTTTGTGTCTTCTAAATACTTCAGATACTAAATACTAAATACTTCCAAAACCGTTTACGATTGAGCTTCACTACTTGTTTTCATACCAATATTAATTACAGAGATTCGGATACTGTATGAGGTTTTCGCTGCTGGACAGTCCTGCATGTGACGATTTCAATAATGTTCATCCTCGGTAATATCGTAATTATTTTCTTAGAATTCACATTACTTACAGACTAAAATTTTACTCTTTAAAATATCAAGCTGAGAAATGTCTTAAAATTCTGAGTACTGGAGTATAGATTGAAATTCCCTCTTTGTGCTTATTAAACAGATTTCTCGCTATCCAGTGCGACGTATTTCCTTCCTTACGTCTCAAAAGTTCACTGTTTGATTTAGATGAGTCTCGATTTGATATTCTAAACAAAAAAATGCAAAGTTGTAAATTTTGTAATTTGTTGGAAATTACTCACCTATAGTTTATTTATTTATTTATTTTTGTGATTTCTCAATTTGAGGAAATTATTATCAAAGGCGGTCAAATCCCTTTTCCTACTGTGTGATATTGATATTTTCGTGATATTTTTCACTGAATCGGACCGTAGCGTCACTGAGTGCGAATAACTGAGGCTTATGGTTTAAAAAGCCGTTTAAAAGTGTGGGTATGTCCAAGCAGGTGTTCTATCGAAAGTGAGAATGTCCATCTGTCGTCAGTAGACAATCATAACGCAGAACGCGGCACCCATCTTTTTCTGTTTCACTTCCGTGCTACATATGTGACAGCGACGTTTAGTGTTGGACTTTTCTTCAATTTTCATTGTTTTTGTACTTCGTAAAGGGGAGAGGTTCCTCCAAATTATACAGGACAAAAATTCAATTATGAGAATATAGAAGAAACAAGAAGAAGATTTCCTATTCACATTTTTGGTTCTTTTTTGTTACGTTGAAAGCATGTGAAGTATTCCCCTTTGTTGCTGAAGAGTAACATGTGTTAAAATTAATCGGAATGCAATTTTTTTTGTAATAACTAAATCAATAAGCGTATCGATTTGGTGATCTAGTAACTGTATATGTTCAAATCCTTATATCCTTTCTGTGTCGAATGTTTTGTTTTATATTAACTGCCAACGGGGTCTGTCTTAAAACAAAAATACATAAAGCTCAGGCTGATAACTAGTTTCTTAGTTTAATTTTTTTCCAATTTAAACATATGGCTCAACTTCTGTTTGGTTTAAAAAAGCGAATAATTCCAGAAGTTAATGACGGGCAAATAGAGCTCTTAACTCACTGATTTTTGCACTCGTTTTCGTCACTGAAAGTCATTTTTGACATAGAACAGAACTAATATGCTTTCGTCTTTTATGCGTCTCCTGTAAATGATCTGAATTAGACAATGCTGGCCCACGCAGGAATGGCCGAACGCTCTAAGGCGCCTTGCTGTGGAGGCCGCAGCTGCTCTGAGTCGGGGTTCGAGTCCTCCCTCGGGCATAAGTCTATGTGTTGTTCCTTAGTATAAGTTAGTTTAAGTAGTTTGTAAGTCTAAGGACCGATGAACACTTTACTTTGGTCCCATAGCTTTACAAACATTTGAAAATTTAAATTTGGACTTGACTTGTCCGCCTTTGATATTCGGCTCCACATTCAAGTAGCAAAATGACACCGTAGATAAAAATTCTCATAGGTTAACTATGTTACATGCTATCGTAATATTACCAGTGACAATAACTTCTTTAATTCATCCCAATACAAGTTAAATATTTTTATAACTAGAATCTTAAAGAAAACATTTTACCATATAACGAAATTGTATTCTTTGTTTAATGAAAATACAAGTATTTTGTATAAAGTATGTAGGTGAATAGATTAGTACAAATACACTTTATTTTTGAGTACCTTTAACAGATTATTCGTCGTGTGTTCTAAATAGTAACTACATATTTCTGCATGTAAGTTTTAGGTTCGATCGTCTGTCTGTATTAATGAGTTTCCGAAGTGTTATCGGTCAAGAAAATTGTTGATGTGATGATGCAGGTAGGTGCCAGTCTTTATTTATTTTAACAGCCCGTATCAATAACGATTCTGCAGCATTATTTCCTTGAGCCTGGAAGCTACGGTGCAGAATGAATGCGGCAGAAGGAGCAGGAGCGGGGAGCCTTCAGATTGGGCAGAGCTGTCTCGGCCAGGCGCGCATACCCTGCGTCCCTTATTGGCCAGCATTCCGCGCCAATATGAGCGCTGCGTGCTTTGAGAGCCAAATCGACGGTGACAAAGTAGCCTTTCCCGCCCCAAAGTCCTCCCGCATAACGCCGTCTGGGTATTCTCCGAGGGGCCCCAACTTTGACAAACGGCGCATTCCCAAGTACGTGGTCTGCTTCCTTCCCTAACAAGCCTCACCGCTATACGAGAAAACGTGATTCTTATACATGTTCTTCTCATTAATGAGAGGGCGGCTTAAGGATAAGGAGGAGGCTCATATCAGTGTATATTTACGATGTAATCTCGAAGAATAATATGATGTTGGTATTAACAATTTTGAAGACTTTTAAAAGTTTCATTTTTCCACACATACTGCAGCGACCAGGTCTTCCATTCGCGAGCAGACGCATTAACACTATGCAGTTGATAATTAATCTGACAATCAGCAAAGGAAAAGAGGTTTTAATTATTTGCACTCATAACAAACTTTGTGCAAGATGGGTCCCGTAGTTTCTAACGGTGGGTCAAAAATATCACAGAAAAACACATTTATTGTTGCAACGTTTCGAAACTCATGGGGAAGCCTTGTTATCCCGTATTGTGAGTGAAGGTGAAACCCGGTTTCACCATTATGAGTCTAAGCCAAAACGAAATAGGAGGGAATGGCGTCAAATTCGCTTTCCAAAGAAGGAACATTCATGATCGTTGTTTTCTAGGACAGTGAGAGAGTGATTCTCATTGATGTGATGCCAAGAGGCGGTACCATTAATTTTGCAGCATGTATGAACACATTAAAAACAAACGGAAACGTTGACATGTTTGCAGGCCTTAGGGACCAAACTGCTCTGGTCATTGGCCCCTAGAATTAAAAACTACTTTAACTGATACTAATTTCAACACACACTCCCATGACCGAGAGAGGACCGTGCGCACCGCCGCAACATGACTCATCAGAACGCACAGCTCTTCCCACGCGACGTCGGCACCATCGCCACCATAATAACTCAGGAAATATTTGGACTCAACACGACAATTCTCGGCATCACACAAGTCTGAGAACTACTGCACACAACACGAATTAGGGTTGGACAGTGTTACGTCAGCCATCTTACAGCCCTGATCTAGATCCTCGGACATCCACTTCTTTGAGCCGTTATAAGGATCCACTCACGTAAGTTCTTTTGAGGACCACGAGGTGACACACACACACACACACACACACACACACACACACACACACACTAAAGAAATGTTGAAATTGTTAAAATGTTTGTAAATGTATGGTACTAAGTTACTGTGGCTATCAGTCCCTAGGCTTGGAAACTACGTAAACTAACCTAAGGACAACACACACCCTTCAGTGGGAGCAGCCTCGCACTCCCCGGAATGATGCCTACTACCGCTCCGCCACTCCCGCGCGGCTTAAAGAATGGTTCCGTGACCAGAACAACGGTTGGTACCGACAAGCCAAAGACATCGTTGTTCAGGGCTGGAGGAACGCCAAAGAAAGGACGTAGGTTATCAGAATATTAGGGTGTGTGTAGAAGAAACATCATTCTATAGTGCAGTGTTTTTCCACCTTTTCGAACATGCGACCCCCTTTCAAGTAAAAATATTCTGGCGTCCACCTCCCAAATAAAAAAATTAAAAAAAAAATAATATTCTGGCGAACCTCCAACCCTTCCCTTACGAGCCGTAAAAAATTGTGTTATCTCAAAAGAAACTAATTTAACCTTCTTTTCGTTGCATCAGCTTTCTTTTAAATTGTTGGACGAATGTTTTATGTAATTAAAATAAGACAGGCTATATCGCAATTCGTTGCGTTTTTTGCTGGCAACAGGTTTCGGTTCTATAGAACCATCTTCATAGATTTGGCACCTTGTTGATGGACGGTGGCGGTGGCCGGAGCAGACGTCAACTGTTGACGCCTGCTTCGGCCACCGCCACCATCTATCAACAAGGTGCCAAAGGCCTGAAGATGGTTCTATAGAACCGAAACCGGTTGCCAGCAATAAACGCAACAAATTGCAATCTACACTGTCTTATTTTAATTATTAAAATTTTCAAGATCGCTGTTCCAAAAAAATTCTTTTAAAAATTACTGAATGTTTTATGTAATTATCGGAATGGAGCACATTATTCTATATTTACATGTGTAGCGTGAGGAAAATATGTTTTGCTTAACGACTGTTTCGCATTTGAAGCAAGACTCAAGAGCATATTACGCTCATTAAGAAAGATCCCAGAAGTAGATTGTTATCGAAATTTTCTGAACTTCTTATTGTATGAAGTTCTTTTACCTCTCGATTGGTTCCCGAAAACAGATTTCAGACATTGCGCTTATTCAAATGTTTGTAGAGCTTATGGGACTTAACTACGGGGTCATCAGTCCCTAAACTTACAAACTACATATGAACTAGCTTATACTAAAGACGACATAAAGATCCATGCCCGAGGCTGGGATTCGAACCCCCCACCGGAGCGGCCGTGCAGACTGTGACTGGCACGCCGCAGACCGCTCGGCCACTGCGACCGCCCTTGCGATTATACATCACTAGCTGCTCCCCGCGGTGTTACCCGCGGTTCAATAGTCAGACATTAAAGTGCCAAGAAAGGGCATAAATAACTACATGACTGCGAAATTGTTAGCACGGAATATATAATTGTCTTGGAACGGATGGAGTGCCAAAAATCTATTGCAATACGTCCCTGTAAACGACGTTTCGAGACTTCTTGTTCTCCGAGTATATGCAGAGATTTCTAGCTCTCGATACACGGGAGCAGCCTACGTAGAGCTGTCCGTGCGAGAAACATGGGGTGGCCAGATGAATACCTGCCACTTTTTAACGTTTGTCCTTGACTCTTGTTTATAGTAATCGAGAAGGCCACTTTCAATGGGAACTGTAACCAGTTAACCTGGAATGGCAAGTTTGTTGGGATGATGGGAATTCGTGGTATTAATACAGTCTCTCTCTTGACTCCACCGGTGATGGTGGTCTGCACGATATGCCTTCTCAGGTCCGTGATGCGTAACCTGGTGCCATTGCATAATCGTGGTGCATCCAAGTTACGCATCAATAAAACAGGCACACACACATTCGGATCCAACTTGTGGCACCCCTGACAGTAAGTAACTACAATAACAACAATACAGTAATCGAAAACAAATGCCAAGTAAAAGAACAAAATAAACAGCAAACCTAACGGAGAAATGTAACGAAATAAACAACAAACCTAACGGAGAAAAGTAAAGAGATAAAAAAGACATCTAAAGGAGAAACGAACTGTTGAGATCCTATAAATGCAAAGCGAACCAACAAAAGAACTAAATGCAAACATTCGAATGCTATAAATAATCGAAATCACCAAAGAAACTATTATTCATTGAAATCTAAAGAGAATACAATTTTAAAGAATTACGATAACATCACAATGTTCGAACATTTATAACGTTTCATATGTTAACTGCAGCGTACCGCCTGCCATCTGTTGAGTGCATTTGCTACTACTTTCGTTGCAGTTTACGTACGCTATTTATACGTGGCAGTTCGCGCTTTGTACACAAAATAGGGCTTGGTATCTAGATCCTATTCTACACAAAACGTCAATGTTTTTTCTTGCCATGGTACTTAGAGCATATTTTATTTAAAGTCTTCAATTTATATACATACTTCCTTCAATTGTTACAACAAATGAAAATGAATGCGGCATAAACGCCAACATTCAGATTTCTTGTGTATGTAATTATATATCAGTTAAGCCGTTTTGGCAGTATCCAAGAATCTTTTTGTATATTCGAAAGTAAAAAAGATAACAATAACAAAGAAAAAAAATTCACTTTAGCAGGACCCGAACGACTGCCCAAAATAACGGCAGACTATTACATGATGGGTTAACCCTCGCGCCTAATCATGACATACCCTACAATGCTCTTCTTCTGTTGTATTAGAAGCTTCTTACAACCGTTGCGTATTTCTATGGATATATTTCAAATAAATAACTTGTAATAAACATTTTGAAAAGTAGCCTATGTCCTAATCCAAGACATAAGAAATCTCTATACGAAATTTCATCTAAATCAGTGCTGTAGTTTTAGCGTGATGCGGTAACAAACATACAAACGTTCGAATTTATAATATGTATAATCTAGGAAGGATTAATATACTGTATTATAAAACAACCTGTGATCTATTCAAGGATCTTCGTAATTTTAACATTAGACATTAAATATATTTGAGTCCGACATACGTCTTTGTATTACCGGACTCCTTGTTATTTTATGGTGAAAATACTTCATGTATGGGCGACGCCCCCCCCCCCCCCCCCGAGCACGACTTGTGGTCCCCACAGGTTGAAAAGCACTGCTTTAGTGTGTGGAAGCAAAAGAATACTACAATTGTTTTTGGGCAACCTTGGTAAATATGCATCCTTCTTTACTTCTGTCTGTTGTCAGAATGTTATATGCTCCACTGTTTATGATAAAAAGTATCATCTGTCGCTTTAGTTTCACTTGAAATCCGACTTCATTTTCCGCCTTCCCTACCAAGCACGAAAAAAAAATGAGAAGGAGCCGTCAGACGACGGTGAGTAATTTCCGGCATTTTCTGCGAATGGTAGCGCTGCTGCTGACGGCGTATTACCGAGACGGAGATATAAGAGGACGCGGGGGACGGCGGTGGCTCTCTTCCGGAGGGCTGCTGTGCGGGTAAATTACCGGGGAGCAGACCGCGGCGGCTGCGGAAGGGGAACGCAAAACCGGGAAACACAGCAGGCTGACAACTAGAAGCGTATCCTCGCTAGGCGAGGTTGCATTCATCGGAACACTGAGAAGAGGGCTTCCTTTTGATAGAAACAGCTCATTATGAGGCGTTGAATGTTAAGCTCCGCTAGGGAGGGGTAAAAGACTAGACTGTGTATTACGTCTGAATTTATTTATAATACCTTGCCACAACGGGTTTCACCAGTCTGTGACATCCGGGCACTCCCTACCGTTGTCCTAGTGCTGTCAACTTACGAACGCGCTCTATTCCCTATACTTGTGTCACGCATAAGCTGCCGCGATAGCACTTTGAGAGTGTTTTTAAAATTAAATGGTATCTCAGGGGATTTACTGCCTGTAATGTCCTACCGTTTTGATTTTTTTGTGACAATAAAACTGTGTATGTAATGAAACACTATTTCAAAAAAATGTTCAAATGTTTGTATAGTCTATGGCACTTAACTACGGGGCCATCAGTCCCTAAACTTACAAACTACTTATGAACTACTTACGAACTAGGACGGCACAAATATCCATGCACGAGGTGGGATTCGAACCCCCGACCGTAGTTGCCGTGCAGACCGTGACTTAGCGCCTGAGTCCCCTCGGCCACCGCGGCCGGCTAAACACTACTCCAAATGAGCCACTTGTGTAAACAGGAGATGCTACCAAAGACATTTATGTTCATTAACACGCAACGACTGTAATGTAATTATAATAAAAATATTAATATCTCTGTTATAATCTAATATATAAAGCAGAGTGTCCGTATGTTTGTACGTGTTGCATACATATCTACAGTTTTGTTCCAATCTTTATGAAATTTTGTACACGTAAACTTCAATCCATGAGGACGGTCGCCGTAAGTGTAGGAATCACATACGATATATAGTTCACGAGATATTACGTCATAAACGATGAGATCCGCGAAAAACTGCTGCGTTTTGCGACAATGCTGCTCATTTTCTCCTACACCATTGGACCGATTTCAACCAAATTTGGTACACACATTTCTTACCGTGAGGTACCAATTGCTGCATGGTTAAGAATCACATACGGCACATGGTTCAAAAGATATTACGTCATAACCAATAGAAATCGCAGAAAAAACGCCATATAATGCGGCGAGACGTTCGAAATATACTGTATGAGAATGACAGTACTTAGCGACTTGCAACAAACTTTAAACATAATTTTAAACCTTTATTAAACTTTTTCTCGCTGGCAATCATAGTAAAATGATGAAAGTAAAAAAGTTTCTCGCGTACTACTTTTCCGCTGTTTATGGAGTAAAACTACGGCTCTCGGTATGACGTTACAATTTATAATTTGAACACTACAAATTGTAGCGACAGGAAATTGTACAGACAGTGTGCACATATATAGTTGAATGTAGCTTCTAAATTGTATCACATTCCGACACGTAGTTTATGAGATATGAGTACATAAACAGTAAAGTTCCGCTTTTGATGGACTAAAACTACGGCATTCACTATGACGTTACAGTTTTTAATTTCTACACTACAAATTGTAGCAGCAGGAAATTTTACAGACAGGATACACGCGTATAGTTGACAGCACCTTCTAAATTGTATCACAGTACGACACATAGTTCATGAGATATGAGCACATAACAGTAATATTCATGGAAAACCGCCCAATCATGCACCAAGTTTTAATCTATTATTTCTTTACTACTATTTGTATTGCCAAGAGATTTTACAGATATAAAGCCTTATACAAATGCACATAAACCTGAAAAATGGCAGGAATAAACAAATACCCGGGAAACGCCGGGTTTTTAGCTAGTTAGTATATAAATGTATGTTGCCCAAGAAATTATTCTCTCTGTTCTTGTTCTTCTTATCTGATCGTCAAGGTTGTAGGACGTATGAGAAAAAGAATAATTTTACATCACGCGTCATTAGATTGTTCTTTTTTTTATATAATATTTATGGAATCACTTATAAAAATGGGTAACATAAAAATATAAACTATAGATATTAAAAATAGTACGGGTGTTAATTTCAATTAGTGTTGGAACACTGCCGCCATTAAGTGGCAAACATAAAAAACAGTAATTAATATAAATCAGGGTTGGGTGGTAACCAAACTATTAATGGTTTACTAATTTTATCTCAGCTCATTCCGACGTAACAGTGAACTTATATGCTTTTTATAATTAAAAAAATAAAAAAAAAATAAAAAAAATAGTGGTGCAGATAATTTTACGACAAAGGTATGGTATGAAGAAATACAGTTTGTGACGTGTTATTAACCCTCAACAGTGTCTTATATTTCAGAATAAATGGGAAGGATGAAATACTTACCTCATTTAATAATTTTATAAATAGGCAGATTTTAGAAAGTAATTATAGTCAATCAGATTTCATGTCAGGGGACTTCCATTTATTTTTCGTTGTGGTGTGTAGATATCAAATCGTCGACAGTGAAATAAAATTTTTAAGTTATTAACCAAAACTACCCTACGTACGTTGCAGGTGTTTGGTTCCACGTAACATTTCAAATAACTACTAACAAACTAATGGAAAGATATTTTACCATTACTTATGTGGAACTGTATTGTAAAAAGTACTCGTACAAATCAGACCTCTTAAGTACATTAAACCCATACTGAGACAGCCGAGAGTCAAAAGGAATAAAATAGAGACTAACCTATTTAAATAAAATAATAATCAAATATTATCTATTAAGGAGTGTTTTTAAATGTCACAAGGTGAGGCAGTAACATGTCTACCTTCATTCAATACACAGTGTAAGGCGTTTGTAGATATTGTGTGAAAGTTCTCCAATGGCAAGGAAAAAAATATAAGCCTTTGATTGAACATGGATTGTTGTCTTATGTCAACAAAGACCTTTATCAAGAGAAGCTAGACGATTTGTGTTTAAAGTATCTGAATGAATGATGTAGTTACAGCTACAGAGATAGACGAGTTCCTCTTTTGATATTAAATTAATTGGAAATTGGCCTGCTCATCGTCTGAAGTTACGAGCGCTGATCTGCTATCTGACGGCGTTTGGAACAGTACATTTTATTAAGCGCTGAATATGAAGGGAGTTTACTGAGCATTAATTACGTACCTGCCTATCTTGTTAGTGTTCCCTTCAGAGAACGACAAAAACACACTTGCAATTAAATGAGAATGACGAAATGGTGGCTGAAGTCAAATATGAACCATATAAATATTTACTGTCATATGATGTTGAACAGGGATTATATATATACTTGCAAATTGGAGGATGTCTAAAGTTGAGCGAAAGACAAAGCTGGGGATCGAGGGAACACCAAATAATTCCATTTTTTTGAATGCCGCCACGAAAGAAATACGATAGTGAGTTAGCAAGTTTTGCAAACATGTGACAATTACTACCACTACCGATTGTTGACATCGTAGGCTCTGTGAACGACAGACAGAGATTCTGTAACTGAATTACTGCAGTACATTACCAGTACGTGGTCGGCAGATGAGAAGCTGCGTCTTATTGATGCTGAAGACGAGGCTGAAGGTTGCGCCGTACTCTAAAAAGCCCGTCGCGAAAAAAGAAACAGTTCCGGTTCAGATCCAGAAGGCACGCTGCAGCACTGAGGTCAACTAGAGCCACGAATTTCGGTGGAACTCGTTGTCAAAGACTCGCAATTCTGCCGTACACCACTAGACCAGTTCGCACACCTGACAAGTTAGGCTCCACGGATGCAACGAATATCTCAGAGTGGGCGTTCAGAGACAGAGAGTATAGCTTCGCGTGACGAAAAACGGATTCGTCAAATCAGATCTTCTCGTCGCCATTGCGGTTCCAGGACTCAAGGCAGGCTCGCATAAATCTCCGAACCTTACACTAGCTAGCATCCAATCGAAAGGAGAATTGCGCTCTTGCACAATTAAAGAAACTTAGTTGACCCATGCGAATAATTCGCACTCTCGCACTCTATCCTGATCAGACACAGATAGGTCAGATATTAATGGAGAAAAGGCAGCTGCAACTACGTATGTGTAAAAGACAATTAACTTTGAATAGTAGTAACAAATATTAGTCTCATAAGTTATAATACTAAGCGGTACCTACCTGTGTGATGAACGTCGAGACAATACAGTTAATTCGTGCACCACAGTAACTTAATCTAAGTACAAAACAAACACCCATTCACGAGGGAGGAGTCGAACCTCCGACGGCGAAAGGCCGGGTGCACAGCAGCTGGGCGCCTTAGTGCACACGGCTATTCTGCCTCGGCCGTTCATGTTAGTTAAACATATTGTCAATAGATGACACCTTCTACACTGATTTTATATCGGCCGCGCAAACTAAGTTGACACACGGCGCAGTGGCTGACGGGAGCAACCGTAAATACATGTACAGTGATATCTTAGATGGTACGAATAGTACAATGTTTTTTTCAAAATAAAGTTTTTTTTGTGGAAACGATAACTTTAAACTATCTGTGTATCTTTCGTCATTAGATTTAGAACGAAACCTTGAAAATGATAACCACAATCATTAATTTTGGATAAATAATACGGGAGATATGACGTACCCGCAAAAACACCGAAGAGAAATAATACATATGATTCCCCAAGGCTTCGACACTACGTGGGGCCCTCCTAGACATAACTACAAGCTGCCATGTCCCATGGCGATCTCCTCCTAACAAATGTTCAAATTTTTGTTAAGCTTATGGGACTTAACTACGGGGTCATCAGTCCCTAAACTTACAAACCACTTATCTACTACCTTATACTAAGGACGGCACATATCCATGCCCGAGGGGGGGCGGGATTCGAAACCCCCGACCGTAGTGGCCGTGCAGACCGTGACTGGAGCGCCTCAGTCCCCTCGGCCACCGCGGTCGGCTCCTCCTAACACTCTCCTGTTAACAAGCTCCCTCTATTACCAAAATTTCCGCTCCCACATCTTGCTGACCTATTGAAGCGGCTGAAATTTGTGCTGCAACCAATAAGATGCTCAGACATTGTCCCGAGCAGACCTCGTGCATGGATACATGCGTCTGGCGAATCGTACGCCTTCTTACCATCCTCGTGTGGGAAAAACTGTTACCGCTAGAAATTTTGTTTCCCACGGGAAGGAACAGCCGCCTTTACCGTGGTTCTACGAAACCGAGCCCTTGCCATCTCATGCATGACTAACGTGCCCACGTTCTCTTTCATACGGAACTGTAGCGCTCGTAATAGGTTCCTGGAAAGGCGCGCATCTTAAGGGAAACATTCTGGGTGGCCCTCGCTGGTTGTCCACCGTATTCACATGTCCCCCCGGGCGTGCGTTTCTGTCACGTGCGACAGTCCCAACACGGGTTCGCTCCCTAAACTAACGACAACGAAACATCACTTTATGGGAGAGCTTAAATATTAGTTTCAAGCACTGCTGTCCATCAGATAATGAAACTTCAAACATGTTTCAGAAAACCACGCGCAGTTTTGATGTTGCTTGAGATCAACATTGCCAAATAAAGCGTTAACTGAAAAATCAGAGCTTGTATTCTCTCTCTGATGCTGACGCTGTCCATTGGACGTTGAACCCTTAATCTACCTTGTTTTATTTAAAACCAGAGAGCGGAAATATTTCTCATTTCATTATTGCTATATACCGTTTTATATCCGACGGACGATCGTACTATTGTGTCCAGTTCTATACATACACGCTTTGAGGTTAATAGGAAACAATGATTCTTCCATTTTCAGGAAATTGTTCCGTGAAACAAAAATGTTTTTTTCCCATCGTGCAGTCTGATATCTTCATTAGAAACAGACTGAATTCTTTTCTTCATTTGCCAGACGTACTGTCTAGTGTGCAATTCAGCAAAGTACTGCACACTGGAATTTATTAAAGAAGCGACCTCTGGTACTTGACGTATCACTACAGCAGAACCTCCAGAGCAAAGATCTTCAATTCTAACAAGAGAAGTTCCCCATCGCACCTGCCTCAGATTTAGTTGCAATATGGCACACTGAATAGCCCGTCAAAAACTGATCACAGATGAAGCATGAAAGCAGGAAAAAAAGTCTGTGGAACTATGAATAAAGCAGGAAACTTTCCAAGTAGAACATACAAAACGAGGGGCAACATCTACAGCAAGGGCATGGTGGTCCTCTGGTTATAGTGTTGAACTGCGAAGCTGTAAGTCACTGGTTCAAATTTTATCTTTTCCACAAAATTATGACTAGTTTATCCGTTCACTGTCGTCTCTGTTCGATGTAACCAGTTTTGTGTCTAACATGTGATGTAAAGTCCGCGCCGCATTGCTATTCGAATAGCAGCTGAAAGAAAGTGGCTCTCTAGTGGAAACCGCAAACTTTGATCGCAAGGTAACAAGTCAGCCGATTCCTCCAAAGAAAAACATCTCTGGTGTATTATAAATCATGTATGTAATACACTCTCGTCCAAAGTCAAGAACAGTCGACTGCCAGCCAGGGAGCTTCGACAGCAGGAACCCTCTCTCCTCCATGCATTGTAGTTATCTGACGTCGTTTAGTGTGTTTCGCTGTTTGTTTAGGCGTAGTGTCCCCATACAACGGCGCGGATACCTCGCATCGGACCTACTGCTTCCAATGGGGTCCGAACTGCTTGTACGTTTGTATCCGAGATCGAGTCACGACGGAGCGGCCGAGCGCATTGAGGTGCTATGCTACGATGCGCGAGGCCGTACGCCGTCGGGGGTTCGAATCTCCCATCGGGCATGGATGTTTGTGTCGCCTATAGAATAAGGTAGTTCATAAGTAGTTTGTAAGTTTACGGACTGATGACGCCGCAGTTAAGTCCCTTATGCTTAGAAAACATTTGAACAACATTTTATCAGAGATCATCTATTTTCACCGGTACTTTATATTGCGATAACAAACCGATGAGCGTTTATTGTGACATATTTGTCAGGTTTATTAGTTATTTTGATAGTTGAGCAGTGTATGCGGCATTTCACCTGAACCCATTATTCATCACATTTGACAGTCATATATTATTACAGATTAGGTACTCATATTGTGTAAGTAATGTAGAGCATGAAAATTGCCAAGGTTACAAAACGAGACGTCAATGATACAACATATCGTTAGAATCCGGGATCTTTTGTTTTGTCCAACACCATGACCATACCACCAAAACATGTATACTACAGCTGTTTCCTTAATGTGGCATATTATTAGCTTCGATTGTTAACTGATTCTTCTGTCGGTTCTAGGTAGAACAAATTCATTGTGAAAATAAAAAAGAACACTTTTGTTTTTCTTCTACACGTTTGTTTATTATGTGTAAATGCTGAATCTGACCTAAAACGCCGAAAATCGATACACATAACAAACAAACCTGTACAACAAAACTAATATTTTGTTTTTAATTTGCATATTAGCTTCGATTGTTCAGTTTTCATTTTACTTCTTTTTTTCATAGGTTTGTATACATTATTCCTGTTTTCGTGATTCATCTGTATTCAGTTACTGACGAACTATCCACTGCACTAAATCTGAGGGAGTAAGAAGGAGAGTTTCTTTTGTAAGCAACAATACCAAGAATAGTGAGGTTAAAGTATTTTGGTTAAACAATTTTAATTTATTAAAGGTTTAAGATCTGAGACTTTTATTCTTGCTGCTATTCTTGATAAGCTTGTGGACGTAGTGAACAGATGTGGAAAGAAAATTAATTTCTTGGCTAATATATAAGACCGACTGGTGCGGCATTCACTGAAACGTCAAGAAATCGTGAATTTAGTATTCGAGGTAACAAATGTTTGTTAAGCTTATGGGACTTAACTACGGGTTCATCAGTCCCTAAACTTACAAACTACTTATGAACTAGGACGGCACAAATATCCATGCCCGAGGGGGGATTCGAACCCCCGACCGTAGTGGCTGTGCTGACCGTGACTGGAGCGCCTCAGTCACCTCGGCCACCGTGGCCGGCATATTCGAGGTAGTATTCGGCGTAAAAATCGTAGCGGGAGATCAAGAGACGAATATAGAAAGCTGGCTTAAAGGGTTGTGGGTTCTCATTCAGAGTTGTAGCTTCCACAGATAGCGTAGAGAGCTGCAACAAAGCAGTTCTTCACCGACTGAAGACCACTGCAACAATAACAATGCTTGTTGCACTTTTTTTACTGAAATGGAAGTCCGCCTTCGAGGAGGAGACAAGAGCGTCGCTGAATAGCACGGAGGGGACCTGGGTTCGATTCCTGACTGGGGACTGGATGTTGTGTGTTGCCCTCAAGAACATCTACATCTACATGCATACTCCGCAATTCACCGTAAGGTGCGTGGCGGAGGGTACACTGTACCACTACTAGGCATTTCCTTTCCTATTCCACTCCCAAACTGAACGAGGAAAAAAAGAATGCCTATATGCCTCCGTACGAGCCCTAATTTCTCTTATCTTGTCTTTGTGATCTTTACGCGAAATATCAGTAGGCGGCTGCAAGATGGTACTACACTCAGCTTCAAATTCCGGGCCTCTAAATTTACTCAACAGAAATTCACGAAAAGAACGTCGTCTTTCTTCCAGCGATCCCCATTGAGATGCCGGAGCATTTCCGTGACACTCGCGCATTGGTCGAATCTACCGGTAACAAATCTAGCTGCTCGTCTCTGAACCGCCTCTATGTCTTCCTTTAAACTGATCTGCTGCGGGTCCCAAACACTTGAGCAATATTCAAGACGTGGTCGTACAAGCGTCTTATACGCGGTCTCCTTTACAAGTGAAGTACATCTTCCCGAAATTCTCCCAATAAATTGAAGTCGACTGTCCGCCCTACTCACAACTGTCCTTACATGCTCGTTGCATTTCATATCGCTCTGCAATGTTACGCCTAGATACTTGAACGACGCGACAGCTTCAAGAAGCTCACTACTAATGCTGTATTCGAACATTATGGGATTGTTTTTTCTACTCATGCCCATCACCTTACATTTTTCCACATTGAGAGCTATCTGCCAATCTTCGCACCAACTAGAAATTTTGTCTAAGTCATCCTGTATGCTATTATAGTCAGTTACCGACGACACCCTCCCATACACCACAGCATCATCAGCAAACAGCCGCTTATTACAACTTACTCATCATCGGCACGTAAGTAGCCCAAGAGGCGGCAAATAAGAAGACTTGCACTACGTCGGCCGAAAAATCCCAGCTAAAAATGCCATTCAATCCTATCTACATTTTCCACTGAAGTGGAAGACTGTATAGTTTACTGTGGAAGTACAGCCGAAATCACATGACAGTGGCATTATTCAAAACGAAATATACTAAAGTGTACACAAGAAAAATAGAAGACCATGTTAGCAGTAAAGATGTGACTACATGTCTGACAATCATTAAATTTGATTGATTGACTGGCAGAAATGAAGCCACATCAGTTCTGATAACTTGGTCCTCTATTTTCCTTGTGCACACTTTAGTATATTTCGTTTTGAATAATGCCACTGTGATGTGATTTCGGCTGTACTTCCACATCCAAGAAGAGAAGTAAACTATACAGTCTTCCTCTTCAGTGGAAAATGTAGATAGTATCGAATGGCATTTTTAATATAATGTAATGTGAATGTAGTCCTTGCACGGCAAGTGTGCGTTTCCTACAAATAAAAATAAAAATTTCTGCCAATCAGTGACAGCAGCAGGCTATAAGCGCTGGATAATATGGACGGCCATAGTTTTCCTACAGAAAGCTTTAATTGTGGAGTAGAGTATCCACGTTAAACGGAGGACCGCGGAGAGTTGTGTGAGGTGGGGAGGCGCGACCCAGGCGGCAGCGCGTCGCGGGCTTGCATTCCGCGGCTTCATTAGGGGCTGCGCAGCCGCGTGCCTGCTCACGTCACCAGCCAGGCTGAGGCACTGCCGCTCTTCGTGTTCTGCCCCAGGTGGCTGCGTAGACGCACCGCGCGCTCAATGGACTCCCATCATTACTACAAAGGCATGCCTCTCTCGCAGGGCTGCTGCCAGCCGTCCAACACGAGTATTACAACCACTATATTCCACAACCGATCATACGGCGAGCCAAGGCCGTGGCCAAAGGGGGGAGGGGGGGTCTTGGGGGTCTGGACCCCCCCCACTATCAACTAAACGATAAAATACTACTCAAACTCATGCTAAGGACAACACACATACACCCATGCTCGATGGTGGACTCGAACCTCCTAAGGGAATAAATGAAATAAGACACGACCTAGCTACCGTGTAGTGAAACTGAATGATGATGTTATCAGTCATACGCCGACAAACGGATACGCACTATCGACAGTCAACAAAGCCATTTATAGTTTTCAATTATCGATACTTCGATAACAGCATGAGCTATTGCCCAGTCGCCGCGGCGGAGCTGCCGAGCGCATTGAGGCACTATGCTACGATGCGCGAGGCCGTTCACCGACGGTGATTCGAATCCCCCCTTCGGGCATGGATGTTTGTGCTCTCTCTAGTATAAGGTAGTTCGTAAGTAGTTTGTAAATTTAGGGACTGATGACCCCACAGTTAAGTCCCTTAAGCTTAACAAATATATGAAAATTTTATTGCCCAGTCCTCCTTTAGCCGTTGTCCATTTTTCGCCTTCATCCATTACTGCTATGTTAAGCACTACATTGGAATGTTGCCACTGCCATTTATTTCTTTTGTGTTGTTATGTTAAGTTTCCAATTATGAAAAAGTTCATAACAAGAAAAAGAGAGAAAACCGACTTTCATTTGTCCACTAGCGTAATGGTAAGTCAAAATAGTACCACTATAACAGCTTATTTACCTATTTACATCCGTGGAGTCGTTATTTGGAGTGGCAATATGTCAGTATATCATAAGGCGCCCGACTGAGTATGTGTATTACTTTTTAAAGTTAGGTTTGAGAGTAATATTTTATTTAGAGGATGGATACGTTGCAATGCCAACAAGAGGAAATGAACCAATAATCTTGGAAATAAATTATAGACTTGTTGTTGTGTTGTGGTCTTCAGTCCGGAGACTGGTTTGATGCAGCTCTCCACAATACCCTATCCTGTGCAAGCCTCTTCATCTCCACATAAGAACGGCAACCTACATCTGTCTGAATCTGCTTACTGCATCCATCTCTCGGTCTTCCTCTGCGGTTTTTACCCCACACACTTCCCTCCAACGCTAAATTCACAATTCCTTGATGCCTAAGAATGTGTCCTACCAATCTATCCCTTCTTTTAGTCAAGGTATGCCAGAATTACGCTTCCTAAATCAGTATGCAAGGTATTTATACTGATGCAAAAATTAATTCAGATTTTGCAAAACACCAAACTACAGTCGTGGCTGACAGGCAGCGAGCTTGGTGACATGCAACCGTGTCGTTGCCTGTGTTCCAATACAAAGAAATACTTCTCAACCGATAATCTGACTTCGTTTCGAATAACATCTGAAGGTTCTTCTGGCGGAGGCTATATGGAAAAAAATTTTAAGAAATGTTTTCCTCAATTTTGTATATAAAATATTGCAGTATTTATAAGAAGGTCTTACAAACGCAAACTATCTGCATAAAATATAAAAAATATGTTACTCTAAGTTTGTCTTCAGAATAAATGGAAAACATTAGCCTTTGTAAATTTCTCTTAAACCATTCGGACCTCCCCTTTGACAATATCCTGACTGCGTGAGCGGTGGAAGGTCCTTTGTGCTCTAGCTACGAAAGGGGGGGGGGGGCATGATCTCACTCCTTCAACCCCCTCGACCCTTTTGAAACAATCTATGTTACTGTAATCCATGAATATATAAAGAAGGAGTCTTGACGGCCCACTTCCTTGCTGAACCCCTTGTCCATTATAAACCATCTCTTAATTGTGGTTCTATTTTATTCCTATCTATGTTACTGAGCGACAATTTCGGAACCTGGTCCCTACCTGTTGCACGCCACCTACCCTAGGTTGAAACAAGAAATATATTTTATTGTTACTCGTATTTTCTCAGAGGATTTACAGATTTAAAATGCTGTCATATTGCACTTATTAAAAGATATGGCCTTAGGTTAAAAGTGTAACACAATGACTGAAATATTATATTAAACGAGTGTGGGATCTTGTTAGGCGCGCAAATTCGCTGGTTTTTTGATCCAGTATTTAAGAATGAGAGCCCTTAGCTACTTCCAATGAGCTTTGCACATAATTTAAAATCTTTACGAAACTTTTTCCCGCTGGTATTCATTCATTAAAGGTACTTCCACTTTTAACATTTAACATTTTGGAACCAAAGGAAAATTTAAAAGTCCCCTTGCAACCGTCATCGTTGCCAAGTAGTTTATCAAGATTTAGTAATGACGCGTGTCGCCCTAATATAATTTGAATATAAGGCAATTCGAGGTTGACACAGTTCGTTAGCTTTAAGGAACGAAACGTTAATACGACTTCCGAAGGTATGGTTGTATTGCAGTAGCAATATTTTTCTAAGTGCAGTATAGGAAAATTACCTCGAGCAGCTAAACAGATAGCCGACTCTTGGTAATAACGTGTTGAACCTATCGATGACATTCAGTTAGCGTACCTCAGAAAATTAGCGTCGTTAAGGCCATAAAACATCAATGAATACATCTGTGTATAAAAATATTAAGAAAGATAGTAAGATTTTCCTGTTAGCAAAAGCGATGAGGGACATTTCAGATTACATGACTGATGAATACGAAACGTTTTGCCTCTAACACTGACAGTGTCGGGCATAAGTCTGCGAAATTTAAGGGCAACGTACAATACGCGTTAGTTAAATAATTTACGAGTAAAATTATGAGAGGTAGGTAAGATTTAGCGCGTTTCATAAAAGGAGTTACGAAACTGCTACAAAAACAAAGACAACTTCACTGCAAATATAAGCATGGTGAAAGTCTTGCAGACAAGCAAAAATTAAATGATGCCAAAATTAGCGTAAGGGCTGCCTTATGAAAATCATTCAACGACTCGAGAGCAATGTTTTGTGAACAGACATGTCAGAAACCCCTAAGAAATTTTGGCCCAGCATCAAATAAGTAAGGCCGGCCGCGGTGGCCGAGGGGACTGAGGCGCTCCAGTCACGGTCTGCACGGCCACTAGGCGCTCTTAGTGTTAGCTAGTTCGTAAGTAGTTTGTAAGTTTAGGGACTGATGACCACGTAGATAAGTCCCATAAGCTATACAAACATTTGAACATTTTTTCAAATAAGTAAACAGTTGGAAACCAGTTATTCAACCTCTTAGATCGTAATGGACATTAAACAGAAAATGACACACAAAAGGCGGAAATACTACTTTTCCGAAAGATGTTTAACAGAGGAAGATTGCACTACAGTTAGTCCTCTAAACTACCTCACGACCGACAAAATGACAGAAATTGAAATAAATGTCAGAAGGATATAAAATCAGTTGAAATCGCTTAGCACATGAAAAGCCACTGAACCTGATGGAATGCCAGTTCGATTTTACACGGAGTACCCGAAGGAAATGCCCACCACCCCTCCTACCCCCTCCCCATCCAACCCCTTCAAATTTCTCGTAGCAGTTAACCGAACGCCTTTACAGGATTGGAAAAAGCGCATGTCATTCTGGTTTTCAAGAAGGATCGTCGATCCGATGGTCAAAACTATGTGCACAAACCTTTAACGTAGGTCATTTGAAGAATTTTGAAATACGTTTTATTTCGACTATTAGGACATTTATGGAGACCGGAAATCTCATTTTGTAGGAATCAGCAAGGTTTCCGAAAGCAACGACCATGTGCAGAAGGTTCAGGACTCCAGGTAGACGCCGTGTTTCTTGACTTCCACAAGGCGTTCGATACCGTTCCGCGCTGTCACCTCATGAGCAAAATGCGATCATATGATATATCAGATCATCTGTGTGACAGAACGCAAGATATATATAAGAACGGCAACCTACATCTGTCTGATTCTGCTGACTGTATCCACCTCTTGGTTTTCCTCTGCGGTTTTTACCCCACACACTTCCCTCCAACGCTAAATTCACAATTCCTTGATGTCTAAGAATGTGTCCTACCAATCGATCCCTTCTTTTAATCAAGGTATGCCAGAAATTCCTTTTCTTTCCAATTCTGTTCAGTACCTCCTCATTAGTTACGTGATCCACCCAGCTAATCTTCAGCATTCTTTTGTAGCACCACATTTCAAGCCTCTGCCCTCTTCCTGTTCAAATGTTCAAATGTTTGTATAGCTTGTAACTACGGGGTCATCAGTCCCTAAACTCACAAACTACTTATGAACTAACTAATACTAAGGACGGCACAAATATACATGCCCGAGGGGGGATTCGAACCCCCGACCGTAGTGGCCGTGCAGACCGTGACTGGCGCGCCTCAGTCCCCTCGGCCACCGCGGCCGGCCCTCTTTCTGTCCGCACTGTTTATCGACCTTGTTTCACTCCCATACAAGGCAACACTCCACACAAATGCCTTCAGAAAGGACTTCCTTAGGCTTAAATCAATATTCGATATTAAAAAATTTCCCTTTTTCAAGAACGCTTTTCTACCCATTGCCAATCTGCATTTTATATCCTCTGTACTGCGACCATCATTTGTTATTTTAATGCCCAAGTAACAAAACTCGTCTACCTCCTTTATTGTTTCGATACCTAATCTAATTCCTTCAGCATCACCTGATTTTCTTAGACTGCATTACGCCAATTTTGTTCTTGTTAATGCTCATCTTATATGCACCTTTCAGCTCACTGTCCATTCCGTTCAACTGCTCTTGCAGCTCCTTTGCTGTCTCTGACAGAATTACTATGTCGTCGGCAAAACGCAACGTTTTTAATTCTTCACTCTGAACTTTAATTCCTTCTCCAAATTGCTCCTTGCTTTCTTTTACAGCTTGATCAATGTACAGATTGAATAACATTGACAAAGGCTACAATCCTGTCTTACTCCCTTCCCAACCACTGCATCCCTCTCATGCCATTCAACAGTGACAACCGCTGTCTGGTTATTGTACAAGTTGAAAATAACCTTACGCCTCCTATATTTTACTCCTGCTTGGTTCAGAACTTGAAATAGTTTATTCCAATCAACATTGTCAAAAGCCTTCTGCAAATCTACAAAAGCTGGATATGTAGGTTTGCCTTTCCTTTATCTACCTTCTAGGATAGGAGGAACTGACAATGGTATATAATGTACTCCCCTCCACACAGTTTAGGGTGGCTTGAGGAGTGGGATGTAGAATCAGTTTCAAAAGAAAGCGTATAAAGACCATAAAAGTGCGATAATACATGCGGGCACACAATAAATCCATGTTCACCATTCTAAATGAAAGGCGACGGGTGGGCGTGGTGTAGTGTAGTATTGCTCCGCCGACGTGTGCGGAGTCTGCGGTCACGCACTTGAAACCTTTGCTACAAGTTTGGAGTAAATAAAAGGTTAGAACTAGCAGCGTGCTCTTGTATCGCGGTCTATTTCGGACTCTAGCAACAACGGCGGCTGCGCTGGGGCTTTGCCGGTCGCTGTTACTCTCGAGTCTGCCGCATTGTGAGCTCGCTTCTCAGAAAACAATAATCGCCGCCAACAACCAGTGACGTTAATTTGGCGACGCTTGTAGCGGCGAGGGCGAGACTAGACGAGACCAGCTAAACAACTCGCGTCGCGTTTTGGCTCCGAGTCCGGTGCACGCCAGTTGTAGGCTATTCTGTCACAAGTGCTGGTTAAGTGTTGCCTAGAAATACTCAGTCGCTAATTAGGAAGGAGGTACTACACAAAGTTATAATGCATGATGAAAATGCATTTTTATATATAATTAATCCGTTTGATTCCAAGGTGGTTTGTCATTCAAATGTTTTACGCATTTCTGTATCAATCTTCTGTTTGGATTGTAGAGAAACCATAAATACCACTTTCATGTTTGTAACAATATACTGAGTACAAAAAAAAAAAAAAAAAAAAAAAAATGGACGTTCCAAAAATGGAACAGTGGGAACGGGAGAGTACAGATAGATTGCATGTAATACTGTGAGACACGAATGTAAATTTTCCATGTTTACGTTTATTTTTCTCACGATATATTTTATGCAGCTCATTTACAGATTATAAAAAATGTAAATATATAAGCAAATAAGAAGTAAACAAGATTACACTGTGGTTTAGTGAATTCAGAATCAGCTTTATGAAACTGCACATAATTTGCATGCAAAAAATTATACATTTCTTACATTATTTTGTTGTGTTTTTCTTGCACTGGTCACATCTTAGTTGTATCAGTCTGTCATCTTGTTATCACAAGCATGTATATATCTCACAATTATTTCAAATCTTCCCCTTTGCTTTTGACACCGATAGATTATGTCAACCCTCGTTCATTTGCCAGTACATTCTATATCTTGGTTACGTTTTGTAACCAGTAATAAGAAATATGGCAAAGAATACTCTTATTTTTGCACTTGATGCATTGAATGTTGTGCACCCCTGGTGATGAGCATTAATATTTGAGTAATTGGCTAGCAAGTCGACAATGATGTCATCATACAAAAGTTCATGTAGCTGTAGGCCCTACGGGTAACATTTCTTTCGTCAAAAATTCTGGAAGTGCTCATGTCTTCATCTGCACTTTATTTATATCATTCCGAATTCATTTCCTATGAGCCCACTTTCTTCTGCCGGTAACATGAATAACATTTGGTGTTCAGATGATTTTTATCACTTCAACACTCATCACCTGAATATTCATCTGACCGTCATGGGTCATCAGGGGGAATTAACATACAAACCAGCATCAGAAAAATCATTATCCTCTTCAAATAATGCTGTAATTTCATCGGCATGTCAACCTAAAACGCTAGTGCATCCGTTCAATCCCACTGTTCCAAAAATGGAACACTCAGCTGTAATGCATTATAACCCATTGTTGAGAACAGATATGACCAAATAACTCATACACGCTATCATTCTTGTATATATACGTCATAATTATGAACTGTAATATCATTATCCTCTGTCAAATGTTTTAGAACTTACTTACCCTTACTTGAAGTTATTTTTCCATAAACGGCAATTACTACAGCACCATCAATGTTGCTATGCAGATGCTCGCAGCACAGCAGGCAGTTTTGTGTAAAAGCAAGTACCTTACTTTGCCATGCTGTATGATTACAAAAATTGATTAGATTAAAAATCCTACATATGCTATAGGCTCTATACTACTTCCCTAAACATGAATAGGGACGCCATCAATCGGAAACAAAAATAATGACATCGAAATGTCCCATATGTTGTCAATATCGGGACCTAGTTGGTGGATGAGTAGACGAATTGAATAAATTTTTACTTCAAAAATATGTTCTACTTGACAGCTGGCAATCTCCCTCTACTGAGCCATCACACGAAGAATTACTTGAGTCAGAATAAATTTCTTGTTGTGAATTTTCATCCTCACTTTTGTCTCTTTATCACAAGGTTGAAAATCGCTTAAAGATTCTGTGACTGAATAATTTTCGTCTAATAATAGCTTACAGGTTTCTTTTTCAGACCACTGCATTGTGCTGAAACACTACAACATTCTTAGACTGAAAAGTATCCCTTATCTGGAATTGCGGGGACCCAGCTATGATACTAACCTCCCCTTACAGTAAATTTCAAGCGATGTGCCCAGGGGCCCTACTGCACCTTACAACGAACTGATATTACAATGGCGCATGAGACTAAAACCTCACGCAAAAATTTAGTTTCCTAACAAAGCAGAAAAGAATCCACAATGGTTGCTACATCTGAGCGACAAATGGCAAGAATCTTTAAGACACTAGTTATATAAGCAAAAGTGATTACAAACACAAGTATATGCGTTTAAACAAGAGACAAGTGTAAAAATGTTCGAATCTTTACATTCTATGCGGAATTTTTACACGTCAAAGAAAGTGCCTGTGATGTAAGAATAGACCGTAACAGGAATTTATGTTTCTCGTATGTTTATATTCTATTACCTTGAGCGGAATAACCTGCAAATATGCACATATTCGCACTAGCAGAGCTAGTGTCGTTTCGGCTGTCAGATGGTCACAACTTTAAAAGTAGTGAGTGTCGCGACTTTGTATGTTAGACTGTGGTTGTACCACATTAAATTTTTGTACCTTCCAAATGTTTTTGAAAGAAGAAGTAAGAATTCAGGTTTCTGATACGTTACAATCTTGATGGTATGGTTCGATGATACATTATCTGTTGGACAGAGAACTCCTGCATTGCACTGTCTATCGGACGCAACGATGAGTCGAGTCTACCACCATAGAAATGCTTACTTGAAAATAAAATAACTTTTGTTGTGAAACAATACAATTTTAGCGTTAATTGGTAAATTTTACACACATACACTCCAGCAATTTTAATCTACTGATTAAGTTGCTGTCGATAATTTCAATGGGACATTTTGGTCTCAATCACGTTTATAATTTTCTTGTTAATTGATCTCTGATATTATTTCTGTCACGACTGATACATATCTGTGGCATCGCCAAGACATGAAGATTCCTCCTCGCTTCCACTGATTTATGTAAAAGTGAAAAATAATCTTTTTTCACTTCTTAAAGTCATTTAAAAATTTTACGTTAAGGATGGAAGATTAGTATTTAAAGGTTGGTCGACGACAATGTCGTTGTGACAAATTAACTTCAGATTAATGGAGAAGTATGGGACGACACCAGGCTTCATGATGGTGAGGGCCATGAGATACAACTATGTTTATGCAGGGTATAACAACCAGCTCCCTGCTACTGACATTTCTACGAAAGTTGGGTGATGTGCCTTTTCAGCATGAAAGTTGGCTTTAACACACGTCTACATTCTCGCAAAGTGGTCTTCGCTATCTACATCTGCTCTGTCTTACAAGATTACCATATCTCACTTCTATTGACCATGCTGAAAAGCGAATTATGCAGTAACAGCAAAAGCTATTATCAAATTGCAACAAAAGAAGCAAGAGGCTTGAATAATCCAGCACAGTATATCATTCAGCATTTTTAAGATCACTCTCGTGCGTCAATTCACGCCTCTGTTGAACTTCCACATAAACTGCAATACTTTTTTATGCACATCATTTTGTTATATGTAAAGCTGATACTTGAAAATGGAGTAAACTTGAAAGAGTTATAGTACATATGTTTCATTTTCAAATATTATTTCCTCCTCCACTGCCCTAGCTCTTCAAATTTCACATTCGGAGACTCGCTTTTGTCGTTGTTCCTTCATTGCACAGCACTTCACGTTCGGGTATTAAGCGACCGCAGTGCAACGGGCCGAGTGAGGAACAACACGAGCGCGCGAATCTTCAAAAGCTGTACTCTGCTGAGGCCGTAACTGCGTAGTATCTGAATAATGACCCCCGCCGCGGTGGAGTAACCGAGCGGTCTAAAGCGTCTCGCTGCGGAGCGCGCGTTGCTCACCGTGGAGGTTCGAGTCCTCCCTGGGCCATGAGTGTGTGTGCGCGCGCGCGTGTTTGTGTGTGTGTGTGCGTTTGTGTGTTGTCCTTAGGTTAGTTTACCTAGGTTTAAGTAATTTGGAAGCTACGGACTGATGACCACGCAGTTTGATCCGATAGATTTACAAACATTTGAACATTTTTGAATAATGGCCCAAATTTTTACGCGATATCGATTTCTAGAGTTGATATCTAGCTCATGTATTTTTTTTTCTCAAGAAAATATGAGGTCGAGTTGATAATGTTACCTTGTAAGTGTGGACAGAGCGGTGCCTTCTGGCGCGGCAGCGACAGGCGACTGCAGCGCACGTGTCCCTGGCCTGTGGCCTGTGGCCTGTGGAGTGGTCACCGCATTGCGAGGCGTCACCGCCGTTACCGGCCTCGCGCCTCGCTGAACACCTGCTCTTCATAAGGCTTCACCCCCGCCCCCCGCCCTTTATTGAGCACACAACTCATGTCCTCGCTAATAATGCAGTTTCCACAACAAGCCACCGGTTAGCCCCTGACAACTCGGTCCGCCGACGTCCACCTTTTTGGCAACGGCTTTATAACACTTGTACGACTTCGCTACGTGTCACTTGCGTGGGCGTTCCTCAAACGTTCGTCCAGCCGAGGCAGTAACGTTAACGTTTCACAGCAGCAGTATGAGCGACTGCTGTTTGCGTGTTAGTTCCAGTATCCTACACTACCTCGCAAAAAAAGGCAAGGGAGGATGTCAGAGTAGCCTTGTTCAAGTAGCATTTAACGCCATGTCCGTAAACGTTTAGTGTACGCTGCAGGTAATCCTGCATTTAGCCTCACGTTTTACAGTACTGTAACTTCCTGATGTATTACCAAGGAAGTTCCGATGATATCTACTAGGTCACATATACAAGGTGGGAGATTAAAATCCGTTTCTCGGATATTTGGAAAAATATAAATCAGATTTTAAAAAAGCTGTTACGAAACTTGTTTACTTCGAAAAGTGCCATCCATTCCCGTCACCCTCCAAAGCACAATCTATGATCACGGTCACATAGACAAGGCTGTACACATCTCTATGAAAGTTTGCCACCATATTAACCATTCCAGAGAGAGAGAGAGAGAGAGAGAGAGAGAGAGAGAGAGAGAGAGAGACGATATCATTTCCTTGTACTTTGAGGCACGTAGAAATGTTGAAGAAGATCGTCATAGGTATGTTATTTCTTCACTGGTAGCAGTGTTGCTACTGCAACGACTTTTCGCAGTATTGGAAGTGTTAATTCGAGTAAAAGAGTCTAATGTTTATTTGTTCGAGATATTGCCGTTTATCAACATTAAAGTCTTTATTTTTGCCGATTACGGCACCATCTATCACGAATCGAAAATGAAGATACATACGAAAAATACATATTTTTCACAGTGAATCCAAATCGGCAAAAAAAGGGGCTTCACAGTCACACAGTCGCCCGCCCGCAGGGGTGGTGCAGGGAGGTAGAGATTTATGTTAATGGGATGACCCTCTTAGAGGTGAACAACTCCTATGATAACATTTATAATCTGATTCGTATTCTTCCAAATATTCCGAAAGGAAGTTTTAAATGCCTCAGCCTGTATACATGGTGTTTCAGATAAAGTGTTACCCTCTGTAACTTACGAACTAGTAGGTGAGGTAAAGTTTATTACGCTAAATGTCTACACAAGGGACATTACTTGCTCTGCGGAATTACGAATATAACTTTTGTGTTTCTTTTTCCAGTGGGTTACATACAGCAAAGATTTTTTTCAATTGAATAATACTTTTTCTATGATAAACATGTTTAACTGAAATAAGCTGTGCACAAATCAATTTCAGTGACGTTTCGTTTCGAAACTAATACTCTTCCAAACTTCACGGTCGGATAACATACTCTATACATAATGGAAAGCAACTTCTTATAGCAAGATTCCCAATCTGTGGTCCCCATAAACTAAAATACTATTTCGAAATATTTAAACATTTCGACAGTTTCAGGACATTGAAATAAACACAATGACAAAGATGAAATTTGTGCTGGATCGGGATTCGAACACAGATTTCCCGCTTTTGGCAGCGGTGGGCTTAACCATCTAGGCTATCAAGTCACGCTTCCATTCCTACTCAAATTCTCACCTTGTAACACACTACGATTGTAGTGCCCCCTACCTATTTGATTCCAGTTGCTGGCAGTCTATAATGCATCCCGCAACGGATCGAGTTTATTAATGCGTCCGCATTGAAGTTATCACTTGCCTGTTGGGCAGATATACCGACCGGGTGATAAAAAAGTCAGTATAAATTTGAAAACTTAATAAATCACGGAATAATGTAGAGAGAGGGGTAGAGATAGATGCTTGGAATGACACGGGATTTTATTAGAACAAAAAAAAAGTTAAAAATGTCAGGCAGATGGCGCTTCATCTGATCAGAAAAACAGTAATTACCATAACAAATTAAGACAAGCAAAGATGATGTTCTTTACAGGAAATTCTCAATATGTTCACCATCATTCCTCAACAATAGCTGTAGTCGAGGTATAATGTTGTGAACAGCACTGTAAAGCATATCTGGACTTATGGTGAGGCATTGTCGTCGAATGTTGTCTTTCAGCATCCCTAGAGACGTCAATCGATCACAATACACTTGCGACTTCAGTTAACCGCAAAACCAATAATCGCACGGACTGAGGTCTGGGGACCTGAGAGGCAGAGCATGACGAAAGTGGCGGCTGAGCACACGATTGTCACCAAACGACGCACGCAAGAAATCTTTCACGCGTCTAGCAATACTTTTTATTTTTTGTTCTAATAAAACCCCACGTCATTCCAAGCATGTGAGTCAATTTCTACCTCTCGATCTATATTATTCCGTGATTTATTAAGTTTTCAAATTTATACTGACTGTTTGATCATCCGGTACAATTATGTATATGGTGTATGTTCTTTCCGGATATTGTCTAGTGGGTTTGGCGTACCAGCTGTCAGCCGGTATCCCAGCTGTTGTTGTCGTCGTCGTCGTCATCGTCGGTTAGAGGGGACTAGAGTGCTTGGTCATCAGTCCCTCCCTCCCCTTCCCCAAATAACATGAAGAACGCTAGTTCTATTTGCCCAATACATGGCGGACCTATCACCTCTCTATGAAATTTAAGCTCGTTGAATGGACTGTTTGGCCAGCCGATCAACATTTTCGTTGCCTGGGATATCAACGTTACTCGGTATGTCAACGTGGCCCGAGGTACAAACAAAGGCAACCGAATAGCCAGACTTACCTAGTGTGACGTTGGAGTAGTGAATTGATTGTACCAAAGGACGGGAGGAAAAACACTGGTCAAGGGCTTGTAGGCCAGTCGGGAGTCGCTAAAGATAACGTAATATGACTTCCTGGGGCATAATCGTAGGTGTTCAAGAGCACCAGGTATTGCGATCAACTTTTCTTTGCAGTGAAAACGCTACGCTACGCAGGGAGCGTTGACGCCCAACTCGGCCATCTACCAAGGAGACCATTTCTGCACCACGGAACCTGTCGAGGATGGCCAGGAACTGGCGACAGAGAGTTAGTGGGGAAATTGGTGCATTTGAATCGCAGGACAATTCCAGGCAGGGCTGCAAGCGAGGGATGAAGGAGGGGCACGGGGGTGGTTTTGAGTAAGGACCTACCGAATATTCGGTTTCGGACAGTTTCGGCAAAATATTGGTTTCGGTAGCACTTTCGGTTTCACCAAAACTAGCTTTCATGAACTTATGTATGAAGTCGGGTCGCGTTCGGAACCGCTTCAGTCAACAATAACGCTTTACCTCACTTGACGGCGGGCCGTTTAACTCCTAGGCGCCTATCCTCTAGCGTCAAAATTGTGGGTATTTAGTTGTTAAGCACAATATAACGCAATCGTATGTTATATTCTTATACCGGGTAATCAAAAAGTCAGTATAAATTTGAAAATTTAATAAACCACGAAATAATGTAGATAGAGAGGTAAAAATTGACACAAATACTGGGAATGACATGGTGTTTTATTAGAAGAAAAAAGAAAGGAAAATAAATTATTGCTGGACGCGTGAAAGATATCTTGCGCGCGTCGTTTGGTGATGATTGTGTGGTCAGCCGCCACTTTCGTCATGCTTGGCCTCCCAGGTCCCCAAACCTCACTCCGTGCGATTATTGGCTTTGCGGTTACCTGAAGTCGCAAGTGTATCGTGATCGACCGACATCTCTAGGGGTGCTGAAAGACAACATCCGACGGCAATCCTCCAATAACTCCGGACACGCTTTACAGTGCTGTTCACAACATTATTCCTCGACTACAGCTATTGTTGAGGAATGGCGGTGAACATATTGAGCATTTCCTGTAAAGAACATCATCTTTGCTTCGTCTTAATTTGCTATGCTAATTACTGCTTTTCTGATCAGATGAAGCGCCATCTGTCTGACATTTTTCGAACTTTTTATTTTATTTTATTTTTTATTATTATAATAAGACCCCCATATCATTCCAAACATATGTGTCAAATTTTACCTCTCTATCTACATTATTCCGTGATTTATTAAGTTTTCAAATTTATACTGACTTATTAATCACCCGGTACTATGTTAGTAACGTACGTAATGGAACGGGTGATACCGAACAGTTTTATTAATGTCTCTCTTTGAAATCGAGAAGTTTTTTAGTAACTAAAATGGGTTTATAAAACACTGATCATGTGGCACACAGCTTTTCGTGTTCAGTTTGCGTAAGTTTATACTGACACCAATCATACTGTTAGTCGGAACTGTGACATTAGTTTTCGAAATTCGTTATGCAGCACTGATTGAAGATAATTTAGGAATACCGAAAAGGGGATATGCAATGTTGTTAGTCGATTGCAAAAGCGGAAGTGAAGATGGCGATAGAAGGCTAGCGCTCCCGAGAAGAAAACTGTAAAGCGACTGCATATGAAGCAAACAAATTATTACTTTCTGTGTATATTTTATTGTGGTAGTCATATCGACGCTCTAACTTATGTAGTATCTAGGTGGCATGTCTGTTGTGTAACTAAAGAATATTTTCCTACAAGAAGATATGCAAGAGTGTGGAATTTTTTGTGATATCTATACAGTAGAGTCCAGTTAATTCAAAGTGAACGGGACCGGAAGTACTTCGAACTATCAAAATTCAACTGGGAAAAAGATGTGAATCGACCTTGAAAAGAATACGTGTCAAAAAATATGAACGTTTTTAAAAAGTTTTAAAATAAGCATTTACATTGTCAGCCCAAAGTTTCAAAGTCTTTTGACAATGGCCTAGTGCCTTTTTCAGTGAAGACAGAATGTACCCGCAGTTTTTTTGTTTTGTTCTATGGCGCTCGGATTTATGCAATAGTCTTAATTCCGAGACTCGATATACCGCTCATACCTATATTCAAGAAAGGCAGTAAGAGGAATTCATTAAACTACAGGCCTATTTCATTGACTTCAATTTGCAGCAGGGTTCTGGAACATATCCTGTATTCAAATATTATGAATTATCTCGAACGGAATGATCTATTGGCCTAAGGTCAACACGGATTTAGAAAATATCGTTCATGCGAAACACAACTAGCTCTTTACTCACACGAATTGATGTGTGCTATCGACAAGGGTACGCAAATTGATTCCGTATTCCTTGATTTCCAGAAGGCTTTTGACACCGTACCTCACAAACGGCTTTTAATCAAATTGCGTGGTTACGGTATATCGCCCCAAATTTGCGATTGACGCCGTCATTTACCGTCTAGTAAAATTATCTGAAGATCAAAAGCACCTGCAGAACGATTTGAATAAGATATCAGTATGCTGTAAAAATTGGCAGTTGACTCTAAATAATGCGAAGTGTGAAGTGTGAGTACGAAAAGAATCCGTTAAACTTTGTTTACATGATAAATCAATCAAATGTGAAGGCCGTAAACTCCACGAAATATCTAGGAATTACTATTACTTCAGACTTAAATTGGAAAGAACACGTAGATAATTTCGTGGGGAAGGTGAACCAGAGTATGCGTTTTATTGGCAGAACCCTTAAAACATGCAACAGAACTACAAAAGAAACTGCATACACTACGCTTGTCCGTCCATTTTTGGAGTGTTACTGCCTAGTGTGGGATCCTTATCAGGTGGTTTTAACGAAGGACATCGAAAGAGTCCAAAGAAGGGCAACTCGTTTCGTATCGTCACGATAAAGGGGAGACAGCGTTATGGAAATGATACAGGATCTGGGATGGGAATCATTCCAACGGCGCTTATCGCTGCGGCGTGGGCTACTTACGAAACTCGAATCGCCAACATTCTCCTCCGAATGCGAAAATATATTGTTGACTCCCACTTACATAGGTAGAAAAGATCATCAGAATAAAATACGAGAAATCAGAGCTCGAACGGAGAGATTCAGGTGTTCTTTCTTCCCGCGCGCTATTCGAGAATGGAATGGGAGGTAAATAGTTCGATGAACCCTCTGCCAGGCACTTAAATGTGATTTGCAGAGTATCCCATGTAGTTGTAGGCCGAGTCTCCACTGTATCGATTTCAGTTTACTTCTTTTCTAACTTGCTTTAATTCTTTTAGGTAGGAAATGTCACAACGAGAAGAACAGAACCCAATTTGGATACTTTAATAGAAGTACCGTCGTTTTGTCTAAACCTGTTCGCCTCCGACGTTCTAGTTAGGCTTTTACACGGTCAAGATCGCTTAATACAGAGAAGGGATCTTGCAGTATGTGGAAAAGCTAATGATTTGTGTTGTAATGTAAATTTACCGAAATTTTAACTTAATTAAGCAAATTTCGGTTACAGTTTCGGCCGAAAATCGAAGGGGCGCGAAATATTCGGTTATGGTTTTCGACGCAAATCATATTTCTGTCGGACACTAGTTATGATGTAACGCTTAGGGATATATGTCGTGGCTACCATTTTTACCAATAGTCTGTCGCGTCATACCTAATAAAATGCTTTCTCAACGTCGAGAAATAATGCTGTTGTGTAATGGTTCATGATCATTTGGTTTTCTTGTACAATGTGTAAATTCAGTGGCGTCTCGACAACCAACGAATCACCATGTGCACCACGGGTCGCCTCTACAGATGACTGGGGGTTCATTTCAGTCGGATGTTTAAAGTGCCCTCCCCCCTTTTACCCTGCTCGACGTGCAAAGAGACAATTTGGCGCTCCTCTGGGAGTAGGCCGGGGAAATGTGCCCCGGGCTGCCCTCCCCGTCCCACTTTCGATTTTTGGTTTTATAGCTTGTGGGACTTAACTACGGGGTCATCAGTCCATAAACTTACAAACTACTTATCAACTAACACTAAGGACGGCACAAATATCCATGCCCGAGGGGGCATTTGAACCCCCGACCGTAGTGGCCGCGCAGACCGTGACTGGAGCGCCTCAGTCCCCTCGGCCACCGCGGCCGGCGGCAATAGCGAGAGGGCGCGTAGTAGAATTAAAATCACTTGTTTGCCTTCTGCTGATGAGAGCCATTTCGAGGTGAGCTTCTGCCTGCTAGATTACGTACTTCATTGCTAGAAAATTTCTGTTTTGAAGTATTCTGCACTCTGCAATATCTGACTAGTAAATTCCATAATGCCACGGTATAGAGATAACTGTAAACTTAAACGCGAGAAGTTATACAAACTGTTTCTTTTGGTTTGCGTGATATCGTTAGCGGCTCAAGCAGCAAGCGCATGAAGCAGCTAGGCGGGGAAACTTCTCCCACCACCTGCATGCGCAACTACGCCGCTCAGCCGTCACTGGGAGCGAACGAACTAAAAGAACGAACTAGTTCGCGACAGAACCGCGAACTAAAGTGCGCGTGCCACGTCGGATTAGCCCGGCGCGCTGGAGCGCCGTGTTGCGGTGCGCGCAGCAGTCCGCCGTCGGCGGTTCGAATCCCCCCTCGGGCATGGATGTCTGTGTCGTCTTTTAGTATAAGGTAGTTCATAAGTAAGTTTGTAAGTTTAGGGACTGATAACCCCGCAATTAAGTCCCTTAAGCCATACAAACGTTTGAAACATTTTAAAGTGAGCGTTTCATTCCATTCCATGATGGTGGTGGTGGCGGCTGGTGCAGGAACAGTGTTGAATAATTAAAAATGTTTAGTCTCTGTTGCAATATTTTATTATGCAATGACGCGTTTCGCGCTGTTAGCGCATTGTCATATTGGGCGGAGATGGAGCCACAGAGCTATCTATAGCTGTGTAGGAGGAATCTTAACAATTGTTGTCATTGGGCGCCATAGCAGCAGAGGAGTCGCTGTCGCGGCAGGTCCACGTTTACAACTAAAACGTGGAAACGTGTAAACGTGGACCTGCCGCGACAGCGATTCCTCTGCTGCTATGGCGCCCAATGACAACAATTGTTAAGATTCCTCCTACACAGCTATAGATAGCTCTGTGGCTCCATCTCCGCCCAATATGACGATGCGCTAACAGCGCGAAACGCGTCATTGCATAATAAAATATTGCAACAGAGACTGAACATTTTTAATTAAAGTGAGCGCTTCCGATCGAGAACTGTTATGCGCAAGTATACTACCGAGAGGCGATGCGGAGGCGTCTGCGGCACAAGAGGCGCTGCTTCGACTCGGCGGTAGCCTTTGTGACGGCTCTCCTCACAATCGGACATTAATTACGGAGCAATTTCCTGGGGCGGGCAGCCGGCGATAGGCCAGCCCACGGCCAGGAGCCGGCAGCGGGCAGTCCATCTTGCGGACCTGCTGCGCCGATAAGACGGGCGGCGCGGCGCCACTAATGAGCCAGCTAATTTGTATATCGCGCGCGTTCCCCCGGTCACGTGACTGCGGCCGGGCTCCGCGTCCAAATTGGATGTCGGGTCCGTCCGCGGGGAGCTGCGGCCTGCCCTATCGATGCGGCGGCAACCAACTTAGCGGCACGCGCCACAGACCGCATACTGATCGGGTGGGCCCGATTACTGTGCGGGGCGGCGCTCGTCGCCTCGTAACATATGCACGCGCTGTCAACTGGGTGCCATCCCAGGAAGTCTCCTTACCTGCACTGCGTCAACGCAGTTGCAGCGTTGATGCCGGTTATCAGATTTCTCATCAATCACACCTACTCTGTTTCTCTCTCTCTCTCTCTCTCTCTCTCTCTCTCTCTCTCTCTCTCTCTCACTCACTCACTCACACACACACACACACACACACACACACCAACTGATACTATTTTAAATGGCAAATATAACATGTATGATGTAAGCTACATCATATTCATGAAGATATGCCTATTTCTAACACGTTTCACTCAAAAAAATGTTCAAATGTTTGTTAAGCTTAAGGGACTTAACTACGGGGTCATCAGTCCCTAAACTTACAAACTACTTATGAACTACTTACAAACTAGGACGGCACAAATATCCATGCCCGAGGGGGGATTCGAACCCCCGACCGTAGTGGCCGTGCAGACCGTGACTGGAGCGCCTCAGTCTTCTCGGCCACCGCGGCCGGCAACACGTTTCGCAAACGTATTAATAATGAAACTACTGACACATTGTCAAGCGTTTCCAACAGGAAATTTGAGCTAAGATTGGGGCAACATATAGGCACGATTTCATCAAAATCAGATCACAGGAAAAAAGATACATCGTAAACTTAAGTGTTTTCAGTAAATGTCTGTCCATCTATTAGAAATACCTATCTCCTAAACTACTTCACGGATTTGCATGGAGCAACTTCATGAAGCGAAATTATTTTAGATGTAGGTTACGCTTGAAGTATGGAGTGCGTAGTACAGCAAACATGCGATAGAGGCGCTGTAGTGCACGAAAGAATTAATAAACGCCGCTGCTGCATAATAAGTATGGGATAGTACGTCAAGGAACCGAACGTCTGTGACAGAATTAAGCAATCTTACGCGGCTCTGTAGCACCGTGGTAGAGTGCCAGACTACAAATCCTAAGGTCGCGGTTCCATCCCCGCCAGTCCCAGGATTTTTATCTGTCACCACTTCTTTCACCTCTGGCAGTGTTGCTGATGTGAAAAATATCGAGTAGCACCGTGGTTCGGAACCCAAGTTTCTACATCTACATGGGATACTCTGCAAATCACATTTAAGTGCCTGGCAGAGGGTTCATCGAACCACCATTATACTATTTATCTCCCATTCCATTCTCGAATAGCACGCGGAAAGAAAGAACACATGAATCTCTCCGTTCGAGCTCTGATCTCTCGTATTATATTCTGATGATCATTTCTACCTATGTAAGTGGGAGTCAACAATATATTTTCGCATTCGGAGAAGAATGTTGGCGATTGCAGTTTCGTAAGTAGCCCACACCGCAGCGATAAGCCCCGTTGTTGTAATGATTCCCATCCCAGATCCTGTATTATTTCCGTAACGCAGTCTCCCCTGTATCGTGACAATACGAAACGAGCTGCCCTTCTTTGGACTCTTTCGATGTCCTCCGTCAAACCCACCTGATAAGGATCCCACATTGGGCAGCAATACTCCAAAAACGGACGGACAAGCGTAGTGTATGCAGTTTCTTTTGTAGTTCTGTTGCATGTTTTAAGGGTTCTGGCAATAAAACGCAGTCTCTAATTCGCCTGTCCCACGACATTATCTACGTGTTATTTCCAATTCATGTCAGAAGTAATTGTAATTCCTAGGTATTTCGTGAAGTTTACGGCCTTCACATTTGATTGATTTAACATGTGAACAAAGTGTAACGGATTTCTTTTCGTACTCATTATTTAGAGTACTCATTATTTAGAGTCAAGTGGCAATTTTTACACCTTACTGATATCTTATTCAGATAGTTCTGCAGTTGGTTCTGATATTCAGATGATTTTACTAGACGGTAAATGACGGCGGCATCTGCAAACATTCTATGAGAGCTACTTAGATTTTTCCCTAAATTGTTTGTGTAAATAAGGAACAGCAGAGGACCAATAACACTACCCTGTGGAATTCCCTATATCACCTCTGTTTTAGTCGATGCCTTACCATCGATTACTACGAACTGTGTCCTCTGTGACAGGAAATCCCCTATCCAATCGCAAATTTGGGGCGATATACCATACCCACTAACTCAAATTGTAAATCATTCCCATCTCCTTCCCACCCCTCCCTCTCTCTCTCTCTCTCTCTCTCTCTCTCTGTCCATCACCTGTTGCTACCTCCATCTTTCATCCTGTCCGCCCTGTTTTAGGGTATCGGCCCGTTGTTGGTTTCCTCAATGTTGCCAACTTGTAAGAAAACGTCGCATTACACACTTAAAATTACAGATGTTGACTCAGAATTATCGTAAATCAGAGAAAAAAATGTTAAAAAAGAAAATAAATTAATAAATTGAAAAAATAATGGTAATTTCCGAGGAACGGCGTACATCGAAGTAGCGGCATCAGTACCAGCGTTATACATCGCACGTTTGCTTAATGTGTCTTTACTTTTTACAAAAAACCTGATACATTTACAATGACGCATCCAATACCATCCCATGACATTTTTTTAAACAAAGGGAAACAAAATGTATTACGCTACACTGATGCCGCTACTTCGATGTACACCATTATTTTTAAATTACTAAAATGAAATTAGGAAAACTGACACTTGAGGTTATTAAATAATCGCGCCATAGTCATACGTGAATTGTAGTAGTAGTAGTAGTGGTAGTAACAAGTAGTAGTCTTTATTACAGTAACGTAAGTTTTATCACAAGTTTAATATGTCATTTCCCTTAGTTGTATCGGTAATTCGTATTGCCTTAAGTGTTCTTGATTTGAACGGTTTAAATGGTATCTCCAGGCGGAAAGAAATTATCGTATATTTGGCCAGTATCGTACAATGTTCTATCGTACATCGTAGAAACACTGAAATCATCCTATGCCCCCATAATTATCGTACGCGTTGGCAACACTGAGTCAATTTGAAGGAGAGACTGTAGGCTGTCAGCGCACGCCAGGTGAGTCATAACGCAACATATGGCACTGTGCCGATGCTTCAGTACCTAGAGTACGTTTTCAACTGTAGGGGACTATGCAAACAATATGGAAGTATAAAATCAAATCAATATCTCCTCTACAAAAACATTTTACGACATGTTTGCAGTGGCGGGGGGTCTTGTGTGTTAAATGGGTCAGTGAACCCCCGAAAAAACAGCTCGTCGTGAGAAAATCAAATAAGTAAATAAAATAAAAAGTGTTTTCAAACTATAATTCTTCGTTTTGTTCTTCTATCGGATCATTTTGTATCCACATTCAAAGTATTTTTATCCCATGATAATCGTTTTACGTCGCGGAAACAGCACGTACACGAGTCGTAGTGCGGCCGTTTAATGTAGGCGGCAGTGGTCGTAGTGTTGCAATACGCATGCGCGGCTGAGGTTCAAATTCTCTTCTGAGCCCCTCGAGGCAGCATATGGGCGCTCCCGCGACAAAGGGGCGAGAAGAAACGCTGCTTTAAAGATGGCGTTGAAGCTGATAGAGGCACCAGCTCCTGGATACTCGAGCTCTGGCGGTTACGCACGAATAGTCCCGAACCAAAGATAATGGAGCTACTCGGTACCTCGCATTGCACATAAGAAAATCTTCCATTAATCTTACAACCACCATTCATTATTTGTTTTTGGTGTATTGAAGATGCATCGAAGACATGTCATATTTGTTGAAATATAACTATTATTAAAAGACCCATTTATTGTCAAAGCCTTCTGAAGATCCGATCATGAATAATAATGAAGTCACTACTCTCCAACTAGCAAGAGTAGGCGTGTGGTTAGCGCCATTATGCTGCGCTGTCGAAGGTAGTGGGTTCGAGACCGAATGCAAGCAACTTTTTTAAACACTAATCTTCTTTATGGGACCAACAATGACTTTTTGTTGTTACTTGCCACTTATCTTCGGACGTTTTAGCAAATGTGTCACGATTTTAAAGGTTAAGGACATTTATACTCTTCATTGTGACAAATATCTACCTGAAACTTCCTGGAAGATTGAAATTGTGTGCCGGAACCAAGATTCGAACCTGGGACTATTGCCTTTCGCGGGCAAGCGCTCTACCGACTGAACTATCCCGACACGACTCACGACCCGTCCTCACAACTTTACTTCTACCAATAATTCGCCTCCTACTTCCCAAACTTCACAGACTCTCTCCTGCGAAACTTGCAGGACTATCACTCCCTGAAGAAAAGATCTGGGGGGGAGAGCAGCCTTTGTGCATACGTAAGGTTATGAGCGGGTGCTGCTTATACCGTCACGTTACCCGAAGGTAGCTCGTCTCTTCATCATAACAGATTTATTTTGTTACAGTCACTTAACAGTGTAATCAGTTACCGTGTTTTAGTGTTCATGTCCATATTCATATGTTCTTGGTGTTTACTACCAAAGAAAAGTGACCAACTCTCAGTATATCTTACAAAGAAATTACTCAGCTTTAAGCCTGGAACAAAAGTGTGAAATAAACGAGTTTGGCAGGCCGACGCCTCAGCTCGAGTTGAAGCAAGCGCAAACAAGTCGAGGTAGCTATTTTAACCAAAATATCTTTAAAAGGGAGGTGCGCCAGAATGTCTCTTTGGACACCGAACGGGGGTGTCGGTGGAACTGCGCCGCCATCAAGATGCGGCACTCAAAGAAGTGAACCCACAGTCATATGAAGCACGAGCCGCCACTACTCCAAGTATAAAATCAAATCAGTAACTGCTGTATAAAAACGTTGTGAAGTTGTTATTACTTTATTTTAGTCTTGCGTTAAGTCATATAGGTGTAAATGTTTGCGTGACATATAAGTGAGCTGCTGAACATAAGTAATTATTATTTACATTAAAGTGGTTAATTTGAAATGCAGAATCTACGTGTGAATGCTAGGAAAAATTTTGTTATATTGTAAATGTACTGTCAGTTTATGGGAAAGAGGCAACAGGCGATTTACGTAAACATGTTAATCTTTTTTAAGTGCAGTATATTTTATTCATCCGAGTTCTGTTCAAATTAAGACAATCCTGGTTCCTGACCAGAACTTGTTTTCCGTGAGAGGGGAGGTAGCCCTCTGCACAACCCCCAACCTGGAGGATCAGAGGATTTTGTATTTGGGGGTCTAACTCTAGGAACACTGCCTTCTCTATGGCTCAGTGACTTGACAAGTAGTTTCAAGACCAGGTTGTATCAAAGTATGATTATGCCAGTGGTTATGTACTGTTGTGAAAGCCTCACCCTCAGAAGAACAGATGAACAGAAACTACTGCTTTTGAACGAAAAATCCTCCGAAAAATCTATGGTCCTGTGATAGATCCACAAATCCATAAACAGGAAAATGGAAGAGCTTTACGCACAGCCGGACATTATAAAAAGACTGAAGAGAAGAAGGTTGACCTGGGCTGGACATGTAGCAAGGATGAGCGAAGGGAAAATACCCCATGATGTGTTGCTGGGAACGGTAACTGGGAGGAGATACCGGGGATGACGACGGACAAGATGGAAAGACAATGTTGACAGAGACACCGAGAACATGAGATTAGGAGCAGGTGATTGATTGCAAGAGGCTAGTAACCGGGATCGATGGAGGAGGAGTGTAGAGCAGGCATATAGTCACTAAGGCCAAAGCCATGGATAAGTAAGTATATTTTATTCGTAACTTGTTTCTAAATTTTGTTTGTGTTTGTTACTGGAATATTGAACAGCTTTTTACTGGATGTCAGATAATGCGCGGACCTGTGCGATGTTTTTAGCCAATCAGACTACAGCAGTTTCGTGAGTTCTTTGTCGAAGTTTCACTTAGGTGGATAGCAAGTTGGGAATCAGAATTTGGACGCTATTCCATTAACATATCTGCGAAAGTCCTCCGTCATTTTCGGGATTGTGGTGCGTAACTAGCTAGTTTATTCGCGTCAGAACTGCATTAACATGCTTAAGATATCATGTGAATTATCGGGTAGAAAAAGACCGGCATTATTACGAGAATTGTTCAACATTGAAATCGCGTGGCGTGTTATGCAGATTGTGGATGTTTAATTTTTAATAAATGCGTAACATTGAGTGAGCATTGAAACTTATACAATTGTGCGATTAATTTTTTTTTTTTTTTTTTTTTTTTTTTTTTTTTTTTTTTTTTTTACAGATCCGTTATAAAATATTGGCCTTTAAAATCCCGGATCGCCGCGCCCTGAGAGGAATATAGAAAAAAGGTAAAGCAGTCAACAATCCGAAGATTGGTTTGAACACCACAGTGCTTTACTAGGCATGGTCCTGTTTGGAGGTGGTATGCTATTGCCTTCCTCCGACCTGACTTACCCAGCCAGTTATAGGGGGACCTACAGTTTAACGTGGGTGCTACTCGGTATTTTTCACATAAGCAATACTCCAGAGGTGAAATAAGTGGAAAGTGACAGATAAAAATCCTAGGACCTGGTGGAGATTGAACCCGCGACCTTTGGATTTGTAGTTTGGCACTCTACCAGTGTGCAACCGCGGCGCACGAGAGGAATATATCAATAAGATAACTGACATACATGTTTGAAGTGACTAAAACATCAATCTGACGTAAAAATTCCTCTCAATCTGTTTTTCGCTTTGGCCTTGTTTCCGCACAGATAGGGTCAGCTCTTTGTTAAATCCGGATTTGGAGTGTTAATCGTTACGGGGTGGCCGGATTCCTTTCCTATCGTCACTCCAAGCCCCCCTGGTCAGAAATGTGTTCCCCAAATATCTGTGTATAGTGTTATATGTGTGAAAGTGTAAAGTGTTATGAAGTGTTTGCGAATCGCGTAACTGAGACGGGACTTCGGTATCACTCCCGTATTCACCTAGGGGGATGTGGAAAACCGCCTGAAAACCACATCCAGGCTGACCGGAACTCCAACCCCCTTCGTTAAGCCGCCGGGCGGATTCTAACCGAGGTCGGTACGCCTCCCCATCTGGGAAAGCGGTGCGTTAAACCACATGGCTAACCGAGCGGTTAAAAACTCGTCTGTAACATTAATTTTTTTTAAATTGTGCATAATACAACATTTCATTGATAAACTTTCATTGAGTCATATTCAATAATATTTATAATTTATTAACAATGACAATAATAATTTAATCGACAGACAATTCGCCCACTTGGCGTGAAATAAACTGTGTTATGCATTTTATTACGTGGAATTAAATTGAAATCGGCTTTTCTGAATGAAGTAACAAAACTGTTTCTGATTTGACCTATCTAGGTTGCATTTACAGCTAATCTCCCGTCCGAGTATCAAAGGGAAGTTGGAAAATGTTCATTAAAGTCTGTTAAATAACATCAAACGTAAAATTTGTTACTCTCAATTGAATGGAAAAATGTCTTTAAACGTCATCGAATAAACACGCAAGTCATTTTAAATTCACCGCCACTAGAATTGGCAGTGAAGAGGAAAGGTACTGCAGAGACATCAATAATGTTTTCTGAAATGGAGACGTATTCTATAGAATTATGACGATTTACGCTGCGCTGTTGAGTTTTGTAAGCTTCTGCACCTGGGGACTGGCTTCTGCAGCATCACGGCCCATCAGAGCAAAGAAATGTTTGTAGAGCTTATGGGACTGAACTACGGGGTTATCAGTCTCTAAACTTACAAACTACTTATGAACTAGTTTATACTAAAGACAGCACAAACATCCATACCGAGGAGGGATTCGAACCCCCGACCGCAGCGGCCGTGTAGACCGTGACAGGCACGCCGCAGACCGCTCGGCCACTGCGGCCGGTGCAGCGGATTAGCCAACTGCGTACTGAAGTGCCGTGCTGCGGCTCGCGCGGCCGTTCTCCGTTGGAGGTTCGAGTCTTCCCTAGGGCATGGGTGTTTGTGTTGTCCTTAGGTTAGTTTACCTTTGTTAAAGTAGTTTGTAAGCTACGGACTAATAACCTAGAAGTTGAGTCCGATAGATTTATAAACTTAAAAAGAACCTTTCCGGTTATTCTGATGTTCAAATGTTTGTTAAGCTAATGGGACTTAACTACGGGGTCATCAGTCCCTAAACTTACAAACTACTTATGAACTAGCTAACACTAAGGACGGCACAAATATCCATGCCCGAGGGGGGATTCGAACCCCCAACCGTAGTGGCCGTGCAGACCGTGACTGGAGCGCCTCAGACCCCTTGGCCACCGCGGCCGGCGGTTATGCTGATCAAATGTATTGCAAGCGACATCGATACGCAGCATTCATACATAAGAAATATTTACTAGTAAAGACCGGGACCGGCAGCTGAATTAATGAACACATTTCACAATTAATGAAATAATTATAAAAAATGAATTTACATCGATATCTGTTTGTAGACCAAGCTCGGAATTTAAATAGTGGCAACTATTTATTTACATCCAATGCAAAAGTGTTACATGTTTACACTTGACACTGTCCATCAAAGTAGTAACCAACCAGCGTTGTGCAGAACCCGTTGCCAGCGATGTGGAAGGCCTAGAATACCGTTAACGGAGCCTGTTCTGCTGATAGTGGGAATGGAGCGATGTACTGCCTGTCGAATATCTGGAATTATTCTGAAGCGAATGCCACGAAGTAGGACCTTCATCTTCGGAATCAAATCAAACAGTGATTGAAGTCCTGGGAGTATGGTGGATAGTACATTACTTACTAGTCCCATCGACCGTATAGAGCAGCCATAGCTTGCCTGTATGCGCCCGCCCATTGTCGTGCTAAATGATGGGTGGGTTGCGCAGAAAGCTTTGCCGTTTCTCCAAAAACGAGCATCACCTGGGATCAGCATTACGAAAATAGCGGCAACACTCTTCAAAAATGTTCAAATGTTTGTAAAACTATCGGACTCAACTGCTTGGTTACAAAGTACTTGAAGTAAGTTTAACTAACCTAAGAAGAACACAAACACCACATGCCCAAGGGGGAAGTCGAACCCCCGACGGCGAACGGCCGCGCGCACCGCAGCGAGGGGCCCCAGTGCGCTCGGCTGGCAACACTCTCTGCGCAACCCACCATCATTTTGCACGACAATGCGCGGGCGCGTTCAGCGCATGCTGTGGCTGCTCTGTTCGGGCACTGGGACTGGGAAGTACTGTACCATCCACCATACTGCCCGGACTTAAGTCTTTGTGACTTTGATTTGATTCCGAAGATGAAGGAACCACTTCATAGCATTCGCTTCAGAACTGTTCCAGAGATTCGCCAGGTAGTAGACCGCTCCATTCGCATCAACAACAGAACAGGCTCTGCTAGCGGTAAACTACGCCTTCACGTCACTGGCAGTGGGTTCTACTCAATGTTGGTGACTACTATGAAGGACAGTAACAAGTTCAAACATGTAACACTTTCGAGTCTCTGTAAATGAATACTTGCCACTATTTAAGTTACAACCCTCGTATTTACTTTGCTTGTCATGCGTTGTTGATTCCTTGTTGCCCAATAAGCAGTTCGATAAGGGTGAAAAGAGTGGCACTTCTGCTTGTAGTGCACACATGCAGCACGTTGAAAACGTTTCTGTGAAGGCTGATGGCTCGTGTGTGGGGGAAGAGAGGAGGGGAGGAGGCGCATGCAAAATTTGATAGAAATCAATTTACTTGCTCACACTGTTACACAGGGCCCTCCAAAAGGATCCATCTGATTTGGAAACACCATACTACCAACAAGAGTTAAAAATACTAACTTGGTACGAAGTTCACCTTACCCATCTATACATATTATAAATTAGAAATTTTCATAATATTTTTTTTTTTTTTGCCTGTATGTGAATGCTAATCTTTTCCTTATCTGGGACACAATAGTCCCGCTTTTCTTCAGCCAGTACTAAGATCAGGTAAACTGATGTTCGAGAGGATGCAAGCAGCGAAGTTGAAAATTGAGATGTCGCTGTAAGGTCGTTCTGTAAGGATGAATGGTTAACTGTTCAAGGATGGATGTGCCGTTCATCTTGTCGTCGATGGCCTCATGGAGTGTGTGCTACAGTTGAAATGATTGCAACGATTTCGGTCGTGTTTTTTTTTTTTTTTTTTTTTTTTTTTTTTTTTTTTTTTTTTTTTTTTTTTTTCTTACTAGGAAAGGCGGAAGTAAATTTATGCAATGATTATCAAGTTTCCCAAAGAAGGTGTTATGTGAAATTTCAAATTTAGTTTCATAAAGTTATTTTCACATTCGTGTGGCATAATATTTTCATACATTCAGTGTTTTTATAGGTATGACTAATCTACATTTGTATTACAATTATTTACTACATTGTATTGCAGTTTCCCTGAAGTGTAGAAAGCAATTTCTTAATCTTGTTTGCTTGTTTCATAACACGCAGGCCTACTTAAGTTTATGAAATTGGTTAACAATACTTTGAATATTTATTCAATTATAGTTCTCTCTGATAGGTTGCTGGCAATAAGTCTGAAAGGTTTATCAATTCTACTGGTTTATTCATTAATGTGACCACCTTGGCCGGGGCGCAACTAGTTCGAAAGATTGTTTTTAGTTAATTATTATTATTGGAATGGCACTATATCTATCGCCAATTTCTTTATAGTTTTTTCATAATTTAACAGTTTTCTTTTTCCAGTACAAATAATTCTATTAATTAACATTATGCCTTCTATCATTTAATAAACTTGCTGTAGTTGTAAGGTAATAATTTTCCTAAGCGTAACAATCTATAAATCAAAAACCCAACTATAGCCATTATCTGTGAACGGGAGCCCATTTTCTGACATCAAATAAACCCTTAACAGCGGGATTTTAACGGTGATAGAAGTACATTACTTTCTAAATTGAATTGTAAAGGTAATTTCAGTAACTTTACACAGCGAGGCTGTAAGAAAATAGTCACACAACTCGCCATGTAAAATTCGAGTGATTACATCCGAACACATTTAGCTGGCAAATATTTCCTGTGGCACAACGACTGCTAAACAAAGCACAAATACCAAAACAAGTGTCGTATCAAACCGAGCTGTTTCACCTTCTATCACGTGGACTCTTTATGTGACTGTGGCACATGCATTAATTTCGTCATTCGTGTATTGTTCTTCTACGTAGCATAAACGGGAAGAAACACTTGCAATAAATGAGAACACTGTCAGTAATTCATGTAAGACGTAACAGAGCAACTGAAGATCAATTTAAATTAGAAGAAAATCGTTCTTCTGTTCTCTGATAGTGACTTATTACCGTGTAAGAACTTGACAATTTTTTTGTGCAACAGTGAGGTACACTAACGATTTATGCCCGATTAAGTAATCTACTGAAATAATTTGGAGCACGGTGACTGAAAGTGAATGAAAATAATTTTTTTATCATTAAAGTAATGTGTAAGAAAGGTACGACGACGAAATTGTTGCGAACGAGCAGTGCTTCTTTAAGTTAAAGAGCTGCGATCAGAAATAAACTGGTCTATGAAACCGACGCTAGAGATAAATCTGTTCCTGTGAAGTTTTAAATCGTTCCTAAACTTTTCCAATTAAACAGCAACTCGTTACAGTTGCTCCAGTTTGCTAAGCAACTACACAGTAAATTTCATTTCCCGTTGGCGGCCTTGCAACGATACACTGATTGGGAACCAAGTTGCTGGTAATAGGTATATTGAGAAACACATTAAAATGTGGCGGTACAAATATTCTGTAACAGATGTCTTAGCGGGAAGGAATCTGTTTGTATCCACAATTCCGTATGCGGTCAACAGAGTGAAAATCCTGATACAGGACCGCCTTAAGTACTCTGGCAGTTGGTAGTCGTAACAGAAATTTTGTTTATGAAGAATGACTTTTCATATTATAAGAAATATCTCTGAAAAGAATTTGCATTTAAATTGCGAAAAAAAATTTGATTTTATGAACAAAACCTACGTTCGTATGTGCCAGCACCTCATTCAGCTTCGACAACCTGTTCCTGTTAACCAAAAATTCCCCAAAATTTCTCGGAGCGACTGTTCTGAGCTGAACATTGTCGCATATGATGGATGTATTTTCTCGTTATGCTTCTTTACGATGTACAAAAAAGTTTTGGATTATTGAAGGTTTCCTTGCAGTTACGGAATTATATGAGTAGTTAAATAAATTTTCTGCTTTCTAATTCTGTTCTCTACGCTTCCCACGACGTCACAGGTGAGTGTGCGTCTGATTCTTGCTATTTGAAACAGTGTCCACAATGTGATGCCAGATCTATAACCCATATTGACCCATAGTCAACACCGATTCACTTGTGAAACAAAGATAACTCTTTACACACATGAAGTGACGAATGTTATTGACAAGGGATCTCATACCGATTGCATATTTACAGATTTGATACTATACCTCACAAGCGGCTTCTAAACAAATCGCCGCAGTTGTGCGATTCCATTCGCAATTTCCTGTAAGAAAGGACACAGTACGTCGTAATCGAGTAAAACAAAAGTGATATCTGGCGTTCCCCAGGGAAGTGTTATTAGGCATCTACTTGTTCCTGGTCTCTATGAACGAATTAAGAGGCAATCTGTAAAGTCATCCATAAGAACTCTAAGAGATATCCATTAATCTTCATTTGAACGTTTAATTAGTCAAAACTAAAGACTGTAAATTCAACTAAATACCTTGAAATTACAATTACGGACAACTTTATTTGCCAAGAACACACAGGATGTCGTGGAGGGAAAGCAAAGGTTACATTTATTAGGAGCATTAGTTCAACAAAAGAAACTGCCTAAAGTACACATTTCCGCCCTGTTTTGGAGTAATGCTGAGCATTATGAGAGCCTCACTAAGTGGGACTGACGGGGGATATAGAAAAGGTTCAGAGAAAGGTAGCTCGTCTTGTGTTATTATTACGATACAGAGGAAAAATGGACGACTTGGGATGGAAATCATTAAAAGAATGGCGTTGTTCTTTGTCGCGAGATCTATTGGCGTAATTTCTTTTATCAGCTTTCTCCTTGGAATGTGAACATATTCTGTTAGCACCCACCTAAATTACAAAGGGAGCCATGATCATAGTAATAGGATAAGAGAAATCCGTTTGCAAACGGAAAGATTTAGGTGTCCCTTTTTCGAAAGAGCAATTATAGAATGTAACAGTGCATAAAAATTACGAAAGCGGATCTGTGCTATGCACTTGAATGTGATTTGAACAGTGATCATGTAGATGTGGGCCAGTGTATTGCATGAAGGACCAAATATGCAGGATTACATCAGTTTTCTATATTATACTGTACGCCCCATAAGATGATTTATATGTCAATGGCATGTACCTGGGCGTGCATTTAAAGGAAATAATTAATCTTTATCAATATTTTAAACGTAAGATGAGTAATAAAAGCCGACCGCAGTGGCCGAGCGGTCTGCAGCGCGCATGTTTGTGTCGTCTTTAGTACAAGGTAGTTCATAAGTAATTTTGTAAGTTTAGGGTCTGATGACCCCGCAGTTAAGTCCATTAAGCTTAAAAAACTTTTGAACATTTTTGAGGAATAAAAGTTTTTCATGGCCAAGTGACATATCGAAAGATATTCTTTGTTGTAGGGTGGTAGGTGTACCAGAAATAAAGAGAATAATGCAGCCATCACTGGAAGATGCTCCATGTTGACTTGGTGCATTGAAACGAAGCATTGCTAAAGAGGCGACTAAAAGCAGTACTTTAGCTAGTAACAGTACTTCATTCAAGACAAATTATATTGAAAGATTTCATTATAGTCCCTTTTTTGTTCAAATGTTTTATTGGCTGGTAAGAAAATTGTATTGTTGAGAAGGATGACCCATTGGTTTAATCCATCTTGTCACTACACTAAGCAATCAACGATAAGCCATTACCCTCTCGGTCGTTCACAGCAAAGTGGCTCAGAATCTTCATGGGAACAGGGAGTTCCATAGAAATAGGCCTAGGCCAAGGAGAAGTGGCGAATATTCTGAGACAGCCTTACAGAGACATAAATTAGGGATATTACTAAACGTCCTACTAGTTACCCCCTGGAGACAGCACATATAATTGTTATAAAAATATCAATACACATTCAGCCATTAATATTTTAATTCCTTTGTTTACTACTTTCGGTGACCCATTGTTACCCTGTTCAGACCCCTATTTATTCGACTATTATGTCATAACCAGTGTCAATGCAGATGTTCACATTTGTAGGCCCATCTAACGAAGTATCAACAGAGGACTCTCAGCTGTGTTACCTGACAGTTGTCTATTTACACTTCGTTAGACGGGTATAAAGATGGACCTACATATGTGATAGTAATCAAATAAACAGGGGTCTGACGAAGGCAACCATGTGTTACTGAAACTAGTAAATAAAGGATTTACAATATTAACGGCTTAAGGTGTGTGTTGATCTATCCATAAGTAATTATACTGCCGGACCCTTACGATCTAAAACAAGATGGTCTTACAAAGGCACATAAAATATGCCGCGTGGGAATGGCCGCGGGTAATGAGGTGCCAGGTGATGAACTGTGCGGCCGCTCCCCTCAGGGGTTCGAGCCACCCTTCGGGCATGGGTGTGTGTCTGTCGTCCGCTGCATAAGTAGAAGTAGATTGCAAGTGTAGGTAGGGAACGGTGATCTCACCAGTTTGGTCGTTAGGCTTACAAACATTTGAACAGCCGTTTTCAATGCGAACAAGCAATTCGCTAAGCACCATCCTCCTGTGCATGTTTGAACCGAAATTCTCCAGATTGCGAGTTCAGTGTACTAAAACTGCGCCACTTCATTCGGTATGTAATCCACGGTGGAATGACCGAGCGCTGTAAGGCACCTTGCTGCGGAGCGCACGGTTGCTCCCCGTAGTAGTTTTAAGAGTCCTTCCTCGGGCAGGGTAACGTATGTTGCCCTTAGCGTAGGGACTGATGACCACAGTAGTTAAGTCCTATATTTTACAAAAATATGAAAATGTATTCGGTATGTATGGAGGAGGAAGAAATACTAATAAATGGTACCGGAAAAGGTGCTGTATGCCACTCATTTCAGTGATTTCCCAAACTATCATTATACAAATACACTAACATTAAACTGAGGGTATATATTTTGAATATTAATCAAACAAGAAGGCCAATAAAACGTACATAATACGAAAGTTGATTTGTCATAGATGTTGGGAATATAAAAATTATGTTTGCACGTAGCCTTTAAGAGCGGTAAAAAGAAAAAGAAATTTTGGGACGATACTCCCAATTCTCCGTAAAATTTGCGACTGTATTATAACCCGTTGTAGGTTGCACATTGGTACAGGTAAAATTAGCTCAGTAAGTTGTCGCGTGGAGGTCCCAGGTTCAATTCCCACTAACCCCCCATTTTTTAGTTCTTTGTAATGTTCAATTCTTAAGTTTTGAATATAACGAAAAAATTCAGATTATCGACGTACTATTAATATATTCTAATTCGTTAAATAATTTCAACAGCAATTGTTTTAAATAATAAATTTCAAATGTCTCCGTTGATTTTCCATAAGAATATTATTCAACAATGGTAACCCAACAAGGATTTTCTAATAGTGAAATGAGTGTTGGAAACATCGCAAGTACAAATTGGAATGAAGACGTAACCCTCGAGCGGGCGTTCTGGGTATTGAGTAACCCATAATCGAAGTAAAATGTTGAAATGTTTGTATAGCTTATGGGACTTAACTACGGGGTCATCAGACCCTAAACTTACAAACTACTTATGAACTAGCTAATGCTAAGGACGGCACAAATATCCATGCCCGAAGGGGGATTCGAACCCCCGAACGTAGTTGCCATGCAGACCGTGACTGGCGCGCCGCAGAGCGCTCGGCCACCGCGGCCGGCGGCCTATAGTCCAGAAGGGAATTTTGTAAGGGAATTATGCCTTCATTTCCAATTACTATGAAGAAGTCTCAAGGACAAACGTTTGAAAAACTTGGGATTCTATTAAGAAAAACAGTTTTCACATATGTTGCAGCAAGTAGAGTTCGATCCTTTAAGGGTTTGAAATATGTATTTGTGAACATAGAGAACAAGGACATTTAGCGAAGGATTTTTACGAATACTGTTGTTTTTACTGAAATTTTGTAATGTTGAATAGTGAAATAAGGCAATTAATTCCCTCATTTGTGTCTTTCGTTCTCTCGTGTTTCCTCTTTGCCCTTTCTTTTACATGTTCTCATAGCATTCACATAAAACCTATAAATTTGCAGTGCTCGATAAATTCCAATTACATTAAAAAAAACATTTTCATGACTTTGCAAACACAACTGGTCGAATTTCGACCACAGACAATACTAGTACGAGGCGCGTCCAGAAAGTAAGTTCCTTTTGGTAATAAAATGAAATTGTACACAGATACAGAAGAAATTTTTATTGCGCAAAATTCTACAACTCTTTAACTACTTTTTCACATAACTGTCGAAATTTTGCAGGCATTTATCGTAGCGTGGCACCAGGTTTTGTATACCTTCTTCATAGAAATCTGCCGCCTGTGTCTTCAAACACTTGAAAACAGTTTCTTTCAGCTCGTCGTCATTGGTGAAATGATGACCACCAAGGAAAGACTTGAGATGTAAGAAAAGATGAAATTCGCAGGAGCGAGGTCAGGGCTGTACGGAGGATGGTCAAACACGTCCCAGCCAAATCCCTATAGGAGGTTTTTCGTCACATTGAACTGTCGGACCCATCTTCTCATCATCGAATCATTAATCGCATTTGGTCCGTAAACATCGCAAATTTGCCAATAAATTTCACTTGGTTTCACTTTTCTCGAATTCAGAAACCGAATCACCGACCTGATTTCACAGGCGGCGGGATTTTCAATCAACGCTGACATTTCAAACAAGCACAACAAGGCGTACCTAACTGACAGCGATCTCCAAATGGCGCACGTTCTTCTCTTGATACACATAGTCTACAGCGCATGTTTGGAACTGCAATCGCAGCGCTGCAGCGGAGATAAATTGAAAGGGAACTTACTTTCTGGAGGCGCCTCTTATATTTAAATAAGGGTGGACGTTTTCAATTAGATGTATCTTATGCCATAATATTAACGTACCGGAGTATGCATTCCTCTCGCTATAATAGCCGCGGAGGAGTAGCCGAACGGTCTAAAGCGTCTCGCTGCGGAGCGCGCGATTGCTCACCGTGGAGGTTCGAGTCCTCCCTGGGGCATGGGTGTGTGTGAGTTGTTTCAAATGTTCAAATGTTTGTTAAGCTTATGGGACTTAACTACGGGGTCATCAGTCCCTAAACTTACAAACTACTTATGAACTACTTACGAACTAGGACGGCACAAATATCCATGCCCGAGGGGGGATTCGAACCCCCGACCGTAGTGGCCGTGCTGACCGTGACTGGAGCGCCTCAGTCACCTCGGCCACCGCGGCCGGCTGTGTGAGTTGTCCTTAGGTTAGTTTACCTTAGTTTAAGTAGTTTGTAAGCTCCGGATTGATGACCACGCAGTTTGGTCCGATAGATTTACAAACATTTGAACTTTTTTTTTCTCCCTATAATAAATGTTTTCAACAGTACGCACGTGTCTGTTCGTCTATTTCTACGTGAACAACCATCTACTCTCATCAGACAGTGAGCATCGAAAAACAGTTCAGTCAATTCAGTGGATGTTCCTCCGTCGGGACCAACCATAATATCGCAAATTTTTTCCGATTTGCGAGGAACTTAAAAAAGTTTCTCTTAACAAGTTTTCTCGGCAACGTTAATTATCGGTAGCATCTCGCTTATTTTTGAAAGCAAGTAATTTGCCAGAAATTAATTGCTTTGTGCCAGATGGTCTCCGCTGGCGGAGAGACGTCGCCAAACTTTGCAGAGGCGAAGCAAAGGGACAGCGGTGACAACACAAACACAGCTTTTCTGCTTACAGAGAGGAGCGTCCGTCTAATGCCTTCTCGGCGGAGAGGGGCGGCAGGACGCTTTCAAGTCAACAGTCGCAATTAGAGCATTGCTCTGGACGGCACCGCCTCGACTTCTGCCGGAACAGCGGACAAAAGCTGGGGACCGCGTCCCGTCCCTGAGTGTTTGCCATAATTTGCAATTTTGATAGTACGCTCACCGTGAAACTTTCCTCCGGCAGCGAGACGACTGTCTGAAGAAACATTCCTGAAAGGATACGCTTTCCCGTCTAACAAAATTGCCATTATTGATCAGGAAGTTTCATCAACGTGACACTACTTTGTCGTATCTCCTGTGGATAGCTGTTGAATGACGTGCTTTAATTCTCATGCCTTTCACATTTTCATTAATTTTAAGTAAGCAATATTTCCTTTGATCATCGTGCGATGGTGCAGTTTCCGAATCTTCCGTGCTCGCTGTAATAGATGTGCGGTTAAATCTGCCTTATGCAAGACACCATTGTTTTGTTTTAGCACCGAATCATGTTCTGGTACTTATTTCGCCATCTCTTGGGTTTTTGCCTTTTATATAGAAGCTCTCCTGCGAACCATGCAAGACTAGCACTCCTGGAAGAAAGGATATGGTGGAGACATGGCTTAGCCACAGCCTAAGGGATGTTTCCAGAATGAAACTTTCACTCTCTGATATGAAACTTCCTGGCAGATTAAAATTGTGTGCCGGAAGCGGGACTCGAACCTCGAATCATTGCCTTGCCTTTGCCCTCCAAGAGTGCTAGTCTTGGATGGTTCTCAGGAGAGCTTCTGCGAAGTTTGGAAAGTAGGAGGCGAGGTACTGGCGGAAGTAAAGTTGTGAGGCTGCATCGTGAGTCGTCGGGGTAGCACAGTCGTTAGTGCGCTTGCCCGCGAAAGGCAAAGGTCCCAGGTTCGAGTCCCGGTTCCGCCACACAATTTTAATCTACCAGGAAGTTTCATATCACCGCACACTTCGCTGCAGAGTGAAAGTTTCATTCTGGAAAATCTGTAATGTTTTATTCTAGAAAATAAAAGGCAAAAACCCACGGAAGAGGCACAATAAGGACCGAAACATATTGCGTTTTAAAACAGAAGAAGGTGTCTTGCATAAGGCGGATTTTGAATAAGACGGATTTAACCAAACACACAATATTTTCTTTATAATTTTTGGATAATGCCTGGCTTGTCGTTAATTTTCAAGGTATAAAACCACACTGATATCAGAAAGAGGACATGTCTGAGTTGCATATATATATATATATATATATATATATATATATATATATATATATATATATATATATATATTATTCTAATATTGGTTACAATTTTAATTTGTGTGTGATATTGTGCTCTCTAGTATTACGTGTGATCACCTCGGAAAGCCAGTACAGTTGTGCACGGGTGTGTCAAGGACGATATGAGGTTATCAGACAGCTCTTGAGGGATATTTGGCCATTATTCAATGAGTGCAATATCCAGCTCTGCAAATGGTGCTGGTCTGGCTGCAATGCGTCTGACAAAGAGTATCCCAGATACGCTCAATAGGGGTTAAATCCAAAGGACAAGCTGGCCACTACATTCGTTCATTTCCATCAACTTGAAGCTTTTTGTTCACCAGTGCAGCTCCGTGGGGACGATAGGAACCCATCTCCTGTGGCACCGGCACAGAGTGCAACATAAAGTCGAAGAATCTCTTTTCTACATCTCTGAGCAGTCAAATTGTCATTCTAAACGACATAAAGATCCGTCCGTCCGTCAATACTGACTCCTGTTCAAACACCATCCGTCCACCGTCATGATATGGTGATGTTTCCATAATCAGGATTGTTCGGAGTCCCATGTTCTCTCCAGATGCGGGAACGACGATTGTCCGGCTGAACACAAAATCTTGACTCATCTGTGAACAGAACCCGGCGCCATTCGTTACGCCTCCAATCCTGATGTCGTGGTGTTAATGGGACACACGTCATAGGCCTCCGTGCGTAGATGTCGCAATCTCAAAGGCGAATTTGGTGTCTGTGTTGATATTGCGCGTCGTGTTGCAGCTTGGAGGGTGCGATACAGCTGAGTTGCATTCAGCCGCCGGCCGCGGTGGCCGAGGGGACTGAGGCGCTCCAGTCACGGTCTACACGGCCACTACTGTCGGGGGTTTGAATCCCCCCTCGGGCATGGATATTTGTGCCGACCTTAGTCTTCTTTTTTTTTCCAGACAGCCTCCCGTCTTGTCGGGCTGTTAATCGGAGATAACGATTATCTCCTGCTGATGTTCTCCTTGCACGAGCTTGGCGTTGCGTTCTTTTAACGGTTTCTACTGCCTGAAATCGCGCCCATGTCCTGGAAATTACACTTTTGGGGCACTCCAAAAATAGCAGCTACCTCCCTTTGTGTGTGTCACGCTTCCAACCTTCCCGTGGCTCTCTTCATATCACTACACAGCTGCTTGTGTAAATCGTTTGGTAGAGTAAACAGGGGCCAATACCAACCCACTTCAGCAGTAATTTTCTCTTATCACCACTGCCTCGGTTGCCGTTAAGTTGTTGTTGTTTGCGCTCTATATAACTGACAGTTTTGCTTGGACCATGACAGCATTCAGTTATAATTTATGTTATTGATGAATGTTGCTATTTATGTGGGCCCATAGGGCATCCTGTTCTAGCATTGAAAATGGTGACTTATTGACCGAAATTGATTTGCAGGAATAAAAGCAAAAAGATTGCATGCAATTACAGCTGTACCCCACAGTCCTCATGATTTTACTCTTGTGGTCGCTTTGCACCTGGCTCCAGATGGAATTGTCTGTACGTATACCATTTTAGTTCATTCTGCTAACGACAATACTAAACACGTTCAGTTAATGTGTGGTCGTGTTCCATTTTTGAGTTATTCAATAAGTGTTTCTGCACCATTAATATTGTTTGTTTATTAACGATCAATGCCCCATATTTATATATGTTTCCACCCGTGTGATTGAACTTTCCTGTCTTGTATGACTGACTGCACCACATGCTTTCGTAATGGTCATTACTTCGGCCTTCAGACACACTTTTACTAAAACTAATTATTACTTCGACCTTCAGACACGCTTTTACTAATACTAGTTTTCTTCTATAAGAATTCACACATGGGCCGTACTTACTTATTCTAAATTAACTTCTTTTTTAATTTTATTCGGCGTGGTCACAGACTACATGGTACTTAATGAAAGTATACTGCTGCCTCCCCACACATGAGTTCGTTAGGTGCATTGTGATTTTTAAATGTGTGTGCTCTAAGACACCCACCTTCTCATCACGACGCTGCCGACGCTTAGTTTGTCGCTGCTATAAACTGCCCCCACAAGGGTGATGTACAGGAAGTATTATGAACGTGTCTGGCTTTGAATGAATGAATGTGCTTTCATCTATCCATTGTGTGTTTGCAATTTTCTTCCCACATTACCTCCATATTTATAATAGGCACAAACCATTTTATTATGGGCAGTAACTTTATGGTTTAATTCACTATTGTACAAGATGTGTGCTTAATTTGGTCTTCCCAATTACTTGCTTGTTGTTTTATTGAATAGATGATGATTTAAAGTATCAAACCTCTGCTTATAATTTGATGCTCTCTGTCCCATGTTTAATTAGCTATTCATTTATTTTTTAACATTAATTTTGTGTTTGTTAAAATGTTGGCTGCTCTTTAATACAAATATACAATCGCTGAGATGGATATTCGTCTCGAATATGTCAAAGACATTATTGATTAATCTTAAGCATTGAATTAAAATTTGTAGCGCGGCCGGGAATCGAACCCGGTTCTCCATGCTTACTAGGCAGACGTCTTAATCGTTAGACTACCACACCACTAACGATTAAGGCGTCTTGGACTAGTCTATGTACGATTTCCCTCCACGTCACAAACTTTAATTCCAAGGCCCCTCAATTGTTACTGCTGTGGTAGTCCAACGGTTAAGACGTCTGCCTAGTAAGCATGGAGGTCCGGGTTCGATTCCAGGCCGCACGACAAGTTTTAAATCAATGATTCAGATTTATCAATGTTGGCTGCTCTCTTAGGGAGTGAGCAGTTAGATAAATTTCCGTTGCGCAAGTACTGTGGCCAATCGCAAGGAAATTTAGAGCAGCAGCGAGCGTTTTAAGTTGCATTTGCAGATCTCAACTGCCGGCGATCTTGCTTAAATAATTTAACAAGCTACTTTCAATACTTCAGAAGCTAGATATCTCAAGTGATGCCCTAAATATTTTGACCAGTGTAGTTATAAGTACTTGTTGAAGAAGAGAAGTGTGGTGTATTACTTCATGAGTAATCCTCGTAGATGAATCTGTTGACGAGCCGCTGCGCGCCTCTGTTAGTAGCCCTTCAGCTTGTGGGATTTACTTGAGCGAGCCCCTGACCCTCGGCAGTGGCATCGGCCAGCTGCCAGGCGCAGCGGCGGCTGTGGTCGGGTACTAACGAGAACGGCCGCTGCTGCCGGCCACTTAATACGGCCGTGATGGCGCGGTCCGCCGCCCCCGTGGCTCGTCAACAGCCGCCCACAAAGCCACAAGCGACGCGACCGGCCCGGCGCGCTGTGCGGGTCCGACCATCCCACCACTGCACACGAGGGCGAGGTTGAACCGGAGAGCTGCCTAAACACCAGTAGGCCAGTCGCCACGTATGTTTAGGGCCAAAAAAATTGCTGGAATCTGAATTTTTGGTATGTTGTTAGGACATATTAGAGTAGCATAAACCAAGTTTGCAGTTTCGAAATCCTTTAGCTTAACTTTTAAGAGCCAAAAAACCTCGAAATTTTTGGACTTTTTTTCTGGTTTTGGCTTATAACTCGTGTCGGGTGGTTTTCTGACGAAAAGTCACTGACAACTCTATTAATGTAGATAAAGTATTCTAATATTTAAGCCCAATCGCAGCTATGTAAGTCCAATAGTTTCCGAGATACTGGACTTTAAAAATTGTTCAAAATCTTCAAATGTTTGTAAATCTATCGGACCAAACTGCGTGGTCATCAGTCCGTAGCTTACAATCTACTTAAACTAGGTAAACTAACCTACGGACAAACAGACACATCCATGCCCCAGGGAGGACTCGATCCTCGACGGCGAGCAACCGCGCGCTCCGCAGCGAGATGCTTTAGACCGCTCGGGTACTCCACCGCGGCTTTAAAGATTGACTTATTTCTCCAAAGTGTTCAAATTTTCGATTTTAGTAATCTTTCTGCTGGAATATTGGCTCTAATGATCACCCCAATGGGAAAGTCATACAGAAAAAAGTTATAGAGCAGTTATTTAGCTTTAATCTAAGTTCAGAACGAAGTCCATAGGCCCAGTAGATTTCTAGTTATCATTAAAAAACGGAAAGTTGAAAAAATCGGAGTATTCAATAAACTGATCCAGACGAATTGCAGTCCTCTTATCCTATATATGTTAAAGAAGGAGGAATTACTCATTGACGATGATTATTAACGCATTGTATGTAAATAGGATTTTTTCAACACTGTTTTCAGCAAATATTGAAAAGAGAAGTTCCTTGAGTCCACTTCCTGCCATTATGGCACCTGCGAGTATCCGGACGATTATAACACGTTCCGAATAAAGGCCAATTTACACTATGCGTCTCCGCTCCTGTTCATTTTCGTTTCTTTCACTGTTCGTTCTGTCTCAAAAACTGGTGCAGCATCCATGCTAGCTCCCATTAGCCTTCCGTAAGTTGACATCACATTTTTCTATTTCTCATGATCCATCTGTAGTTGTATGAAGTGTGAAAGTATAATGGATTTAAAAAACAATTTCATACCGTGAACCAAAGGGAATATCAAAATACTCGTTAAATCGCTTAGATTCCGTTTTGTTCCAATTAAAAACAAGCTTGATTTCTTAACATTATACATCGTTCGAAACATGTCATTTGTCTGTAGGTAATTGTAAAAAATTAAGATGCTTTCTACACGAGGAATTCCTGTAGGAGGTTTTAAGAGGTCCTGCTCAAATGTCGTAATCTTAGCCTCATCTGAGCTGAAACTATCTTTGAGACAATAATTCTTGTGATTAAGTTATGTTAGTTGAAATATGTCAAAAGAGTCTTTTGAATCATACTTGGTAGAACACATACGCGTGTATACACACACACACGCGCACACACACACACACACACACACACACACACACACAAAAGCCATGTCTCAAGTCTTGAATAATGTTTGAAATATGGTATTATTGCCTCGCTATTTGGTTCTCCAGCTACTCACTTTGTTTACTCGCCGCTGCTACAGTCACCTCCCCCCACCCCCCTCCTTATGTTCGCAACTGACTAACAAGCCTGATTATGAAATCTCATATGACAGTAAAATCTTATAAGCTCTTCAATATCACACTTTTAGAATTTAGTTGAGGTAATTTTGTCGCAGCTGCTGGTTATATGTTGAAATCAAACAACATGGACCTGCGAGAAATTGTGTCCTGACCGGGCCTCGAACCAGGGTCTCCTCCTTACTTGGTACTTGTACTAATCCTTGCACCAACCGGGCACACGGGCTTCACCCCCTTGCACGCACTATTCATGCACGTAATCCGTCCGACAAAAATTCCCATGTGTCCTCCTACTATGATCATTATACTGCATGGCTTGCAGATGACCCTCTATTTCGCAGTGAAACTATCATCAATCCTCGACAAACTGTAATACTAATTAGGAATGGCGGTATATCTTCTTTCGGATATGTCTAATGTGACCTCTACATAACTTCCATAAAAAACAAGAATGTGACTGGTTGCTGCATTTCTTAAAATAATGCCAGCGCGTGAAAGAAATTTTTTTCTAACAGAATCGCACCCTTAATTTAAACAAATTCCACCTCCAACTTCAATGCACTTTTGATACCACCAAGTTAGCTCTAACGAGGGTATCGTTAATGAGGACTGTTCTATTCATAATCCGTTCAAATTGGCTCTTGTGTAGACTTTTTTTTTTGTAGACTTTCGCCTTTCAGTCAGTCCAACAGGTAAATTCCAAAGGGGTAATGTTCGGCGACCTTGATGGCCAAGAAATGTACCAATGACCTGCGACCCATCTTTCGGGGAATATGTGGTTAAATTTGAGACTAGCCGGCGGCGGTGGCCGAGGGGACTAAGGCGCTCCAGTCACGATCTGCACGGCCACTACGGTCGGGGGTTCGAATCCCCCCTCGGGCATGGATGTTTGTGCCGTCCTAGTTCGTAAGTAGTTCATAAGTAGTTTGTAAGTTTAGGGACTGATGACCCCGTAGTTAAGTCCCATAGACTATACAAACATTTGAATTTTGAGACTAATCGAAATGTTCAAATGTTTGTACAGATTATGGGACTTAACTACGTGGTCATCAGTCCCTAAACTTACAAACTACTTATGAACTAACTAATACTAAGGACGGCACAAATATCCATGCCCGAGGGGGGTTTCGAACTCCTGACCGTGGCGGCCGTGCAGACCGTGACTGGAGCGCCTCAGTCCCCTCGGCTACCGTGGCCGGCTGAGACTAATCAGGCTGTGTGTTCGAACCAAATAACGATAAGATCCATCATATGTGTAGTTGTAACTACATGTATGATGTATTCCCGAAAGCGTAATAGGAAAAAAAGAGGAAGAATGATAATGAGAAGAAGGTCGAGAAGATTGTCTGTTCTTCCATGGTGTGGCTGCACGTTTCGCGTATGACAGTGGCAACGGCGTAGCACGATGGTGGGCGATTTCCTTAAGAGGCGCTATCCATGTGCGCAGTCACGCACACAGGATTACAGAAGACACTTCCACGTGATAGGAGACGTCCGCTCTGATAACCAAGGGTGTCAAACAGCCTCTTTCGGGATTTGGGAAGACGAGGCTTCAGGATGAAATTCGCGTTAAAGATTATTTCGAGCGCTATAATAGACAAATTTCATTCTGGTGATCTTTACGGAAGTAGGGGTTGTTATATGGTTCTAGATGTTTTCACATAAAGCTGGTGCTTTAAGCTTTTTTTTTTTAAAGCATTCTTGGGATTCATTGCTTCCGTCAAGCACCTGCCACAAATATTTTTCAGCATATTAAAATTGTACCAGCTTCAGTGAATTCATTCTGTTTCCTGCATTAGTCCTAAATGGTGTGGGTGTTATACTTTACCAGATTTCTTTCGTAGGAACTAGTAAAAACCCACAAGTCACAAAGAATCGAATTTCCATGTATAGAACTATTTCAAACGTCTGAACACCTTACGAATGCGATAATACGCTAAATATTTAACTTGAAGAATGTAATGGAGTAAAAGTTTAGAAATAGTTTCAGATTTTGTTTAAAACTTGCTGGAAGTCACCGAGTGCATTCTTTACGAAACACACTATCAATATTGATTGATTCCCGCTGTATTTGCATCTCAGCGTTTACGACGCCGTATATCCTGAACTATGTGCCGTACCATGATATCATTTTATAAGTAGATCAACTGAAATATATCGATAACATCAGCAAAGTGTGTTACAGATAACGTCAATAATTCAAAAGGAAGGCAGAAAAGAAGGAAGGAAGGTCAGGAAAAGGAGCGAAACTTAAAGACTTTAACGTCCTGTCAACAGCGTGGTCGTTAGAGGCGTACATCATGTTCGGATTGTTTTGTAAGGTTGGGGAAGGAAATCGGCCGTGCCCTTTCAAAGGAATAGTCTCGTCATTTACTTGGAGTGATTTAGGAAAATCACGGAAAACCAAAATCTGGGTGACCGAAGATGGATATGAACCAACGTCCTCGCGAAAACGAGACCAATGTGTTACCGCTGCGTCACGTAGTAGTTAAAAAGTAATAAATTAAGAAGGCTGACTTGATGAGGATGCTTGATCACGTGAGCGTCATTTTATGTGGGTTGTCAACAAGAAAATCTTTCGTAAAAGGTTGAACTGGTGAGTTTTGTTTGTTGGAAATGGCTTACCGTTATCGAGTAATGGATAAATGAATTTAACATATTTGAGCACCACCAGCTTAAAGAGAAGCACACATGTTCTAGCTGTAATACTTATCATACCGTGTTTAACTAGGATTTCAATGGGCAGATTATGACAGCAGTTCGAAAATCGGTCACTAATTACGTGAATTATTAAAAAACAAATCTTTCTTCGGCGTGGTTAGTGGCGTGATGCGACACGGAACGTGTCCTGGAATAGCCTTTTTAAAATATGGATAATTCTTCTTGACGACAGTTATACATTAACCGCTTCCACAGTAGAGTTTCTAATAAATTTTCCAACGGTATCTCCTAGCAACTAACAATAATACGCCTACATATTTTACTTTTGTCCCGTGAAATAAATAAAGATTTAAGTTCTTTATTTTAGAATAACCCGTCTGAGAACTATTTGGCGAACGTTAGTGTTTTCAGGTGAACGTGGCACGATTTCACTGCAATTTGATTGGAAAACACTTGTGAACTGGACCACAGCATCTAGAAACTGCCTTACGAAAATTTGCGGTTACCCCCCATTGTCTCCGAGATCTCTAATCGTGTCGGATATCAATTACTTTGACCGGAATGCATCTATGTGCGGACTGCTGATTTAACTGCTACATTTGCCGGAAACCGTTTGATGGCTTGCAATTTCTTCATGGCACCAAACAGATGAAACTTCGACGATGCAAGATCGATATTGTATGGTTGATGCTGGAGAACGTCCAACTCTAATTTTGCGATTTCCTCATCAATAGTAGCAACAATATGGGAGCAGGCTTTGTCATTCCGTAGTGTGACATCGTCAGTATTAATGTTGTGGCGTTTGCCAGGAAGCGCACTACTCAATGAATTTTTCAATGTGGGCTGCAGCATTCACTGTGTTTTTGCGATCGGCAAAGCCCAGCAATAACAACCCAAGTATATCCATGAACACTATCACGTGCATGGAATCACTTTAAAGATTTCTCGTACTGGAGCACCAGCAAGTTAACACTCCATGGGGCGTGTAGCGGTACCCCCACAACCCATTACGGGATGCGCTTTCTCTCAGAAAGTCGTGCCCTTCTGCGACGTAATGAGTGATGGCATTGTTACCATTCGCTGACCCTAGTGGTTGTACGTCGGGTCATTAGGCGCCTAGCGAGTACTCGAATCGAATGTTTGTAATCCTAAGGGACCAAACTACTAAGGTCATTGCTTCCTGAACTTACAAACTACTTTAGCTTACGCTAAGGACAATACAGATATCCGTGCCCGAAGGAGGGATCGGTTCCGCAATCCATGAAATGCCGCCCCAGACAACAAGGCCTTCACCGCGTGGTTAGCAAGTGCTAATTTTGGAAGGAGGAAGGAAGCTTAGGGTTTAACGTCCCATCGACAGCTTGGTCATCAGAGACGGAGCTAACGCTCTGACTGTTTTGGGTAACGATGGGGAAGGAAATCGGCCGTGCCCTTTTGAAAGGAACCATCCAGGCATTTGCCTGGAGTGATTTAGGGAAATCACGGAAAACCTAAATCTGGATGGTCGGAATGGATTTGAACCACCATTCTCCCGAATGCGAGTCCAGTACGTTACCACTGCGCCACCTCGCTCGGTGCTAATATTGATCTTAACAATGCGTACACAATACCATAATAAATATTGAACTGCTGCGATAGAAAGTTCGAAGATGAACACGCCGGTCGTCCAAATCTGCTTCCTCAATGGCACCGAAATTCTGTGGTGTTGGGACTGTAATCGAGCGCACGGAGCGTGGCGAGTCACTGTGGAACACAAGGCCCTCTTAGAAGCATGCAAACCACTTGGAGACACTGATACGGCCAATTAAGTCGTTTCCCACACACGCCAGACATGTTTCTCTGAATTTCGCCGGTTTGTGCCCCTTAGAACACATGTATTGAAATACACTTAGCTGCGCTTCAAAAGCTAACGACAGTAACGTGTGTGCTATCTGTTTCTTCGTAATTCAGGCCTCTCTCGCTAGAGCTGCAAATGAAAACAAAATATCCGCCGTAGCGCTAACCATAAATGTTAATATTCCAGCTGCAATACTATGGGAGGATAAATAAAATTTTACTCGACGTTTCGATTGTCCCTCTTAATGAAAGCCCTCCCAGTAACATGTTATCGGAATACATGCCAGGTATCGCTCCATTAGATCAATGCAGAAACACAAATATTAGTACGTAATGTAGCCTCAGGCGGCAATACAGGCACTGATTCTGGCTTCTAGTCTATAATGCAGATGGATAATATTGTTTTGGGATACATATTCCACACCTGCATGACCTGTTCTCGTAGGTTTGCAAGAGTTGTGGACTGAGAAGTTGCACATGTTGGTTATAGTTCCATCATTTTGCACATGTCCTCTATTGGAAAAAAGTCGCGAGATCGTGCTGGCCAAGGAAGCTGTTGAAGGTCTTGCAGAGCATGTTCAGTTTCAAGCACATTCTGTGGGCGAGTATTGTCCTTTTAGAACAACATATCAACTTCCTGTTGCAAGATCGGAAAAAAGTAAGACTCTTCCAACATTCAGCATGCAATGCACACCGGACACCATTCCCTCCAGAAACACTGAAGGTGGACGAGAGCTGTAGGCCTGGTGTGCACCTTAGTCCCTTGGAAGAATGCACTCTACGAGGCAGTGCTTTCCAGGTATACGACCTACATGCAAACGACCATCACTTTTGTGGAGGCAGAATCGAGTCAGCGGCATGCGATTCCGTTTTCCAAAATTTCCTCCTTGATGAAAAGAGTCGATTTGTGCACTTAGACACTGCGCCGTGAGTGGTAGACAGGCTACAGCTATGACGTCTGTTCTGCGTGGATGTCCAAAGCCTTGTATAATGGAAGTGAAAACGTTCACTTGACTATTGCAAGCAGTATCATTCATCAACTGATTCACCACGTCCAATTTGTTAGACAGTTGTCCAAAAGATCGCCCCACCACTCATAAGACCACAATTTGATTCTTTTCAAACTGTAGTCGGAGTCATATAGGAAGGCGGCCCAGTTTTCAGCCGGTCGGCGCATCCCCATCCATTACCGCACTGGCAGCCAATAATATTTAGGCGCGTGGCTGCCTGCGGGCTTCCACAATGTTTCCCCCTGAGGCTCCACTGTTTGCGCTCGGTCGTAGCTCCTCCCCTCCATGCTTCCCCTATTGCTCTGCCTCTAAGAGTGGAAGCGCCAAATATAGCATAGCTGGCTGTCGGAATCACGAGTGTGTCTTTGTAGTATGGCGCTTGTTTTCTTCTCACGACGATATCACATTGAGCCTTATGTCTGTGAACGGCCCCTATTAAAGGGTAGAGACAGATGAGGCTCTAGCACCTATGTCGCTACGCCTACTGTTAGCGAACGACACTGATCCCATTATCAGTACATGCACTACCTCTCCAGTGACCCGCTGGGTTAGCCGTGCGCTCTAATCACAGACATATATTACTGGATTGGCAATGCCGTATACAGTATCATTGATGTCTGTGAAACTTTGCCGCCATATTTCTATACTATAAACGTGTCAGAAGTCGCATGTTTTATTACAGAAAACAGTCGTTACTGACATAACTACTATGTCTTTATAGTTTTGATATATGGAAAATTCGTCTACTGTATTTGACTGTAAGTTTTTCAGCTTGGGCGATCTTTGACATATACAGTAATGAGTTGCATTGATCTGCGGTTATAATTAATCTGTTACCAACTTAATTCAACTTCAGATTTTCTTTTAGTTATAGGGTCATTATAAAAGTGTTGTTTATCGTGGCTAACATATCCTTTTCCTTTTGACAGTTCTTTCGAAATCTTGAGTCTGCTTTGACACATACACTAAAGAGTCGCATTGTCAGTTTTTATTAATCTGCTATCAGTTTCTATCAACTTCGGCTTTTATTTTAATAGTGTGACCTTTATAAATGTGCTACTTTTCATGGATAACACAATCTTAATTCTTCTGAGTGTTGTTCAGATAACTACAGTCTGGTGTAACTGTAGGAACGGTCTGCGCCATGCCAGTCACGGTCTGCACGGCCGCTGTGGTCGGAGGTTCGAATCGCCTCTCGGGCATGGATGTTTGTGCCGTCTTAGTATAAGCTAGTTCATAAGTAGTTTCTAAGTTTAGGGATTGATGACCCAGTAGTTATGTCCCTTAAGCTCTACCAACATTTGAACGGTCTTGTAAAAGTAATTGCCCTCGTTAAACGAACATTTCATGACAAACATTTGCGTTGTCATGCGACTGGCTATTGCCAACGTCACATGAGTGACAACATAAACACGTGAGGCCGCTAGGATGGCAAGAAATATTTAACTGTATGCAAGTAACACATTCTTCTCATAATACAATTCGACAATATGTGTGTTTAAGTCAACTATTGTCAAGGTATTAATTCAAATGCAAATCATCTTCAAACCAACTAGTGTAGCTTACAATCTCATATAGTGTTAGAAGATCATAGTCGAGCCCTACTGAAACCAGGATTGTGAAAGTTACTTTATTAAAGTAACTAAGTTCCAGTTCCAGTTACTTCCCTGAAAAATAACTTATTTACAGTTATAGTTACCGTACACCTAAAGTAATTGTATCACATACAAGTAACTTTACAGTTATTTTTAAAGTCACTTTTAAAAACTGGAATTGTAACTCATTTGCAAATCTGTAATAAACCTTACTCATGTAGAAAGGAAACAAGCTATAGTGTAAATCAATAATTTAATACATTAAAACATACATAATTAATAATAATACACAATTAATGAATTATTAAATAAATTGTCCACAGCATTTTCTCTCTCATTGTATCTCAATTTCAATGTTTGTTCATTTTGAACAAATGTAGTTTTCTAACGTTCAGTGTCATGAAAGTCACATTTTATCTCGTTCGTTGTTCACGTCTGTGTGAAAACTGACGAATTTTTTGTCTACCACATATTCACAGCATCTCTTCCGCTGAGCCGGCCGAGGGGACTGAGGCGATCCAGTCACGGTCTGCACGGCCACTACGGTCGGGGGTTCGAATCCCCACTCGGGCATGGATATTTGTGCCGTCCTTAGTATAAGGTAGTTGTTAAGTACTTTGTAAGTTTAGGGACTGATGACCCCGTAGTTAAATCCCATAAGCTTAACAGACATTTGAACATTTTTTATTTTATTATTTTTTTTTACGCTGAAATGGCAGCAATGAGTAAACATTTCAAACTGTGCATTCGCATTGAGAGCTACATTGTAACAGATGAAGAGGGAGAATTAGTGACATGGGGCACTGCAAGCAAAAAAGTTCACTTTTGAGTTTTGACTGCTTTGAATTGTTTTCCCACAGTGACACAATTTGCAGCAAAAGGAAACTTTTTTTTTTTTCATCCAACGTCAAAAATTGCAACACTTCATCATAAGCTGGCTAAGGCATGCGTGTGTCTTCTTCCGTCTTTATGTCGAAAGGTGTGGAAAATAATTGGAGACTGTTTACGTCGGACGCGTCAGGCGATTGTTGTATACTCATTGTTGTCTACATAATAATTTTTTATGCATAAATGGATACTATTAAATGTTACAACGATACTAAAATATACAATTGATACATTTTCATCGTACGTTGTTGAAAATATATAATTAGAGATACAAATTGTTTCTTTTTTCTCTTTACAAAAATTAGTACCTGGTATTGTGTAGTCTTGAGATTTTTACAAAAAATATGTTACACTGCTAGTGTCAAAAAAGCACCGATACTTCCGCTAAATCATTAACCGTTAAAAGTAACTTAGTTACAGTTAAAGTTACTTTAGGCAAATAAAAACGCCGTTACTGTCCGTTATCTCTGAAAAGTAACTGTTACTAGTAACGGCGTTACAAGTAACGGTATACTCCCCAACCCTGACGGAAACTTTTTGACGTGACGTGAGGCAAGATGGCGGCGTCAGGCTTCAGTCACAGAGGAAAGATTGCCAGTCTAGTAATAAATGTATGTGGGTCTAAAGTACCGCTTTCCGAGACGGGGAAGCGTACCGGCTCTGGTTCGAATCTGCCCAGCGGATTAACCCACGAGGACACGCGCGGGAGCAATTTCCTCACAGTAATTTTAAAACAATCGGCATTTTACAAATTTTAAATAGTCAAACATTTGTGTTTTCTTATAAACGAAACTAAAAATACTTATTTAGACATATTAAGTACATTACAAACTGTTTTTTGACTGTCATAAAAATGCTATACATGGGATCGATTGCATAACTTTTTAAAGGTGCGAGTTCTCGCGGGTTAATAAAGGGGGTCGTAGAGCCGGCCAGCCTGCATGTGGTTTTTTGGCGCTTTTCCACATCCCCGTAGCTGAATACCGGGCTCGTTCCCAAGTCTCGCCTCAGTTACACAGCTCGCAAACATTTCGTACCACTTTACACTTTCACACATTTAACACTCTACGCAGACATATGGAGCAAACATTTCTTCCTGTGTGTGTTGGGGGAGGGGGGGGGCATGAGATTGTGTCAGGAAGGGCATCCGGTCACCCCATAATCATACGCCAAATCCGAATTAACCAAGCCGACCCTGCCTCTGCGGGAACAACGCTCAAGAGAAAGAAGTTCTATATCTCTGGCACCATCTGCCGCCGTCAGATCAAAATCGACGTATTTTTTCCAGGTGTATAATTTTTTTCCGGCCAATCTTTCCCTCTTAGCTGCATGTGTGCGAATCAGTGTTGCCAGACGAAGGGAATTTTCCCTACACGTAGGTACTTTTAAGCATTAAAATCATGTAGGGAATTTTCATCCAAAAGTTCCCAACGCGTAGGTACTTTGATAAAATTTTACAATCGCCGACAATGCCTAGCGGGTGATGTTCGCAACAGAACAGTTGTCAGCACGCGTGAGTGACGCCGGCCAACTGTGGCAAAGTTTGAAGTAGCCAATGATATTTTAGACGGCATAGTTGTTTTCTGTTAATAGTAAACAATATTAATTTGAAAATTTAGTTTCGGACACATTAAAATCGATGCGAAATATGATGATTTAAACGTATATCAATGGAATGGAGAGTCAGTTTGGAAATAGTATTAGAAAATGTCAGTACAAGGAAAATTCATCGTTTCCATGAACGAAAGACGTTTTATTACCATGACTAGACTGTTATTTATTTACGTCAGGACGATATACTAGTTAGGACTTACCAGAATGAAACTTTTACTCTGCAGCGGAGTGTGCGCTGGCATCGTGAGTCGTGTCAGGATAGCACAGTCAGTAGTGCGCTTGCCCGCGAAAGGAAAGGTCCCAGGTTCGAGTCCCGGTTCCGGCACACAATTTTAATCTGCCAGGAAGTAGTTAGTACTTGTAAATGAGAAGCTGCTGACAAGAAAAGGCTAAAACATTTGCGACAACGAATGTTCTAATGAGCAAAGCGCCAGATATTCGTTAACAACATAGCGTTACTCTTTGAAAATCCAATCATGTAGAGTGACGGACTTCCTGTTTTGTGCTGACTGTCAACTAAATAATTACTGCGGTTCCTACTCTATGGTTGATAGTGTCTCGATGTATCCTTAAGCGGTCAATGAATCAGTTAGCCTCGTGTAACAGTGCACTCGGAATAAGCGGCATATTTGGGGAAACTAATTAATGCTGTTCCTCCGGTTCTTGATGTACCCTCGTCCGATCAATAAATCAGTAATCGTCTTGTAAAAGAGTACTGGGAATTCATTGCATAATCTACTCTTGACTCCATCAATCAGTAACGATCAGTCAATGGAAAAACATATCTAGCAAGAGAAGCACGATGCCAAATATTTATTTTAAAGTTTTTCAAGATTTTAATATGACACATTAATGAATTGGTTCACGCCTGCTGGCTGGACTCCTGGATTCAGCCCCTCCCAGAGCGCAAATACTGGCTACGCTCCTGATGTAGGGGCATTAATGGGGTGGTAGGGAGAAAATAGGGAAAACGTGGGTACGTTTTTGTAAGACTGTAGGTATTTTCTTTCTCTGCCATCTGGCAACACTGGTGCGGACATAGTTGTCGACGAGGTTCCACGAGGCGGGGTGTTGAGAAACGGGGCGTAAGAATGGGGCAGCGCCCGGCTGCCCGCCCCTCACACAGTGACCCCTTCCCCCGTGTGTTGTCCGCAGGCAGCAAATGGGGCGAATATCTGGGATCGGCGTGGCGCGTCCTGCTTTTGTGCGGCTGCCACCCGCCGCGCCGGCGCTAACGACGCGACCTGCCGCGGCCCTAATGACCCCCGTGACGTCACTCGTCTCCCCCAGGCTCGGCTCGACGCGACGCGACGCCGCGTGACGTAGGGGGCGCCTCCCGCGCTAGTACTGGGCCGTGATGAGTTCTTTACGTGCCGCGTTAACACCTGAACAGGCTGTCGTGGAGGAGGGCGATGAGGGAAATAAGTGTTCAAAAATGCGCTACACCTACTGTAACCTGAGACACAGTGGGAGGGAGGGATTCAGAGTATCCCCATAACATACTTAAGTGTAACTCTTAAAAAAGTGTCACCGGCCAGCGGGTCGGGGGCGGGTCAGGTGACAGCATTGTGAACATGGTAGTGAGGCATATAAAAAATAATGATACAGTGGATAAAGTAGGAAATTGTTTAATGTCTCATTAGTTTTAAATGTTATGAACAATCAACCCGTAACTCCGTCACTAGTATACCTGGGGTCGCACGGCAGTGGCCGCGTGCTTTAAGGTATCATGCTACGGACTTGGCGGCCGCTCCCGTCGGATGTTTAAGTCCTCCTTTCGCGAATGTATGTGTGTGTGTGTGTGTGTGTGTGTGTGTGTGTGTGTGCGTGTGTTGTCTTTACTGTTAGTATAAGTTAGTTTATCTCTGCCGGCCACACCATGGCCGGCCGCGGTGGCCGAGGGGACTAAGGCGCTCCAGTAACGGTCCGCACGGCCACTACGGTCGGGGGTTCGAATCCCCCCTCGGGCATGGATATTTGTGCCGTCCTAGTTCGTAAGTAGTTCATAAGTAGTTTGTAAGTTTAGGGACTGATAGCCCCGTAGTTAAGTCCCATAGACTTTACAAACATTTGAACATTTTGCCACACCATGGGCCTCTGAGGCCCAGATGATCACTCAGGCCTGTCTAACACCGCTCCAACACAGCGACTCGCATGTAAGCCTCCTCTAGTTAGTTTTGTCTGAGCCAGTGTACAGTGTACAGCCTTGACACACCAATTCCCTGTGACCTACGGGACAGTATTTATAGATGCCTAAACATGACTCCACCTGCAGAGGCAGCTCGTGAGGCCACTACGGTCGGGGGTTCGAATCCCCCCTCGGGCATGGATATTTGTGCCGTCCTTAGTCTTAGTTAGTTCATAAGTAATTTGCAAGTTTAGGGACTGATGACCCCGTAGTTAAGTCTCATAGACTATACAAACATTTGAACATTTTGAGCAGCTCGTGAAGAGATTGAGCAAGGAGCTATTCCCAAAAGAACTTACTGCAAGTTTTGCGACTACAAAAAACAAACGAAATCAGAAATGCAGTGTGAATTCTGTAAGTTGCCAGTGTGTGGTCAGCACCACAAAAAATTTGTCCAAATTGTATCGGTAGAAAATGATAAACTTCGGCTGAATTTTGTGATACCGGTTTTAGTTTTAAACATTATTAATTGTACGTGGTTTTCTAATATGATGGATTTTTTTTGCGCTATATGAAGTTTAGACTACTGTTGTTTAATTTATGAGTGTTTGGTTATTTTGTTTTGTGGTTTCTTGAAGAAATATATATTCCTTTTATGTTATTCAAGGTTATTTAATGTATTATACCCCCGTACTAATCATGGCATTGAATTTCTTAAAGAGTTTTTCATTATTATATATCGTGTGGGCCACTGAGGCCTATGGTGTGGCCCAGACCTAGGGGCCTGGTGGTGTGGCCCAGAGGGCTAAGTAGTTTGCAAGTCTAGGGACTGATGTCAATAGTAATTCGGTCCAATATGTTTACAAACATATGAACATCATAAAATTTTTGTTTGTACACCAGGGTCCTACGGACCCTAACAAAATTTATTTTTTCCATCGCTGTGATGTTTGTCGCAGCACTGACTTGCATCTCCCTGTATTCTCCTAGTCCACAACATTGTTGCAGGGGGAGGAGTCTAACGGAATATCTCCCCCTACCCGGAGCATCGCCCCCGAAAATTATAGTAAATGTTCTGCTCCATACAGGAGCGGGAAATTACTTTTATTTTTCTGCCGCGCCGACAGTGACCGGGCGTGCGTCGGACTTTAGTCCGTCACACGTCGTCCGTTCACGTGTCTGCAGCCTCAGCCCGGCGTGCTGGTTGGGTACCGCTGACCAGGGTCAGCTACCCTCTAGCAGTCTGCACTATTGGCGCACCAACCATTGAGCTCCATGTAATGACGTTGCCGCCGTGCCCTACGCTTTGCCGCCCCGTCGGTTCCGCCACGCTCCTTCTTCGATCTCGAGCCGCCATCCTGATAGGATGTCCTGAGCCGGCCGCGGTGGCCGAGGGGCTGAGGCGCTCCAGTCACGGTCTGCACGGCCAGTACGGTCGGGGGTTCGAATCCCCCCTCGGGCATGAATATTTGTGCCGTCCTTAGTATAAGGTAATTGATAAGTAGTTTATAAGTTTAGTGACTGATGACCCCGTAGTTAAGTCCCATAAGCTATACAAACATTTGAACATTTTTTGGATGTCCTGACTATTAGCTCCCGCTAATTTCTCTCCACCTGTGACCATGGTCACCGGGGCAGCTATTCCGCCTTTCTTATTCAGACTGCCTTCTCGAAAATGTTCATTTCAAGTCATTAAACGCAAAGTTAACCCACATCCTCCTGTTTTTTCCACATAGTCAAAGGCCCACACACCATCAGCCTTCCTTTATTTGTTTTGTTTCTATAAAGGTGAGCGTGTCCCGAAAACCCAGGTGTACTTTACTGAAAATTGTTTTTCATCGCGTTATTTTCATTATCGTAGACTTATGGTACAATGAACGAGGAAGATATTACAGATACTCTGAATGAGCAAATAGGTTATAGCAGTCTTCTACACTAGGCTAGATATAGCAAGTGTAAATGCCTTTGTTTTGCACTATGGGAAAGGAGATAGTGATGTTGTGACACGCACAGATTTTCTCACTGAACTAGGACACAGTTAGTAAGTGATTGTTTGAAAAGAAGATTTGATTCACCACTTTTCAGAAAAGATATCAGAAATTCCACGTTTGATTTCTAGGCATGACTCCCTCCAGGCATCAGGAACACCCCATTGTAACAGTGAAGCTTGTGCTACTAAATCAGAGAGGAGAAGATCCTCAGTGTTCCCATCTATGAAACATACGAAAGCATCACGGAAATGTGGCGATATTAAACACCGGTGTGTTTGGAATGCTCTACTGTTTTATGTTCAAACTGATTCGATAGCTTCGATGAATAAATAAACTGAAAAAAAAACTGGTAAGGTCACTGAATAATTAAAAAGTAAAATTTGTTCGTAGTTTCTGCTATTGTGTACTACTTTCATAAATCATGTAGTCATTCGGCTGAAAATGTCACACTAAAATTTTTCCAAAACTTGTTAAAATGTTTGTATAGCTTATGGGACTTAACTACGGGGTCATCAGTCCCTAAACTTACAAACTACTTATGAATTAGCTAAGACTAAGGACGGCACAAAAATCGATGCCCGAGGGGGGATTCGAACCCCCGACCGTAGTGGCCGTGCAGACCGTGACTGGAGCGCCTCAGTCTCCTCGGCCACCGCGGCCGGCACAAAATGTGCCTGCAGAAATTTTTATATTGCTTTTGCTATTCTTCTGCTTTACACTTCTGACGCATCGTCTATTTTGTGTTTGCGGTTGCTTGCCGTGGAGGTTCGAGTCCTCCCTGGGCCATGGGTTGTGTGTTTGTCCTTAGGTTAGTTTACCTAGGTTTAAGTAGTTTGTAAGCTACGGACTGATGACCACGCAGTTTGGTCCGATAGATTTACAAACATTTGAGTTTACCTTCCGACATGCCCTCTTTCCCTCCAAGCTTTGTCTGTCATATGCTACTTGTTTTCTTGTTTTTACTTGTTTTTTTGGTCTTCAGTCCGGAGACTGACTGGCTTGATCCCGTTCTGTATGCTACTCCATCACGTGCAAGCTTCTAATCCTGTTGTTCCTGTTCTTAAAACTTAGTGACAGCGTTACGTTAGACCGCTCGCTCCCAAGTGACTGTGTTTCCCTCGCTTGTGATCACGCCGGTGACGTAGGACAGGCGAGTCAATTTGCTCGGAGGTCAGGTAATTGTGTCAACAACGTGTGCTATCAGCGATAATAGTAGATATCATTGCATAGTGTCTACACAGCAGTGTTGCCAATCTCTTAGATCCAACCCTCGTATGTATATATAAGTTGAAAGTCAATTTCTTTAGCGTGCTCTGCGACTGAAGTAAAAATTAGTTTTTATACTCATAAGAAAAAATAGTTTACATTTAATCATTCATTCATTTCAGTCTTTAATAATTATTACACCAGATATAACGCTATTATTTCTTTGTAAACGAAATGCAACTTTAGGATTTCATCGATCCGTTATTCAGATTTGGAAACATTATCAAGAGTACATATTTCTGATAAATAAACAGAAAACCAATGTATCTAATACTTTACGTGAATGTACTATCGAAGAAATTTCAGTAAGAGAAATACCACATTTCCAGTTTAGTATATTAAATTATCATTGCTGTATGATCAATAAGGCTACAGATATAAGCTTTCTAAGATGCGAGAACGCGCTCTTAAACGTCTCTGGGCCTGCATAATTGGAAATCTAAACACAATTATATTCATTTACAAAATTTATGAACAAGAAGTCAATGATAAGCTAGAAGAGGATAGCTGTCGAAAAATTCGAAATAATTGATTTCATTGCATTTCAGTGCACAATACATCGCTACTTAAATGTGATTATTAATACGACAGGTCGCATCGTATGCCAGTGGACATCTCAGTAATTAACAAGTTTTCGGCCGGGAGAGACTGCTCTAACATCGCTGGTGGTGACTGTGTTAATAGGCCTTGCGAGGGTGTGTCAGCAAGCTACGCTTTTAATCTGCACTGCCCCTCCCGCTGACCGCCATATTCCCTTGCTCGTCGTCCGGAAATTAAGCGCTCCCTCGTGGTTATCGAATTTCAGATCAAAAAACCGAAACAACTCTGTCAAACACATAGACATTCACCGTAAAAAGAAAGTTTAGTACACGCAATCAAGGGACATGAAATGAAACTACAGATAGTGTCAGGCTGTTTCACTTGATTTAAGCACTGGACAGGAAATATACCACACAAGTATTAGCGTGTGACGTATGAATTTAATATGGACTGTGAACAGTTAACAGGTTGTTTGTACCTGGTGTATGTGAAGCATTTTTAGTCGAAACAGCCTTACAGGTTAGTTTTTTAAGAGGCGTAAACGAAGGAGACAATGTCCTAGAGATGCGGCTTTTGTGGCAGTTCTTCCAACCTAAAAAAAAAAAAAACAAACAAACGAGCAACGAATGTACAGTTGCAAATTTTTTATTAATGAGAGGAAGAAAGAATGAATGAGGAAGAAAAGGATTAGCTTTATCTGAATTAGGTCACTGAAATTATTCAGTGACGACAAGGAAATTTATGAGACAAGCCGGGATTCGAACCCGGGTCTGCCACTTCGAGCCAGCGGTCGCCTTAACCACTTGGTTGCCAGCGCTCGCCCTCCCTACGAGTCAAATTCCCACAAATCGTACGCTTACGACGGGTGTCTTGGCTCGACAGGCGGAGCAGAAAACTTCACGAAAAGGAAAATTTTCTCATTGGCCATTACTGTGGGTGTGTCAATAAGCAGAACTGCAAGCTTTGTGGTAATGAAAACCCGCAAGTGACTGTAGAAGAAGAGGTGTTCCCACAATGCACAACTGTGTGGTGTGGGGGAAGAAGGGGTCATCAGCCCGAACCTTTATGAAAATGGCAAGGGACCTGCCGTCACTGGCAATGGGGATTATTTTCGAAACATGCTGTCTTACTGATTTTTCCATCTTATTGATGGAAATTACGATCTTTGGTTTCAACAAGATGGTGGTACATGTCACATTCCAGTAAACGATTGCACTGCTGAATGAATGTTCGCTCAAAAACTCACCTCTTTGGGTCGCAATTCTTAACAAGCATGTACAGCTCTCCGCTCCAGTTCTTCAACCGTGTTAACGGGTTTGCTGTACACTTCGCTTTTGAGGTGACCCCAGACACAAAAATCCAAACGATTTAGATCAGATAATCTAGGAGACCAAGGTGCAGGTCCGCCAATGTTCAAATGTTTGTAAATCTATGGGACTTAACTACTCTGGTCATCAGTCCCTAGGCTTACAAACTAATTAAACGAGCTTATGCTAAGGACAACAAATACACCTCCGACGGCGAGCAGGCGCCTTCGAACGCTCGGCCACTCCACCGCGGCTCAACTTATCCATTTTTGAACGCATCTGCACGTTAGATGCCGTTTCACAGCAGCAGCAGGTAATTAGGATGACGTTTACAACAGAGTCACTGAAATGGAACTAAATGCAATGTAAATGTTAATAATGAAGTCTAAATTACAAATTAATGAGTACTAACTACGACGATGTTTACTTTGATAACAATAGCGGCGTGGAACCCTAGCCTCTCAAACGACTCGTTCTCGGACTCACGTTTACTGGGATATTTTTGCTTCTATTACATGTCATTCTGTTGTTATGATCTCCAGTCCTCAGCCTGGTTCGATGCAGCTCTCCACGCTACCCTGTCCTGTGCAAACCTCTTCATCTGAGAATACGAACGGCAACCTACATCTTTCTGAATCTGCTTACTGTATTCCTCCCTCGGTCTCCCTCTACGAGTTTTAGCCCACACACTTCCTTCTAATGCTAAGTTGATGATTACTTGATGTTTCAGGATGTGTCCCACCAATCTATCCCTTATCTTAGTCAGAATATTCCAGAAAATTCTTTTCTCCCCAATTCGGTTAAACACCTTCTCATTTGTTACGTGATCTACCCATCTTATTTTCATCATTCTATAGCACCATATTTCGAAAGCTTCTATCATCTTTTTGTCTGAACTCCTTATCGTCCACGTTTCACTCCCATACAATGCTACACTCCAGACATATGCTTTCAGAAAGCACTTCCTAACACTTAAACTAATGTTGGATATCAACAAATTTCGCTTCTTAAGAAACGCTTTTCTTCCCGTAGCAATTCTGCTTTTTATATCATTTTTACTTCGGCCATCAGCAGTTATCTTGCTATGCAAATAAAACTCAGCTACTACCTTTATTGTCTCATTACCTAATCTAATTCCTTCAGCATCGTCTTATTTTCTGAAGTTACATTCCATTACTTTTGTTTCACTGTTGTTAATGTTCATCTTACATCTTTCTTTCAAGACATTGTTCTTTCCATTTAATTGCTGTGCTGTCTTTGACAGAATTACTATATCGTCAGCAAACCGCAAGGTTTTTATTTCTTCTCCCTGGACTTTAATCCCTCTCCAAAATTCTCCTTGCATTCCTTCACAGCTTGCTCATTGAATAGGTTGAACAACATTGGAGAAAGTCTATGACCCTGTCTTAGCTCCCTTCCCATCCACTAAGACCGTTTCATGCCATTCGACTGTAATAATTGCTGTCTGGCTTTTGTAAAAGTTGAACTATTCACACCCTATATTTTACCTCTGCTACCTTCAGAATCTGAAAAGAGTGTATTCCAGTCGGCATTGTCACAAGCATTCTCCAGATCCATAAATACTAAAACAGTAGGTTTCCCTCTCTTTAATCTATCTTCTAAGATAAGTCGAAATGTAAGTGTTGGCTCGCGTGTTCCTGTATTTCTCCTAAATCCAAATTGATCTTCCCCAAGGTCGGATCCACCAGTTTTTCCATTCGTCTGTAATGCAGCCTGTATAATACAACAATGCCAAACTAAATGAATCCATAGAAGCTGGCGAGGGTACAAAAACTTCATCTTCAAAGATTTAATAAGTTTGTGAAAAAAAAAAGAAATAAAATAAAAACTATCACATTTTGAATAAATTTTGATCATTTTACACCACCATATAATTCTGCCCTACTTCTGGGACGTCTACATTATGTTCATAATAATACTATACATATTTAAGAAACTTTCACACAGTTAAAAATTAGGTGTTAAAATTGTAAGAGTCTGAATGAAAGTCCTTGGTCCACTTGAGCTGTTATTTTTATTGGAGTCGTGAAGACCCGCACAACCGGTTTCGCAACCTACAGTTGCATCTTCAGGCGCCTTTTGAAAGTTTTCCATATAGGTGGTTTATGATGGATAACGGGGTTAATGGTTAGGTGGTACCGCAAGCACCTTGGCCCTTTTCGTCAAAAAGATTAAAAAGATGTCTACTGTAGGTTCTCCTTTTTAATCTTTTTGACGAAAAGGGCCAAGGTGCTTGCGGTACCACCTAACCATTAACCCCGTTATCCACCATAAATCACTTATATGGAAAACTTTCAAAAAGCGCCTGAAGATGCAACTGTAGGTTGCGAAACCGGTTGTGCGAGTCTTCGCAACTCCAATAAAAATAACAGCTCAAGTGGACCTAGGACTTTCATTCAGACTCTTACAGTCTTAACACCTAATTTTTAACTGTGTGAAAGTTTCTTAGCCGCGGTGGAGTAGCCGAGTGGTCTAAAGCGTCTCGCTGCGGTTGCTCGCCGTGGAGGTTCGAGTCCTCTCTGGGGCATGGGTGTGTGTGTTTGTCCGTAGGTTACTTTACCTAGGTTTAAATAGTTTGTAAGCTACGGACTGATGACCGCGCAGTTTGGTCCGATAGTTTAACAAACATTTGAAAGTTTCGAATACAGTATTAGTAGTGAGCTTCTTGATGCAGTCGCGTCGTTCAAATATCTAGGCGTAACGTTGCAGAGCGATATGAAATGGAACGAGCATGTAAGGACAGTTGTGAGTAGGGCGGACAGCCGACTTCGGTTTATTCAGAGAATTTTGGGAAGATGTATTTCACCTGTAAAGGAGACCGCGTATAAAACGCTTGTACGACCACGTCTTGAGTATTGCTCAAGTGTTTGGGACCCGCAGCAGATCAATTTAAAGGAAGACATAGAGGCGGTTCAGAGACGAGCAGCTAGATTTGTTACCGGTAGGTTCGACCAATGCGCGAGTGTCACGAAAATGCTCCGGCAACTCAATTGGGGATCGCTGGAAGAAAGACGACGTTATTTTCGTGAATTTCTGTCGAGTGAATTTAGAGGGCCGGAATTTGAAGCTGAGTGTAGTACGATCTTGCTGCCGCCTACTTACATTTCGCGTAAAGATCACAAAGACAAGATAAGAGAAATTGGAGCTCGTACGGAGGCATATAAGCATTCTTTTTTTTTTTTTTTTTTTTTTTTTCCTCGTTCGATTTGGGAGTGGAATAGGAAAGGAAATGCCTAGTAGTGGTACAGTGTACCCTCCGCCACGCACCTTACGGTGAATTGCGGAGTATGTATGTAGATGTAGATGTATTCTCCTAGCCCACAACATTGTTGCAGGGGGAGGAGTGTAACGGAATATCTCCCCCTGCCCGGAGCATGGCCCCCGAAAATTATAGTAAGTGTTAGGCACCATACAGGAGCGGGAAATTATTCTTATTTTTCTCCCGCGCCGACAGTGACCGGGCGTGCGTCGGACTTTTGTCCGTCACACGTCCGTTCACGTGTCTGCAGCCTCAGCCCTGCGTGGTTGTTCGGTACCGCTGACCAGGGTACGGTACCTTCATACAATCTGCACTATTGGCCCACCAACCATTGAGCTCCATGTAATGACGTGGCCGCCGTACCCGACGCTTTGCCGTCCCGTCAATTCCGCCATGTTCCTTCTTCGATCTCGAGCCTCCGCCCTGATAGGATGTCCTAACTATTAGCTCCGAATAATTTCTCTCCACCTGTGACCATGCTCCACAGGGGCAGCTATTCAAACTTCCTTATTCTGACTGCCTTCTCGAAAATGTACATTTCAAGTCATTAAATGCAAAGTTAACTCACATCATCCTGTTTTTATTCCACATATTGTCCACGCCCACACACCATCAGCCTTCCTTTTACACGTGTTTTTAATTTTTTGTTTGTATAAAGGTGATCTTGTCCCGAGAACCCAGGAGCACTTTACTGAAAATTGTTTTCCGTTACGTCATTTTCATTTTCTTATACTTATGGTGGAATGCAAGTGATCGAGGAAGATATTACAAATACTCTGAACGAACAAATGGGTTATAGCAGTCTTCTACACTAGGCTAGATATAGCAAGTGTAAATGCCTTTGTTTTGCATTATGCGAAAGGAGATAGTGATGATGTGACACTCACAGACTTGCTCACTGAACTGGGACACAGTTCGTAAGTGATTGTTTTAAGAGAAGATTGGATTCATCACTTTTCAGAAAAAAAAATATCAGAAATTCCACGTTTGATTTCTAGGCATGACTTCTGTATGTGTACGTGTTGCTATTCCATGGGTCCTCAGCGTATGAAATGTTTACGCCATTAAATAGCATGTACAAGGCATGGCCCCAGCAGAGCGCTGGTTGGCTAGCTGACACGTGTGTGCAGCCAGAGCGGTGTAGCCCAGACCGAGGTCAGGTGTCGGGTGTCGCCGCCTGGCCGCGCCTCGCCGGCTGGTTTTGCCCGGGTTCTTTCTGACGCAGCCCTAAGTTGGAAATCAATACTCGCAAATCCTGTTAGGCTAGCCGCGCCAAACTTGACAGTGTTCCCAGGCAGGCAGGCCAGCCGGCCGCCACCGCCACCGCCACCGCCGCACACGCGGCGTCTACAGCCAGACTGCCGCCGGAGACCACCGCGTGTCCGAGCCGCAACTAGACATTTCTGTGCGGCCACCAACAGACGTTCGGGACGTGAACTATCGACGCCTTAGAAAGTAAACGGTCTCGCTTCGGTTCAGAGGACAGCGGATCACCTCACATTCGTTCTTATAGCCCACTTACGAAATCAGAAAAAATGTTCAAATGTTTGTTAAGTTTATGGGACTTAACTACGGGGTCATCAGTCCCTAAACTTACAAACTACTTAGAAACTACCTTATACTAAAGACGGCACAAATATCCATGCCCGAGAGGGGTTTCGAACCCCCGACCGTAGTGTCCGTGCAGACCGTGACTGAAGCGCCTCACTCTCCTCGGCCACCGCGGCCGGCAAAGTGGGCCTTTGCTATCGTCTTTTGACAGCTCGAAATTTAAATGAAAGTAACGGCTTAACCATTCATCTGACACGAAAACTGAGCCGCGGTGAAGTAGCCGAGCGGTCTAAAACGCGTCTCGCTGCGGAGCACGCGGTTGCTCGCCGTGGAGGTTCGAGTCCTCCCTGGGGCAAGGGTGTGTGTGTTTGTGCTTAGGTTAGTTTACCTAGGTTTAAGTAGTTTGTAAGCTACAGACTGATGACCACGCAGTTTGGTCCGATAGATTTACAGACAGACAGACAGACGAAAATTGAATAACCGAATTGATAGAGGAGTATTTCTCTACAACTTTGTTGTCTTGCGTTTCTTTCACATCTCGTAGCGTTTCAAAGATATTTGCAAAAATAACGGTGATTTTGGGATCTATGTCTGTCTGTCTGACTGTCTGTCTGTCTGTCCGTAACGTGTTCCCTGTTTTTAAGACGAACCGTTCAACCGATCAGCACCAAATTTTACAGACATGATTGCAGACCGCCAGAGACCAGAACCTCCCTTTTTCAATTTCGTCGGACAAAAATACGGTAGTAATACCAAAAAAAGCCGTTTGTAATATAATTGTAATTGTAAACGAACCGTTCATCTGGCACGAAAATTGAATAGCCTAATTGGTAGAGGAGAAAATTCTCTACAACTTATCTCCCTTATGTTTTTTTTCATATCTCGTATCGTTTGAGAGGTATTTGCAAAAATAACAGAGTTTTGACACACTACATTGAATTAACGAAAACCAACCATTCGGGGATGTCACATGACATTCCTCACCCAGAACTCTCTCTGGCATACGCCATCTTGTGTAGCGTATTTGATGATTTTCTTATTGTAACGTAGACGTCTGAAGAATTCACTAAAAGACGTCGTTCTTCGTACGATAAATGATAATCTAGTGTGTACAAATGCCATATTAGCATCAGTTAACAACGGTCATCAATAGTATGAAATTAATGGACTCACTTTAGATTGATAGCCGTAGCGTAGTGGGCAAGGGTTTGGACTGTGACGCTAAAGGTCGGTGGTTCGCAAACCGTCATTACCTTTCTTTTTTTTTCTTTTTTTTCCTAAAAGGGCTTCAGACACTCTTATTAATAAATTTTTTATTATTCAGATTATTATTTTGGTCCAAAATGTTTGCAAAAACTTATAAAACTACAAATCTAAAGTGGGCCGTAAAACACGTCAGTGCGACTTTTTGTTTACGTACTAGCAACGTATCAGGATATCTCAGGACATCTGCAGTGATATTCGAGGAAGGTGTGGATACAACTGCTCGGAAGCCATATAACTGGACCATACCTCCTGCCACAGAGGTTGGCGGGACACCGGTACACGCCGTGGCTGTGGACTGTACCGCTTGGTGTACTTGTCTCACTGAACCAACGCCTGAACATGTGGTTGATGCATGGCAGTACTTCGGCCTGTGAGAGAAGTCGATGTGCTACTAAGCAGAGCAATGAGGGTGATCAGTGGCACCATAATAGCCACGCCCCTCCAGTGGCCCCCAGTACTGTGCAATATTGCTTCTCCTGATGACAGGCGCAAAGAAGCCTTAATGAAAGGATTAAAAAGATTATGGCCGATCCATATCCCCCATCTTGCAAGACCTCCCACCATGTACCAGCTGCTTGAAGTGTCGCAAACCAGCTCTGAAAACAGCCTTCCAGCTACTTGATAGTGACTTCTCGAAGTCTAGCTGGATGAGAGTTTGGGACGATTAGTGTGAGAAAAACAGCAACCTTATAGACTGCCCTACAAAGGAGCTACAAGGAATGAGTCTTGCCAGGAGGGAATGGACTTTACTAAAGCGGTTCCGTGCTGGTGTTGGCCGGTGCAATTACTGGAAATTTCGGTGGGGACAAGAAAATGATCAATCCTTTGACTGTGAGACGGATATTCATACAATGAAACACATCCTATCTGCGCCATTTTTCTTGTGGTATGTCTGAGCTAAATTTAATTAGTGAGAGAGCCCTTCAGTGGTTAAAGGAAATAGACCTGGCTCTTTGACAGAGACACAGTTATTCTAACACACAGACGCCAGTATGTTGTTTTTATTTTCTACTAAAGCACTTTGTTTATGGATAAGAAACAATTTTATTTTTATTTAGCTGTGTTGCACACCAGTTCTGTAGTGGAAGTATAGCGGTAAATTTTTCTAAGTCTTGGTTACTGTAGAAACATTGCGGTTTGTCGACAGAACGGGGAAGGGAAACAGCAGCTACTTTGCGTCATACTTACTGGGTAAAGCTGACAAGAACGGACGCACACGCGCCGGACTGAATAGCACGCAGCAGCGTAAGTTAAATGGAACAGTACGAGCTTGCAGTATCACGTCACTTCGTTACGTGAGGAAACAATGCCTAAGTCTAACGGAACAACACGTATCCAAAGGCTTCAGGAACCACTAGCTAACATGTTAGGTGATCACGGCAAGATGTAAAACGCCGACACGTTGACAAGGCCGATGCGGTCATGACAAAGCGCGTAGGGGAAATATCAGCCGTTCCACATATACTATGTATACTCCAGCATTTGAGTTCATAGTCAGTCGGTCAGATGAATCGATGGCTTACACTTCGTAGCACTCGATGCCGTGACAAGTTCTAACGACAGTACAATTCTGTTATAGAACTCCATCACGCTTCTACATCAGCTGACAACCGGCGAGATGTCGAATCCTACGTTGCTCCGAGTTCGACTCTTGTGCTACAACCAAGCACGGACGCAGAGGGAGTATGTAGGAGGACTTCCATGTCCTGCACACCGGAACTCCAGCGTTCCTCGGGCAGACGCCCAACTACCGGTAGGCCAGGAGCCAGAGAACATCACGACCACACGACAACCGTCAATGCGGTCCAGTATGAAGATGATGCGAGACAGCAATTAGGGTGGGGACCGGGAACCAACAATCCAGATGGGTTAGTCTCTCATTCACACGTTCCACCGTCCTTCCGTACGGTTCCACAACAGACGGAGCGGCAGAGGGGTCGCCTACCTCCGCACGCCGAGCTAGTGCAGACGCAACCGCACTATCAGCGCACAGTACTGCAGGAGGCTGCTGACGCCATCGACCCGGTCACCTGGTGTACACAGTAATGTGTACCACTTCAGAATAAATGTCTTATTGCACAATATTCTTTCATTACGCCAACGGCGGCACCAGAAGCGCCCCTACCACTTCCTGCAGGGCATACCGTGGTGGTTGTGAGTCTGACCTCCTGACAACTAACCAGATCTCCAACGCCACCCGAGTGACGTCAACCACCGCTCGACCCCTGCAGCTAGTATAATGTATAGCCAACATTAGCTAATATCATCATACCATACATTATACTAGCTGGTCTCTAACTTTGATGTGTGGCCATCATTCGTTAGGTAGAGGCGGCTCTGTGCCATGGTCTCCAATGTGTCCGAATAAAAATCCAATGAATTTATGTGTGTGGGGTCTTGTGAGAAGCCTGGTCTACGCTACCGACATCAACAACCTTAAGGAATTCGCTTGAGGATTGAAGCAGCAATCTAGAATGAACACAATTCCTCGGGACTGCCTGAGAGGACTCTTAACTCATTTCAGAGGCGCGTTTAATATCGCATTCAGACGCATGGACAACCGTCCTAACACCTATTTTAACGTGCCATGTGTACGTAGACATTGATCAGCCACAACAGTACATGTACTGTATCTCCACAACGGTTGATTAACAGACCGATGTTTATGAGTTTGGAAAACAATGTTGCTTATTGGAAAGTCAGCGAAAAGGTATATGGTTCATAATGAAAATAACAGTAACGTTCGCAAAATGTTTATACAACTTTTTTGATAATATGGTGACCGGTTTCGATCTACTATGAGATCATCGTCAGAACGATTAGTCTGATGTCAGAGTAGTTCCAAACCGGTCACCCTATTATCAAATAAGTGGTTTAAACATTTTGCGAACGTGATTTATTTTCATTCTGAGACCCCCGTTTATTGGAGGTTTTTAACTGCTTTTGGCCTGTACTTTCCAAGTATCAGCTGTTGACCATCACTTCTGAAACAACCTGCATAATGATTCTCGTCGAAATGCTTCTGTCTTAAAAAGTCAGTATCCTTTCAGCAAACACTGCTTATATAAAAGAATATTTGTCTCAGAAATAAAAAGATTATGTTCACAGAACACAGTGGCTTCTTCCAGTGAATAAAACGACAAACTGATACCAAAATAAAACTTTCTTCTGTTGCGGGCAAGCGTCCTATCGATTAAGCTATCGGTGCACGCCACTCGGCTCGTCCTCAAAGCTTTACTTCTGACAGCAAATCGCATGCTACGGTCCAAACTTCACGTGAGCTTTCAAGAGAGGTAAAACTCTGAGAAAGGGGCGTGAGGTTTTAATTTGCAGAGTGAAAATTTATATCAACTAGATAGATTCGAAACCTATTACGTTTCCTAAAGGCATTCGAACCAATAGCAACTTGTGGCTAGACACTGTGGATACCGTCATAAAGATTACGTATTCTAATATCAAACTGGAAAGAATGTTTTCGATGATAAAACGCAGTAAGTTATAGTAGTCGGATGTCGTTCAATAAAAAGAAAAGTAGACAAAAAGGAACTAAAAGCAGTAGCCACCAAGTGCGTTCTGAGTTACGTCGGTGATGAAAGATGAAATATTTATTGGATTGGGTTTTGAAACCATGTCTCCTACTCACTAAGCACGTACGCTGACAACTATGCCACCCGGTCATAATGATCACCAAAACAGCACGCCTCCAGACAGGAGTTCTTATAGCCCAAGCAAAAATGAAATTCGCTGTGACATTAGCCAATGAACGACAACGTGGAAAATGACGTCAAAACGACATTCCCTTGTTCCTTCCATATCAGATATTGCTGTTTATCTCACAGTTTTGGTTTTATAACTCGCAGTAAACCGTTTTAGGGCAGCAGCGCAAAAGTTGAATCACAAAATCGTGGCTCAATTTATTATAACTAAATGTAAATAAGATCTTATGAACATCTGAAGAGAAGCCTGTGAGAATGGCGTTATATAATATAGAAAATATACTACTGGCGGCAAGTTTTCGTTGTGTTATGGGTAAAGCGTTGGGCTACCATACAAGAGGTACCGAGTTCGAATCGCTTGAATAAAATTATTTTTTTAAATCTTATCGGCCACCATTGACCAGACGTTTTCAATTGGTGAGAGCTCTGGAGAATGTGCTGGCCAGGCAGCAGTCAAACATTTTCCGTATCCAGAAAGGGCCGCACAAGACCTGCAGCATGCGGTCGTGCGTTCTCCGCGATGTCACCAAAAACGGATGGGACCATCATGATGCTGTAAACAGAACCTGGGTTCATCCGAAAACATGACGTTTTGCATTTCGTGCACCCAGATTCGTCTTTGCGTACATTATCACAGGCGCTCCTATCAGTGATGCGCCGTCAAGAGTAACCACAGCCATGGTCTCCGAGCTGATACTCAATACTGCTGCAAACGTCATCGAACTGTTCGTGCAAATGGTTGTTTTCTTGCAAACGTCCCCATCTGTTGACTCAGGAATCGAGACGTGGCTGCACGATCCGTTACAGCCATGCGGATAAGATGCCTGTCATCTCGACTGCTAGTGATACGAGGCCGTTGGGATCCAGCACGGCGTTCCGTATTGCCCTCCTGAACCCACCAATTACATATCTGCTAACAGTCATTGGATCGCGACCCACCCAAGCAGCAATGTTGCGATACGATAAACTGCTATCGCGATAGGCTACAATCCGACCTTTATCAAAGACGGAAACGTGATGGAACGCATTTCTCCTCCTTACAGGAGGCATCACAACAACGTTTCACCAGGCAACGCTCGTCAACTGCTGTTTGTCTATGAGAAATCGGTTGGAGACTTTCTTCATGTCAGCCACTGGCGCCAACCTTATGTGAATGCTCTGAAAAGCTGATCATTTGCATATCATAGCATCTTCTTCCTGTCGGTTAAATTTCACGTCTGTAGCACGTCATCTTCGTGGTGTAGCAATTTTAATGGCCTGGAGTGTTATATATAAGGAGACCCATTCAAGGTTTTCACTCCCAATATCTCTGGAAATACAATAGATATTGACAAACGAGTTTCACATTCATGAATGTACGACAAGGGCTTATGAAAGTAAGTACAATGAGACAGTTTGACGCCTAAACAAATATTTTCAAAACAAACCTAACGTGAAGCAGTCAACAAATAGATTGGTTTGATCACCACAGTTTAATACTAGACATGGTCCTGTTCGGAGGTGGTAAGCCGATGCCTTCTTCTGAACTTTGAACAGACTTACCCAGCCAGTTATAGGGGGTCTTACAGCTTAACATGTGTTCCGAACCAGAATGCTACTCGCTGTTTTTCACATCAGCAACATTTCCAGAGGTGAAAGAATTGGAAGGTGACAGATAAAAATCCTTGAACCTGAGGGGGATCGAATCCACAACCTTTGGATTTATAGTCTGGCACTCAACCACTGTGATAACGAGCGAAAACTGAAGTTTTTTTAATGGATACCCCATAATCACATGTTATTTCTTACGTAATCAAAAGCATGAAAAATTGCAAAAAGAATGGCATTCGTTGCATCGCAAGCGAAATTGACGTATGAAATACGAGAATCGCACGGCTAGATCATGTCCCCCAAACTCATCCGTGAGTCTTGCTTGAGTCTCTAAACGCGCTAGCTGCGATCTTCAGTTATTTTAAACATCCACATCGCTTCTCAGTTTTTCCGGATATATTTGACGCATTGCGATGCAACCAATGCCATTCTTTTCTGTGTTCAAGACCGTGAAAGTCGTTTTTTAATATCTACTGTAGTTCCAGAGATATCTGGGGTGAAAATGTTGACGACCTGTGAACAGAAAAGTTACCATGAAACGGCTTACTGCGATTTATAATAACGAAAGTTTGAGAATTATAGAAAATGATAATGGCGTCTGTCAATGAAAGCATTTAGCGAATGTCATTTTTACGTCATTTCGTGGTTTCCGCTCATTGCCTAATGGCATAGTGAATTTCAATGGTGGTAAAGAAATTTTTGCTTTGGAAATATGTAGAATTCATCAAAATACAGATTCACCCCGAAGCACAAATCCTGCTAGATAAAATTCTGAATTCCCTAATTAGGGCTAAAATCCCGTGGATACTGTATTGTGGTTGAAACTGCAAGTTTAATTGTTTGTGTTGCAGAAATTGACTAACTGTGATCTCGAAGTTGGGCGTGGCCCCAGCAATCTCGTCACTTCTACCAATTTCGCAGCCACTGTGACTTGTCAACATTGCCCAAAACACTTCCTGGACTCCTGACAGAGGCCGTGTAGTTACGTAGATTACCACGAGTGTCTACTATGATTGGCTCAAGTACAGTTAAACAGCCGGCGCATACAGCCTTGAGCAGAGTGCGTTGTTGGACCTCAATGTGCTCAAGTGTTATACAGCACCTCGAGGCTCATCACTACAGATTCCGAGCAGACATCACTTGTTTACAGGCCGACACTTTGAATTATCACCCACTATTACAAGAGAACTTTAAAGTATTACCTAATCTCTTGAACTTAAACTTCATCAGTCTGATGTAATTGTATTGTCTCCAACGCCAAGAGCTAAGTATTTGTTTTAAGAAATATCACTCGTACTAAAGTGGAGAGATCGTTTCTGGAAAGTGAACCTGCGACTGCCCCTCTCCTCACACACAACAGTTACTGTTAGTAGTTACATATAGTGTTATGGAAGTAAAACTTATGAAATTAGTGCAACAAAACATGGACATGGACATGGACAGAGAAGTTCAATAGCACAGCCGACGACAAAACAGACAATAATACATCGATCACATAATAATAGCAAACTGCTTCGTTAGCAAAGAACATCTAAAAATCAGTACGTCCGATGTTTCCAGACAGCTGCCTATCTCACGTAGGGCAGGAAGGGGGAAGGGAGGGAGGTGAGGAGGATGCTTCAAAATCAATTACATGCCTTCTGACACATTTAATTATGGCCTGAGAACAAAAATATTTTGAAAATTTTGGAACATGATTGTGGATATAAATGAAGGAAGTGAAATAGACTGAAAGAATGAGAAAAGAAGATGTGTTGAGTAGCGTGAGAGAGGAAAGAAACTTCATGAGGTTTATGCAGAAGAGAAAAATATCTTGGGTGGGACACTTATTACGTAGAAACTGACTACTGCAGAGGACGATGGAGAAAAAGTAGAAAGAAAAATGAGGGAGAGGAGGGAGATTTGGTATGGTAACTGATGTGATGAAAGGAAGAAGCTACAAGGAAATGAAGGATGCCCAGGAGAGAGATATGGAGGAAGTCCAGATGATGAAGTCTTGTCTGAGGACAGATTAACTAAAGTAAATTCATACGGCATGAATGGCTGGGAGACCCGAAGGGCATGTTCAGACGCCTAATTGTAAAGGTTTTCTCTGTCTTTCGCGCCCGCAGGCATCTTTCCTTCGCGAAGTGAGAAAAATGTATGGTGAAGTGTCTATGTTAGGTGTAGGTGACTGTAATGCATGCGTGTGTAGTGTAGTGTCGTGTTCATGTTGGAGATGATGGGAGAAGAGAGAGGGTGAAACCCGGTGGTGACACATAGCCTACTCCTATCGAAAAGCACTAAGGGGGCCGCCGAGCATAACCTCTCCATCCGACGAACGGATCAACATCAACAGTGTACCATGCCGGCCGCGGTGGAGTAGTCGATCGGTCTAAGGAGCTTCGCTGCGGAGCGCGCGGTTGCTCGCCGTCGGAGGTTTCAGTCCTCCCTGGGACATGGGGGTGTTGTCCTTAGGTTAGTTTACCTTAGTTTAAGTAGTTTGTAAGCTACAGACTGATAACCACGCAGTTTGGTCCTATAGATTTACAAACATTTGGACATTTTGAACATGCCCTCACTCCTTGAGACACAACGGAGAGCTTTGGAATTTAATCCAGGACATTGGTGCAGAGACTGGTGACAAGTGACTTCGCACCACCACTCCTCCTGTCCCCCCTTCAGTAAGGCAAAGGGGAAATGGCCTGCACCGCCTGACGTACCAGGACGCAGGACGGTTACCCATGCTAGCACTGGCCACGCCCGACGGTGCGTAACTTCGGTGTTGTGGGGAGAACCGGAGTATCTAACCACGACACCATCGTTGACGACAGATTAGCTGAAAGAAGAAGAATGCCCGGCGAAGGTACAGTGTACGTTGAGGTATCGAACACGTTTGAGAAGCTTCTGGTGATTCCTCACACAGCACATTCCTCCCTAAATTTCCCCTGAAGCACATATCCTTTTAATACCCGTCAAAGGCGGCTGATTGGCCCTAAATTTAGGGGGGAAATCTCAAGGTTGGCACCACAGGGGCGGCCGTTACTGGCCACGGCACGGCGGAGTCCATCCCAGTCTACTGGCAGCAGGCAGATCTGTCGTCGGTGGTACACGCCCAAACCGCTAATGAGGTTTCGGCCGCTCCCCGCTCCCACTGTGTGACAGCTGACGCACCAGCAGCGGCCAGCCGCTCTCGCCTGTGTGTCGTGCCTTTCCACTGAAATCTCCGACCGTCCACTGTTGAGAGAGAGCAGCTTGTTACGGCATGCTAGACCATAAATCTGCTGCAGAATGCTGTTGATTTCTGTATCTGTACATCGTTTAATTGTACACTCTATGGCTGTCATTTTCCGAAAAGTATCGTCCATGGTCTAAAACTCCTATAACTGCGAACAGGTCAATAAGTGTTTACGATGCTGCAACTTACCAACGGTTGTAATATCTAGCAGAAACCTCTTCGGGAAATTGGTATAGGGATGTTTAGTAATTTAATATATTGGCATAATTGTAAACGGATGGTCCAAAACACTAAACTATATATTTACTTATTCGCTTTATATCTTTCGGCGTAAGTGCCATCGTCAGGTGTCTTTGGTATTCAGAGGTTTTTTACTGTTCTAAGTTGTTATTTACGAGGTGTTCTTTTATATTTCAATCTGGGAGGGGTGGTGCACTCCTGTAATCCAAGCTACTGGGTTGCCGTTGTGTGGGAGAAATCTGCGGGTTCGGTCGTTTCGTGAGCTGAGGGAAGTCCTCCGGGCCTTCATCGTCCTATGCAGTAACTTCCGGTGGCAGTGCGGAAGAATTCGGCGAGAGGCGCTCCCGAAGTCAAGAGAAGGCACAAGTCCTCTGACTAGGGAAAAGAATCAACTAAAATTTGTAGATGGAAACATAAAAGAACACCTCATAAATGGTCAGTTAAAGCAGTTAAATCCTCTAAATACCAAAGACACCTAACGGCGGTTGTTGTTGTTGTTGTTGTTGTTATTTAAAGGGGACCAAACTACTGGGTTATCAGTCCTCTGTTCCCAACAAAGAATGTCCATTTAATTGGAAACAACCATATGAATACTCAAGAGGAGTACATGTCACCGATGAAATTTCACAAACAACACACACAGAGAAAGCAACAGCACAGATACAAAAATAAAACAATAAAACAAGTTAGTCAATCATGCTTAAATTTGAAATGAGAATCCGTGGCTGGCTAGGCACTGAGATAAAAATGGACGGGCCAGTCACGAATGTCACAGCAACACGAATGTCTGTTAGTCAGAAGATATAAAACATTAAAATACGGTTAAAAAAGTCAAGTGCCTAACGGCGGCACTTACGCCGAAAGATATATCTAGTGAATAAATAAATCACAATATTTTGTACCATCCAATTACAATTATGTCAATCTAAGAGATTTATAACACTCTGGTCGTATAACAAGTTAATTTAATAGGATTAATTTTTATTTACAACAGAATTACACAGAACTTGCTGCAACACAGGTGTCGATGCTACAGCAAAGCTATTTCGATTCTGCGTAGAAATGTAATGCCACACTTTTTTTTTTTTTTTTTTTTTTTTTTTTTCTTTTTACCTCTCAGAGCTAATGAGATGAAAAATCTACAGACCTCACACAACTCTTCCTGATCCGTACGCACTTGCCTGACAAAAGATCACTGTTTTGTAGGGCTGTATAGCTACTTCAATTGAATTATTCTGCGAAATGAACTATAATTCATTTTACTTCACATTGCAAAACTATAGTTCCTTTACTCCTTTCTTTCCGGATCTACTGGAAATTCAAATTTTCAAATGTTTGTAAATCTATCGGACCAAACTGCGTGGTCATCAGCCCGTAGCTTACAAATTACTTAAACCTAGCTAAACAAACCTAAGGACAAACACACACACCCATGCCCCAGGGAGGACTCGAACCTCCACGGCGAGCAACCGCGCGCTCCGCAGCGAGACGCTTTAGACCGCTCGGCTACTCCACCGCGGCTACTGGAAATTAGAAGGCACATGGTCCAATTTTCGTTCCCTTGATACTGAGTACACCCCATCCACAGCACCTAAAATTATGCATTTGGGAAGTTCTAACTTATAACTGCATCTGATCGGAAGACCGATACAGTTAACGTAATTTAGTTGATAAACTAGTTCCGACCTGCGCCAACTAAGTCGTATCGAAAGACCGAAGTAGTACAGTTAGTTCACTTAGTTCATTTGATGAAGTTGTCGAACTGCGCTAAGTACGTCAGATCGGAACGCCGAAACAGTTCTGCAACATCACATAAAAACGTATTCGAATTTTTCTAAAGTGACTGAATCGAACTGCTATGGTAATCAGTTCCTTGAGTTACAATCTATTTAAACTAACATACACTAAGGACATAACCTATGCCGAGGGATGACTCTAACCTCCGACGGCGAGCAATCTCACGTTTCGCAGCGAGACACCTTAGTACGCTCGGCTAATCCACCGCGGCACTTTATTTTCAAGGAGAGTGAATGTCAGATTTTGTTTATTAATCTTCGTGTGTAAAAGGAGTGAAAAGTATGACGGTATTTTGCATCTATAACTAGGAAAATTCATGTATGGTTTTTCAATCAGACGTTAAAAAACATGAATTTTGAAGATTTTGCAAATACAGCCTGTAACGGGGTGAAATAATGTATGAAAGTTTCTTTCCTAAAAATAATGTGAACTATGCAGTTCACCTGAACTAGTTCAATAAGAAGAACTATTCCGAAATGAACGGTTCCACAAAAGGAACTGCTTTCCCCATAGGGGTTCAGAGGAACGGTAGATAACGGGACGGAGAGCGTCATCCATGAGGGGGAGGTGCTGGAAGTTACCCTGGGAAAGGAGGAAGCAAGGAAGCTTAGGGATTAACGTCCCGTCGACAGCTTGGTAATTAGAGACGGAGCTATTGCTCGGAGTTTTGGGTAAGGATGGGGAAGGGAATCGGCTATGCGTTTCCAAAGGAACCATTTCAGCATTTGCCTGGAGTGATTTAGGGAAATCACAGAAAAGCTAAATATGGATGGCGGAGGTAGATCTCGGTCCTGGGAAAGGATGTGGAGAGAGTGGAGGTGAAGAGAAGGAGGGATACAGTACTGTAGGCGTGGCAAAGGCCGATGATTGGTCAGGATGGGGCGAACCATGGGGTTATGGGAGTCTATCTTGTGGGATATGTGTAGGAGCCGAATGTGTTGGAGGAACTGTAGGAGCTGGGGGAACGGGGTGAGGTCGTATAGGAGCCATGTGGGGGAGGAAAGGTAAATGTTGTAGGCGAGGCGAAGGGCGTGACGTTCGGGGATTTGAAGGATCTTGTAATACCTCGGGGGAGCGGATACCCAGGCGTGATGGAAGTTGCAGAGGATGGGACGCATGATGGATCTGCAGGTATATAGGATAATGGATGGGTTCAGACCCCACGTCTGTCTGGAGAGGAGTTTGAGGAGGATAAACCAGGACATTACTTTCTGTCGAATTGTACGGAGGTGGTGGGTGCAGGAGAGGGATCGATCAAGGGTGGCCGAGGTACTTAAGGGTGGGGGGCGGGTGGCGGATAGGACGGTTTTGGAGCGTTAGGTAAAAATCGTAGAGACGGAAGGGGAGGGGTGATACGACCTATGATGATTGCCTGGCACTTGTCAGGATTTATGGAGAGGAGCCACCGGTTGCACCATGACGTAAACGCGGTGAGGTGAGACTGCAGTAAGTACTGTGACCGGACGAGGGAGGGGGAAGTGTCAGTAAGGCGGGGTCGCTGCATATTGCAGGAGGTGGAATGTTTTTGTCATCGAACTACAAGTCCATACATATGTCAGTAGTAAACACTTCAACCATTATTAACTTGAAGTCGTTGTTTACATATAGTTTGGTATAATCGTCTTGACAGATCGTTAATCAAACGCGCTTCCTAAATAGTTCCACCCCCATAGTACGTGGGAAGTCTTGTATTATCGCGAATGATGGCTCTAGATCTACAAAGTGCTTGCATCGTCGATACAGGTTAAGCAACATGCAACGCCATCGGCGAGACGACCTTGTCAACAAAACATTGTTGACTATTTTTTTTGGGCAAAATAGGCAACCAGCCGCTTTATTTTTTATTCCCACACTTCGTGTGAGTAAAGAGCTATTTGTGTTTCGCATGAACGATATTTTCTAAATCCTTGTTGACCTTGGGTCAATAGATCGTTCTGTTCGAGATAATTCATAATATTTGAATACAGGATATGTTCCAAAACCCTGCTGCAAATTGACGTCAATGAAATAGGCCTTTAGTTCAGTGGGTTACTCCTACTGCCTTTCTTGAAGATTTTTTCAATCTCTTGGTACAGATCCTTCTTTGAGAGAGCGGTTGTATATGACCGTTAAGTAATGTGCTATCGCTTCAGCATAATCAGATAGAAATCTCGACAGTCGCACGCTACGATCGTTGCGCCCTCTTATACTCGCCATTTCGGATTTCCCAACACAACACACAATCTAGCCATTTTCCCCCGCCTGTGCGCCAAGCATCTGAAGGTAACATGAGCGCCTCATAGTTGTTCCTGGCGCACTGATTGTTTATCGAAGACACATCATGTTTGTTAAAATTTCTTATTACTAAATATCAAATAATGACTCAGCAGCTGTAAAAGCTTTGATAAAATCCTAACATGAATAGTAACAGTGTCGTTACTGTCAATGTGAGAGAATGGTCGTTTGGTTTGTCATAAAAAACTCATTTCGTTGTGAAGTTTCAAATGTTCAATTGTTTGTTTAGGTTAAGGGACTTAACTGCGGGGTCATCAGTCCCTAACTTACAAACTATTTATGAACTAACTTATACTAAAGACGACACAAACATCCATGCCCGAGGTGGGATTCGAACCCCCGTCCGTAGCGGCCGTGCAGACTGTGACTGGCGCTCCGCAGACAGCTCGCCCACCGCGGTCGGCTCTGAAGTTTGAGGTCGAGGGTTTGCGTCTGGCTACAAAGCCATATATTGTTTGCCCATCTTCTCGCGCTTATAACGGATTCTAGGACCAGCAATAACGTTTGCATTTTACTTGCCAAAAATGTTTGATCGTTTTCTTTGAAAGTTTTTTGTGTAATAGATAACGGAATGTCAGAGAACGAAGTCGTCGCGAGAGGTCCATTGAAAATACAAGGGAACGGAGGTTTGAAAACAAAAAGAAGGACCAGAAGAAGCTGTTCGAACAAGTTCCCGTAATTAGAGAAGTGTCGAAGGAAGAGAAGCAAGTAAACGAAGTTTAAAGAACCAAGGCAGAATTAGCATTCTTAAAGCTGCAGGAAAAATGCAAATAGAACTCATTAAGCACAAGACTTCTATGACGCACAAGCAGTGTGTTCAGGAGTTCAGTCGGCATCTGGACAGTCTAAGACAGCACTTTGACATCCCAAAGGTCAGTTGGATACAACAGAACAGTTTCTTTGGACATATGTGGACATGTTGCTCTACTCTGCATTATTGTTTGCTCACTCATCACGTACAATTAGGTGCGTGAAAAATGTTGTCATTTAATATGTACATGTGAAAATAATTACTCCGCAAGTCCATGAAAACAAATTTTACATGAAGACAAATATGTCGATATTTATTGTACAATGGCAGTGTTTCGGGCCTTGCTATTTTACATCTTCCGGAAGGTCATGATGGGCTGTAAATTATAGTGCAATATTCATGTTAACATGCAAATTATGAATGAGAAAACTAGTGATTTTTTTAACTTTCTCTTGTAGCTACAAAATTTTGTTCCAATGTTTTAAATCTACTATCTTTTGTGATAGCTAACTTATACATTGTGAAATGTTGTTACCCTGAACTAGCCGGCCGCGGTGGCCGAGCTGACTGAGGCGCGCCAGTCACGGACTGCACGGCCACTACGGTCGGGGGTTCGAATCCCCCCTCGGGCATGGATATTTGTGCCGTCTTAGTATTAAGTAGTTCATAAGTAGTTTGTAAGTTTAGGGACTGATGACCCCGTAGTTAAGTCCCATAAGCTATACAAACATTTTTGATTTACCCTGAACTAGGAAAAATACAGTTTGTTCCAAAAGTATTGTAAATGAGATCATAAATCTTTAAAAAAAAATGCGTCGTGCTTTCGACGGTCAATGTCGTTCGTACCGCTCGTTGTCACAAATAGCCAGCTATTGGAGAACAGATTGGGCACAGTATTTTTGCACATGTGTGAAGTTAGGTGTAGGTTCTGGTTACAGTGACTGGTGACTCGAAGTTAATATGCCTCTTCATTGTGATTTTTTAAAACCGCTTAACAGTATATGCAGTTGTTTAGTATGCTATAATATTCATGTGCATATTGAACTGTTTTTGCAGTTTATTTTCTTCCTTTAGAAAAAAAGTGCACAATGCAGTAGTAGGAGTCAACACCCGATCACTTTTAGGCACCAGCCGGCATTGTCCACATGGCACCCACAGACGTCACCCGTAGAGGACAACGTGGCGGTTGGTTCGAACAAACTGGCCCCTGCAGGGCCAAAACTAGAAACTCTACCTGTTTTACGGAAGTAGCGGTCGAAATGTAGGAATCAACATCCCGGAAATTTAATAACCTGTACGCTATTTAATTAACAGAATACTTTCAGCCGTCAACGAGGTACCCAAAGAAACTTTCAGATTCTCTTTCTCCCCGAACTAAAGTGATTATTATTGTTTTGTATAGGCGGTGCTGGACGGTTTTCATAAATACCTCATCGTACAAAATCGATTCCGGCATTGGGCCTAAAGATAGGCTGCTCCAAGGCCGAAATCGATTGTCTACTATGAAGTATTTACAGGCACAGCTGTGTGCTTCACAATGCAGCTCCCAAAATAAAATCATTGCCAAGGTAATGTACAGCACTACACTATGTTACCGTAATGTCAAAATGTTCAAATGTTTGTAAATCTATCGGACCAAACTGTGTAATCATCAGTCCGTAGCTTACAAACTACTTAAACCTAGGTAAACTAACCTAAGGACAAACACACACACGTAAACTAACCTAAGGACAAACACACACACCCATGCCCCAGGGAGGACTCTAACCTCCACGGCGAGGAACCGTGCGCTCCGCAGCGAGGTGCTTCAGACCGCTCGGCTACTCCACCGCGGTCCGTAATGTCACCTGGCGTCACTTACATTTTCCCTTGCGAATTTATTTATTTATTTTTGAGCTCACATAAGAATGCAAAAAAAGAAATCTAAAGCATTTTATGTTATTAACAGACTCATGTTCATATCTGCTTCAGTTTTTAAAGTGTCTATTGACTGTGCAGATTTGAATATCGGGTATTTTCTCATAATTAAGAAAGTGTCCATTGTTTGAGGAACATCATCATCAATTTCTTCTATCTAATCGAACTTATTACAAAACTAGTATGCGGAAAGTACCGATTCTCCTTGTTGGAAGTTAAGTGACGATCACTGGTAAATAAGAAATAGAACTGGGATTCCGTTTGTGATTAATCCATAGTATATGACAAACATTGTTTGAATTAATTATCACCATTTCTTACGTTTCTCTCCTTTTATAAATTTCATTCATCCAGAAATGTGCAATACCATCAATTAATATGACATACACAAACACAATGGAAATATAAAAAATTCTAACTTGTAATATGTTATCATTTAAGGCTTGGGATAAATGGCGGATGCACACACACTATAATATATATATTCTCTCAGGCGAGCCACAATCGTTTTTTCCCAGATGTGCTACGTTAAGCATCGCGGTAACAGCATCTACGATCGCTGATATTTCGACAAAAGAATACGCGGATATTTTTAAGGCAAAACTGCGGAAGGGAACCACTGTTCACGGAATTTTCGAACGATAAGAGGAAAGACAAGACAAAACACACAAGAAAGCATCAGCACTATCTCACGACTCAACGTCATCAATATTGATCATAGTATCATATGTCCCTCTGTTTCCTGTCAAGAGATAGAGACAGCTGGATTTTTCTTTTATTTTATTTATTTTTTGTTCAGGTTTTTTCTTATATTCCACATGGAATCCTACATTATTTCTTGTCTATAGAAAATTTATACGGTTTACAGGGAATGCGGTAAGAGAACATGTGGTAAGTCCTAAAGCGGACGAAAGTGTATGTCGAGTGTTTGCAACAGAGGGCCATTAAATGTGACTGACGAAACTACAGACAGCAACGGCATAAGTCAGGGCAGATCTGAATGTCGCACTCGCGAATCCCGTCAGCATTGAAAGAACATGTAGAGTGGTCCACAAGCAGGCAAATGCAAGGCCACCTGAAATTTCGAAACAACACATCAGTGAGGCAAATGCCCACAGAAGGAAAACATTGCACGGAAGACATTAACCTGCATTGTGGAGCAACGGAAAGAAACTCATTTGGTTGTCTGAGTTTTGTTTGACACGATTCACAACTTATGGATGAGTTTAGACTGGTCTACGTGCCTAACCATGAAGGCAACTGCTAATTGTAAAGAGTGGAATATAGCAGGAGTTCGTTGGGTACGTGTCGTTACTTACCAACTTCTCATTACTGACAAGAATTATACGAAAATTCTGACTGATCACGTCTACCAAGTGGCACAACTGCATTTTTTAAATAGATACCCCTCATTTTTATTACATATGCGTCTAGTACGCAAGTAAATATGAATATTTTATTTGAAACACTTTCGTCGCTTTGTGATAGATGGCGCTGTAATAATTCACAAACATATTGCTTACAATTTTAGACAAACAGTGGGTAACAGGTAGGTTTCTTAAATTAAAACACAGAACGTGGGTATGTTTGAACTTTATTTCGATTGTTCCCATGTGATACATATATTTTGTGAAATTATCATACATTATGAGAACGCATGCTGTTACTGCGTAATTACCTGTAATTACCTCATGACTTCAATAAATGCACAAAATGATGTCCTTCAACTTCAATGCATTTCGCATTACGCGTAACAAAATTCCTCTAAACAGCGAGTAGTTCGCCTTTAGTAATGTTCTCACATGCATTGAAAATGCGCTGACGCATGTTTTCAGGCGTTGTCAGTGAATCACAATAACAAAAATCCTTCAATTTTCCCCACAGAAAGAAATCCGGGGATGTAATATCCGGTGAACGTGCAGTCCATGGTATAGTGCTTCTACGACAAATCCACCTGTCATTAAATATTCCAGTTAAGACCGCTTCAACTACACGCGAGAAATGTGTCGGACATCCATCATGTTGAAAGAACATCGCCATTCTGTCATGCACTGAATCATTTTATAGTAAAATCGGTAGAACATTACGTAAGAAATCAGCATACATTGCACCATTTAGAATGTCATCGATAAAATAGGGGCCAATATTATTATCCTTCCACCCATAATGCCGCACCATACATTAAGTCGCCAAGGTCGCTGATTTTCCACTAGTCACAGCCATCGAGGATTTTTCATTGCCCAATAGTGCATATTACGCCGGTTTAAGTTACCTCTTTTTGTGAATGCTGCTTCATCACTAAACAGAACACGTGAAAAAAATCTGTTATCATCCCGTAATTTATTTTGTGCCCAGTGGGAAAACGTTTTTGAGATTCCCGATTCTCGCTTAATTTATCTGGTACTGATGTGCGGATTAGCTGCAACTGCAGCAAAAACACTTACTTAGGCATCATCAGTGTTGCAAGTCGTGGCTGACGTTTCAGTTGTGGCTCAAGACTTCCTGTCGCTTTAAATAACAAACTATCCGACGAAAGGTGCGGTCAATCGGTGATGTCTTCCAGGATAACGATCAACATACATAGCACAGGCCCGTTGGGCATTTTGATCACAATAGCCACACGTAAATACCATAACGACCTTCTCTGTAATTAGTAAACAGTCCATTTTAACACGAGTAATGTATCACGAAGCAAATACCGTACGCACTGGCGAAATATTCCGCGATACCACGTACTTATACGTTTGTGACTGTTATAGCGCCATCTATCACAAAGCGGAAATATGTTCCAAATAAAACATTCATATTTATTTATGTACTAGACGAATATGTAATAAAAATGCGGGTACCTATTTAAAACATGCAGTTGATATCCGTTTGACCTATGGCAGCGCCATCTAGCGGACCAACCATAATAGCGCCATCTATTTTCCCCCTTCAAGCTAGAAAAGTTTAGTTGTTTGTAGTATTTTCGTTTGATGCTTATTTCGTGAGATATTTGGCCCGGTCACTATTAATGGACCACCCTGTATAGGAAGAGGCAGTCGTTAGTATGTCCCGTCTTACGGAGAGATTTGTCCCTGAATTAATTCCACAAATAATACGTATTACACAGTTTTCGCGCCTGAAAACTATTGTCTTGAACATTTGCCACAAGATATATGATCATTATGGAATGAAAGGAAACAAAGTCTGGAAGCTTTATAATTTTTATATCGCTTACGTCTTCTGACACTCTAATTGCGAATATACATTTGTTAAGGCGTTTCTGCCGTTCTGTGGTTCGCTGCTCCCAACTGAATTTATTATCAAGCTGTAATCCAAGGAATGTAATATTCTCAACCTCTTCTATCTGCTCTTCTTTATACTTTATGCATATGCAGGATGCAAACTTCTTACATGTTCTGAACGTCATGTGGTGAGTCATTTCAAGGTTTAATTTCAATGAGTTGGCTTAAAACCATTTGTTAATGTCAATGAAAATATCATTAGCAAACATTTCTAGGACTATGTTCGACATGCAAACAAAACTAACATTGCTTCTGTCAGTGTGACTGATAAGAGGTCATTAATGTAGACAAGAGAAAGAAATGGTCGTAATATGGATCCCTGTGGGACACCACTAGTAATTTCTTCCCAGTGTGATGATAACTGATGGAATTATTAGCCAGTTCCTTGCACTGACCCCTTTGTTTCCTGTTAAGGAGGTATGACTTGAACCATTTTGCAGCATTGCCCGTGACAACATGGAATTCTAATTTACTTAAAACGATGTTGTGGTTCACACAATCAAGTGCCTTTGACAAATCACAGAAAATACCAGCTGTTAGAAATATACTATCTAATGAAGTAAGTACAAACTCACTTATGTGTAAATAACCTTCTCGATATGGCAACCCTTCTGAAATCCAGTGTTCTGAACAATATGTTATTTATGATTAGGAGTTTCCCAATCTGCTTGTACATTACCTTTTCTAGAATTTTCGACAATGCTGGTAAAAGTGAAACTTGTAGTTTGATTGTATCTCTTCATTCCCTTTCATAAAATGACTTTTAATGTCCGCATACTTTAGCCAATCAGGAAATGTCGCGGTTGTAATAGATTGGTTATACACAAATAACCTAAAATTGTGTTAAGCTCACAATAACACGCCTTAATTAACTTTGTTGGTATTTCGTCGTAACCACTAGATGCTTTTGTTTTTAAAGATTTTACTCTGGAAGTTATTTTTTGTGTTAAAATGAGTGACACATTGATGTACCTGAAGTTAAGCTGAAAACCCAGCGTTGCCTGGCTATTTATTTATTTATTTATTCAAGCTTTCTCCTATCCCTTTTCTCTCTGTATCTCTATCCATATCTTTTTCTAAAAATATATTTATGGGAGAATATTTAAGAAATAAGGCTGTCTTGGAAAATGTACAAAATAATAGGTGCAGTATCCAAACAAAGCAATGTAGTCTTCAAGATATAAGTGATATGTAATATTCATACATTTATTTAATTCAAAACTTCAGCAGCATGGGGTTTTCGCCTGAGTCTCAGTACGTGCACATAGCCACTCGTTTCGCGTATTTCAAGTGTCAACTTCGCTTCGCAATATTTCGGAATGTAATTGGCGATGCAATCAACGCCATTGCTTATGTGATTTGTCATGCTATAGATTGCTGACGAAATAGTATACGGCGTCCATTTAAAAACAAATAAGTTTGTGTTAAAAAACGCATAAGCTTTCGTTTCAGAATGTTTCAAAACGTTTACATACAGGAGTCCCTGCCTTATATTAATACCGCTGAAAGTCCTTTAACAATAGCTGTTGTTTTTCCAGGGGTATTTTGGGTGGTCAGATAAAAGGGACACCCTATATATCGTACTGTGATACACTTTCCAAGGTACACACAGTAGTATGTGTGTATACTGTCTTTAAAATTTCCTGCGTCTACAATACGTAGTGTAGAAATTATAAATTGTAACGTCATACCGAATGCCGTATTTTTCGTCCAAGAACAGCGGAAAAGTAGTAAGTGAGAAACTTTTTTTTTCTTTTAATCACTTTGATGTGGTAGTCTGCGAGAAAAAACATGATAAAGGTTTTTTATTGCAAGTCGCTGAGTACTCACATTCTCATATAGTGTATCAATAGTCTCTTCGAATGATGTGGTCTTCTTTATACGTCTTCTATTGTTTATGACCTTATATCTTCTGAACCGTGGTTCGTACCCCTACAAAACGTCTTACCGCACGGTAAGTAATATATGTATCAATTTTGGTTGTAATCGGATCCGTGGTTTAGGAGAAAATGTGCAACACTATCGATTGATACATCATTTTTTTCGGGTATATCATTGTTTATGACGTCATATCACGTGAACCGTGTGTTGTACGTGATTCTTAGACTTACGGCGACGTGTGCAAAATTTCATAAATATTTTAACAAAAATGCAGTTTGGTATGCAATTCGTACGCACAGATATACGGAAACTGTGCTTTATATACGAGGTTTGGAAGTTAAACAGAGGCAACACTGATGTGGACACACTACGCAATGGAATCCGCTGTTGCCTTTGATACCACACGTTGTTGATACACGCGCCGTAACCTCCGAGCAAATGGTCTCGCCTGTTGCACGTCACCGGCGTGCGAACAACCAAGGGAAATGTAGGGTTGTCGATCCGCCTTGATGGAAAACACTTATTATTTTCAAATGTTCAGATGTCTGTAAATCTATCGGACCAAACTGCGTGGTCGTCAGTCCGTAGCTTACAAACTACTTTAACCTAGGTAAACTAACCTAAGGACATCACACACACACCCATGCCCCAGGGAGGACTCGAACCTCCACGGCGAGCAACCGCGCGCTCCGCAGAGAGGCGCTTTAAACCGCTCGGCTACTCCACCGCGGCTTATTATTTTCATCCCAAACTAGTTTCGGCGTAAATCTCACCATTCTCAGTGTGTTTTTGCGTTTAATCCAAAAGAATGGAGGAAAGACAAATTTACAAAACTGTGTAACGTATTGTAGTATAAGGTGTACACTTCTTTTTCGTTCTATCACTATACTGGGTGAATCATCCAACTCTTGCACCGCCTATATTGCGGAAACGGAAATTGCGATTGATGTGCGGTTTTCACAGAATGGATTGGCAGTGGAGGATTCGTATTGTTAGCCAATAAACAGATTGTAAAAATACCTAGCAAGTTTATTTTTATGCAAACATACAATTTTTCAAATGGAGCAACGGTTGATTCTATCATGCACTGGAATTTTTGACACCAGCTGTGTACAAAGAATTTTGAATGACATTTTTATCACGGTTAGTTTGGCAGCTACATCCGTTGAAAGTTTTGGAGTCGGACGCTACGACAGCGTAGCTCACTGGCTGGTGGTCGTGATACCGTAGGCCGTTCCCCAGGGGCTAGCCACTCGGGCAGTCAGTTACGCTATCGCAGCCTCCGCCCCCGAAACTTTGAACAGTTGTAGCTGCCAAACTAAACGTCATAAAAATGTCATTCGAAATTCTTTGTACACAGTTGGTGCCAAAAATTCCAGTGCATGATGGAAATAACCATTGTTCCATTTAAAAAACTGCATGTTTGCATAAAAAATACACTTTCTAAGTAATATTACAATCTGTTCGTTGGCCAACAATACGAGCGCCTGACTACCAATCCATTCTGTGAAAACCGCATATCAATCTTGGTTTCCGTTTCCGCAATATTTGCGACGCAAGTGTTAGATGATTCGCCCTGTATAAACATTCATTTTCGTACCTTTCATCAGTAGGCTACTTTCAACTTCCATACTGCTTTTTGCCTATTATTCAGCGTACAGCATGTAATTTGCAACAGTATGAGCGGCTGTCATTATTAAAAGTTACTAATGTGAAAACGTTATTTCAGTGTGTTTACGCCTCGGTTTTGTTTTTAGCTATTATTGCAGTATCGAAATTAGGCTGTGACAATATGAAATCTTACTCACGTTCGCTGGTCTGTCCATCGCGTCACAAGGACACATATTCCGCCTCTGGCATGTGTTTGAAATTTACGACATTTTTGCGTGTGTCGCGACACGCGAGATGTGCCGTATACCGCGAGATTGTTTCTGTAGCTGTGGCGCGAGTTTTTATAGTTACTTTAGATACTTTGTGTTGTGGTGCTGTGTGTGTGTGTGTTTTTATGTTGTGTGTGATTGAATCAAGGGAAACACAGTGACTTGTGAGCGAGCGATCTACCACTTTGCTTTTGAAACAGGAACAACGGAATTGGATCAAGATTGAATATACCAGAGGTCGTACAGCACTACAGTGTCACCAAGATCTTCATATGTTCAAATGTTTGTTAAGCTTATGGGACTTAACTACGGGGTCATCTGTCCCTAAACTTACAAACTACTTATGAACTACCTTATACTAAAGACGGCACAAATATCCATCCCCGAGGGGGGATTCGAACCCCCGACCGTAGTGGCCGTGCAGACCGTGACTGAAGCGCCTCAGTCTCCTCGGCCACCGCGGCCGGCTACCAAGATCTGCAAGGGGAGGGCAATCGGCATTGCTGTAGAGAACAGTGCCACGTTGCGTAAAAGCCTTCAAAGAAAGTGGGAAAACTGTGGCTGACATGCGAGCCAAACAGAAGACCTAATCCAACGAATGACGTCATTATGGGTCGTCGCGAAATTCGAAAGGGAGCTAGAGCGTCAGTATGGTGAAAGTAATGGTGATTGTCGTGTACCACTCTGATGGTGTTATTCTAACGCATTAAGTTCCTCCACGGCAGGCCGTCAATACATAGTATTACGTTTAGTTTTTGGAGCATCAACTACGACCATCTTTGCGAAAGAAGAGGCATTACTTTCTGCGCAACCCATCCATCATTTTGCACGACAACGCTCGGGCGCATACGGCGCAAGCTGCGGCTGCTCTGTTCGGTCGATGGGGCTGGGAAGCAATGTACCATCCTCCATACTCCGCAAACTTAGTCGTTGTGACTTTGATTTGATTCCGAAGATGAATGAACCAGTTCGTGGCATTTGTTTCAGAACTGTTCCAGAGATGCGAGAGATGTAGAGTGTTTAACTAGCTCTCTTCGGTATATCCGAAGGTTGGAACTTAAATAGTGGCAACACCTCTGTTGGGACACAATGCAATGGGATCTAGTATTGTCTCTGATAGCGAATGTTGTCGACAGCCGGCCGCGGTGACCGAGGGGACTGAAGGCGCTCCAGTCACGGTCTGCACGGCCACTACGGTCGGGGGTTCGAGTCCCCCCTCGGGAATGGATATTTGTGCCGTCCTTAGCATTAATTAGTTCATAAGTAGTTTGTAAGTTTAGGGACTAATGATCCCGTAGTTAAGTCCCATAAGCTATACAAACATTTGAACATTTTGAATTTTTTGAAGATCAGCAATCTGTGGCAGACATACATCGGTCAAGTCATCCTAGCGTCTCTAAAGAAGAAGTGCATAGTGTTGCCGCGTTAGTAGACGGTGATCACCGCCAGACGATTCGTGAGCTCGTCCACGCAATCGGATTAGCGCACACGAATGTGCTTCGCCTCGTGAAAGAGTGCCTAGTCAGACCGTCAGTGTACAGTATTACTGTTCGTTTTTGGAGCATCACCTGTAAACAGCTTTGCGAAAGAAGCGGCAACACTTTCTGTGCATACTCCGCGGACTTGACTCCTCGTGACTTTAAGATGAAGGAACCACTTCGTAGCATTCGATTCACAACTGTTCAAGAGAATCGAAAGGAAGTAGACCGCTCCATTCGCACTATTAACTGAACAGGCTCTGATTACGGTATACTACGCCTTCCACATCCCTAGCAATGCGTTCTACACAACGCTGGTGACTACTTTGAAGGAAAGTAACTGGTGCAAATATGTAACGGATTTATAAAGTTCTGGGCCCGCTGCGTCATATATGCCATTTAGAGACATTGTAAATTATTGATACCAAAGACGCTGCTTTTTATTAAATTATTTAATACGACAGGCCTGTTTCGGCCTGAATGCCATCATCAGGTTTACTGTAAAATACAAAGGTGGGTTTACTATTTAATTTAAGAAGATAATTGTACCTTATACATACATTGGTAGTTCTTCTTACCCTTGTAAGAAGGCTGCTTCTCTTATATGTATAGTTTCTTAATTTACATATGTAAAAGAACTGTTGTTTTTTTAAAAGTAATTCTTACGTTGTCGATGTCTGACAGCTATTTTGATAGATATGTCAGCGATATTACAAATTTACAATGCAATTATTTCTTTGCTATTATATAGAGCATATCTGGTCTTATTGGTATGTCAATAGAATGTTTCATTACTAGTATGTAAATGATTAACTATATATTTCGTGGAATTAATGTTGGTGTAATTTTTGGGTTATTATGGATAATAATAATTATATACTTTCCAGTGATTACTTTAAATTTCGTGACGATAAAATCACTGACGTATTTGTGAATTCCGTCTCTCTCTTTGGAAGAATGGTACTAATGAAATTTTCCAAGAATCAAATTATATAGTATACCCACCTTTGTATTTTACGGTACGCCTGACGATGGCGTTCACGCCGAAACAGGCCTGTAGTATTAAATAACTAGCTGAAAACACGGCGATGCCCGGGTATTTATTTATTTATTTATTTATTTATTTGAGCCTTGAGTTAGTACTTTTCCTATCCAGTCTCTCTCTGTCTATCTCCTTTTTTTCTAAAAACATGTTACATTCGTCAGAGAATATATAAGAAATAAGAAATCACTCGTAAAAATGAACTCGTTTCGAAGAATCCAGTCACGAAATTCAACAATAATGAGTGTAACAATATCACAGATCGATCACTTACTGTAATCTGCGAAACGTCAAATTGATTTTTTAAAGAGATGTATTGAAAGAAATTTCTATTTTACTGATTTATTTATTTATTCTTATATTTCCTTATTCGTATGCTTATCCTTGCAGAGAAAGAGCTCAAGACATTGGAGCACGCATAGACCAAAGATATGGTGTGTGGCATCACGTTTCGCTGTATGTAACCTCCTTGCTATAGAGTCGCAAACGTCATCGCTGGCCATCAGTCCGAATTTTTTTATAATTCGACGACTTTCAACCACCACATCTTGCAACCCCTTATAGCTATCGGCATGGAACTGCTGTGGTGTAAAACGGGAGACATCGGACAACAATTACACATAGAACATTAGTTTGCGTTCTGTAATTTTCACTGCAGAGCGAAATATTAACACACACACACGTAGAATTTTATATACATCGGTAACTTTCCATCCCAATATACTCCACCCTTTTATCATTATCAACCCTCAAGCAACAATGCAACCAATAACACCATTTTCAAAGAGTAAATATAATTTTCAAAGAGTCATTATTGTTCCGCATTTCGCGTTATATTATTCAAATTACTAAATATCTATCGGATCGCCATAAAACCGTGTCTAAAACCTTCCTGAGGTATAAATTAGTATCTGTACAAATATTTAAGTCTTAGCGTCTTGTCCTTCGGACGTGATAAGTGTACACCGAACAGACATTCACATTTATAGATATAGATTTAAAAAGAAAAGCGGCGTCTCTGGTATCAATAATTTACAATATAACGCTTTTGTGTGAGTTGTGAACAAATAGTTGCCACCATTTAAGTTCAAAAATGTTCAAATGTTTGTATAGCTTATGGGACTTAACTACGGGGTCATCAGTCCCTAAACTCACAAAGCACTTATGAAGTACTTACGAACTAGGACGGCACAAATATCCATGTCCTAGGGGGGATTCGAACCCCCGACCGTAGTGGCCGTGCAGACCGTGACTGAAGCGCCTCAGTCCCCTCAGCCACCGCGGCCGACTATTTAAGTTCAAATGCTCGTCTAAGGATGCAAGGTTCATATTTTCAGTGACATTATTTACTGACCCTGACAATCCCATACTGTAATATTTTGGACGGCCGCGGTGGCCGAGGGGACTGAGGCGCTCCAGTCACGGTCTGCACGGCCACTACGGTCGGGGGTTCGAATCCCCCCTTGAGCATGGATATTAGTGCCGTCCTTAGTGTTACCTAGTTAATAAGTAGTTTGTAAGTTTAGGGACTGATGACCCCGTATTTAAGTCCCATAAGATATACAAACATTTATTATATTTGTAATGTTTTGCAATAGCGAGTGCCGCGACTGCCTAGTGAGACTAAGGTATCGTAGAAAATAGTGGCGGTAGACGGCGCATCCGGCCGCGCGCCTAGCCGGCCTACCTGGCAGGTGTGTGTCGGCCGGGCAGCTCTTGGCGCGTTATTATTATCTGCTGGCCAGCCGCTGGGTGCTGGCTGTGGTAGCACACGCGCCATTGAGCCTGCTGCGATAAGGCGGCCGCCACGATATGTGGCCCAACTTGGCAGACTCCAGGCCCGCACTGGACTCCAACTCCGAGCCGCCCCATAAATACCACCCCCGCCCTCGCCCCGCCAGTTCTGTTGTCGCCGGCACCCCGTCTGCCCTCTCTCTCCCCTCATCCTCCGCTCTCAGCCTCCCATTCATTTGCCCGTTATGCCTCGTCAACACCAGCTTTTTATCCCAATGCTGCCCCGTGTTAGTGGTGGGGGAAGGCCAGCTATTTTATTACTGGCATTACTTAGCGGACCGCATATTTCATGAGCTGAGTCACGTCTGCGCCGGGAAAAACGTGGTCTCGAGGTCTCGAATCGTAAACATCTCAGTGATGCGCGGTTTCTGTTACGTGTGTGGGCTATATACCAATGCCATGCGAATGTTTGGGAAGTTTTTTGGCATTGTAGGGGCAGCAAAAGCAATCTTCTTATTATGAGAAATTCGAAAGGTATAAAGGGGGTGGGGTGGCTATTACTGGGAAAGCGAAGTAGGTACACTTCAGCAGGAACATAAAATAAATTTATTACGAATCAATGAATACTTAACATGGGATGCTGTAGAAGTACAATCAGACTGATTTACTGTGTCAGTACAAACATCGGAACGAAATCTTCAAATAACTATAGGATTGAGAATAAAAACTGCTAACAGTCACATTAAAGATCGTATTATTCCTTTATGACCGGTTTCGAGCTTGTACCCATCAAATTTTCAAATGTTGGTTAAGCTTAAAGGACTTAACTGCGGGGTCATCAGGCCCTATACTTACTAACTACTTATGAACTACCTTATACTAAGTACGACACAAACATCCATGCTGGAGTGGGGGATTCGAACCCCCGACGGGGAACGGTCTCGCGCATCGGAAGCATAGCGCTTCAGTGCGCTCGGCCACTCCACCGTGGCTTGTACCCATCTTCAGGTGCTTTAACATTCAGAATTTTACGTGGGTACCATACTGGTGGAGTTCAATTTAGTTTTGATTCCAAATCGCGTTGTCCATGTGACGAACTTGTTACACAATTTTGCGAACACACTTTCCTTTGATAACCTCCTTACTTTTATTACTATTCTGCTTTCCATATTTTAGTACAATTTATAACCAACACTGCACAGAAATATGAACTCACACCATACACTTTGTTTACAAAGGTACACCTGATCAGACTCTGTGCCACAGCATAAATGTTTGCACTACAAAAAAGTGTAGTAGATCAGCTGGGGACTTTATAGAAGCCACACCTATGGCTACGAAGTGGTTTCAAAACCCGTACATTGATGTGTAACCTACAGCTAGTCTCGCATGATACATGACCACATCAGGACTGTTTTATATCACACATTTTCTTGTTCTCTTATATGTGCTGAAAAATGTATTTCTGTTCGACAGTTTATTATTATATCCGTGTGTATTCGTTAGTAGGTTTTCGCTTATGCCAACCACCTCTATCGTTTCAGGGTCTTATTCCTCAAATGGATACATTTACCGTCCTCTACCATGCCGAAAATTTATATCGTCGCGGAATCTATGATAATGTGTAACAAATATTTCTCGTTCTTTTTCCCCCGTTTTGGTCCATACTACCTCGTCCCAAAATATAGAAAGCAAAACCAAGTGGAAGAGATATTTTACACAGTATTATAGATGAATTACTGCTCATAGTGTCGTTGTATGGATATTGGTTCCCACGTTAAACTTGATCTACTAATATATAGAAAGGAAATGTGATTCTGCCACGTGTAAACAGTTTTTGTTTGTCATGCGCAATGTCGTTTTGGAGCAGATTCTTCATCTTGACTGGGCTTTTTTATTATCTGTTAAATGACAAATAAGGAATCTTTCCATTACGATGTATAACAGTCCTTTGAGCTACTTTTATTTACTTAAACAAAAGTGTTTTTCGTATGAGTACTTAATATTTGGATTTCAGTTACAATTATTGTGTTCCAGTGTGTCATCTGCGATTAACAATAAATTTTCAATATTTCACGAGGTGTCTGAATTTAGACATAATATGAAATTAATTTTTCCTAGCTTCTCATCTACTTTTTCGTTTCTTTCGCTATTTCATTCTCTGACTGTCGTTTTTTAGAAAGCGCTGTTTTCGAAAATATGCGTGAGAGTCTAAGTATTGTGACTAGGCTTTCTGAAATTATATGGGGATCGGGGTGGACGTTACATCATTTAACAAAGCCTAGTCCCAATAAACATATCCTGCGGTTCATTTTCCGGAAACGATTATTGTATGCTAAGGACTGATAGTCATAGAATGAAAAAGAGAATAAATGCTATTAACATTACGTGAAAACAATGACAGTAATGCAAAAAATGAAATATTAGAAACGGAAAAAAGACAAAAATATAGAAAAAAACAATTAAGGTAACTCTTGTACAAAACATTGAAAATTCATTATTAATTCTAACAGACATACCGGGTCTGAAAGGCTCTGAACATCTAGCCATAATAGAGACTGACAACAAAAGTATAAGAAAATTCAATAATCTTCACTAACTGGTCTCAAGTATTTCTTATTGACAGAAGGAAAAACTAATGTAGCGATAAAGTGAAGTAATGAGATTACGGTTACGAAAGGTTTCTATTACAACAATTGCGGTACACCAACCCAAACAATTACGTCTATTGAATGTCTGAGAGTAACATTATGAATGACAAAAACACACAGACAAGGGTCCAATGATAAAGTTTCATTTATCAGTCTGGTGTTAATGCTCAAGACCGAAGATGGAAATAAAAGAAAGTAAAGATTTAAATACGCATTCTCCTACCGTGCAATCGTTGGGCCGTGGCGCGAACTCACTAATGGATTATTCATTAGAATTTGCATGAAATACGCTGCGCAATTAGTTCGTTTCCTACCTTTAATTGACCCTCTCACGCCTTGTAAATGTCTAGAAAATAACATAGGCCATCGATTTTCATGGAAAGAAAGTCAGGAAGAAAGTAAAGAACAATATTCTAAAATTCGTAACTATGCGACAGTTTTTGTTGGGATTTTTGGGTATATTCAAAAATCAGACACTATGTGCTGCTGCAGGATACGAATTTTTACATGTATTCCATCCCCTCCTACGATCTTTAAACAATGTAATCTCCGATCACTATCTGGAATTCATTGCAGAACTCAATTACATTTTGAGACTTCTCATTACAATACAGTTACCAAGCCCATATTTTCCCATACTTCTATTCCTTACCTACTGATGCCTTACCATCCTCTGTATTGATAAGTCTTATCTTCCTTCAACGTACCTCTCTAAACTACAAATACAAATACTTTTTGTGTCTTTTCATCGTATGCCCTGAGAACAGCATTTATGATAATGTTCCTTCGTCAAAAACTGACATTTTTGAGGACCGTGGCAGTGGTGTAATAATGTTTATAATTAAAAACATTATGATAGCGTTGTGGATAGGTTGCACACCATACCTCTTCCCTAACTTTCTAGCACATGTTACTCCCAGTATACCACCAATTTTTTGAAAAAAGAAGAAGAAAGAAACAGACTATGCATTAATAAAAATGATTAATCAGATTAAAATTATAAAACATTCATTTTGACGTCATTCCAGAAAGAAGGGCAGTATTGCAAAACTAATGGTGTGATTCTGAAAAAAATCACGTATAACGATCTTGTGCAGTATTGTGAAGGTAATTCATAGCTTCTGAGAAAATTTTTAAACCAAAATAATTCCGCTCTATCTGGGTTCAATCTATCTATAATGCATTTTATCGAAAAGGGAATATTAATCATAGAATGAAGGCTTTCACGGCAGGTATCATTACTTAAAGCTTCCGGGCTTAAGGGACTTAACTACGGGGTCATCAGTCCCTAAACTTAAACTACTTATGAACTACTTACGAACTAGGACGGCACAAATATCCGTGCCCGAGGGGGATTCGAACCCCCGACCGTAGTGGCCGTGCTGACCATGACTGAAGCTCCTCAGTCCCCTCGGCCACCGCGGCCGGCAGACGAGGGCGAAATGTCAGGGGAAAGTTTTATGTATGGACAGCGGCACCTCAGCCGGGAAGCTTTAAGTAATGAGGGAATATTGTTACCTGATTGCCTAAGAATACGAAAGCCGATTAGTAGGTCAATACGTAATTCTGGAGAATATCAGGAATTTTTCATTTTTGATAGCATTACAAATTCTAAAAAAAAAAAAAAAAAAAAAAAAAAAAAAAAAAAAAAAAAAAAAAAAAAAAAAAAAAAAAAAAACTTTTTTTTCCTGGCACAATGACGGAAAACATTTTTCAATACATATCGGTGAACATCTGATCGTTTAACATTAATTGAACGACAAAAGAGAGAAGGTCACTTGTCTGGAAACTATGTAAGGTAATTTATAATTTGTATTTTTACGAAGTTTTTTATTTCGGATAACTAGTCTGCAAAATCAATTTACCATGAATGTAACTACCGTGTTTCCTCTTCCTAACTCACAAGTAAAGGAAATAATTTTGCTTTGCGTTTGTAGATAGGTGTAGCGGATTTAACAGTTTAAATGTTACTTACGGCCTCTGCAGCGTGGTGTGCTAATGTTGGCAACAAAATGTTCGTTTTACGAATATAATTTATTTACTGACCGGATACGGGTAGGTACAAGAAGCAGTCAACAATAAAAAAGGAACAGCATTAATTGTTTATTTCACGGTCAACAAGAAAAATTATTCCCTCTCATTTTATGTGACAGTTTTAAAAGAGCATTGGATCAGTCTTCGACAACATTAGCACATTACGCAGGTAGGCCATAAGTAAAGTTTTACTGATTTAACGAATATTTTCGGTACGTCTGATTGCTGAAAGTAACATATTTGTTGAATGCTTACCTTCCAACTGCTGTCGTTGCTCCGTGCTCTTACCGCATTTTCCGTTTTCTTGACATTTACTGACTGAATTTGGGACACATTCGTACTGTTTGTCAATCGCTTCAGCTGCAACTGTTACTAAGCAACGTCGTGGGCCATTTCATTGACTTGTGTATTGTCGAGAGTGAGTTAGGTCCAGACTGGTTACGCTCTTTCAGGACACATGGAAAATAATTACCGTATAACTAAGGATACTTTTCAGCGATACTAGCATTGCTTACCTAGTAGGCTATGGTACCCCGAGATAGATCTCGAAACTCTCTAAGAGGAGAAACGAAAGCTAATCAAAATTAAAATCGAAAGGCAAAATGGAAAAAATTGATAAGATCTATATGTCAAATGTAATTAAAATATTGAGAGAAGAACGATGAGTGTTATGAAATGAGAATTTTGTCCTTGCTACGAGAACCATTGACATAAGTAGAACATTCCACGGTAGTGAGAATGTAGTCGTAGAAATATCAGAATGTCAAGAGGTAGAACATTTGCCCAATACTCTCAGCTGTAATAAACGCAAATCCCTTTGCTATAACTTTGCTATATCTTCTATGTGAGGAGGACAATTTCGTAGTGGAACTTTAAATGAATTCTGTATTATTACTTTGCACCAAGATCCTGACTCGTCTAAGAATATTAATCCGACTTGTTTCTTACACATACTTCAGGTTTCTGTTCTAATTTATTGAACGTTATCTGACGGCGAAGACAAGAATGTGTGTGTGGCGGACGGTCGACAGGAAAGCATGTTACTCCACCTTGTTCGAACTGAAACCCATATTTTTTTAAACGATAATCTGCCTTATGAAGTTATATTTTAGTGACCGATATGTTTACGTCTTTCATTATAAGGGTTTCCTAATTTTTTAAATCAGAGTGTGATATGATGTATGAAAAAATATCTATAAGCATTCTCTTCGTCATTGACAACATTCAACCTACGATGTTTGTGAAATTATCATGAACATTGTCTCAGTAGCGAACATTTCGTGTCAAAATGTAGAATTATTTGTTATTAAATTTTTTAACCAAGGAAATCACTTTGCAAGAGTATTTTAAGGTAAAACCTCGAAGACAAAGGTGTAGAATGCGATTCCAGGATAGACCAGCGATTCTTATCCTATGGATGGATGCTTTACCGTTACTTTCAGGGTCGTACTGGAGACATCAGGTTTCACCCTCAGTGGCAATAAGGTTCAAGAAATTTGATGTCTATCCGCCGTTTCGACAAAATGAAGCCTTTTAACGTGCCTGCTTCTGATCGTCAGTCAAATGATATGGCACAAGACGGCGACACGTATTCTTCTTCCCTAACTCCTCGATAACGACATATCGCACGGATTCATGGTTAATCCGCAGTACACCAGCTACGATGTACGCAATTAATCTACTATCGTTCGTGATTAATGCCCTCACTTTCTCAATGTTTTCGTCAATGATGACGGTCACTGGTCGTCCGCTACAGGCATTGTCAGGAACACTTTGCCAGCCTCCTTGAAAACGGGCAAACCACTCGCACACACGCCTCAGTGACAGCGCTTGATCACCATAAACACGCATCAGCATCGCATACGTTTCATTTGTTGTCTTGATAGGCTTAAAACAAAACTTTAAAATGACCCTTTGCTTGCTCATTGTCCTGTTCTCAGTTCAGAACCAACGCAGCACTAACCAAGCACTTCATCCATCAGGATGAACATACACGGAACATACACGATGCTCAACTGAACTACGGTGGGGCAAGTTGGCAACACTGGTCGCTACGCAGGTGCAGCGTTGTGATTCGCTAGTGCTGCCCTTATTAATATTGAACAACTCTCACAGAAAATTCCTCTAAGCCAAAGTGCAAGTAACTACGAAATTCGAATTAAAATGAAAGCAAGTCAGTGGTCACATAAAGATAATAATTCAACAAGAGCTTCCATATCTGCTTAACCTGCTGTTGTTACTGCACAAGTGTCTATTAAGAAAATTAGAAAGAATATATAGGTGAATTGCTGAATTTATTTATCGGCGAAAAAAGTTGCAATTAATTATTCTTCATTGTACAAAGTTAGTAATAGCGTTTTCCGATTTCAGCTGCTAAGCAGTCAACTGCTGGAAAGGAACAGAAAGAGACAGAAAATAGTTAAAGTAAAATATGATATTAGAAAATATATATCTCACAACAATGCCAGGCTGTGTGATGGTGAACTAAGTTCTATTACAAGAGAACCTAATACCTGTTAGGTACTCTTTTAATATACTTTAGTTCACCATCACACAGCCTGGTATTGCTTTTATGTTTTTAATCAAGACTTGATGCCTAATGTCGTCTTCTTTATTTTTATTGTGTGAAATGCATGCCAGTATGCATAAGGAGGCACATAATGCACCTGTTTAATCAGTCTATCTAGTTCTCTTCCGTGAAGATGGTTTATAACCTAAACCGGTTGAAGTTTGAAAAATAATAAACAGATGATGGTTTACAGTATGAATTTCCTCAAATATCTTACGGCTGTTGAACCACATCTTAATAAAAATTTGAATTCAAATCTACTTATATGACAGGCAGCGCGTTGCAAATCTGCTACCAGTGATGAGCTCCCTGACAAAACTTTCTTTGAATGGACACAGCGATGCACTAGATACTCAGAACCTTCACTGACACCACTGTTAAGGCTTAATTGAGGAATAGCTAAAGCGGGATTATGGCGTCTCCATTACTTAATATTCACAGAATATATGACATCAACTGCGATTGGGCAAAGCTGAAAATGTATATCCAGCCGTCATTCGAACCCGAGTCTCCTTGCTTCTAGGCAGTTGTGCTGACCCCTACACCACTGGGGACACAGTGATCAACGCACCTGCAAGGACTACCTAAGCACCCTTCCCGTCAGATACAAATTCCCAGCTTCGCCCTGCCCACAGTACTCAAACTCGTAGTTATCAAACTAATTCCCGTAAGAGTAAGGGCTTCAAACTTGCCCACCCCTCCCCACTAAAGATAGGATCATTGCCCGTCACGAGCATATTGTATATATGTGGCGTCTGTTCCGGAAGGACAGACGTCACTTCTGATCCTGCAGTTGTTATTATTTAATAGACGCCATATATATATATATATATATATATATATATATATATATATATATGCCGGTGACGGGCAATGATCCTATCGTTAGTGGGGAGGGGTGGGCAAGTTTGAAGCCCTTACTCTTACGGGAATTAGTTTGATAACTACGAGTTTGAGTACTGTGGGCAGGGCGAAGCTGGGAATTTGTATCTGACGGGAGGCGTGCTTAGGTAGTCCTTGCAGGTGCGGTGATCACTGTGTCCCCAGTGGTGTAGAGGTCAGCGCAACTGCCTAGAAAGCAGGAGACCCGGGTTCGAATCTCGGCTGGGTACACATTTTCAGCTTTGCCCAATCGCAATTGATGTCATATATTCTGTGAATATTAAATAATAACAACTGCAGGATCAGAAGTGACGTCTGTTCTTTCGGAACAGACGCCACATGTATATACGTCTCCATTATTGTGACAACAGTGAGCATTTAAAGAAAAGTGGTAGCACATTTGCACCGGCGCTGCCGCTCGTTAATGGAGACGGCAGGTTGGAGCAGGTAGCGGTGCGGCGTACTCACTCGGTCTCGTTGTTGTCGAAGAGGATCTCGCCCTGCGCGGCCTCGTACTGCTTGCCGGCGTGCGCGGTGCCGTCCTCGGTGGCGTAGGGCAGCGCGACGCGGCCGCGGGCGCCGCTGTAGCGCGTGACGCGCAGCTCGTACGTGCCCACCGACTCGATGATCTCGACGTCGCGGTCGGCCAGCGCGAACACGCCGCAGTGGTCGTCGTCCAGGATCATCACCGTGGCCAGCGACGGGCTGGCCAGCGTGGGCGCCGCCGCCCCAGCAGACGCCGAAGCCTTGGGCGCCGGCTCGGCCACGCGCACGTTGCTCAGCCGCACGTAGAAGTGCTCGTCCTCCTCGAACACGTCGTCGTCGATCACCTGCCGGGCACCAACACCGCACGTTGTGGGTAGCTGCTGAGACTGGGGGAGCGCGCCTCTCGCTCCTCTACCGGAGTACGTGGCCCAAATACCGCAAATCAAAATTCAAATGTTGGTTAAGCTTATGGGACTTAACTACGGGGTCATCAGTCCCTAAACTTACAAACTACTTATCAACTACCTTATACTAAGGACGGCACAAATATCCATGCCCGAGAGGGGATTCGAACCCCCGACCGTAGTGGCCGTGCAGACCGTGACTGGAGCGCCACAGTCCCCTCGGCCACCGCGGCCGGCCCCCAAATACCGCCCTTTTGCCTAGTAACGCATTCTAGTAAATAGTGCGAGGAGCGTCCAGAAAGTAAGTTCCGTTTCAATTTATCTCCGCTGCAGCGCTGCGACTGCAGTTCCGCACATGCGCTGTAGACGATGTGTAGCAAGGAGAAGAACGCGCGCCATTTGGATATCGCTGGAAAATGTTATGACGGTAGTAGTTTACTGAAGGCCGGCCGCGGTGAACGAGGAGACTGAGGCGCTTCAGTCACGGTCTGCACGGCCACTACGGTCGGGGGTTGGAATCCCCCCTTGGGCATGGATATTTGTGCCGTCCTTAGGATAAGCTAGTTGATAAGTAGTTTGTAAGTTTAGGGAGTCATAACCCCGTATGTTAAGTCCCATAAGCTTAACAAACATTTGAAACATTTTTTTTTATTTATTTATTTTCTTTATCGATGTCCGTTACGTACGCTTTGTTGTGCTTGTTTGAAATGTCGGCGTTGATTGAAAATCCTGCTGCTTGTGAAATCAGGTCGGTGATTCGGTTTCTGAATGCGTGGAAAGTGAAACCTAGTGAAATTTATCGGCAAATTTGCGATGTTTACGGTCCAAATGCGATGAGTGATTCCATGGTGAGAAGATGGGTCCGACAGTTCAATGGCGGGCGTAGTGATGTGCACGACGAAGAACGAAGTGGCCGTCCACCTTTGGTTACAGAAGAACTGGTTCACGCGATTGATGACAAGATCCAGGAAAAGCGTAGGTTTACAATTAGTGCTCTCGCTATGGATTTCCCCCAAATTTCACTATTTCTAACTGGTTGAACACACAGGAGGCAGATTTCTATGAAGAAGGTATACAAAACCTGGTGCCACGCTATGAAAAATGCCTGTAAAATTTCGGCAGTTATAAGGAAAAGTAGTTTAAAAGTTGTAGAATTTTGAGCAATAAAAATTTCGTCTGTATCTGTGTACAATTTCATCTTAACAACAAACGGAACTTACTTTCTGGACGAGCCTAGTATTTGCATTATATTGCCTTGCATGTTTCACTAATAGTGCTGCCATCAGGGGGAAAATTTTATAACAATTCTGAAAATTATTGTAATACTCTGCACAAGTTCAGTTGAGATTCTCGTAAAAGATATCAAAAATACAATCTTTGACATAGTTATTTTTCTATTTTTATTTTTTTTAACTGGATTACTGCAAACAAATTTCAAATTACCCAGAGTAACACTACTAACTTTCAAAGTCATTTTACAGACCCCTCTGATTACTTAAATTACTAAAATCCTCGTGTTACATCTCTTGTAATATAGATTTTTGTTTCTTTTGTCTCCTTGCCTCCCCTATAACGCGTTCCATCTCGCGCCATCACGAAAATAACAAAACGGAAACTTCTGAAACAAGTTGTACCCGTGCCAAAACCATAACCTATTGCAATTGTTTACTTTCCGTAACAAAACAGAATCTTTTGTGAAAAAGTTCATGTCTCCGATGAATTATGGTAACATAAGAGACTGTCCATTCTATGAATGTAAGGGTGAAAAACAGTAGGCGTACAACAAAAAAATATGAAAGGGAAATTAAAAGCACTGTTTTGAGTAATGAGATGGGAAGCACAAGTATTTCCTATGAAGACGAACTTCCCCAGTTCGAAATTCAATGATCGAACAAACTAAGACTAAAACTAGTCCTCACTACCTGTGAGAGTGAGGAAGATATACGGTCAGGATTATGACACCATGTAGACTACAGGATTCTGGTAGGAGCAAAAACAGAAGGATGTCTTAGTAAAAAAAAAAAAAAATTGCCAATTCAAAAGAAGAACAGAGGGAAAAAGAAAAGAAATGTTGTGACCTAAGGACAGCTCCCCCCTGTGGACCAAATGTCGATCGAGAAGATGTCGGCGAGTAGTCTTGTAACATTAACTATGCACTCCTGAGCTCTGCAGTACATGTCCTGGGGACTTTGCACAAATTCGTGCTTTGGGACGTAATTCAAAAGCCTCGTCACGTTTCGTTGGATGTCGGGAATATCGTCAAATCTCTTTCCATTCAAAGAGAGTTTGAGTAGAAGGAAGAGAAAGAAATCTGGAGGGATGAGTTCTGTCAAGTATGATGGATGTTCAAGTTGTTCCACAATTCTGGCACACACACAGCAAATATCGACAGACAGTTCCTGTCAATAAAGGGGGTGTTGCAACTTTAACATTCACCATACTCTCCGGATCTCAAGCCTCCAGAGTTGTTCGTATCCCATTGTTTGTAAACCTATTGGGCAACCTATGGTCATTAATCCTTAGAGTTACACACTACTTAAACTGACTTACGCTAAGGACAAGAAATACACACACACACACATACACACACACACACACACACACACACACACACACACACACACACACACCAATGATCGAGGGAGGACTCGAAACTCCGGTAGGTACAGTCGCCCAGTCCATAGCATGATGCCTTAGACCACGCGGTCAATCCCGTGCGGCTCTTCCTATTCACTCGACCCAAACTCGCCTTGACAGGAAAGAGATTTGATGATATTCCTGACATCCAACTAAACGTAACAAAACCTTTGACCGCCATCCCAAAGGAAAATTCCATGCAAAGTTTTCAGAACATCTATTACAGAGCTCAGCGAAAGACAGTAATTGCAGTTCATAGTTCCTCTACGTTAATGCTACAGGACTATTCACCGAACTTCAGTGTCAGAGGTTGTATATAGAGTAGGAAATTAAAAACTGTTTTTCATAATATCAGAAACATACAAACAGAATTTTAAAAAGTTGCTATAAAATTTGGTCACCTCGAAGAGGACCACCTATTAACATACGCATCACCAATGAGGGGGAAGACTGTGAGTGACTTTGAAACATGAAATACGAAACCCCATTTTTATAGCAGTAATGTATTATCCGTGAAGTAAGTAACTTTCGCATGAAACATATTTTCGTTACATCACAGTCAGTGCTGTAATCGAAAGAAAAAAAAAAGTTCACAATTGTTAGAAAACGGTAATATAGTCGTCGGTTCTTTCTCGAGGTTTATCACTTCCGGTTTCAGCAAACAGTGGGACGATTCTGTGAAATGTTGTTGCAAAAGAAACATTCCTAACGGAGCAGACATTAGCATACCTTTGACGTGCTGTTTCAATATTTCTATGAGTCTCAAGTACTAGGAAATGACTGCTTTCTCTGCAACTGTTAACATCGTGGAACAATTGCGAAAAGATTGTACAGATTGAATCATTTGTGCACAATGAACGCGGAGAATCCAGATCTGTAATAAAAACTAGGGGTTCTAATTTAAGATTTCGAAGTCACTCCCTTTCTCACCCCCCTGTGGTGGAGCTCGGTGATCGAGCTCTATGTCAATAGATGTCCCTCTTGGAGGTGACTAACTGATGTTGCAACTTTTTAAATCAGAATTGTATTTTGACAAATATTTCAAAATAATAAATAAATGAATAAAATATGTTCATCACTCAGTTATATATATATATATATATATATATATATATATATATATATATATATATATCCCCGAAACTTGTATTCTGGGCCTAATTTTCAACACAACAAAGCACTGAATTTTTCGCATGCCAATTTAGTGAGACGCCGATTTCCATGGCCTCTAATGAAATTGAGCAATTGAACGGAATGCACTGTGTGTTGAAAGGAGCATATAAGATGAATATTAACAAGAGCACAACGAGGGTAATGGAATGCAGTCTTAGAAAATCAGGCGATGCTGAAGGTAACGAATCAGTAAAGGTGGTAAATGAGTTTTATTACTTGGGCAGTAAAATAACATATGGTGGTCGGCAGTACAGAGGATATAAAATGCAGGCTGGCAAAGGGAAGAAAAACGTTTTTGAAAAAGAGAAATCTGTTAATAACGAATATTAATTTAAGCTTAAGGAAGTTCTTTCTGTGGCCTTGTATGGGAGTGAAACATGGACGATAAAACAGCACGGAAAGGAACGGGATAGATGCTTTTGAAATGTGGTGTTACAGAAGAATGTTGGGAATTAAGTGGGTGGATCGCGTAACTAATGAGGAGGTACTGAACAGAATTGGAGAGAAAAGGAATGCCGGCCGCGGTGGCCGAGGGGACTGAGGCGATCCAGTCACGGTCTGCACCGCCACTACGGTCGGGGGTTCGAATCCCCCCTCGGGCATGGATATTTGTGGCGTCCTTAGTCTTAGGTAGTTCATAAGTAGTTTGTAAGCTTAGGGACTGATGACCCCGTAGTTAAGTCCCATAAGTTCTACAAACATTTGAACATTTAGAAAAGGAATTTCTGGCATACATTGACTAAAAGCAGGGTTCGATTGATAGGAAACATCCTTCGACATCAAGGAATCATGAAATTAGCGTTGGAGGGAAGTGTGTGAGGTAAAAGTCGCAGAGGGAGACCAAGAGATGAATATAGTAAGCAAAGTGAACTGAATGTAGATTGCCGTTCTTATGACGAGATGAAGAGGCTTGCTCAGGATAGAGTAGGGTGGAGAGCTGCATCAAACAACAACAACAACAACTAATGACATTCGCACTAAAGGATCCCTCATTAACTATCACTGTGGCTATTATCATAGATTGGGAACTAGCACTGCGACTAATCAAGAGGACTGTCAACAAACAAGACGATCTGGCGACCACGGCGGGTAGAGCATCTACAACGTCGCTATCACAGCAGACAACGCAAGTTTCTCTGCAACCGCAATGGCGACATGTCTGAGCATCGAAACAGTGCCCGTTGGACAGGCAGTTCTATTATCATATTAAGTGGTTTATGTATGTTTCTATCACTCGGAATGTCCCTTAATTGGCATACGAAAAATTGAGTGTTGTTGTTGTGTCCAAAATACAAGTTTTAGAGATAAAAGTTTTAGATATTTTGAGGTTCTTCAGGTGATTCGCAAAACACGTCTGTACTGTATTACAGTAACTTTTATAACTGGAATAAAAAATTCCATGTGATTACAGTACAGACAGTACAGAAACACTAATGAGAAAATAATACAAATGTAAGTGTCGTACATGGAATGGAATTTCCTCGCCATTTTTCTTTTCTGAGCAAGCGCAGTTAAGAGGAACACTATCAACACCAAAATATGCCTATTTCAACCGCCTACTTGTATTTTCGAGTTGTTATGTATGCCATTTATGACTTTCTATAGTATTCTTGAGAATCTCTGATTTCACCACCGCCAACACTGATAACTTCCTAAACTGATAGCGGGAACTCTATAGCATGTGAAGTGTTGCAGGGTGTTTCAATCTTATTTACTGCCTGGAGTGAACCAAGGAAACTACCAGTAACTGTTGACAATTTTATTTACAGGACTACAAATTGTGTTAAATAAGGACTGCAATAGTATTATTATTATCGAGAGAATTGCTTTGAACCACTGTCATGTTTAAATGCGTCTTGATTGAGCCGTGTTCCTAATATCGCCCATCAATTGGATTTGCACCTAGTGGTCACAGTTGGAACTATTTTTTTCTAGAGTTAATAGTTTCTTCATCAAGCATTAACTTATTTACAAAGTTTCACTGCCATATGGTAATTGCAATTCACACATGATATCTGCACGTAATTGCACTTTAATTATAACAATTTATGATCCATAGATGGTAACTGTTCCTTTGTACGTGTCCAAAACAAAAAGGAGAAAAAACTAATCACTTCACTTAAAATAAACACCCATGAATTTATGAATCAGAAATATATAACGATCTTTGCTGTTTTATGGCGTTGTTTTAATTCAACTGACTGGATCTCCAAACCGCAGTTGTTCGCTCTGTTAAGTTATCCGGACTTGCTTCTCGTCCTGCCCAGAGTAACAAATTATCTCACACTACTACTGCAGTGCCGTCTCCAGTATTCTACTTGATTACAGCTTCATATTTATTCCTGTGAGGTAACTGCGCGTAGACACTGGAACTGTTTGCGTCGAGAACGGATTTCATCACTAAGAACGGGCTACAAGCAATAATTGAGGAACAGAATTACAAGCAACACAGCTTTCGTTGCAGAAAATACATCACATTAACTTGTTAGTGAAGTATAAGTATTTTATGTGACGACTGCAATGTTGCTTGTAATTTTTGTTCATCTCTTACTGTATGTAACTCATAACTTTCTGATGAAGACACTCAGTATTGCTGATAAAAGTTATAACAAATTTGTTGTAATTAACTAACAGGAAAGTCTCAGACAGATATTTGAAACATTGTTAAGTAACAGATAGAGCGTGTGACATGTACTTACTTACCTTCGCTCAGTACAGCCTTCAGTCTCAAAAAAACTACGAAAATAAATAAATAAACCTAGTTTTGGAAAACTTCTCCCTTTATCAGGAAGGAGAGAGAGTAAAAGGGAGCAGAGGGATGGAGGAACAAGTTTCCCAAAGTTAAATTTTGTTTTTATTTCGGCTAGTTTTTATGTGACTAGCTTGTGCTGAGGTAAGGAAAGTAATGGGCAGACGCTTCATCTCTTGTTTATAAAGGCAGGTTTCCTTTTCTTTAACCTGAGTTCAAAAAGATTATGACTGTTTGCTGGACAGGGGCTTGAAACCAGGACCTTTAACATTCGAGAGCAAGTGTTCTACCGACTGAGCTATTCGAGTACGAGTCAGGGCCCTATTCTCACATCCTCCTGTCCAACAGTATCAATCGTCTCCAACATTTCGATTTTTACAGAGTTTTTGCTGCCTGAATTATGGGCTAGACATTTTCTGAAAGAAAGAATATTGCAGAGACATGACGCAGTCTCAGCCTAGAACACCCTTTGAATCTACCAGGAACTTCCGTATTGATACTCACACCGCTCCAGAGTAAAAATTCCATTTTGGAAACGGTTCCCTCAGACTGTGGCTAAGCCATGTCTCCACACTCTCCTTTATTCCAGTGTTTTTCTTTCCGCGTATGCAGGAGAAGGTGGGAGAAGAAGTCCCGGCCGAGGTGAAGCTGAGAGGAAGAGCCGTGAGTCGCGCTGGATTAGCTCAGTAAGAAGGACACTTGCCCGAGAAACACAAAGGTCGTGGCTTCAAGTGCCGCTCCGACACGCGAGGTTACATGTTACCGCACACACTCCGGTGCAGAGTGAAAATTTGATTCTGGAACGCACCAGTATTGCCTCACGTATTCCAATATTTCACAAGAGTTGCTCTCGAAGCCAGGTTACTATGCCAGAGAATGGAGTAAGAGTTCCAAAAGTATCTCGCAGAAATAACTGATATAGCAAATGGAAAAAAATGTTATTTGCCTTCTACGAAGTACATATATTGAATAATAATAATAATAATAATAATAATAATAATATAAAAAAGAAGCAACCAGTTGCACAGTTAAAACATTTAGCAGTGTTTTTACTCTTTGACCTGTTAATGCATTTCCTTAGGAACACCTAACGCAATGTTTTATCTCTTAGAACGGAACAAGGGACTGATAACCGTTGCTGTTTAGTCCCTTCAAAATTCCAACAACAACAATTAAAACATTTGTACCACTTTGAGGCAGTTAGCGCTTCTCTTCACAGGTATGTAAGTGATCTTTGGGCATTGTGTATGCGATCTTACGTGTGGAGTCCAGGAACCGTCCAGTTAGCCGCGCTGCTTACAGCATTATTTTCCAGGACGGTGGGGTATGACGTTGGTCGGTGTGCCGGTCAGCCGGGGTGTTGTTTTTAGGCAGTTTTCCCCATCCCAATAGGTGAATACTAGATTTTCACCTCTGGTGCGACTCAGTTCTACGATTATCAGCCATTTAGAGGAACATTCCTACCAGTGGCACAAAAAGCTTTTTAGAGCATCACACCACCTAGAGAGAAGGCCGCGGCGCTCTCGTGTGACGTTACGTACAATAGGCGATCGATTAGCACGATCGCCGTCCTCGGATAAGCATTGCAGACAAAACATTTGTGCGGTTAAAGGCATTATTTCCGACCATCGGCGAGCAAAACTATCAGAAATTGCGGAACAAGTCTGAATCAGTTATGGGAATTGTCAATCAATCCTCAAAAACGATCTAATGTTCCCTAAATTGTGTTCCAGATGGGTGCTCACCTTTTGACCGAAAATCTTAACTTCAGACGTTTGTAGGTCTGTTAGAGGCTGAAAGCAAGGTTTGCGAAAGAAGGTGATGCATTTTTGAGTCGGATCGTCACCTGCTACGGAACATGGTGCACCACTACACTCCTGAGTCCACTCAAGCCAGCAAGGGGTGGCGGAGGAAAGGGGAGACAGCGCCGGTGAAGGCCAAAACGCGACTGCCGGGTTGCAAGGTTATTTCGAAATCTTTTTCGATCGGCGAGAAATTTTTTCTGATTGACTTTTTACGGGAGTGACGCAAAATAAATGCTGAATACCACTGCGAGCTGTTAATTAAGGCGATATATTTCGTTTCGACACAAAAGACGAGACCAATCGATACGACAGGTCATCCTCCTGCATGACAATGCGCGACCCCATACTGCGGCGCTAACTGTCCCCGAGTTAGAGGAATACACTGAATCACACATCCACCTTATAGGCCGGACGTATCGCCCTGCGATTTGTTTCGGACCACTTAAAAAGAAGCTCTAGGAAGAGTGTGGAAGAGCTTATGCGCATCTGGCTGGTGGCACAATCATGTTCTTTCTTTTGGAGATGGCATCGAAAAGCTGCCCATACGTCGCGATAAATAAATTTCCAGAGGAGGAATTACGTGGAAAAGTAAATTGTTCGTGTCTTGTGGGTTTCAAGAAATGATTTTAAATTTTAAAAAAAATTAAATCTCGTTTAAATTTATCTTCCTCGAGTGTATACATGGTAAGTCTTGATGGAGGAAAATATTTCGTGCAAATAGTCACATAAGGAGTTACAAAAAAATTCATTTTCCGCTTGTATCTAAGTCAATCAATGACTCTGCAATTGAATCTGGAAATATTAAGTGGACTTTTGGGGGGTTACAGTGTTCCGACATTAGCCAAGGGGAGAGATCAGCAGCAAAGCAACAAGGCATAAGCTCCTTTCCCTATGCCAACTAGTCACGACACGTAATATCGGCCAGCGAAAACGGTACGAGATATATGTGAGCGCCGTCATTGCTCGCATTGTCACGCACACCGTCGCTTGACGCCGCATGCTCGCCTTCTCGTGAGCGGCTGGACTACCTACAACACTTGCATGTTGTGCCCTGTTGCCGATCTGTCACCTCAACTAAGGTCGGCGCACGGTGAAAGACGACCGTCTGTCATCTTCCATATATTTTTTTATATTTCTGTAAAGTTATAATTTGTTTAATGTCGCTAGATTATCATTTTGTTAAAACTTGAAACCCACTCTTTTCAAGGCTTGAGGAATAGCATGTTTATTTCATGTGTTAAAATATTAGTTAATATTGCTAGATTTTTCTTATTTTGTTATAATAATTTATCATTATATTAATTAATGTGGCATAAATGTGGCTTCTCCGCTACGCCACAGTCCCTGTGTGAATGTGTACTAGTCTTACGTAGAGAATCTATGGCTGTCTGAATGTGGGGAGTAATAGTTCACTTTGCATCGTTCTCTCTGGGTCAGAGTCGATAGCTGCTGAGGCTACCAAAGAGGTTTCTACACCCTTTGGTTACAGTCCAGTCGTCAAGGCCCCACCACCGCTGATCTTGGATTTTCCGGCTTCCGGTGGCTTCCCGCGTCTCGTGGCCGCTCGGTCTGGTCATTCTGTGCCGGTCTTCTGGTGAGGTAAGGTTAGTTCTGCTCTTGTGTTAGGAGATGGTAGCGTTTCATTGTCTAGCACGTTTAACTCAGACTCGTGAACTTAGAATCATTTTTTGGAATATTTTCTCCGATCGTGTGCGGGAATGTGTTCTAGTTTTTCAATTCAGTGATTTCCAATAGACAAACGCGGTGTGTGTGATTCTAGTTGCAGTTTGATAAAGGCCTGGTATGTTAAAACCTTTTGTGATCATGTGGCGGTGTATGAACTCTATGTAAATAATTTCTAGCTTTGTGGGGCCGATTTCTAATAGGTGATATGTTGTACAGTGCATGTAAAAATCTTCTCATCGTTTCCTTCTGTGAGTGATGTGTGTTCCACGTGGTTGGTTCATAGAACAAAGCCTTCAGCTTCCTCTCTTATTTGTTCCCTACCCATCAGGCAAGTAACTGTGTGGGTATCCTTCTGATTTCGAATAATATTTCGCGATCTTCTCTCCCCGCCTATTTTAATTTTGGTGTTTTTTTTCTGACTGGTAGTACGCACTCTGTCTACCTAAACTTCTTAAGGTTAAGCTATAGCGAAGTTAGGTTAGGTATAGATTAAACAAGAAGGTTTCTTTCTTTTTTTTTTTTTTTTTTTTTTTTTTTTTTTTTTTTTTGACGGGGGGGGGGGGTGAGAGTTAGGTCGCGTAACGCCCGATTCACCGGTTAAGAAACACGCAGCAGCTGACTGGCTGACAGCTAGCGAGTTCTCATTGACCGGAGACAATTTCTGCGTGTTCAGATAAGGACACGTATTAAAAACTAGCAACAATCGATTGTGCTATTCGAATGGTTCGAGATATATCGCTGTGTGCGTGCCTCGGTTTCACAGTGGTAGAGTGCCACACTACAAATCCAAAGGTCGCGGGTTCGATCCCTGCCAGGTCCTGGGATTTTTATCTGTCACTTTCCAGTTCTTTCACCTCTGGCAACATTGCTAATGTGAAAAATACCGAGTAGCACCGTGGTTCGGAACCCACGTAAAACTGTAGGTCCCCATATAACTGGTTGGGTAAGTCAGTTCGAAGGTCGGAGGAAGGCAACGGCATACCACATCCCAACAGGACAATGCCTAGAAAAACACTGTGGTCCTCAAACCAATCTTCGGATTGTTTACTGCCTTACATTTTTATATCGCTGGAAGACACCAGCAGACGCCGCTACTTCGAAATACACCGGTCCTTGGGGATTACCGAGTGTTGGAAATGAACATTTGAACTGTGCAACTGGTTGGAGGTGTCGAGTGTCTGGTCTCGAGAAGTGTGGACACGCACCTGCAGCGTGAAGGTGCGCTCGGTGACGCCGGGCTGGAAGACGAGCGTGCCGGAGGCCTTGACGTAGTCGTCGCCGGCGACGGCGGTGCCGTCCTCGGTGGCGAAGTCGACGAGCAGCTGCTGGCCCAGGTCGCCGCCCTCGCGCACGACGCGCAGCTCGAACGAGCCGACGTTCTCCATGACGGTGTAGTGGCCCGGCTGGAAGTAGACGCGCGCGCCCTGCTGCGCCTGCGCGGCCGCCGCCGCCTCGTCGTCGCGGCGCGCGATCTCCGCCTTGACCTCGCTCAGGTCGCTCTGCGCGCGCTCCGCGATCTTGCGCATGATGTTGCCGCCGCCCACCATCTTGCGCGTCGCCTGGATGCGGTAGAAGGCGCGGCTCTTCGGGCCCTTGTTCAGCACCTGCAGGCAACAACACACACACGTGTCAGCCACGACACCAGTTTCTCTGCACCGCAGGAGAGCTGGGAACATAGTATTAGATGCTATAGAAAATGTGCCATTGCTGAGGTATTCAGGGGACCATATACAGTGCACTCAAAATATTTATGATACCCAAAAAAAAAAAAAAAAAAAAAAAAAAAAAAAAAAAAAAAAAAAAAGTCATTTTATAGGTAACTAGCTGAAAAACCGGCGTCGCCCGGGTACTTATCTGTTCTAAAGTTATTCCGAACAGAATGATCTATTGACCCAAGGTAAACACGGATTTAGAAAATATCGTTCATGCGAAACACAACTAGCTCTTTACTAATACGAAGTGATGGGTGCTATCGACAAGGGCTTGCAAATCGATTCCGAATTTCTTGATTTTCTGACGACTTTTGACACTGTACCTCACAAACGGCTTTTAATCAAATTGCGTGGTTATGGTATATCGCCCCAAATTTGTGACTGGATAGGGGATTATTTCCTGTCAGAGAGGACACAGTTCGTAGTAATCGATGGTAAGGCATCGACTAAAACAGAGGTGATATCGGGCGTTCCACAGGGTAATATTATTGGTCCTCTGCTATTCCTTATTTACATAAATGAATTAGGGGAAAATCTAAGTAGCTCTCTTAGGTTGATGGCCGTCATTTACCGTCTAGTAAAATCATCTGAAGATCAAAACCAACTGCACAACGATCTGAATAAGATATCACTATGATGTCAAAATTGGCATTTGACTCTAAATAATGAGAAGTGTAAAGTCGTCCACATGAATACGAAAAGAAATCCGTTAAACTTTGTTTACAAGATAAATAAATCAAAAGTGAAGGCCTTAAACTCCACAAAATACATAGGAATTACTATTACTTGAGAAACTGGAAAGAACACGTAGATAATGTAGTGGGAAAGGCGAACCAGAGACTGCGTTTTATTGGCAGATCACTTAAAAGATGCAACAGTACTGCTAAAGGGACTGCAAACAGTTCTTTTTTGGAGTATTGCTACCCAATGTGGGATCCTTATCAGGTGGGTTTGACGGAGGACATCAAAAGAGTTCAGAGATGGCAGCTTGTATCGTATTGTCGCCATACAGGGGAGACAGCGTTACGGAAATGATACAGGATCTGGGATGGGAATCATTAAAACAACGGCTCTTATCGCTGCGGCGTGGGCTATTTACGAAACTACAATCGCTAACATTCTCCTCCGAATGCGAAAATATATTGTTGACTCCCACTTACATAGGTGGAAATGATCATCAGAATAAAATATAAGAAATCAGAGCTCGAACGGAGAGATTCAGATGTTCTGTCTTCTCGCGCGCTTTTCGAGAATGGAATGAGAGATAAACAGTATAATGGTGGTTCAATGAACCCTCTGCCAGGCACTTACATGTGCAGAGTATCCCATGTAGATTCCGTCTCTCCTTTCGGTTTCTATCTCAATCCACCTTCTCCCTCACCCTCCATCTCTCACTTTGTATTCAGCTCCTCAACTCTGTTCTCTTCCTGTCCATCTCCTACCACATCTCTCTCTCTGCCCACTTTCGGTTTCCCCTTCCTCTAACAATCACCTCCTCACCTCTCTGTCCAACTCCTCCACCACCTCATTACAGTCCCTCCTCAATCTGTGAAAAATTATATGTAACTGAGGATGCAATGCTTGTGCCTTGTCGTTTGCAAGAAACGAATGAAAGAGAGAGAGAGAGAGAGAGAGAGAGAGAGAGAGAGAGAGAGAGAGAGAGAGAGAGATCCCGTTTACATTTAATCCTCCAGTGTAAAATATCGTCCTGGTTTTTCCAGAGGATATTGGGAGGGGGGGGGGGGGGGTAGTATATTGTCGCCTCAATCTGTGAACGATTAATAGAGGACGCAATGTGCGGAAGAGGTGGAGCAGTTTGACAAAGACTGGAGCAGAAGGTGATTGGTTGAGAAAGGTGAAGCTGGAAATAGGTACAGAGAGGAAGAGTTAGATATGTCCATGATCCTGCAGTTACTATCCATTCATATGCAAGGAATGTATGACGCGAACTGTGAATGGGTAAAGTTGAAAGCGTGTACCCAGCTCAGATTCTAACCTGCGTCTCCTGCTTTCTAGGCAGTTACGCAGACCTCTACACCACTGGGGACACAGCGATCACCACACCTGCACGGACTAATCCATCATGGAGCGTGTCATATACCAATATTCCTTTTTTTCCTTTTTTTTTTTTTGCCTACTATTATTTAAACTCTTAGTTCTTTCAAATATCCGAAAGGACACCACACACACACACACACACACACACACACACACACATACATGCCAGAGGGACGACTCGATCTTCCGACGGTGAATGGCTGCGCGCACCGCAGCAAGGCGCCTTAGTGCGCAAGGCTATTCCGCAACGGAAGTTGAGAATTTGTTCCTGACATCACGTGTGGTGATCGCTGTATCCCCAACGGTGTGAAGGTCAGCACAACTGCCTGGCTAGCAGGATACCCGGGTTCGAATCCGAGCTGGGTACACGCTATCAACTTTACCTATTCACAGGTACCGTCATATTTCCGTAAATATGAATTTCTAACTCTCTTAACTTCCACGATAATGACTTAAGTAGCCTCTTAGTTTATTGCAAGATTCTTTCCGCTTTGCACCGTAAGTAGGTACACGGTGATGTTCCTTATGTTTTGAAGGTTAAGTGCGCAAAATTTCTTAAAGATAATGCACCATGCAAAAATTAATTTAAAACATAGGCTTTCCTCTTGTATTTCATAGCAACTGGATGAACGGTAAGGTAACGCATAAAATACGAACAACATGACGTGCAGGTTCCACGCGTCTCAGTGTTATGACGTCATATCTCCTAAACTGTAAGTCGTATAATTAAATAATTGCGTAAATAAAACCATTAGCATAAATAGATAATATTTGCAAAATATGTTGCGAATAAATTAAGTAGAAAACAAGTAATGAAAATAAACGTCATTTACAATGCGGTAGTCTTATACGAATCTGTTATTGATTCATATCTCCTGAACTATTTATCTCACAGTGATGTCATTATGCCTATAACCTTCGCCAAAGTTCAAGCAAAATGGTGACAAAGTTTTATGACAATAGGATCAACGGTACAGCAGCGCATAAAATACGAAAAAACAAATATTCACTTCTATATATTAGTCTAGCTCAAATGCCCGTGATTCGCAACGGTTGTTAAAGAGGGATCTGTGTATAGCCTATCATGGTTTTTTTAGGGTTCCGGACGTAGGTCAGCAAAAACAGAGTCCTTGTTGGATAGCTCTGTCAATAAACTCAGTTCTCCTAGCCAACGTGTCAAATTTAAGTAGAAATTATTGTCGAAAACGATGAATGCTGATAAACTTTTCCATACAAAAAATGAAATGAATTTAAGTCCGTACTCCAGAACGATATAAATTAAATGCTAGGTTGTGTTCATAAAGTTAAGACTGCGGTGTGTAATTATCTGTTTGGCGTAAACTTCTATCGTTGAGATAATAAATAGTAAAAATAATAATAGCGCCATGTATTGGTTCTATGGTGTAGTACTAAACTGTGATTGGAGGAGGGTACTCTGGAACAGATTCCTACACCAATCTACAGTTGGTGAAATTTTGCACACTTCAAAACAAGAAAAAAAAAAAATCACGTATACATGAGATTTAATATGGTACAAGCCTTAGGGTGCCTTATATCGTCCTATCAGCTTGCTCTCAGGTGTACTATATCATCACAAAGATTCTCTTAAATCGAATTAGTTCCACCCTAGACTCAACTTAACCCATTGAACAGGTAGGATTCCGAAGCAATTTCAGCATCTTTTACAACATATGGAGCGTCAGTGAAGTGATAAGCAGAGCAAATGAATACCAACTACCTCATTGCATTGCTTTGTTGGTTTTGAAAACGCTTTTGACCCCGTTAGCCATTTCAGGTGTCCCCCAAGCTTTGAGTGGGAGCAGTGTACAGTGAAGTGCGCAGGAAACGAGACTTCTTCAAATTATGTTAATATCGGCGAATCAACTCAACAATTCTTCATCATGAAGGGTCTCAAGCAAGGTGATCCCATCTTTCCAAAACTGTTCTCGGCTGTAATGGAAATGGCTATGTCAAAGCAGAGCTGGGAAGGTAAGGGAATTACAATTAATGAACGGCAATATCTGGCTCTAAAACGTAGCTACGGATCTTGCATCGAAATGTCAGTTATTTGGATTGTACTTTTCCAAAACAAATGTCCAACTAATTGGTCCCAGATGGTGATGTAGCAGTCAAGGGAAGTCCTTTAGGAGAGGTCAGTGGACATATCTACCTTGGCCAGATTATAAATATGATGGGAGATGTAAGGCCTGAAATCTAACGGTATTCAGATCAAAAAAAGCCAGTAAACCCGAAGAGAAAAATGTTGATAAATTCATTCTTCCTGTCCTGACGTATGGTTATGGACACTGAACTCTTTTATAAAAGGGAAATTTAACGACAGCGCAGAGAGCCAAAGAAAGATCAATGCTTGGCTATAAACGAAAGGATAGGGAAAGGGCAGAAGACATGCGACCTGTGACGAAGGTAAATTACATCATAGTGGGCTAGCCACGTCGCGAGAAGAAAAGACAACAGATGGACGAAGCTAGTACTGGAGTGGAGTCAGAGAGAGCATCGGGGGCCTGACGGATGGGAGGAAGGTATCAAGAAGATCGCTGGTAGAACGAGGCAGAGAACTGCTCAAGAATGTTTCACTTGTCCACTTGGCGAGGACTGCTGAATGACCACCTGAATACAGGACTCTAAGAGGACACATCATTTAATGATTGAAATGGCTGATGATGATGAGGTAACTTCTTTATATACAGGGGAGGGAGGAGGTAACTCATACACACACACACACACACACACACACAGAGAGAGAGAGAGAGAGAGAGAGAGAGAGAGAGAGAGAGAGAGACTGTCAGATAATGAAAGGGACAGTGGGCTGGATGAGTTGGTAGACGGGGTTGGTGGAAGGAAGTGGAAGAAGTGGATGAGTAGCAGTAAGGAGGAGGAAGAATACAAGAGGAGGTCGGGTTGGAGTACGAGGAGACAGAGGTACGTAGAAAGAAAATAGGAGTACATGGTCTAAGTGAATGGTGAAATAAATAAATACCTGAGCAACGCCGCTCTTTCAGCAAGGAAATACAAAGTAAAATCTAAGAAGACAAACAGAAAGGTACGATATAGAGATAGGATGTGGTGGGCAGAGAGATTAGGATAAGGAGCGTAGGTTGTATACCCAATTACCCTGCATGTTTAGTATTTGTGAAGCATTTCTGGATTCTATAGTCTGTAATAACATTTACTCGTTTTCATGTACGTCTTACAGTTCAAAAAACTCTGCCACTTTTTTGAAAGTCGAATTTTTAGACGTGTCAAAGGCTATCACGATAGATGCGATACGTTTCACGTTCTTCCAGATTTCCTTGTCAAATCCTTATGAACGGCGTGACACATGTTTTACAGAACGGAATGCGTAGATCTGTTAAGCCCGATGTGCTCGCATGACAGAGGCAATTAAACTCCTTTCCCCGCGAGCCCATTTATTTGCCCTCCGTGCGCCGCTCCTTAATTTACGAGTCTAGCTAATGGCGCATCGGCCTGCCTCTGCTGTGTGTAAATATTCATACCGGATTCAAACTGTAACGAACACCAGGACCGCAACAGGCGGTTGCGATACTGCGAAATATTTAATGCGATTCGAACGCGGGCAAATGACAGCCGAATGCCTATTCCTGCGGGTGCTGTTACAGAATTATTTGATTCAGTTAACTGACAGACAGACCGACACAGAGAGGGAGAGAGAGTGAGACCACGTTCACTGTGCCCAGTATTCAATCATTGGTTTTGGGAAACGAAGACGAGTGCAGCGTCCTGACACTTGCCACGCAGGACATTTGCCACACTTTTGCCTGCTCCGAAGGGTCAGGTGCTCCCATCTCCTCCTCCCTCTTCCCCCCTCCACCACCACCCCTACCACCCGGCCCCAGAATTACGTAGACGGTGTCCACGTATCTGCAACTCTGCTCGCTTCCCCAAGTTCGTAGTGTGACCATCAGTATGTAAATTATTGCGATCACGGACAGGCGTTTTTACCATTAAAATGATTACGCGTATCATAAACAGAGGGAATCTAAGGAAAGTGATTACGCAGAAAATAGGATCATTGCAAGGTAAACGTGCTTTCGAAGAACGGAGAAGTATAAAACGTATCGTAACATCTCTGAGGACCACCTGACGATGCCACCTTTATTAGTTGTAAAAATAAAAAGCGTGTACCAGTCCTCAGTATCCCTAAATGGCTTAATTGTGAAACTAACTGGTCCCCGTATGGTTCACTTGCGTTTAATCAATAAGCAATGAAATTTGGCTGAATGAAAGAAAAACATTAAACATCACTCAAATGATCCTCCTGCAACCAGAATTTACGGTTACATCTAACGCTTTTCTATTTTCAATTTCCTATTAAGGTAAAAGTACCTATAGCTGACACGTTAAGAGAATTTTTCTACCATCTAATATTATGACCATACTATTCAATAATTCTGAGTTCTAAAATTATTTTCTGAAACTACCGAGCCGCAACTAGCACATAGAAACTGATAAGGTACGCTTTAGGTTTAAAACAGATCTGAACCTATGAATTGCTCCTAAAATAGACACCCTTAAACAGATCTGATCCTAAGGTTGACAAATTCGTGAAATATAGTGTTGAAATAATTCCCGTATCTCGAAAATTAGACAAGGGTAGAATTACTTTACAGTAGATCTCATTACGTATATTTAGATACTGTCCTTAAAAAGTAAAATTCCTTACCACATTGTTGATTGTCTATAACAGGCCATTGAAAAGTACTGAAACTAGGGCAAGGAGCTTACTATTCAAAAATAATTGTTACAAAATATCATAAACAAATGTATTACACGAACTTTTCTTATACATTAGAAACTTAAAAAAAAAAAAAAAAAAAAAAAAAAAAAAAAAAAAAAAAAAAAAAAAAAAGCCAGATCATTTCTTCTGTCAGTGACTGTACAGACATCTCTACAATATCACTTTTTTGATAAGGTGATTTTGTTTTGCAGCACCAAGGATACCTACTTCTGTGTTATGTTTGCAGCATTTCTCATTTCGAATTGTGGAATATTTACTTCGTCTTCTTTGGAGAAAGAATTTCGAAAAACTGCTCTTACTGACTCTGATTTAGTGATACTGCGAACAGTAACATTACCGTCGCTATCATGCAATAAAGGCACTGACTGAAGACCAGAATTTCTCTGGATTTTTCGCCACAGTTTCTTGAGAAAGTTGCACTGTGCGCGCATGCACCAACTAGGTGATATGCTTTTCCAGCAGGACAATACAGATTCATGTGAATCCCGTACCGCGAAACATGCTCTTGAAGTTGTACGTCAAATACCCTTGCCAGCACGACACCCAGATCTTTCCGCCATTGAGAACATTTGGGACCACATGAAACGTCATGTTGGACTGTCTGCATGAGCGGCACGAAATCTGCCCCAACTGAAGCACCAGATGGAAATTGTATGGCAGGCCATTCTACATAACCACTATTATGTTAGTCCCATTGTGCCTCGATCCAAGTAAACTCTTTGTGAATCTCAAATAACTAATTGAGATAGCAAAACATCGTAATTTGTCACACACAAATTCAGCTGCAAGCAATATGTGAACAAAATACTTTACCATATACAGGGTGTTTGCCTCTGTAACTTATAAAATAATAGATGACTGGAAATTTTAATGCGGTAGGTCAACACAAGAAATGTTACACTTTCTGCGGATCTATGAACATAGTTTATTGTATCATTTTCCAAAGAGTTACAGCACAAAGATATAATTTTTTAAATGCAACAATAGTATATTCTAACGTGCATTGGATTCGTTGAAACCAGCTGCGCCCAAATCAATTTAAACTACATTCCTAACACTGTTAGTTTGGGAGCTACAACCTTTCAAAGTTTCAGGGGCAGATACCACAAACGCTGCGTATAATGCAATGCGCCTTCTAAATGTGGTGCGGCCGAGTTGTAACGTCGCCGGTGTCACGGAGCGAGAAGCTTCCTCGATGCGCTGTTAGACTGCCGACTGTCGCCGCTCACGGCCGTATACCCGACAGTTGGAGCCACACAAACAACCGGGCTCAATACACCACAGTTACTGTCATCGGATGACGATTGCATACACGAACATCGAGTCCGTTGACATGTTGCCGATACTCGGCGAGTGTCGACACGATGTCACTGAAGCAGCCACGGCGTAAGCCGTGAGATATCCTACGCGAAGAGCCCCGGCAGCCATTACGTTCTTACGTGCCGATTTCGGGAAACGGGCAGCTTGGTAATGCGTGGCAGTAACAGACGAAGACCTGCAAGAAGTGAGGAGATGGAGGTGTTTGTTTTAGCTGCACTACACCACGATCGTCATGTCAGCTTACGAGCCGTTGCTGCAGTCGCTGGTGTCAGTCTCACATTTGTGTGGCGTATAGTACACGGCCACAGGTTTCACCCGTACCGCATGTCACTGACCCAGGAGCTGCATGGAAACGATTTCCGTGCAAGAGTGACATTCTGTGAGTGGGCCATGCGTAATTTCACGCTGGAGTCTTTACAAAGTGTTATATTCTCTGATGAGTCCACGTTCACAAATTATGGTGCAGTGAATCGCCATAACATGCACTACTGGGCCGCAGACAATCCTCGTGGGTACGACCTGTCGACTGTCAACGTAGTTGGTCTATTAACGTGTGGTGTGGAATCCTTGGGGATGAAATCATCGGTGTACACTACTTCGCAGGTACACTCACTGGTGATTTATATCGCGCTTTCATAGCCGACAGTTTGGGTGGTCTCCTTGAACATGTGTGTCTACACACGAGAGTCCATATGTGGATGCAACACGATGGTCACCCAGCCTATTCTGCACGTGCTGTTGTAGAGGAAGTAAACAACAGGTTTGCAAGAAGGTGGTTGGGGCGCCATGGTCCTCATTCATGGCCCGCAAGGTCGCCCGATTTAACACCAGCAGATTTCTTTTTGTGAGGATATCTAAAGGATCGTATTTATGTCACTGAGCCCACATCCCCAGATGATCTAAAACGGCGCATCGAGGACGCATGTCGCTTCGTCACACCGGCGATGTTACATCTCGTCCGCAGATCCTTTCGATGGCGCATTGCAGTATGCATTGAGGAACATGGACACACATTTGAACATCTCATGTAAATCAACTTCCCACTGCCACAACATCCATCACCCACCACACAGCCATGTATTATGTACAGCGTGTGGTATCTGCCCCTGAAATTTTGTAGGGTTGTAGCTCCCAAACTAGCAGTGATAGGAATGTAGTTTAAATTGATTTGGACGCAGTTGGTTTCAACGATTCCAATGCACGATAGAAAAAAAAACTATTGTTCCATTTAAAAAATTATATCTTTGTGCTGTAACTCTATGGAAAATGATACAATAAACTATGTTCATAGCTACGCAGAAAGTGTAACATTTCTTGTGTTGACCTACCGCATTAAAATTTCCCGTCACCTATTATTTTATAAGTTACAGAGGCAAACACACTTAGTGAAACACCCTGTATATATTGTGTATGATATCTCAACTGCTCCCAGTTGTTCTGAGCAGTGTATATACTATGGATGTCATTCACGTTGGCTAATGGCTGATGTTTTCCTCATTTCCGTCTTTCAATAGGGTAGCCGTTCGCAAAGACGTATCGTACTACAGGAAGCGTCGATGTATTGCCCTATATTCGTCTGCTCTGAACTCTATGGATCACACCTGTGCCTGTAGGCGATGCCAGGTGTGCGGCTGTAAACCACTGGGCCGTGATTTAGAGGAATTCTTCGAACTGTGTGTAGGTGTCTACAATGGAGCAGCCGAATGAACGCCCGTCACAGTTGACGGCTTTGTTGTGTAAGTTACTGTGCTGCTGTTTATTGTCATTCGACGTGTCGATCGTCCGACTACGAATGTCACAGCAGATAATTATTATAAAACCGCTACAAAGGCGTCAAAAACTTAATATCTCTGAGCGATCAAAATACACTCTCTTCGTAGATATATGTCGAGTTAAAGTACATACTATCATGTTTCAATATGTTATTACATATTTTAATTAACAGCTGCATGTTACTTACAACTTATGGGAGATGGTAGAATTTATAGTAATCGAAGAGGGTCTCGTCAACATCCAGATCTCGTATGGCTGCGTCAGTATCCTCACTGCTGGTGGGTCATCCCCTTACATTATTGTTAGCTCCTCTACCCTTGGTCGAAGTGTACTTTCTTACTTTCTTTCCCCTTCTAGAAACTACCACAGATGTTTGTCAGCACGGTACTGTTCCATTTTGGAAAATTACGTCTGTTCAAAATCTTACACAACAAAAATTCGAAGCCTTTTAATTTGTAACTCCTGTCTCAAACTTACGATTTAACCTCAACCTTCACTCGTTCCAGTAGAATGAAATGTCATTCATGTAGTCGTAGGTGCAATACTGCTACGATTATATTTCAAAATTTCGTTGATGGCCACTTCTACTTTCCCGTGGTTTGAGTTGGAGGCCGTATCACAAAACGTTTGAAATTAACAGCACGAAATTTTGGACTGCTCTGTTTACATGAATTGCTTCAGTATATCACTGACAAATTTTTCTCTAATGACCACGATGTCGACGGTAGGTTTAATGCCAATCTTCCTTCTTCCCTCCTTCACGAACCGAGGTAAATAATTTACACAGTGCAAACGCTTTGTTGGCACGTAGTATATAGCATCACGCGCTTACTGACTTGTAGAGGTGGCAACGCCGCATTGTCACCATGGCCACGTATCTGTATAGAATACAGGACAGAGACTGGTGACCTACTTGCGTGTGCGATCTTATTTTAGTTCTGATTACCTTGAAAACTCGAGAACATATCGACTGTATATCACGCTCAATCGCTACTGTATTTCGGTCCGCAGGTTGGCAACACTCCATTAAGTAATTTTACGTAACTATTCATCTCCTCAGTAAGTCAGCTGCGCTCTGATTGTTATAACTGAATGATACAGTTCATTACATAATAGTATTCAGTAGCATCGCATTAAATCATAAATATAATGAAAGCTCAGTTTACAAAATTCATTGGGAGCAAAAAATAAAAAATGTTCAAATATTTTTAAACCTATTGGACCAAACAGCTATGCTCATAAGTTCCAAGACTTACAAACTATTTAAACTAACTAACCTAAGGACGACACAAACACACACCCACACAAACGCCCCAGAGAGGTCTCGATCTTCCGACGGCGCGCTCCGCAGCATGGCGCATTAGACCGCTCAGCTGCTCCACCGCGGCGGAACGAAAGCCGTTACATGGTTATAGCTAGTAGAAAAATATTGTTGCTATTAGCCAAAAAACAGACGCTGGTTGGTAACTTATTTTATTCTACTTTCTGTTAGTTAATCGCCTCTTCCTTTTCTCTCTGTTTATGCCGTCCTCCCCTGTTGAAACGAACGATGGTACGTTTATTTGACAGTAGCTACATGTATTTATTCAAACCTTTCGTTAGGCATTCTCCTCCTCCTCCTCCTCCTCCTCCTCCTCCTACTACTACTACTCCTCTGTGTTCACTTATTCCTAGCTCACCAACCATCCTTCCCTCGCAGGCTATCTGTTTGCCTTTGCCGATCTGTCTGTTAATCTCATTGTCATTTCACCTGTTCATCACGTCTTTCCTCCCTCTCTCTTCGCCAATCATCTCCCACAACCTAGCTGTCATTTCCCCCCTCCTCTTTGTCGATTTCTTCCTTCCTCTCCCTATCTCCATCTCTATCTCTATATCTCCATCTCTATATATATCTCCATCTTTCTCTCTCTATATATATCTCCATCTCTCTCTCTCTCTCTCTCTCTCTCTCTATATATATATATATATATATATATATATATATATATATATATCTCTATCATCTCCTCTACCTCCTCCTCCTTATACGAAAATACAAATAACTGTCAAATTTGAGACGCGGATATTCATTATCTAGTCCCTCACTCGTGGTACATAAACCTTCCTCCTAATGCGAGAATATATTATTGAATCCCACTTACATAGGTCGAGAAGATCATCAGAATAAAATACGAGAAATCAGAGCTTGAACGGAGAGATTCAGGTTTTCTTTCTTCTCGCGTGCTATTCGAGAATAGAATGGGAGATAAATAGTATAAAGATGGCTCTATGAACCCTCTGCCAGGCACTTAAATGTTATTTGCAGAGAATCTCATGCAGATGTAGAAATAAGTATGTATAATGCAAGGTACCCTCTTCCATTGTAAAATGTAAACTTTCACGGCCGGAATGCTCAAAATTACCAAAAATTTTCGGGCTGTTATGCCGTGGACTAGTGGATTTATTATTAAAACGCAACGTTTCGTCACCGACTGCGGAGGATATTCTCAAGGGGGATCGTGGCACTTTCGGATGTCCGATTGACACCCTGGCTCGCTAACGACTGGAACCAAATTCCGTTTTACGAGGGCTCGCGCGCAGTGGTGTGACGTCAGATGTTTTTGACATGCGCGCGCAATTCATTGTTGCCGATTGTCTCCGTCCGTTAGTATCGTCCCATGGTGGAAGACTGTTACATTTCTTCTTCAAAACGGGAATCCAGATATCATTTAGTTTCACGCCCTCCTGAGTAATGTTTTAGTTAAGAATGGCTATTCGTCTACAGAGATAAGGAGAGCTTTGAGACCGAAAAGTAGAGTTGAAAACGATGAAAGGGTTCCTGTGAAATTTAAAGTCTTCCTACCTTTTATTAAGGACGTCACCGACCGCATCGGTAAAAGTTGGACGAAACGGAATGTTGCCGTTATTTACAAACCTCCTCGGAAGATACAGGATCATCTGAAATCAGCAAAGGATGCTCGCAAACCGCTGGAAAAAGCAGGAATTTACAGGATTCCGTGTAGCAGTGGGGAAGTATACGTGGGCACCACAAAACGGTCAAAAAACGACTAGATGAGCACAAGGGGAACTGTAGAAGGGGAGATATTGACAGATCAGCTGTTGCTGAACATGTTTTTCAACCAGGGGACCACCTTATTCAATTTGGTAAGATTCAGGATTTAGCAGCCACAAATGGATACCACGAAAGACTGTACAGAGAGACTATAGAAATTGTAAAACACCCCAATAATTTCAATAGGATGGAGGAGGGCGGGAAACTAAATAATATCTGGATTCCGGTTTTGAAGAAGAAATGTAACAGTCTTCCACCATGGGACGATATTAACGGACGGAGACAATCGGCAACGACGAATTGCGCTCGCATGTCAAAAACATCTGACGTCACACAACTGCGCGCGAGCCATCGTAAACGGAATTTGGCTTCAGTCAGTAGTGAGCCAGGGTGTGAATCGGACATCCAAAAGTGCCACGATCCCCCTTGAGAATGTCCTCCGCAGTCGGTGACGAAACGTTGCGTTTTAATAATAAATCCACTAGTCCACGGCATAACAGCCCGAAAATTTTTAGTAATTTTGACCCTCTGCCATGTTACAAACGGTGTCACATTCAATGTGAAAACAATCTCCACGAATAAAAAATAAAAAAAATATTTTTTTTTCAAACATTATGGTCACCTATTAAATATGCCATTGCTTCCCGTCAGTTATGATCGAGAGTGCGTTCCAAAATCTGATAAGGGAAAACTGCTATCAGTTTTTCCCTAATTTTTCAATTACAAACCGAAGAAAAAGAAGACGTGTTCCTGCAAATGCGATGCACAGGCAGTACACTGTTAACTGATTATATAAAGTACATTAATATAGCCAGAATAAATAAAATTTAAATTAAGATACCATTATAGAAGTTCTTATCGACAGTCGGCTTTGCGTTAAGAGTCAGATCAGGCGACACGAAGTATTTTGGGATGCACGGTGTCTGGATAACTTTAACGTAGTTCGCAACAGTGTGTAATAGGTAATGCGATTCATCTGACCATCTGACGTGTTTCCACTAAGCCACGGTGTATCATCGTTCATTTCAAGCCCACTGCAATATTAAATGGCGACGCCATTGGTTCATCATTTTAAACATTGGTGCTAAACACGATTGCCTACATCAATATTTACCGTTAGAGCTGCCACGAACAGTCTCCTGTGCTGCTTTAAAGGATGGGTAAGTCTCCTGCCTCTATCGTTCTGTGGTGATGTACGGATATTCATTAACTAGTCCCTCACTCGTGGTTCATAAACCTTCAGCTACTTTGCATGGATTCTCACTGCACTACAACGCGAACCGTCCACCACCTTTTTTGATTAAGAGATGTTCGCCATTTGTCAATATTTTTTAATAATTTCTCCCTTTGTCGTCGTTACGCACTAGAATTGTTTCTCTTCCTCCAAGCGTTTATATTTCCTACTGTGTATAACTTAAGCTATTGGCCGTCGAAATTCTTAAATTTTGTCGCTGATACAAGGTTTAGTAAACGATAGTATCGTTGTAGTGCAAGGAGTATAGATCGATCTTGAAAATATACCCCGTCCCTCTTCCTATATAAAATTTCGTGCAGTCAAAACTAAATTTGAAATTATCAGCAAACTTATTTTCATCGCGAATAGGTTACGATGTGTGTAACCTATAATATTACTACGCACAAGAGTCAGAACGTAAATGTAAACAGTACCTGTCGTTGATACCAATTCTACATTGATCACATGCGGCCAAACGAAAATGACACTTCCGATAGTGAGAGAATTGATTTATTTAATGCTAACTTTGGTACTAGTAAGAGTCCACAGGCGCTGAATATAGTTTACTTAGAAACAATTAGTGTCAAAACTTAACAAAAACGCCCTAAAAAAACTTTAATTATAGGATACCTACAATTTCAAAAGCATTTTGCATTTAATAATGAACGTCTTATTTTGCTTATATAACTACAAGTTAACAAAAACGAATAGTCACAAAAGAATAAACTATTTTCAATAATAGGTCAGATGGCCATGCATTTGCCAAGTCATTATGTTTGTTACAGTACTAGGAATGTTGATAGCTGAGTTATTAGATAATTTATGACAATGTTGTTGAATAGGGGTCTCCATAGATACCAACTTAAGATACCAACTTAAGAAACTCATCGTTATTTTAAATGGGAATTTACTATTTTTACGATAGAAGAAGTGAGCTGCAAGAATTGCAGAACTGCAGAAACGCTGTAAGAACTGCAAGAACGCCTTAAAAAATCCGTATTTGCAATTCGAGTCTTATCAGACTTAGGAGGCCTAAAAATAAAATAAAAAATATCTTTCATTCTTTGCTTACTTTCATTCCATAATGTCACTCGATAACTCTCCAATTGAAATAAAAGCTTCAGACTCGAAAAGCGTGTGTAATACGCATTATTTGTGAAGTAAATTCACGGACATCCTGTAGAAGCCACTTCAAGGAACTGGATGTACCAACCATTGCCTCTAAGTATATTTATTCCTTAATGAAATTTGTCGTAAATAATATATCCCTTTTTTTCCAACGAACAACTCAGTTCATACCTACACTACTAGGAACAAAAACGATCTACTCTCAGGACTTAAAAGCACTTTAGTTCAAAAAGGGATCCACTACTCAGAAACATTAATTTTCTTTAATTTGCCAGAAACCATAAAAATTTTGTTACAAGTTTAAATGTCTGTAAATGTATCGGACCCGACGGCGAGCAACCTCGCGCTACGCAGCGAGGCGCCTTAGACCGCTCGGCTACTCCACCGCGGCTTTGTTACAACTAAATGTCAGTTTAAGAAGAGCCTAAAAGATGTACTAGTGCCCAACCATAAGATGTATGTATTCTTACCGACAGGATTATTATATCAGCCTGTAAATAAATAAAATATAAAATAAAATAAAATAAAATAAAATATTATTAAAAAAAACCTATTGACATGTTGAACATATACGCCGACCTCCTCAATACGGATATACAGCTAATACAGCTAATCTAATCTTTCTTTCACGTTTTATTGCACCACGTGACGATACAACGCGTTCAGAAATTACATTACAGGGGCAACTTCAAAGTTAAATAAACCAATTTTCATCAGTATACGATACCTAGGTAAAATATGTAATAAAGTGCAGCATATTTTTAGAAAGTCTAACACCACTTTTGCGTTTCAGAACAGACACGCTCTTAAATACACATTGGTAACACATACCACAAAACCTTCAAAATTACTTAACTCTGGAATTTATAAAATATCTTGTAATTCATGTATTAAGTATTATATAGGATAGACTGGGCGAAATTTCACTAGAAGATACAAAGAACACACTAGAGAAAGTGAAAAGAACCCTTCCGAATTTTATCAACATTTGCAGCCCGAAAATCACACAGTTGACACCACAGAAAACGCACTAGAAATTTTGCATACTGTACAGAAGGGATAAAAGATGAATATTCTTGAAGAAATGGAAGTAGGCCTACATGCAATTAAGAACACAAGTAATTTGCTAAACGATCAAACGGGTTTCAGGTACAAAAATTATTACGATAATTTTATTCATATTCTAGTGATGGACAACGGATAAACAAACCCACTGCCAATCATAGATAATAGCGCAATAACAAAATTACCATTGATGATTATCCATAGAGACAATCTCATCGTTGATCTGACATAAAAATATGCCAACAAAATTATCAAAGATAGAAAAGCCCAATATATTTCGTTTAATTTCAAATAAAAGCTTTCCCTCAAATGCACATAATCGACACCACAGTCACAAAACAATCACATAATCTATCTCTTAACACATATAGATATATATTCTCTGTGCTAATAATGTCAACATATTACATCTCTGTAGAGCTGTCAAATTAATGTCAAAATCCGTAAAGATCTGGCATGACAGCACAATGTTATAAGTTACGTGACATTAATATATGAGAAGAAAAACATAATAATAAAATATATAACGTCACAATAATATTGAAATGTACAGCATAATAGAATGTGGTATATAGTATTTCTTTTACCTCTGTATAAAACAAGTATGCATCATAGTACTAAATATTATGAAAACTTATGTATTGCAGGAATAACACCTGAAGATGACTTTTATGTCGAAATAAGCTTATAGTGTAACTAATACGAATTAACAATATACAGTGTTGAAATTATATAATTCTTATTATTAAAATGTCGAAGTACGACGTCACTAACACTGTGCGCCCTGCAGATAACAAGTTATTTTATTTTTCCGGTTGGACAGCTATCATATTTTAACTATTCTATCAAATAATTTATATATGTCATTAATGATGACAATTCTTTGAAAGCTTTGGTACCCTCAAACATAGGAAGAGCAATTTTTCCTGTGAGAAAACTGCCCGGGATGAAACGAGTTCCCATCTATTACTCCGCAAGTGACGGTGCGGCATGCGAGGCTTGCGAGATGACGTTAGCAAACAGCTGACGGCCGTATACACAGTGGAGCAGAAACATCTCGGCCACAAGGACAGAGCGAGTCCCACTGCAGCGGCGTCTGAGCCAGCGCGCCTGGGTGTCTGCCAAGCCGAGTAGCTGTGCGCCGAATCACGGCTGTTCGCGTCGTTCCTGCGAGTAAATACGCGCTCAGCTGCACGAATCTCTGGTCTGTTGCACCGAGCGACCTGCTGCAGTGCTAACACACTGGAGTCGCATTCTGGAGGACTGTGTGTATCCATCGCGACCATAGCATGAGAATCATCATATTCCAACATTTTCCATCGTTACGTAATTTTAATTATTTGTTTAGAGGCAGAAATTTCTCATTTTTAATTTTTTTTAGTAAATTCAAATTAGATCAGAGTACCAATGAAATTCTTCCGGGTATGAGACCGCGTCGTCATTTTATAAACTATACCGACGTTTCGGCCACTGTTGCAGGCGGCCTTCATCAGGGTCTGTGTCTGCTGAATATACGATAGCTTGGGGTTTATACAGCAGCGGATGAGGGAGAGGAAAGGGGACGTTGGTTTTCCTTTACTGATGGTTATATGATTGCATGCCATTGGTGGAAAGCGGCAATAGGCTTGTTTTTCATATGATTGGAGGTTGCATTCTTCCCCCTTATTGGTCAAAATGGACGTTTCCCCCTTCCTCTCCCTCATTCGCTGCTATATAAACCCCAAGCTATCGTATATTCAGCAGTCAGACACAGACCCTGATGAAGGCCGCCTGCAACAGTGGTATAGTTTATAAAATGACGACGCGGTCTCATACCCGGAAGAATTTCATTGATACTGACAACAACCGCGGAAGCCTACGTTTGTATTTAGATCAGAGTAATTCAGAATAACAGTATCCAGGGAGTACGTTGTAAAAATACCTCGTATATCACAGATCATTTGTCAGGTTGCTATTATAAATAGAACCCGCAGTTGAATTAATCTCTCTCTACGTTACTTGCTCTCTATGTTACTAGATATTAAGTGTTTAGCTCTCCGTGATTAGTTTCAAAGTATCAAGCGCGGTTTATTTCCAAGATAGGAAGGAACCCGAGAAAAGTATTTATTTATTAATATACACCTTCATATCATGATCATACGCGAATGCGTACATTATCTTTTGATCGGGATAGGCTAGGACGGAAGAATTAGAAACTTCTGCCTACCGTAATAAACTGATTAATATTCGTCATTTTGGGATTTGAACTATTTGACAAGTTTAATGAAATAACTTTTAAAAATCGTATATGGAACAGTTAAAGTTCGTAAGCAATGTAACAGGATCCAGAGACTTCAATATAAATGAGACTTTGACGAAAAAAAATCGTGCATTGTGAACTCATAAAGTGTTTTCTGTGAAAGTGATTTTCTTGTAAATATTAAATTCAAAATAGAGAATCTATGATACTTAAACAAGTCTTTAACAATTATTCAAGTATTTAGTTCCCTAATATTGTCCAAGAAGATTCTAAAAGTGAAATTAGTAATGAATCAGTTAATATGTGAAAGAAAGTATCTAACAGTTTTGATTAGAGGAAACTTCTAATGAAATTTTTTCTAAAGAATAATTCGATAGAAAGGAATCAGGTACAAATAATGTCTTTTGTGACGGGCTTCAAACTGTCTTAACTGCCGGAACTCAATGATTCAATTTTTTTCGATTTTTTAAATATCGCCCCCTGAGAACGGAATTTCATGCTCAAACATTATAAAAAGTTTTTAATTTTAGATACTACACAGAACCAATATTTACAGTATGATAAATTCAACAAAGATATAAATTTTATTAATCACGAAGAAGTACCAGGTCTATCAACTTAAATTTCAAACTGAGGTGACAAAATTTTGAACCCATCCATCCACTACAACTGTGAAAGGCAAACCGAATCTGCAGCTTCCAAGTCACAAGCTAAAACCAAAATACAAGACAACCAACGGGAAGCCCCTCTACGAGTCACAGGTGCTTGAAATCGGCCTCCGGCCATCTTGAATTAGGTTTTCAGCGATTTAACTAAAGAGCCTCCAGGGAAAATGCCTGGATGGTTCCTTGGGAGGGGCACGGCTCATTTCCTCCCCCATCATTATCAAAACAATCCAACAATCCGAATGTGTTCACCGTTTCTAATTACCACATTGTCGACGGGACGTCATGTCATAACCCTGTTTCTTCATCTCTTGCTGGCTCTGCGATCGTTAAATATTTTTTATGTAGTTTTCTTTGCCCTGTAAGTAATTATTTACAGCTATGCAGTTTCTAAGCCAGCAAAATTTTGTCAGGAGGACTTAACTTCAAACGAGAATCCGTTAATCTTTATTTATCTCTGTCTTCCTTTTCTGAAGCTAGTTATTACGAAAACGGTTTCACACTGTTTTCAAAAACACAAGGAAGAACAGCATTCTTCTTAAATTGGGTGCATCTTATCTATGTATGGAGTGGGAAACCCAAATGACTCATTGCTTCCTGCCGAAACACTTCTAATTAAGAAGATACGGAATTTTGTTCAGGTACTTCGTTACAGGCAGCCTCGTTAATATGTCACGTATGAGTGATAACAATCATGCCGTGAGTGACTGTGACTTGCTGATGTCTTTGCTTTGTATCATATAAAGTGATTTGTTGCAAATTCTGGAGCACATTTTGTTGAGAGAATAATTCAATGACTCGGTTCACGGATGAACAAGCGCAATTACACTACTAAGTGTTTGAATTTTTGTTCATTTTCACAATGCTTGCACACCAGCTACTTAACGTATACATATAATCAACATAAGGCGAAAAAAAGAAGTGCCTGCAAAATATATACAAAACAGAAATATATATACGAACGTTTGTGTGTAATTTGTCACTCCTTCATCTTGAAACGGCTGAATGGATTTTAATTACCCTAGATTAACATCTACATATATACTCCGCAATCCACGGTAAAGTGCGTACCGGAGGGTACACTGTACCAATAATAGGCATTTCCTTTCCTATTCCACTCCAAAATAGAAAGAGAGAAAAAATGTCTGTACGTCTCTGTACCAGCCCTAATTTATCTTGTCTTTGTGGTCACTACGCGAAATGTCAGTAGGGGCAGGAATACCGTTATACATCCAGCTTCAAATTCCGGCCTTCTAAATTTCCTCAACAGAATTTTTCGAAAGGAACGTCGTCTTTCCTCCAGCGATTCCCATTTGAGTTCCCGGAGCATTTCTGTGAAAGTCGTGCAATGACTGAACCTACCAGTAACAAACCTAGCTGCTCGCCTCTTAAACTCCCTCTATGTCTTCCTTTAAACTGATCTGCTGCGTGTTCCAAATACTCGAGCAATACTCAAGACGTAGTCGTACAAGCGTTTTGTACGCGGTCTCATTTACAGGTGAGGTACATCTTCCCAAAATTCTCCCAAGAAACCGAAGTCGGCTGTCTGCCTTACAACTGTCCTTACATGTTCGTTCCATTTCATATCGCTCTGCAATATTACGCCTAGATATTTGAACGACGCGACTGCATCAAGATGCTCACTACTAATGCTGTATTTGAACATTATTGAATTGTTTTCCTACTCATGCGCATCACCTTACATTTTTCTACATTGAGAGCTAGCTGCCATTCTTCGTACCAACTAGAAATTTTGTCTAAGTCATCCTGTATGCTATTACAGTTAAAGACGACACCCTCCCATACACCACAGCATCATTAGCAAAGAGTCGCAAATTACAAGTTATCTGTCCATCAGATCACTTATATAGATAGAAAATAATAGCGGTCCTATCACACTTCCCTGGGGCACTCTTGACGATATACTCGTCTCTGATGGACACTCGCCGTCGATAACAAAATACTGCGTTCTATTACTTAGGAAGTCTTCCAGCCAGTCACAAATCTGTGAACCTATTCCATATGCTTATCTTCGTTAGCAGTCTGCAGTGTGGCACCGCGTCAAATGCCTTCTTGACATCGACATATGGGCTACCTCTCGTAAGCTAGTGAACGGTAGATGGCGCAAGATAACTTGTATAAAACTTCGACACCCTTTGAGCGATCACCATGAAGTTAGCACATAACCATTATTTTTATGCTGAAGATTGTTTTATACCCCGCAAGCTAGAGGACACCCTACAATAGACTTCGACAACGTTTGACTGATCACCATGAAAGTGGACAGATACATGTAATTTTTCATAAAGGGAGGAAAGTATGTGATGCAGTGAGAGGGGTGAGGGAACAGATGGACGAAGACAGAATGAGGGAGATGAGAGGGGCAGAGAGTGGGGAGGGTGAGATGTGAAGGCAGAGGGTGGAGGAACAACAGATGAAGAGAGAGAAAGTTAGGCAAAAAGAAAGGGGGAGTGGTCAGAAGAAGACATTGACAAAGAAAGGACGGAGGAGGAGATTAACAGGTGAGAAGACGAGCTGAATAGAATAATAGGGACAGATATGCTTATCTTCGTTAGCAGTCTGCAGTGTGGCACCGCGTCAAATGCCTTCTTGACATCGACATATGGGCTACCTCTCGTAAGCTAGTGAACGGTAGATGGCGCAAGATAACTTGTATAAAACTTCGACACCCTTTGAGCGATCACCATGAAGTTAGCACATAACCATTATTTTTATGCTGAAGATTGTTTTATACCCCGCAAGCTAGAGGACACCCTACAATAGACTTCGACAACGTTTGACTGATCATCATGAAAGTGGACAGATATATGTAATTTTTCATATAGGGAGGAAAGTATGTGATGCAGTGAGAGGGGTGAGGGAACAGATGGACGAAGACAGAATGAGGGAGATGAGAGGGGCAGAGAGTGGGGAGGGTGAGATGTGAAGGCAGAGGGTGGAGGAACAACAGATGAAGAGAGAGAAAGTTAGGCAAAAAGAAAGGGGGAGTGGTCAGAAGAAGACATTGACAAAGAAAGGACGGAGGAGGAGATTAACAGGTGAGAAGACGAGCTGAATAGAATAATAGGGACAGGAGGAGATGGACTGAGAGACGGATGGAGATACAGGCGAGTAGTACAGAGGAGTGGAATAAACAAATAATGTAAAACGTAGTGCTGCGAGTTACAAGTATCATTGTTTATATCAAAAGGAATGGATGACGAGATGGTGGAAAATGGTTGATACAGAGAAAAGAGAGGAGAATAAGATGGAGGTGTTGTGTGTGTGTGTGTGTGTGTGTGTGTGTGTGTGTGTGAGAGAGAGAGAGAGAGAGAGAGAGAATATTATATGTGTTTGTCTCTCTAAATTTTCAGATTTGACAGAGATTGTCTTGTTACTGTGGATTACAGGAAACGTTTAACGATTCAATTTTCTAAAACTTTTGAGGTCACGCGGTAGTTCTTTATGATTATGCAACTGTATATCCGTTATAGGGATTTAGGCGGTGAATTAGGAAACTCATACATTGTCATTATCACTCAAACTGTTTACTTTCCCATGTGCAACGTCTCTCAAATTAGCAGAAAGATAAAAAATACACACAAAGCAGAAGTTACGTGCAAAATTCCATGTAATAATAAAAAGGACATAATTCATAGGTAATGGGTCGCGTCAGACACCAGCAAAGAAAAATGTTGACTAGAAAGATATATTACATTAGCTTAATACTTGTTCCACAGACCGAGCGAGGTTGCGCAGTGGTAACACACTGGACTCGTATTCGGAAGGATGGTCGTTCAAATCCACCTCCGGGCATCCGATTTAGGTTTTCCGTGATTTTCCTAAATCACTCCAGGGATATGCCGGGATGGTTCCTATCAAAGGGCACGGCCGATTTCCTTCCCCCATCTTTACCCAAACATCCGAGCTTAAGCTCCGACTGTAATGACCAAGCTGTCGACGGGACGATAAACCCTAAGATTCCTTCCTTCCTTTTTCCACATATCACAAATACATTTCGCAATGATGTGGAACGTGTTGTTTGAAATGAAGTTAGGGATATGTGAAGAGTTAAAGCAGTCTGTAAGGTATTGATTCACGAATTTCAGATTATTATTTCTGTAAAGAATGCTCAAAAATTTCACAAGTAAGAGTAAGATGGGAGGAATAAGTTGCTGCATATCTTTGAAATATTGTTGACAGCTCAGTACAACAGGTTAGGTAAAGAAAAATAGTTCCTGGCTAACAACTGTTGAAGTTCTGATGGACAGCGTTGGAGAGGGAAGATAAATTGGATAATTCGTTCTCCTAACGTCAGTAGGGTGGCGTTGGTGGCAGATTTTTTTCTAACGCCTTGTGTAACCATTTCAATCTAGTCATGTACATTACATTTGAAAGTTATAAAACTATTCTTTGTTTCTAATGAACTATTTTATATTTTTAGATTTAATGCAAAAATTAAATGTAGCTAACGGTAGATGTAACTTTCTGCAGTGGATGTTGGTAAAACCAGAGATCTGCACATGAAATAATTACGTTTGCTTTGGTTTCTGTTTGGTGTGGTGATGTAATCTGAATTTCTTTAATGTTTCTTATTGTGAAGTTGGAAGTCATCTGGTGTTAACTGCAAATGTAACCGAAAATGTTTCTACCTTCACTATTTTTTAAAAATAATTTATAGCTTATGGGACTTAACTGCGGAGTCATCATTCCCTAAACTTACAAATTACTTATAAACTAATTTATACTAAGGACAACACAAACATCCATGCCTGAGGCAGAATTCGAACTCCCGACGGGGAATTACATTGCCCATCGGAGCACTGCGCCTCAATGCTCTCGCCCACTAAACCGCGGCACTTCACTAACAGAGAGAAATGCTGAAGACGTTAGGAGATTCAACAGATTCTGGAATTGAGGCTCATGATAATGATGAAGCAGTGATGGAGTACAAGTACACTTTGAAGAGTGAACCCCCAGGAATATGCAATAGCTGAAAACGCAACTGGTGAGGTTAGTACCTGATATGTTAAGGCATTGGAAACGTTTATACGACCAAGCGTTTCACACCGCCGAGAAGCACAAAACACTGATAAAGAGAGAGAGAGAGAGAGAGAGAGAGAGAGAGAGAGAGAGAGAGACAAAGGGCGCAATAAACGAAGGTGAAGTGGAGGCAGTAAAGAATTATCTTAAAAACATTTTATCTTCAGATTGGCTGCAGGATCAGAAGTGACGTCTGTTCTTTGGGAACAGACGCCACATTATATATATATATATATATATATATATATATATATATATATAATATGCCGGTGACGGGCAATGATGCTATCGTTAGTGGGGAGGGGTGAGCAAGTTTGAAGCCCTTACTCTTACGGGAATTAGTTTGATAACTACGAGTTTGAGTTCTGTGGGCAGGGCGAAGCTGGGAATTTGTATCTGACTGGAGGCGTGCTTAGGTAGTCCTTGCAGGTGCGGTGATCACTGTGTCCCCAGTGGTGTAGGGGTCAGCGCAACTGCCGAGAAAGCAGAAGACCCGGATTCGAATCCCGGCTGGGTACACATTTCCAGCTATGTCCAATAGCAGTTGATGTCATATATTCTGTGAATATGAAAAAAAAAAAAAAAAAAAAAAAAAAAAATGTGTTTAATCTCTCGGCTCGGCACGGCCCGGCCGGCAGTCTGAACACGGCCTTAACTCGTTAACTTAACGGCCAGTTTCAGATCTTTTAACGTCAGGTTAAGTCATAACGAAACATTGACAAACGCAAGTATCCGCTAACGACAAGTTAAGAACTTAACGAGGCATTGACAAACCGGGCCTTATGGGATTTTTCCGGCGAGCCGCGTATGTGGTGGACAGCAGTAGCGACCCCACGGAGGACGCGGCGCCTACGAGAAGCGGCTGGCTCGCTGCGCGTTAAATATTCACGCTGCGGTGGCGGTGTCAGCGGCTTCTCATTTCGTTACGGGGTCTCCGGCGGCGGCCGCCCTGCAGACATGGAAATGAGGCGAGCGCCGCCGCTATTACGGATAATGGCTCCTCCTCCTAACAGCCAAACTAATGACGTGCCGGCGGACCAATGGATCGCGACCTGCATACCGAAAAGTGGCGCGTCACGCTTTACGTGACTCACTACGACGCCAGATTTATCGTTTCCATGGGGTTCAATTGACGTTTTAACAAAACTAAATTGTAATTGTCGTTCTTTGGAGCCCGCAGGGTAATATATGTCTTGTAATGACATGATTCTTATAATGATACACCAACAACACTGCTTTATACTTGCTGTTATTATTTATAAATCACAATGAGCTGATTTCCACCTCTAGCCATCATTAGGTGCTTTGTAAATACATTTGTAATGGACCGAATATACATGTATGTATCGTAACTGTAGATGGAAGTGGATTACCATTTCATAGTTCTTACCTTACATTGGAATATCGTATGTGTCACTGCTGTCTTTATTTTTCACATAGATGTCGATTGGTGCCTCGTATGTGTCTATGATGTCTTTATTTTTTACACCTGGATGTCAATTGGTGCCTGTTAGCTTCTTCCGTTATTTCGATCTTGATAGCTTGGTTGACAGTATATTTATCGAAAATTCTAGTAAAAGTCCTAATTAAAGCCAAACCCAATAAAACAAAGAAATTACAACAGAGTTCTCCACAAAACACTTCAATAGTAACTATGTAAACATGGAATATCCCAAATACACTGTCAATCAAGCTGTCAAGCGTAAGAAGCTAACAGCCACCAATTGACATCCAGGTGCAAAAAATAAAGACAGCATAGACACAAACGAGGCACCAATCGACATCTAGGTGAAAAATAAAGACAGCAGTGACACATACGATAGCCGGCCGCGGTGGCCGAGGGGACTGAGGCGCTCCAGTCACGGTCTGCACGGCCACTACGGTCGGGGGTTCGAATCCCCCCTCGGGCATGGATATTTGTGCCGTCCTTAGGATTAGCTAGTTCATAAGTAGTTTGTAAGTTTAGGGACTTATGACCCCGTAGTTAAGTCCCATAAGCTATACAAACATTTGAACACATATGATATTCCATGTAAGGTAAGAACTAAGAAATTGTAAACCAGTTCTATCTATAGTTACAATAGATATATATGTATTCAGACCATTACAAACGTATTCGCCGCGGTGCAGTAGCCGAGCGGTCAAAACCGTCTCGCTGCGGAGCGCGCGGTTGCTTGCCGTGGAGGTTCGAGTCCTCCCTGGGGCAGGGGTGTGTGTGTTTGTCCTTTGGTTGGTTAACCTACGTTTAAGTAGTTTGTAAGCTACGGACTGATGACCTCGCAGTTTGGTCCGATAGATTTACAAAAATTGGAACAAATGTATTTACAAAGCACCTGATGATGGCTAAAGGCCAAAATGAGCTATTGTGATTTATAAATAATAACAGCAAGTATAAAGCAATGTTGTTCGTGTATCATTATAATAATCATGTCATTACAAAACTAAATTGAAACGACAAAAATTTCCAATTATTTCAAGCGAATTAAACATATTTTTATAGGATTAGCTGGACAGGTTTTAGGAAGGCTAAAAACTCATTATTGAAAATATACAGCTGTATCGGAAATATTGTAAGAAGAATATTGTAACTCAATTTCCAAAGAAATCAAGTGCAGACAAATGTGAAAATTACAGATCTATCGGTTTAATAAGTCATGGTTGCAAAATACTATACGAATTATTTACAGACGAATGGAAATACTAGTGGAATCCGACCTCGAGGAAGATCAGTTTGGTTTTAGGAGAAATGTAGGAACTCGGAAGGCAATACATTACGACTAATCTTAAAAGATACGCTAAGGAAAGGCAAACCTACATTTTTAGATTGTAGAATTTGAGAAAGCTTTTGACAATATCGACTGTGATACACTCTTTCAAATTCTGAAGGTATCAGGGGTAAAATATAGGGAGCGAAGAGTCATATTCAACCTATACGTGAACCAAACAGCAGTTATTAGAGTCGAAGGTCAAAAAAGGGCCGCAGAGGTTGGGAAGGGAGTAACACAGGGTTGTAGCAGTTCCCCAGTGTTGTTTAATCTGTATATTGAGCAAGCAGTGAAGGAATTCACGGGGAAAATTTGGAGAGGGAATTAAAGTTCAGGGATAAGAAACAAATATTTTGCGGTTTTCCGATGACATAGTAATTTAGTCAGAGACTGCAAAAGATCTGGGAGAGCAACTGTATGGAATGGACAGTGTCTTGAAAGGAAGATATAAGATGAACATTAAAAAGAGTAAAACGAGGGTAATGGAATGGAATGTCAGAAAATCAGGTGATGTTGAAGGAATTAGATTAGGTAATGAGAGAATAAAACTGGTGGATCAGTTTTGTTATTTGGGTAGCAAAATAACTTCTGATGGCCGAACTAAAGAAGATATAAAATGCAGAATGGCTGTGGGAAGAAAAGCGTTTCTAAAGAAGCGAAACTTGTTAACATCCAATATTAATTTAAATTTTAAGAAGTCCTTTCTGAAATCATTTGTCTGCAGTGTAGCATTGTATGCGAGTGAATTGTGGACGATAAGGAGTTCAGATGAAAAGAGGATAGAAGGTTTTGAAATGTGGTACTACAGACGAATGATGAACATTAGATGGGTAGATCACGTAACTAATGAGGAGGTGCTAAAGCGAATTGGGGAGGAAAGAAGTTTCTGGAATATCCTATGACAAAGGATAGGTTGGTGGGACATATCCTGAGACATAAAGGAATCGTCAACTTAGCATTAGAAGGAAGTGTGTAGGGTAAAAATCGAAGAGGAAGACCGAGGGACGAATGCAGTAAGCAGATTCAAAAGGATGTAGGTTGCCGAAATTATTCTCAGATGAAGAGACTTGCACAGGACAGAGTAGCGTGGAGAGCTTCATCAAACCATTCTGCGGAATGAAAATCACAACAACCAACAACATCACAAATATTTATTAATTATCGATTTCAGCCCAGTTCATCCCGTCTCCGAATCTCCTGTACAGATGAAGAATAAATACATAATGCGTTGACATTAGTGGCGGCGCGTTCTATGTGTTCACTGGTTTAGTGAACCCTCCGGAAGAAAGCTCGTCGTAAAAAAGAGCAAAGCAAATAAATGAAATAAAAAGTGTTGTTAAACTATCATTCTTCATTTCGTTCTTCAATCAGATCATTTTACATGAACATTCAAAGTCATTTTATCGTATGAGAAGCGTTTTTCGTCGCGGAGACAGCACGTGTACGAGTCTTACGGCCGCCCGCTTAATAGAAGCGGCAGTGGTCGCAGCGTTTCAATGCGCATGCGCGGCTGAGGTTCAAATTCTGTTCTGAAGCTCTTGGAGGCAGGATATGGGCGCTCCCGAGGCAGGAAGAGGCGAGGGGAAACGACATTTTTAACATTGGCTTTTGAGCTGGTAGAGGCAGCAGCTCCAGGCTACTCGGGCTCTGGCGGTTGCGCACGAATTGTCTCGAAACAAAGCCACTGGAGCTACTGCGCATCTCGCCTTGCGCATGCGAAAATCTTCCACGAAGGCCACATCCGCCCTCCATATTTGTTTCTGGCACATTGAAGATTCATCAAAAACACATCATTTTGGTCAAATATAACTAAAATAAAGACTCATCAACTGTTAAAACCTTCTGAAGATCCGATCATGAATAAGAATGAAGTCACTATTCTCCACGTAGCAGGAATAGCCGTGTGGTTAGCGGCATCGCGGTGCGGTGTCGAAATTAGTGGGTTAGAGGCCGACTATAAGCACTTTTTTAAAACCCAATCTTCTTTCTAACTTTTGCATTGTTATTTGCCACATATCTCATGACGTTTTTGCAAATGTGTCGAGATTTTGAGGGTAAAACGACATTTACACTCTCCATTGTAACAAATATTTAACTGCTTGAAAAGGTGTGACGGAGAGCAGCCTTTGCGCATTTGTAAGGTTAGGAGAGAGTGCTGCTTACAGTGTCACGTGACCCGAAGGTAGTTTGTCTCTTCATTGTAACAGATTCATTTTGGTACAGCCACTTAACGGTGTAATTTGTTACTTACTGTTTTTAGTGTTCATGTGCATATTAAAATGTTCTTGTTGTTTATCACCAAAGAAAAATTAGCTACGTTCCATCAGTAGTAGGTTCCAGCTTGGTAGGCTGACGCCTCGCCTCAGCTCCAATTGAAGGTACCGAAAACGAGTCAGGTACGAGATTCTGCAGATATTTTAAGGAAAATATATCTAATGTTGGGGGGGGGGGGGGGCAAACCGGGGTACATCACCCCGGCGCCACTCGCAGAGGTGCGCCAAATTGTCTCTTTGGACGCGCCACTATCAGGATGTGGTACTGAAAGAAATGAACCTCAGTCATATGAAGCTCCAGCCGCCACTAGTGGAAATGCCTTCTTGTGACATTCGTCTCGGCTCTGCAGCCGGATAACATTATCATCTGTACACGACTCAACAGGTGAGTAACACCTGAAGATGCCAGCCAGTCGTTTTGTTGAAATATCATGTCAAGATGGCGATGTTAACCAGCTGCAGCTCCGAAAAGAATATAACCAGTTATTACGCCGGGAATGTCTACGCAACCACATGATTTATATTTACTACTTTACATAGTGAATTCATTTGCAATACATGTTTTTGATAAAGTACTTACAAACTACGTATCCCTTGAAACTTCCTGACAGATTAAAATTGTGTGCCGGAACCGGGACTCGAACCTGGGACCTTTACCTTTTGCGGGCAAGCGAGTCCCGGTTCCGGCACACAATTTTAATCTGCCAGGAAGTTTCATATCAGCGCACACTCCGCTGCAGAGTGAAAGTTTCATTCTACGTATCTCTTGTTCATTTCAATATTGCTATTAATAATACTTTCTAGCTTAGCTCTTCCATAGTTATTTTTAACCCTTTATTTGGCACAGTTGCTCTCAAGCAACATCAAAATCGCGCAAGGTTTTCTGAAACATGTTTGAATTATCATCCTTGGATGGGAAACAGTGCCGGAAACTAACATTTAAGCTCTCCAATAAAGTGACGTTTCACTGCCTGTTGAGAAAAGTTTAGCAATTAACTGAATCTTTAGCGGACTCTCGAAGCATAAGTTACTGAGATATATGTTTGTTTCAATTTTGTGATGATATTTATCGTGATACGTGGAAAACTACTTATAAAACCAAAATAGGAAGCCTTGAAGTTGATTTATTACGGAAAATTGTTAACGAGTTCTTATGTTGAGACTGAAAATGGACTTCCATTTATTGGGAAGAGGCGACCTAGCAGACCACAACAAAATGAACAATAAGTCTAAAAGATAAACCAAACAGCATCTCCTGTACCTGTCAATGATGTACGGTATGACAGATGTGGAAATACATTGTCACTTGACAGATTACAGGCCAAAAGGGATTTGCAAGTTTTGTCTTCAGAGGTACTTAATTGTAAAATGTGGAAATCATGGAATTGTTCTGAACTTTGCAACAAAAGCGACTTGTTTTCACACGTTTCACACGAAATAGTCCAAGATACAATAATTTATGCAGTCATAATAACAACACTGTAGTATTGATACCGTACCACCATGCAAATTTTTTGGGAAATATTACTCACATACCAGTAACTATATTTTGAAAAAAAGAATTGTATAAATATGTTCACATGGCCCTACACATGTAATTTAAGTAACATAATACTTTTTATTCTCGTGATATCTGTGGGTGCCACATAAGGGGTTAAAAACAATTTGATTGTTACACAACCTTAGACGTTCCGGAATGTGTTGTGTAACAATCACCTTGTTTTTAGAAACGAATATGCAACGGCTACGCTAGAAAGTGTTTTGATTAGCAGTATTGAAATAAAGAAGCAGTACCTATTTTGTAAGCACTTTCTAAAAAAAATGTAAGGTAAAGCAGTCCAAGAATCCGAAGATTGGTTTGAACACCACAGTGCCGGAAAATGTATTCCTTATAACTTCTTCTTCTTCTTTTCCTAGCATTTTCCCCATTACTTGGGGCGTGCTCTTCTGCTATGTCTACTCAGCTCTGTTGTGGACGTCTTCAGAGCTAAGATCTGCATCGCACGTGTCCTCCTTGGTGTTGCCCGTCCACCTCTTGGGCGGCCTATCACGAGGTCGGCGTCCTCCTGGATCGAGCTGGAGTGCTGTTTTAGCCACAGAATCGCACTCTGCCCTCATGACGTGGCCTATAAAACAGAAGACGATCATCTCTTGCCTTCCCTATGATTGACACTACACCAAGTCTTTGGCGGATATAGTTATTTGTTGCATGGTCGTAGCGAGTCAATCCAAAACACAACACATGGAGCATGTTCAGACATTATGTACTTGGCATAATGGCCCGAAGATGGCCGAAATCGATACTCACTAATAATTTCAGATACAACTGTGTATTTTCAATATGCAATGTTTAAGCGTAATATTTATCTTTGTGAACTACAGAGCATATCGTAAGAAGAGACAGTTTATATCGTTTATATTTTGGGCGAGTGCTCACAAACGAACGAATTTTAATATAGTGGTCCTGGTAAAGTATACATAGGAAGATACTTAAAGGTACAATAACGTTGACCAATCTCGCGATTAAAAGCAATAGTAGTATATAATCGCATCTTTTCCCAGTAGAAATATGAATTTAAAACAGCCTGAGTTACTTGGGTTAGTTAATTTTGTTGACTATTGATAAGCTAGAAATTTCAAAATTCGGTAAACGTAAAATTATTAAATAAGTTTACTGTATTGTATATAAAATATCAAATTATACTATTGATTAAGGTTCATTAATTTTATTGCTGTACGTAAAAAACAGAGAGCGACATAGCGCGCCGAAACTAGTTATGTCATAAAATTAAAAAACGTGGCTGTTGACTTTTAAGTATAGTATTCATATGTCTCAAATATAAATGAGTCCCTTTTATAAGAGCTGTTGTTGTGCTGCGATTTTGCCAGAATGTACTATTCGTTTGAAAGGTTATGTGATGTTAAATAACTTAAAAGCTGCTCAATAACAATATATTCCAAAGCCTTGGATAATGCTGTTAAAGTGCAAATTAATCTCTAGGCGGAATGTTCTTCGGTAGATGCATTTTTATTTATTTATTTATTTTTTTTTTCATTTTGTACAGTGGTTTCATGAGTACAGGCTTATAAGCTGATGAAAAAGGACTTGAGTGAGGAGAATTCTCAAAATTTTTTGTAATATTATCATGTCCTGCAGTTGCCGAAAGAATTAATTTAATGTTGATCCACTAAAACCTCTGTACACTTATAAGCACAGCTACACACAAGCGTAATTACTCCCAATAGTCATGTTGCAGCTTACCATTTACTTCACCTGTGAATTGTATTGCCTCAGATTTTTATCGATTAATTTGTAATGGGCTACAGAGCAGATTTACCAGTCTGTTACTCTGGTCTGAAGTATATGGACAGCCTCCTACTGCACGTAAGGGTAAAACGCAACTAGGTTTATAATAAAATATTCCACCACCTGCGAAACAATCCTGTATATACGGATAACATTTTCACAGTAAATGTCTTTATTTAAGCATGATTATAATCAACTATTTTGTCATTTATTATTAATCATTTACATCTTGCCAAGGGAGAATGGGAAGAAAAGGATGTATGACATACAAAGATAATCAATAAAAACTACTTTTTGTCATCTAATTTATGAAAATGCTTCTCGTGCCGCGAAATAGATAGATCAACAAATAGTATTCGCATTCGTCTGTAATTCGCGATCGATTTTTAAATAGAACGAACCTGTGTTACCGCTTCACTGTGATATAGTTCTGGAGATGTTGCCATGAAAATTATTGCTTGCCCGCGTATCGTCTATTTTCAAAGCTTCAATCCACTTTTCTCGAAAGATAGTCCCGTGCGTTAAATCCTGCACCATGTAGCTAGGTGTGTCACATTAGGTATTATAGTACATATAAGCCGGTCTCTCATTTTCTACATTCGTTATTTGGCAAATTCATTATTGAGGTCCGTATTTCACTTTTGAATTAAACGCGAAAGCCCTGCGTTTATTTAAATGGCCGCCAAGTTAGAGTGGACTGCTGACGCAGAGCGAGAATGTTAATTCTGCTGCTGGCCGCGGTATGAATAACAGTGCAAACAATGGTCACAACCGCGCTGTGTGCCCGCATTCTCTGGATAATGTACATTTCAAATTTCATAGCATAATGAAACACTCGGCTGCCTTGGTCATAGAAACGTAGCACAAAGCTGCCAATTTACAGAACTGTCCTAAAATTGTTAAATATGGGTATTAAAACGATTACTAGCCGCGCGGGAAGCCGTGCGCTCTAAGGCACATTGCTGATGAGTGCATGACTGCTCCCCGTTGGAGGTTCGAGTCTTCCTTCGGGTATGGTTGTGTGTGTGTTGTCCTTAGCATAAGTTAATCTAACAAGGAGACCACATGGGTATAGGATTTTAGAATTTTTTGATATTTATGATGCGTGAAGTAGTTTAAGTAGTTTGTAAGCAAGGGACTAATAACCAACAATTCCCATAGATTTGATCTTCCTCTTTCCTTGTGCTTATGGTTTCTGCTCCACTCAAAAACACTCGTACTATTACTGCATTGTATGCTTTAAGTTTGGTCTGTGTTTACAGATTCTTTCATGACATTATCTGCCTCATTATGAAATATGTTTTAGATTCATTCACAATGCGTTGGTTCATTTCCTGTTTTAAATAATTTTGTTTGTTGACCATGTACACAGGTACTTATAATTTTCCACTTCAGGAAAGTTCCAAATGCTTATCTGTAATGAGATTTCATTAGGGGCTTTTCCGGATACCTCCATTACCTCCGGTTTTTCCCTCATTAATACGTAGTCCGATCTTACTTGCATTTTGCGTTGGGTTCTTAAGAGTATCAACCTTTCTCTCTGACTCTACTAGCACTGCAATATCGTTATGATATCCTGAAAATCTTTTTTTTTCGTACACCTGTTCTAATATTGAAGTCTTTGGATACCTCCCCCGGGTATTTCACTTTGGTTTTTGTCTCCTCTATGTGCATGAGGTAAAACTCTTCAGAATGAGCTTTACAATCTCATAAAAGAAATATGGGAAAGGTTCAAATGTTTGTTAAGCTTATGGGGCCTCATTGCGGAGTCATCAGTCCCTAAACTTACAAATTACTATTAAACTACCTTATACTAGATACAACACAAACATCCATGCCCGAGGTAGGAAGCGAAACCCCAACAGAAAATGGCCTCATACATCGGAGAATGGCGCCTCGATATGATCAGTCATTCCTCTGCGGCAAATATGGAAAAGGAGAAAAAAACAGTAACAGGAATTGTAAAAACTACAGAGGCATCTCCGTCTTAAATATACCATATAAAGTCCGATTATTAATAATTCGTGAAAAGCTTAAACCATGCAGAAGATATTGTAGAACAGTACGAGGCAGGCTTTCGGGCAAAAAGATCGACCAGCAATCGAATTTTCCACCATGAGGCATATCTGGGAAAAGTGCTGGGAATTCAACCAACAGTTTCTGGTGACAGGAAGAAGAAACTCGTCTCAAAGGAAAATGTCAGGAACTTTTCACCGTTCGACTTCCCAGTGAAATTCTGTTAACAAAGGACACCTTTCACCTCGAACGTTTCGTACGGAGAAAAACCATGCTTAGAATAACATACGATCATTAAAAATAAGGTCTTTGTCATTTCTGTACATTGATCTACAAGTGGCATTATAACAGAGAGAAACGAAGTAATTTGATACGAATATCTTAGAATGGAAATGATACCGAATTCAATTACGTTAGTGCATGTCGTCTAGGCATATGATTCAACAGTTGCAGAAAGACTCTCCTTAAAGTAATTGTAATAGCACAAACCGTACATGTTCTACACACCTCATAGTGCTTATATCATTAGCCCTCGAAGTGCAGATGCAGGGTTAAGTAAAAAAGAAATAAAAGTATGAATGTTACTTCATGATCAAACTTCGCTCTACAATTTACCATAAATTTTCTGCTCCAAAGTGTAAGCATATGTTGGCACTATCTTATACGCCCGTGCTTCGCAACGGTTGTTGAAGAAGGGCCTCTGCGTATCGTAGCATACTAGGATTTCGAACCTCAGTCAGTAAAAAAGGCCACCAAAATTACAAAACAAACTACATGCAATGCATTGTCCTCCCAAAGAACTCTTATGTAAATGACATAAGAGAGAGAGACACGAATGAATGTCGTTATGTTTTAAACATAAATGAAACCTGCCGAAGCCGCGGCGGATTAGCCGCGCGTACTGCAGCGCCGTGTTGCGGTGCGCGCGGCCGTGCGCCGTCGGGGGTTCGATCCCCCCCCCCCTTGGGCATGGGTGTTTCTGTAGTCCTTAGTTCAGTTTACCTTAGATTAAGTAGTTTGTAAATTATGGACTAATAACTAAGCAGTTGTGTCCGATAGATTTAAAAAAAATTGAACATTTTTGAAACGTGCCGAAAGAAGCAGAGAAATGTCGTTAATTATGTAATACACAAAGCAAAATCAGTAGCACTGTGTTCAATGTTTGTTGGTATTCTTAGAGATAAGATTGAGTCGCTTAATTCTGTTACAGACGTACGATTCCTTGCTGTACTACGTGATACTTATTAGGCGGCAGTGGCGTCTATTAGTTCTTTGGTGCACTAAAGCGCCTCTCTAGCTAGTATTTTTTTCTTGTGTCGTACCTGGGTTACATTTTACGTGCAGTGGCAGCGGGTTAATATTTTAACTTTGGCAACAAAATATACACTTTAGGGGGTTGTTGTTGTTGGTTTTTGGAAGGGACTAAACAGCGACGGTTATCAGACCCTTGTTACAGTCTTAGAGATAAAACATTTTGTTATCGTTCCTAAGTCGATGCGGTAACAAGTACTTTTGGGGGATCATTCATTTACTGATGGGAACAACATTAATTATTTATTTAATTATCAACACAAAGAATTATTCCGCTCATTGGCCGCAGCTGATTTTTCAAAAAGGATTCAACGGCCATTACCGACATCAATTCACAACACTGCAGCCGTAAGGAATATCGTAGTCCTTGTTTCAGTGTATTACACTTTAGCTATAAGAGTAAAAAACGCAGCATCGCAATCTATTAGTTATTTGGGGGTATTACGTAAGTAACAGAGCCTCTGTCAGATTTTTGCTATACTACGATGTATTTCAAGCATCTTACGATATCTTTTCTTCCACTGATCTGATTTTGATTGAATGAAGCTCATATGTTGCCCCAAGGTACTCTCAGTTGACCAATGAAATCACATGAAAGTTCGTTTAGTACTATTGGTGATTGTCCTCGACGAATAAACATACACGATGGCTTTTTAAACAAATGATTTAATTATGATATCCTTATTTTCTCTGATCCGATTTTATTTATTGAAGCCTTTATGTAACCGCACGATATGCTCAAGTTACGTGTGAAAACCCCATGGAAATCCGTCAAGTAGTTTTGGAGATAAACGTGTGCAAAGAGGGAGACGGACATGGCGGTCGTAGATAAAAAATTTCTAATTACGATACTCTTTTTTTGTGATCCGATTTTTATGAAACGAAGTGTATACGTTGTCCAGAGTTACGCTCAAAGCTACCTGTGAAAACCCCATGCAAATTCGTGAAGTAGTGTTGGAGATAAGAGGTTTTTAATAGTTGAACAAACAGACATGACGGTTACTGAAAACACTTAAAATTACGATATATTTTGTTTCGTTTTTTGATAAAATTATGCCTGTATGTCGATCCAAACTTTTATCATGTTTCCTGTGAAAAAAGCATGAATAATCGTCCATTAGTTTTCAAGTAAACAGTGACAGGCCTACATTTACAGATTTATTACTAGTATAGATATGCGTCGCAAAAGAAACGTTATGACAGTGACGTAGACATATTGTTTAAAAATGTAATAAATGAGTATTTTAGTAATGGACTGATTGAATTCGGAAGTGATTTTGAATGTAGAACGTGATTTTCATCGAAATCTCGCATCTGTACTCTGAAGACTACGAGTACGGGGTGCCATTATAATTACTTTAAGCTGTGATTTCGTCACTGTTATTTGACACTGTTGTAATAGACATGCAATTACGTATAATTTCGCTCCGACTGTTTATATTATGTGATTTGTTTCTGTTTATTAAAGTAACACAAACGGTAAAATTCAACGTTTTGCATGGAAATGGCATAGGTCACTTTTTTTTTTTTTTTTTTTTTTTTTTTTTTTTTTTTTTTTTTTTTCCCTTATGCTCGTGTGTTATTTTAGGTGTGGTTTCCCTACTGTTCCGTGCGTTTAAGGTGTCCCTTGTGAGAAGTAGGAAGACCAGTGTGCCGGCGCGCTCTGGCTGGTGTGTACGTCCCAGCAAGTGTTAAGGACCCACAGGAGCGAGCACAAATGCAAAGTGGGGCAGGGAAGGGCGAGGCGAGGTTGTTTACTCGGTAATGGCCCAAGCAAGCGCAGCGCGTGCCGGGCGATGAAGCTCTCTACTGTGCTGTGTGGTGCGTCTGAGGGAAACACATGGCGCCCTTTGTATACTCTCGCCAAATACAAAGTAGACCTCTAGCCGCAACATTTTATTCTCAGTAATTTTTTCCCCTCGAGGAAAACGTATCAAAAATGAAGACGCCCTGCGAAGACTGCTGGATGTTAAGTAGGTGTATATTGCACAGCAGCTCTTTCGAAAACAAATACTTGTTTACGCTAAATAAGACTGGCTCTGCATACGAAAGGGATGCTTAGACTTGGAAAACCGAAAGAAAAGAAACCACAGGAGTTTGAAGTGAGACACTGCAAAAACAAGTTGTACAGAAGCCAGACAACAGGAATTGAAGACCATGAAAAGGAGGCAGCGGTTGTGAAAGAGCAGGCCAAGATCCTAACCTATATCCAGTGGTATTCAGTCTATACATTGGAAAACGGAGAGCAAGAAGAAAAGTAGAAAATGATTTAAGTTCAAGGAGAAGAAAGGAAAAACCTTGCGGTTTGCCACTGACATTGTAGAGACAGCAAATGAAATTAAAAAGCAATGGAATGGAATTGACAGTGTCTGAAAAGACGATATAATGTGAGCATTAATAACAGAAAAACAAAGGCAACGGAATGTAGTCGAAATAAATCAAGCGATAGCGTTATTTGGGTAGTAAAATAATTGCTGATGGCTGGAGGAGAGGAGATATAAAATGCAGATTAGTAATGAGACGCAAATGATTTGTAAAGAAGAGAAATTTGTTAACAACGAATATTAATTACAGTGTCAGGAAATCTTTTGTGAATGCATTTGTCTGCATTATAGCTCTGTGCAAAAACAGACAGGCAGAAGTGTGTTGAAGCATTTGAAATTTAATATTGTAGAAGAATCGTGTAGATAGGTGGATTTCGTAACTAATGGCGTGAAAATATATTTCAGGGATTTCATGATTACAAGAGGAGATCGATTGGTAGGAGGCATTCTGAGAGATTCCAGATTTGACATGAAGTCACCAATGAGGTATGCGCCCATTTTCAGATTTCGTTATTAAACAATGCTGTCCACTACGTGGCAGTTGTACATGATTTCATCTGAACATCACTCTTTTGTAAGCCTACTATCATAACAGCCTTAGGGTCATTGTATTTTATATTAACTGACACCCTTCACTAATTTGTGCCCATTTGAATGCCATCCTATCTCCCGCCCTCCTGTCCTTGCCGTGCCATTGGTCACCGTTATAGATTATACCTCCAATTTTGGTAGCTGCTTTTAATAACATTTCGTAACCACATTTTCTCCAGCTTACCATTAAAAATTGTTAAGTCCTGATGGCAACTTAGATGTGTTACTTTGATGGTTTTTATATGGTACCTACTTTTATGTTCCTTATTATCTGCACTAATGCCACCTGGCGACACATTTCGTTTACTTGGATGGTGATGTCTGCTACTTTACTTTAGTATAATTCAGCAGGGCCATGACGTTATACAATTGAACATACTTGCCTCGTTGTATTTACGGTGTACTGTGTCAATTTCTTTTAATAATTCACTTTTTGTAACACTATTCTAAGTGATGGTTATAAAATTGTAGATTTTGACGATGCCGAGTTCGAAACGAGTAAATAAATAACAGCCGCATCACCACCTATGGCCTTTGTATTTTTTAAAGTGTCCTTATAGCATTGTTTAATAACGAATTCTGAGAGATGACGGAAATGACATTTTAGTACTCCAGGAAAGTGTGTGTTTTCGAAGAGGTGGGCGGGGGTGGCGGGGCTAGGTGCAAAAGTCGTAGAGATACGAATGCGGTCAACAGGTTTAAGTCTATGTGGGTGTCCGTTCTGATTCAGAGATGCAGAGGCTTACACATGATACAGTAACCTGTAAAGCTGCATCAAGCCATTAGTCAGACCACAACAACAACAAAAACAATAACAACAAAAGCTTTTTGAAGTAAAGGGATGTTAGACAGTGGTTTTCTTGAAATACGGTGAGGAATAATTGCCGCAAACCCACAAAGAACATTATATTTACACATAAGATTACCCAATTTCCTGACACAGTCTTGCTTGTATCCTACTGGGAGGCGACGGCCTAATTTAGAAGCCTCTGTAAATATTCAGCCACAAAGTAAGGATTTTATAGAACATCCGTAGGTTGACTCCTTGTTCATAGCTTATCTCGCCCCCTGAGAATACAATGTAATGTTAAAGTGAGATTAGAAGTAAAGCTATTCGAACGGTCACGATATGTCACGTCACCGTAAGAACGCATGAAATACGTTCAACGAATCCCTGTGACGGTGCATTTTGGAAATGAGTGCCAATCCTGATACTGTCAAAGCAAAAATTTTGAAGATGAGTCATACAGTCCGTGGGCTGACATATTTAAAGAAAGTGTGTGTATGGAGCGTCTTCCACAGTCCTCTTTCTGTGCGTCAGTGTTGTATGAAATATTTGATTTTGTACGATTTATGGTTCCCAACATATTGAATAACTGTTTAATAACCATTATTGTTTCAAGTAGTTTTCTAGAAAAATTGTTGATTAACAATATTTAACTGCCACACACACACTAAGCATTAAGTAACTAAGGACAATAAGGGCAAATAGATTGAGGATTTAGAAATTACTTTTGCTCTTATTGTCTTTAAAAGTTACTTGGATGTTTACTTTATACTATCATATGTCTGATATCTAATTCTTGAACTGTTTGCAAAATATTTGCTGTAAATACAGTACAACACATTAAAACGAGTGCACGTCGCAAGACAATGCAGCTTTGCTTTTTCCCGCCGACAAATGGTTTGTCTAAGCAGTTTCTCGATTGCTTTATAGTGGATTTTGGAGATAAGTACCGTGTTTAATGTTGTACACTGAGTTTAGGATATGGATACTAGCGTGGCCGAGGGGACTGAGGCGCTCCAGTCATGGTCTGCACGGCCACTAGGTCGGGGGTTCGAATCCCCCCTCGGGCATGGATGTTTGTGCCGTCCTTAGTGTTAGGTAGTTTCTAAGTAGTTTGTAAGTTTAGGGACTGATGACCCCGTAGTTAAGTCCCATAAGCTATACAAACATTTCTTTTTGAATATGGATACTAGCCTGCTCAAATATGGGGCGTTTGCTGCTGTTCACGTAATTTGTTGGTGGCGGAATGCACTCGTTGACGAGATGCAAATATTGACACCAGCCCGTTTGGAGAGACAAGGCCGGCAAGTACCCAGGTAGCAGAAGAGGACCTTGAGCCATATTCGGCTTGGATCCGCGAATCAGGTTAGCCAACAACATCATAGGTCCGACATCTAGGTGGTTTCTGGATCGTTGTAGGTTGGAAAGGCCAGCACTGTTCTAGCACTCGTGTACTGAGGAGTTTTAAAGCCACAGTCAAAGTATATATTTATTTTTTACGAATTATCTGATAGTCACGATTTCTAATGTAAGCAGACATACATTATTATTCGGGAAACAGTTTTTATTTGTAGCAATTTCAGGCGATTATTTCTATCCACAGTTTGAATTCAGATACTGACACTAACAGCTACTTGTGAAACTTCCGTTCGCAAATGGAAAGGTCCTTTATTCTACAAGGAAATTTCATATCAGCGCACACTCCGCAGGAGACTGAAAATTTTGCTTATAATAGTGTCCAGTGTTAAAACCATTAAGGAAGAACGTGTTATCGAATCCGTGGAAAGTAATATAGTAGACGAAGAATGGATAGCTTTGAGAGAGAAAGTGGTGAAAAGTCGCAGATGATCAGGTATGAAGAACAGTTCAAAAATATAGATTCACAAGATGTTTCATGGGCAGTATCAAACGAGCGCGGCAGTATAATCGTTGTTTACCACCCCAATATTGATATATTATTCCTTAAATCGACTTCCTTTTGAAGTTTTCATACATTCTACTTCGATTAAATCAAAACAATTTTTGAGCACAAAAATTGGTAACTGTAGGGTTAGTTGCCCCCCCCCCTAATTGTCACTCCCCCTGCAATATACCTAGGCCGATGTCTGTGTTTTATCAAAAGATACTTTCAAACCCAAAGTCATTAAAATCGCTTCACTAATCTTTAAGCAATCGCGATTTTTCCATTTTGGACCACATTTTGGAGGGACCGTTTAAGTCGGTCGTAGTGGCCGAGCGGTCTGCGGCGCGCCAATCATAGTCTGCACGGCCGCATGTTTGTGTCGTCATTAGAGTAAGCTAGTTCATCAGTAGTTTGTAAGTTTAGGAACGCCGGCCGCGGTGGCCGAGGAGACTGAGGCGCTCCAGTCACGGTCTGCACGGCCACTACGGTCGGGGGTTCGAGTCCCCCCTCGGGCATGGATATTTGTGCCGTCCTAGTTCGTAAGTAGTTCATAAGTAGTTTGTAAGTTTAGGAACTGATGACCCCGTAGTTAAGTCCCATAGACTATACAAACATTTGAACTTTTTGAGTTTAGGAACTGATGACTCCGCAGTGAAGTCCCTTAAGCTTAACAAACATTTGAACATTTGGACCGTTTCATCCCTTAAATATGTTTTTCCGTCGCTACAAAAAAATTTCGAGTCCCACAGTTTTTCATGTATCATAACGTATCCAAATTTCATAACAACCGGAGCGTGACACGTGGGTAGGTTTGCTTGTCGGCGATCATTACCGGCCGTCCTCCCAACACGTTTCTCGCTGTGACTTCTCGCCGCCACTTTGGTAATTTTGAAAAAGCGTTACACTTCGCATTGACGGTGTTCTATCGACAGTGGCTTACTGTTGATAGTTGTCCGCTCGAAGATGTGAAAATCTGAACGGTACGGTTAGTTTGTGTACTCGCAATAATTTAAGCTGTACGCTTAGGTTCCATTGATCACAGGTCTCAGCCCAAAACTTTGTGACTTCGTTGCTCACTTACGAAAAAGAAACCCCCTCTGTTAACCTATACCGCACTATCAGAAAATATTCAAATATTTGTTAGGCTTACGGGACTTAACTACGGGGTCATCAATCCCTAAACTTACAAACTACTTATGAACTAGCTTATCCTAAGGACGGCACAAATATCCATGCCCGAGGGGGGATTCGAACCCCCGATCGTAGTGGCCGTGCAGACCGTGACTGGAGCGCCTCAGTCCCCTCGGCCACTTTGTGTCGTCATTAGAGTAAGCTAGTTCATCAGTAGTTTGTAAGTTTAGGAACGCCGCGGCCGGCCGCACTATCAGAGAGAAGCTAGATATGACTTTTTAAGAACAAAATCTTAATCCATAATCTATGTTCTGCTTGGTAACAAACTGTCGTTTATAGTGGGTCGCGACCATCTGGGAGTCGCAAAGTCTTGTTCGTGGGGTCTCGGTCGTAGGAGGATGGGGTAGCAGCACGTTCAATAGCAAACCTACGTTTCGTCATGTTCAGCCAATATGGCAGAAGTGCCACACTGAAGTGACGGGGTTTCGTGAAAGTCGCATAATTAACAAGGCATCTGTAGGTGGAAGAATTGTGACACTATTTGCGTTGCCCTTACTAGGGGGTCGCAACCGTGTGGTTGAAGAACTCTGCCATAAACGACAGTTTGTTTAAAAGTAGAACATAGATTAAAGATTAAGATTTTGTCTTTAAAAAATCTGTAGCTTCACTGTGATAGTGAGGTATAGATTAATAGAGGAGGTTACTGTTTCGCAAACTAGCATTGAAGGCGCGAATTTTTGGGCTGAGACCTGTGATCACTGGAACCTAAGAGTACAGCTTAAATTATTGCGAGTACACAAGCTAACGATACCGTTCAGATTATCACATATTCGAGCAGACCAGTATCGATAGTGGATCGTTAATGCGAGGAGCAGCGCTTCTTCCAAATTACCGCCACTTTGCGCATATAGAACTTAAGTATAAAATATTGATTCGGATTGAGATTTGTCTACAAGAAAATCAGTTTATCGTCTGTTTCAGGCCAACGAAATAAATTCAGTGGCAAAGTTGATAATTTGTGGCAGATCGGGACTGTAACATGGATTTTTTATTTTTGCATTTTCCGTAAAATTACGGGAAATGTGCGAGCAGCTCTCCACCGATAAAATACTGGCCGATATTTTACCGGCCGTGTACAACCAGCCTAAGTCGTCCGCAAATGCGAAACAGATTATTTTGTTTTCACATATTATAATCTTACCCTGCCAGTGTGATATTCCTGGCCTATGGCCACTTCATATTTCTGGCATCTGGCCGTTTCTTTGCTAGCATCGTACGTGTCTTAAACGCGGAAGAAAGACAGAAGTGCAGCATATGTTGAAATGTGGGGTGGGGAGCAGTAGCATATGGGTAGGTGCTGGTTCCCATGGGAAAGCCCGCGTATATTACTGGTAATCTCCTCGCATTGGCTGCTGCATTTCACGTCACGTGATTTCTTTTGAAATTAGTTTTGTTTATTATATACTAAATATTAATTATTCAGAGCTGAGAATTTGTGATAAATATCTCTCAAGGAAAGGCTAGGTTTTGACAGTTTAAAAAGTTTAAGGTGTCTTCTCTTATTGTAACAAGAGAAGAGCGATTTTGCAGAAGGCGCGCGACGGTCATGTTTTGGCGCTAAATAGGGCGTCAGGTGCCCTCTCGCAACGCGCCGCAGTTTCAGTCTCGAGCTGACCACTATACGCGACGGACCGCGCCGGTCATGAGTAAAGTTTTGTGATAACAGTCGAGGTCTCAACATGAACTAGGAACAGGCCGTGTCGTATTAACAATAGTTGTTCATAATTTATTATTCTGAATCTAGACGTAATAAATTCATCCCTGACAATTAAAAATCTCGCGAGTCGCTTCTTATGCTTCCATCCTACCGAACTTATTTTGGCCTCACTTGTATGCTGTAGATAGAAGAATCAACTTCCTGTGTGCCGTCTTCTGCGCTGGGGACACAACTATAGAAGACAACAGGTTAGTCAGAACTCTATGCTTTCCATAACGACTTGGACAGCAACTACGGCACCTCGTGCGTACTGTAGGACGGTACAAACGCATCAACATCCGCAAGGATGTGGAGGTTTTAGGGGATTTGAGGGAGGAAGCAGTACTAACTTCTCCGTCTGCAAATAAAAAACCATAGGAAGCTTGTACTAGTCAGTCGTTTTCAACGTATGATCCATGTATAATATGAACAATAATTCTGACAGGTTACAGTCATTACAAATCTACCAATGTGACGTTTCAAAATTGCACATAACGTACTTGAAAAAGAAGGCAGATTTCAGTGAGAGAGGCTCAGAAGGTTGTGTATTCAATAGCGGAATAGCTCCCAGCTGGCAGAAGTAGTGTGTGGTAGGATGGGCATAGTGAGAGCGCTGTAGAGACCGCGTTCCCCGGCACAGAGGAGTGGCTGAGTGATTGATGGTGGCGTCGCGTCGCGCAGCCGGTAGCGGAAGACGTCACCGCGGGGCTCAGCCGTAAACAGCTCCGTCAGCACACGGGGGCCCACTGCAGGCAGGGCGCCGCACAGTGGCAATGCGGACACTCGGCGCAAGCACAAAACTGACACACGCCAAGCGCCAATTACTTACTGCCAGAGTTCTCTACTGATGGCTGCTAAAGTTGATGTAGCCACTTGCCTACTTGCAGCTTTGCAAATGCCTCATGGTTTATCTGTACTTTTATTCATCATCTACATTTAACAAGCAAAGTACTTGGGCTCAAACAAACACATATACACCAAAATCGTATGAGAGACAATGTAAAGATCGCTTACTGCACTAGTGATACTCGCGCATCTGTAAAACTCAGCAGTCGTCCGTTAGAAGTCTCTGCGTGTGCCATGCCGCATTGCACTTTGACCTGCGGTTCGCCAGTAGGGACGGTGCAGTGTGCCTCCGAGGTTGCGTTTTGTGATGTCATTTGTGTGATGAAGCGTCATATAGGGCGGCATATGAGAGGCAATGTAAAGATCCCTTATTGCTCTAGTGATACTCCCGCATCTGCAAAACTCTGCAGCCGTCCGTTAGAGGCCTCTCCTTGTGCCATGCAGCATTGCACTTTGACCTGTCGGTTCGCCAGTAGGAACGGTGCAGTGTGCCTCCGAAGTTGCGTTTTGTGACGTTATTTGTGTGGTGAAGCGTCAGAACGGAGCGGCGATTGGTAATCAATCCTGCTAATGTATTGCGATTGGTTGAGATGAAGTTACGAAGAACCCTTCTTCGTGAAGATGGTATTAGTATAAAAGATGAATCATTTGCATGCTTTCTCGTATCTGTTGTTGTTGTCTGCAGTCCTGAGACGGGTTTGATGCAGCTCTCCACAATACCCTATCCTGAACAAGCCTCTTCATCTCCTCATAAGAACGGCAACCTACATCTGTCTGAATCTGCTTTCTGTACCCATCTCTTGGTCTTCCTCTGCGGTTTTTACCCCACACACTTCCCTCCAACGCTAAATTTACAATTCCTTTATGTCTAAGAACGTGTCCTTTTCAATCGATCCCTTCTTTTAGTTAAGGTATGCCAAAAATTCCTGTCCATTCCATTCAATTGCTCTTCCAGGTCCTTTGCTGTATCGGACAAAATTACTATGTCGTCGGCAAAACGCAATGTTTTTAATTCTTCCCCCTGAACATTAATTCCTTCACCAAATTTCTCCTTGCTTTCCTTTATAGCTTGCTCAGTGTACAAATTGAATAACATTGGAGAAAGGCTACAACCCTGTCTTACTCTCTTCCCAACCACTGCATCCCTTTCATGCCCTTCAATTCTGACAACCGCTGTCTGGTTTTTGTACAAGTTCTAAATAACCTTACGCTCCCTATACTTTACTCCTGCTTGCTTCTGTTATGATATAGAAATACGAGCATAAGTTAGATACTGTTGTTACAAACACATAATAATGATAATAGGGATAATAATGACGAACAACTCATTCCAAGCGGTAGTGCTACGGTAAGTGCGGGAAGAGGCGATGGAAGCAGTGGCAGTGAATACCAACAGTTTTCAGAGAAGAAGGTTAAAGTTGCAACTATCATCACGGCTTTTTATGACAATACGCTAGAGAACATGTAAGATGATTATTATATAAGTTAAGATATCTGCATTACGTATGGCGTCTACAATTACATCTACAGTGCTATCTAGAGCATGATTGCAGAGCTTTGCAGAAAAACGACACCCACCAGTATATTGAGGTGTACGTAGAGATCCTGTAATGTTCAAATGTTTGTAGAACATATGGGACTTAACTACCGGGTCATTAGTCCCTAAGCTTACAAAGTACTTATGAACTAGCTAAGACTAAGGACGGTACAAATATCCATGCCCGAGGGGGGATTCGAACCCCCGACCGTAGTGGCCGTGCAGACCGTGACTGAAGCGGCCCAGTCTCCTCGGCCACCGCGGCCGGCAGTTCCTGTAACCAAACGTTCATACAGATATGTTTGTTCGAGCCTATGTACTTTCCTTGTAGGTCCATACTCCGCAAGCCAGCTCACTGTGTGTAGTGGAGAGTTCTTCGTGTACCATTGTTACTGCCTCCTCCTATTCCGCGATATATACATCCTCTGACAACATAGTCTGCCGATTGAAGTCGGAACGGTCGATCGGGCAACAAAGGTGAATCAAAAGGCTGCAACGCGGCCAGTGTTGACAAACTGCCCTCACTTTAGTTCAGTTGAGATTCGTGTTGTTCCGCGTTAGACCTGTGGGACTAACAAGACCACAACATGTGTAACGGATTTTACAATTTTTTATATTTATGAAAAGTGAAGGTCAGAACTCAAATAACAATCAGCCAAATCCATTCGACGCAACTCTGAAAAATTCTCGAGAAAATCGACTTTGAAGGTTCTCAAGTACCGGTACATGTCAGTAACAATAATTGAAACAGTTCCAGTATCTGTCAGTGAAGCTCACGTGCTAGCATTCTGTTCTAATAGCATAGTGTTCATGGTTGAAACCCGTAGTGGCAGTTTTTTTCTCTGCTTTTTTTTTTTTATTTACTTCGAATACGTACACCATTTTGATATCTAATGTGTAATTTTTATGAAGAATGCACGTATTTCTGTTTACTCGTTTTTTTTGTTTTTTTTTTGTTTTTTTTTTTTTTTTTTTTTTTTAAAAAAAAAAACAAGTAGTTATTCATGATGTTTTCTGTTGTGGCATAAATTCAGCGCTACACGCCAGACGCACCAGAACGACCGTGAAGAAGGCAGCGGATGACCGGCAGCCAATCACACGCCGGCGCCGCGTCTCCTGGAGGGAGCAACAGAGAAGCGCGCCCTCTACAAGGAGCTTTATCTAGGCCGACATGCGTCTGGAAGGCACTCCGAACTCGACTCCAAACTAGGCAGTTACTGTGATTCTGCGCAGATAGCATCGTGCAAGAGGACGCCCCCGCGAGAGCAGACCAACTTTCGCATAAACCAAAGTTGAGTATTTTGTATATCTTACTAAATAAAACATATACTACTAATCTGTATAGATGTTTTAACTGTCCACACATCCCACGCGTTCTGGGCATATCGTTTCCCGAAAGATAGGCCGACGAGGACAAAACAGTTTCAACGAAAGCAACATAAAAAGTTAAATTGTTTTACGGTATTGGCTTCACTATTAGTTAACTACGGTTGTCTTTGATTGTACAGTTTGTGAAGAACTACGTCGTTGTTTTCGGAAAATAGTAATGGAGATGACTTTCTAAAACCAGAGATGTAGTTCTACGCTAACGGAACAATCAAAGACAACCGTCGTCAACACTAATAGTGAACCCAATATTGTAAAAAAGTAAGTTTTTTTTTATTGAAATCATCGTTATTTACAACCTTTTATAAAATATAGAAAATTACGAATAAACAAAAGTACGTGCATTGTTCATAAAAATAACCGTTAGGTATTGAAATGGTGTAAATATTAGAAAACAATGAAAAAAAAGAAAAAATACTGCTACGGCGGGATCCGAACCACCGACACTATGATTGTGAGGCCAGAACGCTGGCTGTGCAGGCCGTGACTGGAGCGCTTCAGTCCCCTCGGCCACCGCGGCCGGCATCCTAGAAGAAATCGGCATTGTGAAGAGAAGGATTAATTACTCTGACAGTGCACTGGATGAATAAATTGTCTTAAAGCACAAGAGCATATGAAGTAACTATATACAATGTTTTCAGGGTATTACATCCCAGTGATCTTCACATATCCCAAATGTAGGTACTTTGCCTTTCCTTCATAAATTATTTTATATTGTTACTAGCTTAAACCCGCGGCTCCGCTCGCGTGATGGTTGATTATGATAGATCATCTATCTTTCAGTAGTGTGCTGTGAGACTAAATTTGAAGGATGAAATGAAATATAATACCTTCTTTAGAAACAAACATTTTTAATCAACTTTCAAATGAATAAATGAAATTATGTGAAGTGCTTAATGATTTGCAATAAAGAATACATACATTATTCCTTATAGCCTGTGTTGCAATATCTCAACACGTATGGTGAGAGTAATGTCCAAATTCATTTTAATTTCATTTTAGGTTCTGGTAAACTACGTTATTTGTATTAAAAGAAATTTCTTTTTTACTGCTTTATATATTTATTCTTATTTTTCCTTATTCGTATGCTTATCCTTACAGAGCTGAAGACATTGTAGCACGCATATACCAAAGATATGGTCTGTGGCATCACGTTTCGCTGTATGTAACCTCCTTGTTATAGAGTCGCGAACGTCAACGCTGGCCTTCAGTCAGACTATTTTTTTATAATTTGACGACTTTCAACTACCATATCTTCCACCCCCTTATAACTACCGGCATGGAACTGCTAGGGTGTACAACGGGAGACTTTTGACAACAATTACATACAGACCATTCGTTTGCGTTCTGTAGTTTTCGCTGCAGAGCGAAATATTAACACACACGGACACGTAGAATTTTATATACAAAGATAATTTTCTATTCCAATATACTCCACCCTCAACCAATAACATCATTTTCAAAGAGTAAATATAGTTTTCAAAATGTAACCATTGTTCCGCATTTTGCGTTATATTCTTCAAATTACTAAATATCTATCGGATCGCTATAAGACCGTGCCTAAAACTTTCCTCAGGTATAAATTAGTAACTGTACCAATATTCAAGTCTCTGCGTCTTGTCGTTCGGACCTGATAAGCGTACACCGAACAGACATTCACATTGATATATATAAATAAATAGCTATCCGATCGCCATAAAACAGGGCCTAAAGCCTTTCCCGGGTAGACATTAGTAAGTGCACAAATTTTTAGCTTTTTATATCTTTTGTTTCAGACGTGATAAACGTACACCGAACAGACATTCACATTTATATATATAGATTGTAGTTTTTCTATCAGGCTTAAAAATCTTCGTATTAGGCATTAAAAATGTTACACATAAAGCTGAACCTTTTGTGCTCGTGCTACACTTTCGCAAGATAAACAGTGTCCTATTTGGTAAGATTCAGAACGGATATTCAGCGCATCCAAAAGACGAGAGAGGGAGCGCTGTCTCTGTCACACACGTGCTGCTACAAAGCGAGGAGACAGTGGTGGGGGGAAAGCATCGAGTGCTCGAGTTGGAGAGGCGTACGTGAGATAAAATGATTTGCACTGGCCATTCGAAAAACCCCAGCTGCGGTCTCACAGCAAATAATGCCACACCATCATCTCTCATAAGACTAGTGATTCATATGTCATATTAGTTGCATGCACAACAGGCCACGGAGTCGCTTCGCCGGCTGGTACCTTCGGCCAGAGGGCGAGGTCGGTGCCTTGGCGTGCTACCGCCGAACTGAGGCGCGCTGGCGTGGCGCCAGACATTGGAGGGAAGTGAAACATCTGAACCAGCAGGCAAAGATAGAACCAGCACCCGATAAACAACCAGTTCTTCACACATAAATACAAACCCCTGCGACTAAACTGGAAGAGATTGAAGTGCCATCGGCTTATCAAGTCTTCACAATGGTCATCCAGTTGTGAATATCTGATAGAAGAAAACTGGACGTTTATTTCTCGGGTAAGAGTCTATCTGTCTACAGCTGGAAATATGACGGTAGTAATTTATATGCAACAATATTGTTCACCCGTACTTACAGCTATAAGATAGAAATATACAAATATGCAGCGTTATACTAAAGGCAGATCTGGAAGAAGTGGAAGTCACATAACGAACTGCTCACAAATATATCACAAGATCAAATTTATCTTAAGGTTAGTTACAGAGAAAATAAATCCATGAAACTAACTAAAACGAACGTAGCGTCTACAAAACGTAGTGGTTTAAGAGCTGTAAGCAAAATCTTATCTGTTGATTAGCATTATGCTTTGTGTAAATTTCCAAAGGTAGGGGTAGGACTCATACAAAAATAAAAAACCTATATAACCAAATCAAAACCTGTACCTCGCCGTATCGGAACTTGTTATCTGCCTACATTGATGTACTCTTTAACTGGAGTTTGACATTTGTCATTTTTGTCAAGAGCAACTCAAAATACACTAATTGGGAAGCATATACCTGCGTTCAACTGACTTGTCAATGGTCACTTCTATCCGAAACACTAAACTAAGGTTTTAAATGTTCCTTTCTCACCGTTGTTTGATAAATAATAACAGGATGCGAGAGAATGGTTTAATAATAGAATAGTATATGTCAAGTCTTATACTTTACATTAGTTTTCCTAATCGTCGTTAATTATTATGTAATTAATGGAACACTGAAAGCTATCTTTCTTTTTGACGAACATAAACCACACAAAAATATATAGGTGAGGTCAAATAACGGCCAATAACAAAAAAAATGAGAAATAAAATAACTGTAAAGCAGGGAAACAACTATTGCATCCTGCAAATTCACCAATACATCCTCTTACCACCAGTAAAACAAATAAAGCTATTTTAAAATGAGTCGCTACGTTTCGTGAATAATGCATTTGTCGTTGATACTACAAAAATTACAAAGCAGTAAGTATCCGATAAAGAACAAAAATTCTGACTTACAGTCAACGTCTTTAATTTTGGCCAAAAACATAATCACTCTGTATGTCGCGAGGAATGAATATCTGTGTCTTAGAAAATAAAAATTAATAAGTAGATTTTGTTCGGAATACACGGCTTAATTCTATACTCTATGATAAATTAATCACATGTCATTAAATCGAAAACTTCCTGTCATTATATTTAGTAAATGTTTATTATTATTGGAAACTTTTCATCATAATAAACTCACCATGTACTGTCAGTCGCGTAGCGCCGTCGTGCGTATGGTAATTACCGTGTCTAAGATAGTATCTTGATGATCCAAAAATCTTGAAGTATTGTGATTTTCAACGTGGTGTTCCAGGAAGTATTAGACGATCAATTGTAAAATTAAGCTAAGTGCAAGTCAGGTGAATACGACAGAATGATTTTATTTCCTTTCTACAATACTACGTTGAGGCTAGTACTGATGTTCATATGCTAAAATCAAAGGAAAATATATATTTCCTAGCTTATAATTTTACCCTGAGCGGCTTTATCGTTGACGTATCACCAACTAGAGCCTAACAACCATACCAACAGAATAGCCTGGCTACAGATTGCTTATTCTGCAATCTCGCTTTCCAGTGAATGATCTTAGAAAAGCATTTTTTGCAAGACAGTAGGTAAACCGTGTGTTAGTTCCTCTTCATGTTTGCGAGATGAGGCACTAGTCTGATACATTCCAACAGGTGTGTACCTCTATGTGTAGAATATTCAGAGAGTGTGTATGTACGATATACTACTTTATTCTTAGACCATTTAGAACTGCGCTGTGCTGTGATATGCTGGTAATACATCTAGATGCCAAGTAGAATTGTGCAGAACAATGCCTATTCTTGGATTTTCCTGGTAGACTCCTTCCAGGCAAGAAAACAATCTTCAGCTATTATACAAAGGACTTCGAGGAAAAAGACCCACACGAAAAGGAGTGACAGGTAGTGGTAAACACGTTGGTAACCCAAATATTGATCTTCAAAAGCAGTTTTGGAGCACATCAAAGAAAACGCTGTCACTGGTACACGAAGAATAGCAGCAGTGGGAAGTTATTACAAGCGAAGATGGGAAGTTTTAGCCATACGTATTCAACATGTAAAGATACTTTGAAGTGACGACTTCTTTCAACAGAAAGAGGTTTGCTCATCTGTATAGTTTACAGATGGAGCTGGTTTCGTTGAAATTTGGAGATTTAGTTTTGTTAATAACCACTAGAGGGAGGGAAAGAGTAACCTTTCAAAAACCAATGACGGCACCTACAGTAGTACAGTGTACGCAGACCTGAATTATCTTGAATGGGCTTCGATATGACATTACAGAATCGCCTTCTACAGAAGTAGTCTGAAGTATCTTTAACGATATTTACTCATTCCAAATACTTACGACACAAAGGAACTTTTGAAAACCGATAACGCTGTAAATTCTCATCCGTTAGGCTATTGTTTGTAGGTAAAGTGAACAAAATTGCTCAATTCCGAATTCGATTCCTACCTCTGCAAAGACATTATCTAATAGACCGGAATGGATTCAAAATCAAATTTGGTATTTACAATAGGATAAAACAGATGACACGCCATTCACACATGAGGAAAAGAGCATCGGACCTACTATCGAGCTCTGGGGGCCGCCTGATACTATGTATCTTCATTTTGGACATAGATCATTGACGGGTAGACGTCAGAATTCAGCAAAACCATTCCACCGCACTTTGAGAGGGATTTTTCTGCTACGTTTGATAGTAATATATCGAGTCGACTGTGTCGAAGGCTTTTCTGAACCACGTCATAGTCGTCTCTTGTCTATCAAATATGTTGAAATGTAATCGACTGAACTGCTGAGGTCATCGAATCCTAGACCTACAAACCACTTAAACCAACTTATGCTAAGAACAACATAAGCACACGCACAAACACACACACACACACACACACACACACACGCGCGCGCGCGCGCGCGCACACATACATGCCCATACCCACGCCCGAGGGAGTACTCGAACCTACGGCAGGAACAGTCGCGCCCTCCGAGACATGGTGTCTCAGAACACGCTGCCATTCCAACGCGGCTCTTGTATATCAATTACAATCTTCATTTCGTCTATTTCTCTCATCAAAACTGATATTTGCAGAAGCCTATATACACACAACGAAACGTGACGAGACTTTTCAGCGCCATACTAATGGAAGACTTCGTGCAAAATTTGCAGGACATGTATTGCAGAGTTGAGCACTTCATAATTATGGGAGGTAACTATTCGAAGGACAGTAAGGTAAATGCAGTTCGTAATTCATCTACGTTAACGTTATGGGGCTTCAGAGGTTGTACTCGAACTAGTCATGTAGTTGTCCCATTAATATCAATATTATATCACAGGTAACTTAAATGTAAAAAAGCAGCGTATGTGTAGATCTCTGGTCCGATGTTATAGAGGGCCGAAAGTGCATAATACGAGCTGGCTATGAAAACAGCTAACTAAAATGAACGTTAAAGAATTGCATAAGCGCTTCACATCTTCCAGTGCACAGTGTACCAGTGTAAGCTTAAATTAAGGGGCAAATGTTTTGCTCGTCTTGTGCAACGTTACGCATCGACTTAACGAACTGATAACAGCAGTGCAAGCAATTCAAAATACAACTAAACAAAGAACATTTTGTTAATTTTGCGTCTCCTACGGTGGTATTTATATCGTAAAATAACAGCTCCATATCTTTTATAACGCGATATTGCTATTGTTTCTGACGTACGAAGGTTGAAAATTAAATAGTGGCAACTATTTATTCATATTCGATACAAAAGCCTTACATGTTTGCACTTGTTATGCTTCAAAATATTCACCAGCGTTGTGTAGAAACCGTTGTCAGCGATGTGGAAGTGGTAGTAAACCGTTAGCAAGGCCTGTTCTGTTGACAGGGCGAGTGGAGCGGTTTACTTCCTTTCAATTTCTGGAAGAATTCTGAAGGAATGCCACGAAGTGGTTCCTTTATCTTAAAGTCACGAGGAGTCAATTCCGTGAAGTGTGGTGGATAATACAGTACTTCCCAGTCCAATCGACCGAACAGAGCAGCCACAGCTTGCGCTGTATGCGCCCGCGCATTGTCTAGCAAATTGATGAGTAGTTGCGCAAGAAAGTGTTGTCGCTTCTTTCACAAAGCTGGTTACAGGTGACGCTCCAAAAACGAACATTAATAGTGTGAATTGACGGTCTGACGAGGCATTCTTTCAGGACGCGAAGCACATTCGTGTGTGCTAATCCGATTTCCTGGACGAGTTTTGCAGCGATCACCGTCTACTAACGGGGCAACAGAATGCACTTCTTCTTCAGAGACGATAGGACGACCTGCCCGTTGCATGTCTGCCACAGTTTGCCGATCTTCATTGAAGACTTTTACCCAACGTGCCACTGTTCTGTACGGCAATGCCGATTCCCCGTACGCCTCTAGGAGACCTTGATGACGCTGCCGTGCTGTACGAACGCTGGCACATTCAATGTTAATACAATTCCGTTGTTCCTGTTTCGAAAACATAGTGACACCTTTACGTTAGCCCTCTCGCTCACAAGTGACTGTGTTTCTCCTGACTGCGCGCACGTTGATGACGTGGGACGGGTGAGTCCATTTGCTAGGAGGTAAGGTAGGTATATCGATATCCATTTGCTCGGATGTAAGGTAGGTATGTCGACAACGTGCGTTATCAGCGACAATAGTAGATTCCATTGCACTGTGTCTCCACAGCAGTGTTGCCACTATTTAAGTTGGATTGGGTAGTTTGGTTGGGTTACGGGGACTAAACTACTGAGGTTATCAGTCCCCCGGTGGGGAGGGGAAGGAGTGAGGATGGGAAAGCAGGAGACGGGGAAAGGAAATGCAGCCCGGGAAGTAAAGAAGGAAGGAAGACTGCATTAGCTCGGGGCCCCGTGCTCGCCACGCACATACTCACGAAAGAACCGTGAGCCCTCTGGGGGGACTATTTAAGTTCCAACCTTCATATATACGGAAGAGCTGTAGTTAAACTCTCTGCATGACGTCGACTTTAACGGAGTCGCCTCTCATGGGTAGCCGCGCTGCTTGACGCCATCCACGGGATTCGAGGAGACGCTCCGGTGCCGGATTCAAACAGAATCTGTTTTGCAGATTAACCACGAAGTCCCTTTGGCCCGTCCGTCCCGGATGTGGGTTTAGGCGGTCTACCGCATTCGACTACGTGATTAGCGCGCTAGTATCCACGTTCCGCGTCAGTTACACGATTCAAAAGCATTTAACGAAACTTGTCACTCTTTCACGTGAATAACACTGCACGCAGACAGATGAGTTGTACGGATTTCTTCCAGGAAGGTAACGGGGTGGCGAGAGGAAGGGAATCCGGTCACCCTCGAATGTTAACATTTCCACACCCAGTACTTAACATGCCAAAATATGGACACCATTATAAAAGGAAAAGAAGAAGAAGGTTGCTCGAACTCCCAATGGCTTGATTAAATGTTCTCATAGTAGGAAAGGAGTTTCACGCTCGCTGAAGTAATTATTACACAACGTCACTTGCATGACAGATCTTCAGAACCATGTTGAGCAATTCCACGACAAAGATGCGTCCTACTCGGTTCTGGCGAGTAAGTGTAATACATTGTACACTGTAATGAGAGTGCATCGCCGTTTATTATGGTGTATCTTAGGTAAGCCCCGTTTATTTCACCTCACTACCTTCGAATAAGGTGTAGAAATATGGTAGATGACAATGGTATATATGAGGGGTGTTCAAAAGAAAAAGTACCAAACGTCGTACCAAGTGAACCGATTGAAATTTGAATATACCGCTTTGGGATAGCATAGACCGACATCTAGAGATGCGAAGCATGATCGTCACCTCTCCCTAATTAACTCAAAGTTGTGTCCTCAGCATGCAAGGTGATGCGCGCCCTTCTTTTCGACGTTCAATGTCCGATACTCGTAGAAGCCCTCGAGCACGGAAAAATCATTAACAATGTTGTGTACTGTGAGACACTGCATTGTCTACGCAAGTCCATCAAGAGCAAATATGAACTAGGATGCTCACGGAAGGAGTAATTCTGCTGAACGCTAAAGCGCGTCCACAAGTCTCCAGGTACTGACTAAGTTCAAGTGCGAGCAGATTGAGCATCCCCCCTACAGCTGGGACACGCCGCCCTGCGACTTCCCTCTGTTTGGTCCGCTAATAAACATCTCAGAGGGAAGCGCTTCAACTCAGACGACAAACTGATGGACATAGTAGACGACTGGCTGGGCTGTGGGTATAATTGAAGTCTTTATGGAAAAGTAATCACCAGAGACCTGAGCACAAAGGGTTCCCTACTCTCGCGTTCATCATGTGCATCTTGTGAATGCGGTCAGTCATGATAATGACATTGCAAGATTACAATATTCTCCAGACGTACACGAATTATTGTGTGTGTATTTTCAGAACGGAACGTATTATCCTATTTTTACATGATTACCTATTTACATGATTAACTATTGTTTAACAAGACTCAGATACGAATGATGCTCATTAAGAAAAGTCACACTGTATAGAGTGTTTGTAAAGAAACAGACTTTAGTTTTCGAATTTTCATAATTTATTACTGTATTATGTTCCTGCAAACATTTTTCACGCTTTGCGCTTATTCATAATCATCCCCTAACAAAACACGGGAGTGAGATTGACTGCGCATTGGTAGATACTCCTCGATTGCACATCGTTGTACTTCCGTTAACTCAAATGTTCAAATGTTTGTAAAGCTTATGGGACTTAACTACGGGGTCATCAGTCCCTAAACTTACAAACTACTTATGAACTACTTACGAACTAGGACGGCACAAATATCCATTCCCGAGGGGGGATTCGAACCCCCGACCGTAGTGGCCGTGCAGACCGTGACTGAAGCGCCTCAGTCTCCTCGGCCACCGCGGCCGGCTTCCGTTAACTGCACCGTACTCTTAGTACCTTCGAACTAACCTTTCTTAAGTCTGCACGTGCAATGTCGAGACCACACATCCGTTTCTTTGTCACATATTTGTTTCTGAATTTACTGAAGCGCATTACGGAGTCAGGTTCGCTACATCTATGTTAGTGAGAGACAAAATTGATAAGCTTCTTTCTCTAACTTATATACTTCGGAAAAGTTTTTATTTATATAAACACAATTTGATTTCTTTATAACTACTAATGTTACTGTTAACAGAAAGGTTCTTGGTAAAGAAGAGGAGCAAACAGTATTCGGTGGAGACAAGCTGGCAACTAGAAAATATTGCTGCATATGTCCTAAAAACTGAAAAGAAAATCACATTATGCAGACATTGTAATCGTCCAATTTGTTGACAGTGCTCATCAGTTGTGCGTAACAATTGTATATGAAGTATCATAACATTATTTTGTAAAAGAGTCATATTTTACATTATCTTTGTCTGAAATTGTATTGAAAAAAATTCTTTATTCCCTTCTAAGAAATGAATAGGTCAATAATTTAATTAACTGGAATGAAACTTTCATTCTGCAGCGGAATGTGCGCTGTTATGAAACTTCCTGACAGATTAAAACTGTGTACCGGAACCGGGACTCGAACCTGGGACCTTTGCCTTTGACTGCGAAAGGCAAAGGTCCCAGGTTCGAGTCCCGGTTCCGGCACACAGTTGTAATCTGTCAGGAAGTTTCAGAACAGCGCACACTCCGCTGCAGAGTGAAAGTTTCTTTCAGGAAACATCCCTTAGGCTGTAGCTAAGCCAAGTCTCCACCATATCCTTTCTTCCTGGAGTGCTAGTCTTGCAAGGTTCGTAGGAGAGCTTCTGTAAAGTTTGGAAAGTAGGAGGTGAGGTACTGGCGGAAGTAAAGTCGTGAGGCAGCATCGTGAGTCGTGTTGGGATAGCTCAGTCGGTAGGGCGCTTGCCCGCGAAAGGCAAAGGTCCCAGGTTCGAGTCCCAGTTCCGGCTCACAATTTTAATCTGTCAGGAAGATTCAATTTAATTGACTCTTTGAAAACAGATTTTATAAATCTCTTAGCAGGTTTTATGTTTTATGAATTCTTTAGTGTTAATTGTAATTCTGATTTACTAAACGTGGTGATTGTCATTCGTAATTGTTAAAAACCCCTTAACTACACATAAAAAATAATAAAATGTGCCATAAAAAGAAGTAAACGACAAAGGAAATACATGGAATTAGTTTGACTCCATGTTTGTGGTTATGTAACCAATCCACGTCTGTGGTTACGGGTTAACACATTGTATTACAAATCAATATACCATCTATTCAGTTGATAAGTAACGTTATATAAGTAACTCCGTAATTTTGACATTAAATTTCACTTAGACATATGTTTTTGTATTACTAAACTAGTAGTTATCTTATGTGGCAAGTATTTCCTCCTGGAACAAGACTTTGCGAACCCCTGGGAGTCAAGACTCTCAAGTTGAAGAACACTGGTATGGGTTATTTTCATACAACTGGTCAATTTCTGTTGTCATGAACAATATAGAGAACTGAAATATTGTTTCGTATTCACAGAATATATGATATCAACTGCGAATGGGCAAAGCTGAAAATGTGTACCCAGCCGGGACTCGAACCCAGGTCTCCTGCTTTCTAGACAATTGCGCTGGCCCCTACACCACTGTGGACACAGTGATCACCGCCCCTGCAAGGACTACCTAAGCACGCCTCCCGTCAGATACAAATTCCCAGCTTCACCCTGCCCACAGTATACAAATACGTAGTTAAGAAACTAATTCCTGTAGGAATAAGGGCCACAAACTTGCCCACCCCTCCCCACTAACGAAAGGATCATTGCCCGTCACCGGCATATAATATATATTAATGTGGCGTCTGTTCCGAAAGAACAGACCTCACTTCTGATCCTGCAGTTGTTATTGTTTCATATTCACTGACGGGAGTTGTACTTAGGTAGTCCTTGCAGGTCAGGTAATCACTGTGTTCCCAGTGCTGTAGGGGTCAGCGCCACTGCCTAGAAAGCAGGAGGCACGGCTTCGAATCCCGGATGGGTACACATTTTCAGCTTTGCTCATTCGCAGTTGATGTCAAATATTCTGTGAATATGAAACAATTACAACTGCAAGATCAGAAATGACGTCTGTTCTTTCGGAACGAGGTCTACAAGAAAGACAGGCCCCAGCGAAGTCGTCATGCCACGTAAGTAAGGTAGTACCGAGCCGGAGCGATCGCTAGCTCAGTGGCTGCCCGCTATGACGCAGTGGGCAGTGCCCCAGCAGCCGGCCAGTCGGCTAGCGATCGCGGTAGCTGGGAAGTACCTTGCTTACATGGCATGACGACTGCGCTGGGGCCTGTCTTTCTCGTAGGCCTCGTTTCGGAACCGTGAGGACGGTCGCCGTAAATGTAAGAATCACATACGATATATAGTTCACGAGATATGACGTCATAAACAATGAGATGCGCGAAAAACTGCTGCATTTTGCGACAATGCTGCTCATTTTCTCCTAAACCATTGGACCGATTTCAACCAAAGTTGGTTTACAAATTCCTTACCTTGAGGTAACAATTGCTGCATGTTTAAGAATCACATTCGGCACATGGTTAAAAAGATATTACATCATAACCAATAGAAATCGCAAAAAATGCCATATAATGCGGCGAGACTTTCTAAATACACTGTATGAGAATGACAGTACTTAGCTACTTGCAACAAACTTTAAACATAATTTCAAACTTTTATTAAACTTTTTCTCGCTGACAACCATAGTAAAATGATGAAAGGAAAAAAGTTTCTCGGTTACTACTTTTCCGCTGTTTATGCAGTAAAACTACGGCTCTCGGTATGACGTTACAATTTATAATTTGAATACTAAAAAATGGAGCGACAGGAAATTTTACAAACAGTATACACATACATGGTTGAATGTACCTTCTACATTGTATCACATTCCGAAACGTATTTCATGATATATGAGCACATAAACAGTAACGTTCATGGAAAACCGCTCCATCACGCACCAAGTTTTTCGAAAAAAATGTTCAAATGTTTGTAAAGCTTATGGGACTTAACTATAGGGTCATCAGACCCTAAACTTACAAACTACTTATGAACTACTTACGAACTAGGACTGCACAAATATCCATGCCCGAGGGGGGATTAGAACCCCCGACCGTAGTGGCCGTGCAGACCATGACTGAAGTGCCTCAGTCCCCGCGGCCACCGCGGCTGGCACCAAGTTTGTATCTACTACTTCTTTACTAGAATGAAACTTTCACTCTGCAGCGGAGTGTGCGCTGATATGAAACTTCCTGGCAGATTAAAATTGCGTGCCGGAACCGGGACTCGAACCTGGGACCTTTGCCTTTCGCGGGCAAGTAGTTACTTATTTACTACTAATTTTATTCCCAAGACATTTCACAGACATACGGCCCTTATACAAATGAATATATACCTGAAAAATGACAGGAATAAATAAATGAATAAATACTCGGGCAACGCCGGGTTTTCAGCTAGTATATGATATATTGTTTTTGTATTCCATTTATATTTCGATTCCATTTACGAACCCCCCTCCCAAAAAAAAAAAAAAAAATAAAAAAAAATATATAAATAAAAAAAAAAAAACGTGGTGATGCAACACTTTCTGTGTGTTCCAACAAGTATGATCCCCCTAGAGCCGGCCGCGGTGGCCGAGGAGACTAAGGTGCTCCAGTCACGGTCTGCACGGCCACTACGGTCGGGGGTTCGAATCCTTCCTCGGGCATGGATATTTGTGCCGTCCTAGTTCGTAAGTAGTTCATAAGTAGTTTGTAAGTTTAGGGACTGATGACCCCGTAGTTAAGTCCCATGGACTATACAAACATTTGAACATTTTGATCCCCCTAGAAATTCTTATTGCTCGAATTTTGGCCAGCTTCCCGGAATTACAGACCACTGTGCGTCGGGAAACGGGTGCCGCTCGCTGTGCTTGGTCTACGCTGGAGTACGCAGGCCGGTGTTTACACGCACTAGCTCGCTCGCCTCGCCGCGCCGTCAGCAGAGTGAGCCGTCGCGTCGGCCGGGTGCTCATCCCGCGCGGCCGCCGGCAATTTATAGCGTCTCGGCGCCGTGGCCGGGGGCGGCGGGGGCGGGGGCGGCCGTGACGTGACGTGGCGTGCCATTACGGCGGCGTCGTTAATCCGCGGCCGCGCCTCATAAGCCTCGGCCGTCCTCGGGCCATTAATCCGCACTACGCGACGCGACGTTCCGCTCATACCTGCGTCTGCACCGGGAACAGCTTCGTCACGTTTCGGAAGCAGCGGCGAGTGCGTGACGTCAACAGCGGGAAGCGACAGTCTGCCGGCCGGGCTGCAAATGCAGCGCTGCAATTTGTCTCTGCAGGCGGCCTCTCGAGGGACGAGGCTGCACAAACCGTAATGTGGACGCGAAGGGGAAACCCTACCTGCCTTGCAAACGGCTTTTAATCAAATTGCGTGGTTATGGTACATCGCCATAAATTTGTGACTGGATAGAGGATTTCCTGGAAGACAGTACACAATTTTGTAGTAATCGGTGGTAAAGCATCGACTAAAACAGAGGTGATATCGGGCGTTCCACAGGGTAGCGTTATTGGTCCTCTGCTATTCCTCATTTCCATAAACGATTTGGGAGAAACTCTAAGCGGCTCTCTAGGTTGTTTGCAGATGACGTTATCATTTACCGTCTAGTAAAATCATCTGCATTGCACTACCTGCTTACTGCATTATCTGAACCCAACTCCTTTTGTACATCGTTTAGTAGAGAAACACAACACCAACTCCCCCCCCCCCCCCCCCCCCCCGCCATCTGCCCCAAATTTTCTATTACTAGCACTGTCTCGCTAGCCGTAATTCTTGTCTCCACTCAGTGAAACCGACAGAAAGACGTCGACCTATTTTAGCTCATTCTGCCGATGACTATACTTCAGAACTCATGTCCTGTTTTGACCAATTTAGATTACTATAATGCGTTTACACACGTTTCGCGTGATGCAACTGTTTTCCAGCTATCCCATTGTTAACGTAATATCTCCTAATCTCAGCCAAATATTTTCAAAAACGTTCAAATGTCTGTAAATCTATCGGACCACACTGCGTGGTCATCAGTCCGTAGCTTACAAACTACTTAAACCTAGGTAAACTAACCTAACGACAAACACACACACACCCATGCCCCAGGGAGGACTCGAACCTCCATGGCGAGTAACCGCGCGCTCCGCAGCGAGACGCCTTAGACCGATCGGCTACTCCACCGCGGCTCAAATATTTTGACAAAGGTTTGAAGATGTATTCATTGATGTATGTGCATACGGCCTAACAAATGTGTCACAAATAAAGTTACGAGTGAAGACATAATAAATTGAAGCCTTATCCGTGATAGAGCGGTGTTTCAAGCACTTTACTATCATTTCATGTCCCTTGAACAGGAAGTCTCACTATGATATAATTTCAAGGATATATTCAGTGTCATATATATGCATGTTGCCTATAAACTAGCTCACGCATATAACTGGTAGGTTAAAAGTAAAAAAATTCTGAGCAGTGCCGAATGCCGTAATTGTACTGTAAAAACAGCAGAAAAGTAAAGTATTTTGCTTTCATCATTTTGTATATTGTCAGTGACAAAAAGTCTCGTAAACGTTTGAAATTGTGTGTAAATTTAATAAGTGCACTCGTTATCAAATAACGTATGAAACGAGTCTGGTTACTTGTGTTGAGGGTTTCCCTTTGTTTTTCAGTCCTACCCACACACACTTTGGAACGCAAGCATTTTTACTCCAAGAGCAAAATGTTCAAATGTTTGTAAATCTTATGGGACTTAACTACGGGGTCATCAGTCCCTAAACTTACGAACTACTTATGAACTACTTACGAACTAGGACGGCACAAATATCCATGCCCGAGGGGGGATTCGAACCCCCGACCGTAGTGGCCGTGCAGACCGTGACTGAAGCGCCTCAGTCCCCTCGGCCACCGCGGCCGGCACTCCAAGAGCAATTGTTTCCTTGTTGCCTGAGATTAAGGAATATTTTGACTGAATTTGGCTAGAGTAGGTCCAGTAGTTTAGGGCGGCACATGTACAGGAAACACACAAACTATATGTATGGGGGTGTGAGGTAACTACTTTCCAAAGATGTTATCAAAAACTATTATGTATCAAGCTCGATGTTCAGTAAGTAAGGGCATAAGCTTACAAAATTGAACAGATAGTGTATTTAAACAACAAATAATACAAAAAATATTTCTATTGATAAAAATGTCCTGCATCCATTTAGAAAACGCAAAAATGACAAAAAGTAACATTGCAGAAGATGCTATTGAAGAAGCGAAAATTATTGCATTAAATAAACAGCATTTGCACAGTTTAGTGCATTGTATGTGTAGTATTTTAAACAAAATCAGGTATGATCTCAATGTTTAGATAGGCACGGAAAATCAATTAATAGTTAATGAAATATGGTTAAGACACATTTCGACAGGGCACGCACAAGGTGCCGATACTCACCACATGCTATGTAATTGACCTGAGACACTTATTTTTCTCATTTCTTCAGACCCTGTATAAAACACTGAAACTGTAGCCGATCCGTTAGCGCCAAGTCATGAGCTGTTCGGCAACTGAATAATTCACAGGACGCGGTTTGGAAGCCCTACACAAAAGTTCACTTCAAAGACGAAGAAAGGTGGTCTTGTCTGCCTCACTTTCTGCCGCCCAAAAGACGAACAACAAAGGGCTGTAGCACACCTCGTGACTTGTGAATTTCTGTTCTGCCGTACTTTGTAACCCGATATGCTTTTAAAGTGCACATGTCTCTCCTGGTCTAAAGTTGCACTGTTCAACAGTGACAACAAGTACCAAAGTGTGTAGGTTTTGAATGTTGTAGCAAATAATGTAGTAAAGTGAGGATGACGTCGTGTCTCAAATAATCTGATTTGTTTCTGTCAGTCATTTATTTACGTTGTTGGTTACGAAATGAAAAGTATTTTTTCTGGTTGGGTCCATTGTGTAGATTTATCTGTTATTTACTATAGATTTTACGTCTGCTTCATCTAGTCGTCCTTAGAGGCGTTGGAGGAGTGAGACAATGTAGGTACAAAAATTTCCATCATGAAAGAGGAGTTGGTATTTACTGTGTTATGTTGCACATCTATCACCCGAATATGTTGTTCCATTCCCTTTAGTTTTGAGAAATGTAAAATGAAGCTTTTTTGTAATTTCATATTGTGCATTATTCAATCCAATTTCTCCCGAACTTTCTTTTCCATGAAACCTTTTACAAGCATTACACATTATGCTTATGGATCGTTTTAATACTGACTTGCCGGCCGCGGTGGCCGAGCGGACTGAGGCGCGCCAATCATGGTCTGCACGGCCACTGTGTTCGGGGTTTTGAATCCCCCCTTGGGCATGGATATTTGTGCCGTCCTTAGTATTAGCTAGATCATAAGTAGTTTGTAAGTTTACGGACTGATGACCCCGTAGTTAAGTCCCATAAGCTCTACAAACATTTGAACATTTTAATACTGACTTACGAACTTGAGTTAATACAAAAACTCCCACGGAACAAAAGATCTTTCCGTTTTCCAGAATTTTCCAGGACTTTTTTTTTTTCATATCTTGTCCTGTCAATTGCGGTGGCACGCACGCACGCACGCACACACACACACAAACACAGAAACAGCCAAATCGGTTTAGCCGTTCTCAAATGATCATCTATCATTCATGTGGCAATCGCTTTTTATGTAACACATGTTAAATAGTGAGCTGCGAATTACAGAGAGATTAAGGCAGAGACTATAAAATTATATATTGACTATATGTTATTGACTGCAATAACTTTACATTTCAGTCGGATGTTTTTTTCTAAGTTCATGCCCATTCTATATCTCATGTTTTTATCTCTGGAAAAATCTAATGTCCCTGCAATATTTTTGATATTTCAGTAAAAGATTGCAGCACCTCAAAAGTGAATTCATTCATTTAAAAAATGGAATAACAAGATACAGGGTGTTTCTCGATGACGTTTTAAATATCTGGAGGATTGTGGAGAATGAAATTTTGAATATATGAAATATATTTTCCACAGTAGTAGGAAATGTTTAACCTTCTATCTCTGTGGTGATAAACTTACGTCCACTGACGTTATGTTATTGCTGCGGATGGAAGCCCGTAAACATACGATAGTGCACCAGCGCACTTTGATCTCCGGGCCAAAGCATATCTGAGAGACAAATTCAGTCATAAACTGGAACGGTCGGCTATTCCCTTGACCTCGCGCTCGCCTGAGCTCTCCCTTCTAGACTTCTCTGGGATTATACCAGAAGAAACACCAGTACGAACAGTTGGTGAAATAAATGAGTGCATCTTCACAGCATTTGATATTATCTGTCTTTAGGAAGGGAGAAATCTTTCAGATAGGCCGACAAAATATGATTCTCCGATGCATAGTAAGTGCGCTAGAAATTTCATTTCTCATTTCCGGATACAGATTCCCGGTATCAAAACCTTCACAATATCATCCTCTACAGAATTGTTAAAACTTCACTTATACGACTGGCAAGAGGCAAACGTCTGTAGAGAGTACCAAAGTGTAGCACACTAGGAACTGTACAATGTGTGAAGAAGGTATTGCGTCAAGTAGTTTGTAATTTCGACTGTCAGGTAAGCTGTAACATTTTGTATACTTTACAGTTCTCGCCTAATGGAAGAGCGACAACAAAAGTGAACTTCAGATACGACCTTCTGAAATTATTTTTGAAAAATACTAAAGTAAATGTTAAATAGATAACTTACAATGGAAGGAAGTCCATTAAATTTGTTTTTATCAACATAAAATTACCCATGGCTATTATTGTTTTTTAATAGTTTAGTGAACTAAGGCATTGGGGGCAGAGAACTCCGTGATGGAATAATTCATAACACGGATGATGGTTGCTGAAACCAGTCCAAATCAAAGCTTGGGGCAGGTTACATAGCAATAAAGTGCATAGCAATAAAAATACGTAACTTACTAGGTCACATTCCTGTATAAATGGTTTACGCAAATACACATTCACCTGCATAATTAAGTGTTTTATATGTGATCTCTCTCTCCCTCTCTCTCCCACCCTCTACCTGTTTACGTAGATACTTCCATTGGGGTCACTGCCGTATATTCAGAAAATGCATCTTTTATTTAATTTTTTTTCTGTATTACAAATAATATTTTACATATGCAGAGTGTCATTATCGGAGTGAAATAAATAGAAAGGCGAACGATAGATATATTTCTACGCTGCTGAATAAGAAGAAGAGTGGGATAAACACCAAACAGAGTTTCGCAGTTTGGGATGTTACCTATGTTGTCAGCGTTAGCGATAGCTACAGAAGAGGATGTCCTTTTTCCTGCGTGCGCTTCAAGCTGTTGGTACTTCGCTCTCTGACTGTGACAGGGAACTACAAAGGCATGACACACAAAATACGGATCTGAAAGCACTACCTTTTGTAAGACTTAGTAGCGGTGTACTTTCACAGATCTCAGAATTGGGCTTCACTCGGGAAAAACGTGTTTCAATTACGTAAATAAATCGTCTTTGCAAATTCTTTTTTGTTATTAGGAGCGTCGTACAATCTGGATTCAGAAATACGCAAGATTATGATTTCACACCGACTTTAATACTTTCAAGTCGCACTGCAACACGATCCTGAACATTACTGCTAAATATATCGACCCACGTTAATTTTATTTTTTGTTACTTGATGTTCAACAGTTTACAATAAATCGCAGAAAGAAAACTGCAGCATTGTCAAAAAGACAGAATATCTGCTCTCTAGAAACTAGCACAGACTTAAAAAGCCTCACCTTTCTTAAACTCAGCTTATCCCCTTCTTGCACGATATTATGCGAACCATAAATGAAGGGCAGCAGGCATATTACATATTCGTAGATTTTCGGAAATATAGTTTCAAAAATGTTCAAATGTTTGTTAAGCGTATGTTACTTAACTGCGAGGTCGTCAGTCCCCAAACTTACAAACTACTTATGAACTACCTTATACTAAACACGACACAAACATCCATGCCCGAGGGGTGATTCGAACCCCCGACGGGGAACGGCTGAGCGCATCGTAGCATAGCGCCTCAATGCGCTCGGCCGCTCCGCCTCGGCGGAAATATAGTTTCGTACAAAACCGCAGTGCCGACTGTTAATGAATGTCAGAAAGAACACATTATTTCTGAGATATGTGACTGGTTGGAATACTTTATATTCGTCACTGTCAAGTGTATCGCCTCAGAGAAGTGTGATAGGAATGCTCTTGTTAAACAACCTCGCGGATAGGTAAGTGGCTGTTGTTGGCGTAGTACAGTGGAGCTGAAGTTTATTGACGGTAGGAATATACAATGTAACGCGCCCCAGTGAATCTATCGTTATCTGTAGTGACTCCCTGAGTGGCTTGCAAGCCTTTGACCAAAGTTTTCCCAAACATGCGCTGGTGCCTTCTATTCAAGACCCTGTCTTCACCCTTGGCAAGTCTGTCCGTTCTGTGGCATACGTTTGGATCCCGGCCACATTGGTATATCAAGGAATGAACTAGTCGATCAGTTGGCCAAGCAGGCCACAGCCTCATGGCTCCTGGAGATTGGTCTCCCGGAGGGAGATCTCCGATTGCAGTTGAACCGCAGGGTCTTGGAGTATGGAGCTCAGAACGGTCTGAATGCATCGTCTAATTAATGATTTATCTTTATTGATATACACTTCTAGGCTGCAAAATGAGAGGAACAGTTGGTGAAACACCGGATAGAGTTTCGCAGTTTGGGAGGATACCTAAGTTGTCAGTGTCAGCTCTAGCCACAGAACGAGTTCCATGTAATCAAGTTCTCTACGGCCACGTAGAATTTATTATTGAGGGCCTCTCATACGGGCTCAGGTGTCCTTTGTCGACTACGTATTGGCCATACCTGGATAACGCATAGTCACCTTCATCCGCAACAGGACAAAGTGCCGCTGTGACGTTATCTTGACATTGGTCCGCATCCTGTAGTCTGTCCTCTTTTAGCAGTCCTTCAATCCTTGGTGACGTTGCCTCCATGCTTTACTGAGTGTTGCGTTGTATTCGCGCAGCTGGCTTTTATAGTTTTATTTAGTGGTGGGCACCCTAGCCGGATCTCTCAGGTCCGGACCCTTCCAGCAAGTTTCAGCTATTTCCCACTTTTGATTAGTCTGTCAGGCTTCTGAATGCGGTTTTCTAGTGTGTACAGCGTAGCTGGTTCATTCTTTGTTACCCTTGTGATCGGACCAGTATTCTGCTGTTATGTCTTACAAGGAAACCACATGGGTATCGGATTATAGAATTTCTGTATATTTATGGTACGTGAAGTTCAGAACTTAAATAACAATCAGCCAAAGCCATTCGATGCAACTCTCTAAAATTCTTTCAAGTTTTGCAAGTACAAGTAAGTACCAATGATTAAAAGAGGTGCAGTTTTTGTCGGTGTAGTTCAACTGGTAGCGTTCTGGCCTCACACAGTCGGTAGTCCGAGTTCACCTGTGACAAATATTTTTTTCGTTGTTTTCGAATTTAGTCATGTAAAACATATTGGGATCTCTAATTCCTGGTGTTGTGTTAGTTTCTGTTTATGGTTATGTAGACCAGCTGAACACCTTGTCACCTAAAACGATGGTTGGGTAGGTTAGCTGCTTGGAAAGCCATTAGTAGCTATGGAGATGACTTTCCGAAACAGTGTCGTAGCTCTTCAGAAACTGAACAATCAAAGACTACCGATCTCAGCTAATGGTGAAGCCAATACTGTAAATAATGTAACTTGTGTTTGTTTATTGAAACCATAATTATTAACAAGCATTTATAAAATACAGAAAATTGCGAATATTCAAAAACACGTGCATTTTTGGTAAAAAATTACCATTATATATTAAAATTGTGTAACTATTCGAACACAACGAAGAAAAAGTCTGTCACTACAGGATTCGTACCAATACCCCTATGGCTGTAAAGCCATACCGCTACCACCTGAGCCACAATGACAGATGCTGCAAATGTTTTAATAATTGGTACTTGTGTATAGTTGCAAAACTTCAAAGACTTTTTTTTAAGATAATTTTTAAGCCTTTTGTCGAACGGCTATGGCTGATGGTTATTTGAGCTCTGATCTACACGTACCATAAGTATAAAAAAATTCTAAAATCCGCTACCCATGGGGATCTCCTAGTTAGTGCAGTTAATCACATGGTTTACGTTTATTGTGTTTTTTCTTTTATGTTTTCAGTGTGGCGTTCATAGTCGCTCTGTACACTCCGTACGTTTCCCTCTAGCCTAACTTTGTTCAACCTTCGCTGTAGGAAGGAAGAAATCTTAGGGTTTAACGTCCCGTAGACAGTGTGGTCATTAGAGACAGAGCATACGCTAGGATTTTTGGGGAAGGATTAGGGGAGGAAATTCGGCCGTGCCCTTTGAGAGGAACCATCCCGGCATTTGCCTAGAGTGATTCAGGGAAATTACAGAAAACCCAAATCTGGATGGCCGGACATGGATTTGAACCACCGTCCTCCCGAATACGAGTCCAGTGTCTTACCACTGCGCCACCTCGCTCGGTCTTTGCTGTAATATCTTAGACAGGAATAGGAAATTGATGACTTAGCAGTTTAGCACCCCCTGAAAATTCCAACAACAACAACAACAACAACGACGACGACGACAACGACGACGACGACGACGCAACGCAGAGGCATCTTATTCTTAATGTAGAAAAGTGAGTAAATTCCTATTTGGGGGAGAAAAACATTTAAAAGTTCCTGACAAATTAAAATTGCGTGCCGGAACCGGGCCTCGAACATGATACCTTTGCCTTTCACTCGCAAACGCTCTATCGACTGAGTTATCTCGGAACACTTCACAGTAAGTCCTCAAAACTTTACCTCTGCCAGTACCTCACCTCCTACTTTTCAAACGTCACAGAAGTTGTCCTGCGAACCTTGCAGAACTAGTACACCTAGAAGAAAGAATATGATGGAGACATGGCTTAGGATGTTTCCAGAGTGAAACTTTCACTCTTTAGTGTAGTGTCGGTGATATGAAAGCTCCTGGCAGATTAAAATTGTGAGCTCAAACGCGACTCGAACCTGTGACCTTTGCCTTTCGCGGACAGGTCCCAGGCTCGAATTCCGGTTCCGGCACAATTTTAATCTTCCAGGAAGTTTCACGTTAGCGCACACTCCGCTGGAGACAAAGTTTCATTTAATAAGCATTTAGTGTCCATATAATGTATTACTGATTTGCAGCTTGATACAGTCACAATGATTATTCAGTCTCAACATTGTATGGCAATATGAAACGTTACGTGATGTATCGTCGGGAAGACTAATATTCACCAATGGTTTATTGAGAGCGCTATAAAGGAGGCCGCACGTTGAACTAAAAGTACTACTTTCTCTTAAGTAATTCTAGAATATTCGGCCTCCTGAAATGTCGATTAAGAAGATGTTGAAGTAATTCAGAGGCGTACTGCTGTTGTTCCAACAACACGCAAGTTCTATAGATTTATGACTCGACTAGGAACTCCTAGAAGGAAGACAACGATGTTTATGCGAAACACTATTGAGAAAATGTAGAAATCAAGAATTTGCGCCATTTGCATCTGACCGAAGGATGATCATATTGCCGTTAACGAATATGCTGCTTAACCACCGGGAAGACAAGATATGGAAAATTATGACTAATACGTAGAAATATCTGCAGGTCTTTGACTCACGCTCCATTTTTGAGTGAAACAGCAAAGGAAATTGTCTGTAGTGTTACTAAGTAACTTCACATGTAATTTACAATATGGTGATTTGCGGAGCATGAATGTTGATCTAGATGGAAAAAAAAAAAAAAAAAAAAAAAAAAAAAAAAAAAAAAAAAAAAAAAAAAAAAAAAACGTAAACAGAGCGCTATACAATGAAATCTGTATGTCAGTAGAAAGAACCACGAAAACACCCCAGCGCTCTTCTTCTTCTTTTCTTCTTCTTCTCCTCCTCCTCCTTCGTGTTATTATTTCGCTTTGGTCACAAGAAGACCACATTAATTCGCATCAGCTTCGTTTCTTCTGGTCTTTCCCTTTCTTCCAATATTTTTCATTCTCCTGCTTCGCTCTTCTGTCCATGATTTTTATTTATTTTTTAATTTTTTATTTTTATTAATTTTTTTCGGTTCGATTCTGTTGTCTAAACCTGTTAACGCGACAACTTTTATTTAAAAATCACCCTGTTGTGTATTTCTGGTTCCTGTACTCTCCTTTCTTCCTGATATCTTCGTACTTCTTGTGTACTACACCGCAGTTTAGTTATCTTGCTCACAAGAAATCCAATACTCTGTTGTGAAAACCATCCTTAGTCCATTCTGAGGATGTGTCCGAAGAAAATAAGCGTTCTTTATCTGATGACATCAGATATTCTTTCTATCGTGCTATACAATTCATGATTGGCTCCTTTTTAAATTGAGCATCATCGATTTAGAGGCAATTTAATTACTTGACCAATAAAATTGGTACACCAGGTTGAAATGCAATTGATGAACGGGAATTCATTGAACAAATATATTATACTATAACTGACATGTGATTACATTTTCATGCAATTTGGGTGCATAGATCCTGGAATTCGGTAGTAGAACAAGGAAGGGAAGGGAAGATAGTAGGTGAATATGGTCTGAGCAAAAGGAATGAAAGAGGAAGCCGCCTGGTAGAATTTTGCACAGAACATAATTTAGTTATAACAAACACCTGGTTCAAGAATCACAAAAGAAGGTTGTATACGTGGAAGAGACCAGGAGACACTGGGAGATACCAGATAGATTTTATAATGGTAAGACATAGATTTCGGAACCAGGTTTTACAGTGTAAGACATACCCAGGGGCGGATATAGACTCTGACCATAACTTGTTGGTTATGAACTGTAGGCTGAAACTGAAGAAACTACAAAAAGATAGGAAAATAAGGAGATGGGACCTGGATAAATTGAAGGAACCTGGGGATCTTAAGAATTTCAGAGGGAGATTTACGCAACAATTGACAGAAACAGGGGAAAATAAAACAGTAGAGGAGGAATGGGTAAAATTGAGAGATGAAATAGTGAAGGTAGCAGAGGACAAAATAGGTAGGAAGGGAAGACCTACAAAAAATCCTTGGATATCACAGGAGATACTAATTTTAATCGATAAAAGGAGAAAATATAAAAATGCAGTAAATGAAACAGGCAAAATTGAGTACAGGCGACTAAGAAATGAGATTGACAGGAAGTGCAAAATGACTAAGCAGGAGTGGCTAGAAGGCAAATGCAAGGATGTAGAAGAATTTATAAATAGGGGAAAAATAGATACAGCCTACAGGAAAATAAAAGAAACATTTGGAGATAAGAAAAACAGCTCTGTGAATATCAAGGACACTGATGGAAAACCAGTTCTCAGCAAAGAAGGGAAAGCTGAAAGGTGGAAAGAGTTTATAGAGGGGCTCTACAAAGGAAATGAAATTCGAGACAATATTCTAGGAAGGGAAGAGGATGTAGATGAAGATGAAATAGGAGATACTGTACTGAGAGAAGAATTTGATAGAGCCCTGAAAGCACTAATTCGAAACAAGGCCCCTGGAGTAGATGATATTCCCTCAGAGCTCTTAAAGTCTCTGGGAGAACCAGCCATGACAAACCTGTTTCACGTGGTGTGTAAGATATTTGAGACAGGCGAAGTACCCTCAGACTTTAAGAAAAATGTTATAATCCCCATTCCAAAGAAAGCAGGTGCAGACAGGTGTGAAAACTACAGAACCATCAGTTTCATAAGTCATGGTTGCAAAATATTAACACGAGTTATATACAGAAGGATGGAGAAGCTGGTAGAAGCCGACCTTGGGGAAGATCAGGAGAAATGTAGGAACACGGGAGGCAATACTCACTTTACGGCTTATCCTAGAAGATAGATTAAGAAAAGGCAAACCTGCATCTAGCTTTTGTAGATTTGGAGAAGGATTTTGACAATGTTGATTGGAATAAACTCTTTCAAGTTCTGAAGCAAGCAGGAGTAAAATATAGGGAGCGTAAGGTTATTTACAACTTGTACAAAAACCAGACAGCGGTTGTCAGAGTTGAAGGGCATGAAAGGGATGCAGTGGTTGGAAAGGGAGTAAGACACGGTTGTTATTCAATTTGTACTTTGTACATTGAGCAAGCTATAAAGGAAAGCAAGGAGAAATTTGGTGAAGGAATTAAAGTTCAGGGTGAAGAATTAGAAATATTGCGTTTTGCCGACGACATAGTAATTCTGTCAGATACAGCAAAGGACCTGGAAGAGCAATTGAACGGAATGGAGAGTGTGCTGAAAGGTGCATATAAGATGAACATTAACAAGAGCATAACTAGGGTAATGGAGTGCAGTGTAAGAAAATCAGGTGATGCTGAAGGAATTAGATTGGGAAACGAAGCAAAAAAGGAGGTAGATGAGTTTTGTTACTTGGGCAGTAAAATAACAAATGATGGTCGCAGTACAGAGTATATAAAATGGAGAATGGCAATGGGTAGAAAAGCGTTCTTGAAAACGAGAAATTTGTTAACATCGAATATTGATTTAAGCCTAAGGATGTCCTTTCTGAAGGCATTTGTATGGAGTGTTGTCTTGTATGGAAGTGAGACATGGACGATAAACAGTGCGAACAGGAAGAGGATTGAGGCTTTTGAAATATGGTGCTAGAGAAGAATGCTGAAGATTAGGTGGGTGGATCGCGTAACTAATGAGGAGGTACTGAACAGAATTGGGGAGAAAAGAAATTTCTGGCATACCTTGTCTAAAAGAAGGGATAGATTGGTAGGACACATTCTTCGATATCAAGGAATTGTGAATTTAGCATTGGAGGGAAGTGTGTGGGGTAAAAATCGTAGAGGAAGACCAAGAGATGGATGCAGTAAGCAGATTCAGACAGATGTAAGTTGCCGTTCTTATGTGGAGATGAAAAGGCTTGCTCAGGATAAGGGTACTGTGGAGAGCTGCATCAAACCAGTCTCCGGACTGAAGACCACAACAACAACAAGATCCTGAGAAAACAGTACCCAGAACAACCACCTCCGGCCATAATAATGGCCTTGATACTCCTGGGCATTGAGTCGAACATAGCTTGGATGGCGTGTACAGGTACGGATGCCCATGCAGCTTCAACACGATACCACAGTTCATCAAGAGCCAGTACGTCGGCCACCAATGACCAGACGTTTTCAGTTGGTGAGTGATCTGGAGAATGTGCTGGCCAGGGCAGCAGTCGAACATTTCCCGTATGCAGAAAGACCTGTACATGACCTGCAACATACGGTCGTGCATTATCCTGTTGAAATGTACGGTTTCGAAGGGATCGAATGAAGGGAAGAGCCACGGGTCGTAACACATCTGAAAAGTAACGGCCACTATTCAAAGTGATGTCGATGCCAACAAGAGGTGACCGAGACGTGCAACCAGTGGCACCCCATACTATCACGCCGAGTGATACGCCAGTATGGCGATGACGAATATACGCTTCCAATGTGCGTTCACCTGCGATGTCGCCAAACACGGATGCGACCAATATGATACTGTAAACAGAACCTGGATTCAGCGGAAAAAATGACGCTATTCGTGCACCCAGCTTCGTCGTTGCGTACACCATCGCTGGCGCTTCTGTCTGTGATGCAGCGTCAAGGGTAACCGCAGCCATGGTCTCCGAGGTGATAGTCCACGCTGCTGCCAACGTCCTCGAACTGTTCGTGCAGATGATGGTTGTCTTGCAAACGTCCCCATCTGTTGACTCAGGGATCGAGACCTGGCTGCACAATCAGTTACAGCCATGCGGATAAGTTGCCTGTCATGTCGACTGCTAGTGATTCGAGACCGTTGGGATCCAGCACGGCTTTCCGTATTGCCCTCCTGAACCCACCGACTGCATATTCCGCTAACCGTCATTGGATCGCGACCAACGCGAGCATCAATGTCGCGATACAATCGCGATAGGCTACAGTCCAACCTTTATCAAAGTCGGAACGCATCTCTCCTCCTTACACGAGGTATCACAATAACGCTTCACCAGGCATCGCCCGTCAACTGCTGTTTATGTATGAGAAATCGTTTGGAAACTTTTATCATGTCAACATGTTGTAAGTGTCGCCATTGGCGCCAACCATGTTTGAATGCTCTGAAAAGCTAATCATTTGCATATCACAGCATCTACGTCCTGCCGGTTAGATTTCGCGTGTCTAGCACGTCATCTTCGTGGTGTGGCAATTTTAATGGCCAGGAGTGTGTTTCAGTGAGTCAGTCACATGCGTGCTACGTAAATGTTTAAAGAAAATATTTCACACACACAAACTATCGTAAAAATATTTCTTAATAGGGCCATGATAAATTATTTTTAAAGAATTCATTAATGAGAAAGTCTATGACAGTGTTTGTACCAATGCATTTTGGTGGTATTAATCTTAGTCTGGCTTTTAATTTAGCAGTCCATTTATCTGAACATAAAAAAAATGTTTAAATGTTTGTAGAGCTTATGGAATGACGGGGTCGTCAGACCCTAAACTTACAAACTACTTATGAACTACCTAAGACTAAGGAAGACACAAATATCCATGCCCGAGAGGGGGATTCGAACCCCCGACTGTAACAGCCGTGCAGACCGTGACTGGCGCGCCGCTGATCGCTTGGTCACCGCGGCCGGCTATCTCAATATACTTCAGACACTTTTTACTGTTTGAAAAATATATCTGCATACGGCTTTTACCAATCACCACACGGCTTTCAATGTATAAAGGAATGTAGTTTGATGCTAGCTTCTCGGGAAGTGATTTCTTCGTCCTTCTCGATTGGGTAACTGCAGTTTTGAAATTTTTTATTAAATTTTTTTTCCTGATAATAAAAATTTACATCGCATGGTTGCACTAGTGGCGTGAATTTGGACTTTGGAATTACTTTGATACTGCATGTTGGCAATCCGCCTTAATCGGAACAGTTCGTCATATGTTTCTGCACTTATAAATACAATATAACACACATGTTGTTGCGGTTAATTTGAAGTCAGCAGTGTACCCATAGCCAAGGAGCAAAAAAAAAAAAAAAAAAAAAAAAAAAAATGTGCCGCCAGGCGTTATCGGACCCTCGAATCTTTCAATAGAAATCCCATCTCTTACTACTGAGCCAAACACCACTTTATAGACAGACTCGGTCACGGGCAGTTGATAAGGTGCATATGGTGACAGATCCGTATAAAAATTCCGTTTATCTCCTAAACGCTTAACCATATGGAGTTTCCACTTGGTGCACTTTCGTATCTCACATCGCCCTACATTTACCATAAATTTATACGAATTCGGCGATGACAAGTAGGCGTCCTCTCCTTGTTAGTTCTTTCGGTGTCTATTACGAAAAATAGCTCAAACATTTCTGTTGCTTATCTTCATATAACTGTAATTTATTATCTGCAGAGCCCACGGTGTTAGTTACGTCGTACATCGACATTTTAATAATAAGAATTATATAATTTCAACACTATATTCTTAATACGTGCCGGCCGCGGTGGCCGAGGAGACTGAAGCACTCCAGTCACGGTCTGCACGGCCACTACGGTCGGGGGTTCGAATCCCCCCTCGGGCATGGATATTTGTGCCGTCCTTAATTCATAAGTAGTTTGTAAGTTTAGGGACTGATGACCCCGTAGTTAAGTCCCATAAGCTTAACAAACATTTGAACATTTCTTAATTCGTATTAGATACACTATAAGCTTATTTCGACTTAAAAGTCATCTTCAGGTGTTACGCCTGCAATACATAAGTTTTCATAACATTTAGTACTATGCTGCCTACTTGTTTTATACAGAGGTAAAAGAAATGATACATACCACATTCTGTTATGCTGTACATTTCGATATTATCATCATTAATGGAAGAAGGCTAATTTATGTGAACTGGGATGACTTATAAACACATCATTAGATGATGCAGCCAAGCAAAAAGAATTGACGATACTGAAATACATTGCACAACAAAATGTATACGACCCCAACATTATTCTAAAACTCTATAACAACAAAACTAGTCTTAAGCCACCAACAACACGTACAGAAATTACATTAGGCAACTTCAAAGCTAAATAAACCAGTATACATCATTACACCATACCTAGGTAAAATATCCAATGAAGTGCAGCAAACGTTTAGAAAGACTAACACCACTTTTGCGTTTCAGAACAGACAAGCCCTTAAATACAAATTCGTCACACATACCACAAAACGTTCAAAATTTCTTAAATCTGGAATTTATAAAATGTAATTCATGTAATAAGTATTATATAGGACATACTGGGCGAAATTTCACTATAAGATACAAAGAAAACACTAGACAAAGTGTAAAGAGCCCTTCCACATTTTATCAACATTTGAAGTCCGAAAATCACACGTATACACCATATAAAATACACTAGAAATTTTGCATACTGTACAGAAGGGATACGAGATGAATATTCTTGAAGAAATGGAAGTATGCCTAAATGCAATTAAGAACACAACTAATTTGCTAAACGATCAAATGAATTTCAGTCACAAAAAATATTTCGGTAATTTTATTGATATTCTAATGCATGACAACGGATACACAATCCCACTGCCAATCATAGATAATAGTGCAATAACAAAATTCCCATTAATGATTCTCTCTATGGATAATCTCATCGTTGATCTGACATAAAAATATGCCGACAAAATCATCAAAGATGAAAAACCTCAACATATTTCGTTCAATTTCAAATAAAAGCTTTCCCTCAAAGGCACAGAATCAACACCACACTCACAAAACAATCTTATAATCTATCTCTTAACACTCATAGATATATATATTCTCTGTGCAAATAATGTAAACATATTACAGCTCTACAGAGATGTCAAATAAATGTCAGAATCCGTAACTTGATAAAGATCTCGCATGACAACACAGTATTATAAGTTACGTGATATTAATATTATATATGTATTTATATAAAAGAAGAAAAAAGTAATAAAATAAACCACGTCACAATAATATCGAAATATACAGCATAACAGAATGTGGTATGTATCATTTCTTTTACCTCTGTATAAAACAAGTAGGCAGCATAGTACTAAATGCTATGAAAACTTACGTATTGCAGGTGTAACACCTGAAGATGACTTTTAAGTCGAAATAAGCTTATAGTGTAACTAATACGAATTAAGAATATACAGTGTTGAAAAAATTGTAATTCTTATTATGCATATAACTATGTTGTCTTTATTTTTATTTTTATTTTTTTAATAGAAAAATTAGTTTTCGGCTCTTGCGCATCCAGAAATTTCCGTTCGCGGCTAACCTCTGACCACTGTGGCTTTAGACCGTCCTGCCTGCACGCCGTGGGCACGTTCGATTGCTCACTCCTGTATAAACAATGCGGTGCAATCCAAACTACTTGGCATGCTCGTCAGTTCACGTTGTTGATTAATTTTCCGTCTCTCTCTCAACACAGAAATTCACGGCACGTGACAAGCTGCAGAGCTGTGCGCTGCCCTGGAAATGGAGCCGAACTAGCTGCCTGCCTTCTACTGGCCTTGTGCCAGTGTTTTTGTGTCCGGACGGGCATCGCAGCTTCATGTAGCTTATGTCTGCCTCGGCTCCCGACTCTCTTCTTTCCAGATTCACAGAATCTCTTTCACAATGCTGTGGAGCCAGGAATTCAGATGTTCGATTCCCATTAGATCATATGGAATTTTAGGTATAAGCTAGCTTATAAAAATAGTTTGTAAAACTATGGGCCCAAACTGCGGTGGCGATCAGTCCCTCGACTTACAATTACAGAAAATTGAGGCACTTTCGAAAATGCGCCATTTTAGATACGATTTGTTATAATAAATGACCGAAAACTAGATATTCATAGCTTTAAAAGTTATCGTAGCTTGTCAGTGTTATTATTTGATTACTGTGAGAATATAGTTCCTATGCTGAGGTACAACGCCGTTCTATCAAAGGATCGTGTTTTTGGTGCTATGTCACAAATAAATATCATGTTAAATATAATGTTTTAGGCGCATAGTGTAGCACAATCCGAAAGTCGAAATCGATACGCAAATAGCGTAAATGGCAGCGTCGGGAGCTGTGAGGCAGCAAATACAATTGGCTCGGGTTCGTGTCTGCCTACCTCATAAAAATATATATTATTTGCTTTCTCGTTTCCATATCGCTTCTGGCTATTTCTCGTTAATTTAAGTATAATATCCTATATTAGTTGTCTACTTTTTAGAACGGCATATTAGCGTTGTGGTTCGCGTTCTGAGCTGTGGATGAAAAGAGATGTGAATAAGAGGTTTGCATCTAACACTCTCCCAGATATTTTTAAACGATTTTGCTTATTTATGGTTTTTGTAACATTTTTTGATAGTTCAATACAATTACAGTATCCAATAATCGACGTTATTTATTACAAACCAGAACAAACTCTGTCCACGACAGAATTTCTTTTTTATTTTAATTTTTTTAAATTTAAATGTTCAAATGTTTGTAAAGCTTATGGGTCTTAACTGCGGGGTCATCAGTCCCTAAACTTACAAACTACTTATGAACTAACTTATACCAAAGACAACACAAACATCCATGCCCGAGGGAGGATTCGAACCTCCGAAGCGGGCGGTCGCGCGATCCGCAACGTGGCGCTCCGGACCGCTCGGCTACTCCCGCGCGACGTTGAGTTTTTCGAGCTGGAGCAAAGCAACCAATGAATTTCAAGACGTTACATTACGTCACTCGGTTTTCTCCACGGTGTTTGAATTCTGTTGAAGTTCAGTACAGTGTTGAAATAGTTCAGCTTTACAGTGCAAAGAGAACATGCCTAGCGTGTGGTTACGAGAGCAGATGCAGTAGAGGAGGAACTGTGTTTACGTACAGTACCAAAAGCAAATAATATCACAGCTTTGTCCCGCTGGTATGAACAAGTAAAATGTTTGGGACAGAACCTATTATCTCCCAAGGAGTGCCTAAGTAAACATTTGAATATGCATAATTATGTACAGTGTGAAAAATAGGAATATAATAGAGCAAGATGAGTAGCGCTGGTGCAGATGAAGTATTTCACCATTGACAATTCATGATTTTTTGCAAAAATGATTGGGTCCTTCATTTTGTTGTCAGTGTAACTTGTTTTCAGGTAAATAAACCGTCTTTGTGTTTCTTGAAAACAAAGGAAATATTCTGCAAGAGTATTGCTTCCCACGTTCAAGCATAAGAAAGCTACAGTATTCAGGTTTTATTTTTCTGACGATTTACAGTAAAATTTTGTGCAGATTCAGAGCCATCTTTGTAAACACTTTGATCTATGCGCCACCCCGTAACGGGCGCTGGAGAGCGCTGCAGTCGCAAATCTCGATAATCAGCAAGTTCCGTGTAAGTAGCGGCTCGTTTCAGAGCACGTTGCGACAACACGTCCCGTGTGAGGACGGCTTTAGCGTGCAAGGCCACTCCCGCGCGGCGGCTACTTTTAAAGAAAGAAAACAGCTGATACCGTTTATAACCCTTTAATGTTTAAAAATGTTTCGTTTCAGATACGTACCAAAGGCTGAGCAAAGCTCTTTTAAATGCCAGTCTCAGCGTGATGTAGCTATGCCGATATCTAGTATGAAACTGTTAGACGAATATTACTTTGTCAAAGGGTCATTCAGTTTCAAGTCAACCAAAGGTCCGCAACTGGTCATCTCCAATTCTGTTACTACTTTTACCGAAGCTACAAGTACCTTTCATTGGAAGATACGTGACGTCTTAGTTCAAGATATAGTGAAAGGTTATTTTGCAGGTGACACCTCTTTATAAGTCCATTACTGTGGCGAGAAAGTTGTAAATTTGTGTATCTTTTCAGCATCTGATACTAAAAAATTTAAACATAGCTGCTATTGTCAGCGACCATTAACAACGTCAATGGATGAAAAAACAGCTCTCGGTCACAAATTAAAAGTTATTTGACCTGCTTTCGGCAATGACTAAGATTGCCTTCATCAGAAATTATAAAATAAAACAAGTCACATAATAAAATATACTACTCAGCTGTAAAGCTTACGGCACAATGTTTAAAATGAAATATTTACAATATGCTGGCCCATTGGAACCCATAGTCACTAGCATTTTCTAAAAATTTCTTTTTAAACATTGTCAAGTAAGCTTTATGGCTGAGTAGATATTTCATTATGTGACTTGTTTTATTTTATAATTTCTAATGAAGGCAATCTTAATCATTGCCGAAACCAGGTCAAATAATTTTTAATTTGCTAGCAAGGGCGGCTTTTTTATCCATTGCTGATACTAAAAATATAATATAGGAAAGGTTAGCAAGACATCACATTTCCCATCCGATAGATTAATACTTGTTCCATGGATCAATGATGGGGAACGTGTCAGTTTAATAAATGTTGTCTACACATGACACTCAGTAGGTTAAGGGTTTTTTATTTATTTATTTGAATTTTTTTTATTTTTGTTTTTTATATATCTCCTAGCGAATATTCTAAGTTCTATATAAAATTCATCTATTGTGTAGAAGGAGTTGCCATGCAGAAATTCCTTTAATTTCTTTTTAAATACTAGTTGGCAATTTGTCAGACTTGTCATGGAACTCGGTAATTGACCGAAGACTTTTGTGGCAGCTTAGTTCACTTCTCTCTGTGCCAAAATCAGATTAACCTTCAATAGTAAAGAGCACCCTTTCACCTAGTGTTGCAGCTATGCACACAACTGCTATTACTTTTGAATTGGGTCGGGCTGTTAATAACAAATTTCGTAATTCATTTTATTTATTGTGAAGCTACAGTGAAGACTCTTAAATCCATTAAAATGTCTGCACGATGATCTTGTGTGGGCCCCACCAACTATTCTGATTAGACGATTTTGTGCAATGAATACTTTTGTACTGAATGCTAAATTGCCCCAGAATACAATCCTATATGAAAGCAATGAATGAAAATACGTATAGTAAACTAATTTACTGACATTTATATCACCAAATTTTGCAAAGACCCTGAGCTTAAGTAGCTGAACTCAAACGTTTCAGCAGATCTTCAATGTGTTACTTCCAATTCAATACCTCATCATTGCAAACACCTATAATTTTTGAATGTTCTACCTTAGCTACAGATTTCTGTTGAAAGTCTACATTTACTAATAGTGTCAAGCCGTTTACTGCATGAAAAAATATATACTGGGTTTTATCAAAGTTTAATGAGAATCCATTTGTAGAGAACCAAGTAATAATTTTTTGAAATACATCATTTATAATTTCATCAGTTAATTCTAATTTATCAGGCGCGATAACTATACTTGTATCATCGGTGAAAAGAACTAGGTTACATCTTCTTGAATGTGCAATGGCAAGTCATTAATATATATTAAAAATTACAAAGGCCCCAAGACCGAACCTTACAGGACCCCATTTTTGATAGCTCCTCAGTTAGAGGAAGTATTTGTGTCTTGCATATTACGTGAACTGCTTATTTCAGCTTTCTGTCTCCTCCAGTTAAGTATGATTTAAACGATTTGTGCACTGTTCCACTCATACCACAATACTTAAGCTTATGTAGAAGAATTTCATGATTTACATAATCAAAAGCCTTTGAAAGATCACGAATAAAATGATGCGCGATGCTGAAGAAATGCACATATCACATGAGCTCCACACCACTTTGAACAATTGATATCTATTATCTACAATATTTTTATGTAACGATATTTATATATCCGGAGATTTTTGGCGTATTTATAGTGTTTGGCAGTGAATACCAACTCGAATATTCGGGCAGTAGTGCCGGTCCCCGGATCGAATCCTCCCGCTCCCACCACAGACCGATTGATAACGTGCACCCGTGTGCCGACAAAAAGCCTGTATGTGGTTCTAAATCAAGTTCGCACTTTTTTAAACATTACTATTGCAATTGCAGATTGCAATGATATAAATCGTCATCATCAGATTTGCGCTATTTACCGTCTCATCTATATGCTTGCAGGAAAAGGTGTCTCGCCGCATTGTGAAATGGATAGAAAAAGTCTATACATGTATCAGACGGCCAGCCGAAATTGTGTATCAGGTTGGTGCCTAAAAACTTTCATAATGTGACATTGTTATCAATTTTACATTATGGTGAAAGATTCTTTGTTTCTACAAGTTTATAGATGTCAAAATCTTAAATCGACAATTTGTATCTTTGAAACCGGAATTTCAATAAGTAAACAATTAAAATATTGTACTTCCAGTGGTGACAGGTTCCTTGCACTGTCATGACCTCATTTACATATAATAAATCACAGTCACCATCTTTATTTGTTTATAACAAATACAAAGACTTACACTACATAAATAATACACCAAAGTGTAAATTCTTCGTATCTTAGCAGTAAACAAATATGGTGACTGTGGTTTATTACATATACTTGAGGTTAGTACAAGGAACCTGTGACCACTGGAGGTATGATATTTTAATTGTTTACATTAACTTCAATGAACAATTGTACAAAATTACATTCTTACGTAGTGTTCTGTACTTTTTCTTGTATACAGTGCAACAGGTCACCTTGTCATATAACACACATGTACACAATATAATATAAAATTCTGTCTGATAATTGGGTTTAAGCGCTTGAAACGCTTTGTGGAGAAAAATGAAGAAAATGATTGCTAACAATACCATCTGTTCTAATCGATTTCATAAAGCAGTTACGGTAAAGCCTAAACAAAAATATTTTCCTTTGAAGTCAAGAATATAAGAATTTCATGCGGCTCATTAGCCTGGTCAAGTCTTTCAATTGGGCGCCACTTCTGCGACTTGCGTGTTCCTAGCCTACCCCAGTTATCCAACTGGGGAAAGGGGACCTACAGCTTAACGTGGAATCCGAACCACGTGTCGTTACTGACGACTCCTCACATCGTTGAGAGGTGAAGGATGGGTTAAAATGCGGACTGAGAAAAATCCGAGGTCAGACCGGGTTTGGAATCCCTGACCCTTCGGTTTCCACTCGAACGCTTTACCCCAACACCACCGGTCCCGAGTTTAAAGTCAATAAGTAATATTGAAAAAGGTACGATCTTGGTGTAAAGACATTGCAAGCACGATGTATACAATAAAAGACTGTAAGATCTTTCTACAGCAGGTAAAACATGTCAGATAATTACAAAAGGAGAACTATGAGACGCAGGCAGTGCAGTGAACCCCTGCAGACATTGAGGACCACCTGAACAGAGACGCAGTGTGCAGTGTTGAGTGCTTTACCGTCGATATTACCAACAAATATACGACTACATGCTACTGGTAACAAGTATAAAGACACGATAAGGACACAGGAGTAGTGTTGGCAATTAAACTCTTGGTTGACAGACATCTGGTAGCGAGAGTAGGACTATATTCGTAACGCTCACAGACTGTACGTCTTTCTCCAACGCCAAGGAAAAGATATAAATGAAACATGTCAGTTCTACTCTATGGCATGGTTTTCTTCCTAAATGGGTACGGCCCTCATCCAGGACATCTGAAACACGTTTACCTTGCTGACAATGGAAACTGTCAGTGTGGGGATTATGGCTCTCCAGAACATGTAGCTGTGTGCTGTGAGTGGTACAAATACTTACGTAGAAACATACCAGGAACTACGACAGAGTTACTGCAAGAATATTCCTAGTCGGTAAAGCTTTTCTGCCAGAGCAAAATGCACACTTATATCTGAAGAAATGTGTACTCTCGAGCAGACCAAGCCAACTTTTAAGTTTTCTCTCCTTGTCTGCTATCATTGGCTATATTTTGCTAACTTTAATCTGCACTCTCTGGAGGAAGTGAATATCCCTGGCGAGCGGTTCATTGCTATGTTACTCAGAAATTCTTTCTGCAAGCCCATTTAATATTTGTGCTTTGTGGTACAATCTCTGCTATTACGTCGGAAATTTTATTGAAGTTATATTCTCCAAATGTTCTTCGCGTATTTCCTGAGGATTGATGAGTTTTCTGTAAAGTGTTCAGTAACACATTTTAGAATTGTGAGACGATTTCTTATATAGCTTTTTAAGTGATTGTATATGAGATTTATCAAATATCGTCCACTACCTTTTCAAGCCGCGATGGATTACTTTAAAATGGGAAATAATGCCTGCTAGTTTTGTCATAGACTTGTCTTACATCTATGGAGGCACCTAGTAGACTGATATGTACATTTCTTTATTCTGCATTATATTATGGTGGTTATTAGTGACAACGTGGTGAAATGTGACATGTTTATGCACTGTTGAGCAAGCACTTCGAGGATAATCCGCGCTAATGACAGTCATACTTCGGTTTACTAGGTGACTTTAAAAAGCAATTTATATTCCATTAAAAAGGCCAACAGGACAATTTGAGTTTTAGAGTTCAAATTGTTCAAATGTTTGTAATCCTATGGGACTAAACTACATTGATCATCAGTCCCTAGACTTACAAAATACTTAAACTAAGTTAAACTAACCTAAGGACAACACACACATTCATGCCCAAGGGAGAATTCGAACCCCCGACGCGGGAGGCCGCGCGATCCGTAACGTGGCGCTCCAGACCGCTCGGCTACTACCGCGCAGCGATTTTAAGAATGTTTCACTCCATGTATGAGGAACACAATCCAACGTTGCGTATAATCCTTCCATTTGCAATTTGGTTACGGTCCCGTCCAAGAACCGCCGTTTTAACGTACTCACTGTTGTAAAATATCTCCTCACGGTGCAAGAACTGGATATCTGACCAGCTTCACCGACTTGAAATTGGCCTTGGTGTAGATGTTGGCATATTTTAACAATGGTTGCATCGACATTAATTTGGTCTATATACTGCAATAACTTCACATTGAATCTAACGGTATATAGAGCTCATGCATTTTGCCAAACCGAATCACCTGTATGCACCTAGCTACATCTACACAACTAACCTGCAAGTTATTTAAATGAATGGCAGAGGGTTTATCAAGCGCTTTTATATTTCTCTAAAGTTCCATTCTCTACGGAAAAAGGAACATGGGAATATTTCCGTTTTCGATCTAATTTCTCTTATTTTATTATAATTATCATATCTCCCTATGTAGCTTGGTGCTAACAAAATACGTTCATATTCTGAGGAGAAAGGTGGTGAAAGGAATTTCACAAATATATCTCACCGCAACAAATAACGCCTTTCTTGTAATGATTTTCATCCCAACGCGTGTATCATTTCCGTGACTCTCTCTCCCCTATACCGCGATAATACAAAACTAGCTACCCTTCTCTGAAGCTTCTACACATCTTCCGTCATTTTCACTTAGTGGGGATCCCAAAATGGGCAGCAGTACTCCAAAATAGGACGCACAATTGTAGTGTAGGCAGTTTCTTTAATAGAACTGTTGCAGCATCTAAGTGTTCTGCTACTGAAAAACGTAGCATTTGATTTGCATTCTCCACGATTATCGAATATTTTTTGTGCTAATATGGATGAGTTCATATTTTCCACCATTTACGGTTCTTCTGCAATTTTTTGCACCACACAGATATCTACTTCGTATGCAGCTGCTTTTGATATTTGCGAGACTTTGCAAACCGATGAACGACAGGGTCACCTTTTTCTTACGTTTCCAGCTGCCATGGTATATCAGTCGCACACTATCTTACACTTGTCGTCGTAGCATCAGCGGAACAACATTCTGCAGGAAACCCGGAACATGTAGCTCTTTTGGCAAAGAGACATTATTTGTGTGCATCGCTCTTATCCTTGGATGACATATGGTAAGTACCTTCGTAAAAGAGACATTGTGTGTGTGCGTGTTTGCACGCGCGCTCACGTGTGTGTATGTCTTCGATTATAAATGCTAGCTATGAGACATATAGCCTTTGTTGCACCAGAGTCCTTACATATACGAGGTTCCACTTTTACCCTGCAGTTTTTGAAAAAGGATAAAAGTACATTTTGATAGTCGAAGGATTTGGTTAGGTTCTGCTGTACAGTTGTGAACTTGCAGTTTCGGGGGATAAAAATTATAGTTCCCTGTCAACGTTGTGCAGATTACGAAGCGAAGTTAGTAATAAATTGTTATGCTTTTCTTACAACAATTTAGTTTCTTCCATCGCATAAGTACATAGTGCATGACTAGTTTCCACAACTTACGTTGTCATTTTCAGCTTTAATAGAACGATAGTTATATAAGGTCATGCTTTCCAACAAATAAATCATAATGACACTTAAGTCAATTAATAGGCATGTTGACGGTAGCGAACGTAAAGTTAAATCTTGTTGCATGTAACATCATTAAGAATAGGATACTTATCAACTGTCATTCACATAATATATGACATCAACTGCGAATCTACAGAGCTGAAAATTTGTGCCCAGCCGGGTTTCGAACCCGGGCCTCACGCTTTCTAGGCAGTTCCGCTGGCCACTACATTACTGGAGACACAGTGATCACCGCAGCTACAAGGATACCTAAGCACGCCTCCCGTCAGACACAAATTCCCAGCTCTACCCTGCCCAAAGTACTCAAACTCGTCGTTTCAGGAAATAATTCCCGTAAGGGTAAGTGCTCCAAGCGTCCGCACTCCTTGGAACAGACGTTACATGGATATATATATATATTTATCAACTGTGTCATTTAATTTCAAGAGAGGCACAGTGCGCCTCCGTAGTCCAGTGGAATAGAATGGACACTCCTTTATGTACTCAGTGTAATGAATTGGATATGTGGTGTCGCACAAGTACAAAGTGCGCGCCACCTACTTTCGCCGCGCGCCGCCATGCACGCACGGCGCGGCGTTCTCACGACGACAGCCACGAGCGCCCTCTGCGACAACTCCGCTCGTGGCCACCACTGAAGGACATCGGCACTTCGGACGGAGATAGCAACCAGTTAGGACCTTCGTAATCAGATAGGCACCGTTGAAGACTTGGCTATCGTACAGGCACTAGGCAGGCCTCTAACAACTATGTATCAACATTCAGCAGTACTATGTAAAAGTTAAGTATTGTATGAATTCTGTTCAATATATATCTCTTTCTAATTTACTCTAGTGTTTATAGTTTCTGGCTGCTCCCCTCCGTACCTGCACCGGCGTGCTATCTTTGTTACTGTGTCGGTCTCGTTCCACTCGGCCACCGACACCTACGAGACACAAAAGCGGCGACGAGGCTGGGACACAAAAGTGGCGACGAGGAGTGATAGAAGAACCGTGGACCAGCCCACTTGCAGCAGCCAGACAGCAGCAGTCGGAGCACGCAGAAATTGCTCCCGCCCACCCACCCTTAAAATAAGAATTTTTGGGGGAACGTTTTCAGTTACGTGTTTTGTGGACTTTTTTGTTGCAGAGCGTCCTCTTTCATATTGCATTTGTGTTTTGTTATAATTTACTTGTATGCGCGGCGCCTAATCGGTCAGCATGGCCACTACCCCGAACCCAAACTTAATGGAAATTATTCAGTTACAGACGGCGCAAATCACTCAACTACTGCAGGCCGTGTCGCAGTTGACGGCACAGGCTGCTCACCAACAACAACAGCCGTCACATCAGCAGCCCACACCTGCCGCTGCACCGCTTCCTACATTTCGCCAGTACAACGAACGTGAGGAAGGATGGAGCGACTATTTCGCACAGTTTCAAGAACTCGTCGCGGCTCATCAAATTACAGGTCAGAGAGTGAAGAACCTTTTCTTATAGATTGTGGGCCCCCAGACCTTCGTACTATTGCAAAAACTTTTCCTTCTCGCATCTCCTCGTGATGTAGACTTTGAACAAATTGTAGATGCACTGAATGCTCATTATGAGAGAAAAGTTCTTGTAGCCGCTGCACGATACCGATTTTTCAGACTTAAAAAATTACCGCAGCAATCACACCAAGAGTGGATTACGGAATTGAAGGGCTTAACCCGCCACTGTAAATTTACTTGCTCTTGTGGACTTTCGTATAGTGACGTTATGTTGCGAGATGCGATTACGCAGAATATTCAGGACCCCAGAATTAGAGCAGCAATTCTGAAACAGTCTGACCCCTCATTAGACAGTGTACTGCAGCTTATAAATGCGCATGATACTTTTGACTTAGCAGATGTAGAAATGCAAAGCTACAGTGTTAATTCAGTGCGCCGCAACGGTCGCTTTCCTAGCCGTAGTTCTCAGTGTAGCACTAGTGATTCTTACAATAGTACAGGCCGTGCTGAACAGACAGTGAACAGTAGCCAGTGTAAAAGTGCGACACAAAGGTCGCCCCGTCGTGTTAGTAACAGTAATTTGAATAACGGGCGCCAACGCCCATTTCAGAAAAATGTTCGTAAGTCTTGCCCCCAGTGTGTATCTCGCCACAAACGTGCACAGTGCCCAAGTCGCAACGCAACTTGTTATCAACGTGGCAAATCAGGACATGTACAGTCTGTGTGTATGCAAATTAAAAACTCAAAGAACGGTGCCTTTCGGAACATTGCTTCGCAAAGTGCGAGAACAGTGCATGCAGTAAATGTTGTAGACGCTGTGGATTTAAACATTGCTTTCCTTGGATCTCAATTGCAAGAAAGTTGTTCTGCGCCCATGGCAAAACTATATAGTGCACCACGTAGCAAGCGCCGACGAGCGCGTAAAACAGTGCAACGGAAAAGGGTTCGGGACAAGCAAAATGACTATGAACAGTGCATTCCTGTAGTGAAAATAGTGCCTTCTGCAACTGCTCCTTGTAATAGTGCCCAGTACTGTGTAGCTAGTGACAGTAGACATCAAGTAGCTACTCAAAAGTGTAGTGCAGTAGTTAGTACATCTGTAGTAGCCTCGCATTGCGCGGACGCCGATCCGGCGGTAGTGCCATCTAGTGACAGTGTTGTTAATCCGCTGCGTGCCGAGTCTGCGCCGCTTACTTCACTACGCGGCCCGCGCAAGCGCAGTAAACAAACCGTAGCAGACGTTGCCCACATTCGCGCACCTGTCGAGCGCCGCAAGCAAAAACTTTTTGTGAATCTTTCCATTGACAATAAGACTGTGCAATTTCAGCTCGACACTGGTTCCGCTGTTACCTTAATTAATAAAGATACTTATGAACTTCTGGGTTCGCCAAAATTATCGCTGTGTCAACAAGTGTTAACAGCTTATACAGGTCAAAATATTCCCGTGCTAGGAACGTGTAGCCTGCCCGCCTCTTTTCAAGGTGTAACAAAAACAGTTGCTTTTGTAGTTCTTCAGGCCAAATCGACACAGAACATTTTTGGACTAGATGCTTTTGACTTGTTTGGTTTATCAATTCAAAGAGATGTGCTTCAAATTTCGTCAGTAGTGCCTCAGGACAAAATCAGTGCATTGTGTGACAAATATAGTGACTTGTTTTCGCCGGAACTAGGTTGTGCAAAAGACTTCGTGGCACATGTAACTTTAAAAGAATCTGCAGTTCCAAAATTTCGTAAAGCTAGACCAATGCCTATCGCCTTGCGTGATACAGTTGCCGAAGAACTTAAACGTTGGCAAGATAGTGGGGTGATTTCTCCTGTTTCTGCGAGTCAGTGGGCCTCGCCTATAGTAATTATACCCAAGCCGTCAGGAAAACTTCGTCTCTGTGCGGACTTCAAATCAACAGTGAACAGTCAAACAATTGTCGACACTTATCCCCTGCCCAGACCTGAGGAACTGATGGACAAATTAGGACAGTCTCGCTTCTTTTCTAAGATTGATTTAGCAGAGGCATACTTACAGATTCCACTTGATGACGAGTGAAAAAAGTTTTTCGTCATTAATACTCACATGGGCCTTTTCAATTTCAACGCCTACCCTTTGGCAGTTCTTCCGCTCCCGCTATTTTTCAGCGCTTTTTGGAACAGCTGACAGTTTCTGTACCGTGTTGCTCGAACTATTTAGATGACATTGTGGTATCCGGACGTACAGTTGAAGAACATTTAGCAAACCTGGAGTGTCTTTTCAAAGTGTTGACTGCAGCAGGTCTACGCTGTAATAAAGCAAAGTGTTCGTTTTTTTTTTTTTTTTTTTTTTTCAAACTGAAATAGAGTACCTAGGCCATGTGATTAATGCGCAAGGAATCCATCCCTTACAGTCAGATAGAAAAGGAGGCCTTAGCAATAATTTACGGCGTCACAAATTTTGATCATTATCTCTATGGCAGAAAATTCTATTTGTTGACTGACCACAAGCCTCTCACGTCGTTGTTCTCACCCACGAAGCCAATTCCGCCACGAACGGCACAAAAGCTTCAGAGATGGTCCTTGATATTGTCTAATTATCAGTATGAGATTTTGTACCGACCTACCACTAAACACGCCAACGCGGACACACTTTCCCGACTTCCGGTTGGCCAGGATGTGTCGTTTGATTCTTCGGAAATGGCATGTTGTCAGATAGACTCCAGAGATGCTTCCGCTGTCGCAGACTTTCCTTTGAACTCTCGTCGGGTTGCACAGGAAACAGCTGCGGATGCAGACCTAAGTGTGGTAGCACGTTTTGTTCGCTCAGGGTGGCCTGCCAGAGCCAAAGACATTGATCGGCCTCTGGTTCGACGTTATTTTGCACAACGTCATGCATTGTCTTTAAGTCAGGGTGTACTGTTGTTGCATACCGACAACGACCAAGCAAGAGTGATTGTTCCTCGTTCCCTGCAACGAGAAGTGTTACGCCTCCTGCATCAAGGACATTGGAGTATTGTTAGGACAAAGCAACTGGCCCGACGCCATTGTACCTGGGTTGGTATGGACGCTCAGATAGAGAACATGACGTCACAGTGTACTGTTTGTGCGGAGCATCAGGCGGCTCCTCCGCAACGTTTCTCAGATTGGCCACGCCCCAAGGGACCATGGCAACGTTTACACATTGACTTTGCCGGACCTTTCTGGAATACGCGCTGGTTAATTGTTGTAGACGCTTTCAGCAAGTTTCCTTTTGTGATTGCCATGAACTCAACGACAACTTCTAGTACAATCAGTGCCTTAACATCAGTGTTTTGCATTGAAGGCTTGTCTGAAACTATCGTCAGTGACAATGGACCACAGTTTGTTAGTGCGGAATTTCAACAGTATTGTCGTGTGAATGGCATTCAGCATATAACCACCGCACCTTTTCACCCTCAGTCCAATGGTGAAGCAGAACGTTTCGTTCGAACATTCAAGTCACACATGGAAAAGATGAAAGGTCAGCACTCCAGGCAGCAAGCTCTTCAAATTTTCCTGTCTACGTATCGCTGCATGCCACGTGACGGCCCGTCTCCTGCCGAGCTGCTACACGGCCGCCGTCACCGCACTCTCCTTCACCTGCTGCAGCCTCCCACGCACCGAGTCGGTTCGTATGGCGCTATGCGTTTTCAGGTTTCCACGCCGGTGCTGTACAGGGTGTTTGCTGGCAACAAGAAGACATGGTTGCCGGGCACCATTCAGCGCGTGCTCGGTCGCAATATGTATGTCGTACGTTCTTCCACAGAGTCGGAGCTGCGGCGCCACGCAAACCAATTGCGTCTGCATAGGCCGCGCGATCCTGTCTCCGATTTCTTGATTCCAGACTCAGTTCACCGCCAGGGAGCACAACCACATCGTTCGTCCCCGGCCTACGAGATCGTCCCGATGGAGATCGACGCGACGCCGCCGCTGTCGCCGCCGCAGATGACAGCGTCACCGAGAGGGACTCCGGAACCGTCCGTGCCGCCGCCGCCTGGGCCACGCACCTCAGAAGAAGATGACCTGCTCCCTCTGGGCGGGGGCGGGCGCCCTTCCGCTGGTTTTCGCGGGTTTTTCCAGCGGATCGCAAGGTGTATACCGGGGCGCGGACGGCGTCTCGATCCCAGCCTCAGCTAAGACGCCCGTCCCACCAGTAACGCCTCCGCCCAGGCCCTCCTCCCAGTGCCGTCGCCGTGGCCCTCAGCCCTACGCCACGACGGCGCGGCGGTTTGGGGGGGAGGGGTGTGGTGTCGCACAAGTACAAAGTGCGCGCCACCTACTTTCGCCGCGCGCCGCCATGCACGCACGGTGCGGCGTTCTCACGACGACAGCCACGAGCGCCCTCTGCGACAACTCCGCTCGTGGCCACCACTGAAGGACATCGGCACTTCGGACGGAGATAACAACCAGTTAGGACCTTCATAATCAGATAGGCACCGTTGAAGACTTTGCTATCGTACAGGCACTAGGCAGGCCTCTAACAACTATGTATCAACATTCAGCAGTACTATGTAAAAGTTAAGTATTGTATGAATTCTGTTCAATATATATCTCTTTCTAATTTACTCTAGTGTTTATAGTTTCTGGCTGCTCCCCTCCGTACCTGCACCGGCGTGCTATCTTTGTTACTGTGTCGGTCTCGTTCCACTCGGCCACCGACACCTACGAGACACAAAAGCGGCGACGAGGCTGGGACACAAAAGGATAATGAAGAACATCACGTAATATGCGGCACAGCCACAGAAGTGTGGCGTTTGGCGCAAAAAATTATAGTTTTTTTCATTCGAGTTGCTCCGCAAGATATCAAACCACGGTTATTACTCTACTGACAGTCCTCTAATTTTTTAGAGTAGGCCCCAAGAACGTACTTGACTTTTGGACATTTCTACAAGAACGTAGTTCTACTATCAAGAACCACCAAAAATACAAACTTTACTACGCTAACTTTCTAGGAAGTGCTATGAGCGAGCCCCCGTGCAGTTGGGGAGTACCGGGTATGAGAAGTTAATTTCTACATTCAACGACTTAGAGCTAGAACTGATGTCAATGGAGCTTACTCTACAATCTGTTGAGAAGACGTGCCCGACTCCTTTGTTAGGAAAGATTCTATGTATCTGTCGACTTACCTGTCACCCATTTGGCAGGAGAAACGGTCTTTGTAGTAACTTGGCACAAGATATCAGTTTTGAGCACGATATGATAGTATGACAGTCTAGTACTCTCGCAGTGTTATGTGGTTTTAATTCCTGAAAATATTGCCAAAAGTTAAAAATAGAACGAGGCAAGGTAAGTTTGGCCGTAAGCAGAAAAACAAAATAGACTTCCAAGGATGTTCACAACACAACAATGTTTGTTTGTAATTCTATCGGACCAAACTGCGTGGTCATCAGTCCGTAGCTTACAAACTACTTAAACCTACGTAAACAAACACACACACACCCATGCCCCAGGGAGGACTCGAACCTCCACGGAGCGCAAACGCGCGCTCCGCAGCGAGACGCTTTAGACCGCTCGGCTACACCACAACAATCTTTATCGGAGTATAAACATAAATAAAATTGCCGTAATGAGCGATTTCATTTTTAAATATATATGATGGTCGTGCGGTTTGCCTAGCAAGACTATACTGTGTTAACCCTTTACTCACCAGTGGGAACTATAGTTCCCACTTATTTGTTTTAGCTGTAAGTTCAGTGGTACTCCGTGATCCCACTTCTAACTTGTACCATCTCTGTTAGAGTGTACTAACTACATATAGACTGCCAACAGGATCGCGAAAGTGTTTTTTTTTTCTACATTGTTAGTCAGTCAATGCAGAAGCGCAGTTTATGCCGGGAAACAAGCCACTGTTTCGACCGTAACAGCGTTTTTTTGTATAGCGTGCTTTCCTTATGCGTGTGAAATGACTTGTGTTGTATTTGTCTGCTTTTATATTTACGAGGGAGAGAGTATTCGTGTATATCACCTGTGCGAACGGTATGCTGTAGGTCGTCGTTTATGGAAGTGGTGGCACAGACTATTTTTCTTTCTTGTATATTTGGCAGTTCTCAGTGCTTACATTATGTGGAAGTTACAGAAGCAGACCCGCTAACATTTTGATTGCATTTGGCAAGGAAGTTCATATTCGGCTTCCCAAGTTGTAAGCGAAGAGGAAGGCCTGTTCATTTTCAGACACAAAAAAGAGGCGTGTCTGGAGTTCCAGATGAAGTTCGTCAGGTGAAAGTTGAAACTCATTTGCCAACAAAAGGTACTACAAACAGAAGGTGCCGCCAATGTAGCACCAAAAACAAAAAAAACAAAAGAGAACAAATATAATGTGTAGCAACTGTGGTGTACCTTTGTGTGTAGCACCATGTTTCTCTAAGTTCCATAGTGTGTCACCTTAGTGAACGCAATGGACAATATGATTTTTGTACTAAAAATAAAATATATACTTTTTTTTAATAATCAAGTCGAGTTACTGAAAACTTTGGTGGGAACAATAGTCCTCTCTAAAATTTTTATGCCCTTAGGCTAAACTCTCACTTCCAAGATTTAAACTATGATTTTATGAGTGGCTACTTAGCCCAATAAAGTATTCATAAAAATATACAATTTCTGGAAATAATTTGGCCACTAAACCATAAATAAGGCATGTTTTTTTAAATATATTCACTTCCTCCATAACGATTTTATACGTCTCAAAACCCCCAGATTATTGTAATAAAAACTCGTGAAATACATGAACTTTTTTTAAATATTCCAAAATTTTTGAAAGTTTATTTTCGCTATATTCTGTTTAACAGATATATGTCCGTAGCTCAGTGACAGCGTCATGATCGGCGATGTAAGGGGCCCGGGTTCGATTCTCGGCAGGTGACTGGTAGTTGTGTATTTGCCCTCGTCATCTAATTCAACATCATCATCATCGTCGACAGCAGGTCGCCGAAGTGGCGTCAATAAAAAAGACTTGAAGTCAGCGGTCGAATCTCTGTGACAATATCTAGTGTCATAGTCTCGCGATTTTCATGATGCTGATCCCACTTGGCCACTGGCTGAATTCATACAGCTTCGCCACAATTTGTGTATTTCCTTCTTCATTATATCACTCGTTATTTCAATGTTTACTAGTTCACAAGATTGAAGGTGCGTCTCGCTTAGGAATTCGTTTGTTTGCATGCATTGACAACTTAACTGAGTATGTGTACGGGGCATATGCGTCTCTCTCTCTCTCTCTCTCTCTCTCTCTCTCTCTCTCTCTCTCTGTGTGTGTGTGTGTGTGTGTGTGTGTAGTGCGCGATAGTAGTAGGAACAGTTATGTTTTAATCATCTGAGCATTAATTACGATGTTTTGTGGAGGGAGTGTAATGGTAAAGTGAAGGGAGTAGGCGTTTTCCTATTTCATCTATTAATGTCAGCAGTGAGTGGTTTGATTGGTGTGCTTGATCACTGAAGAACATATTCATTTCTGCTTTGATATTTGCATGTGGTAATTTTCTTGTAGTGTTAGAAAGTGCTTTTTGTTGTTTATTCTAATTATTTTCATGTATTCTTCTCTGGATGTTGGTTTGCGGTTACTTTCCTTAGGTGTTCAGCAAATGTGGAATCGTTTGTTTCATACTTCCAGGCACTAATGCATTTCTTATATCTGAGAAACCAAATCAGAAAACAAAATCCTGTTGATTGAACAAGTTCTTATTTCACTCACTGCTCACATTAATAGATGAAACAGGAAAAATCTACTGCCTTCACATTCTCATTAACCACAGCTCTACAAAACATCGAAATCCATGCTCAGATCATGAAAACAAAAATTTCTACTACCGTATCGGATTGTACACACACACACACACACACACACACACACACGCACACGCACACGCACACACACATACACATACACACACACACACAGACACAAAAGCATTTTATACGTACAACCACAAAACACAGACGCCCCATCACAAACTAAAACATTCGTAAACAAACGAATTCCCAAACGAGATACAGGTTTCAGCCTGCGAAACAGTAAACACTGAAACGGTGAGTGATAAAATGAAGGAGGCAATATACAAAATGAATACATTGAATTTAGCCGGTGGCCAGGTAAGAAGAACAGCATGAAAATCGCCAGACTATGAAACCTGAGTAGCCTATATTAGTTCTATTAAAACAAAGTGAACTCTTTGTAATGTGTTGAAGTTACATCAGTAAGCAGAAAATGTAATTTCCAGATATAGAATCCACTGATGATGTCATAAAGGGCAAAATGCGTATGGAGGAAATTAAAAAGGAGGATTGCAGCAAGATACCGGCGTTTCATTTCCGAAAACGAATACACGAATATTTTGTAAAAAAGGTGAATGAGGATGGTGCTAATTAGATCAGTTTGATAGTTCGTGTGTAGCATGTACGACAATAAAGAAAAACTGAATTTTTTATTGTGTAAAAACCATCTCTGTTTCAGATCGAGGAATTTTCATCTACCCTTACATACGATAAGCGAGGGAAAAAAAAATGACACATTGTCACATTCAAATGCAGAACGAAATTGTGCTCGGTGACCGAGAACGTACACGTGAAGAGCTTTTCACAGTACGGCGCAGGCACGCGGTGTAACACACAGACACACTGTGAATATGCATGAGCGACGTTCTTTGCATTAACTAGCGGAACAAGAAATAAATCCGTATTTCGGAGCGTGAGCCAGAGCGGCAGTGTGTCGGTTAAACGCGGCGCGAGTGTCGTGAATGTGGCGGGATTGTGTGCGGCTAAAAACTGTGCGGCGGACGCGTCGCCTGCCGGGAACAGAGGTAAGCCGCAAAACGGTGCCATCGATTCCAGTGTTATGCAACGCGCGGACAGCGGCTGCCCGTCTGGTGACCACTGGGCGCCCGTACAGCTGGCAGCCGACCAGCGCCGCCGCAGCTGTCCCCGAGGCTACGCCGCCTCCTCAACGTTCCTCACCATCCAGGCGCACACTGCCACAAATCAAACATCAGTACATCATTCTTGAGGTTTCCGATTTGCTCAAAATTCGTGGATATTCCATTTCAAATCACCCAGACACTATTGCTCTTTTTCCTTCTTAACCCTTAATTTGCGGCTGTTTGCTGATGATGCTGTGGTGTACGGGAGGGTGTCGTCTGTAACTGACTGTAATAGCATACAGGTTGACTTAGACAAAATTTCTAGTTGGTGCGAAGAATGGCAGCTAGCTCTCAATGTAGAAAGATGTAAGGTGATGCGCATGAGTAGAAAAAACAATCCTATAGTGTTCGAATACAGCATTAGTAGTGAGCTTCTTGATGCTGTCGCGTCGTTCAAATATCTAGGCGTAACATTGCAGAGCGATATGAAATGGAACGACCATGTAAGGACAGTTGTGAGTAAGGCAGACAGCCGACTTCGGTTTATTTTGAGAATTTTGGGAAGATGTTCTTCACGTGTAAAGGAGACCGGTATAAAACGCTTGTACGACCACGTCTTGAGTATTGTTCAAGTATTTGGGATCCGCAGCAGATCGGTTTGAAGGAAGACATAGAGGCGGTTCAGAGGCGAGCAGTTAGATTTGTTACCGGTAGGTTCGACCAATGCGCGAGTGTCACGGAAATGCTTCGGCAACTCAATTGGGGATCGCTGGAAGAAAGACGACGTTCTTTTCGTGAATTTTTGTTAATTAAATTTAGAGGGCCGGAATTTGAAGCTGAGTGTGGTACGATCTTGCTGCCGCCTACTTACATTTCGCGTAAAGATCACAAAGACAAGATAAGAGAAATTAGGGCTCGTACGGAGGCATATAGGCATTTTTTTTTTTTTTTTTTTTTTTTTTTTTTTTTTTTCCTCGTTCAATTTGGGAGTGGAATAGGAAAGGAAATGCCTAGTAGTGGTACAGTGTACCCTCCGCCATGCACCTTGCGGTGAATTGCGGAGTATGTATGTAGATGAGGATGAACTACTATCTGCGGTCTCTCAGACCGCTACGACTTTTTGAGTCGAGATATTTGACACACCCCTGCCAAGATAAAAGGACTCTTCCGTGTACCTTACTGGTGGCCGACAAGGTACACGTGCCAGCATTCTTGCTGCTCTTTGTTCCGTATTTATGAGCCTTACGCGGCCTCACTGACCGACCACAGTGTTTGCGTGCCGCTGGCGCAGGCTCTGCCTCGTAGCGCCTGGCCAATCGGCTTGGTGAGCGCGGCCTGCTAAGCGACAGCGCTGTGGCTGTGGCCTCTCTCTCGCTGTTGTTGTTCCGTGTCGTGTTTCTGCATGGTAGGAAAAGCTGAACGTTCCATGCAACGCATTTTACGTCAAGCAGATGCGGGTGAACAAGAACGTTTCGTTGAATCCTCCGATGATTTTGACGACAGCGATAATGACCCTGGTTTTGAGGTATTTAGAGGAAATGACGCTAATTTAGAGCAGGAACTTGAAAGTGATGAAGATGTGACACCTGATTACGACGAAGCAGGTTACTTCTTCGGTAAGAACAGATGTTTTCGATGGCGGAAAAAGCAGCCAGCGTAAGAGCAAGGCAACACAACATCGTCTTGCAGCATCCTGGACTGCGACAGACGGCTCAAAGGATATCTTTGGTTTGTAATTTTTGTTTTATAAGAAAAATGTGGCAACCTTTCTGGGAGAATCATAAATGGAAAGGAGATTTCGCATACAATTTACTATAATTCAAATGGGATTTTTGTACCTAATCACGCTATAAATTTGTAATATAATCTCTATAATGATAATCTGTGGGTGTGTAGAGAAATAATTACTTGCTCTTCTTTTCGTAGCACAAAAAATAAAAATGTACTGCAAATTGCGCTTTGTTTTACTTGTCATCTTACTCAAACTACATTGTTTAAAAAGTCAAATTTCTACTAATGCCACCTCTAAGACGTGTAATGCACGACAGGTAGCCATGAATGTATATATTTAGCAAAACACCAGTTTAATGTATGGAAAATAAGAGAGCGGTCTGAGAGACCCCTCCATAGTACTTGCGTTCCTGTCAACGTCTATAGTAGTTAAGGGTTAACTTAAAATTTCTGGGCTGATAGGCCGTGGTCGATAAATAAAACTTTCTCCTAATGTTTTGTCTTCGGCTGCTGAAGACATCATCGGAAGTGAAGTGCTAACTGCAATAATTTTTTTTTAATAAAATAAAATAAAATAAAAAAAGTGGTACAAAGTGACTGAAGTACTGTGGTGTCGCACAAGTCTGAAGTGCGCGCCACGTACTTTCGCCGCGCGCCGCCATGCACGCAAGGCGCGGCGTTCTTACGACGTCAGCCACGAGCGCCCTCTGCTGCTACCCCACTCGTGGCCACCATGTAACTGCATTGGTCACTTGGAATTAGGACAGGCACAGTAGGCAGGCCTCTGTCTAGCTAAACTACGTATCTGCATTCCACTAGTCTGCTGCCCTCCAAAGTTAAGTAATGTATTATTTCTACGATCTTTTACTAATCTAGCTTAGTGTTTCTAGTTTCTGCTGTCCCACTGGCTGGTCACCTCAGGTTCCGTACCTGCACACGCGTGCATGCTATTTCCCTGTGTCGGTCTCTCTCTATTCGGCCACCGACACCTAGGACAACCGTCGGAAACGAGACACAAAAGTGGCGACGAGGATGGGATACAAAAAGTACTATCGTCATGTACGATTTCCACTTCACATTCTAGGATAGGGGGTTAACTATAACTTTATTTATTACAATAAACTTTAGGTATTAACTTGTAAGGGTCTTTATTTTGGTCCGTAAGGTACCCCCTCGATGTATTTATTACATTTTCAATTGAACTTGGTATTTACGTATAATTTAAGACTTTATCGATTAGTCAAGGCCCGTGGCACTTTGTATCTATGCCACACAAGTGGCCTTGACCTCCCCACTGTGCGGATGTTGTGTACTGTGTCCCGTGGTTGATCAATCTTGCAATCTTTGCACTCACTGCCGCAAATCAACAAATCGCACTGACGTGTTTTACGGCCCATTTTGGATTTGTAGTCTTATAAGTTTTTGCAAACATTTTGGACCAAAATAATAAACTAAATAACAAAAAAATAATAAGACTTTATGAAACCCTTTTAGGAAAAAAATAGTTGGTGCCGGATTCCGAACCAGTGACCTTCAGCGTCATAGTCCACTGCGTTGGCCAGTACGCTACGGCTAGTAGATAGTAATTGCGTTCGTTAATCTCATACTGTGGTGTCGCAAAGTATGAAGTGCGCGCCACCTATTTTCGCCGCGCGCCGCCATGCACGCACGGCGTGGCGTTCTAACAACGTCAGCCACGAGCACCCTCTGCTACAACTCCGCTCGTGGCCATCACTGGACTGCTGCATCGATCACTTGGGACTGAGATAGGAACCAGTTAACACTTGGGATTCAGATAGGCACCAGTTAAGACTTGGCTATCGGATAGGCGCTAGGAACCATCAGTAGGCAGGCTTCTATCTAATCTATATATCAGCATTCTACAGTCAAGAACTATGTAAAAGTTAAGTATTACTAAGTCTCTATGAAATATATATCTCGTTCTAATTTACTCTAGTGTTTCTAGTTTCTGTTGTCCCACTAGCTGCTTACCTCCGTACCTGCACAAGCGTGCATCCTTATTCCTGTGTCGGTCTCTTTTTACTCGGCCACCGGCACCTAGAAAACCGGCGGACGAGACACAAAAGCGGCGACGAGGGTGGGACACAAAACATACTATTAATGGCTGTTCGTAATTGATGCTAATATGGCATTTGTAGACAGAAAATTATCATTTATCGTACCAAGAACGACGTGTTTTTGTTAATTCTTCAGTGCGCCATTGCTTTGAAATGACAACGTGTACGTTACAATACGAAAATCATCAAATACGCAACGCAAGATGGCGTATGCCGGAGTGATTTCTGGGCGAGGAATGTCACGTGACATCTGCGACCGGCTGGTTTTCATTAATTCAATGGAGGTTGAAAAATCTCCGTTATTTTTGCAAATATCTCTCAAACGATACGAGATATGAAAAGAACATAAGGGAACAAAGTTGTAGAGAATTTTCTCCTCTAGAAATTCGGTTATTCAGTTTTCACGTCAGATTAACGGTTTATTTGCAATTAAAATTACATCAAAACGGCTTTTTTTATTACTAACATATTTCTTGTCAAAAATATTTGAAAAAACCATGGTTCTGGTCTCTAGTAGTCTGCAATTATATCTGTAAAATTTGGTGCCAATCAGTTGAACGGTTCGACCTAAAAAGTGGGAACACATTACAGCCAGACAGATATCGTCAAATCGAAACGTCTTTTTTCGGTATTACTACCGTATTTTTTGTCCGAAAAATTTGAAAAAGGGAGGTTCTGGTCTCTGGCGGCCTACAATCATGTGTGTACACTTTGGTGCTGATCGGTTGAACGGTTCGTTTTGAAAACAGGGAACACGTCGCGGACAGACAGACGGACAGACAGACATACATCCCAAAATCGCCAAGAGATAATCGCTACGAGATATGAAGAAGAAAATATAACAGAGCAAATTTGTAGAGAATTTTCTCCTCTACAAATTCGGTTATTTCATTTTCGTGTCACATGAATGGTTAAGCCGTTATTTTCATTTAAATTTCTAGCTGTCAAAAGACGATCGCAAAGGTGCACTTTTAGTGTTACTACCGTAACCTAAAGTGGGTCAAAATTAGTACACCATTCTTGAGGTTTCCGATTTAGTCAAAATCCATGAATATTCCATTTCAAATCACCCAGTCACTATTGCTCAACACTTTTTATTTTCTCAACTTAAAATTTCCGAGCCGATAGGCCGTGGTCGTTATATAAAACTTTTCCCTAACGTTTCATCTTCGGCTGCTGAAGACATCATCGCAGGCGAAGTGGGAACTGCAGAGAAGGCTCTTTTTTTCTTTATTGTTATTTTTGATACCAGCTATCACACAAGTAGACCGGCAGCAGCTCCAAAGGCTGCTCTTCAGCCGAGAGAATGAAATACACAGATGAGATGAAAATTAAAATACATGACTGGCGATAAAACGACGGAGAAACTATGACAAAGACAAGGTGACAATTAGAAGTACAAACAGTTGGCAGATGATTAAAATCACATTTAGTCACAAACGAGGAGCCACGGTGACATAAAAACCATATAGTACGACAATAACACAGGACGGCGAGTACACGGAGACACTAATTAAAACTCTCGGTGTGACACTTGTTTGTTAGCTGTGGACGCAGATAAAAAACACACATTGCTCTAGAGCACTGCACATAACACTGATCGCAGCGCTGTTAAAACTGGCGATCCAGGACCCCGCGGGACGGGTGAAGGTGGGAAGCGCAGGGGAGGAGGAGAAGGGGGGAAGAGGCGGTTGGGAGGAGCCATAGGGACTCCAGGGTAGGGAGGAGGGTAGCCAAGCGGGAAAGGGGAAGGGGAGGGGGCGGGAGAGGGGGCTCTACATCTACGGGGAGGGATCAGGGTTGGTAGGACGAGTATATTTCACGACGGAGGACGTCATCAGGGAGGGGGAGGCGGTGGAAGTTACCTTGGCAGAGGATATGGTGGGTGTGGAGATGAAGGAAAGGGGGTATACAGTGTGGTAGAGGCGTGGCAGAGGCCCAGGGTCGGTGGGGATGCTGTTGACCAGGGAGTTGCGGAAGTCTACTTTGCGGTTGGTGTAGAGGATTCGGATATGTTCTAGGTATTCAAGGAGATGGAGAATTAGAATAAGGTCATACAGGGTCCGCGTGGGGAAGGGAGCCCGATGCGGTAGGCGAGGCAGAGGACATGGCGCTCAAGCATTTGGAGGGTTTTATAATAGGAAGGGGGGGGGGCGGAAATCCAGGCGGGATGGAAACTGCAAAGGTCGGGACGCTTGAGGGAGCGGTAGGTGTAGACTGTAGAGGATCGTGGATGGGCTGAGGCCCTACATCCGGCCGGTGAGAAGTTTCAGGAGATTAAGGCGGGAGAGGGCTTTCTGTCGGACGGTGCGGAGGTGGGGATCCAGGAAAGGTTACAGTCAAGGGTGAGGCCAAGATACTTCAGTGTCGGGGTGTGGCGGATGGGGCGGTTGTGGAGGGTAAGGTAGAAATCATGGAGACGGAAGGAGGGGGTGGTGCGACCTATGATAATTGCCTGGGATTTGTCAGGATTGACGGAGAGGAGCCACCGGTTACACCATGAGGCGAACTTGGTGAGGTGGGACTGGAGCAAAAACTGGGAACGGGCAAGGGAGGGAGCGAGGGCTATGAAGGCGGTGTCGTCAGCATATTGAAGGAGATGGGAGGCTTGGTTTGGGGCATGTCGAAAATGAAGGCTCGAGGGAGCACCGCATATATAGACTTTGTAGAGGGTGCTACAGCCCGTCACGTGACGTCGGCTGAGAAGCTGTCTCTGGTATTGCCAACAGTGGCAGAAGAAAATCGCTCGTCAACGTTTTGGTGCAGAGCTGAAGTCCAAATTTTGTCTACTTTAACTTATTACTCTTTTCTATTAAAATTATTGCGGTGTTTATAAATTTCAATGGCTTCTCTATATGTACGAGCATAATAGCGATAAGTGTTTGTTAAAACACTGGCCTCGTTAAATTTCATTTTCAGACCAAGCAGGAAAACTGGAGAATGTTTAATATCTGCAAAAGACGCACTACACACTTTGGATACACCGGCCGTATATAAAACTCCATGCAGCTGCGGCCAAGTGTACATTGGCACTACGAAAAGAAGTGTCAACACTCGTCTGAGTGAACATAAGAGGAACAGCCGCCAGGGACATAGACAGAAATCGGCGGTGGCTGAACATGTTTACCAAGAGGGCGACCATGAAATTAAATTTAGCGAGATCAGTCTTTCATCAAAAACTTCTCACTATTATGCTCGCAGATACAAAGAAGCTATTGATATTTACAAACACCACAATAATTTTAATACAAAAGAGGAAAGTGTTAAATGAGACAAAATTTGAACTTCAACATTGCACCAGCTCGTTGACAATCATATCTTCTATCAATTAGGTTGGAATTACCAGAGACAGTATCTCAGCCGACGTCACGTGATGGACTGTGGTGCCCTTTACACTTTCTACAAATGCGGTGCTCCCTCGAGCCCTCATTGCAGTTGCCACTTCGCCTCCGTCGATGTCTGCCGAAGCCGAAGAGCTCTCCGTCTGTCTCCGTTTTCTGCTATCTGTCTCCAGTTTTCCGTGACTCACAACTGCAACAAGTCTTCTCTCACTCCATCGATCCACCTCTGCCTAGGTCTTCCCACTAGCCTGCTGCCAGACGGGATCCAGTCCTTTGCAATTTTGGGCCACCTTGTTGCCTGCATTCGAACTACATGTCGAGCTCATTGCAGTCTTTTGCTTCTCGTCACTCCAAAGACGTATGCTCCCTGTACAGCTTCTTCTGGCAGCCATTTTAAAATGGTGCTCTGGAATATTGTCATGGAAAAGGTGGTTTGCTGAAAGCTTAATTGCCAGTTTATTTTAAATTAATTTAAATTTAAAAACCGGTGTGTTCAGGAAGAAATTAACTTCATGCCTATGTTTTCTTAACTATTTTATCGTGCTAGTCAGTAAAAATCTCTCTTCAATGACTGAGGAAAAAATTGAAAACTGTTACTTTTTAAGACCATAAATTCCTATGAAGTAAGTATACTTATGTAAGTACCTGCAGTATAAGTTTTACTCCCGAGAATGTACTCTTGTATTCTCTAGGGCTTTTCAAAGTGGCCAAAAGCCTTTTAACGTCAAATTTTGAAGGTCATTATCTGAAAAAGGACTAAATAAAAACAAGTGAAAATTTTGCTGAATGTTCTTTATACCAATAGAAATACCTCACACAAAGTCATGACTAACAAGGAAGCAACAGGTGTATCGAATCTTAGAATTTCTCTATATTTATGGTACGTGAGGTTCAGGATTTAAATAACAATCAGCCAAAGCCATTCGACAAGACTCTCAAACATTCGGGAGAAACTAGACTTTGAAGTTTTGCAAGTTCGGTAAATATCAATAATTAAATGAGGGGGAGCATATGTCGGTGTGGCTTTGATGGTAGCGTCCTGGCTTTGTAACCGTAAGGTCGATGGTTCGCATCCTGCTGTGGCAGATTTTTTAGTTTGTTCGTTGTGTTCAAATACTTGCACAATTTTAATATCTAATGGTAATTTCGGCAATTTTCACGAAAAATGTACTTTTTTTTGTTTATACGTAATTTTCTATATTTCATAAAAGGTCGTTAATAATGATAGCCTCAACCCAAAAAAAAAAAAAAAAAAAGCACAGTACTTGCTCCACTATTAGTTGACAATGTTAGTCTTCGATTGTTCATTTTCTGAAGACCTTTTCCGTTGTTTTTGGAAAATCTTCTCCATAGCTGCTAATGACTTTCCAAGCAGCTAACCTATCTAACCAACATCCTATATGAGGGCAAAGTTTTCAACTCATCTACATACTCATCAACAAAAACTGACACAATATGTGGAATGAGAGATACCAAAATGATTCATATAACTGAATTTAAAGAGGAAAAAATGTGTCACAGCGGGAGTCGAACCTCGACTTTATGGTAGTGAGACCAGAACGCTACAACCTGAGCTACACCGACAGACGCTGCAGCCATTTTAATTATTGGTAGTTACATAAACTTGCAAAACTTCGATGTCGGTTTTCTAGAAAAATCTTTTTAGGTCGCATAGAATGGTTTTCGCAGATTGTTATTTGAGTTCTGAACTTCAAGTACCATAATTATTAAAAAAATCTAAAATCCCATACCCCTCAGGCCTCTTTGTGAGTCTTAACTACATTGAGAGTGATACAGTAGTGAGTTCCCGAAAAAAAATAGTAAATGAGGCTGTAGAATGATAGCGATTTAAGGAAATTCACTGCTGTATCACTCTAAATGTACATGAGTCTGAGTCATAATTTTTTGTGACATAATCCTATGAGTACAAAGAACATTCTGTAGAATTCTCGCCGCTGTGGAGTAGCGGAGCGGTCTAAAGCGTCTCGCTGCGGAGCGCGCGGTTGCTCGCCGTGGAGGTTCGAGTCCTCCCTGGGGCATGGGTGTGTGTGTTTGTCCTTAGGTTAGTTTACCTAGGTTTAAGTATTTTGTAAGCTACGGACTGATGACCACGCAGTTTGGTCCGATAGATTTACAAACATTTGAACATTTTTTGTACAATTCTCGCTTGTTTTCTTTCAGTTCCTTTTTAGATGTTGAGCTGAAAGAACTGACGATAAATGGCTTTCAGCCAATTTTGTAACACTCTAGAAAAAGCCGGAGTGCTTTTCAGGACTACAACTTATATTGCCGATAGTTATGTATCTGTTAAACATGGAAACAACATATTAGTGATTCTCTCTTCCTGCATAAGAATTTATGCATTTTATGCTTTTTGAGAAAGAAATTATTTTCTTTAGTATCTAAAGACAGATTTTTAGTGACTCCCAGCACGATAAAGGACGTTAAAATGCATGTATTAAATTCATTTCTTCCTTAACACACTGGATTCTTAATTATTCTGATATCTTTTAAAATAACATGGCAATTGTATAAAAATGTTCCAAACCTCTATTTTAAAATGGCTAATTGATATAAACTATGGTTTATTTCAAGCAGTGTTTTGTGACTGTCCAACTCACAGCAACGTATGATAATGGGAATATAGAAAATGCTGAGGAACACAAGTTTATTTATATTGGGTGATTTGAAATGGATCGATCATTATTGTCGAAACAGTGCATATGTGTACATCAAACAATTACAATTCAGTGGCTCAAGTGGTACTATTTATGTGTACTGCAGCCCTTGAACGAGCGTGCTGATGACGTCTACAATCACGAGGTATTTCAGCGGTTCCGCTGAATGCAGTTTCCTGGGCAGCAGACCGAGCCAGACAGGCATCTCGACCGGAAGTTTCGCGTCCTTCTACAACAGGCGTTCAGAGACGCGATAAGCGACTTCCGCACACACCTCTTATAACTGGAGGCTGGCGGAGCAGAGCAGAGCATGAGTTGTTCATAACAGACTTGCGCGAAGCCACAGAGACACTCCCAGAGTAGCCCAGAGAGCTACAATACGAGATCGATTCCCGGCATTAAGTTCAGTGTGTAGCGTCTTACAGATATTGGTAAATATCATGTTCTTTTATCCAGACATACCTAATCCTCCATCATACGTTAAGACCCACGAGGACGAAGAGTAATCGACAACTCACTCCAATAATCAGACAATAATCCGACTACAAAAGTCTCTGTAACTTTACGTACGTGCCACGTACGATAAGCAATCACGAGTGTTCAACGAGTATGTGCTATTGGTAGTACGAGGCGCATCCAGAAAGTAAGTTCCGTTTTTTTTATATAATACGAACGGGTACAGATACAGAAAAAATATTGATTGTACAAAAATCTACAACTGTTAAACTACTTTTCTACATAGCTTCCGTAATTTTGTAGGCAATTGTCATAGCACGGCACAAGGTTTTGTGTGCCTTTTTCATAGAATTTTGCCGCCTGTGTATTCAACCATGCGGTAACATGTTCTTTCAATTTGTCATCATCGTTGAAGTGTTGTCCACCAAGGACAGATTGTAGGCGTAAGAAGAGGATTACTGTCAAAAGATTTTTTTCACGATAATGACCTCACACACCGAATGTGACCAAACAATTCTTACGGAAATTTCAATGGGACCTGTTTTATCATCCTCCATACAGCTCGGACCTCTCTCCTAGCGACTTTCATCTCTTCTTACACCTAAAATCTGTCCTTGGTGGTCAACACTTCAACGATGATAAGGAGCTGTTACCACATGATTGAATACACAGGCGGCAACCTTCTGTGAAGGATGTATGCAAAACCTTGTGGCTCGCTATGACAAGTGCCTACAAAATTTCGGCAGTTATGTGGAAAAGTAGTTTAAGAGTTGTAGAATTTTGTGCAATAAAAGTTTCTTCTGTATCTGTGTACAATTTCACTTTATTACCAAACGGAACTTACTTTCTGGACGCGCCTCTTATATGTTGTCTAGAGAATTTTTAAGGAAACGGTACTTGTGAATTTGAAAATTTTGTTGGTGACTGTACTGATTATGAACGGTTCCCCGGAACAAAGATGTGTATCACTTTTTGGCCATTTTGAGTTACATACGTAGTAATGTTGTACTTCATCTTTGGAATAGATTGCTGTTATTATGACAGGAGTGTGATACCTCTGGATTGTTTTAACGAACGTTCAAAAGTAAGTCTCCATGGAATAACGTTGTATATCGCAACAAGTTGGCTGACGTTAGAAGTGTTAGAGTGTTTACTGGTGCCTCTAACGCATCAAACAAAGGTAGGAAACGCAAAACAAACCAAGATAAGTAGTCAACAAATACGAGACAGAGGTTGAGAAATGCTGGAAAACCTTATACGAATGAAAAAAAGCCGTAACATTGATGGAAAATCGCGATCAGGTAAGGCATGTGAAAAACGTAAGTCTTAAAGACAAGGTGATACAATTATTCACATCTGTTGATTGTGTTTTTTTTTTTTTTTTTTGATAATGTAATACTTCTATGTCTTAATGTTTTCATTTCTGTATTACTGAAATTTATATCCATGTAAATGCTAAAAAGGATATACAACTATTTGTAACTTCATGTATAATATTTCTTTTTTACTTTACACCCTCTTAAATAAGTTCATACGTATATGTAAATCCACCTATTTCACAACGCCTGACGTCTTTTTTTATCAACACGCAAGAAATTTTATCAGAAAACAGACCTGGAACACGCTTTTCGTCAATACTGAAAAGTAGCGGAAAGCGACATACAATGTTGTTTCGGGATACCATTTCAGTTATCATGAATACAGTGTGTGACCTTCAATAATAATAATAATAATAATAATAAAACCAGCAGAATGATCTTGCGAAAAGCCGAGAAGCGGTTCTCTGGCTATAATAGCTTTTTGTCCTGCTGTGGGACATTATAGGTATGTCTTTTAGTGTTCAGCACAAGTCTGCAACCGATTTAGCCTATGCTCTGCTACACACGTCTCTACTTTTAAGAAACGAGCAATAACGCTCCTATATAAGTGCGCCCTGTTATTGTGGTAATGGCTGCGACTACTGTTCGTTGTTGTTGTTGTGGTCTTCAGTCCACAGACTGGTTTGATGCAGCTCTCCATGCTACCCTGTCCTGTGCAAGCTTCTTCACCTGAGAATAAGAACGGCAACCTACATCTTTATGAATCTGCTTACTGTATTCGTCCCTCGATCTCACTCTACGATTTTTACCCCACACACTTTCTTCTAAAGCCAAGCTGACGATTCCTCAACAAACTATTCTCAACAATCTATCCCTTCTCTTAGGACAGGTTATGCCAGAAACTCCTTTTCTCCCCAATTCTGTTGAGCACCTCCTCATTAGTTACGTGATCTACCCATCAAATCTTTATCATTTGTCTGTAGTGCCATATTTCAAGAGCTTCTATCATCTTTTTGTTTGAACCCCTTATCGTCCATGTTCCACTCTCAAACAATGCTACAATCCAGGCAAAAGCTTTCAGAAAGGACTTCCTAACATTTAAGTTAAATGGATGTTTAAAACTTTCGCAGCTTCAGAAATGCTTTTCTTCCCATAGCTATTCTCCATTTTTTATCTTCTTCCATCAGAAGTTATCAGAAGTTATCCTGCTACCCAAATAACAAAATTCATCTGCTACTTTTATTGTCTCATTACACAATTTAGTTGCTTCAGTCTCGCCCGATTTTCAGGATGTACATTGCATAACCCTTATTTTACCCTTGTTACTGTTCCTTTCTTACTCTTCTCTCAAGACACTATCTATTCCGATATTTGACCTTCCAGGTCATTTGATGTCTCTCACTGAATTAGAATGTCACCGGCAAACCGAAAAGTTTTTATTTCTTCTATCTGTACGTTCTTATTGACGTCTGTCCTTGTATTGCTTCACAACTTGCTCAATGTACATATTGAACAATATTTGGGAAAGGCTACAACCCTGTCTTACTCCCTTCCAAACCTCTGCATTTCTTTCATGTCCTTCGAGTATAATGACTGCTGTCCGGTATTTGTACAAGTTGAATATATGTCTTGGCTCCGTATACTTTACTCGTGCTACCCTCAAAATTGCCGGCCGCGGTGGCCGAGGGGACTGAGGCGCTCCATTCACGGTCTGCACGGTCACTACGGTCGGGGGTTTGAATCCTTGGCATGGATATTTGTGCCGTCCTTAGTATAAGGTAGTAGATAAGTAGTTTGTAAGTTTAGGGACTGATGACCCCGTAGTTAAGTCCCATAAGCTTAACAAACATTTAAGTTTAACATTAACCCTCAAAATTTTTAAAGAGTGTATTCCAGTCCACATTGTCGAAAGCTTTCTCCAGATCCACAGATGATAAAAACGAAGGTTTTCTATTCCTTAACGTATCTTCTAAGGTAAGTCGTAATGTACTGCCAGCTGAGCTCCTGCATTTCTCCGAAATCCTAACTGATCTTCTCCAGGTCGGTTTTCACCAGTGTTTCCGTTCTCTGTAACTAATTCACGTCAGTATTTTGAAACCATGATTTACTAAACTGATAGTTCTTTAATGTCACATTCTTCGGCACCTGCTTAATTTGGGATTACTGTATTCTTCTTGAAGTAAGAAGGTTTGATCCCCCTCTCATACATCTTGTATACCAGGTGGAACAATTTCTTTATGACTGGCTCTTCAAACTTCTTAACTAGCATACTAGATTTTAGCTCTTCTTCGTTGTCAAAAGTGTCGTGGGAGGACGTTCCATCCAGAACAAGAGGCGTGGTACCCTCACGGCAGGTGTTGTGCTGCTCCATGCCAATGCTCTTCCCCATACCGCACGGCGTACCTCAGTGAATTCCTGTCCTCCCGCCAGGGTTTTGACGAAGACGAAGAGCTCAAGGCGGCTGTCACACGCCGGTTCCATTCACAAGCGGCACATTTCTGCCGACACAGGAATACCAATGTTGAGAAGTGTATCTGTTATGTTGCTAACCACGTCGAAAAAAAAACCTAAAGTTTGCTTTATCTAATATTTTTACAAACATTTTTGTTTTCTTTGGAAAAACAACTCCCTTATGATAATTATTTTAGATAATAAAAGTCTAAAGTGCCATTTTTTTTTTATTATTAACCAGTTTCGTCCCAAAGGTACGTCATCTTTAGCATGTTTCTCCGCTCCACACCATCTCGGAGCAACAACCTGAAGATGGCCCAGAATTGGATCAAAACTAGTTGGTAATAAAACAACTAATTATCACTCTAAACGGCTCCTATGAAAAAACACTTCCTGTATTACATTATTATTAATCGACATTTCGCCGTGGGCTGTTCGTAACTGTACCGTTTAGGTTAGGGGTATATTATAATAATAATAATAAGTCGTCTTCAGTCACAATAATTTTATTGTTTTTATTGTACGACGCGTTTCGGAGCTGTAACTCCATTTTCAGGTTTTTATTAATGTATTTCTTGTGTTACATCTGCTTCAGTTTTTCACCTGCATTTGTCGAGATGAAATTATCTCTTGCATTGGTGAAAAAACTTCCGCGTTTGCACACAATTTTATAATACATTTATCCAACTGGCATGTCTTTGCATAAAGCTTTAAAAAATTGGATAAAGTACCAGAATCAGATGATTTCGTTTTGGCCAAATTTGAACTAAAAAGAAATGCCAGTTTATTGTGTGGTGAAAATTTTGAAAGCATATGATGACTGCAGAGAGCAGTGGTGGATACAGAACTTTTTTCTTGGAGGGGGGGGGGGGGAGAAGAAATGCAGATGACAAATGGGTATTCATTGGACAAATATATTATACTAGAACTGACGTGTCATTACATTTATACGCAATTTGGGTGCCTAGATCCTGAGAAATCAGTACCCACAACACCCACCTGTGGCGGTAATAACGGCGTTGATACGCATTGAGTCAAACAGAGCTTGGATGGCGTGTACAGGTACAGATGCCCATGCAGCTTCAACACGATATCACAGTTCCTGAAGAGTCGTCACTAGCGTATTGTTGCTACGCTACCATTGACCAGACGTTTTCATATGGTGATAGATCTGGAGAATGAGGTGGCCAGGGCAGCAGTCGAATATTTTCCGTATCCAGAAAGGCCCGTGCAGGACCTACAACATGCGGTCGTGGATTATCCTGCTGAAATGTAGGGTTTCGCTGAGCTTGAATGAAGGGTAGAGACATGGGTCGTAACACATCTGAACTGTAATGGCCATTGTTCAAAGTGCCGTCGATGCGAACAAGAGGTGACTGAGACGTGTAACCAATATCACCCCATACCATCACGCCAGGTGATACGGCAGTACGTCGCCAAAACGGATGCGACCATCATGATGCTGTAAACAGAACCTGGATTCATTCGAAAAAATGATGCTTTGCCATTCGTGCACCCAGGTTCGTCGTTGCGCACATCGTCGCAGGCGCTGCTGTCTGTGATGCAGCGTCAAGAGTAACCCCAGCAATGGTCTCCGAGCTGATAGTCCATGCTGCAGCAAACGTTTTCGAACTGTTCGTGCAGATGGTTGTTGTCTTGCAAACGTCCCCATCTGTTGACTCAGGGATCGAGTCGTGGCTGCACGATCCGTTACAGCCATGCGGATAAGATGCCTGTCATCTTGACTGCTAGTGATACCAGGCCGTTGGGATCCCAACGGCGTTCCGTACTGCCCTCCTGAACCCACCGATTGCATATTCTGCGATCAACGCGAACAGCAATGTCGCGATACGATAAACTGCAATCGTGATAGGCTACAATCCGACCTTTATCAAAGTCGGAAACGTGATGGTATGCATTTCTCCTCCTTACACGAGGCATCACAACAACGTTTCAGCAGACAATACCGGTCAGCTGCTGTTTGTGTATGAGAAATCGGTTGGAAACTTTCCTTATGTCAGCAAGTTTCAGACGTCGCCTCCGGCGCCAATCTTGTGTGAATGCTCTGAAAAGCTGATAATCATTTGAATATCACAGCATCTTCTTCCTGTCAGTGAAATTTCGCATAAATAGCACGTCATCTTCGTGGTGTAGAAATTTTAATGGCCAGGAGTGTATACAGGGAGTGATGGTGCGGGAATGCACGTGTCTACATCTACATCTACATGGGATGCTCTGCAAATCACACTTAAGTGCCTGTCAGAGGGTTCATCGAAGCACAATTATACTATTTATCTCCCATTCCATTCTCGAATAGCGCACGGGAAGAAAGAACACGTGACTCTCTCTGTTCGAGCTGTGATTTCACGTATTTTATTCTGATGCTCATTTCTACCTATGGAAGTGGGAGTCAACAATATATTTTCGCATTAGGAGGAAAATGTTGGCGATTGGAGTTTCGCAAGTAGCCCACGCCGCAGCGATAAGCGGTGTTGTTGTAATGATTCCCATCCCAGATCCTGAATCATTTCAGCAACGCTGTCTGCCTTGCATCGTGACAATACGAAACGAGCTGCCCTTCTTTGGATTTTTCCGATGTCCTCCGTCAAACCTACTTGATGAGGATCCCACACTGGGTAGAAATACTCCAAAAATTACAAGCGTAGAGTATGCAGTTTCTTTAGTAGTTCTGTTGCATCTTTTAAGGGTTCTGCCAATAAAACGCAGTCTCTGATTCGCCTTTCCCATGACATTATCTACGTGTTCTTTCCAGTTTAAAAGTAATAGTAATTTCAAGGTATTTGGTGGAGTTTACGGGCTTCACGTTTAATCGATTTTGTCTTATCGTGTAAACAAAGTTTAACGGATTTCTTTTTGTACTCATGGGGACGATTTCACACTTCTCATTATTTAGAGTCAATTACCAATTTTTACACCATACATATCTTATTCAGATCGTTCTGCAGTTGGTTTTGATCTTCAGATGATTTTACTAGACGGTAAATGACGGCGTCATCTGCAAACAGCCTAAGAGAGCTATTTAGATTTTCCCCTAAATTGTTTCTGTAAATAAGGAACAGCAGAGGACCAATAACAGTACCCTGTGGAACGCCCGATATCACCTCTGTTTTAGTCGATGCCTTACCATCGATTACTACGAACTGTGTCCTCTCTGACAAGAAATCCCCTGTGTAGGAAATTCATGCCTGTGGAAACCCGGGCTTAGACAATGGTAGCACGGCTGTGAGCGAGTCCGCCCGTCGCACTTCGAATGCCGCGCTCCACGTGGCGACCGGCAGTGAATGAGGCGGTGGCCAGTGGCGGAATCCCAGGCGGGCGAGACGTTTGGCGCGGCGCGGCGTCTCGCGGCCGCACGGCTGGCGGGCTTGGCGGCAGTGCGTCATCTCTGACATTTCTCTGCGCGGCACGGCTGCGCGGCCAGCGCCGCCCCTGCGAGGCGGCGGCGGCCCGCGGCAGGTATTTGCAGCCGGCTAAATCTGACCGCGCGGCACACCGCGTGACGCGGCGCCCGGCTCCTCCACAGGCCGCGCCGCGCCGCGTTCCCCAATTACTACCGCACCAGGTGAAAGTGGGCTCCGATTTAGAACACGCGCCCGAAAATAGGACCGCTGCTTCGCGGAGTTCAAGAGGATCACAAAGGACTGGCGACGTCGTGGGGATAAGTAAATGCAAGTTTCCGACAGATCACACGATCGCTAAACGTGTACAGTGTCAGAATCGTCACGTAGATGAATGCTCTTACTATGGGAATGGATGTTGAGGACACTACACGGTCGTAGCCATTGTGTGATTTTTTTTCTTTTATATCTAATATACAAAGCAGAGTGTCCGTATGTTTGTACGTGTTGTATACAAATTTTCAGTTTTGATCCAATCTTTTTCAAATGTTGCACACGTAAGCTTCAATCCACTTCAATCACGTACGAGACATAGTTCACGAAATATGAGGACAGAAACAATGAGATGCGCGAGAAACTGCTACTTATAACGACAATGCTGCTTATTTTCTCCTAAACCACAAGACCGATTTCAACCAAATTTGGTACTCATATTCCTTACCATGAGGTGACAATTGCTGCATAGTTAAGACTCACATACGATACATGGTTCACAAGACATGCCGTCATAAATAATAGGAATATCAAGGAAAGGCTACATAATGCGGCGAGACTTTATAAATACGCTATATGACAATGAGAGTACTTAGCGACTTGCAACAAAATTCAAACCTTTATTAAACTTTTTCTCACTGACAACCACAGAAAAATGATGAAAGGAAAAAGTTTCTCGCTTACCACATTTACGCTGTTCATGGACTAAAACTACAGCATTCGGTATGACGTTACAATTTATAATTTGTACACCAGAAATTGTAGCCACAGGAAAATTTGCAGACAGTATATATGAATATAGTTGAGCGTTTCTTTTAAACTGTATCATAGTACGACACATAGTTTATGAGATATGAGCACATAAAGAGTAACGATCATGGAAAACCGCCACATCACGCAGTAAGTATTATTCTATTGTTTATTTTCTACTGATTGTATTCGCCACAGATATTACATATGGCCCTGATACAAATAATTATATACCTGAAAAATGGTAGGAATAAATAAATAAATACCCGGGCAACGCGAGGTTTACAGTTTACTGATGAAGGCAAGAAGTGACGTTATCATGCCAATATTAATATTTCACCAGGTGCGACATGGTCGCGAATTTGTATCAGTGCGCCAATAAAATTACTAGTAAACAGCTATTCAACTACAGTTTGTTCTGCTCAGAAGCGTAGCAAACATGTTGTCGCCAACTCTGTGGCCCATTACGGTGTTTATTTTAAACTTACACTGAAACGTGTTCACAGAAAATGTATAAGGCTGAATTTGTAAGAAAATGTCTAATATTGTGCCTCCTGTTTTGTGACGAGTAACTTGCTTGCAAGAAAATGTATAATATTGCACCTATTGTGTGTATCGATATGTGTACATAAATCTGTGAAGTTCCATCTTTGGCAAAGATTATGTGTCGCATAGCATTGTAGCTCGTGCAGAGAGACAGAGAGTCGGACTTGTGGTTCAGCTCGCTCAGAGAGCAGTTGTGTTGTGTATTTGGCTCCGGTGTAGAGCAGAGGCTGCTGTGCCAGCAAGTTGATTTGATTGTTTTTGGAATATCTTGTATTTCTTGTAATTGTGAAAAACGTTGTACCACCTCTGGAATTAAGGTAATAGCATTTCATGTAATTACGAAAATGTTGTATCATTTAGGTAATGTAATGGTGATTATTAATAATAAATAACAACGTTGATCTTTCTTTCCTGTTTCATTTACGTCGTTAGAAGATCAACCTACTTCCTTTATTTGATTATTAGTTATTTGTGGATTGTAAGTGCAGTATTGATTTCGGTAATCTTGTTGAACAGATTTCTTTGTGGTATCGTAGTAAATGATTGTTATGCAACACTGCAGTTAATTGAGTATAATACTGAATTTTGATAATCAGGTACTGACTGCATAAAATTCTCTTAGTCGAACATTAAGAAAGTGGTTTGTGTTTTCAATATCTTTCTAGCAGTCAAATTTTTTGAGTATAGTCAGTGTGTGTTTCATGCAGGTTACGTGTCACAGTTGTTTTGTTAAAAGATCCGTTGCACGCATAATCAGTTTAATGCACTGTTTCTTATTTAACAGTATATACATCAATATCAGGGCCATAATTAAACAAAATGATTGTATTAATGAGCAATGTACGTGTTCAGTTAAATTTTGATGAAGTTATCTGATGACTGTTATCTTGGCTGTTAAACATCAATATATGGCAACTATTTGGACTGCAAGTAATACCAGATCAGGATTTGAATGAGTAACTTTAAAATAAACTACTTTTGTTGTCTGATTAAACGATAGATTCAACATCAAACAACACACACAACTTTTAACACTGATGCCGTTTTGGTGCCATTATGGCTTTATTAACAAAAGACTGGAAAATGGTCATCACTGACCGAAACCGGTCGTCACAACGACGAGAAATTTTGTGATCATTGGCGTAAATAAAGATATTAAAAGTAATATTTCAGTAGGCTCTTGAAGAGCATCTCTCTGTTCAACTTTTCAGTCAGTTGTACATCTACATAACTGCTCTCGAACATTTTGAATAACATTACATCACACACTACTTCCCAAATCCTAAAATTTGAGTATTATAAGAAAGTCCTGGGTGCTGGTGTGGTGAAATAGAACCAAAAGCTCCTGCATGCTGGCGTGTTGAAATAGAACCGCAAAACTGCCAAAACGTTCAAACGACAAACAATTTCACATCAATTTAGTTGCATCTACATTTGTGAATAGCAAAAAACAAACTGAGCTACTAATCATAACATCCAAATTACGAAAAGTCTAAGAAATTTACGAATTCGAAATATTTAAACATTTCGACCATTGCCGGGCATTGAAATAAATCCAATGGCAAAGATAAAAATTTTGCTGGACCCCGAGATTCAAACCCGAATATCCCGCTTTGGTCCAGCGATCGCCTCAACCAATTAGGCTATCCAGGCACGCTTCCCTTCCACCCCAAATTCTCACCTTGCAGCACACTGCGATTGTAGTGCCCCCTGCCCATTTGATTCCACTTGCTAGCAGCCTATACTGGATTCCCGCAATGGATCAAGCGTATTAATGCGTCCGCATTGAAATTGTCAATTTACTGTTGCGGCAGGTATACACTTATTTACATAGACTTTGTTCTTTTTGGACTTTTTATTTAAAAAAATTTCAAAGTAAGTTTTTAAATTATTTAAAAAGTTAGATGTCATGATCGTGAAGGGTGTATCGACAAGTATTTACTACGACAATGATTACATGTTATGAAGGACAGCTTCCAACATTCAGGAGGCCCTTCTATCACAATAAAGTGTGGTCGTCGTCATTAAATAACTTCCCGGTTCTTTTACTTCTGAATATGAAAATATTTTGCTACCACGCACTTACATAGGGAGACTTGACCACCCAAATAAAATAAGAGAAATCAGATCGTAAACTGAACGATTTAGGTGTTCTTTCTTCCCGCGCGCTAATAGAGAAAGGTACGGTAGAGAAAAGTTATGAAAGTGGTTAATGAACCCTCTGCCAGGGATATAAATGTGATTTGCAGAGTATCTTTGTAAATGTAGATATCCAATTCGAAGTAACGACCAATGGGGATGATTCTAAAAACGAATCCACTCATCATCAATACTATCCAGGATCAAAAATATCTCGCTTTATTTCCTGTATCTTTTAAGTGGAGCATAGGGCATCATTGAACTTCCGCCATTGGATTCTGTTCTGTGCCAGTGTCCTTATGGCAAACCAGGTCTTCCCTTCTGCTATTACACTCATCCTCCATGTATTCCTTGGTCTGCCTCTTTTCCTGCTACCTTGTGGGTTCCATTCTAGGGCTCGCCTTGCCACGTTGTCCTTATCGAAGCTCGCTCTCGAAAAGCTTTTAGAATATTACTCTATCGTTTCACTTTTAAGTGAAAAAGGAACACCTAAGTATTTCCGTTTTCGATCTGATATCTCTTACAGAGGCGGGTGCTAACAGAATATGTTCACAATACGAAGAGAAAGTTCGTGAAAGAAATTTCGCAAACAGATATCGCCCTAAAGAACTCGCTGAGGATCTTCTCTGTGAATGTGGAGAACCACAGGGCTTGCCACATTTGCTTCAATGTTGTAGTTGCGCACAATCCTGTACCCTCGACGATCTATGGTTGGTCAATGATACGGCTGTTGACGTGGCCCGTAATTGGGCCAACAATTTAGGTTGACGGAGAGTACAAAATCGCACTGACGTGTTTTACGGCCCACTTTAGATTTGTAGTTTTATACGTTTGTTACAACGTTTTGGACCAAAATAGTTATCTAAATAATAAAAAAATTACTAACAGTGCCTGAAACACTTTTAGGGAAAAAAAAAAAAAAATATGTAGTGGTGGGTTGCGAACCACTGACCTTCAGGGTCACAAACCAACGCACTGCCCACTACGCTACGGTTAATAAATAGATCTGCGTTTTTTAATCTCATACTTTTGATGGCCGTTGTTAACTGATGCTAATATGGCACATTTATCGTACGAAGAACGACGTGTTTTTGTTAATTCTTCATTGCGCCATTGCTTTGAAATTATAACGTGTAAGTTACAACAAGACAATCATCAAATACGCAACGCAAGGTGGCGTATGCCAGAGAGAGTTCTGGGCGAGGAATGTCACGTGACATCTGCGAACGGCTGGTTTTCGTTAATTCAATGAGATATGAAAAAAGAAAAACCATAAGGGAACAAAGTTGTAGAGAACTTTCTCCACTACAAATTCGGATATTCAATTTTCGCGTCATATGAACGGTTTATTTGCAATTAAAATTACATTACAAACGGTTTTTTTTGTATTACTAACGTATTTCTTGTCCAAAATATTTGAAAAAGCGGGGTTCTGGTCTCTGGTAGCTAACAATTACGTCTGTAAAATTTGGTGCCGATCGGTTGAACGGTTCGACGTAAAAAGTAGGAACACTTTACAGACTGACAGATATCGTCAAATCGCCGTTATTTTTGTAAATATGTCTGCAACGATGCAAGATATGAAAAAAAAAACATAAGAGAGCAAAGTTGTAGAGAATTTTCTGCTCTACAAATTCGGTTATTCAATTTTCGTCGCAGATGAACGATTCGTTTGCAATTACAATAATATTACAAATGGTTTTTTTGTATAACTACCGTATTTCGTGTCCGAAAAATTTGAAAAAAAGGAGGCTCTGGTCTCTGGCGGTCTACAATCATGTTTGTACAATTTGGTATTGATCGGTTGAACGGTTCGTCTTAAAATCAGGGAATGCGTTACGGACAGACAGACAGACTGACAGACAGACAGCCATACCAAAATCGCCGTTATTTTTGCAAATATCTCTGAAATGATACGAGATATGAAAAAAACATAAGAGAGCAAAGTTGTAGAGAATTTTCTCCTCTACAAATCAGGTTATTCATTTTTTGTCTCAGATGAATGGTTAAGCCATTATTGGCCCACTTTAGGTTACGGTAGTAACACTAAAAGTAGGCCTTTGCGATCGTCTTTTGACAGCTCGAAATTTAAATGAAAATAACGGATTAACTATTCATCTGACACGAAAATTGAATAACCGCATATGTAGAGGAGAAAATTCTCCAGAACTTTTCTCTCCTGTGGTTTTTTTTTTTTTTTTTTTTTTTTTTTTTTTTTTTTTTTTTTTTTTTTCATATCTCGTAGCGTTTCAAAGATATTTGCAAAAATAACGGCGCTTTTGGGATGTATGTCTGTCTGTCAGTCCGTCCGTCTGTCTGTCCGTAACGTGTTCCCTGTTTTAAAGACGAACCGTTCCACCGATCAGCACCAAATTTTGCAGACATGATTGTAGGCCTCCAGAGACCAGAAACTCCTCTTTTCAAAATTTTGGACAAAAAAGCCGTTTGTAATATAATTGTAATTTCAAACGAACCATTCATCTGACACAGAAGTTGAATAACCTAATTGGTAGAGGAGAAAATTCACCACAACTTAACTCCCCTATGTTTTTTTCATATCTCGTATCGTTTGAGACATATTTGCAAAAATAACTGAGATTTGACGCCCTCCATTGAATTGACGAAAACCAGCCGTTCGGAGATGTCACGTGACATTCCTCGCCCAGAACTCTCTATAGCATCTTGCGTTGCGTGTTTGATGATTTTCTTATTGTAACTTACACGTTGTCAATTCACAGCAAAGGCGCACTGAAGAATTCTTCGTACGATAAATAATAATCTAGTGTCTACAAATGCCATATTGGCATCAGTTAACAACAGCCATCAATAATATGAGATTAAAGGACTCATCTTCTGATTAATAGCTGTAGCGCAGTGGGTAAACCGTTGGAGTATGACGCTAAAAGTCAGTGGTTCGAAACCAGCCACTACCTAGATTTTTTTTCCTAAAAGGGTTTCAGACACTCTTATTAATTATTATTATTATTTTTTTTTTATTTATTTTTTTTTTTTTTATTTTATTTTTTTTTTTTTTTTTTTACTTAGATTATTATTTTGGTTCAAAATGTTTGCACAAACTTATAAACACTACAAATATAAAGTGGGCCGTAAAACACGTCAGTGCGATATTTTTCCATTTAAATTTCTGGCTGTCGAAAAACGATCGCAAACGCCGAATTTTAGTGTTACTACCGTAACCTAAAGTGGACCAAAAGAGAGAGTAAATAACTGCCAATAGTTGAAACCATCGTACAATCTTACTCCGTCAGCTTACTAATTATGGGTGCATTCTATACTCCATATACATTCTCAGTGATATTCATTACAAGACTTTGCAGAATACCTCCTACTTGCCACAGGGGCAGCAGGAGACACTTGCGTGGCGGCCTGATGCGCCGTTCTGCATGTCCTGTCCACCACATGCTCTCGCGCTGTCTTTTTGCCGAAGCTGGCCGTCCCCTAAGCCAGCGTTACGCAAAACCCGCGGCGGATTAACTCGTCCCAGTCCCAGCTTATGGCGTAACAGCCGGGGGCTACTTGTGGAAACGGCCGTCTCGGTTCCGTCTGTCCGCATGCCGTGGCGCGCGCTTACATAAACTTTATTCCCGATTACCGGCAGAAAAAGTTGGCGCAAAGCTGGTCGCAGAAGGAGGCGGCGCCTTTTAATCTGCGCCCCGCTAATTAGTCAGGACAGCGGGGCGACGCCGCGACGCTGCTCCGCTGCGGAAAGCCGGTGAAAGCCGCGCACCGTGGGGGGAGGGGGGCGGGGAGCAGAGGCGACATTTCTCGCGCCGCGGTTCGTCCCTGCCCTCTGGAGGGAGGGGGGAGGGGGTACACAGTAATCGGCCCAGCACTGAGTTATGCTAATTGCAGTGAGGGCACGTGCAACCGCTTCCGTTTCCATTTAATTTCGAGTAGCAGGCTGACGTAAAGAAAAACTCGAAATAAAATTTTTCTTTCCTTCAAGACTGCAAATTCTGTGTAAAGGCCACCATTGATCTGCCTTTGCGCGATTTTAAATTTTTTGAAGAGGAGTGTCTTTCAGTTTTGCGACTTGGTTGCCTTCATCTATCGGAGTGCCTCAGCATGGAAACTATGCTGGGTGATCGGTGGTTTGAAGGAAACGTTCGTAGGTACTCAACGCCAGTGGCTGCGCTAGGCGTCGGCGACGGCCTCGCGCTTGTGAGGGCCTCGCAAAACATTGTTAAAATTTTTAACTTTTTTGTTGTTGTTGTTTCTTTTTTATATTTGATGTTTAACGACGCTTTCCAACTGCTAGGTCATGTAGCGATGACCTAAATCTAACGTACACTAGCTTAACCTAAGGAGGAACACAACATCCCTACCCAAGGGTGGGATTCGACCCCCGACGAGAGCGACTTCGCGCACCTTGGTATGACGCCTTAGTGCGCTCGGTCATTCCCGGCCGGCAGCTGTTTAGTTGTCCGTATTTCTTTCCTTATGAGTGCAGCAGTGATGCGATTTTTAGGTAATATTTACAAAGCAGTTTCTTCAGTACAATTTTAGAAAACGAATTGCAAGATGAATATACAAATGTTTATATAACAATCAGAATGATACTCAGTTCCAGTCAGTACAGCTTCGGCCGAAAGAGGCTTCACAAAGTTAAAATTGATTAATACTAACTTGAAAAGCACAGTGAGCCAAGAAAGACTACCTGCGTCGTCAGTACTATCAACTGAAGCCGAAATAGCTAGTATTAAGATGTGACCGTAAAAAAATTCTGTGAGACGAAAAGCTGAAAAGTTTCTCTAATTTGTGTTTGTTTATTGTAATTTTTGTCATTGCAATAATATTCGCATATTATACTAATATAATTTTAGTATAATGATTATTGATGTATAATTAAGCTCATTTAGCATTTTCTTCATTAATGAAAAAATGAAAGGGGCCTCGCAAACAAAGTTCGCCGACGCCCAGTTTTCGTCTAGCGGCGCCACTGCTCAACGCCCAGCACAGTACAATGCAGCTAACCATAAGGACAGAAAACCCCCTTTATTTTTGGATATAATTTCTTTCTTTCCTATTACATTGTTTAGCCCATAATTACAATTAACAAATTTCAGAATACTTTGAATTTCGCCGGCCGCGGTGGCCGAGGGAACTGAGGCGCTTCAGTCACGGTCTGCACGGCCACTACGGTCGGGGTTTCGAATCCCCCCTCGGGCATGGATATTTGTGCCGTCCTTAGTTGTAGCTAGTTTATAAGTAGTTTGTAAGTTTAGGGACTGATGACCCCGTAGATAAGTCCCATAAGCTTAACAGAATGTCGACATGTGTATAACAACCATGTAACGAACCATGTTTTTATGTTCTCCACTAAATCTAATTATTGTAAATTGCACGAATTGTAATTTGTTATATTATAATAGTAGCAAGAACTGTAAGGACGTGAATATATGTATTCTCTCTTTGCTTTTATTTTATCCAAAGGGCGCGGGTTCAAACCCCGCAAGGTCTTTGGACTTCTGTCACTTTCCACTTCTTTCACCTCTGGCAGTAATGCTCATGAGAAAAATACCGAGTAGCACCGTGGTTCGGAACCCACGTTAAACTGCAGTTCGCCCTATAACTAGCTGGGTAAGTCAGTTCGCAGATCGGAGGAAGGCAACGGCGTACCACCTCCAAATAGGACCATGCATAGTAAAGCACGGAGGTGTGCAAAGCAATCTTCGGATTCTTGATTGCTTTAACCTTACTTATTTTATGGTGCGAGTACTTCCTCCTATGACGACGACCCCCGAAGCAAGACTTTGCGACACCCCTGGGGGTCGTGGTCGTGACCCACAGGTCGAAAAACACTGGTTTACGAGAATGAACTTGTTAGAAAACGTTGGTGTTAATTGAAATAGCACATGACCTCCTTTCCATAAGAAAAATCTCAGTTTTAAGATAGCCGAATTAAAGATGGCGTCCATGTTCTTCACATACCCTAAAACGTAGACAACGTCACCCACACGTTACTGTAATGTTGAGAATTCCAAGTTCCTGCAGATATTTTGAAATAAAAGTATGTACTGCGGAATCTGACTCAGTTCAACGAAAGGATAGTGCGGAAGGTGAAACAACTAACAATATTAACAGCCCGAGTGCCACTCGTTAATGTGTCTGACACGTCAAATACTCTTACGTATTTCTAAACAAAGACGTCTTTACAACTTACTACTGTAGCCAATGCGATCTCAAACTAATGACAGTAACATAATACACTAACTTATAAAATAATAGGTGACGGGAAATTTTAATGCGGTAGGTCAACACAAGAAATTTACACTTTCTGCGGAGCTATGAACATAGTTTATTTTATCATTTTCCAAAGAGTTACAGCACAACGATATAATTTTCTAAGTGGAACAATAGTTTTTTCTATCATGCATTGGATTCGTTGAAACTAGCTGCGTCCAAATCCATTTAAACTAGATTCCTATCACTGTTAGTTTGTGAGCTACAATCCTTCAAAGTTCAGGTGGCGGAGGCTACGACAGCGTAGCTGACTGGCTGGTGCTAATGAGACAGTGGGCCGTGCCCCAGGGGATAGCCACTCGGCCAGTCAGCTGCGCTATCGCAGCCTCCGTCCCCGGAACTTTGAAGGGTTGTAGCTCCCAAACTAACAGAGGTAGGAATGTAGTTGAAATTGATTTGGACGCAGCTGGTTTAAACGAATCCAATACACGGTAGAAAAAAAACTATTGTTCCATTTAAAAAATTATATCTTTGTGATGTAACTCTTTGGAAAATGATACAATAAACTATGTTCATTGCTCCGCAGAAAGTGTAACATTTCTTGTGTTGACCTACCGCATTAAAATTTACCGTCACCTATTATTTTATATGTTACAGAGGCAAACACACTTAGTGAAACATCCTGTATGAAAGTACTGGTTCATTACCGAATGGTGATAAAGTAAAAACGTATTGGGCCGAACAAGTTGCTCAAACGATAACAGTACAGCATAAAATATCGAGCACTACTATTAGCAGTTCTACTCTGAAAGTAAATTATTCTACAAAGCTCAGGCACGATTAAAACGCCTTTTCGCAGGAAAACAGTTTGGTTTCGTGATCAGGGAAATTAAAATCAAATATATACTCTCTTTAAGTAAGAGTAATGCTGAAACTAATTTGACTAGAACGACGTTGTAACTTTACTACACGATTATAATCCGTCATTGGAACGGAAGTTTGTATCAGATGAAAGTTGCAGCAGATATCCACAGTCACGGAAAGAAATAGAAACACGGACGCTATTAGGAGAATGTAGTGTAATGCGTTTCTGGTATGCGCGCCGTTCTTATTGTTTCTTCAACAGCCATTTGCTTTGTGAAAGCCGTTTTTTTTTAGCGTAAGTGCCGACTGCAACCGTTTACCGTGATCTCTTTTCTTCATTGAATAAAGTAAAAACTGTGAATAGTGAATACAAAGGAAAATAATGTGCAGCTTACGGTTTTATAGCGCAGAAATAATGAGTATCGCCGTCAGAATTTTGATTGAAAAAATTAACTTTTTTTTTTTTTTTTTTTTTTTTTTTTTTTTTTTTTTTTTTTTTTTTTTTTGTAATAGATGAAACTGAACACAGAGGTGGTTCTTCAGTAACGATGCGGTAGCAGCCCGGATCACGCTTGGGAAAAAGAGTGTTATTTTTTCAACACGCGATTAGAGAATTGAAAAATGGATTGTAATATACAGTTCATGCAACATCATGAAACAATAGATAGAACGTTTTCCAGCGTCTGTCCCCGTATTCAAAAGTAAATTTAATCCTGAAATGTCTGGAAACTACCGACACACAATTGAAACGAATTGTTACAACTCTATTCGGTTTTGCTTAGTCACTCTCGTCAGATCTCGCAACCGGCGAGACAGAAGTGTAGAATAGTTCTTATCTTTGACGACTCACAGCGCATTAGTATTTTTGGATTGTTGTTGTTGTTGTGGTCTTCAGTCCGGAGACTGGTTTGATGCAGTTCTCCACAATACTCTATCCTGAGCAAGCCTCTTGAACTCCACATAAGAACGACAACCTACATCTGTCTGAAACTGCTTACTGTATCCATCTCTTGGTCTTCCTCTGCGGTTTTTACCCCAAACATTTCCCTCAAATGCTAAATTTACGATTCCTTGATGTCTAAGAATGTGTCCTATAAATCAATCCCTTCTTTCAAGGTATGCCAGAAATTCCTTTTCTCCCCAATTCTTATCAGTACCTCCTCATTAGTTATGTGATCCGTCCACATAATCATCAGCACTCTTCAAGTAGCACCACATTTCAAAAGCCTCTAACCTCTTCCTGTCCGCACTGTTTATCGTCCACGTTTCACTACCATACAAGGGAACACTCCAGACAAATGCCTTCAGAAAGGACTTCCTTAGGCTTAAATCAATATTCTAGGTTAACAAATTTCTCTTTTTCAAGAACGCTTTTCAACTCATTGCCACTCTGCATTTCATATCCTATGTACTGCGACAATCAAATGTTGTTTTACTGCCCATGTAACAAAACACATCTACCTCCTTTATTGTTTCGCTACCTAATCTCCTTCAGCATCACCTGATTTTCTTAGACTGCCCTCAGTTACCCTTGTTTTGCACTGTCCATTCTGTTTAGCTGCGCTGCCAGGTCCTTTGAGGTCTCTGACAGAATTACTATGTCGTCGGCAAATGCGATGATTTTACTTCTTCACCCTAAACTTTAATTCCTTCTCCAAATTTCTCCTTGTTTTGCTTTATAGCTTGCTCAATGTACAAATTGAATAACATTGGAGAAAGGCTGCAACCTTCCCAACCACTGCATCCCTTTCATGCCCTTCAACTCTGACAACTGGTGTCTGGTTTTTGTACAAATTGTAAAAAACCTTACGCTTCCTATATTTTACTGCTGCTTGCTTCAGAACTTGAAAGTGTTTATTCCAATGAACATTGACGAAAGCTTTCTCCAAATCTTCGATTGTGTTCAGGTAATTTCACTGAGTGTTGTAAACTAAACCTATTAATAATTTTTCAACTTAAGGTTTGGATGCACTTTAACTAAGGCCGAGATAATTGTTGTACGGATTTACATGACTCTGGTTTTCGTCATATTCAAGAGGTATATTTTTTAAAGTGGCTTGATCACAAATATTCATCTTGGCTGTCAGCCATGATCTTGTACCTAATGAAGTATCATACCACTTCTGACAATAAAGTTCGTTGAATGGTCCTGTAATACTAACGTAGATGAACTATCAACTCTGGTTACCTTGCTGTAATTCTAAATAGTCACCTCCCATAACTGCACCACTGAGCTCTGCGATACATATCCTGGGAACATTGCACGAAGCCTTCCTTTGGGATGGTGTTCAAAAGCCTCCTCACGTTTAGTTGGTTGTCAGGAATATCTTCAAAACCCTTGCTTTTCAAAGCGAGTTTGACCCGGAATTGGAAGAAGTCTGGAGGATTAAGATCTGGCGAGTATTATAGAGGTTCACGTTGCCCGACAACGCTATTCCACAATACCGTCAAACATTTCCTAGCAAAAAAATGGAGTGGCGCAACTTGAACGTTGACAACAATGTTGCACCAGCAATTACTGAATTAACAAGAACCTTAACGCTTTGAAATTACTTCAAATGGGATCGTAACTTTGAAACAATGTTCTGATTTCATTTATTCGTTTCTATACAAGCGCAAAATATTTGACGCACTCAAAAAACCTGCGCCGTTGCTAAAAAATTTGTGCGTTATCTCGTCAAACCACCTGAGACTAACTAAATGGGGAAGACTTTGCGCATGGAATTTCCATCTCTCGAAGGAAACATCGGTTGACGCTTAGGCAATTCACGTACACTTTTGAAACACCTTTACATTTCGAGCAAGACTAGGGACAAGCAAGAGAGTGCCGAGAACGCAAAAATAGTGAAATCGCCTTTTAAAATAATGGCACTTGGCCATTTTCAGTTTCCACTCATTAGTTGGTTATAAATGTTCAAATGTATGTAAATCTATGCGATTAACTTCTTCAGCCCCTAGGGTAACAAACTGCTTAAACTAACTTAAGGACAACACACACTCCAATGCCCGAGGGAGGACTCGAACCTCCGACGGCGAGCAACTGCGTGCTTCGCAGCATGTCTGCTTAGAGCGCTCGATCACTTCACAGCGGCACAGAAGCAAACCTGATTTGTTTTTTTATATAAAGTTTGTCGGCGCTTACAAAGATAAAAGTGTTAACATTTGCTTACTAGAGAAAAACATGTTACGGTCCTTGGTTTAGAGCTGAAATTAAATTACTGCTCCGTTTTGATCTCGATAACGTGATTGTTATAATTGAAAGTCTGTGGTACACTGCTGCTGGAATTACATTATCTGTGATTACATATTGCGAAACGATACCAGGAAGAAATCTGATTTTACTTTTAAATTACATTCCATCTACCAGTAGTACCAGGGGTCTTCAAACACGGAAAGGAACAATCTTAACAAATGATAACTACAGTGTCCTTTATTAGAGCTTTGTAGCTTTATTGCCAGTAACTAGTTATCTATGCCATATAACGTAGCTGGATTACTTGGATTAAAAAGTGAAATTCCAAAAAGTATAGCAATAATATAAAATATCCAACACAGGAGCGAAAATTATTAAGCATCAGCTCTACAAGCTGTTGGAGTCGTACAGGGTGAGAATTATTGAACTATATGAAACAAAACATAAATCAGCTACAAAATAAGAGGCGCAAGCACTTTATTCAACATCTAAACGTCACTACGGATATTCTGATTTATGTGATGTTCGATACGCCTGCGTTCCGTGACAATGATGTTGCGCCGACGGATAGCGAAATTCTGCACGACCCGATGAAGTATCGGAAAATCAAGGGTGTCCATTACGTCCTGCTGGAAGGCTGTTTACAGTTCCGAAATCGTTTGGGGCTATTTCTGTACATCTTGTCCTTAATGTAGCCCCACAAAAACGTGCATCATGTGTTCAGAGAATATAGCAAACCAATCAAGGCCCATTTCAGTGGCCTCTGGGTATCTGAAAGTCAGAATGCAGTCCCAAAAGTGCTCCTCCCTGAATCAAACACTCCCCTGCTTCGATGGTGTCGAGCTCGATCTTCCATGAAACACATCTTGTCAAAATCAGAATCATTTAGGAAAATGGGGATGAAATGATCTTCGAAGACCTCCAGGAGCTGTTCGGTGGTCAGTGTGCCATATTCATTTGGAAATGCAATTTGACTGCGAAGCAGGTTCGGTCTGTTCTTTCGGACGTCCGAAAGAACAGACACCACACCAACACAATAAAGTGGACATTCGTAACCCGTGATGTTGAATTACCTCCCCCCCCCCCCCAGACAGTTCCAAAAAGGGTGTACGACATGGCATGACGTGGCATGAAGATAAGTAGTATTTCACGTCGCGAAACGTCGCGATACCTCATTGCCGCCATCCGGCTGGAGACCCGAGAAACCATCAGCAAAACAAGCCGGAAAACCCTACAGACGCATATATTTTATGTTTACCATCATCGCTGTGTTCCAAAATTTTACTTATTGTAAGATTCGCAATACCTAAGAGAAGGCAAAAGAAAGCCAATCCTTGTCGACGGTTAATAAAGCAAATACTTACCATGAAATTATCGATGCATGTCATCTCCTAGCAATGTGCGAACAATAAGGAAAAAGTTCCGTAGGTAAGTTTCCCCTGTCATGCATAACAGAACTGTGACGAAAGTTATGAAAAGCGCTTTAAATGAAGTTGAGTTTCTGTACAGTTGCACAATGTCTTCGTTTACGTAGTGCCAATAATCGAAACTGAGATCTGTCTTCTCACCGTCATCCAAAAAGTAACAAACTGCGTGGCCATCAATTATTCTCGCAGAATTAGTTTCTGCTTTTAGAAAGTAATAAAGTCGTATGACATGAATGGCTAGGAGACACCGAAAGACAGGTTCATCCCTATCCTTCGCGAAGTGTGAGAACTGTGTGCTGTAGTGTCTGTTAAGTGTAGGTGACTGTATTGGGAGCATGCGTAGTGTCGTGGGACAAGAGAGAGGGTGAAACCCGGTGTCGTCCCATAGGCTACCCTCTCGGAAAGCACCAAGGGGGCCGCCGAGCTTAACGTCACCATCCGACGGACGGATCACCATCAACAGTATCCCGTGCCCTCACTCCATGAGACACTGCGGAGAGGTTTGGAATTTAATCCAGCACAATGGTGCAAAGACTGGCGATCAAGGACTTTGCACACTCCTCTGTCTCCTCTGCCATAACGCAAAGGGAAAATTGTCAACACGGCGAGAGATACTCTAACGGTTACCCATCCAAGTACTTTTCGCGCCCGACGGTACTTAATTTCGATGATCAGGTGGGAACCGCTGTATCCACCGCGGCACTGTCGTTACCTTCGACAGTTATATTAGGCTGTCTTTACAGGCCTCCCGCACGGACGCAAACTTTCATGTGACACACATTGTCTGGTACCTGTAAATGCTCGCACTCCCTACAATATGAATGCATTTATTTATTGTCTGAGGCTTTGCATGGGCTCTAAATACAATTCGTAATTTACGTGTTAAAATATTTAACTAGTCCAAGTCTTTCAGACAGATCTGTGCGATCCCTGTAAATAACTAGAACAGGGATCCTCTGCAGTAAAAAGTAAGAAACAAAACTTTAAAAAAAGGAATATATCAAAGAAATCTTAGTCTGTACTCAGCCTCTAGGATGAGACGTTAAACCCCAATTTTCCATCGATTTTTTCCCCTGGTGGGTTTGAAACATCATATTTCTACACCACAATGACAACATGACATTACGAAGGAAGAAATTAATTTTATGTTCAAGACAGACAAGCCCAACATAGATTGTCCGATGCCAATGAAGAAGTGGTCGTTAACTAGCGTTCAAATGTTTGTTAAGGTTATGGGACTTAACTGGTCATCAGTCCCTAAACTTAAAAACTACTTATGCACTAACTTATACTAAAGACAGCACAAACATCCATGCCCGAAGGAGTATTCGAACCCCCCGATGGAGTCTAAAGGTGAGCAGAGAATCTTTGATAATCAGCCATTTGGTGAAAATAAAGTAGTGGTCAGACAAGATTGTCTTGCTTCGCACCATAATAATGTTTAAATAATACCACGGATCATTAAAAAGTTCGATCGTCTGTTAAAATGAGAACTGGTTTTTGGAATGAAAAATAGTTATGTATAAATATCATCTAGAAGTACGAAGAGGCTTACATTTCGTAACAAGCAGAAAAAGAACCAATCCTGTAAGACAATGCAGCATAATTGATACCCTCCCTCGTTACAAAAACTGTATTCTCAAATTAAACGTCCGTGTTTCATTTTTTTTTTTTTTTTTATATATATACAGGTAGAGTGTTGTGTAAAACAGTCTATGATCCATGGTACTATTTAAACATTATTATGGTGCGAAGCAAGACTATCTTGTCTGACCACTGCTTTATTTTCACAAAATGGCTGATTATCAAAGATTATCTGGACACCTTTAGGCCCCATGGGGGGTTTGTGTTCTCCTTCGGGCATGGATGTTTGTGCTGTCTCTAGTATAAGTTAGTTCATAAGTAGTTTTAAGTTTAGGGACTGATGACCAGTTAAGTCCCATAATCTCAACAAACATTTGAACACGTTTAGGGAAACAGCATACCGTACTACTTTTTTACTGACCATGAAATTTCGACACACCGCATTCAACTCTCATGACAATTCCTACCGTGTTTGTAGCAAACCCGGAGAGGTCATATTCTATCCCTAGGATTCACTAGGTAATCCAACTGGGGAATCACTAGGAAAGCGGTATGGTTGCCGAGTTGACTACGTAATACATTTGTAGGTTTTCCTTATGATATTTTTATCGCTACAAGTTCTTAAAATAGAGTCGTCATTCTACTGCCACAGATGAATAATGAAATATGTTAAATATTGTCTCAAATATTAAATTTCAAAATTAATAGTGAAAGTCTCGGGTTGTATTATTAGCCTCTGCGAAAAAGAGACATCACTGGTCTTTTTAAGTAGATCAGAAATTTTAGTTCCTTTGGAATCTTAAGTAATGCTAATTTACAGTATCTTTTTGGCCCACTTTACGTTATGATAGTAACGCTAAAAGTGGGCCTTTGCGATCATCTTTTGACAGCTCGAAATTTAAATGAAAATAACGGCTTAACCATGCATCTCACACGAAAATTGAATAACGGAATTTGTAGAGGAGACAATTCTCTCTTATGTTTTTTTCATGTCTCGTATCGTTTGAGAGATATTTACAAAAATAACGGAGTTTTGACACCCTCCATTAAATTAACGAAAACCAGCCGTTCGGAGATGTCACGTGACATTCCTCGCCCAGAACTGTCTCTGACAAACGCCATCTTGCGTTGCGTATTTGATGATTTGCTTATTTTAACTTACATGTTCTCATTTCAAAGCAATGGCGCACTGAAGAATGATAATCTATTGTCTACAAATGCCATATTAGCATCAGTTAACAACGGTCATCAATAGTATGGGATTAAAGAACGTAATTCCTAACTTTCAGCTGTAGCGTAGTGGGCAATGTGTTGGACTGTGACGCTTAGAATTATTTAGATTATTAGTTTGCAAAAACTTATAAATCTTATTACTACCTGGCTTACAAACTACTTAAACGAAGTTAAATTAACCTAAGGACAACACACATTCGCCGGCCGCGGTGGCCGAGGGGACTGAGGCGCTCCAGTCACGGTCTGCACGGCCACTACTGTCGGGGATTCGAATCCCCCCCTCGGGCATGGATATTTGTGCCGTCCTTAGTATAAGGTAGTTGATAAGTAGTTTGTAAGTTTAGGGACTGATGACCCCGTAGTTAAGTCCCATAAGCTTAACAAACATTTGATGTCAACACACATTCATGCCCGAGGGAGAATTCGAACTTCCGACGCGGGAGGCCTCGCGCTCCGTAATGTGGCGCTCCAGACCGCTCGGCAATTGGATACTCCCTCCGAGTCAATCTGAAAAGGTGCCCGCTAGATTGTTACATAAAAATCTTTTATTTTTCGTTGTGGATATTTTCTATAATCCGTCAAAAGTCTAAAAATTGGAAATAGACTTTCTAATATGATTATAACTTATACATTGGAATATGCAGTAACTTACTAATTCGACGCTATGAATGTGCAAGAGACTTTGAAGCTACCGTGTGTTGCAGGTGTAGCCTGCAGTGTCATGTATAGGGCTGGGCTGCCATGTTGTAGGCGAGTGTTTTCCAACCTTTTTGGCCCAATTCCAAGTAAAAATATCCTAGAGACCTCTCTCTCCGAACCCGCCCACACTGAACTGTATAACAACTATGTGTGTGAAATCAAAGACAGGGAATTTTACATTTTCTTCCGCTGAAAAAACATTCTTGTAAATATGAAGAGTTCAGACTTCTACAGTATAGGGTGAAGTATTTAGTCTATTTTTCGGAATGGAAAATATTATGCTATTCTTACATTTAATTCAACAGAAAAGTATAAGTTGCTTAACGCATGTTTCGCATTGCAGATAAGATTCAGAAGCGAATTATGCTCGTTAAATCCATTTATAAAGAAGTTTTTTCCGAATTTCTCAAAATTACTTATTGTGTCTAGTTAATTTAGCTATCGATAGGTTCCTGAAAACAGTTCTAAGGCTTTTCGTTTATTCATCGTTAATATGTACGTATTGTGAAAAAGTCTGTTCTATTAAAATCAGAATTCATAAAGAATTACGTAATTTTCGTATACAATTATTTTCACTTTTCTTAGGCAGTTATGGTATCGCCGAAACCCAAGTACCCAAAAGCACACTGGTCTGGTTGTTTTATTGTGCGACCCCATGAAGAAGACATTGCGAACCCTATGGGGGTTGCAACTTACACGCTTAAATACACTGTTGTAGGCTTGTGTGTTAATCCAACATTGCGGTTTACGGAGCGAAGCGCGATCAAGCTGTTGGTCAGCCAGATGGTAAGTACCTTCCACACGCTCTGTGATGGTAGGAACTACAAGGGAACCTACAGGGTGGCATCTTGCACGTTCTTTACTACATGCGGAGGAACTACGGCTAGCTGAACTAGGGAGGGAGAAGTTGGAACATGTAGGCTAACGTCTGCTATTAAGACGGTTGTACAGAAGCAAATATCGTCGTAGTGTTTTGAATTCTCTCTACACGCCGGCCGCGGTGGCCGAGGGGACTGAGGCGCTCCAGTCACGGTCTGCACGGCCACTACGGTCGGGGGTTCGAATCCCCCCTCGGGCATGGATATTTGTGCCGTCTTTAGTCTTAGCTAGTTCATAAGTAGTTTGTAAGCTTAGGGACTGATGACCCCGTAGTTAAGTCCCATAAGTTGTACAAACATTTGAACGTTTTTTCTCTCTACACTTGGAGTCAATCGACTTTGAAGGAGATTGTCGTAACGAAGGTGGAAGATACGGTGGGGAAGGACGGTTATCAATGCAGGACAGTTTCAAATGTGAATCATCGGTGTTCACTGTGTTAGCCTTTCAGGTTGTAGGTGCCAGTGTTCAGACCCCAATTCCAATCTTACGCGTTTTAAATTTTTTTGAAAGGGTACAAATAGACATTCTCTTGCGACGCGGAGAGAGAGAGAGAGAGAGAGAGAGAGAGAGAAGGCACATTTCATTGAAGTTATTGAGCGAAAATTACGGTTATTTCCTACTGTAGTGACAATCACTACAGTAGTGTTCATTCGTCTCAGCGGATAGCCCTGGTCTATGGAGCCGTTACATGCTCACCTTGCAAGAACAAACGTTCTGTGACTCTGTTACTCTCTGAATCAGCTCCTAGTAATTAAATCTTCTTTGGCATCTCTTCTGGCGGCTGGGACAAAACAGTGTCGCACCGATAATGAATGCAGTGGTGAACACCCGAAGTCGATACTGCTTTTGAAGTTAAAGCCTGTTGACTTAAAATCTAAGGCTGGAGTCGAGGGGATTTGGTAATGCGGTAGTTCAGGAGGGAATTGCTTAAATAGTTATATCGATATTAGGCTAGTGAGAAGAGACGCATTGAAGAAGCTTCCTCGTGACCCCAAAGTACATTTTCAGGACCAGACCAGATGATCGCGTGAACAGCCATTGCTAGTTAGGACGCCGGCACGCAGAATTATTTATACACGACCGTTCCACATTAACTTTCAGCCGCGTACTGACTCTTGCATGATAAACGGATTTTGATTTCTGAAACACGTCAGAGTGAAAGTATTCTGTTGCTTTAAAATTAGTACCCAGAGTCAATGGACGTAGTCTTTTATTAGTGGATTCTTGACATCGATAGTCATTAATTTCCTTTGCAGTTAATTACAGGCACTTTCGTCGTAATAAGCACAATATTTCATCCTTTGGTGGACGATTCATTTGTAAGCTGTCTTTCATTGAATTTGCTCGAATTACTGTTAACTGTAGTGTTCAGAGGAATGAAGGGTAGGGGGGGGGTTGGTAACTTTTAGTTCTGGAAACAAGCACAGAAAGTGATGAACTGTCACGCGCGCACTTTCTACGTGAAGTTCGCAAAAACATCTTTCGTAAATCAAACCGAGCGAGTGGCCCAGTGTTTAAGACAGTGTACTCACATTCCGGAGGACGGCATTCAAATCACTATCCTGATTTCGATCATTCCTGCACATCACTCGAGGCAAATGCCTGGATGGTTCCTTTTAAACGGCACGGCCGATTTCATTTCCCATCTGTAATGAAAAGTACCCGGACATGTGCTTCTTTCCTTATGACGACGATGTCGACGGGAGATTACCATAATCTTCCTTGCTTTCTTCTTTGGAAACGTTCTTGAGTCACCGGGTTGCCTGTTGTTAAAAAAAAAAAAAAAAAAAAAAAAAAAATGTTCAAATGCTTGTTAAGCTTATGGGACTTAACTACGGGGTCATCAGTCCCTAAACTTACAAACTACTTATGAACTACTTACGAACTAGGACGGCACAAATATCCATGCCCGAGGGGGGATTCGAACCCCCGACCGTAGTGGCCGTGCTGACCGTGACTGGAGCGCCTCAGTCACCTCGGCCACCGTGGCCGGCGCCTGTTGTTAAAATCTTCAGCTAAATAGGCAGAGTAACTTCTTGAACACTAAGGCAGGAGTACAAGTTTTTGCATAAGCATAAATCTGTCTTTTCCAACAAAGAGAAATAGCAATTTTGCTAAGGGCCGGTTCGTCCATCTCTCGTTAATCTTCGCGTTAGTAAATGAGAAGATGCCTTTAACGTTCAGTTAAAAGTGTTCGTTAAGTGCATTATGGTTGTTATTGCCAAATACACCTCTCGTTTGTTAACCTGGAGAAAACGAGAAGGTACGATATATTTCGACTATGTTGGCAATGGAAACAAATGAAAGTGACGTCTGAACAAACAGTTGTTCGCCATATTTATTTGGCGCTATGGAAAACAAAGGTGAAAGAAGTTCGAATTTTACAAGAAGTGAATGCGAGAGTCTTGAGTCCTTAATAGAGAAATATGAGGACACACTGGACACAGAGGCCAGTGCCAGTGTCACCTCCCGAACAGCTTTCCAAGCAGACGTTTTGCAGATACCAGTCAAGTCCTCTACGGCAACGAACATACTGCCAAGTACCTAGTACCTTAGTGAAAGCAATGACTTGCACATAGGTGAAACTGCACTGTTCCTGTAGATCGGAGGAAGAAATCACATTTTACGCCTTACACTAGGCGCAGCAAGCGTAATACTGAATTAAGAAGTTTGCAGACTTAGGTATTTTATTTTGTTTTCTATTGCGACAGAACTCTTACAAAATACATGTATGTCTGTTGGATTCTTCTGATGATCGTAGAATGTTTCCATGCAGCTCTTCCACAGTAACCTTTCAAAAACCAAATCAAGTAACAAATTCTGCATCATCCCAACGTTCAAAATTATTTGGACGAACATGAATATGAATGACCTCTAGATCGTCCAAAACATTGAGATCGTCGTCATTGTCAATCAAATCTCTTATTCCAGCCATTTTCATCATACCGATTATCACTTAATTAGTCCTTAACCGTAAGTTTATATTTGGATACCGCAACAATAATTTTAAATAATAAGGAATACAAGCGTATTCTAAGCCACAGTTCCTTCTTAAAAAAGGAAATTTTTTAATACTTCATGTGTAATGCACAACTAGTTTCGATGCACTATGGCATTTTCAAGTGCTCCACAGTAAATAAATGTTTTATAAAAGTACAAAGTAAAGACAAAAAGTAAGATACATTACAATTTTGAAAATGGTCAAGAGTGTCACAACATATGATCTTATATGTATTATTTTGGCCAGCAGCTGTTTCACGATCAGCCTGCTCAGGTATGGAAGTAAATTCACATGCTAAAATGAGGTATATTAATTACTCTCAGCATTTTAAATAGTACTTTGTACTTAATTAATGATAGACATATTTAGCTCCTTACACAGCACTGTCAATGTGACGAAAGTTGCTTGACTATTTTCCTTGATTGGAACAATACGACTTCTAGGTAATTTTAAAATTTTTACTCTTATCCAGTTTTATAAATACATATGAAAAGGGGAGGTATTTTTTTAATATATGACTGTGCATTACTAGTTAAATAATAGAAAGAAAGATAGTACAAAATTTATTTTATATTTAGGTTGAATTGGACTGATCAACTCTCTAAAGCTCAGGCTTCTGAACAACTTAGTCGCGAAACAGCTGCTGGCCAAAATGATACATATAAGATCATATGTTGTGACACTCTTGACCATTTCCAAAATTGTAATGTATCTTACTTTTTTTCTTTACTTTGTACTTTTATAAAACATTTCTTTACTTTGGACCACTTGAAAATGATGCCATAGTGCATAGAAACTGGTTGTGCATTACACATGAAGTATTAAAAAATTTCTTTTTTTAACAAGCAACTGTGGCTTAGAACACACTAGTATTCCTTATTATATGAATTATTCCAGTTGCACTCCTAACTGACATTAAGTCAAATTATATTAATAATTTTAAAGTTATGTTGCATATCTCCAATATATCAAACTCATTACTACTTACATGGATGGGGAGAGGAATATGACGATAAAATTTACCAATAAAGCTGCTTTTCACACTAGTTTTCCATCCATGCAGTGATTGTTATTTTGTTCGATAAATCGGTCATCACGTGAATATATTGCGGTATTTTAGCGCTTTGAAAATTTTCCCTTTTCATACAGACTCTCACTAGCCATATAACGAGCATAATTCTACTCGTTAACTTAACGGGCAATTTGAGGTCTTTTTAACGTCAGGTTAAGTCATAGCGAAACAATGACAAATGCAACTCTCCACTAATGACAAGTTGAAATCTTAACTGGAACTTAACGAGACATTGACAAACTGGCACCAAATGAGTAACTACGGAAACCGTTGTTTTCCAGACGACTTATCCGACTGGATGTACAGATCTCCTTTAGGCCCTAACGAGTGAGCATGACAGCGAAAAATGGTTTAAGCAATTCGGAATTCGTCTTCCGGAAAATGTGACTCATCAAGTAGTAATGAATTAGAAAAGTCCAGTTCCCAGAGAGGTTCATTTTGTAGCATTCAACTCTATCCTCCCTCTTTTGTTCCTAATTAAGATCCATGCATCAATGTTTTTTACGGCGCAGCACGTGACAGGCATGCTAAAAACAGTTTAGACATTCTCACTGAAATGTTAATCCCTTATTACTACACTTTTCATCTTTGATTACTTAAAAAAATATTTCTATGTTTTGCAATTTTTGTAGAAGTTAACGTATCAAAACTACGAAGACCTGTTGAGCAGTGTAGCAGCAATTAAGATTTAATTGAAGGTGTGGATGAACGGTATGCTTACCGTGGGCGTGACGTGATTCACCGGAGTACTCACTACTGAGCAGGTGTAACTGAGCGATATGCCAAGGAGATTACAGTTCAAATACCTAGGACATACTTATAAATCGGCCGTAGAGCAACATATTTTCAAGAAGATGACAATGAAATAATGTTTAACAAGAAGAGCGTCTTATCAAAGCATGTATGTACAAAGAGACCACAGAGATATTCAAACACTAAAATAATTATATCAGGGAAGAGGAAGGTGTTAAACTGGATAGGTTGGTTGGTTGGTTGGTTGATGGGTGGATGGGACCAAACAACTAGGTCATCAGTTCCATGATCTCTGGATGGAGTGTGCCGCGGTGGAGTAGCCGAGCGGTCTAAAGCGTCTCGCTGCGGAGCGCGCGGTTGCTCGCCGTGGAGGTTCGAGTCCTTCCTGGGGCATGGGTGTGTGTGTGTTGCCCTTAGGTTAGTTTACCTAGGTTTAAGTAGTTTGTAAGATACGGACTGATGACCACGCAGTTTGGTCCGATAAATTTACAAATATTTGAACATTTTTTTCTGGATGGAGTGCAAGCCAAGGTGTGGTCGGCTAAGACCGTGACGAGAGTAACATACAGGAACAAAATGGGGGTTAAAATCAAATAGGACAGGAGTAAAACCAATAGAGAAAGCGGGATTCTGCAAGGAACGTCGCGACAGGTCTAGAATCCCCGTTAATTAATGACAAGCAGATACAGGAGAACAGTGTATGCTCCTAAATGAGAAGCCTAAAAATGTAAAAAGGGAAACAACGTGAATTACAACGAAATTAAAAGGAGAAATGGAAGTCGTCAAGTGGAGGGGAGGGGAGAGCTTCAAACCCTAATGCTCGCAGGGAGGGCCACAAACCCACCCATCATGTCCAAGCGTCAGCAATAAAATCATATAACCGAGAGTAAAAACCGCTTTCACGGATAAATCCATGGACTGTCAGCTATCCGTGAATCATTCTTCAAATCCGAGGCAATGAGTGTGGAATTCCGTATTTGGCACGAAGCGCCAAGAGGAGTGGACATTCCACTAGATTACGAGCCACAGATTGTAGGGCCCCACAACCACAATGTGGCGGAGGCTCATTATGCAGAAGAAAACCATGGGTCAGCCTGGAGTGACCGATGTGGAGACGGCAAAGGACAGTTGATTCCCTCCGAGAGGAGCGTAAGGAAGAACTCCAAGCTGCAGTGGTTGACTTGTTGGAGTGTAGTTTATTATACAGTTGGTGTTCCAGTCCTGTATCAGTAGCGGTCTGATCTGCACCCGCAAATCTGTGTCCGGGATAACCCAGGGGAAGGGGTAGGGAGCTACTCTAGCCAACTGGTCAGCCTGTTCATTTCCTAGGATACCCACATGACTGGGGACCCAGAGAAAGGCAACGGAGCAAGCGGTGCGACGAAGGTCAGCGATGAGATAGTGGATACCAATGACCAAAGGATGTGAGCAGCATCGGTCTATGGCCTGCAGGCTGCTCATTGAGTCAAAAAAGATTAAAACACGGTCTAGGGCTACCTGTTCGATAAAATGGAGTGCCCTACTAATAGCCGTTAGTTCTGCCGTAAACACACTGCAGGATTCTGGCAGAGAGTGGCATTCCACACCAATGGGAGACGTATATGCATATCCCGTATGACCAGCAAATTTAGAGCCATCAGTGTTAAACTGGATAACATTTGGATGTCAAAATTGCAGCAACAATATCACAATCTGTTATTTTCAATCGAGAATGTTGGCAACATCAGAGACAAAGGAGCAGGCGACATCACGTGATTGACAGTGGCGCGCCTCTAGATGGCCTATGTATACGATACTCACTCGATCTCCCTTGCAGTTTGCCACTTCACCTCCGACGATGTCTTCCGCAGTCCAATGCGAAACGTCAGCGGAAAGTTTTACGCATGGACCACGGCATCTCAGCCCGGAAGTTTCAAATTATGAAAACTCTTGCCGTGAAAATCTTCATTGTAAGAACTCCATGAAGAGTTATAAAATAAGAAAGAGGTGGTACATAATGTAATGAATTAAAATTCTAAATGTTTTTTTGTTGTTGTATTAATACACAGTAAGATTCGAGTATGTCAATAGTCTTACAGTACAAGAGTAAACCACCATTCAGATTTGACAATAATTATCTGCCTCAAACTGAAGAATAATTTGGACTTCAGAAACCGACGGTTACCGAATATACGTAGGTTAAATATCACTTTGAGAAAATAAAATGGTGTCATTAATTCATTGTGCAACAATGATTTATACATTTTACTGAATATTCAGTTGTTTGGCTGTGGATTACATTCAGTCATTTTATTCATTCTTTTTAATCAATGACAACATGTATTTCATCAGTTCGCCCTCCCACGTTACATTCATACGATTTCAAATGGCCGGCCGCGGTGGTCGAGGGGAATGAGGCGCTACAGTCACGGTCTTCTCGGCTACTACGGTCGGGGGTTCGAATCCCCACTCGGGCATGGATATTTGTGCCGTCCTTAGTATTAGCTAGTTCATAAGTAGTTTGTAAGTTTAGGGACTGATGTTTGTTAAGCTTATGGGACTTAACTACGGGGTCATCAGTCCCTAAACTTACAAACTACTTATGAACTACTTACGAACTAGGACGGCACAAATATCCATGCTAAGGGGGGATTCGAACCCCCGACCGTAGTGGCCGTGCTGACCGTGACTGGAGCGCCTCAGTCACCTCGGCCACCGCGGCCGGCTAGGGACTGATGACCGCGTAGTTAAGTCCCATAAGCTATACAAACAGTTGAAACTTCCTGGCAGATTAAAATTGTGTGCCGGAACCGGGACTCGAACCTGGGACCTTTGCCTTTCGCGGGCAAGCGCACTACCGACTGTGCTATCCCGACACGACTCACGATGCTGCCTCACAACTTTCCTTCCGCAAGTACCTCGCCTCCTAGTTTCCAAACATCACAGAAGCTCTCCTGCGAACCATGCAAGACTAGCACTCCTGAAAGAAAAGATATGGTGGAGACATGGCTTAGCCACAGCCTAAGGGATGTTTGCCCGCGAAAGGCAAAGGTCCCAGGTTCGAGTCCCGGTTCCGGCACACAATTTTAATCTGCCAGGAAGTTTCATATCAGCGCACACTCCGCTGCAGAGTGAAAGTTTCATTCTAGTTGAAACAGTTGATTTTAAATGTCAGAACATTGATAACGTCAACAGAAATTTGGACGCTGTAAAGCAACCAGTGGAAACGTTAATTCGGCGGTGCCAAAGGCGATGACCCATAATGAGACAACATGTTGTTGAGTGTGTTTTTTGGTTGTTGGGAAACTTGGTAACATTGAACTCCGAAGTGTGGACGTATGACAGTAGCGTACTATCAACATCACTATCAAAATTAAGGGTGGATATCAAGACGAAGCAATGCGGGCAGTAGTGAAATGAGGTGTTTATCTCCACGGTTATTCTACATGGGGAAACAGATGTTATCGCTACTTCTACGGTCGATCAACATTTGCTTCACCATTTAGATGGGAAGCAAAGGAGTTCTGTGACAAGCATTTTCACACTGATGACGAGATAACTTTGGAGATAGAGGATACGCTGGAAGGCCAAACTGCTGACATACAAAAAGGACGGCGTCGAGTAATCCATCATGGTAGAAATGTACCATGTTGACGGAGGAATCCGTAAACAAAATTAACGCGTAGTTTTATGGTTGCAGCTGACCGCAACTTCCGACCCAAATGGCGGAGTGACTGGCACAATGGCTTCCCATCCGGGAGGTCTGCGGTTCACACCCGCCTCCGACCTTCTGGGTTTAGCTTTTGTGAAATTTATCTAAATCGCTCGAGGCAAAGCCGGAAATAGTTTGAAAGTGCGCGGCCGATTTCCTTCTCCATTCTCAGGAAAATATTCCTACACTACGTTCATAATGATAAATTTTTGGAATATAGGCGAATATTCTTGCCTTTTTGACGCCCGAAGTTCGTGATCTAGTGGGCTTACGTTGCCACGCTATTTAACATGTTTATTAAGTGCTCTGGCCACCATCTTTTAAATTTGCAAATAGAGGAACATCACAAAACAATATAAAAAAACTGAAAAACAGGAGAAGAAACTTAATACAGTTCTCATGGAGGCAACTTGAAATACACTCTTGGCCATTAAAATTTCTACACCAAGGGAGATGACGTGCTAAAGACGAGAAATTTAACCGACAGGAAGAAGATGCTGTGATATGCTAATGATTAGCTTTTCAGAGCATTTACATAAGGTTGGCGCCGGTGGCGATACCTACAATGTGCTGACAACTGAATTCTCATACACAAACAGTTGACCGGCGTTGCCCGGTGAAACGTTGTTGTGATGCCTCATGTAAAGAGGAGAAATGCATACCATCACGTTTCCAACTGTAATAAATTTCGGATTGTAGCCTAAAGCGATTGCAATTTATCGTATTGCGAGACTGCTGCTCGCGTTGGCCGCGATCCAATGACTGTTGACAGAATATGGAAATCGGTGGGTTCAGGAGGGCAATACGGAACACCGTGCTGGATCCCAACGGCCTCGTATCACTAGCAGTCGAGATGACAGGCGTCTTATCCGCATGCATGTAACGAATCGTACAGCCACGTCTCGATCCCTGAGTCAACAAATGGGGACGTTTGCAAGACTACAGCCATCTGCACGAACAGTTCGACGACGTTTGCAGCAGCATGGACTATCAGTGCGAAGTCCATGGCTGCGGTTACCAAAAAATGTTCAAATTTTTGTAGAGCGTATGGGACTTAACTACGGGGTCATCAGTCCCTAAATTTCAAACTACTTATGAACTAGCTAATACTAAGGACGGCACAAATATGCCTGAGGGGGGATTCGAACCCCCGACCGTACTGGCTGTGCTGAACGTGACTGGCGCGCCGCAGACAGCTCGCCCACCGCGGCCGGCTAAGTAGGGACTGATGATCACAGTAGTTAAGTCCCACAAATTTTAAAAACAAAAGAAACTGTACAGCATCTCTGTGTTTCGATAATGGGTACCGGACTAGATTTCTCGCTGGGTCGGAGATTTCGTTCCCTCGAGGACTTTTGTGTTGACCGCTCATGTGCCGTGGTGGAGTGGCCGAGCCGTCTGAAGCGTCTCGCTGCGTAGCGCGCGGTTGCTCGCCGTGGAGTTTCGAGTCCTCCCTGGGGCATTGGTGTGTGTGTTTGTCCGTAGGTCAGTTTACCTAGATTTAAGTAGTTGGTAAGCTATGGACTAATGACCACGCAGTTTGGTCAGATAGATTTACAGACATTTTTTGACCGCTCATGTCGTCTCATCAAAATCTAAATGACGTGCAATACGCTAAAATGATTTCAAATTTGTAGGACTGCTCGGGGTGGCCAAACTGCTTAAGACGGGCCCTGTCGCGCACGACTACCATACGATCATTACACTTTCATAATTTCAAGGTGGCCCGGTGAATTTTTTTCGAGGCGCCAACAAAAGTTATAGACCTCGTAATTCGTTCATTGGTCTAAACTACGGGTGCTGTAGCTATTCCATAAAGTAACTAAATTCCTCATATCGATTAGTATCGTGTATTCTGCTATTCTTTAGTTTGATTAAAATACCACTCGCGAGAACGGCATAGCTTAAACGTCTTAATAATTTCACACAGTTTACACTGTTGATTTTCTGTAAGATAAAATAGAAAAATATAGAGTATTATGATTTTTTTAAGGAAAAAATACACGGCGAGGATCCGAACACGGTACATCCAGCATGGCAGCGCTAGACCTTAACCGCTGCGCCACACTCACTTACTTGGAACATGTCTAACGATACGCGCCTTACAACGCGCAGTGAACTTCAATATCATTTTTTTTTTCGAAAACCAAGGCCTGTCGCTAAAAAAGCGGATAGCTCATAGAGAATATCCGTCTACAACAAATCCGAACCCATCAAAATCCGTATTAAACGTAATGAGAGGCACTGAATTAAAATTTATGATGTGGCCGTGATTCGAACCCGGGACCTCCTACTTACCAGGTAGGCGCTTTATACTCATCTAACACAGCGTTGTAGGCAAAGCGACTACACGGACTGTCTTAAAGCACGTGCTTATGTACTTGCTTTGTCTGCAACGCCTGTTAGCTGAGTGGTGCCATACGAACAGCGTCCGCAATGAACAGAACTAACGATAGAGCAAAAATAAAAAAAAAATAAAAAAAATAAAAAAATAAAATAAAAAAAAATAAAAAAAAGTGGTGTAAAGCGCCTACCTAGTAAGTAAGAGATCCCGGGTTCGAATCCCGGCCACAGCATAAATTTTAATTCAATGCTTCTCGTTACGTTTAGTACCTTTGGTATAACGAGAAAATGCTATCTCAAGGAATTGTATTATTTGTTGATATTTCCATCAAAATCCTTTATTTACACTTGTAAGATGTACTTAATTTTGTTTCCGGCAGTGTAATAATACCGCCACTGTATGGAGTAATGGGACGAATGAATGCTGAGAAGATGTGTGCAAGTCCTCCCGGCTTCAGTACAGTACAGTAGAGCAGAGCAGACTGAGGCACTACAGAAAGGGGGGGGGGGGAGGGGGCAACGGTGGAGACGGCCAAGGCGAGCTGCTACAGCCAGCTGGCACGGCTCGCCATACATCACGGCACGCGCAAAGCACACGCCCTCTCCGGCCGCAACGACCGCCTCTTGAGGTTCCTCTACTATGCAGACTTCCCGACGGTCTTACCAGACACGTCCTTTCTTCTCGCTAAGTGTTTCATCTTCGCTCTTGCGGCAACCCGTTTTGTTCAGTGACTGACACATTTACAGAGTGTTTCCGGACAATTTGAGGCAGGGAACTGGGAGATCGGAGAATCCGCCTTGAGGGGACACGCTTTGTCTCACATTACTGGTTTTCATCTTATTTATAACTAACAGCGTACTGGTTTGCACGTAAAGTTCTGTTTATTGCCGGCAGCGGTGGCCGCGGGGCCTGAGGCGCCCCAGTCACGGTCTGCACGGCCACTACGGTCGGGGGTTCGAATCCCCCCTCGGGCATGGATATTTGTGCCGTCCTTAGTATTAGCTAGTTCGTAAGTAGTTTGTAAGCTTAGGGACTGATGACCCCGTAGTTAAGTCCCATAAGCTTAACAAACATTTGAACTTTTTTCTGTTTATTTACATGTACGTTCCCCAACGCCTGCGAGGAAACAAGCAGGATGACACTGATTACTAGGAAGGCATGTTGCAGGTTGTAATAGACTTAGCCGTATGGAACTATATATATTCTTTAAAAAGAGCTGCCGGCCGCGGTGGCCGAGGTGACTGAGGCGCTCCAGTCACGGTCAGCACGGCCACTACGGTCGGGGGTTCGAATCCCCCCTCGGGCATGGATATTTGTGCCGTCCTAGTTCGTAAGTAGTTCATAAGTAATTTGTAAGTTTAGGGACTGATGACCCCGTAGTTAAGTCCCATAAGCTTAACAAACATTTGAACATTTTTTGAAAGAGCTGACCGCCATTTGACTGAAAGTTTTTTATCATCACTAGCTAGTTTCGGCCTTAAGCCATTTTCAAGTGCTGCGTTATCATTTTAAAAAAGAAATTATTTGAATTACTGTAAACTAATATGAAGTATATAAATAAAACAAATTGCAATGGTGTAAGTTCGTTACTTACATAAAAGCTGTCAGATAAGTTTCCTTACTTCATGGTTATAATATTTAAAAAAGTTTTTTTTTTATTATTTTCGATTTGAACCATCCTCCTCCCAAATGCGCAACCTCGCCAGTTTGCAGAAACTCGTCTACGGGTGTGAGACACTGACGTGAACTTTGCAACCGCCATCGTTGGGCCAAGTAACGCGGCCCGTCCAACTTTTGTGGCATTTCTGTGGAAGGACCTTCTCATCCCATTCAAACTAGTTCAGTTGTATGTAAGAAGCGTCTTCGTTGCTCCGTGCCTGTTTGCTTCACCTGTTCTGGTCACACTCAGCCTAAAGGGTAACTCAGATGGCGTTCTGACAGCTATGCCAGTACTCTATTGTTGACGGACGACGCTGAAATCATTATCGTTCATGTCCTATCCCCCCGCTACCATATGCCGTGCTGAGAGCTGAATCGACGTCTCTCAAAGAGTACTAATTCTTTTTTTTCGGCTGGCTGTGTATAAAGTCCTGCTATGCAGACCCGCAACGCAGGTCAAATTGCCCGTCTGGGACGGGGAGCGGGCCAGCTCGCTGTCAGTCAGTGCGACGGGCAGGCGCGCCCTTTGCGCTGGCGGGCTGCAGGAGCGTGTCTGCCGACTACACGCACTCAGTGTGCTCAGTTGTATTATTAGGCTCCTGCCCAACCCTAACCACTCCCTCGGGATCGGCTATTCAAGTGAAGCGAAATTCGCCCACTCTGGCTTCGCAGCGAGATTCCTCACATACAAGGGCCACTCCAGAAGAAATGCACACTTTTTTTAATACAGTTTTTATTCTACATGTTTGAGAGTCTTAGAAGTGTGTAGGTACATCCTTTAGGAACAATATTTTCGATTCATAATCCCCATCCCTCTCAGCTGCTTTACGCCATCTTGGAACCAGCGCCTGTATACACTCACGGTAAAATTCTGGACCAACACGTTGGGGCCACTGTTTGGCAGCGAGCACAAGCGAGATATCATCTTCAAACCTTGTTCCCACAAAGAGATGATGGTCACCTGGAGGCAAGTCAGGACTGTAAGGCGGGTGTTTCAGTGTTGTCCATCCGAGTTTGGTGATCGCTTCCATGGTTTTTTTTTTTTTTTTTTTTTTTTTTTTTTTTTTTTTTTTTTTTTTTTTTTTTTTACTGCCAACCGCGGTGGAGTAGCCGAGCGATCTAAAGCGTCTCGCTGCGGAGCGCGCGGTTGCTCGCCGTGGAGGTTCGAGTTCTCCCTGGGGCATGGGTGTGTGTGTTGTCCTTAGGTTAGTTTACCTAGGTTTAAGTAGTTTGTAACCTACGGACTGATGACCACACAGTTTGGTCCAACAGAATTACAAACATTTAATTTTTTTTTTTTTTTTTTTTTTTTTTTTTTTTTTTTTTTTTTTTTTTTGTCCATGCATTGTCGTCCAACAGCAAAACCCCCTACATTTGCCGATGTGGTCGAATACGACTCAGTCGGGCTTTAAGTTTCTCCAGTGTAGTCACATATGCATCAGAATTTATGGTGGTTCCCCGTGGCATGATGTCCACAAGCAAGAGTCCTTCGGAATCGAAAAACACCGTAGCCATAACCTTTCCAGCAGAAGATGTGGTTTTGAATTTTTATTTTTTTTTCCTTAGGTGAATTTGCAAGATGCCACTCCACTGATTGCCTCTTCGACTCTGGTGAAAAATGATGTTTCATCACGAGTCACAATTCTTCCATTCCCGTACTCTTCCACTTTTTCGTGTTTCTTTGTGACGCACTGTCAACATTCTGGGAACTCACCTGGCACAAACCTTTATTAACGCCAACTCTTTTAGTATTTCGCAAGTAGTTCCTTCCCCTATCCCAGCGTATCATGACAAATCGTTCACTGTGGTGCGTCTGTCAGCAGTCACCAATTCGTGAACTCTCTGCACATTGTCTGGAGTGTGTGCAGTACGAGGCCTGCAACTGCGAGGACAATCCTCAATACTGCCGTGCCAGCTTTCATCACGTAACCTGCTTTCCCACCGACTAACTGTACTGCGATCGACAGCACCATCTACATACACCTTTTTCAACCTCTTGTGGATGTTTCCCACTGTATCGTTTCCACAGCAGAGGAATTCAATGACAGCAAGTTGCTTCTGACGAACATTAAGTGTAGCAGTCATCTTGAAGACATGCTGTGACGGCGCCACTCACGGTAACAGGTTCAATTAAACTTCCTGGCAGATTAAAATTGTGTGCCGGAACCGGGACTCGAACCTGGGACCTTTGCATTTCGCGAGCAAGCGCTCTACCGAATGAGCTATCTCGACACGACTCACGATGCCGCCTCACAACTTTACTTCAGCCAGTACCGCGCCTCCTACTTTCCAAACTTCTGGAAACATCCCTTAGGCTGTGGCTAAGCCATGTATCCACCATATCCTTTCTTCCAGGAGTGCTAGTCTTGCATGTTTCTCGTATATTTCCGGCAGTAAATGGACGTCGAAGACTGAGATGTGTGTGTGTTCCATACGTCAGTGTGTTTGAGAATTACACAATTATACCAACAAACTGTTAGGGGATGAAGGAGGTGTCTGAGGAACCCTTGTCCGGAATCGCAATTCCACGACGCTACGGTGAGTCTAAGTTACAGGCAACGGCACCTGCCGTTAGATATCGTCTCCAGCAACTTCCACGCTTTGTGGCGTCATTGGGTTAAGTTACCGGGCATGGGTTTGTATGCACATTTTGCTTCTCAATAAGCCTTCTACATCCAAAAATAGACCAGAAGAAGGGCACTCAAGCGCCCGGAACCGGTCGTTGAAGTTCAAAATAAATAACGACAAGCAACTGGTTGCTGCAATTCATTTATTTATTACCTTCTACATCCGCTATAAAAGTGTTTCTCAAACTGTGGGTCGCGTCCCTCAGAGGGGTGGGGGGAGGGGGCAAAGACTTTCTCGGGGAGTTTCCGTCACAGGAGGAAGTAGTCGCGCTATAAAACAAACAGACCAGTGCACGTCTGAATACAAAGGGTTCCGTGATACAGAAACACAGGCCTAAGTAAAATTTATTTTCCGTAAAAAATATGTAATTCCTTGTTTAACATTATTTCTGAATTGCATCGAACGTAGATTGTTTAATAATACAGTGTTTTAACAATAAATGAGTGCAAAGCCTGAAAAGTTAACATGAACAAATCGAATGGTAAAAGAACAAGAAATTCAGAAATGGATCTACTTCTCTATAACGTTTTTATAGAGTGGGAAACATTTCGTTATGCAAAATTTTAATGTCTGTCGGTATTTCTTTAAAAATAGGAATAATGCCATTCATTCCGAAAAATATATATAAAAAAAACCTTCCAACAGGTTTCGAGGAAGTTGTATCAATAGAAAGAATATTAAATTTGTTGCTTCTAAGATGCAGAACGTAGTTCTGTTATACTGTATAGTAATGAAGGAGGAATGGGTATTCCAGAATATTTATTCTAGAAAGGGGGTCGCCGGATTATTTTTACGTGCAAGGGGTCGCAGTTTCGAATAGGTTGAAAAACACTGACTTTGAACATAAATTTAATAACGAAAAAGAAAAATCAGATTGCATTGATTACATCTGTCATACTGACATCTATTTGTAAGTTATAATTTCCCTGCAATTAATAATTTCATATAATCTTGTTTACATCATCAAAAGACAAATGAAAATTTTCTCTCTTTAAACACGGAGTTTGTGCGATGACCAACTACCCCTTAAATACCAGTCTGTCTAACCCGAACGCTGCGATAAGGTGGCTAAGGGTTACAGTGATAATTTCTCTTAGGAATTTTTAGCTACTATGGAATTTGCTGTATTTTAGTTAATATTACCTTCAAATGGTGCGTTTGCTGGGACACATGTGATGTGATCAAAGAGTGAAGAGAATTTTAGTTTTTCTTGAATAATCTTTGAGTGCCTCAGTCGGAGAAGGGACTATGCCACTAATTACTCGAAATTCCCTTATACCCATGTTTCGTCACGTATTCATCTTACTTTAGAAATTTTGGAACGCTGTAGACTGCATTTAGCAATTCCAGGGTTATGTCTACGCAACGTAGAGTATTGGTTGAAATAGAACAGTTTCGGAACTAACTTTGCTGTTGCATATTTGATGTACAAAGCATCCGAAGAAATTGCTGGACATCACCTACATGATATGCCGGTCTATTAGCTACCTTATGATGGTAATTCGGCGATTTTCCAGAAATATTTACATCTTCCGCATTCTTGTTCACAGTAGATGTTAATGGGCAGTCATTAACTTCAACTTCTACTCTATCAAATTCAAATGTTTGTATATCTTATGGGACTTAACTACGGGGTCATCAGTCCCTAAACTTACAAACTACTTATGAACGAGCTAATCCTAAGGACGGCACAAATATCCATGCCCGAGGGGGGATTCGAACCCTCAACCGTAGTGGCCGTGCAGACCGTGACTGGAGCTCCTCAGTCCCCTCGGCCACCGCGGCCGGCTCTACTCTATCCTTTCAGGATTGTACCACTTGAAAACTCTTAATTGTAGTAGATCCGCCAAAAAGGGAAGTAAACATTTCGAATGCGGCGTTGCACTTTGTTCCATTTTCCAAGCAAATTTATTTCAGATTATTTGACCCATTCACCGAGGCCTTGAAATCATGTATAACGTTATCGACAGTCACTAATTAGCGAACAATTTAAAACAGCTGATAAAGTAAATAAACGTCATGAACATGCGTTCAAGAACATAGAAACTAAAAATCGGATGTGTAAAGCGGACTAAGTTAAAAATTACATTATTCCTTGATGACAAAAATGTTCAAATGTTTGTAAAACAAAGGGACTTCACTGCTGCAGTTAAAGTCCCTAAGCATCAGCTATCGGAATGTTTTCACTGATTTACAATCACCGTTTGCAGATTTTATGAATAAAATTAAAATCGAGGAAATAATAAAAAAATACTATTCAATGGGAAAATTAATTGAATTTAGTTATGTTTTGGAGGTATTCGAATTAATCGTTTTCCGCGGAATTTCAGTTACAGTGATTAAAACTTTTTGAGTTATCTAAATTAGAAATTTATGATTAAGAAAAGACGCAGGTGAGTGATTAATAAGTAATGCTAGACCATTGTCGTATTTAGCAGTGGTAAAAATTTCTTTACGTTGATTTGATACAGGTGTCATGATCTTTATTTAAGTCGGTTCTACTCATGAGCTACAACAAGGATGCGTGAAAAAATTTTGAGGGTGGTGTGGAAGGCTCGTTGTAATTAATATTCCCTTAGCAATGTCTTCAAACTTTGTATTAAGTGTGATTACTACGTTCGACATTATGATGCTATTTATTCTAGTTTTAACAATTTTTGACAATTAATCTTACTATGGATCCCACCAATCATCACTAAATACAAAGATTACAATAGGTGAAGAAGCAACTGTATGACTTAAACTGCTTGTTATTGGTCAGCTGTAAATGCAATAGCTAGAAAAAGACAACTTATTATTTCTTTCATTTCCCCTAATTGTCAGCTAGCACCTACCTCAAGAAATATAAAAATATTTCAAACCTCAAGCGATAGCAATATTTAACAAAAGTCTGAGATTGTCGACTATTGGAGAAATCACCAATAAATGTACACTTCGTAGAGTTTAATGCCAACATACGTGGATTTTTGTGTGTGCAGAATGAAGTGATGTTGCATGTTATCCCTAATGCGTGACTTGCCCAGCCACAATTTTTAATGGCCACGCATGCTTAATTTCCCCGGTGTGATCGCGATTGTATTTTTACTGCATTAAATCGCTCAATATTCTCTCTCTCCTGTCGTGTGTACAGTGCTAAAGTACCTAAATTCTTTTAAATGTGGTATACTTTTTATTAGGATTCAGAACTGCTACTTGCATGTAGCAACGACTAACGACGTCGCCATACTTACTCGTTCACTGAGAGAATGATCCGATTTCCACATCTTATTGCAAAGGTCATTACTCATTATAAAAATGAAATCCTTTTGTCGAAGTATTTTCGCTTGTAACGATATTCGGAAGGCGTCATATTTCAAATGTTCCTTCCAGCATCGTGATTTAAATTTTCTGCTGTTTCCGGGAATCGTTCAGAATGAGGTGCTTCAGATGCGTTGACAAGCCTACAAACCAATTCTTCTGGTAAGCTTCTGCAAACGAGCTACTCGGTTGATTCCATACTTGAGGTAACATTTTCCCAATTAGAGGACAGGAACAGCTTTAAAAATAAACACATGTCACGTTCGTGCCGAAATTTGGATAATGAGTCGTTCATTAATTAATACTACTTCCACGATTTGTAACATATTTCGGTGAATCGGTTACGGAAGTTTTGTACTGTTACTATAACATACTTTGAATGTCATGCACGTTATGTGAATAAATAAAAACTGTTCGATTTATGCATCATTTCACTGGTCGATGTTGTCCATTACACATTTACTGTCTCTTTCAAACAACGTCTTGTGCCAATGGGAACAAAGGTTCCATGGTGCCAGAACTTTTTATCTTTCAACGTCGTTTAGAATACAAACTGTTACTACTTTTTGTAGCCACGTTATCAGCAAACGCTTTATAAATCCGTATTTAACCGGACACTATCTGTACAGCTGCTAAATGCGTTATTACGACTGCGTGTGCATTTCTTATTAATGCGATGAACAACGTCAGGAGCAGCGGTTGCCCGTCTGTTTCAGCTGACATACGACTGTGCACATGCCACACGACCGCCTACTTTTTTTCCACCGCTATTCTCTCCAGTTATTTCTTTTTCCATTTTATTTCGAGCGCTGCACATTACCCGCATGATTCACACGTTTAAATACTGCGTCAGTTTAACGCTGCAGTATTCATTTTGTTGACGTCTGCTCTTTTTTTGTTTTACGAGAGAAAAAAAATTCAACTAAACGACGCAGCGGTGTGATAGTCGTGTAGCAATGAAACCCGTGATCGTGTAGGAAATGTGTAGTATTACAAATAAAATAAAAACACCAATGAAACGAGTAAAAAGTGAGAATTCGTATGAAATACGTACTCAGTCAACGTATCCACATGCGAGATGAAAGAGACGAACTCTCTGTTGATGGTGTTTTAATTCAACGAAAAGAATCTCTATCGTGTAAACAGGCATTTTTTCAGTTGTTAAATAATACATATTTCTGTATCTATACTCTTATTATCGTACAAGCATGCGCAATTGTAATTAGAAAGCATTGTAGTAGTGACTTGTGACTGTGCTACTTGTTCATATTCCTTTTCGGTTCCGCTTTCGTGCTGATACGGCGATTTCGTGTACTTAATTATTTGAACAAGCTGAAGGCAAAGAAGCTACAGTTAATTGCAGAGTATTTCTTAAAGCCGGCACACAGTTCATTAGTTTACATCTGCCAATTACGGACGGATATTCGTTACAATTAATCCGATTAGCAGCTCAGAGGTTCTCACTGAAGTAGTACTTGCCCGTGACGTGTTCTCGAATTTGAAAATTCGATTTCTGTCGAATCTGCAACGGTATTAATTGTGGTAAGGCTACCGAATATATTAAAAATGTTCAAATGTTTGTATAGTCTGTGGGACATAACTACGGGGTCATCAGTCCCTAAACTTACAAACTACTTATGAACTACTTACGAACTAGGACGGCATAAATATCCATGCCCGAGGGGGGATACGAACCCCCGATCGTAGTGGCCCCGAATATATTAGTATTCTACCGTTAGTTTCCGGTGTCCGGCTGGTATGTATTTATTCCATTCATATTTAAGTTCACTTCTTTCTTTCCCAACTGTACACTGTCTTATGCCAAACCCTCTGTCCATTTCAGTTTCGTTCTCAAGCAGCTCAATACTTACCTCATCATATCCTCTGAATATTGTTGTCTATAATAATATAATTAATCTGATACGTGGAGTGGAAAATTAGAAAACTGATATGCCGTATGTGGTATGAATAAAGTTGGTAGCAAAGATGTAACAAACCTCGTACAACGTCGTGGATGATAGAGCGGTTTTTCGTACAGCTCATTGTTCATAACGTAAAGTCTCCTGAGCTACGTGTCGTAGGTGGTTCTTACCCCCTTCCCCCAGTAGGAATTTTTTGAACGATGGTAAAGAATACGTGTACAAAGTTTAGTTAAAATCGGGCCCTTAGTTTAACAGGAGATGTGGAACATTTTCGCACGATGAGGAAGTTTTTCGCGCATTTCATTATCACCTCTTATTCTCTAATTATACCTCGTAAGTTGGTCTTGTGGCGAAAGCGATTGTTGCATGCGAATAAGGAATATGTGTACCTTGAAATTGATCCAGTAGTTTAGGAAAAGATGAGAATATATATATTCGAGATTATAGAAAGGTTTTAAAGCATCTACATTAATGAAGTTCAAAACCACTTTCGACCAAGATTTAAATAGGCTACGTTCAGAGAAGCTTTAACTATCAAGTACTACCAATGGAACGAGGTGGTGCAATGGTTCGGCCAAATTCACCTAAATCAAAATATGTCAGCCAGAAATTTCGTTACCTATCGTATTCCCTATCAGTTTCTAATACGAGTCATCATGAAGTAGGATGAAATCGTCGTATCATACTTAAGCATCTAATCTTGATAGACGTTACTAATCGATATTCATCATTTTGAGACTACTGGCGCTGATACATTAAATACGTCACAGCCTAATGGAGTGTACAAACTGTACAGTTCACCAGATTTGTCCTCCCACTGTTACACTGAGAACATAGAGGTCTATTTTAAGCCTGGATTCTTCACCCTTCGTGCTTGAATGCAATTAGTAGTTCGTAGATAACACGGCTAAGTCCCCGCCTGCAGACTACATTGTAATACACAATGCAGAAGACGACGTTAGAAAGTTATTACGAAACTTAGTAGATGTATGTGAATGTACTTCCTTCAAAGAGTGATAGCAAAAGTCATAATGTTTAAATGCAGTATAACGTACGTAAACAAATGAAAAGACCGAATGTCATTCAACCTCATGATCAGTGATTGTTACTGGCTTCAGACACAAAAGTCAAAAGCCAGGAAATGTCTATCCTTAGAAGATGTGGCGTGGAAGGTGTACATGAAGCTCCCGTGAAACACGCATCTCAAATAATGTTTAATTGAAAAGGTCGTAAGGAATCTTAACTCGTCGGTCAAGAGAGTGCATTACAAAACGAAGGACTAGGTTACTGAGTATTTTCTACTATCTAAACCCGTAACAAATAAAATAAATATTAGACATAGAGAATATTCTGAGAAGTACAGGAAGATTTTTTACGAGTTTCATCAAAGTGCGCGACCGTTCTGATAATGTTTCTGAACTGTAATACTAAAGGGAGGTATTCGTGCACTATCGAATCCCATAAAGACAGAATCCTTTATAAAAGTGGAGGAAGGTACTAATGGATGTGTTGCAGTACTTTCTGTGGGAACACTGTTCAACAGCCCTATCAGACGTTCACACTGGCGATCATGACTGTCTGAATTACTCTTGGTAAATGTCAAAATAGTCATTCGACTTTGCCAAAGCGGTCTTTACCACTTTACCACCATTGAACAAACTAGCAACATTACTTCCTGAAGACGATAGCTGTGTTGTGCTATTTACATATCAACAAAAATAACTCAAGTGATTTGAGGAATCTGATAGTCGTGAATGCTAATTTGATCCTGTTGTCTATGAAACAATATTTTATAGAAGACACGAAAAATTCAAGTTGGTATTGTTTGTTTCTTTCATCTATAAACTGAGTGTTTCAGCTGTTACTTCAGTTACTACGTAAAATACATTGTTTTCTCAGATGTTGGAATAAATACGACACGTAGTAGATAAAAAATTAATTTCTAAATTTAGACAGAGTATGCGAATTTCGCTCTCCTGGATAAAATTCCAGTGACTTCACTACTGCATGGACTTGTTTGATCATTGCAATGGCATTCCTTAATGGAAAATTACTGATTGCAGAAGCATATTTCCTCGCACTTACATCACAAGGAAACTATATGTGTATTCACAACAGCAAGCGTTACCATTTCTTAGCGTTACAATTAAGCGCTTAGGAAAAATGATTTGTCCTACGCATTGAAGAGTTTTTTATTTCTCTGTTCAGAATATTTTACTCTAAAACCGGGTTCTTCAATATTTCAAGGATGTCTCCACAAAATATAAAGCGAGTACCTATCGATATGTATAAGCTTCTGTGTTCACGCTTCATTACACAGCGCGGTAAACGAGTTGTTGACACTTCTTGCTTTCCACTTTGCATACATGTCACGACCTCTGTTGGTCAGACGTGATTTGTATTCTACCCCAGGGTGTGTAGTATGTTCCAGTGGAGTGGCTGAAGTTCTTAGCAAACAGCTTCGTCAGGCGGCCTCTGTCTCGTGCTCAGGTACTGATAAATTGATCTCTGGATCAACCATGTCCTTAAGGTAGTTGCAATCGAAAACGCATGACATTGTTACCCCCAGGCATTTCTGTTACCTAATCTGTTGCTCACTAATCTATTTGCCAAAGACTTCGGTACTTCTACAGTGTTAACATTGGCAGGAAAATAGCTGTTTTACACGAGTATGTGGTGACGAGTCGTCAATCACGTTCATCAAACGTCATTGACGTTATGCAATAATGAGAACTACTCACAATGCGTATCGATGTACATGGATCCAATTCGTAGAGCTACTTTCTTCAATTCACATACATACACATAAATGTAATTGCAAAATGTGTAGTTACTCAAAAATGTTCAAATGTTTTTTAAGCTTATGGGACTTAACTACGGGGTCATCAGTCCCTAAACTTACAAACTACTTATCAACTACCTTATACTAAAGACGGCACAAATATCCATGCCCGAGGGGGGATTCGAACCCCCGACCGTAGTGGCCGTGCAGACCGTGACTGAAGCGCCTCAGTCTCCTCGGCCACCGCGGCCGGCTGTGTAGTTACTATTAGTGTTTATAATGTATTGTTGCGAATTACTATGAATATCTAATTATTATGAATGCTATAAAAGATATTCGTCTTTTAACATTATAACAAGTTGATGGAAACTTCCTCTCCGTCAAATACCTAAATATTTATATCTTCATCATCTAAAGAAAATAGTTAAAAATTACATAAACACGTGTCATGTCATAGATCACACTGATCTAATACGAGAACCTATCAAATGTACGGCAGATGTATGTTATTTTACATCAGTGAGCAAGTAATAAATTGACATTTTATAAAAGTTTTGAGCTTTGCTACCAAAATCGTATCATAAAGGGACGACTGAATTAGCTGATTCCTTTCATTAGAAGTGTGGTGCTACTGCAAGTATTTGCTTGTTCAACTTATTTGTAATATCACTGCACTTCTAATGAAACTAAGCATAATCAGATTCAACTATCCATGATAGGACTTTGTCAGTTTCCTGATCACTGCAATGGACTGTCGGTTTCTGCACTTAATGACCAATTTAAGACGTTGGCCTACAAACGAATGTACGTATGTGCACGTTGACAGTCACTTGTGTTTAATCAGTAACCTGCTTCAGTATGTAGTACAAGTTCAGTAATATCTTTACTTACATTTTAAGTACTTCATTTAGGTACTGCAATACAGTTGACGCAAATAACTTTCCTTTAGTTTTTACACTGTATTAATTCTCGGGAATTATAATACTCTTTTCATCGTAACTAAGCAGTGATGAAATACTTCTTACACATTTCATTCATCTGATTCACAGGTTTTTCACTGGTACATTATTTATATAAAGCGAGGCTATGCGCGAATATTTACAAAAAATAGGTGAACGGAAAAGAGAATGGGAAAATGAATTTGGTGTAGAATGCACGCTCCACACACTTTCTTTTGCAGGTCTGATGAGGAACATGACTGTACTGTACTAAAGGTAGTGACACTTGTGACTGAGGGTACTTCCTCTTGTAACCATTACTGACCATTCCAGTCATTGCGGGAGGCATCAGGATGGGTGCCAAACTTATTGAAACGTTCCGAAAGACGACGCCTTCACTTGGCTGATGACCCGAGAAGATTTCATCGTTGAAATGTGGTAGGGAATTCTGCAATGACATGTAGTGTAATATTTCTTTTTCCTATTACACGAGAGCGATTCTTAGGTGTTTTTAATATGTACTAATAGATCCCTGACTTAATGTGATTTTTGACACTTTCCATGCAAGCTTCAAAGAGATGAATGTATATCTTCAAGCGCCTACTAATCATAGCCGTCACAAAGGTTTGCACTTTCAAGATCGAAGGCGAACTCCTTGGAAATTACAATCCGTGCAGCAAGTTCAGAAAAAGTATCCACTCATAAAAAATACGTGTAGACTGCTTGACTGCTGGTTTTCATATAGCAATGTTACTCCGTTAGAGGAAGGTACGTATGTCACTTTAAAATTCATACGACGTTGAGTCACTGGAGAATTCAGATTATGGACCTTTTTTTTTCAGTGCCTACAATTCTCACACTACCTGCCGCTACTCTTTAAAGGACAGTCGGATTCATGATGAGGTCGAAGTCAGATGGTTTGAAATTAAAAACTTCTCATTACATCGTTACATCTATACAATGCTATATTTACGGAATTCTCTACACAATCACCACAAAAAATAAATATTGATTTTTTTTTATTTTACTATGCACGTGTTGGTTACCGCGTCGCATCACTTCCCGGTCTTGGCAATGTCGTCTGTTTTCCTGACTCCCATCAATGGTTTCTTTATAAGGGATAAAGCGGGAATATTATTTACCTAAAGACAACCACACGCTGTTTTGGGAATGTTTTAAAAGGTACCCTGAAAGCTGGATGCTGTTCCAATTATTATGTAATCATTTTCTTATGTCATCCACCTGAAGATGCATCTTTACTGACGAGAAACCGTTAGTGTCGGAATAAACACATCTTGAGAGCTGTTGCGGTTTCAATTTTCAATTTTCAATCTTTATATTCCATAAATATGTATTTAAGCTGTGGTTACCCTTTTAAGACAATTATTTGTGACAATGCTATATGTTCACAAAACGACGACTTTCTCGACCAGAAGTCGTAGTTCCTAATGAGTATACCGGGTTGTATGACCGTTGTCGATGAAACATTTCTGCTCCTGACGTTTCGTTGGGGGCTTCGCTGGACCTCAGAGATGCCCCTGGACTAAGGCGCTCCAGTCACGGTCTGCACGGCCACTACAGTCGGGGGTTCGAATCCCCCTCGGGCATGGATATTTGTGCCGTCCTAGTTCGTAAGTAGTTCATCAGTAGTTTGTAAGTTTAGGGACTGATGACCCCGTAATTAAGTCCCATAGACTATACAAACATTTGAACATTTTAATTTAGATGCCCCTGGCGGTGTCGCCAAGTCTTCGCACCGCCACGCGCACCTACCAACATGTCTAGTGCAGGTCTGGATCAAACGTCAGGGGCATAAATGTTTCTCATGGAGCACGGCAGTAAAACCCGTAAAATTCGTCAGCAGCTGATTCTAATCTGTATTCAGTAACAGCAACAGTTGTAAGTCAGAATCGATTGTCTATTACGGTGTCTGGTTTCGATGCACTTCGGGTATTACTATCTGATTTTCATAAGTACATTTTGAATTTTGTTGTACAAAGCACATGGCATGTACAACAACTATGAAGATAAGATCACGTTGTCCTAAGGGCATCGAAAACGGTAATCGTATTAAAAATAAAGTGTTTACTGAATGAACCGAACTTGTGGCCAATATATTATTCTATAGGTAGTCTTTTATAGTGAATACTTTTGCTGAACCTACTGCACAGTTTGTACTTTTAACTCGCAGGGAGTTGGCCTTCAGAGTTGTTTTGTGCGAACCTCTGATCACTGTGGCGATTATTTTTCATATGGTGATCATGGTGCAAGTACAGTTTCGACCATTTTTTGGATTTCACAAACGTCAATTATGCGATGTGTAATACGTACAACGAAATGGTAAAAGTACGAGTTAAGTTTTGTTACTTGATGGTCAAATAACGTCTGAGGGCCGAAGTGAAAATTGTATAAAATGGACTATGGCTAAGTGAAGAAAAGCATTTCTTAAGAAGAGAAATTATTTTAAATCTTAGGAAGTCCTTTCTGAAAGCATTTGCGTGGAGTATAGCAGTGTACGGGATTGAAACGTAGACGACAAATAGTTCAGTAAAGAAGATGATACAAGTCTTAAACTCTGGTGCTACAGACTTGCACTGAAGGTTGGACGATAGATCAGGTACCTAATGAAAAAGTTCTGAACAGAAATGGGGAGAAATTTCTGGCATACCTTGACTAAAGAAGGGATCGATTAGTGGGACACGTACTGAGGCATCCAGGAATCGTCAATCATTCGAGGCGAGATTGTGGGGTGGAAACCGGAGAGGAAGTCCGAGAGATGAATACATCAGCAGATTCAAGAGGATATAGGTTGCCGTTCTTATTCAGAGACGAAGAGGCTTGTGCAGACTAGGGTAGCGTGGAGTGCAGCATCAAACCCATCTTCGCACTGAAGACCACAACGACAACAGAAACAACAACAATAGACACATCCCATGGAACGTACACATCTTGCGCCACCCGGACACTCATTTTCTGTCGGCCTGCTGACTCGCATTGTTGTTGTTGTTGTTGCTGTCGTCGTCTTCTTATTCTTCTTCCTCAGTCAGCAGACTGGTTTGATGCAGTTCTCCACCGAAGTCACTTCTGAGTAAGTCTTTAATCGCCATAAAAACAGCAACCCACATCTATTTCCATTTGCTTACTATATTGCCTCTGTCTCCCTCTGCGATTCTTAACCCACATACTTCCCTAGAATGCTAAATTCACGATACCTTGATGTCTAAGTACGTATCCTACCAATCGAGCCTTTCCTTTAGTCAAGGTATGCCAGGAATTCCTTTTCTCACCAATTCTGTTCATTATCTAGTTATGTTACGCGATGTACCCATCTAATCTTAAGCATTCTTCTGTAGCACCACATTTCGAAAGCTATCATCTTCCTGTCTGAACTGATTATCGAGGATTTTTCATTCCTGTACATTGGTACACTGCACACAAATGCTTTCCGAGAAGACTTCCTAAAATTTAATTTAATAATTACCTGGCGTGTTACGCCAGTAGAGAGGGATCTGTATATAATATTAATAAAAATACACCTTAGGTTGTTAAGCCAAGATCGCCAATAATGTATACTTATTTCTCTTAACATATTTATGATTTATATTGTCAGAAGGGCTTAAAACATCTTCACTTAGGACAATATATAAGAAAAAGAGTTTCTCGTCCAATTGTAAAGTGAATAAAAATGCATGGCCAATATGTTAAAACATGTATCACCAAAATGGATCTTCATATCAGATTAAAAGATGAAATGTGACTGATTCTCAAGTACGTCTGTCGTACATACGTGAGAATCAGTTACATTTTATCTTTTAATCTGGTACGACATTTTTCAGACGTATATTTTAACTTGTTGACCATGCTTTTTTACTCATTTTAAAATTTGACGAGAAACCCTTCATTTTATATGTTCTCCAATGTGAAGATGTTATAAAAACTTCTGAAAATGACAATATAAATCATTGAAACCTGTTAAGAGAAATAAATATATTTTATTCTCGATCTTGGCTTAACAAACTGAAGAAGGTGTATTTTTATTAACATTTAAATTCATATTAGATGTTAACAAGTTTCGCTTCTATCAATAATGAAAGGAGCAGCATTAGACGTAAAATCTTTTGCTTTATTTAGACAAATCGATTTCGGTTTTCCAAGAAACCATCTTCAGTGCTGTCAGCAAGTTCAAAACAGCATATTAGTAAAAAGTATAGTGACATTTACGTCTAAAAAATCCATTGACATAGTTAGATACATGTTATACTATCTGGTGTTATACAATGTCAAACGGACTTTGTATAACACCAGACAGTATCACATGTATCTAACTATGTCAGTGGATTTGTTAGACGTAAATGTCACTATACATTTTACTAATATGCTGTTTTGAACTTGCTGACAGCACTGAATATGGTTTCTTGGAAAACCGAAATCGATTTGCCTAAATAAAGCAAAAGGCTTTACGGCTAATGCTGCTCCTTTCATTATTGATAAAAGTGATTTTGTGGCCGTTGAGCACACCCATCCGGATAATGGAATCCAATTTAAAGTTTCTCTTCATCAGGAAATCTTTTCGTCCCATTGCTATTCACATCGTTAGTCGTTAACAGTTGATATTTTTCCCTTCGTAATTATTAACAGTTTCAAAAGGACCATACTACAGGTAGAAGTCGAAATTCGAGGGGTTCCTTGTAAGATCGTTCCATTTGGTATCCATAGAGGTTTACTAGTCCCAAGTTTCCCAGCGATCCCAATTTTGACTGATGTACACTGCGGTCACGGGGTAATGGGTGTTTCCGTTTGTCGGACTGAGACCGCTGCTGTTGGAGGACGGCGTGAGTAGGTCGGGAGGCGAGTGCTGGGGCTTGCGGCGGCCGGCTACGCACCTCCTCCTGGGCCATGAGCTCCAGCTGGTCGAGGTCCATGGCGGGGAAGCGCTTGCGCAGGTCGCGCAGCGTCTGGATGTACTCGCGCCGCGACTGCTCGAACTCGCGCACCTCCTCGCTGGCGGCCGCCTCCTCGAGCGAGCGCAGCGCGCCGTCCACGTGGTTCACCTTGCTCATCTCCACGTCGCCCGCCTCCGACTCGACGATGACCCCGCGCCGGTTCATGCGGTAGCCCTTGTGCAGGTACTTGTAGATGAGCAGCCGCCGGTCGGCGATGTACGCCGTGATGACGGTCGCGGGGAAGAACATGAACGTCAGCAGGCCCTCCCAGACGTCGACGACGCCGTACGACGACACCGACAGGATGACGTACAGCCAGATGTACGCGAACACCGACCACGTGGCGGTGACGAAAAAGACGCGCAGGTGCTTGATCTTGCGCACCTCGCCGTCGGGGATGACGCACACGCAGATGGCGATGATGACGAACAGGTTGTAGGCGGCGCTGCCGACGATGGTGCCGGGGCCCAGGTCGCCGGCGTTGAAGTTCTTGGCGTAGATCTCGATGATGGAGAGCAGGATCTCGGGCGCCGACGAGCCGAGCGCCATCAGCGTCAGGTTGGCGACCGTCTCGTTCCACACGCGCACCACCAGGATCTGCGTCTCGCCGGACTTTTTGCGCACCGTGATCTCCTTCTCCTGCGACGTGATGACCTCGATGGCGGCCATGAAGCGGTCGCTGATGATGGAGACGCCGATGAAGAGGTAGAGCAGCGCGAAGAAGTAGACGAGTCCGCGCGCGACGCGGTCGCCGGCGCTGAGATTGTCCTGCGGCATCCAGACGGGCAGCAGCAGGCCGGGCTGGCAGGCGCTCGTGTTGTCGGCCGGCTCGTCGGCGCGCGAGCCCGCGGCCAGCGCGGGGAGCGCGCTCAGCGCTAGCGCCGCGGCCACGGCGCGCCACCAGGTCGCCATCGCCGCCGGACCCACACTGGCTGCCGCCTGCCGCCCGGGACGCCGCGCCGCGCCGCGCGCAGCCGACGCCGCCCGACCGCCGCCGGCCGCGGCCCGCGCATGCGCAGCGCGCGCGGCGCCGCCAGCACCGCGCGCCGTGCCATAGGTCCAGGCGCCCGGCCCGGCCCGGCCGCACCGGCCGCTGCCCGCTACCTCCGCCTCGGCTGCACGGCCGCAACCAGCACTCGAGCGAGGCAGTTACGCCCCTGCTGCAGCTGCGGTCCGCTCTTTCACCTCGTAACGGTGCGTTCATACTGCTTCCTCGCTGCTCGCTCGCACGCACGGCGATGTTCCGCCCACTGCCTTTCAGGGGCGCATTTAGAGTGTACCGTCGCAGCTGACCGCCCTGCTCGCTACGATCCTCGCCTCGCGCACGAGCCATTGCATCAAGCCGAGCTGTTTGCCTACATTTACGCGCAGCAAATAACAAAACAGGCCATTCCACGCTGCACGTGGCTTGCGTATCCTGATGTACACCACGACGGCCACGCTAGCCTCGTACGAATTCACAAAGTGGCGACAGTTGCAGAAAGATGTCAAGTCCGACTGACAGATACCCAAGCCTCGCAAGGACTCGCCCAGTCAGCAAACCACCGCCCGATTTGCCGTCTGCCAAATATTAGAAAAGAGATTGGTCCGTATAATCGCCGGCCGCGGTGGCCGAGGGGACTGAGGCGCTTCAGTCACGGTCTGCACGGCCACTACGGTCGGGGGTTCGAATCCCCCCTCGGGAATGGATATTTGTGCCGTCCTTAGTCGTAGCTAGTTCATAAGTAGTTTGTAAGTTTTGGGACTGATGACTCCGTAGTTAAGTCCCATAGATTCTACAAACATTTGAACATTTTTTTTAACTTTAGGGACTGATGACCCCGTAGTTAAGTCCCATAAGCCTTACAAACATTTTTTTCCTTATGATCCACTGCCTGCATGACATGGAAACCATTCGCCGGAACTATTTGGGTTCCAACTCAAAGTATCGTGTGAACTGCAACTCATCAGGCTGACAGAACAAATCCACTACAAGTTTAACCTTCGATAATCAACAGTCAGAGTCTTTGTCGATATAGAAAAAGGCGTACGACAAGGGTTAGCGGGACAATCTGATAACAAAATTATACTGCCAAACGCAACTACCAGACTGTTATATTCACCTTATTCACAGCTTTCCCCAAGATCATAATTTCTATGTATCAGTCGACAGAAGCGGCCTGAGTTAAAAACACCAAAAGAAGGCATCCCGAAGGGCTGTGTTATCTAGCCTTTGCTCTTCAACCTATATAGAAATGACGTATCGGCCATCTCGCGTGTGAACTGCAGCTTATACGCGGATGACACTGCTTTTGTCACATGTGGCAGAATCATCGACCAACTGATAACCCGAGCGCAACGACAGATCGACGTCATGGAGGAGTGTGCGCAATTTAAGAAAATAACGATATACCCTGCAAAAACGGCAGCTGTACTCTTCACGAAAAAACGTCGTTCAGAATTACGTACACCACTGAGGGTTGGAGTCCAGAATATACCTTGAACGCCTTCCACACGATATCTGGGGGTGATGTTTCACAACTCACTCACCTTCAAGGAAAATACACAAGAACGGAAGAAGAACACCCTTATATGATGAATGCCTTAGCGCTTTTCTTCACCAGCAGAAACCTGAACGTCAAAACCAAATACCGTCTCTAAAAGTCGACGATACAACCGAAATTGATGTATGGCTGCACAGTGTGGGAAGCCACCTGCGATTCAAACATCAAATATTTAGAAACTGTCCTGAATCGATGCCTACGGTGGACCCCGGGGGCATCACGCAACACCAGGACCCAGACCCACGAATTCGCACTTCCAGAAAAATTTCTCAAGGAAAAATTCGAAGACTACGCTACCCAATTGTTTACTAAAATAAATAGGATGAGAGAGGTAGTTAGCCAACTACGCCTCGTCGGGCTCGTACTTACACAGCGTTAGCACAAGCGTAACGTGGCCTGGTCGCTGATCCGGTAGAACCCACCATAACCTGACACCAACCAACAAGAGACTATGGATGAGACCATCGCCGCGGTGGATTAGCCGTGCGTACTTGGGCGGCGCCGTGCTGCGGTGCGCGTGGCAGTTCGCCGTCGATGGTTCGAGTCCTCCCTCTGACGTGTGTGTGTGTTGTCCTTAGTATGGTTTGCCCTAGTTTAAGTTGAAAGACATCCACGGAATGTGTGATCGTGTTCCATTTTGATTGATTCATTAACCTGAAGTGTTTCTGCAACATTAATGTTATGTGTGTTAATTATTTTATTCTTTCTATTAATGATCGATGCCCAGTGTTTATGTATTTTTGCCCCATATTTATAAATGTTTCCACCCGTGTGATTTAACTTGTGTGTTCATGTGAATGTGAATGTGTGCTCTTAATATTGACTGTCTGCCGCGCAATGGCTTACAGTCGCCGCCTCCCGCTTTAGGCCTCGTTTTGCTGTAGTTAAGAATGCATGGCTTCGTTTGTCGTCTGTGCTGGCGTCTGCTAGCTGACCAGGGAGAATCTTACTTGGTAAGGTGGCGAGGTGGCCGTGTTCTTAGTGTCGTACCAACCTAATCTTGGAAGAAGGAGGTGACAGGAGACCTCACTGTGAGCGGTTGAAGAGGGAATTGTCTTGGCCAGGTAGCAAGGGTTGGTAAACACTAGTCTCTGAACGCACTCTAAGTCGCTTTTAGCGCGCTCTACATCCGGTGTATGGTGTGAGGAGGTTTTTCCGAGGCCTTAGAGCTTTTGTCTTCACTCTTCATTTTGGTTCCGACGACTGAGGAAGTAAGTACTCCGCCGAATCACGCTGAGGGGAAGGCATACTGTTAGGACTTTGATTTATTTGTGATTAGGCAGTCTTGGTTTTTCAGTGACAGTTCTTTTGAGTAATTCTTTCGCTATGAAAGGCAAAATGTTTCTAAATTTACAGAACTCGAGTAAATTAATTGTAGATTTATTATTTGCAATTTCATTCCAGTGATGATTGTGTGTCCAGTTTTGTACAAGTTTAGTACACACATGTGCGGCCTTCAGCCTTTGTATAAACCTAGTACGTTTGAATTTCCTTCATGTTTTTAACAAACGGTTTAGCGTCGTTTCTCAGATTTTTTGATTTGATTCTGTCTTTCCTGTCTTGTATGACCGATTGCACAACGTGCTTTAATAACCGTAGTTACTTCAGCCTTCAGCCACAGTTTTATTAATAATAACTTTCTTCTATACGAATTCTCGCATCTGCTCTAATCGCTTATTCTGAATTAATTTCCTTTGTAAATTCTATGTAATTCACCGTGGTCGCACACCATGTGGTACATAAGAATAGTATACCACTGCCTTCCCCACACGTAAGTTCGTTAGTGCACAGTATAATTTAGAATTTTGTATCAAGACGCCCACCATCTCATCAAGACACCATCGACGCTTCGTTTCACCACTGCTTTCACGTGTTCCAGGGTTGTAATGCACTGCCAAGCTTTAAGCTTGTGTCTGAGAATGAATGAATGTGCTTTCAGCTACCCATTGTGTATTTGAAAATTTCCTCCCACGTTACCCCCATATTCATAACAGGCAGTAATTATATGTTTTAATTCACTTTTGTAAAAGGTGTATGCTTAATTTGGTCTCCCCACATTTATTGGCTTGTTATTTTACTGAAGAGATTATGATTTTAAAGTATCAAACCTCTGCTTTATGATTTCATGCTCCCCATCCCATGTTTAATTACCTGTTCATTTATTTCTTGAACATTGATTTTGTGTTTGTTAAAACGTTAGCTCCTCCCTGAAGGAGTGAGCAGTTAGACAACTTTCCGTTGTGTATGTACTCAAAGTAATTTAGAGCAGCAGTGAGAGTTGCAACTTACATTCACAGATCTTTAACTGCAAAAGATTTTGTTTATTTTAATAACAGGCTACTTTCAAATTTAGTTTGTAAGCTATAGTCTGATGAACGAGAAGTTGAGTGCAATTGATTTACAAACATTTTTCAGATCATCGGATGCTTCAAGTTCTACCAACACCCCTAAACGTCAACTACCACCAATAAAGAATACATAAATTAAATTCCCAATGATACCTAACCTCAGAGGAACAAAGAACCAGTTTTGTGTCCTCCAACTACTTCCCAAAGTGTAATGTAAATAGATAAAGAGATGTAACCCAAAACACACCTCACACACAACAGGAATAAACCCCCAAAAAGGGTATGTCTTGAGTCACAAAAAAGTATTTGGCGCTGCGACCATCGCCTGAAACTTTAGCTGTGATTCGCTGCTTCAAGGTAACTCTAGCTGTGCTTTGCTTGACAGCAGCTCGCTGGTTATACATATTCAGCATGTTCAAAAGAATTCGAAGTTTCCTTATTGCCATACTACCGATGTATCAAAACAGCTACTACAGCTGACCGACTGATATGGTAGGAAAAAATTAACCAGAGAAAAAAAAGCTCAATATTGTGGCGCTTTTTTTTTACTTGACATACATTAAAGCCACATTTTTCTATAAATCACCTGTTGAAAATGTTCAGTGGTCTCGAAGATCTCGTAGCTCACCTGCTATTAACACATCACAAAAGTATGTAATGACGTCGGGTTCTTTTTCATTTAAGAAACCATAAATGTGACACTTTTCATTTTTTAAGTATATTTATTTATCCATTCCTGATAATACACAAAAGTAATGCAAGAGTAAGACTGGTTCACAATACACTTCCATACTCACTAAGATGTTCCTCCTCTAAGACTGCCTTAAGACTCACTTAGTTCGCGCCAATTCGCGCGTATTAATACGTAATAGTATTTCTAGAACCTTCTAGAACACGGAAGTACAATATTTAAATATTTAACAATTTGTTCATTAAACATACACATATTTTGCTTTACGTGGAGATACACAATATTATGACAAATGTAATAAAATATTTCCATATCAAAATAAAATGCAAAAGATCGTAAGTAAACAACAATTAGTGCAGTGTTAATATATGTTTACATTGTTGTTCGACATTAAGCTTCAATAACTTAATTAAGTTTGTTAGAAGACCCTAGTAATGCAAATGATAATCAATGTGATTTGACAGAAGCGCTATAAAATACTTATGTAATTTAAACATGGATTATTAGGTTACAATACTACGACCAAGTATGGTATCGAATACTTCAATTATTCAAACAAACGGGTCCCTCCTGGCTAAATACATTACAATATGTATAACAATCACAAAAATGTTAAAAACAACAGATGATCCAGTTTATCGGAATCTATCCAATTTAATGAAATTGGAAAGTCGAGAAAGGTTTACAAGTGTTGTTCAGGATGTACACCTATGTCTCTTGAGCAATAGGTATGCTCCGTATTTATATGGAACTAAATTAGTTGTGGATTATAAACACTAAGGGTCTGCTGCTTTGACAACTTGACACAAAACATCTTTTCCTTACATTTTGAAGAGCAAATTCGTTATATGTTATCTCCAAAACTCAATTGTCAAATCACGTTGTGTTCCATTGACAACAGGGCAAGACAAGACAGGCGTTCTTGCGAGATGCTGCTTCTGAAATGATAACAGGTAGGCCAATAAGTGTATGCAATTACATTTCCTCTTTCCCTGTCCACTTTTTAGCTCAGTGGAAGCGTCGCTAACCATGAATGCAAGAGATCAAGGTTCGATTTTCGGGAGGGAACTGAATATTGCGTGTTTGTCGCCGCTATCTCTTTCACCATCATCGACACGCAAGTCGCCGAAGCAGCGTATTATGTCGCTACATTGTAGCAGTTACCAGTGGAAGTTCAGCGACCACATTATGCTCAGCAGACAGGCCAAAAAGTCGCCGACGCATTTAGACTGTTCACAGCGAGCGGAGCAAGGACCGCTACGCAGCTCACCTGAACCTGAAACAACACGTCTTGTTTGAAACACTTAACGGGCGAATGTAATGCTTCATTATTTGCCTGAACGATGTGTAGATAGGACGCGAAGAGGCGTTGAGAATCTGTGAATCACGTACCTCTTAATTAAAGCATGAGCAACAGTTGTATGAAACTGGAGAAATAGCTGAAGATTTTAAAAAGACTATCATAATTCCTATACCAAAGAAACCAGGCACTATAAAATGTGAAGAACATCGTACCTTGAGCCTAATATCACATATGTCAAAAATGCTAACGAAAATAATATATAACCGAATAATAAGTAAAATTGAGCAGAATCTAGATGAAGATCAATTTGGATTTCGACGGAATAGAGGAACAAGAGAAGCCATCCTAATGTTAAGACAAATCATGGATAAAATGCTGGACCTAAAGAGACCACTGTTCATTGCTTTCGTGGACTTGGAAAAAGCCTTGATAATGTGAATTGGACCTTCTGATGGAAATTGTGACTAATGTTGGTCTAGATTTCAGAGACAGACGGACAGTACATGAACTCTACAAAAATCAAAGAGGAATTATAAATATACATGGTGAAATACAAGAGGCTCACATAAAGAAAGGAGTATGACAAGGATGCAATTTAGTGCTATTCAGCTTGTATATTGAGGAGGGAATTAAGGAATGTAAAGAGTCTATGGAAGGAATTAAGATCAATGGAGTACCAATTAAAATGATAAGGTTTGCTGATGACATAGCCATCGTTGAGAAGAGCGAAAAAACTCTGCAAAAGGCGTTATCAAGAATGAATGAGATTCTGCCAGCTAAATATAAGATGAAAATCAACACAAAAAAAGACAGAGATCATGGTATGCAGTCGCGAGCAAATTACAACTGATATTAAGATTAATGACGTACCACTGAAACAAGTTAATGTATTCACATTCTTAGGAAGTAAAATTACACCGGGTGGCAAAAGTTCAGCAGACATAAAAAGTAGAATTGCGCAAGCTAAACTAGCCTTCAGCAATAAACGGATGCTTCTTCCATCAAGAAACACAAAGGAAGAGACCAAAAAATGGCATTTACAAAATGCTATGTGTGGAGTGTGGCATTGTATGGCTCGGAAACTTGGACACTCGGCGTTTGCGACAAGAGAAGACTAGATGCATTTGAAGTGTGGTGTTGGAGGAGGATGCAGAAAATCCCTTGGACGGACAAGATGACAAACGAAGAAGTTCTTAGAAGAATCGGCGAAAAAAGAGCACTTTTAAAAACGATAATGAAGAGAAGAGACAAGTTAATAGGCCATCTGTATAGGCACAATGAGTTTATAATGAATATTATGGAAGGGATGGTAGAAGGAAAAAGAGGCAGAGGAAGACCCAGATTTCAGTACGTGAAACAGATTCAAAGAGATCTAGTAATGGAATCATACCAGGAAATGAAGAGGCTATCCGAGAACAGAGAAGGGTGAAGGAGAAGAATTGCTGCCAACCAATCTTCAGATTGAGAACGAGAGAAGAAGAACAGTCTTGTGTTGACACTACATAATATTATATCGCATCAGTCTCACAGACCCTGGTTCCTTCGATTTCGATACAGGCGTAATTTTCTAAATCTACAGTGATCAAAATCGTGTCGGAATGGGTATATACTTAAATTACATTAAAAGTAGTTTCAGAAACAAAATTACAGATGACATTTCTAATGTTTGGACGGGGCCGCTATAAGCGCTTGTGCCTCGTAGTACACACGTAGCATAATGACAACAAGTCATATAGCCCTTCGAGAATGGGTTAGTTACAGCCGGTCGCGGTGGCCGAGGAGACTGCGGCGCGTCAGTCACGGTCTTCACGGCCACTACGGTCGGGGGTTCGAATCCCCCTCGGGCATTGATATTTGTGCCGTCCTTACTGCTAGCTAGTTCATAAGTAGTTTGTAAGTTTAGGGACTGATGACCCCGTAGTTAAGTCCCATAAGCTTAACAAACATTTTGGTTAGTTACATGGACTTCTGGTCTGTCGGAAAACTCACTACGAACAGCGCTCTTGGTGATGGAAATGGCCTTTGACGACAGAACCCACCGAAAGCCCTACAGCGGCACCAAAAATCACTTCCCCTATACCTGTCTAACGGAGGAGGAACCGCGTGGTAATTCACGTCTCTAAAATGTTCAAATGTTTGTATAGCTTATGGGACTTAACTACGGAGTCATCAGTTCCTAAACTTACAAACTACTTATGAACTAGCTAACGCTAAGGACGGCACAAATATAGATGCCCGAGGGGGGGGGGGGGGGGGGTTCGAACCCCCGACCGTAGTGGCCGTGCAGACCGTGACTTGCGCGCCGCAGAAAGCTCGGCCACCGCGGCGGGCTTCACGTCTCTTCGTTTCGTTTGTATTTAGTTAGCACCGGCATATCAATTTGTATTTTTACTACAACTACATTACCTGGATGCTATGTAAGTCACATTAAAATGCATGGTAGAAGGTAAAAGAATGGGCGTTATTTGGAAGACAAAGATCTTGGTAGACAACTGATTTGACTGGCTAAGCAAATATTCTAACATAGTAAGAGGGCAAGCCATACAGTTCTTTTTCGAACGATGAACATTATATTGCTAGTAACATTGGATCGAAATACGGCTATCCATTACACATTACAGATTATCACGGCCAAATGAATTTAAAAGGAAAGTATAGTTAATATCTACAAACGCAATTCCGAATGTGCCACCCTAAAATATTATTTTTGTGGACAATCCCTATCTTAGTTACTGTTATAGAATATATTGCTTTATAAGTATACTTAGTGCGCGTAGGTTGCACAGTGGTTGAGTGCCAAACTACAAATCCGTAGGTCGCGGGTTCGATACCCGGCAGGTCAAAGGATTTTTATCTGTCACTTTTCACTTCTTTCAGCTCTGGCAGTATTGCTCGTGTGAAAAATACCGAGTAGCACCGTGGTTCGGAATCCACGTTAAACTGTAGGTCCCCCTATAACTGGCTGGGTAAGTCAGTTCGAAGGTCGGAGGAAGGCAACGGCATACCACCTCCAAACAGGACCATGCCTAGTAAAGCACTGTGGTGTTCAAACCAATCTTCGGATTGTTGACTGCTTTACCTTTTTTCACTTAAATATACTTATAAACTAGCTACTACTAAGGACGGCACAAATATCCATGCCCGAGGGGGGATTCGAACCCCACATATATATAATTTTTTTCCTGCAATTTTAAACGAGCAAGCCATCTTAAGTTATATGCAGTAATATTGTGGTACAGTCCAACATCTAACATTAATTGGTCGCATCTCAAGAAATTTATTACATCATTGCCGGTTTGTAACTGTTTACCCCTAGAACTGAATTTATGATTGCTGTTTATTTATTGGTCTGCCATCATTCGAGATTGTTCAAAGGATACGAATATTTCGAGGTTCTGATAAAAAAAAAAAAAAAAAAAAAAAAAAAAAAAAAAAAAAAAAAAGACGACATATACTCACAGCGCTGAGCCAGCGTTGTGACTGCCTTTTGCAGAGAGTAATGAAGTAAAATGGTCTAAAAGAGGAGTGGGTACTTTAGGTTAAGTGCGCCCGCCTCCCGCCTCCGGTTTACTACGACTCTGCGGGAGTGGCTAGGCTCATTCAGCGAGTTCCTTTACTGCTTCATATTTCACGGCGCAGGTTACGTCTGTCATTTCATGTCAACGACTTTTAATTTTTCTTACTTTAAAATAAATTATAATTAAGCGCAGCATTAAAAAAACGATTTACTGTCACGTCGACCTCAAAACAAGGAACTCAGCAACAACGGGATAGCCGCACGCTTCGTAACATTGGGCTCCTTCATGGAACTCTTTGAGCCTTTGTACATCGTGACCCTGATTTAAGCCTGCAGTACATGTACAGTTGTGATTCTTCCTCCCACCGAATCAGCGGCTTTTATTTCTCAAGGAGGCCTGTCTGTAGATAAAAATGCCCAACTATCTGAAGCAAGTAATTTACACTTATTTTCAGAAAAACAAAGAACAAAACACTTTAAAAGACTAGAGATAGAGTGTTAATATTGGCAAGAGTAGTTCATTAGAATGTTCTGCTTACATCATTGGCATTTTAACAATGTCAGCCCACTGCTACAGGGTCAACGTCGATATCGTGACGTAATGCCAACTGTTGATAAAATGTGCCTATGCATTTCGTTGTCGCTATATTCTGAAGGTACTGGAACAGGACACTGTGACTTGACCATCCAGAAGGATCCCCCCCCCCCTCGGGCATGGATATTTGTGCCGTCCTTGGTGTAAGATAGTTGATAAGTAGTTTGTAAGTTTAGGGACTGATGACCCCGTAGTTAAGTCCCATAAGCTATACGAACATTTGAAAAACATGACAGCTTACAAAATACTCGAGTATTTTGTAAGCTGTCATGTTTTTAACTTACGGTAACAATGTTACCACCATCGTGCGTGGCGCTGAAAGCAGAGTATTGAGGAAGACATGTTACGAATAGGGTTGTTTAAAAAGTTCTTGGTGTGGGCCCATTATTTTTCTTAATAAAACAGTAAAAGTGAAAGACTGCGAACATATTTTATAGTGTTGTGTTGTACGTATAGTAGAACAACAGTTTGGAGAGGATGACTTTTTTTCCACTCTGTCACAAGGTGAATGTTATCTAGTAAACTCTGTACATACGAGTGTGAGAATGAATGACTGCATATGTGAAGAAATTGAAATAAGAAAATGAATGCCGTCTCGCAAATATCATTAAATAAATCTACAATACTGACCGTCAATGTTCGTGATGACATGTTGGAATTGTGTGTATTCTGTAACTACACCTGACCACAGTAGAGTAATTGATTGCACATCTGATTGATCAACTCGTGAAAACTATTTAAGTGAACCGTGCTTGTATTAAAACGAATCGAGTTAATTTGAATTACAATGGCGTGGCCCTGATAACAGTCGACTATTATCAATAAATATTTTTGCAAGTGCCAACTCCGACAACTGTTGCTCTAATACAATAGTGCCAGCAGCAAATAACTGTCAACGCATATTTTTACTTTTAACAATTCTGCAAGTCCTTTCAGCTATTGTGTTGAATAATGATTTTACTTGATCTAGTAGAAATCATTTCTGTTTTCTGTTTCAATGAATCATGATAATATTTAAAAGATAATCAAATTAATTTAAAAACAACGTTGTGTTCCAATTTTTAAACAATGACAGAAGAATCTATCTACTGCCGCCACAAAATTAAAAATGTGACTCCTTACCTTTTCCTCCAAATCAGTCTTCATCAAAAAATCATGTTAATGTCTCCAATACTCGTAAGACCAATATACAAATTTTATCCTCCGGATACATCCTGTGTCGTATCATCTCTAACACACTTCTTGCGATCATATTATTGCTTTGACTGCCCACGTGAAGTTGTGAAACGTCAGCCATGCTCGACAAAACCAAAGAATCTCTCAGACAGACATTACACAGCTATCCTATTTAAAGTTAACATGTTATGTTCCTAACATTCTTATCAATGGTATATATCAGTGTGGCCATAGTTTGTGGAATAGAAATGGAATGGCCTGCACCGAATCCCGACTTGAATAGAGTGGAGCTCCTCTGGGATGGGTTAACAACGCCGACGTCACTACAAATTCAAGCGTACAAAACGACTACCGTTTGTAGTTCGGTCTCTGGAGGAAGAAAGGACTACAGTTCCTCCACAGACTTCAGACTCCTTACTGGAAGTGTCCCCACGGAAAAGCACAAGCCGCATAAAGGCAAATGGTGCACAGTGTACATATGTTTCCACTAAAAATTTCCAAGCAAGGTAACTGTAGAATTGCTGGCTCATGGCCATAGGTATTGAGTTGCTACGAAATTTCATAGCTTGCAGATCACGCCATGGATGGAATGGGGGGAAAAGATAACATACGGTGTAACATAATCGCATTCCCTTGAGAAACTGCGCCATTTCTGCCTAGACATACTCTGATTTACTCCACCCCACCTCTGTATGAGATCCCCACCGTGATTTTTAAATTATAAATGTTATATAAACTATTGTATAAAACTTAACGTTATTTTGCGTAATTAATATGTTTACACGAAGCATTATTGTGGTATGTTTTCTTTAGGTAATTATGCTCTAGTTAACAAAAACAGTTGAATGTAGACGTTCTAGAAAGTGCTCTTCGCGCCAAAAATTTGTGGTACGCGGGATCAGCACTGCCCAATGACAGTCAGTCAAGCACAGACGGCTCTCGCGTTAACACCTATGACAGTCGCGCTCTTAAAATAGTCTGTCAGACAGTTCAAACTTTATGTATTTCAACAACAGTAATTAGAATTAAAGTGTATTAGGATCATGGACAGTATTACATATGTCGCTTGTTGTTTCTCGACATATACACATATATTATGAAACATCTGGCATCCCTTTTTATTTTAAAAGTATCCACAGTTCTAAAAGTTTCACAGACCTTCACTTCAAGATACATGGATCTACGATCTGTGCGCTACTTCTGCTTGGGGACAACGACGGAAAAGAAGAAGCCAGGTTAGTGAGCAGAAATTTTAACTTCAAGTACTGACGATGCATGTAGTTCTACGGCCCTCACTTGCAGTGCTAAGTAATTAAATCTGGCCGACAGTGGCACGAGGGAAACTGTTAGATAGGTTACATAACACTCCAATCACGGTAAAAGTTTTATACGCGTAGGCATAATTTCTCCGTACTTAATTACGACTTACCTGAACTTAAAATACGTGTTTTACAAATGTCTTTCAAGCGCAGTTACATTTAATCTGCCCACTTTCGTAATATTGAAGTATAAATGCAAAATCCGCCAAATACAGCACATTAGCTTCCGATCGCCTGAATTGAAGGCTACGCAACGAGAAGTTCATTTGTTGCAGACCACGTGATTATGTTGTCAGCCAATGGTAACCAAACCTTACCGCCGCGGCAACATGTAAATAAGAATTTTTGACCTTGAAAATTAAATATGCGGTAATGCCTTTTATAGACGAAAGCACGAAATGTTTACAAGATGTGAAAATTAACGTGTTAACACGAAGTTTCAATTATTTTATTTTCGAAATCACTTCATTACACTTTCAGACAGATGATACAGTAAATAAAACATGCTATACTTTCTCTATGATTGACAGGTTCTTGTATGTACCCTTGACCGGTCAGTAACAGTAATTGGCCTCGTAAAATGAAAATTTAGAATCATTTTATCCTGTCAACTATATAGTACTATAGCATGTTTTATTTATTTTATATGTAAGAAACAGTTATCAACTGATTCCAAATCTTCATTTTTATGAAGCCATTAACTATTACTGACCGGAGAAGGGTACATACAAGAACCTGTCAACCATAGAGCAGGTGGTAAAACTGCAGAGTCTATTGCCCGTGTGTTTAGCATGGCGTGCATGTTGGCAAATGTAAATAGAGCGTTTCTGGACCGGAGATTCGGGCGCTACGCAACCTCAGATAGTAAAAAAACTTCTTGTTTAATCTATACCTAACCTAACTTTCACTTAAAATAATCACTGTTTAGTACAGATCACAAAATAAATAAAACATATACCAGCTCTATGGTTGACTGCTATGGTGTTGCCATCATTTGCAGAGCGTGGGCAACAGACTCTGCAGTTTAGCCGAGCAGGTATAGCATGTTTTATTTACCCTATGATTTGTACGAAACAATGATCAAGTAATTCTAAATCTTCATTTTACGAGGTCAATTAGTGTTACTGACCGGAAAATGGTACATACAAGAACCTGTCAACCGTAGCAGGTATAGCATGTTTTATTTATTTTATCGTCTGCCAGAAAGTGTAATCAAGTGAATTCGAAAGTAAAATAATTGAAACTTCATGTTAACACGTAATTTTCACTTCTTGTAAACACTGCGCGGTTTCGTGTACAAAAACATTACAGCATATTTAATTTCCAACGTCAAAAATTCTAATTTGCATGTTGCGCGGCGGTAAGGCTTGGTTATCATTGGCTGACGACGATACTCTTCTTTGTGCTGTGATTCGCTAGCCACATAGTCACGTGGTCTGCCACAAATGAACATCGCGTTGCGCAGCCTCCAATTCAGGCGAACGGAATCAAAAAATGTTCAAATGTTTGTTAAGCTTATGGGACTTAACTACGGGGTCATCAGTCCCTAAACTTACAAACTACTTACGAACTAGGACGGCACAAATATCCATGCCCGAGGGGGGATTCGAACCCCCGACCGTAGTGGCCGTGCTTACCGTGACTGTAGCGCCTTAGTCACCTCGGCCACCGCGGCCGGCCGAACGGAATCAAAGTGCCGCATTTGGTGGATTTTTGTATTTATACTTCAATATTACGAAAGTTGGCAGCTTAAATGTAACGGCGGTTGAAAGACATTTGCAAAACTTAAGGTAAGGTATGTTGTAATTAAGTTCGGAGAAATTATGCCTTTAGCCCAGTCACTTTTATCAGACACGCTATCCACCTTTAATATCTGACAAATGTTTGTTAAGCTTATGGGACTTAACTACGGGGTCATCAGTCCCTAAACTTACAAGCTACTTATCAACTACCTTATACTAAGGACGGCACAAATATCCATGCCCGAGGGGGGATTCGAATCCCCGACCGTAGTGGCCGTGCAGACCGTGACTGGAGCGCCTCAGTCCCCTCGGCCACTGCGGCCGGCTTTTAATATCTGACACAGCGGTAAAACAGTTATAAGCTTACGGCAGGGGGAAGGAAATTATTTATTAAAATGGAGAGACATTAGGTTTGAAAAGTCTGTCCGGTATTTTATCTTCTTTTCACAGCTTCCTGCATGTTGCCATAGAATTAGAGTAACAGTTAGGTTGTAACGACAGGGCAGAACTCGCGAGGTGCCGTATTTAAACAGTATCTAAATAAAACTGTTCACCAACCTGTTGTCTTCATGAGTTGCGTCCCCGACGCAGAAGACGCCACACTTGTCGCTGTTTCTTGATATTGAGGCTGTTAGGTTACTTAGAGAGTGACTACAGATAAAACAAGGATGCCACTTCATTTTCGCAGATAAAAAGGAACTGCACAACTAACGAACCGATATTTAAATTCCACCGTATTTAACACTGACAACTCGCGTTGTTTGTACATGGTTAAACTGCACTCCTACATAACTATTATGCTACGGCCGCCAGCATCGAACAGCGGGTCTGCCAGTAGTGACTGACGAAACCGGAGTGAGGCAGCACGAGCCACCTCCGTCAGCTGGCTCGCCAACTCGCGCCAAAACATGGCCGACGCGAGTCGTCTACGTCTACATCTACATCTACATCTACATACTCCGCAATTCACCGTAAGGTGCGTGGCGGAGGGTACACTATACCACTACTAGGCATTTCCTTTCCTATTCCACTCCCAAATAGAACGAAGAAAAAAAAGAATGCCTATATTCCTCCGTACGAGCCCTAATTTCTCTTATTTTGCCTTTGTGATCACCACGCGAAATGTAAGTAGGCAGCAGCAAGATAGTACTACACTCAGCTTCAAATTCCGGTCCTCTAAATTTACTTAACAAAAATTCACGAAAAGAACGTCGTCTTTCTTCGAACGATCACCAATTGAGTTGCCGGAGCATTTCCGTGACACTCGCGCATTGGTCGAACCTACCGGTAATCTAGCTGCTCGCCTCTGAACCGCCTCTATGTCTTCCTTCAAACCGATCTGCTGCGGATCCCAAATACTTGAGCAATACTCAAGACGTGGTCGTACAAGCGTTTTATACGCGGTCTCCGTTACAGGTGAAGTACATCTTCCCAAAATTTTCCCAAATAAACCGACGTCGGCTGTCCGCCTCACTCACAACTGTCCTTACCTGTTTGTTCCATTTCATATCGCTCTGCAATGTTACGCCTAGATATTTGAACGACGCGACAGCATCAAGAAGTTCAATACTAATGCTGTATTCGAACATTATGGGATTGTTTTCCCTACTCATGCGCATCAACTTACATTTTTCTATATTGAGAGCTAGCTGCCATTCTTCGCACCATCTAGAAATTTTGTCTAAGTCATCATGTATGCTATTACAGTCAGCTAAAGACGACACCCTCCCTTACATCACAGCATCATCAGCAAACAGCCGCAAATTACAAATTACTCTGTCCATCAGATCATTTATATAGAAAATAATAACGGTCCTATTACACTCCCCTGGGGCACGCCTGACGATACACTCGTCTCTGATGAACACTCGCCGCCGAGAAAAACGTACTGCGTTCTATTACTTAGGAAGTCTTCCAGCCAGTCACAAATCTGTAAAACTATTCCATAAGCTCGTATCTTCGTTAGCAGTCTGCAGTGTGGCATCCCGTCGAACGCCTTTTTGAAGTCGAGAAAAACACAATCCGCCTGTTGCCCTTCATCCATGGCTCGCAAGATGTCATGTGAGAAAAGGGCGAGCATATTACTATTGCTTTTGTTTAATAATAGATGTGTTTTCAAATTACCTGAAACAAAAGGAAAATATGTTTTGGTAATGTCACAGTTAACAGCCGTCATATACTTGATAAACTGCATCTTTAACCAGCAGCTGTTAACGGTACCTCACACCATCCTGCGTCAGCTACATACAGCTCTGTTCCGACTTGGTCTAACGAAAGGGAATATGACGGCAACAAGCCAGACATATCACAAACTCTATGAAATGGAACGAGAACCGCAATGAAAGACATTCTAATCGATAATTCGCCTCTTTTCTCATATATGAAAACAAAATCTCCTGCTGGTTAATTGAACCCGGCCTAACCAAGAGGAGCAACAACGAATGGAACCATGATTACGAAACGCAGAGCAAGTTGGGAAGAATTGTTCGTTGCAGCCACAGTCTCACAAGGGAATTTTTATTATACATTTACTCAATAAGTAAGAGAATACAGAATTGTAACCTAGTAATGCAAGCAATCCGTTTGTTACATTTACATAAAATGCTTCTTTTTAAGAAAAGTATAACAGTAAATCACATGTTTTAAGTGGATAAGACCAGAAATATTTAGAGCTCTATAAAATGCCAAGAAAAAGAAAAAAGTTTCAACAGATAAATGAAAGGAAATTACGCCGGTGCAGGAGACAGCAAGTGATGCGAGCTTGTAGACAACAAGTAATGTCATTAAGGCCTTGCACAACCTCATTGTAGTACGGTGGGAGACTAGCTCATCAAGTTTTTTCGCACAACAGCAACAGGACAATAACTGTGCGTCCTGCATTTCACAAGTATTTAACATTGGTCCCATAATGTGCTAGTTCAGTGAATTGGGTGTTGACCCAATATTAATAAAATATGCTTCTGTAATAAGTTAACTTCTGTATAGTCCCAGTTACAGACAAGTACGTGACTAAGAAATACCCACAATTTTGAAACGGTATTGCGCAGGTAACACTATAAACAATAAACTACTAATAAACTTGAAACCAGCAATTACTTAGAAAATTTGTATCTTTAACGTCCCTCTAGCCGATTGGGTTGTAGGACAGAATCAAAACTCGTAATTACAACCAACCAGGGCAATGCTTAGCATTATCACTTAAACTAACACTACTAACCTTTAACGTGGTCTGTCATAGATTTAGTGAAAAGGTAGTAGGTCTCAAAGAAACCGTGTACAAGCTTTAATATTTGCCAATAGCAAGGGCAGGCTAAGAGATAATATATAGCCCCCATTATCTACACATGAGACATAAGAAATCTAAGATTACTTAGAAAAATTTGCATTCACTAAAAGCCAATTAAAGCGAGAATCCGAACTACGTTCGGAGGGGCTAGGCAAATCAAACACCAACAGTTTAGTACTTCAATGAATAAGATTTTCTCAACAGAAATAATCAAGGCTCAGTCAGATAAGACGCTTCACGTAGACCTTAGACGTCCACAAACGACTTATCAAACCGGAGAAAAACACGGAGCGATAATACAATACGCCAGCAGACCAACAAGCTGGCTCCACAGGTAACCGATCTCAACATGTTCCACACTGATAATCTGAAGAAATACAAAGTAACAAATAAAATGAAGACTCTACAGCAATGACAAACTTGACCCCACGACAAGAAGCTACAGAGGGCAACTCACAAATATTGCAAAGACGATAAGCCTTCCGACCCAGGGGCGTTCTGCAAAATTATGCAGTACATTGGACCATAAAATTGATAGCAGATGCACACAAGTTATGTAGCCTGCACTGGAATGATAAAATAAATGGTTAGAATATAACAGATCCAGAAAAATAGCATAGCGGAAATAGCGGAAATGTAAGTTATAAACTATGGCACACACTAAAAAATAAATAAATAAATAAAAATAAAACTTCGGCTATTCCGCTTACAGTTACTCCCAGAGTTTAACATTAATGGTATTAACGAGCAACAAAGTCGAGGGACAAGAAATCGAGGCTAATATCCGTCACTCTTTCTCATATATAAATATAGACGTAATATTGGTTACACAATCAGTGTGATATTATAGATCGCCCAGTTAACAGTTCCTATATTCTCAACAATGCATTGCACAATAGCGTTTTCCTCAAGAACGGATCGCAGTACATATATCTGAAAAACGCACGATAAGGTCAACATGCCTTAGGATTCTTAGGGAAAAAAAGCAAGTGCGAAGGTGTTGACAAAGCTTTCAGATTAAACTCCTGTTCGAAGAGACACAGTTCTCACTGGAGGCCCGCTAATCCATCTGAAACCGTCCTATGATGAAACACTTATAAAACAGGAAAGCCTCGCTACGTACTCTGTTATTGACGACAGTACATGAATTCTGTGCAATAGCAACACCGAACCCGCAGCAGACAAGGAAGTCTTATGAACACCGCCGAAGCGGCTTCTCGCGGGAACAAGGAAAGGGAAATAAATGCAGTGCTGCAAAGATAACCACTAAGGCGCGAAAACTAACGTGAATGAAGACTAACATGGTTCATTAATATTCATGTTAATGTTTGTATAGCTTATGGGACTTAACTACGGGGTCATCAGTCCCTATTAATATTCAGTACCACGTTTCTCTCTCCAGTAAAATGAAACAAGCTCGGACCCTGCATGGTATGCTGTTCATTAGGTGGTCAAAACATTGCTTTTCGCACGTAACTGTTTCAGATCTTCGTCATCGGTGCTTTCCTGGTCATCCAACGTGTGATTCGTATTCCTGCGACAAAGTACTATTAAGTTATAGCTTGTCACAAATATTATCAATCTAGTTCATAGAAGCAGATATCGATTGTTTGTTGCCTTCTGAAGGAAGCTGGGCATTGAACACGCAGTGATTTTGAAAACGAACCCATGGTTCAAAAACTGAATGCAGAGCTTTAGAATAAGTGGTTCATTTATGAGACTGCAGAAACCCTCTAATTATTCTCGGTAATGAAGAGGATCGTCAATCATCCTTACACACGTGATACACGTCCATATTGAACGCAAGGGAGATGTGCCTTAATAGTAGATTACACCACAGTCTTTCCACCACAAACAGAGCGAAGCGGTGCAGTGTTAACACATTGGACTCGCATTGGGGACGACGGTGGTTCAAATCCACCTCCGATCATGCAGAGTTGACAAAAAATGTTCAAATATTTGTAATTCTATGGGACCAATACATTGATCATCAGTCCCTAGACTTACAAACTACTTAAACTAAGTTGAACTAACCTAACGACAACACGCACATCAATTTCCGAGGGAGGATTCGAAACTCCGACGCGGGAGGCCGCGCGATCCGTAACGTGGCGCTCTAGACCGCTCGGCTACTCCCGCGCGGCAAGAGTTAACATTTCCATGGTTTTCCTAGATTAATCCAGACAAATGCCGGGATGGTTTCTTTGACGGGGCACGGCGAATTTCCTTCCCCATCCTAACTAAAAAAATTAATAAAAGAAAAAAATAGCTTGCGCTACTCCGCTGATGACCAAGCTATCGACAGGACGCTAAACCATAGGCTTTCCTCTTTCCTTTCTTCTTACCACGACAACGACGAGACACCACACTAATACTGCACTCGCCAGAGCAGTGACACCGCCTGCATTGACCCATGTGTTCCCTAATCCGAAAATGTTCCAATGTTAGCAAATATAAGAGACTTAACTACTGTGGCTATGTCCCTAATTTTAGAAACTAGGCCCTACTTAAAGTAATTTATGCTAAGGGCAATACACACGATCATGCCCGACGGAGGTCTCGAACCTCCAACGACGAGCAACCGCACGCTCCGTAGCAAGACGCCTTAGAGCACTCGGCCACTCCGCCTGAGCTCCCTGTCCGCATTCTTCGCATATTACGATAGGGGAAATCATTTCACTGTTGCTCTTGTTGCTGGAGGTCGAAATGACCTTGCGTAGTCGGTTTCGAACTGTCCCAGTCGGCAAGCTCTTCTAATTTCTGCAAAGAAAGCAGCACGAATTTCTGTTGCATTCTGTTAGGGATAACGACGAGGCAAACTTTCTAATTGATAGTACTGTTACTTGGGAGTCAAAATTAATGGTTAAATGCTCGGAAGACTACCCTACGGGGTTCTGATGACCCAGTTTAGTCCCCTCAAAATTCAGCAACAACGACGTTGCATAGATGTAATTCGTCTGGTTGTCATTTCCCTCTCTCTCGAATCACTTTCCCCCTCCCCCTATCTCTCTCTCTCTCTCTCTCTCTCTCTCTCTCTCTCTCTCTCTGTGTGTGTGTGTGTGTGTGTGTGTGTGTGTGTGTATGTGTCTTTCTGAGTGTGTGTGCGTATGCGTGTCTGAGAATTATGTGAACGTGTTGGTACACCTTTTCCATTGTAAAATTGTACAATACCTTGTGCTTTACGCTGAAGTACTATATAAAAAACAAAATTTTACAGATTCAGTTGAAATTGTAGATCATAAAAGTGATGCTCTTTCAGCCCCAGCTGATATTTAGAATTGAAGTATACGCAGTTAAAAAGTAGTTATTTATGAAACTCTCATTGTGTTTATGCGCGCGAGCGTTGCGTGTAGTCATTCTATCGGAATGTAAGAATGGAAGTGCGCTTATTACGACATTTAGTTCTGTCTGTTTGCAGGAAAAGTTCTCCTTTAGTGTAGAGACAATGGAAATCGAGCACCGGTTTGTTGACAATCGAATGTATATTTCTGGTAATGACCTCGTTTCCATGTTCCCCATTAACTCATGTTTACTAACCGTTATTGCCTGCGTTTCGTTACCGTCAACCAAGGGAAAAATACTGCTGATGTCAGAGCAGTGAACCGTGTAGGCGGAAACGAGGCTAGCTTTCCTTTGTATGAACGTTTCTGTTACACGCCTTTTTAAACCATAGATCGTACCCAAAGAGCCCGCACCGACATGTTAAATATTTACTTATCGATTATACTTAAAGAACAGAATAAAATATTTTTATTTCACTACCGTTTTGGATGAAACTGTTTTACTTCTACTTACAGAAAAATGAAAAGAATACTAGGTTCTAACATCCCGTCGGTCTACTTTTAGATCCGAGCTATTTATTCAGGTAATTATTTTGATTAAATGTATACATTTTTCTGTGGGAATACAAAAATTTAAACTTCAATTGAAAATGGCGGAGGTTAAAACAAACAACCAATGAGCTACATGTAACGATTTATTAGAAACATAATTCGATAACAAAAGTGTTTTCTTCGGAAGGAGTAATGGGAAACACAAGAGTAAATATGCATCTATCACAGAAAAACAAAAGATAAATTTGTCCTTTCCACAATCGAAGACGTAAAAGATGAAATCTAGTTATTGGACTTATCTGATAGTTTCAAAAACAAAATACCTTGACGTATTCCCCATACTTTTTAACGTAACAAGATTCATAGTGTCATTTGTATAGTGACACACGTCATTTCTCACGTTGTGCAGTATTACAGTACACGCTGTTGAAGCTTAGAATGCATGCATCCCTACTCAGGGATACATCGCTGTTACAGACGCATCGCTTCGAGAGTTCACTGCGCTGGTAAATTGCCGTTAACTCGCAAGGACTCACGAATATGTTAATTTTAGCAAGATGTCAGAGTAGTCGATAAGTTACCTTTCTTGGTTTACATCAGTGACTATGGACAGCACAAATTCAGCTTGTCTTCTGTTTTGAAAAAACATTATTCATTATGTTTCGCCAATTGTATTCCTACATATTTGATTAGAAGTCAAATTTTAGAGCACTGCGTATTACTTTTCCAAAACGTCTTCACAAAATGTTAAATAGAAGCAGCTTTACGATTATTTTACTGTATTAACGTAATAGCTTACTGAAATATTGAAAGTCGTACATTGAGACATCACACCACGCTCGCGACAAGAATATTAAGTAATCCATATTTATTGGCATACCATGGGATAAAGTCCGGTATAAAAACGGAAATATTTTAATAATTCTCTCGAAGAAGCATTTTCGGAAGTTTGAAAGCGACTCCCTCCCTTTTTTTCCTTCTGCGGGAGAATGGGAGGGAGGGTGGAATCTGAGAGATTGAGGGGCGTTATATGGCGAAAAACTGTGACACAGTAGGACTTCGTATCTATGCAACGTTACTAAAATAGGGTAAGAAAATGCAGAGGACTGTGGTAAAACGATGGCTCAAAAATGTGCCCACGGTTCCTCACCTTTCTGAAAACTCCGTTGACATAGCGATTTGTGTCGAGGCGAGAGTTTTGACTCCGCTCGATACATATCTAAGAAAAGGAGAGAGGGGCTACGAGCTTACCTTACATATCAACAGTCGTTCTGTATACTGCAGATGACTATACCTTTGAAAAGACATCGTACTGTTAGTGGTCTCGTAACCACTGTGTTGCCCACGTGAGAGGTTGGAACACCGTCTCCTGCGTGTGGTGCGTCCGTATCCCATACACAATGTTGGCGCTGCTGCAGTCTAACCGCAATGGACTGGCGTCAAGCTATCAAACAGAAAATTCAGGAGTCCTTTCGTTGCCAAACTTGAAACTACAAGCCTCAAGAAGCAGAATTATGGTTGACAGAACGGAAAAACGTGTAAAAAGTAGCGAGTCATTTCAGCAAACAATCAAGAAAATGGTACGGAATTCCATTCATTTTTGTATAACAAAATAAAGAAACCAAAATTCGTAAGTAATTTATTGGCACGACAAACACATACAAACTTGAGAGAACACTCAATTTGACAACAGTCTTATTTCTCGTATAAGTAGAGTTATTTACCAAAAACCACATCAGTGGTTCGTGGGTCCCTCTTTAACTTCTGGGCCAAAGCCTGCCTTTTAGACACTTCTTCATTTGTGTGGCGTACAGCTATCTGAATAATGTTTTCACTCGTGAATAATTCAAAAAGAAAGCACTCTTGCCTGCTCGTGCAGTTTGTTTGCACCAAGAAGATTTGTAATAATGTTGGTTGATGGGGTCATTTGAACAATTTACCAAAGTCATCTAAACGGTCTCTCCATCCTCCTCCAAAACGACGTCTTTGACTTCAGAGTCGTCTAAATTTGGCTGTTGAAAGGGATCCACTGTTTCTTCAGGAGCAATGACGAACTCTTATAACACTATATAAAAATCTGGCAAAAATACGTCATCCACATCAGTATTTATTCAAAATCTTTAAATGGCTCCTATTTCAGCTGTCCCTCCCATTATATGAGGATTTGTTCATCACCGACGAACCAATGATCTTAAACACGACCTGATATTTTCTCAGCAAGAGCGCAATGGATGGTTAACAGAAGTTTCATAAGTACACTCCTGGCCATTAAAATTGCTGCACCATGAAGATGACGTGCTAAAGACGCGAAATTTAACCGACAGGAAGAAGATGCTGTGATACGCAATTGATTAGCTTTTCAGAGCATTCAAACAAGGTTGACGCCGGTGGCGACACCTACAATATGCTGACATGAGGAAAGGCTCCAACCGATTTCTCATACACAAACAGCAGTTGACTGGCGTTGCCTGTTGTGATGTCTCATGTGTGGAGGAGAAATGCGTTCCATCATGTATCCGACTTTGATAAATTATAGCCTATCGCGATTGCGGTTTATCGTATTGCGAAATAGCCGCTCGCGTTGGTCGCGATCCAATGACTGTTAGCAGAATATGGAATCGGTGGGTTTAGGAGCGCAATATGGAACGCCGTGCTGCATCCCAACGACCTCGTATCAGTTGCAGTCGAGATGACAGGCATCTTATCCGCATGGCTGTAACGGATCGTGCAGACACGTCTCGATCCCTGAGTCAACAGATGAGGACATTTGCAAGACTACCGCCATCTGCACAAACAGTTCAACTATATTTGCAGCAGCATGGACTATCAGCTCGAAGACTATGGCTGCGGTTACCCTTGACGCTGCATCACAAACAGAAGCGTCTTTGATGCTGAACGCAGGGAAGAACCTGGGTGCATGAATGGCAAAACGTCATTTTTTCCGATGAATCCAGGTTCTGTTTACAGCATCATGATGGTCGCATCAGTGTTTGGCGACATAGTGTTGAACGCACATTGGAAGTGACTATTCGTCATTGCCATACTGGCGTATCACCCGGCATGATGGCATGTGAAGCCATTGGTTACACGTCTCGGTCACCTCTTGTTCGCATCGACGGAACTTTGAACAGTAGCCATTACATTTCAGATGTGTTACGACCCGTGGATCTACCCTTCACTCGATCCCTGCGAAACCCTACATTTTAGCAGGATAATGCACGACCGCATGTTGCAGGTCCTGTACGGGCCTTTCTGGATACGGAAAATGTTCGACTGCTGCCCTGGCCAGCACATTCTCCAGATGTCTCACCAATTGGAAACGTCTGGTCAATGGTGTCCGAGCAACTGGGTTGTCACAATACGCCAGGCTCTACTCGATGAACTGTGGTATCGTGTTGAAGCTGATGTGATGGCTGTACGCGCCATCCAAGCTCTGTTTGTCTCAATGCCCAGGCGTTTCAAGGCCGTTATTACGGCCAGAGGTGGTTGTTCTGGGTACTGATTTCTCAGGATCTATGCACCCAAATTGCGTGAAAATGTAATCACATGACAGTTCTAGGATAATATATTTGTTCAATGAATACCCGTTTATCATCTGCATTTCATCTTGGTTTAACACTTTTATTGGCCAGTAGTGTATGTTAGTATTCTCCACAGATATGTAAGGAGTTAAAAAAAAAAAAAAAAAAAAAAAAAAAAAAAAAAAAAAAAAAAAAATAAATCCTCAGGTGGACTCAAGAAACGAGGAAGAGGATATAGATGGCTTTACTGACACTTATAGGAAGTCTACCGTAAAAATTAGATCTGAACCGTACTGAGTACAACAACAAAGTTATTTGCGGCCCTACACAGAAGTCAGCAGCACTTTTGGGTCCCGTTAATTCTCCCAGTACAAAAGGTCTCCTGCAAACGCGATCTTTCATAGAGCAGGTCGGGTGACTCGTACAGTGCATGAAAGTTGTATGGAAGACCGTAAATACACCCGACTCTCAAAGTTCGATAAATCGACTGTGCCAGAGCATTACATCGACAGCGCTCACATAATGCGGTAAGCAAAGTTCGAAATTTCGGCATCGACTTGTGGTCGGAACTCTGTGAAAAAGCAATAGAAATTCTTTAGTCAAGAATTTCATTGACAAAAGGCAGAGGTTTAAGCTTGGGACAGACGTGGAATTCGACGCTTTCTTAATAAAATCCAAAATACGAGGCTGTAGTGTCTCTAATGGAAAATCAGTATCGAAACAGAAATAGACCCTCTTTGCAACTGATTAAAATCTGTGGCGATCAGGTATCTCTTGTTTTTGAAGGAGAGAGAGAGAGAGAGAGAGAGATAGAACGCGAACGCCAGGAGTATGATTTGAGTTAATAAAAGTGTTTATTGAGTTGATCAAAAAGTATTGTTACTTAACTTAGAACATTAACTAGTAATGGGAGTAGCTCACAATTTGTTCACCTCTTACATAAATAACAGCAGAAGAACTTTCTATGATATGTACTCACAATAGGCAAGAGTTTTGTGAGGCATGTCCCGGGATTCTGTTTTGTAATTTAAATGAGATAACTTCTAGAATGACAGGTAATTCTAAAATATTACTGTTTGCTGATGACACCAGCTTGGTAGTGGAGTATCTTGGAGGCAATAATGATGCAGTATCAAATAATTCTGTTAAAGACATAGCATGCAGAAAATAAATTGATGACAAATCAAAGTAATGCTGTTTTTACACTTTCTAAACTTTCTAACACACAGTTAAACGTAAACTGACATTGATGACAGAAAGGGCACATAATGAGTGTGAACGAACAGTTCATATTTCTAGGTTCATTTATTTATTTATTCGTTCGGCATTTGCAAGGCGAAATATTAAAAATGGATTACAATTAGCATTAGAGACACAATTAGCATTAGATAATAAAAAATTTTTATACCATAATACTTACTGTTTTAAGTCATTCAATGGCATTGTCTGTGAATTTAAGTATATCCTTGTGTTCAACATTAATGCCCCACGGTGAACTCCATCATGTGGTCCATTGATTGGATGATCCCACACTCACACTGACGGTCGTTTTAACAGCCCCATGTCTCCTTGCACCTTTCGACGCCCGTCCTCACACAGTTTAGGAAAGTCCACAATCTTCCCGAAAGATGAAAGCCCATTACCGGTATGTTGGTATCAGCAACCAGGCTTGTGTTCTTCGTTGTGCTTTTACTCCATAATCTTCTCTATTCTTATGCTGGATCGCAGGGAAACATTTCTTCACCTGTTCCATAGAGGTGACCTTGACTTCAAGGGATTTTTGGTGTCAAGTCTTGGTGTATCAGAAGTTTTGGGTTCGACAGTATTTCACTATATTCTATGGATAGTAACTAACTGTTTCTAATTTCAGGTGGTTCTATGTTAGTTACTTACATCTGTAGATGTAGGTCTAAGAGTTCCAGACATTAGCCTCAATTCTTCTCGTAGTTTGACATAAATTTTTGATACATGTGCGCTTCTGGCTCCTACAGGTCCATAATACTCTGGTACGCTATATAGAAGTGCCAAGTCTGAAGATCGCAAGGTATTTGCATCACACCCTTAGGTGTTCCAGTGAGTTTGTAGTGGATGGCATTTCTGGCTTCCAATTTTTGTTTTGCATGGGCTGTGTACGTTAGAGTTTGATCAAGCTTTACTCCAAGGTGCCGAGGGTTATATTCGTGTTTAATAGTCTGATTATCCATGCAGATGTTTAGCTTTCTTTTGGCTTCTCTATTATTGAGAGGCTTGTTTACACTGACTGTTTTGTCTCGATTAGGTTGACGATGCCATTTAGTATTATGCTGGTGCAGCAGGTTTAGATTTTCGTTCAGTTTTTGCTCTATTTACTTTGATAAGCTATTGCTCTATCATTGTCTTATATAAACTTGCGGGAAGCTGTGTCTGAAACATCTGAAATGTAAAAGTTAAATAATAATGGGGACAATACAGAACCCTGCGGGAGTATTTTGTTGAGTGCTATACATATTATGGTATTGCCATTCAGAGTTAATCTTATTTTTCTTCCAGTTAAAATGTTCGTCATCTCTTTATATATATGGTTTAATTGAGTTTACTCTGCAAAGTAGGACATCCGTCCACAGAGTATCATATGCTGATGTTAGATCCAACAGGACAAAGTCGGTTTTCTTTTCATCCTGGAACCCTTCTTCGATGTAAGTTGTGAGGGCGCGGACTTGATCACAGCCGTTGTTTTGGACCTAAAACCTACTTGCTCCATCGGTAGGGACGATTATATATATGGAGAGAGTCCCGACATAAAAATTCTCTCAGATAGTTTGTAAACGGTTCACTTCTAGGTAATTCAGATAGAGAGTAGGCTGTTGTGGAAAGCCGATTTTGAGGATATTGTATAAAAACAAAGTCCTACGTTGTTTACCACTAGAACAAACATGAAATAAGTGATATTTCAACACGAAATGTGGTTCGTTTATTTTCATTCGCTTATGACATATTATCGTATTTTTTGGGGTAGTTCATCTCACTCAACTATGGTATTTATTACGTAGAAATGGGTGCTTCGAGCAATACGTGGTGTAACCTCGCGAATCTCATGTCGACCTCTGTTTACTGGCCTAGGAATTCTGACATTGGCCTCTCAATACAAATTTTCTATAAAACAATTTCTTGTTAATATATTTGGTTATTTAAATATGATGTACTGACTCGTTCCATGAGCTGGAGATTTACTCCTCAATTCTGTCTTGCGAAACATTATAAATATAAATAAATAAACAAATAAATGGGCGAGAGTTGTACTGCCGCCTCATTACATGAAATTCTGGTATAGAAAGAAGTAACTTCACAAATCAAGACTACCTTCATCGAGTTCATTTCTTTTGTACTGTTTGATTCTCGAGCACTTCAAAGGCGAAGGTTGGGAGTTGCGGGAACGTGGTGGGCATATCCGTGGAGCAGTACAAACATAAATTATATGGTCCGAGTTGTACAATTATAGTCGTATATTTGCGGCATTTCTTCTAATATCTATCTTTACCTACAGTTTTAGCCCTTCACAACTTCACAGTCCGATAGAGATTTTACCCTAATACCATCTCTCATTCTTCACCGACTCTAAGGAGAACCTCCTCAGGACGTGTCTGATTGGTCCACGTAATTCTCAAAATTCTTGTTCAGCACCGCATTTCGGACGCTTCAATTATATTGTGTTCCAGTTTTCCATGTGTACATGAATCACAGACATACAATTCTGCGTTCCAAACGGAAAAGTTCAGAAATTTCACCTTCCAATTAAGGCCAACGTTTGACACTATTAGAAGCTACAAATGACCTCTTGACCTGTAGTGTAGTAGAAATTTTGATTTCCTCTACTTCGTCATCATTTCAGAATTTTTTGATAATTTAGTATCGAATCGAGGATGCGTTACTTGAATTAGACGAAAATGGAGATAATGATGTTATAGTATACACAAAGTGCATTAATTGATTACTGATTAGGAGAGTAGATACAGTCAGTATGAAAATAATATCCTTATAATTGCATACGTTAGCAAGAAACCACTTTGATGAGTCACACATAAAATGAAAATAATAATTTTTATATATCCAGTCGATATTCTGAGCTTAAAATTGCAATGGACATGTAATGTTTTTTTGAGATTTGTAAGCGGTCTACTCTCGATAATAACGCCTTCAGGGTCGCAACTGGCTGCGAACCACTTGTCCTGACTTGCTTTTTCTGACATGAATCCTTCAGAAGTAAGCCTTTTGCTAAGTCTTCTGGAGGGTTTCTTAGACGTAAGTCGTCGCCTTTGCATGGCATCACAGTCCTGGTGTAATGGCAGCTCGGGATTTCTGGAATGTTCCTCGAATTCCCTTTTTAACACAGCTTCGTTCGTCCTAAATTGTACAAAACAGGCAGCCATTCTGTTTGTGTGGATTTCGTGATGCTAGATACATTTATCACGGCCATATTCAGTTATGTGTCAGACGTATCTGTATGAGCGCAGAAAAGACATGATGAGCAACAGTGTTCCCCAACAGAAAATGTAAGTGAGACAGTTGTTTTCAGAACTTGTTCCCACAAGTTTTATAAATGAGGTTCTTCTGATTTTTATTTTGTAGGCAGTTTTAGTTATATGTTTTCAATTGGTTCAGCATAGCACCAAGATTCGATAGCAGCTGATTTCTGTATACAATTTGTGTTTTATACCCATTAGCCTGTTATTTAGATGGGAGGTGGAGGATACAGTTTCGTTTACTTTGAGCCACCATACCTTAAAAAACTCAACAAGGTTTTGTAAGACCTCAGTAATAGTCATTCCTGAAGTTTTAAAATTATTATATTGCGTCACCAGGTCTATGTCATCAGCATAAATAAATGTTTTAACCTTAGACATATGTAAGTCAGCAACATATAAATTGAAAAGTTGTGGTGCCAGTATTGATACTTGTGGTAGCTCGTTACTTAAATTATGCATCTTGCTCACTTCACCAGTGTGGTAAACTTGGGATTTGCTGTTGGGCATTATGCTATTGAGTAGTCGTGCCATTCTTTTATATGGCAATGTCCTACAAATTACGAAACGTATCTTTCCACCACACTTTAGCACATGATGATGTGAAGTCCATAAACACGACCATCGCTTTCTTTTCAGCTTCCAAGTTCTTCTTCGATGACGAGTTTTCCTATTTAGGTGTATATATTGGCCAGTAGTGACGACAGAATGCGCCCCTGTCTGCCATACTTGTAATCATTTCACTTCTTTCTTGGTCTTTCAGATTCACCTTTTATTCTTGTTTCTCTAACACAACGTATATTACCAGTTTCTTCCAGCACTTTACATTGGCGTACGCTTTTCTAGGTCTACCGTATGATCGTTTCTTCATTTTCCTTCTGTCTGGCTTCCATTATCAACCCCAATATGAAAGCTGCATCCCTTGTGACTGAGCTTCCTGGAGCCAAACACTTTGTCATATAACAAATTCACAATTTTCTCGTCTATTCCACAGTGTATTAGTATTAACAATAGGTTGGAGACATACTAAGCCGATAATTCTCAAACATATCTATCTTGGTATCTTCGGGACAACGTAGATGTTATGAAATTTGAAATTTTCCCGGCGAATCAAATGTTCAAAAAGATACCTACACTACTGGCTATTAAATAGCTAAAAGTAATGCAGATGATAAACGGTATTCATTGGACAAATATACTAGAATTGACATGTGATTATATTTTCACGTAATTTGGATGCATAGATACTGAGAAAGTAGCACCCAGAACAACCACCTCTGACCGTAATAACGGCCTTGATACCCCTGAACATTGAGTCAAACTGAGTTTGGATGGTGTCTACAGGTACAGATGCACATGCAGCTTCAACAGGATACCACAGTTCATCAACCGTAGTGACTGGTGTATTTTAACGAGCCAGTTGCTCGGCCACCATTGACCAGACATTTTCAGTTGGTGAGAGATCTGGAGAATGAACAGGCCAGGGCAGCATTCGAACAATTTTCGCATCCAGAAAGGCCTGTAGAGGATCTGCAACATGCGATCGTGCATTATCCTGTTGAAATGTTGGGTTTTTAGGGATCGAACGAAGGGTAGAGCCGCGGATCGTAACACATATGAAGTGTAACGGCCACTGTTGGTGGGAATAGGATGTGACCGAGGCGTGGAACCAATGGCACGCCATACCATAACGCCAGGTTATACGGCAGTATGACGATGACGAATACACGCTTCCAATGTGCGTTCACCTCTATGTCGACAAACACTACTGCGACCATCATTATGCTGTAAACAGAACCTGAATTCATCCGGAAAAAAATGACGTATTCTCATTCATGTACCCAGGTTCGTCATTGCGTACACCATCGCAGGCGCTCCTGTCTGTGACGCAGCGTCAAGGTCAGGCGTCAGCCTTGTCTCCGAGCTGATAGTCCATGTTGCTGCAAATGTCGTCGAACTGTTCGTGCAGGTGGTTGTTGTCTTGCAAACATCCCCATCTGTTGACTCAGGGATCGAGACGTGGCTGCACGATCCGTTACAGCCATGCGGATAAGATGCCTGTCATCTCGATTATTGGTGATAGGAGGCCGTCGGGATCTAGCGCGGTGATCCGTATTGCCCTCCTGAACCCACCTAACAATTATTGGATCGCCACCAACGCGAACAGCAATATCGCGATAAACCGCAATCGCTATAGGCCACAATCCGACCTTTCTCAAAGTCGGAAACGTGATGGTACGTATTTCTCCTCCTTAGACGAGGCATCACAATAACGTTGCACCAGGAAACGCCGGTCAACTGCTGTTTGTTTATGAAAAATCAGTTGGAAACATTCCTCATGTCAGCACCTTGTACACGTCGCCACCGGCGCCAATCTCTTGAGAATACTCTGAAAAGCTAATCATTTGCATATCACTGCATCTTCATCCTGTCGGTTAAATTTTGCGTTTGTAGCACGTCAGCATCTTCGTGTAGCAATTTTAATGGCCAGGAATGTTAAAAGTCAATTCCATGTTCATTCTGAATAGACGAGAATGTACCTTACTTTAAAGGTCGAAGTCAGTGTTACGATGAGTAAATGCAAAGCTTTAGAACTACTTCCAGTAACATATCAATCGCTAAATCAACAAGATGCAAGACGTCATTTCGAGATAATCGAAAAAAATAGGTTTACTTCTTGACAAATTGACTACACAGTGTGACCTTGTTTAACAACCAACAAAAGCAAGTCTGTATTCGTTGATTTTACCGGCGAATATGCTGACTGAAAATCTCTCGATCATGCAGCCGGATAGACCGATCATTGTGGAACGAATTGTCGACGGCGTAACGTGCCGTTATGTCAGGATACTCCTGCTGATTTAGGTGTGAACTGTTGTTCCTCCCTTGCACAGACCGCGTGTTCGGACATCGGGATGCTGCGGTGGTGGGGGTAGCTCCTACTCGAAGAGCGGACCTCAGTCTATACTCCGCGTACGTCGTGCTCGCTATTCTGCTTACGTTGTGATCGAAGAAAATTTAGTGCCAGATTCAAAGCTTGGCTCAGTTAAAATCGACTTCCCTTATTTATGAAGTCTCCCCTAGCCGGATTTCGATGACCTTCTTGTATACGAAGTCCCAGTAGCGGGATCTGTTGTATAGAAACTCCGTGTCTTTACATTTAATCTTGTGTTTAGTTTCTGAGCAATGTTGAGCAGTTGCTAATTTTGTGGGCCGTTGGAGGTCGGCGTGGCGTTAACGTCTGTGTTTCTCCAATTGTGCGAATGGTTTGCCCGACATACTCTTTCGCACATTCACGTGGAATATGACTTCCAGAGTCCTAAATCGTCCTTCAGTGTCCCTAGTAGGGATTTAACCTCTGCGGGCGGGTGGTACATGCTTTTGATGTTGTGTCGATGTAAAATTCTACCGACTTTTCTAGATACGAGGTGTGTTTTTGGAAGTAAGTACCGTTTTCAAATTAAAGACGTGCTAAGATCTCAATAATTTTATTTTTACACAAAAGTCTGTACCTTAATCTACTTTTCTACATAATTTCTGTCAATATTGAGGCACTTGTCATAACGTTGTACCAGTTTTTGAATACCCTCCTCATAGAAGTCTGCCGCCTGACTTGTTAACCACTGCATCAAAACTGTTTTGCTAAGTCATCGTTTTGTTCGATCACAATGCCGTACAAAACACTGCGAGAAACATTATGAAAGTCATCCCGCAAGGAGGAAATCGTGAAGCGTCTGTTTCTCTCACTTTATTGTCCACTTTCACACACACACAATATTACACCCACCGGTACCTCAGTCAGCAGGAGTAACCTGAGATGATGGCACGTTACGCCGTCGAAAATTCGTTGCACAACGATCAACGTATCCGGCTGCATGCCCGAGAGACCTTCAATCAAAAGTAAGTCTCGCGGTCCCGATTGTACAGCAATTAGATTCCGTTCGGAATCCGCTGATAAAATAGCCCCATACCTAGCTAGCTATGATAAACAATTGCTCGCTCAGTGAAATATCTCAACCGAAGGACTGGAAAGTTGCACAGGTCTTTCCAATATTTTGGAAAGGCATTAGAACTAATCCGAAAAGTTACAGGCCTATGTCATTGACTTTGGTTTGCAGCAGGATCTTAGAACATATAATTTCCTCAAACTTTAGAAACAACTTAGAAGATAAATACCTATTGACCTGTAGTCAACACGGATTGAGAAAGTATCGTTCTTGTGAAACACAGCTAGTTTTTACTCACAAGATGTACTCTTAATGAGTGGTATCGACAAAAATCGATCACATATTTTTAGATTTCTGGTAACTTTTGACACTGTACCTCACAAGCATATTCTAATCAAGTTGCTTCCTTGTGGAATATCGCCACAGTTGTGCGACTTCGTTCGTGATTTGCTGTCAGAAAGGACACAGTACTTTGAAATTGGCGGAAAGTCATCGAGTAAAACCGAAGTGATATCTGGCGTTCCGCAGAGAAGTATTATAGGGCCCCTATTGTTCCTTATCTTTATAAATGATTTACGAGATAATCAGAGCAGCTCTCTTAGACTGTTCGCGGATGTTGCTGTCCATTTATCGGTGAGTAAAGTCACCAGAAGATCGAAAGCAATTGCAAAATGATTTAGATATCAGCGAAGAGCAAAAATTGAGAGTTGACCCTTAATAACGGGAAGTGTGAAGTAATCCATATGACCACTAAAAGAAATCCGTTAAACTTCATTTACGCTATTAATCAGTGAAATCTACACGCTGTAAATTCAACTAAATACCTAGGAGTAACAATTAAGAATAACGTAAATTGAAAACAACACATAGAAAATATTGTAGGAAACGCGAAGGCTACGTTTCATTGGCAGAACAATGAGAAGATGCAACAACTCTATTAAAGAAACTGCGTACACTACATTTGTACCTCCTACTTTGAACTATTGCTGCACATTGTCGGATCCTCATCAAGACGATCTGAAGGATTATATACAGAAAGTACAGCGAAGGGCAGCTCGTTTTGTATTACCGAGATATACTGGAGAAAGTGTTCTAGAAATGATGCAAGAGTTGGGGTAGAAATCACTAAAACAGAGACGTTATTTGTTGCGGCGATTTCTATTTGCCAAATTTTTCACCAGCATTATCTTCGGAATGTGAACACATTTTGTTATCACCCACCTGCATAAGACGGCATGAACATCATAACATAATAAGAGAAATCAGAGCGAAAACGGAAAGATTTTGTTGTTTTTCCCCTCTTGCTATTAGAATATGGAACTGTAGAGAAACATTATAAAAGTGATTCGATGTATCCTCTGCCATGCAATTCAATCTGATCTGCAGAGTTTGTATACAGATGTAAAACGAGCATAATTTACATGTACGTCGTATCTGAAATGCGAATTAGTCGTCATGAAAAATACATTTTTCTGTCAGGAATCTCGTGAAAAAAGGGAGTCTTCATTTCCGAAATATACGCTACAATTGCACTCAGTGATGTAGAATACTATACATAGTTCCTTAAAAGTAGTTTTATTATTGGACGTTAGAGTTATTTCCTTTCAGATGACATACGTAGTTGTCTTAAGTTTTTGGGGGGCGGGGGGCGAGAAGGATTACCTCAAAATTTTTTACTAAGATGGAGGGTCGCCAGAATTATGTACTTATAAGTGGCTGACGTATTGATGCAGTCTGAGATAATAAATAAGAAAGAGAACATGCTCCAGAGAAGTTTCTCAGAGCAAAAGATAGTTCTTTGGGTAAGTTCTCAATTTCCTATGAATAACTTCGATGCAAATGCTCTGAGCAGGAAGTTTACTTTACCTAGTTCCCCTCCTTCTTGAGTAAGATCTCCGTGTGTCATGTCCGACACGGAACAGCTGTTCAATCGTGTATTTATTTAAACCAGCCCAATCAAGCAAATTAGTCAATGTACAAAAACATGTAGTGGGCCATTTACGTGATGAGGAGGAACTGTACTATGTTTCAATATTAGTTTGGTGTGCAGCAGCATATTCTTAAGACACGATATGGAAGTATTACGACACTGTATTCTTCCGAAGATGTTACAAAACTTTCAGCAGGGGAGAAACGTTTCTGTTTTTGTAGTTGGGTTAGCACAATATGAAACCGAAAATTTAAGAAAGGCTGATATTTTCTGAATAAATAGTCCCTGAGACGGATTTACGTCTCAAATATGTCAAAGACATTATTGATAGATGGGAAGCATTGAATTAAAATTTGTGGTGCGGCCGGGAATCGAACCCGGACCTCCATGCTTACTAGGCAGACGTCTTAAGCGTTTTTTTTTTTTTTTTTTTTTTTTTTTTTTTTTTTTTTTTTTTGTGTAGTTCTCTTTGTTGCGGACGCTGATCGTTTTTGTTCGAGGTTGCTCGTTGAATCGATGGCTCAGCTTTTTTATTACAGAGGGCGAGGAACCCTCTGACCGGGCGCGCTAAGCCACGGCGCCCGGCGCCGTTAGAATACCACAACACAAACGCTTAAGGCGCCTTGGAATAGTCTAGGTACGATTTCCCTCCACAACACAAACTTTAATTCAGCTTCTTTGTTCCAAAGATAATTGCCACTACTGCCAAGGCTCTCCATGCAGCGGAATAGCACCTCAGCAATGGACATGGTGGAACAAACCTGTTATGTTGCTGAGGTGCTATTCCGCTGCATGGAGAGCCTTGGCAGTAGTGGCAATTATCTTTGGAACAAAGAAGCTGAATTAAAGTTTGTGTTGTGGAGGGAAATCGTACATAGACTATTCCAAGGCGCTTTAACCGTTAGTGATGTGGTAGTCTAACGGTTAAGACGTCTGCCTACTAAGCATGGAGGTCAGGGTTCGATTCCCGGCCGCACCACAAATTTTAATTCAATGCTTCCCATCTATCGATGATATTTTCATCTGTTTCAATGTGGAACGCTGTCAGAGCTTTCTAACACGAGACACTTGTTGTTAAATGTGACACCCAATGGTCTCCTCATAAGCAATAGTCCATGCGATTTTGTTACAAAAATCAGACTGCCAGGTATGTAATTAATCAGTTATTAATTTTCGGGTCGTGTCCACTTACTTCTAGCCTTACAAAAGTTACGACTGCGAAGTCAGAAAACCCCTCTTAATTAGACAAACCGGTTTCAGTAGAACGAATAGAAAAAAATACTTCAGCACTAAGTATTGCAGCAATATTTATTTTGTGATACACACTGTGAAGTCCTGGAATGTATATCATTTGGAATTAACGTCAGAAGGCCTCATTTAAAAATACACGCTAGTATTTTGCTATGTAGATGTTTACAACTGTAAAGATGCACTCCAAACAAACGGGCAAAACAAGCAGCTGAATCCACTTGCCTTTTATTTCTATGTAGGTAATGAAAAAAACTCCCCCGACATCACACTCGTCGCCACATAAAATGCTTGAAGTCGCACACGATTTTTGTGAAGAAAGCGACTCGTTTACAAAATGTTTTTATTTGCATAAACGTTTGAGTTCCACTTGTACTTCTTCAGGTTACGTATAAAGGAACATTCCTGCCCTCTAAAAAACACAAATTTTAGTAAAATAAGACGTTTCAGCTTAGAGGGCGATATGAAATATTTATTATAATTTCGCTTCCATTATAGAACATCATCAGTGCAGATTGTAAGTCATGATGAGTCACGCACTCTGCATAAAACATTCAATGGTCATATCGATAAAATAACTGGAAGGTCTTCATGGTACATACATACTCCGCAGTCCACAGTAAGGTGCGTGGCGGAAGGTACACTGTACCACTACTAGGCATTTCCGTTCCTATTCCACTCCATAATAGAACGAGGAGGAAACGAATGCCTATATGCCTCAGTACGAGTTATAATTTCTCTTATCTTTGTGATCATTACGCGAAATGTAAGTAGACGTCAGAGAGATCATTCTACATTCAGCTTCAAATTCCGACCCTCTAAATTTCAACAGAATTTCTCGAAAAGAAAATCGTCTTTCCTCCAGAGATCTCTATTTGAGTTCCTGGAGCATTTCCGTGACACTCGCGCATTGGTCAAACCTACCAGTAAGGAACCTAGCTGCTCGCCTCTTTAAATTGATCTGCTGCGGGTCCCAGACACTTCAGCAATACTCAAGACATGTTCATACAAACATTTTATATGCGGTCTTCTTTACATATGAAGTACATCGTTCCAAAATTCTCCCAATAAACGGAAGTTCACTGTCCGCCTTACTCAGAAGTGTCCTTACATGTTCGTTCCATGTCATATCGCTCTGCAATGTTACGCCTAGATATTTGAAGAACGCGACTGCATGAAGAAGCTCACTACCAATGCTGTATTAAGTTTAAAATTGTGGTGCATACCAGGCAGACCTTTTAGTTATTTTATGGACATGATCATTAAACGTTTTATGTACATGAGTCATCATGACTTAAAACCTGCACTGTTGATGGGAACGAAATCGATACGTGAATTTTTGTAAAATAAATATTTCATATCGCTACCAAGCTGAAACTTCTTATTTTATTGCAATATTGTGGTGGGCCAGCACAGTCTCTTTTGTGGAAGCATGTTACAAATACATATATTTCATAGTTTTATCATAAGTAAAAAGTAAAGCAGTCAACAATCCGAAGAATGGTTTGAACACCACAGTGCTTTACTAGGCATGGTCCTGTGCCGTTGCCTTCTCCGACCTTCGAAATGACTTACCCAGCTAATTATAGGTGGACCTATAGTTTAACGTGTGTTCCGAACCACGGTCCTACTCGGTATTTTTCACATCAGCAACATTGCCAGAAGTGAAAGGAGTGGAAAGTGAGAGTACCCACTGTACTGCCTCGACTAGAAAGCGCAGTCAGTGTGAGCAGCGCCCCTGCTGCACAGCGGCCGGCGGCGCGCTACACACGGCCGTCCCCGGCGGCCTCACGCGACCGACTGCCGCGCACGCATCATAGCCCACGCACGGGGGCGGCACTGTGCGATAGCGCAAACCGGCTCAAATGCCCGCCACAGCCCCAGATGCTATCTTAATGGCCGCTGCAATCGAAACATCACCCCTACCCACATTGCCAGTCAATAGGCCTGACTCACTCAACTGCCCCCTCCCTCCCACCAAACAGCACACATTTCAGCTCTCAGCTGCCAAGCGGTCTGTTTCCCTCTCCTGTTCCTGGCACAGCCGCACACAGATACGGCTCTCGTGCCTAACTGGCATAAATTGAGACTCACGACTGGCAGTAGCTACAGTTGGTCTGGCTGGTTGTTTGGTTCAATTTTGAAATGGAGAAAACTACAAAGACCAACATTTTTTTTTTCCATTCACAGAATATACATTAAAAGTGATAAAAATACGTAAAGCAATGTGCCAGACTACATTGAAGCTTACAAGGAGACCACATGGGTATCGGATTTTAGAATTTCTTTATACACTACTGGCCAGATAGTTGCTGAACCAAGAAGAAATGCAGATGATAAACGGGTATTCATGGGACAAATATACTATAACTGACATGTGACTACATTTTCACGCAATTTGGGTGCATAGATCCTGAGAAATCAGTACCCAGAAAAACCACCTCTGACCGTAACAACGGTCTTGATATGTCTGGGCATTGACTCAAACAGAGCTTGGATGGCGTGTGCAGGTACAGATGCCCATGCAGCTTCAACACGATACCACAGTTCGTCAAGTGGCTGGCGTATTGTGACGAGCCAGTTGCTCGGCCACCATTGGACAGACTTTTTCAGTTATGAGAGATCTGGAGAATGTTCTGGCCAGGGCATCAGTCGAACATTTTCCGTATCCGTATCCGTACAGGACTTGCAACATGCGGTCGTGCATTATCCTGCTGAAATGTAGGGTTTCACAGGTATCGAATGTAGGGTAGAGCCACGGGTCGTAACACATCTGAAATGTAACGGCCACTATTCAAAGTGCCGTCGATGCGAACAAGAGGTGACCGAGACGTGCAACCAATGGCTCCCCACAATATCATGGCAGTATAGCGATGACGAATACACGCTTCCAATGTGCGTTTACCGCGATGTCGCCAAACACGGATGCGACCATCATGATGCTGTAAACAGAACCTGGATTCATTCGAAAAAATGACGTTTTGCCATTCGTTCACCCAGGTTCGTCGTTGCGTACACCATCGCAGGCGCTCCTCTCTGTGATGCAGTGTTATGGGTAACCGCAGCCATGGTCTCCGAGCTAATAGTTCATACTGCTGAAAACGTCATCGAACTGTTCGTGCAGATGTTTGTTACTTTGCAAACGTCCCCATCTGTTGAATCAGGGATCGAGACGTGGCTGCACGATCCGTTACAGCCACGCGAGGCCGTTGGGATCCAGCACGGAGTTCCGTATTGCGCTTCTGAACCCACCGATTCCACATTCTGCTAAAAGTCATTGGATCGCGACCATCGCGAGCAGCAATGTCACGTTAAGATAAACCGCAATCGCTATAGGCTACATTGCGACCTTTATCAAAGTCGGAAACGTGATGGTACGCATTTCTCCTCCTTACACGAGGCATCAAAACAACGTTTGACCAGGCAACGCTGGTCAACTGCTGTTTATGTATGAGAAATCGGTTGGAAACTTTCCTCATGTCAGCACGTTGTAGGTGTCGCCACCGGCGCCAACCTTGTGTGAATGCTCTGAAAAGCTAATCATTTGCATATCACAGCATCTTCTTCCCGTCGGTTAAATTTCGCGTCTGTAGCACTTCATCTTCGTGGTGTAACAATTTTAATGGCCAGGAGTGTATTTACGGCACGTGAACCTCAGAACGTAAATAACAATCATCCAAAGCCATTCGACTCAACGCCAAAATATTCTCGAAAAAAACAACTTTGAAGTTTTGCAAAGTACCAATAATTAAAACTGTTGTGGCATCTGTCCGCGTAGCTCAGGCGGTAACGTTCTGGCCTTACCACCGAAAAGGTGGTGACTCGAATCTCGCTGTGAAGAATATTGTTTTCGATTTCAATTATATCAAACATTTTGGGATTACACATGTGGTGTCTATTTTTTTATGTGTCTCTAGTCGAGCTGAACAACTTCTCGTCACCTAAAACGAAGGTTGAGTAGGTTGGCTGCTTGAAAAGCCATTATTACTTATGAAGTTGACTTTCAAAAAATACGGTGTAGCTATTCACAAATTTAACAATTAAAGACGACCGACGTCAACTAATAGTGAAGCCAATACTGTAAAAATGTAACTTACGTTTTTTAATTGTAACCATCATTATTAATAACCTTTTATAAAATATAGAAAATCACGAATACAGAAAAATATGTGCATTTCTCGGGAAAATTACCATTAGACATTAAAATTGTGTAAGTAATCGAACACAACGAAACAAAATTAAAAAACAATTACACCAGGATTAGAACCACAGACCCGATGCTCGAAAGGCTGGAACGCTACCACGTGATCTACATCGACAGACGCTGCAATGATTTTATTTATTGATACTTAAGTGTGCTTGCAAAGTTTCAAAGTCGTTTTTCTCAAGAAATTTTTTAGAGTTGCGTCGAATGGTTTTGGCTGATTGATTCGTGCTGTGAACTTCACGTACCATGTTGTTGTTGTTGTGGTCTTCAGTCCGGAGACTGGTTTGATGCAGCTCTCCACAATACCCTATCCTGAGCAAGCCACTTCATCTCCACATAAGAACGGCAACCTACATATGTCTGAATCTGCTTACTGTATCCATCTCTTGGTCTTCCTCTGCGGTTTTTATCCCACACACTTCCCTCCAACGCCAAATTCACAATTCCTTGATGTCTAAGAATGTCCCCTACCAATATATCCCTTCTTTTAGTCAAGGTATGCCAGAAATTTCTTTTCTCCCCAATTCTATTCAATACCTCGTTATTAGTTACGCGATCCACCCACCTAATCTTCAGCATTCTTCTGTTGCACCATATTTCAAAAGCCTCAATCCTCTTCCTGTCCGCACTTTTTATCGTCCATGTTTCACTCCCATACACTGCAACACTCCATACAAATGCCTTCAGAAAGGACTTCCTTAGGCTTAAATCTATATTCGATGTTAACAAATTTCTCTTTTTCAAGAACGCTTTTCTACCCATTGCCATTCTGCATTTTATATCCTCTGTACTGCGAACATCATTTGTTATTTTACTGCCCAAGTAACAAAACTCATCTACCTCCTTTATTGCTTCGTTACCTGTCACCATATGTATATCATAAAGTTCTAAAATCCGGTACCCATATGGTGGTCTTCTTAGTAAGTCAGTAACACCAAACATATAAATGCGTTAACTATAATGGAAGAAATAGAAGGATTTAAAACAAAATAGCAGAGCGTCTTGGCTAGGTAACCTCAAAAATGAAAATCTATGATGCAGGCACTCTGTATCATATTAAAATCTCCGGCCTAAAAGTATTAAGCAAGTGAAGAACAGATAATGGACACTGACTAAACGTCAAATGGAGTGATAAAACCCACTCTTACCAATAATATTTAAAACTGAATCATCTGTTGAGACGCTTTGAGCTAAAACGAGAGCAATATCAAAAGTCCGCCTCATAGAGGCTAAGATGTAACATCCCAATAAAATGTCGGCAACTGTCAAATGTAGACCTTAGCGACGCAGACAGAGGTCCTAGCGACGGAAAAGTCAGCCAAGTTTGACTGAAGCGGAGCCGGCAGAGGACGACAGAGGCCCAAATTCAGCGTCTCCACACGTTCGTAGACTTCATCGATCTTAGTTTATTAGGTATTGATAACGTGCGCCATTGGGCATCTCCATTTCGTCTCTGACTATAGCAATGGTCGGCAAATTCAAAAATCAAACGTTTGTATAGCTTATGAGACTTAACTACGGGATCTTCAGTCCCAGGACTCACAAACTACTTATGAACTAGCTAACACTAAGGACGGATTCGAGCCCCAGACCGTAGTGGCCGTGCAGACCGTGACTGGCGCGCCTCAGTCTCCTCGGCCACCGCGGTCGGCTCGGCAAATTCGCTCCTCAAAAGTCAGTTACGGTAGTATAGATACTGAAAAAAATTCTGAGATCCGCACTCATTTCTTTTGGTTTTCGGAGGCTGTTAAGAGAACTAACAGAAAATAAATGTAGAGATCAGAATCAATATTAATTATATTTATTGACGAATAAAGTACAGTAAACAATATATGAAAATTCACATTTAATTTGTGCAGTAGTCTCGCATTTCTTTGTAAGTTTGAGTAGCTCCGCTTTGTGTTAGGACTCTTGATAAAATATCGATTTACTCATGTATCTAAAAATTTATGACATATATCAGCGGTTATTGTTTTCAAGGCACATCGATATGCCTACATCGAGAAACAAATTTTAGTTTTATATTATTTTTTCCCACTTTCAGGTAAAGTTTTGAAATTTAAATAGATAACAATTTTACCTTCACTGTGTGAATGTGTCTTAGGGAAAACCACGGGTCAAAGTTTCTCGGGAAGAAACACTGGCTGCCGGCCGCGGTGGCCGAGGGGACTGAGGCGCTCCAGTCACGGTCTGCACGGCCACTACGGTCGGGGGTTTGAATCTCCCCTCGGGCATGGATATTTGTGCTGTCCTTAGTTGTAGGTAGTTCATAAGTAGTTTGTAAGTTTAGGGACTTATGACCCCGTAGTTAGGTCCCTTAAGCTTAACAAACATTTGAACATTTTAATATCGAAAGAAAAGGCAGATTATTTCGCAGCTGTGTTGGTAGACGATATGTTTCGGGCGACTAATGGATGGCTTGAAAATTTCAGGAAAAATAAAACTACGCATAACAATCTATCTCTACCTGTATGTTATACACACACAAACGCGAAAAAATCTAACTGCAGTAATAAAAAATTGTGACTTTTTTTCTGGAACACTTGGGACCCTAGATAATCCTAATTAATTTTGTCTCCCCTACAGATTCGGTATATCGAGGTTTGACTGTACCTGTCATTACAGCGTAGGCATGTTATTTTGAAAAGTACAAGGAGTGTGGCAGAGGATAGTCAGATGCCATTATATATCCATGTGTACCCCATCTGTCTAGGTCTAGTGTGGTTATCCCTTGTACAAGTGTAAAACCCTGCGCGAAATTGCAGCATTGGTTTAGACGCGTAATCAAAAGCATCATGCTTCCGTGGGATGTTGGAGTCCTCCTTCGGCATGAGTGTGTGTGTGTGTGTGTGTGTGTGTGTGTGTGTGTGTGTGTGTGTGTGTGTGTGTGTGTTGTCCTTAGTGCAAACTGGTTTAAGCAGAATGTGAATTAGGGAATGATTACTACAGCAGTTTGGTCCAACAGGTTTACAAAAATTTGCACATTCTTTGTAGGAAATGTTTATAAATAATGCAGCTAAACCGGAACGTAAGTACCAGCCTGGTATTAACAAATCGTATGCCGAAAACTGCCTAAAAACCACATCCTCGTTAATAGTCATAACTTGCTCGTCGTTAATTCGCCGACCACATCTGATTCGAGGTTGAGCACGTCCTCAATTTAATCTAAGTCTACATAAATTACAAATCACATAGAAGTGCATGGCAGAGGATTCATCGAACCGCTTTTACCATATTTTCCTACCTTTCCATTTTCTATTAGCGCGCGTGAAAATGGATCACCTGGATCTTTCCGTTTTAGATCCGATTTCTCTTATTTTATTATGATGTTCATTTCTCCGTAAGTAAGTGGGTGCTAACAAAATATACTCACATTTGGAGGAGAAAGTTGGTGAAAGGAATTTCGCAAATATAACTCGCTGCAACGAGTAACGCTTTTGTTTTAATGGTCTCCACCCTAATTCGTGCATCATTTCTGTGACACGCTGTCCGCTAAATCGCGGGAAAAAAAACAAAAAAAACGAGCTGCCCTTTTCTGAACTTTCTCTATTTGTTGTGAAATATATATGCCAAGGTAGCTGTTCAGTATTTTATTCCAGACTAGCTTATATGCCCGTGCTTCGCAACGGTTGTTGAAGGAGGGTCTGTGAGTATCATGGCTTTTTAGAGTTCCGGACCCCAGTCAGTAAAATAGAATCCTTGTTAGGTCGCTCTGTCAATAAAATCAGTTGTCCTAGCCAAGATGTCAAATGCAAGTAAAAGACATTGTCCGAAACAACGTATCTTTAGAAAGTTTTGGGTACAAAAGGTGAAACGTGCCAAAATAAGCAAATAAATGTCGTTAAGTATTTAATATACAAAGCGAAATCAGTAACACGATGTTCAATATTTGTTGGTATTCGTAGACATAAGATTGCTTAATTCTGTCAAAGACGTTCGCTTCCTTGTTGTACTACCCCATACTAATTATGCATCAGCGGTGATTATTAGTTCTTTGGTGCACTACAGTGCCTCAATCGCTTGTTTGCTGTACTACGCAAAGGGTAAGTAATAATCAGATCGCTGCCCCGAACTTTACACGAACACCCGCAGGGCTATCTATTAGTTCTTTGCTGCATTATGCCGTTCTTTCCAAGCATGAAATACATCTAAAACTTCAAATTACGATATCCTTTATTTTCCTGATCTGATTTTGATGAAATGAAGCCAATATGTTGCCTCAGGATATTCTCTATTTATCTGTGATGCCCCATGAATGTTCATTTAGTACTTTTGGAGGTTACTATCTACAAATAGGCACATGCGATAGCTTTCAGATAAATGTTTAAATTGTGGTATCTTACTTGCTCTGATCCGATTTTGTGAAATGAAGCGTTTCTGTAACCGCAAGATACCCTCACGTTTCCTGTGAAACCCCCTGAAAATTCGTCTATTAGTTTTGGAGATGCAAGAGAAAGATAGACATGACGGTTGTCGATGAAAAACGTTAATTTTAGTGATGTTGTTCTTTCCGTGATCCGGTTTTTTTGAAACTAAGTCTATATGTTGCCCTAAGGTACGCTGAAGTTACCTGTGAAAACCCCATGCGAATTCGTGAAGTAGTTTTGGAGAAGTGGTTTCTAATATTTGAACAGACAGACACGACGGTCTGTGAAAATACTTAGTGATGCTATTTTGATGAAATCATTCCTAGATCCTGAACCAATCTTCGTTCATATTTTCTGTGAAAACCGCATGGAAATTCGTCCAGTAGTTTTGAAGATTGAAGCGAACAGCGACAGGCCTACATTTCGAAATTTATTATAAGTATATATATGTTATACAATTGTAAAGTTTTGCACTAATATATTGATTTGTATAAGTGCTGTATGTCGGTAAAATCTGTTGCGAATATGGTTCGTAGTAAAGAAGTAATAGATTAAAACGTGACGCTTGATGGCGCGGTTTTCCATGAACGTTACTTTTTATGTCCTCATATCTCATGAACTACTTGTCGTAATGTGATACAATATATAAAGTATATTCACCTGTAGGTGTGTATACTATCTGTAAAATTTCCTGCGATTTCAATTTGTAGTTTAGAAATTATAAATTGTAACTTTGTACCAGCGGAAAAGTAGTAAGCGAGAAACTTTTTTCCTTTCATTATTTTGATGTGGTTGTCTGCGAGAAAAAGTTTACTAAAGGTTTGAAATTATGTTTAAAGTTTGTTGCAAGTCGCCAAGTACTGTCATTCTCATATAGTGTATTTGTAAAGTCTCGTCGCATTATATAGCAGTTTTTTGTGATTCCTATTGTTCATGACGTTAACCATGTGTCGCACGTGGTTCGTACTCCTACAGCAGATGTTAACTCACGTTTGAAATATGTGTACCAAATTTTGGTTGAAATCGGTCCAGTAGTTTAGGAGGAGATGTGGAACATACATACATACATACACACTTACAGCCTATTTTATGAGATGTAAGATTACCGAGTTCGTCCAAATTTGTTGTCACCTTCATACTTGTCGCAACCGTTAATCTGGAATAAAATATTGAATAGCCATCTTGGCACATATATTTCACAGCAAATGACAATTTAGGTCGCCCCCCTTGCCTTGAATAATACCAAGCATATAAAACCGTCCCTATCTCCATCGTCTGTATCACTTGATGGGTTCCCACAATGCGCAGCAATACTCCAAAATAGAACGCACAAGTGCAGATCAAGCATTTTCTTTAGTAACACTGCTGCATCTTCCAAGTGTTCCGCCAATGAAACGTAGCCTTCAGTTCGCCTTCCGCACTATATTTTCTGTGTTCATTCCAATGTCTACTACCGAGTATGGCTATCCAAGGATGGATGGATGGATGCTTGGGGTTTAACGTCCCGTCGACAGCTTGGCCATTAGAGACGGAGCTAACGCTCGGAGTTTTTGTGTTAGGGTGAGGAAGGAAAATCGGCCGTGCCCTTTTGAAAGGAACCATCCCGGCATATGCCTGGACTGATTTAGGGAAATCACGGAAAATCTAAATCTGGATGGCCGGAGGTGGATTTGAACCACCATCCTCCCGAATGCGAGTCCAGTGCGTTACCACTGCGCCACCTCGCTCGGTTATGGCTATCCAAACAGATCGTCTTACAGATATAAAATTTTCTTGAAATCTTTCATTCCTTGTTTTGTACTGTTTCTCTTTCTCTTGACGCACTCAACTGAAAACTCTTCGTGATTCGACTGCTCTATTGCAACTATGATGTCGGTATTCGTTGATTCTTTTTATTCATTTTTAGTCTAATAAACTGATTTATAAACCTATAACTTCAGCAAAGTAAATTTAATAGTCTTGTCGATGTTTCTGTATCTGATACTAATGACATCCAATTAAATTATCCAAAAAGACATGTGGCGCCCAACTTGATTGCTTTTGATGTTGCAAGCTTCGAATTATGTAATCTGACGAAAAACGTACCTGCCCTTAATGTGCTCGATTGCTTCGATATTTCGTAATGAAAGAGAGACGTTAGATTGACGCAATATCCATTAGCTTCGACTTCCCTCAAGCCCATCACCGCTTTAATCCCCAGCGCGCGATATAGAGCTACTTCGCAGCAAACAAATCCTCCATTAGCAGCTACCGTCGCGAACGATCGCAGTATCTCTCGTAAGTAAGACACTGAGTGGTCAATTCCTAACGAGAGACTCCAACCGTCTTTAATATTCTACTATTCATTGCGTTTTGTGGAGCTTATTGGAATGAAAACTGTTACTTATTTTATCTCTTTAGATGTACAGAACAAGATCGTAGTATATTTCACTTTATGTCACGATTCTTTCTTTTACTTTTCAACAGGCTATAAATAGAATACTGAATGTTATTCATACTACTTCCTTCTATACTCTATTGAAAAAGCGGCAAAAAATTTTTAAAGCTGCATCTCGTTTTGAGATAATCTGAATTACATATTCAGTCATATATTAAATCATTGTATTCTTAATCTTAGAAATATGATATACGAAAAAAACTGTTTCAGTATTTAACCAACCACTTTTTACGCAGATATAAACTTTTAAAGCCATTTTAAAGTGTACCTTCTCATGGGTTCTGTAAATCATACTTACAACGTAATAACATATAACTGTCGTTATATGTCTTAAGATCCTGAACAATACTCTACTTCATTTGAAGGAAGTAACGGTGTAAAATATACAAAGTTCTGAATATTAGTAATACACAACTTTTTAAATACAGTTGTCATTCGCCATTTCAGATTAAAACATACTACTTCGGCTACTCCGTTAAGAGTCAATTGCCAATTTTTGCACCACGCTGATATCCAAATTACTTTGTAGTTGCTTTTGATCTTCTGATGACTTTACTAACCGGAAAATATCAGCATCATCTGCGAACAGTCAGAGTATGAGAGACCCTCTTCTAAATCGTTCTTAAAAATAAGGAACCGTAGGGTCTCTATAACACTTCCCTGGGGAAAGCCAGATATACCTTCGCTTCTAATCGATTACTTTCTGTCAATTACAACATACTATGTACTTTCTTACAGGAAATCACGAATCCAATCGCACAACTGTAGCAATATTCCATACGGACGCAATTTGATTAGAAGACGCTTGTGAGTTACTGTGTCAAATTGAAAGGAGTACTCAATGTTATTTTCACTTAATTTTTGCCTTTCATACAGCTTTGAGCGTGTTTTGTCATAAAAACCTAAGCTATAATTCAGTAGAAAACAAATTTATGTAATATTTTGTATCATTTCATTAATCGATATAATATACTGTACTTATTTTCATGTCTTCGCTGTAAACCAAAGACTTTGTTTTATCTTTGGATTGTGTCTTGCACTCGCAGTTGTTGCGTTTAATGAGTCGTTGTGTGACCTTCGTGGAGAGTAGTCGATGTGTGACTGTCGTGGAGAGCAGTCGTTCTGTGATTATGGTAGAGTTGAGTCGATGAGCAGTAGTCGTGAAACTGTCGAGTTAATCTGTCTGTGTGTTAGACTCGAAGAATAAAAATTCGTAAAGTGTAAACCAAGTCTGCAGATTATAATTTTTGTATGGAAATTAATCTGTCTGAAATAAGGTAAAACTTGTATTTTTCTATTGTTATGTATGGTAGCCTGTATTTGAAATATTGTAGTTGGTATTTGTCTTCTTTTGCTAATGAATTCTGTTTAGTGCAGCTTGCATTTATCTTTTAACCCTGAGTCATTTTACCAGTTCCTCGTTCCTTTCACCAATTTGAATTGCAGTGCCGGCCGCAGTGGCCGCGGGGACTGAGGCGCTTCAGTCACGGTCTGCACGGCCACTACGGCCGGGGGTTCGAATCCCCGCTCGGGCATGGATATTTGTGCCGTCCTAGTTCGTAAGTAGTTCATAAGTAGTTTGTAAATGTAGAGACTGATGACCCTGTAGTTAAGTCCCATAGACTATACAAACATTTCATTTCATTTCATTGAATTGCAGTCCATTCTGACCATTGTTTCTTGTGATAGTGTTGCATAATTATTGTGTTTGTAAATTTATATGCTAATTAGAACAGTACAGTGTAGGCATTTTGTCATGATCAATTGGTCTATTAATGAGAGCATAAAGTAGTTTGTTCTTAAATCCAGCAAAGTTTATAGTTAGAGATTTTGTCAGTCTTAATGAAAGTTCAGATTATGAAGTCAGTTAACGTTAGTAACTGATCAAGAGAAGTAGATCACGTAAAGAGATAAGAAATACTTGCAGTAAGTGATTCTTGAAATCTTTACCATATTTGTAGGACATTTTTTAGTGATTCTTGAAATCTTTACCATATTTGTAGGACATTTTTATTACGTTGAATCAGTATGGTAATTGTTGTTCAGATAGGCACATTATCAAGTGCAGTGATTTTGGTATCCAATTAATAACAAATATCGTTGTTTGACATCCTGTTGAAGGGTGGCAGCATTGTTCTGTCCCTTTGGCCAAAGACATTATTATATTAACTGTTGAGTCAGTAGCGAGAGAAGGAGACAGACAGTGAGAGAATTGGATTGAGTGGAAGTTGACTGACAGAGTTAGGTGCTGGTGAAGAGCTATAGACTGCGAGAGTATTGATGTAAGCCGTTAGGTTTCTTAATAATTCTGATTTTGATTTTTTAATGATTATGTTGATAAGGTAATGATGACAATAATGATAATCATCATTACTTACAACTTTGTTTTATTTCAAGACAGCTTTATGTCACCCTTTTTTTCTAAACTGAAAGATATTATTCCTAAGTTATTTTAGGCTGAAACTTTTAAACGGTAGGATAGATAAAAGTTTCAACTTTATTTATATTTCATTATTAATGTGCTGCAAGAAGCTGTTGTCTTAGGAGTCTGTCTTCGGATAAGAGGTGAGTGTTTTTTGATACAAGAATCGTATGCAACTAGTTTATCAGTTAGCTACCAATATTTCTTGCCAATCGTAGAAGATACTAGACATACCACATTAATTACACTACTTGCTTACTGTTCACTTTTGTTACATCATTCACATTCAATTGTAGAAGTCGTAACCAGTGAGTTTGTTGTGTGACGCGCCATTTCATACAGATATTAACTACACCACTTGTTGACAACACAATAATTGGTTTGTTAATAAAATTAGGTCACAATTTCAGAAGGTGTCGGTACCCACAACAATTGATGTTAAGCTCGCAACCGAATCCATACTTAGTCACTTTTTGACATTTAATAAACTAAACTTTGATCTGTACTGTAAATAATTAGTCATTTACACAATTATCGACTTATACGTTTCCACATTAGAACAGATAGTACAAATTTATCGACTTAGATGTTCCTACTCTATGATAGATTGTAGGCTACAAATTCTTTTCATTGCTATCAACTACTGTTATAGTTTATCATTATAGGAATAGATGTCATTCTCAGTCTGTGTCATAGTAGTAAGTTAAACTTTAATCTTTGATTAACAGACATATAATCGTCAACTTTAGTGTTGTTTTTATTTTTTTATTTTTTATTTTTTATTTATTTATTTTTTTTTTTGTGTCATACAATTACGCCATTCCGCTACTATCAGTCACTGTTCGAGTTTGACTATCACTGCATCCAAGATCATATTTAATTTTGGATTTCAAATTTGTGTTAAACATTGATCAGTATTTAATTTAATTAATGAATAATTTGTCTGTTTGATTAATCAATCAGAACTTTAGCTACAGCCGGATTTCGCATTCATTGTGTAACCAGATTCGTGTTCTGGATTGTTAAGCGCTATAATAGGGCCATACTCGGTCGATGCCAGGTTGATTAATTATAATATTGACTCTTACTTGATGTTCAGACAGTCAGAAAGGTTTTACATTCACAGTACTGTACCAATGTAGATAGGTACTGTAACATCTGCACACAAACCGTGCACACTCACATACGCTAGTTTCAGTCTCCGATCCCAACCATTTTTATATTAACTGATAATTCACAATAGTACCACGCTGTTTTGTTGGTTCTCGCAGTCAAATTGTGCATGTATAGACTGGCTACTGGTATATGGTGCACGCCAACAGATTTGCACTTTCATTTCCTCATATTGTTTGTCACACATGATATTAATGTGTAGACCAAATACGAATTTGTTTCCCGTTAACTTATCAACTACTGTACAATTTAAAGTGTTATCCGTTGCGCATCAAACAAAACCACAAAAAAAAATTTATCTGTGAATTTTAGCGGGCACGGTCACTTAACACAGACAATGACACGCTTGTTCCTACACACACACAAACATACTACCTTTATCATTCATAAAAAAACACACACTACTTATAAAATGTTTTCCGGATTTCTAGAAACACTGAATCTGTTTTACATCCCTTTCCGATAGCGCATCTTCCTCAATTCATGTAGAGCTGTATTTTCAGTCATTGATGTTTACAACGTGTTATTTCCCAAATAAATTTTGCGTGTTCAGTTATGTAGCTAACACCAGCGTATTATAACATTTACTAGAACAAATAGCATCACTGTTTTTTTATAAATTCATTCCTATGGAAGATAGCGTATGATGTCGGCTGTGCTGTTAAGTTACAGAAAGGGAGCATCTTCAGCCGTTAAGTTATTCAATGTTATTGGTACGAGTCTCAGCACTTCACTGACTCGCCTTCCGTGACCAGCGTAAAAATGGATTTATTGTCGTGCGTAGTGAGAATAGGGACCAGTACTGAAGTGGTAGCTATGGTGGAAAGCTTTCACAGATTTTGTGTGTCTTAGCCGTAATCTATGGACTACGCAGAAGTCCATTTTTACGATGGTCAGAGGGTGCTGAAGATAACACAATGACGTATAGTAATGGTTGGCAATAAAATTACATACTTGTTGAATTACTGAATGTGCTCCATTCTTTTATCTTAGTAGCGTTTATTGGGGCTTGTTCTACTTCAATGATTGCGTTCGAGTAATTTTATAACGAAATATTGATAGCTATTTACAGCCCAACTTCGAATATGCTTCAATATTGGAAATATCAATAATATTGCGTTTAATAACTTCTATATATCCTTCACTTAAAAACAATAATCGTTCAATTAGTGATCATTACATTGAAGTACGTCATGCCATTAACTACGAGAACGTCCAGATTACTCATGTGGTTCGCTGTGGAATGATTTGGTTTTCAGAGAAGCTATTTTATTAACTCCAATAATGGTTTTAACTTCGAAACACGTGAAACAGGACACTGCAATACTACGCATTTGTAGACAACAGTATTTTTTTCTTTCATGTCGAACAGAAAGTTTAACTACAACGGAGGGAGGTCTTTCTTACATTTGACAGCTGATCGGTTTAAAAAATAGTGAAGGCAAAGTATGATTACAACGAAATTTCTGCAGTGTCATCAACCAAGCAATACACATTGGAGCACAGTAATTTACTAGGTATATGCTGAAGTATCCTCATTTCCTGTTTCGCATTTTACCACTTCAACAGGTATTCCATAATACAGCGTGTCGTCTCACATGCCACAAGAGCGCTTGTTGTATTCGCGGAATTTATTGATCAGAATAGTCGCGTTTTAAATTATTAACGTATTGGATGTGGATGTGCCACTCACATAACATTCGTTTTATTGTACGTCGTTCAGTTTTCATGTTCGTCAAAGAGAAATAAATTCTTATGCAGAGATATGTGTTTAGCTTTAGCTGGGTCTGAATTCACTATCCACTGGAATAACAAAAATAAGCTGGAAGTGATATTTTAGTGCAGATTCTGCCTGCTGCAACTAGGCTAAGCTAAAACGCTTTGGCCTACTTGCAGCTGTTACATGAATGTCACATGAGTACAAGACGTTTGTTTTGATAGAAGCGAACCATTTAAATCTTTATATTCGGTATGAAAAGGTCCAGTTACACTAAGGAAAAAATATAACAACGAAAACAGTACTCATTACCGAAATAGTGCAGAAATCGTTCCCATTAGTCTTTTGTCCAGCATTCAACCAACTAACGTGACAGTATAAGCCCCGTGCCTCTCTTCCAGTCATTTTGCAACAAGCAGTGGCGTAGATGATTTATTTTCCTGCGGGTGGGGGAGAGGGGTGAGGGGGGGACGGCGGCTACGTTTAAGACGGAAGAATGGCAGCATCGAGTGACAAAAGAAAGCCTCCAATGATATGGCTCAAGATGTTTCCAACTTTGAACGATGAACCATCAGCACGTGGGTGATCTTTATTCCTTTTGCTCGGGTCGTATCGTTCAATACTGGAAGAATTTTAAATAGTTTCAAAATTCTCAAGAAGCGTGATGTTTATAAAATTCCGTATCAGTATGACAAGGCTTACATCGTCCGTTCGATTAGCATAGTTGAAGACGGGAGCCTGGAACATTGACAGTACACAAGGCTACAACTGCCTGAAATATCGGCGGTAACAAAACAGTGTTTAAACGAGAGACAGAGAATGAAATTTGATGAAATCCGAATAGTAGCTAATATCGCGGATTTTTGGAACAGTTGAGAGAGAGATAGCTGAAATTATGTTCGTTGACAAGTGGATTACCAGAGACAGTGGTTTCACATCGAACCCAGTATTATCTCGCGTCAAAACACAACGTTCTGTGACACGGTCGGTGGGAATCCGAAATGCCGTTTCCACCCGTGTTTTTCTTGCGGCGGCGATACCAGCCCAGTCTTGGAGGCAGAAATTCTAGCGGTGGCTCATGCGCCATGTACGTTTCTGACTATTACAAAGGGACGACGTTCCACATCAGTGGCATTAGGTTTCAGTGAGAATCAACAGCATTCTCCTTGAGGACGGTGAACACCTAGATCAAATTCAAATGTTCGTAAATCAATGGGACTTAACGTGTATGGTGATTAGTCGCTAGGCTTGCAATTTATTTAAACTAATTAAACTAACCTATGGACAAACACACAGAAACCTACGAACGAGGAAGGACTCGAAACTCCAACGGCGAGCAACCGCGCTCCATAGCGAGGTTCCTTGGAACTATCGGCCACTCTACCGCGGCACACAGCTAAAACGCGAAAGTAATGAATAAATTTGGATTACGATATGTCGGTAAAAACTCAAAGGGACTTCGCTAGGAAAGCCTAGGAGCTAAAAAAAAAAAATACGGTTATGGAGGCCATTATTTTTTTCCCAATGCGCAGTGTAGCGAGGGGTATTGAACAGTAATTTACTGGTTGAGAGTGACACATTAGCTGATAGCAGTGAGTGAAATTTTCCATATTCAGTACACACATCTCGTGAAACTTAGTGAGGTTGTCTCCAACTCAGTCCCTAAAGCAAGTGGAGTTTGAGCCCCGTTGTAAGCTAAAAGATTTTGCAAAAGTAGGTAGAACGTGGCAGCAGCCCTCTTTTCGAATTCTTACTGCCCTGCCAGGTCGCGGTAGCAGCTCATTACGTTGGCTGCGAGCTGTCGCTACGTGGTTTGCCCCACAGCCAACACCTGTGCCCCACACCGCATGGCTTTAAATTTAGTACCGCCTTCTAATGTTGACATTTATTGCCGACAATATATTTTATTAAGCCTCGGATCCTAGAGATAAACGACTCCCCTACGCTAGTATCCGCCTTAAGGGAGTGCTGGCATTACAGCGAAGCTTCCAGCTCTTCGCAGCTGTGGGTTCACACATATAAGCAATAAAGGTTGCTGTATACGTAAGATTTCAGCGTTCCTTCCTTTTTAACAATGTTTACAGTTTGTGTTACTTACTGCCGTAGACATTGTATTAGTATTGGGCATACGGACTACTAAATATTTTATAAAGTAAGTGTAATTGGCGACAAAGATTATCAAACGGTCACATATGTAGTTGTTGTTGTGGTTTACAGTCCGCAGACTGGTTTGATGCAGCTCTCCACGTTACCCTGTCGTGTGCAAATCTCTTCATCGGAGAATACATATGAGAATAAGTTCGGCAACCTAGATCCTTTTGAATCTGCTTAATGTATTCGTCCCTCGGTCTCCATCTACGACTTTTACCCAACAAACTTCACTCTAATGATAAGTTGACGATCCCTTGATGACTGAGAATGTGCCCCACTAATCTATCTCTTCTCTTAGTCAGGATATGCCGGAAACTCCTTTTCTCCCCAATTCGGTTAAGAACCTCCTCATTAGTTACGTGATCTACCCATATAATTTTCATTATTCGACTGTAGCAACACATTTCGGAAGCTTCTATCATATTTTTGTCAAAACTCCTTATCGTGCACGTTTCACTCCCATACAATGCTACACCACAGACAAATTCTTTCAGAAAGGACTTCCTAACATTCAAACTAATTTTTGGATGTCAACAAATTTCGCTTCTTCACGAATGATTTTCTTCTCATAGCCATTCTGCATTTTATATCTTCTCTATTTCGGGCATCAGAAGTTATCTTGCTACCTAAGTAATAATACTCATCTACTACTTTTATTGTCTCATTACCTAATCTAATTTCTTCAGCATCGCTTTATTTTCTGACGCTACGTGCCATTATCCTTGTTTTACTCTTGTTGATGTTCATCTTATACCCTCTATTCAAGACACTGTCCATTCCATTCAATTGCTCTTCCAGTTCCTTTGCGGTCTCTGACAGAATTACTATGTCGTCGGCAAACCGCAAAGTTTTTATTTCTTCACCCTGAACTTTAATTCCCTCTCCAAATTTTTCCTTGCATTCCTTCCTTGCTTGCTCAATGTACAGATTGAACAACATTAGGGAAAGGCTACAACCCTGTCATACTCCCTTCCCAACCTTTGCGTTACTTTCATTCCCTTCAACTCTAATAACCGCTTTCTGGTTTTTGTATAAGTTAAATGTAACACTCCATTCCCTGTATTTTACCCCTGCTACTTCAGAATTTGAAACAGTGAATTCCACTCGACTTTGTCAAAAGCTTTCTCCAAATCTACAAATGCTAAAACGTAGGGCTGCCTTTCCTTAGCCTCTCTTATAAGATAAGTCGAAGTGTGAGTTTTGTATCCCATGTTCCTACATTTCTCCTAAATCGAAACTGATCATCCCCAACCTAGGATTCCGTAGGTTTTTCCATTCGTCTGTAAATAATTCGTGTTAGTATTTTGCACCCATGACATTTAAACTGATAGTTCTGTAATTTTCACATTTGCCTACACTTGCTTTCTTAGTAATTGGAATTACTATAATCTTCCTCAAGTCTGATGGTATTTCCCCTGTCTCTTGTATCTTGCGTACCAGATGGAACAATTTCTTCATGACTAGCTCTCCTAACGATATCAGCAGTTCTGATGGAATATCATCTACTTCAGGGGCCTTATTTCGACTAAAATCTTTCAGCACTCTGTCAAATTGTTCTCGCAGTATCGTATCTCCTATTTCCTCTTCCTTTACTTCATCTACTAGAATACTGCCTTCAAGTTTATTTCCTTTGTACAGGCTTTCTATATATTCCTTTCACCTTTCAGACTCCCCGTCTTTGCTTACTACTGGTTTGCCGTCTGAGTTCTTGATATTCATACAGCTGCTTTTCTTGTCTCCAAATATCTCTTATTTTCCTGTAAGCGGTATCTACCTTTCCCCTAGTTATACATTATTCTACCGTCATGCATTTCTCCTCAAGTCACTCCTGCTTAGCCAGTCTGCGCTACCTCTCAACTTCATGTTTCAGACGTCTGTACTTCCTTTTGGCTGATTCACTTGCGGAATTTTTATATTTTCTCCTGTCATCGATTAAGCTCCATATATCCTGTGTTAACCAGGGTTTTATATTAGTCCTTGTCCTTCTGCCTATATGATCCTCTGCGGCGTTCACTACTCTATCTCTCAGAGCTACCTTCTTCTACAGTATTACTTCCCCCATTTCACCCCATATTTGCCTAATGCTCCCTCTGAATATTTCAACCACCTCTGTTTCCTTCAATTCGTCCACGTTCCATCTCCTAACTTTTCTACTTTCTGCAGTCTCTTAAATTTTAATCTGTATTTCATAACCAGTAAGTTATGGTCAGTCTATATCTGCCCCTGGATATGTCTTACAATTTAAAACCTGGTTCCTAAATATATTCCTTACCATTATAAAGTCAATCAGGTACCTTCCAGTGTCTCCTGGTTTCTTCCACGTATACAGCCTTCTTTCATGATGATTAAACCAAGTGTTGGTGATCATTCCTTTTTCCCAGTCCAAATTCACTTACTACATTTCCTTTTCGTACTGCCGAGTTCAAGTTCTCCATCACAATAAAGTTTTCGTCTCCCTTAATTTTCTGAATAATTTCTTTTATCTCCTCATACATTTATTCGATATCCTCATCATCGGCATAGCTAGTTGGCATATGAACTTGTACTACTGTGGTTGTGTTGGTTTTGTGTCTATCTTTGCTACAATAATCGTTCACTCTGCTGTTCATAGTAAGTTACCCGCATTCCCATTTTCGTATTCATTAGTAGATCTACTTCTGCGTTACCACCAACTGATTTTGTGTTTTTAACCCTGCACTTACCTGACCAGAAGTCCTGTTCATCCTGCCACCGAACTTCACTAATCCCTACCATATCTAACTATAACCTGTCCATTTCTCTTTTAAGATTTTCTAACTTAACCAACGCGATTAATGGTTAGAACATTCCATGCTCCGATCCGTAGAATGCCTGTCATATTTTTCTTGATGATGACATCCTCCTGAGTAGTCCCCGACGGAGATCCGAATGGGGTACTATTTTACCTCTGGAATATTTTACCTCAGAAGACGTCACCATCGTATACTCATACAGTACAGCTGCATGTCCTCTGGGAAAGCTATGTTAGCTGATGTTACAAGGCCAGGTCAGTCAATCATGCAGACTGCTGCCCCTCTTCAGGATCCACACGTTTGTCTGGCCTGTCCACAGATACCCATACTCAGTGGTTGCACCTACGGTACGGCTATCTGGATCTTAGAGGCACGCAAGCCACCCCACCTCGACAATGTCTGTGGTTCATGGGGGTGGATCCAATATGTATCTTGCGAGGTGCAGTGTTTAAACATTGGCGGTTCCTATTACGAATTTCCTGACACAGAATTTATTTTCGCAAAGACAAAAACACTCTGCAAAATTTACAGTAAACTGTGTGCAACAGAATGAGAGAAACGCAAATGATAGCGAATTTTACCGAAAAAATTTAATGGAGTGATAAAGAATAATTTAGCCTGAGATACGTTCAGCTGAAATTTTTAGAAAAGGGCAAATGGTGTTATATAAGATAGATTGTATAAAATAGTTGGTGGCGTATTTATTGCTATCACAGGCGGTTTATCCTGTAGCGCAGTGTTTTTAACATTTTCGAATATGTGACTCCCTTCCAAGTACAAAATGTCTGTTGACAACCCCTCCCCCCACCCCTTCCTCACAAACCATAACATAACTATGTTATCTCAAAGGAAATAAATCCTCTTTCGTTTGCTTCAGCTTTGTTTTAAATTGTTAGCCGAAGTATTTTGTGTGTATTTATCGGCATGGAACACATTATCCCATTTATCATGAACTCCGACAGAAAAATATATTTTGTATAAAACACACTTACTACAGCCAAGATCGCTACTTTTTTTTTACCTGTTTCGATTAACTGCCATTATCTTCAGAAAAAATTACAACAATTTTCTCCTATTTTCACTGCAAAAAGTTGTAAAGTTTTTAAAAATATCTATAAAGTCCTTACTTGTATACAAATAAGATAAAAGTTAAGAAAACATGGACAAAACCTTTGGGACTCACATAAAGTAAAGAGTTACTTGTGAAAATGAAATATAAGAAAAAGAACATTGTCAGACGATTAATATTTGCAACACCAAAGCGGATCGTCAACTGTGTTGCACTTTCACTACGTTTACATGCAACACATCTTCCGGAAGACGAAAACCGATTTTCGTAAATCGTTTTTTGTTGTCGTGTTTACATGTCACAGCCTGGATCGGATTTCTTAGCCCACTTAATATGGTGTCTGAAAAACAGCTGATTTAGTTTCTGAATTAGACTGCACATTCGCTATTTTTCTTTATTTAAATACACAGATTTATGTTCACTCTAATATTTATACTTTTATTTCACATTAGAAAATATCACTCTTTCCATATGTGCAGAAAATTCTTAACAAGAAAACAAAATCTGACAAGCCGAGAACGCTTTAAATGTTCAAATGTTTCTAAATCTGTCGGACTAAACTGCGTGGTCATTAGTACGTAGCTTAGAAACAACTTATACTAAGGTAAACTAACCTAAGGACAAACACACACACGCATGCGCTAGGGAGGAATCGAACCCCCGACGGCGAGCAACCGCAAGCTCCCCAGCGAGGAGCCTTAGACCGCTCGGCTACTCCACCGAAGAACGCTTCAAAAACGGTTACGTTTACATGATCACGAAAATCGATTATGGAACTGGAAACACCGCTTTAGAGAAGCGGATTTCCAAAATCGATTTTGCAGTGTTTACATGACCAACTAAAAGCAGAATTGGGAAATCGGTTTACAAAATCCAGTTTTGGGATCCCATGTAATCGGGGTGATTTAAAAATTGTGTGTGTTCTTGTCACAAGTAACAAGGAGACTGAACCAGGTAAACATTTGCAGTGAAAATAGGAGAAAATTGTTATAAAAAATTGTTTCTGAAGATGATGACATAGTTCATCGAAACCGGTAAAATAAATAAACTAGCTGTCTTGGTAAATATAAACTATAAATATATTTTGCGTGTTTTGCATTTCAGGCAGGACTCAGATGCAAATTACGCTCATTAAGAAAGGTCCCACTATATCTATAATTTGTAAAGAAGTAGATCTTTTTCTTACAATTTTTCAAAATAGCTCTTGGTATCATGTTCTTTTACCTGTCGATTCGTAACTGTCAACAGTAATCAAACTTCATCATTAACACACTGTACTATAAAACAATCTATGGTCTATTCAACTCATAATCAATGACTCACACGAACTCCGAAATTTTAACATTAAATCAATTTCATTTATGCATATGTTTTTGTATTACACTATAACAGTAAATGGTTGTGAGAACATAGTTGACGTCCTAGCATCAAATAATCCGCAGCTAACAAACAGTATTTAAAAAAAAAAAAAAAAAAAAAAAAAAAAAAAAAAAAAAAAAAAAAAAAAGTTTGTTAAGCTTATGGGACTTAACTGCGGGGTCATCAGTCCCTAAACTTATAAACTACTTATCAACTACCTTATACTAAGGACGGCACAAATATCCATGCCCGCGGGGGGATTCGAACCCCCGACCGTAGTGGCCGTGTAGACCGTGAATGGAGCGCCTCAGTCCACTCGGCCACCGCGGTCGGCAGTATCAAAACAGATACTGGGATTAGTGAACACTCTTTACTCATATGATGTGTTGAGTGCTATCGACAAGGGATATCAAATGGATTCTGTATATATATATATATATATATATATATATATATATATATATATATATATATATATAGTCTGATAAATTTCTTTTGGATTTATTTTGTGACAAACTTTGAAATATAATGAGATCCTGTATGCAACAATTAGAAAAATTAAAAATATGTATATACGTTGTCTATAACGTATCTTCATGTTAATTTTGCAGTGAAAATAGGAGAAAATTGTTATAAAAATGATTCTGAAGATGATGACGTAGTTTATATAATGTTTGTAGAGTCTATGGGACTTAACTACGGGGTCATCAGTCCCTAAACTTACAAACTACTTATGAACTACTTACAACTAAGGACGCCACAAATATCCATGCCCGAGGGGGGATTCGAACCCCCGACAGTAGTGGCCGTGCAGACCGTGACTGGAGCGCCTCAGTCCCCTCGTCCACCGCGGCCGGCATATATATATATATATATATATATATATATATATATATATATATATATATATATAAAAGTGGTTGAGTGGCTGAGTCAAGGAAGAAGGAAAACTTTAATTATCTAAACTACTACCGCAGATACTCAAACTCAAAGGGCAGATGAATTTTCCCAGTTTCAGCAAATAACTCCGGTTTTAATAAAGATAAGTAAATAAAAGTTAAATAAGTAAAACAAAAATATTTGGAAACAGCAATATAATGGCTCTAGCAACTTCACAGGTGACTCATTACCACATATTTGGAGCAGACAGGAGGCAGCAGCGGCAGGTGATGACTGCAGATTAGAGCTGAAATAAAACGTTACAGTTTCCTCACTTCGTTCTGTGAAGCAGAAATGATATTTAAGTAACAGCCTCTCTAGCGTCGGTGCTGCTAGACACACAATAACTGCACAATTTTATTTCGCGAGCAGACTAGTTCATCGTAGTGTACTTGTGAAACAGTGTTCACAAGTGCAAATCACCAAGTCAAAATTGAAACGCTCAAAGAGAGACTTCCGAAATATCTGAGTCAACTATGGCCGCCGGAGGCGAACCCAGAGGAAAAAAACTCAAAGTTAAGAGAACAGCACAAGTAAAACGCGAAATCAAGAGGTCCGAACACTTTGTAGTCCTCAAAGCGACACTTAATTCGATGTGGGACCTACAAGCGAATACTCTCTATGCCACAGTTCCTGGTCGAGATACACGACCCCGCCTACGCGGCCAAAGCGCTCCAATTATCACACATACAGCGAAATGCCTGCCCAATGATATCGCCAGAAGCCGTTGGCAAATTTCAAACCTGTCACAATCCTAAGCTTTCGCGAATCACAGAGCATTCTACAGACGCCACTACAAGCTCCTCCCACACGAGCAAAGTTTCCACAGAGACGTTACCGCAGACAGGTCCACCACCTCGCCGGAAATTTCGGACTCTCACTTTCGTTCCTAGGCCTCAAAATATACAGGGTCTTTCACTAAATGTGTTTGCTTCTGTAACTTATATAATAATAGGTGACGGGAAATTTTAATGCGGTAGGTCAACACAAGAAATGTTACACTTTCTGCGGAGCTATGAACATAGTTTATTGTATCATTTTCCAAAGAGTTACACCACAAAGATGTAATTTTTTAAATAGAACAATAGTTTTTTCTATCGTGCATTGGATACGTTGAAACCAGCTGCGTCCAAACCAATTTAAACTACATTACTATCACTGTTAGTTTGGGAGCTACAACCGTTCAAAGTTCCGGGGGAGGAGGCTGCGATAGCGTAGCTGACTGGCCGAGTGGCTATCCCCTGGTGCACGGCCCACTGTCTCATGACCACCAGCCAGTCAGCTACGCTGTCGTAGCCTCCGCCCCCTAAACTTTGAAGGGTTGTAGCTCCCAAACTAACAGTGATAGGAATGTAATTTAAATTGATTTGGACGCAGATGGTTTCAACGAATCCAATGCACGATAGAAAGAACCATTGTTCCATTTAAAAAGTTATATCTTTGTGCTGTAACTCTTTGGAAAATGATACAATAAACTATGTTCATAGCTCCGCAGAAAGTGTAACATTTCTTGTGTTGACCTACCGCATTAAAATTTCCCGTCACCTATTATTTTATAAGTTACAGAGGCAAACACACTTAGTGAAACACCCTGTATAAATTTTATGGCCATAGACGCCAAGTTCCCGCTGGCCCAGACGACCGACTATGCCCCCAGCAAACTGCTCAACATTCGTCACACCGAAGAACTTTTCCATAACCACCCACATCAGAAAATTCGGAGAAACCGGCAAGGCGTTCGTAACCGTGAAAACGACACGCTGCTCTTGCGAGGGTGCTATTTACATCTTTGTGCATTTCGCCCTGAGGCCTTGCTGTGGCGACAGTCTGGCGGACATCCTTTAAGATGTTCGCAGAGCATTGTCCTGCTCTACCAGCAATAACAAACGAAACCTCCCAGGTTGCCACGGGCGGCCCTGAATGACCGCTCTCTCCATCCACAGCCCACGGAACGAGACCACACGGGCACCAAGCTACTACAGGACGCCCCCATTCCACAGCCGAGTCGGCAAAGTTTCGCAACAGAGAAATTCTACGAAGGCAGAAACCCAAACACGCTAATTTATGGTCGCCAACATACCACCTGCAGAAGTTACGTGAGAGAAAGCACGCCAGCCGTTTCCTTGGCATCGCCAGTCTGTCCACTGAACAGCAGGTATCAGAAATGATCGTAGAAAAATTCAGTAAGAAGCTGCTGTAATTGAAGGAGTTCTTCTTAGACGAAATGCCCCCATAGGAACAGAAGTGGTAACAAATGTTCAAATGTTCATATGTTTGTTAAGCTTAAGGGACTTAACTGTGGGGTCATCAGTTCCTAATCTTACAAACTACTTATGAACTTCCTTATACTAAAGACGACACAAACATCTATGCCCGAAGGGGGGATTCGAACCCCCGACCGTAGCGGCTGTGCAGACTGTGACTTGCGCGCCGCAGACCGCTCGACCACTGCAGCCGGCAGAAGTGGTAATAAATTTAATAGAATACAGTGTATCAAAACTACACTGAACTTCCCCATTTGCCCAAACACAAAAATAAAGAAATAAAAAACAATTGACTACATATTATCTCCACCTCATACAGTGAATAAAAATGCCAAAAGTTACAGTAAGTGTTGAAACGGTAATCCAGATTTCTACAAACATTTTTGCGCGCGTTGGTGCGTAAGTATGAAGTTCACTGCAAACATTGACCATGCCAATGCACTAAATGTTACACAATTTTAATCTTATTAATTATGGTAGCAATGTATGTACGCAGTTGGGTGACAACATTTATAGTCAGGCCATAGGTAGAAATTCTCCACGTTGAGATTTGCTGTGTGCTTGTAGCTGACGGGAGGCCAGCGAGCAGGCCGACGTTGTTGGCTTCTTCCAGCTTAGGATTTTCCAGGTTCGTTTCCGGTGAGGGGGGAGAGGGACAATGGAGAGTGCCAGGTGCGGTGCAGTGCACAGTGTGAAATAAAATATTCTAATGCTACTGGCATTTGAGGTAATACGATGCAGTTAGAAACCTTTAAGGCCCTCATTAAAAAATAGCCTGTTGATAAATAAACAATACATTAGCTGATATAGTCACATCTGGCGTAATATGTTTAATTGACAATGAAAAGTAATAAATTACCAATGAATACAAGACAGTTACACAACTAGCATGGCAATGTTTGTTTATAAAAATAATATATTAACTATTTCTCATTTTATTTTCAATTAATCTTGTGTATTTTATCTTGAAATATTCAGTTAAATCACTTATCTGTGATATAAGAAATTGTAATAAATAGTGCAAAGGAAGTTTATACCAATATAAAAACATAATAAGAAATTTTTTTAATGTGTAGTGTAATTATTTTGATTTTAAGTAAAGTTTTAGAAATGTATTGGCTGAGCGCTGTACGTTGGAAGTCGTTTAGAACAGCTCACATGGGGATGTTGATGACGTAGGGAAAAATCCCGGCAATTGGGCGCGCGCGCGCACGAGGGCAGGAAGTAACGAGTCGGGAGCGTGGTTGCTCGTCGTAGACTGCACCAAGTTGTATCGAGTGCTACTGTGTGTTGTGAATATTTAGCCGGTGGAACAAGGTGTGCATCGCACTGAATTAAAGTGACTGTGTTTTGTTAGTGTAACACGTGTCGTCGCATAGGCATGAACATAAACGGCCGGCCGCGGTGGCCGAGGGGACTGAGGCGCTTCAGTCACGGTCTGCACGGCCACTACGGTCGGGGGTTCGAATCCCCCCTCGGACATGGATATTTGTGCCGTCCTAGTTCGTAAGTAGTTCATAAGTAGTTTGTAAGTTTAGGGACTGATGACCCCGTAGTTAAGTCCCATAAGATTTACAAACATTTGAACATTTTTTTTAACATAAACGGTGTTTGAGACAGGCACATGGTGTGAAAACAATTTGCGACAAATATTCATTTTGTCTGGGGGCTCACGAGCTATAGCTTTATTTGATAAATGTGTCGACGTACAGACGTATCAGCCACAGGGTTTTAATATGGTGTAATAAACAACATAAAGTGAACTTTCACGTGTTTTCAAAAATAGTAATTACTACACCCTTTTCTCACATGAACTTACTTTATTATGAATTTTTTTGTTTTTTGTTAATCATATGCAGGGAAGGAAAGCTGCGAACGTGTGATATCATCCCCTAGAAAACGTGTCAAACAGTAGCAATCACATTTCCAATGTTTTTGCATGTTTAGGAATATGGTTCACAGTTGGTGGTTGTGAGTTTTAAAAATTAAACTTTCCCTGTTTTAAACTCTCACCCCGACACTCACCCTCGCAACATCTCTCCAATCTAAAGACTCAGTGAGACGTTATCCACATATTCACGCACATCTTTACGTTATTGGTATGGATCAACATTTTGTTGGATGAAGACAGGATCTTTACGAAACGAACCCATAATATACCTAAAATTAATGTCTCAAGCATCTGCAAGTAATTTCTTCTGGTAATTGTGTAAACTAAAACGAAAAGTCTCATCAGTTCCTTTGAACAATTCAAGTCTTGGAGCACTGGCTACTTGCTCGACATAAATATGCAGATTTCCTGGGGTCTGGTACACAGAAGTGTGCCTATTTACCATACTACTTAATTTAAACTGCACCTCATCAGATCACACAACGTGGGAAACAATATTTGCATCTTTTTCACGCAGCGCCAGGTACCATTGGAAAACTGAGATCTGTAAGAGTCGTCCACAACTTTGATACGTAACATTTCCATTTTGGACTGAGCAAAATAAGACCTACGCTACTCCTACTAACGCCTGTTCAACGTGCACCCTGTGATGTAAAGTTATGTGATGACCGTGAGTATGAATTGAGCACTGAAGCAGAATACGCTTAGCTTCAGATGTGCGTGGGCTGCCCGTTCGTCCCATATCCATTCCATTTCATTAGTTTCAAACAGTTTGCGTAGGCGAGTAGTACTTAAACGCGTTGGTGGTTAGGTTCCATAATGTCATCTCCAATGTTGTCGCATTTCACTAATGAACTCGAATTTCCAGTACCATTTCAAGATGAGTTTTCGCTGCTCGAAAATCAGACATACTTGCGTCATGGTATCACTCTACTTACTAAACCAATAGCGCCATCTTATTTAACACGGATTCAGAAAGGTTTTATGAAACACAATCTGTTCTTCACTCATATGAATTTTTTAGTGCTATCGTTACGTTATGTCAAATGGATTGCGTTTTTTTAGAGTTCCGGTAGGTTTCTTTCACTGTACCTCCCCGAATGTTGTAATCAAACTGCCTGCATATGAATTATTGCAACATTTGGGGCATAGGATTTCCGATTTTCTGTCAGAAAGAACACAGAACGAAGTAATTGACAAAAGAGTCATAGAGTAAAGCTGAAGTGATATCTGGTGTTCCCCAAGGAAGCCTTACAGGACACCTACCGTTTATAAAGGATTATGGAAATACTATAATCAGCTCTGTTAGATCTAGGATGATGCTGATGTTTATCGGTTAGTAACCAGACGATTGAAATTTGTGAAGTCATTCAAATGAGCACTAAAAGAAATCCGTTAAACTTTATTTGCACGATAAATGAGTCAAGTCTAAAGGCCGTAAATTCAACTAATTGAATGGGAATTACAATTACGAACAACGTTAAGTGTAGAGAACACAGAGAAAATATCGTAGGGGAGGCGAACCAAAGGTTATCATTGCCTGAACACCTAGAAGTGCAACAGTTCTACTAAAGGAACTGCCTACATTCCACTTATGCATCCTATCTTCGCATTGTGGGATCCCCAGCAAATGGCACTGTCGGATGATATAGAGGATATTGAGAAAAGGCTGGACATTTTGTTTTCTCGCGATAAAAGCGAGAGATTTCCACGGAAATGATGCACAAATTAGGGTAGAAATCATTACAAGAAAGGCGTTATTCATTTCGGCGAGATTTATTAGCGAAATTTCTTCCATCAACTTTGGCCTCCTCCGAATGCGAAATTTTTTGAGGGTCTCCATGTATATAGGGAGATGTGATCACTGACATAAATCTGACCGAAAACTAAAAATGTTAAGTGTTCCTTTTTTCCGGGTGCTGTTAGATAATGGAGCGGTAGAGAAATATTATTAAAGCGATTCGATAAACCCTCTGCCAAGTCTTAAATGTGATTTTCAGTGTAAATATGTTTAAATACTATTGCTGTTAATCTACATCAACATATATAATCCACAATTCACCGTAAAGTGCGTGGCGAAGGGTAAACTGTACCACTACTTCCTTTCTACTTTTCCACTACTTTCCTTTCCTATTCCACTCCCAAATAGAACGAGGAAAAAAAATGTATGCCTCCGTACGAGCCCTAATTTCTCTTATCTTTGTGATTATTATGCGAAATACGGCCCTGCAAATTCCCTCAACAGAATATCTCGAAATGAACGTCGTCTTTTCTCCAGCGATCCCCAATTGAGTTCCTGGAGCATTTCCGTCACACTCGCGTATTGACCGAACCTACCAGTAACGAACCTAGTTGCTCCCCTCTGAACTGCTTCTATGTCTTACTTTAAAGTGATCTGCTGTGGGTCCCAAACACTTGAGCAGTATTCAGGACGTGGTCGTACAAGCGTTTTATACGCGGTCTCCTTTACAGATGAAGCACATCTTCCCAAAGATCTCCGAATAAACCGAAGTTGGCTGTCCGCCTTACTTACAACTGTCCTTACATGTTCGTTCCATTTCATATCGCTCTGCAATGTTACGCGTAGATATTTGAACGACGCGACTGCATCAAGAAGCCCAATACGAATGCTGTTTTGGAACATCATGAATTTTCCTACTCATGTGTATCACCTTATACTTCCTTATAATTAGAGCTATCTGCCATTCCTCATGCAAACCAAAAATATTGTCTAAGTCATCCTGTATGCTATTACTGACAATTAAAAGCGAAACTCTCCCATACACCCAAGTCTCATCAGGAAACAGCCGCAAATTACAAGTTACTTTGTCCATCAGATCATTTACATAATTAGAAAATAATGGCAGTCCTATCACACTTCCCTGGGGCACGCCTGACGATACACTCGTCTCTGATGAACACTCGCCGTCGAGAACAACGTACAGCGTTCTATTACTTAGGAAGATTTTCAGCGTATCACAAATCTGTATATTCTCGTATATTCGTTAGCAGTCTGCTGAGTAGCACCTCGTCTTATGCCTTTATTAAATTGAGGAAACTTTATCTGCCTGTTGCCCTTCATCCATGGCTTGCAAGAAGTCATGTGTGAAAAGGGCAAGCTGAATTTCACATGAACGATCTTTCCTAAACCTAAGCTGATTCATAGAAAGAAGCTTTTCCGTCTCTAGGAAATTTACTACATCCGGACTGAGAATATGCTCCTAAATTCTACAGGAAACTGATGTCTACGATGTTTGCCTGTAATTATTTGGGACAGTTCCTTTACCTTTCTTAGAAACGGGAGTCGTCTGCGCTTTTTTCTAATCACTAGGAACTTTACGCTGAATTAAAGATTCGAGATAAGTGGAAGCTAAGTAAGGAGCCAATGTCGCAGAATACTCTCTGTAAAACCGAACTAATATTCCATCCGGACGAAGAGCCTTATTTGCATTTAGCTCTCTCAGCCGCTTCTCTATACCCGAAATACCTAATACTATGACCTCCATTTGTAAGTTATTGCATTCACATTTGTGCTGTCCTCCTGCGAGAAAGAATTCTTAATTTATAATTTCAGCTTTCCGTTTTATTTCTACTATTACTGCCCCGGAATGATCAACGAGCACCTGGATAGTGGGCTTTGACTCGCTCATCGATTTTACACAGGACCAGGAATATTTCGGGTTCTCGGAAAGATTTGTTGCTAATGTATGGCTGTGGTAATTATTGTATGTTTCACGCATCGATCTTTTTATAGCCGCACGAATCTTTACTAACTTTTGCCTGTCATCATTTGTGTGTTCTTTTTTAAACCGAGAGTGCAATACTCTTTGCTTTCTCAGTAGCTATCTAACATTATTATTATACTACGGTGTATCTTTTCAAATCTTAATCGACTTTAGAGGCACATATTTCTCTAACCTTTTATTTACAGTGCATTTAAATTTATTCCACAATTCCTCTACATCCATTGTTCTAGAACTAACCGATGTCCACAAATTTTCTAAGTGCGATCCTAACAATTTCTTATCGGCTTTTTCTAACAAAAACACGCTCCTAGCCCTCTTGGTTGGTTTATTTATTTAGGTCACCATTGACGCTTGACGATTTCATGATAACTAACTCCTGTCTCTACACTGTTGTTGTTGTTATGGTCTTCAGTCCGGAGACTGGTTTGATGCAGCTCTCCACCCTACTCTATCCTGAGCAAGCCTTTTCATCTCCTCATAAGAACGGCAACCCACATCCACTTGAATCTGCTTACTATACGCGTCTCTTGGCCTCCCTCTGCGATTTTTACCCCACACGCTTCCCTCCAATGCTAAAGTTACGATTCCTCGATGTCTCAGAATGTGTCCTACCAAGCGATCCCTTCTTTTAGTTAGGGTATGCCAAAAATTCCTTTTCTCGCCAATTCTGTTCAGTACCTCTTCATTAGTTATGTGATCTACCCACCTAATCTTCAGCATTCTTCTGTAGCACCACATTTCAAAAGCCTCTATTCTCTTCCTGTCCGCACTGCTTATCGTCCATGTTTCACTCCCATACAAGGCAACACTCCACACAAATGCCTTCAGAAAAGACTTCCTTACACTTAAATTAATATTCGATGATAGCAAATTTCTCTTTTTCAAAAATGCTTTTCTTCCCATTGCCATTCTGCATTTTATATCCTCTGTACTGCGACCATCGCATGTTATTTTACTACCTAAGTAACAAAACTCTTCTACCACCTTCATTGTTTCGTTACCTAATCTAATTCCTTCAGCATCGCATGATTTTCTAAGACCGCATTCCATTATTTTTGTTTTGCTCTTGTTAATGTTCATTTTGTACGCTCTCTTCAACACACTGTCCATTCCTTTCAACTGCTCTTCCAGGTCGTTCGCTGTCTCTGACAGAATTACAATGTCATCAGCAAAACGCAATGTTTTTATTTCTTCCCCCTGAACTTTAATCCCTATTCCAAAATTTTCCTTGCTTTCCTTCATCGCCTGCTCAATGTACAAATTGAATAACATCGGAGAAAGGCTACAACCCTGTCTTACTCCCTTCCCAACTGATGCTTCCCTTTTATGCCCTTCGAGTCTAATAACTGCGGTCTGGCTTTTGTACAAGTTGTAGATAACTCTCCTTTCCCTGTATTTTACCCCTGCTGACTTCAGAATTTTAAAGAGTGTAGTCCAGTCAACATTGTCAAACGCTTTCTCCAAATCTACAAAGGCTAAAAATGTAGATTTGCCTTTCCTTAATCTATCTTCTAAGATAAGACGTAAGGTAAGTATTGCCTCCCGGGTTCCTACGTTCCACCTGAATCCAAACTGATCTTCCCCTAGGTCAGCTTCTACCAGCTTTTCCATTCTCCTGTAGATAAATCGTGTTAATATTTTGCAACCATGACTTATCAAACTGATGGTTCTGTAATTTTCACACCTGTCTGCACCTGATTTCTTTGGAATGGGGATTATTACATTTTTCTTAAAGTCTGAGGGCATTTCGCCTGTCTCATATATCCTACACACCAGTTCAAATAGTCTTGTCATGGCTGGCTCTCCCAGAGACTTTAGTAGCTCTGAGGGTATATCATCTACCCCTGGGGCCTTGTTCCGGCCTAGGTCTTTCAAGGCTCTGTCAAATTCATCTCTGAGTATAGTATCTCCTATTTCATCTTGATCTACTTCCTCTTCCCTTCCTACAACATCGTCTCTAAGTTCATTTCCTTTGTAGAGCTGCTCTATGTACCCTTTCCACCTTTCAGCCTTTCCTTCTTTGCTGAGAACTGGTTTCCCATCTGAGTTCTTGATATTTGTAGAATTGCTTTTCTTGTCCCCAAATGTCTCTCTGATTTTCCTGTAGGCGGTATCTACTTTTCCCCTTATTATACATTCTTCTACAGATTTGCATTTGGCTTCTAGCCACTCCTGCTTAGCCATTTTGCACTTCCTATCAATCTCATTTCTTAGTCGTCTGTACTCCATTTTGCCTGTTTCATTTACTGCCTTTTTATATTTTCTCCTTTCATCAATTAAATTTAGTATATCCTGTGTTATTCAAGGATTTTTTTGCAGTTCTTGCCTTTCTACCTATTTTGTCCTCTGCTGCCTTCACTATTTCATCTCTCAATGCTACCCATTCCTCTTCTACTGTTTTATTTCCCCCTGTTTCTGTCAATTGTTGCCTAAATCTCCCTCTGAAATTCACCAGAACTTCACGTTCCTTCAATTTATCTAGGTCCCATCTCCTTATTTTCCTACCTTTCTGCAGTTTTTTCAGTTTCAGCCTACACTTCATGACTAACAAGTTATGGTCAGAGTCTATATCTGCCCCTGGGTATGTCTTGCAGTTTATAACCTGATTCCGGAATCTATATTTTACCATTATAAAATCTATCTGATACCTTCCAGTGTCTCCTGGTCTCTTCCAAGTATACAACCTTCTTTTGTGATTCTTAAACCACGTGTTTGTTATGATTAAATTATGTTCCGTGCAAAATTCTACCAGGCGACTTCCTCTTTCATTCCTTCTGCCCAGTCCATATTCACCTACTATTTTTCCTTCTCTTCCTTTTCCTACTACCGAATTCCAGTCTCCCATCACAATTAAGTTTTCCTCTCCCTTAACGGTCTGAATAATTTCCTTTAGCTCCTCATATATTTCTTCTATATCCTCATCATCGGCAGAGCTAGTTGGCATATAAACCTGTACTACTGTTGTCGGTGTTGGCTTCGTATCTATCTTGACAATGATAATGCGATCACTGTGCTGCTCGTAGTAGTTTACCCGCATTCCTATTTTCTTATTCATTATCAGTCCTACTCCTGTGATACCCCCAACTGATTTTGTATTTATAATCCTGTACTCACCTGACCAGAAATCCTGTTCATCCTGCCACCGAACTTCACTAATCCCCACTATATCCAACTTCAACCTATCCGTTTCTCTTTTTAAATTTTCTAATTTTCCTACCCGATTAAGGGATCTAACATTCCACGCTCCGATCCGTAGAATGCCAGTGTTGTCTTTCCTGATGATAACATCCTCCTGAGTAGTCCCCGCCCGGAGATCCGAATGGGGGACTATTTTACCTCCGGAATATTTTACCCGAGAGGATGCCATCATCATATGTTCATACAGTAGAGCTGCATGTCCTCGGGAAAAGTAACGGCTGTAGTTTCCCCTTGCTTTCAGCCGTTCGCAGTAGCTGTGTGGCAAAGCCACATTGGCTGATGTTACAAGGCCAGCTCAGTCAATCATCCCTGTTGCCCCTGTAACTACTGAAAAGGCTGCTGCCCCTCTTCAGGAACCACACGTTTGTCTGGCCTCTCCACAGATACCCCTCCGTTGTGGTTGCACCTACGGTACGGCTATCTGCATCGTTGAGGCGCGCAAGCCACCCCACCTCGGCAATGTCTGTGGTCTACACTAACATCATTAATAAGGTCAGGCGTGTTTGTAGCTATAAGGTCTAAAATATTCCCATTACGTATGGGTTACCAGTTTAACTGCTCAATACAGATTTCGGTAAACGTGTCCAAAAGTAGCTCGCAAGACCGCTTGTCTGAACCGCCTGAAATGAAATTAGAGAGGTCCCAATCTATACTTTTAAGGTTGAAGTCTCCCCGGACTAATATTGCATGGCCCGGATACCTACGCGTTACCTGGCGAAGAATTTCTTTGAACGACTCTAAAATTGCTACAGCAGCTCTGGGTGGCCGGTAAAACTTCCAAATATTAACTTTACTTGTCTTAGACCTGTTATACGTGCCCGGATAACTTCACAGTTACTCTCAACCCTGACCTCAGTAGGAACAATGTCTTTGTCTAAGCCGATAAGCCGATAAACACTCCCCCTCCAATTGTGTCCGATATACATTCCAAGCCTCGCTAAATATTGCTGAACTTGCCACATCAGCTTTTGGTGCCTAAAACTATGTGGGCATAATCATTTCCATGCATCGCGGCAAATTCAGAAACTTTGTTCTTAATGCTTTGAAAGTTTACGACTAATATTTTGATAGTGGAATTATTGTTATGAATGCGGTCTGAATTCGCTCTCTGAGTGTTGACAGGTGAGTGCTCATCAGAGCTAGCACCTAGCCTAAAAAAAACCATGTGCACTCCACAAGTATCCTTCTACTCTAGTAGCTGCTTCCTTAGTGTAGTGCACCCCTGATCTATTTAGAGGCGTGCTACAATTTCACACGCAACAACGCCGATCCAGATTCCGTAAGTCTGAGGTCCTACTGGCAACAGGGTTAAACTGTAAGGTTTGGTGAAGGATGCTAGCCTCGCACGCGGGGTGCAAAGCTGTCGATTTGCAGCATTGTTCCCAGGATTGATCTGGGTACATTTGTTTGGAGCTGAGTGAAGGGTGTGAACCGGAGGCCTTGCCGACTCTGTGATAGTCATAGCTGCAGATTTCTGGAACTGCGATATCGGGTGGGGAATTGTAGGACGCCTCTAGATAGATCAGGGGTGCACTACACTAAGAAAGCAGCTACTCGGGTAGCAGAGTACTTGTGGAGTGCACATGGGCTTTCTAGGCTAGGTGCTGTCTTAAGATGTGTATAAATCTTTGATCACTCATATATATATATATATATATATATATATATATATGGTGCTTCACTGTGTTTGCCTCTGTAACTTATAAAATAATAGGTGACGGGAAATTTTAATGCGGTAGGTCAACACAAGAAATGTTACACTTTCTGCGGAGCTATGAACATAGTTTATTGTATCATTTTCCAAAGAGTTACAGCACAAAGATATAATATTTTTAAATGGAACAATAGTTTTTTCTATCGTTCATTGGATTCGTTGAAACCAGCTGCGTCCAAATCAATTTAAACTACATTCCTATCACTGTTAGTTTGGGAGCTACAACCCTTCAAAGTTTAGGAGACGGAGACTACGACAGCGTAGGTGACTGGCTGGTGGTCATGAGACAGTGGGCCGTGCACCAGAGGCTAGCCACTCGGCCAGTCAGCTACGCTATCGCAGCCTCCCTCCCAAACTGACAGTGATAGGAATGTAGTTTAAACTGATTTGGACGCAGCTGGTTTCCACGAATCCAATGCACGATAGAAAAAACTATTGTTCCATTTAAAAATTATATCTTCGTGCTTTAACTCTTTGGAAAGTGATACAATAAACTATGTCATACCTCCGCAGAAAGTGTAACATTTCTTGTGTTGACCTCCCGCATTAAATTTTCCCGACACCTATTATTTTATTAGTTACAGAGGCAAACACACTTAGTGAAACACCCTATATGTGTGTGTGTGTGTGTGTGTGTGTGTGTGTGTGTGTGTGTGTGTGTGTGTGTGTGTGTGTAACAGACCCTTTGTGGATCACATGAATCCTCTACAGGTCTTCCTGCTATTTTCTCATGGGACCTTCATTTACTTGTTCATGGCTTTTCTTTCTTCCATCCACTTTGTGCCGGTTTCATTGGCTTTTGCCTCTGGGTAGACTTTTCACTTGTCTACTTTGCTTCTGTAAATGTAACGGTCTGCAGTGTCTTGAATGGTATGTTGAGCATCAGTAAGGTCTCTTCGTACTTGTTTGGCCCATGTCATACCCTTAATGTTTCCAGTGGCTGTGAGAATCTGGCGTGTGAGTCTATACCCAGGGAGTCTGTGTTTGTGTCCATAGAATTTAGTCATCTTTTTCTAATGTCAGCAGCAATATTTTAATGATTATCGGTAGTTTTATTGGTCTGCAGTACGTATCCAGTTTCGGTTTTTCGTGGTCCAAGGATTTTCGTTCTGCTTCTCGTAGTTTTTGTAGTATCATTTCTGTTATGGAGTGACAGGATTTCTGCTGCGTATAGCACCTCAGTTTAAATCACAGTGCCATAATGCCTGATTTTTGCATGCATGGACTGGCACTTTTTGTTGTAAAGTTCATCCAAAAATATATGGAACAGGACTGGAGATAGTCCGTCTCCTTCTCTTACTCTAGTTCTGATCTCAAAATATTCCGAGATTTTCTCCATGATGTTTACTTTAGAGGTTGGAGAGTGTCTGTTCAATGAGCTTACGTGTTTTCTGGTCAAGTCCAAGTTCTGTTAAAGTGTTGACAAGGGATTTACAGTCGACTGAATCATACGCCTTCTTGAAGTCGACAAATGTATATATGGTGGGCTTATGTCTAATAGCTCCATATTTCAATGTTGTTTTTAGATTAAAAATTTGTTCAGGGCAGTAACGTTCGGGTCTGAAACCTCCTTGATACTGACCAGTCTTGTGCTCCATTTCGTTCTGTGTTCTCGGCGATAGAAATGAACGGAATAGACATCCGTTCTGTCGCCTTATTTGTGCACACTTCCAGTCGTGAGGTAATTTTTCTGTTGTCTAAATTTCTTTGATTATTTCCGTGAGCTCCTTAAGTGATTTACGGCCCAAATTATCCAGTAGTTCTGCTACTATGTTATTACCAGCTGCCTTGTTGATTTTGAGATGGTGGATGTGCTTGACGATTTCTTCTTTTGATGGCGGAATAAAGTCTTGGTTGGTATGTGTGGGTCCAATAAGTGGGAACCTTTCTGTGGGTTCTGGGTTTCTTCATTAGTACGTGCTAATTTTCTATTTTCTTTTTTAAAGCAGAGATTTTGAGGTGTATATCCTTGTGTCCTATTTGCAAATGTTTTGTAGAAATCTGTCGTACTCTAGTTCCGAAAGTCACTCTCCAGTTTTTTTTTCGGTTCTTCATTTAGGTATCTTCTTTTGGTTTATCTGATGGTTCTGGCTGTTTCTTTCCATACTTTGAAGAAATACTGTTGTGTTTCTGGCGTCTTCTTGCTGCTGTATTTCTGGAAGGCCAAATTGCGTGCTATAAGGGTGTTTTCACAGTGGTCGTTCCACCATGCATGTTTTTTTCTTTTTTCTCAGCGCTATTAGTTCCTGTGCTTTAAGTATAATCTTGTTTTTAAATTCTTCCTACGTGTTTGCTTCTTCTTTCTCCCATCCATTCTTTATGTTTGTTTATAGAGACCGTTTATGTCGAATCTCTGCAGGTGCGATTTCTTGCGATAGTATTTTCGTGGAGTGAATTTTACTTTTACTCGTGTAAGGTAGTGGTCTGAGTCAATATTGGCACCTCCTCGGACTTGTATATCATGAATTTCTCGCTGCTGTGTGTGGGTAATCACTACATGGTCAATCTGGAATTCCTCAAGTTCTTGAATACGAGAGCGCCAGGTTTTTTGCTTTTTGGGGTGCTTTCGTAATGAAGTCGACATTATCTGCAGATTGACTTGTTGGCAGAGATCAAGTAGTCGCCTTTCATTTCTGTTGATTTGTGCGTAGGATATCTGCCTATAGGATTCCTGTGTTCATTTTCTCTAGCCAGTTGTGGATTAAGATGGTATCATTCTTGGGGATCTTCACCATACTCTCCTCCAGTTAGTTCCAGAACTTTTCCACTTCAGTATGGTTTTTCTTGTTGTCTATATTGGTTGGGCCATGGCATTAACTTCCTTGGTGGAATTTATGATCTTGTGTGCAATATCGCCATGACCAGCCAGGGGGCACCTTCGGCAATTCATCTGTCAGTTTTGCTCTTGAATATGCGGTATTACCATAATCTCTTTTATCATCGTCCGTATATCGTGTTTCCTGAAGTTCTAATAATACGATTTTTAGTGTGTCTAGTTCTGAAGTAAGACTGAGTAGCTTTCCAGGTTGTATCAGTGTATCGATATTTAGTGTTCCAATGTATGTTGGTAGTGTAGTGGGTAGTTTGCTAGAGAACTCCGACTCTCTCTGACTTCGTGGTTTCCCAGGTCCGAATGCCCGGTTGCCGCACGCCGACGGGTGCATTGATTACCACCTGGTTCAAAATGTTCAAATGTTTGTTAACCTTAAGAGACTTAACTGTGGGGTTATCGGTCCCTAAACTTACAAACAACTTATGCACTACCTTATACTACAGACGACACAAACACCCATGCCCGAAGGCGGATTCGAACCCCCGACCGTAGTGGCCGTGCAGAATGTGACTGGTGCGCCGCAGACCGCTCGGCGACTGCGGCTGGCTCGATAACCACCTGGGGTAATGTTGTTGTTGCTCTCATGAACCATAGTGTCAGTAATTAAAGTTTGTCCAGCTATCCAAATGCCTGGTTGCCACCTGTTGACGGGTGGATTGGTCACTACCTGGGGTAGTGTTGTTATTGCTCTTTTGTCTAGTTATCCGAATACCCAGTTGCCGCCTGCCGACATGTGAATTGGTTACCACCTGGTATAATGTTGTTGTTGCTCTCACGTACCATAGTGCTAGTAATTAAATTTTCTGCAGCTAGGCTGGTTGTGTAGAACCAAGAACTGTCAGCTCCTGGAGCAGTTGCTACAGCCGCACCCTCTGGATGTTCAGCTGATGACCAAGTTGCCACTGGTTTCCACAACAGACGCAACTTGGGTTTCAAGAAGAGAATTCTTCCGCCTTCTCTGTCGGTTAGATCTTCGTTTTCATTCGCCATAAAGCCGTTGATCCGATCAGCTAGCCAGCTGAACCTAGGCTTCTTACTAGATGATGATGTTTTAACTTACGAATTTTTATACTTAGTGTAAGTGCTACGTTGCACGTGCAATTTAATCTTCAGAATTATTTTTCTTTTCTTTTTAAATATGATTACCCGCTTAAAAAATTTTATATGATGGCAAAGACCACTGAAACCGGTCGTCTTAAAATAAATGTTTTTCCATCTTGGCTTTGCGCTTTTAAAGTTTATTAACCCTCGAGCGGCAGCGCTGGTGCAAATATGCTACCACTTTTCTTTAAATGCTCGCTGTTGACGTAATAAGGGAGATGCCGTATTTCCGCTTTAGCTATTAGCCTTAACAATGATGTTAGTGAAGGTTCTGAGTTTCTAGTGCATGGCTGTGTCCAACCAAAAACAAGTTTTGTTAGGGAGTGCATCACTGGTAGCAGATTTGCACCGCGCTGCCTGTCATGCAAGTAGATATTCATTGTTTTTTGTTACGTCTACTTTCCCTTGAAAACGGATTTGTGACAGTTTCTAGTAAATCTTTATTGTATAAATTGTACCCTTCTTATTAGAATGCTCAAAAATTTAAATTTATTTCATAAATAGAAGTTTAACGCTCGATAAATTGTCCACTAGTTTCTCCTGAAGCCATGCTGCGGTTTCCCTCAATCTCATTTTTTAACCTTTTTGAAGCCTTACACAATGATAAAATCAGTGTTATTCTGCTACATAATTTAATCTTCTCGTAGACGTGGTATGTGTCTAACAGATGAGGAAATAGACTACGTTTGACAAGTAATAAAGATATTAGTGGTTTTGGTCTAGATTCCTCATCAGTTCATGAACAGGATACTATTAATCAAATATTAATCCTAGTTCCGATAGTGAACAAGATATTGATGACGGTACCACTCTGTTGAGTAAAACGACATGCAAGCAGCATTGCAAAACACTGAAAAAGAAAATCATAAAAATCTTCCCTGCTTCAAACGGAGTGTGAGGTCAGAGACGCAAGCTCTTTCATTCGTGATATATGATAATATGATTGATAAGGTAATTATGTGTACTGAAATTACACATAACACAGAAAAAAGCTGACACTAATTACGCAAGAGATAGAAACTACAGGGAAGTAAGGAAAGAGGAAATTATAGTAGTGCTGGGTCTATTATACATGATTCTTTTCCACTTTCGGAATAATGTAACATTTCTTATATTTATACACCGAAGGTAATTGATATACTAATTCAGATATTAATAAATGCGATATTAAACCTGTACATTAAACTATTTATGTCACTACGATCACATAGTAATTATACAGGGTGTTACAAAAGGGTACGGCCAAACTTTCAGGAAACATTCCTCATACACAAACAAAGAAAATATGTTATGTGGACATGTGTCCGGAAACGCTTAATTTCCATGTTAGAGCTCATTTTAGTATTTCTTTTTAAATGTAAATTGAAATAATTCGTGCAGACAATTGTCAAAATACCCAATTGTTTCGTTAGTATGTACTGTACTTCCTCGATTCACCGCCAGTTGGCCCAATTGAAGGAAGGTAATGTTGACTTCCGTGCTTGTGTTGGCATGCGACGGATGAGGCTTCACTCCAACGTGATCAAATTGTAAATTTTCACAGTGAACATGTGCGGGCTGACGAGAATCCGCTCGCAATTGTGCAATCACGTCATCAACACAGATTTTCTGTGAACGTTTGGGCAGGAATTGTTGGTGATGTCTTGACTGGCCCCATGTTCTTCCAACTACGTTCACTGGAGCACGTTATCATGATTTCATACGGCATACTCTACCTGTGCTGCAAGAACATGTGCCTTTACAAGTACGACACAACATGTGGTTCATTCACGATGGAGCTCAGTCAACCTCTCAACAACAGATTCGGTGACCGGTGGATTGTTAGAGGCGGACCAATTCCATGGCCTCCACGCTCTCCTGACTTCAACCCTTTTGACTTTCATTTATGGGAGCATTTCAAAGCTCTTGTCTACGCAACCCCGGTAGCAAATGTAGAAATGAGGGATTCCATGCGACGGAGGGTGGATGCATGTATCCTCACTAACGGAGGACATTTTGAACATTTCCTGTAACAAAGTGTTTGAAGTCACGCTGGTACGTTCTGTTGCTGTATGTTTCCATTCCATGATTAATGTGAGTTGAATATAAGTAATAAAATGAACTCTAACATGGAAATTAAGCGTTTCCGGGCACATGTCCACATAACATATTTTCTTTCTTTGGGTGTGAGGAATGTTTCCTGAAAGTTTGGCCGTACCTTTTTGTAACACCCTGTATACTAGGTTTGTAACACGGAATACGCAGTGGTAGCAAAACTGCAAGGCGCTCCTGCTGAAGTTGTAGTAATAATCATTAGGAATTTATCTACAAATGATATTTTAAAATACAGAAAAAATATGAAGGCAGGAATAAAATAGAATCAAAGTTTAATAACGTCGACTGGGACGTACTATGGCAAAATATCAACTGCAGTGTGCTTTCATCAAAAGTAAAATCTGCGCTGTATAAAACAGTCAACAACGCTGTGAGCACAAATGAAAGATTACACAGAATAGGACTGAGTGTTACAGACCTTTGCCTCAGATGCAACCTAGTATACACTGTCAAAAATGTTCAAATGTTTGTTAAGCTTATGGGACTTAACTACGGGGTCATCAGTCCCTAAACTTACAAACTACTTATCAACTACCTTATACTAAGGACGGCACAAATATCCATGCCCAAGGAGGGATTCGAACCCCCGACCGTAGTAACCGTGCAGACCGTGACTGAAGCGCCTCAGTCTCCTCGGCCACCGCGGCCGACTAGACACTGTCCCACACAGATTCACGTGTGGTGACGGAGTTTATTTTTGGAAATGGATTAGGGAAGAGATAGCGTTTCTTAGCAGAACTTCAGATGACTGCGTTGAACAAACAGTATTGTACAGATCAGACAAACATTACCACACACAATGGAAAACTAATGCAATTATGTGTCTGCCAGGACAATAGAACCGCTACGTCATAAGCAAACTCGGCGGTGACAGTATTATAGAGTTTATGACACACATGGAACCTGAGTACGTCAAGTTGTGTAATTGTGAAGATCACAAGAAGAAATTTCAAAATGCACTTCATACAATTTTTAACAGGACAGGCATAGGCTAAGTCGTGTGTCAAATATTAAATACATAGCTGTATAGAAAATGGGCAAAACACCTGTGACATGTGTGATATATGGAGGGACACCTGAATTATGAAAACACCCTGAAAAGGAAAAATGTAAAACAAGAGGATAAATACGAAGGAGCAGCACAGTGTTTTTTTAAAGTTTTTTTTTTTTTTTTTTTTTTTTTTTTTCTCTTCTTGTGAAATGTGAACGAAGAAAGCATTAAGTTACTTACTGTTTGTTACTACTGTAACAGAGCTAATATATCCTGTAAATACTGACCAATAAAAGTAATAAACGATGTAAAAAAAAGTCGCACTGACGTGTTTTACTGATTTGTAGTTTTATAAGTTTTTTCAAACATTTTGGACCAAAATAATAATCTAAATATTAAAAATTAATTATTAAGAGTGTCTGAAACCCTTTTAGGAGAAACAAGTTTTGGTGGTGGCGGGTTCCGACCCATCGACCTTTAGCGTTATAATCAAACGTCTTGCCCACTACGCTACAGTATCAATCACAGAATGAGTCTTTTAATCTCATACTATTAATGGCCGTTGTTAACTGATGCTAATATGGCATTTGTAGACATTAGATTATCATTTATCATACGAAGAACGATGTGTTTTTGTTAATTCTTCGGTGCGCCATTACTTTGAAATGACAACATGTCAGTTACAATAAGAAAATCATCAAATACGCAACGCAAGATGGGCGAGGAATGTCACGTGACATCTCCGAACAGCTGGTATTCGTTAATTCAATGTAGGGTGTCAAATCTCCGTTATTTTTTGCAAATATGTCTCAAACGATACGAGATATGAAAAAAAAAAAACATAAGAGAGCTAAGTTGTAGAGAATTTTTTCCTCTACCAATTAGGTTATTCAATTTTCGTGTCAGATCAACGGTTCGTTTCCGATTACAATTATATTACAAACGGCTTTTTTGGTATTACTACCGTATTTTTTGTCCGAAAAATTTGAAAAAGGGAGGTTCTGGTCTCTGGCGGCCTACAATTATGTCTGTAAGATTTGGTGCTGATCGGTTGAACGGTTCGTCTTAAAACCAGGGAACACGCTACGGACAGACAGACAGACATACATCCCAAAATCTCCGTTATTTTTGTAAATATCTTTGAAACGCTACGAGATATGAAAAATCATAAAAGAGCAAAGTTGTAGAGAATTTTATCCTCTACATATTCGGTTATTCATTTTTCGTGTCAGATGAATAGTTAAACCGTTATTGTTATTTAAATTTCGAGCTGTCAAAAGACGATCGCAAAGGCCCACTTTTAGTGTCACTACCGTAACCTAAAGTTGGCCAAAAAGAGGGTTAATATATCCTCGGCATTAGAAACAGAGCAACTGAGGTTGGCAGCGCTCGGTAATCTCGGTTGCCGCAGCTAGCTTTTCGCTGAAACGGTGCGGTCCTAAGCCGCGCGCGACTGAAGCAGCGCTTGCTTCCCTTCCGGCGCGGCAGTAAATTGAAAACAAGCTAGACGGGGGCGGCGGGGCGGCGGCGCGTGAAATGAGCCGTGTCACGACCAGCCGCGACCTAAGCTACACGACACGACACGCCTGCCGGAGGCGGCCGCGAGCCCAGTGCGAGGCGGACTTTTTTCTCCCAGTTACTTTACTGCCTCGCAACAGCCAAATTGCTTGCTACCTCCCACCACAAGTATTCACAGGCGCTTACTGAAGAGGCACGCTTTTATGCCACATCGTTGGACTTGAACTGAGGTTTCTATGCGTGCATGATGTCTATACAGTCACTGGCGACTAGTCTTGTGTAGTTCGCGAACGAACTAGTTCGGAAGAGTGCTCCCACAGGCGAATTACGCGAACTAGTTCGGAGATCATCGTCTCATAGTTCGTCCGCTTCTTTTCCGATGACTGACGGGTAACAGCGAGAGGACGCGAGAGCGCGCAGAATCGCGTGATTCCCTTCTGCCAGTTGCCGTCATTTCGAGCTGAGATGCAGCTCAGCTGTACTTTTAGTAGCGGTAGAAAAAGCCAAAACGAGCGGACGAACTAAAAAGAGCGACCTGCTTCGCAGCCGAGCTGCGAAGTAAAAGGAGAGCTACCGGTCGCGAACTAAAATATGCGTGGTAGGTCGCGAACTAAAGTATGCGTGATAGGTCGCGAACTAAAATATGTGCGATAGGTTGCGAACTAAAATATGCAAGCTAGGTCGCGAAATAAGATATCTGTGATAGGTCGCGAACTAAAATAAGCGCCGGCCGCGGTTGCCGAGGAGACTGAGGCGCTCCAGTCACGGTCTGCACGGCCACTACGGTCGGGGGTTCTAATCCCCCCTCGGGCATGATTATTTGTGCCGTCCTTAGTCTTAGTTAGTTCATATGTAGTTTGTAAGTTTAGGGACTGAGGTCCCCGTAGTTAAGTCCCATAGACTATACAAACATTTAAACATTTAAAATAAGCGATAGGTCACGAACTAAAATATTCGTGATAGGTCGCGAAATAAAATAAGCGCGATAGGTCGTGAAATAAAATATGCGCGGATGGTAGCGAACTAAATATGCGCGATAGTTCGCGAACTAAAATATGCTTGGTAGTATCCGCGATAGGTCGTGAACTAAAATATGCGCAATAGGTCGCGAACTAAAATATGTGCGATAGGTCGCGAACTAAAATATGCGCGGTAGGTCGCAAACTAAAATATGCGCGGTAGGTCGCAAACTAAAATATGTTAGATAGGTCGCAAACAGAATTAAAAATCACGTGTTTGCCTTCTTCTGATGAGAGACATTTCGAGGTTAGCGTCTGCCTGCTAGATTACATAGTTCAGTGCTACAAAATTTCTGCTTTGAAGTATTCTGCACTCTGCAATATCTGATTAATAAATTCCATATTGCAAAGATATAGTGATAACTCTAAACTTAAACGCTAGAAATTATCCACAAACTGTTTCTTTTGGTTTGCGTGCTATCGTTAGCGGCTCAAGCAGCAAGCGCATGAAGCAGCTAGGGGGGGGGGGGGGGAATTCTCCCTCCACCTGCATGCGCAGACCACGCCGCTCAGCCGTCAGTGGGAGCAGACGAACTGAAATAACGAACTAGTTTGCGGCAGAGCCGCGAACTAAAGATAGCGCTCCCGATCGCGAACTATTATGCGCAACTCTACTGGGGACAGCAATTCTGTCCAGTAACTTCTCGGGTTTTCGATGGCAGGTGGAGTGCAACAGTCATGTGGCCAGGGCGTTACGCCTATACGCCTGACGTAACATCTATACACGGTGAAGGGAAATTAGCGCACTCCGGCTTCGCAAAATGATTCCTCACATCCCAGCAATGAAAAATGTCTCTCACAAAATTTAGTCTGGCGCATAGTTTCGGCGGTAAATGGACGGCGAAAACTGAGATGGGTCTGTATTCCATACGTCAGTGTGTTTCAGAATTACATAGTTACACCAACAAACGTCTAGGAGGTGTAGAGTGCTTCTTGAAGAACAAAATGAGCATGGATGTCCACGACCAGAAACGTCATCCAACGGCACTACAGACTGTGGAAGTTACTGGAGGGGATGTCTTAGAGGCAGGCGCCGGAGCCTGTAACTTGGACTCACTCTTGTGTCGCTGGATGACGTATCCAGGCATGGGTTTCTACGTTCATTTTCTCCCTCGAGACGCCTTCTACATCCCATCTAAATAACACACCCATCTCAGTCTTTAACGTCCATTTACTGTCGGAAATATACGCCGCACGAAATTTTGTGACAGATATTTATTTTATAGCTGGCATGTGAGGAATCGCACTGCAAAGACCGAGTATGCGAATTTCGCTTCCTTCTGTATAGCTAAAGCGGTATGTACTTAAAATGAAGGCAGTTCTATTACTGAAATTACACGTTGAAATCTCACCTCACGAAACTACAAGATGTTTATGTACGGTACAACTATGTCAATACAATTGATAAAAAAACAGTCTTGGTTGCACAAAATCGATGTTACATTTATTTATATAACAAGTCTGTTGTATCTAAAATCACTCCACTACATAATTTTGTGGCGCTGGCACGACAAACGGAATAGACATTCTGGTAAAACAGTCTTCGTTGCACAAAAGAGATGTTTTATATGTTTATACAGGACGCGTTTCGCCTCTTCTGGACATCATCAGACGTTGAAAGAGGGAAAATTTACAAATTTGTTACTTGAGTAAACAAAGCTCCGCGTGGCTAAATTAGATTTACTATTGACTTTGTTGCCCCAGACTCTTGAGCAACAGTTACCACATCTGTTGTAAACGTTCTATTTTATTGAATGTGATAATTTGACGTTCTGCTGACTCAGTGATAAGTAATTTTACTTGTTAAATAGGCTCTTTAGCGGTATTTATTAGTTCAATCTTCACTCCCACCCCTCCCTCCCCACGCCAAAACGTGAATGTGGTCATGTGGCCTGTAGTTTTTACATATTTTTAGTTAACTACTGTTTTTTAAACAAGGTTGTAAATTCCCCTCCTCCCCCCCCCCCCCACAACGTGTGATGATGCTCAGAAGAGGCGAAACACGTCATGTATAAATAAATGAAACATCGCTTTTGTGCAACCAAGGCTGTTTTTTTTACCAGAATATCTATTACGGTTGGTGGGCCAGCAGCATAAAATATCGAATGGAGTGATTTTAGATACACTTGTTATTACTTAATTTATTAAGTTCTGATACATATAATAATATATTGATAAAGTGATGTTACTGTTCTTTCTAATTTGTTACCACTTTCTATCAACTTCGTTTTTTGAACACTATTCTCTTTATACATATGCTTCTATAAGTAGAACATGCTACCTGTTGATAACACATCTTCTTATTCATTTGAATGTTCTTACGAAAACTATTTTCACAGATGTATATGTAACTGAATGGTTTCATCATCATCATCATTAGAGACATTATGCCTTTCAGCGTTCAGTCTGGAGCGTAGTACCTCTAATAAAATTCCTCCATGATCCCCTATTCAGTGCTAACATTGATGCCTCGTCTGATGTTATTCCTTTTACTTCAAAATCATTCTGCACCGAATCTAAGTACTTTCTTCTTGGTCTAACTCGACTCCTCTCACCCTCCGCTGCCGAGCTCATGAGTCTCTTAGGTAACCTTGCTTCTCCCATACGTCTAACATGACCCCACCATCTCTGTTCGCTCTAACTGCTTCATCTATGGTGTTCATTCCCAGTTTTTCTTTGATTTCCGGTTTTCTCATAAAATAATTCTACAGTCTACCGTACGTATTCAATTGAACTAGTACGATTTCAGTGATCATTCGTACAGAATTTTAATGACGTTTGTTGAAGTAAGACGATTCCGTCGTATTCAGTGTCATATGTATTTCTTGCCATTCTAATAATGTGTGAATGTGGATGATAGAGAAGTTACCTATGGTCATTTCTTAACCCAACTAGACCCTATTTTTGTCTTCAAAGAGTTTGCGAAATCATAACTTATACAAAAATATGCAACGTCATTATGTAGATAGCTTTTACTTACCTTTAGTGACCGGCTGCACATTTTCAGATATATTAAAGGAAATTAAATGCCAGATCATAGGAAAGTAATGTTTACAATGATTCAAATTTTCATGACGCTTCAGTGATGTATCTGGTGTCGGGTTGAGGCATGTTTGCGAATAACTATTGCAGACACTTGTTTCATGAGACTAACATAAAAAATAGGCAGGTCGTATGCGGCGGGAGTGTTTTGATGGGTTAGACGAGTGTGTTCCTTTTATTAGAAGTGCCAGGTATAATAGAAATTCCTGTCAGTCATAGTTCGTTCGTGTGGTATTTGTATTACGTGATAAAGCAGTGACTGGTTAAAATGTTCAAATGTTTGTAAATCTAAGGGACTTAACTACGTAGGTCATCAGTGCCCAGGCTTACAAGCTATTTACACTAACTTAAAGTAACTTATGCTAGGGACAACACAAACATCCACGCCCGAGAGACTCGAACACCCGACGGCAAAGGACCGCTCGCACCGCAGCTGGGCGCCTCAGTGAGCACGGCTATTCTACCGCGGCCCACTGATTACTTACAAAATCAACCCGATATTTAGCTGCGAGGCGTTACGAAGTTCAAAATCGTGTTTTCCATGGGCCTGAAGCTGGTTATCAGATGCCGTTCTGTCCCTACAATACAAAACCTTTTTTATTCAATTTCCTTATTCTTGTCCTGCAGTTTAGGTGTTTCTGAGTTTTACAGTAAGTCGCAAAATTTAAAAAAAAAAAAAAAAAAAAAAAAAAAAAAAAAAAAAAAAAAAAAAAAATTTCGACGATGTGGAAAAATGATTCACTGTAAAGAAATGAACAATTTCCGGTAATTTATTGAGTTAATAAACGTGATAAAACAGAAAACGACGGAAGCACTGTGACCCTGTTGGCAGAAGACGCAATTCTGTACAAAAAAAAAGTAGATTTTAACGCTTTGAAAAAGGACCTGCTGGCAATAAACAATGACTGTATAAAATTTGACATATTGCTTATACATAGGAGAAGTCCACGAGTTCCCAATTAAACTACTGGTGACGAATTGCTAGGAACATGTGCCCCCCCCCCCTCTCTCTCTCTCTCTCATGATATGTTACATGAGAAGTATTGTTCTGTAATTATTCCGTATTGGTTTAGTACGCTAGTAGTAACGGCCAGTTGTATACGCTTTGCGAAAATTCATTTATTGCTGATAATGCAGTACCTCACTAGCACTAGGCCTTTACCGCACATTTTGCTTGTTGAACACAAGTGAAATATTCGCAAGTATGGAACAATGCTACGAAGAGTGGTCATGTGGAACCCCTAAGAATCTACATTGTTCACTGGAATTAATTTCTCTTTTTCCTGTTTGATTTTAACAGTGAAAAGCTGTCAGTAACAACAAATTTAAGTAACTGTCTATTAAAATTTCTGGCATGAATGTTGCCCAGGAAAGCTGCAGCTGAAACGGTCCAAAGCTTGGTCAAAACTTTTTCACTCAAATGTAGAGTTTCAACTAGCGAAATAACTTTCAATATGACAAAATCAGTCAAGTTCGCAAAAATAACGCACTTATTTCTCTTATAAGGGTAGCCACACGCTCATCATCTCAGCACCAGCTTTCGACAAATCTGTCTAATGATTATGTGATGTCAGATCGAAACCGGTGACCTTTATAAAAAATGAAGTATATAATTTTCGCGAACTTGACGTTTTTTTCATGTTAAAACATCAGTTATTTCTCTTTGAAAACGGACAAAACTTTTTTCCAAAAATTTTTAATGTTTTTCAGTTATTACCCACAGTTAATTCTACAGTTCTCGTTTGGTTTGCTGAGACCTATTCGTAGGTAATTATTCGAACTTTCACGTAATGGCCACCTGTCCCAGATGAAAAGCAGGTGGCCAAATGAAAAAGTTTCGGGTGTAATTATTGTTTCATTAATTATTTCACATGGAGCGAGAGAAGTAAACGGTGTACATAATTATAATTCATACGTCTCTTTCGAGAAGAAATTATATTCATTGTTCGTTAAAATAAATCGCATTTTTAGACTTAAGCTTGAGAAACAAATTATGGAAGAGGTGAAAGGAATCATTTTATTTTCTAACAACCCACGGCACTTTTTTATTGCGGAATTCATATACACACAGTATTTGACCTGCTACAAAGCATCCACAAACGCTATTAACATTTGTCTTGCATTACAGAATCATGATGGCGGCCAGGTAAACTGCGGAAATATTGTGTACAGATGTATGATCCGGCTGGAAAGAAGACAAGAATTTGATCAATTAACTCGCTGTGATAGTCTACACAGGCTTCTCCAAGGATTTTCTAAATGGTAAGTCCCATGCGTCTAGCTCCATCTATCATACCCAGATCAAAGCATGTTAATGACCGCCGTCCAGTTATAATCAAACCTGATATCTTATCAAGTGAATCAGCGGAGTAACAATGACAGGTCTGTCAAAGGACCTGCTTTTTATACCTTGTGTACCCAATACTACCACCAGCTGTATCTGTTTAAAATTTTATGGAACATTATTCCCACGGAAAATAACAGCGATCTAAAATTTTTGAATAATATAATATTTGCAGCAGTGTACATCGAAATATAATATTTATTTTATTTTATTGTTATGATCAGCTTCCACCAAAAATGATCATCATCAGATCATGTTCGATGAGGAGCTGGCCTATCACTTGTGGAGCAAGTGCGATCTGGACTGCTGCAATTATTGTATTAGTAACTCAACTCCCGCTGCCACCCCCCTATTGCACCACTGCTGGCAGAATTAAAAACATCCCGCGAAACACATTTTTGTTCATTCTAACCATGGTTCCAGATCCAAATTTTCACATTTCTAGAATCAAAATAGTCTTACTAGCAACCTTAAAAGATTTTTCCTTAGTTCGGCCGCTTAATGGTTGAATTTCCAAAAATATCGACACACGTGTTTTTAAAATTGCAACCAAAAATGTAAGTCCGAAGTTTTGTATTTATTACGTCAAAATTGCCTGAACAGCAACCCTTAAGGTTGGGAATAAAGAAAAATCGCTGATGCCCACAGTGTAAGATAAACAACGTCCACAAATTTCAAGTTTCTATCGTCTGTAGATTCACTTATCACGGCCGTTTTCTCTCTTTCAGAAACGGATGGAGAACGCGAAATTTCTTTCTTACGCTTTGGCATATTTCTTGGTAATTTTACTATTCAAACTACAATCTGCACTAATTTTTCTTTATCCGTATGCTTGTTGCAGTAAAGCAAATGAAGAATGTGCTTCACGTCCTTACGCTGTATATAACCTCTTTGCTATTATAAAGTAAAAAGTCATCGCTGGTCTTCAGTCCAAGTTTTCTATAAGCTGACGACTTTCAACCATTGTATTTTTCACCCTGTTATAGCTATCGACAGGGAACTGCTGTGTTGTACGATGGGAGACTTTGTACTACAACAACACAGAGAGATCGTTCGTCTCCACTGTGTAGTTTTTGCTGAAAAGCAAAATGTTGACACCCACACGTAGAATTTTATAGAAGTCGGCACCTTTCATGTCTTCCACCCCCCCCCTCCCCTCCTTATCGATATCAACCTTCTAGCACCACAGTGCACAATGGGAGACATACAAACACTATTCGTTTGCGAAGTGTAGTTTTAGCTGCAGAGTGAATTATAGGCAGAAACACCTCAACTTTTTATATACTAAGACTTGTATCTGTGGATATCGCAACAGCATGACTTTTGTGTAATGAGCTTTCTGTGACCAGATTTCTAAGAAATAAGTTGAAAAATTAAAATTAGTACAGATATTGGTCGATAATTACAGGGTGTCCAGAAAAGGGCTCCCTGATTTCAAAATTATATATCTCGAAAACAAAGCTCGATAGAGGAATGCAGTAAACGGTATGCTTATTTTGAAAGCTGTAAGAAGTTTATACGGCAGTTTGAAATAATAGTTACTAAAGTTGCTAACAGATGGCGCTGTATGTTGTACAGCTCATATCAGCATACGTACGTGAAATAATCGTATGAAAACACTCTTTGCAAACAATCACATCACAATGTTTTCAAAATGTTCAGCATTGGCACTACAGGGGTTGCGCAAACGAAAAATGAATTTCGCTATCACTTTTCGTAGTGTCTCAACCGAAATGGATTCACATGCCACAGAGATCGCCGATTCAAGCTCGTGCAGTGTGGCGGGATGCTTCAAATGTTCAAATGTTTGTTAAGCTTATGGGACTTAACTACGGGGTCATCAGATCAGTCCCTAAACTTACAAACTACTTATGAACTACTTACGAACTAGGACGGCACAAATATCCATGCCCGAGGGGGGATTCGAACCTCCGACCGTAGTGGCCGTGCTGACCGTGACTGGAGCGCCTCAGTCACCTCGGCCACCGCGGCCGGCGCGGGATGCTTCGGGCAGATCATGTCTTTCACTGTGCCCCACAGAAAAAAGTCACAGGGACTCAAATCCGGCGAATGCCTGCACCAGTAAATTTGGGATATTCCAAAGCAATGACTCGATTCCTGATGTATTCCTCAAGATGTGGTCGGGCTCCATCTTGCATAATCCATTCAGTACCTGGTAGATCCTCTAACGCTTGCTGTGTGGCGACAAAATTGTTCCAAAACTTGAACGTAACGTGCACCAGTGACCGTTTCTCGAATGAAAAAAGGGCCAATAATGCCTCTGCTGAATACTGCAGCCAACACAGTAACTTTAGGAGAATACAAGGGTTTCGCTTCACACCAGTATGGCTTTTCGGAACCCCAAAATCGCCAGTTCTGCTTATTCACGTATCCATTCAGGTGGAAGTGTGCTTCATCTGTAAACCAGATGCAGCCAACATCAAATGCTTCACTATCAATCATTGTGACCATCTGATTAGCAAAGGCAACCCTTTGTTGCACAGCTCGTGCGGATATGGCCTGGTGTGTTTGAATTTTGAATGGAAATATGTGTAGGCTCTTTCTCATTATTTTCTGCGTGTTGGAACGTTTCAAACCAGTCTCAGATGCAATTCTACGGACGGATGACATTGGATTTCGCTGAATAATTCCAGAAATTGTGGCGATATTTTCAGGCGTAACTGCGGTTTACTTGCGGCCATCATGTCCCACTGGATCACCAGTTACGCTGCCTGTTCGTTGAAATTTTGCGAAGAGTGTACGAATGGTTTTCGCATCGGGTCCTTTTGGAACATTAAATCGTGCTTTAAAACTTCACCTTGTTGCCGTAGGACTGTCTTGTAACCTGTGGTACTCTAGCACCAGAAAAACGCGTTATTCAATGAAGTACATGGTTTTAATATCTTCCTTCGGTACGCTAACCTCCTTTCACGTTTGAATAGTGGAACTTTTTCTGGGCTTCGGATCACTATTTATACTAGGCATAACGAATGGCGATTACAGCGCCATCTGTTAGCAGCTTTTGTAACTATTATTTCAAACTGCTGTATAAACTTCCTACAGCTTTCACAGTAAACATACCGTTTACTGGATTCCTCTATCTTTGTTTTCGAGATATTCAATTTTGAAATCAGGGAGTCCTTTTCTGGACACCCTGTGTATTTTTCCGGTGTATAATTCACTGATAGAGCAGTGAAGGTGTGTGACAAGTACTGGTACCAGAAGTATCCTCCAGGCGGCATTCGGAGCGCTGTTGTGGATGTGGGTGCGGAGATATTGTGGGTGTGATAATCGCCACGGCACGGTGTGTGCTCAGTACAGAGCGCGGCCGGCGGAGCGGTGGCTGACACGGCTCGCTGGCAGCCAGCAGCGGCAGCGGCAGCGGCAGCGATATTGGCATCAATCAGGGCGCGCCACCGGCAGACGCCCAAAAACAGGAGCGCCGGAGTGGCGGAGCGGCGGAGGAAATTAATTTTGTTTCGGAAGTCTGTTAATTTCCCCCAAGGGCGCGTCACGCAGCAGCTGCCGGCTGGCTGGAGGCCTTCTGCAGCCCAGGGACCGCCGTACCGTGTAGGAAGTAACACGGCAGGGGGGAGCAGGCGCTATAAAAGCTGAGCCCACAACGCCGATACCATCTGAATTGTCCGTCTGTTGTTTTCCTGACCCTCACCAATTGGCGGCAGATTGTGCCAATAGCGCACCCTCGTGCCTGGCGACTGTGTAAACTCGCCACGTCCCTGGATTTGTATTCCGCTATTTAGTTATTTTGTTCTGTAATGCATTTAAAGTCGCACAGGTAATACTATTGAAACAGATGTGATAGCATTAAAATACGGGTCTACTCAAAACAAAGGAACGGATTTCTTGATTTCCAGAAGGCTTTTGACACCGTACCTCACAAACGGCTTTTAATCAAATTGGGTGGTTATGGTATATCGCCCCACATTTGCGACTTGGTAGGGTATTTCCTGTCACATAGGACACAGTTTGTAGTAATCGATGGTAAAGCATCGACTAAAACTGTGGTGTCGCACAAGTCCAAAGTGCGCGCCACCTACTTTCGCCGCGCGCCGCCATGCACGCACGGCGCGGCGTTCTTACGACGACAGCCACGAGCGCCCTCTGCTGCAACTCCGCTCGTGGCCACCACTGAACGACATCGTTCACTTGGGACTGAGTTAGGAACCAGTAAAGACTTCGGAATCCGATAGGCACCAGTGAAGACTTGGCTATCAGTTAGGCACTAGGCAGGACTCTAGCTCAACTATGTATCAACATTCTGCAGTACTATGTAAAAGTTAAGTATTGTATAAATTCTGTGCAATATATATCTCGTTCTAATTTACTCTAATGTTTCTAGTTTCTGGCTGCTCCTCTCCGTACCTGCACCAGCGTGCTATCTTTATTCCTGTGTCGGTCTCATTCCAATCGGCCACCGAAACCTACGACGGAAACGAGACACAAAAGCGGCGACGAGGCTGGGACACAAAAAAAAAACAGAGGTTTTACTGGGTATTGTTATTGGTCCTCTGCTGTTCCTTATTTACATAAACGATTTACGGAAAAATCTAAGTAGCTCTCTTAGGTTGTTTGCAGATGACGCCGTCATTTAACGTCTAATAAAATCATCTGAAGATCAAAACCAACTACAGAACGATCTGTAAAAATTGGCAATTGACTCTAAATAATGAGAAGTGTGAAGTCGTCCACATGAGTACGAAAAGAAATCCGTTACACTTTGTTTACACCAATCAAAAGTAAAGGCCGTAAACTCCACAAAATACCTACGAATTACTATTAATTCACACTTAAATTTGAAACAACACGTAGATAATGTCGTGGGAAAGGCGAACCAGAGACTGCGTTTTATTGCCAGAACCCTTAAAACATGCAATAGAACTACAAAAGAAACTGCATGCACTACGCTTGTCCGTCCTCATTTTGAGTATTGATGCCCAGTGTCGGATTCTTATCAGATGGGTTTGACGGAGGACATCGAAAGAGGCAGCTCGTTTCGTATTGTCACGATACAGGGGAGACAGCGTTACAAAAATGATACAGGATCTGCGATGATAATCATTGCAACAACGGCGCTTATCGCTGCGGCGTGGGCTACTTACGAAACTCCAATCGCCAACATTCTCCTCCGAATGCGAAAATGTATTGTTGACTCCCACTTACATAGGTAGAAAAGATCATCAGAATAAAATACAAGAAATCAGAGCTACTGAGAGATTCAGGTGTTCTTACTTCTCGCGCGCTATTCGTGAATGCAATGCAAGATAATAGTATAATGGTGGATCGATGAACCCTCTGCCAGGCATTTAAATGTGATTTCAAAAAAATGTTCAAATGTTTGTAGAGCTTACGGGACTTAACTACGGGGTATCAGTCCCCAAACTTACAAACTACTTATGAACTAGCTAATACTAAGGACGGCACAAGTATCCATGTCCCAGGGGGGATTCGAACCCCCAACCATAGTGGCCATGCAGACCGTGACTGGCGCGCCGCAGTCCCCATTTAGAGTCAATTGCCAATTTTGACACCATAGTGATATTCAGATCGTTCTGTAGTTGGTTTTGATCTTCAGATGATTTTACTAGACGGTAAATGACGGCGTCATCTGCAAACAACCTAAGAGAGCTATTTAGATTTTCCCCTAAATCGTTTATGTGATTTGCAGAGTATCCCATGTAGATGCAGATGTAGGTGTAGATTTCAAAAATTTTTTTGCTTTTAAATTATGAAATATAGAAACACAATGCCAACGTTCTTGGAAAGAGAAAAGGTCAAAATTTTATACATTCAATATGAGCACCACAATATTGGAATAGTGCCTCATTTCTTGCCACACTTGAAGCAGCTGGTATCTCGTTATCAAATCACAGCCTTAACAATTGGCAACAGTGGGATAAGAAACACTGTCATTTACGTAACCCCACAGATAAGTCACAAGGTGTGAGGTACGTAATGTGAGGGGCCATGGTTGATGATGTTGATCTTCTACTGCTCCTCATCTAATCCTACACCTTGGAATGGTGTCATTCAGGTAACGATGGATGTTGGTATAGATATGAGGCGGGGAACTGTCTTGCATGAAGATGAAGCCATCTGAATCCTCTTCAAGTTGAGGAAATAACCAGTTTTAAACTATTTTTGATAGGTTAATCCCGTCACAGTTTTCTTCATGAACCGACTTACTTATTTCATTCGTTAAGAAATATGACACATCAGACATTATTCTTCATAGAATATGTTTCATGTTCAAACTTTACACTGTTGTCTGTCCAGGAACATTCGAATTGTGGTTCCATCTTTCGTAGTTTGAAAGATGTAAATGTTTGAAATATTTTCGTTCTGTTAGAATATCCCTGCATATATAGCGAATTTCTCAAATGGCACACCACGCAAAAAATAATGTAGCAAACCACATACACGCTATTGCATAGCGCAAGTTGTAGCTTAGGCGATATTACCACTGCACTGACATCGTGACACATCATTCCAGCCCATTAGAAACAGCTCAAGACACAGAGAAATGGCTGTGCCCCACGATAAGTAGTTAAAACCGTCAGAAAATAATTGTATAGTTCAGTAAGATTAGCAGACACACAGAACGGAACACTATTAGTAAAATAAGAATGGCAGTTATTTCTGATGAGACATACTAGAATTATTACCGACTCTCTCTCTCACCTGAAATAAATAGTAACGACAGCAAATTATCCTTCCTGCCTTAATCCTTTTCATCAGTTTTTCTTTTAGCCTTCTAAAAATATTAACAATCTATAAGCCAAGTCTTCTGCCTCTACTGTATTTCACTAAATCTAAATATCTTTGTATTATTGTTATTGCTATTATTATCACATTTATTTGCATAATAATAATTATTTTCCCGTCAAATTTCTCGAAATGTCTATACGTAAATAATATGCAAAAATATTCGATATACTATCTAAAAGAGAAAGTTGTAAGATGTGTTGTATAATAACAGACAACAGGTCTACAAATATGCAGTGTACATAAATATCTACTTTGAATGACAATAAAAGTCCTGGGACCGGCTCCTAACATCGTTCGGGGCCGCCTCTGGCACTGTGAACTGCTGTATCACGCCATGGAAGTGAGACTACTAGTCACTGGTACTCCTTTGGATACTATTCGATAACAGAAAATGTGACATTATTGTAGTAATTACAGTATGAGAAGAAAGAGACAAGACCGTTGGCAGTTACAGTTGGAGCTTTGTCGCCAGTTCATTAGTATGTCGCTACCTGTCTGCCTACAATCCATACATCCTTCTTTGAATCCTCTCTGGTGGCAATGTTTTCCACAGTTGTGCAGCTCTCCAGATGCCTCGGTTTCCTACTGGTACGGAAGACCATAAATATAATCCCATACGTGTCCAATGGTGGAGAGTCCAGGATTTAGTGATTCAGTAATGAAGTACATTTACATGGAAAAGAAGAAACATTAGAGTAAACGATCACACACATTACTTGTAATGTCAAGCGGCCGTGTAAGTGCTCAAGACGGGAAGAAGAAACACATTAGAGCTTAACACCCCTCAATAGCGTGATCATTAGAGGCGGAGCTTACGTTCGAATTGTTTGCATACGGACGAGGAAAGGTATCGGCCATGCCGTTTGAAACGAACCATCTCGGCATTTCCCTCGAATAAGATAGGGAAATCTTGGGAAACCTAATCCGGATGGACCCAGATGGATTTGAACCACCGAATGTAAGTCCAGTCCTTTACCTCTGTGTCACCTCACTTGGTCGAAGTGCTTCAGTAGCAAACTTCTAAACCGCTACTGATAATCCCTTCTATGTGGGGGGTATTACAGATACGACAACGTAGACACTTATTAACAGACAGAGCCCACAACTTTAGTACAAAATGTGAAATTTATTACTAATAAAACTCAACTATGGCCGTTGCAGGAGTACAGTCATTTCAGACTGATAGAGTAAATGACTGTAAATACTTCGAAGTTCCTTGAATATTCGCGATAATTTCTTAGTGTCAATAAGTATACAGTCCTGCAGCAATGTATCAAGGTAACAAACGGCTTTTAATCAAATTGCGTGGTTATGGTATATCGCCCCAAATTAGCGACTGGATAGGGGATTTCCTGTCAGAGACAACACAGTTTGTAGTAATCGATGGTAATCTGGCGTAGCACAGGGTAGTGGTATTGGTCCCCTGTTGTTCCTTATTTACATGAACTTTTTGGGAAAAAATCTAAGTAGCTCTCTTAGGTTGTTTGCAGATGACGCCGTGATTTACCGTCTAGTAAAATCATCCTAAGATCAAAACCAACAGCATAACGATCTAAATAAGATATCACTATGGTGTAAAAATTGGCAATTGACTTTAAAAAACGATGCGAAGTGTGAAGTCATTCACATGAGTACGAAAAGAAATCCGTTAAACGTTGTTTACAAGATAAATCAATCACACGTGAAGGCCGTAAACTCCATATCATATTACTTCAGACTTAAACTGGAAATAACACGTAGATAATGTCGTGGGAAAGTCGAACCAAAGACTCCATTTTATTGGCAGAACCCTTAAAAGATGCAACAGAACTACTAAAGAGATTGCATACACCACCTTATCAGGTGGGTTTGACGGAGGCCATCAAAAGGGTTCAAAGAAGCTCGTTTCGTATTGTCACGATACAGAGGAGACAGCGTCACGGAAATGATACAGGACCTGGGATGGGAATCATCACAAGAACGGCGCTTATCGCTGCGGCGTGGTCTACTTACGTAACTCCAATCACCAACATTCTCCTCCGAATGCGAAAATATATTGTTGACTCCCACCTACAAAGGTAGAAATGACCATCAGAAGTTCAAGTGTTTGTATAGCTTATGGGACTTAACTACGGGGTCATCAGTCCCTAAACTTACAAACTACCTATGAACTAGCTAACACTAAGGACGGGACAAATATCAATGCCCGAGGGGGGATTCGAACCCCCAATCGTAGTGGCCGTGCAGACCGTGACTGGAGCGCCGCAGTCCCCTCGGCCACCACGGCGGGCGACCATCAGAATAAAATACGAGAAATCAGAGCTCGAACAGAGAGATTCAGGTGTTCTTTCTTGCCGCGCGCTATTCGACAATGGAATTGGTGATTAATAGTATAAAGGTGATTCGATGAACCCTCTGCCAGGCAGTTAAATGTGATATGGAGAGTATCCCATGCAGATGTAGATGTAGGAATGTTATCAGATACAGCTTTTTTACTATTCTTATTGCCTTGTTGTAACAGGGACACATTCCCCTAATACTAACGTTGAATACAATGGGCATACTGAAGTTGGCAAAGACTCATAATCTTAGGTCATGGGATTGGCTGAGATATTTATCTTAAGGATGCGGAGGAGATGGCATTTATTTAAATAATAAGAGTTCTACTTTCAATAAGTACAGGCATTATTTGCAATGTATATTCTACTTAGGCTGGTCACTATTAGGGAGTAGTATTCTTATTACTAGGATAACTGGTGCTAATTGTGGTAATGTCCTTGTGGCTACCGTCACATTCTTAGAACAGAGGAGTACCAACATACACATAGGTAACACTCGGTCCTTGCCTCTGCATAGCAGAAAGCTGTCTACTGCTTCATAAACAATTCTACATGCAAATAGACTTGGGAGAAACTGGATGTGCTATAATAGATTGCAAATAAATATGGGGAATAGAGAATAAATAACATCATGTACGTCCATCTTTTCTCCAAAGTATTTCTGTGCTGCTCCATTAATTATATTCATGACAACTTGTCATTGCAAGTTCATATTAACCTGCAGTATCCGAATGGAGTGTGATTGAGACGTTACAAGCAGTAACCTCACAACCTAGTAATCTTGACAATGGCGTAGCAGTCGCCACCCCCTACTCACACACTTGAAAATTTGAAGGGGTAAGATACGGTTTCTGCCGTCCCTTCCCCTCCCCCTCTGCCCCGCCCACAGTATTTTTGATAGCAGCCGTTTTTGCCTTCTACTGAATCATTTTGTAACAATTACTACATTCTGTCCTCTCCTTTAATCCTGTTTTTCAGTCTGTGACTGCTAATACTGAACAACATCTGTATTGTTGGGGCGCTCAAGTTTGATATTACATATAAATGAGACGCAAGTGCAACTTGACATATAACTTCCCTTCTCTCTCTTAAAAAAAAAAAAAGTTATTGGAAAGTGGAACACGACGGCTAAATGAAAGTTGCATGACATCCCACCTTCCCTCAGACCAAAGTCCTGGAATCGCCAAGACGTAGCCAGTTCGATAGATTCACGAACATTTGAACCAAAAAACAAATGTTCAAATGTTTGTTAAGCTTATGGGATTTAACTACGGGGTCATCAATCCCTAAACTTACAAACTACTTATGAACTACTTACGAACTAGGACGGCACAAATATCCATGCCCGAGGGGGGATTCGAACCGCCGACCGTAGTGGCTGTGCTGACCGTGACTGGAGCGCCTCAGTCACCTCGGCCACCGCGGCCGGCTCATTTGAACCATTGATGGTTGAATTTCGTATTTGATTATTATATTTCATTATTTTCTTTATTCCAGATTTATTTGACGTAGATTTATGATTATTAAAGACAATAAACTAAGTACTTACATCTCAGTAGAATAGCACTTTTGTTTTTTACTGAGACATAGCTTAATAATATATTCCTATACCCAGTGAGGTAATTTTTATTTTATGCTTACAGGAGTGATGGTTCGTTTTGTTCTTTCTGAGCAGATCTCAGAACCTATTACCTATCTTGGAATGGAACGTGCATTGATTTCCTGATGTGTTACCTGTGTGCCACCCTCTAAATAAGTAGTCGGCACGCCACTGCCGCAGTAATACTAAGTCTTACTCTGGACGAGAAGTGTGCCCCGTTCGTGGATTAGAACTGCTTCCGTCGTGCAGACCGCAGCCACATCTGCTGCCAGCGGCGCCTCTGTCAGCCGGCGCCCGTCTGGGCTGCCAACACGCGAGGAATGCGAGTCCGCCTGCCGCGCCCGAAGACAGCCAAATGGGCGCACGCACCGCTTCTAACAGGTCCCCACGTCATCTCCGTTACGTAAAAAATGCGACTGAACTGAAACCGTGTGATCTTTGGAACTCCGAATCGTGGAACCGACGTCCAAGGGGTGACGTGTCAACTGCCCGAGTTAATCAGACTGTATTCGTGTTACGCGCCATTTCTGCAGAACAAAGAAAGCAGACACTCGATTCTTTCCTCGTTGTCTTGTTGGCAGCAACACAGTTTCTGGATTCATTTACCGACAAAAAAATTGCTGTTGTCACATTACGACTTTGTTACTTTGATTTTGACTGTACTGACAAAAAGAGGATCCAAGATAACTACATCTGCTTTCCGTGGTCTGTCTTTAGTCAGGAAATATCACACATACTCTCTACCTGCTCTACTTGAGATAATTCGAAACCCACACTTCAGCTTTATTTTGGAACTGTTCCATACTCCCCAATACAAGGGAGTAATGGTTGTAACATTCCTGGTAACTGGTATGAGCTTCCTACATAAGTTGGTAGCACTTTCGACATTCTGCTATAGCCCCAGATCATAAACGCCCGTGGAAGAAACTCTTTTGCCCTGACCACAGACAGGATGCGCCGCTTTGCACATTAGCATTCTTCTGTACACTCAGCTGCTTCAGCCATAGCATATACAAGGGGTGGACAACATACGAGGGTAAGTCAATTATTATCCGCAAAGTAGTTATAAAATTTTATTGTAATAAAATACGAAACTTACAAGAACATCACTTTTCGACATAGTCTCCTTGCTTTTCAATGCACTTCGTCCACCGCTGTACAAGCTTCCTTATGCCCTCATAAAAGAAGGTTTCCGGTTGAGCTGCGAGCCAGGAATGCACCGCTTCCTTCACTGCTTCGTCCGAGTCAAATCGACGGCCCCTTAATACCTGTTTGAGTGGACCAAACAAGTGATAGTCAGAAGGGGCAAGATCGGGACTATGTGGAGGATGATCCAGTACTTCGAATTTGAGCTTCTGGAGCGTTTCAGCAGTGTGGACAGCAGTATGCGGACGGGCATTGTCGTGCAACAACACAACACCTTCTGACAGCAATCTTCGGCGTTTGCTTGGAATTGCAGGCTTTAGCCTGTCAGTAAGCATCTCACTATAACGTACACTGTTTATTGTTGTGCCCCTTTCACCATAATGTTCCAGTACAGGGCCTCGTGCATCCCAAAAAACGTAAGCATCAGTTGTCCTGCGGACGGTTGGGTCTTGAACTTTTTCTTGCACGGCGAATTTTGATGTTTACATTCCATACTCTGCCGTTAACTTCCGGGTCGTAGTGATGGATCCATGTTTCGTCACCAGTAATGATTCTGTCTATGAAGTTGTCCCCTTCGTTACCATAGCGATCCAAATGTTTTTTTGCAGATGTCGAGGTGCGTTTGCTTATGCAACTGTGTGAGTTGTTTCGGGACCCATCTTGCACAAACTTTACGAAACCCAAGTCTGTGGTGAATAGTTTCGTAAGTAGAACAATTACTAATTTGAAGACGATGAGCCACATCATCAATAATAAATCGTCTGTATAACAGAATCATTTCACGTGATCGCTCAATAGTTTCTTCATTTGTGGCGGTAAACGGTCGTCCGGATCCGTCATCGTGCTTAACACTCTTGCGACCATTTCGGAATTTTTCAATCCACTCGTACACACTTCGTTGTGGCAAAACACTGCTCCCGTACTGTACTGAAAGTCTTCTGTGAATTTCGGCCCCTGATACACCTTCCGCCCACAAAAAAAACGGATCACTGAACGTTGCTCTTCTTTGGTGCAAATAGACAGCGGAGCAGCCATGATTAACAGCACGGCAGCGACAACGAAACTAACGTAGCAGCTTGAAAATTGCAAAGATATAATAACAAATAAACAAAGCATGCGTCACCAACGTAAAACGACACTACTACCAACACAAACAAAAATATCACTAAATTGCGGATAATAATTGACTTACCCTCGTAATATGAACTCCATGCAGTACACTACATCTTGCTATTTGGCAAGACTGCGTCCGTCTTAACACTGTGTCATAAGCGCAGTGCGCATTTGACGTGTGAAGTCTTGGACAGGTTATAGCTTATTCAGGTTGACGTGCTACCGGCCTGTCTCAAAAACGTGACAGACGATTTCTTCCATCTTTTATTAGACGTTACAATTGATCTGCAGTATTTTGACCACGGCGGAATAGCCGTGCGCACTGAGGCCGTTCGCCGTCGGAGGTTCGAGTCCACCCTCGGACGTCGGTGTGTAAGTTGTTCTTACGTTAGTTTCACTTAATTTCAGTAGTTTGTAATCTAGGTACTAATAACCAAACATTTAAGTCCCATATTTTTACAAACATTTGAATATTATTCAGTGTTTTGGATCCTAAAACTATTGGCTCTGCAGGTGGAAGAGATCTACCGTGACACTCACAGGTTAGACATCAGGAAATCAATGAACGTTCCAATCCAAGTTAGGTAAAACGTTATTAACTCTACTCAGAACGAACAAAACGAACCACCACTCTAAGCATAAAACAAAAATTACTTCACTGTGTATAGGTATGTTATTAAGCTGTGTCTCAGTAAAAAAGCAAAGTGTTATTCTACTGAAAGGTAAAAACCTAGTATATTACCTCTAATAATCATAAAACTATGTTTCCAGAATGAAACTTTCACTCTGCAGCGGAGTGTGCGCTGATATGAAACTTCCTGGCAGATTAAAATTGTGTGCCGGAACCGGGACTCGAACCTGGGACCTTTGCCTTTCGCGGGCAAGCGCTCTACCGACTGAGCTACCCCGACACGACTCACGATGCCGCCTCACAACTTTACTTCCGCCAGTACCTCGCCTCCTACTTTCCAAACTTCACAGAAGCTCTCTTGCAAACACGCAAGACTAGCACTCCTGGAAGAAAGGATATGGTGGAGACATGGCTTAGCCACAGCCTAAGGGATGTTTCCAGAATGAAACTTTCACTCTGCAGCGGAGTGTGCGCTGATATGAAACTTCCTGGCAGATTAAAATTGTGTGCCGGAACCGGGACTCGAACCTGGGACCTTTGCCTTTCGCGGGCAAGCGCTCTACCGACTGAGCTACCCCGACACGACTCACGATGCCGCCTCACAACTTTACTTCCGCCAGTACCTCGCCTCCTACTTTCCATATCCTTTCTTCCAGGAGTGCTAGTCTTGCGTGTTTGCAAGAGAGCTTCTGTGAAGTTTGGAAAGTAGGAGGCGAGGTACTGGCGGAAGTAAAGTTGTGAGGCGGCATCGTGAGTCGTGTCGGGGTAGCTCAGTCGGTAGAGCGCTTGCCCGCGAAAGGCAAAGGTCCCAGGTTCGAGTCCCGGTTCCGGCACACAATTTTAATCTGCCAGGAAGTTTCATAAAACTATGTCATAATAATTTGGAATAAAATTAAATAATGAAATACAATAATCAATTAATAGTTCAAATGTTCGTAAATCTATGGAAATTAACTACTTCGATTGCCAGTCCCTAGCGAGAAACTACCTAAAATAACTTAAACTAACCCTAGGATAAACAACCCCACCCCCCACACACACACATGCCAAAAAGGACTCGAAACTTCACGCGCTCCACAGCAAGGCACCTTAGAGAGCACGGACACTCCACGACAGCCATTAATGGTATCGGTTCCATAACCCAAACTGCAACTACAAACATAGCAATGATAAGAAGATAAACATCTCTCAAAGGGTGGCTGAGAACTAGTGCCTACATTTGATTTTACAACTGAATTGAGATATAAGAAGCTTTTGTGGTAAATGCAGTGAGTAATTTTATTTTGGTGTCGATGCTATTGCATGAAAACAACCTTGAAGAAACAAAACAAAAGTTATCTTTGAGTCAGTGCATGATTAACATTCGCTGCCTTGGTGGTAGCTGTGCATGCAATCCTTAAATCCTATCAAAATCTACAGTGTCTAAGCTGTTGCTGAACGCTACCGTTCTCCATACCAATTATGGTTGTAATGCCGCGGTGGAGTAGCCGAGCGGTCTAAAGCGTCTCGCTGCGGAGCGCGCGGTTGCTCGCCGTGGAGGTTCGAGTCCTCCCTGGGGCATGTGTGTGTGTGTTTGTCCTTAAGTTAGTTTACCTAGGTTTAAGTAGTTTGTAAGCTACGGACTGATGACCACGCAGTTTGGTCCGATAGATTTACAAACATTTGAACATGGTTGTGATGCTGAAGAACTGTGAAGTATGCCTACAAGCACCACTAGCTACATTAATGTGGCACCCTATTACGAACTTCTTGTAGTTGCCCTTGATGGGAAATATATACAAGTGTTTTCGCTAATTGTCAAAAATGTTTGTGTGTGAAATAGCTGATCCGATGATAGTAACTATGTATTACCGAAACTACTCATCGAAACAATAAAATAGCTATCTTGGCAACATTTGGTACGCCATACAATGTGTTGGTGGCTTTTCCACATCGTGTCTCTTCAATGAGAGGTGAGGTTTCAAATGTGCATGGTACACAACAAATCTCAAGAAACTGTACGGCGCCAGAATGTCGCAGACGTTGATATTTATAGCTGTATCAGCGGGCAGCAAAGATGTGTCAGCATGCCATCCACAAACTCCGGGCACTGAAAACATCTATTGTCTGTTAAAATGTCTTGCAATCGAGTCTTCACCTCCAGGTGGAAAACAGCTCTTTCCTCAAAATAAACAAGGCTTCTGTGCCATGCCATACATTCCAAAATGGCTGCCTCATGACAGCCTCAAAAAATATGTAGCATAACTAAACACAATGACTTCTGCAAGTACAGTAACTACTGTCTCTAATTACCATCACAAATGTCATCATGTGCGGGGCATCAAAATGCTGAGAAAATCATGTTCAAAATGTTCAAATGTTTGTTAAGCTTAAGGGACTTAACTACGGGTCCATCAGTCCCTAAACGTACAAACTACATATGAACTACCTACAACTAAGGACGGCACAAATATCCATGCCCGAGGGGGGATTCGAACCCCCGATCGTAGTGGCCGTGCAGACCGTGACTGGCGCGCCTCAGACCCCTCGGCCATCGCAGCCGCAGAAAATCATGGACATGCCATTTGAGTACATGAAAATGACATGTAAGGAGGTCAGCAGTACTTGACCCCCTACACAGTTCCTGTCAGTATTTTATATGCTTTTTCCTATGACGGTCAACACAAATGATGGGTGAAAGTCGCGACCTTAGACTTCCATAGAGTCGACCTCGATGGTACCCAATCTGGTGGGGGCATCTGTGATGAAACTGGCTGCAGCTTTTAATTTTGGCTGCCAACAGCATCCTCTGTAATGAGAAGGTAGATCATCAGTGGCGAAGATGACTCGACAGAGGAACTCAAAGTAAATTAGTAATAACTGATGAGCATTCAGAATGATTGTTGAAAAGTAATATAAAACTATGAGGGCAAGAGCTACTGAAAAACTCAGCACTCACTTAAGTAATACTGATGATAAATCAGAACGAGTGGAGCTTAACATTCACTTAAGGGCTGCGTCTGCTAAACCCTTAATAACAGAAGATGATGCAAAACTATGAAGGATGAGGTGCTGTGAACATAAACCATGAAACATGGTCACTTTGTGGAATGAAATATATTTTCATTCGTTTGTATCGCTTCCTACAAACAACCAGGTTTATGTATACAACGCGAATCACCTAACATTTGCACCGCACATATTGCGGAAACGGAAAGTGCGATTGGTGTGCGGCTTTCACATAATGGACTGGTTGTCAGGGGCTCGTAATTTTAGCGAACAAACAGAATGTAATATTACTTAGAAAGTGCATTTTTTACACAAACATACGGTCTTTTTTAAATGGAACAATTGTTTCTATCATGCACAGGACGTTTTGACACCAGCTGTGTACAAAGAATTTTGAATGACGTTTTTATCACTTTTAGTTCGGCAGCTACAACCGTTCAAAATTTCGGGGATGGAAGCTGCGATAGCGTAGCAGATTGGCCGAGTGGCTAGCCCCTGGGGCACGGCCCACTGTCTCATGAGCACCAGCCAGTCAGCTACGCTGTTGTAGCCTCTGTTCCCAAAACTTTGAATGATTGTAGCTGCCGAAATAAACGTGATAAAAATGTCATTCAAAATTCTTTGTAAAAAGATGGTGTCAAAAGTTCCAGGGCATAACAGAAACAACCATCGTTCAATTTGAAAAATTCTATGTTTGCATAAAAAATACACTTTCTAGGTATTTTTATAATCTGTTTATTGGCTAACAATCCATTCTGTGAAAACCGCACATCAATCGCACTTTCCGTTTCCGCAATATTTGCGGTGCAAGTGTTACGTGACTCACCCTGTATAATACTCCAAAAGACCCTTATGACATAGCTTGCCTGCTTCCTACAGTCAAGCATTGGGAAAGTTTTTTTTAATGATTTGGACATCTAATTGTTGGTATTAAACTGTTTCCATCGTTACCTACACTGTTGGAATTGCTAACAATTACTGCCATATTCAAAAGTATAAAGACGTGCGGCCTAAGGCGCTTTACTACGGTGCACGCAGATGCTCGCCGTCGGATGTTCCAGTCCTCCGTGGGGCATGGATGTGTATGATGTCTTTAGGTTAGTTTAACTTCGTTTAAGTAGTTTGTAAGCCTAGGGTCTAACAATCAAAGAAGTTAATTCCCATAGATTTACAAAATATTCAACATTTTGAATTTGAATAAAACGATAATGCGTCTACATGTACCACATACAGCCAAAAGGGTGCTTTATACAGCAACAGAAAATTATCAAACCTCTCCTCAGCACAAAAAAATCATTATATCTGAACAGAATTAATCCACTGTATTGAGTTTCAGAGTGGCGAGTGAGCAGAAAGCTTACAAGTTCCAACATGACTGAAGTACCTGGCTGATGTTTTGGTACAAGATATTTTGTCCAATCGCCGTAGCTGTAGTGGACAACATTTGCAACTAATATTTGCCTATACCAATTTCACCACCCAAGTGTGGCACTTTCGATGCTAATGTGGATGTCATTCCTAACGCGTAAAATTTGAGCGTAATTGTCGTTAGAACGACACACACCAATTATTGTTAATACGCTTCTGCTTCGCATTGGAAGAGCCTTCGAACGTTATTGGTTTTCAGTATTCAATACTTCAACCAATAAAAACAGAAATCTTATAGAATGAATTAGTGAATGGATTGATTTTCCTTAGGCGAGTACCCATATTGAAATAAAATGTATGCAAAGAAGATTAATTCACTTTTTAACACACAAAATTAAATCAGTAACGTGTAATCAGTAATAAATATTAGTTTGTATTGCGAAAGATAAAATTGCTGCTTTAATTATGTTTCTGTCACAAACTCCCGAAAATATTGTGAAACGGTAATGTAGTGCCGCGTCACGATTTTAATAGTTTTAAAATCTAATTTTTTCACATGACATTGCAAAAGGCGCCTATATAGGTGATCTGTCAGCCGTGGGGCCTTTACTTGAACTTGTTTGAGTCTCCAAATGTTATGAGAATGCAATTTGCTTTATTTATTTCTCCATCACATTTTCTGACTTGCATAATGCTTTCCTTATCCTTCCCGACATTCCCAAGAACGAGAGCGGAGCATGCTGGATTGTACTGTGGTATGTGTCAAAGAATTGGTATTGGAGAGCTGACAGATAGGTTAGTTTGAAAACTCTAGCAGCTAATGCCTCTTGCAAACGATAGCAAGTTCCTTGGGTGCGCTATGGGCGCTGAGCTTTGGCAGGAAGGCCTTCAGCCAATAGGAACACTTGGCGCGAAGACCAGATTCGGTTTTGCGTGCGGACAAGGTTTCCGCAGGTCGACCATGCTGGGGCCTTGGAGACTCGGACGTGACGGGAGAGTGCGACAGATGCTGGTTCCACTACAATAAAGTACGGAGGATTTAATCATAACTAGCCACGACAGTTAAAACTCTGTTGTCACGGTTTATGAAATTCACGTTTCTGCAAATTTATCAGTATTATGTTTGACGTACAGTACTGGCCATTAAAATTGCTACACCAAAAAGAAATGCAGAAGATAAACCGGTATTCACTGGACAAATATACTATAAATGACATGTGATAACATTTCCACGCAATTTGGGTGCACAGATCCTGATAAATCAGTACCCAGAACAAGCACCTCTTGTCGTAATAACGGTCTTGATACGCCTGGGCATTGAGTAAAACAGAGCTTGGATGGCGTGTACAGGTACTGATGCCCATGCAGCTTCAACACGATACTACAGTTCATCAAGAGTAGTGACTGGCGTATTGTGATGAGCCATTTAGTCGGCCACCATTGACCAGACGTTATCAATTGGTGAGAAATCTGGAGAATGTGTTGGCCAGGGCAGCAGTCGAACATTTTCCGTAGCCAGAAAGACCGTTACAGGACCTGCAACATGCGGTCGTGCATTATCCTGCTGGGATCGAATGAAGGGTAGAGCCACGGGTCATAACACATCTGAAATGTAACGGCCACTGTTCAAAGTGCCGTCCATGCGAACAAGAAGAGACCGAGACGTGTAACCATTGGCACCCCATACCATCAGCCCGGTGATACGCCAGTATGGCGGTGACTAATACACGCTTCCAATGTGCGTTCACCGCGATATCACTAAACACGGATGCGACCATCATGATGCTGTACACAGAAAGTGGATTCATCCGAATAAATGAAGTTTTGCCATTCGTGCATCCAGGTTCGTCGTTGAGTACACCATCGCGGGCGCTCCTGTCTGCGATGCAGAGTGAAGTGTAATCGCAGACATAGACTCCGAGCTGTTAGTTCATGCTGCTGCAAACGTCGTCGAACTGTTTGTGCAGATGATTGTTGTCTTGAAAATGTCCCCATCTGTTGACTCAGGGGTCGAGACGTGGTTGCACGATCCGTTACAGCCATGCGGAAAGATGCCTGTCATCTCGACTGCTAGTGATATGAGGCCGTTGGGATCCAGAACAGCGTTCCGTATTGCCCTCCTGAACCCACCGATTCCATGAAACTTCCTGGCAGATTAAAATTGTGTGCCGGAACCGGGACACGAACCTGGGACCTTTGCCTTTCGCGGGAAAAGTCGGTTCGAGTCCCGGTTCCGGTTCCGGCACACAATTTTAATCTGCCAGGAAGTTTCATATCAGCGCACACTCCGCTGCAGAGTGAAAGTTTCATTCTGGAAACATCCACCGATTCCATATTCTGCTAACAGTCATTGGATCGCGACCAACGCGAGCAGCAATGTCGCGATACGATAAACCGAAATCGCAATAGGCTACGATCTTTATCAAAGTCGGAAACATGATGGTAAGCACTTCTCCTCCTTACATGAAGCATCACAACAACGTTTCACCAGGAAACGTCGGTAAACTGCTGTTTAAGTACTAGAAATCGGTTGGAAACTTTCCTCATGTCAGCACGTTGTAGGTGTCGGCACCGGCGCCAACCTTGTGTGAATGCTCTGAAAAGCTAATCATTTGCATATCACAGCATCTTCTTCCTGTCGGTTAAATTTCGCGTCTATAGTACGTCATCTTCTTGGTGTAGCAATTTTAATTTCGAATGAGTCTCTTATTTGCAATATTGTTCGCTATTTCTGCTTTGTGTTATCGGGTCAAAGAAATTAACCGATGGTAGGAACTTATTTATCTGAAATTTACTGTACTTTTGTGTAAAGAAATGTATGCACATGGTATGGCTGTGGAGATTTAACAAATAATGTTTCGACTTCCATTTTTCTTCTAGCCAAAACATTGTGTCTTTAGTGTCGTTCAGTGTTATTCGTACGGGAATTCTACCCAGTTCGTAAATTTCTCTTCGCGGTTTAACAATTAGAATTGTCACTGCGTAGTTCAGACTATATGTCAGTACAAGACTATTTTGGCTAACTATTTTGGAAGGGATGCTAATTGTAGAATAAATGCCGCGTTGGAGTAGCCGAGCGGTCTAAGGCGCCTCGCTACGGAGCGCACGGTTACTCGCCGTAGGAGGATCGAGTCCTCCCTGGGGCACGGGTGTTTGTGTGTGTGTGTGTGTGTGTGTGTGTGTGTGTGTGTGTGTGTGTTTGTCTTTAGGTTAGTTTAACTTACTTTAAGTTGTTTGTAAGCTACAGTCTGATGACCACGCAGTTAGGTCCGATAAATTTAGAAACATTTGAACATTTTGGTAGAATAAATAATTACTTTGTGGTAAGGAAGCCTGTGGATTTAAAAATATTTCTGGCTGTGATGTTGGAACTTATAAACTCTGTTGCAATTAGACAGTCAGCTGATGTTCCCCTAATTGTGTATAATGAGCAATTAGTTCATTGGGAATATTAGTTCCAAAACTAATATGCCTTGTAAGAGAAAACGTCTTCAGAAATTACGAAATTTAGCAGGAATTGAATTTTGAAAATTAATCCGTGTGTCATTCGAGTTGTCTGAGGTAGCGTATTTGGTGTCCGGCTTCACCAGTGGTTATATAAATGGATTGCTGTATTTTACTCAGACTTTGCCCTGAGATCTGAGGTTTTATGAATCACATTGTAATTTATTCTGGACAAGGTAATCTCAGTGTAGTCGTCCTCTTCGCTAGATATAAATCTATACTCAAGCTAACCTATCTCTATACCAGTTCTATTGTAGGTCGTATGGTAAACTTGCATGTCATTGGTTTCTACAAATTATTGAAATATCCTTCCTGCCGCTTAATAGTATAGATGCAAGCCATTCTTTATGCGTAAGAGATCTTGAGGCTTAACGTTTTGAATAAAAATTTTGCTGTTTGTAATTAAATTTAACTACAGAGCCAAATGTCAGGATCTGAAAGCCAAGAAAAATTGTAAAAAGTTCTTACTTTGATGTTGTTTAACTGTTGCACTGCTCTGTGTCTTTCTGATCATCAATAAATATGGTTAAAAAGCTACCTAACTGTTTCCATTTGTTAAATTTCTATCAACTGATTGCTTACTGGAAATACCGCTAGGCTCAATTTACTGCTTTTGTCTGCCGGGTCATTCGATTCCCGCACATTGTCTTTGTGGTGTCGCACAAGTCCAAAGCGCGCCACCTACTTTCGCCGCGCGCCGCCATGCTCGCACGGCGCGGCGTTCTTACGACGTCAGCCACGAGCGCCCTCTGCTACATCTCCGCTCGTTCACTTGGGACTGAGATAGGACTGAGATAGGAACCAGTTAACACTTCGCAATCAGATAGGAACCAGTGAAGACTTGGCTATCGGACAGGCACTAGGCAGGCCTCTAGCTCAACTATGTATCAGCATTCTGCCGTACTGAACTATGTAAAAGTTAAGTATTGTATAAATTCTGTGCAATATATATGTCGTTCTAATTTACTCTAGTGTTTCTAGTTTCTGCTGTCCCACTGCTGCTCACCTTCGTACCTGCACAAGCGTGCGTCCTTTATTCCTGTGTCGCTCTGTCTACTCGGCTACCGACACCTACGACGGAAACGAGACACAAAAGCGGCGACGAGGCTGGGACACAAAAGTCTTGATGCTACTAAAAATCTTCGAATGTTCTTAATTTTATAAGTTATATAAATGTGGTGTCTGTTCTTTCGGACATGTCCAGACAACACACACACACATCTATATATATATATATATATATACACTCAAGCTAACCTATCTCTATACCAGTTCTATTGTAGGTCGTATGGTAAACTTGCATGTCATTGGTTTCTACAAATTATTGAAATATCCTTCCTGCCGCTTAATAGTATAGATGCAAGCCATTCTTTATGCGTAAGAGATCTTGAGGCTTAACGTTTTGAATAAAAATTTTGCTGTTTGTAATTAAATTTAACTACAGAGCCAAATGTCAGGATATATATAACTTATACAATTTGTCGATGACGGGCAATGATCCTTTCTTCAGTGCGGAGGCACTCCTGCGGACTTACTCTTACGGGAATCAATACTAAGTGACTACGAGTTTGTTCTAGTGGGAAGGGTAAAGTTGCGAATTTGTATCTGACGGGAGGCGTACTTGAGTAATCCCATGGAGGTGTGATGCTCGCTGTGTCCTTCGTGGTGTAGGGTCAGCACTACTATCTAGAAAGCAGGAGACCCGGGTTCGAATCCCGGCTGGGGACACATTTTCAACTTTACCTATTCGCAGTTAATGTCATACATTCCGTGAATATGAATGTTTTTAATTCTATAGGACCACACTACGTTGGTCATAAGTGCCAAGTCTTACAAACTACAAAATCTACGTTAAACTGACCTAAGGACAACACACGCATCGATACCCGAGGGAGGGTTTGAACCTCCGACACGGGAGGCCCCACAATCCGTAACGTGGCGCTTCAGACCGCTCGGCTACTCCGGCATCCCACATCCCTTTGAACCTGCTTACTGTATTCGTCCCTCTGTCTCCCTCTACGATTTTTACCCCACACACTTCCTTCTAATGCTAAGTTGACAATTCCCCGATGTCTCATAATGTGTCCTACCAATCTATTCCTTCTCTTAGTCCGGCTGATGCTACTCCTTAGGAATATTAAAGTGTTATCCGTGTTTGTATATATTGACTAAAGATCATGATTCAGGGCCTAAAAGCATATAAATGTGTGCAATTATTGTAATACTGCAGGCGACCGTACTTCGAGATAAGGTGCCTGTACTATCCAGGCCAGTCTTCTGTATGAAATTCATCCTAATAGCTTTGCAGACTCAATCTGTAAACGAAGGAGGGGGATAAAGTTGACACACGGCCTCCAAATTAAAATCAAAGTTCCTCACTCCTGCAGCGCAGGCTCGGTTCAATTGTTGACATACAGCGTGAACTCAAAAATCTAATATCATCTCTATTCGTTCTCTGGTGTACTATAAACCATGTATTGATTCTTTTCTGTAGTAAACTTTACTGCTAAGCATATTCGCAAAAACATTAACTACAATATCTTTTAATTTCCTGAATCTATTTGAATGTAATTGGGCCTGTAAAAATGTTTGTAATCCGAAGGGATCCAACGGCTTAGATAATCGGTCCCTAGGCTTACAAATGCTTCAACTAACTTATACTAAGTACAAAACACACACCCATACCTGAAGGAGAACTCGAGCATCCGACGGGCAAAGGCCGCGCACACCGCAGCAATGTGTCTTAGAACGCACGGTTCTTCCGCCGGGCCTATTATATAGTTTACAGTGTTTTCACTACAGTTATGACTCACAACGCACACATTTTTTATACATTGACGCCCCTGGCTTCTCCATCAGCATAGTGTTGCAAGTGAGTACTTCTACTGCTCCAAATTTTCTTATAATTCGCCCAAAAGAAAATCTGCTGTCAGAGCGAGTGAAACTTGTTGATGTATTCGGACACAAAAGATTCGAATCCTTCCATGTAGTTCCTCCTTAACGGTGTTGTGTTGTTATATGTAAGGGAAATTCTTAATAATTGGTACATTTCTTGCCGCAAGCTATTCTATGTTGTGTTTGGTTTTAAGGTGCCTTCTCACCTACAACCAACTCCAAAAAACTCAGTTGATAACTGTTTTCAACTGGAAGTTTTTTTCCAATTGTTGTCAATAGTTGTATGAAATCGCAAGTATGAAAAACTAGTTGAGAGAAGTTTTGCCTCGAGTTTGTAGTTTATGGCTAGTGACCAAAATCACAGCAGATTTGGGCAACTTGCGCATGCGCATTGTCTTGTCTTGTGCTGTGTCGTTTAGGACGGTATTATATACATTGCAAATATGAATAATAAGAAATATTTCGTAATACAAATCACAGGATTAAAATAGTATAAAGAAAAAGCTCCTGCAATCAGTAGTATTCCAAGTGGTTCACTGTGAAAAATAAGGAAGAAATTAAATGGCCCAACTATTTATGGACATCCGTAGGTAAAATAAATTTTTATTTTTAGTCTAACCAACTGAATTGCTCTTTAAGTGATTTGTATTTTTGTATACTTTTATACTGGAATAGTACGTGAAATAGTACACTATATGATTCGAATTTTATTTTATTGAATGCTCGGATACCTTTTATCTGTTGCTATAAATGATACGATCTTAGGCAGAAATGGCATTCAAAATTTGAATAATCAAAGCCGTGGCAGATTAGCCGTGCGTACTGGATCGCCGTGTTGTGGTGCGCGTGGCCGTTTGCCGTCGGGGGTTCGAACCCCCCCTCGGACATGGATGATTGTGTTTTGCTTAGGATGCTTTACCTTAGTTTAAGTACTTTGTAAGCTACGGACTAATAACCACGCAGTTGAGTCCGATAGATTTACAAACATTTGAACATGTCTTTGTATACTAAAACACTTCACAGTTAGATCAGTACTTTTTTGTGCTTAGCACGATGCATTTGGAGATTTAACGCTAAGTGCAGTTATTTATACAGATAAAAATCAAACAAAATGAATATCAGACTCCAGTACATTATAATAAGACTTTTGCAGTTATTGAGGCAGAATGATGCGTATGCAAACGTAACGTGAAAGAAGTACGAGAATATATTCTCTACTTCATTACTCTTCTCCAAAGAGAGTATGATAAGCAGGAAAAAACGAGTAACTATTGTCATCGCGGAATAGCAGTGCGCAATAAGGCGCCTTGCTGCGTTCGACGTCGGAGTTTCCAGCTCTCCCTTGGGCTTGGGTATGTGTGTGTTTGTGTGTGTTTTGTTCTTACCATAAGCTACTTTAACCCTTTCCCTCTCAGTGTTGCCATATGGCAACGTGATCTTTATCTGTTCCTCTAGGCACAACCAATGTCCAAAAGATTGTAAACAGCACCGTAGGACCTCCAACAATCCATTGCGACTAGGTTGTCTATCATTACCTTGAGTAAGCGGAGAGCATTAGGCTGCCATGCATTGGCAAAATATGTATTGTGGCTTAATGTCTAAGTTGGAGTACATGCAGCGAGACTTTCAAATAATTTTATCAAGGTAAATGAAACAAAGTAATCTTAAAATTTCATTAGTAAATAATTCTCCATTGTCTAAATGGATAGTAAAAAGTTTGAACATGTTTTTAGTTACGATAAAAGAGACATATCCCGCCCAATGATGGCATATGCAGTCATTCCAAATTTCTCTCCAAAAAATAAAAATAATAAAAATTCTATCACATATGCATTATTCCAATCATAAGGTATAGAAGTATTCAAAGAAATATTTTTGTTCATAAATTAATAAAATTTGGGGTTGACAGGGTTAAGCAGTTTGTAAGTTTGTGGACCGATGACCACCGCAGTTAGGTCCCATAACTTTACAAACAATACGTAACTATTTCAATGTTCAATTTTTTATACACTGGCACAGATTCAGAACTTCCTGAAGCATCGATCATGATGAATTTAAGTATTTCTAAATATGTGGGTGAAGTGAAATGTTTGGTCGCTCTTACTCAAATAATTATCGTGATTATGTCCTCACAGGATACATTTGTGGGAGCATTTTTCTCTCGCTATCCACGGTGTAGACTATTATTGTTTTAATTTTTCCTTCTTTTCAAGGATTGCGCTCGCCAGAAACATTAAATTACATCCTTTTTTGTGGACTATTATTAAAAGAAAAACGCCGAATGTGTGTTCACAAGAGCTTGAAACTGTTTTCAACATTTTGTAACAGTTGTAATTTTTCCAAAGTCACTGGACTGAAAACAGTTGCACGCATTTGTTTGTTGGATGTTCATATAAAAAATTTGTAAATCTATTGGACCAACCTGCTATGGTCATCAGCCCCTAGACTACTCTAATTTATCACTAAGCACAACACACACACACACACACACACACACACACACACACACACACAATGCCCGAGGGAGGACTCGGTCCTCAGAAGGGAATGAGCGTCCAGTCCTCCAGTCTGTAGCTTGATACCTTAGATCACACGGCCTCTACCGCGCAGCTGTTTGTTGCAGTTGGTTTCTAGTATGATGGCACGTTTATATAATTCAGACGATATCTTAGCTCAAGCCATAAACTGAGAAGATAGTATCGCGATTTGTTCTACGTTCCCCTTTAGCGTAAAATAAAATTCGAACGGCGACTTCCACCCGAGATGATTTCAGACAGAGCAGTGTTGGTGCGTGTGCGGAGAAAGGCTTCCAGTGAAGTAGAAGGGCGAAGGGGGAGCTGGCGGTGTTTATGTAAGGCGGGCCGGCCGCCTCCCAGGGGTGCCATCCACTGCCGGCTGCGCGGGCTGCCGCCCTCTAGGGGCACCTCGCCCCGCCACACTCCAGTAAACCTGCCCACGCGGATCAGGCGCTGCGGTACGACTCTTTACACGAGAGGAACACCGTCATCAAAACGTTGTGAGGGATTCGGAGGAAAACAATTAATTTACATCACATGAAAAACCTTAAACATAGTACTTTTATTATGGAAAGAAAAATTGTTTTTTCTGTGTAAAGAATGTGAAACAGTCGTGAATGCTTTTAATAAGGCTTCACCATAATGCTATGAACGGTTTTGGCTATGATGATCATCTTCAGAGGGTAGTTTTTAAATACAGTAATATTTTTATCATAACTGTGCTATCCATTCATGCTTTGCAGGAGAATATTTATTTACCATACCTTCATGTGCGACTATGAAATTCGTGCAAATCTATTTCTATCTGATAAAATAAGAAGTGGCAGAAGTATATACGCTTACATTCTAGCCAGCAACACTTCGTTTGTTCAAATGTTTTTAAACAGAGACCAAACTGATAAGGAGTCCCTAGACTTAGAAACTACTTAAACTATATTGTGGTAAGGGCAAAACATACATCCATACCTGAGGGAGAACTTGAACCACCTGCTTAAGTGTCGGTGCTATCTGAGACATGGCAGATCAGACAGCATCGCCATTCCATTGCGTGTTTCATTTGTTTAAGCCCTTATGTCTTTTCAGGATGATAAACAAATAACTGACATTTATAATAGTGAGCAAAGTATTGTTCTACACAAAATTTTCTTAAACACTTCACATCTATTTTTTCTTCAGACTTCTGCTTTACATGCATTCATTTCAGAACTGTAAATTATCCCAACTAAATTACCAAATGTTATACATGGAATACGTCTGAGTGCATATTTATCCTACAGCTGATGAAGTGTATTTGTAAATTGGTGAAGTTTTTTGTTTCCGTCCGGGAGAGTGTCGAAAGTCAGTGCGCAGATTATGTATTGCTCTTCAGCTGCCAGTTAATATAAGTTGTGACTAAACTTCCGGTATATACTTAGCTGTGGACTGATGTTATATGGATCTGTTCAATGTACCTGTCTTCCAGGTATCACACACATATTATAACGCACTGCAATTAATGGTTAGAGAAACTGTACAAAACGGCGTCTAGTACTTCAATAGGCAGCAATAAAAACTTTGATGTCCTAAGAGTAAAATTTACTTGTGTTTCTGTGTTAGACAGTTAGAAGTCATAATCTTGTGTAATCGGATAATTGTTTTTGAAACAAGTTCTCTAAAATAAAAGAGATTCAGTAAAAGTTATCCCTGAATTATCTATTCTTTTTTGTGATACATAGTCTACAGTTTCTAATTAAACTTTCAAAGACTAACACCTTTGTGTTCAATTCCATTGTCTTCCAGATTTATTCCGAAGAAAATTTTACTAGCGTTGTAAGGATAATCAGGTAGATGAATGAGTTCAGGAGGAAATGCTTCCCAAAAATGTTGATTGATGTATCACCTTCGACTCCTTAGGATTAGGCTGAGACCCAGCTCTTGTGGCCTTCTTGATATTAAACAAAAGAGATGGTTCCAGCATAAATATATGTAAGTATGGGATTGTCAACTGAAATATCTTAACGGTATTTAATCACACAAGTTGTTCTTACAAGAACATAACACGGATAACTTGTAACTGGTGCACAGGGATAAAATCAACGAATGGAGTACTGATTGCTTGGAGGGGCAGTGGAGGCAATACAGTGATCACATTTTCTATTAAGGCTTCTGTTGTTCACAAAAAACTCGCTGCTCTCCGTTTGCCGAGTACATATCAAAACATATGAGGACACTGCTTTAGTAAAAGGACTGCTTCTTATACAAACTTACGGTATCTAATTCAAGATTGTCAAATGCTTCATTCGAATTAAGGGATATTAAAATGATTCCTTTGCGACGATCTATTGTTTTCTTGTAATAAATGAATGTAGTTGTTGCAGCGTGATGTTTTCATGGATATGATTAACATTTATTGGGGCCATTGTCAGTAAGACAGTTAACCACGACCAAAGTTTGTCATATCCTATACACTAAGTAAAATAATCGGTCGAAGCTAGCATGATCAGTTTGTCTTGAGTCCTAGGTGCAGATTCTATTCTAACTAGTGAACACAAAGCATGTTATAAGGATGATAATGCGTAGACTTTACGAGGTTCCTACATGAATTCCATTAATATGTTCTGACTGAATGACATTATTTCGTGGTGTAAGAACTCTACTTCTTTTCCGCTGTTGGCATCACGTTTACCAAAGGTACTTCACAGTTTCAAGTTTACATCTGTGCTTTGTCTTCCACACCTTACCCGCGACAACTTAAGCCTCAGAAGCGTATGTCGTGAAAGAAAAAATGTAATGGAATGCTTGGCTGGCATCACGTCTTAGTATTCAGCTGTGAAGAACAGGCCAGAAATATATTACACGTGCACGTTGGCATGAAAGCAAATAACTCACATGTATCTCCGACGATGCTAGCTCCTCAGGTCATATCCACAGCCTCTGCTTTCTGCTCTGAAGAGACTTTGTCTGCGGAAATAGAGTCGTTAGAGTGAACTGAATTATTGGGAAGTTTCAGAAAAGGATTTGCTGACTAAATTTTAGTACCAAAATAACTAAGGAAATAAAATTCAATCAGATTGATTCCATTTATCCTTAACGTTAACTAAGTTGAAATAATACCTTTGTGTATCTGGTATGGACTTAAGGTTATCGGTGATGACTGAAATTCATTGAAAGTTTCTTTCACAGATAATTAATACCACACAAAAAACTAAGAAACTTGGTTAAGACCTGCTAGAATTAGGATAACACTAGGGTATGTGTAAAAGGTGTGAAGAATACGCCACAGAATCACAATGGTTTTCAAAATCAAATGTTCAAATGTTTCTAAATCTATCGGACCAAACTGCGTGGTCATCAGTCCGTACCTTACAAACTACTTAAACCTAGGTAAACTAACCTAAGGACAACATACGCACCCATGCCCCAGGGAGGACTCGAATCGAGGACGGCGAGTAATGGCGCGCTCCTCAGCTAGGTGCCATAGACCGCTCGGCTACTCCACCGCGGCAATGGTCTTCAAGGGAAACGAAGATAAAATGTGGCAAATCATTAGGCAAGGAAGTAACAACAAGGAAAAGTAAGCGAGAATAATGGGTGAAGAAGCTACGTTCAAGGAAAAGGAAACGCGAATTGAATAGCACGTTACAGAGACTATTTTTCTTAGGCAGTAATAACCTTGTGTCCACTTTAATAACATATTTTTAACTTGTAAACTTTTCACCTTATGATATTTTCTGTAATTTCATTATCCCCTCTTCAAACACATACATCGTAATTAAATTTCCGATCAGTCATTGAGCAGATCTGAAGTAAGTAGTGAAGTGTAGATTTTCTTTTCTACTCACTGCAGTAATCTTTTCCTATTTCACATTCGGGGTTCAGTCGGAAGACGCTCGCTCTTTTCAAAAGCTTCTTCCGCTTTCTCCTAGAATTGCAGTAATTCAGTTGCTATCGTTCTTTGATTTTTTTACTTTATTTATTTATTTATTTAAGTGATCCATTTCTTATTGTGATCGTTAATAGCGCCATTCAGTGTTAGTATGAGAATTATCTACCTGGTTAAACAGCTTGTTCAGAGAGCTGTTCTGAGGAAAGAACTTGTCGATAGCTTTTATGTAGTCTTTTATTTCGTAGTCGTGAAGTTACAGCTCTGGATTGCGCTGTCAAGCTTAGAACCTGTGACGTCATCCAGTCTCACAGGCAGTGCTTTGTGGTATGATGGAGTGGCTTCATTAAAATTACCACCGGCGGGAAACCGGATAAATGAAAGCGTGAAAAACGTTTTACGGCCACTCTGGATCGGTTTTAACTTCGTTAGGGCACAGGCGCGTGACCGAAATTGTTTTTGTTTTCAACGCGAGTGGATAGGGCTTTAACGCTGATAAAGGGCGCGTGACAGCTTACCACCGAACCGCTTTAGTTATTATCCCACAGTAGCATGAAACCGTAAGGGTGTTTCATTTCTGCATAAGAAAAGGAACAATAAATATTCTTTTGAGTAGCATAAATTTACTATTTCGGTAGGTAACAGCTCCAATAGCTCAAAAAAAAGTTCAAATGTTTGTACAGTCTATGGGACTTAACTACGGGGACATCAGTCCCTAAACTTACAAACTACTTATGAACTACTTACGAACTAGGACGTCACAAATATCCATGCCCGAGGGGGGATTCGAACCCCCGACTGTAGTGGCCGTGCAGACCGTGACTGGAGCGCCTTAGTCCCCTCGGCCACCGCGGCCGGCGCTCAACTAGCACTACGGATTAATGAAATCTACGATATATCACGAAGATGTAATTACGACTGACTGGAAACTGTATGTTTGTCGATCACGACAAAGCTTTTATGAAAATTACACGATCTATCTGCTCTACTACTTTCGCACTAATGACATCATAGTGGTCAAAATATAAAACTAATATTTTTTCCTTCTCACAATACCGAAATTATATCACAGTAAAGTTATATTCTTAGTACTATATGCGCTACTGTACTTTTCCTTTGGTGAGCTGTGTTACCGTATGTTTCCATCAATGTTGTTCTCAATCAAATTACATTTTATCGGCTCAGTCTCCACAAGCAGACACTACCAACAGGCCAAACTTAAGAAAATATTCCCTTTTAAAAATTCCGCATGAGGGTTGTGGGTCAAAAAACTATTCTACGGTGCTTCTATCCCGGTCATAAGATCAATTTGGTTTAAGGAGAGAGTAAGGAACATAAGAGATGATTCTGGCCCCATGGCTTATTAAAGGTAGGTAAACCTACGTTTATAACTTTTGTAGATTCGTAGAAGGCTCTTGAAAGTGTTGTCAAGAATACCCTTTTACACTACTGGCCACTATGATTGCTATACCAAGAAGAAATGCAGATGGTAAACAGTTATTCATAGGACAAATATATTATACAATAACTGACATGCGATTAAATATTCAAGCAATTTGGGTGCATAGAGCATGAGAAATCAGTACCCAGAACAACCACCTCTGGCCCTAATAACGGCCTTAATACGACTGGGAATTGAGTGAAACAGAGCTTGGATGCCGTGTACCGGTACAGATGCCCATGCAGCTTCAACACGACACCACAGTTCCTCAAGAGTAATGACTGGCGTATTGTGAGGAGCCAGTTGCTCAGCCACCATTGACCAGACATTTTCAATTGGTGAGATATGTGGAGACTGTGCTGGCCAGGGCAGCAGTCCAACATTTTCCGTATGCCGAAAGGCAGGGACTGCAACATGCGGTCGTGCATTATCCTGCTGAAATGTAGGGTTTCGCAGGAATCGAATGAAGGGTAGGGCCATGGGTCGTAACACATTTAAAATTTAACGGCCACTGTTCAAAGTGCCGTCGATGCGAACAACAGGTGACTGAGACGTATAACCAATGGCAATCTTATCATCACGACGGGTGGTACTCCAGTAGGGCGATGACGAATACACGCTTCCATTGTGCGTTCACCGCGATGTCACCAAACAGGGATGCGACCATCATGATGCTGTAAACAGAAACTAGATTCATCCGAAAAAATTACTTTTGTCATTTGTGCACCCAGGTTCGTCGATGCGTACACCGCAGCAGGCGCTCCTGTCTGTGATGCAGAGTCAGGGATAACTGCAACTATGGTCTCCGAGCTGATAGTCCATGCTGCTGTAAACGTCGTCGTCGAACTGTTCGTGCAAATGGTTGTTGTCTTGCAAACGTATCCATCTGTTGACTCAGGGGTCGAGACGTGGATACACGATCTGTTACAGCCATATGGATAAGATGCCTGTCATCAAGAGTGCTAGGGATACGAGGCCGTTGGTATCCAGCACGGGTTTCGTATTGCTCTCCTGAACCCCCCGATTCCAAATTATGCTGACAGTCATTGGATCGCGACCAACGGGAGCAGCAATGTCGCATACGTTAAACTGTAATCGCAATAGGCTACAATCCGACCTTTATCAAAGTCGGAAACGCGATGGTACGCATTTCTCCTCCTTACAGGAGGCATCACAGCAACGTTTCAACAGGCAACTCCGGTAAACTGCTGTTTGTGTATGAGAAATCGGTTGGAAACTTTCCTTACGTCAGCCCGTTGTAGGTGTCGCCTCCAGCGCCAGACTTGTGTGAATGCTCTGAAAAGCTAATCATTTGTATATCACAGCATCTTCTTCCTGTCGGTTAAATTTCGCGTTTGTAGCACGTCATATTCGTGGTGTAGCAATTTTAATGGCCAGGAGTGTAGGAAGAAGGGGGCTCGCCTACTTATGCCGACGCACCACACATAGTTCCAGACAGTACAGGGATTCTGGTCAGTATGAAGCAGATCCACGAGTTCGACAATTTCAGGAAGTTCAACGGAAGAGCACCATCGACGAGAGCCAGCAGTTGCTTAGTACAAGGTAGAGCATTGTGCTACTGCCTTGCAGAACTATGTTGTAGCTAGGTAGAAATTGTACGAATACAAGCAATCATATGTTAAAGATTTGTTTCATTGTGTTAATAATGTTCTTGTGGACTAATCAATGCTTTTAGTTGCAGACCAATGTCAAGTCCACATCCTTATGGATCACCGTCCACCTCCTTCTACGGTTGCATTCTGAAGTCACAACCAATGGACTGGACAGTGCTTTGAAAGATGGATATAAGATAGAAAAAAAAAAAAAAAAAAAAAAAAAAAAAAAAAAAAAAAAAAAAAAAAAAAAAAAAAGGATCAAATGTTTGTAGAACTTATGGGACTTAACTACGGGGTCATCAGTCCCTAAGCTTACAAACTAGTTATGAACTACCTATGACTAAGGACGGCACAAATATCCATGCCCGAGGGGGGATTCGAGCCCCCGACCGTAGTGTCCGTGCAGACCGTGACTGGAGCGCCTTAGTCTCCTCGGCCACCGCAGCCGGCTGGAAAAAGCAAAAGAATGGTAATGGAATTTGTTGAATAAATCAAGAGATTATGACGGAATGACACTGCGAAAAGAGAGAGTAATTTTTAGATGAGGTTTGAAGACCCCCTGTAATTGGAAAATTAACTAGCTGAAAGGAGGCACTTAAAAGCTCACTTTTACATATTTTTCTGGCCGTAAAAAAAAAACAGCTAAAGGATTCGCGTGAACTACTATTTCCTGCAACAGAATCTTGCTCCCTGGCCCAGAATTTAGGACTGATTCAAAAATTTACTTTAGTAGCAGGAAGACAAATAGACGGTGGCCAACACAATACGTAGATCACGAGAATTATAGACAATCATTAATATACAAGCCACCCCGAACTAAACCATTTTATGAAGGTGGCTGTGAGAACATTTATGGCGCAACAGAATTAAAACACGATAATATGCACCTGAGTTTGTTCTCAGCACTGGTGAAAACAACATTAAATAAAAAAGGGAGGGTATTCATAAACTAATATTCATAAGAAGGATCAGATTCACTGACAATAAATTATTTATTAACTTCAAACGTGAGAAAATGGGGAAACCAATTGCGTTAAACAATAAAAATGCATCCCATTTAGAGTAAATTTAAAATAATCTGAACTGAACATCGTCGGAGGAGGGATTTACAATCAACAAGCATTCAGCCACTCACACACCCGAAGCAAAGCGAAACTCATCCAACTCAGCGTGCTGATACGAAGCAGAAGCTGGCGCCGCTATCGTAGGCGAAATTCAGCGAACCAGGATGTAACACAGAACAGAAGAAAAAATAAACTTCGTAGGTGGATCTGGTCTGTCTTTCTTTGCTTGAGATGGTACGCGATGATAGCGAGATTAAATTCCATTTAAATCAAACCGTGAGCATGCAGACTTATTTATTGAGACACACGGGACATGTCTGCTACATTACATATTCGCACCCCACTTAAGGCGAAGTGCTTAAAGATTGTATTCATATCAACACAAATCAACAGAATCATAGATTATGAAGCAAGAATGCATAATAGTAAGGTACTGGTATGTGAGTAGTGGCGAGAATTCAAGTGACTAGCTATAAACCTTGAAATCGGAGTTCGGAACCACGTGGTTCCGAAAAACAGCTACGGCATGCAACCCTTAGAAATGCGTATGATATCATAAGGATGCTAAAGAGAAACAGTTGGACGCGATCGGGAAAGGTTTACATTCTCATACATACGCTCAGACTGCCATGCTAGAAGATGCTCATACATGCACATACAGAATAAAGCAAGTACACATTCTCACTGGGACAGTGGCGTCACGGAGAAACCGTTCTTTAAAAAATGTTCAAATGTTTGTATAGCTTATGAGACTTAACTACGGGGTTATCAGTGCTAAACTTACAAACTACTTATGAACTAACTAATATTAAGGACGGCACAAACATCCATCCCCGACCGTAGTGGCCGTGCAGAACGTGACTGGAGCGCCTCAGTCCCCTCGGCCACCGCGGCCAGCAACTGTTCTTATTGCCGCATTCATAGACGCAATGATAAATTATTAGCATAATAAAATCCCAAAATATTAACAAAGTATTGCAGAAACCAACATTTAAAAACATGAAATGAAATGCTATTCCCCATGCCTCCGACCGAAAGGGGTTCTCGCTTAGCAAACAGGCTCGTCTACTGAACTTAGAAAAATTACAAAGTTATAAAACTAGGGAAACGGCTACAGCCGTCTTTCAAGGTTTGATACTTGCGTAATAAAGTAACTTATGATGCTTGAAGCAGATAAGATATAAAATGAATGGCAATGGGGAGTAAAGTGTTTCTGAGGAAGAGAAGTTTTGTGACACCGAATATTAAATTAAGTGTTTAAAATTCATATTTGGAGGTATTTGAGTGGAGTGTTACCTCGAGAGAGAGTGAAGCGTGTCCGGTAAAGGGATCATACAAGAAGAGAACTGAATCTTCACACACGCGCAGACACACACACACACACACACACACACACACACACACACACACACACACACACACTTGCCCGAAGGAGTCTCTGACGTGGCGCCATGAACCGGTCATTCACACATGGCGCGTAACAGGGAACAACGAAACTATTGATGTGACACATTCCGAACACCGAGGATAGAAAATTTATTACTAGACGAAAGTGAGGGGGTTATATCGTAGGAGTCTACAAGATGAATACTGTAAGCAGTTTCAGAAGGATGCGACTTGCAGTTGTTATTCAGAGATGACGAGGGTTGTACAGGGTAGAGCAGCGTGCATATCTGCATCAAACCATCTGAGTAATGTCGATTACAGAAACGTAACTTAAAGGAATCTCAAACATGGAGAAAGTATGATGTTGGCCAGTCATTTTAAGCCTGTTTAGTAACATTTTGCACCACTTTTTGGCGTAATTGGTGACGATCCCCTTTTAGGGTTCCAACTCAATGTTTTCTACATTTCTATAATCGTAAACTATTTGGGAAGTAATGCCTACTTAGAGAATGAACTTGTACCCTAAGTGCAGTTGTACCGAGTGACTCGAGGGGGAGATGTCATGCACTCTCTCGCTCCTAGACCCCTGATTTTATTGTCAGAGCTTCTTACGGTATAATCGCCTCTGTATGTTCACCAGTTATTCCCCCTCTCTCTAACCGTCTCATCCTGCCCCAATCTCTCTGTTCATTTCCTTCCTCGATCTATCTGTCACGTCTTTCTACTATCTTTCTCTCAAAATCATATCCTAGATTGAGAGTGGATATGATTTTTGGGCGGACAACAACGAGGTCTGTAGCGCCAGAACAAATGTGATAAGAATGGAGTTTGAAAGAAGAGAGTAAATCCAGCATCAGTATTTAAGGATGTCAAATATATCAAAATATGTGTGCAACTAATGTAAGACACCAAATACGACAGTGACAAGTCAAAATGAGAGCGTTGTTAGAAAAGGGAATTTGGCTGATGACAAGATTAAAAAATGGATGAATCAGTTACTCCGAAATACATTAAAATCTCTAACCTCAAAGTTTAGTCCAGAGTTCACACGTCACAAAATCTTAAAACTTTGATTACAATCCCCTAGTAATCAGCTAAAACAGAGGTCAGATCAGCACCAAGATTCGCTTCAATCCTACCTTCAATTGAAATGTGGCGCACAGTTATCTATACGCCACGAGCATCAGAAAATATGGAATCCTCAAGACCAACTAAAATCCTGTGTGTGAAGTGGCAGTGCCCAATGCGGAGGCATGTCACGGTCACTTTATCCTGCCTCAGTGACCCGCAGGAGGACCGCCTCCGTCGGACAGTTGGTTTCACAAACGCAGCTTATTCCCGTCAATGCGAGCATATGTCTTCCCACAACTGCACAGATCTCTGCCGCAACACAGAGAGGACGACCGGCAAGGGAATCGTACACTCAGTAGCAACATGGTCACTACACGCATATTTGGCACACTGATCATCCCCTTCATTGCGCCGAATTTCCACATATTGTGAAACCTAGCAGAATGACACATGCTTCCCCCACCGCTGAAGTGAGTACAGTTAGCCATATATCAGCTGAGTAATTGTATCAGCTGCAGACATTGTAGGACACTGAGGGAGTCCGATCAGATGAGAATTCGCGTGCCCCTAAAAAGCCGCATATCTGTCACTGCTTTCAAGATCACAATCATCTCTGCAGAAAAAAAGTCTAGTATATCTTCGTCTCCTCGTGGTAGATCCTGCAATCTCTAATCCCAAGACACCCATACCCCAGGGAGGACTCGAACCTCCACGGCGAGCAACCCCGCGCTCCGCAGCGAGACGCTTTAGACGACTCGGCTACTCCACCGCGGCCCATCTCAACAGCCAAGCATCCTGTCAGCGCAATTAAAAATCGAGTTTTGCTTATTTTTTATTTTTTTAGAGCAGTACTTTTCCTTCCTCGCAGCCTGGATCCGGACGGTCAAAGCAAGATTCCCATCCCTTGAGAAACACTAAGTTCCACCTCTGCGCCACTCGTTCGTCGCTGAAGCATGCCCAGAGATTACGGTGTCAGGGGACTGGCGGCTCTCACCATTCGCCAGAAAATAGACCCTGGTTTCGCCAGGCCCATACTCTAAATTAATGCTGAGCCCCTTCAGGGTTGTCCTATCCTGTTTTTCTCTCTTCTCTCGGCCAAACTCCACTACGTCTCTGTATTTCCTCTTCGTCCTAATCTTACTCTTCCGCCCACCTCGTCTTCCACCATTCTCCCTGTCCATCCCTTCCTCTCCCCATTTATGGAAAGTTACATATATATATATATATATATATATATATATATATATATATATATATATATAGGTACTGAACAGAATTGGTGAGAAAAGGAATTTTTGGCATACCCTGACTAAAAGAAGGGATCGCTTGGTAGGACACATTCTTAGACATCGAGGAATCGTAAATTTAGCATTGGAAGGAAGTGTGTGGGGTAAAAATCGCAGAGGGAGACCAAGAGATTCGTATAGTAAGCAGATTCAAGTGGATGTGGGTTGCCGTTCTTATGAGGAGATGAAAAGGCTTGCTCAGGATAGAGTAGGGTGGAGAGCTGCATCAAACCAGTCTCCGGACTGAAGACCATAACAACAACATATATAGACCAACTTTCATCATGACGAGTCACGGGGTGTCTAAGTCCATTGCAAGATTCCGTCCACCATGCACCATATAGTCGCTTACTTGTTATAAAATGCTTATACAGGAGACATGCATGCATACTATTTTATATCCACATTGAAAGGATTTTTATCGCATGAGAAACGTTTTACGTCGCGGAGACAGCACGTATACGAATCATAGCACGGCTACCGAATATAGGCGATAGTGGCCGGAGTGTTGCAATGCGCATGCGCAGCTGATGTTCACATTTTCTTCTGAACCCCCTGAAGTCAGTGTATGGGCGCTGCCGCGGCGCGGAGGGGCGAGGGGGAAACGGCGCTTTTAACATTGGCGTTGGAGCTGGTAGAGATGCAAGCTCCTGGCTAGCTACTGCGCACCTCGTCTTGCGCATGTGCAAATCCTCCATAAAGACAACATCCGCACTTCATATTTGTTTTTGGCGCATGAAAGATTTTTCAGAAACATGTCATATTTGGTAAACTATCTTGTAGCTACCAATTAAAGATGATTCAGCCTTAAGACACTTCAGAAAATCCGATCACGAATAATAATAAAACCAGTGCACTCCAACTAGGAAAAATAACCGTGTGGTTAGCGACATCGAGCTGAGGTGTCATAGGTAGTGGCTTCAAACCAGAGCGCTAACAATTATTTAAAAAAAATCTTTCTACAAATACGGGAACAAACTGACCTTTGGATTATTTGCCTAATATCTTTGGACGTTGTGCCGAATTAGACGCGATTTTGCAGGTACATGTGGCGCCAAATTGTCTCTTTGGACGCCGAAACATCGATGCTCAGAGCGGGCGTGGGGGGGGGGGGAGGTGGAGGGGGGGCGAAGGGCGCCACTATCTGCCCGTTCGGAAATCTGATAGATCCCGCACTGAAAGAAGTGAATCCCCAATCATCTGAAGCCCAGCCGCCACTCGTATCTGCATTCCAAATTTCATCCAAATCCCTCAAGCCTTTCATCGTGAAGGAGTAACCAACATACACCTTTCCAGCGTATGTACGTGGAACAGCTGCCCTACTGTGTCAAGACAGTGAAGACAAAAGTGTGTAGTGATTTCTTTTCCTGTAACGGCGCCTTCCTCTCCCTTCTCTCGGCGGCCCACCGTTTCAATTTTCCGGCCCGGAGCAGGCGGCCGGTAGGTGCGCGGTATATTTATGGTGTTTATTCTGGAAGATTGCCGCCTGCATTATGCAGGCATCCGAGTGGCGAACAATGCGCGGCCCAGCCAGCGATCGGCTGTGCAGGCCTAGCCTCGCCCCACCCCGCAGAACGGCCGCCGCCTGCCGTTCCTTCGCACCCCCCCCCCCCTTCCCCCTTCCTCCGTTGGCACCCAGAGTATTTGTTTTGGCTGCGAAGCTGACTCCGAAACATGAGAAACTACACCGTTTTCGTTTGTTGCGAATGAAACGTAACGTTTCAACGGAATAAAATTTTCAGAGTATCAACAACAAAGCGCCTAAAAATTTCTAGCTAATTCGCTGAGTATCCTGCATGTTGCGTCCAACTACGAAGGCAGAGAAGTTTGACTGCATGGCTTCGAGCACAGATATTAATGAACTGGGAAAAATTAGATAGATTATAACTTTTGTGTCTCGTTGCCGCCGGTTGTCCTAGGTGTCGGTGGGCGAGTAGAGAGAGAGACCGACGGAGGGAAATAGGATGCACGCGTGTGCGGGTACAGTCTGAGGTGACCAGTCAGTGGGACAGCAGAAACTAGAAACACTGAGCTAGGTTAGTACAAGATATATATTTTGTAGAGATAGTACAATACTTTGATAACTGAAGACTAGTGGAATGCAGATACATAGTTTAACTAAGTAGAGGCCTGCCTATAGATGAGAGACTGGTCTCCAGTGCCTGTCTGATTGCCAAGTGGCCGATGCAGGTCAGTGGTGGCCAGGAGCGGGGTTGCAGCAGAGGGCGCTCGTGGCTGACGTCGTAGGAACGCCGAGCCGTGCTTGCATGGTGGCGCGCGGCGAAAGTACGACACCACAACAACCATGGCGTGGTTGCAATCAATGAGCTTAAATTTCATAGAGTGGCTAACACACGAGTTACAGCGCTCTTTGCGGCAACGTGTGTAAACTCGGCCGCCATATTTTTGGTAGTCAGTACACTTGAGAGGAGTCTGTCAATCGTATGTTGTTCTTAAGCTTGAAGTATTGTATTTTTTGTATATTGTATACAGTGTGTATTGTATGTACATTTTTTGCTGCTGAAATATAAGTGTATCCGGCGTTTAAATGCACAAATCGAAATCATAAAACGACAAGCACTTCGTGCAAGAACACCGAAGGTTTTTGTCTAAACACAAACAAAATTCCTGACTAATTTTCTCCAAGATTGATGCTTCAGATGAACTATACTGCAATTCCCTTGAAGTACACAGGGAAAAAAAAAGAGTTGTCCAGTTTTCCATCTAGTGTAGGTGTCTTTTTCAGATATATCTTACTCTGTTGCTCCTATGGTTTATGGAATCAAACTGTTGAGTGTTTACACCTTCTTTAGCCGGACGCAGTGGTCGAGCGGTCTGCGGCGCACCAGTCACAGTCTGCACGGCCGCTACGGTCGGGGGTTCGAATTCCCCCTCGGGTATGGATGTTTGTGTCGTCTTCAGTATAAGTTGGTTCATAAGTAGTTTGTAAGTTTAGGGACTGATGACCCCGTAGTTAAGTCCCATAAGCTTAACATACATTTGAACATTTTGAACGCCTTCTTTAAAAATATTTTAATTTGTTGTTGACAATACTGTATAGAGCATGGCTGACATTTAAACAGTGCAAAGTGTGGAAGCAGTAGAGACAGACAGAATTTTTTCACTGTTTTCGTCTGTATTCTTTCTAACAAATATATACTTTTCAATATCGCAACAACGAAATTATTAATGATACTTTATTTTACTGCAGTATTCTGTTGTCATTTTCGTCTAAATACTAAAATTTCACGTACGAAACGTTACTTGTTTCAGAATGACAACAAAAAAAGTTATTAACAACATCTTATTTCAACGTGGAATGCTTTCGTGCCAGGTAAGTAACGCGCATTTTTAATTGCAGTATTTTGCTGACACTATCGCCTTTGTACTCATATTTCGTCCACCAAACTTCACAAATGTTTAAATGTTTGTAAATCTATCGGACCAAACTGCGTGGACATCAGTTCGTAGCTTACAAACTACTTAAACCTACGTAAATTAACCTAAGGACAACACCCTTGCCCCAGGGAGGACTCGAACCTCCGACGGCGAGCAACCGCGTGCTCCGCAGCGAGGCGTCTTAGACCGCTCGGCTACTACACCGCGACCCAAAGTTCACAACCAAACCCTTTGACAGCAATTTTACAAGTTTGTAGTCTCAATAAGTTTAGTAAACACACGATAAATGTATACTAGATTTTATGTAACCAGTTCGCACAACATATTAACAATAGATGCAAATCCATGGTCATGATTGTTCATCATAACAATTACTGTTCACTGTAAGTTTCGTAGCTCATTTAGATAATGTACTTGCATTAAAATCAACACAAATATTCTCACAGCGGCACTTTCGTTGTTATTGAGTACATAAACTCCTATACTTCGAACTGGAAATGTGTTACTAACAGGTTGGTGATATTTCATTACTATATTTTTACGAAATATACTACCAGGCTCTTCAATTCGCGGTTTCGTAAAGTCTGACAGAACTTGATGCACGACGCATTCAATCTTTATTTAAAATGTGGAACTGTAAATAGGTAACATTTTCAGTGTATGTGGCATACCAGCTGCCAGCCGATACCCCAAATAACATGGCCGGTCCTTAAACATGGCGCACCTATCACCACTCTATGAAATCCAAGCTCTTTGGTTGCAACACAACCACGTGACAGTTGGCAAGCGTTAGCTGGATGTAAACAGCACTACAGAAGATGATGCGAGTTGTCTGGTCAGCGTAGTTTCGCAGAATGCCATTGGATAACAATCTCCGGTACGTTTTGTGTCCAAGTGCAAGTTAAGGTTCCAACATTTAATTTCATATTTTGGAACCTATGTAAATTTAAAATGTTCAAATGTTTGTATAGCTTATGGGACTTAACTACGGGGTCATCAGTCCCTAAACTTACAAACTACTTATGAACTAGCTAATACTAAGGACGGGACAAATATCCATGCCCGAGGGGGGATTCGAACCCCCGACCGTAGTGGCCGTGCAGACCGTGACTGGCGCCCCGCAGACAGCTCGGCCACCGCGGCCGGCTATGTAAATTTCATGTATCTTGGCAATGTTCGTATATTTTATTTTATATTTTTGGAGATACTATTATCACTGGGCGCTGATTGTAGCAAGTAGGAGGGTCTCCCTGTAGCAGTTAATATCAGGAATCTAGAGCAGCTGGTATGTGGAGTTTGCCTGTGACAGGTATTCTGTAAACCAACTTCGTTATTAAGGTTTTGGGCAAGGAAGGACATGTTTTAGTCGATGCCTTTCCATCGATTACTACGAACTGTGTCCTCTCTGACAAGAAATGCCCTATCCAATCGCAAATTTGGGGCGATATACCGTAACCACGTTATTGGATTAAAAGCCGTTTGTGAGGAACGGTGTCAAAAGCTTTCTGGAAATCAAGAAATGCGGAATCGATTTGCGAACCTTTGTTGATAGCACCCATCACTTCGTGTGAATTAAGAGCTAGTTGTGTTTCACATGAACGATACTTCCTAAATCTGTTCTAGATCGTTCTGTTCGAGATAATTCATAATATTTGAATACAGGATATGTTCCAAAACACTGCTGCAAATTGACGTTAATGAAATAGGCCTGTAGTTTAGTGGGTTACTCCTACTGCCTTTCTTGAATATAAGTGTGACCTGTGCAACTTTCCCAATCTTTTGGTACAGATCCTTCTTTGAGAGAGCGGTTGTATAAGGCTGTTAAGTAAGGGGCTATCGCTTCAGCATAATCAGATAGAAATCTGCTGGTTATACAATCCGGACCAGAAGACTTGTTCTTGTTAAGTGATTTTAGTTTCTGCACTGCTCCTATGATATCTACTTCTACGTTACTCATTACGGCATCTGATCGAAATCTGGAATATTGGTTTCGTCTTCTTTGGTGAATGAATTTCTAAACGCTATGTTTAGTAACTCTGCTTTAGTAGCACTGTCATCGGCAGGATCGCCATTACTATCACGTAGTGAAGGTATTGTTTGTGTTTTGTCCCTGGTATATTTAACATATGACCAAAATCTCTTTGGGTTTTCAGTCAAATTTCGAGAAAGAGTTTCGTTGTGAAATCCTCGTTACATTTCGACCTTCCGAGTACGATCGCAAATCCTGGGGATTTTATGTTCGTTTAAATTTAGTATGCCTTTTCTTTTGCAAAAGTGTCCTGACCTTTTTCGTGTACCGAGGGCGATCGCCTCCTTTTATTAATTTATTTGGTATATAACTGTCAATTGCTGTCGATACCACTTCTTTGAATTTGAGCCACATCTGGTCTACAAATACGTTTAGTGTTAGAAACGAGTGGAAGCTGTCTGAACAAATATACTTTTCGTTCATTTTTGGTAACTTTGGGACTTTCGAAATTCAATTTCGCTATGACAGCTCTGTGTTCACTAATATCTGTAACCGTTTTGATGCTCGTTATGAGCTCAGGATTATTTGTTGCTAAGAGATCAAGTGTGTTTTCACATCCATTTACAATTCTAGTTGGCTCATGAACTAATCGTTCGAAGTAATTCTCAGAGAATGTGTTGAGTACAATTTCGTAAGATGTTTTATGCATACCTCCTGATTTGAAAATATAATTTCGCCAACAGATCGAGGGTAAATTAAAATCACCGCCTACTATTATCGTGTGAGTCGCGTACGTTTTTGTAATTAGACTCAGGTTTTCTTTGAACCGTTCTGCTATTGTATCGTGAGAGTCGGGAGGCCGGTAAAAGGAACCAAGTATTAACTTCTTACGATTTTCGGGTACAACCTCTACCCATAATAGCAAAATAGCAAGTATGCTAAATATTTCTCAGATCTTTCTATTTGATTTCGTCTTTCCTGTCTTGTATGACCGATTGCACCACGTGCTTTCGTAACAGTCGTTACTTCGGCATTCAGCCATGCTTTTCTTAATACTAGCTTTCTTCTATATGAATTCTTGCATGTGCTTTACTCACTTATTCTAAATTAATTTGTTTGTAAATGCTTTGAAATCCAGTGTGGTTGCACACCACATGGTACTTAAGAATAATGAGCTGCTGCCTCCCTGAACATGAGTTTGTTTAGTGCACAGTGTACATAAAATTAGTGACCAAGACACCTGCCATCTTTTCAAGACGCTGCCAACGCCTCGTTTTGCCACTGCCTTCAAGTGTTCTCAGAGAGTAATGTACCACCCAGCTTTATGCGAGTGTCTGTGAATGAATTAATGTGCCTCCAGCTACCCATTGTGTATTTGAAAACTGAATCCCACATTACCTCCATATTGATAAAGGGCAGAAACAATTTTAATATGGACAGTAATTATATGATTTAATCCACTTTTGTACGAATTATGTGCTTAATTTGGTCTCCTCAAATTTGTTGTTATTTTTCTGAACAGATTATAATTTTAAAGCATCAAACCTCAGCTTTATGATTTCATGCTCCCCATCCCATGTTTAATTATCCATTCATTTATTTTTAACATTGATTTTGTGTTTGTTAAAATGTTGGCCACTCCCATAAGGAGTGAGCAGTTAGATAAATTTCCATTGCGTATGTACTGTGCCACTCATACTGTAATTTAGAGCAGCAGTGTGCATTTTAACTTGTATTTGCAGGTCTCTACTGCCAGAGATCTTTCCAATTGTAATAATCAGGCTAGTTTCAATGTCACTTAGTGTAATGTTTGACAGTATGCAGGATGGTCTGCCAACCGAGGTACAAAATTATTTAAATAATTTTTCTTGCCATTGCAAAACATTATTATGTATGACCAGGTTTAATATTTATATGTTGATTGATGGACCAAAAGATGGCATTTATTGAACTGGCAACTAATGTTTTACTTTCCTATTGGAAGATAGTGGTCAGCATTGTTACTGACAATGAAAACTAGTCACCCTGCTGTAAATTTTAATTTTTTTTGTGGTGTAGGCCTTTCATGATTTTGTCTTTAAATTTAAATAAACCATAAGAGGGCCTTCTCCTTCCTGACACTGTCAGGCTTAAAAAATATCTCAATGACTTTAATGAAAAATTTTATAAAACTGTTTGTGTATACTAATTTTTAACTATGTCTAATTTGTACATTTTTAATAGTGTCAGGGAGAAGACAATGTCAGAATTGTTGCCCTGTCAAGAGTGTGTCCCCTTAAACGTAGCTCGTCATTTTCAAGACGATGTCTTCATGTTTCTTTTCTCCCTGGATGCTTGCTGTGAAATTAGGAACTTTGTGTACGCAACATGAAAACTATAATTAAGGGAATTTTTTTCATAGGCTGGCGGGGAGGCGGGGGTGGTCATGAAGCCCAATGATACCGTCATGGGGGCAGTGCCTTTTGCAATACCGACTGGTGCCATAAATGACTTGAGTTCACTACTTCGAGACATATTCGAAAAAAATAAAATAAAACAACCAACCATTTGTTACAAGTAACAATACAAAAGACATTGTTCGTTCCAGAATCTTTTATAAACACTAAGATGGGCAAAAGAAGATAATGGCTTGTAGCCGGTAGCGAAACCAGTTCCTCTTATCCCACATCGTGTTGTTTCTAACCAGACGACCATTCCCAGAATTTGTGATCAACAAATATTTTATTTTTCGTCTTTTAATCTTCTTAAGACTTTTACAACTGATGAGTCATTAGGTGACATTTAGTGACAAGAAATTGTAGCAAGTATATCTGCAGTGCGCCAATAACAACTATGTGGTGCAGCTGCTATGTTCAGGGAAGCTTTGCGCATGCGCAAGGTGAAGTGCAGAAACTAGCTACATTGCTTCAGGTTCTGGTCAATTCCTGCAGCCGTCAGAGTGTGCGTAGCATAGAAGTTGCTGCCCTCAGCAGCGGAAACGCGCACGTTACAAGCGACGAAGCAGCGTCCATAGACTGACTGAGAAACTTCAGAACAGATTCAAACTTAGAAGTGCTGGGTAATGCTATGCATTACACGTATGCTTGCTATCTGCACGACTTGAAGGATAAAATCGTCTCATACGAGAATGGAATGAAATACTCTTGGACATTTATGATACTCGACGTTTCTTAGTTTTAGGTGTATACCGTTTACCAAGCAAAAATTGTTTCGTTCCTTGTTAAAAAGAAGAACAGACGACGAGTACTGTGAATCCCATTCATACCTTCAAGGTCATATATTATATTGAGGGTGGGGGGGGAGCGAAAATTATGGCATATCTTGACTAAAAGAACACATTATTAGACATCAAGGCATCGTCTGCTTACCATTGGAGGAAGGTCTGTTCGATGAAAATTGCAGAGGGAGACCAAGAAACGAATACAGTACGTAGGTTCAAATGGATGAAGAGACCATCCCAGTATAGATTTGGGTGGCCAGCTACATCCTATCTATCGTATCAATGAAAACTTCCCCGTCTTGCGGCATGCTGTGGCAGCCCGCATAACAGGCACCCAAAGCGGGCTTCTGAGCTCTCTTTTCGTTGGCGCTAACACGCCAAAAAAAAAAAAAAAAAAAAAAAAAAAAAAAAAAAAAAAAAAAAATTACTGTCAGCCATATGACAGTGCCCAACCAATCACAGCAGAGTACCGGTTGTAGCCCTCCGCTTCATAAGCGCAACGACCGAGTGTGAAGTAGAGTAGTTGTTTTGCCTTGGTCTAGCGCCTCGTGTAATAGTTTATTGTCCGTGTGTATATTTTCACTATTATACTTCTTGTTTGTTGTCCCTACGTGACTAACCATCTGTTTTCTTGATGTTGTTATTATACGCCCAGACGGTTCTTTTGTTAGGAGTTTTTGTTTGTCCTGCAAATTGCAGGATTTAACAGAATTGGCGACGAGGATGGGATCTTTGTATTAGTAGTAATGCCTCCCTTAGAGGAATTTCTTCACTCCTTGGCGGAAACTCTACTCCAGATACAGGCGGCGCTCACAGGGTTGGCGCACCACCCCAGCGTTGCAAGACGTAACCCACAGAGTAGATTCCACTGCCGGAAAATTGAACAATCTATGTTACCGCCGAACTTTCCTGCTTTCAATAGAGCTTTGGAACCATGGCCGAATTATATAGAGCGGCTGGATCAACACTTCCCGGTCCACGGAGTCCTGGAGGAAAACCGGCGTCGGGCTTTTTTCTCAGCAACAGTCGGTCCCCAGGTGTGTCGCTTGATTCAGCAATTGAACCCAGAGCAGTCGCCTCAAGATCTCGCGTATGTCCACATAAAACACTGCTTGTCTGAGTGATTTGACGCACAAATACACGTCACCTCAGCTCGCCAAGTTTTCGTTTCCTGTCGAAAGTTCCCAGATCAGACATGTAGGGAATGGATTACGACGCTGCAGTGTCTATTCCGTGACTGTAAATTCAGGTGCGCCAACGTCGCCTGCAAGCAGTCCTATGCTCCTTGATTGATTCGCGATATGGTGGTGTTTCACGCTCCTGACGAGGGTCTTTGAACTGAGATCTTATTGTTATTTATGCTGTTCTGGTCAGTAAATTAATCATTCTTCTAAAGCGAATAGTTCGTTGCCAACGATAGCAAACTAAACCGCTGCCACTGCAAGTAATGATCACTAAATTGTATATAGAAAATCTGTGGAGTGAGCATTGCGTTCCTAGCGTCTTATTAACATTATGCTGGAATTACCACGTGATATTGAGACAAATCCACTCTTTCCTCACATTTATTTGCTATTGTGATTGCTTTGTACCGCATTGTTTGCAAAGAAGCACCACCTCTTATAGGCAGAGCAACCACATAACATAAAATAATATGTAAATAAATGTGCCACAGAAGCAACAAGCGGCCACTACGGTCGGGGGTTCGAATCTCCCCTCGGACATGGATATTTGTGCCGTCCTTAGTCTTAGTTAGTTCATAAGTAGTTTGTAAGTTTAGGGACTGATAACCCCGTAGTTAAGTCCCATAGACTATACAAACATTTGACCATTTTTGAAGCAACAAGAAAGTTGAGGAAGCGTCGCTAAAAGAGCCATTTACACATAGCGTCTTAACCGAACAAAAATGGACCAAGTTAAAGTCAGCGATTAGTAGATGTTTTCCAAATTCATGTGACATTTCCTCCTTAATGTTGAGGTCACAAAATCTGTTCTGCGCATCTGAATGCTCACCCCCAGAGATATATTTCTGCTCTCTGCCTACCACTAGAGACAACATACACACGCGAGCGACAAACGCATCAGAAACGTCTCTGCTCTCATAATTGTTAGTTATAATATTGTGATTAAAATTTGCAATTACTTACTTTACATTAAGATATAGAAACACACCTTCTTTTGCAGAGACAACTGCACTTAATTACAATCCGACTTGTGAGTATATTGTTCTGCTACACAAGGTCGATTTCAACTTCATGCTTTACGAAGTAATCACTGCAAGACGCGAGGACATGTATTAGCTGAAACAGTGGCCGATGCTGTTAACTCAGTCAAGACAATTCACTAGAAATACTGTATTTAATATAAAGTTCTATACAGGCGATCAGCTGACGCCATTCCTTCAACGATTACCCAGACTTACTTTATCGCACATTAACACCACGATGACGTCTTATTTAAACGGACATGAACTGCTCTGTTAATTGAATTACCAGACTTCTAGAATTCGGCGAGTTTTCGATAATAGGGAGCATTGAATACAGAATAACTACATTGTCTCCAGTGCTACACTGCAACATACAAATACTTCAGCATACACTTACTGTGAGAGACAAACCGTTTAGTACTACACCATAGAACCGATACATGGCGCTGTTGTTATTATTACTATTTCTCATCTCAACGATAGAAGTGTTTGCAGAAGTTTACGCGAAACAGACAATTATACACCGCAGTCCTCACTTTATTAGCACAACATAACACTGAATTTACATCGTTCCGGAGTACGGACTTAAATTAATTTCACTTTTTGTATGAGAATCTTTATGAAAATTCATCGTTTTCGACAATGACTTAAATTTGACATCGTGACAGAGGGATCCAACAGGGATTCTGTTTTTGCTGATCCAGGTCCGAAACCCTAAAAAACCATGATTACACAGGTCCCTCTTTAACAAACATTGCGAAGCACGGGCATATAAGCTAGTTGTTTCGATATTTGTTAAAAAGAAGAACAGACCACGAGTACTGTGAATCCCATTCATACCTTCAAAGTTATATATTATGTTTCTTTCATTGGGGGGGGGGGGTAGCGAAAATTATGGCATATCTTGACTAAAAGAACACATTCTTAGACATCAAGGCATCGTCTGTTTACCATTGGAGGGAGGTCTGTTCGATGAAAATTGCAGAGGGAGGCCAAGAAACGAATACAGTAAGTAGGTTCAAATGGATGAAGAGACCATCCGAGTATAGATTTGGGTGGCCAGCTACATCCTATCAGTTTCCGAACTGATGGCCACAACGACAAGAAGCTATGTTAGCAAGCACCCTATATGCTCCATTTATTTTAATCCAAAATGGGATTGGCTGCCTTATCAGATTTTTTTTTTACCCCTGTTGAAGCAACATCGTCTCCTGGTGTTTGTGCTGCTTCCTTTTTGGCTATTCACAGAGACTTTCGATATAAAGCTATTGTAGTCTGCTTAATTTTTTGACAGAAGTCTATTTTATCATCGCTGATTTTGACTTTAAAAACTTTCGCTTTTTGTTCTGGTATAAATAATTTGGTTTATTTACGTATACTGCACGATTACTTGGCATATTTTACGGTTTCATACTTCTATTAGCGACGATTTCATAACACAGACTTGTATTTCGAATAGTTGGCATTATATGTACGAGAGCAATGTTTTGCCTTCTTGAGTTGCTGACTTCATCTACACCTTCACCTTTGGATGTATGAAGAGAAGCACTGGTAGCGGGTGTGGAGGGTTCGCCAAACTCGGCTCAAGTTCTGCGCCGGTTTAAGGCACAAGGGACAAGCGGCGGTTTGGGGCGCCAAACATAATGCATCAAACTGTGACGGATTCTACTGGACAGTGCGGCATTTGGACTCGTTGTCTCGTCTTGGGATGATGCTAGAATGCCTCAAAAAAAGGTCAGAAGCGTTCTACATTCCAGTAATTTTATAATTGTTGTTCTAAGAGCACAAGCCGAAACTATTTATGTACGGCACGTTATGTCTTACTGCTTGCTAGTCAACTTCACAATGCATCAGTTACCAATAAATGACAGTCTTCTTACATTAAATACAAAATAAAACATCATCTGACTATTTGAAAATGACAAATTCGCTAGCAGTGGAAGCTGTTTTTGTTTTAAGTTGGTGCTGTATTTGGTTACACGATGACTTATTAAAACATTCCGTTTGTGGCATATTTTCTGTGCCGTCTTAAGTGTAATGGAATATTTACGTTGGTCTATGTGTCAACCGTGATTTAATATTATCACAGTCTGTATAAACGTATTTAAAATCTGACATGCATTTACAATGTCAGAATTTATCTTACTCCTCTAGGAATAAAAAGGAGGTGAAATTCTGGAAATAGAAAAATGAAAGTTAATGAGCATTACATGTAGTAAGGCGCTATTAAACTCTGCAATTCATAGAAGGAACTTCTATTATAGTTTTAATCTTTTTAAAAAGTAGTTTTTATTAAATATAATTAGAGGTTATTGGAAAACATAATTCCTTGGGCAGAGTAAGCTACTTACTGAAATGTGTGGGGTACGATGCTTTAAGACCTGTAACAAATAAAAGTAATACAGACAACGAAGGTGATCAGAGAAACAATATCTAAAAACTGTCAGTCTAAAATTCAAAAAAGGAACATGAGAAAATATTTATGAACTGTAAATAAAGATTGAAAATTAAGAATAAAATATTATTTAAGTTAGATATGCTGTTTAAAAATAAATAAATAGGCCTCCTATGCTCGCCTAAATTTCTATCCTAGTTTCAGAATATTGGCACAATAAGTGACGTGATCTTAGTCCTCCTCCATATCCCCGAAAATCTCGTATTGAGTTTAAATAAAGTTGGTCGCCTTAGCCAACCTGAGGGGGAAAAAGATCCACCTAAACATGTAATACTTTCCTTAGTAGATTCTCTATTACTCATGATTTATTGTATCTTCTGTGTAAGTAATAACTGTGTAAATCGTAATATACCGCTTGAGTGTAAAAATGTTCTTGAACCGGCTCTTTTCAAGCCGTTGTGTTTGCGTTAAGGTGCTGACGCGTCGGTTGTTAAATAAAGGGAAATTGGAAAAACAGTGTTATATAAAACAAACCGCCACTACAAACACAAATGAACACACCAAACAACAGTCAATGAACACAAAATCCAGCAGTCAGAGAAAGGCTAAGTCACTTGATGATTACCCATCTGATACGTCTAGTCCTCCGTTGGTAGTATACGTAACTTAGGCCGGTATTACACGATCATATTTTTGATCAAATCTTTGACACAGAAATATTATCAAACATTAATAAAATTTCTTTGACATAAATCTTTGACGTGACGCTAAAAGCGGGTATTACATTCTCATCATATTTTACATCATATTTCAAAATGTCGAGCAAACAAAACCTTGTTATGCGCTGCAGTTGCTACCGCCACACTTACATTCTGTATGCAACTGGAGAAAGACAAGTTATGGCAAAAAGAACACGTGGTGGGTTGAAAATGTGTGTTACACGTGGTCACAACAATAACATTCCGAGGGCTACAAGTGGAGGATGTCAAGTCATATGAACAACCTGGGGAATGGATGCCACAACTTACCAGTATTTACTCAATAAATTGGCTCTTCATATCACAAAGCGGAATACGCTGATGAGCAATGTAATATCTGCAGAAGGCGGGGTTGAAAGCGACACTGTGATTTCTGCTAATGGGAAGATTTTTTCTTGTCTCCAGTAAACCGCTCTTAATACCAGTGTGTATTAAGCAAAACCTGAAACGTGTGAAACAATTTGTAACGCAGTGACGGATGAATATCTGAAACTAAATAAATGTTTAGTGCCTTACATGAGGATTAAGAATTTTTTTTAATAATTGTATAATGAATATGATTCACTGTGCGCATAAACGTTATAAGCAAATAAAATACAATTCGAATTGCATCAAATAATTACAATATTTATACAGATGCACGATGTAGATGAGGCGCTCTTAAACGTGACGAACCCTGGTTTCAAAACATAATATTCTTCTTCACGTCGTCTGCCGTACAACCGGACCCAGTTTCATGCCTAATAACCTCCATTTTCTTACAGCTCTCCAATCTTCTAAACCTATTTTTATTATCAGAATGACTCACAACGCCTCGTCTGCTTCACACTTTTCTATTAATTTTTTGGTTGACTGAACAAACCAATTAAAGTGTTCAGCCGTATTTACAAACACACAGCAGTCAAAAAACTATGGCGATACTAGCATTAAAAGTGGTGATAGTTCGTATTGCAGTGAACGGAGGACAAGCGACTTTTATGGTCACACCTCTGGTGAGGCCACTAGACTTGATATTTCTTAGACGAAAGGCGAGATATGTCAAAGTTCCCCATTACACTATCAAATTTCTTAGTCGTAAAGATTTTACTTATCAACTTTGCAAAGAAATATGATCGTGTAAAACCGTAGTTCGGGGATATACTTTCTTTTGTGCGGTCAAATTTTTGCGGTGGTTCACCGAAGCAGTGAAGAAATGGACCGCGCCGCCACTGTGCTGTTGTCAGATCGCTGCTTGTGGAACTCACGCGGCGGCAGGTGAGCGTTGGCGCGGCTGGGGCCCTGGCAAGGTGGCGCGTGGCCCACATTATATTAATAGCGGACAATGGGCCGCGCAGCGGCGTTTAACGGCCGGGCCGCGCTGTTTGTTTGCCGCACCTGGAGCCGCCGCAGCCGCCAAGCGCACCTCGTTTACCTCACGCTGTGGCCGCCACAAGCCTCGCCACAAGCACCGACATAAGCGCTGTGGTGCTCGTCTTGTATCGCGGGAGTTAGATACCATTAACGGGATACTGACCTCCCACGTCGAAGAATTAAACTGATGAAGCTATCCGACGTGATTGATTCAGCTAGAGCGCGCTGGAACGGTGTTCGGGATTAATAAAATCGTCATCATCTTCATTATTATCATTATTACTATTAGTAGCTGAAAAACCGGCGGCGCTCGGGTACTTGTTTAATCCAGTCCACCTCTACTTACCTTTCCTCGCCGCGGTGGAGTAGCCGAACGGTCTAAGGCGCCTAGCTGCGGAGCGCGCGATTGCTCGTCGTCGGAGGTTCGAGTCCTCCATGGAGCATGTGTGTGTGTGTGTGTGTGTGTGTGTTTGTCCTTATGTTATTTTACCTAAGTTTAAGTAGTTTGTAAGCTGCGGACTGATGACCACGCAGTTTGGTCCGATAGATTTACAAGCATTTGAACATTTACCTTTCATCTCTCCACCTTCTCTTTCCTTCTCTTTGTCCGTCTCCTACCACCTCCCCCTTAGCCTTTGTCTGACTCTCTCTTTGGATCTCACATCCTCTCCCTCATATTCTATCCCTGTCTCTGCCCGTCTCAACCTTCCCCTTTCTCTGCACCTTCTGTTCTCTCTGTTGAACTCCACCTCAACAATACAGTGCATCCTCCATCTGTAAGAAGTATTTAATTCTGGTAAATTTCATGGTTGTCAAAATCGCAGAGTACCCTCCGGCACCCAAAATTCACTGTCTTACAGATTATGAAGATCTCCTTCTTGGAAACATACATTTATGTTCTGCTGATGATGATTTCGTGTGCCAGCCGCGGTAGTCGAGGGGACTGAGGCGCTCCAGTCATGGATATTTATGCCGTCGTTAGTGTTAGCTACTTCGTAAGTAGTTTGTAAGTTTAGGGACTGATGACCCCGTAGTTAAGTCCCATAAGCTATACAAACATTTGAACATTTTTTTTATTTATTCGTGTGGCATGTTTCGCCGTTATCCGCCAGCTGGAGCCGTCTTCGGCCTGCCTTGTGCAAGTCTTTAGGTGACTTTTGCGTCGATGATGATGAAATGATGATGAGGACAACCCGACAATCACCCCCCGAGTGGAGAAAATCTCCGACCGAACCCGGAATCGAACCCGGACTGGCAACTTGTCAAACTACTGCGCTGTCCACTGGTATTACGGAGGACATATATGTGTTGACTCTCATGGTGTCCAGTCAAAAAATTTGGTTGTTTGTTGTAACGTACCATCTACCATGCACCTACGGAGACTCACGAAACGTAAGTCGTGTATTAATTCGGGATATGAGCTACCTTCATTCCACACTTCATACAGTTCAGTCCAGCCGTTTCAGCCTGAAGAGTAACGAACGTGTTACCCCACTTTAAGGTAACCTCCATCATGCGCCGTGCGGTGGCTTCCTAAAGGGAGTTCATGCTTTAATTCCGGGTATAAGCTATCTCCATTCAAAATTTCATTAAACTTTGTACATCCTTTTCAGCATGACGGAGTATCAAACATATTAACCGGTTGTTAGGTACCCACCGCCAAGCACCATACGGTGGCTTACGAACGACAACCCATGTATTAATCAAGGTATAAGCTAGCAATATCCCAAATTTGACTAATATCCGTCAAGCCGTTTCAGCTAGAAGGCGTAAGAAACGAATTAATTGACTGTAAAGCACCCTTCGGCATGCAGCACACGAAGTTAATTTTCTTACGCCTATAACTTCCACGCGAATGCAAGCAATGAGTTGACAAGATTTTATCACAAACGGATGTACGGTATGACGGTGCATAAAATACGAACAAACAGACATTAAAACAATAATTTTTGTCGCGGTGGAGTGGCCGAGCGTATTGAGGTGCTACGCTACGATGCGCGAGGCCGTTCCTCGTCGGGGGTTCTAATCGTCCCTCGGGCATGGATATTTGTCCTGTCTTTAGTAAAAGTTAGTTCATAAATAGTTTTTAAGCTTAGGGACTGATGACCCCGCAGTTAAGTTCCTTAAGCTTAACAAACATTTGAACCTGCCGATAGACTCAACTGGTACTACTGAAATGCGAGTCGATCAAACGAGGTGGCACAGGATTAATATTCGGGACGATGGTGGTTCAATTGCCGCGCGGAATGGCCGTATCGCCTAACGCGTCATGGTACTGACTGGTCGGTCGTTCCCACCTGAGTATCGAGTCATCCGACATAGGAGTGCATGCGTGTGTTGTCTTAGTTTATGTAGTTTGCTAGTCTAGGGAATGATGACCACAGCAGTTTCGTGCAATAGGTTTACAAAAATTTGAACATTTGATCCCAGCATACTACTAAACTTACCTATCCAAAAAATTAGCTACGTTTTCCATTAGGTTGTTGTTTCGAAAACATCAATTTCAACACTGTAATTTTTGGGAAAAAAATTTAAGTGCAAGTGTCAGTGCCTGAAATAATAGTATTAGCTTCACTTTGGTCATGCATATGCCGACTTCGCTCGATAGCGAAAAACTGCTGTAAGAAGCTGTGAAATCTTGGTCCGAAACAGAAACGTTTGTATGAACCGCACTGATGAACAACAGTAGCGATTCGAGATGCTCTCAGATTTGGTCGCCAAGCTATGCTCCAGAATTTGCTGCCAATCACACTGCAGTCTACTGAAAAGCGAAAGTGCAACGGATAAATACTGAAACAATAGATATTCTACGAAAATCACTGTGAAGTAACTCCAGTCTTTACAGTCTTGTGCAAAATATCAGTGCAACATTTTATGATAATGGTAGCTATATGCCGCGAGAATCGGCAATTGACCATAAAGAAGCAAAATTTTCAAGGCATACAAGTGAGTACTGAAATAAATTCGTTACATTTCGCTTACTTTATATATCGCCCAAATCATGAAGCTGTCACTTCAACTAAATAGCAACAAAGTACAGTTACCAACAACCATAACTACAAGGACCAAATAGATAATATCATAAGAAAGGCAAATCGAAGTTGGCAGCTTGTTAGCAGAACACTAAGAAGCTTGATAGCAATCGAATACGGCATGTAATCGGTTTGAATCCAATCCGCGGAGCCGGCCGCGGAGGCCGAGGGGACTGAGGCGCTCCAGTCACGGTCTGCACGGCTACTACGGTCGGGGGGTTCGAATCCCCCCTCGGGCATGGAAATTTGTGCCGTCCTTAGTATGAGGTAGTTGATAAGTAGTTTGTAAGTTTAGGGACTGATGACCGCGTAGTTAAGTCCCATAAGCTTAACAAACATTTGAACATTTGAACAATCCGCGGAGTAACTCCGTGGGAGAAAGGGCGAGGCGCTTGTATTCTATTCTGGCCGGAAAACAGTGGCGGTTGATCAAAGACGACAGCTTGTGGTATCTCTTCTAAGCCACGCGCAGTAAAGAGTGTAAATCAAACCAGATGGAGGCGTGAAGCATATGCAGAAACGGCCCAGCACTGCCGTGAGGCCAGGCACGTGGCATCCTCCTGTAAACGCTCGGTTGCCATGGTAACCACTGCGTCACTGAGGAGGCGTACAGGGTGAGGGAGACCAGCAGCCGTGGTGCCGCCTCTTGTGTGTGGGGAAGCAGGCGGTGACACAAATCTGCCGTACTTTGGTGCGTCGCCGAGTGTACTTTGAACGTGTAAAAGCGATTTCTCCTCTAGAGTACGTGTGTTAACGATTACATTGTACGCGAAACATTTGTTGTGGTTCACGGAATGCTGGGAAAAAATTCCTTTTAGAGAGAAATGATATTATTGCTTTGAGAACTGTAGTTTTAAGTAGGACGAAGGAGGTTGGACGTTTCGCATTTCTAAAATCGACTAAATTTGTTTGAAGCAAGACTGCAAAATTCCAAATAATTAACGTATCCAACAACAAAGCTTATGTTCTTTTATTTATTTATTGAGATTGCACAAGGTCAATTTGGTTGAAAGTATTACAGGGCGTACCATTCTTCTTGACAACCCTAAATAGCTCTTTGTCCAGATGCAAATTATAAAATGGTTCAATGATTTGGTGGCCCAAACGTAAGATGATGCTTTCATTCTTGCAGGATAATTAAATGACCTTTCAGCTACGGTCCGTGAAATTTGCTCCCCCCCCCTCCCACGCCTCTTTCTGTGCGTCTTTTGAGCTCACTTTTCCTGCAGAGCTGTTCTTCAATAAAACCAAAAATGATTTCCTTTTATCCATGAGTCAGGGTATTCCTGCTTTCTTGCGCCGGTTTTACAATAGTACAGCAATTCTGTACAGTTTTCTTGCTTAACGAATTCCTTCGAATAGTGAAACTAGATTAATATGTAATGCCAGAATTATATCTGCCATTCACGAAACAGTTCGGGGATAATTGAGAATTTAAACGAAATAATCGACAATCCAGACTGCTGCGAGGAATACAAGAGAAGCTTGTAGTTCCCAAAAAAAAAAAAAAAAAAAAAAAAAAGTATACTAAATTTTGTTTTTCTTCTCTCCTCTCATCAAGGCATATTTCTTAGACTGGATTGCTTTTCAGGATTCTTCAGAAAAAAATGACGCATAGTTTTGCAACAATGTTGTCTCAGAATGTTTAGCTTTCATGGAAAAGGTATGAAATGAAGGAGACGCGATGTATCATTGTATCGCCCGAATCAGCGAAGCGTCTCATAGACGCAGATTGGTGCCAAAAATACTGCCACATCTGGCACATCACGTTTATAGATATGTTGTCTCTTCTTTCGGACATTTACTAAAGATCGGACACCATATCTACAATTCTATGGATGCCTTGACCAGGCAAATGTCAATTTTAGTGCGAAGGCACAAATTAAGCAAGTCCTTTCGCGAATACAGATTAAACTGTCAACAAGTGTAAATAATGGTCAGGGGTACAACAAACGTAATGTTCATTGGTCAGGGGGCACAACAACAGCAGTTTGCAGTAAGCTGATACTTTGGGCGGCACGAGAATCATGTCCGGATTACCCAATGGGCATGCTGCATATATTTGTACTTTAACTGGCTGAAACAGGGAACGTACCTAAACAACGGACCCCGGTTAATGAATGTTACCAAAAAAAACGAAAAGTATGTTTGTTCAGGAAAGCAGATAGAAATAAAATACATTGCTTCTTGAAAGACAGCTTCCAATCGTTTCTAACACTAAACGTAAGTGTAGACCAGATGTGGCTCAAATTCAAAGAAGTGGTATCGACAGCAACTGACAGTTTTATACCAAATAAATTAATAAAAGAAGCAGGTGGCCCCCCTTGGTACACAGAACAGGTCAGGACACTGTTGCAAAAGCAACAGAAAAGAAATGCTAAATTTAAACGAACGCTAAATACCCGGGATTGGCGATCCTACACAGAAGCTCTAAATTTAGCGAGGACTTCAATGCGAGATGCCTACAATATTTATCACAACGAAACTCTTTCACGAAATTTGACTGAAAACCCAAAGACATTTAGGTCAAATGTTAAATATACTAGGGGCAAAACACAAACCATACCCCCACTACGTGATAGTAATGGCGATCCTACCGATGACAGCGCTACTAAAGCAGAGTTACTAAACATAGCTTTTATAAATGCATTCACCAAAGAAGACGAAACCAATATTCCATATTTCGAATTAGGAACAGAGGCCATAATGAGTAACGTAGAAGTAGATATCATCGGAGTACTGCAGCAACAAGACGTCTGGTCCGGACTGTATACCCATTAGATTTCTATCTGATTATGCTAAAGCGATAACTCCTTACTTAACAGCCCTATACAACCGCAAAGAAGGATTTGTACCAAAAGATTGGAAAGTTGCACAGGTCACACCTATATTCAAGAAAGACAGTAGGAGTAACACACTAAACTACAGGCCTATTTCATTGATGTCAATTTGCAGCAGCGTTTAGGAACATATCCCGTATTCAAATATTATGAATTATCTCGAACAGAATGATCTATTGACCCAAGGTTATATATTTAGAAAATATTGTTCATGCGAAACACAACTAGCTCTTTATTCACACGAAGTGATGCGTGCTATCGACAAGGGTTCGCAAATCCATTCCGTATTTCTTGATTTCCAGAAGGCTTTTGACACCGTACCTCACAAACGGTTTTTAATCAAATTTCTCGGTAATGGTATATCGCCCCAAATTGCGAGTGGATAGGGTATTTCCTGTCAGAGAGGACAAAGTTCGTAGTAATCGATGGTAAGGCATCGACTATAACAGAGGTGATATCGGGCGTTCCACAGGGTGGTGTAATTGGTTCCTTATTTACGTAAACGATTTAGGGGAAAATCTAAGTAGCTTTCTTAGGTTGTTTGCAGACGACGCCGACATTTACCATCCAGTAAAATCATCTGAAGATCAAAACCAACTGCAGAACGATCTGAATAAGATATCACTATGGAGTAAAAATTGGCAATTAACTCTAAATAATGAGAAGTGTAAAGTCGTCCACATGAGTGCCAAAAGAAATCCGTTAAACTTTGTTTGCAAGATAAATCAATCAAAAGTGAATTACTATTACTTTAGATTTAAACTGGAAAGAACACGTAGATAATGTCGTGGGAAGGGCTAACCATAGACTGCGTTTTATCGTCAGAACCCTTAAAAGATGCAACAGAAATACAAAAGAAACTGCATACACTACGCTTGGCCGTCCAGTTTTGGAGTATTGCTGCCCAGTCCAAAGAAGGGCAGCTCTTTTTGTAGTGTGACGATACAGGGGAGACAGCGTTACGGAAATGATACAAGATCTGGGATGGGAATAATTACAACAACGGCTCTTATCGCTGCGGCGTGGGCTACTTGCGAAACTCCAATCGCCAACATTCTCCTCCGAATGCAAAAATAAAGTTGTTGTCTCCCACTTACATAGGTACAAATGATTATCAGAATAAAATACGAGAAATTAGAGCTCGAACGGAGAGATTTAGGTGTTCTTTCTTCCCGGGCGCTATTCGAGAATGGAATGTGAGATAAATAGTATAATGGCGGTTCGATGAACCCTCTGCCAGGGACTCAAATGTGATTTTCAGAGTATCCCATGTAGATGTAGAATGTTCGAAGATCTAGGATGAAAGAAGGAGTCCACACATACGTGGAATGAAGTTCTCGGCTATAAAATGGTGGGTACAAAGTGTTAAACGAGACATCGCAATACCATGACACAGTATTCACGTGCCATGAAGTGGTGGCTTAACATATCTATGCAATTTCATCATTCAAGTCTTAGGAATCTATAAAAACTAAATACGACAGTGACTGAGAACTACTCCGAATTTAAGAAATTGCGAGGGGGACTGCTGCTTCTAAAACAGAAACAGACGGATTGAAAGTTAGAACCCGAATCCAGGGCTCAGTAAATAATGAAGTGAAATCCGTCTATCACCTGATACGAAAGAGAAAACTAGAAAGAACGAAAATACTGGCAGAATTAAAAGCTAATGACGGTATAATTTTAATGAGAAAAATAATATTAGAAATTTGATCCAGACTGCTTACACGCACTTGATCATCGATAAATGATGAACAACAATGCCTTTCAATAGTTTGCAAATAACTTTACGAACAACGTGTCCCTCATGAAGCAGATGAACCCATAACGCAAGTGACAGAAGATGAGCCGGAATATGTGTTTCTCAGTATAAAAAATAAATTTCCCGCAGGTGGCGGACTCCCTGTAGTATTTTATCAAGCATTTTAATCACAGATGAAGTCAAATCTGAGATAAAAATGTAGTTAATTAATGAAACCGGATTTCAATATTCCTCGAGTGAAGAAAAGAGCTCGTGCCCTTACGAAATGAAATAACAACATCGTGAATTTGAGACTGATTACTTTGTAGAATAGCGACAAAAAGTTTTTGTTCGTATTCTTACAACAAAAAAGAAAAAAAGTGTCGAACACTATCACTGGATCATATTAAACTAACGTCGGCAGAGGTAAGTCCTACTGTCACTCACTAGTAGACCACCGGGATCTGATATCGACGGCAGATTCATGGAAGATTGAATGTGATATCGTAATCTCATATTTTGATAAAGCTTTCGACAAACCACCTTCATTTGTTCAAAGTAATGCGTTCGCCAGGTTTTCCCGTAATGTCATCAGTGTAATAAAGAATTTACTACAGAACAGTACATCAAGGGTGATTTTAAATTGATAGCCAGGGGCCATAGACCCCACAAACAGCTCGGTAAGGCAAAGGTTACCTGTGTCAGAGAGTATGAGTCTTTGCAATGGCTTCCTGGCGACAAACATAAATGAAGTAGACACGACTTTTCAAGTAACACCAGTTTATGAAAAATCATCTTGTGAACTAGTAAACTGAAAGAAATCAGGAATCATAAACATAGGCAAAGGAGTAGGTACGATAAACCCTGCCCAGGTAAAGAAGGTGTGCAAGATGCAATGTCTCTGTGTCGATTTTAGAAGAAAAATGTGACAAACCGTTGAAGCAAACAACATGCAGTTATTAGCTAATATTCGGTCATGTGACAACTGCAAGGAGTGAGGAAATTAGACGAGATGCAAAACGTTGCACTGATAACTACATAGATCAGTGCCAAGGTTAACTACGTGACTCAAGATCTCCCAAAACTACACGCCGTAGCGCAAAGATTTTGGCAGTTCTTGGACACTTTAGCATGTCGCGGACGTATTGTACATATCAAATATGACACATTTACTCTCCCGATACAACTAGTTGGCCTGAATGACAGTGACTTACATTCAAAGAAATGATATCGACAACAGCTATTGACAGAATTATAGCAAACAAATTAACAATAGAGGGGCTGATCCGCCGTGGTACACAAAACAGGGTAGATCACTTTTGCAAAAACAAAGAAAACAATCATGCCAAATTTAAATTGACACAAAATCTCCTAGACTGGCAATCTTTTACAGAAACTGAAAATTTAGCTAGAACTTCAGTGCGAGAAGCATATAATGAATTCCACAATAAAAACTATGTCACCTAATCTGGTAGAGAATCATATGAAATTCTGGTCGTATGTAAAGTATAATTTCGGTAAAATACAATCAATACCTTCACTACATGATAGTAACGGTGATACTACTGATGACAGTTCTGCTAAAGCAGAATTGTTTAACATAGCTTTCCGAAATTCCTTCACGAAAGAAGACAAAGCAAATACTCCCGAATTTGTATAAAGAACAGTGGCCAGCATCCGGAATTTAGAATTTGATACCCTTTGTGTATTAAAACAACTTAAATCACTTAACAAAAGTAAGTCCCCCGCACATGATTGTATACCAATTAGTATGGTTTTAGAATCTGCTGATGCAACAGCTCCATACCTAGTCACGGAATACAACCGCTCGCTCAACGAACATTCCTTACCAAAAACTATAATGTTTCACAGGTTATGACAATATGCCAGAAAGGCAACAGGAGTGATCCGCAAAATTACAAGCCTATGTGACTGACGTCGTTTCGCAGCAGGAGTCTAGAACATTTAGTTTCCTCAAATTTTATGAACTACCAGGAGGAGAATCACTTATTGACCCTAGTCAACACGGATTCAATGAGTATTATTCTTGCGAAACACAGCTAGTTTTTGATTAAGGTCTCTCTGGGGTCTCCAGCCGGGTGGCGGCGTTGATGGATCTCGACCTTTCGGGAAGTGTCGTACTACCCATCTTCAAGCGAAGTGGCGAGATGAGCGGAGTGCGGGGATCTTTATACCTGCGGTGTCTCCCCCCCCCCCCTACACTGGACCACGGTAGGCTACGGTGGGTTGGCGGCCGGGGCGCGGTGGTGGGGGTAGCTGCCGCGGTTTCGCTCCTCAAAAAAGGATTAAACTTCGCCCCTGTCCCCAGAACGATCCCTAAACGGTACATTGTCAGCAGTGTGGAGGAAGCAATTCGAGGACTTCCAAGGGAGGAAGCAGAGGAAATCAGACGGGAAACCCGCAGGGTGATCGAAAAATCCCGATTGCCTAAAACTAACATAACTGTAGAAGAACGAGCGGTTCTCTGGGCCCACAGAAACAACCCTGACATGACGATCCTACCGGCAGACAAAGGGAACGCAACAGTGCCATTAAACACCAACGAGTACCGACAGAAAATGAACTTGCTGCTACAGGACGCTGCCTACAAGAAGCTCAAGACGGACCCAACCCTGGCGATGAACAGAAAGACAATAGCTCTGCTGAAGGACTTGCCTGAGTCACTGAAGAAGCAGCTGCACCACAGAGCTCCAGCGACACCACGCCTTTATGGCCTGCCGAAGATCCATAATGAAGGGGTGCCATTGAGACCAATCTTGGACACCATCAATTCTCACAGTTACGGACTAGCAAACCACCTGACGACGCTGCTTAAACCCCTTGTCGGACACTGTAGCCACCATGTAAAAACCTCAGCCGAATTCGTGACCTTACTCAGGGATATACGACTACTAAAGGAAGATATCCTTGTGAGCTTCGACGTGACGTCGCTTTTCACGAAAGTGCCCCTCTCGGACTACTTGACACTATTAGCTGAGCACTTCGAGCCACAAATCGTCAGACTGTTCCTAAATGCATTAACTACCACCTACTTTCAATGAAACAAATCGCAATTTGCGATCACTTATGGCTTCACTGTACTAGGTTTAGATGTAATACCAATGTGCGGCCAGGCCGGGATTCGAACCCGGTATCTCCTGCTTACTAGGCAGACGCGTTGACCACTCCGCCACCGAGGACACAGTGACCAGCCCGACTGCAGAGGACTCTTCCCTGCACGTATCCCGCCTCACTCAAATCTCCATTCGCCACACTGTCTCTTTCCTATTACCACGGTCTCTTAAGTCTGTAATGCTCGCAGCCACAATACTGTATTTTCGCATCAGAGAGACGCGTCTGCCTCCTAAGCAGGAGATCCCGGCCGGGCACAAATTTTCATTCGCCGCACATTGGTATTACATCTAAACCTAATACAGTGAAGTCATAAGTGATCGCAAATTGCGATTTACTTCATTAAAAATGAACGCTGTAACGTCGTCAAAAATATATAAACCACCTACTTTCAGTGCAATGGAGAATTCTACGAGCAGATTGATGGCGTGGCCATGGGCTTCCTACTAGCTCCAGCGATTGCTAACCTCTATATGGAGCACTTCGAGGTGGCCCTGCAAACCGCGAAACGAAAACCAAAGCACTTCTTCCGCTATGTTTACGATACCTTCGTGGTGTGGGGTCATGGCAAACAGGCACTGGATGGCTTTCTTGAACACCTAAACAACATCCATCCAAACATCAAATTTACGATGGAAATGGAAGAAAATGGAGGTCCTAATCAAGAAGAAGCCAGATGGTTCACTACGCCATACAGTTTTTAGGAAGAAGACGCATACAGACCTATACTTTCACGCAACAAGCTGCTACCATCCAGCGCAGAGGCAGACAGTGCTGACAACCCTCGTACACAGGGCGCGCGCCATCTGCGACAGAGAAAGCCTTCCCTCCGAGCTGCAACACCTGAGGGAGGTCTTCCGCCGAAACGGCTACAGCGAGGCGCAAATCAACAGGGCGCTTAAAAAGGAGAAGAACGCAGTCGCAGTTGCGGAAGAGGAGGAAGAAGACAAACGACCCGCGTTCTTGCCATACGCGGGACCACTTTTGACCAAGATAGCACGCCTCCTGTGGGCAGATCCAACATCAAAACCGTCTTTCGTCCACCACCGAAGACGAGGGAGCTACTAGGTTCTGCCAAAGACCTGCTGAAACTCAACACACCGGGAATTTACAGCATTCCATGTGAATGTGGGAAGCAATACATCTGCCAAACACAGCGCTGTATTTCAGAACGCTGTGAGGAGCTTATTAGGAGTGTTCGACTAGGGCACACAGCAAAATCGGCCATCGCTGAACATAGCATGAACGAAGCACACACTTTCGACTTCGAGAACACGAAGGTACTGTGCCGGGCATCGGGTTTTTGGCAGAGTGTGATCAAGGAGTCCCTAGAAATAAGGATTCATGATAACCTAGTGAACAGATACGAAGGCTACCAACTCAGCGCAGCGTGGAATCCTGTGATAGCTGCAATCCGTCGGGAGCGCATCCGCAACCGTTCTCTGCCGCAGACGCAGGCAGAATGACCTCACCGGGAGTCGACCGCACGCCGCCGCTACCCCCCACCACCGCGCTCCGGCCGCCAACCCAGCGTAGCCACCCGTGGTCCAGTGGTGGGGGGGGGGGGGGGGGCACCGCGGATATAAAGATCCCCGCACTGCGCTCATCTCGCCACTTCACTTGAAGATGGGTAGTATGACACTTCCCGAAACGTCGCGATCCATCAACGCCGCCACCCGGCTGGAGACCCCAGAGATCATCAGGAGTATACGCTGGGAAAGCCAAAATTCGCAGATACAGCTAGTTTTTTACTCACATGATGTGATGAGTGCTATCGACAACTGATGTCAGGCAGAATCCGTAGTTCTAGATTTCCGGAAGGCTTTTGACACTGTACCTAAGAAGCGTCCTCTAATCAAATTGCGTGCTTGTGGAATATCAGTGCAGTTGTGCGATTGGATTCTTGATTTCCTGTCGGAAAAGACACAGTACGTTGTATTTGACGGAAAGTCATCGAGTAGAACTGAAGTGATAACTGGCCTCCTCCTGGGAAGTGTTACAGGGCCCCACTGTTCCTTACATTTATAAACGATTTATGAAACTAAGTAGCTCTCTTAGACTGTTCGCGGTTGATGGTGTCACTTATCGGGTAGTAAAGTCACCAGAAGACCAAAAGCAACTGCAAAATGATTTAAATTAGATATCAACATGGTGCTAAAAATGGAAATTGACCCTTAATAATGAGAAGTGTGACCAGTAAAATAAGCCCGTTAAACTTCATTTACACGATAAAGCAGTCAAAACTAAAAGCCGTAAATTCAACTAAATACCTAGGAATAACAAACAACTTAAATTGGAAAGGACAAGTCGGATTGACAGACGACTTACAGAAAGCTCGTTTTGTATTATCGCGTTACAGGGGAAAGAGTGTCGCGGAAATGATGCACAATTTGGGGTGGAAATCATTAAAACAAAGGCGTTACTCGTTACTACTAGATCTGTTTGCGCAATTTTTTACACCAACTTTCTCATCCGAATGCTTAAATATTTTGTTAGCACCCTACATAGGAAGACACGATCGCCAAAATAAAATAAGAGAAATCAGTCAAAAACGGAAAGATTTAGGTGTTAATATTTCCCGCGAGGTATTAGAGAATGGAAGTGTAGAGAAACATCAGAAAAGCTGTTTGATGAATCCTTTGTCATGCACTTCAACGTGACTTGCAGAGTATTTATGTAGATGTGGTCAGGGAGGTGCAAGCTCTCTACGTGTCTGAAACTTCCAAGTTGTGTTGGGTGTCATCTAACAGTTTGACGGCTCATCTCTTCGAAGAAACTGTCCAAATAGACCTACAGACCCCAATCAAGGTAAGTCATCTCTCACACTCCTTGCAACATTTGAGATATTTTCTCATAGTATACAATCATATACGAACGAAAGTCTCGGAACTAAATACGACAGAAATAAAGAAAATGTGCCCGGCAGTAATGGAAAAAAAAAGCCACAGAAACTTTACAAAATGTAACTTACCGAACAACAATCCTGACTTACCTTTACAAGTAAAGACCATGTGATACATGTCTGTAAACAGAAAAACTCCAACGATGTACAGACTCTCCCATGGACTCGACATGTAACTTAGAAGACAGTGACGAAAAAAGATTCGTTTGCACTAGCAATAAAAAAGTGGAGTATATGACATAAATTCACGCCAATCAAGAGAACTTCGCCAAATGCAACATCACCAGCAGATACCCTCAGTCTCAACGGTATCCCATTTACAAAGACGAAACGCAACGCGATAAACTGGCTAACAGGTCATACTTTGTACTACCTGTACGTATTTAGTACAGAAGCAAAGAGGAAGGAGGACTTCGTAATCGACCTAATAGCGCAACACAATCTAATATATAAAGCAGAGTGCCCGTATGTGTGTACGTGTTGAATACAAATCTACAGTTTGGTTCCAGTCTTTGTGAAACTTTGCACACGTAAGCTTCAATCCATGAGGACAGTCGCCGCAATTATAAGAATCACATACGATATATAGTTCACGAGATATGACGTAAACAATGGGATGCGCGAAAAACTACTGCATTTATCGACAATGCTGCTCATTTTCTCCTAAACCACTGGTCCGATTTCAACCAAATTTGGTACACACATTCCTTAGCGTGAGGTAACAATTGTTGCATTGTTAAGAATCACATACGACACGTGGTTCAAAAGATATTACGTCATAACCAATAGAAATCGCAAAAAATGCCATATAATGCGCCGAGACTTTCCAAATACACTGTATGAGAATGACAGTACTTAGCGACTTGTAACAAACTTTAAACTTAATTTCAAACCTTTATTAAACTTTTTCTCTCTGGCAACCATAGTAAAATGATGAAAGGGAAAAAGTTTCTCGCTTACTACTTTCCACTGTTTATGGAGTAAAATTACGGCATTTGGTTTGACGTTGCAATTTATAATTTCTACACTAAAAATTGTAGCCGTAGGATATTTTACAGACATTATAAACACAGATAGTTGAATGTACATTCTAAATTGTATCGCAGTACGACACGTAGTTCATAAGGTATGAACACATAAATCGTAACGTTCCGCTGTTCCTGAACTAAAACTACGGCATTCGGTATAACGTTACAATTTTTAATTTCTACACTACACATTGTAGCCGCATGAAATTTTACAGACAATATACACTCATATAGGTGAGTGTACCTTTTATAATGTATCACAGTACGACACGTAGTTCATGAGGTATGAGCACATAACCGCCCCATCATGCACCAAGTTTTAATCTATTACTTCTTTACTCCTAATTGTATTCCCAAGAGATTTTACAGACATACAGCCCTTATACAAATGAACACGTACCCGAAAAATGGCAGGAATAAATAAATAAATAAATACCCGGACAACGCTGGGTTTTCAGCTAGTATCCAAATAAAGAAAAAATACAAGGAGCATTTTGTCAATTTCCTGAGTAAAATTTAATATTTAATATTTAATATTTAAGAATATTCTATAAGAGAATATGAAAGGAATAATTTCGTTTAGTAACTTTATGTAACTTCTCGTTTTGCCACAAATAGAAGACTTATTTATGGACAACGAAGGTATTTATGTTGACATTGTATATGGTGTGTGTGTGTGTGTGTGTGTGTGTGTGTGTGTGTGTGAAATTAAAAATAGGTTTGATTCAGTTACCTACGGTAAATATCTGTCTTTAGAAGAAGAGTTTAATTTTAAATGCTGAACGCAGATTGAGGTCAGTATTATACATATTTTTTAAACACTTTCTTTAATTCTGTAATAATTTTGAAGGAAGTCAGTACGAACAGTCTACAACACCTAACGATATGTTTACTCCGCTTACGCCGTAGCGGTTAGCGATGTTAAAGGGGCAACCTTATTTCATCTTCAAGAAATGTTTACAGAATGAAATTTTCACTCTGCAGCGGAGTGTGCGCTGATATGAAACTTCCTGGCAGATTAAAATTGTGTGCCGGAACCGGGACTCGAACCTGGGACCTTTGCCTTTCGCGGGCAAGCGCACTACCGACTGTGCTATCCCGACACGACTCACGATGCCACCTCACAACTTTACTTCCGCCAGTTCCTCGCCTCCTACTTTCCAAACTTCACAGAAGCTCTCCTGCGAACCATGGAAAGTAGGAGGCGAGGTAGTGGCGGAAGTAAAGTTGTGAGGTGGCATCGTGAGTCGTGTCGGGATAGCACAGTCGGTAGTGCGCTTGCCCGCAAAAGGCAAAGGTCCCAGGTTCGAGTCCCGGTTCCGGCACACAATTTTAATCTGCCAGGAAGTTTCAAGAAATGTTTAGTTTAAAGGCGGTGAAACCGGTCCGATAAGAGAACAAATGGCGAGCGGAAGGACGAGTTGCCGGGCGCCGTGGCTCAGCGCGCCCGGTCAGAGGGCTCAACGCCCTCTGTAATAAAAAAGCTGAGCCAACAACACACCGAACAACAACGAACAAAAAAACCGATCAGCGTCCGCAACGAAGAGAACTACCCATAGAACGAAAAAAAAAAAAAAAAAAAAAGTTGAAGGGGAGAGCCCGAAAAATAAAAAGAATAAAACTTTTTAAAAATATTTAAGCCGACTACTGTCCCAAAGCGGGAAATCCAAGTTCTAGTCCCGGTCTGGCACAAATTTTCATCTTAGCTATTGACTTTAATTCAGTATCCCCGAAACAGCCGAGATGCTGAATTCTTTCCAATTCACTTCATGTTTTTACGCTGTCATAGAACCATTCATTCGTAATAAAGAATGATAGGTGCGGGAAATGGTTTTTTTGTCACACATTCTACCCAAAATTAAAGCTTTTCGTGATAATTTTAGGTGAGAAGCATTCTTAATATTGAATGTCTGTTATTTAAGTGGCACTAGTGAAGTAGAAGTCCTCCGGCTGCTTTGAATTCACGGTGAATGAATACGTAAAAAGGCTCGTTAGCGATAAACGAGATAAAAAAATCGCCACTCTTTCTAACAAGCAACGGAAAAGTGATAACGGATCTTGCAGGTCACAATGCGCAACACTTCATCCGAAGGACAAAGGCGACCTGAACAGCAGTGGCATAAAACGTCTCCTTGTCATGTAGAGCCAGATGAGTTACACACCAACAAAACTGCTAAGCCTGCCTCCCTGCTGTTTATGCAACAATGGGAGTGGGGAACATTTATCAGCGTTTCTGCATCACAATACGTAAGTTGAAATTGTCGTTTCTAATGTGGAAGGCAGGCCATTGTGCTGTGACACGTAAATTCCCCTCAGATTACGAAATTAGCGCTTGAGTTCTGGCAAGAACATGGTGTAGAATTGCTGCCACAGTTATAATTCGATCGATACTTACTACGCTCTTTCTGCAATCTGTCAAAGAAAAGAAAACAACCACCAGTCACGCAAGTACTTCAATAAGCTTCATCGTGTGTTACTTCGAGGTCACTGACTTGACTGGAATAACGTTCCCTTTTAACACTACTTTGCACAACGTATATTTCGGTAGGCCAACTTATAAATGTTGACAATTTTTTCTTGTTGTAAACTCTAAATGACGGTAATTTTATTCATTTTACGACGTTCTCCTTTTCGTTTAAATTACGTGGAATTAACACAGGGTTTACATAAATATTAAATATTTTCATAATCATAATGCTGTTCTTGAATCTGATTTCAGCCTTCACTTTATTGTTGAAAGATTGAAATTTTATTTTTCATGTAATGCAACTAGTCTGAAATTTTGTCATTCGTTTTTGTATTGCATGCAACGCCATACAATATCATTGTTTACTTACACAAAAATATTTTGAAAACTAACTAGCATCAACTTCAATCACCGTTCCTACGTATTAGGGTGTTAGAGTTTCACGGTGTGAACCTTTCATTTCCGATGTTAGCTTTGATTTGATACGTGGTTGACAGTATGTTTTCGGCATTTGTCAACAATTTCGTTCTTCGTCAAGCATTCGATCACATCCTTCCTTAAATTTTTGGACCCAGCTTCTCGCCATTGAAGCACTCATTGCAGTTTTTACGTTGACCTCGTACATTTGTATTTCAATGTTACTTGATTTAACGTTCTTAGCATTCAGAAAATGAATCACAGATCTCAATTCACACGCGGTGACATTATAATCAGCGATCTCATTATAAAATATCACTACGACCGACACACAACACAAAGCGAGCTCCAAATAGTAGTATTTCCCTTTTGTATGGATCAGAGGTACCACTGCGCTTGAGTGGAACTTTCATCGTAGCAGTGCTCTGGAGGAAAATCGAAAATCTCATATATGGACTACAGCTTTGGGAGCTTTATCAAACGTACTCTTCTATCTATGGTGTGTAACAGTCAGATTCCATCGTTCGCAAAAAGTCACTGTCAAGTAGCACATCTCAACTGCTTGTTGAATACATACAAATAATTGCTGACGTATAGAGAATCTGTGTGGAGCAGTGGTAGTTTGAACTTGACTTATTGTTTGTTTTCTGTGAAGTTACTACTATGAAAATGCTTCATGCTGCATAGTAAAGATGCCAATGCATATTATACACGCGATGCCAAAACGCCTCCTTATCTCACACTATTATATGTCCCACAGTACTTATCGTCAGATTATTACAGCATGGAATCTGTACGTGGGTGCTGTAGACAGTACATACGGCGCAAGAGATTATTCTGTATTGTCAGCTTATTCAACGAATTCAGTATATGCAATTTAAATAAAGCAGATCAGCAAAATTGTCATAACCGTGTGATGTATTATTCTACTACTAGATATTTCCTTATACGGTATGTCAAATATTCATGTATGAGATTCGTGCTATTATGATAGTGTTATTAATAAAGAACATGAGATATGGGACTTTATACATAAAGAGGGAGGTTTTGCTTAAATCCTGCTAGGAATCCTACTCTCTCTCCCTGATTATACCACAGAGGGAGTTAATAATACCTTTATTTGTTCAGCAATTGGTAATTAATTTTCATGTAGTAGTCTTAGTGATTAGACTAATAGCAGTTTCATTCACCCGTAGGTAAATTTTACAAGAATATTTGACAGATCTTCGCATTACATTTGAAGAGTATGAATAAAGTATTTCGCATGATAAGACATTTCCAATAATGATAGGTAGTCGGTCTTGTCCTTATGTTGCAAGTTTCCCAGTTTTTGTCTGAAATAATTTGGGAAGACCACGGAAATGATTTCAGGATACTGGATCAAAATCTACATCCCGAATGCAAGGCCACTCAGTTCGAAAACAGATTTATTCCTAGTACACAATACTGCTTTGAAAATTTTGGGGTAGCGGAATTACGTTATTGCTTGGCGTCGTTATTCAAAGTATTAACCTGAAAGAATATTTTTGAGATCATCTGCTGCGGCTACCAGAGAATTAACTAAGTTCCTTATTTTTAATTGCTTTATTTTAAATACCTAAGACTTCCTCAATGTCACAAGATTCCTCTTCGCACTTTCTTACAATTTTTACTTATATCGTTCTGATAAGACCTATGCATTTACAAGTCTGATACCAATGAATTCCAGTTTCATTAAAAAATAAATTTCGTTGTATTGTAAACACAAATGGTCATTTTCTACCGTAGACAATACACTGTTATGACACATCCAGAAGTTTTACGGTAAACAAGTTTGAATTTTCAAATGTTTGTAAATCTATGGGACTAAAATCCTTACTAACAAAACAGATACACACGCTCGGAGAATGGCTCGAACCTCCGACGTGGAGCAACTGCGCGCTCTGCGGCAAGAGGCCTTAGAGCGCACGGCCATTCCACCGCGGAGGTAAACAAGTACACGGCTAACAAAGCAGTAAGCAGTTGTAAAAAATGTGATCTGAAGATGGTGAGTCAACTTCACTGTAACCAGTAATCAATATACACTGGTCAAAACAATTAGGGAATGAGTTCCGTCGTTTTCATCGGTAGAATGGATGAAAATAGTTCGACGTCTTTCTCTCAGTTCTACGGAAGACAACAATGTTACAGCAATAGAGATAGTGTTATTAATAGAAAGATGCTGCTGACGAGAAGTTGGTATTGACTCTACCAAACGAATTACACAAGTAGTTGGTTTCAGATTCAGCAATGAGTTGGTAGTGCAATGCAACAACGTGACACCCAAACCAATAGCATGAAAAGCCACAGAAAGATTGCAAGCGCCACATACTCAGAGGGAGGTGGCTGCAGCTATTGAATGGTCCCGAAGTGTAATTTCCAGGACCTCGAAGCGAATTCAGACAGCAGGAACCGATAATAGAAAGCAAGGCCAAGGTCGTCCACGGTAACGTCAGCAACATATGACTGTTAACTCCAGTTAACAGCCTTTGAGACAAGAGGCTGGAAGCAACTCAGCTGCAACGGACACTCCAGGTAGGAAAAGGATGCGCAAAATCGACAGAAACAGTCCGAAAACGCCTTCGAGAATGTGGCCTCTACGCACGGAGATCATTTGTGTGTGTCCCATTAAAACCACGACACCAATTAGTCTGCAGAATGTGGGCGGAAGAACATCAGGATAAATTCTTAATGAAAGGTTCTGGGTTCTGTTCACAGATGAGTCAAGATTTTGTATTCAGCCGCACAATCTTCGTTCCTTCATGTGCAGAGAACGTGGAACTCTGAACACTCGCCGGCCGCATAAGCTCTACAAACAAAATGGAACGAATCTGAACACTCCTGCTTATGTGTAGGAAACAACTAGCCAAATGGTATGAGTAACAGTCAGAATTGGCGGACATACGAACCTCTATGTCGTTCAGAATGGCGGTTTGATTGCTCAAAGGTATAGAGACGAAATCCTTCGAGCTACTGGTGGATTAGAACGCTTGTACCCTCAGATCTACACTGGTGGACAACATACTTGAAGCTGAGGGACCTGAACGGATGGAGTGGCCAGCTTGTTCAAATCAAATGTTCAAATGTTTGTAAATCCATCGGACCAAACTGCGTGGTCATCAGTCCGTAGCTTACAAACTACTTAACCTAAGGAAAACTGTCCTAAGGACAACACACACACCCATGCCCCAGGGAGGACTCGAACCTCCACGGCGAGAAACCGCGCGCTCCGCAGCGAGACGCTTTAGACCGCTCGTCTACTCCACCGCGGCGGCCAGCTTGTGCACTGCACTTGAAGCCGATTGAACATGGCTTGCATTCACTTGGCAGACTCGTCACCTCCGACAACGGTTGCAGAGCTGGATATTGCAAACATCTTATAATGGCCAAATATCCCTCAAGAGGTGACTGATAACCTTATACTGTCCATTACATGTAGAGGTGCAAGTGTACTGACCGTCCGAGGTAGTCACACACCGTACGAGGGCAATGAGAATGCCTTTCTCACTACTATGGTAGCCCCACGGTGCTTCGCTCTAAGTAAATGCCGTGTAAACCTCAAAGAATTGAAACGGCAAAATATCATACTGTACCACACACAAATTACAGATGTAATCAATATCTGAATAAAATACGTCACCATCTGTATAGTGTGTACGATATCTCACGTGCTCACGTAATTGTTTTAAACAGTGTATTTACAAGTGATCTAGGCGAACAAATCTTTTTGAAAATGTTGTTGTTGTTATGGTCTTCAGTCCGGAGACTGGTTTGATGCAGCTCTCCACCCTACTCTATCCTGAGCAAGCCTTTTCATCTCCTCATAAGAACGGCAACCCACATCCACTTGAATCTGCTTACTATACGCGTCTCTTGGTCTCCCTCTGCGATTTTTACCCCACACACTTCCCTCCAATGCTAAATTTACGATTCCCCGATGTCTAAGAATGTGTCCTACCAAGCGATCCCTTCTTTTACTCAGGGTATGCCAGAAATTCCTTTTCTCGCCAATTCTGTTCAGTACCTCTTCATTAGTTATGCAATCTACCCACCTAATCTTCAGCATTCTTCTGTAACACCACATTTCAAAAGCCTCTATTCTCTTCCTGTCCGCACTGCTTATCGTCCATGTTTCACTCCCGTACAAGGCAACACTCCACACAAATGCCTTCAGAAAAGACTTCCTTACCCTTAAATTAATATTCGATGTTAGCAAATTTCTCTTTTTCAAAAATGCTTTTCTTCCCATTGCCATTCTGCATTTTATATCCTCTGTACTGCGACCATCGCATGTTATTTTACTACCCAAGTAACAAAACTCATCTACCACCTTCAATGTTTCGTTACCTAATCTAATTCCTTCAGCATCGCCTGATTTTCTAAGACCGCATTCCATTATTTTTGTTTTGCTCTTGTTAATGTTCATTTTATATGCTGTCTTCAACAAAATATAGTTCCGTAATCATTCGTACATTTTGTAATAATTAGATGTATGATGTATTTGTTGTGTTCGGACACATATAAATAAGGAACCAAACATTCGGACTGAGAGTGATGTGCTCGCAAACAGCAGACTGGTGGTCTTCGTCACCCTCGCCGGCATGAGAGGAACACAGGGAAGGCGCCGCCACCGCCGCACTCCGGCTGTTGCCTATCTTATCTGCAGAGTGCCGCCACTCGCCGGACATCTGGAGGCCTGCAGGCTGGAGTGGCAGAGCTCTTGGCCGACCAACACCTGCGACCGCCGCGACAACTATCACTCCCTGCCAGAGGGCGCCAAATACTACAGGGATTGCCGTACCAAGAGAATGGCCACGTCAGCAAACATTGTCCCGCAAATAATACGAGGTCAATTATTATCCCAATTTATTTATATTTTTGTTTATGTTCGCAGTACTGTCGTTTTACGTTGATGACACATGATTTGTTTTTGTTGTTATATCTTTGCAATTTTCAAGGTGCTACGTCAGTTTCGTTATCGCTGTCGTGCTGTTAATCATGGCTGGTCCGCTTGTAGCATTACATTTAATATATTTTTTTTTAATTAAAATTATGTCTGCGACGCTTGTCGCTAACATCCGTTCTCCCTGCCAATAAATCTGATTATTTTGTTTCATAAGAAACTTTCATTATTTATTTACTTAATTAATTTATCTTTTTTTTAATGAGCTGGGGAGAAAACGGAATCGCTTGTGGTCTTCCGTCTTCTTACTGTTGAACAGATCGGACGTCTCTCTTTTGGTCTCTCCACATTGAATATGTGTCTTCATTCATTTGATAATTATAATAAATAACACAGTTCACTAGAAATTAATATTTAGTATAAAAAAATTATTTCCCCATTGTTCATTTTTTTAAATCTATGTTCCAGCATAATTCGTAAAATGATGCTTGGCCATTGTTGTAAATTGCTTCGCGATTGCGGAAGAACATTCCAGACGCGAATTTCACTTACGCACATTTTGTGTTGAATTTTGTTCCAATGCCTGCAGTAATTCTTCTTTTCTTTAAACGAAGTCCGATAATTTTGAAATTTTAAATACTAATCGTAACTGGAATTAAACACGATCATGGAACTTTAGTATTCGAAGCTTATGCAACCAAGTATCAGTTTACAATAAAGAAGAAATTAATTATTCCGTACAGGTTCGACTCCAATGTGATGACTACAGTCCAATCTGTATTATCCTGCCGGGTAAAAAACGGATTCCGCCACTTTCTTTTGTAATGATGCTTTCTGGTGTTATCTTCATTCTAACTACTATTGCCGCTAAATACTGATGGCGGAATCTTTCACGGTTTTCTCGGTGTCTCTATTTCATCAAAATTAATATTCATTGCAATATTTCACAGTTTGCTAAATTTCAATAACGGTACTTAACTTTAATCTCGCACATCGTCTGCAAATTAGTCACTGTTCAGCCTACGTAATCATCCACAACAGAGTTGTGTTTCATAAGGTTTCTGCAATATGGGTCTCTAAAAATCTCACACAGTTGCATAAACAAGTGCGCTTGGACAGCTGCAAAAAGATTTGGATCGCTTTGATAACGAAGGGGACAACTTTGTAGACAGGATTATTACTGGTGACGAAACAGGGCTCCATCATTACGAACCGTTCGATAAACGGTGGAGTATGGAATGGAAACGTCCAAATTCGCCGAGCAAGAAAACTGAGCAGGAAAACTGATGCTTACAGGGTTTTGGGACGCACAAGGTCCAGTACTGGAACATTATGGGGAAAGGGGCACACATTGTTAGACATCGACCAACAAAAGTATAGAATAAATAAATTCTCGGGCAACGCCGGTTTTCAGCTGGTATAATGAAAGTATCCGTTTGTTTGTAATTTAAAAACGTTAAAATGTTTGAAAATCTATGGAACCAAACTGCAGTGGTCATCGGTCCCCAACGACTAAGTTATGATGAAGGCAACACACACACACACACACACACACACACACACACACACACACACACAAACAAACAAACACAAACACATACCCACACACGACCGAGGGAGGACTCGAACCATCTACGGGGAGTAGCCGCACGCTCCGCAGCAGGGCGCCTTACAGCGCACGGTCATGTGACTGTTCGCAATTCATACAAATCTAACCTTGACCATCAAAGGAAACGGTCACTGTCTACATAAGATTTCATACGGTGCATGGCGGAGGGTACGATATATAAGATGAGCGATAAGCAATCGTAAGCGATATACGACGCGCAACACAGACATATACGTGAAATCTAGAGGGAGGCAACAGAAAAATTCACATGAGCGCATCTGCATAACATATCGTAAGCGACATATCTCTTCAACTACCGCTTGCCCGTTTCTCGAGCGGTAAGTATCGTACGATACTTCGAGTTGAGAATAAGACGGGAAGAAGAGAATTCCTTACTTCCTTTCACTAATGTACTAAAAGCTCATCGATACATCTGGTACTATTCCATTGTCGCATACAGTAAGGTATTCATGTGACGCGTGGAGAGACATTGCATCACAGTTAAATATTTATTTATTATGTGAAAGACAAGTAAGTATTCAGATTTCTATGTTATTAACTCACAATGTAAATGTTTCGGAATTCGGATACACGAAATATGTAATTTAAATATAATTCAGAGAATATTCATAATTCAGTTTGCGGAATTAATAACGACAAAAATGTAGCTGTTAGTTAAATTTTCATTAAAATGATAATATTAAGAATGTAACATTATTTTATGATAACAAATAATGGACTACAGCTACATTTTTGTTTTAAATTTTCGAATTTTTTAAATTTTAATTTCCGATGTATAGAATTTGTTGTACTAAATTGTTGGGTCTTGTAAACCGAAAAAATTCCATCAACTTCGGTATTCAATCAGATTTCGAAAATGCCTCAAGAAAGTGGAACGAAATGGTGCAATTTGTAAAACGTAATAAAAATAAATCTATTCTGTTTTCTTAATACTGCTGTTTATATTCATATGTACTTACCTTATTGTAATCAGAAGTTTTTCACCTGAAGAAATAGCTTTCCTGAAGCGTCTATCGTTTTTGTTTCCTTTTTTCGAGTGGTTTGTTACAGCGGCGTTTCACAAAATGAAACTTTTTAGGATCCATTCGGTGAAACTGCCTGTATGTTGATTGACGCTGAGATCACTCTCGAGACACAGCCTAGCCGTGGTGCACGGTGGTAAGACTGCAGGGATTATCTTCTCGTCCTATGCCTGAACTAATAAGTCAATACAATGTCTTCTTCACTTCAGGTCAAATTTGTAACTCAAGTATTGTAGCGCGAATTTATCGTCTACTGTTGTGAGGCGCCATTTACACTAAGGCGATGTAAGATAAGCTATACTTAGTAAGCAATAAATATTGCAAGCAAGGTTCACTGCAGCAAAAGATAAATGGGCGCGATCAAGGCGATAAAAATGTGGCGGGAATAAATACTCCAGTTAAAATATGAGCTGAAATTAAGCCTTTTAGTTGCTTCTTGCTTCAGGCGGAGGATGAAAAGATAAAGAAAACACTGGGTACATCCCTACGATTTTACCAATCCGCACCATAGCTAGGCTGTTTCTTATGAGCTGTCTCAACATTAATCAACATTCAGGCAGTTTTATCGAATATATCCTAAAACCTTCCATTTTTTGAAACGTCTATGTCACAGACCCTTGAGAAAAAGGGAAAAACTATAGATACACGCTTCAAGAAAGCTATTTCTGTAGATGATAAACTTCCGATTACAATAAGATAACTACATATGAATATAAACAGCAGTATTATCAAAATTTAGTAGATTACTTTTAATTACATTTTACAAATTGTACCAATAAGTTCCACTTTCTTGTAGCAATATTTATGTAATATGACTTAATACCGAAGTTTATGGAATTGTGTTGGATTATTTGTTAACATAAAATTTATATTACAGCAACATTTTTGTCATTGTTAATTCTGTCAAACTGAATGATGATTACTATCTGAATTATAAGTGTATTATTTCTTTCGAGTTTCAGTTCCGGAATATTTATATAGTGAGTTAATAATATAAAAATCTGATTACTTACTTGTCCTTTACATAATAAATAAATACTTATTTCTGTTACAATTTGTCTCCATGTAGCACTCTTCACATTGAATTCAGTATCCGCTCCCATAGCTCAGATGGGGCCCAGGTTCGATTCCAAGCAGGGAACTGGGTGTTTGTTGTCATCATCATCATTATGAAAGTCGCCGAAGTCGCGACAACTAAAAAGACTTGCGTTAGGCGACCGAACAGTCCCACACGGGATCTCCCGGTCAAAAAACTGCCATACGATAATTTCTCTTTCTCTGTTTGTGGCAGTGGAATAGTTCCAGATCCATTTATGTAATCCAATAAATTAATGAAAGCAAGTAAAAGGTCGCCTTCTTCCCGTCACGTTCACAGCTCGAAATATCGTTCGATACTCATCGCTCAAGAGACCGGCATGAAGAACTTTGAGAGATATGTCGCATACGATATCTTGTGCGGTCGCTCTAATGTGAACCTTTTCTGTCACCTCCCTCTAGTTTTCTCGTATCTGTCAGTGCGTGTCGCGTATCTTATATCGCCTTCGATGTATCGCTTATCGCGTGTCGCCCTAGTATGAACGGTGCCTGAGCCTTGCTAGCAATATATCGTTTATTACATATCGCCTTAATATGAACGAAGTCTTAGACGTCAATCTACAATATTATTCAGGTACTGAAATTCTGTAACTTAACCTACAAAACAAGAGAGTCATACCAGTTTGCGTAAGATTTATTATGGTGCGTTGTAGACAGTGTCTTTCGACAGTATTCAGTAGCGTCTGACTGATCTGCATAAATGTTTCCACATGTTTATATCTGTCATATCGTGCATCTCCTTGGGTACGTTTCACCATTTTGTATCTAATTTATCATGGACGGAAAGGGGAGGCTGAGTAGATGGTCTGGAGAGTTGGAGAAGAAAGTGACATAGAGAAAGGATTGGAGAGGGGTGAGTTTCAACTGGTACTCTAATAGGGATTAAAATAATCGACAGAAACTGGTAGTCACTAAAGAGAATTTTTATCCTAACAAGATGGCGGGTCTGATACTACTCACGTTCACATCACTCTACCGAAGTACTAACCTGAAAGACAGCGACGAGGGTATCATTAACACATTAACAGAACACTGATTGCTTGGCTGGTGTTAACAATGCACGACTGAGAAAAATACAGAAAACTGGCGGGCTAGCTATTTTCTGGACACCTGTAAAATCACGAAAATGCAAAGAATCTACTTCGATAGTAAATAGAGCACAAACTATGATTTTCGACACTGTAATCCGCGAAACACACTTGGCTGAGCGAAACGTTATAACTGGTTTCCAGCACAGTATATGTTTACATAGGCACAACAATAACTAAATAATTACAGCTAGATTACCTCAGGCTTTGACCTGTTTTAAATATCATTCGAAGTCTTACTAGTTAATTTAATTGGATCGGCCTTTCTCTCAAATAAGTTTAGGCCTTTTCAGAAGATAACAAACGTAATAAATTGGTTTACCCGGGATTTGGAAGAAATATATAATTTGTCTGGCTTCCATATTCGTCATATTTTAATATTATTGACCCATATGTTTTGTCTGAACAGCGAAAAGAAATTGGTCTGTTGTTTTGTTCTGCTGCTGTGTGTTAATCTAACAGTCATTAGTTTGATTTGGGATTGATGAGTCTAAATTACACCATCAAGGAGGCCACATGGGTATCAGACTTTACAATTTCTTTTATTTGTATATTTATGGTACTTGAAGGTCAGAACTCAAATAACAAATAGCCAAAGCCATTCAATACAACTCTAAAAAATTCTCGGAAAAATCGATTTTCAAGTTCTGCAAGTACACGTAAGTACTAATAATTGAAGCGGTTGCAGCATCTGTCGATACTACCGTTCTGGCCTTCCAACCATAGAGTCAGAGGTTCGAATCCAGCCGTGACCCTTTTTTTCCCCTTTTGAAATTCAGTTACGGTATATAAAGCATTTTGGGCTTTGTAATACCATGTGTTGTGTTTTTCAGAAAAAAAATCAAATGTTTGTAAATTGACTTAACTAAGGTGGTTATTCGTCCCTAACCTTTCAAACTACTTAAAGTAAATTATGCTAAGAACAACACAAACACCCATGCCCGAGGAAGGAATCGAAACCCCAACGGCGAATGCCCGCGCACCGCAACTGGGTGCCTTAGTGCGCACAGCTATTCTGCCGCGGCTGTCAATTTTTATTTATGTGTATGTGCACGAGCTGAACACCTTGTTCTAACCTAAAACGATGGTTCAGTAGATTAACTGCTTTGAAAGTCATTAGTAGCAATGGAGATGACTTTCCACAAACAGTGTATTAGCTCTTCAGAAACTGAACAATCAAAGGCTACCGTCGTCAACTAACAAGGACGTAGCCTATGAGGGGGGAGGGCTTGGGGGTCCGGACCCCCTATCACCTACAATGCTAAGGACAACACACACACCCATGCAGAATTTTTGCGAAACACAAAGCTACAGTCGTGGCTGACAGGCAGCGTGCTTGGTGATGTGCAACTGTGTCATTGCTAGTATTGAAATACAAAGAAACACTTCTCGTTCTGATAATTTGACTTAGTTTGGAATAACAACTGAAGGTTCTGCTGGCGTATATTGAAACAATTTATAAGACATGTTTTCCTCAATTTTATATATAAAATATTGCAGTATTTGTAAGATGGTCTTACAAACGCAAACTATGTGCATAAAATATAAAAAAAATATGTTATCCTAAGTTTGGTTTTAGAATAAACGAAAAACATGAGCCTTTGTAAATATCTCTTTAACCATTCGGACCCATCCCCCCTTTTGACAATATCCTGGCTACGTCACTGCAACTAATAGTAACGCCAATACTGTAAAAAAATGTAACTTCTGTGTTTGTTTGTTAACTGTCTTTGATGAAATATAGAAAATTACGAATAAGCAAAAAACGTGGATTTTTCGTAAAAATTATCATTAGATATTAAAATGGTGTAAGTATTAGAACACAATGAAAAAAAAAAAATCTGCCACAGCAGGATTCGAGCCATCGACCCTACGATTACAAGAACGTTGCAACCTGAGCTACACCAACAAATGATGAAACTGATGTAAGAATTGGTACGTACGTGTACTTGCAAAACTTCAAAGTCGATTTTCTCGAGAATTTGAGAGTTTCGTCTAATGGCTTTAGCTGATTGCACTTCTGCACTTAACGTGCTATCAATATAGAGATATTCTAAAATCCGATACCCACGTGGTCTCCTTGTAAGAACTGGCGGATTTCTACTGCATGTCCCACAACAGTGCAACTTGATTGCCAATAGGAGTTTGTGTGTAATACGAATCATTCGTAGAAGCAACAAACTCGTCTTTCTCATGCTACGGTCATGCTCGAGTCCTGAACCGTGGACGTCGGTCAGAGTGGCCAGATGGCCAGCAAAGCCGTCACTACCGACAGCAGCCCTGGCCGCCCGACCTCCCGAAGCAGAGCTCCACAGAGAGGCGTAACTGGGGGCAGTGTCCTTACCCCTCACGACGCCGACGTCACCCGCCGTCTCGCCCAGCCGCACCCCCGCCGCTCGCCACCTGACGTCACGCCGTCTGGATTAAGGGTTGTCCGTCCTCCACGTTTCGCAACAGCTGAGTTGCGTCAGACCGTCCGGCGTCACCGCACATTCTGCTGACGCAGTTAGTGTTATGACGCCGCTCGCCCACAGCAAACGCTACATCCTGTGAGAATCCCACCACTCCTGTGTTCTACCTGCAAGGCTCGCCCCCCACCACCCTAACAGCTCGCCACGTGACTTCCACGGTCGCTACTTTCCAGTCGCCGTATTTATTTCACTATTTGGATTCTTTTCAAGTTTAAATTGCCTTCAATTCCAGTACATAGTTTGTAAGCAACAACTCAATGCAACTTTTTCATAAAAACGTTTTCATAAAACTGGCCATTAAAATTGCTACACCACGAAGATGACGTTCCACAGACGCGAAATTTAACCGACAGGAAGAAGACGCTGTGATATGCAAATGAATAGATTCTCGGAGCATTCACACAAGGATGGCGCCGGTGGCGACACGTACAATGTGCTGACATGAGGAAAGTTTCCCTCCGATTTCTCATACACAAACAGCAATTGACCGGCGTTGCCTGGTAAAACGTTGGTGTGATGCTTCGTGTAAGGGGGAGAAATGCGTACCATCACGTTTCCGACTTTGATAAAGGTTTGATATGGCTGCTCGCGTTGGTCGCGATCCAATGACTGTTAGCAGAATATGGAATCGGTGGGTTCAGCAGGGCGATACGGAACGGCGTTCTGGATCCCAACGGCCTCGTATCACTATCAGTCGAGATGGCAGGCATCCGCATGGCTGTAACGAATCGTGCAGCCACGTCTCGATCCCTGAGACGCGGCGGATTAGCCGTGCGTACTGGAGCGCCGTGTTGCGGTGAGAGCGGCAGTCCACCGTCGGGGGTTCGCATACCCCCCCCCCCCCTTCGGGCATGGATGTTTGTGACGTCTTTAGTATAAGGTAGTTCATAAAAAGTTTGTAAGTTTAGGGACTGATGACCCCGTAGTTAGGGTCCCATAAGCTCTACAAAGATTTGAACATTTTTCGATCCATGAGTCAACAGATGGGAACGTTTGAAAGACAACAACCATCTGCACGAACAGTTCGACGACATTTGCAGCAGCATGTACTATCAGCTCTGAGACCATGGCTGCCGTTACTCTTGACGTTGCATCACAGACAGGAGCACCTCCGATGGTGTATGCAACGACGAACCTGGGTGCACGAATGGCAAAACGTTATTTTTTCGGATGAATCCAGGTTCTGTTTACAGCATCATGATGGTAGCATCCGTTTTTGGCGACATCGCGGTGAACGCACGTTGGAAGCGTGTATTCGTCATCGCCATACAAGCATATTTTCCGGGGTGATGGTATGGGGTGCCATTGGTTACACGTCTCGGCCACCTCTTGTTCGCACCGACGGCACTTTGAACAGTGGCCATTACATTTCAGATGTGTTCCGACCCGTGGATCTACCTTTCATTCCATCCCTGCGAAACCCTACATTTCAGCAAAATAATGCACGACCGCATATTGCAGGTCCTGTACGGGCCTTTCTGGATACGGAAAATGTTCGACTGCTGCCCTGGCCAGCACATTCTCCAGATCACTCACCAACTGAAAACGTCTGGTGGCCGAGCAACTGGCTCGTCACAATACGCCAATTAGTACTCTTGATAAACTGTGGTATCGTGTTGAAGCTGCATGGGCATCTGTATCTTTACACGCCTTCCAAGCTCTGTTTGACTCAATGTCCAGGCGTATCAAGGCCTTTCTGGGTACTGATTTCTCAGGATCTATGCACCCAAATTGCGTGAAAATGTTATCAAATGTCAGTTCTCGTATAATATATTTGTCCAATGAATACCCGCTTATCTGCATTTCTTCTTGTTGTAGCAAATTTAATGGCCAGTAGTGTATTTTAAGTAGTTTGTAAGCCGAGAGACTGATAATTGCTGTAGTCCCATACTTTTACAAACATTTGAACATTTCTTCCGCTATGTGCCATTCAACACCGCAGCTGAGGTTTTGCAACGTGTCCTTTTCCAGGCTTGTCTACGAAATATATTAAACATTTCGTAAAAGTTAGTATGCATGAAATCACTTTCTTCATTCAGTTGTGTTGTTTTGTTTATCTATTTATTTTTACTGGTATATATAAAGTTTATAAGAACTCGAATGATAACTTTTCGTAGTTTGATGTAGCACCACTAATTGCTAAATTACACTGCTAACTATATAAGATCGTAGGCTTTTACGGTCATTATTATTAAAATTAAAATTTTTCTGAGCTGTTTTTTCCGCGTCATGATGATAAAATATTTTCAACATTTCGGATCCGTTACAGGAGTATTCCCTAAGGAAGCCTCCCTTAATGGATCCGAAAAGTTGGAAATATTTTATCATCATTTATCATCATAGCTCAGAAGAATATTAAATTTTACAGTGGAAATCTCGTGAAAGTTACTGTAGAAGTTGGTTTGCTTTAATATATGTTTGTATATTTTATACTTCTAAGTCTATTAACTTTCTTGACTGTAGCTTACAATCAGGTGTTATCTAACTCTTCTTAACATATATGAAGACGGACAGTTGGCCCGAAATTGATCATCTACATAATAAAAGCGATCTGAAGGCTAATACGAAGACTGTTGTATGAACCTTAAGGAGTAAGTTTGTTGTTCCACCGCAGCACAGAACCAATAAACTACATTCTAAATTACATACTATTTCTTTCGTATTTTAATTTTCAATATTTATTAATGACATGAGTGTGAGTTACTTTTAGGATTTTAGTTAGAATGAAACTTTATTTGAAACCAAAGAATCTATAATATTTACTAACATAGAAATTATTCCGTAATTCATGCTACTGAATGTAAAATGGCTCATATAACCTATCATATTATGTTGCAAGGGTAAAATAAAATACGAGGAATGTACTCTCTGAAATAAAACAATAACTTTTTGTAGCCCAATCAAAACATGTTCTAATAGTTTGGCTTTGTGTGGGAAATTGCAAACTTCAATTATTGTGAATGTTAAAGGCTCGGCTAACCCTAGAGCAGGCGCGCTGGTGTAATTTATATACCAGCGTCATAAATTGGCTTCCACTGTAAAAACGCCAAGAGATATAGCCATGTAAGTGTTGCTACCTTTCTGCTCATTGTTTCGCTGATGTTTAGCGTTTGCAGCATTAAAAGGTTAGGTTGTTTGTTTATTTTCTCTCTTTCTAGTGCCTTTATGTGTGCTGTGTGTAGTGGGAGTAATTTGTAAGTCCTTTTATTTTTTATTTATTCTTGCATGTCATAAGGGTGTGCCTCAGAATGTATTGCTTGGTAAATCTGCATTCTGTGTCTTGGATGACAACTTTCTCGTTGTTCTTGGGAACTGTATTCGTTAGCTGTTAGGCGCTGTCCCTGCTTGCAGAAGGCAGAGCTTGGCTGGCGTTGTCGAGAGAGGCTGGTCGCTGGCGACACATTTATGGGGGAAGTTTGCGAGGTGGGACCTATCTGTCAGTAGGCTCAGTACCTGAGGTGGCTGCACTCTCTAGAAAACCCTCGATAATTTATCACATCCCTTTTAGACAGCAGGCAGTGTGGGCCACATTCTGCGGGGTTCCTATCATCATGGAGCCTCTTAGTGTACGCCTTTGGGGAGGTTATTTTCTAAGTATCCGTTAGTCTTCTCTGTCTGCAGAATTACAGCTGGGGGCTGCTTTTTCAGCGTGAGATACTGCCTGGCGTCTCTTGTCTGGTGTTTCATGTCCCCTTTCCACTTTGCTCTTTTATCTGTGGCTATTTGGGCTACAAGTCCACTAGATAAGACTTTAAATTCCTTTTTAGAGTAAAAGGCTGGGAAACGATGGGCGTGTCGAATTTTCGAAAGGACGGTTGGGTGGCGACCTCTGGAGGCGATCCAATTGGCTACGTTTTTGTGGACAACAGGTATAGCTATCGTAGCTGCCTGTCCGTCTCATTGGCTGGAGGGTTAGAACTCTCCAGTGATTGGTATATCGAGTTTAGGGGGTGGGGGGGGGCGGTGACGCCGTTTTTGGCGTGGGCGGACAAAGAGTGGCGATACTTCTCGTGTATGCTCCGGCTAATTCGAACATCTTCTTTCATATAGGACCTGAAGAGTTTATTCGTTCTTCTGGGCTGAGTCCTGAGCGTTTGTGGGACTTTAGTTTTGAGGTATCCGCCTGCAGCGGATCGCGGACTTCGAAAATTTCGCCGGCTGCAGTGGCCAAGCAGTCTGAGCCACGCCAGTGATGTTCTGCACGGCCACTACGGTCGGGGGTTCGAATCCCCCCTCAGGCATGGATATTTGTGCCGTCCTTAGTATTACCATTACCTAGTTTATAAGTAGTTTGTATGTTTAGGGACTGATGACCCAATAGTTAAGTCCCGTAAGCCCTTCAAACATTTGAACATTTGAAAATTTCACGTGTCGATCCGGAAAGGAACTCAATTGCAGTTGTTCGCTCTGCGAAACAACTGTGTGTTTTATATTCTTGTTCAGTCGAGACTTGAGATTAGACAGCCACTGTACCGACAGCCGTACCGGTTTATGCAAATCCATTCTGGAGACACTTGTGCTCAATACTCGCGTTTCGCGCTTGAGTTTGTGAGTGTACGTCGTAGCCGACACTGGAAGCATTTACTTGACATCTGCTATCGGCCGTGATAGTGGGGCTATTATACTTAAATGTCGATACTGCTTCACAGATCATAGTGAGATTACCGGGCGGAAGAATTTATTCTCTTTTAGCTCCACTCCTTAACATCGTTCAGTCGCCAGCGAGATACAGCGTCGACAGATCAAGCCGACTCAAAGTTATTGGTAAAGTGATGCTCGCTATTTGCTAGGGTTGTTTTATATAGTTGCAGTAATCACCCATCAGTGTATATGTGCGTGCGTATGATCGATGTTGATTTCTCTTTCCTATAACTAACTTCTTATCGCCTCTGTCCTCCTATCTATTTTTCATGATAGGGCAACGCCACATCAATAGCCAGATATTTCACGATGTTAAGGCTCCATGTGTTTCATTCCTATTATATTTCTTATATTGATTTGTAAATTTATTTGTTAAAACTCAGACAATTTGCTGGTCACACATGTATTCCGTGGTGGTACCCGATTTTACTGCTTATTATGTCCTTTTCATAAATATTTGTTTTCATTTGTAACCCATTGCTTGACTACACTTTTAACTGTGATTTCATTTACAAAATCCTTCGTAACAATTGTTAACTGTTCCCCGAATTTCTGTGTGATTTAGTGTATTAATTTAAGTCATTATTTTACTTTCCTTTACAAATTCCTAACTCATTATTTTGGAGGGGTAATTAGATAGATAGGTAGAGGACTGTATTTATTATTTGGTGCACTCTGATCAGTTATCTGTCCAACGTGCTTGTAGATTTTGGGTGTTGGATCTTTTTCCATGTTTTTAATAAAAATATGGTGGCGACCCCTGATAATAACATTAGTGAGCATTATATTTAAAATTAATTTGCAGTCTCTGACGAGTAAAAAATTTATCCACTCGGTGGGGTTATCCCTCCATTTTTGACGCGACGTCATACATCCTAGAACTGCAGCATCGGTGTACTCTATACACCACGCGCCTGGTCATGTAAGTACTGTTTCAAACTGTGATGTTATCTGTGGTACGTTATGGAAAAAAGCGGTTTATTTTCGAGACTAATGTTAATGTATTTCATGAACAAAAATTTGTGTTTGTAATACTTGACAGACGTGGGATTAGAGCGGACTCTTTTAAAGGTGCTAGCAGAAGAAAACGACTGCGGATATACTGGTGATTTGTTTTTTGGTGGAGAAGGTAAAGTAATATTACCGATTGATCTTGATAGTGACTCTGAAATTGAGTGTGTTGGAAATTTACCTTCCTTCGACAGTGAAGACGATGTGTCTATTGGTAGGGATAAACAATCGAAATGGATGAAAACTGACGCAGAAAAAGACATCCCATGTATCAGCAAAATATATTATAAACTTATATCCACGACCTAAAGTGATAGCACGATGTATTGTAGAGGAAGGTGAATCGTTCCACAAAATCGTCAGTATTGATATGATAGATGAAATTGTGCATTTTACAAATGTATACATTCAGAGAAAAGTCACGAAGAAAATTATTCTAGAGTCAGAGACCCTAAAGTGACAGGTCGAAATTGAATTTGTGCAGTATTAGGTATTCTTTATTTGATTGGCATCAAAGGTGGTAACCTTCCAAATGCTTTGAAGCTTTGGTCAAATGATAGAACTGGGATGATTGTTTTGAGCTCCTTGAGCTTGAGTTACAAGAGATTTTTTTTTTCCTCCTGAGGTGTATTAGATTTTATACCAGACAACGGGGATGTGAGACGTAAAACGAATAGGTTAGCAGCTATTCGGAACTTTGTGCATACATTTCTTAAAAAAACTGCGGTAATAGTTACAATTTGGAGAATTTGTTACTTTGACAAGTAACGAGAAGCATTTAAAGGTCGTTGCCGCTTCATACATTCCCAACAAACCAGCTAAATATAGCATCAAAATATTAGCTCTCTGCGATGCTAAGTCATTCTACACTCTTTTGTTGGAAGTGATTTGCAGAAAATAGCCAGAAGGACTACTTTGTGCTTTTAACAGGTCATTTGATACTGTATCCAGACTGACCGAGCCGATAAAAGGCACAAATAGAAAGCTGATAATGGATAACTGGTATACTAGCTATCAACCGGCTCTCTCTCTGCTGCAAATGTGAAGGAACCCTAAGAAAGGATACAAAAGAAATTCCACCTGGGTTTTTGGCCAACAAGAACAGAGAAATCGGTTCGGAAATTTTTGAATACCAGAAAAAATGAACACACCAGATGTAATTCGCAGCATTGGCCGTTAATGTTTTATTTTAAAAAACCACAGATCGATTTCAATCACATAATGATCATCTTCAGTGTCCTTCAAACGAGCATATGAATGCCCTGAATGTAACTGCAACGGTATCAAATCTGTTGTGCTCATTTAGAGCAAATGAAAATAACGAGGAACATCCACGTCAGGTTTTTCTAAAGAACCTTTCTTTTCAACTCATGAAACAACACTTTATCGAAAGATCTGCAATACTAAGTTTACCAGCTGATGTTGGCACGTATCTGCGTCGTTACGAAGTTTAAGAGACGCATGCACAACAGCAACCAATGAAGAAATAAGGTGAATGTGAAATTTGTGGAAGGGCCAAGAATAGCTCCACAACAATAACATGTAGCTCCTGTAATGATTTTGTTTCTGTTTGCAAAGGTCACTCTCGAACAACAGTTATCTGTGATAAATGCTGCATGCATTCCCCGAGGACAAAGACAACTAATTTAGATGTAAATTATTCCACAGTAATAACTTGACATTTATAACATGTATCAAACTATCATAAGCATAACCTTAAATATTCATTTCCTCATAATCATTGTATCGTGTAATGTAAACTGCTACAATAAATGATGAAGCAACAGCAATATATCGCCACTTATTATCAATGTGTACATAATACACCGCGCGCCTGCTCCTGTAACGTTATAGAGCGCGCCTGCTGTACGGTTAACAGATATGAAGATGATCAGTTGGCCCGAAATCGATCATTTGCAAAATAAAAGCGTTCTAAAGACTAATATGAAGAATGTTGTATGATCCTTAACGAGTAAGTTTGCTGTTACACCGCAACTGCGAACCAATAAACTACATTCTAAACTACATACTATTTGTTTCGGATTTTAATTTTTCAAAATTTATTAATGACATGAGTGTGAGTTGCTTTTAGGGTTTTAGTTAGAATGAATATTTGAAGCCAAAGAAACTATAATATTTTCCAACGTAGAAATTATTCCCTAATTCATGCTCTTGAATTTAGAATAGCTCAGATAACCTATCATATTACTTATCAAGGGCGAAATAAAATACCAGGGACGTACTCTTTGAAATAGAACAATAACTTTTTGTAGCCCAAGCAAAACGTGTTCTAATAGTTCGGCTTTGTGTGGGAAATTGCAAACTTCAATTATCGTGAATATTAACGGCGCGTGTGTGAAAATTTCAGTATCGGATCATTTATCCAAATAAATATTTCAGGTTCTCAATTGACGAATACCAGGCATCATGAATGTTATACAGTCAGTCGGTGAGGCCCTCCGATGCCATCGCGGGCCACACTAATGGTGACTGTTGTTCTAGAAAGGCTGATATAAAATCTCCGTAAAAACATAAACAACAATTTATTACTTTAAATAAGGCTTAAATGTCGTTTTATCACTGTTTAACTTTAGGAGAAAATATTATTCGTTATATCACATTTCAATTACGTCACTCACGCGAGACGTTCACTCTTCAGCGGACAAGAGGCTAAGGCAAAAGAAAAGTGGCTGACGGAACCTTTTTTAGAGTAATTTGGGAACAACCTCATAGCGATATACAGAAAAAGTCTACTATCAAGATCGTTTTGATGAATACGGAGTAATACAGATTACATTAACATAAAAAGGAAAATCGTAAAAGGCATAACACAATGCCCATAATCAACTCTTCTCGTTACGTGATGAACCAGTAGGAATGTTACTGTAGTATACCTACGTTAATTAGCTGCAGTATCACGATGGTCGTGCGCTGGGTGTATTCATGTGACCTATTTGCAGTAAAAAGAAACAAGCAGGTTTTTCGTTGCTGCTGTGGTTTGATCTTAACAGAATATGGTATTAGGGATAAAATGACGACAAAATCTCATAACGAGGTTGTAAATAATATGTGTCATATGGAGGTAGGTGTCCAATGGGTATATTTTTCTTCCACGACAACAAACATTATGTGATCAAAAGTATCCGGACACCCACAAAAATATTTCATACTAGGTGCATTGTGCTGCCATGTACTGCTAGGTACTCCAGCGACCTCAGTAGTCATTAGACATCGTGAGAGAGCAGAATGGGGCGATTCGAGGCACTCACGGACGTCGAACGTGGTCAGATGACTGGGTGTCACTTGTGTCTGAAAGGTGTATGCGAGGTTCTCACACATCTGAAAATCCCTAGTTCCACTGTCTCTGATGTGATAGCTAAGTGGAAATATGAAGAGAGAAAGCGTACAGGCCGACTTCGTTTGTTGACTGACAGAGACCACCGACATTGTTAGAGGGTCAATAGTGTAATAGGCAGGCATCTATCCAGATTATAGCACAGGAATTTTAATCAGGACAGGTGGTAGGGTCAATAGTACAATAGGCAGGCATCTATCCAAATTATAACACAGGAATTTTAATCAGGATCCACTCTAAGTACTATGACAGGCGGGAGGTATTAAATCTTGAATTTCGTGGTCTAGCTGTTGTCCATAAGCGACACATCACGCAGGTCAATGCTAGATAACGCCTTGCTTGGTGGAAGGAGCGTAAACATTGGACGATTGAACAGTAGAAAAACGTTGTGTGAAGTGACGAATCACGGTACACAATGTGGCGATCCGGTGGCAGGGTCGGGTATAGCGAATGCCCGGTGAACATCATCGCCAGCGTGTGTAATGCCTACAGTAAAATTAGGAGGAGGTGGTGTTATAATGTGGTCATGTATTTCATAGAGGGTGGATTGCACCCCTTGTTGTTTTGCATGGCAATTTCACAGCACACACCTTCACTGTTCCTTTAAGCCCTTCTTGCTTCCCACTGTTGGAGAGCGATTCTGAAAAGGCGATCGCATCTTTTCATAATGCACGGCCTGTGGCTGTGTGGTTATACGACAGTAACTTTCCTGAAATTGAATGGCCTGCACGAAGTCCATGACTTGAGTCCTGTAGAATACCTTTGGTATGATTTGGAACGTCAACACCTCACACCTCACTGACCTACATAGATACTTCTCCTTGCAGCACTCCATGAAGAATGGGATGCCATTCCTCATAAAACCTTCCAGCACATGACTGAACGTATTCCTGCGAGCGTGAAAGCTTTCATCAAGACTAAGGGTGGGCCAACACCATATTTAATTCCAGGATTACCGGTAGAGGATACCCCGAACTTGTAAGTCATTTTCAGCAAGGTCTCCGGATACTTTTGATCATGTAGTATACTTACAATTTCTGCCCAGAACATTTACACTTCCTAATAATTCAAGCTAGAGATGAACGCAAGCAGCGCAACACTTGGTGCACTGGAGTTACTATCAGGACGATGAAATGTCAGATCGGTATATGCACATCCAGTTTGGGTTTTTCTGTGATTTTCACAAATCGATCCAAGTAAATTCCAGTAAGATATGTCTGAAAGGGCATACCCAAACTCTTTCCCTGTCCTTGAAACATTCTAAGATTTGCTCTATATAAAAGGATATAGATGTCATTGTGACATTAAATATTTGGCCCCACTCTGATATTTTCCTATCGAGCCATCCAGTGACTTCTTGTCAGATGGATAAATCTTAACGTTGGTGGCACTTCCTCTGGTGACAAGCTGAATTTCGAGTTTAAAATTTTCGTTAACAGCCAAAATCATACTTCAATATTCAAGAATACTGCACTCATCCATCTTTAGTAGAAATGTGTCGCATTGGTGGTTGAATATGTACAGATGGACTAACAAACCAATTGGTTGACGAATTTACGTTACTTCTCCACTTCCTCCCTCGTTCCACCATTCTTTTTCAATAACAATTTAGTTCCACTTCAGGTTCCTCCTCCTGAAAAAATGTTCAAATGCTTGTCAAGCTTATGGGACTTAACTACGGGGTCATCAGTCCCTAAAATTACAAACTACTTATGAACTACTTACGAACTAGGACGGCACAAATATCCATGCCCGATGGGGGATTCGAACCCCCGACCGTAGTGGCCGTGCAGACCGTGACTGGAGCGCCTCAGTCCCCTCGGCCACCTTCTGAAAAAGGCATTTATTGAATTATGCATGTTACTATAGGTCTCCCTTGAAAAAATCATTGCCCTGTTTATTTTGGTTGTGTCAACGTCTTCATTATTGGAGTACGTTGTTCTCGACGGCGAGCGTTCTTCAGAGACGAGTATATCGTCAGGCGTGCCCCAGGGGAGTGTGATAGGACCGCTTTTATTTTCTATCTATATAAATGATCTGATGCACAGCGTAACTTATAATTTGCGGCTGTTTGCTGATGATGCTGTGGTGTATGGCAGGGTGTCGTCTTTAACTGACTGTAATAGCATACAAGATGATTTGATTTGATTTGATTCTTTCAGGGAAGCCAAAACAATCTTGGTCTAACCCGCCACTGCCCGCACCGAAACTAAGTTTATTGTACGGTATCGCTCCCTGTATGTCCTGTAAAGCCAACCAATGCCCTTGAACAGTGCAAGGAGTCCCTTTACCAGATCTTTATTAGACACAATTTCTTCGGGTCTGGTTGTCCCAAATGTTCTGTGCCTTTTACTCTCCAATGCAATGCATTCGAAGATCAGATGTGATGCAGTTTCATCGCCGTCATCACAGATCCTACATTTAGGGTCCTCATCTGTTATTCCCATTGTATGTAGGTGTTTTTTGAAATTCCCATGGCCTGTCAGCAATCCAACCATGAGTCTAATCTCTCTCCTGTACAGACACAGGATTGCAGAGCTTCTTTTAAAACAAGGCTTTGGCATCATTACCTTGCCATGTTTTTGTTGATAGACTTTGGTCCAATATTCTACGTGCTGTCTTCTGAGCCAGTTACGTAGCTCCAATTTAATCATTGCCTTGGTGATTGTCAGGACAGGTTCCGGTCCAATAAATGGAGCCTCTGCCCCCATCCTGGCTAATCTGTCGGCATGTTCGTTGCCACTGATCCCCGAGTGGCCAGGGACCCACAATAGGTTTAATCTATTGCTTTCCCCTAGCTCCACCAGAACTCTGTGACATTCTGCAACAATTTTAGACCTTGTTGTAGGAGCTGCCAGTGATCTCAGGGCTGCCTGGCTGTCTGAATAGATATAGATGCTACGATCTTTGTAGCACCTACGCAAATTCTCCTCCACACATTCCCTGATGGCAGTGATTTCGGCCTGGAATACTGACGCCAGTTTCCCTAGAGAGATGACGCCCTCCAGTCTTGGCTGCACCCCGTATACCCCGGCCCCAACGCCTTGGTCTGATTTCGACCCGTCAGTGAACCATACAATACCCCCCGTACGGTGTCGAACTATTTTCTCCCACTGCTCCCTACTTCCAATTGTTATACTGAAAGGCTTGTTGAAGCAGTATGGGGTTATAATATAGTCGGTTGGCATTTCCCCAACCTTTCCTATATTTACCTCACTCACTATTTTAGTGTGTGATTCTGGATATCCCAAAGAGTTCCAGTTGTTGACAGATTTGAGTCTGTAGGCACCAGCTGCCGCCTCCATCTTGACCCAAAGGTGTAATGGCGGCATATCCAGCATGGTTTCCATCCCAGCAGTTGGTGTGCTGCTAATTCCGCCTGTTATGGCTAAGCAGGCTAGTCTCTGCACCTTACCAAGCTCCTTAGCAGCAACCGGCTGTTCTACCTTCTTCCACCGCACGACCGCCCCATAGGTGATCCTGGGTCTAATCACTGTGGTGTATATCCAGTGCATACCCTTGGGGCTCAGGCCCCAATTTTTGCCACAAGCTCTCCTGGTACTTACTAAAGTACCTTTTGCCTTAGAGCAAATATTCCTAATGTGAGGGGTCCATGTCAGTTTCTCATCTAGGGTAACCCCTAGATATTTCACTGTCCCCTTCATAGGTAGCGCTTCATTGAAAAGCTTTAGATTCCAACTTGAGTGTTGGATATGTTTCCTTGTGAATGGTACAACAACAGTCTTCTTAGGACTAACCCCCAGATCCTGTTTTCTGCACCAGTCTTGCACAATGTCCAAGGCACCTTGTGCCATATTCTTCACTGTGTCAGCAAATTTGCCAAGTATTACTATGACAAGATCATCTGCAGGAGCATACAAGATGACTTAGACAAAATTTCTAGTTGGTGCGAAGAATGGCAGCTAGCTCTCAATGTAGAAAAATGTAAGTTGATGCGCATGAGTAGGAAAAACAATCCCATAATTTTCAAAAACAGCCTTAGTAGTGAGCTGTTGCGTTGTTCAAATATCTAGGCGTAACAATGCAGAGCGATATGAAATGGAACGAACATGTAAGGACAGTTGTGAGTTAGGCGGACAGCCGACTTCGGTTTATTGGGAGAATACTGGGAAGATGTACTTCATCTGTAAAGGAGACCGCGTATAAAACGCTTGTACGACCAAGTCTGGAGTATTGCTCAAGTATTTGGGACCCTCAGCAGATCAGTTTAAAGGAAGACATAGAGGCGGTTCAGAGGCGAGCAGCTAGATTTGTTACTGGAAGGTTCGAACAGTGTGCGAGTGCCACGGAAATGCTCCGGGAACTCAGTTGGGGATCGCTGGAGGAAAGACGACGTTCTTTTCGTGAATTTCTGTTGAGGAAGGCCGAAATTTGAAGCTGAGTGTGGTACGATCTTGCTGCCGCCTACTTATATTTCGCGTAGTGGTCACAAAGACAAGATAAGAGAATTTAGGGCTCGTAAGGAGGCATATAGGAATTCTTTTTTTCATCGTTCTATTTGGGAGTGGAATAGGAAAGGAAATGCGTAGTAGTAGTACAGTGTACCCTCTGCCACGCACCTTACGGTGGATTGCGGAGTATGTATGTAGATGTAGATTATTTTAAAAAAATTGGCAACTGTAGTTTTCCCCTTTTGCTAACTTATGCCTACATGCTTCAATTTTGTTATAATTTCTAGAAATATGATGAAGCTATTTCGATATTCTCTCCCTTGTCTGACCATAACCAACTGTGAATAGAGACCGTCTGTGGTAGTCTCAAAACCTGGTGGGCTCCTTCAGTCGAAGTACCGCAGCGCAGTGTGTTGGAAACCTGCGGCGTGACGGCGGTGTGCGGTAGGGCAGTCCTCTTGCCACACACGTTCCTGTGGGAGCCGCGTTCAGGGACGGCAGCGCGAAGGCCGGCGCAGGCGTATTTCCTCAAAGGAAAGTAGATTACCGGCCGCCCCGGGCTATCGCGCGCTCTCCACGGCGACCGCCATTGTTGCCCTGAATGAAGGCGCGCCGCCGCTGAAAGGGGACTCCCCTCTGGAGAGGGCGAGGGGGGAGGGGAGCCACTAGAGCGCCGGCCGCCGGCGACCGCCCTCATCGACCTATCGACCGGAAGGTCGCCCTCGTCCCGCCCAACAGATTGCCTAATTCGAGTCCACCGACTGCCGCGTCACTCTCCCTGCCAGAAATGGCTATTCACTTCAGTGGGCACGAGGCTGAGGTCTCACTTAGCTGCGCCTCTTGCAAGACCCACTGTGACATCAGTATTCGCACAGACCACCACGTCTTTCCATTGACAGCTTCCATTAATTCAAGTACCCACCATATGGTTCGCCTTAAAATATCAGTAACATTCATAACTAAGATTCAAACGTTCAAATGTTTGTATAGCTTATGGGACTTAACTACGAGGTCATCAGTCCCTAAACTTACAAACTACTTATGAACTAAATACTTCTAAGGACGGCACAAATATCCATGCCCGAGGGGGGATTCGAACCCCCGACCATATAGTGGCCGTGCAGACCGTGACTGGAGCGCCTCAGTTCCCTCGGCCACCGCGGCCGGCATACCTAATATTAATTGCTGATATACGAACCAAAGTGAGGCAGCGATTCTGAATAGATCATCGCAAAGTCATTCAAAATATTTAAGGGGAGACGGTGGCAGTCTTGTAGTGATATTTTTGTAAATACGTATCTTTTCTATTTTTTGTTCAATCTCATTAATGTTTTTTAATTCAGAATTTTTAATAACAATCTAATGCAGTGAGATAATTTTGAATTTTTTATTGCATTACTATTTTAAGGTACCCTTTTTCATAATTTCGAGGCAAATTTGGCAATTTTTTTTAATCGTACGATAGTCTACACTAATAGGTGTACAATTAAGTGCAGTAAATTTTTGATAAATTAATGCTATTATTTTCTGTGATATTTTGGATTCGAATATTTTATACAAGCAAACATTTCAATATATTATCAACCGCAAAACTATGTATAATATCTCGATTAAACTTTTGTTCCACTTAAATATTGCTTCAAACTAAAAAAGTAGATGAGCCAAAATTCATTGCAATCCATCCAGTAGTTTCTGATATATGTGTTCCTGAAAAGCAAAAAACCTTAAGTTGCCGAAAAATCATTTTAACATTTGTGAAAATAAAAGTCTATCATAGCTAAAATTGCCCATATCCATATTCCATTTCTTCCTCATCATCCTCTACAGCTGTTTTAGCTTCTTTGCCTAGCAATTTTTTGTATCTCCTGGACTGAAGTCTTCGCCTTCGCGATTCTTTGCTTATCGATGATCTGCAGTATCTGCTCAGTGAAGATCCAGGTGTAAAGCCCAATTTGCTGAGGATGTGAAGTCTTGCCACATTCCCAGTATTAAACACTGCTGCAGCTTCCAAAGGAGAAATCTTCACCACTAAATTGGAAACAAACATAGTCTTTGGAACTCTTTTCAAGATAAGAGCATTGAAACTTTCATTAGGATTCTGTGTTTTCCCATGCAAACACTTTTCTAGCAGCTCTGGTGAAGCCAGTGCTCTAAAAGGTGGTTTAATGGCCATTGAAACAGCATAAGGATGGTTATTTTTATGGGTGAAGCTTCCCCACTTCCCTTACTTTTCAAAAATTTGCACCATTCATTAGAACAGAGGCCATGTTGAGGTGTAGTGTCTGCCGACAAGTAATGAAATCAAATGGCCCATACTGCTTTCCTCATACTGTACAAACTTGTGAGGTTACTTCTAATTGCAGCACCATAATAGACTTGTAGGCTGTCAATTCTCCACTGTTTTTACCTACCAGTGGCTTCCCATCCTCTAGTAGCTTGCCTTTATTGAATGCAACTATTCTACCACTGGAGCCTGTATAATTTCTGCTACAAACAGTTTTATGAGCTACTTGCCATTCTGTTTCTTTGCCTGCATCAATATATTTCTTGTGCAAGGAACATGCAGAACAATATTTAGATATAACCTCTAAGTATAATACTTTTCCAGTGTCGACACTAATAATTGTTGAAACTCCATGCAGTGAAGCATGCCCCCTCTTCATCCAGGAACTGTCACAATAATAGCTATATCTTTGCCATTAGTTGCTTCACAATTTTCTTGAATTGCCTCCAGGACTTACATTTTCGTGCTCTTTTCACTTACCTCCGCAACTGCATCGAGGAGAGCAATATTCATTGCAGAAAAATTTAGGGGAGGACCAGGCATGTTCATAATACCACATCAAAGGTTTCCACCATCTCTACCAATCCCTATACATCTTAGTCCTAAAGAAAATCTCATATTGGCTTCATAGATTCAATTACTGACCTTCGATGTCTTGAATGTTCTATAAGCATCACAATTTTGACACATAATATGCAATGTGCAAATCAAACCTTCTCTCTTTCTATCATCAACCAAATCCACATTTCCTCCACAAACAGAGCACTTGCAGGTTTTTCTAAGTGCTTCTGCCACTATTTCCAAATCCACAATTCTGAAACCTGTATTTCTGTCATGATTTGTTTCGACACAATCCCTGACCAAAGTATTATTTTAGATGCACTTGGAGACAAGCTAATGTTTGCATCTGCAGGCCCGACCATAACCTTAATGTCATTTTTTCGCTTGATGTTGGAAATATAGGACTTAGTATATTTTTAAAAGACTTTACCAGGCCAAGGCATTCTAAAAAGGGATCAACAGATAGAAAGACCACCGTTAATTGTAAAATTAATTCTAGCTGAAAGGAGCCAGTTAAAAGCTTACTTTAAACGTATAATTCTGGCCGTAAAAATCCAGCTAAAGGATTCGCATAAACAACTAACTACTTCCTGTAACAGAATCTTGTTCCCTGGCCCAGAATTTAGAACTGATTCAAAAGACAAAGAGACGGTTGCCAACACACATCGTAGATCACGAGAATTACACACAATCATTAATATACAAGCCACCCAGAACTAAACCATTTCATTAAGATGGCTGTGAGAACATTTATGGCGCAACGGAATTAGAACATAATAATATGCATCTGAATTTGTTGTCAGTACTGGAGAAAAACAACATTAAATAAAAGGGGAAGGTATTCATTAACAAATATTCATAAGTAGAATATTACCTGATAATACCTTTTTTATTCCGTCCAAACATGAGCAAATGGGGGAACCAATTTTATTAAACAATAAAAATGCATCCCACATTGGAAATTAAGCTAAAGTAATCTGAACTGGATATCGTCGGAGGAGGGATTTACCATCAACAAGCATTCAGCCACTCACACGTGCTGATACGAAGCAGAAGCAGGCGCCGCTATCGTAGCCGAAATTCAGCGAACCAGGATGTACCACACAACACAAGGAAAATAAAATTCGTATGTGGCTCTGGTCTGTCTTTTTTACTTGAGATGGTACGCGATAATAGCGAGATTAATTTCTGTTTGAATCAAACCGTGAGCATGTTGACTTATTGAGACACACTGCACGTGTCTGCTACATTACATATTCGCACTCCATTGAAGGCGAAGTGCTTAAAGGTCGTGTTCATTTCAACAAAAATCAACGGAATCACAGATTACAAAGCAAGAATGCACAATAATAAGGCACTGGTATGTGAGCAGTGGTGAGAACTCAAGTGTCTAGCTATAAACCATTGACGTCGATGTTCGGAACCACGTGGTTCTGAAAACCAGTAAGAACTACAAAATTCAATTTCGGAAAAATAAAGAAATATAGCTATGGCATGTAACCCTTAGAAATGCGTAGGATGTCATAAGGAAGCTAAAGAAATACAGTTAGACGCTATTGGGAAGATTTTACATGAATGGACGAAGTCCAGTCTTCAAAAATCAGGAAAGTGGAATAAATTCAAAGTCGGAGTAAATAAACTAAGAAATACGGCATGCTGCCCCCAGAAATAAGTAGTATTTCAAAAGCAAGCTAATAAAGGGGGTTGTAAAAGGCTAGAAGAGAATTTACTCACGGAGTCTGAACGCAGAGTACAAGTTGGAAACGAAACAGCAATTTAAAATAGACGGAGAGGAGATCGCGAGGTACTAATGGAAATCATAAAGATACATGCATAATGTCTTGCCTGAAGGGCATAGAAACAGACACAGGGGTAGCTGAAGGCTTTGTTCTAAGAACACACCACGTGGAGCACATATCACTCGCAGAAGGAGAAAATGGAAAACAGTATTTCACATGCACTACACAGAATAAAAATATTCTCATACAGTAGTTGCATCCCACAAAACTAGAAAGAAATTAAACCAAGTTCGTACACCGCCAGCTAGTCTCACAAAGGTTACCGATTCTCAGCAGTTATCAAACCGAATTAGTTACATATTCACCGCGTTTACCTATGCAAAATCACTGAAATGAAATTGAATACACTTCTGTACAAGATCGGAGAAACGTATACCGAAAATTGAACCTAAGTTCTGAAATATAACTTGAATAACAGTCAACGAATCGCTACCATCTCAAGGGTGGAAAGAAAATCAGAACATCTTACCAAGTCGAAGGGCAGTCACAGAGTGTCCAAGTCGGCAAGCCAGTCCCTGACACCACCGAAAATCCACCGGAAATCAGTAAAAAACCCAGGAAAAACCGAGGTGTTGGAAAGAGCTTAAACTCGTGCGTCCTGTTAAGGCTCGCTAGCGGGCATTACCAGCCCAACTTGTAACCAAAGGATAGAGGAACCTCTGTGGTAGCATCAAAAGCAGAGGTTGGTAACGACTACCTATCGACACAAAGCCAGAAATGCAAAGCGCGCAGACAGCAGCAGACGACGAAAGTTCTCATACATACACTCAGACTCCCATGCTAGAAGATTCTCATTTATTCACATACAAAATAAAGCAAGCACACGTTCACACAGGGTCAGTGGCGTCACGGAGAAACCGTTCATCTTGCCACATTCATATACACAATGATAAATTATTAGCACAATAAAATCGAAGGAATATTACAGAAACTAACATTTAAAAACATGAAATGAAATGTTATTCGTCATGCCTCCGAACGAAAGGGGATCTCGTTTAGCAAAAAACCCCGTCTAGTGAACTTAGATAAATTATAAAGTTAAAAACCTAGGGAAGACGACAGACAGCCGTCTGTCAAGTTTCAACCTTGCTCGAAGAATGGCACAATAAATCAAGCGTCACTCGAATTCCACAGGACAGCACAAAACTTTTTTACAACTCTCCACAGCCTTCTATACCACACTCATTGAACCAGAAAATGGTTCCAGCGCCTTCTTTACAACACTGATGTTATGTATACAAAAAGTCACAGCCTTATAAAGCTATATTTTCTAGGTTCACAGGCCAAACTCTGCAATAAAATTTTCCCTACATTTGGTACATTGAAAAGTGGGCTCGGCGCATTACGCTGCTTAGGATTTTAATTTTTTATACCATTTGTAGTTCGAATTTCAAGGAAAAAAATTGGGATATTAATCTCAATTATATTTACTATCAGATAAGCAAATACAAAAATTGTAAATTTTTCATTATTGCTGCCATCGTCTCCCATTAAAAAACTATAACAATTCAAGGCAATGTCGTAAATCAGAAACGCTAAGTCGACAATTTGAGCTGGACGGGGGTCCAAACACGGTTTCCCCGCTTTTGGCCAGTGGTCACCATTTGGGCTATCCACACATATTGCCCAGTTCATAATGATTTCCATTAGAAAGCAATAGTATGGGAAACTACAAATGAGTCCTTGATATAGGAATAGTTCACAATAAACAAACAGCAAAATGTATAGCTCATTTTAGCAGTTAATGGAAAAGGCGATTTACTCAAATAAATTTTTCATTACTGGCAGTAAAGAATGATAAACGAAATAAAACCTACCTTCATCGCTTTTGCTGCTGGTTGAATTCTCATCGCTGCTATTGCAGTCGTCTACTTGTATCATCAACGGTTCTATTGTTACATCAAGACAGTGAGCACTTTGTGCATGGAGGTATCAGTAGATCAAAGCCAATTGGAAAATCTATTAGATAAGACATCAGGGTAGGGTGCAAGAGGGCACGCGAAATTGCCGCGGGGTCTAAGGCGTCATGCTACGGACTAGGCGGTCGTTCCCACCGGAGGTTCGAGGTTTTGTGTGCGCGTGCGCGCCTGTGTGTGTGTGTGTGTGTGTGTGTGTGTGTGTGTGTGTGTGTGCGTGTGTGTGTGTGCGCGTGTGTGTATGTGTGTGAGTATAATTAGTTCAAGTTAGGTGTAGTAGTTTCTAAATCTCGGGACTGATGGCCATAGTATTTTAGTCGAATATTTTTACAAGCATTTGAACATTTTGATTTGGTGTGTAAAGTGGCAGTGAGCTCTAAATCACGAGAAGCTTTATGTCACTGGCATATATATTTTAGGTATCCGTTAACTTTTGGTTATGTCATACAAATCAAAGATCTGTCAATTTATCAGCTACTTACAGAGGAGTCAGAGTTATGCATAACCTCTGTCTGAATGATAACAGAGAATGTCGTGAGTAATGAAATCAACGGCCGTTTTATTGGCAGAACAATTAAAAGATGCGAAAATTCTACTGAATGCAACTGTCACAGGTTTCTTTGTGGAGTATGGGATTCTTATGAAACAGTATTGGCAGACAGCAGTTTTTTTTTATATTATTGCGAAATAGGAGAGAATTCGCGGATACGATCCCCAAGTTGAGGTGACAACCATAAAAATACATCAATAAGCAACATTCTCCTCATACTACAAAAATATTTTGTTGACGATAATTAACGCATGAAGAAATTATCATGGTACTAAAATGAGAGATTTCGAAGCAAACACTGAAAATATGTGTATCTTTTACTGCGCACCTAGATTGGACGGAAGAGATATGGTCATACACTGCCAGCAACTTTAGCATATATTGTAGAAGGTGGATTGGGGTTGACGTCCACACGATGTCGTGATAATTAGAGACAGAGCAGACGCTCTGATAGCTTTTGTTAACGATGGGGAAGAAAATCGGCCATTCGTTTTGAAAGAAATATTCGTGGCATTTGCCTGGAGTGATTTACCGAAATCACGGAAAATCTATATGTGGATGGCCCGGGGCGGGTATGAAGTACCGAATGATAGTACAGTCTGCTACTACTGCGCTACTTCACTCGGTATGCATTGTGAACTTCTCATGCAGATATATTAGACATATAAAAGAACCTGAAGTCGAGTTCCGATGCGAAAACAGTACCGCATCGTATTACTTCTTACAATGACACCCCATTGGTATCATAGAATCTTTATATTTGTAGTACGCGAAGTTAACAGTTTAAGTAACTATCAGACAAAGCCCTTCGACGCAGATCTGAAACTTTCTCGAGACAATCTACTTTCAAGTTTTGCAAGTACATGTAAGTACCAATAATTGAAACTGATGTTACATCTATCAGTGTAGCTCATGTGGTAGCGTCCTGTCATCGCAACCTTAGAGTCGATGATTCGAATGCCACTGTACTAGATTTTTTTTTTCGTTGTTATCCAATTAAGTTATATAAAACATTTCGAAATCTCTACTTATTCAAAGAATTGTGTCAGTTTTTGTTTATGTGTATGTAGACGAGTTGAAAGCCTTGTCGTCACCTAAAAGATGGGTGAGTATGTTATGTGCTTGGTAACCCATGAGCAGCAATGGACATGACTTTCCAAAAACAAAGTCGTAGCTCTTCTCAAACTGAACAATCAACCGTCGTCAACTAATGGTGAAGCCAATACAGTAAAAAATTTAATTTGTTATGTTGTTTTGATTGAAACCATCATTATTAAAAACCTTTTATAACATATAGAAAAGTACTAATAAACAAAAATACCTGCCTTTTTCGTAAAAATTACCAATAGTGTAAGTTAACCACCCTCTGCTTCCTACCAGTTGCCGCCTTGCTCAGTGATTATTTACGGTGTTAAAAGCAGATGTTATTGCCCTGATAAAATTGTATTGCAACGGATAACGACTTTTTACACACAAAAGACTGCAGCAACTGATAGCATACCGGTGGCAGTTCCCTTACTAGATGAAATTCCCCCATTTATATTCTCGCAATTCCCCATTAAATTTTCTCACTCTCTTTTTAATCATTAATTAAGCATAAATGGGACTCAAAATTTCATAAAAGCAACTAGAGACGAAATGTTTAACTATTTAAACAAGTTTATTAAATTCACTGTACATCTCCCTATCATCATTTTAAAGCCAAAAATACAAAATATTCATTCACTAAATGTATCACCAATGGATTGAGACATCGTAACCTTACATTCATACCGTACATTCTTTACTCTCTCAAACTGCACCCACGTGGCTATGCACCAACATTCCCATTATACAAAATCATTTCCCCACAGAAATAAAGACAAAATTAACACAACCAACACAGTTCCTGATACTTTACCACGGAGGCCACCATACTCACATTCTTCCTCTTCGACAGCCGGAAACGTTCTCTCTCTCGTGGCCACTCCCCGTCCTAACCGATCCTTCCGTTCAAGTTCGCGAGTAGCCGCGCCCTCATTGGCTTGTGATCTAACGGGACCTTCTACCAACCTCCGAATTCTGAAGGAACTCGCAAGTCGCAGCCACTTGACCATCTCATCCCCAAGGAAACCTCTCTGCCACACCCCAAAACTAAAGTTGGCAAACCTATCGAGCGTTCTGCATCTCTGCCTTCCCAGCCGCGGCTTCATGCACACTTACAGACCATCACACACACATAGGGTATAAGAGGAGTTGGGTACTGTGGAGCAAAGCTCCTTATGTGAGTGGTGCTCACTTATTTGTCCTGCAATAACAATTTTAATAAATAATAAAGCATTCTTGTCTCCACCTAGTACATCCCCCACTACAGTGGCACTAAAGGCCAAGCACACTTTTACGAAATGATAATCAGATGAAAGTAACGTACACTGTAGTATACAAGGATTTAATGGAATGATACTACAGTATCGTTTCAAATGATATTAAAATTGCGTAAGTATTAAAACATAACGAAACAGAAAAAAATGCGTCATCGTGGGATTCGAACCACTGACCCTACGGTGGTGAGCTGAGAACGCTACCACCGGAGCTGCACCGACATTTGCTGCAACTGACTTAATTATTGGTAGTTGCAAAACTTCAAAGTCGGTTTTCTCGAGTATTTTTGAGAGTTCGTGGAATGACTTTGGCTGGTTTTTTAGTCCTGAACTTCACGAACCACAAATATCACATAATTCTAAAATGCGATACCTATGTGGCCTCCTTATTAGTGTTTTGAGAAGTTGTGAAGAATATTTTATAGTGAGTTAATAATAAAAATTGATAATTCTGAGAGATCTTATTTGCGGTCTACTTAATTATAAGCACAACAAAGAGAAGTGTGTGTAATGAATAGTGGAGCTCCAGTAAATTAAACTCACGTTGTGCGAAATGCGTTGGCGTATGTCGTGACAAACCAACGGGTGGGTTATATTTAGTTCCTTGAACTGCACGTTCCAGCCTCATTCATTTCATCACTTAGCGTTGATTCCACTAGTAGCATGTTTATCTATTAAGCAACAGTACAAAAATAGACCAGAAGAAGGGCACTCAAGCGCCCGAAACCGGTCGTTGAAGTTCAAAATAAATAACGACAAGCAACTGGTTGCTGCAATTCATTTATTTATTTCGAATTATGTTCTTGACATAACGTGAAAGTGTTAGTTTACGCAATGAATATTATATGTAAAGCGACACTTCATCAACGGATTGTGAGGACGTGCAAAAGCCGTCGAAACATTTGGAAGTCTTTTAATTTGCGCGATAATGTACAATACGAAGAATCTGAAGAAATATTTTTCTATGAATTATCTTGTCAACTGATAAATATTAATAATACAATGTTCGCGTGCAGTAATAACTGAGTAACGAAGTATTTTTTTATTCTGACGTATGAATGTTTCATATATTTTTGAAATTTTGAAACTTTGCCCACTTATCTCGGATACGCGGCAGCGTTATTCAGGTTCCGTGTTGGGGACGGAGCAGCCCCTGCTCGCTCCTCGGCAGCCATTCCGTGGCGGCTGCTTGACTCGACTTCCGCCGCCAGTCAGCTGCCTTAATGACAGCCCACAGAAAAAGTTTTGCCTCGCATTCCAGTTATTTCCGCCGCGGGGCAATGAAAAAGTTAGCTGATTTAAATTCAGCGCGCCGGCTGCCGTTCAGCTGCAGAATCCTAATACCGGACACTTTTTGTTCCATTTTCGCTCCATCTAGTTAGGCGGCAAGGAACCTGGAACCGGTGGATGTTAGATACTTTTCAGACGATTCCGAACTAGAAAGTATGCTTGTGTAACTGCTATTAAAATCTGGATTTTTTTTCTTTTTTTTTTTTTTTTTTTTTTGTCAGGCGGTTTTTGTTACAGAGAGGTATTTAGTAGGTCACTCCAAAACTCTGGTTATCGCTTCAAGTGTATAGGAGACAGATGTTGTTAAACAAGAAACCTTTGCACACTGAATTCTCTTTAGAGACTGGGACTTCGTTAGGTAATATGGATATGCCCAAATGCTCAGTTCCGTGCAACAAAATTTCATGTTTACATGAGTAATGTGTGTTAGTTTCTTCTGTACCACTACGAGCCTAATAGCATATAACAGTTGCGCCTCGTCCTTGTACGGAATCTGTCTTCTGTGGTCTATTTTGACAGTACTCACCGATACTTCAGTACAGTACATGAATTTACTAAACAATCTTACCATGACTGCAGTTCAATAATTATAAGAGCATATATGAAAAGGTAAACATTTTCTTCTGAATAAAATAATATTATTGCCTGGAAACCTTAACTCTTCTTGGCGTAATGAACCACCGCCGATACTTCTGCAGGAGCACACCCTGCCATTCTCAAGGCACAATGAACTCAAAGAAGCAAAGGGTAAACAAGGAAGATAACCCACACAGTACAAGAAACCGCAGAGTCAACACAACCAAAGATGACCAACATCAGAAATGTCGATAGTGACTGTTAATCAACAGGTGACGAAATATAGCGAATTTGCGTACGAAAAACATTATTACTCTGCAAAAAGTCGGTAATTTGACTATCATACATGTGTATCTTGTTCTGATGTAGAAAATTATGTTTGCAAATTATTAATTTAATAAGGAAACATTACATGCAGTGGTAATAGAGGTATGTAGCGCTTGTTAATTACGAATGTTATATTGAGGACGAGTTTTCATTGAAGATTGTCACAAGAACACCTATTCTGAGGTGGCAGGTGGTAGGAGTAAACCGCCTGCTTTCTGGAGTAAACTCTAGGAGGAAGTAGTTGAAAATCCACAGTAGGGAGTTTTCTGTTTACAGCCATATACGACGGGAGGGGGGGGGGTGTAGAGAAACTTCAATTGAACGGTGTATGTGTTGGTCTTTTTTCCGTTGCACACACCACAATGATGCACTCTTGTATCGTAGAGTAACAGCATGGGTGACTATGGTATAAGCTGTGATACCTGCAATTATCGGATCTGTTGGATTGCAGCACCGTTGTAGTGTGACAGAATCTATGTATTACATAAGAACCTCTCCAGGCAGTTGTTTAAGCATGCCGTGGGTGCCTGACGCGGTTGGAGGACTTTAGTGAAGCAAAAGTTTTTGGTTGATTAGTCACACGTGTCAATCCACCCTAGCTCCTGTTTGACATTACGCATCCAGCGCTGGTTGTGGGAGACGACGTCATGTTGCCCAGAATCTAGCAGATGCTTGCTTGCGTCTATGAATTGTAAGCTATACAAATCACAATGTGCTCCCATAAAAAGTTCTTGGTGTGGCTAAAAGCCCAAGCTTTCAAATACAACCTCCATAGCGATCATCAGGAGTAAAATTGACTGTCGTGAACTTTGGGCTTCGGCTTTTACAAACAGATGACGGCTGTACCGAAGTTCGAGATTGTGAAACATCACATCCGAACTACTGCAGTGAACAGAATTTTACGTAAGACCAGCCATGCGATCGTCAAGGAGTTAATATGTCACACGAGGTACGAAATTGATGCCAAGATTATCTCCTTATACAGCTGCCATTTATTTCTGTCTGCAGTTCTGTCAGCTTCCGATTTGGAAACAGTAGTTAATTTGCATGTCAACGAGCTAATTTATCAAGACAACGGCAAAACAGGGTGACAAATTTTTGCGCCTTAATCGGTAACAGGGTATTGTTTACTCCATCGAAGATCACCGTACTGTTATCAACTTCTCCGAGAAGGAAATTGCCGAAGCCACCATTTCGGTTCTCAGTAAAGGACTTAATTCCGTTCTTGCTCCATATAAGCTACCATTGGCCGAGATTGTCAGTGGATACTAAAAAGCAATTCGGCACTTTCCTGAAGAAGCAGTGGATGATGTTAAGTCTTGCTACTAGTCGAATTTTAGCATCAGCTAAGCCTCCAAAGTACCTGCTGACAAGCGGAATACTACAGGCATTCTCAATGCTACCAATTATCACGAGAAAGTGGCCTTTTTGTTGAAAAATAACGCATTCGGATTCCAAGGCGGGATCACATTCCAACACCAGGAAAACGGGGGAACTATTAAGGAAGCCTAGCCTCTCTGAAGAAATTGTCAAAAATGTAAGATCTATAGCACCTAAACCACGCAGGTTTTTATGGACTGCCTAAGGTGCATAAGGATGGGGTCCCATTAAGAACTACTGTTAGTGCAATTGGGTCTCCCACTATCTGTTAGCAAAGTACTTAACAAAATTAACGGCATTTAATGTGGTCAACTGTGCTCAGCAATTTAAGAATTCAAAATTTTTTTTTGTTGATACCACAAAGCAGATGAAGACAGGCTCGAATGACATCATTATCGGCCTCGATGTCGTCTCTCTCTATAAGAAAGTACCAGGAAACCTCATTAAAACCCCTGGCTACTCATTTATTCCAAAGAAATTCAGAAGTTATTTTGGCACACTTTGACGACAACTTATTGTTTTTGTACGGTGGCACTTATTATGGAATGACTGACGGAATATACATGGATTCGCCACTGTCACCAGCCATTGCCAACTTTTTAATGGGTGACTCTGAATAATGAGCGTTGAACAGTGCTCCATTTCGTCCATCCTGTTTCTTCAGGTACGTTGAGGGTACATTTTTAATCTGGCGTCATGGCAATGAGGAACTGCAGCAGTTTGTCGAACACTTTAATGGCATCGCTCCTAATTAAGGTTTGCAGTGCAAGAAGAGAAGGATGGGAAACAACCCTTCTTAGACATGTCGGTCGAACGGAAAAGAGATGGACGACTTGGGCACTCTGTGTTCAGAAATCCGACCCTTACGGACTTGTATCGAGTGCAAGTAGTTTTCACCAACCAATTCAGAAGAAAACTATGCTGAAGATCTTGGCACACAGAGCAAGTAGTATTTCAGGTAAGATCAACCTCGGGCACATGACGACGGTCTACTAAAAGAATGTGTAGTATCACTCACTACGTTTACACACAACACATCTTCCGGAAGACGAAAACCGATTTTCGTAAAACGTTTTTCGCTGTCGTGTTTATATATCACAACCTGAATCGGATTTCCTATCCCACTTAATATGGCGGCTGTAAAACAGCTGATTCAGCTCTTGATTTAGTCTCCACAATCGCTTTTTTTCTTTACTTAAATACAGATTCATGCTCACTATAATATTTATACTTTTATTTGACGCTAGATAATTTAATTCTGTCCATATGTGCCGAAAATTCTTAACAAGAAAACACAATGTGACAAGCCAAGAACGCTTCAAAAACGGTTGCGTTTACATGGGCACGAAAATCGACTGTGGAAATGGAAAACCGCTTTATAGAATTGGATTTCCAGAATCGATTTTGGTGTGTTTACATGACTTAACATAAGCGGATTTGGGAAATCGGTTTACGAAATCCCGTTTTGGGAGCCCATGTAAACGGGGTGACTGCTAGATACTACGAAAGAATCGATCGCAGCGATAGCTCTAGCGCTAACCGAGAGCCTCCTAGAGCCACCTAGCGCGAGCCCGGGGAGAGACGGCCAGAGCTCGCGCCTGTACAGTGACGTCCACGCGATCAAACAGGACAGACATTGCCAGACGGTGCTTAGTGGCTCACAGCTAGCCCGCCGCCGAGTTGGCCATCACCTCGCGACCCACACCTAAAGTTCTTGTTCAACTCATTGTAAATAGTATTTGACTAATAAATAGATATTTGCTCTAGAAGCGGCAATCCTCATTTCGTGACCTACTCATAAATGTTCTGAGATATTGGCCAGAACACAAGGGATATTTCTGGGTGATGTTAGTTCTACGTTGTCGAGGAAATCTAGCCGCTATGTGATTCCTGCAAATCAAGGGACCAATACATTGTGCCGATCGATATAGACTTTCGTCTTACAAAGAAAATTAAAGACATTATGCCACCAGTGAAAGATTGAGCACAGCCGTTTAAATAAACATAAGATTCTGTTTTAAGAAACGATATATTGGCTCACATTAAAACTATTAAGACTGTCATCAAGGAGGCGATTGAAAACCGTTTATGCGAAAATAACATCAATAGATCCGCTTAATATGCACTCAGCAATGCACGGAAGCGCTCATAGCTGTAAAAGTACAGGGATGATTTCCAGAACTACTACTCGCAGGTTTTTATGCACGGGCTCCGGCGCGAGAGACTTCGTTCCCAAACCACATTATTCTTAATTTTTTATTTGTTTTCATCGTCCACTAAGATCTGAGCACAATGTGGTTAACTGCATAATGAGCAGTCCATATATACATGTTAAGTTCCACGAAGAGGGAATCACTTTTCTGGTCGGACACGTTATGCGGTGGAGGAGAACCAACGACATTGCAGTGGTAACAAATTTGGCCTCGCATTCGGAAGAGCGGCGTTTCGAACCCGCCTCTGACCATCCTGGTTTAGATTTTCCTTGATTTCCCTATTTCACTACGAGTAAATGCTGGGATTATTCGTTTCAACACGCACGGCTGATTTCCTTCCTCATCCTTGCGAAAAAATATCCGAGCATGTGCACGATCTCTAATGACCACAAAGTTTGATAGGGCGTTAAACCCTTACTTCCCTCCTTTTTCACTCAATGAGAGGGCCGTATTCTAGAAAATAACATTGATTAGCAAGTTCTAATTCGTTTTGTGATGGTAACTGCAGGTATAAGAACTACTCATTAGCATGTTTTACAGAGTAATGTAAACTCTGAACGAGGGTTTGTGGCATGCAACGGCAATATAGTATAGAGGTGAGCAGGGTCTAGCATGTTAGCTGAAGAGAACACCTTGTAGGTAACATTACTCTGGACAGACACGTCAGGGCGAGCTAAATGTATTCTTGAGAACATTGAACACTGGTTGTGGGGTGTAGAAGCCTATAGGGGGCACAGTACTCTGGTCAACAAATTCTAACTTGTTACATTCAAATTTTCAAATATTAGTAAAACTTTTGGACGAACTGCTATGGACATCCGTCCCGAGACTTACAAACTACTTTAACTTAACACTTCTGCACACAAGGAGAAGTGTGGGTGATCTTCCGAGAAATCCTAGGTTTTCACTGTTGTTGTCTCCCAATCATGAATGCGACATTAAAGTCTGTGTTCGCAAAAATCGAGTGTGCAGATCTGCACCTGTAGGTCAATTGTGTCGGTGAGCGAAGACATCTCACCGTATGCCTCTACCGGAGCGAAACGTTCCTAATGGCAGGAAGAAAGCGCAGGTAACTCTCGTTTTTAAGAAGGTTTATGGAGAATATACGCGAAGTGTAATGCCATATCGCTGAAATACGTGTTGTAGAGTCGTTTGTCCTGGAGTGTGGAGTCAGAAAAATTGCCCTGTACGAATCTATAAGGCATCTGACAGCAAAGATTGTGTGAATCCCAGCTGATTCTATTTGTCCAAGAGACCCAAACAGCAGTAAATATAATATCTCAGGTGGAATCCGTGTGTCTTGACTGCCGGATGGCGTCCGATATGGTTCCACACTGTCGCCTAACGAACAAAACACTTGCGTACGATTTACCAGACAGCATATCAATCAATAGTAAAGCGAATATAAAGAGCTTCTGAAAACGAATTTTTTGCTTCGAAACCACAAAAAGATAAAAATACAATTTCAACGTTCCTGGAAAGAAGAAAGGTCACTTTTTTTTTTACATTCATTATAAACACCATGTATAACACGAGAAATGCGGAATTATTTGTATTACTATTATTATTATGAAACTGCTATTATTATCATATGATCACTAAATATTAATTGCTTCATATTCATTACGACGTGAGGATATATATGTTAGGAACTGTGAACTCCTTGCGGCCACATCACAGAAATATAGTGCAACGATACGCTTCCTTAAAAGTTCTGCTACATACACTAGGTTGATAGATTTATATCCGCCTATCTCACAGAGCGTGTAATTCTTGGTAACAGTTTAGTACGTTACGTAGACTGATTTACCCATGATTCGCAAACGATCCGTTAACCGCTTCCAATATCATTGCCATGAAGCTGTTGGTGGTGCGAAATTTGGAAGCTATGACCTCCAATTTAAAGCAGTGTTCACAGAAAACTCCTCTTACGTGATTCCACTCCGCCATTAATGGTGTTTCATGTATCTCATTAATTGCTTTTAAGATTTCATCTTCCATTACTCACTATTCAAATTCCTTACATTATTAAAATGATTCCAAAGGTAGATATCGAGAACTTGGATACAGCATAAAACTGCACCGATGATTAACACGGCCTTAATATTTGCTACAGACTAAAACCGTTTCCAATTTTACAGTGGCCTACACACATTCAAAGTCCGAATGGGTTCATTACAAACTTTTATGATTTCAACAATGACAGAGAACAGACATTGATTTAGGAGCACCGGTAAACACTAGAAACATACGTGAGTTGCGTGTTTGTTTACCGGAGATCAGAAAAACGCCCCGTGTAATCGCTATAAAGTCGCCAGCGTGAGTTATGACGTCATCTCCGAAGTCGCCGGCTCCGTGAGGTCGCCGAGTCGATTCGCCAGTCTGCGCCGCTGCCTGTTCAATTGAAAACTCGTCGCTCGGTTCTTTTGTCGGGCACAAGTGGACTCGAGCCGCGCAAGAAAGGACAGGGAGTGCGCGAGTAAGAGCGAGCGCTGGCAGGAACGCGACCGCAGCGAGGGGAGCGAATAACCAGGTGAATCCAGTCCTGGACAACACACAGCTCTGGTGTCACAGAACGATGCTAGGGTGCCCAATCTCATCAATCCGATTAAGGTTTTCGAGGTTTTCTAGTTTCCCATAAAATAAAGGAAGACTGCTTTGTAAAAGCTCACAAAGGATTTCCGCCGGCCTCGGTGGCCGAGGAGACTGAGGCGCTCCAGTCACGGTCTACACGGCCACTACGGTCGGGGGTTCGAATCCCCCCTCGGGCATGGATATTTGTGCCGTCCTAGTTCGTAAGTAGTTCATAAGTAGTTAGTAAGTTTAGGGACTGATGACCCCGTAGTTAAGTCCCATAGCCTATACAAACATTTGAACATTTTTTATTTCCTTCCCCATCATTCAACACTTCATAATTTGCTAATCCTTGGTTAGCAAATACTGCGTCTTTGTAAAAGGCAGTGTCTTCACTGATTGTTTGTTCACGTTCGTGTACGTGGTCTCCTCACTGGAAGTTTTAAGTTATGTCCATTAATAGACGTTTATACCCGCTACCCAGAAAATTCCGAGAAATACGAGTTCAATGTTCAAATGTTTGTTAAGCTTATGGGACTTAACTACGGGGTCATCAGTCCCTAAACTTACAAACTACTTATGAACTACCTTATACTAAGGACAGCACAAATATCCATGACCGAGGGAGGATTCGAACCCCCGACCGTAGTGCGAGAAACACGACTCTAAAGTTTTAAATGCTGCACATATATACTATGTATGGTTTTCCATTTTCTCTATAGCAGTAGGGCGAAATAGCTCAGGTATTAGCTTCACTAGTTAGCATGCAGTTCATCAGAATTCGATACTACTAGTAGGATACATTTTACTTTTGTTACTTCTCTTCAAAAGTTGTAAACATGAAATGAAATGTTTGTTAAGCTTAAGGGACTTAAATGCGGGGTCATCAGTCCCTAAACTTACAAACTACTTATGAACTACCTTATACTAAAGACGACACAAACATCCATGCTCGAGAGGAATTCGAACCCCCGACCGTAGTGGCCGTGCAGACTGGCGCGCCAAGACACTCGGCCACTGCGGCCGGCAGTTACAAACATGCTAAAATAAAATAAATTATAATTAAATAACCACCATAGTTGCTATTATTGTACTTTTATTGATACGATACTGGTTTCGACCTTCGTACTATTTCAAGCGCTAACGATAAGCAAGCTCTTATCAGTGCAAAAATCTATATAAATGTAATATCAGGCCTTATAATATTTTTACTTACGTAATAGTATGTAAATATTATTAATTCATTACGTGCTGTTATATATTATCAGTTGCATCACAAAGAAGTGTATCGTATATAGGAAATGCCCTTTTTCTTAAAAAGTTCAAATATTTGTAAATCTGTGAGACCTAACTATTATCAGTTCCTGGGTTACAAACTACTTAATCGTATTGAAACTAACCTAAGAAAAACACGCACGAGCGCGCGCCCGAGAAGGGGCTCGAACCTCCGACGGGGAACAACCACGCGCTCCGCAGCTAGGTGCCTTGGAGCGTTCGGCCACTCCAACGCGGCAAATGACGGATGCAGCTAATTAGAAACTGTATTACAAAATTTCATTTTTTAAATTGACTAATTCAATATGCATTTTACAATTAATGTATGTTGATTAAAGCGTTAAATGCTATTGTTATTAGAAATTTATTACAAAACAGGCAAAATTGAAAGCTGTGGAAAGATTATAAATATTCATTATAAAATCAAGGATTCGAACATTGGCAGAAGGGTGTCCATAAAGATGAAATCAAAGAAAAACTGGGAATGAACACCATAGATGAAGCAGTTAGGGCGAACAGATTGAGATGGTGGGGTCATGTTACACGCATGGGAAAAGCAAGGTTACCTAAGAGACTCATGAGTTAGGCAGTGGAGTTAAGAGGAGTCGAGGTATACCAAGAAGAAAGTACTTAGATTCGGTGAGGAATGGTTTTGAAGTAAAAGGCATAACATCAGACGAGGCTTCAATGTTAGCATTGAACAGTGGATCATGTAGGAATTTTATTAGAGGTACTATGCTCCAGACTGAACGCTGAAAGGCATAATCAGTATCTAATTATGATGATGATGATGATGATTCAAGGGAACGGTTTCTCATGGAAAAAATGTGGACATCTGTTGTTCTATTGTATGTATGCAAATAGGGAGACGGTAACGAATTTTTAAAACAAACTGTAAATATAAGATGTTTCTCGTACCTAGAATCGTCTGCATAATAGATAGGCGGGATACTTCCTGATCTGTTTCCCAATACCATCCATTGACTAGTATGTAACAGACATATGTGCTGCGCTTTGAACTTCAGAGCTCTTCTTCTCGAAATTTTCTTGTTAGTGCGTTTTAGAGCCGCGGTGGTGTAGCTGAGCGGTCTAGGGCGCCTCGCTGCGGAGCGCGCGGTTGCCATCGGAGGTTCGAGACCTCCCTGGGGCATGGGTGTGTGTGTTATCCTTAGGTTAATTTACCTTAGTTTGAGTAGTTTGGAAGCTACGGTCTTATGAGCACGCAGTTTGGTCCGATAGAAATCAAATGTTCAAATGTTTGTATAGCTTATGGGGCTTAACTACGGGATCATCAGTCCCTAAACTTACAAACTACTTATGAACTAGCTAATACTAAGGACGGCACAAATATCCATGCCCGAGGGGGGATTCGAACCCCCGACCGTAATGGCCGTGCAGACCGTGACTGGAGCGCCTCAGTCCCCTCGGCCACCGCGGCCGGCGGTCCGATAATTCTACAAACATTCGAACATTTTTTGCGCTTTAGAACTTCTAGTAGTGGACACGTTTGATGTATAGTACTAATACGCGAAGTATCATCCGAAACCGATTTTCCGAGACTGGAAGGTCTCCCTGTGCCCCCCCCCCCCCTCATTTGTACCAGGATTTCCAATGAGCAAATGTCCTGGTATAGCGGGTTACCGGCGGTGAAAGTGTGTTGTTTGCGCAGCCCTCTCCCCTTCCTCATCAGCCCTGTCAGTTGCCTTTGTATACAAGACCTATGGGACGCGGTTTTGAAACGAATTTCTAAATGTTCCAATGTTTGCAACTCTATCGGACCGACTTCTTGGTTATTAGTCCGCAGCTTACAAACTTGTTACACTCAAGGTAAACTAACGTAAGAACAACACAAACAACAATGCCCGAGGGAGGACTGGAGCATCCGACGGTGAACGTCCGCGCTCACCGCAGCACGGCGCCTCAGTGCGCATGGCTAATGCGATAAGACGAAAATTATTTCTGCAAATTGTAACGTCATCGTGTCCGGGACAGACGGATTAGCATTTCCGTATCGGAATGCTGCTTGAATTCGGCTTCACATTTTAATGTCCAAGGAGTAACATGAATGTTTGAATGAGTGTGGCACAGTCCTCAGTAGACCAACCACGAGCTATTTAGCTGCTCTCTATGGCCGTGACCCGACTCATCTGAGACTAATTCTCTATAGTGACGGACGGGCTACAGTATAAAAAAACTCATGGATTAGTTCCCAGTCTCCCAGTGGACAATCCGTAGGATCAAGGGTTCTGTGTAGTTGGGGGCCGGCGGCGCATACGGCTGCCACTGTCTTCACAACGCCATTGGGGACTACGGCTTTCATTTGTCGGTATTGGACGTTGGAAGAATGGCGAACCAAGTCTTATGTTGCACCATACCGTAGCGAGAAACTGTGAAAAGATGGATACCACCTGCCAAATACGTCTGGTCAAAGGACATGGTCACTATTAGGGTCCCTGGTATTGAGTTGGACCCTAGCTTTTCTGTAAGAGACTTGAATGGTCTGCGGTATGCTCAGCTGACTATATTCACCCATTCTAGGCCTTTTACATCCTGACGGTTAATCAGTGTCTCGAGTTGAAAAGCGCAGCCACTTCGCTCCTACACCGCTCGGGAATGGTTCAATGAACATGCAGGAGTCGTCCAAGTAGTGGGATGGCCACCACAGAGATTTGAACCCCATTAGGAATATCTACGATGTCGTAATCGTAGGGTCCGCGCCACTGAAGCAGCTGCAACCACGAACAGATCAAAAATCTCTGCCTCTTGACACACTATTTATGTTACATGGGTCAAGAGGAGTAACTTCTGGAGCCTTAATGAAAATAGAAAAAAAATGCAAATCTTCAGCGTCAGTCCAACTAACACATGATGCCAAAGACAGACACACACATTTTGGTCAGCCAGATGGCAACGGAAATCCAACCCAGATTTATGCTTTGTCAGTAGAGACCACGATGGCAAAGGATACCCATCAAGCAGGAAAGTGTTAACCAATTTTTCACTAGTCAGCACAGACCTGTCGTCATCCAAATTGTAATTCAAGTCCCTCTTAAAGAAACGGCTCAAAAACATAGGAAGAATTTCGAAACGGCTGATTGGGAGACTTATGCCACATTACGATTAAACCATACAACAACAACTATCAGCGATTTAGTAATGCCCTTATAACACCATTGAAGAAAACTGTACCACGTGGGTATATAAAAGAATATACCCCTGGCTGGAACGAAACTACCCATCGCCTTTACAACGAGTTGAAGTAATCGGAAGACATGGGACTGGCAGAGGAAATTATTGAGTCACACGACAGTGCCCGAAGAGGTAAATGGAGGAGGACTGTGGAAAACCTGGAATTTAGAAGATGCAGTCGAAAAGCATGGACTCTACTCAAGAAACTTGGATCTGGAACACAAAACTCTTGTCAGTAAATACCACCCACAACGTAATAGCAAGTCACATATTTACTTGTCAGTAAATACCACCCACAACGTAATAGCAAGTCGCATAGGCAATGGTACCTGGGCACATATCGACAAAAAAATCTCCAGAAATATCAAGAAACTAGTTGAAACGCGGAGGAGGCTAGCTCCTGAAAGATCACATTTTGCAGCACTCTTCACCAAAGACGAACATCAAAACCAATAAGGTAGCTGGGTCAGATGATACATATCCAGAATTTATTAAATGCAACGGGAAAAATGTCATCAATTGGCTTCTGAACTTCTGTAATAATATTCTTGATGAAGGATGAATACCTAAAATATTCCAAAGATAAAAAATACTAACAATTCTAAAACCTGGTAAAACACCAGACATGCCTGAACACTTTAGGCCAATCTCTCTGCTGTGGATCTGCTTAAAACTCCTAGAGAGACTCTTGTATAATCGCATTGTGACAACTTTGAACGAAAGACTCGAGCAGGCCGGATTGCGTCAGCAATGAAGCTGTTGTGATCAAGTGCTGGCTCTAACAGCACACATTGAGCGTGGATATGAAGACAGACTTAAAAGAGCTTTCGTACTTGTTGATATAACTGCCGCAAACGATACATGTGGAGACATGGCCTACTATGCAAGATTCTTGAGATCTTCCCATGCCAAACTTTGTCTAAATTACTTAGTGAATTGCTCATTAATAGAGCTTTTGAAGTCCATCTAGAAGGAAAAGAGAGCCATTCTATCAACTTAAATAATGGCTTACCACAAGGTTCTGTATTGGCTCCATTACTCTTCAACCTCTACACAAACGATCTGCCTACAACAAATACTCGGATGTTCTGTTACGCTGATGATATGGTTTTGGCTGTGAAACATGGAAGCGTCGAAGAGTGTGAAAACACCTCAACCAAGCTCTCAGAACAATGGAAAAATACTTCAGAAGCTGAAGATTAATCGCCATCAAAGATAGAAGTCACAGTATTTCACCTATGCAAACAACAAGCCACTCGATCTCTTGACGTTAGTTTTGTTGGAAAAAAGTTAAACCGCAACCCAAACCTAAAATACCCTGGCATGAGACAGAACAGATTAATTACATTCAAATCTCACCTAACAGGAACAGCAGCTAAGATACGAACAAGAAACATCATTCAAAAGCTTGCCAATACTAGCTAGGGAGCTGATGTACATACTCTAAAGATCTCTTCTTTATCAGTGGTGTATTCTGTTGTGGAGTACTGCAGTCCTGTTTGGCTTAACAGCAGCCATACATCCAAAGTGGACATCGAGCTAAGTAACACCAGGAGAATCATATCTGGGGCCATAAAATTCTCTGCAATATAGCTGCACCACATCTCAGAGGGCAAGCTGCGTTAGTCAATGAATGGAATAAAATTTCTGGCAATATTAATCTCACTATCCACCAAGACATTACCCCAAACAATCGTCGCCTGAGATCCAGAAGGTCACCATGAAGAACAGCTCAAAATCTTATATCCATCCCTTTCGATGCCAAGACCGGGTGACAGACTCCGCACAGGTCATGGCAGAAGTGGAAAGATGCTCTTCAGAAGGGGAATGCGAGATACTCCCAAGTGCGACTGTGGACATACTGAACAAACGACCCAGCAAATCATTCTGGAATGCCCAAAACGTGCATTCACAGGAACTATTGGAAAACTGTGTGAAGTCTCCCGTAAAGCCGTGGAGTGGATAGAAAAGCTGGATATACAACTTTAATGTAATTTCGTAGTTTCTTTTTGTTTGCTTGCTAAATTGTCAATTTGATTTCAAATCTCATCTATATATGTACATATATATCTATATGTATGTATGTATGGAAGTATGTAAACCATTTGTATATGAAACCCACATACGCTAAATAAATAATGAATAACTGGGAATTGCACTATGTGGCATTCTGCAGTACGGCAGAGGGCACCACGCGATACTTGGTGCCTATCCCATGACATTTTATAAGTCAGTGTATATCGCAAGTCTGCAGAACAGTGAGTAAAATTGCTAAAGAGTGAAGTAAACAAAAGTACATTCTTGGTTTCAGTAGCAGTTTTCAGGATAGTCCGCAGTGACCTCGAATGTTTTTGGAACAACATATTACAGTCTTCCCAAGTAACGTCAGCGATATTTGGCTTACGTGCTATAAAATTGGAGAAAAAATAATGCAGTACATTTTGTTTTGCAAGGTTTGCTAACCTCTTTTTATGCGCACTGTAGTAAGCTACTGCTGTCAGCCTGGATAGGATTTGATTGCATCATGGAATTTAAAGCCGAGAGTTAAGAAAAAATATTTTTTCATACAACATCTTTCCCTACTATAGTGTAGTAATTCAGAATGAAACACTGGCCTCACAAAAAGGAATAACTTGCTTTTCAATCAACATCTTCTGGAAGTGTCCTTGGAACCGTATTCACATCGACAAGAACATAGTGCTTAAAGAGCAAATCAGGAGGAAGCGAGTTCATCTTTAAAATTGTTGGTGTTAGTGCTCATTACATTACTAATAGTTTGGCATAGAAATGGCGCTACTCCCTCTATTGTGTCTCTCTTGGAGAAACAGTTAGTAGTTCTAGAGGGCAACTGACAGCCACCTTACTTCTGCCGGAGTATTTCGTAATGTTGTATAACCTCACAAACATTTCAGTGCTGTAATATTCGCGGTTTATGTAAATCGTTGTTTAGTGAAGACTGAGCGGAATATAAGACTCGTTATGCAAATTGTTCGCTAAACTGGCTCTAGAAGGAAGTAAAAGACGATACTCTGGCTGGCACCCAGTGAGTTTTCCATTTATAGTGGTTCGTTAGTTACGAAGATTTTTTATTTCAAATTTATAACGGCACTGCTGTATTTGACATAACGAAAGTCAAGCATGATCATTAAGGGTTGAGGGGCGCCAATGTAAACATTTTCGACCGCAACGCCAAGATGCTAAGAAGTAATATGATTATTAATAGACGTACCTGGTAATCCAACAATGAAATACGAGAGACGCTTATTGCATGTTAACCTCCACAGAAATAATTATGTTCGCCTATCTAAAAATCCTCATCATAATTTTGGTGAACAATTTCATCTTGTACAATTAATGCAATGGTAGTAAGCTCATCCGTATGTGATCAGAGCTGAGGGTATAGTTAGCGGTCATTGCGTGGTGGTCCGTATTATTTCGTTAAAAGCATCAACGAAACCACAGATCACCGGTGTACAACTGCATAGCGATTCCGAATTTTAACAGGAAATAACTGTTTTACAACATACAATAAATATTCAAGTAACGCGCAAATATATTTTAGTGACCCGTTTTCCTCTATGCATTTGCTCGTTCAACATTAGCTATTTACGATCACCATCAACACTGTTTCTTGTGACCGCACAGCGAGTAATCACCATTTGCTGCAAATTACGTTGCCCGTTTCTGAGTTGGGTTGTCAGCGCTGTTAAATTGAGTCCGTGGGCTGCCGCAGAGTGATAGAACACACACACACACACACACACAGAGAGAGAGAGAGAGAGAGAGAGAGAGAGAGAGAGAGAGAGAGAGAGAGAGAGAGAGACTGACAGTAAAGCTTGAATATGGCCTTGCAAGCCGAAAACGGAATAACAACATAAAAATGAACTTTTAGCAAAAGTAGACAAAATTGAGCTTTTAATTCAATATGATGAATGTTATTGACGGAAGAATCAGTGCTAATGTACTCTCTTGCCTTCGCTTTAAGTTTGTTTATGTTATATTCTAAAGCTGTATCTCTGCTCTCAATAAAAACTGTACATGTTAAAGGCATTCTTCATTGAAATTCGTCAATAGTACTACCTTCTGAAATATTTACTATTTTTCCTAAAACATGCTGTAAATATGAAAGAAGTCGATCTTAGTCCTTGGATGCACGAGTGGTAGGATTTGCGGAAATGTATGAGAGGGGTCTTTGAGACCCCTACCCAGTAACATATAGAAAATGTTAGTTCTTAAAACAATAGTATGGAATTTGGCTGGGTTTGGTGACACTGAATGAATAACATGATATCTGTAATGATACTATGACTTTTAATTCAGTGATCAATATCTTAAATCACTTTAAATTTTTTGAGAAAAACTCTAAACTTTTAAATTTACTTTGAGTACGAGATGGATTTAATTCATTAAAGGATACACTCATTACAAATAATTACACTGTGCTCTTTGCACATATTCTTGTTGCATTTACTGCTTGTTTGAGCGATTTTTTGGTCAAATCGATATGGTCACTTCAAACATCTTCTTTTTGAAATTTTTTTTAACATAGACACTATTGTCAGCGACCGTTACAACGTCAAAAAATATAAATGTAGCCCTCGGTCGCAAATTGAAAGTTATTCTGGTTTCGGCAATGACTATGATTGCCTTCATCAGAAATTATGAAATAAAACAAGTCACATAATAAAAATATACAACTCAGCTGTGAAGCTTATGTCACAAAATTTAAAAAGATTTTTTTTGGAAAAAGCTAGCCACTATGGGCTGCACGCCTGCACAGAGGCATCATACTGCCATTGTGGTTAGCTTTTTCAAAAAAGTTCTTTTTAAATTTTGTGACGTAATTTTTACAGCTGAGTTGTATATTTTATTATGTGACTTGTTTTATTGTATAATTTCTGATGAAGGTAATCTTAGTCATTGCCGAAACCAGGTTGAACAGTTTTTAATTTGCGACCGAGGGCTGCATTTTTATCCTTTGATCTTCTTTTTGATGATTTTCCAGTCTCTGCAATCTGTGGCTGTTGGCGAGTAACTCCGTAACGTGCCACGGCTTTGTAGGACATTCTTAAGAAGGCATGCATTGTTGACTCTATTATCCACGTATCATTTCTTCTCCTAATTCATTGACAAAAAATCTTCTTTTATCGGATCTGCCTTCCTGATAGTATGTTGCTCTGAAAATGAACACAGGGCATTTGTGGCTGCTACATCCATAATGCTTGTCCATAAGACGAATCGCCATCATTTCTCCTTAGGACAATCAGTCTCTGAAGTACTGTCATCTTCATCAAACAGAGCTTCATCTTCAAACCAGTCAGAAATGGCTGATTCGAAATTTCTATCAGTTGTTCTGACTACAGAAGATGTTCTTTTACTTCGTACAGATGATAAGACATGCATAATCATTCTATTTATGAAACTAAAATTACGCCTATATGAAACCACTGCAGAGTAAGAACATAGACCAACCTTTCAAAAGAAGATTCAGTTGCAGGTTCCACAGTATTTCAGACTACTCAATAATGGCCATTATAGCGATGTAGCTCTAATTATTGTCAGTAATGTTGCCAATATAGAGTGCCATTTAGATAAAAAGTAAGTAAATCATTCGAAAACACTTTGTTCACTAAAGAGTCTTACAGACCTCCGTCATGCATAAGATGCATAATATCACAAGATTAATGAAGAAAGGTACCTGACTTTATTTCCACCAAATGAAGTTTTGTCTAGAAAAAGACAACAGTATTTTGAACGATTTCGAAGAACCTAATGAAACATAATCAATTTTAAAGGGAAGTTATGGGTAGAATGAAAAGTTGCCGGGTCTAAAAGACCCCTGTTATGCATACAAGGGTTAGAAATTAGATGCAGCTTACGGCACTTCATACACAACACGTGTAGATGGGGTCCGAAACGGCCCGTGCCGCGCTCGGCGCCTGGTGGAGCTCCATTCTCATGCAGATGCGCCTTCCGACTCAGCCGCCATCATTCTGTGTTAAATCCGGAAATGGCGTCACAGCTCACGCGCTTCGGATATCGACGTTGCTGGCGAAATTAACAAGCAGGATTTATTGCTTCCTGTGCCCTATTAGCGCCCGACCAAGGCCGTTCTTCATTCAGCAGCAGTGCGTGCGGCTACCCAATGATCCCGCACAATCCTTTCTCTGGAATCTAACGTTCCATTCATATTTATAACTCGCACTGACTACTTATAATTATAAATCCTCTAACTGTAGACGGGTAAAAAATGTTCAAATGTTTGTATAGATTATGGGACTTAACTATGGGGTCATCAGTCCCTAAACTTACAAACTACTTATCGACTAGCTAATACTAAAGACGGCACAAATATCCATGCCCGATGGGGGATTCGAACCCCCGACCGTAGTGGCTGTGCAGACTGTGACTGAAGCGCCTTAGTCCCCTCGGCCACCGCGGCCGGCTAGACGGGGAAAGAAATGAGTTCAACCCCCCTACACCTCCAGAGCCCGTCTGCCTTCATTTGAGTTTCTTAAGGGTGTTACTTTTGGACAGATTTTTGGCAATTTTGCAAGGTAGGAGAAACTTGCTTGTGGAAGAAGGGCTGCAATAAAAGGTTGCAGACGAGTTTCCGTAGCCAATGGTAATACCCAGTATCAGGAAGTTGTAAGAGTTGGGGCAATCTGGTGTTTTAAACTCCTACAGCCGGCCGCGGTGGCCGAGGTGACTGAGGAGCTCTAGTCACGTTCAGCACGGCTAATGCGGTCGGGGGTTCGAATCCCCCCTCGGGCATGGATATTTGTGCCGTCCTTAGTATTAGTTGGTTCATAAGTAGTTTGTAAGCTTAGGGACTGATGTCCCCGTAGTTAAGTCCCATAAGTTGTAGAAACATTTGAACATTTGAAACTTCTACTGTTCATGTCCTCTTTAATTATGTACAACAAAAAATGTTCAATGTGCAATAGGCAACGTATTTATAAACTTAATACAAAAGATTTACGGTACAGACGACGCAACTACGTGGTCTGAAAGTCAGGCCGAACGGAAGTAATAGCAGCAGTAGAACTAAAGTAAGTATTCCTATATCACTTCCCACAGGACACAAGAAAAAGGAAATCAACAGGCCGTAAAATAAAAACTAAAGTATGGAACATTGTAAAGGTACGTAAGTACTTCAATGCCCTTGGTATAAAAAGTCCTCGGGGAAGCTGTGTTATAGTACCTGAGAAATGTAAGAACATGCGAGGTTGCACTGACACTATGTCTTTTCTTATGTATCATGGCTTCTATTTAATTATAGTAACTCGACCATTGTTAGAATCAGTTCCCCTTTCACTTGGATCTGTGTTGCTACCAGTTCTTTCATGTCTTGGGTGGAAGTAGATTAACGTAGGTGACAGCCGCGGTTGAGCCCTAGCGCGGTTGCTCGCCGTCAGAGGTTCGAGTCCTCCCTCTAGCATGGGAGTGTGTGTTGTCCTTAGTATAAGTTACTTTAAGTAGTTTGTAAGCCTAGGGACTGATAACTGCAGCATTCAAGTCCCTTAGATTTACAAAAAAAAAAAAAAAAAAAAAAAAAAAAAAAAAAAAAAAAAAAAAAAAAAAAACATTTGTGACACAGAGCTTTCGCCTTCCTTACAGTTACTGATCCCTGCTGAAGCATGCTAAAGCTATATCAGCTCATGCAGCCGTTTATTTATAAATTGAATGCAACTGTGTATTTCGTCGACATCACATTAGTTCAATACTGTTATGCCTCGTATGTTAAAACAGGACCAGTAAACACATTGATTTGTTCTTTTTTTTTAAGAGAAACTTTTACACAGTCGACTACAAATTGTCGTAGCATTCGAAATGATTTTCTAGTTATTGTTTCTCAAGTTGTCGTCACAGAATTATATATAATGCTATCGATATTACGAAAGTTTCATGAAATTAAAGTATACGTAAATTACTTTAATGCCCTGACACATAATATGGTAAGTCCTGTCACGTGATAGTGATCTATGACCATGAACGACCTGCCATACGAAAGTGAAATCTATACATATCATAAAAATAAGTGCGTGAGCGTGTTTCCTACATCTCCTCCTAAATGACTGCAATCGAACTTGGTACAAATACTCATTACCATCATGTGACAATGTTCCACATCGGTATACACATTTCTTACTGTCACCAGGGAAAATTCGTTGCGGTGGCAAAATCCACCTACTAGACATATGACGTCTTAAGCAATGAGTGACTCGAAAAAGGAACACTTTATGCGACGCATTAAGAACGAGACTTTATTCTCCCACTATTAGGGAATAAAAACATGTACGACACTTTACACATAAATTCAAACCTTTGAGAATTTTTATCTTCTAGACAACCACAACAAAATTCTGAAAGGAAATAATCTTTATCGATGGGTATATTTTCATTGTTCACGTAATACAAAATACGTCATTCGATAATTTATTACTTCTAAGCTATTAAGTGTATTCCCGATCATATTACAGGCATCAAACACCCATACCATTGAATAAGCCTTCAAAATTATATTATTGTATGTCAAATATTTTCTTGAGATAAGAGGTCATTACAGAAATGATTCCCCTAAAGCCGATATTTAGTGGACAATGCTAACGTAGTAAACCGCTGCCACTGCAAGTAAAATTTAACCCAGATACTACACACAAAAATAATAGCTGTATCCCGCATGTATTACAATGGCATGGAAAGAAAAACAGTGCTTCTTTCCGCAGGTATCATTGAATTTAAAACATAACGACGTTCTTTCGCGTCTATCGATGTTTTCATTTACTAAGAATTCTTTGTGAGGAAATAAGAATTTATGTAGTTCCCTTTCTGATTTCCGTGCGTACTTATTACATCTTGAGTCCATTCTGTTTAGGAATGCCCCGAAAACGGTGTAGTACAGTACAAAGCAAATAGATGCCCTGTTAATTACGTAGTGTTCCAAAGAACTAATAGTTGGCGCTACTGCATTTTTAATTTTTTTATTCTTTATTTTTTTCGATTATTGTGTCATAGAACCGTAACGAAGGACGATAGGTGCTGTTGGTTTTGTAGTGCTGCAAAGAACAATACACGATCGTGTTGTTCGTATTCCCTCAGTAATAGAAGTATTTTGAATTAAGAGCTGCAATCTTATTTCTGCAAATACAAACTAACATTGAACAGCGAGTTGATAATTATGCTTTGTATATTCACAGCTTACCGATATTTCTTTGCTTCTTTTGGCAGGGAACATTTTAATTTAGAACATAACGACATCCCTTCGCGTCTATCGATGCTCTAATTTACATAACAATTCTTTGCAAGGAAAATCGAATTTATGTAGTCCATTTTTTAATTTCGATGAGTCCTCATTACATTTTGAGGTATTCTATTTAGGAATGCCTCGAAAACGCCATAGTACAGAAAAGGACAAAGTGAGGCGACGTTAGTTACGTAGTGCACCAAATAACTTATTATGGCGTTGTTACGGTTTTTCATTCTCATAACTATGGTGTAATACACTACAAGAAGGAGTACAATTTTACTTACGGCTGCGGCGCTGTGTGCTGATGTTGGCAACGGCCGTTGAATGCTTTTTCAAAAAATCGGTCACGTAGAATGTGGGGAATAATTCTTTATATTTACGATGAAGTAAATAATTTATACTGTTATGGTCAGTAAATTACTCATCCTCTTAAAGCGAATAGTTCGTCGCAAAAGATAGCAAACTAAACCGCTGCTTCTGCAAGAAAATTTAACCCAGGCAGGACAAAAAAAAAAAAAAAATTCTTCCTAGCTGTATCCCATATGCTTTGCTATGTCATGAAAAGAAAAGTGTGGATGGTTGTAACAACTAAATTGTGCATAGAGTAGAAATATCTATGGAGTGAGCATTGCGTTCTGCGTCTCAACATTAAGCTGTAATTACCACGTGATATTGAGACAAATCACCTCTTTCCGCACATTTATTTGCTCTTACGATTGGTTTGTAGCGCATTGGCTGCAAAGAAGTCCCACCTCCATTTCGTAGAGCAACCACGTAACATGAAATAATATCTAAATAAATGTGTCAGAGAAGCAACAAGAAAGTTGAGAAAGCGTCGCTAAAAGGGCCATTTACACTTAGTCATCCGTCTTAACACAACAAAAAAGGGCCAAGATAAAGTCAGCGATTAGTAGATTTTTCCCTTTATTACATGACATTTCCACCTTAATGTTGAGGACACAATATCTGTTCCTCGCAACTGAATGTTCACTCCAGAGATAGCTTTGCTCTTTGCCGGCCACTAGAGATAATATACACACGCGAGCGACAAAATCGGAAACCTCTCTACTTTCATAATTGTTCAGTACAATATTGTGATTAAAATTTGTAATTCCTTACTTTTTGTGCGGACTACATTAAGATAGAGAAAGACGTCATCTTTTGCAGAGACAATTGTACTTAATAGTTCAAAAATGTTCAAATGTTTGTAGAACTTATGGGACTTAACTACAGGGTCATCAGTTCCATCTAAGCTTACAAACTACTTATGATCTAGCTAAGACTAAGGACGGCACAAATGTCCATGCCCGAGGGGGGATTCGAACCCCCGACCGTAACTGGAGCGCCTCAGTCCCCTCGGCCACCGCGGCCGGCCTTAATAGTTCTAATACACATTGGCCATTTCAACTTCGTGCTTTACGAAGTAATCACTGCAGGATGTGGGGACGTGTATTAGCTGAAGGAGTGGCTGATGCCGCTAACACAGTCAAGACAGTTCACTGGAAATACTATATTTAATGGAACGTTCTATACAGACGATCAGCTGACGCCATTCATTCAACGATTACCGAGACTTACTTTCTCGCACATTGCCACCAACGCGACGTCTTATTCAAACAGCAGATGAACTTCGCTATTGATTGAATTACAAGACTGCCAGCATTCGTCCAGTTTTCAATAATATGGAGCACTGCATACAGAATAAGTACATTGTCTCCTGTGTAACACTGCAACATACTAATACTTCAGCATACGCTTACTGTGAGAGATAAACAGTTTAGTACTACACCAATACATGGCGCTATTATTATTGTTACTATTTCTCGTCCCAACGACAGAAGTGTTTTCGCCGGCCGCGGTGGCCGAGGGGACTGAGGCGCTCCAGTCACGGTCTGCACGGCCGCTACGGTCGGTGGTTCGAATCCCCCCTCGGGCATGGATATTTGTGCCGTCCTTAGTATTAGTTCATAAGTAGTTTGTAAGTTTAGGGACTGATGACCCGTAGTTAAGTGCCATAAGCTATAAAAACATTTGAACATTTGAACAGAAGTGTTTTCAGAAGTTTACGCCAAATAGACAATTACACACTGTAGTCTTAACTTTGTGAACACAAACTAACACGCCGCGGTGGCGTAGTCGAGCGGTCTAAGGCGCCTCGCTGCGGAGCGCGCGGTTGCTCACCGTCGGAGGTTCGAGTCCTCCCTAGGGCATGGGTGTGTCTGTGTGTGTGTGTGTTTTATCCTTAGGTTACTTTACCTTACTTTCAGTAGTTTGTAAGCTACGGACTGATGAGCATACAGTTTGGTCCGATAGATTTACAAACATTTGAACATTTGAACAAACTAACATTGAATTTACAGCGTTCCGGAGTACTGACTTCAATTAATTTCACTTTTTTTTATGAAAAACTTTATGAACATTCATCATTTTCGACAATGACTTTTACCTAAATTTTATCGACAGAGCGATCCAACAAGGATTCTGTTTTTTGCTGACCAAGGTCCGGAACCCTAAATAACCATGATATACACAGGTCCCTCTTTAACAACCGGTGCGAAGCACGGGCAGATAAGCTTGTGTTTAAATATTTGTAATCCTGAAGGGCGAAAGTGCTGAGATCGTTGGTTCCTAGGCGACAAACTACTTTAACTTACAATCGGGACAACACATACACCCAGTTCCGATGGAGGACTCGAACCTCCGACGCGAGCGGCCGTGTGGTCAATAACGTGGTGCCCCAAACCACACAGCCATTATCGCGTGGCTCTCTACTAGCGTCAATTGTCATATATTGATTATTATTGTCGACATTGATGAGAGGCTCTGTGAAGAAGTCAAAGGGACTACAAGCTGAGAAATAGAGACCATCGCTGATAACAGGCTAAAATGGACACATATAGCTTACGGGGTGTAGGCGTTAAAGAAAGCTACTTGCGAACCACAGATGTCCTCAGCCATCGTCCCAGGGTGGAGGGTTTCCGCTCGGAGAACCAATACATAACGTCATACACTATCTAGATGCTTTTGTAAGATGTTACATTAGTACTTGGTTGCCAACAGTCACGTCTTAATGTACGTTACAAGGCTGATACCAGTCCCTGGGAACTGAACAAGAAAATCGACTTTCAAGTTTTGTAAGTACATGTAAGTACCAATAATTCAGTTGCTGCTTCTATCGATGTAGCTCATGTGGTAGCGTTCTGGCAACGCAACGATCGGTGCTTCGAATCCCACTGTATCAGGTTTTTCGTTGTTTTAGAATTCAGCTATATAAAACATTTCTAAATCTGTAATTATTCAACAAATTGTGTCAGTTTTTGTTTATGTGTATGTAGACGAGTTGAACATCTTTTCGTCACATAAAAGATGCGTGAGTAAGTTATGGGCTTGGAAACCCATTAGTAGCAATGGATGTGACTTTCCAAAAACAAAGTCCCTGGGAACAGCAACGACAGTGGGTTCACGAGGCTATACGCTAGAGTAAGAGGGTAAATGAGGAAAACTGCTAGTTAGTAGCTCCCCACTCTGGATAGGGCGTAAGGCGTGGTCACCTGACGTAAAACGTTGTTGTTGACCAAACAGGGTACAATAGTGACGTTTGCATTTCACCTGAACAAAGTTGCAACGAAGTATGGAGTTGGTTGCAATAAAAGGTCTTCCCCATCCAGGGAATGGCAGCGGGGACAGGGTTGAAACGTGGTTCGCTAGAGGACTCGGGGACGTGTCAGTGCCCAATAGGAATTTGTTAGGTAGCAGAAAGTGGAGAAAAATAGTGCTCCAATACTGGCGTTTGAAACCACCAGTTTTTCGTTAGAGCAAGACGTTTTCAGTCATACGGGACACCAGATCCGTGTCGTTCGCCACAAGCCTTGGGTAAGCTCCACGACAGCCTCTTTTTTGCGGGGAGTGCGTCTTTCACGGCATGCTGCTAGGTAGAGTAGCTGTATCAGGTCCTTCCTAAGGGACGTAAACACTGACTTCTGTTGTGGCAACAGATGTATTATTTCACTTTTCTAAATGATTAGCGTCGGTGTAGTAGTATTAGTAGATGGGATGGGGGGGGGGCGAATTTGTTCGCGTCCGGAAGCAATCCTCAAAGCTCGACGTGCCCCCTGGGTGGTTCTAAACGGACAAAACTCTTTGGTAGCTGGTCCTGTCACCACGGTGATCTCCCAGCTATGTCAGCTACCAAAACAATCCAGAATGGCTCTTGTCAGGGCCAACAAAATTGTCAACAAAACGATCTGAACAGAGCAATAGGTCCAGTCCTAAACGTGTGCCATTTGAATATTGAGGGGATAAGTAGGTCAAAATGTGACTTCCTCAGTAAAAATCTTTTGAGTAACAATATTGACGTCCTTGCTCTACAAGAAACCCATGCAGAAGATCTTAAAAGTTGTTCAAGAGGCAATATCCATGGCTACAGACTTGTGGGAGAGATAGGCCATAGAACATATGGCGTGGCTACATATGCTAGACAGGACTTGGATGATGTATCTATAATTCATGAAAGCTGTGACGATGACATATTTGTTTTGGCAGTGAAAGTGCCTGGAACTACCATAGTTAATGTCTACAAGCCTCCCAACATCCAGTGGCAAGATACGGTTCTCCCAGTTTTCGAACACCCTTCCCTATATGTCGGCGATTTCAACAGCCACAGTAGCCATTGGGGGTACTCGTCTGATAATGAAAATGGAATAGCCTTAGCTGAATGGGCTAAAAATAATAACCTTTCCTTGGTTTTTGACGCAAAAGACTCCAGCACATTTTTCTCAGCCCGCTGGAAGTGTGGATATTCATCTGATCTGTGTTTTTGTTCCTGTGATCAGACATTACGAGAAAGGTACTTGGCACATTCCCACGGTCGCAGCACAGGCCAGTGCTGATATCAGTTGGGATTAAGATTCCCATAATAAGATCTTTTCCGAGACCCAGGTGGAATTTTAATAAAGCAGACTGGGAGGCATTTACTTCCAAATTAGAGGACAACATTAGATTCATTCCTCCTACAATAGAAAATTATGACAGATTCGCTGGACTCCTTAAAGCTATAGCTAAAGCCTGTATACCTCGAGGCTACAGAAAGACATATATTCCGGGATGGAGCCAAGAGTGTGAAGACCTGTATAACGAATTTATCAGAACTGAAGATTCAAACACTGCCGACATCCTACTGAACTCCCTTGATAATGCCAGAAGAGAGAAATGGTTGAAAAAAGTTCAGAGTTTAGATTTCACTCACAGCAGCAGAAAGGCTTGGTCACTTCTGAGGAAATTGTCTACCAGTGTATCTGAGAAAAAACTGCCTCCCACACACCCTGATCCTTCCGACATAGCCAAACGAATCGTAGCACTATCCAAGTCAAAACGGCAACAGTCTGACAGGTTAATATCCTATAAACTAAATGAAATTAAGAAATGCCAGCAGGCTCCCCTGGAAGTATCAAAACCTTTTTGCTTAGACGAACTGCATGTGGCTATCTCTGATGTGAAGACTGGGAAAGCTGCCGGTATAGATATTTTCCCAGAATTTATTAAACATGCTGGACTCAAGACCCGATTGTGTCTTCTAAATTTATTCAATAACATTCTTAAAGACAGCACTCTACCAAAAGCTTTTAAGAGATCTAAAGTAATAGTTGTTTTGAAGCCTGGTAAACCAGCCGAACGTGCAGATAGCTATCGCCCAATTGCACTTCTCAGTGTATGTTACAAGCTGCTCGAGAGACTCATCTACAATCGTATTGTTCCCATTCTCACAGCTAGTATCCCTGTTGAACAAGCTGGTTTCAAACAAGGCCGTAATTGCTGTGACCAGGTCCTAGCACTGACATCTTTCATTGAGACTGGTATCGAAAAGAAGTGTACCACTTCCGTTGCTTTTCTGGATCTCTCGGCAGCTTATGATACCGTGTGGAAGAAGGGCCTCCTAGTGAAGATTTACAATCTCATTCCTTGCCCTATTTTATTGCGACTTGTGAACTCAATGCTAAGTGGCCGTCTGATCAAGATCTATCTCGGCAACACAGAAAGTGGGTTTAGACAGCTTCACGATGGCCTCCCCCAGGGTTCGGTTCTTGCTCCCATTCTTTTTAATGTTTATACTGCTGATATTCCAGCTACGCAATCTATAAAATTCATTTATGCCGATGATATTGCCATAGCTTCACAACACAGAGACATCCATGTGACGGAAACTACTTTAACATCTGACCTAACTCTCCTCAGAAATTACTTCGCAAACTAAAGCCAAACCCAAATAAAACGGAAGTAGCTTGTTTCCATCTCAATAATAGGATGGCCGACTATAAACTTAATAGCTCGTTTGATGGTGTTCAACTTGAACATAATGAACATCCAAAATACCTGGGAGTCATCTTGGATAGATCTCTTACTTTTAAGTACCACCTTCATAAAGCAGCAGACAAAGTTAAAACTAGGAATAACATATTGCAGCACTTAGCAGGATCATCTTGGGGAGCCAGTGCTAAGGTTTTGCGTACAACAGCTTTGTCCCTAGTTTACTCTGCAGCTGAATACTGTTCTCCTGTCTGGCTCAACAGTGCTCATGTGAGAGACATTGATGTACAATTAAATAGAGCAATGAGATTGATCAGTGGCACTCTGATGGCTACACCACTTCAATGGCTCCCAATATTATGCAACATCGTTCCCCCAGATCTAAGACGGAAGGAAGCCTTAATGAGAGAGTATTATAAGATCTTGTCCACTCCTGAGCTTCCTATCCTGCAAGACCTTCCATCACCGGTAAGCCGGCTGAAATCACGTAAACCACCTCTTAAAACAGCTGTGCAACTACATGAGAGTGGCTTCTCGCCTAAATCAAACTAGGCAAGAATTTGGGATTCGTTTAATGGAAAAAACAGCATCTGGATAGATGATCCCTCTAAGGACCTTCCCAGGAGAGAATGGTCTTTGATCAACCGTTTCCGAACTGGTGTTTGTCGCTGTAACTATTGGAAATTCAAATGGGGACAGACAGACGACCAGTCATGTGACTGTGGAGCAGACATACAAACGATGACCCACATAATTACTAATTGCCCATTACGATCATTCTCAGGGGGGATGACCGAACTCCATATAGTCAGTCAGGAAGCTGTCCAGCGGTTAAAGGAGTTGGACTTGGCTCTGTGACAGAGATATGTTTTATCTTATTAATTAGACACTAGTATATCTTACTAAAGTATTACATGTAGCTGACATTATACCATACGACATATATAGTAGATGGGATGCAATAAAAATATTTACATTTATCTATGAGTTCCCATAGTCTCCGGAAGAAGTATCCCATCGAGTCCCGAAATTGGCATCTCTAATAGATGCCTATGACTTGTCTTTCTGTAGTCACCCCTTTCCAATCGGAACTTGTAGACTGACCGACAACCACTTTCCTCTCTCCTGTGTCAGGATACCATTTTTTTTTCCAGAAAGTGCTCACATATGCCTCTGAATGTACCTCATCTCATAGTACGACTCACAGTTTAGGAGATATTACAACATAAACGAAGACATGCGTAAGAAACCGACCCATCACGCATGGCCGTGCGGGGTGACGACGCGGCCCTAGACGCCATGTTTAGCGATTGCAGGGCCTCTACCGCCTTCTGTAGGTTAGATAAACTTAGTTTAAGTAGTTTGTAAGCCTAGGGACAAATGACTACAATAGTTTGGTCCCATTGACTTACGGACATCTGAACATTACGCTTGAGGCTGTAATTAACTGTTTTGCCGCGGCGGAGTAGCCGAGCGGTCTAAAGCGTCTCGCTGCGGAGCGCGCGGTTGCTCGCCGTGGAGGTTCGAGTCCTCCCTGGGGCATGGGTGTATGTGTTTGTCCTTAGGTTAGTTTACCTAGGTTTAAGTAGTTTGTAAGCTACGGACTGATGACCACGCAGTTTGGTCCGATAGATTTACAAACATTTGAACATTTTGAATTAACGGTTTTCAGTACCAACCCAATTATTAGCACATTACACAGGAAGTTTCCTGATGTTCTACTCTAGGTAACCGGAAAATTGTTGTAGACATACAATATTGGACATTAAAATTGCTACACCAAGAAGAAATGCAGATGATAAACTAGAACTGACATGTGATTACATTTTCATGCAATATGGGTGCATATATCCTGAGAAATCAGTACCCAGAACAACCACCTCTGGCCGTAATAACGGCCTTGATACGCCTGGGCAATGAGTCAAACAGAGCTTGGATGGCGTGTACACGTACAGCTGTCTGGTTTTTGTGCAGGTTGAATATACCTCTTCGCTCCCTATATTTTATCTCTGTTACCTTCAGAATTTGAAAGAGTTTATTCCAGTCGACATTTTCAAAAGCTTTCCCCAAATACTAACAAAGTAGGTTTGCCTTTCCTTAGCCTATCTTCTAAGATAAGTCGTAATGTGAGTATTGCCTCGCGTGTTCCTACATTTGTCCTAAATCCAAACGGATCTTCCCCGACGTTGGATTCCACAAGTTTTTCCATTCGTTTGTAAATAATTCTTGTTAGTATTTTGCAACCATGTATTATTAAACTTATAGTTCTGTAATTTTCACATTTGTCTGTCATTCCCCACCTCCCCTAATTTGTGAATAATCACAGACAGTGGCGTATCTAAGATTGTGACCCAGGGCGAGGCTGAGGTCATAGAAATTTTTTTCACTGTGCTGTATCAGAAGTTTTTAGTATAAGTCAAGGTGTTTTCTTAATCTACATATTACTACATACGATTTTCGACAGGGTTAATACTGAATGTTCAATCTCTCATTCAATGCTTTTCTTTCATTCATTTTGAGATTAAAAGGAAACAAGTGCACTTTGTAAGACCATCGTTAATTGTAAAATTAATTCTAGCTGAAAGGAGCCAGTTAAAAGCTTACTTTAAACACATAATTCTGGCCATAAAAACCAGTTGAAGGATTCGCGTAAACTACGAACTACTTCCTGCAACAGAATCTTGTTCTCCGGCCCAAAATTTAGAACTGACTCAAAATTTACTTTAGCAGCAGGAAGACAAAGAGACGGTGGCCGACACACATCGTAGATCACGAAAATTACACATAATCATTAATATACAAGCCACCGCGAACTGAACAATTTCATGAAGCTGGCTGAGAGAACATTTATGGCGCAACGGAATTAAAATATGATAATTTGCATCTGAATTTGTTCTCAGCACTGGTGAAAGACAACATTAAATAAAAGGGAGGGTACTCATTAACTAATATTCATAACTAGAACAAAATTTCACTGACAAATTAGTTATTCAGTTCAAACATGAGAAATGGGGGAACCAATTTTGTTGAAGAATAAAAATGCATCCCATTGAAAATTAACCTAAGGTAATCTGAACTGAACATCGTCGGAGGAGGGATTGACAATCAATAATCATTTAGCCACTCGCACGCGCCAAGCAAAGCGAAACTCATCCATGTAAGCGTGCTGATGCGAAGCAGAAGCTTTCGTAGACGAAATTCAGCGCACCAGGATGTACCACACAACACAAGAAAAATAAACTTCGTAGGTGGCTCTTGTCTGTCTTTCTTTACTTGAGACAATACGCGATAATAGAGAGATTAATTTCCATTTAAATCAAACCGTGAGCATGCAGAATTACTGAGACTCACGGCACATGTCTGCTACATTACATATTCGCACCCCACTGAAGGCGAAGTGCTTAAAGATCGCATTCATTTCAACAAAAACCAACGGAATCATAGATTAAGAAGCAAGAATACACAATAGTAAGGCAATGGTGTGTGAACAGTGGCGAGAACTCAAGCGACTAGCTATATACCCTTCCAGGCATTGCCAACCCAACTTGTAACCAAAGGGTGGAGGAACCTCTTTGGTACCGTCAAAAGCAGAAGTTGGTAACGACTACCTGGCGACACGAAGACAGAGAGACATGCAAACCGAGCAACCAGCAGCCGACGACAGAAATTGTCATACATACGATCAGACTGCCATGTTAGAAGATGCTCATACATGCGCATACAGAAAAAAGCAAGTATACATTCTCACAGGGACAGTGGCGTCACGGAGAAACCGTTCATACTGCCACATTCATAGACACAATGACAAATTATTAGCATAATAAAATCCCATCAATATTACAGAAACTAACATTTAAAAACTTGAAATGAAATGCTATTCCTCATGCCTCCGAACAAAAGCGGTTCTCGTTCAGCAAAAAAGCTCGTTTAGTGAACTTAGATAATTTACAAAGTTAGAAACCTAGGGAAGACGGCAGACAGCCGTCTTTCAACTTCTTGGGGAGGCTGCGGCGCCATAGCCACTTCCCTAGCTTCACCACTGATCACAGAACTTTATCGTCCACGGTAAGTACGATCTAGAGAAATGCCCCAGACTTTTCAATTTATTATGTTGGAATACCACATCTTTTGAAAGACTTTTCACAAGTCCAGAAACACAACAGCAACTTGGAAATCTATTATTATACAGAACGAAATATCATAGGTATGAGGTCTCCTATCTTCAGGACAATAATGGGAACCTTCAGAATTTCAGCGTACTCTAAGCGAACCCACAAAGTGCAACGATTAATACACAAATAACAGAAGCCGTTTTAAAAGCAGCAATCAAATTCGTAATTACTTAGCTCATTAGTTTTTTGTCTGCCAGTAGAATCTGTTACAACAGCAGTTGGTAGTGTTTTTCTAGGGCGCGCGTGTAAAACAATGTGCAGAGGCAGTGCTAATGCGCTCGTAAACGGCGGAGGCACAAGAAAACAGCGCAGCCAGCACTCGGCTTAATGCCCCGGGGCGGCGCCGTGTTTTGCTGGTACCCCGCGGGGACTCCACTCCTGTATGCTAAGGGCGCTGGGCCCGCCTTGCGACCCACTCAATTCCAGCGTACCAAAGGCTGCTAGTGTGAAGCCGATACTCGTATCTTTCATTGTGTGGCAGTTTATTGTCGAAGTGTCTGACGCTTAGTGCAGTATAGTAATGGATACATTAATTAGCCGAGGCCACGTTATCCGCTGGACTTGGCCGATAGACCCAAAGACTCAGTTACTCCAAAGGCACTCCGCCGTTAGTTCTTTGCTGTTGTTGCAGAGTACACTGGATACGACATACGGATGGCTCGTTGGTTGATGGTCGTGTTGGCTTTGCCTGCGCCCATGGTGATCACGCTGAGCAGCAGTCTCTGCCAGATGGCTGCAGTGTTTACACTGCAGAGCTGGTGGCTATTCTCCGTGTTCTTGAGCGTATGCCTTCCTGCTCAGGTGGGTCGTTTCTTCTCTGCAGTGACCCTGAGCAGTCTTCGCGCTCTGGACCAAAGTTACTCATGTTCTTCTTTGCTGAAGGCTATCCAAAATGTTCAAACGTTTGTTAAGCTTATGGGACTTGACTACAGGGTCATCAGTCCCTAAACTCACAAACTACTTATCAACTACCTTATACCAAGGACGGCACAAATATCCATGTCCGAGGGGGGATTCGAACCCCCGACCGTAGTGGCCGTGCAGGCCGTGACTGGAGCGCCTCAGTCCCCTCGGCCACCGCGGCCGGCGAAGGCTATCCACAAGACTCTTTTTGGTCTCGATCAATCAAGACGTTCTGTGACCTGTCTTTGCTCTCCCGGACGACGAACGAGCTGATAAGCTCGCCGAACAGGCTGGCCTCCCAGCTTCTGATCTCGAGTCTGTGTTGCGCCATAGAGTACGTAAGCTATGGGCCGCTGAGTGGCTTAGCCTGACCCATCCCAACAGACTCAGTGCAAGTTTTACGTAATAAAACGGTTCCTCAGTGTTTATTGTCTAACAAGGAAAGTATGCCATAATGGCTGACTCTGTTTTAGGTTTTATTCGCGACAGTGCTTTTTACAACTCTATGTCCTCCGCTTGAAGGTTTCCTTGTGTTGCCCGGTGGTTGACCCTTCCTATTTTAATTTCATGGTCGGTCAACCACGAACTTCGGCTTTGTCGTTCGATTTCTCACAATTATTCGGTGTTTCTATGTGATTTTCTCCTTTCGTGTTGCCTCCTTTCGTGTTGTCTCTTGTCGAATTTGTTGATATTTTATTAACTGAGTGGGCTTTACCGCCAATTGCTGTTTAACTCTGGGCTTATTTTTCAGTATTTACATACTTCTTATTTCGCCCTTTAATGGAATGGGTGACTGATGACCTTCGCAGTTTTGACCCCCTAAAACACCAAACCAACAACAACAATCACAACAACATTAATTAGCCAGATATGCCCTATGGCAACCAGTAAGCCACGGAGTGGCCGTGCTCTCTAATGCGTCTTGCTGCGGACTGTGCGTCTGTGTCCCGTCGGAGGTTCGAATCCTTCCTCCGTTCCGGGAACTCATCTAAGGAACATACTTCCGCCGCGGTGGAATGACTGAGCGCTCTAAGGCTTCTTTCTGCTATGCGCGCGGTTTCTCCCCGTTGGAGATTCGAGTCCTTCGTCGGGAATGTGCGCGCACGCGTTCGTGTGTCTGGGTCTGTGTGTGTGTGTGTGTGTGTGTGTGTGTGTGTGTGTGTGTGTGTGGTGTTCTTCGGATAAATCAGCTTAAGTAGTTTCTGAGCCTAGAGACTGATTGCCACTGCTCCACAGATTTACAAACATTTGAACGTTTGACAACCAGTAAATTCAAATAATTACTGGTATGCCGCCGGGTAAGAGGACTGACGACGGCCGATATTTACGCAGGAACATATCCTGTCATTTTCAAGAAAACACTACAGAGGGGAAGCACTGTGCACAGAAATATAAAATTACAATGAGCAGTGTTGGCTTGAAAATGGCAGTGTGTTTTCCCGGCGAAATATCGGTGGTCGTTGGGTTTCTTACCCGGCTGCATTCCCGTGAGTGAGTCGAATATTCAGAACGCCCGGAGAAGCTCAGAATTTAACAATAAACTATTATGTCCGACGTAAATCACGTATTAGCTACTTTCTTACTATGCCTGCTGCTTCTTCGCTGACAGGTCATCTTTGTAACGGTATTTTACAAGTCGGGTAATTGATTCTTGCAAGAATATGAATTATTATTTACATTGCTCATTTCACGAAGATTCACGTGTTTACTACGGTGTTTCTCCATACAATAAAATCTAAGGAGAAAAATGCAATATTTGATAGTGGAGGAGAAAACGAAATGAAACATAATGAATTAAGAGGGTGTGTGAAGTCATTCTCGTGATTTTACAATACATTCAAATTACAAAGATATGTCAGGACGAGCATAGTTATCAATATTAAATGGTACTGATTTGGATGACAACGATATTGCAAAACCGTTGTACCTCCTCCAAAGGCAAGTTGTCTTGTAACTGTTTTAACGGAACTTTGATGTCCTGGCACATTAGACCATATCGGAAAGAAATTCAGCTAACAATCTGCCACCGCGATGAAATGGCAGAGCGCTCTAAGGCGCCTTGCTGCGGAGCGTGAGGTTGCTCCACGTCGGAGGTTCGAGTCCTCCCACGGGAGAAAAAAAATGTTTGTGAAGGTTATGGGACTTAACTACGGGGTCATCAGTCCCTAAACTTACAAACTACTTATGAACTACTTACGAACTAGGACGACACAAATATCCATGCCCGAGGGGGGATTCGAACCCCCGACCATAGTGGGCGTGCAGACCGTGACTGAAGCGCCTCAGTCTCCTCAGCCACCGCGGCCGGCTCCCTAGGGAGAGGGTGTGCGTTGTCCTTAGTTGAAATTTAAGTAGTTTGTAAGCCGATAGACTGATAATATCTCCAAACATACGAAAATTTGATTTTCAAAATACTGCCCACGGAAAGTGGCAATTTCACGCAGAAAGGAAACAATTAGGTATCTTGCATGGGCGTCTAGTGTCCTGTTGAATACTGGCTCCACGAAACTGTCGCATACGATTAAACGCACGAGGCCGCAGGATGCCTGTGACGTAACGTTGTTGCCGTCATAATAACCACTGGCCGTTGCTTCGTCGTCCACACTTCGCTGCCAATAATATCGCCACTGTACCTTTCTGACATAAGAATGATACCTCTGCAACGTTGTTGCTACCATACTTAACAAAATCATCCAGGGTGATTGAAATTCACGGATGGAATGGAACGTAATCCCGCATCAGTGCTTGCGAATCACGGCACCACTCTGACGCTATTGCCGCTTTGTGTTGACGGCAGCCCACACAGGGTTGGGAAAAAATCTATTTTCATTATGGTTAAGTTGGTACTTATCACTTCATTTCCCTGTACTTTTTGACTATTTCATGTTGTTTTAGCAAAGTCAGTGTTATTTGGCTGAAAAATTCGATTGTTGCCCAACTCAGTACTAATCATGTGCCATACTATGTTATATATTTCTATAAAACATTTTTTTACATTTTGGGTGTCGCCTTTTAGAATTTTGCAGCAGCTTTTGGCAAATTCAATGTTATTTTTAACAATTCGCTTCTATTTTTCATAATTTGGTATAGTTTGTTACAATTTCACTGGTATTTTTGAGAATTTCAGAGCAATATCGCCGAAATTATGTTTTGACAACTTTTACATTACTTTTGGGCAAATTTTCTCCACAGTTTTATGCAATTTTTAGGAAATTCGTTTTTCTTATTATTTTGCAGTTCTGTTTTGCCATTCTTCGTCTTATATCCTTCTGTCTTCGATTTTTCGTGTAGTTCTTTGTTACTTTTTACTCAGTGCGGCTTGATTATTTAGTTTCATGACAATTTTCATATTTGTTTTTCTTTATATATATATATATATATATATATATATATATATATATATATAACTCGGTTTTGTTCTTTGTCAGATTCTGTGTTACATTGTGTAGTTTTACGACTATTATTTTCGTGTTCGACCTTTCCTTTCTCCAGTTTCAGTGCATCTTTTACGAAATTTAAAGTTTCTTTTGGGAAAAAATCTATGTTATATGTAGCAAAATTACGTGTTACTTGCCGATTTCCCATTTATTTTTGATATCGCATCATTATTCGTTACATGTTATGATTCCACGGGAATGTGTCCACGGATTCTTAAAAAAGTTATAGGATAAAACGGCGAATTTGACAGTTTTTTTAATGTCCTAGTTCCAGTTATTTCGTTAAAAAACACAAATTTTGAGTGCTTCTTGCGTTAACATTTTTGCAAAATCCTCCTGTCTCAAGTAATCCTTGGACCGACTGTTATTAGCCTCCGAGCCATTGCTTGGGTGATACAGGGTTTTGCCAGAAAATCGTTACTTGTTGAGTAAAGTGCTCTAGCGTTCATTGTTGAGCACATTAACAACAGACAATGCCCTCTAGGTGCTTCACTTTGTTTGTAAGGCAAAATGTGAATACACTGTACTAATAAATAAAATGCTGTAGATACTATAGTTTAACCCCCTATCATTTATTGGTAAATTACGCCAGTTTCAGCTGCTACCACTGGCGTGAGCTGCAGTAGATATTACAAGGTTGTACCAACACACAACGTATTTTTTCCGCTCACCCACATAATTGGAGCTTTATACGAGTTCCTACACCTAACTGCCTTAATAATATTGTGCATATGTTCCCTGACTTCTATTATTTCCAGTAACCCGTGTTTTCAGCTAGTAAATATCTTACATACTTCTTTCACCGCTGCTATGTATAACAAAACTAAAAGCAAAGTGTAAGCAATGTGTTTTTCTGTCTGCAAACTCTTAAAAATTTTGGTTAGTAGTTTACTTACTTTAATGAAGCACATGATCAATGAAAGTATAACGAAAGTGGTCACATTGTAAGATGAACAAAAATAAATAAATAAGTGAAATAAATCTTGAAATATAAACTGAAGGAGAGGCATTCAATTAAAATTTATGTTGCGACCAGGATTCGAACCCGGTCCCTCCTGCTTACTAGGCAGTTGCTAAAACCACGACAAAATCGATATGGTGACTGTACGAACTATCTTATGGCACGTCTTGCTCCGGTAGACAAACGTTCTTTTGCTAGGCTCCGTGACGTGGGGACCGACTTGCCTCCCTAAAGCCTGTTTGACACAAGTGATTTTCTGCTGAAAATAGAGTACTGGAAGTGCGTGCGCCTTTCGCGTCTACGTGTAAATCAGCTGCCAACCGCATCGCGAGTGCGTTTATGACGTCGATGATCAACAGATAGTGCCGAGTGCGGAGTTCTAAATATCTGACTGTGCTGAAGAATGCGCATGCGCAGAAACAAGGAACTGTACAGGCGTCTGCTAAAAACGGAAGTTATAGCACGCGCGACATAACTTGGCGGGTGGACTGGCTCTTCTGCGCAGGCAGTTGTGTGGTGGTGGGGAGACCAGCTGTTGCAGCGTAGCCGGACTGTGCGTTAGCTGCGCTCCGTTCCATTCCGCAGTCAGCTGCTGACTGCCGCTTAGCTTTAAACTTACGGCCGCATACAAGCGCAAGGAAATGTCAAGCTGCGAGTCTTGAACACACACGGCTGTATAAAAAGTGTAATGCAGAAAAACAATGCTCGTTTGATTGTTGGGAAAACTGCGGTGCATTTACGAGTAATTATGAGACTCTTTCTCTTGTACCTATCATGTTTACACGGAAGGACATAATTTTCGGAGCGGCACAGAAATTCATTTCGTAGCTCAGTCGATTAACACGAAATATTTGTAAATTATATACACAGTTCTTCTAGGGACATCAGTATATCCATTATTACTGAAAAACCACATTAGTCGTGAACACGACAGATTACGAATTCAAAGTAAATTAATTGTGAAGATAAAAAAGTGATATATTAGAAATTGACAAATTTTAGATTTTTCCCTTAATTATATCTTGAAATCTGGATTTTTCGAAGCAGTTATTAAAATACTTTATTAATGACTTAAGTGACATATCACATGGAATGATAGAATAATTGTATACGTTTGGCACTGTACAAGACAAGCAGACTATCTAAAAACGTTACAAGCGACACATGTTCAGTCTTTGTAGACTGTTGCCCATCAAGCAAGTGCTTACTGATCAAAGCAACGTGTTTCACATTTCGTGATTTATTACTACCCGGTGACCATGCTGTCTTGCAAGTTCATCTATCGCGTAAGTGCGGTAAACGAAATAATTTCGTCCTTTCTGGTATTTGAAGTAGGAGCACTGTTCACTTGCACAGAGTGCACACTTGCATTGTCCATAACGATAACAGAATTCTCGGCCCGGTATGGAAGCAGTTGACTTGTAAACCCCTGACTGAAGACTGCGTAAGTCATTTCAGAATGGTAGTCTTCTGAATGCTTCGTCTTTGACGACTTAAATATTAATTTTCTGCCAAAACCAGTTGTCGCTCCGCACAGTACGATACGAACTCGAGCGCGCGCAATGGGTGACTGGCGGCTATTGGCCAGCAGGTCACGTGACGTGACGTAGGCCTGCCTGTGCTTCTGCGCATCCAGACCTCACCCGCCAAGTTACGTGGCGCGCGCTCTAACACGTTCTGGTCGAGATTCATCAGGCCTCATATTGCTCGTTTTCGGTCAAGAACAAGAAACAAGCAACTAATAAGGAGGTAACTTTTACTGGTTGTCCAGAACTTTGTGGGGTCCCCTGTCCTATTACAAGAATATCATTTTCTCTTTTTACTCACCCAGGAAAAACTTCGGATTGAAAGTGGAAGAGACAAATGCTTTTGACTTATGTGTTTTATCACTAACGAGTAAATAAAAATATTTCTGTCATCTCTCTTGTTTATGGTCTAGTTTTCGCAGCCATAAATCACTACTGCTATAGCCGTAATCTTATAATACTTCAGTAGACTATCTCTCTGAAGTTCTTTCCTCAATGTTCTCCGCATATTCCCACAGAGTTTAAATTTTATGATCTGTTCTGGATTTCGTGGTTTCCCCCATACTGCATACAAAATATTTAAACGTTTTCACTTGTTCAATGATATGCTTGTCACTTTCAATCTAAACATGCAGAGGGTCGTGTCCTAAAAGTACTACTAAGTTGTAGTTGTAACATAGTTACAAATTGTTTTCATTGGCTATTTTACTTAAAGACTGCTTCTTGTTACTCATTCTCATTATGCGCAACAATTACTGTGTCGTCAGAAAAACGCAGCGTAGTAAAAAGGGGACACGCTTTCTAACTCCTTGGTTAATTTCAGCCATGTTGTATCTGTTGCCAGTTATTTTATATACCTATATGTTGGTCCATTCATAGTGATCGGGTCAAATATCTCAAGAAATAAGCATCAAACGAAAATACTAAAAAGAACAAAACTTTACTAGCTTGAAGGGGGAAAACAGATGGCGCTATAGTTGGCCCGCTAGATGGCGCTGCCATAGGTCGAACGGATATCAACTGCATTTTTTAAAATAAGTATCCCCATTTTTATTACATATTCGTCTAGTACGTAAATAAATATGAATATTTTATTTGGAAATTTTTTTCGCTTTTTGATAGATGATGCTTTCTCGTTTGATGCTTATTTCGTGAGATATTTGGCCCGGTCACTATCAATGGACCACCCTATATATATAACCTCGACATTGATTTATTATTTGATTTGTAATTTAATTTTTTACACATATACCTTGCATGTATATTAAAATATGAATATACAGCTTTATTTTCATTGTTTTAACACGTATAAATCGAGTGCAGCTATGAAATGAGTCAGAATACGAAATCTACCATTCAAAACAAGAAGGAAAACTGCACAGTAGCAATTTTCGGTAGAGGCAGAGGTTCATTCTGGCTGTTTGTTATACGGGTTTGCCTGCCATGGCGAGACAGTTCATCCCGGCGGACAGCGCGCACCACTGTGTCATCACGCCAGATTCATGTACACGTGATGATGTTAATGTTTCCATAATATATGTCGCATTGCTGCGTCATTTAACCTCAGTTTCAGGCAAGTGAAAATAAATCATCGTCACGAACATGTTAATATACGATGGCCGTTGCGAAAGTAATGCAACGGTGGGCGTAGCTTGTTTGTGTACCGCGGTATGTACCTCAAATTTCACGTGGTTGTACAGTAGCTCTTCCTGCATACTTATGTTTCAAGTTCCGTAATTTCTTTTGGCCTAGTAGATGGACATAGTTTCTAAACGTGAACATCATGAAGTCATTGAATTCTCGACAGAGGATGGGTGCGGCTTCGCTGACATTCACAGGATACGAAAAAATAATTACGGACTTGGAAAAATTGACGAGAGCAATGCGCAGAGTTGGATGAAGAAAAAGAAACCAGTGTCGAAATTCCTCTGGTAGGAGAAACCAGTACTGAAAACAAACCACGCAATGTTCGTAAATCTATTGGACCAAACTACAATGGACATCAGGTCCTAGACTTAAAAACACACACACACTCACACACACAAGCCCGAGGGGGGACCGAAGGCGAGCAACCACGTGCTCTGCAGCAAGGCGCCTTAAAGTTTTCGGCCATTTCACCGCGGCCCGTACCAAAGGTGTGATTCGCCGATGACTATCTGAATACATTCGTTCGGTTAGGCGAATCACAGTTCGTGAGCCTGCTGCACAACTGGACTTTGGCCATAATGCCATGAATTAGACGGTTAAAGACACAGCGTATCCGGAAAGAGTGGGTACAGGGGTAGCTGACAAGTGATTTGAGGGTAAGAAGACTGCAAGTCTGCTCTTATCTGCTGAAAGTATATGAAACTAGCGTAGACACATTTTCCTCTGATCTGGTCAAATGGGATGAAACTTGGTTGTATAATTCGATAATGAGGGTGTCATTGCGTGGAACACGGTTGTACCGTGAAGAGCTACAGCTTTATAACAACACTCAGAAATACCAAACTTAAGGAGAAGCACTGAATTAAAATTTCTGGCATGGCGGAGATTCGGTCACAGCACCTACTTCTTACTAGGCAGTCACTAGACCACTAAACCACCATGACTTAACACGGCCACTGTAAGGTCTTAAAGGCTCGTATCCCTCTTGTCTAATAATCAGGAGGTTCCAGGTTGGAATCCTGGCCAAGCACAAATTTTACTTCATTTTCTGTCCTTCTGTTTGATTTCTCCCATGTATATTGAGACAAAATATGTCTGTGGGATCAAACTACGTTTGTCATTAGTCCCTTGTCTTACAAACTACTTAAACTGAGTTAAACTAACTTAAAAACCACACACACGTCCATGGCCGAGGGAGGATTGGAACCTATGACACGGGAGACCGAGCTATCCGTAACGTGTCGCTCCAGACCTCTCGTCTACTCTCGCGCTGCAGTCAGTGTTTCCTCACCCACTCTGCAGTCCAAATTGAGTACCTTTTGTCGACTACTTGTTTGGCCCAAAGATAGGCAGTCGCTGACCGCGGTGGCCGCGGGGACTGAGGCGCTCCAGTCACGGTCTGCACGGCCACTACCGTCGGGGGTTCGAATCCCCCCTCGGGCATGGATATTTGTGCCGTCCTTAGTATAAGGTAGTTCGTAAGTAGTTTGTAAGTTTAGGGACTGATGACCTCGTAGTTAAGCCCCATAATCTTAACAAACATTTGAACTTTTTTTTTTTTTTCGATAGGCAGTCTTTGAGGAAGACACTTAGATGAGGAGAATGAGGCAGTGGGTTCGATGGTGAAAACCTGTAATTTTCCAGAAAGGATTCTACTCTTGGGTTAGCTTGTAATGGAGACTGTGTTGAACAGTGCCACTGTGTAGAGGAAGCGTTACTCCATTATACTCTATACTTTGAAAGGCCGACGTGTTTCTACTAGGTTACGTCAACTGTTGCATTACTCGTACAAGAAGCACCGGGATACGCCCAACATGGATGCCACAGACAGTGCCGAATGTACGACATTTTCCAACTGCGGCAAAAACGCAGAAAGTGTAACATTTCTTGTGTTGACCTACCGCATTAAAATTTCCCGTCACCTATTATTTTATAAGTTACAGAGGCAAACACACTTAGTGAAACACCCTGTATATATATTATATTTAAATTTATAATATTTGATTAGATATTGTATGTTATGTTATTATTTTTATATGTTTATTTTTTATTACATTTGTTCGATATACTTAAAAAATCATTACAGGAAAAATAAAGTGGACTGTAAAACACACCAGTGCGATTTCTTGGAGACCACTTGGCGCCGTTGTTCGAGTGCCGCACCCCACCCCTGTATCCGTGTCTGGCCACAGGCACGCTGGCCATTCGTTCCCCACACAGAGCTTTATCGCTGCCATGACCTGCGCGCCTTCCGAGAGCCGGGGGCAGGGAAGCTGTAGGCGGACGGCGAACTACCTTCCTGAGAGGCCTGGTGGTGGAGTGGGGGCCTGGGAAGTGGGTCAGCGGGCCGCGGCCGCCACGTGGACGCCACGTGGCCACGCACTGCCTGCACTGCGGCACCGCCCACCCCCGCTGCCGCCGCCTATGTCACCGCCTGCCGGGGAACCCCCGATCACACGCCGCCGATGCTGGCTCATGCAGCCGCAGCAGAAAGTGCTCTGCCCGGCTCACAGATGGCGCAGTCGTCGCCAGAGTTCCTTTTTATTTTCGTTGCTACAGCTGCATCAGCAGTGTGGGCGGGAAATCGTTTCGAAAATCTAGCCTTTATCCTCTAGCGTCTCTCGTGCGGTACATAATACGTACGCCTAACTTTCATTACTTGACATTCTGTACCGTTTTTCGTAATAATACCGCCGGCCGCGGTGGCCGAGAAGACTAAGGCGCTCCAGTCACGGTCTGCACGGCCACTACGGTCGGGGGTTCGAATGCCCCCTCGGGCATGGATATTTGTGCCGTCCTAGTTCGTAAGTAGTTCATAAGTAGTTTGTAAGTTTAGGGACTGATGACCCCATAGTTAAGTCCCATAGACAATACAAACATTTGAACATTTTCGTAATAATACCGATTAATTCGATAAACACTACAGTACAGTTAGTTCATCAGCTCGAAAATCTCAAAATATCTGACAGGCAGGCCCGGCGGTTAATATTTTTTAAGAGAGGGTAGTTGTCCAAAAGTTACCCGCTCGGTTAGCCGTTTGGTCTAACGTACCGCTTTCGGAGACAGGGAGGCGTACCGGCCCCGGTTGGAATCCGCCAGTCAGAATAACGAAGGGGGGTCAGAGTGCCGACCAGCCTGGATGTGCCTTTTAGGCGGTTTTCTACATCCCTCTAGGTGAATACCGGTCTCGTCCCCAACTCCCGCCTCAGTTACAAGATTCGTCAACATTTCACACTTTTCACACACATAACACTAAACGCAGACATTTGGGGTACACATATCCTCCCGGAGGGCACGGGCTGCCGACAGGAAGGGCATCCGGGCACCCCGAAAATATTTACAAGCCAAAGCCAAATTAACAACTCTTACACTGCACATACGGGAACAAGGCTAAAGAGATAAAAACGAAAGTAGTCCAAACGTTGCCTCACCCATCAGTAATCCCTACACATATAAATGTTTTGTTGGTTTATAAGTAACCGTTAAGCTCCGAAACATCCTGACCGATTTCACACAATATTGCATTGTAATACAGGAAGGTTTATAGGTACATATTTCTTGAATATATGGTATATCACTTTTGTGATTTTTCTCAGCAATATTTGTCATTCATAAAATTTATATACATTTAAATATGGCGTATACTGAGAAATTCTGTATATAAAACAATCATATATTCCAGTAAATAGAGTTAAAATTTCAATAAATTCGATCAACAACTTTCGGTGGTATAAAATTTTCAACAAAATACTAAACGTGGCTCTAGGTTAGATATAGTTGTAAGAGGAGACATAGGAGATCTTTCTTTTTTTTTTACTTTTTTTTTTGGTCTTATGGAACCCCATGTCATTCCAAGTATGTGTATCAATTTTTACCTCGCTATCTACATTATTCCCTGACTTATTAAATTTTCAAATTTATACTGACGTTTTATTCACTCGGGATGTGTGTGTGTGTGTGTGTGTGTGTGTGTGTGTGTGTGTGTGTGTGAACCTCTTAACATATTAAAGATTACTTGATTCACATTATAAAAATTACTTCAGGTCTACAGAGGTTATGAATATTTTACCAATTTTCATGTAAATTGAAAACTTTTTTACTGCGGTAAATTTTATTAAATTTTGTCGCTACAGGTACAGGTGGTTGACTGTGGGGCTTAGTGCAATGGTCCGAGGTACAAGCAGTGCCCGCTGAAGGCCCATAGGGCACATCCAGGTCCTTTGGTTTCCTAGTCTAAAAGTGGTAATAATGTATCATAATTAAAAGAGAAAATTGACTGGATTTAAGCTACAACAGAAGCAAAAACGGCTCTCAACTCTTGATCCGGGCGGGAATAGCTGTCTGCTCTAAAGCACACGTTTTTAACTTAATAGGTTTGTATTTCACAAAACGTCAGTGCCGTCTCGTAATCACAGGAATATTGGAGCGAAATAATATTTAGCGAACATCTGAAAAAGAGTATTTTCCCCCTTGGCGTAGAGAGCTACCATGTCCTGGTCTCTGATAGGATGTTACATTGATGTAGTTATTGAAGTGCGCGACATTTGCATGTACAAATGGTAAGTCACAAAATAATTTAAAAGTTATACATTCAAACACGCCATTGTACAATTCGCGTGTACTGTCGAAGATTATATTGCTAACTGCTGGTTTACGAATCTTCATTTACTGGGACGTTCCTGCTCCCGATATCGGGTAATTTCACAGTGTGACTTTTCATCATTGTTATTCATTTGATTTACACAGGTATAATAACATATTATAATGTATCTACATAAAAAATAAATCATCTCGTGCCGTTCAGGAATATATTGATACAACTTTTCATTTAAAGACCTGTGAGTTGGCAACATAATTATTTGTCGAAACTAGGTGGAACAAGTGATCCCCCTTTCGTGCTACAAATAAGTGTGTATTAATCTTTTCGATAGTATAAACAAAAATTTTGACTTATATACCGATTTTCAACTATGAACATTGAAAGTTTCGTAACATTTAACTTCGTAGAACTGTAATTTACAATTCATGCTTGAAAACGGTATGAACCACAGAACAGAAGTAGAGGATGTAAAAATGCATTGTCTCGCGGCGATAACTTTGAATAAAAAGGTCTCGGGTTTCCGTCCGCGTCAGGTGGTGAAAACTACACGAGATTCCGGCCAAGCACTCCTTGGCCATTGTCAAGTGGTATTGACTGCCAAATGGCTGCAAGTACGGGCTTATATACACTAGCTGTCGGCTGTGACGTCACTGGTGCTCCGCGATATCGCCATATATGGGCATGCTTTGAGTCGGTGTTCGATGTGCCCGATTTAAAATATATATGGCGATGTCGCGGAGCACCAGTGACGTCACAGCCGGCAGCTAGTATATGTAAGCCCGTACTTGCAGCCACTAGGCAGTCAACACTATTTGACAATGGCCAAGGAGTGCCTGGCAGAAAGCTCGTGGAGTTTTAACCACCTGACGCGGACGGAAACCCGAGAACTTTTTATTCAGAAGTAGAGGATATCTTTCTACTATTATAAAAGCCAATGCAGAATAATTTAGTAATCAGAATTCTGCTCGCAAAGTGCAATTATAACAGTTTTTAGACTAACAATGAACTATATAGGGTGTCCCAGCTATCTTGTCCACCCAAAATATCTCTGGAACAATAACGACTATTGAAAAACGACTTTCACCGGTACCAATTTACGGCTGGGGCCCATGAATGTACATATTTGGAAACATTCTAAAACGAAAGGAAATGTGTTTTTTAACACAAACTTATGTTTTTTTTTTTTTTTTTTTTTTTTTTTTTTTTTTTTTAAAATGGACACCCTATTTTTTCTTCAGCAATCCATAGCATGACAAATCACATAAACAATGGCGTTGATTCCATCGCAATATTCGAATTACATCCCGAGATATTGCGACGCGAAATTGACGCTTGAAATACGCGAAACCCGCGGCTAGCGCAGGTACTGAGGCTCAGGCGAGAACCCCATGCTGCTCAGGACGTGCGCTAGCCGCGCGTTTCGCGTATTTCAAGCGTCAATTTCGCGTCGCAATATCTCGGGATGTAATTTGAATATTGCAATGCAATCAACGCCATTGTTTATGTGATTTGTCATGCTATGGATTGCTGAAGAAAAAATATAGGGTGTCCATTTAAAAAAAATAGGTTTGTGTTAAAAAACACATTTGCTTTCGTTTTAGAATGTTTCCAAATATGTACATTCATGGGCTCCAGCCGTACATTGATACCGGTGAAAGTCGTTTTCCAATAGCTGTTATTGTTCCAGAGATATTTTGGGTGCATAAGATAGCTGGGACAACTGCACCTGTTCCTCCACTTCATGGCCTGGTGAAGTAATATTACTTCAGTTCAATCAAAACAAAAATGTGCTTCTCTGTTGCAGTTAATTAATTTTATTTTTCATTGTCATGTTTCACGCTCCTGGTGCGTCTTCAGATTGGATCATAGCATGATGGGGCACGGTACGAGGCAGGTAGGCGATTATTCTTTGGTGCTGGCAAACATTGGTTTTCATACAAGTTCAACATTATAAATACGTAATTGATTAATTCATGGTTATCACAAATAACAAAACATATAAGTGCATTAATACGAACGTATAGGCAGTTGGGCAAAATTCTGAGATAAACTATCCTCAAGGACATTCCTTTTATATTTCCGAAGCACGTTAGTGCCATAATCATTGATTGGCAACAGAATGAATATTAGGGAGGGGTATGGAGGAAAATTATGTTTAGCTGTGGGAGGTGGGTTGAGCTCAAATGTGAGAATAACAGATAACAGACCAGAATCAACATTTCTCATGGCACAACATCCTGACCAAAGCAGTAGATCAGGAGAAGTAGCTTCTCGACTTCTCTATCAGCTTGAAAAACATTTAAATTAAAAACATTTGGCATATTCCAGCATTTGTAAAGTAAAGTAGCTATACCAAGACAGATGTTCGAATCGCCATAAAAAAGGCACTGTTCGGGAGTAAATAGAGAGCATTTTTACCCCCCTGCTTCTGGCTCAAAGAGGAACTGAGCACAGACACCCCAAAATTGTAATTTTGCCCTCGCCTTTTCAAACATAATTACTACAACGATATCAAGTTGTAACAGTATTACCACAGTAAATAAGTGAGGTCGTGGTGGGAGGGGGCGGTGCGGGTACGGTTGTGGGAACCATGGGAGTGCAGCTCCCGATGAAAGCACCTCGACAAAATGGATTTAAAAGTAGAGCCAGGTAGCATTTATAATCAAACAGTCTTTTAGATGATTTGTAGGAGGATGGCGAGAGTGTGAGGGTAAGATTTGTAAGAGGAAGGAACGTGAGACCAGTGGGAGGGGCCATTAAGGAATAATGATGTATTGATATATCACGTTAGGTACAAGGCCAAGCGCTTCAGTGTAGTATAAACATCCGAGTTCATATATTAAAGTTAAACGTGAGGCAATGAATCAAAATTTGTGGTGCGGCCGGGAATCGAACTCGGACCTCCATACTTACTAGGCAGACGTCTTACCGTTAGACCACCGCACCTCTAACGAATTAGTTAGAAAATGAAATGAAATGTTTGTAAATCTATCTGACCAAACTGCGTGGTCATCATTCCGTAACTTACAAACTACCTAAACTAAGGTAAAGTAACCTAAGGACAACACACACACCCATGCCCCGGGCAGGACTCGAACCTCCGACGGCGAGCAATCGCGCGCTCCGCAGCAAGACGCCTTAGACCGCTCGGCTACTCCACCGCGGCGAATCCATTCCTACATCTTCACTTTCCTCCCCAGAAAAAAAAAAAAAAAAAAAAAAAAAAAAAAAAAAAAAAAATTGCTCTTTAATAAGCTAGTCTTTCGTAAATTGTGACTGTATGCTGAAATTTATCACCGTATTGCAGACTAAGTCAATAGCAATCTCTTAATATCACAAACTAAGCATGTGACTTGCAGGACGTTTTGATAGCGTTAATGATTTTAATGACATGCTATCTCATATAATTTAACAGTTTATTTTACTAATTGTGATTTTAATTCAGTCCCATGCAACTATAAGAATTATAGCATTCCTCGTAAGTACTCGCTTAAGCACTAGTAGATTGCAATCCAAGGTAGATAATTTCCAACCAATGAACTTGTCTTTGTAAGCTGAAATGCAAATGACACTTAAAGAGTAAGTCCTGTTTTCTTTTTTAGTCACACAATGTATGAAATTATCTTACAAGATCCTTCGCCATTCTCAATAAATTCTAATCTTGTTATTTCCTAAAAGTTTTAGTAGATTCTGAATTCAACCATATGTAATATTAACTTACAGGATAAATTCTTACAACAATCTAAGATGTATAGAAAACAACATAGCTTCAAATCTCACAGGAAGTAATTCTTGACCACATGTTTGTAAATTTCAACATTTATGTTACACTGCCACTTTTGGTCATGTCTCTAGTGTAGTGCGTAAGTGTAACATCTTCCCTTCATTCTAACGTAACAGCATTTTTCATTCTTGATCCCACCTTTTATGTAACTATACTTTATTTGTTGTCTAAGCCGACAGGGGCGAAGAATTAGGTCTTCGAAATATCTCCACGAAAAATTAAAAAAAGCCACGTCTTTTCGATTATTTTACAGTTCTTAATTAAAATCTTGCTGTAATCAACGCATACATTACCAAAGGTAAATCAGCTGTCGACAATCATATTATAAGCCCACCAATATTGGGCGTGTAACTAGACTGAGTTCGTGATAAATATAGCTGCACTGTAAGTGATTTCATATCTACACTGGATACTGATTATTTGACAAATATGTTTATTTTATTTTATTGATTCAGATATCTTAGTGCAAAGCTTAAACCGACTGGTACAAGTTTGAGGAGGGGATGCACTTATAACACCTTCAACGAAAACTGAGGTACTTTGATCTGCTGGTTCCTCAAAGTATTTCTTTCTCAGTTGATGTTTCAGTTTGAGTAGCTGTTACCTGATTGGGCCTGGATGACATTCTTCCCAATGATGCTTCCTCCTGCTTTAGCTACCGTGTAGGCTATATGTTTCGGAGGAATTACATAGGAACTATTTAAGTTTATAGAGAATACACAACATTATGGACAGTTTAAATACTGCGTTAAAGAGGTTGTGAAATTTTTCGTACCCTGGTTTCATAGGTTATCGTCTTAGGAAAACTGACAACAAGAAATAAGAAACTGCAGATACTAAAATGAAGCCTAGGTGTCCGTATGTTGATAACTTAGGCAAGGGGCGAAGTCAACACCACCTCGAAGAAAAAGCCTCACAATTGGCTATGCCTGTGTCACACCGAGAGGCCAAGTAATGTTGTCTTCACTCCCATGACAGTGCTTCAGAACCTAGGTATCCCAAATGATCCTCTAATTGTTTCGACCAGTGTATATCAAACTGTTCGATATATTGGTTAAAAAGTATTCAGGATAAAATTAAGTCATTGAATTTATGATGGGGCAGCGTCCCAACTGCCCTAAGTCACTAACCGGCCCTGCTGTATATTAATATTTATACGACTTGATGTTTGAGCCGTTTCGGCTCAGCATCGCACTATTTCCCCGTTACCCTTCTGCTCTGATTACTCATTACGTACCCTCTTCTGTCTTGTTTATCTTTCTCTTTGCTTTCATCGAGCCAGATCGATTGTAATTTCGCGGCGACGCGCTTCTTCTGTTTCTCATTACTATCCTTGCCTCGTGCCCTCTTTAAATGGACATGCGCGCCGCGGTGAGAGGGAGGGCAATACAGTGAGTGGCCGACGCGAGACCGACGTACGTGCTCGGAGACGACTGGGAGGCAGCCACTGCAGGTCACGAGCCAACACCACCTAGAAGACAAGGCCTTACAACAGGCCGTGCCTACGTCACACTTAGAGGCCGCGGCCGCCACCTCACTGGCTGGCCGCTGGGACACGCCCACCGCCGCGCTGCGGCCGGCCAGTCAGATGGCGGCCGCGGCCTCTAAGTGTGACGTAGGCACGGCCTGTTGTAAGGCCTTGTCTTCTAGGTGGTGTTGCACGAGCACCATGGGCCAGTTTGCGGTACTCTTCGAAGCCAACGCACCCCTCTGCCTTCTTTGTGAGTTGTCGTGGCGCACGCGAACGGCGGCCCAGCTTTCTTCCAGGGCGGATTTGTAAGGCCGATTTACTGCTGTGTATCAGCTCGTCATCGTCGTCTTCCATCACCTTTCCTGTGGACGCGCTGGCTGTGCGAGTGACTTTATTAAACATTGGCTTGGTAGTGTGCTCCGTTAGTTAGTACTTGCCGTGTGTCGCTCTTTAATTTCTCGGCGCAAAAAGTACTTGTGAATTTGCCTGTTCCATCTGCCGAGTTACAGTGTGTGTATTCCTCCTCCAATACTATTATTCTCCTTTGCGTCGTGGGTGTGTACCGTCAGTTTTCGGTTACTTTCAAAATTAATATGCGATTCCATGCCTAGTTGCGGTGCCCTGTGAATTACCACCCTTGTGCCTTGTGTAGTGTCCTTGGTAGATCCTAAGTTAGGTGCAGTGATTTCATTCTGTTAATTATTTGTATAACTGTGAGCACCTTCCATTGGTCAGTTGGGTGACTTACTAATTAATTATGTGTTCCTAGACTTAAAATTTTGGTGTTTCTCTTAATCTATTGGTACTTGATTTGATTAGTTGTGATGAAGGGCCCCATATGTCGCGCATCCGGTTGGTGATTGCGACCTAACGTGTTTAGCTGAGCATACTAGTTGCCCTTGCAGGTGGCATATTATTCAAACCCATTAGTTATTTGGACTAAGTATACACTAAGTCCGCCGGCTAACTCGGCGGTACTGTTACACGGGAGCCTGAATTGTCATTTCACCATCCGGGTACTTGTCCTGTTATGCATATGGGCACGAGTATTTTTACTTATTTGTGACGTATCATCTTATGTAGTAATAAGTTTCGCCATACACATCAGATTACCATCCGCTGATTCTAAGTGCCAGTTTCGTTACTGATGTATTGCACCGGTAAAATTTTAACCATGCTGTCCTGTTAAGTATCAGCCTTCGGGTCGAGAATATTTTGACATTGCCTGCCACATTAAAGGGTTTGTTTACCGAGTGTAAGTGCCTTCATTGTGGCCAAATTGTTACTTGAAATTTTATTAACTGTGTCACCAGTTCAATGTTTTCTAGTAATCTATTGTTTTACATTTTAAGAGGACCAGTCTTAAACTTAATCTTATGAACCACTAATTCAGAGGGGCACCACGTATGTATTTTTTGTGTCCCGACTTCGTCGCCGCTTTTGTGTCCCAGCCTCGTCGTAGGTGTCGGTAGCCGAGTGAAACGAGACCGACACGCTGGTGCAGGTACGGAGGGGAGCAGCCAGAAACTATAAACACTCGAGTAAATTAGAAAGATATATATTGCACAGAATGTAACAATACTTAACTTTTACATAGTACTGCAGAATGTTGATACATAGTTGTTGGAGGCCTGCCTAGTGCCCGTACAATAGCGAAGTCTTCAATCGTGCCTATCTGATTACGAAGGTCGTAACTCGTTGCTAGCTCAGTCCGAAGTGCGAAGTGCGAAGTCTTTCCGTGGTGGCCACGAGCGGGGTTCCAGCAGAGGGCGCTCGTGGCTGTCGTCGGAAGAACGCCGCGCCGTGCATGCATGGCGGCGCGCGGCGAAAGTAGGTGGCGCGCACTTTGTACTTGTGCGACACCACAGTATTTATATACTAGTGTCCGCCCTGGATTAAAGTTGTCTTGATATTACCTGCTGCGCTAAAATGATTGTTCATTAAAGGCGAGCGCCTTTATTTTAACTAAATTGTTACTAGAAATTTTGCTAAATGTGTCATTCTTTCGTTCTCTGTTAACAACCTGTTATCTCACTGATGTATAACTGTTTATTGTTGTTTGGTGTGAATAAACGGCCTCTTGTTAAACCTTTTAATTTCTGTATTACTACGATCCATCCGTTGGACCAGTGGCGTTACTATGTGGGGGAGGAGGGGATGAGGGGGATAGAACCCTGCCCCAAGAACCCAAAAATAAAGAAGAAGAAAAAAAAGAAAGAAATCATATAACAGCACTCTGGTAAAGATTTGAAACTTGGGGTGTTTTACCATAAGCTATCATTGGAAGGAAGTGAATTAGTTTCTTCAACGGGAGTTGTAGATGGTAGTCTGTCTGGAAACTGACTAAAATTTTGGTCGTCAAGTAGATCTATCCCCCCCCCCCAAAGCCAAGTCCTAGTTACGCCACTGCCTTGGATCTATCAATGTTAACTGCTGGAGGGACACACGTCAGCTGCTAGTAAGTGGCTTCTCATTCTTCATTTCGCATCGAAGTGTGCAGCAGCAGTAACGAATTTCTACCGCCCCAAGAGAGACGTTGGGTACCGCGGAGCGCCTCGCCTGCATTCAGCAGCCTCGCGTAGAGCCGTGCAATAGATAGGCGGTGCCGGCGAGAGACGTATGGCCGCCGTGGGGGGCGGAAAATCAAACGCTGTGAGAAATGAGCGCTGCCGCGGCCGCAGCAGGCGCCTTTATCGCTGCTCCGTGCTCGGCCGATTCCCCGCGGCCGGCCAGCCGCCCGCCGCAAAAACGCCGCGGGGTCTCCCGAGGCTGGGCAACCGCCACCCGACAGCCGACAGCCGACAGCTAGCCCAGCCGCGCACAGCCACCGGCCGACTCCCTGGAGCGTCGTTACCGGCCTGCTAATGCTCTCCCCAAGGACACCAGATCACCGCTTTGTTAATGTTTCTGTTTCTTGTGCAACGCCTACACATCACCACTTCTCGCCCCAACACTCATACAAGTATGTCCAGAAGAAAAATTACCTTGATGGTCAGGTATAGGCGTTCATATCGTAATACGAGACTCGTTAGACCAGGAAACACGTTTCCAGTCATCAAAAGTTCGATGTCAATGTTGATGGGCCCAGGTGAGGTGTAAGCAACGTGTCTTGGCCATTGACATACTGTTTCCTATATTCGCTCTTCAGCGAAATTCACCCATACAAAGGAGTTCTATAAAAGAAAACAAATAAGTAACAGTAATGACCTCCAATAATAACCAGCAAAAGTATGTTTACATCCTGTATTTGATATTGGTCTATGGCCTGATAACTATCCTGGCAATTTCACTATCCTGGCAGGGTCGCCATTTTATGACATAAACTTCACTGTCATTACCAGGAATCATAGGGAAATATCCACCTGGCAGAAATATACCTGGTACAGACCTGCCAAGAAGAACATGGATCACACTCAACAGATTCCGCACAGGCCATGGCAGAAGTGAAGAGATGCTCTTCAGATGGGGCATGGGAGATACTCCCCAGTGCGACTGTGGACATCCTGAACAAACGATCCAGCACATCATTCTGGAATGCCCAAAACATGCATTCACAGGAACTATTGGAGAACTGTATAAAGCCTACCCTAATGTCGTCGAGCGGATGGAAAAGCTGTACATACATCTTTAATATAATTTTGTATTTTGTTTTTGTCTTCTTGCTAAATTGTCAATATAACTTCAAAGTTCATTGTCCATATTTACATGTATGTAAGTATGTATGTAAATATTTCAACCATTTGTACTTGAAAACCACATACACTAAATAAATAAATAACTGTCATAATTTTAATGTTACTCTCACAAATATATTTTTGTATTGCGCAACGGAATGATCTAACGATGTTCTTTTACACATATAACAGTTTGTATTTAAAATAAATCAAACACATGAAAACTTTACAACATTTGGTAAAAACATACAGTTACTTCGTTACTTATTTACAAATCCATTAATCTCCTCATGGAAGTTGCTTGGTACTCCATACAGTGGCGCACAGAAGTACACCTCTTTGACTGTCCAGCAGTTGTTCACAAACAAATGTTCAAATGTCTGAAAAATCTATCGGACCAAACTGCGTGGTCATCAGTCCGTAGCGTACAAACTACTTAAACCTAGGTAAACTAACCTACTGACAAAGACACACACCCATGACCCCGGGAGGAATCGAACCTCCTCGGCGAGCAAACGTGCGCTCCGCAGCGAGGTGCTTTAGACCGCTCGGCTACTCCACCGCGGCAGTTGTTCACAAATGTTCAGGCCTCAGCCCTTGTCTTTCTATCTGTTGGTGTGGTACCTCAGTCAAAAACCAACATATCACGATGCCACTCAAAAGGCACTCATAAGTGTTAACTAATTTCACTCTGTTTGTTTTCACAGCGAATGTTAAGTATAATGGCCAATACAGTGAACATCACTTCAACAGAGGTAAGTCTCACAGTGCAGTACTGTAAAGGAGTCTTTTTCTCAACACACTCGTTCTGCAAGGAGCACAGTGGAAAAGGCAGTCACTGTCAATTTGCTTCTCTCACCAAGTATATCCGGCAGCCTTCCCCTTCTGCAACATTCGCTGACACCACATCAGGGTCCTTGCCAACCAATTGAATGTTTTTATTTTAAAACGTGGTATACTGCACTGGCCAATAGTAGATCATTTAACATCTTTGCTTATCTGATTCTGTGTCCTTTAGCGTTGCTCTCGTTCGCTCTGTCGCAGGCGCCAAGTCAGCGTGAGCGGCCCTCGGGTTATTTTTTCGTTAGAGACCGCCTAGCAAACTGTGGTGTAAACATCTATTGTCTCTTTTCTTTCCTTGTTTAATAAGGTACAGATTTTCCGACGAGGTGAAAGGGGGTTTTAAAGTGAGGGCCGTCCCCAGGAATTCCTGCTATTGTGTTGCTGACCAAATACCTGCCTTTCTCTGGCCATCCACACAGCCGGCTTTTTTTGTGTGTCAACAAGTCGTTGCTCCAGCCTCGAATTTAAATATATTGTCATACTTGCGACATGATCCTGTCATTTATCTATTAAAGTGTACTTATTTTTCTTAAAAATGCTTGTACCCCATCGATTTTATGCTCAAATGACTTGTCTTGACGAGTTGAATATGATTATGAGGTCTGAATACGCAGGTAATGAAAGTCAGAAGAACACGACTCCTTAAAGGCGATTTACGACTAATGTAGATCCGGATAATCTTCCATTGCAATTTTTACCTTTGTGCCTCTGTATGTCATCAGTATAGGGTGAATGGGGAAAACCCGGTTTAGACACGAAAAACTGAGTTATCTGATGTCAACAATACACAACGTCATGTACGGATTGGGCTTTCATCGTTTTCTGAAGCAAAAAACGCATTTTCAAATATATGGTAAAGGTCTTCAATCACATATTGTATAGCTTATGCTAAGAATATTATTGCATTATTTCACGCATTGCCACTCACCTTAATGAGATGTGAACTTAAACGTTCCTCATGATTCGCACTTTGCAACCGTGAAAACTGCGCGAAAATCTGTTCAATAGTTATTGATTCTATCGAGAAAAGATACAATAATCCAGACTTTCGTTTTGTAATCAGACTGAAGTCACTTATTCTGAAAGTTATTCTCAATTGTGTCTCCTCTTATTTGTAAATTAACATTGTCTATTAGAGAATATACTTATAACAAACTGATACTTAAATTCTAGAATACTTCACAAATGCGAAGGTGAAGAAGAAAAAGCAGAATTACGTCGGATGCGAACTTAATTGTGCAGATAGTTGCTTCCTTCTGCTTTTTTCCAGTATACAGACCGACATGTTGCTCTGTTGCCATTTTAAGATTAAGACTATTGTCAGTTCTACAAGATTATGGAATAGGAGGCAAGCTTCTGCAGTTAATTAAAGGTCTTTATGTAGATTGTCAGGTAGCAGAGTTGACGACAAATTGAGTTCAGGGTTAATGGTAATTTCAGACCTAAGACAAGGCTGTAACCTGTCACCACTGTCGTTCATACTGTTAATGGGTCACATGTTGTAAACTACAGACTGGCAGGTTGCAAACAAATTAATTAGTCTCGCATATGTGGATAACTCAGTTGTGATGGCAGATTTGAATGAAACGTTGCAATCTAATATTTCAGGGCTAGAGCAAAGATTTAAGTGTTATGGTATGAATATCAGCAACTACAAAACGAAATTAACGTCAGTGGGACATTTAAACATATTGAACGCCAAACAAGAGAAACAAGTTTAAACAGGTGGCAACATAGTGAAAGAACTCGAATCAAGCTGTAACACCTCTAATGCAATGAGTGCTCAGCTTCGATCTACTCTCTTCTGCAAGAAGGAAGTCAGCATCAACATTAAGTCAGCAGTGGACCATTCTGCCTTTCGACAAATTCTGTTGTACGGGAGTGAAAGATGGGTGGACACAGGATAACTTGTTATTAAGACAGGTTACAAGTATGGAAGTAGCAAGGATGATTATAAGTACCAATAGATGGGAACACAGAGCGAACAGGCTGAGATGATGAGGTCACGTCACACGCTTGATAGGAGCAAGGTTACCAAAGGGACTCCTGAGTTTGACAGTAGACGCTAGGAGGAGTGAAGTAGACCATCGAGAAAGTTCTTGGATTTGGTCAAGAATAATTTTGAAGTAAAAGACTGAACATCAGACGAGGCATCAATGTTAACAATGAACTGGGGATAATGGAGAAATTTTATTAGGGGGATTATAATCCAGATGAACGCTGGAAAGCATAATCAGTCTCTAAAGGATGTTGTTATTATTATTATTAATCTGAAAACTTTTTATTTCTTGTGATGTGGTAATGTTGAATTTATTTGTTTCTTTTAATTTTTCTTGAATCAACTGGATTCACATGATCATCACAGTGTACAGAGAATAAATTTAATGTAGTGCAAATTGATGGATAATAAAAGAATCGCAACCAGCTGCTTTTTTGGAAGTTTTTTATTTAATCCAGAACTAGTTTTCGATAGACTGCAGGCAATTCTTTTATGATCCGTCAAGAAGTTATTTTGCTACCAACTTTAATCTACTTTTATTTTCTCATCACCTATTACTCTCGTTTTACTATTGTTAATGGTCATCTTATACCTTCCTTTCAAGAGACTGTCTATTCAGTTTAATTGCTCTTCCACGTCCTTTGCTGTCTCTGACAGAATTGCTATGTAACCAGCAAACAGCAAGGTTTTTATTCCCACTCCCTGGACTTCAATTCCCTCTCCAAAATTATCTTTGCATTCTTTCAAATCTTGCTCATTGTAAAGATTGAACAACATAGGGGAAAGGCTACAACCCTGTCTTACTCCCTTCCCAACCACTGCGATCTTTTCATGCTCTTCGACTCTAATAACATTCTGTGACAAGGATAATTTTTATCATATGAAAATATCTGTTTCCAAAGGATTTTCGTGTGACAAATTCAAATATGAAATCAGAAATTAGCTAACAGGCACAGTATTTTAGTTATGCGAAGATAAATGTCTAATGTAACTGAATTTAAAGAAGTGTTAGAATTGGTGACATTTACTTTGCAGCAGTTGGCAACAAATAATTTTGTGGAAAATATGTGGGGACTTGAGAATAGTTACAATGATATTTTGAATGCAACGGGTCTACACGAAATATGGATGTTTTCTGTGTGACTGGGACAGTCGTGACAGAATTTGCCACTATAAAAGAAAGCTTTGGCCTCAAAGGAGCTGGAAAGTGGGAGAAAAAAAGTACAGAATGAGTAATTGGTTGCCAGTGAAGATGTTCTTCTACCACCTCTTCACATCAAGCTAGGCCTTTTTAAAAAGTTTGTAAAGGCCATGAATCAATCTGAACAAGGGTTTATCTCGAATTATCTCGAACAGAACGATCTATTGACCCAAGGTCAACACGGATTTAGAAAATATCGTTCATGCGAAACACAACTAGCTCTATATTCACACGAAGTGATGGGTGCTATCGACAAAGGTTCGCAAATCGATTCCGTATTTCTTGATTTCCAGAAAGCTTTTGACACCGTACCTCACAAACGGCTTTTAATCAAATTGCGTGGTTATGGTATATCGCCCCAAATTTGCAATTGGATAGGGGATTTCTTGTCAGAGAGGACACAGTTCGTAGTAATCGATGGTAAGGCATCGACTAAAACTGAGGTGATATCGGGCGTTCCACAAGGTAGTGTTATTGGTCCTCTGCTATTCCTTATTTACATAAACGATTTAGGGGAAAATCTAAGTAGCTCTCTTAGGTTGTTTGCAGATGACGCCGTCATTTACCGTCTAGTAAAATCATCTGAAGATCAAAACCAACTGCAGAACGATCTGAATAAGATATCAGTATGGTGTAAAAATTGGCAATTGACTCTAAATAATGAGAAGTGTGAAGTCGTCCACATGAGTACGAAAAGAAATCCGTTAAACTTTGTTTACAACATAAATCAATCAAATGTGAAGGCCGTAAACTCCACAAAATACCTAGGAATCACTATTACTTCAGACTTAAACTGGAAAGAACACGTAGATAATATCGTGGGAAAGGCGAACCAGAGACTGCGTTTTATTGGCAGAATCCTTAAAAGATGCAACAGAACTACTAAAGAAACTGCATACACTGCGCTTGTCCGTCCATTTTTGGAGTATTGCAGCCCAGTGTGGGATCCTTATCAGGTGGGTTTGACGGAGGACATCGAAAGAGTCCAAAGAAGGGCAGCTCGTTTCGTATTGTCACGATACAGGGGAGACAGCGTTACGGAAATGATACAGGATCTGGGATGGGAATCATTACAACAACGGCGCTTATCGCTTAGGCGTGGGTTACTTGCGAAACTCCAATCGCCAACATTCTCCTCCGAATGCGAAAATATATTGTTGACTCCCACTTACATAGGTAGAAATGATCATCAGAATAAAATAAGAGAAATCGGAGCTCGAACAGAGAGATTCAGGTGTTCTTTCTTCCCGCGCGCTATTCGAGAATGGAATGGGAGATAAATAGTATAATTGTGGTTCGATGAACCCTCTGCCAGGCACTTAAATGTGATTTGCAGAGTATCCCATGTAGATGTAGATGTAGATGTAGATGTACCTTTCAATAACGTTCCCTCGATACAGTGAGACAAGGGAAACGGGGCGCCAGTCCATCCACACGCCCGACAACTTTATACATTCTCATTCATCAAATATTTATGAAAAAAATCGAACAACCAATTGCGAGACCACCACCAACTGATCATTTATTAATAGGTTCGGGCAACTCTGGTGGCTAATATAAATCTCGATCTCATACAAGATATCCAATGAAACACCCTTATTACTACCGTGCAGAATTGTCAAACCATCGTGCTACGCCCGAAACGCGTCAGTACAAAAGTAATAAAGATTTTAGCGTTACCTGCATGGTTTTATTGTCAGCAGCCAATGAGCTTTTTTTACTTCTTTCTTATTACATTGATAATTATGGCTGCACACCACCATCAAGACTTCAAGTCTGACCTGCAATTTGTAATGGGTGAATTATTTGTATTAGTATTTTGTGCTGTGCTCGAGGCAAATGAAGAAAGTGACTGAGTATTTTGGGTATAATTTCATCACGCTGCACAGAAGAGTGGTTTTATTTTTTATAACAAACAGTTTTGGCCCACTTTAGGTTACCGTAGTAACACTAAAAGTGGGCCTTTGCGATCGTCCTTTGACAGCTCGAAATTTAAATGAAAATAACGACTTAACTATTCATCTGACACGAAAATTGAATAACAAAGTTTGTAGAGGAGAAAATTCTCTACAACTTTGCTCTCTTATGTTTTCTTCATATATCGTAGCGTTTCAAAGATATTTGCAAAAATAACGGCGATTTTGGGATGTATGTCCGTCTGTCTGTCCGTCCGTAACGTGTTCCCTGTTTTTAAGACGAACCGTTCAACCGATCAGCATCAAATTTTACAGGCATGATTGTAGGCCGCCAGAGACCAGAACGTCGCATTTTCAAATTTTTCGGACAAACTATACGGTAGTAATACCAAAAAAGCCAAAAATTGAATAACCTAATTGGTTGAGGAGGAAATTCTCTACAGCTTAGCTCCCTCATGTTTTTTTCGTATCTCGTATCGTTTGAGAGATATTTACAAAAATAACTGAGGTTTGACACCCTTCATTGAATTAACGAAAACAAGCCGTTAGGAGCTGTGACGTGACATTCCTCGCCCAGAACTCTCTACGGCATACGCCATCTTGCTTTGCGTATTTGATGATTTTCTTATTGTAACTTACACGTTGTCATTTCAAAGCAATGGCGCACTTAAGAATTAACAAAAACACATCGTTCTTCGTACGATAAATGATAATCTAACGTCTACAAAGGCCATATTAGCATCAGTTAACAACGGCCATGAATAGTACGAGATTAAAGACACGTCCTTTGATTGATAGCTGTAGCAGCCGGGCGCCGTGGCTCAGCGCGCCCGTTCAGAGGGCTGAACGCTCTCTGTAATAAAAAAAAAAAAAAAAAAAAAAAAAAAAAAAAAAAAGCTGAGCCAAAGAACACGTAGATTCAAAACGAACATACACGATCAGCGTCCGGAAGGCCGAGAACTACCCATAGAAAAAAAAAAAAATAAAAAAAAATAAAAAAAAGCGTAGTGGTCAAGGCGTTGGACTATAACGCTAATAGTCAGTGGTTCGAAACCCGTCACATTCCACTTTTTCCCCTAAAAGGGTTTCAGACACTGTTATTAATTAATGTTTTATTATTTAGATTATTATTTTGGTCCAAAATGTTTGCAAAAACTTATAAAACTACAAATCTAAAGTGCGCCGTAAAACACGTCAGTGCGATTTTTTTTTATCCGTGTGTAAGCTCGCAGGCCGCAGGAAATTTCTCGTGCTGTCTATCGAAACTTGCCGCTGACAACTGCTGACCAGCCACCATATCCTGCTGAACAGAGCGGACTGTGCGCGGTGCCCTTGAAGCTGCCGTAGAGCCGGGAGAGGCGGAGTGAGTGTTCTGTGCGAGGCATCCATTAGTCGGCAGCGGCAGGCAGGCGTGGGCGATGACTCAGCGCCGTGAGCCGCCGCCAAATGACTCTGCGGAGATATAATGTACACCCGCCGTCCGTCATCCCCCTCCCCCCTGCTTTCATCTCATTTCCCTCTTCTCCTCCTCTTCCCACTCGTCTGGCCAACGCGCACACCCCGATACTCGCCGAGCTTTTCCACGATCTCCTGACTTTATCTGCATTCACCAGGAGAGTAGGAGAGGAAATGGTGGAGGAGAAGTAGGCGCGGCTTATAAGCCCTGCACTAATTCGTAGCAGTGATGAGTTTCCCAGATCTTTCGCTGAAAATTATGTAGATGTGCAAGTCCTCCTTACACAGCTTGCAATGTTTGGATAATTCGGTAGTGACACCAAATTAGCTTTCACAGCCATCTGCTTAAGAAGTATTCTTCTTCTCTGTATGAAAATATGATGTGTTTGTTAAGTATATTAAACCCACAGATGCTGAAACAGTTATATTACAAGTGAAACAAACATTTTTATTTTGGAGTCATTACGCTTTCGCTGTTAAAAGTATTCTTTACTGTGACTAAAATCAGTGCCAAGCATTCTGAAAGCAATTTTTCGCCAAATAAAACACATTATCGTTAATAAATTAGTAAAACTTCATTGTTTCATTCATAACTGCACTACATCGTGAAAGTAAGATATTTACCGTCAACATAGGTCTAATTGAGATTACAGTTTAGAATTTCTATTAAAGGATTACCAATTTTGTATTATTCTGGAGTAGTTAATATAGTCAGCTGTTACGTTTTGCAGCAAAGTGTCAAACGGTGTCCATTCCACATTTATGTGGTAAAAAAAGGTAAAGATAAAGCACTCAACAATCCGAAGATTGGTTTGAACACCACAATGCTTTACTAGGTATGGTCCTGTTTGGAGGTGGTATGCCATTGCCTTCCTCTGACCTTCGAACTGACTTACCCAGCCTGTTATAGAGGCACCTACAGTTTAACGTCGGTTCCGAACTACGGTGTCGTTATTTTTCACACGAGCAATATTGCCAGAGGTGAAAGAAGTGGAAAGTGTCAGATAAAAATCCTAGGACCTGGCGGGCATCGAACCCAAGATCTTTGGATTCATAGTCTGGCACTCTATTACTGTGCAACCGAGGCGCACGTTTATGCGGTAATTAATGTACTAGTTAAATTATGGATATTTCAGTTCCATTTAATTATTATGGACCCGCTTGGTGTCATATCAATGTGCAATGCCGCTGACAGCTTTACATTGGGAAATTACTGTATGCAATGATCAATTTGTGAGCACCATTCTCAGAGCTAATGTATCGTTAATTAATGTATTAAGTAATTATTATTGAGAAACTAATTAACGATAATTAACGTCGGCTGCGGCTTTTTTGAACAATATAAAGTAAATGCGTGACATTAACTACACGAATCTAAAGACGGTAAATTACACTGTGTTCATTGTACAACAAAAAAATCTGCTTTCAAACATAGCTAACTCGACATCAGTCATCTACAACAACTTATTAGAATACAGTTAACGTCTGGTTATCATATACCAACATTGAACGGAACATAAAAAACATTCTCTTTTCTGTTAAAATTTCAGGTTTAGTTCCTGTGTATAATTTTTACTTAGAAACAAAAGGAAAACTTTAACCTGAATGTATATGACGTAGACGTATTGTTAATCATTTACACATATGAAATTATGGGAAACGTACTGCATGCTGCATGATAATTTTAGATTCTTTAGTCTTCTTATGAGTGCGTTAATTAGGATTAAAAAAACCTTAACACATTATTACCTGCAGTCTGTACAGGAACAAAGTTTATGTGGACCTTACTTTTTGGAGTCCGGACTCTCCGTCAACCTAAATTATTGGCACCATATCGGACCACGTCAACTGGCGCATGATTGACCAATCATAGATAATCGAGGATACATATATATATTTACAAGTGACGATTTTTAGCCCAAGACTACAAACTACCGGGACACACGCTCAAGGAAATGTAGTTTAGTTGTCTTGCACAAGTTTGAATGACACAGAAACACTCAAATGCCAGTCGTAATGGTGATGGAGCTGGAGCTACCTTACAGATGGTCAAATATGTTTGTACGTAGCGCTTAGTCATGTGTGTCCGTAAATTTCTGCAGTTAAATGTTTGCTCGTGCGTAAAGGGAGTAGTGTAGCCAGTGAGGCTGCCCCTGTGTGTCTGCCGGCCCGCGCTGCAGCGCCGTGTGAGCTGCAACCTGCACAGCAGTACAATGAACCACGGCAGGGATACGTGAGGCACTGGCCCGTGAACTGCAATCAGTGGCATTCCAACAGCCGCGCGCTCTTCCGACGCAGGCTGCGTGTATACTGTGCATTGCGCCTGTTCGCCATTGGCCTATGTGCCGAAGCGCGGTGTTGTTGTAGGTACAAGCAACAGGACTTAAATTCTACAACTTTCTCCACTACGGTAAAATTCACATACAAGTGTCCAGAAGACTATTCATCGTATGGCACACGTCAAAATGTAATATATACCTCTGTTCGTTCGAGCTGCGATTTCTATTATATTATTATGCCGATTTATTCATATTTACCGGGAAACCAATAAAATATATTCCCATTCAAAAGAGCAAGCTGGTTATTAAAATTTCGAAAATAGATACCGCGCAACTACATAGTCTTTCTTTCAATGATTGCCACCAGAAGTCTTGTATCACCTCCCCTATAGCAGTTCATCTTTGAACTTCTTCGATGTCTTCCACCAGTCCTACCTGCTTGTCGCCCACACCAGGCAGCAATGTAGAAGAAGAGGAAGGATAGTAATGTAGTATCACTGATTTTTTTGCATCCGTTAATCTTTGCTTCGACTTCTCAACAGTATTATCGAAATGCCCTTTCAGTCGAAGGTGATCGTAGCAGAAATTCCAAGGAATTTAGTTAACTTCGTTGAGATTCGTGCAATTTCTCGTGTAACGAAAACTAAACGGCTTTCTTTTAGCATTCACGTGGCTGATCTCCAACGTTTCTATACTCATGGTTACTTGTCACTTTACGCCCTGATCTGTATTAGTTTCGAATTGATAATGATCTTATGAAGACTTTTCTGAACAGTAACGGACAGTATTACCTCCATACAATCTGAGAAGGCCGTTCATATTATCCTATAGGTCACTAACCATACACTAAGCATACAGATATTATCCAAAGCGTTCTGCACGTGGTTTTGTTATTTAACTGCCTTTAGTGGACGACAAATGACAGCATCAACTGCCAACATCATAAGGTAGATGATCAGATTCTCTCCTACAACATTTCACATAGCTTCCCTGCGGAATGCCAAACGGTACTTGCGTCTATGTTGACGCCTTTCAATCAGTTACTACGAACCATGTCCTCTCTTACAGGAAATCAGGTATGTAATCATATAAGTAAAACGATATTCCATAACCACGCGATTTGATTAATAGCCGTATGTGCGATACACTCTTAAAAGGAATTTAGCAATATGGAATCAATATGAGATCCAACCAATTTTAACTTCGTTGTCGACAGAACTCATCACTTCGTGTCAGTAAAGAGGTATTCTTGCTACAGGGGAACGATATTTTCCAAATCCGTGCTGTTAGTTCACTTTAACGTAATTCAAAAGATTTGAAAACAGTAAAAATTCCAAGACCCTGCTACAAATAACGTCACTTCTACAGGCCTGTCATTTAGCGGATTACTGTACTCCTGTTATCTTTATTGAGTATTATTGTAACTTGTGCGACATTCCAGTCCTTGGAGCTGATGCTTCATTAAGCGAGCGGTTGTGCTCGAATTTTCAGTATCGAGGTATTTTATGTGCATACTCTCGAACCTAATCGGTATACAATAGCCGGCTTCGGTGGCCGAGGGGACTGAGGCGCTCCAGTCACGGTCTGCACGACCACTACGGTCGGGGTTTCGAATCCCCCCTCGGGCATGGATATTTGTGCCGTCCTTAGTTGTAGCTAGTTCATAAGTAGTTTGTAAGTTTAGGGACTGATGACCCCGTAGTTAAGTCCCATAAACTATACAAACATTTGAAACATTTTTGGTATTCGACATGGACCGCGACTGGGAGACTTACTTTTTTTTCAAGCGATTTGTCTTCACTGCCTTGGGGATAGCTTTGTCTGTGTTACTCGCGTTGCTGGCAGCTCTTCTTTAGGTTTATTCACGATTATTTGTTTCGTCTTCTGTAGAAAAGGAATTTCGAAATGCTGTATTTAGTAATTTTGCTTTAGCGGCACCGCCATCGGTAGAATTACAATCACGTCGTGAGGGAAAGATCAGTATTATTACCCAAAATACTGCGACCTTTTTGTGGTTTGTTGAATTGACGTTATAACCTTCCCCGAATTCACATCGTCTGAGAGAGGGCGGGAGGAGAAGTGACATTTAGCACGTCCAGGGCAATTCCAAGATTCTTGTATGGAGAATTGTGTTCGTTCGTTTCTCAGTCAAACAATGTTCCGTAAAGCCCAGAATTGACCCTCCAGTATCATATGCCGCTAGTTTCCGGCTGTTAGTGTTCAAGCTTTAAGTTTAGTGCGGCGACAATGATTCTCGGGGTTATAACACACACTGCATTTAGAGTTGAAAACAGTCTGGCTGCTACCTGGTAGCAAAATCGCATTGAATACCACGACTGCTGATAAAAATTTATAATTTCGCGTAACTCTAAATTCGTCTCTAGCACTTTGTTATATATTCCAAAGATCAATCAGTTCGTTGCTTGGCGATTCTATCGTTACCAGTCACACACTATTTAACGTATTAACCTGCAAAATATCAATCATAACTCAAATTTATTTATCTGTTCAAGTTTATACAGCAGAAATCACTTCCTATTAAAGTTAGTGATCGGTAAATCAATTATATTTCACATGAATCTAAATGATCGTTCGAACGTTCTATTCACCAAAGATATTGCCACTCATAGGTCTGGTCCAATTCAGTTTATATTCTGAAATTAATTTATGATAAATGATACATATGGACATGAAATTAACTCCGTTTTCAGTTATTTAGTTATCTTCAAAATATTCTTTTAATCGCATCGACCAAATAATGTTCTGAAATAAGCCTATCCGCGTATTTTACACAGTCTGCAGTATCGACCACAATGTTCAATCTCGATAGATTAATACGAGCGGCCTTCATATATTTCCTCGTTCCTTACTCGCGTTCAAACTTTAAATCGCTTTCTAATTCAAATATTTAAAACGCACTGCAGTTAACACTCAATAGCATTCGATAACGTTCTATAACATACAATACTTTGTAACAATCCCGGAATTTAGCTCATATACTCCTAACACAAAGAAAATATCCTGATACTCCCTGATACCCCCTTTTTAGTTTGCGCCCCATGAATTTAAATATTCTTTATAGCCAAAAATATTGCGTTTTTCCCCGATAAAACTCAATATCTAACGTATAAAAACCCAAATATAAATATCCAACTAAAAATACTTTAATAATCTCTATATATAAAAGCGAAAGGACACTCATTCCCTCACTCACTGACTAAGCACGAAATCTCGAAAACTACTTAACCTTTGAAGTCTAAATTTGTCAGGAATGACGTTTATAGGTAGAAGACGTCAGCTGAGAAAAGATTTTGCGATAGGGCCCATAGTTCAGAAGATATGACGTCATATACAATGAAAATTTCCCCGTCTTGCGACACGTGATAGTGTTAATTTATTAGTCCGCTATTTGAGAAGGAGAATACTTAGCGACTTGCAACAAACTTTAAACATAATTTCAAATCTTTAGGAAACTTTTTCTCTCTGACAACCCCAATAAATGATGAAAGGAAAAAAGTTCGTCGCTTACTACTTTTTCGACGTTCATGCAGTAAAATACGGCATTTAGGATGAGGTTAAAATTCATGAGAGAAATTATTCATACATGCCACTGTACGTACGTTCGAAATTTTATCATAGTACGACACACAGTTCATGAAATATGGAGTCAAACAATTAGATTCATGAAAAACCGCAACATCACGCATGGCGTTTTCATTTATTACGTCTTTCCTACTAACTTTATTAGTGACTTACTTTGCAGACATTTTACATATACGCAACAGGAAGTACCTTCAAAGTCGTATCGTATTACGACATATAGTTCTGGTGCTATGACGTCAAAGACAATGAAATGCTTGAAAATTCTCCTTAATAAGCATGAGATTGTAATTTACTACGTCTTTACTACCAACTCAATTTACAACACATTTCGCAGGAAGATTCCTAATATTCCATTCTACGAACATGGTAAATAATGTTTCTGTAGGACACATAATTCCGGAGATATCTTCTATTACATAAAAGGGAAAGGTCACGCACGCAAGCACTCACGCACTGACTGACTAAACACGAAATCTCGAAAACTACTGCGCCTATGAAGCTGAAATTTTGCCGATATGTAGTTTATAGGTAGAACACGTCAGCTAAGAAAGTATTTTGCGATAGGACAGAATTAAGGTGCATGTCGGAGGCTACTTTCCTACAGACACGAAATCTACATTTCATTCCGAACTTCACGACATTTTGCACGCTTGACCTTCGCAACACAGGGACGGTCACCGTCTACCTAAATTTTCATACGGTGCATGGTGAAGGGCACCTTGCAACATAAAAATGGATCCCTAAATACCTTAGTCGCACCATAACTTGAGAATGGCTCGGCCGATTTCACAGTTTTCTTTTTTATTATTATTATTCTCAGAACAAGGGTTGTATGAAATAAAAATGGAAAATTTTAGAACAACAAAGTGCGATTTTCAGTGTGACTCGGTGATTCTATTGTCTAAAAATCTATAGTTTGTTCTGATACTGATGAAATTTTGCACATTTGACCTTAAAAAACAAGAGGAATGTCACTGTCTATATAGAATTTCGTTCGGTGAATGGTGAAGGGTACTTAACTTCCGCTCTTTGATCAAATGAATAGTTTTGCTCCGATGTTGATGAATTATTACATGACCTTTAACCCAAGAGGAAGGTCACTGCTTAGATAAATGTTTGTATGGTACATGACAAAGGGTGCCTTGCAAAAAACTTTGCCGAGAGAGGAAAAGGTGGAAACGAACCAACTGCAGAATGATCTGAATAAGATATCAGTTTGGTGTAAAAATTGGCAATTGACTCTAAATAATGAGAAGTGTGAAGTCGTCCACAGGAGTACGAAAATAAATCCGTTAAACTTTGTTTAGAAGATAAACCTATCAAAAGTGAAGGCCGTAAACTCCACAAAATACCTACGAATTACAATTACTTCTGACTTAAATTGGAAAGAACACGTAGATAATGTCGTGGGAAAGGCGAACCAGAGACTGCGTTTTATTGGCAAAACCCTTAAAAGATGCAACAGATCTACTAAAGAAACTGCATACACTACGCTTGTCCGTCCTTTTATGGAGTATTGCAGCCCAGTGTGGGATCCTTATCAGAAGGGCAGCTCGTTTCGTATTGTCACGATACAGGGGAGACAGCGTTACGGAAATGATATAGGATCTGGGATGGGAATCATTACAACAACGGCGCTTATCGCTGCGGCGTGGGCTACATGCGAAACTCCAATCGCCAAAATTCTCCTCAGAATGCAAAAACATATTGTTCACTCCCACTTACATAGGTAGAAATGATCATCAGAATAAAATACGAGAAATCAGAGCTCGAACAGAGAGATTCATATGTTCTTTCTTCCCGGGCGCTATTCGAGAATGGAATGGGAGATAAATAGTATAATGGTGGTTCGATGAACCCTCTGCCAGGCACTTAAATGTGATTTGCAGAGTATCCCATGTAGATGTAAAAGAGAGATAGAGAAAGAGATGCATTCAGAGAGAGGAAGGAGGGGAGGTAGACTACGAGAGAATAGAATAAATAAATACCCAGCCAACTCCGAGTTTAGAGCTAGTCCAATATTCAGTTAACTTCCCACGAATCAAAATACTCAAAGTGCTAACGAGCGTAATACGGTGAAGGGACGAAACGTGTAGTGGTTTCCAGGAATCGATACAAAACTAAATGAAAGACTCATCCGTTGGCTGAGAAAGTGGAACGACAAGCTTTCCCGCAGCTCGTCTGGGTGTCGCCTCGTCCAGAAATAGACGCCGCCGCCACCTGTCGGGTATTAATCTCGAATCTCCGGCAGGGGACGCGAGGCATGTGGCGAACAAAGTGCGAGCGACGGCTGGCGCGCCTGCGTTGCGTTGCTTGGCTGGGCCGCGCCGCACAGCGCCTGCGGGCAGGCCACCCGCCGCGCACGTCACAGCCCGCGCTGACGTCACCACACACCTGCGCGTAATCACTCCTTCAGCAGAACGGACCGCTCTCTCCGCCCCGGTCTCTTCTTGTTCTGGCCCGCTGTGCCAAAATAGAACCAGTCAATGGGCTGTCTCACCAACTTTCTTATTTATTTATTTACGAGCTGAAAACCCGGCGTTGACCGAGTATTTATTTATTTATTTCTGCCATTTTTCAGGTATATATTCATTTGTGTAAGGGCTGTATGTCTGTAAAATCTCTTGGGATTACAATTAGTAGTAAAGACGTAATAGTTTAAAACTTGGTGCGTCATGAGGCGATTTTCCATGAGCGTTACTGTTTATGTGGTCATATCTCATGAACTACGTGTCACACTGTGATACAATTTAGAAGGTACATTCAGTTATATGTTTGTATACTGTTTGTAAAATTTACTGCAGCTACAATTAAAACTGTACAAATTACAAATTGTAACGTCATACCGAATGCCGTAGTTGTAGTCCATGAACAGCGGAACGTTACTGTTTACCTGCTCATATCTCATGAACTACGTGTCGGAATGTGATACAATTCAGAAGCTACATTCAACTATATATGTGTAGACTGTCTGTAAAATTTCCTGTCGCTACAAATTTTGGTGTTCAAATTATAAATTGTAACGTCATACCGAGAGTCGTAGTTTTACTCCATGAACAGCGGAAATGTAGTAACCGAGAAACTTTTTTCGTTTCATTATTTTACTATGGCTGCCAGCGAGAAAAATTTAATAAAGGTTTGAAATTATGTTTAAAGTTTGTTGCAAGTCGCTAAGTACTATTATTCTCATACAGTGTATTTCGAAAGTCTCGCCGCATTATATGACATTTTTTGCGATTTCTATTGGTTACGACGTAATATCTTTTGAACCATATGCCGTATGTGATTTTTAATCATGCAGCAATTGTTACCTCACGGTGAAGAATGTGTGTACCAAATTTGGTTGAAATCGGTCCAATTGTTTAGGAGAAAATCAGCAGCATTTTCGCAAAATACAGCAGTTTTTCGCGCATCTCACTGTTTATGACGTCATATCTCGTGAACTATATATTGCATGTGATTCTTACACTTACGGCGACCGCCCTCGTGGATTGAAGCTTACGTGTACAAAATTTCATAAAGATTGGAACAAAACTGTAGATTTGTATGCAACACGTACAAATATACGGACACTCTGCTTTATATATTAGATTTTATCTTATGGTTTAGGGCACAAAACTAATGAGCTCATAAGCGCCCAAATCAGAACATAAAGCGCATTACGATGCAAAGGCAAATGAAAAAAATAAAAGGAAAAGGCTCTTTGCAGTCAGTCAACTTTCTAAAAGGAATAGGGGAAAAACCAGGCAATCCCTCAGTAGATTTCTATTTACTGTAGGAATACGGCTGTATTCCACGGCTGGGGAATGTTAAATTTCCTTCGCCTTATTGCTAAGGTGGATAATAAGTAAAACGCGATCTGCAGACCGCGTGTAATCTATATCTATAAATGTGAATGTCTGTTCGGTGTACGTTTATCACGTCTGAACCACAAGACGCAGAGACTTAAATATTTGAACAGTTATTAATTCATACGTTAGGAAGGTTTTAGGCACTATTTTATAGCGATATGATAGATATTTAGTAATTTCAAGAATATAACGCGAAATGCGGAATAATAATTACTCTTTGAAAATTATATTTACTCTTTGAAAATGGTTTTATTGGTTGCATTGTTGCTTGAGGGTTGATAATGATAAAAGTGTGGGGTATATTGGCATGGAAAGTTATCGGTGTATATCAAATTTTCCGTGTGTGTGTGTGTGTGTGTGTTAATATTTCGCTGTGTAGCGAAAACTACAGAATGCAAACGAATGGTCTGCGTGTAGTTGTTGTCCGAAGTCTCCCGTTGTACACCATAGCAGTTCCATGCCGATAGCTATAAGGGGGTGAAGATATGGTGGTTGAAAGTTGTCAAACTATTAAAAAATTCGGATTGAAAGACAACAATGGTGTTTGCGACTCTATAGCAAGGAAGTTACATACAGCGAAACGTGATGCCACAGACCACATCTTTGGTCATTGCGTGCTATAATGTCTTCAGCTCTTCCTCTGTAAGGATAAGCAAACGAATAAGGAAATATAAGAATAAATAAATAAAGCATAAAAATCTTTTAATACATCTCTTTGAAAAAATCGATTTGACGTTTCGCGCATTACATCAAGTACAATACTACTAATAACGTAGTTTACCAGAATGCCCTAAAATGAAATTAAAATGAATTTGAACATTACTCTCATCATACGTGTTGAGATATTGCAACGCGTATTATTTATTGTAAATTATTTATTTATTGTAAATCATTAGGCACTTCACATAATTTTTTTTTTTTATTTGAATGTTGATTAAAAATGTTTGTTTCTAAAGAAGGTATTTTATTCCATTTCATCCTTCAAAACCAGTCTCATAGCACACTACTGAAAGATGGCTTATCTATCATAATCAACCAACACGCAAGAGGAGCCGTGGGTGTTAGCTACTTTTTTAATACATCAGACAACTCGGATGGGAAAACAAACTGTTGCGTAGACTATTTCAAAATGGGAATTCAAACAGAAGATGGCGTACAGTCAAGGAAGGAAGGAAGGAAGCTTAGGGCTTAACGTCCCGTCGACGGCATGGTCATTAGAGACGGAGCTCACACTCGGATTTTTGGGTAAGGATGGGAAAGGAATTTGGCCGTGCCCTTTGAAAGGAACCATCGTGGCATTTTCTGAGTGATTTAGGGAAATCACGGAAAACCTAAATCTGGATGGTCGGAGGTGGATTTGAACCACCGTCCTTCCGAATCCGAGTCCATTGTGTTACCATTGCGCCACCTCGCTCGGTGGCGTACAGTCAATTGTTGGAAACAGTGGCCACAAATAGGAGCAGGGTCACCACTTTGTAGGTGGCGGTGGCTGAAACGACAGTGTCCTATACGTAACCGGGCGAGAATGACATCTTCGCGGCGAAGGGGCTGAGAAAAGGTCAGCCAAACATTTTCAATTGGTTTATTGTACCTAATTTTTTCCCTTGGAAAGAAGGCCAATGGGAGCGTCAGAGCGATATCACTTGCCCAGAGATACTGACACAGAGATCTTCTGAGGGCTGTTCAAGCTGGTGGCCGTGTACAGTTGCGATTATAAGGGGACCCCTGAGGGCCTAAATACAGGTAACACACGCAAGCATCCTCGTTGAGCATCTGCATCTATTCGTGTCCAGTGACCATTCCTACGTACTTGGGCAATTACAGCAGGATAGTGCGACACCCCACACGTCCAAAATTGCTACAGAGTGGATCCAGAAACACTGATCTGAGTTTCAACACGTCCGCTGGCCAACAAACACCCCAGACATGACCATTATTCAGCATACCTGGCATGCCGTGCAACGTGCTGTCCAAACGACATGTCAGGTCCCTCTTACTCTTAACCCTTTCGAGCCCAAATTTTATTAATTTGTGAATAAAAGTATTTCTTTACATTTTATATTCATAGGGCCTTAGCCTCCTGGTCAATCTTCACCCACTCTTGTTGGCTGCCTTGGCTCTTAGTCTGCTAACTCCCATGCTTATCAGATCCTCTTCTACATTGTCTAGTCATCTGGTCCTTGGACTATCCCTCATACGGCGTCCACCTGGCTTTCCTTTGAAAACTTTCTTGATTGTAATATTCTCTGCCATTCTTTCGACGTGTCCCAACCAACGAAATCTATCACTCTTTATTTCTGCCACAATATCTGGTTTGTTGTACAACTCTCTGATCTCATTATTGTTTCTAATTTGCCAAAAATCCCCATCATTCACTGGTCCATAGATTTTTCTAAGTATCTTCCTTTCCCATCTCAGCAACAACTCCTCGTCACTTTACGTCATAGTCCAACTCCCGAAGCATACATCACCACAGGTCTCACTACTCTAGGTATACAGTCAGCTTCAGGTTCCTACTAAGGCTTCTTGCTTTGTATACTTTAATCAGTGCAAAGTAACTCCTATTACAAGCTGCAATAATGTTTTGAAAGTCTTGCTGTTTGTACTCTTAGCCATTAAGCAACAATACATATTTTGTCAATGCGTTGTAACCTAATGTTCCTCTTTTTTCTGGAAGTAATGGTAGCCAAGGTACCGGCAATGAATTTTAGAAAGTCCTGCAGTTTTCTTTATAATCTTTGGTCTAATGGTTGGGCTGAGAGTAACAGATAAAGATGATGACGCCATATGGCATCAATGGGCTGGAAATGGTAAACTCACTAAGTTTGAGGAACATTTATGAACAATCTGCCAAACCGAAGAATTTGAAATTTTTTCAACACAGAGTGATTTAGTGTTGCAGTTATGATGAAGGGATATTGGAGTATCTTTTCTAGTTTCTTTTCAATATTTTTTATTAATGACCCAACTTTTTTACAAAAAATGCTTTATTTAAGAAAATTGAAATGAAACTACGGAACATATTGCTAAATGGCTGTGTTACAATTTAAGTTTGACCACTAGGAACGCTGTACAAAAATTTCATCTCCCTACTTTGAGTGGATTTTGAGAAAATGTTCCTTACATTCTGAAAATTCTAATTCACGGGAAATGGCTATCAAAGTTTTTCAATACATTCCTGCACTACAGTATGGGTTATCAGGGTCTTCTTCTTCATCGTCCAAAAGTTTCCGATTTCGTCTTCTCTTCTGGCCTGGCGTTCCATCATATTTCATACTTATTTCTCTTCTTTCTGATCCTCTTACCCTCTCTCTGTCAATAATTCTTAGTGCTCATACAGTGTTCACTCCAGCTTGAGATTCTAATGCCTTCAATACTTCACACTGTTTCCTTGGTTGTAGCTTGCTATTGCATCATAAATGCCGAAGTGTAGTGTTTTTATGTTTACAGACACTGTTTTAGGAATCACTGTCCAATTAAACTGTTTACGCTATAATTAAAATTCTGCGTTTTTCCGTGTAGACATTTGTGTAACAATTATTGCTGTACTAAGTCGTGAAAAATTGGTTTTATTGTGTTTATCACAGCTGCTGTCAAACCATGCTTGTCATCATAGTCCTTTTCGGCATTACATTTGCACCAGGAATCTTTTGGGCACAGGCCGTATTGAGAGCATTCATTGGAAGAGACAGTATGAAGGAGCAATGTCCACACCGCTTTTCGCATGTCACTAGCATTACTAGTATTACTAAAACGTGGCAGCGTGACTAGAAGAACGCTTTACACTATAAGTATATTACTATCAACAGGCGCAACACTGACGTAATTCGAAACAATAACATAGATACGTTGTTCGGCGCTGTTAGCACTTCATTTGTCACAGAAAACAATGTAGCCAACCCTTGCACACTCGCTGCATGGGTATCATACGGAAATCTTCAACAGCAGGACGAGAAAAGTCAAGTAGTTCGCAAAGAAGTCACGACAGGGTGTTAGATGCATCAGCGGCCCAGCTAATTTCCTGTGCAGGTGCGGGATAAAATGGTAATATCTCCACTTATAGGACGAGTAGAACAGTAATTCAAATTTTACTTTAAAGAGGAATGTTCCAATTAATTGTTGATAGAAAAATTCATTTTTTTTATTTTCTTAATTTTTTATTTATTTATTTGTTTATTTTTTTTATTTGACCACTTCCGGCTCCCCTTAAGGATTTATGAAGAATGATGCTGTAATCATGGTGTCAGTTCCCTCCAGTCGAGTCCTTGCCGCATCGTGCTTTGTCACTTCTGCGTTCTCGCGGTGGATCTACACGATATTAGGCAAGTGTGTCAGTTTCTTTGGCTCTTCAGTTCATAAGGAAACCCTGGACTGATATGGGACGGAAATGGACATTCCACTTACTAACAAAACGTAGAAAATCATCTTCATCGCCTAGAATATCGATGCGATCATAGTCTCATGTGTCTATTACTCGATCGGACGTATCTCCATTTGAGATACAGAATATTAATGTGGATGTAACAGAGGTTTCTGAACACATCTGGAGGAACACGCGTAACATTTTGGATAAGTTACGCGTGGAACTTTAAATTTTAGTGGCTACAAAGATTCCAACGATGGATATCAACGTAAATAGGTGAGACGCTCTCTGCAATAATTAATCAAAAGGGAATGTTCCGCTCATAATTCGATAACTACACGATACCCTTGCCGATGAATAGCATTGCTTGGAAGTATCTACATATTCCAACAAGTAGGCTTTCTCATTTAATGGAAGAGATCTCATTGGGCATTAGACAAATTCCTAGTTGTACCAAAATGGACGACGTTCTGCCCATTTAGCACATATTTTACGGACCACCATAACAAAATATTTGCTGAGCCTTGTAGCTAATAAACAAAAACCTGGTCCAGACGTTTACCAGATTTTAGATCTCTGGACTTTTTATCTACGGGAAATATTAAATTAAGGGCACTGATGAAATTAAGCCCTGTAGAACACGGACATTAGATGCGATAAGTGCTGAGGAAACTCAGCTTGCAGTACTGTCAGTTGCAATCAGCTTCTGGCACATATCGAGCATTTGATACAATACTCGTAATAATAAACAAGGAAATTATACCCGAGATCTCTTTCTGCTTATATTTGATTCAGTAGTGCAGATGTTTGTCCGACGTATAAACCTGCCGGCAGGTCGATGTGCTGTTTTATGTCGTTGTTATTACTTCCTTAATTTTTATATGTCTTCTGCAGTAGAAGCCTTCTTGAAAACCGCTTTTCCATACCACAGAAAACAAAGTAGACAATTACATAAAAATGCAAAGTTGATGTTATAACTGCTTTAAACACTGAAAAAATTGCTTTCCTCACAGTTCAGCGAAGACTGCACCTCGACATTTCCACGCATTCCCTTGTATTGGCAGTTGTCTGTTTTAGCTGCCTCGCTCTGTGTACACTGTGTGATACATGTGGGAGCCTTGCGGTGATTTTTCTCCGATATCTCCAAATATTTGTTTTGGACCTTTGTTTTTAATGTGAAGGCATAGTCCGCCACAAAGAGATGTTTCTACGCCACCCATGTCAACAGTAAATATTTTTTACTTCATATTATTTTAAGTACAGCAGAGAGGTGACCTATGACAAGTAAATATCATCCACGTCTTTGATCGGAAACTTCGGTCTCTGGCTATTTTATCACTGTTATCACTGTGTAACCTTGTTCGATTTGTTCTTCTACATACATTTTGTCTAAAATAACTGTGTGTCTCAGTAAGGTACCACCATTTCCACATTTCATTTGATTCATTCTTAAACTTTAGCATGATTCGTGTTTTTAACGTATCGCACCTTATTTCTATACAAAATTACACATTTAATAAAGACACAAGAGATAGTTTCTTGGCTGTTGAACCATAGTCTGTTACGAATGCTAACAGCAATAACAGAATGCTAGCACTGTGACTTAGTTTACACTGTATTTGGAATAAGTGTGATGAATCTAAATTTTCGTCATTGTATTAGGATATGTTATAAAATGTAAGTATGCCCCACTGTTTCATGCACATTTCCCACATGTACGGAATAAATGCTTTTCTGTATAAAACTTTCTTGTGAGATGAGATATAGGCTGTCCACTAGATGTATATGTTTTTCATATACAGAGTGGACCAAAAAATATATCCATTGTTCAAAGGTTCGTAACTTGCAAACTGATTCACGGAGTTGTCTCATCTTTGGTAGTGTAATAGTTGGTAGTTCCGGAAATCGCCACACAAGCGTTGAATTGCGTTGTTTTATTTTGTCAGATTGAGTACTGCGAGTGGTTTACGAACATGGTGCGCAACGATGAAGAGTTTGCAGAGATGATTGTGTAGTCTAATGAGACACAGTTCAAACTCAATGGTACAAATCACCACAATTGCAACTACTTGGCCGACAAAAATCGAAAGGTCCATGTAGACAAAGCCGTGAATTTGCCAAGTGTAAATGTGTCGTGTGGGTTGTCTTACTGGGCTTGATTGGGCCATTCTTCTTTGAAGGCACAGTTACTGTTGAAGTGTACTTTCATAAGCTTCAGACATCCAGGTTACCTGCCATCCGAGACTTGTGCGGAGACGGAAGATTTTACTTTCAACAGGATGATTCCCCAGTCCACTATCAAAATCCTGTTAGGGCTTATCTCGACGAAAATCTACCAGGAAGATGCATAGGCTGGAGAAGTGTTGTGGGGAACACTAAAGGACGTCGTTTATCGACAAAAGCCACGCACATTGGATGAACTTCGAGAATCCATCGTACATTCATGTGCAGATATCCAACTGAACACGTTGCAGTCAGTAGTTCGTGCTGCAGTTCAGTGGCATCGTTTGTATGTAGATGTTAATAGTGACCATTTCCAACACCTACAGTGATATCTTTAAGTTGGACTTTAAGCTACACTTTCAACAAAAATGAGACCATTCCCTCAAATAGTTTGCAAGTTATGAACCTTTAAACAGTGGATACATTGTTTTGACCCCTCTGTATTTTGTGATCATCACATGAGAAATCACAATTCCTAACCCGTAGTAACAGTAATATTTTGTCTGTTGCCTCTAGTAGTCCCATATCGTTTTTAATGGAATCCAAAATGATACTCGAAATGTTTTCGAGTGTGGAAAAACTGGTCGAATCCGATCTCGGGAAAGATCCTAACGACATTTCAATTTATAAGATAGGTTAAGGAAAGGCTAACCTACGTTTTTATGTTTTGTACATTTAGAGATAGTGTTAACTCAAATTTTATAAAAACCAGACAGTATTTATAAGAGTCGAACGGCATGAAACCTAGTGTCTTGAATGACGGCAGCATCAAGCTGTGTGACCGAAACCAGCATAACCTGGATTTACACAATGGAAAGCTACAACAAAATCGCGAGAAACTGCGACTTACATGAGACTAAGATATAAAGATTTAGAAACCATTGATTGTCGCGATTTACACTGAACAGTTGCTGAAAGCGGATCTAATATAGACTCTTTCTGTACACCTTACCTTGCATTTCTTACTTAAATTTAGGGCTATAATCCACAAAAATTCTTTAAGAAAAAGAATTTACATGGCACTAAATCATGTTACAGCATCACGATAATTACCACTGGTCAAAATAATTTTGCGTATTGATCGTCTATGTATTTATCTATTTTATATATGTATACTTTAACTCCTTTCAGCTATAGCCATCATCAGAGTCATATAAAAACTAGAGCCACTGCACGTTATTTTTATTTATGTCAATATTGTAAATGTTTTTGAGAACCAACCCAGTCCTTAAATTTCCTTTGCTATCTCTGACAATTATGTCATCAGCGCATCCTTAATTTTGTAGTTCTTTCTTATGAACTTCAATATTTATCCGAATTATCCTTTTTTACTTTGCAGACCTGTTCAAATTAGAGACTGAACAAAGTGAGGAACTGAACGTCTTTCTTTCCCTTTTTGGTTACGATTTTGATTTAATGTTATAACATAGGGAATAGACGACTCCACAAAAAAGTCCCTCCTCAATTATGACCTCTTTCTCACATCCGCCAACTCCAGAACGTTTTGCGTGTTAAACACACCCCTTAACTCCCTGTGTTTAAAAACTTCTGTGTACTTTAGATTTTCTATTTGAAACGAAAGTAAAAATTTGAGGCCCGTAGAGGGGATCCGTATTTAATTAAAACATCACAATGGAATTGATTACCAAACTTAATTAGAAAAGTCTAATTGGCTTCATTAGTTCATTAACTGAAATTAAATAAAATGGAATGTTCTTTCTTAATGAAAGATAATAAAATGTTAAGCTTTGACATATAATGAAGTATTATTAAACACGTCAGTAAATTAGACGTGCAGGAAGCTGTAGCGCACCAGAAACGCCATGATGAATGTACTGAAACCATCCTTAAGAAGGGGTCTACGTTGAGAATAAGTTATCGACCTTTTTTTAATAAAAAATAAAATAAATTAAAAAAAAACAGAGTTATTTACAAACAACGATTTCAAACATTAAACAAACTCATTTTGCTTTTGCCTGTGTTTATACTGTAGCTGCATTTCAACAAGAGAAAACTAATAATAAAAAACATATAATAAATATTCACCACAAGGCATTGATACTAAGAGCAAATTATCAATTGCTTCTCTTTGTAAATAATGACGAAAGGATTCGAATATAATATTGTCACAAATAGCAAAGAGCTCCCTGACGCAACACAAATATGATCCCAAAGGAAACACGTTCCAACAAGATGCAACGAAGTAGCAAGCGTGCAGAGTATTTAAACACTCCCGAAACAATTTAGTTGAACAATTGCACAATAAGACTGAACAGGTATAAAATAAACTACAGTGGGAAAGAATAATACGAAAGGGTGACTAGGAAACCATAAATACATCAACATTCGGAAAGCTTTTACTAGCAGACTTCACACTTTTTTTCCACCCCTACATGTATAACTTATAAATGCGTTTTTCATCACAAAAACCTTAATTACTTTTCGCTAACATTGATAAACAAACATGTCATACGACGTCACCAGCTCATCAGACAATAACAGATTTTTAAGCAGAAAAATAGCAGGTTTTGTTAGAAAAATGACCAAAAATGCTATTTGAACATTATAATCATTCAGAACAACCACAATTCGAAGAATATTTTAACATAATAAAGTTGCCCATTCGATGCCCTGTTCTTTTTAAAAAGATGCTGAAGTACTCTTGTCACCAGCATGAAACTGGAAAAAAAAAGGATTAATCGCTATTTTTACCATTCAAACAGTAATGTATATGCTTCCAGCTTTTCGCAGATGCGTTCGTTTCATTTTAAAGTAATTCATGTCACATTCTTTCCCGATTTGATTACTATTGTTTCCTCAGTTGCGCTTTGCATATCTCACCGTGCATTTCTCTCATATTAATTACATGCAAAAGGTAATAGTTTCAACCTACCTTAGCATAATCTGAATTTATTGCTGCACATTTTAGGAACGGATCTACTCTGAGATTTTCTTTGACACTTCTGTCATGTTTAAGGTTTGTAGTCTGTTAGTTGACACTTTTCACATGCCTATCGTAACACGTGCAGAGGTGTGTAAATTCCTCTTGTAGCCTACCTGCCCCTGTCTCCGCTGCAATCCTTTAAGCTTGTCAGTCTGCCGTCACGTAAAATCAAGAGTTAAGAGTCCTATAAACCCGGGTTGAACTGTCCACCATTTTTTACTCAAGATGAAGGATATGCCACGTTCCGGAAGAAGCTCACGCGTTATCTGGCGTTTCATTCAAATCGCTCTCACTCGCAAAATACTCACTATATGAACATGGAATTTTCATCAATGTGTTCGTGAAGAACTTCACTACACATTCATTTTAGTTTTATATGCGACAATCATTTATTAACAGTATATACTGACAGTTTACGAACTTGCACTTTTTTCCTACGTTTCAGAATTTTCGATATGCGAGGATCTTTTTTTGTTATTGAAGTGAGGTGAAGACATTAATGGAATGAATTGTTCAAAGGACATAAAATTTTCACCCAATTCGAAAAGGAACTCTGTGAGAAATTTTTAATGTCAGTTAAATATTACGTACTGGGATCCGCTCGCCCGTCTTCAGTATTAGAACTCATGATAGGCACAGGTTACTGCGTAACACCCATACTTACAGATACTCGTAGCGACTTCTTAACCCATTAAATTAAATAGTTGCAAATTACAAAAGTGCTATGTCTACATTCCTATGGGAAATTCAATTTTTAATTTTTCAGTTATATTAATAGGTCATTCTAAATATCGCAGTACAGAGTGGCTTACTATGTGAGGGAATGAGAACAAGTCAGTTCATTAGCTAATGATGAAAACCTTGGTATCTGTCATTTTCTAGTATTTATATATAAAATCCTAGTCGAATCTAGTAATTTTTGTTCTGTTAGTGCTAGGCGATAAACTGAAGGAAATGTAATTCCTATTAGTTTTGGAGTTCTAGCTCCGAAATGCGCTGGACAAAAAATAATGAAGTAAAAAATTTGAGACTGATGAAGGAATACCTGTACGTCAATTAATATTTTTTAATGAGAAAAGTAATGTTAGAGATTTATTAATTTAAGAAAATTAATCGTAAAGATGGTTTAGAATCAGCAACTGACTTCAAAATTGTTCAACTGCGACGGACAAAATAAATTGTCTTACAAAATATTCCCAGTTGCTGACCCTAAATCATCTATACGATTAATTTTCTTCAATTAATAAATCTCTAACATTACTTTTCTTCATTAAAAACTCTACACTTCCTTGAATAACGCTATAGTTACTGAAGATTTACGTAGTAAGCATATGGCAAAATGTACCCCTATTTGCATGTTATTATTTGCCAAAATACGATTTAGATACCTCAAACCGTGTTTTAGATACGAGATATTTGTTCAGATGTTTGTATAGTCTATGGGACTTAACCACGGGGTCATCAGTCACGCGATATTTCATTCTGGCAGCATTGGCATCGGAAAGTTTAGCGATGTGGGCAAAAGATGGAGATCTCATCATAAATCCAAAATAAAATTCAATACTTTAGGAAAATGTCGTCTGCAGCAACATACTGTGCAACATGCACCAAACGGAATATCACAACAACCCCTATTTTTCATTGCAAACTTTTCCTAACTTAGCGCAGTCTCTTTCTTCAAAGCCAACAATATTTTAAGAACTGTGACTATTAACGAAATGATGCGTACTTAGTTACAATGTTGACATAAAACGATTTAAGTAACGAAAAAATTTGAATTTTCCTAACGATTAGATTTTTTAAAATCGTTTGGGAAAGGTTGGGGGGGTTTCATGCGCCTGTATGCTGTTCGCGAAGCGCGATTTCAACCATGTTGGACGATTCAGCATGGGTATTTAGGAGATCTACCAAGAGAGCATACAAACACCGACCGATTTGCGTTTCCGCAAGCCTGGCTAACTTTACGGCACCCATTTAGTTTACCTTGTCCGACAATCGGCTGCGTTGTCAGGCTGACGTGTCGGTAGAATATGCAATGCAATGCGAGCAACAAATACAATAGGTCGAACTTCTCCGCGATTGAGGAAATATTAAGAACTGATTAGTATACAGAAGTGCTGCATAGGTAAAGTTTTCTAGTTTTATGAAGCAGTTTCTAATAAATCTGTAGGTATTTCAATGCAAATTGCGGTAACTAAGGTAACACAGAATATGACTTCAATTGAGCAGTATTTTGTGTTGAGTTCCACACACATTACGGAAAGTAATTTTATTCCTAAATTTACATAACTCTCGCCTTCCTTTTTCTGTATTGAGACGCGATTTCTTTCTCTGTATTTTTATGGGATGTCCTTGCTGTAAACTAAAGTCAGTCTGCCAGTCCTTTCTATCATTCCGATTTCCTTCATTTTCATTTTCAACGAAAGGTATTCATTCGCAGATTTGGCAACAAGTGGCACAATTTACTTAAGTGTCTCCATTCCTTGTTTTTATTCAAACGCGGTATCCTTCTGTCCTTGCACTGAATATGTGTTCTGACATGGGTTCTATTTCTGATATTAAACTGTGTACTTCTAGAGCAGTTTACCATGGGAAATTCAAATATGTAAACGAAATATCGTTGGCAGTGAAGGGACGTTATAGAGAAATACGAGTATGTTGCCGCATCCAGTAGTGATAGAACACGGTAATTTCTTGATAGGTAGTTAGGTATTTTGCCGGATGTCAGTGTTTACTCTGCACAATATTTCAGCTACGTAACTCGTAATCTTCATCGGGTGCGACGTGAGACTACCTTCTAAGTGGACCAGGTCCAGTATTTATTTCTGCGGCCTTCCCCCTTCACTGGCGGTTGTAGGTGTGCCCGTCAGACCTGCCTCTGATCGTTCCATCTGTGGTCTGGTGCTCCGTTTGCGGTCCGCGCCCACTCGCTGAGCTGTTATGAAGCACTGATGTACTGTTTTCTATCTGCTGTGGCCTTGGATGCTCTCTCTCTCTGAGGTCCACAACCGCCGACAGCACCTCTGATCGTGCCATCTGCGGTCTGGCGTTCCGTTTGAGGTCCGCGCCCGCTCGCTTGGTGTTCTGGTGCTTTGATGTCATTAATGGCCCTAGGTGCTCCCTCTGTGGTCCGCGCCTGCCATACCCACCTCCAATCGTGTCATCTGCGGTCTGGCCTTCCATTTGTGGTCCGCGCCCACTCGCGGAGGTGTTCTGGGATGCTAATGTTAGTAGTGGCACTAGGTGCTCCCTCTGTGGTCCGCAGCCGCCATACCCGCCTCTGGTCGTGCCACCCGTTGTCTGGCGTTCTTTTTTTGCGGTCCGCGTCCGCTTGCTGAGGTATTCTGGGGCGCTGATGTTCTGTTTTCCGTCAGCTGCAACCCTGGGTGCTCTCTCTGTGGTCCACATCTATCGTACCCACCTCAGAGCTACATCTTCGGTCTGGCGCTCCCTCTGTGGTCCGCGCCCATTGTGCCCACACTGGACATTGTACCTTCAGTCCCGTCCTCCTGGTGCTCTGCTTGGGGTACGTTCTGCATGTCCATGCCTCGGGCGCTTGTGTCTGGGTTGTACTGATGCTGTCCTCGTTGCTTCTTCAATAGTTTCAGAGCAGGGTCCTACGCTCTACTTTCCTGGTAGCCTGTGTCTCGGATCATGAGACTGTCAGCCACTTTGATCTCTATTGACCCTTTAATAACTCTGTCCCAGAATCTTGGTGTCTGTGCCAAAATCTTGGTGTCATCGTAGTTCATGACGTGATCCAGCTGGAGACAGGGTTTAGCAATGGCTGATTTCGTCACTTGCCTTAATCGGGTGTGCTTTTGATGCTCCTTGCACCTGATATCCACTGTTCTTCTGGTCTGGCCAATGTAGAAATGTTCAAATGTTCAAATGTTTGTATAGTCTATGGGACTTAACTACGGGGTTATCAGTCCCTAAACTTACAAACTACTTACGAACTAGGACGCCACAAATATCCATTCCCGAGGGGGGATTCGAACCCCCGACCGTAGTGGCCGTGCAGACCGTGACTGGAGCGCCTTAGTCTCCTCGGCCACCGCGGCCGGCGCCCATGTAGAACATTCCACATTGACAAGGGATGCTATGAATCCCTGGTTTCCGTAACACCAGGTCGTCTTTTACCTGATCTTGCTGGCTGTACAGATCACAAACTTGATGTTGTGTTTACGTAGAATCCTGCTGATTCTGGCTGAAATAGAACCGGCATACGGCAAATAAGCTGTCTTCTTTGCTTCCTCTTCCTCTGCTTCTGCTTCTGGAACCTCTGGTGTAGGGGCTGGTTGGAATGCCCTCTCAATCTGTCTTGTATATCCATCCTTGTAGAACACTGCTTTAAGGTGCTCAATTTCAGAAGGTAGACTTTCTTAATCTTGACAAGGCACGTGCTCTGTGGACTAATGTCTTGAGGATCCCATTCTTCTGTGCAGGATGGTGGCAGCTGCTGGCCTGCAGGTATAAGTCGGTGTGTGTCGGTTTCCGGTTACAACTTGGATCACAATGCTTTTATCAGAAATAGGAGAAAAGTTTTTTTTTTTTTTTTTTTTTTTTTTTTTTTTTTTTTTTTTTTTTTTTTTTTTTTTTTTTTTTTTTTTGGAACAGTGCTACTTTAATCGGTTTGTTTTACAATATCTTCGGCTCTACTTAAGGTATGCAGTTACTTTTTACCTAACATCACTCAGATTATCAAGCTCTTTCATTTGCGCTTTTAAACACTTGCATTGATTGATTCTGAAGAAAGTTATACTTCCATCTTATGATAGCATTTGTTTTCGTATTCGGTTCCTGACGGCACAATCCAAAGCATTCTTAACTTCCGGCAGAATTTTTTCTTCTTTTCTTCACCACTTCGTAGCAGTCAGAAGAAATGAATAACGCACTTTTAATATTATTTTCTCTTGACAGATTGGCAATATGTTCGTTAATTCCCCTCGGCAACCTACGATTCTTGGGAGCCGTTCGTTGACTATTTTACCATTTCCAAGAAGCTTACCAGTTTGCGCAAGCCCTTATATGGTCGTAAATAACTGCGTATCAAATGTGAACATTTCGCATCTAATATGGCAAACTGCGACCAAAGGACCGAAGCAGATTTTGTATCACGACTTTCAATCAAATCCCAAGTTTTATTTAATTACTAACTGTAAAGAGTAGTGTAAGGGCATTAAAGGAGCGCATTGCTGGGAAAGGAAGTAAGACAGGTTCCTACTCTTCCCCCAGCGTTGTTCATCCCGCACCTGAGCAAGCTGTGAAGAAGTGCAAGGAGAAATTTGGAGAAGGAATTAAAATTCAGAGACAAAAAATAATATCCTGCGGGTTGCCGATGAGATTGCAAGGACCCGGAAGAGCAATTGAACGGAATGGCCAATCAGGGTATAAGGCGAACATCAACAAGAGCAAAACAGAACTAATGGAATATAGTGTAAGGAAATCAGGCAAGGCTCGATGAATTAGATTAGGTAACGAGATAATAAAAGTGGTATGAGTTTTGTTATTTGTGTAGTAAAATAACTTTTGGTGTTCTTGGTAAAGATTGTATAAAATTCATATTGGCTAAGACAAGAAAAGTATTGCCAAAGAAGATAAATTTGTTGTCATCCAATATTAAATTAAATGTTATGAAGTCCATTCTCACAACATTTGTCTGGAGTGTAGCATTGTACAAGAGTGAAATGTGGGCGATAAGGACTTCAGACAAACAAGAAATGTTAGAATCTTTTGAAATGTGGTGCTACATGCGAAAGCTGAACATTATATGGGTAAATCGCGTATATGAGGTGCTGAACAGAATTGGAGAGAAGAGAAATTTCTGGAATATATTGACTAAAAGAAGGGATCGATTGGTGGGACATATCAGGAGACATTATGGAACTATTAATTTAGTATTGGAGGGAAATGTGTAGAGAAAAACAATCGCCGATGGATACTTAGAGAAGAATACAGTAAGCAGGTGGAAAAAGATTTAGGTTGCCGTTCTCATTCAAAGATGAAGAGGCTTGCACGGTATAAGGTTGCGTGGAGAGCTGCATCAAACCATTCTCTGGACTGAAGACCCCACAACAACAACAACAACAGGAATCCCGGTTTTGCACTTCAGCATGAGAAAAGGCATCTTTCTTACGATAGTGGTTTCGAATTCTGTAGGATTCTGTTTGTGTTATTCGTACTGAATCCAAATTTCCGTATTACGCCGTTTCCTTAATTTACTTACGGCTAATTTCGATTATGTTCCTTTAAAAAGGGGAACGATGAACTCCCTCGGCTGCATTGTTCCATCCAAATTCACGGTCAGCGCCTAACGACACTGTCGTAGACGACATCGTAAGCCCTACGCTTCCTTTATATACTTTTCTTAACATGGCTTGAGCCTTAGTTCCTGTTAAAATCGCTAACATACGTTGTTACTTTATCAAATTATTTCTGAGCGCTACAGATGTTCAGATCTCTTGTTATACGTTCTAGACATATTTTAATGTCCAAATGCAATAGTAATATCGAAGTACACTTCCCCATGGGTTGAAAAATACATAATATCATCCGTTGTTATACAAACATTCATACTTGTTTCTAATATAAAATAAAAAAAATTATCTTAAATTAGTACAGTCTTATAAACTGTCAGAAGACGTTTTCAGTTCTACATTTGCAACAGAATTTACTACAGTATACCGTACCCTAAATGCCGACAGAAGGAAGACTCAAATTCTAATAAGTTGCTTATGGATGACTGAACGTTTCACTCGAGAATAGTGTGTATGCGTTTTGAAGCTCTCGGAGATAAAAACTGTGTGCCAACAGGCTGGCACCCAATACACTCTCATCTAAAGTACTTTTTAACAGAAGTATCAGAAAGAGACGAGAGGCATAACTCAAACCTTCAAACAGACAGTGTATTGTTGTTGCAATTTGAGGGGACTAAACTGTGAGGTCATAAGTCCCCAGTCAATATCTCTTACCAATCCATTCGTAAATGCAAGTACCCACTGATGGTAAATCTTCTCCGTTTTCTTCATCGATCATCCACTAGGGTATTCTTCTGGATTTCTCTGGCGTCCCTGGATTGCTGACCTTCCATGACACAGACGCAATAAGTATCTACTGTAGAAGAGAGTTCGAGATGTCAACCATTGTAGTAACTGGAAGATGAATATGGCATGTCTAAGGACTGAGAAGATTTTACCGTCAGTTTCAGAGAACCTACATTTCTCCTTCAGACACTCCTTCCCTGCCATTTTGTGCAACCTTTCGTTCTATGATACTTTTTTTTATAACCGTCTATTTTCTCTTATTTTCTGCATCTTATATTTTATCCTTTCATAAATATAATTTGTATGTCTGCCGCCTTAAAACACCGTAGATCTCTTAAGAACTTATTTGACAAATATATCCATCACGGAGACTAAAACGAGAAACATAACAATGGATTAATCGTGTAGGACATTTGTGGTGTAAAATCAGTAAACAGAACAAAACCATCTGTAGGGACAATCTGTCGCCATAGAGGCATCAAAATGGACAGCTGGAAGGTCGTAAAATAAGTCTCACACCTTCGATATTTCACATCTTCGTTTAATTCCTCTTTTCCGGGTGAGCTCTTGATCTGCATACAGCTTTTCTTTTCACCATATGTCTCCTCTATTTTACTGTAGGTGGCATCTTTCCATTCATTATACTTACTTTTATACATTTAAATTTGTTGTCTAGCCAGCAGCTATTTAGCACTTCCTGTAAATACGAGGCGCGTCCAGAAAGTTCCGTTTGGTAATACACAGATACAGAAGAAATTTTTATCGCACACAATTCTACAACACTTAAACTACTTTTCCACATAACTGCCGAAATTTTGTAGGCACTTGTCATAGCGTGCCACACGTTTTTGCATGCATCCTTCACAGAAAGTTGCCGCTTGTGTATTCAACCATGTGGTAACAGCTCTTTATCATCGTTGAAGTGTTGACCACCAAGAACAGATTTTAGGTGTAAGAAGAGATGAAAGTCGCTAGGAGAGAGGTACGAGCTGTATGGAGGATGATCAGACAGGTCCCATTGAAATTTCCGTAAGAATTGTTTGATCACATTCGGTGTGTGAGGTCAGGCATTATCGTGAAAAAAAAGTCTTTTGACAGTAATCCTCTTCTTACACCTAAAATCTGTCCTTGGTGGACAACACTTCAACGATGATGACGAGCTGAAAGAACATGTTACCACATGATTGAATACACTGGCGGCAACATTCTATGAATAAGGCACACAAAACCTTGGGCCATACTATAACATTTGCCTACAAAATTTCGGAAGCTATGTAGAAAAGTATTTTAACAGTTGTAGATTTTTGTACAGTCAATATCTTTTCTGTATCTGGAAAAATTTCGGAAGCTATGTAGAAAAGTATTTTAACAGTTGTAGATTTTTGTACAGTCAATATCTTTTCTGTATCTGTATGCGTTCGTTTTATATAACCAAACGGAACTTACTTTCTGGACGCGCCTCGTAAATAAATTTACTTTCTTGAAATTACCTTTCGTTGTGTACTTCTTTTCAAACGGAAATTACTTAAAAATGCGCCTCGTATTTTGTGGTCGTGATGCCTGCAGCCCTTGTTGTTTTGCGTGGCACTATCGCAGCACAGGCCTACATTGATGTTTTAAGCACCTTCTTGCTTCCTACTGTTTGAGAGTAATTCGGGGACAGCGACTGCATCTGTCCATACGACTGAGTAACTGTTGAAATGCACGGCCTATGGTGCCGTGGTTATACGATATATCCATGTAATGAAGTGACCTGCACAGAGTCCTGACTTGAATCCTATATAACATCGTTGACATGCTTTGAAAGGCTGATTTACATCGGTACCTCTCCTCAGTGCAGCACTCCGTGAAGAATGGGCTGCCATTCCCCACAAAATGCTAGAGCAACTGACTGCACCTGTGCCTGCTACAGTGGAAGCTGTCGTCAAGGCTAAGGATGGGCCAACACCATATAGCAGTGATGTGGCCAGAATATTTTCAAAGGGGAGGGGGGGTGGAGGTCCGACTTTTTAAAGAGAAATTTACAGAGGCTCATGTTTTCATTTATTCTAAAAACAAATTTAACAATGTATGTTAAGCTTAAGGGACTTAACTGTAGGGTCACCAGTCCCTAAACTTACAAACTGCTTATGAACTAGCTTATATTAAAGACAACACAAACAACCATGCCCGAGGGGGGATTCGAACCCCGACCGTAGCGGCCGTGCAGACTGTGACTGGCGCGCCGCAGACCACTCGGATACTGCGGCCGGCAAATTTAACATATTTATATTTTATGTAGATAGTTTGCGTTTGTTAGACCTCCTTACAAATCTACAGTATTTTATATACAAAATTGAGGAAAACATTTCTTAAAAATTGTTAAATTTCGAACCTTCAGTTATTGTTCCAAACGAAGTCAGATTATTAGAATGAGAAATGTTTCTTCGTATTTGAATACGGCACGGTCGCATGTCACCAAGCTCGCTTACTGTAAGCCACGACTGTAGCTCGGTGTTTCCAAAATTTGCATTAAGTTTTGCATCAGCATAAATGCCTTGCGTGTTGATTTAGGGAGCGTAAGTCTATAATCGGTTAATGCCCATTTTGCTTTATTTCCAAGATTATTGGTTCTTTTACTCTTGCTGCCATTGTAACGTATCCATCCTATAGATAAAATATTACTCTCAAACCTATCTTCAGAAAGTATTACACGTAGTGAGAGCGATGCCTTATGATATACTAGAATATTGCCAATACAAATAACGACTCCACTGCTAACATAAAACTGCTGTAAAAAGATAAATAAGCTATTATAATAGTACGTATTTTAACTTACCATAACGCTAGTGGACAAATGAAACTCGGTTTTTCTCTTTTTTCTTGTTATGAAGTTGTCCATCTTAACAGCACAAAAGAACTAAACGACAACAGTTACATTATATCCCACTGCAAGTAAAAACTGTAGTGCTTAATATAGCAATAATGGAGTAAGGCCAACAATGGACAGTGGCTAAAGGAGGACGTGGATATATCGCGGATGTATCGATAATTAAAATCTATAGATGGCATTGTTGACTATCTGTACTGCATTCGCTTTTTCGTCGTATGACTGATAATAACAATATCATTCACTTTCACTACATGGTAGCTAGGTCGTGTCTTATTTCATTTAGCCCCTTCGGAGGTTAGAGACCACCATCGACCATGTGTGTGTGTGTGTGTGTGTGTGTGTGTTGTCCTTAGCATACGTTTGAGTAGAATTTTATCGTTTAGTTGATAGGGGGGTCCGGACCCCCAAGAGTCCTCCTTCGGCTACGTCCTTGCATATAGTCATAGCTTTTTACTAAGGTGAATTATGCGTTACGTGGTCCAGAGTCGGTAAACTGATCTCTATGTTTGTGGAGAAAATGAACGACGAAAAATGTAATCTAACTTATGCGTTTAAAATAATGACAATCTGCGAAACTACATTTTTATAACTTTTGTCTCACATAGCCACAGTAGTCCAACGAACGATATTGATCTGATTGAAACATTCTCTCGGTGATTCTATGTTCACATGAGTTACAGTATTTCCTTTTCTATTTATTTCACATGAGAGTGAGCCACATCGAAGCATGGCCGGGTATAGCTAGTTATTTTATATTAAGGGCCGGTTTGTCTATGCCTCGTTAAGTTCCAGTAAAGGTTTTAACTTTTCTTTAGCGGAGAATTGCATTTGTCAATGTTTATGCGTTAACCTGACGTTATAAGGCCTCAAACTGGCCGTCAAGTTAACGAGTACAATTCTGTTCGTTACACGGCTAACGACTAGTTAAGTGACAATCTGTATGAAAATGGCAGAATAGCAAAACGCTAAAATACCGAAATATATTCACCCCGTGATAAACAAAGATTTGTCTAAAATAATAATAGAAGCACTACACGTATGAAACAGTGTGGAAAGCAGCTTTATTGGAAAATTTTATTGTCATATTAATCGCCCCATCCATGTAGTAGCGTTAAGATAAGATTGATTTTTTTAAAAAAATTCAAATGTTTGTTAAGCTTATGAGACTTATCTGTGGGGTCATCAGTCCCTGAACTCACAAACTACTTATGAACTACCTTCCACTAAAGGCAGCACACACATCCATGCCCGAGGGGTCATTCGAACCCCCGACGGGGAACGGCCTCGCGCATCGCAGCATAGCGCCTCAATGCACTTGGCCACTCCGCCGCGGAGATAACCTTAAAATTATTGTTGAGATATCAAAATACAAGCTAATGGGTAATGGCTAGTTAAGTGAGAATCGGTATGACGTAAATGGCTGCAATAAGAGATTTCGATGACAATGAAGAGGATGTCAATATTTTTGACGATCTACAGGTTATTGCCCCAGTAAGGTGTCCTAGGCGTATTTATGTTCGTCTAAATTAATGTGAATGCTCGGATGATGCTAAATTTGTTACGCCACTGTGTAAACACTGCATGAAAAACACGAGCATCCGAAGACTCAAACAGATAGATATATATTTTGTAAGTTATCTGTCGTAATAGAAAACAGAATACATTATTTATGTCTGCAAGCTTAATAATTCAGTATTTACTTATGCTTGTTGCGCCCAGTGTAACACCTAAAATGTGATTTCTTTTCCGATCTACAGAAACAGTGCACTTTCATCTATGTGCAACTTATTGCTTGCACTAAGATACTATGTACTTGGCAGTATGTTCGTTGCCATAGGGGACTTGGCTGGTGTCTGCAAAACGTCTGCTTGGAAAGCTGCTTGGGAGGCGACACTGGCACTGGCCTCTCTCAGTTCAGTGTGTCCTCATATTTCTCTATTAAGGACACAAGACTCCGTACTCATTCTTGTAAAATTCGAGCTTCTTTCACGTTTGTTTTCCGTAGCGCCAAATAACAACAGTCTGATAACCTCTTCCCTGCTAGTCAAATAAGATGAACAGCTATTTATTCAAGAGGCACTTTCATTTGTTTGTATTGCGAAACAGTCAGTATAAATTTGAAAACTTCATAAATCACTGAATAATGCATATAGGTAAAAATTGACACAAATGCTTGGAATGACATGGGGTTTTATTAGAACCAAACATCTACCGTTATCGGGTCTTTTTTCTTCGAGGAACTGCGAGATTCTAGTTTTGTAACTGCTACCGTGACGGGTGAGAGATACGCCGATATGTTACAGAATCGCATCATGCTGGAACGTACGATTTTTATGCAGGATGGCACTCCACCCCATATTGCTAGAAGCATCGTTTGGTGATGATCGTGTGCTCAGCCGCCACTTTCGTCACGCTTGGCCTCCCAGGTCACCCAGACCTCAGTCCGTGCAATTATTGGCTTTGGAGTTACCTGAAGTCGCAAGAGTACCGTGATCGACTGACATCTCTAGGGATGCTGAAAGACAACATCCGACGCCAATACCTCACCATACCTCCGGTCATCCTTTACAGTGCTGTTCACAACATTATTCCTGGAGTACAGCTGTTGTTGAGGAATGATAGTGAACTTAATGAGCATTTTTGTAAATAACGTCATCTTTGCTTTGTCTTAATTTGTTATGCTAATTATTGATTTTCTGATCAGACGAAGCGCCATCTGTCGGAGATTTTTTTAACAATTTTTTTTTGTATGTTTTAATAAAATCCCATGTTTTTTCCAAGCATGTGTGTCAATTTTTACTTCTCAATCTACATTATTCCGTGATTTATTAAGTTTTCAAATTTATTCTGACTTTTTGATCATCCGGTATATCGAACCTTCTCGTTTACTCCAGGTTATCAAACGAGAGGTGTATCTGGCACTGACAAACGCAATGTACTTGACAAACACATTTAACAGGACGTTGTCATCTTACCGTGAACTAACGAGAGGACTAACGAGTGATGGACGAACCAGTCCTAAGGGTCAGTTGCCACTCTCTGTACCTGGTGTCGATACGCTTTATTGTCAGCTACCAGTAGCAACCATTATGGCTAAGCATGTGCGTTTAGGAAGAAGCATAAAAGACTTTCTAGTGGCCAACTCCTACTCCACTGACGAATTCTTAAATAGAACCAAATGATGCATGTATCTGTATTCATATTATGAGTATTATTAAATTCAGCTTGTAAAAAGTGTATGTACCTGTATTAGTAATATTGTACTATCAACTTGTAAAGAAAAAAAAAAGACGTTTTCCACATCCACGAGGATCAACTCAACACGGATCTATATAACGAACGAACTAAGTTAATCTAGGGCAGAATGTCGGTATGCACAAGTTCTCGTCTGAAGCCGACTCACAGAAAGCGAGAGACGTGCGGAAAGGAACTGCAGATCCCGGAAGGGAGTATTTGACGCGACGGCTGTCGGGAACGGTGCCAGCGAGCAGCCCCCAAGTTCCTGCCTGCCTTTGTCCGGAGACAATCTGGGCGCGCCTCCACCTGCCCTATCTGGCATCGCTCTTTATCGATTCTCGCTTTGCCATTCAGGCTCACCCTACGGCATCACCCGCCAGGAGAACGCAGACAGACCAGGTGTCTGTGCACAGATAGCGTGGCCTCTCACTCGCACACATACAAGAAATTTCGTGAGAGTGGTTCCATCTATCACTGCAAAAGGAATCACTGGGTAGTGAACATGTGTACCGGAGTATGTAGAGTCCATCTGTTCAGAGTGTCTGGACCGACCATCAGCCTATGTGGTATCTGCTATGTCCGTGTGACAATGTTCCATCAATTCACATCCTCTTCACTCCTCATACAGCTTACGATGTAATGAGATGGCGTACTACCGTGACGTCAGTAACATGGAGAATGAGCACAAAGAATACTTTATGAGCGCACGTTACTTGATCCGAGGTTAATGTTTTACTGTTGTCAAATTAATCGACTTAAAACTTTTATCCATTATGTGTTGGAACCTGCGACTGTGTCTTGAAATAGGTTTCAGAAATTACTGCAACCAGTCCCCTTTTTTCTTCTTAACGAAGATTTATTAAACCATGACCGGTTTCAAGCTTCCTAGCAGCTCATCATCAGATGGTGTATACATTTAGTGCAAATTACATTTGTATCTGTGGCAGGGCAGAAAACGAGAAAAAGTAAACACTAATTGTGGTATGTTACACTGATTAAATAAAAGTTCGTCTTCAAGATGTTACTTACAGTAATGAGTTTCACATTTAGTTTGATCTTGTGTTCTCCGTGAAACTCCCGCGCAGTAGCGCTGACCACTACACCTCTGCGGACACAGTGATCACCGCACCTGCAAGGACTACCTAAGTACGCCTCACGTCAGATACAAATTCCCAGCTTAGGTAGCCCTTTCCTAGCAGATGCGGTTATCACTGAGTACCCAGTGGTGTATTGGTCAGCACAATTGCATAGAAAGCGGAAGATCAGGTTTCGAATCCCGGCTGGGTACACATTTTCAGATTTGCCCATTCGCATTTGTTGTCATCTATTATGTGAATATGAAAGAGTAACGACTGCATGAACAGACGCCACATGTATATACACTTTATTATCTTTTATTTTCTGCAACAGTTGAGAATAGTTTTTGTTCCGTTTCAGTATTTCAATTCTTTTAGATCATATTCAAAATCTGAAAGAAAATGAGAACTAAATATATACTTTCTGACATGTTTACAATAATTAGATTGCACAATGAATAAAATTTACATTTAACAGAATTGTACACATTGGAGTGATTTACATTGTAGTTGCGTCCGCAAAACGTCTCATCTGCGTTATGAAAAGTGGGCCACCTGCATTTTAATAGTGCTTTTAAATTTTTTTATATTGGTTTGAGGTAAATGTAAGGGGCAGGAATAGGAAGGGCGAGATTAGTCGGAACAGGGAGGGCTAGCGAGGGAAGTGGAACTGCTGTGAGACTGATTAGAAGAGAAGAATAAAGATGGGTTGGCGGGTGGGCGGAGGAGAAGGATTACTGATGAATTGAGTTTTAAGAAAATGTGGACTTAACTGAAGCTGCAAGAAATTTGGTTACATATAACACTAATATCCTCATTATTAGATTATTAGAAATGCGGACCAATTAACTGACCAATATCTAGAAATCATAAAATTATTTAAATGGAGATTAAATGTAAATAATTCAATAACATGTTGGTGTCTTAAAAACAGTGAAAGTGTAAACAATTAAGTACAACATTACAAATGACATAAAAAATTTATCTGTAAGACATATTCCGTCTCGTACTGACTAAAATTAAGACATTTGTTTCACACCAGACGCGTTTCGCTTTTAATTGCGGAAGTCTCTTCTGTGGTCTATAAATTATACAGAGGTTTGTATATATATATATATATATATAAATATATATATATATATATGTGTGTGTGTGTGTGTGTGTGTGTGTGTGTGTGTGTGTGTGAGGGGGGGGGGGTTGGTTTTCCGAGTGTTTATATTTATATTTTAGGTGGTCAACAAGGTTTTTATTCTTATGATTACAATTTCTGTATCCATGGAGGTAATTTTATGTTGGTTTTTGTGTTGCAAAGGTTGAGTGACTTATTTTATACTTCCAGGCTCGTTCATGTTCGTTACAACGGATGTCAAATGTTCTTTTAATCTGTACAATGTATCTTCTGTCACATGTGTTGCATTTCAGTTGGTATATCCTGACTTCCACTCCCATGAACCACAGACATTGCCGAGGTGGGGTGGCTTACGTGCCTCAACGATACAGATAGCCGTACCGTAGGTGCAACCACAGCGGAGGGTTATCTGTGGAGAGGCCAGACAAACGTGTGGTTCCTGAAGAGGGGCAGCAGCCTTTTCAGTAGTTACAGGGGCAACAGTATGGATGATTGACTGAGCTGGCCTTGTAACATCAGCTAATGTGGATTTGCCACACAGCTACAGCGAACAGCTGAAAGCAAGGGGAAACTACAGCCGTTACCTTTCCCGAGGACATGCAGCTCTACTGTATGAACATATGATGATGGCATCCTCTGGGGTAAAATATTCCGGAGGTAAAATAGTCCCCCATTCGGATCTCCGGGCGGGGTCTACTCAGGAGGATGTGATCATCAGGAAAGACAATACTGGCATTCTACGGGTCGGAATGTTAGATCTCTTAATCGGGTAGGAAAATTAGAAAATTTAAAAAGGGATATGGATAGATTGAAGTTAGATATAGTGGGGATTAGTGAAGTTCGGTGGCAGGATGGACAGGATTTCTGGTCAGGTGAGTACAGGATTATAAATACAAAATCATTTGGGGGTATCACAGGAGTAGGATTGATAATGAATAAGCAAATAGGAATGCGGGTAAACTACTATGACCAGCACAGTGATCGCATTATCATTATCAAGATATATACGAAGCCAACACCGACAACAATAGTACAGGTTTATATGCCAACTAGCTCTGCCGATGAGGAAATCGAAGAAATATATGAGGAGCTAAAGGAAATTATTCAGACAGTTAAGGGAGAGGAAGACTTAATTGTTATGGGAGACTGGAATTCGGTAGTAGGACAAGGAAGGGAAGGGAAGATAGTAGGTGAATATGGTCTAGGCAAAAGGAACGAAAGAGGAAGCCGCCTGGTAGAATTTTACAAAGAACATAATTTAGTTATAACAAACACCTGGAGTAGATGATATTCCCTCAGAGCTACTGAAGTCTCTGGGAGAACCAGCCATGACAAAACTGTTTCACCTGGTGCGTAAGATGTATGAGACAGGAGAAGTACCCTCAGACTTTTAGAAAAATGTTATAATCCCCATTCCAAAGAAAGCAGGCGCAGACAGGTGTGAAAACTACAGAACCATCAGTTTAATAAGTCATGGTTGTAAAATATTAACACGAATTATATACAGAAGGATGGAAAAGCTGGTAGAAGCAGACATCGGGGATGTTCAGTTTGGGTTCAGGAGAAATGTAGGAACACGGGAGGCAATACTCACTTTACGGCTTATCCTAGAAGATAGATTAAGAAAAGGCAAACCTACATTTCTAGCTTTTGTAGATTTGGAGAAGGCTTTTCACAATGTTGATTGGAATAAACTCTTTCAAGTTCTGAACCAAACAGGAGTAAAATATAGGGAGCGTAAGGTTATTTACAACTTGTACAAAAACCAGACGGCGATTGTCAGAGTTGAAAGGCATGAAAGGTATGCAGTGGTTGGAAAGGGAGTAAGACAGGGTTGTAGACTTTCTCCGTTGTTATTCAATTTGTACATTGAGCTAGCCATAAATGAAAGCAAGGAGAAATTTGGTGAAGGAATTAAAGTTCAGGGTGAAGAATTAAAAACATTGCGTTTTGCCGACGACATAGTAATTCTGTCAGATACAGCAAAGGACCTGGAAGAGCAATTGAACGGAATGGACAGTGTGCTGAAAGGAACATATAAGATGAACATTAACAAGAGCAAAACTAGGGTAATGGAGTACAGTGTAAGAAAATCAGGTGATGCTGAAGGCATTAGATTGGGAAACGAAGCAATAAAGGAGGTAGATGAGTTTTGTTACTGAGGCAGTAAAATAACAAATGACGGTCGCAGTACAGAGGATATAAAATGCAGAATGGCAATGGGTAGAAAAGCGTTCTTGAAAAAGAGAAATGTGTTAACATCGAATATTGATTTAAGCCTAAGGAAATCCTTTCTGAAGGCATTTGTAGAGAGTGTTGCCTTGTGTGGGAGTGAGACATGGACGATAAACTGTGCGGACAGGAAGAGGATTGAGGCTTTTGAAATATGGTGCTACAGAAGAATGCTGAAGATTAGGTAGGTGGATCGCGTAACTAATGAGGAGGTACTGAACAGAATTGGGGAGAAAAGAAATTTCTGGCATACCTTGACTAAAAGAAGGGATAGATTGGTAGGACACATTCATATACAGCAAGGAATTGTGAATTTAGCGTTGGAGGGAAGTGTGTGGGGTAAAATCCGCAGAGGAAGACGAAGAGATGGATACAGTAAGCAGATTCAGACAGATGTAGGTTGCCGTTCTTATGTGGAGATGAAGAGGCTTGCTCAGGATAGGGTATTGTGGAGAGCTGCATCAAACCAGTCTCCGAAGACCACAACAACAACATCCTGATTTTTCTGTATGGATCTATATTTTCTATTTATTTTGGAAAATATTTTTGAAGTAGTTGTTGGTTCGGGGGTGCTATTTTGATTCCTTGTTTTCTGAAAACGTTGTACAGTCTGCGTGTGTATGTATAAAACGGGTGATATACAAACTGTACACAGTTTAAAATAAGAAAAGTAGTAACCAATGAAAAACCCCACGTAAGGTCCCAACCATATCCAGCCAACAAGACTGAGAAACAGCAGTGGGATGTAAAGACGAGACTATAACACCGTGAGTATACTGTACATCAATTTGAAAACACATAGGCCTAACGTGCACAAATATATATATTCTGTTTTCATTCTATATACCCAAAAACAAATTGTACAAACCTTTGCATCATTTACAGACTGCAGTAAATTATTTTAAAATAAAAAGCGAAAGGCGTCCTGTGTAAAATAGACTTTTGGGCATTAAAATAGCTAACAAAATGTTTTGTACAGTCTATGGGACTTAACTACAGAGTCATCAGTCCCTAAACTTACAAACTACTTATGAACTAGCTAAGACTAAGGACGGCACAAATATCCATGCCCGAGGGGGGATTCGAACCCCCGACCGTAGTGGAAAATAGCTAACCACGAAGATGACGTGCTACAGACGCGAAAATGAACCGACAGGAAGAAGATGCTGTGATATATAAATGATTAGCTTTTCAGAGCATTCACACTAGGTTGGCGCCGGTGGCGACACCTACAACGTCCTGACATGAAGAAAGTTTCCAACCGATTTCTCATACACTTACAGCAGTTGACCGGCGTTACCTGGTGAAACATTGTTGTAATGCAACGTGGAAGGAGGAAAAATGCGTACCATTACGTTTCCAACTTTGATAAAGGTCGGATTGTAGCCTATCGCGATAACGGTTTATCGTATCGCCACATTTCTGCTTGCGTTGGTCCCCATCCAATGACTGTTAGCAGAATATGGAATCGGTGGGTTTAGTAGGGCAATACGGAACGATATGCTGGATCCCAACGGCCTCGCATCACTAGCAGTCGAGATGACAGGCATCTTATCCGCATGGCTGTAACGGATCGTCAACACATGGGGACGTTTGCAAGACAACAACCATCTTCATGAACAGTTCGACGACGTTTGCAGCAGCATGGACTACCAGCTCGGAGACCATGGCTGCGGTTACCCTTGACGCTGCATCACAGACAGGAGCGCTTGCGACGGTGTACGCAACGACGAACCTGGGTGCACGAATGGCAAAACGTCATTTTTTCGGATGAATCCAGGTTCTGTTTACAGCATCATGATGGTCGCATCCGTGTTTGGTGACATCGCGGAAAATGTTCGACTGCTGCCCTGGCCAGCACATTCTCCAGATCTCTCACCAATTGAAAACGTCTGGTCAATGGTGGCCGAACAACTGGCTCGTTACAATACGCCAGTCACTACTCTTGATGAACTGTGGTATCGTGTTGAAGCTGCAACGGCATCTGTACCTGTACACGCCATTCAAGCTCTGTCCGTCCCTAATGACCACGCTGTCGACGGGACGTTAAACCCTAAGCTTCCTTCCTTAAAGCTTTGTTTGACTCAATGTCCAGGCGTATCAAGGCCGTTATTACAGCCAGATGTGGTTGTTTTGGGTACTGATTTCTCACTATCAATTCACCCAAATTGCGTGAAATGATATCCCTTGTCAGTTGTAGTATAAATATTTGTCCAATGAATACACGTTTATCATCTGCATTTCTTCTTGGTGTAGCAATTTTAATGGCCAGTGGTGAAACTGTCTTAATTGCAGTCAGCACAAGATGGTATACGGTTATTTTCAACAGCTAAAGCGGAAGACGGCCACGCAAACAAACATAGCATATTATGAAACCATAAACTTTAAACTGTATGATATTCTAGTTTTAACTATTGTAAAGCCGTTTTCTTAAAACTCCTAAAAAACTCGCTCCCCCTCTGACACCCCCCCCCCACACTGCCCTTCCACATCACCCCCAGCTCCACATCAAACCAATATAAAAATTTTGAGCGCACTTTATAAACAAAATACTTTTCGTAAAACAGACGAAACAAATTGCGGGCACAACTAAACTAACCTCTTCACTTGTGTTCAGTTCTGTTTAATGTAGATGTTATTCTCTGTGCAAATAAATTATTGTAACAACGCCAGCAGTACATATTCAGTGTTGTCTTTTTTAATTCTAACGATTATAGAAATGTATTGAAAGATGTAAATGCAACCAAAACCATTCACAGCTCTTAACGGACAATGAAAGATGATGTTTTTTGTAAAGCCAGTATTTATTTATTTTTATTTTTATTTTTATTTATTTATTTATTTATTTTATATTTTTTTTAATTTTTTTTTTTTTTTTTTTTTTTTTTTTTTTTTTTTTTTTTTTTTGCCTATAGAATTATTTATGAGCGATCAAAAACCAAGTAGTTTCACGGAAGACGGACAACGACATCTTAACACCCCGAACGCAAACATACGTATGGGGGAAATAAGGAGAGGTAAATTATCAAAGTTTAGACATGAGTCGTTTAATTTTTTGAGAAACCACCAAGATTGAGGCCAGCAGAACAGGAAAGGCGTCTCACAATTATATCGTTCAATATACATCAACTGGGAATTCGAATTCTTTTCTCATTTCATACATTCTTCTCATTTTGTCGAAATATATTTGTTCTTACTCCATAACTTGATAGTTTTTGAAGCAGAGAAAATTTGCTGTCTTGAACGCCAACCAGTAATAGAAACGCTGATGTCTATATACGCACTAAACCAGAGACGGCGTTTTATTGGCAAAACCCTTAAAAGATGCAAAAGAACTACTAAAGAGACTGCATACACTACGCTTGTCCGTTATTTTTTGGAGTATTGCTGCCCAGGGTGTGATCCTTATCAGGTGTGTTTGACGGAGGACATCGAAAGAGTTCAAAGAAGGGCAGCTCGTTGTGTATTGTCACGATACAGAGGAGAATGTGTCACGGAAATGATACAGGATCTGGGATGGGAATCTCAACAACGGCGCTTATCGCTGCGGCGTGGTCTACTTACGAAATTACAATCACCAAAATTCTCCTCCGAATGCGAAAATATATTGTTGACTCTCACTTACATAGGCAGAAATGATCATCAAAATAAAATACGAGACATCAGAGTTAGAACGGAGAAATTCAGATGTTCTTTCTTCCCGCGCGCTATTCGAGAGTGGTATGGGAGATGAATAGTATAAAGGTGGTTCGATGAACCCTCTGCCAGGCACTTAAATGTGATTTGCAGAGTATCCCATGTAGTGTAGATGTAGATACAGCTGTAGATGTAAATATGATTGCTTCCTCCGTAAATCAGACTAGGAAACAACCGATACCGCTTTTTTAATTGGTGGAAGAGTAATTAATAGCAGGTCGCTGTCGTTCTCCAAGCGATGTTATCTAAAATTGTAACTGATATCGCTGCTGTCAATGGAGTACAATGCCGCGGCTGCCACACAATTTTTGGTGCTCACCATTAATTACAATTTATTGGGAATATAGCTGAAATATAATGGAAGTTACAATGACAGCAGCACACTGATGTTCCGTGATTAGATGAAACTTGAGTTTGGTTCCAGATAGGCAATTGCTCTATCAGGAGCTTCGTATATCTGCGTCTAATCCACAATTGCGACGAGGTTACTTATACTGTATATGGGCTTGTTGCAGTATTATAAGCCACATAATTGTGACAAAGTCACGGAGGAGGCAGACGACCATGATTAATAATAAATGAAGTCTGCCTTAAGCTTCTTAGGTCGCTGTATTGATGAAAGTGGTTACAATATGACTATTTGACACGTTTCGGTCTGGGCCATGATCAGAATCTATCAATGGAAAATAATTATACAATATGAGAACAGAAATGTTGCAAAAACGTACTAATTTTTGTGAAGATAAAATTCAGCACACGTACCCAGTACACGTCAATTACAAGTTGGTCAGTGCAAATCGGTATATGTTTTTTACGTAACATCAAGAAGCAGACTGAAAGCACAGTGATGGTACAATATATGATTACAGATTTTAGTCGCCAGATGGCGTGCTGTTCTTAAACATAATGTCTAGTGGCACCGTGCCAATTGTAGTTACGCTAGGTAAAATTAAAGTTTAGCATCACAATGATGAAAGGGAGAGTAATAATTGGCCCACTTTATGTTACGGTAGTAACACTTAAAGTGGGCCTTAGCGATCGTCTTTTGACAGCTAGAAATTTAAATGAAAATAACGGCTTAACAATGCATCTGACACGAAAATTGAATAACCGAATTTGTAGAGGAGAAAATTCTCAACAACTTTGCTCTCTTATTCGTTTTTTCGTATCTCGTATCGTTTCAGAGATATTTTCAAAAATAACGGCGATTTTGGGATGTATGTCCGTCTGTCTGTCTGTCCGTAACGTGTTCCCTGTTTTTAAGACGAACCGTTCAACCGATCAGTACCAAATTTTGCACACATAATTTTAGGCCGCCAGAGACCAGAACCCCTCTTTTTCAAATTTTTCGGACAAAAATTACGGTAGTAATACCAAAAGAAGCCGTTTGTAATGTAATTTTAATTGCAAATAAACGGTTCATCTGACACGAAAATTGAATAAACGAATTTGTAGAGGACAAAAGTCTCTACGACTTTGTTCTCTTATGTTTTTTTCATATCTCGTAGCGTTTGAGAGATATTTGCAAAAATAACGGAGTTTTGACACCCTCCATTTAATAAACGAAAACCAGCCGTTCGCAGATGTCACGTGACTTTCCTCGCCCAGAACTGTCTCTGGTATACGTCATCTTGCGTTGTGTATTTGATGATTTTCTTATTGTAACTTACACGTTGTCATTTCAAAGCAATGGCGCACTGAAGAATTAACGAAAAGACGTCGTTCTTCGTACGATAAATGATAATCTAGTATCTACAAATCCCGTATTAGCTTCCGTTAACAACGGCCGTCAATAGTATGAGATTAAAGAACGCCACACCAAACTGTTAGCTCTAGCGCCAACATATCGAACAAGAACGAACAAACACGAACAGCGTCCGCAACGGACAAACTACACATAGAGCGAAAAAAATAAATAAATAAATAAAAAATAAAAAAAAAATAAAACGTTTTGGGCAATGTGTTGGACTGTGACACTGAAGGTCAGAGGTCAGTGGTTCGGAACCCGACAGTACCTAATTTTTTTCCTACCAGGGTTTCAGACACTGTTATTAATTAATTTTTTATTATTTAGATTATTATTTTGATCAAAAATGTTTGCAAAAACTTATAAAACTACAAACATAAAGTGGGCCGTAAGACACGACTGTGCGATTATTATTATTTTTTTTTTTCATTTCCATTACATGATGTAAAGAGCATTTGTAAAAAAATATTACCCCCTTTTTACCATTGGATTGCTAAACTTTAATTTTACCTAGCGTAACTTCAATTGGCACGGTGCCACTAGACATTATGTTTAAGAACAGCACGCCATCTGGCGACTAAAATCTGTAAACATATATCGTATCATTACTGTGCCGTCAGTCTGCTCCTTGATGTTACGTAAAGAACATGTATCAATTAGTACTGACCAACTTGTAATAGATGTGTACTGGGTACGTGTGCTGAATTTTATCTTTACAAAAACTTGTACACTGTTTTTGCAACATTTCTATTCTCATATTGTATAATTATTTTCCACTGACAGACTCTGATGATGAACCAGGCCGAAAGGCGTCAAATAAAGTCCTATTTTAGCCACTTCATGAATTCAATAAAGCGACCTTTGCAGCTTACTGCAGAATTCATTTAGAATTAGTTACTGAAACATGGCACTTTGGGCTCTAGAAGGATGTAGGCTACATATTCAGAAAATCGTAACGCCTTCAAAGACTGAAGACTGAACGATCATATTAACAGTACATATTCACAAGTATGTGCTGTAGAAACGATTTGCATTACTGCCTCCTCGGTTCAGTATGCACTGTGTTGTCCAGCAGGCACAAGGTCTACCATAATCCCTGACAAATGGTTCCATGCCTGATGGCATCGGTGCGTAACATGTGCGAATGTTAGATGCATCTGAACTTAATTCACCTGGCTGCAAAGTTCCTCTTTGAAGACAATTTATTTTTCCTACACAGTTGCACTATTTTGGAGTTAGTGACTAGTTTCGGAATTAACTGTCCATTTTCATACCTTTGGCCTTGGAATGAGGCCAACGGTTTGTTTTCAAAATATTACCAGTTGCTGATCCTGCTCCATATTTAGGATGAATTTTCATAAGTTCCTCTTTGGTGGCTGGCGCTAGGTCACAGCACTGCGCCCTTTGTCTCACCATATACCACACAATATCGACAGATCTCGTGATCCGGCAGGCCACATCTCGACACCGTCGCGGTGGAATGGCCGTGGGCTCTAAGGCGCCTTGCTGCGGAAGGCCTGGCTACTCCCCGTCGGAGGTTGGAGTCATTCCTCGGGCTTTGTGTGTGTGTGTGTGTGTGTGTGTGTGTGTGTGTGTGCGTGCGTGTTTGTGTTAGTATAATAAATTGTAAGCCTACGGACTGATAAACACCGTAGTGAAGTACAGTAGATTTACAAACATTTTGTAAGGTCTCTATGCCCCCGACATAATTAGTTTTCTATAATATTTAGGCAATAATAGTGTTCACACAATACTTATAAAGTTATATATTATTATTACTACTGTTTGTCATTCTGCATTGTACGTGAGTTATTTATGTAGTGAATTTTGTGAACTGGACAGAGAAATATAAATTGTAAATGGCGCAGTAATCTTTGGAAGTTCGATTGTAGGGTAAGCGCTCTGACTGCGAGCATAGACTTACTAAATAAAAACTTGACCGCTCGCTGGCTCTAGTGTCGCGTCCCCACATTTAACAAGGTAGAATCCGACATTTGCAGGGAAATAGTGCGTAAACGTGGTACATTCGTGTGCTGCTGTTAATTGTAACAGTAAGAATGGAAGGAAAGGCGAAGACGGAACCAATGTTACATTTCACAGCTCAGTCATTTATGGCTATTTATTACTTTCTGCTACTTGTATACCGTACAGTATTTTCATGGAGAAATAATAAATCATGAGTAATTGTTTTTGTTTAGATTTTCTCTTACAAATGGTTCTCTAAAACTGAGAAAAGTACTTATATTGTATTTGCATATAAATTACGAAAAATACGAATACTAATAAGGTACTAAGTTGAGCTGAATGAAGAACTATATAGGCATATCTGAGGTATTTAGATTTTTCCTTATATATATATATATATATATATATATATATATATATATATATATATATATATATATTCAGCTCAATTTAGTACATTATTAGTATTCGTATTTTTCGTAATTTATATGCAAATACAATATAAGTACTTTTCTCGGTTTTAGAGATGTTATGATGTAGCCGTAGGTCGAATAATTGCTTTTATACACTTAACAATTGGTGATTGTACTTCATAAATGGTCAAATTTGATCGAATGTTGCTTACTCGTCAATTTAAGATGCTAAAAAGTAATGTGCAAATGAAATGCCTATTTAAAGTTATATGGGTTATTAGTCTACTAATATTCGTACCGAAGTTCGAGGAAGTTAAAAGAAAACCTCTGTGTAATATGAAAAGGAATGTAGATTGTGCTACCCAGAAATAAGACTGCAAAACGTACAGAGTAGTCGGCAAAAAGTAAACAGGACCTCACAAAAAATTACCCGAATTCAATAATAATCGCACCCTTGCTACGTAAAATTTCATGCAATTATCTTATGCAAATAATTCAATGCAAAATCGCTTCACCTTGTTAGAAAAGAGCCTTAAATTCTTAAATTTCGTGTGTCTACACAGACATTTTGGAAATTAGGACACTTCATACATTTAAGAATGTCTTTTAAACAGACTACTATTCCTCAGTCAACTTTTCATTTGCCTCCATTTGGATAATCACATGTATCTATCGACTTTCATGGTGAAGAATGAAACAATTACACATTGATAGAGTGGTATCAGATCAAAGATCAACGCTTACCATAGACATTTCGTCAATGATGGTAACGTCAGAATACAAATTTATACGAGTGTCGGTATTTGTGAGAAAAATATTTGTTTTCAACAATAAATGATTTATTATTAATTTAGGCCTGAATGGTCATACACAAAATGACCGTTCTTTACAAAAGGAAACATTCATAAAAAATCGTTATCGAATACAATAGCAGTGTGTCTTCAGTATCAATGGTAAACATCGTTCAAATAATGCTGTATACATATTAGAAAGTACTAATGTCCCATGTATTAAAATACTTGCCGTATGTTGCTGTGTGACCTTTTTGGTATCACATACTGCAATTAAGGCTGTTTTGTGAAATATAATACTCACTGTTCTGACCAGTTCCATTACACAGCCCACCAAGAAATTTGCACACATACAAATATGCGCAAAATTCTGATATAACAGAATGGAACTGCTCATATCTCAATTTATCACAGACATAAACATGCGTAATGAAACTGCTGAAATTCTAAATTAAACATAAAAACAAATACATATACTGACATAATGAAAACAGTTATAAATTGCTACTCTGAAATCTTAGTGTCATCATTGCAACAAACAAATCTTAATATTAACTCCATGTTATCAACATACATTTCAGTGTATAGCAATATTTCTATAAGTAACACACATTAGATAACATGTGTTGTTTCGTCAAATCTTTTCCATGAGATTTGACTGAAAATTGTTCTTTCTTACTGGTATACCAAAGCCATTGACTCCTCAACAGAATTATTTTTATCATTTCTGTTAAGTGTATCGTATGGTTCCAATTTTGATGGGAGTAGATGCCACAGGTTATGGTTTCTATCTACCCATTTTAACAATAGGTCCAATCATGATCTACAAAAACATTACAGTGGATTATCTTCCTGGTATATAACCTGGATGGCACACAAAATTAGTTCTTAACTATGAAATATGGAGAAATGAAACTTACCTGGCTGTCAAAATAGCCATAAACAACAAAGACTAGACTACAATACATTAATAATTTCACAAATTGTAAATAGGAATTAAACATCTTCAAAGAGTACATGTGTGTCCAACTATACCAAAAGAAATAAAAGGAATTTATTGGTAAATAATTAATAACATGTTATATTCTTTTATTAGATGACATTAGATCTGATGCTTGAGAAGTTCACAGTACACATATCTCAAGACAGCTTTAAGTACCATTACACGAATGTATCTCTGTTACTTGAGTTCTGTTCCATACAATGGAATGGACTTTGTGTCCTTTCATATTACACCAGCAGCAACGTTGTCTGCTATATCCCTCAGGGATTAACGAAAGTAAATGTACTTCACAAAGAAAGATTTAATAAGATATGTTAATAAGATTTTGAACCTTTAAGTTCCTTCTTGACAAATGACAACAGGTAGTCACGGTTTCAACACTGCAAAAACAATGTGCAATGTTTCACAACATATGAGTAAAGAACCGATAAAGGAAACTACAGCAGTAGTTCCGCTAAAGTTACTGTTGACTGATGACCACGCAGTTTGGTCTGATTGATTTACAAACATTTGAACATTAAAAAGTTACTGTTCCTCAAAAGCATATACAAGTTGTATATTACCAATGTAAGACAACGCAAAAATGGGTTCAATCAAAAATATGCTAGTAGACATATGACCATGATTGCCAACCAACATAAAGTCACAAAAGATAGATACTTATGACAGTTGAGGTATTTTGTGTCTCTGGAGATATTTAATACATATATTGACAATGAATAAAAACCAATTGAATACTGCACAAAGTTACATAAGGCAAATACATACATAAAGCAAACAATGCTATGTTGAAAACACTAACTTCGTTAAAATAATATCCTATGTGACAGAAAGAGTTCAAGTCACAGTATACAAACTACATGATAAGCAATTTCATGAACTAGTAATATTGTAACTTGGTTAATTTTTTGATATGTTACAAGTACTCATATCTTTGTCAATGAATACAAAACCACTTAAAATTAAAAAAAAAGATTATAGAAAAGATTACTTAATACACACACACACACACACACATACACTGTAATCAGTGAAATAGTATTCTTAATTCTCAAAGATGTATACAAATATGAACTAGTATAAAAGAATGACTAGTATGGCAGTTCTTTGTTCAGTAAAAACGGATTATTTCTTCCTTCCTTCTGTCTCCAATACCTTAAGAATCATCTCTATTCTTTTGCTTAATTTTTCCGATATTCATGCAACTTGACTATCTATATCAATCAGGCATCGGCCTGTCCAAGAACCTATTTGCACATTAATAAATGGTCTACACATTTCATCATTACTAGAATTCACATCTGTGTATAACAGACCAGCCTCAATTTCTTTCAACCTATGACTCCTGGATACATTTTAAATTTTATCTCAACTTTCCTTACACATTTTCATTACAGTAAAAAAAATATATTGCCACTGCTATCAATGATATTATTCATCCAACTAATTTGGCGAATTTTTCTCTGTTTATCACTTTGGCAGTTACTTTTCAGTTTCCCAACAATAATATATTTAACATTATTCTGCCAATCACGTTTAAGTGCATAACTAGTTAGCTATAGATCATAAAGAAATAACTTGTTTTCTCCCATACCACTAGGTAAATTACGTTCACTGCTTGGTCGTTTTTCATGAATCAATTCAAAGAAATAAATAGATGTTACACTCACAAATATTACTATTACACTCAAATTCTGAAAAAGCCATGTTATCTGAATAAATTTGGTTTGCTCAAGACAGGGGTACCTTACAGAAATGTTTTTATAAACTTTAACTTTATCATTCATATTAAATGTAAAATTATCCTTACAATGATGTAAAAAATCAATTGAATGCCTACAACTCTCACCAGAAACGTTTTTTACAGAACTGCTGTACCACATGGTACCAGCAATATGTGAAAGGTTCTTGTATGCTACATCATTATTCAAGTCCTCTGGTTTCGTACTAAGTATAGAAATGCTACTCTCTAAGTTAGTTAAACGGTTCTTAGTAATTGATTCTGCTGCACTAATATTTTTACTGACAGAGGGAATGTCTTCATCGAAATTGCTTTTAGTGGATGTTAATTTACTACAAAATTCTGTTTCTACATTTGAAATTCGAGTTTTTATATTTCATCAACAATTTTAATTTCTCCATGAACACTTTCGAAAGCAATTTTGTTTGGTCTCTGTATTTGGACTCGTAATTCTGGATTAAAATATATGTTTTAATCCCAGAATTACGAGTCCCCATAATCTAACGTTGTCCAATCATTTGTAGCTACTGATATTGGATTCACTTTAGGTTTTTTAACTATTCTAAACAATAGTGACACATTGTTGTTATGTTTATTCAACTGTACATCTGTCTTCAGATGGGCACAAGGAAGAATTTGTAAAATAATTTCATTTTGTATAAAATATTCTCAGCAATCAGTGTTAACATATAGTTTATTCAAATGTAGATTTCGACCACTGTGTGGTCATTATCAGTGCTTAAAACACTGTTAAAACATGTAAAACATATCGACCTACATGTTGGAGGTTATGTTCATACTCTGAGAGGGAGGAACCTATACTGCCAAGAAAACATCAACGATCACCAAAGATATTCCGTTAAGTACGGGAACTACAGGAGTACAATTTTGTACAAGTGTCGATATTTATGAGACAAATATTAAAGGTTTCAACATTTATTTCACCATTAATGTAGGCCTATGTGGTCATACACAAAATTACAAAAGGAAACACTCGTAAAAAATTGTTATTGAAATCCATGGTAGTGTGCCTTCAGTGAATATAGTAAACATACATATAATCGTTCAAATAACACTATATATATATTAGAAAGTATTAACGTCATGTATTAGAATAATTATGTTATGTTGCTGTAAGTGTGACTTCTTGGGTATCGCATACTACAATTTAGGATGTTTTGTGAAATACGATACTTACTGTTCTGACCAGTTCCATTAGACTACCACATCTCCGTCTTTGACACGCAGTGTCAGAGCATCGACCCCTAGCCACTGGCGTCGTCGTGACGTCACGGTTCGCTGACAACGTCCGACGTCAATGGGAATAATGAAAGCTGCAGTACCGACGGCCAGCCAGGGCTGGCGTGTATCTAGCAGCCAAGTGTATTTCCGTCAGTAAGCAGATGTTAGTTTACACCATTGATTTCTTAGCGTCATTCGTGCTGACAGGTACCATCTCTACTCTTGAATAATCGACATAGTGTCTACAAGCCCGGCGCATCCTACAACTACATGTCGTAGGGGGCTATTCCATTAAAACAGTTGTTACCTCACGATGAGTAATATGTGCATCATACTAAGCTGATATCGGCCCAGTGGTGTGGGATGAGATGTGCAACTGTGTCGAGTGATGTGACACTTTTCGCGCATTTCATTGTTCATGCCGTCATATCTTCTCACATCGACTGTGACGTTTACCTTGGTTTCAAGATCATGCGTGCTTAAATGGAATTTGAAGCATTACAAACACATAGACACGGACACTAGATATATAACGATATAAGGGCCAACAACTGTCGCCGTTTATTACGGGATAGGTTACGTGCGGGGACCTGGATGTAAAAATGACGGAAAATCGATATTTCTTTTGCCCCCGTCTGAAAGGCAAATTCTTCCGTTTCCAACAATGTATGGTTTATTTACTTTTAAATAGATTTTATCGTCTTGAACGCTCCTTGAACAAATGTCTGTACACTGGCCACGCTGATACTTCAGTCAAGAAATAAACATACAGGTACCTTGCAGATAAAAAATCACTTAGTAAATGTGTATGTGCTCGTATACAAAATCCTAATGAGAGTTTCAATGGCTGTGTGTGCCAACGAATACCGAAAACAATGGTTGTTGGATTGACAGCACTCAAAATAGGTGTGATGGATGCTGTTCACTGTTTCAGTGATTAGCAGTACAAAAGTAGTGGACTAATTAGGCACCCAACCAGGAAATAATGATTGCTGCTCTTCCATAGATCGGCAACGACTAGTTGAAGCTGAAAGGGCTGCGTAAGCCACCAGTAAAGAATCCAGAGTAAGGAAAAGACGTCTGAAACAGTAAAGAAGCGATTTTGGAGGTCTTGGTGCTCGATTCGTCTTCGATCAACGATCGCGGAGTGAAATTTTTTGGCTTAGCCGATACCAGGCGTCCATTTTTATAGTTACAACGTCTTTCTGAAGTTATGTTACAGAATATTATCAAACTAAAATCATGCGAGGCGACGAATTCCACTTACAAAAGATGACAACTCGGTTGAAATTAATGCTCAGCTAACGGCACTAATAGTAGTACCGTTCGGATTTTATTCGGACCTTACGTACAAAAGCTGTTTTCCAGACTTTTAGTGCGAGTCACTCCTTTTCCTCAAATCCGTGAATGTCAGAATGACATTCTGCGATCCCGTAAGCATACACTTTCTGTGAGACGTCGAAGACGTAATTTTTTAGCTAAACAATGCACGACCACATGTTGGGGCACGATAACTTGCCTCCTTGGTGTACAAAGTTTGCAACTTGTAAGGTATTCCGAATAAATTACTTTAAAATGTAGTGGTAGGTATCCTGAATATATTACGATTAATGGTGGTTGACCAATACTGCGTAGTTCGTATGTGCAAAACTGAACTTTTAAAAACCGAACAATGTGCCGACTTCGACCACAGAGGTAAGTCTTAGAAAACATTAATATGTGCAAAGGAGACGCCCTGGAAATAGGGGAAAACACACACTAAAAATGTATGGCCCTGTCGAAAGTACTCCCAAAGGGTATAACTATACTGATTAACTGGTATATTCTTATTAGAAAACTGGAAACAGGAAACAGCAAACAACAAGCAGCTCGCAACAAGCAGGTTCATAACTTGCTTGATTACAGTATTAAAATATGCAGCCGGCCGCGGTGGCCGAGGAGACTAAGGCGCTCCAGTCACGGTCTGCACGGCCACTACGGTCGGGGTTTCGAATCCCCCCTCGGGCATGGATATTTGTGCCGTCCTAGTTCGTAAGTAGTTCATAAGTAGTTTGTAAGTTTAGGGACTGATGACCCCGTAGTTAAGTCCCATAGACTATACAAACATTTGAAACATTTTTTGAAAACATGCTGAAATGATTGGTGGATAATAATGAAGTTAAACAATAATCATAAATGAAGAAAATAAAAGGAAGGGGAAACTAATTACAATAATGTGAATGCAGAAAGCGAATTTAAGATGAGAAATTATATTCTTAATAAGATATGAAGTAGAAATATATTACAGAAAATCATTCATTACAATAATGGCGTGCTGCAACACATACTTGACGACTGCCTTCTCCAACAGCTCCCTTACAGCTGCAGACTTCCTTGCGCTACCTCACGCAACTGGCAACTAACACCCGCAGTGAAGCCCCTACCACGCCGTAGCAGAGAAGCGAGGCCACTGTCCCACAACCGTAGCAGCTTATCGCCGCCATTTTCAGGGATGAATCTTAGTACAGGGTTCGGGTTCTGAAGTATATGAGACGCAACAAGAGCAAAATGAAGCACAATATAAATGCATGTTTGTCTTAAAATAATTGCTCAATGTACAAATTGAATAACATCGGACAAAATGCTACAACCCTGTCTCACTCCCTTCCCAACCGCTGCATCCCTTTCATGTCCTTCAACTCTGATAACTGCAGTCTGGTTATTGTGCAAGTTGTTAATAACCTTCGGGTCCCTATATTTTACTCTTGCTGATTACAGCATCTGAAAGAGTGTATGCTAATCAACAACCTCAAAAGCTTTTTCCAAAACCACAAAAGCTAGAAATGTAGGTTTTCATTTCCTTAATCTATCTTCTAAGATAAGCCATAAAGTGAGGATTGCCTTCCGTGTAACTACATTTCTCCTGAACCCAAACTGATCTTTCCCGAAGTCTGCTTCTGCCAGCTTTTCCATCATTCTGTAGACAATTCGTGTTGAAATTTTGCATTCATGACATACTAAACTGATGGTTCTGTAATTTTCACACTTCTCTGCACCTGCGCCGGCCGCGGTGGCCGAGGGGACTGAGGCGTTCCAGTCACGGTCTACACGGCCACTACGGTAGGGGGTTCGAATCCCCCCTCCGGCATGGATATTTGTGCCGTCCTTAGTGTTAGCTAGTTCATAAGTAGTATGTAAGTTTAGGGACTGATGACCCCGTAGTTAAGTCCCATAAGCTATACAAACATTTGAACATTTTTCTGCACCTGCTTTCTTTGGAATGGGGATTATAACATTATTCTTAAACTCTGAGGGTACTTCGCCTGTCTCATACATCTTACACACCAGGTGAAACACTTTTGTCATGGCTGGTTCTCCCCGAGACTTCAGTAGTTCCGATGTCGTCTACTCCATTGGCCTTGTTTCGACTTCTTATCGACAGAAAATCCTTCAGGAGCCCGTAATTTGTGGTTATTCGAACAACGCTATCGCCATTTATGGCAAGCATCACACGGCAGATAGAGCAAGCGTACAGTGGTATGTTGGGGTACTTCCAACTTCTATCTGACTGCTACTTTGGGATGTATGGATAAATTTGTTGTTAAGCGTACTACGAGATTTACTGCACAAAAGAATCCTACTATTTGAAAAATTGTGCGGTGAGGGTAGCAATGCGGCGGAGTGGCCGAGCGTATTGAGGCGCTATGCTTCGAGGCGCGAGAGTGTTTCCCGTCTGTGGTTCGAATCCCCCGTCGGGCATGGATTTTTGTGGCGTCTTTAGTGTCAGTTAGTCTGTAAGTAGTTTGTAAGTTTAGGGACTGATGACCCCGCAGTTAAGTCCCTTAAACTTAACATCTGAACATTTGACGGGAGGATTTCGAAACATGAAAATGTTTAAAGATATGATTTAAAAATTGTAAAGTACATTATCGAGCAGGTAATATATAATTTACCATTTCTAATATATCTTCTAATGTTTGGACGATATGTGCTCAGAAAGGTAATTTTAACCTAGACCAGGCCACTCCAACTCGAGCACTGTGTGCTTGCGCGCCCCGGTGCCGCGCCGTGCGGCCCCGGTTCTTCCCCACCCCCCACTCTTACCTCGCCTGTGCTGCACGTGTGTGACAGAGACAACGCTCGCTCTCGCGTCTTCTGGCATGCGCTGAATATACGTTCTGAATCTTATCAAATAGGACACCGTTAATATATCTTGCAAACGTTTAGCATGAGCACAAAAGATTCAGATCTATGTGTAACATTTTATTAATGCTCAAGAACGATTCTTTAAGCCTGATGGGAAATAATTCATAATATGCCCCTCTACCGTAAGTTTCAAAGCGCCGTCACTATGCAAATAAACTTTCCGTAACACGCGAGGGGAGTGAAGGACCAGACAGAAATGAACTGATTACTAAATTATAATCACTTTTGCCACTAGCTGAAAAGGTACGCCTTGTGTATTCTAAAAGAAATAAAAAACAATATACCTATTTTTAACTGTACTTATTAAGGATCGTGCGGCCTCTGGCGTCTAATGGTCGGGCTCTCGATCGATCATGATTATGTCTGTTATCCTCAGTATAAATTAGATTAAGTTCTTTGTAAGCCTACGGATCAATTACCACAGACGCTTCGTCCACTAGGATTACAAACATTTGAACTTATGGATCGCTGACCTCGCTTTCAAGAAAGTCATCATGAGGTGGCTAGATGACTTATAAGTAAATCGTTGCAAGGTAAAAAGAAATTAATCGGAATTGTGTGTGACCGTATTGAAAGTTTTGCGTTCTAAAAGTGGGCCTCAAGAAAGAAATTTTGAATATATTCACTCTCTAAAATCCTTGAAATTAAGTACTTTTGGCCACATCAGGAAGTACACAGTCATTACTTAAAAATTTTGGATATATTTGACAAAATAAAACTACACTCTTAAGTTTTTATGATGCCTCTTTCTGTGCACGCAGAGGATGCCGCATCAAGTCTCCAAACCGAGCTGATATTTAACATTACAATAGTGATCCACATTCCTTTATATAAAGGATTTCACGAACAATAATTCCCGAAGATTCATGCCTTTTCGCTAAAATTTGCTGCAATGTTCTGAGCAACATTCCTTTATGAACAAATATTTCCAATTAGGAAAAGTAACGAAAGAAAAACAAGGTCGAGTGTAATGAATCATTGCTAACTGCCAAAACTATTGCACCTGATATGAGAAAACTAGCCGGCCGCGGTGGCCGAGTGGATTGAGGCGCTCCAGTCACGGTCTGCACGGCCACTACGGTCGGGGGTTAGAATCCCCCCTCGGGCATGGATATTAGTGCCGTCCTTAGCATTAGCTAGTTCGTAAGTAGTTTGTAAGTTTAGGGACTGATGACCCTCTAGTTAAGTCTCATAAGTTTAACAAACATTTTTTTAGAAAACTAGTGGCTTCAATGCGATGCGAAACAACAGATAACCTTGAAAATTTGTGCAAAATAAGTAGCGCAATAAAACTATTTTTCTGTCTATAATCAAAACATGACATTATCATTATTATTCGTTTTAATAATTCACAAATAACACGACTTTCGCCTCGCTACACGTGCGTCGAGAGCACGTTCCTTTGCCACTTCTGCCATGACAGCGCTGTGTCTGGTTCGCTCACATCACGTCCACACCATCGACTACTGCATCAGAGCTTCTTTCCATGAATCAGCACGAGTTTAGAAAACATCGTTCATGTGAAACTCAGCTTGCTTTTTTCTCACATGGCATCTTGCGAGCCATAGATGAAGAGCAACAGGCAGATTGTGTTTTTCTCGACTTCAAAAAGGCGTTCGACGCGGTGCCACACTGCAGACTGGTAACGAAGATACGAGCTTATGGAATAGGTTCACAGATTTGTGATTGGCTGGATGACTTCCTAAGTAATAGAACGCAGTACGTTGTTCTCGACGGCGAGTGTTCATAAGAGACGAGTGTATCGTCAGGCGTGCCCCAGGGGAGTGTGATAGGACCGCTATTATTTTCTCTCTATATAAATGATCTGATGGATAGAGTAAGTTGTAATTTTGCGGCTGTTTGCTGATGATGCTGTGGTGTATGGGAGGGTGTCGTCTTTAACTGACTGTAATAGCATGCAGGATGACTTAGAAAAAATTTCTAGTTGGTGCGAAGAATGGCAGCTAGCTCTCAATGTAGAAAAATGTAAGCTGATGCGCATGAGTAGAAAAAACAATCCTATAATGTATAATGTTCAAATACAGCATTAGTAGTGAGCTTCTTGATGCTGTCGCGTCCTTCAAATATCTAGGCGTAACATTGCAGAGCGATATGAAATGGAACGAACATGTAAGGATAGTTGTGAGTAAGGCGGACAGCTGACTCCGGTTCATTGGGAGAATTTTGGGAAGATGTACTTCACCTGTAAAGGAGACCGCGTATAAAACGCTCGTACGACCACTTCTTGAGTATTGTTCAAGTGTTTGGGACCCGCAGCAGATCAGTTTAAAGGAAGACATAGAGGCGGTTCAGAGGCGAGCAGCTAGATTTGTTACCGGTAGGTCCGACCAATGCGCGAGTGTCAGGGAAATGCTCCGGCAACTCAATTGGGGATCGCTGGAAGAAAGACGACGTTCTTTTCGTGAAATTCTGTTGCGGAAATTTAGAGGGCCGGAATTTGAAGCTGAGTGTAGTACGATCTTGCTGCCGCCTACTAACATTTCGCGTAATGATCACAAAGACAAGATAAGAGAAATTAGGGCTCGTACGGAGGCATATAGGCATTCTTTTTTTCCTCGTTCAATTTGGGAGTGGAATAGGAAAGGAAATGCCTAGTAGTGGTACAGTGTTCCCTCCGCCACGCACCTTACGGTGAATTGCGGAGTACGTATGTAGATGTAGATGTACGTCTGCGCTGGTGGCGCCACCCCTCCCGTAGTATCGAAGACGTTGCGCGACGTGTCTCTGCTGCATTTCTGTATCGAGCGCTCGTTTCCAAGCACCGCTAAGATTATACCCGCTACCACGGTTGAAGGTGTTCTCACACATTTTTATTTCTACAGCCTCTTTGATTACAGAGTCCCAGTATGTGGAGGCCTGGGACAAAATTTTTGTTTTGTCGAACAAAATTTTATGTTTGTCCGTGAGGCTGTGCTCAGCGACCGCTGATTTCCCAATTCTCGGTTTTTAATATGTCGCTGGTGTTCTGTACAGCGTTCGGAAACGGTACGATTGGACTGACCAATATAATTACTTCTGCACTCACACGGTATGTTGTATATTCCAGGGATGCTACACCGAGGCTATCCTTAACAGGGCACAGCATCTCCTTAAATTTCCTATGTGGTCTGAAAATCGATCTTATACCTTGCCTCCCCAGACGTCTGCCTATTTAGCTCGATGTCTATTAGCTAGTTCTTAAGTAGTTTGTAAGTTTAGGGACTGATGATCCCGTAGTTAAGTCCCATAAGCTCTACAAACATTTTAACTTACGCAAGTGGGGGCTTGCGTTGGCTACCTGGTAAGGAGGACTGAGGGGAATGTGCTCACCTTAATGGACACATTCTTCAAACTAATCGTAGCTGTAGAGCACCGGTGCTTTTGCCGGTGCCTGCCGGTGCTCGCGAAACACCCGAGCTGGAGAGGCTTGACCTAGAATAACGACAGCCGCGCGGGAATAGCCATGCACTCTAAAGCGCGGAGTGCGCAGCTGCTCCCCGTTGGAGTTTCCAGTCCTCCCTCGGGCATGTGTGTGTGTGTGTGTGTGTGTGTGTGTGTGTGTGTGTGTCATGGCTTAAACACTGATTTTGACTGACAACATATTCTAAGTGTATGTGAATCGGCGAGTGGCACTTGTGTAGTGTTACTATTAAGAATACTATAGTTGTCTCCCGAGCGGTATATTGTAAAATTGCCGCACCTTCCAGGCTTTGCTCATATTGGAGTGCACGGCAACTTAAACGTACCAGTGCAGCTGCAGTGGGTGGGGTGACGCGCCGCTCAAGGAGTGGTGTAATTTATGAGAGTTGGGAAAGAGTGGGGTGGTCCCGTCAGCACGCGGCGCCCTAAATCTCCAGCTGGCTGGCGGCTGCCAGCGCCCACCGCCCTCCCGCCCCTTCGCTGTCGGCCCGACCAGGCGGAGCGCAGCGGCAGCGGAAGACGGGCCACCACCTCCTGAGGGCTCGCCTCACCACTCTCCTCCGTCCCCCAGTAGTCTGGGGGCCGCAACACTTTTAACCAAGGATATTCTAAAGGGCAGAGCTCAATACAGTTCCACAGGATCGCATAAGGAACTTTCACAAGCATTCGCTATAGACCTCGGGGAAGATCAGTTTGGATTTAGGAGAAATGTAGGAACACGGGAGCACAGAGTAACATATACAGAGAAGAAACCACCCCTACACCACTGTCCTACGCTGTCCTAGTAGTTCCGTAAGATGCTAGCAGGTGTCAGGCGGATTGCTGGCTTAGGGAGCCTCTCGCACGTCAGAGGGTAGCGTGGAGGGGAGAATGAGGGGAGAGATCGTGCCGCCTGCCACGGCTGTGTCCGGCTTGCTGGCGTTTGAGGGGAGGTGTTGGTGGGGGCAGCCGCTACCTGCCGCCTGCTCTGGCCAGTTTAAAGGGCTGCTTCTGACCGCAGCGCCATCATGGGACATCTTACGGAACTGCTGGAAACCCTCCCTCTCCGCACCCCTGATCGTAGGACCGGGCCCTTACGGAGGTTTCCCGTCTGTGTATATTTGTATGTGACGGAAGGCAATACTCACATTACGACTTATCTTACAAGGTAGGCTAAGGAAAGGCAAACCTACGTTTTTAGTGTTTGTCGAATTGGAGAAAGCTTTTGATAATGTCGACTGCAATACACTCTTCCAAATTCTGAAGGTATCAGGGGTAAAATATGGAGAACGAAGAGATATTCAACCTACACAAAAACCAGACTACGGTTTTTAGAGTCGAAGGGCAAGAAAGGGGACGCAGAGGTCGGGAAGGGAGTAAGACAGGGTTGTAGCCTTTTCCCAATGTTGTTCAATCTGTACATTGAGCAGGCAGTGAAGGAATGGAAGGAGAAATTTGGAGAGGGCATTAAAGTGCAGGGAGTAGGAATAAAAACATTGGGTTTGCCGATGACATAGTAATTCTGTCAGAGACCGCAAAAGATCTGGATGAGCAATTGAATGGAATGGACAGTGTCTTGAAAGGAAGATATAAGATGAACATTAAAAAGAGTAAAACTAAGGTAATGGAATGCAATGTCACAAAATCAGGCGATGCAGAAAGAATTAGATTATGTAATGAGACAATAAAAACAGTAGATGAATTTTGTTATTTGGGTTGTAAGATAACTTCTGATGGCCGAAGTAAAGAAGATATAAAATGCAGAATGGCTATGGGAAGAAAAGTCTTTATAAAGAAGCGAAACTTGTTAACATCCACTATTAATTTAAATGTTAGGAAGTTCTTTCCGAAAACATTTGTATGGAGTGTAGCACTGTATGGGAGTGAAACGTGGACGATAAGGAGTTCAGATAAAAAGATGATAGAAACTTTTGAAATGTGGTGCTACAGACGAATGATGAAAATTAGATGGGTATATCACGTAACTAATGAGGAGGTGCTTAACCGAATCGGGGAGAAAAGGAGTTTTTGGCATATCCTGACCAAGAGAAGGGATATCTTGGTTGGACACATTCTGAGACATCAAGGAATCGTCAACTTAGCAATAGAAGGAAGCGTGTGGGGTAAAAATCATAGAGGGAGACCGAGTGACGAATATAGTAAGCAGATTCAAAAGGATGTAGGTTGCCGAATGTATTCTCAGATGAAGAGACTTGCAGAGGACAGGGTAGCATGGAGAGCTGCATCAAACCAGTCTGCGGACTGAAGAGCACAACAACAACGACAACAAACCTTATTGGCCATGAACTGTAGGCTAAAAAATTTTTAAAAAAACTGCAGAAAGGTAGAAAAATGAGGATGTGGGACATGGAAAAATTGAAGGAACGTCAAGGTATTGAGAATTTCAGGGGGAGCTTTAGGAAACGATTGACAAACGGAGGAGGAGAATAAAACAGTAGAAGAGGAATGGGTAGCATTTAGAGATTAAATAGTGAAGGCAGCAGAGGAAACAATAGGTAGAACGGCAGGACCAAAAAAAAAATCCTTGAATGTCACAGGAAATACTAAATTTAATTGATCAAAGAAGAAAACATAAAAATTCAGTAAATGAAACCGGTGAACTATTGAGTTCCATCCTACTTTACCTCACACTACTTCTATAAAATTATAAAACGACCATTTGCGAATCGGCCCTCCAGTAGCAATAAATTTGACTCTAGGTGGAACATAGAATCGCGAACGTTAGACGCGTCGCACATTGTTGTGTTCTATCGCGTCTGGCGAGAGAAGGGTTAGCCTCATAGATTCGCTACTTCAAGCATTCGATAGAGCATAGAATGACGCTTCGTTTGATATATAGTAAGTCTATTTTAACGTTGAACTTAAACACTACGTTTTGCACAGTGACATAGGTGTGTTCTATCACGTCTATCGAGACAACGGATAGTCGCATAGACTCGTGACCTGAAGCAATCGATAGTTCATAGAAGGACGCTTCATTTGGTATATCGTAAAGTCTATTGCTCCTATTTGCCATGACCGTTGAGCTACAAACCACCCTCTAAAAGCAGCCGACAACTATGTAACCACTACCAGCTAACAGTACGTCTTGTCCGCAACATCTCGCAATAGTTTCATGGGGTCTGCGCCACACTTAAATCTACCATCAGCTCTTACCAACTACATCGGGGGTCATATGAACCAGCCACGGTTTTCCAAAAAAATGTTCAAATGTTTGTTAAGCTTATGGGACTTAACTACGGGATCATCAGTCCCTAAACGTACAAACTACTTATCAACTACCTTATACTAAAGACGGCACAAATATCCATGCCCGAGGGGGGATTCGAACCCCCGACCGGAGTGGCCGTGCAGACCGTGACTGGAGCGCCTCAGTCTCCTCGGCCACCGCGGCCGGCACGGTTTTCCAGTTGTGTTGGATCCAACAGGTACGGTCACGATGCCAGATGAGACACTACGGGCGACTTCATGCTGTCATCAAAGGCCCGATTCAATTGTCTGCTACCACAGCCAATTATCAGTGCATTCCCGACACTGTCTTACCGTTCGTCGTATGTCTCAAATTGCTTTCGACGCTACTCGTAGAAATTTAAGAAAAACAGCTTAAAACTCTACTTTTCCAACTACCCTCCTCCCCTCTCCCGCCTACCCCCCCACCCCCCACCCAAAAAAAATAAAATAAAATAAAATAAACACGATACCACTTACCCACCATTGCTGAACTCCATCCCAATTTATTCCTCATGCGAAGTTTCCAACTCTCATCGTTATCTTACCCACTACCACTCACCCAGACCAAACCATTCTAGTGGGCAATGCGTGACTCAAGGCTAATACCAGACATAGACGCCATTGGCTTCCAGTGACTAGTTTTGACTATAAACTGAAATATACAGGCACACGTCCACATATAACTTATTATGTCAAGCCGCGGCGGATTAGCCGTGCGCACTGGAGCGCCTTGTTGCGTTGCGCGCGACCGTCCGCCGTCGGGGTTCGAATCCCCTCTCGGGCATGGATGTTTGTGTCGTCTTTAGTATTACTCCATAAGTAGTTTCTAAGTTTAGGGACTGATCACCCCGCAGTTAAGTCACTCAAGCTTTACAAACATTTGAACATTTATTATTCAACAGAGGAGTACTTCATTGCAATAAATTCTTAAATTTTCGTTTCTTTTTGTAGACTGAATTCGTGAACTACGTAGAATACCTCCTAATATTGGTCCAACCTCCTCCTGCTCTGGCATGGACTCAAGTTGTTGGAAGTCCCCTGCTACAGTACTGACTCATGCTGCCTCTGTAGTTTTCCATAACTGCTATAGTATTGCCGCTGCAGGAATCAAGGTGTAGCAAGGCTAATGCAAGGAGTGCTCAGCTAAGATCTACTCTCCTGTGCAAGAAGGATGTTGGTAGCAAGACTATGTTAGCAGTACACCGTCTTATCTTTCGACCAACTGTGTTGTACTGTGAAAGTTGGGTGGATACAAGTTTTTCACAAGGTTGAGGTTGCAAATATGAAAGCAGCAAGAATGATTGCAGGTACTAATAGATGTGAACAATAGCAGGGGATATCCATAATGAGCGGTCTAAAGCGTCTCGCTGCGGAGCGCGCAGTTGCTCGCCGTGGAGGTTCGAGTCCTCCTTGGGGCATGGGTGTGTGTGTTGTCCTTAGGTTAGTTTACCTAGGTTTAAGTAGTTTGTAAGTTACGGACTGATGACCATGCAGTTTGGTCCGATAGATTTACAAACATTTGAACATTTTTTTTTTTTTTTTTTTTTTTTTTTTTTTTTTTTTTTTTTTTTTTTTTTTTTAGAAAATCAAATAGAAACTGAGAATGAGCACTATAGATGAAGCAGTTACAGCAAACAGTCTGAGAGGGCGGGGTCATGTTACACGCATTGGAGAAGCAAGGTTAAGTAAAAGACCCATGGGCTTGAAAGCGGATGGTAAGAGGAGTAGAGATAAAGCAATGAGAAAGTACTTAGATTCGGTGAAGAACGATTTTGAAGTAAAAGGCTTCACATCAGACGAGGCATCAATGTTAGGATTGAATAGAGGATCGTGGAGGAACTTTACTAAGGGGGACTAGGCTCCAGACTGAACGCTGATATAATCACTAATGATGATGATGATCATGATGATGATGATCATGATGATCATGATCATCATCATCATCATGTTCCATCCAAACAGATTTCCAGATAATGCGACTTTTGGCTCAATATTTTGGAGAAAAATGACGAAACTCTTTATAGCTTAGGAAGGAAGAAAGCTTAGGGTTTAACGTCCCGTCGACAGCGTGGCCATTAGAGACGGAGATTACGCTCGGATTTTCGGGGAAGGATGGGGCAGGAAATCGGCCGTGCCCTTTTAAAGAAACCATCCCGGCATTTGCCTGGAGCAATTTAGGTAAATCACAGAAAACCTAAATCTGGATGGCCGGAAGTGGATTTGAACCAGCATCCTTCCGAATGCGAGTCCAGTGTGTCACTACTGCGCCACCTCGCTCGGTGTTTATGGCCTAGTAAACGCTGTGTATTCATAGCCACAAAAACTACAACAAATAGAAAATCCAGTATCACTTGATTGTCTGTTCACTCCTGCAACATGTAGTCCATCGAAACTTTAGAATCGAATACGGCCAGTGCGAGGTCTGTCGAGGCACCCTCGAGAAAGAAAGAATAAAATTGCGGGAAGGAGAGGCACTCGAGGCAGGGCTGTGGCGCCCTTCAGCCCAGATTTGGAGAGTGACGTGAGGGCCCAACTCGGTGATAGCCACGAGAGCCACTCCTCAGGGGTCGATAGGGGTGCAGGGCAGGCCGGCGCCGCAATCCGACAATCTGCTGACTCGCGCTGCCTCGCCCCATCCTCCACCCACTCTACTTTCTCATTTATTGAGAAATTCCACGGCTCTCACTGACTTGGCATCAGCCCAAGTTCCCATTTCATTACAAGAATCCTATGCTACGTTTCCTTAAGGGTCTCTGTTCATTTTCCCGATTCTGTTTACTGTGAAAACTTTAGGGTTTAACGTCCCGTCGGGAGCATTGTCATTAGAGTTGGAGTTCGCGCACGGATTTTTGGGTAAGAATGGGGAAGAAAATCGGCCGTGTCCTTTCAAAGGAACCATCTAGTCATTTGCCTGCAATGCACGGAGAACAAATATGGACTGCCGGAGGTGGACGGTATCCCCCGTCCTCTCGTATGCAAGTCCAGTGTGTCACCACTGTGCCATCTAGCTCGGTCTATTTAGTGTGCAACAGATACACTAGCAGTACTCCCTCAACTACATTATCTTGTCGATATACATTATGTATTAGCTGGCCGCGGTGGCCGAGGAGACTAAAGCGCTCCAGTCACGGTCTGCACGGCCACTACGGTAGGGGGTTCGAATCCCCCCTCGGGCATGGATATTTGTGCCGTCCTAGTTCATAAGTGGTTTGTAAGTTTAGGGACTGATGACCCCGTAGTTAGGTCCCATAGACTATACAAACATTTGAACATTATGTGTTAAACCGCCCCGCCTCTATTTCGAATTTCAGTTGAGGTGCAAATCGCCAGCGTCTGTTTTTATCAGCCCTTGGGAGATTGTCACGTTTACCTAAGACTCTGTTTCAGCAAAATAGTTTTGAATAATTTTCTTTCTGTTATGAAGCATTTGAAAAGCCAATGCCAGGCACTTAAATGTCATTTGCAGAGTATCTCATGTAGATGTAGAATGCATTGTCTAAAAAATAAATGAGTCTTTTTGCCATTTAGATTGTCCCATGTATTAAAAAAACTTGTGCTTAAGAATCAAATATAGAAAATTCGAGGACTATGTGTTGAGTCATTAATACAGGTAATACGAAACCACATATTTTCCACAGTCGTCAGAAGACTGCTGTGACTGTAAAACTTTCGTCATATTTCTTTTATCTTTCTTCCGTCAACAACAATTTTTCTGATGCTGTTTCAGTGCTTATCGTGTTATTTTTTTAAGTCTAATGGATGGAACTACTACAATATATTTTACATCTTCCATTTGTTCTCAGTTCAAAGGTCGACGGAAGGCAACAGCATACCACCTCCATACAGTAACAAGCCTAGTGTAGCACTATGGTGTTCAAACAAACTTTCTTATTGTTGAGTACTTCACCTTTTTATACATAAAGTTAGTATATTCGGTTTATTTGTAAGTACGTTATATACTTACGCAGTTAATTTTCACAATTTGGTGAAGATTTGAATCAAAATTTCTCCAAAAATTCTAGAAATTATTTACATACGGAAGTTACATTATAATTTTTACGGTGATAATCGTTAGAAGAGAATATTCACACCATGCAAGTTGTAATAAACTAGACATATCATGGTGTTGTTGTGGTCATCAGTCCGGAGACTGGTTTGATGCAGCTCTCCAGAATACCCTATCCTGAGCAAGCCTCTTCATCTCCACGTAAGAGCGACAACCTACATCTGTCTGAATCTGCTTACTGTATCCATCTCTTGGTCTTCCCCTGCGATTTTTTCCCCATACACTTCCCTCCAACGCTAAATTCACAATTCCTTGATGTCTAAGAATGAATCCTACCAATCTATCCCTTCTTTTAGTCAAGGTATGCCAGAAATTCCTTTTCTCCCCAATTCTGTTCAGTACCTCCTCATTAGTTACGCGATCCACCCACCTAAGCTTCAGCATTCATCTGTAGCACCATATTTCAAAAGCCTCAAGCCTCTTCCTGTCCGCATTGTTTATCATCCATGTCTCACTCCCATACAATGCAACACTCCATACAAATGCCTTCAGAAAGGACTTCCTTAGGTTTAAATCAATATTCGATGTTAACAAATTTCTCTTTTTCAAGAACGCTTTTCTACACACTGCCATTCTGCATTTTATATCCTCTGTACTGCGACCATCATTTGTTATTTTACTGCCCAAGTAACAAAACTCATCTACCTCCTTTATTGCTTCATTTCCAAATCTAATTCCTTCAGCATCACTTGATTTTCTTACACTGCACTCCATTACCCTAGTTTTACTCTTGTTAATGTTCATCTTATATGCACCTTTCAGCACACTGTCCATTCCGTTCAATTGCTTTTCCAGGTCCTTTGCTGTATCTGACAGAATTACTATGTCGTCGGCAAAACGCAATGTTTTTAATTCTTCCCCCTGAACTTTAATTCCTTCACCAAATTTCTCCTTGATTTCCTTTATAGCTTGCTCAATGTACAAATTGAACAACAATGGAGAATGACTACAAACCTGTCTTACTCCCTTTCCAACAACTGCATCCCTTTCATGCCCTCCAACTCTGACAACCGCTCTCTGGTTTTTGTACAAGTTGTAAATAACCTTACTTTCCCTATATTTTACTCCTGCTTGCTTCAGAACTTGAAAGGGTTTATTCCAATCAACATTGTCAAAAGCCTTTTCCAAATCTACAAAAGCTAGAAATGTAGGTTTGCCTTTTCTTAATCTATCTTCTAGGATAAGCCGTAAAGTGAGTATTGCCTCCCGTGTTCCTACATTTCTCCTGAACCCAAACTGATCTTCCCCGAGGTCGGCTTCTACCAGCTTTTCCATCCTTCTGCATATAATTCGCGGTAATATTTTGCAACCATGACTTATTAAACTGATGGTTCTGTAGTTTTCACACCTGTCTGCATCTGCTTTCTTAGGGATGGGGATTATAACATTTTTCTTAATGTCTGAGGGTATTTCGCCTATCTCACACATCTTACACACCAGGTGAAACAATTTTGTCATGTCTGGTTCTCCCAGAGACTTCAGTAGCTCTGAGGGAATATCATCTATTATAGGGGCCTTGTTTCGACTTAGGTCTTTCAGGGCTCTGTCAAATACTTCTCTCAGTAGAGTGTCTCCTATTTCATCTTCATCTACATCCTCTTCCCTTCCTACAATATTGTCTCGAAGTTCATTTCCTTTGTAGAGCCCCTCTATATACTCTTTCCACCTTTCAGCTTTCCCTTCTTTGCTGAGAACTGGTTTTCCATCAGTGTCCTTGATATTCATAGAGCTGTTTTTCTTATCTCCAAATGTTTCTTTTATTTTCCTGTAGGCTGTATCTATTTTTCCCCTATTTATACATTCTTCTACATCCTTGCATTTGCCTTCCAGCCACTACTGCTTAGCCACTTTGCACTTCCTGTCAATCTCATTTCTTAGTCGTCTGTACTCCATTTTGCCTGTTTCATTTACTGCATTTTTATATTTTCTCCTTTCATCGATTAAATTTAGTATCTCCTGTGATATCCAAGGATTTTTTGTAGGTCTTGCCTTCCTACCTATTTTGTCCTCTGCTACCTGCACTATTTCATCTCTCAATTTTACCCATTCCTCCTCTACTGTTTTATTTTCCCCTGTTTCTGTCAATTGTTGCCTAAAGCTCCCTCTGAAATTCTTAAGAACTTCAGATTCCTTCAATTTATCCAGGTCCCATCTCCTTGTTTTCCTACCTTTTTGTAGTTTCTTTAGTTTCAGCCTACAGTTCATAACCAACAAGTTATGGTCAGAGTCTATATCTGCCCCTGGCACTTGAAAATAGCCTAAGGTCGAAACCAGGTAGTGACAATAAACCAAACTTTCAGTTAAATGGCGGTCAGCTCTTTTAAAAAATTTAAGAAAGAAGAAAGGAAGGAACATTAACATTTAATGTCTCGTCAACATCGTGGACAGAGACGGAGCATACGCCCTGATTGTTTTCATGTTGTTAGGTCGTTGATGCAACAACGCAAAATAAGAGAAACCATCGAAATAATTAAACGACCTAACAACATGAATAGGGAGGGTGGCTACAAGTTACCTTCGACGTGGCTGCCGGCAATCCCTGCCCAGCGGTCCGCGTGTGTGCGCCAGCCAGGGGCTCCACTTGACCCGGGCTCTGCAGTGTAAACAGAACAGCGGCCACAGTAGAACTGACGCGCGGCCTGAACGTTCGCAGCAGGAAACGCCAGCCCCTTGATGCTAGTCGCTGATTGGCTGTTCCCTTCCAATAAGACATAAGATTTTGCCTACCAAACACTTACAGGGTAGCAAACGTAAGAGCCTGGTGATAACGCTACTGCCAGCCAGTCACCATCTTAGATGTATGACGTAGGTATTAGATAACCGAAACATTCACAGTATATAAGGGTGCACATTCAGCAGCATCCAACAGTTAACCGCCATGAAGAGGACCACTGCACAGTGGTCGAAACGTCGGCAATTCATTTGCTAAGCGTTTAAATATAAAGCGGCCGAATACCCAGAATTGTTTTATTCAAAACTAGCTGAGAACCCGGCGTTGCCGGGGTATTTATTTATTCCTGCTGTTTTTCAGGTATATATTCATTTGTATAAGGGCTGTATGTCTGCAAAATCTCTTGGGAATACAATTAGTAGGAAACTTTGTGCTTAATGGGGCGCTTTTCTATGAACGTTACTGTTTGCGTACTCATATCTCATGAACTACGTGTCGTACTGTTATACAATTTAGAAGGTACATTCAACTATATGTGTGTATACTGTCTTTAAAATTTCCTGCGGCTGCAATTTCTTTATTCGTATGCTTATTCTTACAGAGAAAGAGCTGAAGACATTTCAGTGTGCATAGACCACAGATATGGTCTGTGGCATCACGTTTCGCTACATGTAACCTTCTTGCTATAGAGTTGCAGACGTCATCGCTGGCCTTCAGTCCGAATTTATATATATATATATATATATATATATATATATATATATATATATATATATAATTTGACGACTTTCAACCACCATTTCTCCCACCCTCCTATAGCTATCGGAATAGAACTGCTATTATGTGCAACGGGAGACTTCGGACAACAATTACACACAGACCATTCGTTTGCGGTCCGTAGTTTTCGCTGCAGAGCAATTTTCCATTCCAATATACTACACCCTTTTATCATTATCAACCCTCAAGCAACAATGAAACTAATAAAATCACTTTCAAAGAGTAAATATAATTTTAAAGAGTAATTATTGTTCTGCATTTCGCGTCATATTCTTCAAATTACTAAATATCTATCAGATCGCTATAAAACAGTGTCTAAAACCTTCCTCAGGTATAAAGTAGTAACTGTATGAATATTTTAGTCTGTACGTCTTGTCGTTGGAACGTGATAAGCGAGAACCGAACACATTTACATTTATGGATATAGATGACACCGGCCGTGGAAACCTACGAACTTATACCACCTTGATTGTTGCTTAAATCGCTATGGGCCGTGCTGGAATGGCCGAGTGGTTCTAGGTGCCATTTCAGGGAGGCGAAGCCGCTTCCGCTCCCTCTAACATTGGTTGGGGGGAGGGGGGGACAAATAGTCGATTGAAAACCACGGATCTGTGACCATAGCTGTACAAACATTTGAATACTGAAACACCTGCCTAATACCTTGTAGGTCCCCGCGAGCACGCAGAGGCGACAACACATTTGAACATCATCAACAAGAACAGAGTCAACCACAAGCAAGAGAATTTTTAACTGATGAAAACATTTTTGGGAACAGCGATCTTGCAATGATAAACAATTAAAATATGACAGTCTAGATCGCAAGTTGCTTAGTTTTTTTTATTGGCAACCAGATTTGGTCCTGGAGGACCATCATCAGGCCTTTGGTACCTCGTTGGTGGACGGTGACATATTTTAATTATTTATCAAGAGAATTCTGGCTGAGAGAGAGAGACATGTCCACAAGTCCACAAAATGTGCCGTCAAATTCAGCTACAAAAGGACAAGTGCTCTCGATACACGGGAAGTAGAGAGGCCTAGCATGCTCTAGTATTGGCAGCTCATTAGTCACCAGAAATTAATATTGGAGGAAGTTGGGCGTTGCAGTAACTTAACCCTGTCGGTTAATAAGTAGTTATTACGAAATGTGTATTTCACAGTGTTTACAGGGTTACTGTAATATCTGTATTAAGATGCAGCTAATTTTTATTTCTACTTTTGGTGAAAATTGGACAGACCGCGAATATTATACATTAGGCGGCATCTTCCCATAAAAAAATTTGTGAGGGGGAACAAGATGAACATGAAATTTGTTACCTGTACCTCTACAAACGAGTACTTAAGGGACTACGCTATGCTGAGAACGGAACAGTTGGTCGTACTGGACAGCATAGAAGAATATTCTATGTACTTTGTTCTTGTTCTTCGTAAAGCTGTTTGTATAGTCATGGGACTTAACTACGGGGTCATCAGTCCCTAAATTTACAAACTACTTACGAACTAGGACGGCACAAATATCCATGCGAGAGGGGGGATTCGAACCCCCGACCGTAGTGGCCGTGCAGACCGTGACTGGAGCGCCTCAGTCTCCTCGGCCACTGCGGCCGGTGGTAGAGTCACACTTTACAATATAGACAAGACACAGATTCCATATTTGCATGAAGTTTAGCAACTGAGTACGTCATGAGTAGCTTCCTTCATTTATTGCATAAATATGTCTAACGATATCTAAAGTAGAGACATGGTCTCTGTCGTCTTCGATAGGATGTCTATTCGCAGTCTAACATATACAGTCGCGACACTCACTGCTGTGAATGTTGTTACTAACTGACAGCTGCAACGCCACTAGGGCTCCTAGTGGTGGGCAAGCTGCCGTAAGAGTTATGTTTCTTTATAATTATTTTTCTACGTAATTAACCAAATAGTTACTGTAAGCTTTAGTAAATTATAGAGTAACATCAATAATCCAGAAATAAAGGTAAAACCGCCGAATTGCACTAATTTTGTAATACAAGCAACTTATTCACGAGGAAATACTTATAAATAGGTTTTCTATTTGCGGCGTAATTCACCTAAAACAATAGAACATAAACATACAAGAAACATAAAATTCTGTTACGGTCCATTCTTATATGACAAGGCACTTTCTTTGACGTTTAACATTCGGCATGAAGTCTTGAGGATTCGAACATGCTTACGCTTAACTCTTCTTTCTTATGAACGGATATACTTTTGAGTGTAATTACTTTTACTTATAAACCTAATGTCTTTAATGTTCCTGCCGTTTGTGACTCAGATGTAGCAACAATTGTGGAATTGGTTTCTGCTTTGTTTCGAAATGGTTTTATTCAAGGAGGTTAAAATAATGGGGGAGGGCGCTACTATGCAAAGCGTAGCTGTCGACTGAAGCCCGTCCGCCGTCTCGCGGAGCCAAATAAAAAAGTATGTTCTTAGATTTAGGCACTGTATGGTTCTTGCCCTGTTAAGTTTCATACGTTTAAATGACTCATTTCGCAGGATACAGTTTGTATAGTGTACTTTTGTGTACAAATACAGACCTTCCAGATACCCGAACTGTGAGCTGTTATCGCATAACCTCATTCGATAAGTATGATTTACATTTAGGGATAACACCCAAATACTTTACAAGAACTGTAATTGCCAGCTGTAGTAGTTCACAGGAAACGTAGAAAAAGGTTTTTCCATCAATGATAGAACCATTTTGTACCATTTTCGTAAGTTCAGTACTGAAAAGTCAAGAGAACCTATATATCGTAAAAATGAAAATTAGAAATCAGTGATGGAAAAATACCGAAACAAATACAATGTTAAGTATTAACTTACATATAAAAAAGAGAAGTCTGTGTAAAATAGCAGGTGACTATTTTGATCTGCTTGCACGTCTATAGGTGATGCAGGTAACATTTGTTTTCTTTTTAGATAAGACTGCAATGAATGCACACTCGTCACCACGAATGTTATTGGCAGGGTAATATGGCGACAACGGCTTCACTTCTGTGGGGTTAAGGGTATGTCCCCTTATTCTAACCTCCTTGGTTTTATTTCTTTTGAAGATTTCTCGCCGTGTGTCTGTGGTTTTTCCTTCAGCTACAGCTGTGATTTTGTACATTAAATAAGATAGGTATTACGTTCTATATGCGTTTCTGTCGTTCCACACACTGATTTCACACGAATTTTAGCGAAAAAAACCTCAATGTTGCCGAATAGAAAATCTATGTCTTTCTGCGAAAGGTCAGATCTTCTTTTGTTTATTTGTCATTTTCGTTCTTACGATAAACCTGTAGATCATAAGAGAATCTTAAATAATTTGTTTTCCAATGTGCCCTTTCATAACTTCACAGGGGTTCTTAGGAAACCTAATAAAAACATACGTGGAGTTATTTTGTAGTTATTACCGATTTTGAGGCTTGAGGCGCTACATACGTTCCCTATTGTAAAAAAAAAAAAAAAAAAAAAAAAAAAAAAAAAAAAAAAAAAAAAAAAAACACTTTAAAATCAATACAAACGAAACTATCTACACTCATCCGATATCGGATTCAGGAATGTAGTTCGTCTGCCGCTTGAGGCGGTGCCGTCGTGTTGTATAACAAAAATTAATGGCATTATCTTAGTTGTATATGTACGACTGTGGTGTGTACGTCAAAATGACACCATCTCAGACGAAACGAGCGTGCAATCTGAGTCACCCGTGTTTGGCTCGCTGTCAGCTGTTTCTGAGTACTAATCCAAGTAGTACAATTAGCAACCGCCCGATGGCAGCACCAGCCGCATGTACAGTCACAGTCTATCACAGACAGTCGCGAAACTCTCTAGGAAGAAATAGCAGCTGAAGCTATACTAGCACTCCAAGCGGCTAGTAGGGAAAAACAGTGGACTGGTATGATACAAACTGAGACATTTACGTTTTTAATGCTGTTACTTTCATAATCCTAATCACTGAACGTTGTTGTGGACTTTCTAGTACAAATATGAAAACATCATTAACGTAATACCACTGCTCTGTTAGTCGCAGTCTGTAATAAATTGCCCGTGCCGTGTAATTCATGCAGTTCACAATGCCCAAGTCATGTCACGTCGTCCAAAACATTTTGAAAGTATAAATGTATTGCAACCTGATGTGCTGAATATATAAAAGGAGCTGATTATGTTCGCGGACGCGGTGCGTACTTAGATTTTGCACGAGTTTTGTTTAGCGGATTTCGGAAACTGTAATATTTTGAAAAGTACACACTATTTTTAACTGTAGGGGACTAGATTCTACATCGCAGTATAAACCATCTTCTGACCTTGTCCTTGCTACTGTGCCTTTTGTGTACCTATCATGTTTTTTAGCTACTTGGCAGGTATCAAACTGTATATCTTCAAGATAAAGTGACGTGCTAACTTTAACAGTTTACATATGGACATATTATTTATTTGTAGCTACGTATTCACTTGATCAAACTAGTAGGTAACCACCAAAGTGTGTTAGGCTTATTTCTGAGAAAACATGGGTACGAAACTAAAAGGCTAAATTGAAATAGTTGATTAACTGCTATTGGAAGCATTCAGACATTACTTTTATACATCAGTAATATTATGAAATAGTGGTAAAGTATTTGCGATTCTCATTAAGAACAGAAGTTTCAACGCGACTGAATTTTAAAGACTTATTTACTAAACTTTATCCTACGAACACAGTCATTTAAATGTACGAAACTTAACAGAGCAAGAACCATACAGTGCTTAAATATAAAATCATACTTTTTCTTGGGTCCGCGAGATGGCGGACTCACTTAAGTCGATAGTTAAGCTTTCCATAGTAGCGCCCTCTCTCCTTATTTTAGCTCCTTGAATAAAACCATTTCCAAACAAAGCAGAAACCAATTCCACTATTGCTGCTACATCTAGACAACAAACAGCAAGAACCTTAAAGACATTAGTTTTAAAAGCAAGAGTAATTACACTCAATAGTATATCCGCTTATAAGAAAGAAGAGTTAAGCGTAAGCATGTTCGAATCATCAAGACTTCATGCCGAATGTTAAACGTCAAAGAAAGTGCCTGTAATATAATAATGGACCGTAACAGGACTTTATGTTTCTTGTATGTTTACGTTCTATTGTTTTCAGTGAATTACGCCGCAAATATACACCTATTTATAAGTATTTCCTCGTGAATAAGTTGTTTATATCACAAAATTAGTGAAATTCGGCTGTTTTTATCTTTATTTCTGGATTGTTGATGTTACTCGATAATTTACTAAAGCTTAGAATGCAAAAAATTACAATAACTATTTGGTTAATTACGTACAAAAATAATTGTGAACAAACATAACTCTTACGTTGGCTTGTCCACCGCTAGGAGCGCTAGTGTCGTTGCAGCTGTCAGTTGGTGACAACTTTCACAGCAGAGAGAGTCGCGACTGTCTATGTTAGACTGCGAACACACATCCTATCCAAGACGACAGAGACCATGTCTCTACTTTAGATATCGTTAGACATATTTATGCAGTAAGCATTCTTAAAGTGGAATTAATGTTAATGTTGGTAATGACGCGATGAAGGACGGGAGGTGAAGGCATCTAATCAGAAGTGTCGCTCAGACAGCCAGTAACATTGAGTCTATCAGGTCAAATGTGAAATTGGCAGTTTCCATTATGTACAGAAAATATAAATCTGGCGTAGTAATTTTCTGTGTACTTCAAAACTCAAAGTGTCACCGTAGGTTCATATAGAATTTATTTGCGGTTAAATGCTAGTTTAGGTGAAGCTAGGGGCTTTTTATGTTCAGGCGTTGGTGCCGGAGGGCAGCCAATGAGAATATCGTTAAGGACGCCAACGAAACTGTGTCTTTCAGTTTTATTTTGCAAACAACACTTGTGTTCATCTAAATGTTTCTACCGTAAATTCGTGACATATTCGCTGGAAACATGTCAATGTTTTTGACAATCGTTAGTGTGACTCTACGATAAATATTTTTTAAAAGGGAATAGTAAAATATTCGTAGAAAGTAAGTGATTTTTTTTACAAAATTCCGAATAAATGTCAGTGCTCCATTTGTCACAGTCGCTAAGGAAGATCTTCAAAAAATTACATCGATAACCGGTCACTACATTGGTGTAACAATTTTTCTTTCCTTCACGTATCATTCAATGGAAAGTATTTTACACCTTAAAAATTATATCTTTGACGAAATAATTACAGTCTGCTTTCGTTTTTAAAAATATATCAGTCGTGTAGTGACTAGTTCTCTATGTACTTTTCTAAATATCTTCTGTAGCAGTTTTAGAGACTGACACAGTGAACCAGTCACTACATGGGTGTAACATTTTTTATTTATGAAAATTGACTGCAATTAATTAGTGAATCATATAGTTTTCTTAATTTTTTTTCGTGGTTTTAGGGCGCACAACTGCTAAGGTCATTAGCGCCTTAATATTTAAAATACTTTCCACTGTAAGCTACGTATAGAAAAGAAAAAAGTCACACCTATGCAGTGACTGGTTTTCGATATACTTTTCTGAAGATCTTTTGTAGCGATTTTAGAGACGTACATTTAGAATCAGTCACTACTTGAAGTGACATTTTTTATTCATTTACGTAGCGTTCAGTGGAAAGTATTTTAAACGCTAAAACTATGTATTGACGTAATACGTCAAAGATAAATGACGTCAAAAACATCATCATTTAAACCTACGCCTCACGTAAATGTCATTACGAGTTACAAATCACACGTCATATGGCTTCATGCTATGAGAGAAGCATTTTCATTGGCCCCCTCGACGATACTTCTCATAGGCTGCCTTCTGGTACCAACATCGAACAGTAACAAGCCGCTATCTTCAACTGAAGTAGGACTGAATCTTTCTTTGCTAATACAAATTGTTACCAGATCGCGAAACGTAAAAGTACGTCGAAAACCAATCACTACAAGGACGTAATTGTTTTACGTAATCAAAATAGATCATATTTTTCAGTAATTAAAGACTTTTCATCCAAAGCTTTGTAATTGAAACAAACTAAGGTAATTTACAAGAATGCTTGCAATGGAAATATCTTGTCCTGTAACGATATATATCGAACGTGCAACTCTAAATCGATTACGGAGGCACTGATGCGCCAGATGACAAAATATGAATGTTTACGAACGTATAATTACATACTGATAATTTTGACGAGTGGTAATGTAAAGCTGCGTTGACGTAAATATGTTTACAGCAGAATCGTGACATAACCGTAGGAAATAGCTCAATGTTTTTGACGAATTTCAGTGTGAATGTCATCGCTCTGTCATTAACGAAATTTGAAATTGTGGTAGTACTCATCTACACAACAACATATACGGAAAGCGTAATATTTTCGTAGAAAACAGTTGAATGTTTCTGATTATATACAATGTAATATAATGTGAAGTACGCGTTAGGTATCCATACAGTATATATTTCTGAGATGAGTGGGGACAAATTATCAACTATTTATATAAATCAATAAATATTATAGATACGACTTTCATCGCGTAATAAATCGCTGGATAATATCGGAAAAGTACATCGAGAACTAGTCACTAAATAGGTGTGACAGTTACGCTTTCCACATTCCGTCAATCAAGAGCATAGAGACCAATAAATACGTTCCCATGACTATGAACGAAACATGTCAGTTACATGTGAATAGCGGCGTAATCGATTTACAGTTGCATGTTCGATATATGTCATTTCAGGTCGAGCTACTTCGATTGCAAGCATTCTTTGAAATTACCCAAACTGACACACCCATGTAGTGACTGGCTGTCATTTTACTTTTATTTTTCCAGCGATTTCTCCTCCGACGAAGGTTAAATGAATTTTTTCTTCTGTTTACGTTTAAGTAAAATGCCCATTAAGGAGAGAAATGATGTGTGTATATGTTTTTAATTATCACTCAAACCATTGTAGAAAAGAAACAGCAGAGGCGAATAAAGAAACATTTGAAGTAATAAAAACGTGAATTAAGTTCGTAGATATAATTTACATATATTAACACCCGAGTTCGCCACACTTTAATGTCACGAAGTTGCAAAATGGTATTCATAAAGTATTGTCATTCCCAACGGTAATGTAGTTGCAAAGCGCGCCGCTATGAACATCAACACGTCAAGCATGAGCACAGTTCACGTAAACTACAATTTAACCACGGAATGCACTATCTTATTTGTATCCAGAGCAGCCTACTCCTAGGATATTAAAAATTGCGAATTACTTACATAAATACGTTGCATTGAGATTCCTTGTTTTCCTTTTCGTCCGGTTCGTGTTTGTAGCACTCTCTCTCGTGTCGACTCGCGGGTTCACAGGTCTCAGCACAAAAAACATTGTCGTGAATATACCGTTATGAAAGTACGTGGTGGCTCAACAAAAAACTTGTTTTCCTTGTCAAACCGAACATGCCAGAAACACAGAGTTTAATAGAGCTAAATGAGACGCCAGAGACATTTTTACAAAAGATAATTAAATCTCACCACAGATATTAACTACATTGGAAAAGACACGGACACTGTTTTTACATTCAACATCTAGCGGAAGACGAGAACCGGAATTTCGTGAATCGCTTTTCTCTGTCGTATTTACATGTTAAACATTGAAGTGGGTTAACTAGACCACTGAAATATGGCGCCTGAAGAACAGCTATTTAGGTTCCTGAGCTAGTCTGCATAATCGCTTTTTCTTTCTTATTCATAAAAATTCGTGCTCAGTCTAATATTTATACTTCTCTTTCGCAGCAGAAAAAAGTCACTATGTTAATTGCAAATTCTGAAGTAGACGCAACCTAATAAGAACGTTTTTAAAACGGTCGTGTTTACAAGGGCACGAAAATCTATTGTGGGAGTGGTAAACCGCTTTAAAAAGCGGTTTTCCAGAGTCTATTTTGATGTGTTTAAGTACCAACCAAAAGCGGAATAGGGAAATATGCTTACGAATTTCGATTTTGGGAGCCCAGGTAAACGGGATTGTATACACAGAATTATGACGCCACCATCTTACCGTTGTTATGTAAAATGCTAAGAGCGTTTATGTTGAAATAATTTACAACACTCACAACTAGCTTTATCAGAACTAGTTACCATCCTCAGATGACCTCTACAATATATAGAAGACAGTTAACATAAATAAATGAATCGATTTACTTATAATTATGCACAAATAAGCATATTGCTTTATTTGTTTACACTTTGTGTTATCTGTAAGTTGTAGTTATCGTACGAGGATAGCAGCTAGTTACGATGAAACACATTATGAATGAAATAAATTGTTTCACCTTCAGCGATCTTTGTTCATATAAAAAATCTTACTACATCGCCCCAACAAAATGCGTAAGTTATAAATGTCAACACGTTTGTGTATCGCACTTGTGCAACTGTCTGAATTTAATTGTCTCTGCAAGCTTTCAGAGGTGGTTGAAATAAGTTCTGCAGTTGAGTTAATATTCGAGTAATATTTTAATTTAACAGTCAAATTTTAGAATTTTGTTATGAGACGGACACCAAGTAAAATGCACAGGTTTAAAACAGCAGTTTTTGTAAGACGAATAAAGACATTCGTTACGAATTATTAGTAGTACTTTCTACTTACAGGAAAACACAGCTAGCTGCTTACTCGCCATTTACAATGGTAATATGGCGGCCAATGGAATGATACGCCAGTGATACTGCATACGGTATTGGGAGGCTGCGTAAATGTATTTCTGAGTCTCTCACCCCGTTTACATGGGCTCCAAAAACCGGACTTCGTTACCCGATTTTCCAGTTCTGCTTTGGTTGATAATGTAAACGATCCAAAATCGATTCTGGAAATCAGCTTTTATAAAGCGGTTTTCAACTTCCTCAACCGATTTTCGTGCCCATGCAAAGTCAACTGTTCTTGAAAAGTGCTTGGTTTGTCAGTTTGCTTCTTATTTAAGAATTTTCGGTTAATAATATAAATTGACTGTTTCTACAGTGAAAGATTTGTTTAAATATTAGACTGAGCATGGCTCTGTGTATATAAGAGTAAAAGCCACTGCGATGGCTACAATCACACAGTGAATCGGCTGTTTCCAGGCACCATATGGACATATGGAGACATGATCATCATATTAAAATAAGAGAGATCGAAAACAGAAAGATTTAGATGTTCCTTTTCCCCACGATATATTACAGAATGAAATATCATAAAAGGGGTTCGATGAACCCTGCCCTGCAATTCAATGTGACTTGTAGAGTATCGATGTGAATGTAGATGTAGACTAGGAAATCCGATTCATGCTTTAATATGTAAACACAACAGCGAAAAACGGTTTTCGTCTTCCAGAATATGTGTTGCATGTAAACGTAGTGTGTTGCGCAAGTTCGCGACACCGCTCAGTTACTTCAGAAGCCTTTCCACATGAATCAAGAGAATACAAATCACAGTTGTCACTATTCACTTTTTATACCTTGTATACGCGATACTGCCGTCATTTTTATCTGAGCCTAAAGGTATCCCATGACCTCTGTCATCTCGTATTCTCCTAGCTACTCGTTTTTCAATAATGTGCTCGTCGGAGAACGTTTTTAATCTCTGTCTGATAAACTATTTCAAACGCTTTGGATTATTGTCCTCAGTCTTACTCATCCCCGTGGTTTTTCTTCTCGGCATATTATAAACTTCAAGGCGTATTCCAGAAATGGAAGACGAAGTACAGGAAGATGTGATAGGAAAAACTATACTGCGAGAAGAATTTCACAGATCACTAAAAGATTTGAACAGAAACAAGGCTATTATCGTTAGGAGAGCCACTCATGAAGAAATTGTTCCACCTGGAATGCAAGATGTATGAGGCAGGAGAAACAACCTCAGACTTAAAGAAGAATATAGTGATTCCAATTCCAAAGGAAGCAGGTCCAGACAAGTGTGATGAAATTACAGAACTATCAGTTTAATAAGTTATGGTTGCAAAGAACTAACAGGAATTATTTATACAAGAATGGAGAAACTGGTGGAAACCGACGTTGGGGAAGATCAGTTTGGATTTAGGAGAATTGTAGGAACACGAGAGGCCATACTCACACTACGACAAAAAGCTTTTGACAATGTTGACTGGAATACACTCTCAAATTCTGAAGGTAGCAGGTGTAAAATAGAAGGAGCTAAGAGGTACATTCAACTTGTACAAACTTGTCTAGTAGATGATTCATTTAAAGAATGGGCAGGAAGGGAAGCTCCAGACAATAAAAGTCGGAAAATAGGTTGAAACATATATTCAAAGTAACACACATATATCACAGGTAGTCCTGTTACAAGTTTTCAAGTACAATTGCTCACTTAGTGTAGCCACTGGACAATTCGGTAATACAATGATTTGCCCATTAAGAAAACAAAGATCAGTCCTCAGAGAGAGCTCATAGACGAGACTGAACTAGCCATGCGTTACGCGAACGATCAGAGAAACAGTGGTTGGACCTAGGCAACTAACGCGCTACATACCGTTTTGCAGCACCCGAATATTACGGTGTACATGCATCACTATCGCAACCGTCGCAATATCGGAGTACATCGACTCCCGACACACCACGAGTCCATCGTGGATGACTAACACAGTCTGCTCCCAAGTCAAAGGGAAGGAACATGCTGCTCAATGACGAAAACTGAAGGACGCCGTCCTCGCGGTATTGAGACCCCTAGAAACATCAATGGAATGGGCTATGGAACCGCTGTCCAGGTTACTCAAAGACGCGGCCAACGGACTGCCTTGTACTTTTGCAGTGTGTGAATAGGTCCCTACAGGCAACCTAACAGAGAGAGAGAGGGTAACTTCTCTCCCTCCGCCACCTCGTGCTTCCAACGTCGGTTTAAAATAACACCCAGGAAACTGAGCCAGATTCCGTCGTATTGGGCGTTATCTCTATCAATTATATACGGAATGCAAAAATTATCTCCCCTCTCCCACCAACTGATGCTCAGTATGAGGCAATAAATTGGTGGAAATTGTGGTCCTACTAGTGTTGATGACGCAATGACGTTTGGAGGTTAATTAATTAATTGATCAGCCTGAGTTTGTCATCGGATTGCTCCGAATTTAATTTGGAATTATAATCTGTGATAGGAACTAAAGTATTATTTGTGTAGCTCCATCTTTCTTTGTACGAGGACTTGTGTAGACAGATCCTACGGTCTCGCCACGTGTATTTCATGCCACTCCAAGTTACAGCATCTATATTCTAGACCAGAGGTCGGCAAGTAATATTAGATGGGATTCGGATACTCAATTTTCACTCAAAAAGTAATATAAAATACAACAGGCCGACATATTTGTATTCAAGGATCCAGAAAAACTTATGCTGTGTAATACTTTTTTTATTGTAATTTTCACTCTAACATGAAATAAGAGATGTAAAGTAATAATAATGTATAAAAATCCATAAAAACTTTTATTATTTGCCATTTATTTATTTTTGTTGTCACTAACAAAAGGTATGAAATAAAATGAATATTTATAGAAAAGTCCAGAAACAGGTCGTTCATTATACTACATTTTATTTCAATTTTCACTAAAAAGTATGAAATACAATGAAATGTGGATATACCTGTTTAAAAAAATCCATGGGAAAAATTATATTTGCGGGCTTGAGGAGTTTCATAAAGTTGGATTCACTTGCAGGGCACCTTATGGGAATAGTGTCTTCAATGTGGGTGATCCTGAGTCTTAGATTTTCCCTGTGCTATATACATGGATATGTTCTATTCTACTTGTTAGTCATCACGAGACACATTTCCCAGTAACTATGGGAAAGAAGATTGCCTTTCTTGGCCGTCATGTTTGCGATTCTTACCTCTTTACAATTACCTGTGGGGCTGGTTGATACGAATGTATCCGTTTTGGGAAAAAAATATAATAATAAACATAAAAAATTATTTTTATAAGAAAGAGCATATCTTAAACTACTTTTCCACATAGTTTCCACCCTTGGTGAGGCACTTGTCGTAGCGGTCGATGAACTGTCTAGTCCTACCGCATAGAATGTTGCCGACATTGATCACAACCATTGCTACTTGTTGAATTTCCCCCAAGAGGTGAAACCATCAATGCAATCGTATGCATACTTTGAAAAATCTTGACGTTTGATACAGAACCAAAGGAGAAGAAATTCTTCTGCTTCACGTCGGTTTAAAATAACACCCAGGAAACCGAACTAGATTTCGCCATATTGGGCGTTATCTCTATCAATTATATACAGAATTCAAAAATTATCTCCCCCCTTCCTCCAACTGATGCTCAGTTATGAGACAATAAATGGGTTGAACTTGATGACACACCAACTGATGCTCAGTATGAGGCAATAAATTGGTGAAAATTGTGGTCCTACTAGTGTTGATGACGCAATGAAGTTTGGATATTAATTAATTAATTGATCAGCCTTAGTTTGTCATCAGATTGCTCCGAATTTAATTTGGAATTATAATCTGTGATAGGAACTAAAGTATTATTTGTTATACCTCCATCTTTCTTTGTGTGAGGACTCGTGTAGACAGATCCTGCGGTCTCGCTACGTGTCTTTCATGCCACTCCAAATTACAGCGTTACAACGTCTATATTCTAGACCAGAGGTCGGCAAGTAATATTAGATGGGATTCAGATACTTCGAAAATATTTTATGGAAATCCAGAAGTAAAAGCTCATTTTAATTCTTTATTTTAATTTTCACTCAAAAAGTAATATAAAACACAACAGGCCGACCTATTTGTATTCAAGGATCCAGAGAAACTTATATTATGAATACTTTTTATTGTAATTTTCACTCTTACTTAAAATAAGAGATGTAAAATAATAATGTATAAAATCCAGAAAAACTTTTATTATTTGCTATTTTTTGTCACTAACAAAAGGTATGAAATAAAATGAATAGTCAACCTTTTATAGAAAAGTCCGGAAGCAGGTCGTTAATTATAGTACTTTTTATTTCAACTGTCGCTAAAAAGAAGTACGAAATACAATGAAATGTGAGTATACCTCTTAAAAAAAATCCATGGGAAAAATTACATTTGCGGGCTTGAAAAGTTTCATAAAGTTAAGATTTACTTTTTTTTTTGCAATTTACATAATTTTTCTGGACATGTTGACTCCTAAATTCTTCAGTGGATACAGTTCGATATATTTGTAAGGAAATCTCTTCCTGCAGATCTATTATCTCCACTTGGAGTAAAGGCTTTGAAAGGAGGAACACCTTCGCAGCCACATCCGTCCATTCTATTACAAAACAGATCTCAAAAGGTGACGTTAAAAATCGTGACAATTTGCCTATTTCTGAAAAGCCTTTGAATGTTACTGCAATATCTTTCTTAAAACCTGCCAAGAAATTTGGTAATACCGATATGACTATTTCAAGAATATCTTCATATTCAAAAATTGTTGCGAAATGAAGAAATTGTTGCCTTAAAACGTCTCTTTCAAGAACCTACTTGCGACGGAATAATACACTTTGAAGCAAATCACATTTTAATTTCCCATTACCTTGTAGCTCGGTGTTGTTATCTACAGAAAAAATGGTTTTTTGTAATAATTACAGTATGTAACTTACACTTTGAAAATACTTTTGGCGGTCCAGTTTTTGGCCTTCCGCGGTCAGAACATGGCCCGCGGTCCGCCTTTTGCCGACAGCTGTTCTAGACAATAAAATACGGAAAGAAGCGAAAGAGAATGTACGACTCAAGGCGGTGATTTGTTCAGTTAATAAACCAATAGAACAAATAGAATAAAATGGACAAACATGTCGCTAGTACAAGAGAAGGAAGACTAGCTAAGACGGCGAGTCAGTAAATAAGTCGCAAACTGAGATAGATACGCTAGTTCTGCGTGCTGTGTAGGGGCACGTCTTTACCACTACGACACATCCGTCTTGTTGGTTGCAGCAGTTTAAGGAACCAAATAAAATTACAGCTCAAGGGTGTCACTTACAGGATGCAAACGCTGCCGCAAAAAGAAATAGATCCAGGCTTCTGGGACGAATGTTTAAATTTACAGGTGGAGTCAGCTGAAAAGTAAAGCAATTTTCAGGCTTGTAAACGCAGTACTGTCGTGTCTAGCTCAGTTTGTGCCTTATTTTCTGACTCACCCTCGTATTTATTAGGTGTTCCCTGTGCTATGTACAAGGACATGTTCTATTCTATATGTTAGTCATCATGTGACACATTTCCCAGTAACTTTACCTGTGGGACTGGTTGATACGAGGTCTATCCGGAAAGTAAGTACCGTTTTGGGAAAAATTTAATAAACATAAATAAATTATTTTCACAAGAAAGAGCATATCTTAAATTACTTTTCCACACAGTTTCCTCCGTTGGTGAGGTCGATCAACTGTCGATCAACTGTCTAGTCCTACCGCATAGAATGTTGCCGACATTGATCACAACCATTGCTACTTGTTGAATTTCTCCCAAGAGGTGAAACCATCAATGCAATCGTATGCATACTTTGAAAAATCTTGATGTTTGATACAGAACCAAAGGAGAGGGAAGCTCAGCAGAGGAATAATTCTGCTTCACGATAATGCTCGGCCCCACTGCTTATTCAGCAGTTTTGATGGGAGCAGTTCCACCAGCCGCTCATACAGCCCTGATGATTGATGATTTCGTGTGGCATTTTTGGTCGTCAGAACCTAGCTGGGATCGTCTTCGGCTGCCTGGTGCAACCTTTTCGTGACGTCACTGGGACGACTTGCGCGTCGATGATAATAAAGATAATACCCAGTCCTCAAGTGGAGAAAATCCCCAAAACTACCGAGAATCGAACCCGGACACCCTGCGTGGCAATATACCACGCTGTTCACTGGCATATTGAAGCAGACTATACAGCCCTGCCATGGCACCATTTTACTATCACTTGTTCGTACACCTAAAGCGAGAGCTTGCCGAGAAACGCTTCCAACGTGACGACGATGTGAAAGTGGCGCGCAGCAATGGTTCTCATCACTGGCGGAAGCGATCTGTGACGTGGGACGAAACAAGTTGATCAACCGCTACGAAAGTACCTCAGCAATCGTGGAAACTACGTGGAAACGTAGTTTAAGATATGCTCTTTCTTGTGACAATGGCATACTCTGCAAATCACATTGAAGTGCCTGGCAGAGGGGTCATCGAACCACCGTTATACTGTTTATCTCCAATTCCATTCTCGAATAGCGCGCGGGAAGAAAGAACACATGAATCTCTCCGTTCGAGCTCTGATTTTCCGTATTCTGATGGTCATTTCTACCTATGTAAGATGGAGTCAACAATATATTTTCGCATTCGGAGGAGAATGTTGGCGATTGGAGTTTCGTAAGTAGCCCATGCCGCAGCGATAAGCGCCGTTGTTGTAATGATTCCCATCCCAGATCATGTATCATTTCCGTAACTCTGTCTCCCCTGTATCGTGATAATACAAAACGAGCTGCCCTTCTTTGGACTCTTTTGATGTACTCCGTCAAATCCACCTGATAAGGATCCCACACTGGGCAGCAATACTCCAAAAATGGACGGACAAGAGTAGTGTATGCAGTTTCTTTTGTAGTTCTGTTGCATGTTTTAAGGGTTCTGCCAATAAAACGCAGTCTCTGGTTCGCCTGTCCCACAACATTATCTATGTGTTCTCTCCAATTTAAGTTAGAAGTAATTCCTAGGTATTTTGTGGAGTTTACGGCCTTCACGTTTGATTGATTTATCTTGTAAACGAAGTTTAACGGATTTCTTTTCGTACTCATGTGGACGACTTTACACTTCTCATCATTGAGAATCAATTGCCAATTTCTACAGCATACAGATATCTTATTCAGATCGTTCCGCAGTTGGTTTTGATCTTCAGATGATTTATTTTGACGGTAAATGACGGCTTCATCTGCAAACAACCTAAGGGAGCTACTTAGATTTTCCCCTTAATCGTTTATGTAAATAAGGAACAGCAGAGGACCAATAACACTACCCTGTGAAACGCCTGATATCACTTCTGTTTTAGTCGATGCCTTACCATCGATTATAGGAACTGTGTCCTCTCTGACAGGAAATGATCTAGTCCTTTTTTGACGAAACGGAATGTTGCCATTATTTACAAACCTACTCGGAAGTTACAGGATCACCTGAAATCGGCAAAGGATGCGCGCAAACCGCTGGAAAAAGCAGGAATTTATAGGATTCCGTGTAGCTGTGGAGGTATACGTGGGTACCACAAAAAGAACAGTCAAAAAACGACTAGAAGAGCACAAGGGAAACTGTAGAAGGGGAGAGATTGACAGCTGTTGCTGAACATGTTTTTCAACCAGGGGACCACCTTATTCAATTTGATAAGACTCAGGTTTTAGCAGCTACAAATGGATGCCACGAAAGACTGTACAGAGAGGCTATAGAATTTGTAAAACAGCCCAATAGGATGGAGGAGGGCGTGAAATTAAATGACATCTGGATTCCGGTTTTGAAGAAGAAATGTAACAGTCTTCCACCATGGGACGATATCAACGGACGATGGTAATCGGCAAAGACGCATGGCAAACATCTGACGCCACACCTCTGCGGGAGCCCTCGTAAACTGAGTTTGGCTTCAGTCAGTAGCGAACCAGGGTGTGTATCGGACATTGAAAGTGCTACGATCCCCCTTGAGAATGTCCTCCGCAGTCGGGAACGAAACATTGGGTTTCGACAATAAATCCACTAGACCACGGCGTAATAATATCCCGAAAAGCCCGGAAATTTTCAGTAATTTTGACACAAGAAGATTTCATTACTGCCTGTTAATATATTTATTTTATTTTATTTTATTTTATTTTTTTTTTTTTTTTTTTTTTTTTTGAGGGCGCACAACTGCTGTGGTCTTTGGCGCCCAACACGCCCCATAGCAAAATCGAACCGGGGTAACAACTTAAATGGCTTTCTCCATATTTGCACGATGTATAAAAAATAAAACTCTGTCAGCAGAATGCGGATCATCAGCTAAAATATCAGACTTTTCAAATGGTTAAACGATTAAAAAACGGAGATTGCACTAAAAGGTGGTACACAGTAAAGGGTTCCTCACATTGCTCACATAAGGGAGCAGGATCACCACGAAGTAAATACTGGTGGTTGTAACGGTAGTGGCCAATACGAAGCCGGGCCAGAACAATTTCCTCTCGACTAGAGGGTCGAGATGACGTTGACCAAAGATCAGGCACAGGTTTAATGGCCCGCAATTTGTTCCCTGACAGGGATGACCAATGTAAAAACCAACGTGAGATGATACGCCGGGAGACGCCAACGCGAAGGTCATCAGAGCTAGTAGAAAAGGTAGATAGCCGAGGAAGGAGAACTGCCTCCTTGGCAGCCGTATCCGCAGACTCATTCCCCAACACTCCCAGGTAACCAGGAACCCACAGAAACGTCACAGTAGTTCCGCTCGTAAACTGAGTTTGGCTTCAGTCAGTAGCAAACCAGGGTGTGTATCGGACATTGAAAGTGCTACGATCCCTGACAGGGATGACCAATGTAAAAACCAACGTGAGATGATACGCCGGGAGACGCCAACGCGAAGGTCATCAGAGCTAGTAGAAAAGGTAGATAGCCGAGGAAGGAGAACTGCCTCCTTGGCAGCCGTATCCGCAGACTCATTCCCCAACACTCCCAGGTAACCAGGAACCCACAGAAACGTCACAGTAGTTCCGCTCGTAAACTGAGTTTGGCTTCAGTCAGTAGCGAACCAGGGTGTGTATCGGACATTGAAAGTGCTACGGTCCCTGACAGGGATGACCAATGTAAAAACCAACGTGAGATGATACGCCGGGAGACGCCAACGCGAAGGTCATCAGAGCTAGTAGAAAAGTTAGATAGCCGAGGAAGGAGAACTGCCTCCTTGGCAGCCGTATCCGCAGACTCATTCCCCAACACTCCCAGGTAACCAGGAACCCACAGAAACGTCACAGTAGTTCCGCTCATAAACTGAGTTTGGCTTCAGTCAGTAGCGAACCAGGGTGTGTATCGGACATTGAAAGTGCTACGATCCCTGACAGGGATGACCAATGTAAAAACCAACGTGAGATGATACGCCGGGAGACGCCAACGCGAAGGTCATCAGAGCTAGTAGAAAAGGTAGATAGCCGAGGAAGGAGAACTGCCTCCTTGGCAGCCGTATCCGCAGACTCATTCCCCAACACTCCCAGGTAACCAGGAACCCACAGAAACGTCACAGTAGTTCCGCTCGTAAACTGAGTTTGGCTTCAGTCAGTAGCGAACCAGGGTGTGTATCGGACATTGAAAGTGCTACGGTCCCTGACAGGGATGACCAATGTAAAAACCAACGTGAGATGATACGCCGGGAGACGCCAACGCGAAGGTCATCAGAGCTAGTAGAAAAGGTAGATAGCCGAGGAAGGAGAACTGCCTCCTTGGCAGCCGTATCCGCAGACTCATTCCCCAACACTCCCAGGTAACCAGGAACCCACAGAAACGTCACAGTAGTTCCGCTCGTAAACTGAGTTTGGCTTCAGTCAGTAGCGAACCAGGGTGTGTATCGGACATTGAAAGTGCTACGATCCCTGACAGGGATGACCAATGTAAAAACCAACGTGAGATGATACGCCGGGAGACGCCAACGCGAAGGTCATCAGAGCTAGTAGAAAAGGTAGATAGCCGAGGAAGGAGAACTGCCTCCTTGGCAGCCGTATCCGCAGACTCATTCCCCAACACTCCCAGGTAACTAGGAACCCACAGAAACGTCACAGTAGTTCAGCTCGTTGAAAGAGAGGTAAGGCAATTGCGGATGCTTTGTACCAGGGGATGGATAGGATGTAGCGAAGGCTCAAAAGAGCACTCAGTCCGAGCGAATGACACTCATATTGAGCGAGTTTGGACGGATGTATTAGGTGGCTTGATATAATGCATACAGCTTACAGCTCAGCTGTAAAAATGGAACATCACTCAGTAAGACGATACTTAGGCGTTGCCAAGTTCAAAGGCACACCCAACACCCTGGTCTGTCTTTGAGCCATCAGTGTAGATGAAGAAATTGTCATCAAATTTGAACCGGTAAACGAAACTCGCTGTGGAGTTCTTTGGAAGAGAATGAAGGTCCAAGTTTATACGGACTTCGGGGCTTAGCCACGGTGGGGAGGTGCTCTTTCCAGTCGAGAAAATAGCAGGCATTGTAACGCCGAGCTGGCCAAGTAACGAATGCAAGCGTACTCCAGGTGGTAGCAGAGCAGACGGGAGCACGGCAAAGAGACCGTCAAGTGAGTCATTAAAGAAAACTGCGTATGTTGGGTGTCCTAGCATGGATGACAAACGGCTAGCATAAGGGCTAAGCAGGAGTTCCCGACGGTAAGAAAGGGGTAGGTCGACGGGCTCGGCATAGAGGCTCTCAACGGGCTAATGTAAAACGCCCCCGTCGCCAAACGGATCCCTTGGTGGTGGATTGTGTTAAGGCGACGCAGTATGGACGGTCGAGTCGAAGAATATACGATGCTTCCATAGCCCAGTTTGGACCGAACTATGGTGCGATACAGATGGAGGAGAGCAGACCGATCAGCTCCCCACGAGGTGCCACTTAACACCCGCAGCACATTGAGAGAGCGGGTACAGCGAGCTGCCAACCGAGATATGTGGGGAGACCAACTTAACTTACTAATTGCGGTGTCATCAGTCCCTAAACTTACGAACTACATCTGAACTAACTGATACTAAAGACGCCACAAGCATCCTTGCCCCGGGGGGGCATTCGACTCCCCGATGGGGAACGGCCTCGCGCATCGAAGCATAGCGCCTCAATTCGCGCGGCTGCTCCGCCATGGCTTACCGCCTGCATCCTGTAAGCTATATAGGTCCATTTTAGTCTTTTATCTGCGATGGTGTCTATTTCTCAGCATGGAGTGCGTCCCTTTGGCTTCACACAGCCTCTCAGCAATTTCGACTAATAATCAACAGTATTTATGTTGACTGCAATGAACCCCCTCCGATTGAACCTGTTCTATCTTTGTGATGTACATTCCACTCGTCGCTAAATAATTCGTAGTATCCTACATCGGGATTCAGTCAACTCTCAGTCCCGAGGATTATTTGAGCACTCCAAATTTCTTGCAAGGCAGTAATTGTATTATTTCGTTTCTAATATTGTGAAAACTTAGTATTTTGACAGTACAAATGTCCGTATATCGATTGATGAGTGTTCATCAGAACTATCGCCTAGCCTAAAAAAAAACAAAAAAAATAAAATAAAATAAAAAACACCTCTGCTACCCGGTAGCAGAAATGTGGGAACTAGGGAGCTTATTAGTATGGCAGAAGATTCACACCATAATTAAAGACATTTGGACAAAACTAATCATATCCAACTCTTGGAAACAAGCACTGATCAATCCTCTCCACGAAAAAGGAAATATACCAACAACTACAGAAGCATCTCCTTTCTACCAATAAGATATAAAATACGGGCGAAAGCAGTTCTAAATATAATACAGAAACAAGTAGGGTGTAATATAGGAGAATACCAAACAGTATTTACGAAAGTTAGATCATGTTCAGAGCAGATTCTTAATTTAAAAACCATTTTGAGAGGGGGAGCTCTGCAAAATAAGAATACGATAGTTACTTTCGTAGAATTCAAGGAGGCTTACGAATCAGGGATAGATGAAAATATCGGAAGACTTGTTGAACAAATACTCAAACATCAAGGATTAAGTTTCAATGAGAAATTACTGAACAATTCAAAATCGAAGCAGGAGATCGACAAGGAGAAAGTCTAACGACAGTCACCCCTTTTGAGAATGACTCAAACTGAGCCCTAATATTTTCCTAAATCACGAAAAGGTTTATTAGTTCACAGTCTCTATAACAAAGTCATTCCGCTGTAGGTGAAGTTGATGTAAAAAGAACTTATATGCTGGCTGAAGTCCACTGAGTTGTGAGCTGTCTTCGGCATTCACTAAAAGATTTGATGTTTCAGGATATTTTCGTAAATTATAAACATGTCAGTTGATATGGAAACGATTTTATTTCCAGTTAAATGAAGTTTAAACCAATCACATAATTACACAATGTCCAAAATAAAATAAATGCAGCAGCAAGGCAACAGAGCTGCTTACAGATTTGTTACTACGATAAGAATGACAAAACATGGTTTCTCTCAAAGATCTTTCATCGTAACCGCGTAATAAGATTGATGACAAAGTTCTTCGGTTACCAAATTAATAATATATGTAATCATGTTGTGCAATAGTTAAAAGTTATGTTTAAATCAATGTACTATTTCTTAAAAGCATTTTACTAATAATGTTAATAGTATTTCGAACTGAACGCGAAAATCTGATATTTTAGATGTCCAGTAGCGAAATTTTACTTAGGTGTCCGATATTTCGTGTTTGTAATGTTGGCAACTGATTTTTTAAGGAGCGTGCAACATAGCAGAAACGTTACAACGAACTGTCCCCAATTTTAGTTAAAACGTGGGAAACACGTTAGAAGATAGGCATAAGAGGTATAAACATGAAATAAGAGAAGAACAGAGTTGATGTAAAATGGTTAGACTTTGCGGATGGCACTGATAACTGAAAACAAGACATACGCAATTCATGAAAAAACTCGACTGAAAATTGCTTATGAAAAACCAGTATATAGGACACAAACATAACTGAGGAAAAATTATGATAAGGTATGGTAAAATTACAAGTTTATAGATTTAAATACCTGGGGGAATAGATCCAAGACAAGACAACACAACAAATAAAGAAAGAATACATAACAAAATACCTATGCAGGCCAAGTTTAGGCATAATAATTTAGTTATTAGGTAACAAGGAACATTTGGATCAGAGGGCCTAACATTGAATACAAAAAGCGGACCAAATATGGAGAAATTACATGTGAAACGCATAACTGTAATTAATGTCTTGAAGACAGACTTAAAATGTAATTATTCAGTGTAGCATGCCAAAATTAGTGTTTACTATTTTCTCGTTTTCTGCCCTGCCACAGATACAAATGTAATTTGCACTAAATGTATACCATCTGATGACGAGCTGCTAGTTAGCTTGAAACCGGTAATGGTTTAAATAAATCTTCATTAAGAAGAAACAAAAGGCGACTGGTTGCAGTAATTTCTGAAACCTATTAGTTTTACTCTCTTGTTCTGCTTTTCGTTGAGGTAGTAATATTCTTGTGTCAGGACATAGATTTCACTACAGAAACACAAAACATGATCCCAGCAAAGCGCATTACATTTATATATGTATTTTATAGTATTTAATATTATTCTTAGTAACGTTCGTTTTATGTTGTAGACTACCTCTTAAATATTTCATCACCGACTGAAAATAGTAAATATACAGCAGATAATATATACATAAACAATTATAAGTATTTGTGGACATGAACTTAATATATTTGCATAAAAGGCCATGATAAATTAAATACTAATTGTGTATATATTGCGACGGCGGCAGTATTTTTCATCAGTGAGACGCCACGCTTAGTAGCTATCTTAGCAAAGGGATTTAGCCTCAAACGATTTTAGTATTGTTAAATATGTATTTGTTTGTTAAATGTAAACAACGTTTGAGGAGGTGGTCGAAGCATTTAATTCTGTGATATTCAAATGTATAATATTTTGGAAGGGAAATTGTATTTTACAGATGAGGCATTAGGATGCGCGGAAGGTAGAGCACGCTTTCGACCGCTTGGAAAGGGACTCGTCGTATCTTGGACGTGTTGATGAGAGGTTGTGACTGGGCGGTTTGAAGCCGCATTACGAACTTGTGATATGAAGAGAAAGGCATGTGTGCACTTTGAAAATTTACGGGACTGTGACTGCAGAACTTAAACTCTGGTTCAAAAGTGTTAAACTATGGTCGGTAGTAGGGCTTCGAAACAGGGATAATTTAGCTATCGTGTACTCGTGTGATGACAAACTGTGTTTTATGACAAATACTGTAATTAATCGCCGATTAATTTGGAACTGAAATGTTCGATGCACTTAATTAATTTCCAAGTTATAATTTGGAACTTTTACTCTCAACTGCGTATGATACACATTGTGGCTCTCATGAACAATAGTAGAGGAAATATGCAGTTATTTACCGATGTATAAAGTAGGACCACCTCCGCATTTTCATGTCCAAAAAAGAGTAATAAACTGCATTTCTATAAAAATTACTTCCTGAGTAAATCTCTTCTAAACATTATCTTAGAATTCATTTCGTTGGTCATTCAGAGCTTTAATTTATGTTTGTTTACACATATTTTCGGGTCACCATCTGCAGATTGATAGACTAGCTAAACTACATATTAATTATTGATCTTATTTAAACAGTTTGGGTAGCTGTTTAGGGCATAGAAGCTGACATACATAACTCTCCCCTATGAACAGAGACAACGAGCCATAAACCATTTACTGCCTTGAGTTACGTATTGCCCAATTCTCACTAGTGAGTACCGATAGTACTCTGTATCTCGTGTTAGCTGTATAGATCACCACACACTTTTACAATACTATAAGGTGCGACGCGAACATATTTTGTAAGTGGACTTATAATGTAACACCATTTTCATAGTATCCCACCAAGTAATGGAAACGTTCTACACGGCTGGCCGCGGTGGCCGAGGGGACCGAGGCACTCCAGTCACGGTCTGCACGGCCACTACGGTCGGAGGCTCGAATCCCCCCTCGGGCATGGATATTTGTGCCGTCCTTAGTGTTAGCTAGTTCGTAAGTAGTTTGTAATTTTAGGGACTGATGACCCCGTAGTTAAGTGCCATAAACTATACAAAACCTTCTACACACGACCATGTCAATTAAATTTCATGATCATACAAATGGTTAACCGCAGATACTTGAACGACTCAGCTGATTTAAACTTGTGACCTCTTGATAGTGTCTTGTGAAATGTAAAGTTTTGCTCTTCTGTACACATAAAACGTTTCTAATCTCTGCACCTCTCCAGAAATCTCATTACCTGAGCTCTGATCTCGCTCAACGATAATTTCTTGTTAAGTTTGGGAATCACTGTCGTAAAGAGTTTATATCTCCGTATATCTTCTCAACTGTACGTGTGGTTCTTAATATCAGAGCTTACTGACTTTGTAACTACGCGTGAACCATTCAGAGGCTTTACCTTGCCTTGATGTACTCACTAGATAGTGCGTTGGGTCCTTTGCTTTCTGTCGAAATTGAGAAAGGCGAGCAGTAAAGATTAAAGGCAAGTGCTTCTGCGGGAACTTTCTCTGGCCCATAAGAAGACTACGTGACACAGAGTTGCACAAGATACAAGAACGTCGCACACACGGCGCAAAATTTCTCGCGACACTGCAAAACGTAGACGGCGAGTTGCCAGAGAAAGATAAGGGAAGTTGCTCACAAAACATGACGCAAAGTTACCGGCCAGAAACACAGCAAAGTCCGCAGCGGCACGGTAGTCGTTCTCAAGGACAACTGTGTAGGTGTAAGCTCCTCATGAGAAAGTCCTTCCTTGTCTCCGACAAAATCTCTGCTGCCTAATGCCGTGGCAGCAAGTACACGAGCATGATTACTCGACACTTGACACATAAATGTGGCAAAAGAACCCTGTGTGATGTCTTACCTCAAAGAGAAAAGCGTAGCACAGATTGCAAGAAAAAAAAACACATTATATTCAACGATGAACATAACTTACTCTGCCTACTAGCTTATAGTGTTAAACAGCGATTTAAGTCGTAAACATACTCACTCGGGTTTCGAAAATCTCGATGGTACGCTTCTAATATTGTGCTACCTGCATAATATTGATTGTAGTTCAGTTAGATATGTGACGATCGTCATTTGTCTTAAGCAACTCTTCCTTCCTGTTCTAATAATCTAATCTAAGCTAATAATCGGATAGTAACAGTAGCTACCTACAATATTCCCATAGTCATTAGTAACTGTTACTACTAATTAATTCCATATTTATACATACTGATGAGTCGAAAATCATCTACGTTTGAGAATAACGTCTCAGGCATGACATCATGACATCACGTTTTCATCTGATTATCACTAAACCGGAATACCTTCAAGCGTTTAAATATAAGTGAAATTCATAATCTGTGTACATCAGAAAATAGTAAAATGTCAGCTAGTTCTGGAATAGGTACTTTTGAAGGAATTGTAATGTTAGAATAAGTCATTCTCATGAAGCATATCTGACTCGGCGTCCTATCTTTTACGGTATACATATTCATGCATTGTATTGTTGGCCAACCTAGTCGTTTACGAGATATCGTATTCTGTAAAGTTTCCACAGCAACAGCTTTACTGCACCTGTGCTAGTCCACACAAAAGAACGAGTGTGTACATTAGCGATGTGGATTCTAACCAATAAAGAAAAAAATGACCATACCAGATTGTATATGAATCTTTGTCTAAGATGCCAGGGACACGGCAGTATAACTATACATTGATCAAAACTCATTCAGCCGTTCACATTACAAATCCAGTACTACAAATTTCAGTAACTCATTGTTACCATCTTCAGACCCTGTACGAAAAAACAATGACAGACGTGACAATGTACGTGTACCCAAACAGAAGATTAAATTACATACGCAGTATGCATGACAATTATAGCTTATTGACACTAATATCTGTTTATATGCATGGGCGAGAACTGCTAAGATTGTGAGTATAAACAGGCACTTACCCAATATCACCTAATACTAAGAAATACTGTGGAAAGCTAAAACACAACTGTTATATACTCATGGCCATTAAAATTGCTACAACACGAAAATTACGTTCTACGCACGCGAAATTTAACCGACAGGAAGAAGGTGCCCTGATATGCAAATGATTAGCTTTTAAGAGCATTGACACAAGGTTGGCGCACGTGGCGACACCTACAATGTGCTGACATGAGGAAAGTTTCCAAATGATTTTTCATACACAAACAGCAGTTGACCGGCGTTGCCTGGTGAAATTTTGTTCTGATGCATCGTGTAAGGAGGAGAAATGCGTAGCATCACGTTTCCGACTTTGATAAATGACGGATTGTAATCTATCACGATTGCGGTTTATCATATCTCGACATTGCTGCTCGCGTTGGTCGTGATCCAATGACTGTTGGCAGAATATGGAATCGGTGGGTTCAGGAGGGCAATACGGAACACCGTGCTGGATCCCAACGGCCTCGTATCACTAGCAGTCGACATGACAGGCATCTTATCCGCATGGCTATAACGGATAGTGCAGCCACGTCTCGATCCCTGAGTCAACAGATGGGGACGTTTTTCAGACAACAACCATCTGCACGAACAGTTCGACGACGTTTGCATCAGCATGGACTATCAGCTCGGAGACCATGGCGGGTACCCTGTGACGCTGCATCACAGACAGGAGCGTTGCGATGGTGCGCGCAACGACGAACCAGGGTACACGAATGGAAAAACTCCATTTATTCGGATGAATCCAGGTTCTGTTTACTGCATCATGATGGTCGCATCCGTGTTTGGCAACATCGCGGTGAACACACATTGGAAGCGTGTATTCGTCATCGCCATACTGGCGTATCACCCGGCGTGATGGTATAGGGTGCCATTGGTTACACGTCTTGGTCACCTCTTTTTCGCATCGACGGCATTTTGAACAGTGGCCATTTCAGATGCATTACGACCCGTGGCACTACCCTTCATTCGATCCCTGAGAAACCCTACATTTCAGCAGGATAATGAACGACCGAATGTTGCAGGTCCTGTACGGGACTTTTTGGATACGGAAAATGTTCGACTGCTGCCCTGGCCAGCACATTCTTCAGATCACTCAGTAATTGAAAAGGTCTGGTTAATGGTGGCCGAGGAACTGGCTCGTCACAATACTATGAAATCGTGTTGAAGCTGCATGGGCATGTGTACCTGTATCTCCATCCAAGCTCTGTGACTCAATGCCCAAGCGTATCAAGACCGTTATTACGGCCAGAGGTTGTTTCTCTGGATACTGATTTCTCAGGATCTATGCACCCAAATTGCGTGAAAATATTATCACATGTCAGTTCTAGTACAATACATTTTTCCAATGAATTCCCGTTTATCATCTGCATTTTAATGGCAAGTAGTGTAGATCAATAGCCGCGCGGCGGCAGTCAAGTACCATGTCTGTATAACAGTCAAAGTGGGCCCATATCACACCGCAACGGACTTCGACTACGTAGAGCTCTTACATAAGATCGAAGTGATACCAAAGATTTAAATTTGCAATTTGGCGTGAAGCTCATTCCTGTCTTAAGTTTCAATAGTTTATATTTACTTGTTCAGGTTAATCGTGGAGCAATTGGTGACGAATTATCTGTATAACTATATAACCAAGTCGATGTCTTTGCAGCGTATCTAAAGGCGATATAAAATATCTGATAATATTGCGACACAAAAAAGGAAGTAAATTGGAAGCAAAGAAACAGTATGACCACTGAAGTAGGCTATAGTGACGTAGTTTGAAAGCAAAACCGTCTATCACATAATTAATAACAGACTACAAAAACCTAACCAAATGTAAGCACAGTATGAGTGCTTGGTCTCGCTGCAGTATGAGTGAATAAAATATTCTCCGGCCTCCGGCCGCGACAGGTGGTTATCATCCCACCAGTTATCGGCGAAGCTCTCTTTGGCCATTGTCAAGTGGAAAGGGATTGCTGCAATGTCTTTGCCTTGCCCAGTGACGGCGCGTCCTATGTGTTCACCGGATCAGTGAACCCCCGGAAAAAGCTCGGGGTGAAAAAAGGTAAATAAATAATAATTGTTTTTAAACTATCAGTCTTCTTTACGTTCTTCTATCAGGTCGATTATATGCACATTAAAAGTATTTTTATCGCATGAGAAACGTTTTTAGTCCCGGAGACAGCTCGTATACGAGTCGTAGCGCGGCCGCCTAATATACGTGGCATTGGCCGCAGCGTTGCAATGCGCATGCGCGGTTGAGGTTCAAATTCTCTTCTGAATCCCTTGGAGACAGTATATGGGCGCTCCCGTGGCAGGGAGGGACGAGGCCGGCCGCGGTGGCCGAGGAGACGGAGGCGCGCCAGTCACGGTCTGCACGGCCACTACGGTCGGTGGTTCGAATCCCCCCTTGGGCATGGATAATGCGCCGTCCTTAGTGTTAGCTAGTTCGTAAGTAGTTTGTAAGTTTAGGGACTGATGACACCGTAGTTAAGTCCCATAAGCTTAACAAACATTTGAACATATTTTTTGGAGGGACGAGAGGAAACTAATTTTTTAACATCGGCGATGGAGCTGGTGGAGACGCCAGCTCCTGGCTACTCGAGCTCCGGCGGTTATGCGTAAATGGTCCCAAAGTAAGACGACGTAGCTTCTGCGCATCTCGCCTTGCGCAAGGCTAAATCCTCCATGAAGGCAAAATCCACCATTCATATTTGTGTTTGGCGCATTAAAGAGTAATCAAAAACACGTGATATTTGGTAAACTATCTTATAACTATAAACTAAAGACGCATGAACTATAAAAGCATTCAGAAGAACCGATCATGAAATGAAGTCTCTACTTACCACGTAAGAAGAATAGTCGTGTGGTTAACAGCATCGTATTACGCCGTCGAAGGTAGTGGGTTCGATACCTATAGCAAGCACTTTTTAAACTCAATCTTCTTTTCAACAGATACGGGAGAAACAATGAGTTTTGTATTGTTCTCGCCACATATCTTTGGACGGTTTAGCAAATGTGACGCGATGTTGAATGTAAATGATACTCATACTCTTCGTTGCAACAAATATTTAACTGTTCGATAAGATGTGGGAGAGAGCAGCCGTTGCGCATACCTTAGGAACGGGTGCTGCTTACAGTGTCACGTGACCCGAAGGTAGCTTGTCACTTCATCGTAACAGATTCATTTTGTTACAGCAACTTAAACGTATTATCAGTTACTTACTGTGTTTTAGTGTTCATGTGCGTATTCGTATGTTCTTGGTGTTAATTATCAAAGAAAAATTAGGATGTTCAGATCTCCGCGTTTTAGCGCAGGGTGGTGGTGGCTGAGCACATTCTGATACCGATCTGTAGGAGTGGCGTTCCTGTAGATACTGTTTGAGGTGACCAATTGTTTTCTGGCAGACGAGGACATCAAGGAAGGGTGAAGAACAAAAAAGAAAAAAAGTTCAAAAGTTTGTAAAGATTATGGTAGTTAACTACGGGATCATCAGTCCCTAAACTGACAAAACACATATGAAGTACCCTACACTAAAGACAAAGTTCAGTATCTTTTAGAAACAAATGACTCGGCTGTAAGCTTGGAACAAAAGTTTGAAATAAAGAAGCTTAGCCGGCCACGGTGGCCGAGGGGGACTCAGGCGCTCCAGTCACGGTCTGCACGGCCACTACGGTCGGGGGTTCGAATCCCCCCTCGGGAATGGATATTTGTGCCGTCCTTAGTCTTAGCTAGTTCATAAGTAGTTTGTAAGCTTAGGGACTGATGACTCCGTAGTTAAGTCCCATAAGTTCTACAAACATTTGAACTTTTTTTTTTTTTTATTTTTTTTTTTTTAAAGGATCTTGATAGGCCAATGACTCAGCTGGAAGAAGCGCAAACAAGACGAGGTAAGACATTATGCAGATCTTTAACTAAGATATATCTAAAGGGATGGTGGGGGGAGGGGGCGAACTGGGTGCTTCACCCTGGCGCCACTCGCAGAAATGCGCCCGAGCAACGGGAGGGGAGGGGGGGCGGCACCACTATCAAGATCAGACATATATGCTAATGTTTACATTCCGAGTCGGTTGCAACCGCTTTTGTCTGCTGGCTGAGGTCGTCACTGGAGCTCGCTTCTTCGTTGTGTGTCCGCCACGCCCGTTTCAACCTCGCTATGGCCAGCAAGCCGACGTCTTTATTAATGGTGTTCTCCGATATTTTAATTTAAAACAATATGACATATGGCTTCGAAACGATTTCAGTGGAGATTTTTCTGGGAATCGAAGACTTAACAACGTCTGGTGTTCCGTCCGGCGTTATTCCACAGTGTGTACAGTTTATTCCGTATAATGGCAGCCACATTCACAAGGAATCTTATAAACTATCGGTGTTCTGAGCCCTAGATCGTCTTTTATATCCCTTATAAGCTGTCATGTTTTTGTTGGGGGGGGGGGAGGTGGCAGCGTGAGCATAGAGCAGTATTTTATCTCCTCAGGAGACGGCTAATCTTTCCCAACTCTTTTCCAGAGAAGGTAAACAATGAAGATTCTTACTCTCTTGTTGTTACGTAATTTTCCTGCTTTAATCGCCAAAATGTCTTGTTGCATCTGTCGGTGGCTGTAGCGATTTTCCCTGGATCCCCTTCGGAGATAGGATAATTCTCGTGCCAGACTGTGCCAGGTTGTCCAGAACTCCGCGTTTTAGCGCAGGGTGGTGGTGGCGGTTGAGCGCATTCAGATACCGATCTGTAGGAGTGGGCTTCCTATAGATACTAGGTGACCAATTGTTTTCCGGCAGACGAGGACATCAAGAAAGGGTAAATAACAAAAAAGAAAAAGTTCAAATGTTTGTAAACCTTATGGGACTTAACTGTGGTTTCATCAGTCCCTGAACTGACAAACTACTTATGAACTTTTCTAGCCGGCCGATGTGGCCGAGGGGATTGCGGCGCGCCAGTCACGGTATGCACGGCCACTACGGTCGGGGGTTAGAATCTCCACTCGGGCATGGATATTTGTGCCGTCCTTAGTGTTAGCTAGTTTATAAGTAGTTTGTAAGTTTAGGGACTGATGACCCCGTAGTTAAGTTCCATAAGCTATACAAACATTTGAACTATTCTATACTAAAGACTGCAAATATGTTCAAATGTTTGTAGAGTTTATGGGACTTAACTACGGGGTCATAGGTCCCTAAACTTAGAAACTACTTATGAACTAGCTACTACTAAGGACGGCACAAATATCCATGTCCGGTAGGGGATTCGAACTTCCGATCGTAGTGGCCGTGCAGACCGTGACTGGCCCGCCGCAGCCCCGTCGGCCACCGCGGCCGCCTAAAGACAGCACAAACATCCTTTCCCGAGCGGGGATTGCAACCCCCGACGGGGAACGGCCACGAGCATCGAAAAAGAGCGCCTCAATGCATTCAGCCGCTTCGCCGCAGCAGGCAAAGAACCGTCTTAAGTTCTCGTCTGCTGGAAAACGAATGGTCATGCACAAGTACAATGTACTAAAAATACTGGTGCAAAACAAAGACAAAATGACAATCCCAAAGACACAGGTTGCAATGATTCCACGTCTGGCTAGAAAAGGTAAGGAAGAGTTACGTAGGAATGATGTAAACTAAACTAAATATATAATACGCGATGGTACTATATGTTGAGTAACAGTGGTAGCTACAACCGTGACGAAACGTGAACGGTTCATAATCTTTAGAGAGTATATTAATTTGTGAGTCACCTATGTGCAAACCATGATACAAGACCGATAGTTGTTGCATTTAAACAGTAATCCTGAAAACTAATGTTCATTGAATGAACCGTTCATGCGTAAAGTGTCATAGTACCTACGTGATAATGACATTACATCAGTATAAGAAAAAGTAACTGTTATACATCGTCAGAACAAAAATAGACGCTGAGAAAAGACAATTTTAAAACAAGAGCAGATACCGAGGATTAGGGGAGAGGGGTAGAACGTATGTCATCTATTACTAACATGATTAAAAAACAAGAGCTGAGTGACTGAAATATTAAAACAAGTGAGTCTAAATATATATGTATACTTTCACGGCTGGAAAGGTCCGTATTACTAAAGATTTCCGGGCTATTATGCCGTGGTCTTATGGATTTATTATTGAAATCCAACGTTTCGTTATTTTCAAGGGTTATCGTGGCACTTTTGAATGTCCGATGCACACCCTGGCTCGCTACTGACTGAAACCAAACTCCGTTTACGAGGACTCGCTCGCAGGTGTGGCGTCAGATGTTTTTGATATGCGCGCGCAATTCGTCGATGCCGATTGCCGTCGTCCATTAATATCGTCCCATGGTGGAAGACTGTTACATTTATTCTGCATCTACATCTACATCGGAATCCAGATTTCATTTAGTTTCACGCCCTCCGCCACCCTATTGAAATTAGTGTTGTGTTTTACAATTTCTATAGCCTCTCAGTACAGTCTTTCGTGGTATCCATTTGTGGCTCCTAAAACATGAGTGGTCCCCTGGTTGGAAAACATGTTCAGCAACAGATGATCTTTCAATCTCTCCCCTTCTACAGTTCCCCTTGTGCTATTCTAATCGTTTTTTGACTGTTCTTTTTGTGGTACCCACGTACACGTCTCCACAGCTACACGGAATCCTGTAAATTCCTGCTTTTTCCAGCGGTTTGCGAGCATCCTTCGCCGATTTCAGGTGATCCTTTATCTTCCGAGTCGGTTTGTAAATAACGGCAACATTCCGTTTCGTCAAAATTTTACCGATGCGGTCGGTGACGTCCTTAGTAAAAGGCAGGAAAACTTTGGATTTGACAGGAACCCTTTCATCGTTTTCAACTCTACGTGTCGGTCTCAAATCCCGGGTAACGTGTAACTGGAAAAGACTGGTGACGTGGCCGACTGTATATCCACAGTTTTCGGCCTCACTCTAAAGTCAGGCCTACAATTTTAATCTATACATGTGGCGTCTGTTCCGAAAGAACAGAAGGCACTTCTGTTCCTGCAGATGTTATTCTTTCATATTCACAGAATATATGACATCAACTGCGAATGGGCAAAGCCGAAAATGTGTACTCATCCGGGATTCGAACCTGGGTCTCCCGCTCTCTAGGCAGTTGCGATGACCAGTACACCACTGAGAACACAGTGATCAACGCACCTGCAAGGACTACCTAAGCTTACCTCCTCAGAAGTGATATATATATATATATATATATATATATATATATATATATATATATATATATATATATATATAATGACGGTGACGGGCAATGATCCTTTCGTTAGTAGGGAGTGGACAAGTTTGTGGCCCTTACTCTTACGGGAATTAGTTTCAAAAACTACGAGTTTGAATACTGTGGGCAGGGCAGAGATGGGAATTTGTATGTGACGGGAGACGTACTTAGGTAGTTCTTACGGGGAGACTGATCATTGTGTCCCCAGTGGCGTAGTGGTTAGCGCAACTGTCTAGAAAGTGGGCGACCCGGGTTCGAATCCCGGCTGGGTACACATTTTCGGCTTTGCCCATTCGTAGTTGATGTGATATAGTCTGTGAATATGAAAGAATAACAGTTGTAGGATCAGAAGTGACGTCTGTTCTTTCGGAACAGACAACACATGTGTGTATATATATAATATGCCGGTCACGGGCGATGATCTTTTTGTTCGAGGGGAGGGATGGGTAAGTTTGCGGCCCTTAACTCTTACGGAAATTCAAAAACTACCAGTTTGTTTATTGTGAGTAGGGTAGAGCTGGGAATTCGTATCTGACGGGAGGCGTCCTTAGGTAGTCCGTGCAGGTGCGGTGACCACTGTGTCCCCAGAGGTGTAGTGGTCAGCGCAACTGCCTAGAAAGCGGGAGACGAGGGTTCGAATCCCGGCTAGGTACAAATTTTCGGCTTTGCCCATTCGCAGTTGATGTCATATATTCTGTGAACAAGTTTAATCTGTCACTTATTACCTCATTCCCCTATGGTAATATTTCTTGATGTGCAAATGCAATCGTGGTTAAAATCACACGTTAAACTGTAGGTCCTCCTACACTGTCTAGAAGTTTTCGGGGTCGAAGAAGGTAAGCAATACTGTACTGCCTCCAACTAAAGCATACTTAGAAAAGTACTGTGGTCTTGAAAACAGTCTGAGTGAAGACTACTGGAACGGCCTCACTGGCTCGCAAAGAGGTTTATCGGATTACCTTTTACTGGTTCTCGGCGGTCCACCGTGTCTATTAAGGCGCCAGTGCGAAGAGCGCCATTAGAGAAATTCCCGGGGTAAACAAGAGGCGGTAGGAGCTGTAACCAATCCCAGAGGCAGCCATTAGCGAGACGCGGCCCCTCCCAGCGCACGTGGCCACTGGCCTACCGCCCTGTCCCCGACTGACAGCTCAGGGCACCTGCCTTTTATCACCTGGACGACTTCTGGCCCACTTTAGGTTACGGTAGTAACACTAAAAGTAGGCCTTTGCGATCGTTTTTTGACAGCTCGAAATTTAAATGAAAATAACGGCTTAACCATTCACCTGACACGAAAATTGAATAACCTAATGAGTAGAGGGGAAAGTTCTCTAGAACTTCGCTCTATTATGTTTTTTCATATCTTGCATCGTAGCAGAGATATTTGCAAAAATAACAGTGATTTGACGATGTCTGTTTGGCTGTAACGTGTTCCCACTTTTTAGGTCGAACCGTTCAACCGATCGGCACCAAATTTTACAGACATAATTGTTGGCTACCAGAACATCGCTTTTTCAAATATTTCGGACAAGAAATACGTTAGTAATACCAAAAAAGGTCGTTTGTAATGTAATTTTAATTGCATATAAACCGTTCATATGATGCTAAAATTGAATAACCGAATTTGTAGAGGAGAAGATTCTCTACAGCTTTGTTCTCTCATGTTTTTTTTTTTTTCATATCTCGTATCGTTAGAGAGATATTTGCAAAAATAACAGAGTTTTGACACCCTTCACTGAATTAACGAAAACCAGCCGTTCGCAGATGTCACGTAACATTCCTCGCCCAGAACTCTCTCTGGCATAAGCCATCTTGCGTTGCGTATTTGACGATTTTCTTATTTTAACTTACAAGTTGTCATTTCAAAGCAATAGCAAACAAACTGAAGAATTAACACAAACACGTCGTTGTTCGTACGATAAATGATCATTTAGTGTCTACAAATGCCATATTAGCATCAGTTAACGGCTACGAATAGTATGAGATTAAAGAATGCAATTGCTAAGTGTTGGCCGTAGCGTAGTGGACAATGCGTTGGACTGTGACGCTAAAGGTCAGTGGTTCTAAACCCGTCAATACGTAATTTTTTCCTACAAGAGTTTGAGACACTCTTATTAATTAATTTTTATTGTTTACATTATTATTTTGGTCCAAAATGTTTGCAAAAACTTATAAAACTACAAATCTAAAGTGGACCGTAATACACGTCAATGCGATTTTTTTTCTGTGAAGGAAAAACTTGTGTTTATTGGCCTCTTTTAGGTTGCAAGAGCATAATTACAAGCATTTTTCAAGTTAAGATTTTATTGTGCAAAAATTCAGAAATAATTGTTTGGAATACATCTGGCACAGCATGCATGTAGTACACAGAACAGGTTGGATCACTCCTGCAAAAGCAAAGAAAAAAGCATGACAAATTTAAACACACAAATCCCCAAGCTTTGCAATTCTTTACGAAAACTAGAAAGTTAGCTCGAACTTCAATGCGAGAAGTTTACAATTGTTTCCACAGCGAAATCCGGTCAACTATTTTGCTAGAGAATCCTAAGAATTTCGGGTCGTATGTAAACTATACTAGCGGCAAAACACAATCAACACTTTCAGTACGCGATAGGAGTGGTGATGCTACTGACTACAGTTCTGCTACAGCAGTGATAGTGTGATGGCAACGACGATCGGAGCCAGCGGAAGACGGCCAATTGCACTGACGTCTTCAATACACGTGACGTCACCCGTCGGTGCGGGAACGCACGACAGTCAGTAGCGAGCCAGTGTGTGTGGTGGACCTGCAATCCTGCAGGCCCCCGTGAAGATGTGCTCCGGAGTCGCGGACGAAACGTTCGATTTTGGAAACAAATTCAACTGACCACAGCTTAACTGCCCGGATAATTTTAATGGACATGACATTTCCAGTCTTGGAAGTGTTCATTTTAATATCAAAACTTTTTTTGTTTATTCATATAAAGATGAACCAATTTTGAACACTTTCCTATACGTGAAAAACACCGATAACGCAAATTTCCACAACTGTAGCGTAGATACGTGCTTCGTCCATTGTGTAAAGTATAAAGATCGTTTGTATGCGTGTAAGGATGAAACAATTTAAAAGACATCCTGAATCAGTAAGGAAGTATACAGTGCCCGGTTAGCCGGGTGGTGAAGTCCTGCTTTCCGGGATCGAATCCACCCTGCGAATCAACGACGTAGGTCGATGTGGCAGCTATCCTGAGAGAGGTTTTTTTCCCCCTCAGTTACACTACGTCGGCGACTGTTCCGCAAACAGTTTCTCCATGTTCACATGCTCAATGATTTACTCTGTGAAAACCGTACGCACTTTCATACCGCGGTGGATAGATGTGTCGCTGCTGTTTCGGATTCCCTAGTCAGATTTAGATCGTTTGCCGTTCGAGAGCATGAGTAAATTTAAAGCCATGTTGTGTAGTAAAGCAGCAGTAAAAGAATGGTTTTAACTGCTAGAAATTGTACCTCATATGCATGACGTGCCATAAAAACGCCAAACATTTTTCCCATTTATTTTGGAAAATAAAATGATTATTTTCAAAATTCCGTGCTAGTGTAGTCTTGTAACTTCGAAAGAAAATACATATATTGTTTTCATTTTTAAAAAAAATCAAATGTAGAAAGTGCAATAGTGGTTTTACAATTTGGCTCATTTTAGTCAGCTACGCAGTAAGTTGTTAATGTAACCACAATCAGTCGCAGTAAGCCTAATGCGCAGAGAAAAGTCAGAACATTATCATGTGAATGTACCATACTTCCTTTAATTCAGAATAGGTACTCCAGTTTCGAGTGCTACTTTGGCAACCTAGTTACTGAAACATTTCAGCAAGGTAATTGACTATGATTGATGCTTCAAGAAATCCTGTTTGATATTATACACCGTCATTATGAAACAAGATAACATCCTAGCCAACTTGCATCTACTTTTGGTCGCTATATTAAGAAGTATCTCACAAAAGTTTTCCCTGTAACTACTCTACCTTTTTAGAAGAAGTAAAGAATCTTTTTTCTAGATGTGCCTCGTCCGTCCCGCTCTGATTTCTACGGTTTTTTTACGCTGTACTTTTCTCGCTTCTTTGCTGGTCCTTTCAGGTTCTGACGGGTTTCCTGAACCCAGTAATCGTTTCTACTATTTGACGTCAACTTGGCTATGACACGAAGAAATAAGTTTTACCGATGGACTGCTGCATCTTAGCCCCTACGTTTTAAGTAATTATACATGTTATGATGGAGGGCATTAAGGGATGCATTGGTTAGTAACGAAGTAAGACATGGTTGTAGCCTTTCTACAATTTTATTCAATTTGTGCACTGAGCAAGCTATTAAAAAAAAAAAAAAAAAAAAAAAAAAAAAAAAAAAAAAAAAAAAAAAAAACCCAAGGAGAAATTTAGAGACTTAAATTTCAATGTGAATAAATAAAAACATTGCGTTATGCTGATGACATTGTAATTCTGTGAGAGACAGGACTGATAACCGCAGCAGAAGTCCCTTAGATTTACAAACATTAATTTTTTGTTGTTGTTTTTTTTTAATGCTGGTTATTATTACATTCTTGTGCTCGGTGCGTACCGTATTTATACATATCAGGAGTCTTGTTTTAGCAGATTTCAGACATTGAAATATTTTGAAAACTAGACACGATTTGTACATTTTTGGATTAGGTTCTACCTCTCCATATAAACGCTATTCTCATCTTATACTTGCTTCTGTGCCCTGCATGTTCAAATGTTTGTAGAGCTTATGGGACTTAACTACGGGGTCATCAGTCCCTAAACTTACAAACTACTTATGAAGTATCAATAAAATTCTTCCGGGTATGACACCGCGTCGTCATTTTGTAAACTGTACCGACGTTTCGGCCACTGTTGCAGGCGGCCTTCATCAGGGTCTTTGTCTGACTGCTGAATGTACGATCGCTTGGGGGTTTATATAACAGCGGATGAGGCAGAGGAAGGGGGACGTTGGTTTTCCTTTATTGGTGGTTATATTAGTGCACGCCATTGGTGGAAAGGGACGTTGATGATTGGTGTTTTAATAGCATGTTTTTCATATGTTTGGAGGTTGCATTCTTCTCCCTTAATGGTCAAAATGGACGTTTCCGGTTGGCTTTTGCATTAGAAGTTGCTATTGGTACAGTTTATAAAATGGCGACGCGGTGTCGTACCCGGAAGAATTTTGTTGATAGTGACAACTGCCGCGGAAGCCTACGTTTGTACTTATGAAGTAGCTAATACTAAGGACGGCACTAATATCCATGCCCGAGCCCGCTGCGGTGGCCGAGGGGACTGAGGCGCTGCAGTCACGGTCTGCACGGCCACTAAGGTCAGGTATTCGAATCTCCCCTCGGGCATGGATATTTGTGCCGTCCTTAGTATTAGTTAGTTCAGAAGTGGTTTGTAAGTTTAGGGACTGATGACCCCGTAGTTAAGTCCCATAAGCTACACAAACATTTGAACATTTTCCATGCCGGAGGGGGGATTGGAACCCCCGACCGGTTTCAAAGTAAATGAATTGTTCAACATTCTCTTCGTTGCGAAAATGTATAATTAAAAACTGTAAATGAACCTTTGTTATTCGTAACATTATTTTCTTACTTCCCAGCATCCTTTGTAAATGAGAGAATTCCGGATTACATTTTCGATAGCTGCTACAGTTTACACCGCCACAAAATTTCCTAAATACGACGTATGTGCTGCTTCACTTCAGATACACACTCAACTCACACAGTAGTTCCGCGGTATGTTTTTACGACCCAGCCGCTTGGCAGCACTGCAGTTGCAGAAAATCACTGTCAGTTTCGCAACTCTCATGCCCGATTTCACCAGGCGTCGTTTATGACTCTAACGTTCGTTAAATCTTTGACAATCGTTTGATTTTGGTTTTTTCGTTTCATCGAGTCTGTTTTATTGTAGCGATCGTTAAACTCGCCGTCAAAACTAACGTGCCGATTTTGCGTCGTCAAACCCTTTGATGAGTCGTTTATACAAGACAAGTTTACTGTAATTGGAATATTCAAGATTTTTTTATTATTTTTTTTAAGGTAACATAGATACTCTATTGCTGTTCACGTATTCTGGCTGTGAATATGGGAGATAATTTTGATGCAGAAGTATTGTACATAGCTTTGATAGAAACTCTAGGGCCTGAACGCAAAATTTCTGAGCGCAATGTTCATTTCTATACAATAAATGACACGAAATTCATTACAAGGTACAGGTTATCTAAAAAAGTAGCATTAAGATTTCTAGAACAAATTGAAAATAGACTAGAGAATCCACCTAACAGAAACAGACGATTAACGCCATTACAACAGCTGCTTTTAACTCTGCTACTGGATCTCTTCAAATGGTAATAGCAGATTTAAATGGGGTTTAGAAATAACTCATCTGCTGATATATCAAGGTCTTAGAAGCAATTGCAAGGCTGAGACCCCTTAATGTGAATTTCCCGCAAGGAATGACATCTTTCATTTTCGAAATAAGGGCCACAATCAAACTTTTCTCATCATCAGAAAATCGAGAACCTCTCTTCTTTATTTCATAGTTGCGTTCCATTTTCTTAGCGTTATTGCCCGGTCTCACCAAACTTACGAATCACAACCACTTTGGCTATACTGAACAGCCCGATATTTACATAATGATATTCATTTGTTCAGTCAAAAACTAGAGAACAACAATGAAATCAAACGATAAAAAGCGATAGTATCGATTTAATACACGGTACTAGACGCTGTTTCGTTTTCCGCGGTGAAGTAGCAGAGCGGTCTAAGGCGCCTCGCTTTGGAGTGCACGGTTCATCGTCGTCGGCGGTTCGTGTCCTTCCTTGAGCATGGGTATGTGTGTTGTCCTTAGGTTAGTTTGCCTTAGTTTAAAAGTTGATAAGCTACGGACTAATGAGCACGCAGTTTGGTCCGATAGATAACAAACATTTGAAGATTTTGTTTCGATTGGAGAATCTGTTAAAATAAACGTCGAAGGTTTGTGTCCTCCCTGGGGCATGGGTTTGTGTGTGTTGTCCTTAGGTTAATGTACCTTAGTTTAAGTAGTTTGTAAGCTACGGACTAATGAGCACGCAGTTTGGCCCGATAGATTAACGAACATTTGAATATTTTGTTTCGACTGGAAAATCTGTTAAAATAAACGCTTCGTCAATCCATTGAGATTGGCGATGATGAGACGCTGTAGCTTTTGACGGTCAAAAATAAACGAGGCGTTGAATTTGACGTTTGTCTAACATATTTCGACGAAGTTTGGTGAAACCGGCATCAGACACTGGTGTAGGGATGGCCGTTATTGCTGAAACAACCGGTTTTCGGTTATACAAGTTCTTTTCATCTCCAGTTTAACCACACCGTGAAATTGATCAAGATAACCGGTTTTTTATTGCTATTATTTCTGGTATAATTCGATCGAATGCGGCCAAAACAGAAACCGTAATCGAATTTTCGGTTCTTCTAATTTCGGCCGAAACCGAAACTTACGAAATGTAGTTAAAATTTACGTAAATTTACGTTATACGACAAATCACTGGTATTTCCATATTTTGCAAGATCCCCTCCCAATGCTACGCCTTCTTGACTATGTGTTAGCCTAGCCAGGAGTCTGTAGAAGACGATATACGAAGCATACAGATTTACTGGCCTAGTACTTTGATCCGGCAGTTGCGAATATTGATCCAACCACTCCGTAAGTTGGACCTGTGAGCCAGCGCATACGAATATCTCGTTATAGCCAGTATATATAAGTCACAGTCAGTAAATGAACTTTAATCAGTGCTGCAGTTCCGACTAACAGTATGATTGTTATCAGTGTAAATTTACGCAAATTGAACTAGGAAAGCTGTGTACCACATGATCAAAGAATGTTCAAATGGGTGTGAGTTCTTGTGAGACCTAACTGCTTAGGTCATCGGTCTCTAGACTTACAGACTACTTAATCTAACTTAAACTAACTTACGCTAAGGACAACATACACACATGTGACCGAGGAAGGAGGGAGGACTCGAACCTCCGACTGGAGGCACCACATGATCAATGTTACCTAAACCCATATTGGTTACTAAAAAAGCCCCTCGCTTTCAAGGAATCACATTAATAAAACTTGTTAGCATAACAATATGATTATACATTAAAAGTTATTATTCCAAGCTTTCATAATTAGTACATGAATCGAATTTACCTTCTCTTCCAAGAAACATTTTGGATGCTTTCTTCTTAAATGACACAGCATGTTTGTAGTACCACCACCCGTTTTCAGCTTTTTAAAGCAAATGGAGCACTGTACCTCACTGCTCCCGTACTTCGTGAAGTACTTCCACATTCGCGATGGTACCACTTAAGACACAACCGATGACTGGCGACGACAGCAAGGAACTGCCGCATGACTAGACGGAGGCAAGTCTCGTACACTGCCGGTGCACACGCATCGTCTAACATACCACGCCACACAGCAACAGGTGCATCGATGCCTGAATAGCTGCACCAGTTCTTAAGTTCTTAGGACAAGCGTTTGTTGCGCGTTTCTGACTGCCGGGATTGTTCTTAAATTATCACTATTCCCTTTTCTTAGTTTCTGCAATGACCTAATATTTCACAGCTGTGGAAATTTTAGGAATAGCCCCAAATATTGTGGTCTAATAGTGTTAATTTTTTTAATTATTTACAAACAAGCTACTGTCAGTTCTTCAAGATTATGGTATAGGAGGCAAACTTCTGCAGGCAATTAAAGGGCTTTACGTAGACTGTCAGGCAGCAGTTAGAGTAGATGGCAAATTAACCTTATGTTTCAGGCTAGTTTCAGGGGTAAGACAAGGCTGTAACCTGTCACCACTGTTGTTCATACTATTCATGGATCATATGTTGAAAACAGTAGACTGGCAGGGCGGGGTTAAAACAAATAAGCAGTCTCGCATATGCGGATGACTTAATTGTAATGGTCGATTCGGTTGAAAGGTTGCAAACTAATATTTCAGAGCTTGACCAGAGGTGAAAGGATTATGATATGAAGATCAGCATCTCCAAAACGAAAGTCTGTGGGAAAGAGATTCAAACAGATTTAGTGCCAAATAGGAGGAACAAAGTTAGAACAGGTAGACAGTTTCACGTACCTGGGATGTATTTTCTCACAGGATGGCAACATAGCGAAAAAACTGGAATCGAGGTGCAGCAAAGCTAATGCAGTGAGTGCTCAGCTAAGATCTACTCTCTTCTGCAAGAAGGAAGTAAGTACCAAGACTAAGTTAGCAGTGCACCGCTCTATCTTTCGACCAACTTTGTTGTATGGGAGTGAAAGTTGCGTGGATTCAGGTTACCTTATTCATAAGGTAGAGGTTACAGATATGAAAGTAGCAAGAATGATTGCAGGCATTAATAGATGGGAACAATGGCAGGAGGGTGTCCATAATGAGGAAATCAAGGAAAAGCTGGGAATGAACACCATAGATGAAGCAGTTAGAGCGAACAGACTGAGATGGTGGGGTCATGTTACACGCATGGAAGAAGCAAGGTTACCTAAGAGACTCATGAGCTCGGCAGCGGAGGGTAAGAGGAGTCGAGGTAGACCAAGAAGAAAGTACTTAGATGTAGTGAAGAATGATTTTGAAGTAGAAGGCAAGATGGGCATCAATGTTAGCATTGAATAGGGGATCATGGAGGAATTTTATTATAGGTACTTTGCTCCAGACTGAACGCTGAAAGGCATAATTAGTTTCTAATGATAATCATGATGATGATTTACAAACAACACATTTAGATCCACTACTACAGGAAGTAGTCGTACCGGTTTTTTTACCTGGTTCTTTGCAATAGCTAAAAAAACCGGTTACAACCGACACCAAATAAATACCGAAAAAACCGGTTATTCAAAACTAAAATACCGGTATCGGTTTTAACCGGTCGGTTTTTCCCATCCCTATTCTGGTGGTGGTCAACTCACCGGAGAAGTGGAGGAAAGTAGACAGTTGGAGTGTGAGCGACGGGTAGCGGTTTATACAAAATTGCTACAGGTGCGAAAATTGGCAATTGACACTAAATAAAGAAAAGTGTGAAGTAATACACATGACTACTAAAAGAAATCCGCAGAACTTCAATCACGCGATAAATCAATCAAACCTTAATGTCGTAGATTCTACCAAATACCTAGGAGTTACAATTACGAACAACTTTGACTGGAGAGAACACATAGAAAATATTGTGGGGAAGGCGAACCAAAGGTTACGTTTCATCGGCAGAACGCTTCGAAGATGCACCAGCTCCACCAAAGAGACTGCCTACATCACACTTGTGCGTCCTCTCCTGGAGTACTGTTGCCCCTTGTGGGACCCTCACTAGGTGGGACTGACGGAAGACATTGAGAAGGTTCAGAGAGGGGTAGCTCGTTTCGTTCTATCACGTTACGTGTGGGGGGGGGAGCGTCATGGAAATGTTGCACGAATTGGGGTGGAAATCATTAAAAGAAAGACGTTATTCATTGCGGCGCGATCTGTTTGCGAAGTTTCAATCACCGACTTTTAGTTCTGAATGTGAAAATATTGTGCTAGCACCCACCTACTTATGGAGACAGACCATCCCAATAATATAAGAGAAATCAGATCGAAAACCGAACGATTTAGGTGTTCTTTCTTCCCGCGCGCTATTAGAGACGGGAACGGTAGAGAAAAGTTATGAAAGTGGTTAATGAACCCTCTGCCGGGCACTTGAATGTGATTTGCAGAGTATCTACGTAGATGTAGATGTAGATGTAGCCTACGAGAGCAGGGGCGCCAGAGTGGCAGCAGCAGCAGCAGCAACAGCTGGTGTCGCCCTGGACAGGACGGAGCGTCGGCATTAGGGGCGGCGCATGTATCAAGAGCGGCCATTACAGGGCCCGGCCGGCATTAGGCGTGGCGGCCAATCCAGGCGGCACCTGTCGCTCGCCATCGCTCACCCCGCAGCCCGCAGCGCGCCTAAGCGGCCTTGCTTATTCATGGCGCCGTGGCACCGTGGTGACAGTCTAAAGCGCTTTGCATTTAGTTTGCTCGTCCTCTCCCTCGTATCTGCACCCAGTTCCTCCCGCAGACAGTACTAGTACCACTTTAGAGCTTCCGTATTCCAACAGCCGAAAACCCCAACGTCGGTACACCTCCGTAATGCTATAAATTTTTCAAACTCTAACCGTTAGTAAGAGGTCTCGGAAATTCAGTTTGGGATGAGGTGTCGCCTGTTAAGCCCCGTTTACACCGAAGCGAACACGAGCGAACATAGACGAATGCGCATTCGCCAGGAATTCGCCTGTGCGCGTACGCATCGGCTTCTATTTGCGAATAAGCGTGTACACCGGAGCGAACGGAAGAGAAAACAGTAAACTGCCGCAAGGTGAGCATACACGGTTTCTCGCATACGCTAGCGCTGAAGCGGAGAGGACGCGAACTTCCTTTGATGGTTCGCCCTGAAACCGACACCCAGCGGATCACAAGCGAACACCTGCGAATGCGAGCCGAGCGTGACCGAACACGGCGCGCATAGCGTTTACACCAGGGCGAATTCTCGTTCGCTACTGCTCGTTCGCTTGTGTTCGCTTCGGTGTAAACGGGGCTTTAGTAGTATACGTCAAGGGTGTCCACGCTTAAAACTTTTAAAGCGCATTATCCGAAAATTTCCTATAAAAACGTCTCTGAAGTTTAAAGCGCGGCATGGTCCATTTGTAGTGAGCGTCCCAAATATCTCACGAAATAAGCATCAAACGAAAATCTACAAAGAAAAAAATATTTCTAGCTTGTTCAAAATGTTCAAATGTTTGTTAAGCTTAAAGGACTTAACTGCGAGGTTATCAGTCCCTAAACTTACGATCTACTTATGAACTACCTTATACTAAAGACGACACAATCATCCATGACCCAGGGGGGATTCCACCCCCTGACCGTAACGGCCGTGCAGACTGTGATTGGCGCGCCGCAGACCGCTCGGCCGATGCGGCCACCTTTTCTAGCTTGAAGGGGGTAAACTTATGGTGCTACGGTTGCCCCGCTAGATGGCGCTGCCACAGGTCAAGCGGATATCAACTGCATTCTTTTAAATAGGTACCCCATTTTTATAACCTTTTCGTCTACTACGTAAATAAACATGAAGGTTTTATTTGGAACATTTTTTTGCTTTGTGATAGATGGCGCTGTAATATTCACGAACATATTTCTCACAATTTTAGACGAACAGTGGGTAACAAATAGGTTTCTTAACTTAAAACATAGAACGTAGGTACGTTTGAACTTTATTTCAATTGTTCCTATGTGATACATTATGAGAATGCATGCTGTTACTGCGTTATTACCTGTAACTGCATCATGACTTCAATAAACGCTCAAAATGATGTCCTTCAACTTCAATGCATTTGACACTACGCGTAACAGCGAGTAGTTGGCCTTCATTAATGTTCTCACATGCATTGACAATGTGATGACGCATGTTTTGAGGCGTTGTCGGTGAATCACTATAACAAATATCCTTCAATTTTCGCCACAGAAAGAAATCCGGGGATGTAAGATCCGGCGAACGTGCGGGCCATGGTATGGTGCTTCTACGACCAATCCACCAGTCATTAAATATTCCCTTTCAGACCGCTTCAACTGCACGCGAGACATGTGTCGGACATTCCTCAAGTTGAAAGTACATCGACATTCTGTTCAAATGTTTGTATAGCTTATGGGACTTGACTACAGGGTCATCAGTCCCTAAGCTGACAAACTACTAACGAACTACCTTATACTAAGGACGGCACCAATATCCACGCCCGAGGGGGGATTCGAACCCCCGACCGTAGTGGCCGCGCAGACCGTGACTGGAGCGCCTCAGTCCCCCCGGCCACCGCGGCCGGCGACATTCTGTCACGCAGTGAAACATCTTGTAGTAAAATAGGTGGAACATTACGTAAGGAATCACCATAGATTTCGCCATTTAGATTGCCATCGATAAAATAGGGGCCAATTATCCTTCCTCCCATAATGCCACACCATATATTAACAAGGTCGCTGACGTTCCACTTGGTCGCAGCCATCGCGGATTTTCCGTTGCCAAGTAGTGCATATTATGCCGGTTTACGTTACCTCTGTTTCTGAATGACGCTTTGTCACTAAATAGAATGCGTGAAAAAATCTATTTTGTGCCCAGTGACAAAACTGTACATGACGTTCAAAGTCTTCGCCATGCAAATGCTGGTGCGTAGAAATATTGTACGGATGAAATTATTATGCTGTAGAATTCTCAACACCGGCGTTTTTGAGATTCCCGGGTCTCGCTCAGTTCGTCTGCTAATGACGTGCGGATTAGCCGCAACTGCAATTAAAACACTTACTTGGGCATCATCAATTGTTGCAGGTCGTGGCTGTACACTTCCTGTCCCTTTAAATAACGTAAATATCCGATCAAAGGTCCGGACATTTGGATGATATGTTCCAAGATAACGATCAACATAAATAGCACAGGCCCGTTGGGCATTTTGATTACAATGCATAAATACCATATCGAACTTTTCTGCAATGAGGAGTAATGTATCAAGAAGCAAATACCGTCAGAACTGGTGAAATGTTACGCGATACCACGTACGTATATGTTTGTGACCATTACAGCACCATCTATCACAAAGCGAAAAAAGTGTTCCAAATAAAACAATCATTTGTATTAATGTACTAGACCAATATGTGATAAAAATCGGGGTTATCTATTTTAAAAAATGCAGTTAATATCCATTTGACCTATGGCAGCCCCCTTCAAGCTAGAAAAGTTATGTTCTTTGTAGTTTTTTCGTTTGATGCTTATTTCGTGAGAAATTTGGTCCGGCCACTATCAATGGACCACCCTGTATATCCAAAGAGGATCGTATAACAGCGTGGAGTAGTAGCTCAGTCAGTAGCGGGGCTGTCATGAATAAGATCACGGTTCGATCCAGCCTAAGAGAAAGCTTTTATTTTTATAATTACTTTTAAAAATTCGTGACCACTGCCTGTTTGTATACATACAATACGACAACATATACTCAGCTTTCCCAGTAAGAAACCAGTTCCATTAATTTACAATGAATGTTTGTAATGTTTCCGCAGCATACAATATCACATAAGTTTGTAATAAAATTTTAATGATAATAATATTTAATACTTTAATCTACCGACATTAATTGTAGGACGTATAAGGTGATATTCCATTTTCGTAGAGAAAATATTGTAGTATAATTTTTAATATCTCAAACCGTCATTTCATAATTAATATAAAATTCGTTCTGTTGAAACTAATAACATTTTATACCATTAAATTTTATTTAAAACTGTTAAATTTTTTTAAAGTAATAAAAATAAAATGTTGCCCACAAGGAGGCTCGGACCCTGATCATCTGCACCACAATCACGCATTTCTATTTCTAGAGTTTCTAGATGATTTACGAATAGATTATAATTTCCTGCAGGTGCTCCGTAAATAGTTACTATCATATAGCATCTGTTATGGATATCTACTCCCATTGCACACCCTTCTAAACGCTACTCTAGACAGTAAGGAAAGTCAAACACACTAAGTTTACACTAAGGCTGAAGATCACACATGTGTATTTTAACTTGAGCAATCATCACTGAAATGAAAATGCAACTAATAAATTTACACTGAATTTACTTTGCCTAGCATAGTGAAAGAAATTACTCAAGAGGACTATCACTGAAACACCAAGACAGCCTGATCACAAAGAAATCAAAGTCCTAACAGCATGCCTTCCCCTCAGCAGGATTCGGCGGAGTACTTACTCCCACAGTCGTCGGAGACAGAATGAAGAGTGAAGACTAAAGCTCTAAGGCCTCGGAAAAACTTCCCCCCGCCATACCCCAGATGTAGAGCGCGCTAAAAGCGACGCAGAGTGCCATCAGAGACTAGTGTATACCAACCCTTGCTACCTGGCTAAGACAATTCCCTCTACAACCGCTCCCAGAGAGGTTTTCGTTGAGCTCTTTTGTCCAAGATTAGGTTCGTACGACAATAAAAAACACGACCACCTCGCCACCTTGGCAAATAAGCTTGTCTCTGCCCCCCCCCCCCCCCCCAGCAGACGATAGGGCAGACGACAAACGAAGCCATGCATTCTTAACTACAGCAAAACTAGGCATAAGACGGTAGGCGGCGTCTGTAAGTCATTGTGCGGCAGTCAGTCAATATTAAGAGCACACATTCACATGAACACACAGGTTCAATCACATGGGTTGAAACATATATAAATGGGGCAAACATATATAAACATGGAGCATTGATCATTAATAAAAAGAATAAGATAATTAACACGCAAATAGATAGCATTAATGTTGCAGAAACATTTTAGATTATTGAGTCAATCAAAATGGGACACGATTACACATTCAGTGTGTAACTCTCCCCTCACTAACCGGTTGATTAATCCTGTGACAGACTGACGTTAAAATGACCCATGTGTTGCCAACAGTAAAAGTTGAGCAAGGCTATCTTTACCTGAAAAATATTGCGCAAACGAAAACCAATAAGTTGGGGAATGTTGCCACAACGGACTACCACACCAGATAGCCCGTTCCTCTTACTCTACTGACTTCTAATTGAACTGATTTAATTTCGGAACAATCACACTTCCACACGAAAGTGTTGCAAATTATAGGAAGTAACAAACAATAAAACAATACAAATCTTAATAAATTCAAAAATGTTCAAATGTTTGTTAAGCTTATGGGACTCGACTACGGGGTCATCAGTCCCTAAACTTACAAACTACTTATAAACTACCTTACACTAAAGACGGCACAAATATCCATGCCCGAGGGGGGATTCGAACCCCTGACCGTAGTGGCCTTGCTTAATAAATTAACACGGTCGCCAGCCCAATGGGGCATCAGTGTGTGTTGTAATTAAACACGACAAGTATGAATGGGTAATCACACACGTTAGTTTTGCGCAACGGAAGATTGGCAAACACTTTTTCAATTGAATAGCTTTTACTAAAAGTAACGCTTTGGTGTTCTCAGTTTATAGTAAGGAAGAAAATAAACTACGTAATAATTTTGAAATGAACTGGTTTAACTCGAAAACAGTGTTGGATCGGAAGCCAATGTTGCACTCAATTATCAACGTCCCCTCACTCTCACTCACCTGCATGAGAATTACACAGTGGGCAGAAAAACACTTGACTGGCAGAATAATTAATACTAAGATTACGAAGAAAGAAAGTACTCAGTATAACTTGCAACTAGATCACAACTGGACAACGCCGAAATACCAACCAACATAGGAAATCAACTTTACACATAAATTTTCACCAATGAAAAATTAAATAGTACTGAACCAATTATTTCAGAATTAATATCTTTTAATTTATTTACTTGATTGGGCCAACTTTGTTTTAAAGAAAGCAGTTCTTTCATTCCAAAATTTTAATATGTTGAAATTGATTTTAAAGTTTAAAGTTTAGTTAATTAAATTTTAGAGTTTGTCACTGAATTTAATATTCTTTTCACTTTCAACGACACTCGGGAAAGTTCTGAAAATGATAGGACCTTACTTGGTAACAACGTCTTAGGACAATGACGTTGTAGAAGTTCTTTAAATTTTAGGTTAGTATTAAGAAAAATAGTTTCTCAAGCTCAAAACTGGCTAACGCCTTACAAAATGTCTCAACTCTCTAAAAGAGCAGGATGCGCCGACTCTGCTGCAGGTCACAATACAGGCACAGGTCCAATCCAGTGAGCAATTTGAGGGCAGAATCTTGACATACACGGATGAACTGCCGTGTGCCCCCGCTCATATTGGAAACATGTGCGCCAATTATGGAGCTCCGCCAACAAGGCCTGGTGACTGCAAAGAGCGAGGCGCTGCACGCTCCCGCGCACTTGCTTGCGTCACAACTGTTCAAACGACAGAGCTCGACTCCCCCTTGACTCCACAACCACTACCACTGCTCCCGCTCTGTTGCTCCAAAGACCACATACCACACACACCAAAGAAGTTTCCTACTTTCCCTAGCGGCGATTGCCCAGATACACAGATAATAAATTACATTAATTCACACAAACAAACAAAACGATACTACAATATATATATATATCAGTTGTGATAATAAGCTACAACAGAACCTACATACATTTAACCCTCGAGCGGCAGCGGTGGTGCAAATATGCTACCACCTTACTTTAAATGCTCACTGGTGTCGCAATAATGGAGATGCCGTATTTCCGCTTTAGCTATTCCTCAATTAAGCCTTAACAATGATGTCAGTGTCGGTTCTGAGTTTCTAGTGCACATCTGTGTCCACCCAAAAAAAGGTTTTGTTAGGGAGTGCATCACTGGTAGCAGATTTGCACCGCGCTACCTGTCATGTAAGTAGATTTGAAATGTTTTGTGTTACTTCTAGTTTTCCTTGCAAATTGATTTGTGGCAGTTTCTAGTAAATACTTATTGCATAAATTTTACCCTACATATTAGAATGCTCAAATATGTAAATTTATTTCGTAAATAAAAATTTAACTCTCGCTAAATTGTCTTCTAGTTTCTCCTGATTAGCCATGCGGCAGTTACCGTCTATTTCAATTTAACCCATTTTAAGCCTTACACAATGCGGAAATGTATGTTATTCTACTACATAATTAATCTTGAGGTCTCGTAGACGTGGTATGGATCTATCAGATGAGAAAATAGACTTCTTTCGACAAGTAGAGATTTTTGATTTGATTCCTCATCAGATCATGAACAGGATACTATTATTCAAATGTAAATCCTAGATCCGATCACGAACAAGATTTCAGATACAATGAATCTGGTACTGAAGACGGTACCACTCTGTGTAGTAAAACGACATGCAAGCAGCACACCAAAACACTGAAAAAGAAAATCTTCCCTGGTTCAAAAGGGAACGCAAGGGGCGTGAGGTCAGAGACGCAAACTCTCTCATTCATGATAGATGCTAATAAGATTGATGATGTAATTATGTGTACTACGTTCTACTTGACACACTAATTACTCAAGAGTCAGGAACTACAGGGAAGTATATTTATACACCGACGGTAATTGATATGTTAATTCAGATATTAACAAACATGATATTTCTACCTGTACATTAAAGTATTGAAATATCAATTAATCTTAATTAAAAATAAGAAGCGAACTATTGTAATCAGTTTCGACCTGAAATTTGGCACATAAATGCCCTTATTAATTAATTTAAGCCCAAAAGAGGCGTATTATTGTTAATCATATAAATGAACAATAGTTCCAATTAAGGAAATGTAAAGTCAATATAAAAGCTGCTAACTTTTTATATTTTTGTCATTACGATCAGCATGCGAATGATTCATGTTCTACACTAATACCATCTTCACGACGAATGGTTCTTCGTAGCTTCATCTCAACCAGTCCCAATACTTTAGCAGGATTGATTATCAATCGCCGCTCCATCTGACGCTTCACCACACAAAACCCAACTTCGGAGGCACACTGCACCGTCCCTACTGGCGAAGCGACAGGTCAAGGTGCAATGCGGCATGACACACGCAGAGGCCTCTAACGAACGACTGCAGAGTTTTGCAAAAGCGGGAGTGTCACTGGTGCAATAAGGGATCTTTACATTATCTCTCGTACGATTTTGGTGTATATGTGTTTGTTCGAGCCCAATTACTTTCCTTGTTAGTAGCTGTGAACTAGGTTTGTAACACGGAATACACAGTGGTAGCAAATCTGCATCGCGCTGCTACTGAAGTTATAATAACTGGCGCTTCCGCCCGAGGGTTAAAAATTTAATATATATTTGAAATACACATCTGGATGCTAACGTCACAAGTGGACACATTCAGGTCTGTATCTCTTTTTTAATAGCTTCGAGTTCTAGTGGTCAGTTTATTATTGTGTTAAACAGGGTGAGAAAGAAAGCCATTTTGTGGGATTTTGGATGACAGGTACGAGCATTTATGATAGTATGAGTTTGTATATTTTGAATTTATGTTTGTTGTGGACATTTGTAATGGTTACATTAGTATAGATAAATACTTGTTCCATAGATCATATAAACGACATTTCGTAATGATGTGGAACGAGTCAGTCTAGTAAATGTTGTCTACACTTGACAATCAATATTGTAAGGATTTTTTATTACATCTTTTTATTAATTTCTTTTAAGTTTTATCTAAAAATTCATCTACATTGTAGAAGGATTTGCCATTCAGAAATTCCTTTAATTTCTTTTTAAATACTAGTTCGCTACCTGTCAGACTTCTGATGCTACTTGGTAAGTAACCAAAGACTTTCGTGGCAGCGTAATTCACCCCTTTCTGAGCCAAAGCTATATTCAACCTTGAACAGTGAATATCATCCTTTCTCCTAGTGTTATAGCTATGCGCACTGCTATTACTTTTGAATTGGGTCAGATTGTTAATAACAAATTTCATGAGTTAATATATGTATTGTGAAGCTACAGTGAAGATCCCTAGATTCCTAAATAAATGTCTGCAGGATGTTCTTGGGTGGGCTCCAGCAACTATTCTGATTACACCATTTTGTGCAAAGAATACTTCTTTACTCAATGTTGAATATGAACCCATATGAAAGCAATGAATGAAAATAGGAGTAGTAAGCTAACTTACTGAGATGTATATCACCAAATTTTGCAATGACTCTGATAGCATAAATAGCTGAACTCAAACGTTTCAGAAGATCTTCAATATGTTTCTTCCAATTCAGTTGCTCGTCAATGGAAACACCTAAAAATTTTGAATATTCTACCTTAGCTACAGATTTATGTTCAAAAACTAAATATATTAATGGTGTCATGCCATTTCTGTGTGAAACTGTATATACTGGGTTTTATCAAAGTTTAACGAGAGTCCATTCGTAGAGAATCTCTTAATAATTTTCTGAAAGATATCATTTACAATTTCATCAGTTAATTCCTTGTGGGAACCAATTTTTGATAACTTGCCAATTAGAGGAATTAATTGTTTTATCTATATCATGTGAACTGCTTATTTCAACTTTCTGCACTCTTCCAGTTAAGTATGATTTAAACCAGTTGTGCACTGTCCCACTCATACCACAATACATAAGCTTATCTAGAAGAATCCCGTGATTTACACAATCAAAAGTCTTTGAGAGAACACAAAAAAAAAAAAAAAAAAAAAAAAAAAAAAAAAAAAAAAAAAAAAAAAAAACCTGGTGATGTCCAGTGATTCAAAGTATTTAATATTCCATCGGTGAAGATATATAGATCGAAGTAGTAAATTGATTTGTTAATTTTGTGCTCGGCAGTAAATTTTATTTTGGGGTGTATTTGGCCCTGCACTCATCTGAAACACGAAATACCAAATTGGCACGATTGTGCAGCGTGCTCGTAACACACGTAATTCACGGTTTGCTGTCGGGAGGGCTAATCGGACGGACCATAAAAATCTGCCAGTCTGGCAGTGCCGCGCGCTGCAGCCGACGGACGGCACAGGACCGAGGGGGCCGGGCACACCACAACTGACCTCATGCCGCGGCCGTGTCCGTCCAATTAATAACCGACCGGCCTCCACCGGGGGCCGCGCAAACCCGCTTGTCTGACACCCCCGCCGCCCCCGCCTCCGCCTCCGCAGCCCATGTCCTCCAGCTGCGTCCACCTGGTGGTTCCGCCAGACCACTTGGCCAGAAGCCAGCATGCCTCGCTGTAATCGCCGTCGTGTTGACATTAAACGCAACTTACTACCGCCATCTCACCGCCTGCTGCTGCTGATCTGGACTTGTTAAATGACCTCACGGTATGCAACTTGCATTCCAAGTGACTGGTGTATACGGCTTCTTCTTGGAAGTAGTAAAATCGTGGAAGAGTTTATCACCCTGTAGCGAAGTGTGCGATGACATTATACTTCCTGGCCAATTAAAAATTGTGTGCCAAAGCCGGGATTCGAAATGGGACCTTTGACTCTCGCGTGCAAGTGCTCTGCCTTCTGAACGCACACTCCGCTGCAGAGCGAAAATTTCATTCTGGAAACACCCCTTACATCTACATCTACATGGGATACTCTGCAAATCACATTTAAGTGCCAGGCAGAGGGTTCATCCAACCACAATTATACTATTTATGTCCCATTCCATTCTCGAATAGCGCACGGGAAGAAAGAACACCTGAATCTCTCCGTTTGAGCACTAATTTCTCGTATCTTATTCTGATGATCATTTCTACCTATGTAAGTGGGAGTCAACAATATATTTTCGCATTCGGAGGAGAATGTTGGCGATTGGTGTTTCGCAAGTATCCCACGCCGCTGCGATAAGCGCCGTTGTTGTAATGATTCCCATCCCAGATATGGTATCATTTACGTAACGCTGTCTCCCCTGTATCGTGACAATACGAAACGAGCTGCGCTTCTTTGGACTCTTTTGATGTACTCCGTCAAACCCACCTGATAAGGATCCCACACTGGGCTGCAATACTCCAAAAATGGACGGATAAGCGTAGTGTATGCAGTTTCTTTTTTAGTTCTGTTGATGTTTTAAGGGTTCCACCAATAAATCGCCGTCTCTGGTTCCCCTTTCCCACGATATTATCTACGTGTTCTTTCCAATTTACGTCTGAAGTAATAGTAATTCCTAGGTATTTTGTGGAGTTTACGACATTCACTTTTGATTGATTTATCTTGTAAACGAAGTTTAACGGATTTCTTTTCGTACTCATGTGGACGACATCACACTTCTCGTTATTTAAAGTCAATTGCCAATTTTTACACCATACTGATATCTTATTCAGCTCGTTCTGTAGTTGGTTTTGATCTTCAGATGATTTTACTAGACGGTAAATAACGGCGTCATCTGCAAACAACCTAAGAGAGCTGTGGTGTCGCACAAGTACAAAGTGCGCGCCACCTACTTTCGCCGCGCGCCGCCATGCACGCACGGCGCGGCGTTCTCACGACGACAGCCACGAGCGCCCTCTGCTGCAACCCCGCTCGTGGCCACCACGGAAAGACACCAGTCACTTCGGACTGAGGTAGCAACCAGTTAGGACCTTCGTAATCGGATAGGCACCAGTGAAGACTTTGCTATTGTACAGGCACTAGGCAGGCCTCTAACAACTATGTATCAACATGCTGCAGTAATATGTAAAAGTTAAGTATTGTTACATTCTGTGCAATATATATCTCTTTCTAATTTACTCTAGTGTTTATAGTTTCTGGCTGCTCCCCTCCGTACCTACACCAGCGGGCTATCTTTATTCCTGTGTCGGTCTTATTCCACTCGGCCACCGACACCTACGACGAGGCTGGGACACAAAAGCGGCGACGAAGTTGGGACACAAAAAGAGCTACTTAGATTTTCCCCTAAATCGTTTATCTAAATAAGGAACAGCAGAGGACCAATAATACCACACCTTAAGCTGTGGCTAAGCCATGTCTCCACCATATCCTTTCTTCCAGAAGTGCTAGTCTTGCAAAATTCGCAGGAGAGCTTCTGTGAAGTTTGGAAAGTAGGAGGCGAGATACTGGGAGAAGTAAAGTTGCATGCACGAACCGTGAAGCGTGTCGGGGTAGCTGAGACAGTCGAGTGCTTGCCAGCAAAAAGGAAACGTCCCAGGTTGGAATCCTGCTAGCGGCACAGAGTTTTAATCTGACAGCACCGTGAGGGAGTAGCCGAGCGGTCTGGGGCGCCACGTTACGGCCACATCATTTCAAAGCGTCGCATTCATGATCTTTGGAACAGGTATTAATCTAATCTACCGGACTGCTACGGAACTTCGTGCATTCTCCAGTTCGAGCGAGCATTGACGCCAGATGCAGACCTTTAATACATACACAGACACAACCATTTTTATACAATTTTCTCGGGTTTCCAGCCACGTTATGTGGTTTACTATCCACGACGTTTCGGCCGAGATGTCCTCGGCCATTGTCAAGTGGTTGACTGTCGAGTGATCGCCGCTGTCGTCCTTATATAGCTGCACTGCGGGCTGTGTTGCACTGGTGCTCCGCGGATGGAAGCCCGAGAAAATTTTATCAACATAAGTCGCCGTGAAACAATGCATTCATATACCGGGTGAATCGAAATTCGCGTACTCGGGATTCGTAGCGCGATACCTCACCTACTAACAATGAAAAATGTCTCCCACAAACTTTCATCCTGCGCATATTTCCGCCAGTAAATGGACGTCAAGACTGATACGGCTGTGTGTTCCATACGTCAGTGTGTTACATAACTACACCAACAAACTTGGAAGAGATGTATTAGGCGTCTTGAGGAACAAAATGGTCACGGAAACCCATGCCCGGAAACGCCATCCAACGACGCTACGGAGAGTCCAAGTTACAGATACCAGCTCCTGCCACTAGACATCCCCTCCAGCAACTTCGACGCTGTGTTGCGTCATTGGAAGATTTTCCTGGCATGGGTTTCTATGCTCACATTGTTCCCCAACGAACCTCCCACATCCTCTAGAAGTTTGTTGGTGTAGTACCCTCACTACGTGATAGTAATGGTGATCCTGCCGATGACAGCGCTACTAAAGCAGAGTTACTAAACATAGCTTTTAGAAACTCATTCACCAAAGAAGACGAAACCAATATTCCAGATTTCGAATTACGAACAGATGCCGAAGTGAGTAACGTAGAAGTAGATATCATCGGAGTAGTGCAGCAACTAAAATCACTTAACAAGAACAAGTCTTCTGGTCCGGATTGTATACCCATTAGATATCGCCCCAAATTTTCGATCGGGGATTTCTTGTCAGAGAAGACACAGTTCGTAGTTCGTAATCTATGGTAAGGCATCGACTAAAACAGAGGTGATATCGGGCGTTCCACAGGGTAATGTTATTGGTCCTCTGCTGTTTCTTATTTACATAAACGATTTAGCGGAAAATCTAAGTAGCTCTCTTAAGTTGTTTGCAGATGACGCCTTCATTTACCGTCTAGTAAAATCATCTGAAGATCAAACCCAACTGCAGAACGATCTGAATAAGATATCAGTATGGTGTAAAAATTGGCAATTGACTCTAGATAATGAGAAGTGTGAAGTCGTCACATGGGTACGAAAAGAAATCCGTTAAACTTTGTTTACAAGGTAAATCAATCAAAAGTGAAGGCCGTAAACTCCACAAAATACCTAGGCATTACTATTACTTCAGAGTTAAATTGGAAAGAACACGTAGATAATATCGTGGGAAAGGCGAACCAGAGACTGCGTTTTATTGGCAGAACCCTTAAAACATGCAACAGGACTACATAAGAAACTGCATACACTACGCTTGTCCATCCATTTTTGGAGTATTGCTGGCCAGTGTGGGGTCCTTATCAGTTGGGTCCAAAGAAGGGCAGCTCGTTTCGTATTGTCACGATACAGGGGAGACAGCGTTACGGAAATGATACATGATCTGGGATGGGAAGCATTACAACGGCGCTTATCGCTGCGGCGTGGGCTACTTACGAAACTTCAATCACCAACATTCTCCTCCCAATGCGAAAATATATTGTTGACTCCCACTTACATAGGTAGAAATCATCAGAATAAAATACGAGAAATCAGAGCTCGAACGAAGAGATGCAGGTGTTCTTTCTACCCGCGCGCTATTCGAGAATGGAATGGGAGATAAATAGTATAATGGTGGTTCGATGAACCCTCTGCCAGGCACTTAAATTTGATTTGGAGAGTATCCCATGTAAATGTAGATGTAGATGTAGTAGTGCAATCTCTGACGTCCATTTACTGCCGGAAATATGCGCAGAGCGAAATTTTGTGAGAGACATTTTTTTATTGCTAGCATGTGACAAATCGCGCTGCGAAGCCCAAGTGCGTGAATTTAGATTCACCCTGTATAAAACATTTCAATAGATACTAGTATAGCCTGTGGTCGAAAATCGACCAATTATGTTTACAATGGTCACTGGGGGTAAAATTTTACCTATCTTATCGGCGGCCTCGCGTGATTACGTTGGCAACATCAAGAACACGATAGAAAATCTTTGCCCATTTGTTCGAACCACATAAAATGACTCGATTAGTGTATCGCACAGACCATGAAGTAAACGAATAATGCTGTTCCTGCTTTATGGTTGACAGGTTCTTGTATGTAACCTCGTCCGCTCAGTAAAAATAATTGCCCTCGTAAAGCGAAGATTTCATGAGAAAAAAGCGTTGTCAAGCGATTGGCTAAAATGAAGACTCACAGGATTCTCACTATTCAGCATCTGTTGCCAACATTACCATAGGAGGCCGCTGGTATATTTGGTTAAATTTAATCGGCACTGGGAGGTATGAGACGGTATCTTTTACGTGTTAGGGAAAATGCCTGACACAATAACAACAAATAAAAACGGAAGTATATACTTCTCATGCCATTTTCCAATTATATAACTTTCATTAGCCTAATATTTGAAATGTAAGTACAATTTCGGTGTTCGTATATTTATACAACGCCAAAAACTAATGTTATTTCGATGCTGCGATATTCAGAGTTCCAGAGCTGACAACATGTCGACTTCGTAGTTCCACCCGTGCACCTCTACATGCATCTCCCGGTGCATCATCATTTATGTCGGCATTCTCGACTTCGTAGTTCCATCCGAACACCGTTAGATGCCTCTCCCGGCGCATCATCCTTTATATCGGCATTCATATGAAAACATCCATTTCCTTTAACCAGTCTCCATGACTGCGAAAATGAAGCATTTGAACGACCCAAGAAAGTGAGTTGGGAGCACTCCATGTTTCGATATTCACTTAATTTAATATGTTATTTTAATTCTGCAGATGCGCTGCATATAGCGTCTTTGGTCGAAGCGAATAGCCAATCAGTGAGCTGTAGATAGGAAAATTTCTACTTCCTTTTACCACTTTTAATGGCTAAATGCACACATATTTATATTCGTGAAATCTACGACAAACAATCTTTCGATTATGTAACATTCATTGGCCTTCATGTACGAATAAATTAGTAATCTGAATCAAAATTTTCGTGTTAGCGTATTTATATGACTAACTGGAAACCCAGCGTTGCCCGGGTATTTATCTATTTATCCCTGCCATTTTTCAGGTATATATTCATTTGTATAAAGACTGTATGTCTGTAAAATCTCCTGGAAATGAAGTTAGTAGTAAAGAAGAAATAGATTAAAAGTTGGTGCGTGATGGGGCGGTTTTCCATGAACTCTACTGTTTATGTGCTCATATAGCATGGACTACGTGTCGTACTGTGATACAATTTAGAAGGTACACTGAACTATATGTGTGTATACTGTCTGTAAAATTTCCTGAGGCTTCAATTTGTAGTGTAGAAATTACGAATTGTAACGTCATACCGAGAGTCGTAGTTTTACTCCATAAACAGCGGAAAAGTAGTAAGCGAGAAACTTTTTCCTTTCATCATTTTACTATTGTTGCCAGCGAGAAAAAGTTTAATAAAGGTTTGAAATTATGTTTAAAGTTTGTTGCAAGTCGCTAAGTACTGTCATTCTCATACAGTGTATTTCGAAAATCTCGCCGCATTATATGGCATTTTTTCCGATTTCTGTTGGTTATGACGTCATATCTTTTGAACCATATGCCGATGTGATTCTTAACCATGCAGCAATTGTTACCTTACGGTAAGGAATATGTGTACCATATTTGGTTGAAATCGGTCCAATGGTTTAGGAGAAAATGAGCAACATTGTCGAAAAGCCAGGAGTTTTTCTCGCATGTCATTGTTTATGACGTCATAGCTTGTGAACTATATATCGTACGTGATTCTTACACTTACGGCGACCGTCCTCATGGATTGAAGCTTACGTCTACAAAATGTCATAAAGATTGGAACAAAACTGTAGATTTGTATTGTGATGTTTTAGTACATTTTTAAGTAATTACATTTCATTCTAACACTTCCAAATGATACTCATCTTTTCAACATTACGATGTATGAGGGTTCTGCTCGCTGCAACATTATTCTCCTGGGGCGTCGTGGTAGAAATAAATACTCGAGGTACAATTTTTCACCTCTTCTTTAATTTGCAATCAAACTGCTTCTCCACCGAAACATACAACTTCGAAACATATACAAGGATCAGAACTTAGCTGGTAGTACTTCCATTTCAAAACACAGACTGACATAGCTTCCAGTGCACTTTAGAAAAGCCAAAACTCGAACTCCCCCACGCAAGGCGGTGAGGCTAATATATAACATTGACAATAATGACGTTACATTATGCATTGTTCATAACAATTGAATATGCTAATTTACAATTACCGAACACAATAGTAAAACATTTCATGTGCACAAAAATAATCACAATATAAAATGAAAACTGTACATACAATAATTTTAAATGACACATTTTATTTTTAAATCGAAATCTCCGATCTTGCTGGTTGACCACAAAGTACAATGTTAAATGTCAATTCATTTGTTAATGAGTACATCATACATGTTACTAACATATACTGAACTATCAAATATGTTGTCAATTCTGAAACTAGGTTTAAAATCTGACGTCAGTCAAGATATACAAAGAATTACAATATTCAAATCTCAATCATTACATTAATTAACACAATTAGCTGGTCTACGCAACTTATCATATATACAATGCTATTTATATTCATTTCTTTTTGTTTTTCAAAAAAGTTTTTTTTATAATTCGCCTGTTTAAGTCTTTAAATAACATACAATGACGAAACTATTGGCCGCGGTGGAGTAGCCGAGAGGTCTAAAGCACCTCGCTGCGGAGCGCACGGTTGCTCGCCGTGGAGGTTGGAGTCCTCCCTGGGGCATGGGTGTGTGTGTGTGTGTGTCCGTAGGTTAGTTTACCTAGGTTTAAGTAGTTTGTAAGCTACGGACTGATGACCACGCAGTTTGGCCCCATAGATTTACAGACATTTGAACATTTCTTTGAAACTATTGTTTATAGAACTATCTGGAAAGCATGTGAACGAATGCGTTGAGCACCAACGGTATACACGCCTTCTTCAGTCCCACAAGTCTGCAGTAGCCGAAAATTGTATTTTTACTGGCCATTCCATGAATTACAAAGGAGTAAAGATTTTAACCACAGCTTCTACTTTCTGGGACTCAGTTGTAAAGGAAGCTGTACATAAACAACTGGCGGACCACCTGCTAAATCGTGACGACGGATTTCATCTTGACAATGCATGGAAGCTACTTATATCACGCCTTCGTTCTGAAAGAATGTCTGCGTCTTCTATTCCGATTGATGTTACCACTTTTAATGATTAATTATTCATTTGTAAGCACTGTGGATACGTAGCAGCTCTGTTTATGTTTGCACTCACTGCTCACATGTTATTTTTGAAGTATATATTTATCTATGACTAGCGCAGCAGTTACGAATGTGATATCTTCGAGCATGCGCAGCCTAATCCCAGTCTAATCCTCAGTAGCTTTGCATCACGTGATTTACCGTATAAATAGGCACGCGCAGGCGCTGAGAACTCAGTCTTGGACTCGCCTTGAAGATGGCTGTAAGTTTTCCAGCCGAAATATCGGACGAAGAATTGTCGCTGTCCCGGGTGCACTCCCGAAAGATGATGGAATATTGTTTATAAAACTGTCTGGAAAGCATCTAAGCGAATCTCTTAATTAATGAAATCCATCACTTGTTTTAATCACAGTATCACCGAGACACTGCCCTACACTGATCCCTAGGCTGGCTATTTCGTTTTTAATTAACTTCACACGCAACATGTATAACTATTGAGCCGCGGTGGTGTAGCCGAGCGGTCTAAAGCGTCTCGCTGCGGAGCGCGCGGTTGCTCGCCGTGAAGGTTCGAGTCCTCCCTGGGGCATGGGTGTGTGTGTTGTCCATAGGTTAGTTTACCTAGGTTTAAGTAGTTTGTAAGCTACAGACTGATGACCACGCAGTTTGGTCCGATAGATTTACAAACATCTGAACATCTGTATCACCACTGAACCACACGATTCCGGGTCCGACGCAGACGGTATCGTACGGTAACATTGAGATGAGAGGGCCGGCAGTATCGTCACAGTACGCAACACGTACAAACATACAGACACACTGCTTTATATATTAGATATGTCCTTTTGGTTAGGTGCGGAGCAGAGTGCGTGCTCAGCGCGCTGCCGCATTGGCTAATTACCGGCAGTCATCAGACGGGCATCCGGCGTGTGTTGCGCGTGACAAGGAGCGCGGACCGCCAGATGCCATCTCCGGTGGCGATGGCCGCTCAAGCCGGCCCATTAGCGACGCCGCCCCGTTAATCAGCCTGCGGTGGCGGGGCGGCGTGGGCGGCGCAGGTGGAGGTGGGCGGCGCTGCGCTGCGCTGCTGCACGGCCGCGGCATCTCACCTGCCCCAGCGACACTGTGTTACTGCAGCTGCGCCGACACTCTCCCAGCCACTCTACACCACGTCGCGTATGGAACCTTCCACCAACATTAATAGCTTCAACAATAATTCATTTCTCTCAGACATATGTTGCGCCCAGCCCCGGATCTACGATTTTTCCGAACCGGTACAAAAACTCATAGTGGCGGCCCCCCCTTCCCCCACTCTAGCTTTTCACACAACGTCGCCAATAAATAAATTTTTTTCCCAGAATGAAACTTCACTCTGCAGCGGAGTGTGCGCCGATATGAAACTTCCTGGCAGATTAAAATTGTGTGCCGGAACCGGGACTCGAACCTGGGGCCTTGCGTGTTGCGTGTTTGCAGGAGAGCTTCTGTGAAGTTTGGAAAGTAGGAGGCGAGGTACTGGCAGAAGTAAAGTTGTGAGGCGGCATCGTGAGTCGTGTCGGGATAGCAAGCTCGGCAGTGCGCTTGCCCGCGAAAGGCAAACGTCCCAGGTTCGAGTCCCGGTTCCAGCATACAATTTTAATCTGCCAGGAAGTTTCAAAATTTTTTCCGTTAAACCATCGACCTCTATGCGAAAGTGAACAAGATAGATAATAGTCTACTGAAGCGCTCCTAGCGTACTAGCCCTGAACTACAAACTCATGCAACATCTTGTGGCAGCGTGTTTAGACCATAAACGTAATCAAACAGTAATACACGATGTTGAAAGTGAGGTTATGACTGGCGATCTGTTATGTAGGAAGTCATAGTTTAATACTGGAATTGAGGAAACAACGCTAAATGTTATTGACGGCCAAAGAAAACTTCGCAATGATTGCTTTTGGTAAACTTAGTGTGGTACAGTTCTGGAAAGTGAAACATTGACATCTATTTTCAAGCGAAAAAAATAAACATATGAACATATCAAACAATATTTATAAGAGAGTAAATAGACTTTTTTTTTTTTTACTTTATGTACTACGATTTGCCCGCGGACATTATTAATAACGTCATGCACTACTGAATTTTTGTCCTTCATTTGGACTGACTTTTTCATTTAAAGTGCTATTTAACGAAAATTGCGTCATCAAATTACAATCTTATTCAAATAAACAATTGGTGTCAGTCTTTTCTGTTACAATATTGCAAAAGATAAACCATTTTTCGGTTTCAGATATACGACCTCGCTTTTAGTTAAATGTTCAATTGTTTGTAAAGCTTTTGACTCAACTACGGGGTCATCAGTCCCTAAACTTACAAACTACTTATCAACTAGCTTATCCTAAGGACGGCACAAATATCCATGCCTGAGGGGGGGATTCGAACCCCCGACCGTAGTGTCCGTGCAGGCCATTACTGGAGTGCTCAGTCCCCTCGGCCACCGCGGCCGGCCCTCGCTTTTAGGTGGACACTCAATTGGGATAAATATTTAAGTCGTCTTGAAACAATTGCAATTTACCGCTAAACCAAAGTGTAACAATAAAATAAAGATTAATAAGACAAATTTGCGTGCAAACCGCGTAATCGTCGACTATAATATGAAAATTGCATGACGAAAATAGGTCAACTTCCGATGTCAGCAGACGACGGTCAATTAAAACAATCTTCACTTTCACTGTGCCTGTCCACAACACGTAAAACAGCAGATATCCACCAAAGTAACTGACAAAAACGTGTTATAAACACTTAGACATTTTGTTATAGAAGCAGTAGCTACAATAAAATCAAACCAAAACACAAAAACTACGCCCAGTATTTTCGTAAAAATCCCGATATTTACAATTGAACTATTCACCTCATTAAATACAAACGTTTTGGTTTGCAGATGACAAACTGTCAAAACCTATCAGAGACATCCCACTGATGATGCTGCAACGCCAGCGAAACATGTCTGGGAAAAATTAAAAAAACATTTGTGTTTGCTCAAGGCGGACAAAACCTGTAAAGCAAATTTATTTGTAAGCAAACAAGGTAATTGAAGAGCTTTCAAACCCCAAGATGAATACTTCTCGAGAAAGCTTAACATGGTGTTGACGTGAGGTGACGGTCCGGTGACGGACGGTGTGAATTCCGTCATCATAAACTTCGACAGAACGCAAAACAAACGTAAATACGAAGGACTAATTGCAGCTGTGTCTGCTGCAGACAGCTACTAGCTCGCGCATGCGCAGTGAACCTACTAGTACCGAATTTAGAACTGGCCCTATTTCTTTATCGCTATAATTATCGCCCGCACGGCCATTCACCGTCGGGGGTTCGAATTTCCCCTAGGGCATGGATGTTTGTGTTGTCCTTGGGGTATTTTACCTTAGTTTAATTAGTTTTTTTCTATATAATTATAATTTATTGTAATATCAAACAATACAACCCATTACCTAAGACTAAAATGGGCAATAGTATAATACATAAATATCTTACGGCTAAATGGTGACATTACATTTTAGTACATTACATGTTTCTGCAGAAACCACTGGACATCTTGCTGGTTGTTGATGTTTATACTGGGTAATGTGTATGATGATGTGTCTTATGCTACTGCTGTGGTGTTACATGTGTGCCAGCATTACAAACCTGCTTGTGGTGGCCATCTCACCGAGCGAATCCAAGTGAGCATGCCCCTGGCACTGGGCGGCCAATTTCTTTTGTCACCACAGCCCCCCCCCCCCCCCACAAAAATTTTTCCCCTGTGTATCTTATTCTACTATTTAAGAAAAACCTACATCTAACTTACGTCCTTGGTCTAATTTGGTGTTTCCCACATCCAACACCCGAATCCAGGGGATGGCGGATTCTTCCATTGCTGGAGACCAGTCCATCCCCCGGCGGCATGGCAGATGAGGCTGTCTCAATCGGGTATTGCGTCAGATCTGGTTATTGATTCAGGATAAAGTCCCGAAGCACTTTGCACCAGACATTATTGTCGATTTCGTCGAGTACTCGGAACGTGTCTGGGGTTCTTATGAGCTCAAAGGTGTTATTACTAGGCAGAGCCCTTCTGAGATCCGCAGCCACGTCGTCATACGTAGGACACTCATAAATGATGTGTTCTGGTGTGCCTATCTCGGCACCACATGCACAAGCTGGCGTAGCCTGTCTCCTAAACCGACATAGACATGTCGGATAGGGTCCATGCCCGGTGAGGAAGTGCAGCATCCCCCTCTGTTTTACTTAGAATTGGTTCCCCCATAATTTTTTCTACGTTCCCTCCGTTCCCTTTCTTGGCCCAGTACCAAGCTCCCTGCTCCCTTACCTTGACGTCAAGGGGGCATAGCCCCATCAACACCAAGAGAGCACCACCGGGAGTGGTCCTGTAGGCTCCAACTGAACGCAGGAGGATGTTGCGCTACACCCTTCTCACGCCCATGGCAGGCGTCACCCTCGTGAGCCTATGGGCCCATACCAGAGATCTGTAGCCCACGACGGACGTCAGTATGCTGTTGTGATACAGCTGTATGAGATCGGGAGGGAAGTGAAACCTCTGGTGCCCGATCCCAGCCAAACGGTGTAGTGCTACCAGCGATCTCTCAGCAACCGCGTCCACGTGGGCGGTGAAATTCCAGCGCTCATCTATGATTATGCCAAGGTATCCAGCTTGAGTTCGTTTTATGAAAGGTGTACCGTTTATCCTGACTGTTGGATTTCTAGCCAATTGACCCTTTAGCAGCAGGTACACTGACTTCTGTGGTGCAATCTGTAACTTCGTCCTACTGCACCAAGCAGTAAGCACCTGCAGTGATCTTTCGATCTTGGGCTCGATGTCTTCACGACTTCAGCCTCCGACCATGATGAGGAGGTCGTCTGCGTAAGCTATCACCTCTAGCATGTCAGGATGTTCTTCGAGCTCTCCAAGGAGAGATTCCATATTGAGGTCCCAGAAGAGTGGCCCCAGGACGGAGCCCTGGGGACATCCCTTGCTGATAATTTTGTTGACTCTTTCGCTAGAAGATAATAGCCAGACTTCCCTTCCAGCACAATAGCTCCTGAGACACCCATATAGCGACCCTGGACACTCTATCTCCCGAAGACAGGATAAGAGCGAAGGCCACCACAGGTTGTCAAAGGCGCCACTGATGTCCACCATGATACCCACGACGTATTTGTACGGCGCAGAGGAGCAGACCTCGGCCGCCAGGGTAATCGCGTCAGACGCCGATTTCACCTGACGAAAACCGAATTGCCTGCTGCTCACACCACACAGCATACAATGTGCGGACAACCTGTCAGCCAGCAGCCTCTCAAATAACTTCCCCATGGTGTCAAGGAGACAGATAGGGCGATAGGATTTGGCCAAGGCCGGGTCCTTATCAGCCCCTTTCTTTATCACCACCACACTGGCCTTTTTCCATGGTTTTGGAAACCTGCTAGTGCGCAGGCATGCATTAAAGAGTACAGTCATTTGAGAGACCAACTGGGGCGCAAGGGATTGGCGATCCAGGTAGGGATCAACTGGATCCCCATATTGGAAATACATGTTCACTATATGCACCAACCCCACGGGGGAGTGAACCTCAATGGCGCTGCTGTGCTCGTCGGGCAGCTGTGATATGACCATGACTCGCAGGGCCTTATTGCATATGACAGTTGCGACCCTAGGGTGAGGCCCCGGGGCCACAATCTGCCATGTTGTTGCTCCAAAAGCGAGTTTGCCATTCATTTGTTGGCTGTAGGTCCCCCAGGTCAGGGGAGGAGGTCGCTTCAGGTACAGGGGTTTCGGTTTGTGTCCTCACACTTGTTTTTGTGGCGATCTGCACTTGGCTCGCTTTTTGGTGCAAGAATTCCTTGAAATCCCTTGCCCTTTCAACGTCTCTCCTCCTCTTGCTGGGGGACTTGTGCTTTTTCTTGGGCATCCCTTCGCTGATCATGGCATCACCATAATTGATGTGGGCAATCAATCGTTGCTCGAGCATTTTATATGTGGGGCAGATTCTCCCCTTGGCCTCGTAAGATTTTTTGCCGCATCTTTTGCAGGGAATGTATATCACCTGCTTCTTGCAGTCCTTTCGGCTGTGGTCCTCTGAGCCACACCTGGAACATGCCGCCTTGTTGCTACAATATTTATGAATGTGGTCGAGATCACCACAGTTGTGGCACCTCAGAACCATGACATAGTCCTTGACGTTCACGGCACAAAAGCCGATATATAGTTTGCCCATGTTCGTTAATTTCCTCCACATGTCCCCAGACACTTCCGCCACATGGTGGACGGTATCACGGTCCCGGGGACCAGTCTTTAACTTGACTTTAAAGTCCCGTGCAAAGGTTTCGGAATCTGTGGCCTCGAAATTCTGAATTCTGATTCTCTCAACGAGTGTTGCCTCATCAGTGGCGACTGGAACATCATACAAGATGACCAGTGGTTTCTTTTTGCGCGGGCCTTCACAATTTATCTTTGAGCACAAGGATTCATTTGCAAGAATTTTATCCTTGTCGCTCACAGAAGCGACATCCACAATAACAACATTCTTAGTAGCCTTGACTTTATTTATTTTGATTTTGTTCTTTAGTGGGTCCACACTGGAGGAGAAAATCTCCTGACCTTCTTGGTGTCCTGCCCAGGACGCGGTCTTAAGAATACCGCAGACCCAGGCTTCTGCGTAATCTTGGCAATATTCTCTTTGGTGGTAGGTGGCTTCGACGCAGATTGCGCGGCCACTCCAGCGTAGGTCCGTGGAGGCTGCTTCCGCAGCCTCTCGTTCTCTCGTTCCAACTCCTCGAGTCGTCCTTCCATTCGAGCTTGGACCATGGCCATAGAGGCCAGCCAGCTCTTTATGTTCTGGATACTTGTTTTGTTTATTCTCCAGTTTTTGTAGCTGGCATCCAAGACCGCATTGATCTAAGCGTGCCATTCCAGTGATGTTCTTGGGAGTTCTTCTGTGGCGCCCTCCGCCCCTGCCAGTGCCAGCCCAGGGGCGGACAAGGATGCAGGCGGGGGTGCAGATCCAGCACTCGGAACCTCCTGATGGCTTCCGCCCGTAGACAGAGCTAAAGACAGCGACGCTCGCGACTCACTTCCCTTAGTTTCAGCCATGTTGCCAGAGAAGTGAGAAAGATTGGAGGCCCGTCTCTTGCCCCGGACCTGCCTCTCTGGCATGGGGGGGGGGGGGGTTGTGTCCAAGCGTCGTCGCCGCTTTTGTGTCTCGTTTCCGTTGTAGGTGTCGGTGGCCGAGCGGAATGAGACCGATAAAGGAATAAAGATAGCACGCTGGTGCAGGTACGGAGGGGAGCAGCCAGAAACTAGAAACACTAGAGTAAATTAGAACGAGATATATATTGCACAGAATTTATACAATACTTAACTCTTACAAAGTTCAGTACGGCAGAATGCTGATACATAGTTGAGGCCTGCCTAGTGCCTATCCGATAGCCAAGTCTTCACTGGTGCCTATCTGATTCCGAAGTGTTGACTGGTCCTAATCTCAGTTCCAAGTGAACGATGTCGTTCAGTGGTGGCCACGAGCGAAGTTGTAACAGAGGGCGCTCGTGGCTGACGTCCTAAGAACGCCGCGCCGTGCGTGCATGGCGGCGCGCGGCGAAAGTAGGTGGCGCGCACTTTGGACTTGTGCGACACCACACCCCTCCCCCCCAAAACGCCGCGCCGTCGTGGCGTAGGGCTGAGGGCCACGGCGACGGCACTGGGAAGAGGTCCTGGGCGAGGGCGTTACTGGTGGGACGGGCGTCGTAGCAGAGGCTGGGATCGAGACGCCGTCCGCGCCCCGGCATCCGCCTTGCGATCCTCCAAGAAACCCACCGAAACCTGGGGAAGGGCGCACACCCTCGCACAGAAGGAGCAGGTCATCTTCTTCTGAGGTGCGTGGCCCAAGCTGGGGGGGCCCGCACGGTCCCCGAGTCCCTCTCGGTGACGCTGTCATCTGCGGCGGCGACAGCGACGGCGACGACTGCGTCGGAGGTGCGTCGACGTCCATAGGGATCTCGTAGTCCGGGGACGAACGATGTAGCTGTGTTCCCTGGCGGTGAACTGGGTCTGGAATCAAGAAACCGGAGACAGGATCGCGCGGCCTGTGCAGGCGCAATTGGTTTGCGAAGCGCCGCTGCTCCGACCCTGTGGAAGAACGTACAACATACATATTGCGACCGATCACGCGCTGAATGATGCCCGGCATCCATAGTTTCTTCTTGTTTCCAGTAAACACGCTGTACAACACCGGCGTGGAAATCTGAAAACGCGTAGCGCCATACGAACCGACTCGGTGCGTGGGAGGCTGCAGCAGGTGAAGGAGAGTGCGGTGACGGCGGCCGTGTAGCAGCTCGGCAGGAGACGGGCCGTCACGTGGTATGCACCGATACGTAGTCAGGAAAATTTGAAGAGCTTGCTGCCTGGAGTGCTGACCTTTCATCTTTTCCATGTGAGACTTGAATGTTCGAACGAAGCGTTCTGCTTCACCATTGGACTGAGGGTGAAAAGGTGCGGTGGTGATATGCTGAATGCCATTCACACGACAAAACTGTTGAAATTCCGCACTAACAAACTGAGGTCCATTGTCACTGACGATTGTTTCAGGCAAAACTTCGATGCAAAACACTGATGTCAAGGCACTGATTGTACTAGACGCCGTCGTTGAGTTCAAGGCAATCACAAAAGGAAACTTGCTGAAAGCGTCTACAACAAGTAACCAGCGCGTATTCCAGAAAGGTCCGGCAAAGTCAATGTGTAAACGTTGCCATGGTCCCTTGGGGCGTGGCCAGTCTGAGAAACGTTGCGGAGGAGCCGCCTGATGCTCCGCACAAACAGTACACTGTGACGTCATGCTCTCTATCTGAGCGTCCATACCAACCCAGGTACAATGACGTTCGGCCAGTTGCTTTGTTCTAACAATACCCCAATGTCCTTGATGCAGGAGGCGTAACACTTCACGTTGCAGGGAACGAGGAACAATCACTCTTGTTTGGTCGTTGTCCGTATGTAACAACAGAACACCCTGACTTAAAGACAATGCATGACGTTGTGCAAAATAACGTCGAACCAGAGGTCGATCAATGTCTTTGGCTCTGGCAAGCCACCCTGAGCGAACAAAACGTGCTACCACACTTAAGTCTGCATCCGCAGCTGTTTCCTGTGCAACCCGATGAAAGTTTAAAGCCGGCCGCGGGGGCCGAGGTGACTGAGGCGCTCCAGTCACGCTCAGCACGGCCTCTACGGTCGGGGGTTCGAATCCCCCCTCGGGCATGGATATTTGTGCCGTCCTAGTTCGTAAGTAGTTCATAAGTAGTTTGTAAGTTTAGGGACTGATGACCCCGTAGTTAAGTCCCATAAGCTTAACAAACATTTGAACATTTTTTTTTTTTTGTGAAAGTTTAAAGGAAAGTCTGCGACAGCGGAAGCATCTCTGGAGTCTATCTGACAACATGCCATTTCTGAAGAATCAAACGACACATCCTGGCCAACCGGAAGTCGGGAAATTGTGTCCGCATTGGCGTGTTTAGTGGTAGGTCGGTACAAAATCTCATACTGATAATTAGGCAGTATTAAGGACCATCTCTGAAGCTTTTGTGCCGTTCGTGGCGGAATTGGCTTTGTGGGTGAGAACAACGACTTGAGAGGCTTGTGGTCAGTCAACAAATAGAATTTTCTGCCATAGAGATAATGATGAAACTTTGTGACGCCGTAAATGATTGCTAAGGCCTCCTTTTCTATCTGACTGTAATTCTGTTGCGTTGGCGTCAGTATCTTGGATGCAAAGGCAATAGGACGATCGTGAGAACCAGTACGATGTGACATTATTGAACCCAGACCGTATGACGAGGCATCAACTGCTAACACTACACGTTTCTGTGGGTCAAAGGGAATCAAACATGCATCACTGAGTAGTGCAGACTTTAGTTTGTCAAAGGCAACCTGACAATCTTTAGACCATACAAAAGAACATTCTTCCTACGTAAGTGATGCAGTGGAGCTGCAATTTGAGAGGCATTGGGAATAAATCTGAAATAATAGTTCAGCTTTCCCATTACTACTTGCAATTCATGCACATTCTTAGGAGGAGGCAAGTCTTGGATTGCTCGAAGATGTGACTGTAAGGGATGGACTCCTTGGGCATTAATCACATGGCCTAGGTACTCTATTTCAGTTTGAAAAAACGAACACTTTGCTTTATTACAACGTAGACCTGCTGCAGTCAACACTTTGAAAAAGCACTCCAAGTTTGCTAAATTTTCTTAAACTGTACGTCCGGATAGCACAATATCATCTAAATAGTTCGAACAGCACGGTACAGAAACTGTCAGCTGTTCCAAAAAGCGCTGAAAAATAGCGGGGGCGGAAGAACTTCCAAAGGGTAGGCGTTGAAATTGAAAAAGGCCCATGTGAGTATTAATGACAAAAAACTGTTTTGACTCGTCATCAAGTGGAATCTGTAAGTATGCCTCTGCTAAATCAATCTTGGAAAAGAAGCGAGACTGTCCTAATTTGTCCATTAGTTCGTCAGGTCTGGGCAGGGTATAAGTGTCTACAATTGTCTGACTGTTCACTGTTGGTTTGTAGTCCGCACAGAGACGAAGTTTTCCCGATGGCTTGGGTATAATTACTATAGGCGAGGCCCACTGACTCGCAGAAACAGGAGAAATCACCCCACTATCTAGCCAACGTTTAAGTTCTTCGGCAACTGTATCACGCATTGCGATAGGCACTGGTCTAGCTTTACTAAATTTTGGCACTGCAATTCTTTTAAAGTTACATGTGCACAACCTAGTTCCAGCGAAAACAAGTCACTGTATTTTTCACACAATGCATTGAGTTTGTCCTGAGGCACTACTGATGAAATTTGAAACACATCTCTTTGAATTGATAGACCAAACAAGTCAAATGCATCTAGTCCAAAAATGTTCTGTGTAGATTTGGCCTGAAGAACTACAAAAGCAACTCTTTTTGTTACACCTTGATAAGAGGCGGGCAGGCTACACGTTCCTAGCACGGGAATATTTTGACCTGTATAAGCTGTTAACACTTACTGTGGCGGCGACAATTTTGGCGAACCCAGAAGTACATAAATGTCTTTATTAATTAAAGTGACAGAGGAACCAGTATCTAGCTGAAATTGCACAGTCATATTTTCTATAGAGAGATTCACAAAAAGTTTTTGCTTGTGGCGCTCGACAGGTGCGCGAATGTGGGCAACGTCTGCTACGCCTTGTTTGATGCGCTTGCGCATGTGCGGGCTGTGTGCGGTAGGAAGCGGCGCATTATCGGCACACAGCGGACTAACAACACTGTCACTAGATGGCACTACCGCCGGATTGGCGTCCGCGCAAGCTTGCGAAGCTACTACAGATGCACCAACTACTGCACTAAACTTTTGAGTAGCTACATCAATTCTATTGTCACTAGCTACACAGTACTGGGCACTTTTACAAGGAGAAGTTGTAGAAGGCACTAGGTTCTCTACAGGATTGCACTGTACATAGTCATGTTGCTTGTCCCGAACTCTTTTCCGCTGCACAGATTTACGCGCTCGTTGGCGCTTGCGGTGTGGCTCGCTACATAGTTTTGCAAGAGGTGCAGAAGCATTGTCTTGCATTTGAGAATCATGAGAAACACTGTCGAAGTTCATAGTGTGTATGACATTTACAGCCTGAATTGTTCTTACACTGTTTCTAACGGCACCGTTCTTTGAAATTTTGTTTTGCATACACATTGTTCGTACATGTCCTAATTTGCCACATTGGTAACAGGTTGCGTTGCGACAAGGGCATTGCGCACGCTTGTGGCGTGATACAAACTGGGGGAAAGATTTACGTACATTTTTCTGAAATGAACGTTGGCGCCCGTTATTCAAATTACTGTTTCTAACACGATGGGGCGACCTTTGTGTCGCACTTTTACACTGGCTACTGTTCACTGCCTGTTCAGCACAGCCGGTAGAAAAATAAGAATCACTAGGGCTACACTGAGAACTACGGCTAGAAAAGCGTCCGTTGCGGCGCACTGAATTTACACTGTGGCTTTGCATTTCTACATCTGCTAAGTCAAAGGTATCATGCGCTTCAATAAGCTGCAGTACACTGTCTAATGAGGGGTCAGACTGTTTTAGAATTGCTGCCCTAATTCTGGGGTCCTGAATGTTCTGCGTGATTGCATCTCTCAACATCACATCACTATAAGAAAGTCCACAAGAGCAAGTAAATTTACATTTGCGGGTTAAGCCCTTCAACTCAGTGATCCAGTCTTGATGTGGCTGCTCAGGTAACTTTTTAAGTCTGAAAAATCGGTATCGTGCCGCAGCTACGAGAACTTTTCTCTCATAATGAGCATTTAGTGCCTCTACTATTACTTCAAAGTCTACATCACGAGAAGATGCTTGCGGGAAAAGTTTCTGCAGTAACACGAAAGTCTTGATGCCAACTACGGCGAGAAAGAAATGTTTAACTGTCTGACCTGTTATCGGATGAGCCGCGACGAGTTCTTGAAATTGAGCGAAGTAGTCACTCCATTCTTCCTCTCGTTCGTTGTACTGGCGAAACGTAGGAAGGATTGCAGCGGCTGGTGTGGGCTGCTGAAGCGGCGGCTGTTGTTGTTGGTTAGCTGCTTGCGCTGTTAGCTGGGTCACTGCCTGGAGAAGTTGCGTCATTTGCACCGTCTGTAACTGAATAATTTCCATTAAGTTGGGGTTCGGGGTAGTGGTCATGCTGACTGATTAAGCGCCGCGCATACAAGTAACTTATAACGAAATACAAATGCAAGATAAATGAGGACACACTGCAACAAAAACAGTCCACAAAACACGTAACGGAAATGTTTCCCCAAAAATTCTTATAATAAGGGTGGGTGGGTGGGAGCAATTTCTGCGTGCTCCGACTGCTGCTGTCTGGCTGCTGCAAGCGGGCTGGTCCAAGGTTCTATCACTCCTCGTCGCCACTTTTGTGTCCCAGCGTCGTCGCTGCTTTTGTGTCTCGTTTCCGTCGTAAGTGTTGGTGGCCGAGTGGAATGAGACCGATACAGAAATAAAGATAGCACGCTGGTGCAGGTGCGGACGGGAGCAGCCAGAAACTAGAAACACTAGAGTAAATTAGAACGACATATATATTGCACAGAATTTATACAATATTTAACTCTTACAAAGTTCAGTACGGCAGAATGCTGATACATAGTTGAGGCCTGCCTAGTGCCTATCCGATAACCAAGTCTTCACTGGTGCCTGTCTGATTCCGAAGTGTTGACTGGTCCCAATCTCAGTTCCAAGTGAACGATGTCGTTCAGTGGTGGCCACGAGCGAAGTTGTAACAGAGGGCGCTCGTGGCTGACGTCCTAAGAACGCCACGCCGTGCGTGCATGGCAGCGCGCGGCGATAGTAGGCGGCACGCACTTTGGACTTGTGCGACACCACAGGGGGGACTCCTTGCAGCTCACCCACCAGCCTCGCCCCAGGGCCAAGGGTTCTCCTTCAACTGAGCTGCTGGGTTCAGCACACCATCGCCAACATACTGGTCCCCTTCATTGGCCTCGTCATCGACGATTTCACCCAGCCCACGCCGGCAAGAACTCCCCTCACTCCAGAGAGGCGGATGCACCCCTCGCCCTTCGCCCCCAAAGCTGGGATCCCACGACCACGCCAGCAAACGAGGTCGCCGGCACGCAGAGGCGCAGATGGTCGCGCACCCCTGCAGGAGGGAAGGGGGAGAGACGGCGGACAGAGGGCAGCAAGGCGCGCATCCCAGATGCACACCTTGCCACCCCAGCCAGCGCCACCCTCGACCCCTCCCCTGGGGAGGGGGAGAGACGGCGGACAAAGGACAGCAGTGTGCTCATCACTGATACACACCACGCCGTCCCAGCCAGTGCTACCCTCGACCCCTCCGTTGGGGACAGATGTTCAGTCCCCGCCGCAGCTCCCCCTGCTCCACGCACCCTTTGCTTTCTCATCGGGTTGGGTCGCAGCTCGATCCTTCGGAGGCCAGCGGTTGCCCAGACTTGACAGGGTCCAGGCGGTGCTGGTTGCACGTCCCGCACCTCGTGAAGGCGGAAAGAGCCACTTGGACAGGAGAGGCTATGTGTGACGCTTACCTTCCCAGAGAGACGTCCCTCAGACTGGAGGACCACGGGTACCGAGAACCGATACGTACGTGGCCCTACCCCCAGCCCTTGGGGCGACCTCGTGGAACTAGTTTAAATAGTTTGTAAGCTACAAACTAATAACCACGCATTGAGTCCGATAGATTTACAAACATTTGAACTTTTAATTATCGCGCTTTGATACTAGCGCGATCATACTAGTGCAGCCGTTCAAATGACAGACGGCCGCCATTAACGCAACTTGTTATCAATCTATTACAAGTTCATTAATTTTGACAACATTGTCAGAGGCGATAAAAACAGCCATCTATTTGGTACGATCAATATTACACAAAACAGTCTTGATTGCAATAATTAACAGTTTCTATTTACCGGTTTCGACCTGATGTAGGTCATCTTCGGAATAACAAGTAGCCCATGTGGCCAATGCTGGACTTGGCTGGGCTGGGCTGTCCTGGGCTGTTCTGCTGCTAGCTGGTTACAGTTACCTGCCCAGCCCAGCCAAGTCCAGCATTGGCCACATGGGCTACTTGTTATTCCGAAGATGACCTACATCAGGTCGAAACCGGTAAATAGAAACTGTTAATTTCTGCGATCAATACCGTTTTTTGTAATATTGATATTACAAGTTCGTTCATCGTTTAAAACGTCGATAGCTCGGAGATTGGAGCTAACGCTCGGGGTTTTGAGTAAGGGTGAGGAGGGAAACAAGGAAAACCTAAATCAGAATGGCCGGAGGTGGATTTGAACCACCATCCTATCGAATGCGAGTCCAGTGTGTTACCACTGCGCCACCTTGCTCAGTCTCTGAGCATAGAACTGTAGCTTGCCTGTATATTCATATGTTTTTGTCTATGATTTTGCTATGACGGACATGTTGTAATTTGACAACCAAAAGTCATCATTTCGTACGTGACAAAGAATTGCTTCTTCTTATTTTGAACTTCATGTGATGTAACAGGCTGGTATGGAGGTGGAATTGAAGCGTATTTTCTTTTCTTATTTTAGTTACCTACATGCAGCCATGTTTACATAGCAAGAAACAAAATAAGAATGTCTATTGTTCCCACGCTCAGACAGATGAAATTCAACATCCAGTTTGCATACAGATCAGTACATTAAAGTACAAAACCCTCTAAATGTCATTGTTACTTATCCCACACCCATCCCAAAACAAATGACTTTGCAACGCACTGGTAACTAAGAAACATTTTTTTTCATTGTCATTGCACATTATTATTATTATTATTATTTCTAAAAGAAATGTTGTATGTGCTTGACATTATTCAGCTTAGAAAATATGCCAAGATCGCTGTTTTCAAATCTTTATTTGACTGGTTTCGACAATGCTAAATTCTTATCTTCAGCGCTTATTTTCTTCTCCACGTGTCATTTAACTACAGCCCACATATATCATTAAAATTATCAAATAAAATCATGCTGTGTCATAATTAAACTCAGCCAAAGCACGTCACATATAAAAACATTTACATCATACATGCTGTACTGAGAAGCGATATGCAGGGCAGATGTATGGAGACTATACAGATAGCTTCATGATGTACTCGCTTCAGGAAGCCTTCTTCTCATCTTCGAAGCCGAGTTCCTTATTTCTTATTTTTCAAAGGAAATAATGTCTTTAAATTCATTTCTGAAGTTTTTCTGTAATCACTGTATCCACCGAAAAACTCACTTGTCACTGTCAGCTGATGTATTGGGAATGTTCCAGAGCTCCAAGCGCTTATAGAAAGTACTGAGGCACAAATCGTTATAGGTTGTGAAAGCTGGCTGATGCCTGAGATAAGGTTTCAAAGAGCTAAATGGTCTTCAGAAAAGATAGAATAAATAAAAAAGGCGGTGGCGTGTTTATTGCTGTTACAAACGGTTTATCCTGCAGCGAAATTGAGGCAAATACTTCCTGTGAGTTGGTCTGGGTAGATGTTATACTTGACAACCGGAATAAATAAATAATTGGATCTTTTTATCGGCCCCCTGACTCAGACGATGCGGTTGCCGAAATGTTCAAAGAAAGCTTGAATCACATTTCAAATAGGTATCCGAAGCATACTGTTATAATCGGTGGCGACTTTAATTTACCATCGATATGTTGGCATAATTATGTATTCAAAACCGGCGGCAAATATAAGACATCGTCCGAACTAGTTCTTAATGCTTCTTCTGAAAACTACTTCGAACAGATAGTTCATGAACCCACTAGAATAGTAAGTGGTTGCGAAAATACCCTTGATCTCCTAGCAACAAATAATCCGGAGATAGTAAAGAGCATCAAAACAGATACAGGGATTAGCGAACATCGAATTGTAGTAGCGAGACTGAATGTCGAAATTCCCAAATGCACCAAAAATAAACGAAAAATATATCTATTCAATAAAGCAGATAAAAATTCGTTTCACGCTTTCCTGAGTGGTAGTCTCCAGTCTTTCAAAACTAAAAAAAGACAAAATATCAGTAGCAATCGAGAGATATATACAAAATAAATTAATAAAAGAGGGGACTGACGCCCCTTGGTACACAAAACAGGTCAGATCACTGTTGCAGAAACAAAGAAAAACGCATGCAAAATTCCAAAAGACACAGAATCCGCAAGACTGGCAATCCTTTACTGAAACTTGCAACCTAGCGCGGACTTCAATGCGAGAATCTTATAGTAGTTACCACAACGAAATCCTGTCTCGTAATCTTGCAGAAAATCCAAAGAAATTCTGGTCATATGTGAAGTACACTAGCGACAAAACACAAACAATACCTTCACTACGTGATAGCAATGGTAATACTACCGATGACAGTACTGCTAAGGCAGAATTACTAAACACAGCTTTCCGAAATTCGTTCAACAAAGAAGACGAAATGAACACTCCAGTATTCAATCCAAGAACAGCTGCCAGCATGCGAAACTTAGAAGTTAATGTTACTGGAGTTACTGGAGTAGTAAAATAAGTCACTAAACAAAAACAAATCTTCAGGGCCAGATTGTATACCAACTAGATTCCTCTCAGAGTATGCTGATGCAACAGCTCCGTACTTAGCTATAATTTACAACAGATCACTCAGCGAAAGATCCGTACCCAAAGACTGGAAAGTTGCACAAATTACTCTAATATTCAAGAAAGGCAATAGGAGTGATCCCCAAAATTACAGGCCAATCTCTTTGACGTCGATTTGCAGTAGGATTTTGGAACATATACTTTGTTCGAATATTATGAACTACCTCGAAGAGAACGACCTATTAACCAATAGTCAACACGGATTGCTCTTGCGAAACACAGCTTGCCCTTTATTCACATGAAGTGTTAGGTGCCATCGACAGGGATTTCAAATCTATTCCATATTTCTGGATTTCCGGAAGGCTTTTGACACTGTACCCCACAAGCGGCTTCTAATGAAATTGCGTGCTTATGGAACATGTCCCCAATTGTGCGATTGGATTCGAGATTTCCTATCAGAAAGGACACAGTTCGTTACGCAAGAAATTAGATAAGTTGCTGAGGACAAGGAAGTAGATATTCTTTGTCTACAGGAATCATACGTTTGTAGGGGCAAGATCCCAAGTATGCCTGTTACACCGCAAGTCATAATGCACGGTGATCAGCCTATGGCATCCATCGTCATTCTTAATAAAGCCATAAGAGTAGTCAAACTGACACAATTTTGTAATGAACATATTGTTGTAATTCAAGTTTTGCTTCATAATAGTAGTTGGTATATCTTCAATGTTTATTGTCAGTATGCACATGATATAGATATTTATCTAATACAAGTTAGAACTTTTTTTTCGAGCACTAGTGGGTAAGCAACTTATAATAACGATGGATGCAAATGCAAAGTCACTGATCTGGTTTAGCGATACTCGTGATGAGAAAGGAGCTATACTTGAGGATCTAATCATGGAGCTGGACCTGCATGTTCTTAACGAGGGGGGTAACCCCTCCACGTTTTGTAACAGGGCGGGTGTTGAATCCAACATCGATGTTACACTAGCCACAGGAGGTATTATGACAAAAATCCATGATTGGAAAGTTTTAGATAAAGTGGTCAATAGTGACCATAATGTCATAGAGTTCAGTATTGGAGAAATTGGTTCTGAACCGGCTCAGTGGCAGTTAGTCAAGAAATTTGGGAAAACGAATTTGGACTTGCTTCTCCAACGTTTTTATCCTTCAGAGTTGGGAGAGCCCCTGGATGTTCACGCGTATGCGCAAGAACTTTATCTTTCAATTCAGAGGGTGATTGAGGTAGTTGTCCCGGACACGAGAAGGTCGACAGCACCAAGTTCTTTATCATGGTCCACGGAGCTCGATGACCTTCGTCGATCTGTGAGACGATGGCGAAAACGTTATCAAAGAAGTCTTTTCCCAGATCAGAGAAGATACTTATTAGAAATTTACAGACGTAAGAAAATAGAGTACAAAGCCAAAATCCAGGAAGTTAGGCACAGAAGCTGGGAAAAATTTGTAAGGGAAAACATGTGCTTGGACCCCTGGAGAATACCCTATAAGATAGTAAGAGGGAAAGTTAGAGCCCCCACTGTGTTGTCATCTCTGCGTTGTGGTCAAGAAGCCACAACAGATTGGCGAACCACAGCTGAGAGGTTACTAGAAGTGTTGTTGCCAGATGATGTCATAGAGGAAGACTCGCAAGAACAAACCCAGTTAAGAGAGGAACTTCGACAGCCGTACATTAATGAGCTTCAGGTATACCCATTTTCGTATAGAGAAATCAATGAGAAAATTCAATCCCTAAAAAGGGGGAAAGCACCAGGACCGGATAAGATTCCTGCAGAAGTGCTACAACATTTAGCTCCAAAGTTGGTTCCAGTTTTAGCTGAACTGTATAATCAATGTTTAATACAGAGGGAATATCCTAGGTATTGGAAACGAGCTCATGTTGTTATCTTGAGCAAAGGAGAGGACAGAGACCCTTTAAATCCCAAATCGTACAGACCAATTTGCCTTCTCGATATACTAGGGAAGCTTCTTGAGAAATTACTCTCTGACAGATTGGCGAGTCATCGAGTCCTATGTGGTCTGAATGAGTGGCAGTATGGCTTCCGGAGGGGCAAGTCTACGGAGGACGCCATAAATCAGGTGGCCAGGCTTGTCCACTCATCGGAATGTACATATGTTACCGGGATCATGATTGATATAGCGGGGGCTTTCGACAACCTTTGGTGGCCGGCGCTCTTTTCCCGCTTAAGGGAAATGGAGTGTCCCGGCTCACTATATGGTTGTCTGAGAGCTTACTGCGAGGAGAGACTTGTAGAGCTGGTGTCCCCAGGTGGAACCGTCTCAAAGAGGATAACCAAGCGTTGCCCTCAGGGCTCCGTTCTTGGCCCAGTTTTCTGGGATATAAATATGGAGCCGCTGCTGAACAACTTGCAGCAAGAGGTGGGGATACTGGGGGCAGTAGCCTATGCTGACGATCTTCTCGTTCTGGTTCAATCGAACTCAAGACTTCAGATGGAGGACAGAGTCTCTGTGGCCACGGAAATAATTCAGAGCTGGTGCAACAAGGTAAAACTATCAGTTGCACTAGGAAAGTCCAATTACATGCTCTTCAAAGGAAATTTGCAAAGACACCCAATCATAAGACATACAGGCGAAAGAATTGGCCGGCAAACAGTTGCCAGATACCTATCTCGACCAGAGACTCCACTTTGATGGCTCGTATCGAGCGAGTTGCAGATAAAACCTTAGCATTGTATAACAAAATAATTTCAATAGGACAGAAGAGGTTCCAGTTTACTCGCCTCGATTATGGGGTACGGTGCGAGCTCCTGGGCTCATAGGCTCAGACTGGTCAGGCCCTCGTTGGCTGTCAAAAGAGTGCAAAGGAATATCATAATTAGATCGGTTGGGGCTTTTGGGACCACACCTACGGATGGGCTCATGGTGATAATGGGGCTTTACCCTATTGATTTAATAATCGGGAAAAGGGCGGCGGTCTATTGGTTGAAAAGACACGACTTCATTCAAGTAGAAAGGATAATTGGGAGGGTCTGTGAAAATAAAAGAGAAATGAACGAAGCCATTAACGATATTTGGCAACGGGACTGGGATTCATCTGAAACAGCCAGGCGCGTACACTCCTTCCTACCATCAGTAAGAGAAAGGATGAAGTTAAAATTTCTTCCATCCAAAGGATTAGTGCACTTTTTGACAGGTCACGGACCCTACCCGGTGCACTTGCACCGAATAGGGAAACGGCCTGATGCAGTTTGTGAATGTGGTGCTGAGATAGGCAGCCCGGAACACGTAATCTTCGAGTACCCAGTACACGCACGAGTTGCCTCTGTAGAGAGGCAAGCCATACCCACCAGGGACATCTATGAAATAATAAGGAATGATGAGTTAGTAGAGATCCTAATTATACTAACTGAGAAAGTATCAAAACACGCGCAGCAGATCTATCGAGGATAGTCTGCTGCGAAACAACAGGAGAGTAAAGCCGTACATGCCTCTATGAGGCATACATTGGCAGCAATATACTGCGTACGTAAAACCGGATTGACATCACCATCCCTGGCGTCTGGCCGGCTAACGACGGCTTGGCACCACGGATGTAACCGAATATGACCGGAAGGTTAGTTGAGGCAAGGAGTGATGAGCTGGACGACTTTCCCGCCTTGCGTGAGCAAGGTATAAGAGAGAAGTCACTGGAACAGGTTCTCTGGTGTTGGCTGCCTCGCTACCTTCCAAATCCAATCTAGACTAGAAATCCAGTGGTGCAAATGAGATGGATAGTGTAAATCAGTGCACCACTAGTAGAAGTAGTGTAATTTACTTTGTTTTGTAAATTTAACAATCTGATAAATTAATATGAGTTGCAGTGGTTACGTTAGTAAGTAGGCCCCGCCCACGTCCACGTTGTAGGGATGGGTACTGGCCTCCCTTCAGGAGGCTTGCTAAGAGGCGGGAATTATACTTAGAGTTGTCATTAACTTATTACTAACAACCAAACAATTTGTAATGTACAATAATTGATTGTAAACGTCTGTTCTAGTTATCCAGGTAACAGACCTAAATTGTTATAGTAATTGTAAATAATAAATAAATAAATAATGTAATAACGGTAAGTCATCGAGTAAAACAGAAGTGATATCTGGCGTTCCACAGGGAAGCGTTATAGGTCCCCTACTCTTCCTCGTGTTTATAAACGATTTAGGAGACAATCTGAATAGCTCCCTTAGACTGTTCTAGGATTGTGCTGTCGTTTATCGGTTAGTGAAGTCAACAGAGGATCAAAAGCAACTGCAAAGCGATTTAGACAAAATTTCTATATGGTGCGAAAATTGGCAATTGACACTAAATAAAGAAAAGTGTGAAGTAATACACATGACCACTAAAAGAAATCCGCTGAACTTCAATTACACGATAAATTAGTCAAACCTTAAGGTCGTAAATTCTACTAAATACCTAGGAGTTACAATTATGAACAACTTTGACTGGAGAGAACACATGGAAAATATTGTGGGGAAGGCGAATCAAAGGTTACGTTTCATTGGCAGAACGCTTCGAAGATGCAAAAGCTCCACCAAAGAGACTGCGTACATCACACTTGTGCGTCCTCTTCTGGAGTACTGTTGCCCCTTGTGGGACCCTCACCAGGTGGGACTGACGGAAGATATTGAGAAGGTTCAGAGACGGACAGCTCGTTTTGTTTTATCACGTTACGGGGGGGGGGGGGGGAAGCGTCACGGAAATGTTGCACGAATTGGGGTGGAAATCATTAAAAGAAAGACGTTATTCATTGAGGCGTGATCTGTTTGCGAAGTTTCAATCACCGACTTTTAGTTTTGAATGTGAAAATATTTTGCTAGCGCCCACCTACTTAGGGAGACATGACCATACCAGTAAAATAAGAGAAATCAGATCGAAAACGGAACGATTTAGGTGTTCTTTCTTCCCTCGCGCTGTTATAGAATGGAACGGTAGAGAAAAGTTAAGAAAGTGGTTAATGAACCCTCTTCCAGGCACTTAAATGTGATTTGCAGAGTATCTATGTAGATGTAGATGTAGATTATCTGTAAGTACCTGCAAATCAACCTGTTATTCAATTTTCTCCTCTACGAAAGATTTAAAACTGAAATACGACGTGTTGCGAATAACATTGCTCAAGTTCAGTTAAAACCGCACGGAAATCCGTTAAGTAGTTTGGAGGCAAGTATTCTCAACAACACCAGTTATCAGCGAACTACGTATCTCGTTAAACGCTATGCTAAATTTCTCTTCAGTTTCAGCGATCATTTCCATAATTATTTCTATACTAGCTGAAAACCCGGCGTTGCCCGGGTATTTATTTATTCCTGCCATTTGTCAGGTGTATACTCATTTATATAAGAGCTGTATGTTTGTAAATTCTCTTGGGAATACAATTAGTAGTAAAGAAGTAATATATTGAAACTTGGTGCGTGATGGGGCGGTTTTCCATGAACGTTACTCTTTACGTGCTCATATCTCATGAACTACGTGTCGTACTGTGATACAATTTAGAAGGTACACTCAACTGTATACGTGTATGCTGTCGGCAAAATTTCCCGCAACCTCAATTTGTAGTGCAGAAATTAAAAATTGTAACGTCATACTGAATGTTGTACTTTTAGCCCACGAAGAGTGGAACGTTACCGTTTATGTGCTCATATCTCATGAAATACGTGTCGTACTGTGATACAATTTAGAAGCTACATTCAACTATATATGTGTATACTGTCTGTAAAATTTCTTGTCGCTACAATTTGTAGTGTTCAAATTACAAACTGTAACGTCGTAGTTTTATTCCATAAACAGCGGAAAAGTAGTAAGCGAGAAACTTTCTTTCCTTTCATCATTTTACTGTGGTTGCCAGGGAGAAAAAGTTTAATAAAGGTTTGAAATTATGTTTACAGTTTTTTGCAAGTCGCTAAGCACTGTCATTCTCATACAGTGTATTTCGAAAGTCTCGCCGCATTATTTGGCATTTTGTGGCATTTCTATTGGTTATGACGTAATATCTTTTGAACCATGTGCCGTATGTGATTCTTAACCATACAGCAATTGTTACCTCACGGTAAGGAATGTGTGTACCAAATTTGGTTGAAATCGGTCCAATGGTTTAGAAGAAAATGAGCAGCATTGTCGCAAAATGAAGCAGTTTTTTTCGCGCATCTCATTGTTTATTACGTCATATCTCGTGAACTATGTATCGTATGTGATTCTTACACTTACGGCGACCGTCCTCATGGATTGAAGCTTACGTGTACAAATTTTCATAAAGATTGGAAGAAAACCGTAGATTCGTATTTTAATATTACCATATAGCAAGAGCCCCGTAAATAACATATTTAAAGTCATCTGAAATATTAAATCAGATAAAATGCAATTAGGATAAATATTCAATTCATTTTTTTTCTTCCTTGAAATCGATAGGCTATGTAAAAGATATACAAAGAAACTGTAATTATAATATCACTGTTACTAATTAAAATCTCTGACTTTTACTATAAAAGTAATAATCTCATCGTACTCGCTCTCTGTTCTAGTGTGTGCTCTGTTCTATTGTCTGCTCTGTTCTGCTTGTTCTGTTGTCTGAATTTCACTGATAAGATCTGCCACTACAATATGCTGAAACGAACATTATTAACTATTGATTATTGTTCTCAACTGATTATACAAAATCTTCAGATATAAAATGGATACTCAGGTATGAATTTTGCTTTCTGTTTAAATTAATAAATCCCCTTATTTAAAGTTAATTTCAGTCACTTGTTCAGTTGCCGGCCGCGGTGGCCGAGGTGACTGAGGCACTCCAGTCACGGTCAGCATGGCCACTACGGTCGGGGGTTCGAATCCTCCCTCGGGCATGGATATTTGTGCCGTCCTAGTTCGTAAGTAGTTCATAAGTAGTTTGTAAGTTTAGGGACTGATGACCCCGTAGTTAAGTCCCATAAGCTTAACAAACATTTGAACTTGTTCAGTTTTTTATTTTTCCAGTCCCTCCAGTTAGTGATCATGCTGTTTTCAGGTATAACTAATTATTACGACTTTGGATGGTTCGGTAATTAAACATGTTAAACTTACGTATCTCGTGTAGCTTGCCATAGTATCTTTGACTGTAATTAAACATTTTGCAATATTTATTGGCTTAGAACCGACAATCACATTTATGTAATGAACAGTTCGAAGTCTGATTAGCCATTGATCTGTATTAATTATTAATTTTCATTCACTTAATTATCTTCTTTCAAAATTATTCTACACGTGGATTGAATCTTAATATTCCGAACCTCTATCCAATGTCGGCGGTTAGTTACCAATCTCACTACAGCTTATCAACGAGATCAACTACACTGCTGTTTAAGGTAACTATTCGTCGAATTCTGTAGGTTGCTTGCTCTGCAAGATGTTTTAAACAACTAAATGTTTGGCCATTTCGCTTCATTTCATTTTTTTAAATTAACAGTTCGTCTAAATTGAAGGCACCACAAATTTTAATTCACTGCTTCATATCTATCAATAATGTCTTTGACATATTTGAGACGTAAATCCATCTCTGGAATCGTTTATTTGTATGAATTGATATTTTAAAATAGTTCAACAACTTCTGTACGGCCAATTTTTCAAACCTAGATAGTCAGGCACGCAATTACACTACAGTATGCGGCGCGTACAAATATACGGACACTCTGCTTTATATTTTAGATTTATTTGGAAGTGTGAGAGAGTCAACTCCGGCAGGTGAAGCCATTACTCACGGTAACGAGAGATATAGGTGGCATCCAGGAAATTTAACGCGAGGTAACACGCCTGTTTGCATAGTAGGGGCATAAACAGTCAGCGGGCCGCAGTTTGCGTCACGCCGCGCAGGGCCGCGGCCGCGTGGATTTATGTGCGTGCCCCGTGCTTTGCGTCTGCCAGAACTCCAGCAGGTCTCTGACAGCCGGCCAGGCTAATCGGCAAGCACTGACTTCTGTGACCGCGGCGCGACGACCCTTTCCTGATGGCGGTGACGCAGTAGCATGCTACGAGTGTCTGCCTCTGCCTGACGTATTTATCTTTATGAGCGACTGAACTTCGGATCGAAATTCGTAATGTAGTCAACAAGGTTTAGTGTACAACAATGTCAAATTTCAGTCTCTACGTCGTTTTTTTCTTAATTTCATCTGACCATTTTCCGACCAGATGCCTCTCTTAAGGGCATTTCATTCAGTTACACAGTAAAGTTCAAATGTTCAAACGTTTGTCAATCTTGAGGGACTTAACTGCGGGGTCATCGCCGGCCGCGGTGGCCGAGGGGACTGAGGCGCTCCAGTCACGGTCTGCACGGCCACTACGGTCGGGGGTTCGAACCCCCCCTCGGGCATGGATATTTGTGCCGCCCTTAGGATTAACTAGTTCATAAGTAGTTTGTAAGTTTAGAGACTGATGACCCCGTACTTAGGTCCAATAAGCTAAACAAACATTTGAACATTTTTGCGGGGTCATCAGTCCCTAAATTTACAGATTACTTACGAACTACCTTATACTAAAGACTACACAAACATCCATGCCCGAGGAGTGGGGGGGGGGGGGGGGTGATTCGAACCCCTACAAGCTTCCTAGGGTTTTTATTTGTGGACGGAGAAGTTAGAACTGCTTCCTCCCACAAGTCCCTTAAAACCTCCACTTCCTTGCGGATGCTGTTGCGTAGCAGTGTGCGTTTGTACCGCCCTACAGTACGCACGAGGTGCCGTAGTTTCTGTCCAAGTCCTTAAGGAAGGCATAGGGTTCTGACTAACCTGTTGTCTTCTATAGTTGTGTCTCCAGCGCAGAAGACAGCACACAGGTCGTTGGTTCTTCTATAGCATAAAAATGAGGCTAAAATAAGTTCTATAGGATGGAAGCATAAGAAGCGACTCGCGAGATTCTTAATTGTCAGAGATGCCATTTATTAAATAAATAATAAAATATGAAAAACTATTGTTAATACGACACGACCTATGCTGCCCGTAGTTCATGTTGAGACCTCGACTGTTATCACAATTTTACAAAACTTCACTCATTACCGGCGCGTATAGTGGTCAGCTCAAGACTGAAACTGCGCCGCGTTGCGAGAGGGCACCTGACGCTCTATTTCGCGCCAAAACATGGCCATCGCGCGCCTTCTGCAAAATCGCTCTTGTCTTGTTACAATAAGAGAAGGAACCTTAAATTTTTTAAACTGTCAAAACCTAGCCTGTCGTTGAAAGAAATTTATCACAAGTTCTCCGCTCTGAATAATTAATATTTAGTATATAATAAACAAAACTAATTTCAAAAGAAATCACATGACCTGAAATGCACCAGCCAATGCGAGGAGAGTACCAGTAACATAGGCGGGCATTCCAATGGGAACCGGCACCTACTGTTCCATATGCTACTGCTCCCCACCCCACATTTCAACATATGCTGCACTTCTGTCTTTCTTCCGCGTTTAAAACACGTACGATGTTAGCAAAGAAACGACCAGCGGCCAGAAATATGAAGTGGCCATAGGAAAGGTATATCACACCCTCGACGGGGAACGGCCACGTTCTTTGTAGCACAGCGCCTCAATGCGTTCGGCCGCCTCGACCACAGTAAAGTGTTTACACAGAACCCAATGTTCACTTTCGTAACTTAGTAGCTATTATGTATGTAATATGCCGGTCACGGGCAATGATCTATTCGTTACGGGAGGGGTAGGGAAGTTGGTGGCCCTTACTCTTACGGGAATTGGTGTCTGACGGGAGGCGTGCTTAGGTACTCCTTGCGGGTACGGTGATCACTGTGTCCCCAGTGGAGTCTAGAAAGCGGGAGACCCCGGTTCGAATCCTGGCTGCGTACACATTTTAAGCTTTGTCCATTCGCAGTTGATGTCATATATACTGTGAATATGAAATAATAACGATTGCAGGATCAGAAGTGACGTCTGTTCTTTTGGAACAGACGCCACATATATATACACAGTATTACTGTTCGTTTATTGGAGCATCACCTGCAACCAGCTTTGTGAAAGAACCGGCAACACTTTCTGCGCAACCCACCCACCATTTTGCATGACAATGCGCGGGCTCATGTAGCGGCTGCTCTTTTCGGGCGATGGGGCTGGAAGTACTGTACCGTGCACCATACTCCCCGAACATCAGTCCTTGAGACTTTGATTTAAGATGAAGGAACCAGAATGAAACTTTCACTCTGCAGCGGAGTGTGTCCTGATATGAAACTTCCTGGCAGATTAAAACAGTCTGCTGGAACCGGAACTCGAACCTGGGACCAGGTTCGAGTCCCGGTTCTGCACACAGTTATAATCTGCCACGAAGTTTCAAATCAGCGCAAACTTCGCTATAGAGTGAAAGCTTCATTCTGGAAACATCCCTTAGGCTGTGGCTAAGCCAGGTCTCCACCATATCCTTTCTTCTAGGAGTGCTAGTCTTGCATTTTTCGCAGGAGAGCTTCTGTGAAGTTTGGAAAGTAGGAGGCGAGGTACTGGCGGAAGTAGAGTTGTGAGGCGTATCGTGAATCGTGTCGGGATAGCTCAGTTAGTAGAGCGCTTGCCCGCGAAAGGCAAAGGTCCCAGGTTCGAGTCCAGGTTCCGGCCCACAGTTTTAATCTACCAGGAAGTTTCATGAAGGAACCACTATGTGCCATTAGCTTCAGAACTGCTCCAGAGATATAACAGGCAGTAGACCGCTCCATTCATACCATCAACAGAACAGTCTCTGTTAACGATATACTACGCCTTCCACATCGCTGACAACGGTTTCTCCACTAATTTGCAAACATGTAACGCTTTTGCATCGGTTATGTATAAATAGTTGCCACTGTTTATGTTCCAATCCTCGTATTAGGAATTTAACTGCCACATTTAGTGATTAGGCTATCAGATTAAATATAGGAACTTATACGTTGGTTTCATGAAATTCTCCTATTGGCATATACTAGTAGCTTGGAGCGCTAGCATCGCTTCAGCAGTCTCGAGGTTCCACTGTTTCGTCACTGTTTTAGACTTTTGAGCGTAAGTTTCGGACAGGCCGCGCTATGATTGGGTCAGTCCCGTGTTAAGAGCGTGGTGCGAGCCGACATGTTTAAAGGCGCCTGCGAGCAGTGAGACAGTGAGGTAGGTGTGGGCCACGAGGTCTGTCCTCGCGGGGAGACGGAAGGTGTGAGGACTTTGTATGTGCGGCAGAGCGGAACTGGAGGACTATGCGGTCGGTGTGCGGCTACTTGCTGTTCGAGGGGTCGCTGGAGCTGGAAATTGGCGAGTCGGTCTCCTGAAAGCGTAGGCGCTGAGCTGCGGAGCCGGCTGGTTCTGCGTATCTGCAGCTGTTGGAATTAACCTCGGCATTTACCACTAACAAGGCAAGTACTTGGGCTCCAAGAAACGCAAATACACCAAAATCGTGAGAGAGAGGATGTAAAGGTCCCGTTAGAAGCGTCTGTATGTGGCATGTCACAATTGCACATTAACCTGCCGTCAGTGCGCCTCGGTTGCACAGTGGTAGAGTGCCAGACTACAAATCCAAAGGTCGCGGGTTCGATCCCCGCCAGGTCCTAGGATTTTTATTTGTCACTTTCCATTTCTTTCATCTCTGGTTCGGAACCCACGTTAAACTGTAGGTCCCCCTATAACTGGCTGCGTAAGTCAGTTCGAAGGTCGGAGGAAGGCAACGGCATACCACCTCCAAACAGGACCATGCCTAGTAAAGCACTGTGGTGTTCAAACCAATCTTCGGATTGTTGACCGCTTTATCTTAGGTCAATCGGGAGCAGTAATGACGGTGCAATGTGCCTTTGAAGGTGTGTTTTGCGAAATTTGTGTAGTGAAGGTACAGATGGGTTGACGATTGGTAATCAATCCTGCTAATGTGTTGCGATTGGTTGAGATGAAGTTACGAAGAACTCGTTACGAAGAACTTCGTGAAAATTGTATTGGTGTAGAAGATGAATCATTCGTATGTTTTCTGGTATCTATTATAGTGCATAAATATGAACATAAGTTAGTAACAGGTACTGTTGTAACATTGACAGATAGCCGCAGAGGAGCGATCGAGAGCATTGAGGCGCTATGCTACGATGCACTAGGCCGTTCTCCGTCGGGGATTCGAATCCCCCCTCGAGCATGGAAGTTCTCCGTTGGTGTCCTGCAATTCTCCTATTGCTACATACTAATCGCTTGGAGCGTAGCATCGCTTCAGCAGTCTCGAGGTTCCACTGTTTCGTCAGTGTTTTAGACTGGTAATCATAATTCATGATTGTATTTAGTATAAGGTAGTTCATAAGTAGTTTGTAAGTTTAGGGACTGATGACCCCGCTGTTAAGTCCCATAAGCTTTACAAGCATTTGAACTAACAGACAATGATGATGATAGAGATGGCAATGACGAACAACTCACTGCAGTTGAGGTGGTAGTACATCTACAGTGCTATCTAGAGCATGGATGTAAAAAAAAAAAAAAAAAAAAAAAAAATGACACTCACAAGCAGATTGAGGGGTACGTAACAATTCTGTAACCAAACGTTGATACAGATTTGTTTGTTCGAGCCCACGTGCTTTCCTTGTAAGTCGTGCTGCCCCATTAAGCTTTGAACGTTTGAGGCTCGCTTTACCACCTCTGCTGCTTCAGGTGTGTGACGGTGTTGTGGTACCCGATACTTGGAAGGGGCATATTGGTAGAATGGTGTACACTGTGGTACTGATCTTAAGCAATATCGGTTTTGAGTCATAGTGTCATCAGTGCGCAAAGAAAAAATCTGTCGTTGGGCAACACCTTCAGTGTTGTTTTTGTTTGTTTTTAATACCCGTATGTGGTTGGTTTCAATTTTCCAGAAGTGTCGAAAGGTCATAGCTGTAATCTTGTTCTTGTTTTAACGTGGAGTAGGATTTCCTTTAAGTTGTTCTCCGGGGACAAAGTTTTAACGTTATTTTGTTGTTATACATTTTCTTGTCGCAACAGTGATTTTATGTGTGTTATGGAGGCACTATATTGGCTGTATCGCTGGTTGCGAGCAGTCGAGGTAAATAACCGTGCTCTGCGCAATATGTATCGCATGCGCTCTGTCTGTTATGTTATGTTAAAATATCAGGGTAATGACAACCAGAAAAGTCAAGTCGACTTCAATGTAACTGGCTTTAAAAATTAAAGTGTATCATAAACTTTGTCCTTATGCTCTACGTACCAACTTGTTACTGTAAGAAATAACTGAGAACTTTTGAACTTCCTTTTAGAGGCATATTTTGCTGATTGTTTTTAATTGAGGTGTGTTACATGTTGTGAAAAACTGTTTCGTTTTACTGTATTTCACGTCCACGTAAATTCTTGTAACTGCATGTTTGCCAAAATTATTCCTTAGTCATATCCGATGTTACCTACAGTGCTGGTCGCACACGCGACCCAATTCGACGTGGCTAAGCATGTCGAACGTAAGTTTTGCTTTTAAATTTTGTTCTGTACAATCTACATTTGTAACTTTAACGTGAGCTCTGTTGCTCAAGAACGATTTAATGATTGCTTATTATATGTAACTCAATTGTTAGTTCTGATGAAGGCTTTCCTAGTCGTAGGCGAAACCAAGTTCAAGTAAGTAATTACTTATTATTATTTCAAATCACGCGCTCTGTTGTCAATAATAAAATTTATATGTAAGAACGACATGTTTCGGGAAGACATTATCCCATTATCAAGTTCATAAAACTTATCTGCCGTTGACTTATCCTCAAACTTAGGTCGTCGAGCCTGAAACACGTCCACTGAATGTGTGGTCGTGTTTCATTTTGAGTTATGAATTGTAAAAAGGTCTACTTTCATTACTGTAATGTAATATTGTTTATCTGTACATCAATTATTTTATTCCTTTATTAATGATCAATGTCCCATGTTTATATACGTTTCCACCCGTGTGACTGAACTTGTGTGTTCGTATGAATGTGGAGGGTTGCTTTTATATTAACTGACTGCCATACAACGGCTTAAGGCCGCCGCTTCGCGGATTAGGCCTCGTTTACTATGTTAAGAACGCATGGCTTCGTGTGTCGTCTGCACTTCTGTCTGCTAGGTAGTCAGAGACACCCTTACTTGACAAGATGGTGAGGTGGCTTGATCTTAATGTGGTACCAACATAATCATGGACGAAAGAGATAACGAAAGAGACCTCTCTGGAACATTAATAGAGGGTACTATCTCCCTCAGGTAGCGAGAGTTGGTAGACAGTAAGCTCTAACGCATCCTAACATCCGGTGCGGGCAGGGAACGCTCTGTGTGTGGCCTGAGGAATCATTCTTGCTGCCACCGCCGACGTGAGTATTTCGTCCAATCATGTTGAGGCGATGGCATGCTGTTAGAACTGTGTTTTAGTTGTGATCAGGCAGTCCTGGGTTATCAATGATAGTTTTCTTTAAGTAATTCTTTCGCTATGCAAGACGAAGTTTTTCTTATTTTTCAGAACTCGAGTAATTTAATGTAAATTTAGTATTTGTATTTTCAATCTGGTAATGATTTTTGTGTCCGGTTTTCTCAAGTTAGAACACACATGTGTGGTCTTCAGCCTTTGCTTAAACTTAGTAGGTTTAAATTCCTTGCTGTTTTTAACTAACATTCTCATGTTGTGTCTGTTTCCATGAACATAGTGAATTCTTTCTCGATTGATTCCGTCTTTCCTATCTTGGTATGACCGATCGCACAATGGTCATTACTTTGGCCTTCAGCCATGCTCTTTACTGATACCAGCTTTCTTCTATTGAATTCTAATGTGTGATTTACTTGCTTATTGTAAATTAATTTATTTCTGTAAATTCTATGGTCATACACCACGTGGTACTTAAGGATAGTATGCCACTGCCTCCCCAGACATGAGTTCGTTTGTGCATAGTATACTTTTAAATTGTGCCTGAAGACAACCGCCATCTCATCAAAATGCCGCCGATGCTTTGTTTTGCTGCTGCTATGAATTGTCCCTGATTGAGCAAGTGTCGCAAGCATTATGCATGTGTCTGTGAGTGTATGAGAGTGATTTCTTTAGCCCCTGTGTATCTGCAAATATCCTACCACTTTCTCTCCATATTCAGAAAGGGCAGAAACCATTTTATTATGGGCAGTAACTTAATAATTTACTTCACTGTTGTACAATGTGTGTGCTTCATTGTGCTTATTTGGTATCCCCACATTTTGCTTGTACATTTTATTGAATAGCTAATAATCTAAAGTTTCAAACTCCTGCTTTATAATTCTATGCTCCCCACCCCATGTTTATTTATCTAATCCTTCTATTATTTTTGTGCTTGTTAAAAGGTTGGCTGCTCCCTTAAGACGTGAGTAGTTAGATAAATTTCTGTTGTGCATGTACCGTGGCCACTCGCAAAGTAATTTGGAGCAGCAGTGAACGTTTTAACTTGCCTTTACAGTTCATTACAGCCAAATATCTTTCAATAAAAAAAATTAACAAGCTGCTTCCAAGTTGAACCACAAGTTCATCGGATGGCGCCAAGTTGTGCGCTTACTGTGCAATTACTGGCTTTGCAATCAATGAGCTGTGTTTTTCAATTGTAAATCTTATATTTAACGAACGGTTGCTGTCTGAAGAGCCATGTTTAAAATTGTAAGATTCCGCTCTCTTGTTTGTAAGTTTCATGAACTGTGCATGCACTGCAAAGTCATTACCGGTGACACTTTCAATGTTATAAATTTTTTCATAGTTTAAATAAAGGTTTGTAAAAGGTGTTTCCTCTTAAGGGTTAATGACTTCCACTCCAGCTGTATTTGTAGCCTGCTAATAAAGCAACCCTACAAAACTGTTACATCTCAACTGTGGCCGTGCTGTTTTGCCTGAGCGTGAGCATGCGCCCGAATGTGCGCCTGACGTAACAGTCACACCGTGGAGTATTTCACCGCCGCACGCCGCCTCGTAGTACTCAAGCGAGCAGCCCGGTTCCGCCGTGAGCCGCTCCTAGCATAGAGCGGCTACTCATTATTCGCCGTGCAGAGGTCCTGCACCCCCGCCCCCACCCCCACCTCGCTGCCTTAGACCTGCCACGCGCTCTCAGAGCAGACGCTTTCACGTAGATTAAAAACCCGCTTTTCCCTCGGCCCGTATATCCTCGTGCTCTCCCACGGCCGCCAATGACCCGTGTGATCCCGCTGCGGCATAGATACTCCTAACGTCACGGGGGTGGGTACTTCTTAAAATGAGCTTTGCTCCACCGGCACAGGTTTATGATTTCTTATACCTTGCGATGATAAAGTACAGAGTGATTGTAGCTTCTTTAGAGGAAGCAACAATGTATTATCGATTATTAATTAATGGAACACTTAAGATGGATCCGTCCAATAACTGACTTGATCCTGAGATATACACTCCTGCAAAATGAAAAAAAAGAACACAATGAATTCGTCGACCTAGCAGAGCGAAATTTTATTGACACATTCTTTAGGGTGTATTCAACACACGATCACACATATGGAGCCATAAGCACGTGTGTACAGTCACCAGAGAGTGCGCAATGTTGACGCCGAGGGGTCTGCGGCGCGTCAGTCACGTTCTGCACGGCCACTACGGTCGGAGGTTCGAATCCCCCCTCCCCCTCGGGCATGAATATTTGTGCCGTCCTTAGTATTAGCTAGTTCATAAGTAGTTTGTAAGTTTAGGGACTGATGACCCCGTAGTCCCATAAGCTCTACAAACATTTGACATTTTTTTGTTGACGGCAGAAACGTATAAACATACCTTTTCCAGCAACGCAAGCTGCAATTTTCCCATGGAGAAGATCGTAGAGGTAACGAATGTAGTCTTGCGGAATGGTCTGCCATGTAGTTTCCTATTGGTGTGTCAGTTTGGCCAGATTTCGCGCCGGTCGTGCAGACTTTTCAATATGGTGTTTCATCCGGTCCCAAACATTCTCAATGGGGGAGAGATGTGGGGATCGTTCTGGCCAGGGTAGTTGACGTACACTTCTAATAGCACGTTGGGTGGTAGGGATACATATGGAAGTGCATTGTCCAGTCGGGGAAATCATATCGCTTTGTTAGCACATGAACGGTATCAAGACGGGTTGAATGATGGTGTCACTGTACCGTGCACTGCTCAATGTTCCCTTCACGATTACCTGTTAAGTACGGCCGGTGTAGGGCATGACTCACGACCCCATGATGCACGATCATGCGTACCGCTAGGGCGTCTTCCACTCACGCCCAAACCCCGCCTCCAGGGGTGTCGCGATAGGCGCTTATGGGAGAACAAATGGAGACATTTCGTCTTTGGTGATGAGAGTCACTTCTGCCTCGGTGCCAATGATGGTCGTGTACGTATGTGGCGTCATGCAAGGCAGAGCGAAAATCTGGAGTGTATACGACAAAGGCACATGGGGCTGACACCTCACATCATGGTGTGGAGAGCCATACTTTACACTAAGCTTTCTCTTCTGGTGATCGTTGAGGAAACATTGAACAATCAACCATACATGGAAACCATGATTCATCATGTCTTGCTACCGTTCATACACCAACAAGGTATCCTCTTCCAATAGTATAACGAACGTCCACGAGTATCCCGTATTCCCAATGTACTCTTAAAGGTGTACGTCAACTACCCTGGCCAGCACGATCTCCAGATTTGTCCCCCACTGAGCATGTTTGGGACCAGATGAAACGTAATCTTGCGAGGTCTGCAAAACCGGCACGAAATCTGTCCCACCTGAGGCACCAGGTAAAAATTTCATGGCAGACTATTCCGAAAGACTGCATTCGGTACCTCTACTATCTTCTCCATCGCTGCAAAAGGTCTGTATAAACAGTACTAGGGCCGACATTGTACACGCTCCGCCGCGGCGGATTAGCCGTGCGCACTGGGGCGCCGTGCTACGATTCGCGCGACTGTTCGCCGTCGGGGGGTCGAGTCCACCCTCGGGCATAGGTGTCTGTCTTGTCCTTAGGTTAGTTTACCTTAGTTTAAGTAGTTTGTAAGCTACGGACTAATGACCACGCAGTTGAGTCCGATAGATTTACAAACACAAACACGCTCCCGTTGCTGTACTCAAGTTTGTATGGATCTGTAGGTGTGATCGTGTGTTTATACATCCTCAAGAATGTGTCAATAAAATTTCTCTCTACTAGGTCGACGAATTCATGGTGTTCTTTCTTAATTATCCAGCAGTGTACTTAGTCACGATGTGAAATAATGAGTTAAGACCAAAGCATTTAATTAGGCCCTTTCGAACCCAATTCTCATTCTCCCAGGCAGTTGGGTTAACCACTGCACTACTCTGGCAATAATGGGGCTACCGTCACTGCACTGATTTCCCTAGCACATCCCCCCCTTACTCATCTAAAACCGTCCCCCTTCCCCGAAGAGGCCTTAAGCGGAATAGAAGTTGTGTCATAGACTTGGCTTCGCCAGTCCATGCAGCGCCGTTGGGTCCAAATCTAGGTGGTGTTGTGGTTAACGAAACTGCATAGTCAGCAGCAGACTTGGGACTGAATCCCGGCCGTGGCATAGAATTTACCGAGCGAAGTGGCACAGTGGTAACACACTGGATTCGCATTCGGGAGGACGGTGGTTCAACTCCACCTCTGCGCATCCATATTTAGGTTTTCCGTGATTTTTCTAAATAACTCCAGGCATATGCTGGGATAGTTCCTTTGAAAGGGCACGGACGATTTACTTCCCCTTCCTTACCCAAGAATCCGAGCATCAGCTCCGTCATCAGCCACAATGTCGATGGAACGTTAATCCAGGATTTTCCATCTTTTTCTCATTTTTACACACATTTTAATTTAATGCTTTGACCTATACTCATTATCATACTGAAAATGGCATTAATCATTTATTCAAAATGCTAATCAGTTTCGACCTTGGCAGTAATCATTGCGTGAAGAGACGAGTGCTAGAACTGAAGATGGCCACTGGCAAGTTCGAAACTAGTTACCATTCTAAAAAATCATTAACCCTTTCTACTCGATTTCTTTTCGCGCTGTATTGGAACTGCTCTCTTCGTATAGGAACTGAAAATAACATATATTACATATGGTGCAATTACAGCAATCTTTAGATATAAAGCAGACTGTCCGTGTGTTTGTGGGTTTGTGTGTCCGTATTGCGTACAAATCTAAAAAAAATTCCCAGTCTTTATGAAATTTTGCACACGTAAGCAACAATCGAATCGTACGGTCACCGTAAGTGTAAGAATCACATACAACCCATAGTTCACGAGATATGACGTCATAAACAATTAAATGCGCGAAAAACTGCAGCATCAAACGAAAATGCTGCACATTTCCTTCTAAACCACTGGACCGATTACAACCAAATTTGATACACGTATTCCTCTCCGTTAGGTAACAATTGTTGTGGGGATAAGAACTACATATGACACATGATTCAGTACATATAACATTATAAACAATAGGAGCCGTAAAAAACTGTCACATCATGCGACGAGACTTCTTTCATACTCTGAATGAGAATGAGACTACTTAGTGACTTGCAAAAAAAAAAAAAAAAAAAAAAAAAAAACATTAAGCGTAATTTCACAACTTATTATACTTTTCCTCCTGTCAATTACATCAAAAAGATGAAAGGGAAAAGTTTCTCGGTAACAAATTATTCGCTCTTCATCGAGTAAAATTACGGCATACAGTATGACGTCGCAATTTATAATTTCTACAGTGTAAATTGTACTCGCAGGAAATTTCACAGACAGCATGCACACATAAGGCTGAATTTACCTTCGAAATTATATTACAGTATGACCCGTAGTTCATGAGATATGAAAGAGACAGTAACGTTCATGGTAAACCGCCCCATCACGCATCAGGTTTTAATCTATTACTTATTTACTACCAACAGTCTTCACAACAGATTTTAGAGAAATAAAGCACTTACATGAATGAATATATGCCTGAAAATTTATACAATTTTACAACATATAACTCAATAAATATTTTTGCATTTGTCTTCAATGTCTTCAAATTAGATCCTCGGCAAGTAACAAGAAATATTGTTTATAGACAGGATTTTAATTAAATGAATGTATGAATGTTAAATATCATTTGTATTTTGATTATTATCTTTATTTGTTTGGATACTGCCTTGTAATTTTGTACATTATGAAAGACAACCTTATTTCTTATATATTCTCCCATAAATATAACATGTTTTAGAAAAAAACGGAGATGGACAGAGAGAGAAGGAATGGGAGAAGTTCTAACTCAAGACTTAAATAAATAAATAACGACGGGGCTTATATGCAAATTGTTCGACTGTAAGCAAAATGCCTGTACTACGCAGGCCCGTCCCTCTGATTTGACGCCTATACAGATTTTTTTTTTTTTGTACGAAAAGATGAAGCTGCATATGAGGGCATACCAACTCGAAGATATGCAACGTCGAATTACTGCAGTCTCGTCGAACGCCTCCGCCCAAATGCTAACACGTGTGCAGCAGTCTTTCCACGTCAGATTGTTTGTATTGACGCAGCTGTAATGGTTAATGGTCTCAGTACTTGTCAGAATACACACAACTAGCATATTCACTTTGTTGCTCCTTAGCGTGTGCTACCAAAGATACTGTATAAGTGTTGGTGTGGGAACTTTGCAAAATATATCTTGTAAACTACGTAGCACTATAATCCTGCAACAAACACCTAAGTTACCCTACATTTAATTCGTTAGCATCAAAAGTTATTAAAAAGTGTTTGCCCAAGAAATACCTCTTTAAGTACTATTGAAAATTGTTCATTGGCTATCAGTGAAAAGACACATCAATAGCTCTTTTCATTTCTGCAATATTTACGCTACAAGTTTCAATGAAATTAAAACGTCACCCTGTGTATGGTTTCTCAGAATCTTTAGGACAAGGTTATAGTTATAATAGAGTGCAAACAGATATTTTATCATCATTCTCCATACCAAACTGAATCGGAGGAGAAGTCTTACTAAGAAGGGTGCACGGGAAAAACGATCAAAGTCCATCGCAGATCGAATTTTAGCTTGCACTGCCATCTTGTAGTAGAAATGAAGAACTTTCAGCCTGTGAAACTTTGAGTTCGGAGAATTGATCGGTGTCCATGTAATTCAGTCTCATAGTTTTTGTATACTTTGGAAGAATGATCAAAGTCATATTGTTCCTTTGAAAGAACGATCAGAGTCCACAGATGCGGGCGTTAATGATCCATTATTGCATTTCATTGTTATAAACACAGTCTTAGAATAACATTGTTAGTGCACAGTCAGTTGTGCTGTAGCTGTGGGTTGAGTCAGTGTTCGAAAAATTTCACAATGTCAAGCAGTAGTGAAGAAACTTCTAGTGCAAAACCTGGAACCTGTTCAAAGAACAGGAAGGTTCGTGGGCGAGTTACAGATGCTTCAAAACGCATTCGAGCTATGAGTCACATTACTGGCGACGACTGTAAGTGTTCACGCTTGAAATGCTTTGTAAATACAACTAACACAGAAGGAAATACATTGATTAAATGAAATGGCATCTTATGACAAACAAAATGCACATTTATGTGGTCTAATCACTGTGAATCCTATATTGCGCAGGAGACGAAGAAAGAATTCTGATGAACACAATATCGTGATTTCTCCTTCAGTTACAAAGTTCGGGTGGTAAGGGATGGAAAGGTAGTTGAAAAACCAGTCTGTCATGCAGCACTTCTGTCAATTCATGGCATTACAAATCGACGTCTCATCACTTTGAAACGTTCCCTGGCCACTACAGGGAAAGCACACGTCGAGACCAGGGGTAAACATGGTAATAGGCCACACAAACTTAAGGGTGAAACAATAGCCAAAGTTCATGAACATATACAATCGCTCAAAGGGCGTACTGCTCATTACATCTTGCATGACAGTAAGAAACTTTACTTATCTGAAGAAGTTAACGTCAAGAAGTTACACCAGATGTACTTAAACAAAATCCCGGACAACCCAATATCCTATGAACAATATAGTTTAATTTTTGTGACAAAATATAACGTAAGGTTTGGCTATCCAAGGACTGATACCTGCAGCATATGCGATAAAATTCAAGTTGATTCAAAGATGGCTAGCAGTCACGATGAGGTGTCTTTACATGACCTGATTAAGAAAAGAAAATGCTTATCTGCTGAAAATGAAGTACACAAAAAAAATGCTGACAGGTTTTATGAAATAAAGAGGACTGAACGGCGGAAACGTTGAAAAATCGGAAACAGAGTTGCAATTACGATGGATTATCAGAGAAATCTCCCACTTCCGAATATCTCAACAAGTGAGGTTTACTATCGACGGCAACTATCATTTTACTCATTTAATATACATTGCCTTGCCATAGGAAAGTCCGTATTCTATACCTGTGATCAAATCATTTCAAACAAAGGTTCAGACGACGTTTGTTCTATGCTATGGCATAACTGTACCGAAGTCATACCCAGCAGATCTAGAAACCATTGGTATAACAGTTGTAAATTGTCGTAGCTGTATTGGGAAAGTTCCAGAGCTCCAAGCGCTGTTAGAAAGTACTGACACAAATCGTTATAGGTTCCGAAAGCTGGCTGATGCCTGAGATAAGTTTTCAAAGAGCCAAATGGTCTTCAGAAAAGATAGAATAAATAAAAAAGGCGGTGGTGTGTTTATTGCTGTTACAAACGGTTTATCCTGCAGCGAAATTGAGACAGATACTTCCTGTGAGTTGGTCTGGGTAGAGGTTATACCTGACAACCGGAATAAATTAATAATTGGATCTTTTATCGGCCCCCTGACTCAGACGATGCGGTTGCCGAAATGTTCAAAGAAAGCTTGAATCACATTTCAAATAGGTATCCGAAGCATACTGTTATAATCGGTGGCGACTTTAATTTACCCTCGATATGTTGGCATAATTCCGTATTCAAAAACGGCGGCAAATATAAAACATCGTCCGAATTAGTTCTGAATGCTTTTCTGAAAACTACTTCGAACAGTTAGTTCATGAACCCACGAGAATAGTAAGTGGTTGCGAAAATACCCTTGATCTCCTAGCAACAAATAATCCTGAGCTAGTAAAGAGCATCAAATCAGATACAGGTATTAGCGAACATCGAGTTGTAGTAGCGAGACTGAATGTCGAAATTCCCAAATGCACCGAATATAAACGAAAATATATCTATTCAATAAAGCAGATAAAAATTCGCTTCACGCTTTCCTGAGTGATAGTCTCCAGTCTTTCAAAACTAAAAATGCGAGTGTAGATCAGTTGTGGCTTACCTTCAAAGACATAATATCAGTAGCAATCGAGAGATTTATACCAAGTACATTAATAAAAGAGGGGGCTGACCCACCGTGGTACACAAAACAGGTCTTATCACTGTTGCAGAAACAAAGAAAAAAGCATACAAATTTAAAAAAAGACAGAATCCACAAGACTGTAATCTTTTACTGAAACTCGCAACCTAGCGTGGTCTTCAATGCGAGAAGCCTATAGTAGTTACCACAACGAAATCCTCTCTCGTAATCTTGCAGAAAATCAAAAGAAATGTTGGTCATATGTGAAGTACACTAGCGGCAAAACATAAACAATACCTTCACTACGCGATAGCAATGGTAATACTACCGATGACAGTACTGCTAAGGCAGAATTACTAAACACAGATTTCCGAAATTCGTTCACCAAAGAAGACGAAGTGAACACTCCAGTATTCAATCCAAGAACAGCTACCAGCTTGCGAAACTTATATGTTCCTGTATTAGTAAAACAACTTAAGTCACTAAACAAAAACAAATCTTCCGGGCCAGATTGAATACCAACTAGATTCCTCTCAGAGTGTGCTGAAGCAATAGCTCTGTACTTAGCTATAATTTACAACCGATCATACAGCGAAATATCCGTACCCAAAAACTGGAAAGTTGCCAAAGTTACTCCAGTATTCAAGAAAGGCAATATGTGTGATCCCCAAAATTACAGGCCAATCTCATTGACGTCGATTTGCAGTAGGCTTTTGGAACATATACTTTGTTTGAATATTATGAACTACCTCGAAGGGAACGACCTGTTAACAAATAGTCAACGCGGATTAAGAAAGCATCACTCTTACGAAACACAGGTTGCCCTTTATTCACATGAAGTGTTAAGTGCCATCGACAAGGGATCTCAAATCAATTCCATATTTATGGATTTCCGGAAGGCTTTTGACATTGTACCCCACAAGGGGCTTCTTATGAAATTGCGTGCTTATGGAACATCTCCCCAATTTTCCGATTGGATTCACGATTTCCTATCAGAAAGAACACAGTTCGTTGTTAGTTTCTCCATCACTGGAGGCTTGCTGTTGCCGCAACTGTGGTTCAAATTTTAATGAAACTCCAGCTCCAGTTGCATTTATTGGTGCTTTATTTAAGCCCACAGTTAGTTGTAATTGACGGTAAGTCATCGAGTAAAACAAAAGTGATATCTGTCGTTCCATAGGGAAGCGTTATAGGTCCCCTACTCTTCCTCGTGTTTATAAACGATTTACGAGACCATCTGAATAGCTACCTTAGATTGTTCGCGGATGATGCTGTCATTTATCGGTTAGCGAAGTCAACAGAGGATCAAAAGCAACTGCAAAGCTATTTAGACAAAATTTCTACATGATGCGAAAATTGGCATTTGACACTAAATGATGAAAAGTGTGAAGTAATACACATGACCACTAAAAGAAATCCGCTGAACTTCAATTACGCGATAAATCAGTCAAACGTTAAGGTCGTAGGAGTTTCAATTAAGAACAACTTAGACTGGAGAGAAAACATAGAAAATATTGTGGGGAAGGCGAACCAAAGATCACGTTTCATTGGCAGAACGCTTCGAAGATGCACCATCTCCACCAAAGAGACTGGCTACATCACACTTGTGCGTCCTCTCCTGGAGTACTGTTGCCCATTGTAGGACCCTCACCAGGTGGGACTGAAGGAAGATATTGAGAAGGTTCAAAGAAGGGCAGCTCGTTTTGTTTTATCACGTTACGAGGGGGAGGGGGAGAGGGTCACGGAAATGTTGCTCGAATTGGTGTGGAAATCATTAAAAGAAAGACGTTATTCATTGCGGCGTGATCTGTCTGCGAAGTTTCAATCACTTTTACTTCTGAATGTGAAAATATTTTGCTAGCACCCACCTACTTAGAGAGACATGACCATCCCAATAAAATAAGAGAAATCAGATCGAAAACGGAACGATTTAGGTGTTCTTTCTTCCCGCGCGCTATTAGAGAATGGAACGGTAGAGAAAAGTTATGAAAGTGGTTAATGAACCCTCTGCCAGGCACTTAAAAGTGATTTGCAGAGTATCTATGAAGATCTATGTAGCAGTATACGTGAACTCAGTATATTCTGCAATACTTGCTCAGGACAGAACAAGAACTACAGAGTGTTTCGTTTCTGTCATTTCTTGGTGCATGCTAAAGGAAGATTAGACCGCATCCATATAACTTTTCCAGTGAGGGGTCATTTCTATCTTGAATGTGACAAAAACATGGGTTTAGTAAATACAAAGGCAATATGCGAAACACCAAATGACTGTCGTCAGCCGGCCGCGGTGGCCGAGGAGACTAAGGCGCTCCAGTCACTGTCTGCACGGCCACTACGGTCGGGGGTTCAAATCCCCCCTCGGGCATGGATATTTGTGCCGTCGTAGTTCGTAAGTAGTTCATAAGTAGTTTGTAAATTTAGGGACTGATGACCCCGTAGTTAAGTCCCATAGACTATACAAACATTTGATTTGACTTTCGTCAAGTTATTGAAACTTCAAGAAGACTTCCAGTACCCTTTGCTGTCGTGGACTGTAAGCAAGATTTTTTCCTTCAGAGGAGGCAATTTGTGAATGTCCTTTTGTTCAAAGAACTATCTCACTGTTCCTCGTGACGCAGAATGATAAACTGGCCCACCTGCGACAGTCATACTGTGGTGCACATGAAACCTACAAGATCACTGATGCTCCTCAACCTCTAGAACTTAAAGAGAAGCCCGTGACTTCACAAAGTCACCTACAGCTTCTTAGCATCCCTAAAGCAAAATGTGACGATCTGAAAATTTTGAAGCAATTTTGTGGTCCAGAAGCTCAACAATATTTCAGTTCATTACCAGTCGGCGAAACTAATGATGAAGATGAGTGAGATAGCGTTTCATAATTTTACAGAAAAATCAAATGTTTGTATAGCTTATGGGACTTAACTACGGAGTCATCAGTCCCTAAACTTACAAACGACTTACAAACTAGCTAACACTAAGGACGGCACAAATATCCATGCCCGAGGGGGAATTCGAACCCCCGACCGTAGTGGCCGTGCAGACCGTGACTGGAGCGCGTCAGTCCCCTCGGCCACCGTGGCCGGCTAATTTTACATTGTAACTCTGGACTTACATTTTCCCTATTTATATACCAGTATTAATATGTTATCAAATGTTCAAATGTTTGTTAAGCTTATGGGACTTAACTGCGGGGTCATCAGTCCCTAAACTTACAAACTACCTTATACTAAAGACGGCACAAATATCCATGCCCGAGGGGGGATTCGAACCCCCGACCGTAGTGGCCGTGCAGACCGTGACTGAAGTGCCTCAGTCTCCTCGGCCACCGCGGCCGGCTATTAATATGTTACTGTTTTGCATTATTAAATAATAACTTGTGTGCCATATATAAAGGTAAATAATTTAGAAAAACTGTCTCTCTATAATAAAGCCGTAACAGTTGTTTGTATGCTTTTAAAATCATTTCAGATATTGTAAGCATTTTGATAATAATTTTACTATGTAAATTCTTGTTTTCTTGTATTAACTTTTTTCAATGTCTTACTAATCATCGCAAGTAGACCTATTATTAGGTAAAGATGTAAGACTACTTTATTGAATATATCCTGTGTGTCATGTGTAAAAGTGGTGCAATGGTAATAATATTCACAAAAAGTAGTTCATAAGCTTTTAAATTCATTTATGAATGGACTTAGATCGTTTTTACCTTGGAAATTTTGTGTATTGTTGTTTGGCTATGCTTTTCCATTGTTTTGCTGTACTATTGTAACTGGTTATTATTCAGTGATATAACAAATAAAGTAGACAACAATTTCAGGGGAAAGAATCTACAAATTAATTAAATCTGTAACCAGATAACAGACTTAAATGTTTGAAATTTAATTTTCTCAGGATCCTCGAAACTGCACTTAGATCGTTATTCCCGTGTGTCCTTCTTTTATTAGCGTAGTGGGGAGTGCCCCCTGTCATTGAATTCAGTGGTCTGCCCATTAAGGATGAAGATTTAGAATTTTAATTGTAACGAATGTTGTTTTCAATCCACATGGAGAAGAAGCGTCGCGTATAATTTCCGTGACTCTCTCTCTCTCGGCGGAGCGGCCGAGCGCAGTGAGGCGCTATGCTACGATGCGCGACGCCGTTCCCCGTCGGGGGCTCGAATGCCTCCTCGGGCATGGGTGTTTGTGTCGTCTTTAGTATAAGGTAGTTCATAAGTAGTTTGTAAGTTAAGGGACTGATGACCCCGCATTTAATTCCCGTAAGCTTAACAATCATTTGAAAATGCAACCGCTAGGAGTTCCAGAGGAAGATATGTACAGCCAGGGGGCGGCTCCTGCATAAGTTTGCAGGTTTGCGCTACCCCCAAGGAATAATAATATTGTTAAACTCCATTTACTGTTAAAGATTCTATGAAATGGGAGAATTAGCACTCCATTTATCTCTTTTGAATCGCGCGGGCTGTTACGCACCGACTGCTCCCGAGTGGACCGAACTTCGCCGACAGCGGCTGGGTTTGCAGCCTGCCAGCAAAAGCCGACTATGGTGTCTCAGGGGGTGTGCGGGGTGCGGGGGCAACGCTTGGCAACAGTGTTCCCGAATAGTCGCCCCGAATGTATAAACATCCCGCCCCAGCCACCCTGTCAGCCGCAGAAACAGAGTCCGAAGACAACCGGAGTCGTCGGCACTTCAAACACAGCGGGCTTTTCGCGCCTTCTGTAACTGTGCGTTGTGTCCGCAGTTCGGTGTCTTTTATAGTGAATTTTGAGGCTAAAGTGAACAAGTGAAATAATGAATCGCGTAATTTTCTTGTTTTCTGAACCCTTCAATTTACGCAGGTTTGAAAAGAAATTAGAAATCAAGAAGCTAGGTAGACCGATTCCCAGTTTGACAACTTCACCGACAGTTGAAACGAAAAGTCGTCAGTTCAACAGCAAATTTAACTCCGAAATATACAGTAAGTATGAATGGCTGTGTGACTGCGATGTGAAAAATGCCTTATTTTGTTTTCCTTGTTTATTATTTGGAGGAGAATTTCCGTGTACTAAACAAGGAGTCATTGACATTCAGCACCTTCAGGATAAAATTAGGAAACACGAACTTTCTTCGGTCCATGTCAATAATGTTTTGAATCTGGCAAGTCTGGGCAATGTAAATATAGCCACTCAATTACACAGTGGATACAGAAGGTCCGCGGCATTACACAATCAAAAGGTTACAGATAATAGGTACATACTAAACATCTTAATCATCTGCATACGTTTCTGTGATTCTTTGGAACTTGCCCTCAGAGAACACTATGAGACTGAATCATCATCCAATCCTGACGTTTTTCGAGCATTGATTAATTTTAGTGCAGAATTAGATTCAGTATTAAAATCGCATTTGGAAAAGACAACAGTTTTCAAAGGCACCTCAAAAACTATCCAGAATCAACTTCTCCAAAGCATGCTTCAAGTCTGTCAATTGTAAATTAGGAACGAAATCAATGGTGCCGAGTTTATGGCTGTAATAGCTGACGATACAAGCGATGTAGCCTGTGTTTTCCAGATTATTATAGTATATAGGTGCATGATTAATGGCAGACCAGTTGAAAGATTTTGGGATTTTATAGCACCAGAAAAGCATGATGCCCAGACTTTGGCAACGCACATCAATCATAGAACAGTTCAGTGACCATTTTGAGAATTGTCCACACAACGTAATAGCCCAAACATAAATGGTGCATCAGTCATGAGTGGTTCGTCATGTAGGGTGCAGACTCTTGTGAAGCAAAAGTTTTCCAATGCTTTATACATTCATTGCTATACCCACCAATTAAATCTTATTATGCTTAAATCCGCTTCTATTAATAAAGATATGCGATTAGTTTTCGCCAAACTTCGTGGTCTTTGTAGCTTCTTATCGTCATCTCCACAAAGAACAGCAATTCTCGACGAAATCGTACAAAAACGGCTACCACGTTCGGTGTCCACTCGTTGGAATTTCCAGTCAAGAAGTGTCAATACTTTTTTCAATACAGAGAAGGTATCAATTGCGTGACTAGTATGAGCAATGGGGAAAAACTGTCTAATGAAAACACCATCCTACAAGCCTGCGGCTTAGTAACGATTTTGAAAGGTGAAAGGTTCATTTTCTGGCTCTCGTATTTCCATAAAATTATGGTCCATGTAGACATTTTGTACAATCAGCTACAAAAAAGGGATATTGACCCAGCTTATGCACAAAATCAGCTGACAATTTTTGAGCTTGAACTTAAAAACATTAGGGAAGGTGTGAATGAAAACTCAACAGATTTGCATGAGTACCATAAAAGAAGGAGAACTGAAAATGGAGGAGCTACATGTAATCTAATGCTTGACGTAAAAGAAGTTTGTGATTAATAAGTTGCAAGGCAACGGAAAGGTTCAAGTTCAGTGCACACTTAGTTGCAGCCTCCCTGTTTCTACCAGAGAAATACAGGACTTACTCTTCTAGTTTTTCCGGAAACTTCTTTCATAACTACTACTGAGTGCTATACTTTCTTGAAACCAAAGAAACGTCGAACGGAACTCACTGTCATTTATGGGAGACAGGAGTTCAAAAGTATGTGTGGAGCTTTGGGCTTGTTGGGTTATATAATAGAATATAATCTCTGTGATACTTTAAGCGAATCTGTTAAACTGTTGAAAGCGATAATTACGATCCCAATGACATGTCAGAAGCAGAACGTTGCGTTTCTTCACTGAAACGCACCAAAACATTTTTACGGAATACAATGGACCAGGAAATGCACTCGCAATGCTCTCTATTGAACGAGACCTCTTTTTAGGAATTCCTGACTTCAATCGGAGAATGATTGAAAAATTCGGTCATATGAAGGAAAGAAGAATGGAGTTCCTGTACAAGTGATCACCACCCCGTCAAACGGCAGAGGTTCCGTCGAATAGCGTTAACTTCCGTCCTGTTGAAAAAGGTTAGTAATGGTGCTCTACAATTACTTTCGTAAATACAGTCCATCTCAATTTCTTTTCAATCGTAAAGTAGCACTTAATTCTGTGTACACGCTTTAGTGTTATTACGAGAACATGCTACGGTGATATGAGCAATCAATATGTTAATATCATGCAATACAAAAAATATGAGCGGTCCGCTGATTTTCCTTTCTTAGCTAACTTTTCCTTGGTACCTATAATAATTCCGTGCGTCTCGATAGTCTGGTGCAAGTATCTGAACTGGATGCCAATACGGCCAATCACTTGTCGTTTCTGGCGACTCCTCACATCGTTGAGAAGTCATCCGACCGTTTGTTTTTATTTTCCTTGTGTTTTTATTTATTAATTTATTAATGCGATTCTTTCTGTTCCATATACATCTATGATATCTTGACTTAATAGCATTTTTTCCGAATGCGCTGGGCTGCCACAATGGAGAGGCCGAACTTTTTATTGGTGAAAAAACTGCACTACCATCTTTTCTGGTCACCAGCCGCCACTGTGTACCGCTAACGTCATTTATATACATGCATAATCATGGTCTTTTAATGTGACAACGCATCTTAGCTACAGTAATATACCAGAGGCTCTTCCATGTATGTGTTCATGTTTTATTATATACTTGATTTAAAATGTACTTTGCGTCAACAACAAAAAACTGTTGGCATTGAATTCCCTGTTTGAGAACGTCCTGTCATCAGTACAGGATATATGAGTTCGGGTCTTTTGTCTACTGGCACAGAGTACATACAGGGCTCCCATTTATCTTGATCACCCAAAATATCTCTGAAGCAACAATAGCTGTTGTAAAGAGACTTTAACCGGTATCAGTGTAAGGCAGGAGCTTATGAATGAAAATATTTTCAAACATTCTAAAACGAGACTATGTGATTGTGTTCTTTAACACAAACTTAAAAAAGATCGTAGCATCTATATCGATTCAGACAGCCAGGCAGCCCGGAGATCACTGGCAGCTCCTGCAACAAAGTCTAAAATTGTTGCAGAATGTCACAGGGTTCTGGTGGAGCTAGGGGAAAGCAATAGAGTAAACCTATTGTGGGTCCCTGGCCACTCGGGGATCAGTGGCAACGAACATGCCGACAGATTAGCCAGGATGGAGGCAGAGACTCCATTTATTGGACCGAACCTGTCCTGACAATCACCAAGGCAATGATCAAATTGGAGCTACGTAACTGGCTCAGAAGACAGCACGTAGAATATTGGACCAAAGTCCATCAACAAAAACATGGCAAGGTAATGATGCCAAAGCCATGTTTTAAAAGAAGCTCTGCAATCCTGGGTCTGAACATGAGAGAGATTAGACTCATGGTTGGATTGCTGACAGGCCATGGGAATTTCAAAAAAACACCTACATACAATGGGAATAACAGAATAGGACCCTAAATGTAGGATCTGTGATGACGGTGATGAAACTGCATCACATCTAATCTTCGAATGCATTGCATTGGAGAGTAAAAGGCACAGAACATTTGGGACAACCAGACCCGAATAAATTGTGTCTAATAAAGAACTGGTAAAGGGACTCCTTGCACTGTTCAAGGGCATTGGTTGGCTTTACTAGATATACAGGGAGCGATACCGCACAATAAACTTAGTTTCGGTGCGGGTAGTGGTGGGTTGGACCAAGACTGTTTTGGCTTCCCTGAAAAAATCAAATCAAATCAAATCAACACAAACTTAAGTATTTTTAAATGGACATCCTCTATTATTTCATCAGCAATCTAAAGCATGACAAATCACATAAGCAATGACATTGATTGCATTACAATACGCCAATTACAGCGCAATATTGCGAAACGAATTTGACGCTTGATATGTGCGGCTATCGCACGTTCTGAGACTCAGGCCAGTACCCCATGCTGCTCTAGCAACGTCATCTAGAAGACAAGGCCTCACAACTGGTCGAGCCTACATCACACTCAAAGGCCGCGAACGCAAGCTGACTGGCCGGCTGCTCTGCGGCAGTGGGCGTGCCCCAACGGCCAGCCAGTCAGCTGGCGGTCGCGGCCTTTAGGTCTGAGTCCAGCGTTGCCTGACGTAGGGAATTTTCCCTACACCTAGGTCAGTAAAATCATGTAGGGAATTTTCATCCGCCGGCCGCGGTGGCCGAGGAGACTAAGGCGCTCCAGTCACGGTCTGCACGGCCACTACGGTCGGGGGTTCGAATCCCCCCTCAGGCATGGATATTTGTGCCGTCCTTATGATTAGCTTATGAACATAAGTAGTTTTAGGGACTGATGACCCCATCGCTAAGTCCCATAAGCTATACAAACATTTGAAACATTTTTGAAATTTTCATCCAAAAGTCCCCAACGCGTAGGTACTTTGGTAAAATTTTACATCCGCCGACAGATGCATAGCGGGTAATGTTGCCAACAGAACAGTTGTCAGCCTGTGGAAATGAAGCTGACCAATTATGGCAAAGTTTGAGGTATCCAGTAATATTTTAAACGGCATAGTTGTTTTCTGTTCATAGTAGACAATATTAATTTGAAAACTTAGTTTCAGATACATAAATTGATGTGAAATATGATGATTTCAATGCATATTAGTGGAATGGAGAGTCGCTTTGGAAATAGTGTTAGAAAAAGGCACCACAAGGAAAATTCATTGTTTCCATGAACGAAAGGCGTTTCATTACCTTGACTAGAAAATGTTCAAATGTTTGTAAATCTATCGGACCAAGCTGCGTGGTCAACAGTCCGTAGCTTACAAACTACTTAAACCTAGGTAAACTAACCTAAGGACAATACACACACACATGCCACAGGCTCAACTCGAACCTCGACGGCGAGCAACCGCGCGCTCCGCAGTGAGACGCTTTAGACCGCTCGGCTACTCCACCGCGGCTGACTAGACTTATTTATTTACGTCCGGACGATATACTAGTTAGTACTTGTAAATGAGAAGATGCTGACAAGAAAACGCTAAAACATTTGCGACTGCCAACGTTATAATGAACAAAGCGCTAAGTATTCGTTGTCAACATAGCATTACTCTTTGAAAATCGAATCATTTAGAGTGACGGACTTCCTTTTTTGTGCTGACTGTGAATTAAATAATTACTGCTGTTCCTACGCTATGCTTGATAGTGTCTCGATGTATCATTGTGCGGTCAATAAATCAGTTATCCTCGTGTAACAGTGCACTTGGAATTAGCGGCATATTTGGGGAAACTAATTAATGCTTTTCCTCTCTATGGTTAACAGGTTCTTGATGTACCCTTGTCCGATCGATAAATCAGTAACCCTCTTGTAACAGAGCACTTGAATTCGCGGCATAATCTTCACTTGACTCCATCAATCAGTAACGATCAGTCACTGGGGAAACATATCTAGCAAGTGCAGCATGATGTCAAGAATTTATTTTAAAGTTTTTCAATATTGTAAAATGTCCCATTAATCAACTGGTTAACCTCTGCTGGCCGGACTCCTTGATTCAGTCCCTCCCAGACCCAAGTCCTGGCTGCGACCCTGATGTAGGGGCATTAGTGAGGTGGTAGGGAGAAAGTAGGGAAAACGTAGGTACATTTTTGTGAGACTGTAGGTATTTTCTCTCTCTGCCATCTGGCAACGCTGGGTGTGACGTAGGCTCGGCCAGTTGTGAGGCCTTTTCTTCTAGGTGGCGTTGGCTCACGACGTGTGCTAGCCGTGCGTTTCGCGTATTTCAAGTGTGAACTTCGCTTCGGGATGTAATTAGCGTATTGCGAAGCAATAAATGCCATTGTTTATGTGATTTGTCATGCTACAGATTGCTGATGAAATAATATAGGGTTTCCATTTAAAAATTAAAAAACACAATCATATACTTTCGTTCACACTGTTTCAAACTATTTACATTCATGATCCAGGTGAAAGTTGTTTTATAATAGCTGTTGTTGTTCCAGAGATTTTTGGGTGCTCAAGATAAATGGAACACCCTGCATACAGAGAAGAAGCCCCACATAAACCACTGTCCAAGAGGTTTGCTCATAGTTCCGCTAGACGAAAGCAGTGTTGTTATGCAGTTCTCCTGCTCCGTTCCAGTAGACTACAGGAGAGTCATTTTTGTGAATGTTTGACAGTAACATGGTGGGATGGAGAGGGATGCATCTTTTCTGGTGTCATGATCTAGACCAGAGTTGAGTGGAAGGGGTGTTTGGCACGTGCACTACCTGTCCACGTTTCCCACACCATCATCACCATGTGTTCGTCTGCATTCCCAGGATGCAGAAAATACTGATACAGAGCACACACCTGATTTCAAGTGAAAATATATCGAAATGTGAACACAACATATTGTATGAGCTGGACTGCCTACAGCGCCATCTGTTATCAGTTTTCTGAGCTATTTCAACTTTTTGTGTTCTGTATTTCTTACAGCGTTCATAGTACAATGATTTTTGATGCACTCATCGATCTTCAAGATATTTAATTTTGAAATCAGGGACTCCCTCGCTGGACACCCCCGTAGGTCAGGCTGTTCCAGTCCGCGTGCTCACCCTCAAGCTAGGGAGTGATCACTCGCTTACGGGGCACCGCTTCTCGGCCGTGCGCTGCTGTTGCATGGGGCACACGGCTGCAGCCGCGGCTGCGCGACCGTGTATTGTTCAAGTGAAGCGGCCGGCTGGGCTGTGACGTCACGAGAAATGCAACGAGGCCATCAAGAAAGACAGGCCGTGGCGCGTGTGGAGTGTGCCCCAGTGGCCAGCCAGCCAGCTGGCGATCGCATTTTCTCAAGCCTTCTCTGACGTATTGTGACGTATGCGCCACGCCCTATTTCGTTGGCCTCGAAAATGCAGCTGCACTCCCGTAATAGGTACAATTGTTTCTAATAGCTATTAACTAAGAACGCCATTTTTCTCTGTGAAAATACGGGACACATGACACGAGGTCAATCCTCAACGATAATTTTATATCTTTCGTATTTATAATTAATATAAAACATCAGTAATCCTGAATATCAAGGATTTGATTTCATGACTGGAATTTAATAAAGCCTGTTTATGGTAGCATTATTTCACAATTTTAAATGCCTTTTTCATGGAATCAATTTGAAGAGTATTTCTTATTAAGTGTATGAGGGCTTTTACATACTTTTTAATGAAGAAGGCTGTTGCTGAAATATCAAAGAATCCAGATTATCACTGACTCATTATGAAGCTGAACCGCATGTTAATCGTAAATCTGTCAGTACGTATGTTAGAGCGTCTAAATCAGCACCCATGCCAAGAATCCGGTTGCTTCGAAAGAGAAACGCCTTCAAACCCCGCTAATTCATTTGGAACTATGCATTCTGCTACGACTACTAAACGAACGCGTTTGTTTACTTTTGCCTGCGAGTACCAGCACAGTCTAACAGATACAGTCGCGGCACTCAGTGCTGTGAAAGTTGTTTGTCTGTAAATCTATCGGACCAAACTGCGTGGTCATCAGTCCGTAGCTTACAAACTACTTAAACCTAGGTAAACTAACCTACGGACAAGCACCTCCATGGAGAGCAACGGCGCGCTCCGCAGCGAGACGCTTTAGACCGCTCGGCTACTCCACCGCGGCTGTGAAAGTCGTTACCAACTGACAGTTGCAACGACACTAGCGCTCCTAGCGCCGTAGGAGTGATGTTTGTTTATAATTATTTGTGTACGTATTAACGAAGTAGCTGGTATAGTTTTTGCGTTACAAGCATTAGTAAAATATTAATTTAATTTAATTTAATGTTTGTAAAGCTTATGGGACTTAACTACGGGGTCATCTGTCCCTAAACTTACAAACTACTTATGAACTATTTACGAACTAGGACGGCACAAATATCCATGCCCGAGGGGGGATTCGAACCCCGACCGTTTAAAATATTAAGAAATATACAGATCACGGACATTAATGTGAAAAGAGCCATATTTAACAGCTTCAGAGGTGTAATGAACAACTTCGTCATGAACAAATACTTACGAATATGTGTTATCTTGTAGCTTATTCCGCTGAAAGTAAGTAGAATATAAACATAAGAGAAACATAAATTTCTGTTATGATGTGTTCTTACTATGACAAGAGTTTTTTGACGTGTATCAATACGGTGTGTACTCTAATGATTCGAACATTTTTAGGCTTCATTCGTCTTTCTGATACGCACATATTCTTATGTGTGTCATTACTTTAGCTTAAGAAGACAATGTCTTGGAGATTCTTGCCGTTTGTGGTTCAGTTGTACTAGCAGTTGTGGGATTGGGTTCTTCTTTGTTGAAAACAGTTTGGTTGCTTTTTTCGTTTTCTTGCCCGGTCTGTGACGTTTTTCCTTCAGTTACAGCTGTGGTGGTTGCTTTGATGCGTTAAATACTGTAGTTATTGCATTCTATATGCGTTTCCTACGTTCCCCTCTCATCGATTTTACTGGAATTGTAGTGAAGAAACCATAACGTTCCTGAGTAGAAAAGCGACGACTTTTTGCCAAAGGCAGGTCTTCCGGTGTTTCTTAGCCATTTCTTATTTTTAATAAAAAATTATCTGATTCAGCAAATGCCTATAGCTCACAAGATAATTGTAAATAAACTGTTCTGCAATTTACCGTTTCGTATCTCATTACGGATCTCAGTAAACCTAATAAATATAAAGGTGGAGCTAATTTTAAATTACTACCTATTTTATGGCACTACATACGTTCCCTAGGGTGAAAAGTATGTAAAAATCAATATAAACGATACTATTCGCACTCATCCAATACCGTATTCTGAAACGTAGCTTAGCGGCCGCTTGGAGCGCTGCAGTCGTAGTGTATAACAAAAATCTGCGGGAGTTTCGTGACAGTATATGTTAGACTGTGGCACTAGCGAGCGTGACATCAGCTTCCCCCACCACCGCAGCTCCGAGATGTGGTAGTGAGCGCTTGTGTGCGCTCCTGCTCTCGGAGCAGCCTGTTGCAACAGCCTGGTACAGGTCCTACCATCATTCCGGACTCAAGGTACGTTTATCCCCGTTGGGCGGCTATAATCACAACGAAAAAAAAAAAATCGCATTTGTAGTTTTATAAGTTTTTGCAAACATTTTGGACCAAAATAATAATCCAAATAATAAAAAATTAATTAACAAGAGTGTCTAAAGGCCTTTTAGGAGAAAACAAAAAAATATATATATATTAGGTAGTGGCGGGTTCCGAACCACCGACCTCTAGCGTAATAGTCCAATGCCTTGCCCACTACGCTATTTTTTTCTGTTCTTCATGTAGATCTATGATCTGCGGTCGTTTTTATTGTTCGTACTTGTCGTTCGTTGAAAATTTGGCTCAGCTTTTTTTGTTACAGAGGACGTTAAGCCCTCTGACCGGGCGCGCTGAGCCACGGCGCCCGGTTACGGCTATCAATCAAAAGATGAGTCCTTTAATCTCATACTATTGATGGCCGTTCTTAACTGATGCTAATATGACCTTTGTAGACATTAGATTATCATTTATCGTACGATGAACGATGTGTTTTTGTTAATTCTTCAGTGCACCATTGCTTTGAAATAACAACGTGTGAGTTACAATAAGAAAATCGTAATACGCAACGCAAGATGGCGTGTGTCAGAGAGTTCTGGGCGAGGAATGTCACGTGACATTTCGTTAATTCAATGGAGGGTGTCAAATCTCCGTTATTTTTGCAAATATGTCTCAAACGATACGAGATATGAAAAAAACATAAGGGAGCTACATTGTAGAGAATTTTCTCCTCTATCAATTAGGTTATTTACTTTTCGTGTCAGATGAACAGTTCGTTTGCAATTACAATTATATTACAAACGGCTTTCTTTGGTATTACTACCGTATTTTTGGTCCGAAAATTTTTAAAAAGGCAGTTTCTGGTTTCTGGCGGCCTACAGTCATGTCTGTAAAATTTGGTGCTGCTCGGTTGAACGGTTCGTCTTAAAAACAGGGAACACGTTACGGACAGACAGACATACATCCCAAAATCGCCCTTATTTTTGCAAATATCTTTGAAACGCTAAGAGATATGAAAAAAAACATAAAAGAGCAAAGTTGTAGAGAATTTTCTCCTCTACAAATTCGGTTATTCAATTTTCGTGTCAGGTTAATAGTTAAGCCGTTACTTTCATTTAAATTTCGAACTGTCCAAAGACGATGACAAAGGCCCACTTTTAGTGTTACTACTGTAACCTAAAGTGGGCCAATTTGACGGAGTAAAACTGACAGCTGCGGCAGTTCAAAATGTTCAAATGTTTGTAGAACTTATGGGACTTAACTACGGGGTCATCAGTCCCTAAGCTTACAAACTACTTATGAACTAGCTAAGACTAAGGACGGCACAAATATCCATGCCCGAGGGGGGATTCGAACCCCCGGCCGTAGTGGCCGTGCAGACCGTGACTGGAGCGCCTCAGTCCCCTCGGCCACAGTTGCCGACGCTGCGGCAGTGCACAGTCCTTTTATACCTCGTGTATGTGATACTGCCACCACCTGTGTCTGTGCATGTCGTTATCCCAGGACCTACAGGTACACAAAGTGTGGTTTCTTACGGAGTTCATTTGTAGGTAAGTCATGACAGTACAAGTGGAGATATCGCCGGCATACGGACTGCAGGTGCCGGGCAGCGCTATTGGGGGCTTCTGTATGTTGGGGCTGCACGGGCCTATTATGCGGCGCTGTATAGGCGGCAAAGCGGTCCCTGGCCTGCCGCCGGCAGACGGCAGCCGCGATTTATGGTCCTGCGAGGCCATTGCAGAGGCCTCCGGCAGCTGGTGTCGCCGGAAACGGAACCTACCGGCCAGCTAAGCGATTAAGGGGGTAGGTACAGTTATTGTTTTGCAAATATTCAGTGTTTTGTTATCCCCTCCCCCCCCCCCCCCGAAAGTATACAAGAGAATATTGTGAATTTATTTTTGCAGAGATATAGATGCTCTGGCAACAACCCGCTCGGTTAGTCTGTGGTCTCACGCACCGCTTTTCGGGACGGGGAGGCGTGGTTTTCCACATCCCCCTAGGTGAATAACGGGCTGGTTCCCAATTACACGATTCGCAAACATTTAGTAACTAGTTACACTTTCACACATGTAACACTATACGCAGACATTAGGGGTACAATTTCCTCCCGGGGGGCATGTGGTGGCGGAGGGAGGAAGGAATCTTTGGGTTTGCTTGATCATTAGAGACGGAACTCACGCTCGGACTTTTGGGGAAGAATGGGGGAAGGAAATCGGCCTTGCCCTTCGAAAGGAACCATCTCGGCATTTGCCTGGAGTGATTTAGGGAAATCACGGAAAACCTAAATCTGGATGGCCGGAGGTGGATTTGAACCACCATCCTTCCGAATACGAGTCCAGTGTGTTACCACTGCGCCACCTCGCTCGGTTGTGGTGGCGGCAGGAAGGGCATACAGCCACCCCATCAATACTAACATACCAAATCCGAATAACCAAAGCTGACTTTGTATGTGCGGGTACGGGCTAAAGAGAAATAAGAAGAAGAAGCTCTGGCAACAATGTAAACAGATAACTGAGTAGAAATGTAGGTTGATAAAGTCCCAATTGACGATGAAAATTTAACAATGCAAATGTGCATATTATCACAGTTTTAGTTATAGAACAATAAGTACTCAATATTTTGCATTTACTTTAATAATACACAGTTCCAATATTCTCTGGAATCATCAGAATTCTCTTTGTGTAAATGATTTTATTGAAAACATAATATATAAACAGCTTTTCGTTCAAAACATACAACAATAAAAAATTATAAATCATTTAATTTTCATATTTCTTCACATCTTCTAGTCCATGCTGTAGATCATGGTATAGTGAGTGTTCTCTGAAAATTAGAAGATAATCTGAGCATTACACAAAGAGTTGCCAGGGAAACCATTTTAGAATTACATGAACCGAGAAAATCAAATTTGATGTTTGAAAATATTTTTATTGTGCCTTAATATAAGTTTTTTGAACTAAACTGCCCAGATGAATAAAACACTCCTTGCTCCTCTTCTTTCCTAGCTTCATTTTGTAGCTTGAGCCTCTTCCTTGCTTTTCTTGATTCCTTCGTGGACCGTTCGGAAACTGCTTATTCTCCGCATGTCTTCATTCCTAAAATATATTATCATGTTGTGCCCCACAGGTACTTCCAGTCTCTCAAAATCCTTTAATCGGCCATCCGAACCATCACTGAAAGTAACCACAGCATCAGAAGTCCCAATTTGTACTATTATCCTTCCATAAAAGCCAGTCTTTGGGAAAACTTTCCAAATTTTTGAGTGGAATGACTCATTGGGATTTTGAGTGAATCCACCCACACTCCTTTTTAACAAGTTTGGGTCACAAAGATCACGAAATTATGGCTTAATTGCTTCCAGTACTGCAACTAGATTGTTTTTATGCTTATACATTTTCAAATTATTTTTATGTACCGCTTTCTGGTACGGGCACCAACTATCAGCTCCTTTTGGACAAAGTGAGTGAATTGGATTGTCATTTGTAGAATATTTGTGTAACCAATAAGCCCAGACAGCATGTTTCATATTTTCAATATTTCCCATTTGGCAGTGAGAAAGAATTGCGTCAGAAATCACTCGTAGAAAATACTCGAAATCGATCCACACATACAATAACGCAAAACAAACCATCGACTATCATTCCTTTGACTGAAACCAAAGATAACATATCGCTTAACAAGTATGAGGAATTTATAGTGCCATTCTACGTCATAGAAGTTGAGAAAGTTGTGTCGAAGATTTAATTAGAAGTCACAAAAGTCAGTTACCAACAAATAACTGAGATGGGCATGGAAATTACCAAATGTCGCCCGCACATCTCTATACATATTAATCAATAACTCTGCAGCCAATCAAGATATTTTCATGAAATTTTCACATATGTAAAGGTAAGGAAATGACAAATATTATCGGTCTATTTTTGAAAGACGTGATTTTTTCGCCATGATTACTGTATCTACCCCTTTAGCGTGCGCCGCCGTGGAACCTACGCATGCCGTACTGTTCCATCGCTGCAGTGGGCACAGTTACTGGACAAGGGGCCTTTTCTTGTGTTTCGTGGGTCTGGGTTCGCAAACTGTGCATCGCGACCCACTGATGGGTCGCGTTATCCGTTCAGGTGGGTTTCCAGGAGACTCTAATTAAAATATCATAGTGAACTATCTTGCGGACTGGAAAAATGAAAGTGTGTTTGATGAGATTTTTGATAGAACAATTCCATATTTCAGATTGAAAACAAACAATCTGTTATGTTTATTTACGAACTTGTTTTCGGGTTATGAGGCCATCTTCATGTTAACTTTTGTCAGGCGTCGACAAGAAACAATAGTGCTTATATTTCAAACATACTAAATAAAGATACAACTCACCAAAACTCTAGTTGTTTGCTTATGACTTTCGTTGAAATTGTCAAATTGATCTCTTGCCTTGCAGATTTATGTTGTGTGATGGATGCTTTCTTTTGTGTCCCAGCCTCGTCGCCGCTTTTGTGTCTCGTTTCCGTCGTAGGTGTCGGTGGCCTAGTAGGAAGACCGACACAGGAATAAAGGTAGCACACTTGTGCAGGTACGGAGGGGAACAGCCAGAAACTAGAAACACTAGAGTAAATTAGAACGAGATATATATTGCACAGAATTTATACAATACTTAACTTTAACATAGATCTGTACTGCAGAATGCTAATACATAGTTAAGTTAGAGAGCCTGCCTAGTGCCTATTCGATAGCCAAGTCTTCAATGGTGCCTATCTGATTCCGAAGTGTTAACTGGTGCCTATCTCAGTCCCAAGTGAACGATGTCGTTCAGTGGTGGCCACGAGCGGAGTTGTAGCAGAGGGCGCTCGTGGCTGACGTCGTAAGAACGCCGCGCGGTGCGTGCATGGCGGCGCGCGGCGAAAGTAGGTGGCGCGCACTTTGTACTTGTGTGACACCACACTTTCTAATTTAGAATTGTACACAGTGAAACATTAAGCTACGATATAATAATTAACTTGTGACACATGTTGAGATCGTCAGTTTTAGTGTGCCTTTGAGATAGTGTACATATCATAGAAATAGCCTTCTTAATATTTTTATCATCTAATTGAAACTGCACAAAATGAAACACTTTACATAATTAATATTACTCCATTATATGCTACGTTACATTATTGAGTTTGCGACTTACGTTGAGATCAACTATGGTGTGCAATAAACACGTTTTTACACTGTATTTCCATTATTATTGAACAAGTAAACTGTACCAAAGTTGACGAATAACTGATGTAAACACAATGTAAAAAACGTGTTTATTGCACACCAAAGTTGATCTCAACGTATGTCCCAAACTCAATAATGTACCGTACCATATAATCGAGTAATATTAAGTATAAAGTGTTTAATTCTGACCACTTTTAATTAGATGATAAATATACTAAGAAGGCCATTTTATGTCATATGTACACCATGTCAAAAGCACACTAAAAGTTGCGGTGTCAACATGTGCCACAAGTTCAATAATTTCACCGTAGCCTAGAATGATATAATATTAGTTTGTAACGTATTTCACTGTGTAAAATTATAAATTAGAAGGCATTTATCATAGAGCATAAATATACAATGGAAGAGATCAATTTGACAACTCCAACTAATAAGCAAAGACGTAGAGTTTTGTTGTGTTGTACCTTTATTTATTATGTTTGCAACATAAGCACTAGCGATTCTGCTCAATAGTTATCTATAGTTTACCTGAAGATGGCCTAACAAGCCGAAAGCTCGTTCATAAATAAACAAAAATTACTAGAACATAAACAGATATTTTTTGTTCCAACCTGAAGTGTGTTTGATGAGTCTTATTACTTTCACAGTTCAATTCAATTTTTCGAGACATATATTGTCTCATCATATCAGAAATATTGAATAGAAAGAAGTCTAAGGGACTAATCACGGCCCCATCGAAAATTTTAATTCAACGTCTCACCTTCTATTCAATATCTTTAATATGTTTACGTTAGGCTCAGTAAAACTTGTTGATTTGCCTAGGAGTATTACTTAATACTGGCCGCGTTGTATTAGCATTTTTTCAAGAATACCTTATGATTTTTATGGGTAAGAAATAGTTTGTAAAGAACAAACCTAAAAAGCCAAAACTGTCAGTATCTGACAAAGACTCCCTGATGGAACTGATTCTTGTTGAACACTTTCTTTAAGGACTCAAGACTAATCTCAATTTAAATCAGAAAAGGGATAGTATCTACTGCTTGCAAATAAAGCATTGGAGAGTAATGGATTCACAACTATTTATTTATGAGAGCATGCATTCTATAGTTTTCTTTTAAATAATTAATAATACGTGTTAATTGCGTAGAAAACAGTTAACTCCTAAAACAAGCAAGCTCAAACCAGATATCAAAAGTATTATTAATACCGAGAGAACAAATTAAAAATCGCAGAGGGAGACTAAGAGACGCGTATATTAAGCAGATTCAAGTAGATGTGGGTTGCCGTTCTTATGAGAAGATGAAAAGGCTTGCTCAGGATAGAGTAGGGTGGAGAGCTGCATCAAGCCAGTCTCCGTACTGAAGACCATAACAACAACAACACTGCGCTTAATATTTCATTTGTATAAAGCATTTTTATTCTACATAAAGTGGTCTTTTGGGCCTGTAATATATATACCGGGTCGCGAAATTTATCCTAGGAAGACTGAGTCCCGTTGTAAAAAAAAAATGGGAACAACTGGCATAGTTCATTAACAACTGAAGCACGCAAAGTAATAAACTGCTCGTCTTCCACTAAGTAACTTTCAAGGTACCGTTGAATTTGGTCTGTAACAGATACAACAGTTCTCGATTGACTGCATGGGCCCATTTAAAGAAACTGTTAACGCTGCCGCCAGTGACAGAGATATGTCCAAATAAATGTCCTGCACTACTGAACGAGTAGTCAGTGAAACAACAGGAATCACGGTGTAGGAAAAGCTAATACAATGAACGTCCAACTTATGCAATAAGGAAGTCAGTGCTAACAATAAGTTAGCATTGAACCGTTCATTATTAAGACCGACTTTCTTGTATTGGAGTGAAAGTTAGGTGCATACAGGTTACCTTATGAGTACGGTTGAGGTTACTGATATGAAAGGAGCAAGGATAGCTGTAGGTACTAATATGTGGGAATAATGGCAGGTGGGTGTCCACAATGAGGAAATCAGGGAAAATTTGGGAATGAACACCATAGATGAAGTAGTGGAGCGAACAGGCTTAGATAGGGACGTCATGTTACACATATGGAAGAAGCAAGGTTACCTGAGAGACTCATAGGCTCCGCAGCAGTATGTAGGACAAGTCAAATTAATAAGGAAGTAGCTGGATTAAATCAAGAAAGATTTTGAAGTAATAGACATATCAGACTAGGCATCATTGTCAGCACTGAATAGAGGATCATGGTAGAATTTTATAAGGACTATGTTCCAAACTGAATTATATAGGGCATAATTAGTCGTAAATGTTGATGATGACAACTAAATGAGATCGCAGGCAATTTGTTTGCACTAGTGACAGTACATCTATTCCATATCTCTGAAGATGGATTATTACATCACAGGCCAATACAGAAAAGTTTGAACAGTCTACAAGGAGAGTGTTTGTTGCTCATCTAGGTTGGAAGAGCTTCCCAAAATACAAAGGAAAGTTTCCGTTTCTCCGAAACAAATGCAAATCATGAAATCATCAAGCATCGAGCACATCAGCTTCGCGGTACACTAGGTAATCAACTCAGAATACCTCTACACCAAGCAGAGAATTTGAGATAGATGTCCTTCGCTTCTAGTGGTATATTTGTGAACCGTACCCACGCATTGGAAAAGTGCTGCAAATTTAGACAATCTCCATGTATCGAATGCAAAGTCGTTATGACACGAAACAGTGTTGCAGTTGACTGAAAAATGAGCACATGGCTTCTAACTGCAAGTCCGTTACCTGTAAGACCTTTAGAAAACGACACCGAGCGTTGCTTCATACAGAATAACGGTAACTTCAAGATCGAACAGTATCATGTTGTCCAAGTAACAGGCAACAATAACAGCCCAATAACAGACATCAATCAAGTACGTCTCTTTATTGTTCACTGAAGATCAGCCTCGGAAAAGAAGTGCTCCTTGCGACAGGAAGAATAAAGTTGCATGACGACAGTGGCAAACGGCTGAGTTGTCGTGGCCTGTTAGAGTGTGGCTCACAGACGACCAGTTGTTATCCATATAGTAAGCTTGTACCTAACTCCTTATTGTTACACATCAAATATTGTACAGCAGGGTATCGACTGAAGAAATCGGCACAATCCACTCACAAGCAAAACACGCCATCTCGGTACAAGTGCACGCTTGTTCAAGTAACTTTGTGTTTCTTGTAAAATGTGCGTTTTTGCCGAAGATAACTGAGCAATTGTGAGGATAAATAATCGACGCCACTACGTGCAAATTCCCAAGTATACAACTTGCTTCCAAATCTTTAATAGCGCGATAAGATCAGCGCATTGCTGGTAGCAGAATTTTTTCCGAAAATTCACAAGAGTTATCTCCGCAGTGGCTTATCATAATTTACTTCAAGAGACAGAACTATTGTCGGTAGTATCAGGGTAGTGTGAAACGGTATGGTAAAGCATCCTGTCACTGGGATCAGTCGTGTCGTGCTTTATAAAATCTGACTCTTGTCCAAACATTCTTAACGAAATTCTGGAAGATTCAAATCCTCCCTCGGTTCTGGGTGTATGTGTTGTCCTTGGCATAAGTTACAGTATAGTGCAAATCTAGGGACCCATGACAGCGGCAATTTTCTCCCTTTGAAAAAAAAATTCTGATAGGCAGAAGAATTAACAGACAAATTTATTATCTATCTTCAGTATCGTGAAGATCGTAATCAGTTAGGTGCTTCATACTACACTGCTGCAAAACTCTTCTCTCCCACTCTGCAGAAACTTTCAATGCAACCAAACCTCAAGCAAAACCTTGCAGAGTTCGTGAGGGAGTATGAAGACTTGGTACGTATCGAATCAGCTATCACGTTTGTTTCCATTTCACATTAAATGGCGTGTGCACCCTGTCTTGCATAACGACGTTTGTTAAAATTCATTCATGAACAGAGCTAACGTATCGAGGCAATAAACCCATTTGATAATGGTTTCTTTGTGAACTATTATGTCAGACTGTGATAGTCTCCAATTACAGTCCGGCAATGTTTATTGAAATTGCTGAGTCTCACTATGTAAATTGTGTAGCAAAAGTCGGGACTACTCAGAGACAAAAAAATGTTCAAATGTTTGCATAGCTTATGGGACTTAACTGCGGGGTCATCAGTCCCTAAACTTACAAATTACTAATGGAAGTAATTATAACAATAACTCATTTTCAGAATACTTCGTGTGCTGATTATTATGAAAACCGATGTGAAATTACCGAACTCGTGATTCAGTCTGCAAATATAATTAAGAGAGAAATAAATAAACTACGTAAGTAATAATGTGTTTATTACTTGTTTGCACTTGAACTGGTAATGCAATTTGTTTGGTGGTTTGTTGTCCGAGTATGTTTGAATAATTTTTGTAGTAGCATTTGACTTGCTATCTCCTAGTCATTGAGATTTTCGTATATGTAATGTGTCCCGTCTCAAAAACCTATAATTCCTATGCTTGTTCCGTTGGTATCGAGTTATTTCAAAAATTAAATACTTTTCTTCTTCTGATAAATTCTTTTATAATCAAAAGTCGCACTTTCTGCACACAACATAGGATACTAAAACAAAAGTAGTTCCGAGAAAAGCAAATGTTAATACGAGCACTAACAAATACGAGACGTTACCTTTTGGGGGTGGGGCTGAGAGAAATAATGGCTTTGTTGTATACCAGGGATGGCCACAACGCGGTTCGCGAGCCGCATGCGGCTGTTGCTTCAATGCAGTGCGGATCATGTTTTAACTAGCAAAACGTGAGCCACCCTTATTTAAGACCCATGTAACGTCCTTGCTCAGACCTACAACTGTGGAACTTTCTAGTCGATTTGGCAGTGCAGCACCGCGCCAGCCTCGTAACAGCACTGAGCTTCACACTTTCCCGGATATCTAATGACATAATTGGTTGTCGGGTTTTCTGCCGGATGTCGGTGTCGTATTTGCACCATATTTCGGTTACGTGGCTCGCAACCATAATGTGCGACCTCAAATTGCCTTTTGTGTGTGTGTGTGTGTGTGTGTGTGTGTGTGTGTGAACTGATCCAGTATTATGTCTGCGGCCTTCCCCCTCCAACGACGATTGTACGCTCTCCCTCTGTGGTTCGCGCCCGTTATACCAACACCACCTACAAGATAAGGCCTCACAACTGGTCATGCCGTCGTCACACTTACAGGCCGCGGCCGCTATCTGACTGGCCAGCCGCTACCAACGCCACCTAGATATCTAGTATCTAGACGGGAAACCTCCGTAAGGGCCCGGTCCTACGCTCAGGGGTGCGGGGAGGGAGGGTTTCCAGCAGTTCCGTAAGATGTCCCGTGATGGCGCTGCGGTCAGAAGCAGCCCTTTTAAACTGGCCAGAGCAGGCGGCAGGTAGCGGCTATCCCCACCACCACCTCCCTCAAACTGCAGCAAGCCAGACACAGCCGTGGCCTCGTGGCAGGCGGCACGAGCTCTCCCCTCAGTCTCCCCTCCACGCTACCCTCTGACGTGCGAGAGGCACCCTAAGCCAGACACCTGCTAGCATCTTAGGAACTACCAGGGGAGCGTAGGACAGTGGTTTAGAGGGGGCTGCTTCTCTGTATATGTTACTCTGTGCTAGTATCTAGGTGGCGTTGCCGCTACGCGGCGGAGGGCGTGTCCCAGCGGCCAGCCAGTGAGATGGCGGCCGCGGCCTGTAAGTGTGACGTAGCCATCCACGGCCAGTTGTGAGGCCTCGTCTTCTAGGTGGTGTTGGTCATACCCGCCTCTGGGCGTTCCAATTCGATCTGGAGCTCCGTTTACGGTCCGCGCCCGCTCCCTGCCATGTACAAGAGTAATTTACCGAGTGGACAAGCGTACATACAAGAATTGTTTAATAATTAATTATTTACTTAATGGTCATCGCACGAAAATGTTCCCTTATTCTGTGTGGTTGCGTTTTCAAACAGCATTCGACGGTCATTGCCATTTAGTGTAAGTATACCAGTAATCGACACTTTAACTGTATATAGAAAATACACATTTAATCACGAAATAAATCCGTCATCTATGAGCAAGAAGTTACATTGCATTGGCGATAACTAGTACGAGTAAGTGCCGATAACAGCATCTCGACATATTTTGAACTGCCGATCACTGGTATGGAAGGTAAATCTCGAAATTATTTTAAATTGAAGTGATTGTTATTACAAGGACTTACGCATATCAGTACGAAACCAGATGAATTTGTGTGGCATGTCATAATAAGGTACAACGAATGTTGTAGAATCAAATAGGACATTTATGAGACAATTTATGAGAATCCCCTTAAGATGCCGACAACTGGTACAGTTTCCCTACCTTGATATTACTACCAATATGAAGTCCCGGCTGCGGCCGGTCACGTGATCTTCTCAGTCGAGAAAAATATTGAAAAAGAGAGACATAGCTTTGCGCGATCTTGTCACGTGTTCTTCCCAGTGCAATGCAACACTCACAACAGCGCTCTAACTCCGTTATCCTTGACGATAAGCATATCAGTGAAAAGGGGTTTGGAAAATGAAATTATGCTTTGTTTAGAAGTTTGTTAGAAATCGATAAATGCTCTCATTATGAAGCACTGGATGACTATAGAATGGATAATATGCGCTTCATTTTAAGCAAAAGTATGTTTTTGATGCATTTCATTATTTGCGACGAAACGTGTTGTGAACACGTACAGGGTGTAATTTTACTGCTGCATTCAGTTACATTTGTAAATAACGCCTGCAAAGTTATGAATGAAAATGTCATGGCAGGTGATGGAGTTTAGCCAAAACATCAAAAATGTAATAAGCGATAAACCTTTTTTTTTTCATTATTGTGCTGGGGGTGTCTCCAAGAATAAGATCTGAAATTATATATTATATGTGAAGAATATTGTAAGTCGAAAAGTGTCATTTTCCTGTAATGGAAACGCAAAATTGGAATATTTGATTGCTGACAGCTTCAAGACAAACATACGGTTTCTAATTGTAGTTAAAAAATGTTCACATGTTTGTAGAGCTTATATGTCATCAGTCCCTAAACTGACAACATACTTATGAACTAGCTAATACTAGCCCAAATATTCATGCCCGAGGGGGGATTCGAACCCCCGACCGTTGTGGCCGTGCAGAACGTGTCTGGCGCGCCGCAGTCCGCTCGGCCATCGCGGCTGGCTCTAGTTGTAGTTCTTATGTTAAATTTAACTAAGTTCTTATGTCTTTCTGAGCAGATTTCGACTGGATTTAAAAATATTAAATTCAGTTAATAATTACACGAAACTTTCTTTTCTTTTTCTTTTTTTGCAAGAAAATATTCAGGACACGGAACATAGGATTTTACATTGTAGAATTATACTCTGATGCAACGTGTGTCTCGCTTCGAAACAGCTCCCAAAGGTGTGTATTAATTTGCGCTAATAAGTGACATCGTGGACGTCATATTGTATAAGCTTTAAGGGACAGCAGTCAAGTTGATGCCGGCCGCGGTGGCCGAGGGGACTGAGGCGCTCCAGTCACGGTCTACACGGCTACTACGGTCGGGGGTACCAATCCTCCATCGGGCATGGATATTTGTGCTGTCCTTAGGATTAGCTAGTTCGTAAGAAGTTTGTAAGCTTAGGGACTGATGACCCCGTAGTTAAGTCCCATAATCTATACAAACATTTGAAACATTCAAGTTGATGATGCCGCAGGTAAAGATAACATTTGGTTCCGCAATCTTCGGTACCCATGGTGTGTCCCGTATTTTGATTTTGGAAATGTGGTCACCCTACTCTAGAAAAACGAGAAGTTAAACGCTAATCTTGTTGCATTCACTTTTACGGAGTGCATCAACGTACAACGTCGTGAAAACGCCGCTTTCATTTGAGTCGGGCGACCGTGAGAGGAACGGCGTCGCGGTAATGGTTACATGTGGGGCAGCCAGCCTCTGCCCCTCGCGCACACGCACACAGTGGTGGCCGGCAGCGGCAGTTGTTTACGACGTCCGGCGCGCCGGCTGGCACGCTGCAGCTTCAGCTCCCCTTCCCCGCCGGACGCGGCTGCAGCGCCGCCCGCTGTTCCCGCATTACTGCGGCCGCCACAACGGAGGCCATGACACTCTGGAACCGAACTGCGCCTCCCTGAGACAGCACAGGCCCTCGCAGTCTGTATGTGCACTAACAATGGTACTCTAAAGCCACAAGAGGGGAGGAGTAATTCTACTGGGCTAAAGAAAAATGGCACTGACTTGTTTTAAGGCCCACTTTAGATTTGTAGTTTTATATGTTTTTGCAAACATTTTGGACAAAATTAATAATCTAAATAATAAAAAATTAATTATTAAGAGCGTCTGAAACCCTTTTAGTGGAAAAAATTTAGGTACTCGTGGATTTCAAACCACTGACCTTCAGCGTCACAGTCCAACGCATTGCCTACTACACTACGGATAACAGAAATTGCGTTCTTTAATCTCATACTATTGATGGCCGTTGTCAACTGATGCTAATATAGTATTTGTAGCCGGCCGCGGTGGCCGAGGAGTCTAAGGCGCTTCAGTCACGGTCTGCACGGCCACTACGGTCGGGGGTTCGAATCCCTCCTCGGGCATGGCTATTTGTGCCGTCCTAGTTCGTAAGTAGTTCATAAGTAGTTTGTAAGTTTAGCGACTGATGACCCCGTAGTTGAGTCCCGTAGACTATACAAACATATGAACATTTGGTATTTGCAGGCACTAGATTATCATTTATCATACGAAGAACGATGTGTTTTTGTTAATTCTTCAGTGCGTCATTGCTTTGAAATGACAACGTGTAAGTTACAATAAGAAAATCATCAAATACGCTACGCAAGATGGCGTATGCCAGAGAGAGTTCTGGGCGAGGTAATATCACGTGACATCTGCGAACGGCAGGTTTTCGTTATTTCAATGGAGGGTGTCAAAGCTGCGTTATTTTTGCAAATATCTCTCAAACAAGACGAGATATGAAAAAAAAAATAAGGGAACAAAGTTGTAGGGAATTTTCTACTCTAATATTCGTTTATTCAATTTTCGTGTCAGATGAACGGTTCGTATGCAATTACAATTATATTACAAACGGCTTTTTTTATTACTACCGTATATTTTGTCCGAAAAATTTGAAAATGGGAGTTTCTTGTCTCTGGCGGCCTACAATTATGTGTGCTATATTTGGTGCTAATCGGTTGAACGGTTCGTCTTAAAAACAGGGAACACGTTACAGACAGACAGACAGAAATCCCAAAATCGCCGTTACTTTTGCAAATATCTCTGAAACGATACGAGATATGAAAAAAAAAGAAAAAAAAAACATAGCAAAGTTGTAGAGAATTTTCTCCTCTACAAATTCAGTTATTCAATTTTCGTGTCAGATGCATGGTTAAGCCGTTATTTTCATTTAAATTTCGAGCTGTCAAAAAACCATCGCAAAAGCCTACTTTTAGGTTACTACCGGATCCTAAATTGGGCCAAAAAGTTATATTTTGTCGCATTCGTAAAGATACACAGTATTTTCTGTTTAACGCACTCGTGTTGGGAAAGAAGGGATCGATACAGTGGCTAAAAAATCGAGACTCCAGCTGTACCGACTGACCGCCGAGTCATCCCGTTGGGGCACGGTCCACTATGCAGCCAGCCAGTCAGGTACGCGCTCGCAAACCGCTGCATGACGTCACACGAGAGCGCCGCGACCTTCTCTCTAGGTGGTGCTGATCATCCTCGCCGATTGACGTCATCGGATACTGTACGTTTGAAAGAAGAGACCATTTGCGATCCTGCAGCTATACAATGTGTCCCAAAAAGAAAGACACGATTTTAAACAGAATTATTTATTAGGAAGAAGGGCTTAACACCAACAAATTGCATACTAAATTACAAAAGACAGAAGTTTATAAATAATCTGTCACAAATGTTCAATACGTCCTCCACTGGCTGAACGGACCATATCTAGCCGAAAACCCAATTCATCCCAAACTGAGTCTTCTGTCACTGAAGCACCCCGATACTTCAAACTGTTTATACCACCATGGAATGTTCGGTTGTGATGGTGGTTTAGCACGAAATCGAATATGAATCGTCCGCTGAACCGCGATCACTAATTGAGTACGACTAAATTCAATAACACAATACACCGTGTTACTAAAGAAATTCCAAACTTGCAGCCAAGTTTCGATCACTACAGACTGTTTCGGCGCATTATTACCATTTTCAAGTGACGTCTAGATGGAATGACGTGCATAATCATCGTATTGGACTGTCTGATGTATGTCAATTATATTTTGTTATTATAAAAAAATGAATTTCGTTCGACAGTTCCGATGATATATCGTTAGATACAGTATATGATACATATATCGTTTGACAGTTGCGATGAAATATACAGGGTGTTTGACTAAGTGTGTTTGCCTCTGTAACTTATAAAATAATAGGTGACGGGAAATTTTAATGCGGTAGGTCAACACTAGAAATGTTACACTTTCTGCGGAGCTATGAACATAGTTTATTGTATCATTTTCCAAAGAGTTACATCACAAAGATATAATTTTTTAAGTGGAACAATAGTATTTTCTATCGTGTATTGTTAGTTTGGGAGCTACAACCCTTCGAAGTTCCGGGGGCGGAGGCTGCGATAGCGTAGTTGACTGGCCGAGTGGCTATCCCCTGGGGAACGGCCCACTGTCTCATGACCACCAGCCAGTCAGCTACGCTGTCCGACCCTTAACTTTGAAGGGTGGTAGCTGCCAAACTAACAGTGATAGGAATGTAGTTTAAGTTGATTTGGACGCAGCCGGTTTCAACGATTCCAATGCACGATAGAAAACACCATTGTTCCATTTTAAAAATTATATCTTTGTGGTGTAACTCTCTGGAAAATGATACAATAAACTATGCTCATAGCTCCTCAGAAAGTGTATCATTTCTTGTGTTGACCTACCGCATTAAAATTTCCCTTCACCTATTATTTTATAAGTTACAGAGGCAAACACACTTAGTAAAACACCCTGTATATGATGATATATCATCGGAAATGTCAAACGAAATTAAATAATTTTAATAATACTAAAAGATAATTGACATACATGCACGTTATTCCATGTAGACGTCACTTGAAAACGCCAATAACGCGCCGAAGTAGTCTGTACTGACAAAATAAATAAAAAATTAAACTTGGCAGCAAATTTGAACTTCTTTAGTAAAAGTCCATTATATGACCATTATTATACTGCAGGCCCAAAAAAAAAAAAAAAAAAAAAAAAAAAAAAAAAAAAAAAAAAAAAAACCTACTGTCACACGGACGCCATATTGTGGGAGATTGGCTGCACACCATAGACTTCTGCACACTCCAGGTCAGCATTACCTATTGTCTTAATATTATTACAAGTTAAAATCATGTCATTCTTTTTGGGACGCCCTAAGACACAAAGAAGTTTACGACGTCTGATGCCACTGAGCATCGAAATGAATTATTGGAAAAGTTGAAAATGTGAGCTCTGCCCAACACCGCCTAGAAGACAAGGCGTCACAACTGGCCGTGCCTACGTACGTCACAGCAAGAGGCGGCGGCTGCCAGCTGACTGGCTGCCCGCTGGGGCACGCCCACCGCCGGGTAGCGGATGGCTAGTCAGATTACGTTCGCCGCCTCTCGGTGTGACGCAGACACGACCAGTTGCCAGGCCTTGTCTTCTAGGCGGTGTTGCTCTGCCACGATTCGAATCCAAGTGGTCCTGCTGAGCAACAGTGGCACCGATCGCCACGCCACTGCAGCAGTCACCTCCAAGACCGCACGGGCTACCCTTGCACGCCTCACGTCAGGCGCAAATTTACAACTTAACCACAAGCTAACGTAGGCCCCTACCCAAAATCACTCGTTATCAGTTGCATTTTGCCGATTCCCAGGCCTATTGTACATCATATCTGAAGAAAAGATAAAGTGCTCTCTTCCTTTAATTATATAAACATCAAAATAAGTATCAATTTAATACAAATAAACAATCCCTGAGACGGATTTTCGTCTCAAATATGTCAAAGACATTATTGATAAATAAGAAGCATTGAATTAAAATTTGTGGTGCGGCCGGGAATCGAACCCGGACCTCCATGCTTACTAGGCAGACGTCTTGACCGGTATTTTTTTTTCTTTCCCCCTCCTCTCTCTCTCTCTCTCTCTCTCTCTCTTCTGGTTGATCTGTGCCATGCGGTCGTTCGATTTGGTTCGTTCTTGATTGTTCATTGAATATTTGGCTCAGCTTTTTTTTTATCAGAGAGGACGTTTAGCCCCCTGACCTGGTCGTTAGACTACCACACCACTAACGATCAAGGCGCCTTGGAATAGTCTAAGTACGATTTCCCACCACATCACAAACTTATTTATCAATAATGTCTTTGACATATTTGAGACGAAAATCCGTCTCAGGGATTATTTATTTGTATTAAATTGATATTTATATCACCTATACAGGATTGTTCCGTTATGTCAATTGTCGAGGTGCTATTCCGCTGCATGGAGAGGCTTGGCAGTAGTGACAATTATCTTTGGAACACAGTAGGTGAATTAAAGTTTGTGATGTGGTGGGAAATCGTACTTGGACTATTCCAAGGCTCCTTACTTGTTAGTGGTGTGGTAGAATAACGGTTAACACGTCTGCCTAGTAAGCATGGAGGTCCGGGTTCGATTCCCGGCCGCACCACAAATTTTAATTCAATGCTTCTTATTTATAAATAATATCAAAATAAGTGTTGCATCACTGAAGTTTCATCAAAAACGCATCCTTAGCTTCCCCACAGCTTCCCCACATTGGCAGGGCGAATGCGACGGAGCGGGTAACACGGCCGATCAGTTTCAGTCGGAGACGTTTACGGAGGCAACTTGGTCAGCCTGAACGTCTAGACACACCGTCCAGAAAGGTGGTGATTTTCTGATGTTTTTGGGTCGCATTATGTGCGGCCTTCGTACGCCTCTGGTGGTCGTAGAAGACAGTCGGGAGGCTATACGGTGATACGTTGACATCCTCCAACGTGCAGTGCAACCCCATCGGCAGCAAAATCAGCTGTTCAAATTTTAAAAATGAGAATAACAGTCACGTTCGCAAAATGTTTTTCAATTTTTTTCATAGGGCTCCCGGCGCCAACCATGTGTGAATGCTCTGAAAAGCTAATCATTTGAATATCACAGCATATTCTTCCTGACGGTAAATTTCGCGTCTGTAGTACGCCATCTTCGTGGTGTAACAATTTTAATGGCCAGGAGTATATAGTTTTCTTTTGGAAAAACAGGGGACATGCATTTGTTTTAAAAATGAGAATAATAGTCAAGTTCGCAAAATGTCATACAGTGTATTTGATAGGGTGACCGGTTTCAATCTGTTCCGAGACCATCATCAGACCGATTCGTCTCGCTGTTGATGCCGCACTCCCGTACGCTCATCGCCTCTGCAACAATCGCATCACAAATAGGAGCGCCTGCGATGGGGTACGAAACGACAAACCTGGGTGCACGAATGGCAAAACGTCATTTTTGCGGATGAATCCAGGTTCTGTTTACAGCATCATGATGGTCGCATCCGTGTTTGCGACATCGCGATGAACGCATATTGGAAGCGTGTAGTCGTCATCGCCATACTAGTGTATCACCCGACGTAATGATATGGGGCGCCATTGGTTACACGTCTCGGTCACCTCTTGTTCGCATCGACGGCACTTTGAACAGTGGCCGTTACATTTTCACCCTTCACTCGATCCCTGCGAAACCCTACATTGCAGCGGGATAATGCACGACCGCACGTTGCAGGTCCTGTACGTGCCTTTCTGGATACTGAAGATGTTCGACTACTGCCCGGGCCGGCACATTTTCCAGATATCTCACCAACTGAAAACGTCTGGTCAATGGTGGTCGAGCAACTGGCTCGTCACAATATGCCAGACACTACTCTCGATGAATTGTGGTATCGTGTTCAAGCTGCATTGGCATATGTACCTGTACACGCCGTCCTATCTCTGTTATGCTCAATGTGCAGGCGTATCAAGGCCGTTATTACGGCCAGAGGTGGCTGTTCAAGATACTGATTGCTCAGGATCTATGCACCCAAATTGCGTGAAAATGTGAGTTCTGGTATCATATATTTGTCCAATGAATACCCGTTTATCATATGCATTTCTTCTTGGTGTAACAGTTTTAATGCCCAATAGTGTATGGTTTCCAAACCTATTAAAATGTCCAAATGTTTATAAATCTAAGGGACTTAACTGCTCCAGTTATCCTTCCCTAGGCTTACAGACTACTTAAACTAGCTCAAAATAAATTACGCTAACGACAACACACACACACACACACACACACACACACACACGTTCGAGGGAGGGCTCGAACCTCCGATGGCGACCTTCAGCGTGCCCCGCAGAAAGGCGCCTTAGATCGCTCTGGCACTCCACCGCAGTCTATCGGCAGGACTTCGATATGGGGCTCGTCTGAATGGACGATAGTTCTCGCGTTCATCGTGCACATCTAGTGATTGGGTTGTTTCATCAAATCATACGATTGGAATAGACAGCATGTTCTCCAAATACGAACCGCATGGGATACAATGAAAATGGCAGTTTTGGGACGAGACGACCAACCAAAAAATCTGAGAGATAATTTCGTAGGCTTCATTTTGAATAAAACAATTCTGGGTAGCAAACGTAAGAGCCTACTGATACGCTACTGCCAGCTAATCACCATCTTAGATGCATGACGTCGGTACGAGATATCCGAGAAACTCACAGTATATATGGGTGTACATTCAGCAGCATCTAACAGTTAACCGCCCTGAAGAGGACCACTGCACAGTGGTCGAAACGTCGGCAATTCATTTGCTAAGTGTATTTTTTTTTTTTTTTTTTTTTTTTTTTTTTTTTTTTAATGACGCGCCCTGACACCCAGAATTTTTTTATGCAATCTGAGAGATGTACGCCGATTCACCACTGAGGGTTGGACCAATCAGGCCCGAAAGACCCTTCATAATATAGTGGACATTATGTGACGATGGCTACAGACATGCATTAATGCAAACGGACGTGTTACCGGAAGAAAGATGTATTACATTCTGGAACACAAATTCAGAAAGTCTTCGTTATTGCCGAAGACCTGGTCAATTTCTGAGCAAACAGGATAATAGAAGCAAACATTTCCCAGTAAACATGGGTCTGCAAACGAGCCAGTTGCGAGATAATTACGAATGTATGGTTCCAAGCCGTCACTGACGTCATTGTAAACATCGTCCTAATTAACATTTCACGGCGTAATGTGAAATTTAATGGACCATCGTCCTAATTAGTACACATTAATTTGAAGTAGATACGTCATCTGCCAGGAGTGCTTGAGTATGTTCCCCTCAGCAACGTCAGAGTATGTGGTACACGCATGGTGGCGCTCCAGCACATTTTGCTGCTGCTGTGAGACGGCATCTAACGCGCAGATACGGCCAAATATGGATAGGTCAAGGCGGACTTGTATCTTGTCCTACAAGATCACCTAAATCTTTTGGATTTTTGTGTCTTGGGTAAGGTCAAAAGCGAAGTGTACAGCACACCCCTTAACACGGTTGAATAACTGCAGCGGAGAGTTGTACACGCTTGTGAAGAATTCCGAAATGATCCGGGGCTTTCGAAACGATTCGAAATTCATTGCACAGATAAGCTCAGTATTGCATCCACATGCAATGAAGACACTTCGAATACCTCCTTTAACAGGAAACCCATAAGTGAAATGTGAACTAAATGCAATGTAAAGCCGGCCGCGGTGGCCGAGGGGACAGTCTTCGTCGGGCAGCCGTGCTGTGCGGACGCTTTGTTTACGTCCTCGCTGTTGGCGGCCGCGAGGAGTTTTCGGTGAGTGCGCGCTTTCTGCGTTCTTATTTACCTTTGAAGATGAACTTTAGACGACTATAATGGATCAACGACGACGAGAAGACACACTTAGACTGAGCTTTGACCCGAATTATGCGAGACCGAAATCATTTGAAATAGAGATATTTATTCGAGATGTAATGAAGATCACTATAGATGAATTGGTAGGAATTCATTTATCGATTGTAAGTAGTACAGTATTCTTAAAGATGATAAGTGCTGAAAAATGCCAGAACGTAATCTAATCATGTGGAGGACCATTAAAATTTAAACATTCTGATGGAAATATCGGGAACGTTACAATTGCACGAGCCGGAATGGGATTAAAAACGGTGCGAATATTTGAATTACCGTTCGAAATAACTGATGCCGAAATTAACGACAAGCTCAAGGAATATGGCACTGTCATAAGCAACTTCGCGGAAAAATGGTCAAATCTTCACATTTTCCCTGTATTAAATGGTGTAAGACAAGTGAAGATTGACATGTTAAAACATATTCCGTCTTACATCACCGTCGGTGGTTATAGAGCAATCGTGATATATGATGGGCAACCGCGAACTTGCTCCGGCTGCGGTTCAACAGAACACGTTCGCGCGCAATGTGTACAACGGCGCGTGACGCAATTACCGACCGGCGAACGAGAGAGGCCTGGCCGCATGTCTACGTTGCCCATCAGCTACGTAGCCGCCGCGCGAGGTAACATTGCCTCAGAACAAGACCTAGAGACTGCGCTGAAGGCGTACACCGATCCTCCCGAAGTAATGGAAACGTCTAACGTACAGGAGCCACATCATAGTAATGCACATGGTGTTGAAGTAGTTAACCCAGTAGTTGAGACTACAAAAAACAAAGACGACAATAGTGTAGTGGGAACACCCACAGTAGAAACAACTGTAGCACGGGAATCTGACGAAGACCAATCTAGCAAATCACCTTCGAAAAAACTCAAAAAACGACGTATAGCCCGTGAAGGAGCGGAGGAGCAAGCGCGAAAAATGCGTGAGAAAGCCGACCACGTACGCAAAGTTCTCACTCAGGAGGCATCACAGTCACCTCCAGACAACCCCACACCAACACAAAACAGCCGAACACGGGAATGCGAACCAGGCCAAAGGAAAACAACTTTAGAGGAATACACAAAGAGTAATACAAGGGTCCTGGACTCCAACCCAGTACAACCAAAAGTACTGGTTGAGACACGGGGAAACAAGGCCCCACGAGAGTGGTCTGATGACATCGATGATAATCCGCGAGACGAGGAGATGGAAGGTTTGCAAGAATACAAGGCAGGGGGGTTGCCAAAGTCGCGGAATGACAAGTCCGACAAACAACAAAAATCGTCTTCCAGCGCGGGCGCACTAGAAGACGACCCAGACTTCTTTTAAGTCCTGTTTAGCAAGTAACATCAAGAGGGGGGTATGGCAACACGTGTGCCTGCGAATGTAGCACCCTTGCAAGCATACCGCATTGCAACTGTAAACATTAATAAGATAAGCTGCACCTTTAAATTAAGAAATTTGCAAGATTTCCTGTACGCAGCTGATATAGATATCGCCCTTTTACAGGAAGTCACAGACATACGACTAGACCGAATCACAGGTTACAATGCGTTAATTAATCCCGGTCATAGTAATGAACTCGGGACTGCAATTATGACGAAAGAGGGAATCCGAGTCACAAACATCGAGAGACTGGTAAACAGCAGAGGCATAGCGTGTACAATTTATAACACAAGGGTGATTAATATCTACGCCCCTTCCGGAACGGGAAAGAAACGACAGAGGGCAGAGTTTTTTAAAGAAGAAATAGTGCCTCTTTTCACAAGGCGTCCGGAACAACTAATTTTCGCAGGCGATTTCAATTGTGTCATTAACCCCAAAGATCAAATACCCAATTTCAACAAATCCATAGAGCTCGAGAACATCATCGAACAACTAAATCTACTTGACACGTGGGAGCTTAAACATGGTGACAGGCCCGGTTTTACTCACGTTACTAGTCATTCCGCAAGCCGCATCGATAGAATTTATGCAACATCTAATTTACGGAACCACATTCTGCAATCAGAAATATGGCCGAACATCTTTTCAGACCACGCAGCATGCATTTGCACTGTCAACCTGGAAAAACAGGGAACGTACAGAGCTAGAGGGTCGTGGAAACTAAATACAGCGCACCTACAAGATCCAGGATGCCACGCAGATTTCCAAAATACGTGGGCAGAATGTGAAAGCAAGTTCATGAGGTACGACTCAGCCATTAGATGGTGGATTAAATGCGCGAAACCCGCATTAGTTAAAACAATGAAACATTACGCCCGCGAGAAAAGTGCCTGGATGAAGACCACAACTGAGTTTTATTTTCAGTGTCTTAGAGACCTATATACGGAAAATGCAGCGGTAATAGAAAATCATGTACAAATCAAAAGGATACAGGCCACACTTTTAAGTTTAAAGCGGAAACAACTAGAAGGCTGCAAAGTCAGAACGCGCTTACAATCCACCGTGCAGGAGGAATCAACATCGATGTACCATATCATACAAGAAGAGAAAAGAACTAATAGGAAAATCTTGACAGAATTAAAAACTGACGATGGGAGAACCCTGACGAGACAACCTGACATACGAGATGAAATTTTTAACCATTTTACAATGCTATTAGCTGCCAAACCGGTAGATGAAGCGGCGCAACAAGCCATCATGGCAAGGATGTCGGTGAAATTAAACCCAGACGAAGCAGAAGACCTGTCTGCAAACATCACAGAAGAGGAAGTGGCAGAAGCCATACGGAGGAGCCCAAAGAACAAGTCCCCCGGCCCCGACGGATTACCAGCTGAGTTTTACAAAACTTTTGGACAACAGCTAATCAGCAAATTGACTCTCGTATGTAATGAACTACTCAACACCAAAAGTGACGTATTACAGGAATTCTCCCAAGGAATAATTGTGTTAGTTTCTAAAACTCCGGGTGGGAAGACTATCAACAACCAGCGTCCCATAACGTTACTTAACAGTGATTACAAAATTTTCACGCACATCATGATGCACAGATTAAAGTCGGTTATCACGACTATCACTGGACCTTACCAAACTAGCGTAGGAAAAAACAGGGCGATATATCATACTTTATGTGAATACAGGGATATCATAGCGACGGCAGAAGCTTGCAATATTCAAAGTGCTATAGTAGCACTTGACTTTGAAAAGGCTTTTGATAGGGTCAATCATTTGTATCTTTTTCGCACCATGGAAGCAATGAACTTTCCGCAAAAAATTATTACAGCAATCAAAAATCTACTGACAAGTTCCACCTCCAGAATCTGTGTCAATGGACAGTTAAGTAAACCGGTCAACGTCACAAGTTCAGTTCGCCAAGGTTGCCCCATGTCTCTGAGCTTGTTCGCAATAGCGCTCGAACCTCTGTTGTGCTGGATGACGCAAGACCTCACAGGACTGCAAATACATGGCCACAAGATTATATGTCAAGCTTATGCGGACGACGTTTGCTTCGTGATCAGGAACGACGAGGGACTAAGAAAGGCGCTTCAAATTATATCGACCTATGAAGCTGCGTCAGGAGCAATATTAAATCGAAAAAAGTCAGGATTAATGCAGATCGGTCGGAGTTTTGACCTAACGGCTGACGTACATTTAAAACGAGTGGAAACTATTAAAACTCTCGGAATAGAATACACCCGTAACATCTGCCGCACGGCTGCCCTAAACTATAGAAACTTGTTGGCTAAAATAAGAGCCGCTATAAAACACCATACTTTACGAAATCTGAACGCTATACAAAAAGTTCATTTAGCCAACACGTATATAACAACTAAAGTAAACTACGTCGCCCAGGTACTACCAATACCTAAGGTCATAGCTAACCAGATGCAATCAGCACTCGGCTACTTTGTCACCAGGGGGCAAATCTTCAAAGTCCAGTACGACATTCTGACGCTTCCTTTGGAGAAAGGAGGCCTTAAATTAACAGAAATTTACAACAAATCACAGGCTCTGTTCGTCAGCAAGTTTTATAAACAGTGGCAACGATCACCCGATACGCTAACAGCTCACCTTTTAAACGAAATTGCACCGGCTAGTATGGACCCACCAATAGATGTGAATCATATTCCGAGCGCATTCTGTCATTTCAAACACTTTCTTTTAGAACTTAGCTACGTTCAAAGAAGTATTCCTGAGAAGGAGCGATACACAGTTAATGAAGTTTATAACAACACGATGAAAAGAAAGAGGAGAAATAAAATAAAAGCTAATTACAACGAATATGCCTGGGAAAAAATCTGGGAAAATATTCAAGACCCTAACTTACCGTCCACAGTGCGGTCCGTTTGGTATATGGCGGTTAACGGGAAAATTCCTACCAATTCAAAATTACATGCCATACATCTAGCAGAGACTCCAAGCTGCATTAACTGTGACTTAATCGACACAGAGGAACATCGTTTTACATGCATCGCAGTGAAAGACATTTGGTTCCTCTGCAGAACAAAACTAGCAATTATACTGAGAACATCTCCGAGAACGATTACACCAGCTCGACTTCTGTATCCAGATGAAGTTCCCTACCCAATAACGAAGAGACGAGCAGTCAATTGGTTTAAAGGGCAAACAGTGTATTATATTTTCTCAGAGAAAAACAAGAGTAAAGAAGACTATTGGGCGCATCTTCTGACAGAACACGAAAAATTAAAACGAATGAACAAATACAGAGAAAAATACGCGAATTTTCTCCTCAGGATATTGATATAGAAATAAAACTCGGGTATCACCGATTGATTTTTAAATTTATTTATTTATTTATCTCTATTTTTACATACATGGCTTAATCTCCTGTAATTTTCGAAGGGTGATACAGAGACGTTGCTGACTGATGCTTCATGGTACAAGAGATGTGAAATGGAAGGAAAAATATCTTAGAAGATGTTGACACGAGAAAAACGGTATCAACTGCAGTAGCAGCATATACGAGAAGACAACCTTGAAGTTCTCGGAACGGCAAATTAACTCATGTTCATTCACGGAAGTACAGGAGAAGCGAAGAGGATACTTTTCTTTTTAAATATTTTTTTATGTTTAATATAATTTTAGAATAAGATACTCACTTTAATTTATTGTGTCTTCGAAGAAGAAAATTCAGTCATTTCGAAGACGAAGATTTCAAATTAGTTTATAAAGAAATAATTCCTTCCTATCGTGGAGACTCTAGAAGAAGTAGTCTTCAAGAATATGTTAATTTTTTTATAATAAGAAATCCCATTTACTTAGGAAGAAAAAAAAAAAAAAAAAAAAAAAAAAAAAGAGGACTGAGGCGCTCTAGTCACGGTCTGCACGGCCACTACGGTCGGGGGTTCGAATCCCCCCTGGGGCATGGCTATTTTTGCCGTCCTTATGATTAGCTAGTTCATAAGTAGTTTGTAAGTTTAGGGACTGATGACCCCGTAGTTAAGTCCCATAAGCTTTACAAACATTTGAACATTTTTTTGGAATGTAAAACTAACAGTAAAGTCTAAATTTCAAATTAATGTGTACAAACTAGGACTATGTTTTCAATAAAGTCAGTGACATGTGAACTAAAAGCGACGTAAATCTTAATAATAAAGTCTAAATTTCAAATTAATGTGTCGATGTTTACGATGACGTCAGTGGCAGCTTGGTAACCATACATTCGTAATTATCTCGCAAACGGCTGGTTTGCGGGCCATGTTTACGGGACACTTTTGCTCCTATTATCGCGTACTTTCAACTGTGTAAGTTTGTGCCATCCTTTTGGATACACCCTCTATATGCCGCCCTCGCCGCGCCCCTGCCCCGAGCATTGTGCGCAGGCATGTGGGGCACTAGCGACACACGGTCGCGGCCGGGGCGGCAACTACAGTACACTCCGCCCGCTGGGCGTGGGCGCGCCCGCCCGGCGCAAATGTTGGCAATGTCTGCCATAGATGAAGGAGACGTATTGAAAGTTCTCCATAAACCTTTGACACAGTACCACATTAAAGAACGTTATACAGGGTGATCAGAAAAGGACTCCCTTATTTCAAAACTAAATACCTCGAAAACAAAGATCGATAGAGGAATTCAGTAAATGGAATGTTTATTGTGAAAGCTGTAAGAAGTTTATACAGCAGTTTGAAATAATAGTTACAAAAGCTGCTAGCAGATGTCGCTGAAATCGTCATACGTAATGCCTAGTATAAATAGTGATCTGAAGGCCAGAGCGATCAGGTCCACTATTGAGACGTGAAAGGAGTTTAGCGTACGGGAGGACGAGATTAAAGACATGTGCTCCATTGAACAACGCGTTTGTCTTGTGCTAGAGTACCACAGGTTAGAAGAGAGTTATGACAACAAGGCCAACTTTTCAAGCACGACTTAATGTTCCAAAAGGACCCGATGCGAAAACCACTCGTACGCTCTTCGCAAAATTTACAGCTAACAGGCAGCGTAAGTGATGATCTATTGAGGCATGATGACCGCAAGCAAACCGCATTTACGCCTGAAAATATCGCCACAGTTTCTGGAATTATTCCGCGAAATCCAATGTCATCCGTCCGTAGAATTGCATCTGAGACTGGTTTGAAGCGTTCCAGCACGAAGAAGATACTGAGAAAGAGCCTACACATGTTTCCATTCAAAATTCAAACGCACCAGGCCATACCCGTACGAGCTGTGCAACAAAGGGTTGCCTTTGCTAATCAGATGCTCACAATGATTGATAGTGAAGGATTTGATGTTGGCTGCATGTGGTTTACAGATGAAACACACTTCCACCTGAATGGATACATGAAATAGGCAGAACTGGCGATTTTGGGGTTCCAAAAAGCCATATTGGTGTGGAGCGAAACCCCTGTATTTTACTAAAGTTACTGTGTGGGCTGCGCTATTCAGCAGAGTCATTATTGGCCCTTTTTTCATTCGAGAAACGGACACTTGTGCACGTTACGTTGCAATTTTGGAACAACTTGTCGCCACATAGCAATGGAGTTATTGCTTTGGTATTTCCCAAATTTACTACTGCAGTCATGGATTGGCCTCCATATTCGCCGTATTTGACTCCCTGCGAATTTTTTTTTTTTTTTATTTTTATTTTTATTTTTTTTTTTTTTTTTTTTTTTTTTTTTTTTTTTATGGGGCACAGTGAAAGACATGGTCTACCCGAAGCACCTCGCCACGCTGGACGAGCTTCAATCGGCGATCTCTGTGGCACGTGAATCCATTTCGGTTCAGACACTATGAAATGTGATGGCGAACTTCATTCTTCGTTCGCGCCACCTCTGTAGTGCCAATGGTGAACAATTTGAAAATATTGTGATGTGATTGTTTGCAAAGAGTGTTTTCATACGATTATTTCACTTATGAACGCTGATATGAGCTGTACAGCGTACAGCGCCATGTGTTAGCAGCTTTTGTAACTATTATTTCAAACTGCTGTATAAACTTCTTACAACTTTCACAATAACATACCGTTCACTGCATTCCTCTATCGATCTTTGTTTTCGAGATATTTAATTTTGAAATCAGGGAGCCCTTTTCTGGACACCCTGTAGATGGTAAGAGCATGCAGCACAGCCACATAGACATGTGGGAGTCTCGAAGAATTTTTAGCAACGAAGCCTTTACTTTGTCTTGGACACAAGTGATGATCACAGTATTTTATCGTTAGGAGCATCCAGAGAAATGTGGTACGTTTGCTTTTTCTTATATATACATTAAATAACATAAGGATAGTTTGAAAAGTAGCTGATGACGCTGTGATGACCGAAGCAGTGTAGTCTTTGAGTGATTATATGAAAGTACAGGACAATGTGACACCCAAGGCGTCCAGAATTGCAGCAGACTAGCTCCAGAAACACTCTTCTGGGTTAGAACACCTCCGTTGTTCTCTCCAAACACGAACATTATTGAGCATATATGGTACGCCTTGGAGTGTGCTGTTCAGAAGAGATCTCCGCCCCCTCGTACTCTAACGGATTTGTGGTCAGCCCTACAGATGCCTGGTGTCAGTTTCCTCCAGCAGTAGTTCAGACATTAGTCACATTAGTCGAGTCCATATTACGTCGTCCTGCAGCACTTTTACGTACTAGTAGAGTCCATACACGATATCAGGCAAGCGTACCAGTTTCTTTGGCTCTTCAGTGTAGAATAATGATGGCTTCCATGACCGGTTGACATTGTTGATGCTAAGACATTCCTGAAGTGTCGTCCAGGATAGCACTAGCCATCTACAGAAGCGCTGCTCTTCCTTTGACTCTTGCCGATTGACGAACCGACTTCTGTAGTAAAACAGGCGTGGCTAAAGTTACACGTGATAACCGAAGGTAATTCGTGTCAAAAATAAAACGTAACTTTGAACTGTCGAGAAGGATAAAATTGTCTAGTGGTTTCCCAAAGCTACTACCCGTATGTCGCTGAATTGCATAGTCCTTTCCTCTCAAAATTATTCCCATGAAGCAACTAAAATACTAATAAAAATACATCTTCAGATTATCAAGCCAAGATCGCTAAGATCGAACTTTTTATTTGTCTTTACTTGTTTCGATGATATATATGATCTTCAGAAAGTTTCATTAGCTTTAAAGCATGTTCTATTTGGAAAACATGTAAAATAAAGTGAATATGTTTTAAAGCTAAAGCAACGTTCTGGATATGCTGATATATAAAGACAAATAAAATGTTTGATATTGGCGATCTTGGCTCAGTAACCTGAAGAGTGTCTAATTTTATTAATATTAAAATAAAGATCGCTCTCCACAGGCATAACATGCCAGGTAACTACTGAATTATATAAACATATTTGTAAGAGGAAAGAACAGGAAAGTTTACTATCAATAACTCTGTAAGGTACTATTATAGTGTTGGTAGTATGCTGCTCGACTGTCATAACGTAACGTTGTAGAGCGAAATAAACTTTGAATCATCACGCATCAGCAAAATCTATAGCTTTAAAAGGGACGAGGTACAGCGGTCACACTGGAATAAATACCACACAAGACTTTGGGACTCCTATAAGGAAGATCCCGAAGCAAATAAGACGCGAGCTACTACATTTTACATCATTAGGTTCGATCAACGGTAATGCTAACGTGAGTTGGTCGTGAAATGGACGCTAAAGACCTCGTTGTCAGCGGCTAAAAATTCATATTCATCTATCGTTTTTGGAAACACTTGTATGAATGTTCAGAATTTGTTACAGAGTGCAAAACAGAACTACTATGGACTTGCTACATGTCGCGAAAGGAAACTGAAGACAAATCAGGGCTCATACGGTAGCATATGGACAATCGTGTTGAGGTTTACTGATTTTGTGGATACGAGGTCTGTTCAAACTTGTCAGTAATATTCGTAATTTCTCGCCAATAAGGTGTCGGAGCGAAATATGGTCACATCCCTGAAAACGCCTGTGGTGAGTTTATAACTGAAGAAATTTTCATTATTGTATTTATGTTGGTTTTTGTTCCGTTCTGTAATGAGAAGAACATTGTTTGCAACGCGTATGCATTAAATTCTACGTGAAACTCAAGAAAAACTTTATACAGACACACCAAATGATGAATGAAGCCTACTGCTATGAATGCTTACTGAGATTCAATCTTCACAATGAGTCGAGAAAGGTTTCCCAAGACTAAAAAAAAAAAATCTCGCCAACTCAGGCCAAATGTCACAGCGTGCCGACAGGTTTTTTTTTTCTTTCTTTCTTTCTTTCTTTTAAGGTTAGTTCATCGTGAATTCGCGCTACAATTAAAAACTTTGTAATCGCTGGTACTTTCGGGAGGGGTTACGACGCCTGCGAGAAAATTTGAGAAGGGAACGGCGTAAAATGTGGCGACACAGCGCACCCGCACCCTGTTGGTACCGTGATTATTACATCAAAAATGAAATCAATGTGATACCTTATCCTCCGTACTCTCCAAACATGGCCCCTGCGGAGTTTCTTTTATTTCCAAAGTTAAAAAGAAAAGTAAAAAGACAAGATAAAAGAAAAGCAGCAGACTTTCTACATCTACAACCATACTCCGCAAGCCACCCGACGGTATGTCGATCCAGCAAGAGGAATACCAAGATTTTTTCCGGCCGAAGGTGAAAACGGCATTGGGAGCAGTGTATCAATTATGGAGGAGACTGCTTCCAAGGAAAACACGCTGAAAACTAAATTGAAGGATAAAAACATTTTCTGAGCAAATATCCGAAATTTTCTGAACAGTCTTCTTACATTAATATCTAGAAAGTAGATCTGTAAGTATACAAATGATGGTATGTGTGAGTTACAGCATTATCATCATCACCATCATCATCATCATCATTAGGCATATTATGCTTTTCAACGTCGGTCTGGAGCGTATTCCCTCTAATAAACTTCCTCCATGATCCCCTGTTGAGTGCTAACATTGATGCCTCGTCTGAAGCTAAGCTTTTTACTTCAAAATCATTCTTGACCGAATCTAAGTACTTTCTCCTTGGTTTACCTCGACTCGTCGACTGCCGAACCCATGAACCTCTTAGGTAACGTAGATTCTCCCATGCGTGTAATATGAACCCACCAACTCATTGTCCACTGTAACTGCTTCATCTATGGTGTTTATTCCCAGTTTTTCTTTGATTTCATCATTATGAACACCCAACCACCATCGTTCCCAACTATAAGTACCTGCAGTCATCCTTGCTACTTTCATATCTGTAACCTCAGTCTTATTAACGAGGTAACCTGCATCCACCCAGTTTTCAGTACCACACAACGAAGTTGGTCGAAAGATAGTCGGTGCACTGCTAACTTAGTTTTGGTACTGATTTTCTTCTTGCAGAAGAGAGTAGATAGAAGCTGAGCTCTCACTGTTTTGCTACAGCTTGATTTAAGTTCTTTCACTATGTTGCCATCCTGTAAAAAATACAACCTAAGTACTTTGAATTTCCACCTGTTCTAACTTTGTTCCTCCAATATGACACTCAGTCTGTTTAAGTATCTTTCCCACAGACATTAGTTTTAGAGATCCTGATCTTCGTATTATAACCCTTAAACCTCTGATCTAGCTCTGAAATATTAGGCTGCAACCTTTCAATCGAATCTGCCAGCACTACTAAGGCGTCCGCATATGCCAGACTGGTTATTTTATTTTCATCTGTATTAATCTCACCCTACCAGTTTACTGTTTTCAACGTATGATCCACAAAAAGTATGAATAACGGTGGTGACAGGTTACAGCCTTGTCTTAGCCCTGAAACTACCGTGACCATGCAGTCAATTTACTGTCAACTTTAACTACCTAAAGATCTTTAATTGCCTGCAGAAGTTTGCCTTCTATTGCACAATCTTGTGGAACTGACAATAGCTTCCTGCTATGAAAACGGTCATAAGTCATTTCTAGATCTGTAAAACACAGATTCAGTTTCCTGTACCACTGATAGCTGTAAGATTACCGCCCAATAGAAATACTGGTAATTAATATCATTTGATAATTAAACAGTATGAAGTTCACTGCAAACATTGACCATGCCAATGCACTAAATGTTACACAATTTTAATCTTATTAATTATGGTAGCAATGTATGTACACAGTTGGGTGACAACATTTATAGTTAGGCCATAGGTAGAAATTCTCCACGTTGAGATTTGCTGTGTGCTTGTAGCTGACGGGAGGCCAGCGAGCAGGCCGACGTTGGTGGCTTGTTCCAACTTAGGATTTTCCAGTTCGTTTCCGGTGAGGGGAGAGAGGGACAATGGCGAGTGCCAGGCACAGTGCAGTGCACAAATATTGTAATACTACTGGCATTTGAAGTAATACAATGCAGTTAGGAACCTTTAAGGCCCTCATTACAAAATAGCCTGTTGACAAATAAACAATACATTAGCTGATATAGTCACATCTGACGTAATATGTTTAATTGACAATGAAAAGTAATAAATTACCAATAGATACAAGACAGTTACACAACTAGCATGGCAATGTTTGTTTATAAAAATAATATATTAACTATTTTTCATTTTATTTTCAATCAATCTTTTGTATTTTATCTTGAAGTATTCAGTTAAATCACTTATCTGTGAAATAAGAAATTGCACAATTATGATAAACAGTACAAAGGATGTTTATACCAATATAAAAACCTAAGAAGAAATTTGTTTAATCTGTAGTGTAATTATTTTGATTTTAAGGGAAGTTTTAGAAATGTATTAGCTGAGCGCTGTACGTTGGCAAATCGGTTAGAACAGCTCACATGGGGGAGTTGATGACGTAGGGGAAAAAACCCCGGCAGTTGAGATTTTGGCGCGCACGCGCGTGAGGGCAGGAAGTGGGGACTCGGGAGCACGTGGAGTAGCTGGCCGGGTGGCGTCGCTCGGCAATCAGTCGGCATGTAGACCTCGAGGTGGAGGTTATAGATTTGTGTGTGGCAATCGCCACGTGTGGGTGCTCGTCGTAGACTGCACCAAGTTGAATCGAGTGCTACTATGTGTTTGTGAATATTTAGCCGGCGGAGCAAGGTGTGCATCGCATTGAATTAAAGTGACTGTGATTTGTTAATGTAACACATGTCGTCGCATAGGCATGAACATAAACGGTGTTTGAGACAGCCACGTGGTGTGAAAACAATTCGCGACAAATATTCATTTTGTCTGGGGGCTCACGAGCTATAACTTTATTTGGTAAATGTGTCGACGTACAGACGTATCAGCCATAGGGTTCAAATATTGTGAAATAAACAACATAAAGTGAACTTTTACGTGTTTTCAAAAATAGTAGTTAGTACACCCTTTTCTCTCATGAACTTGTTTTTATTATGAATTTGTTTTGTTAATCATATGCAGGGAAGGAAAGCTGCGAACGTGTCATATCATCCCCTAGAAAACGAGTCAAACAGTCGCAATTACAGTTCCAGTGTTTTTGCATGTTTAGGAATTTGGTTCGCAGTTGGTGGTTGTGAGTTTTAAAAATTAAACTTTCCCTATTTTAAACTCTCACCCCGACCTTCACGCTCGCATAGCACTTCTTCATTATCTGCCGTAAGCTGAAAATCTGGTCCTGACCGCCTCTAAGAGGCAGTTGAATAAAACTACCATTAAATATTTCGCTAAGAAATTCAAATTGATGGTCAGAAAATCGCGTGTTTGCGATCTTTCGCCAAGTGTCTGCCCTGAGATAGGGACCTCCATCCTCCTGTGAGACCTGCGCTTAAACCGGGACCTCAGCCAAGGCCCTTGTACGTCCTGCCTAGGATCTAACGACCGCCATCAGGAAGCAAACGGTCGTTACCGGAGCCGTGGAACTCAGCTGGCTAGTCAGACCTCTACTCTCCAGACGGAATTACAAACGCAGTGCTCCTCCTCGAGTCGAACGGGGAACTGTGATAAACGTTCAGCAAAACGCTAGTCGACACCCCAACTTGTAACGTTGAAGACTTGCCTTCCACTCCTCACATCACGTGGAAAACTGTCCTTACTGACTTCAAACCACTTTGTTCTTGACATCCACAATGTCTGAATGTCCCCTGGGCTGTCTGATTGAAAAGTGGTTTTATTTACAGGTTTACTAGATTTTGTACGTGCATGTATTCTAATATTTTCATTTCCTTTTTATTTAATTTTCCTCTAGTGCTAAATGTATGTCTGTTAAGCATTGTGTGGAAGAATGCAAGTTTGTGGGATTTTGAGTGACATGATTTTCCATTTGTAATGCAATATGTTGTGTTGGGTTCTCTATAAATTTCGAAACAGTGATTGTTGTTAATGTTTTTAATGGTCATGTAAAATACAAAGCACTAAAGAAATTTCGGAACTAATAAAATTAGTACTCCACCAAAATTACTTTGAATTTAACAATAAAATATACACAACAAACTGATGGAGTTCTTATGGGATGTAGTATAGCTGGGAACATAGCAGACATATTCCTCCATCATTTGGAAGAAAATTTTTTCAATATTACTACTACTACAGGTATGTCGATGATTCTCTCACATTTATAGAAGGTGACCTCACAGATATAGACGACATACATAAAGAATTAAACACACTACACCGTAAAATACAATTCACATTAGCACATAAAAGAAACGAAATGATTAATTCTTGACCTGACCACCAAAAACATTCACAATAATCACTGTTTCGAAATTTATAGAAAACCCACCACAACTGATTGCATTATAAATGCAAAAATCATGTTCCCCAAAATCCCACAAACTAGCATTCTTCCACACAATGCTTAAAAGACTGATAAATTGTATGTGCATAGTTAGCAGGATGTGACACAATGCGCTCAGCTCTTTGTACATCCTTTACACTGTTTTGACACACCAGATCTAACAAAAAGCTAATTCTTGAATACAAACATTCGGAAGTATTTGTCACCAGCATCTCTCTGAACGCAATATTGTCAGCTAAGTTCATTATGGCTAAATCTGATGTGGAACTAGTTGCACAGCCAAGAAGCGTACCTACTCATGTAAACTCTGACTCACCGAGGAAATACATCAATCAAATTAATACATTGCATTATGTTTCTATGACTATGCGTGAAGAAAGATTTTTTCCTCGATAAATATTATTTAACTTACAGCCAGATGAGTGACAAAAATTGCTGTTTCCGATTTTTACATAAATATATACATCACACAATTTACCGGCTTTAGGACATGTTGCGTATAACTTGCCTTGAGAAAAAGTACAATGGGCTACGGTGATTAAGACAACCAAGGTTAAAGATTTCAGCGCCCAGGTGAGGATAGTCAGAGACGAGTGTCAGGTTATTACACTAACACTGGAGCACAAAGCATTAACTGAAATAAAACCTAACAAAAATGAGACAAACCAAGTGCCTGCTTACTCAGAAACAACAAACTTGCGGAAGCGTAAGAGTTGGTTATCAAGACAACTGCAACTGAGATGCGCGGTTCAGTTAAAAAAAAATAATAAAAACAAACAAATAATGACAGCAATAATAATAATAAACAAATAAAAGTCCGCTTCAGGTCCGTAATATACCGTAATGGACTCTGTTATTACCAGAGGATAACGCAGAATCTAGCTTCCACACGGAAGAGGTGAACATATACTATTAATCTTTTTTCTGTTTTCTATTCTATTTTATTCTATTTATTTATTTTTTATTTTCTGTCCTTTTTTATTTCGCCTTTTCAGTGCGAACTCAATGTGGCCATCTTCAACACACACTGACGATGTACGTACATACAATATAAGAAAACTGAAGTACATTTTGACAAAATGAGTAAGTGCAAACTGTTAGAGAACTGTGTCCGTCATCAGTGGGGAAACTATTAGATACAAAATTAGTTAATACTACATTACATTGCAATTCAAATCATTTCTGATCTTCACATGCAAGACCTTATAATACATTAGCAAACAATTAAGAAGTACAGGTTGCGCCCAGTTGTCTTAAGAAACAATTAGAACTTTATAAAGACAAATGTTTTTGTAAATAAAAGAGAGAAGCTGAATGAGGAAGGGAATATCTCAAGTTTAGCAATATCTGCAAGAAATTCAACCGTTCACGGTTAAATTTGGGACACCTGAACAGGATGTGATGGACATGAGCTTCCGCCGCAGGATCACACTCACATATCGCCGAATCGTAGACATTGATCCGATCTAGATGTGATTGAAGCGAAGCCGAATGATGGTTGAAATCGCGGATCTGTCCAGATGCGCCCTCATGAACCACGGCTGTGTAGAAATTCGAGGTTGTAACATTGATTAAGCAACCATTTGTTGTGATTGGAAACGTTCCACATCTGTTGCCACTGTTGTTTTGTGTGATCCTTGTCCGCAGAAAGGGAGTCTGTGCGTGGTACTTGCAGGTAAGGATACCGCTTGTTTGGTCAAGGCATCAACTTCCTCATCGTAGCAAATTCCAGCATGGGGAGGAACCCACAGTAAATTAATTTTCCGTCACATATTTGTACAATGAATATATGCCGAGATCACATCCAGAATACAACTGTTGGTTTTATGTCCAATCTTCGCTGTTGCATTGTTTAAAGAACACTTTGAGAGTCAGAACTGTTAATATCTTAAGGAAGGAAAGGATACAGACAAACTTAAGTGCTTCTAGAATTGCCCTGTCTCATACAAAAATATAGAAGCGTTCGTTGACAGTTTGCAGGTTCTCCGAATCTGAGGGCAGAGAAAGGCACATCCAGTACAATCTTCTTGCGGGTTTTTGGAGCCAACAGTTGCCAACAGTTGCCTCTCTCCACAGCGGTTCTGTAATGCTGGAAAACTGTCTCCTAAACGGCGCCATAGTCTGGCCAGAAACCTTCCTGATGGTCTCCCACACAAGTGTTCTTAGCGGAACGGTGAATGGATTATTACACAAAGCAACAGATTTACTGGTTTCAACAGGTTACACTGCTATCATTAGATCTAGCAGTATAAAAATAATTAAAAAATAAAAGAATCAACGATCTTGGTTGTTGTTTGTTTTACGTGAGAATTGTATATATCAGATCGCCCTCATATCAGGGACTTGTGCCACGATCTGTTCTTTCTTTCTCGAATAACCCAACAACATTTTGCCATGGACACTTGAAAGTTACTGAGATTCTCTGCAGGTGGCTGGTATGTAAACCTACGCTCGCCTGGTCCTCATAGCAGAGTTCATTCGCCTCTACAGCAAGGGCCTGAAGACTGTGGTACGGCTGCTTCAGCCGTATGGTAGATCCTTTGCATAATACGATCCACCCATTCCGCGACACGATATTCAAACTCGGCAAGTCTGCGCTACCCAACACCCTTCGAGGTAGTTGACGCCGCGGCGGATTAGCCGTGCGCACTGGCGCGCCGTTCTGCGGTGTGCGCTGCCGTTCGCCGTCGTGGCCTCGAAACTCCCTCGGGGGTTTGTAAGCTACGGACTGATGACCACGCAGATGAGTCCGATAGATTCACAAACGTTTCAATATTTGAGGTGGTTGGTGAATTCAGATCAGGAACCAATCACTTTGATCACAGGGCAGCGACCGTTTCCCACTGAATAATGTGGGAAACGGCTGGAGTGCAAACTGAGAGAAAAATAGCAGAGAGCTACCGTGTGGCAGTTTACAAGTGTGTGGTTTCCCTACATTCATCAAAAGTATACAGAGCAGGAGCAGTGTTCCAATTTCTCTACCACTAGGATAGATAGTTGCAGAGTCCCAAAGCACATTATGTGCCTTAAAATCACCACAGAGGTTGAGAGAGTGCGGGATCTAACTGGAAAATTCATGGAGAGCCTCTTTTTCGAGCGCAATATTATTTTATATATAAATTAAAAGTTCTTTTATGTAATTTCAATACTCAAACTGAGGTAGCACCAGCGCCGACACTGCAACTGTCGTCGAACTATTACATTTGATATTCGCTGTAGGAGTAAACGAAAATTCATCACACACTTCGATATTCTAAATATTAAACGGACGGACGTACTTCCCTTTGTCGTCACCCGTTGATAGATTAACAATCCACTCTGAGTCATCAGACCCTCCACAATTTCTGCACATTTTCTCCTGCACTAAATTATACCTCGTTAATTTCATTACGGAATTAGAAACTAAAATTGTGGAACTCCACGATGTTATGGATTGTATAGAATTTTGTATACAAACAAACATCAGCTATTTACACTGACACAGTTTGCTAGACGGCATAACGCATATTTTGTTAACGTTGTTCTTTGCATTTCGAATATCTTATTAAACATCGGAACATAGCGCACATTGTTGAGGACACTTTTGTAGCAATATAGGAAGAATAATAGCTGGGTTATATGAAATCCCCAACAGCTAAAGATTGAAACTACACTACTCGCCATTAAAATTGCTATAACAAGAAAAAATGCAGATGATAAACGGGTATTGATTAGACATTTATATTATACTAGAAATGACATGTGATTACATTATCACGCAATTTGGGTGCATAGAGCCTGAGAAATCAGTACCCAGAACAACCACCTCTGGCCGTAATCACGGCCTTGATACGCCTGGGCATTGAGTCAAACAGAGCTTGGATGGCTTGTACAGGTACAGATGCCCATGCAGCTTCAGCACGATACTACAGTTCATCAAGAGTAGTGACCGGCATATTGTGACGAGCCAGTTGCTCGGCCACCATTCAACAGACGTTTTCTGTTGGTGAGAGATCTGGAGAATGTGCTGGCCAGGGCAGCAGTCGAACATTTTCCTTATCCAAAGAGGCCTGCAACATGCCGTCGAGCATTATCCTGCTCAAATGTAGGGTTTCACAGGTATCGAATTAAGGGAAGAGCCATGGGTCGTAACACATCTGAAATGTGTCGGCCACTGTTCAATGTGCCGTCGATGCGAACAAGAGGTGACCGAGACGTGTAACCAATGGTACCCCATACCATCACAGTATGGCGATGACTAATACACGTTTCCAATATGCGTTCATCGCGATGTCGCCAAACACGGATGAGACCACCATGATGCTGTAAACAGAACCTGGATTCATTCGAGAAAATGTTTTGCCATTCGTGCACCCAGGTTCGTCGTTGCGTACACCTTGCAGGCGCTCCTGTCTGTGATGCGCCGTCAAGGGTAACCGCAGCCATGGTCTCCAAGCTGCAGCCATGCAGCCATGCTGCTGCAATCGTCGTCGAACTGTTCGTGCAGATGCTTGTCTTGCAAACGTCCCCATCTGTTGACTCAGGAATCAAGACGTCGCAGCACGATCCGTTACAGCCATGCTGATAAGATGCCTGTCATCTCGACTGCTAGTGACACGAGGCCGTTGGGATCCAGCTCGGCGTATCGTATTGCCCTCCTGAACTCACCGATACCATATTCTGCTAACAGTCATTGGATCACGACCACGACCACGAGCAGCATTGTCGCGATTCGATAAACCGCTATCGCGATAGGCTACAATCCAACCTTGATCAAAGACGGAAACGCGATGGTACGCATTTCTCCTCCTCACAAGAGGCATCACAACAATGTTGCACCAGGCAACGCCGGTCAGCTGCGGTTTGTGTATGAGAAATCGGTTGCAAGCTTTCCTCATGTCAGCACGTTGTAGGTGTCGCCACCCGCGCCGACCTTGTGTGAATGCTCTGAAAAGCTAATCATTCGCATATCCCAGCATCTTATTCCTGTCAGCTAAATTTTGCGTGTGTAACAAGTCAGCTTCGTTGTGTAGTAATTTTAATGGCCAGGAGTGTATGTCAGTGAGCGGTTTGAATTAAGGGCTAATTTTGAACAATGTGTGGGAATAAAGACGGTAAACGCATCGCACAGTGGCAGTGCCCTAATCAGTTACAAAGGGTACCTCTCTACAATACTATAGTGGATGCTGGTTAAAGTTTCACGTACATTGATGTTGGTATGTTTGGAATGGATGTTGATTCGAATGTACGTAAATGTAGTTACATAGGGCAAAGAATACAATCCCTGACAAACTTTGGTGGATAGACTTATAACATTAATGTAGATGAACTATTAACTACAGTTACGTTTTTGTCCTTCCAATTAATCATCTCCCATATCTATGCACCTCTGAGCTCTGCGATACACGGCTTGGAAACTTAGCACAAAGTCTTCCTTTATTCCTTTGGGATGGTGCTTAAAACCCTCGTCACGTTTCGTTGGATGTCAGGAATATCGTCAGACTTCTTTCGTTTCAAAGCGAGTTTGATCCGAAGGAACAGGAAGAAGTCTGGACGATTGAGATCCGTCGAGTATGGTGATGTTCAATTTGCACCACCCCTTTTTTCCAGGAACTTCTTGACGATATTGGCTGTGTGTGAGCGAGCGTTGTCATTAACAAGAAACCAGGAACCTTGTTGTTGCGTACTGGGGTCTTGCCCTGCGAAGCGTCGCACGAAACAGCTCGAAATTTCAACGTACCTTGCAGCGTTCCCTCAGGTAGAAATTCCCTGTGGACAATGCCTTGACTAAAAAAAAAAAAAAAAAAAAAAAAAAAAAAAAAAAAAAAAAAAAAAAAAAAAAGGTGATGAGCATCGTTTTGATGCATGATTTTCTACTCTGGCCTTTTTCCGACGAATCGATGCCGGTTAACGCCATTCCACGCTTTGCTGTTTCGTTTCAGGGTCGTACTACAGGTTTCATCCTCAGTGACAATATGGTTCAATAAGTTGCCGTTACGAAAAAATCCTGTGAAGCCTCTAAACGTACCTGCTTCTGATCGTCAGTCAAATTATGTTGTACATAATAACATGGTTTCTCCTCCCTAACCTCTCGGTATGGTTTTGTCGCATAAACTCACGTTTAATCTGCAGTTCATCCGTTACCATACGAGCAGTTAATTGACGATCGTTCCTGATTAATGCCCTCTCTTTCTCAATGTTTTCGTCAGTGACGGCGGTCCCGGTCGTCTGCTGCGTGAATTGTCAGAAACACTTTCCCGGCCTCCTCGTAAACGGGCGAACCACCCGTACACACACCTCATTGACCGTGCCTGAGCCTCATAAACACGTACCAGCATCGCGTGCGTTTCTTTAGGTCTCTTGCCAAGGTTAAAACCAAACTTTCAATTGGTCCTCTGCTCGTTCATTGTGTTCACAGTTCGAAACCAACGCCGCACTATATAAGCTCTTCGTTCAACAGTTCTAACACGGAAAACACGCACAGCTCAGCTGAATTACGGCGGCGGGAGGGGGGAGAGGGGGGGACGGTAAGTTGTCAACATCGGCCGTTAAGGGAGCCGGAGTGGTCAAATACAAAAACTTTTTTTTTCCTATCAAAAATGAACTGGGACATTCCCCTTTAATGCAAAGTTTTAATTAATGTTCTACTCGCCCTAGAAGTGGAGTTACTGCCATTTTCTATCGCGCATGCAGAAGAAATTGGCGGGGCCGCTGAATGCATCTAACACTCTCTCATTACTTTTTGGCACAAATCTAGTGCAAAAATGCATGGTTTGCCAGCGGCTTTGATAAACGCAATAAAAACTAGTTTTCATGACTTAGCACAGTTAGAGTTCTTACACAACTGTCTACACGAAAAAACGCAGAAACCTAATGAGAGCATTAAAAATTAATTTATACAGTGATTCCTAAAAGGGTGTTTTTAAGCAGAAAAACACTACATTTCGGCATTTATGATGCAATAGGAAGCTACAGCCAAGGAAACATTGTGAAGTATGAAGTATTGAAGGCATTAGGATTTCAAGCTGGAGTGAACACTGTTCGAGCACTAAGAAATATTAAGAGAGAGAGAGGTTAAGAGGAGCGGAAAGAAGAAAAAGGAATATGAAATATGATGGACAGGAACGCCAGAGAAGAAGACCAAAAAGGAAGCTTCTGGAGGATGAAGAAGAAGACTCTGATAATCCATCCTATAGTGCAGGAATGTACTGAGAATCTTTCATAGCCATTTCCCGTGAATTAGAAAGGAACATTTTCTCAAAATCCACACAAACTAGGGAGATGAATTTTTTATACAGCACTCCTAGTGGTCAAACTTAAATTGTAGCACAGCCATTTAGCAATATGTTCAGTAGTTCCACTTCAATTTGATTAAATAAAGTTCCATCCCTCCATCATAACTGCAATACTAAACCACTCTATATGCTGAAAAAATTTCAACTTTTTCTGTGTGGTAGATTTTTCATAAATGTTCTTCAAAGTTTGTGATTTTAACATCGGCAGCACTTCCGACTCCCTTTAAGCAGTTGCAGCGTTGTGATTCACATGTGTTGCCCGATCGACCGTTACGACTTCCAACGAATTTTGTCAGAGGTTATATATTCAGGCAACCTCAATTTACCTACTGATATAACACTTCAACATGAATCGCAGCTGACATCGTATGTCTTTGTAGGTGATGAAGCTTTTGCACTTTGTACAAATTGAATGCGGCCTTATTAACAAATAAACAAAGATTCTAAGATTCGAAAATAAATCTTCAATTGTCGGCTCATCAGACACCAAAGATTTGTACAATATGCGTTTGGAATAACAATTGGCACATATTCCACCCTCCTCTGGCAGTAACTTTCAAACTTGATGTAACGAACGCATCAACTGTTACACAAATAACCAGTTCGCAAAATCAACCACAGCAACACACATACTTAAAAGCATAGAACTCCATCACTTCCAAAAGTCACATGCAGTGGATTTTGTGAAGGAACTGGAAATTTTTGTACACCTCAAAAAACAAGGCGAAAACTCCGTTAATGACGAACTCGGTAGTGAATCAGTCAATTTATTCAAAAGTTTATCTTGTCATTCGTAATGAAGTAATTTCAATTTTTCTCTTTATTATTAACTGACAACTTCATGTAAATAACATAGCACTAAACGTTTAGCATCTTTGACTGTATACAAACTCTTTGTAAATTCATGTTGTAATCGGTGTAATATGTTTGTTTACAATAACTATATAAGTGATGTTTTCCATGTGTATGGATTTCAGTACAATGAAAAGGCAGAATACATGTTCAGTAGAATGCAAAAATAATTACTAATACTGCAGTCATATACCAATATAATTTCAGTTGATTATCCGATTGCGGTATCACATCAAAAGAATAACACTGCCAAAGAGACAGAACAACACATATGGAGAAATCACAATAAATAGTAATCATGGAACCAAATAACATCTGAAGATAACAAATTATCGAAACTCATTATGCTGAGCATGAGATATAAAAAACTGATGCTGTGTCTTTAAATTGAGAATAAAACATTTAAAGACTTTCAAAACATGGTTCATGATGAACGAAATAAAATAATTTTCAGTCGATTTAGTATCATGGAGGATTTTGCTTTTGTTCTTGAGTGTCCGATTTTATTAAATATTACAGGCATTGATAACTTCTACATCTACATACATATCCCGCAATCCACCGTAAGGTGAGTGGCGGAGGGTACACTGTACCACTACTAGGCATTTCCTCTCCTATTCCACTCCCAAATAGAACGAGGAAAAAAAGAATGCCTATATGCCTCCGTACGAGCCTTAATTTCTCTTATCTTGTCTGTGATCACTACGCGAAATGTAAGTAGGCGGCAGCAAGATCGTACTACACTCAGCTTCAAATTCCGGCCCTCTAAATTTCCTCAACAGAATTTCACGAAAAGAAAGTCGTCTTTCCTCCAACGACCCCCAATTGAGATGGCGGAGCATTTCCGTGACACTCGCGCATTGGTCGAAGCTACCAGTAACAAACCTAGCTGCTCGCCTCTGAACTGCTTCTATGTCTTCCTTTAAACTGATCTGCTGCGGGTCCCAAACACTTGAGCAATACTCAAGACGTGGTCGTACAGGCGTTTTATACGCGGTCTCCTTTACAGATGAAGTACATCTTCCCAAAATTCTCCCAATAAACCGAAGTCGGCTGTCCGCCTTACAACTGTCCTTACATGTTCGTTCCATTTCATATCGCCCTGCAATGTTACGCCTAGATATTTGAACGATGCGACAGCAACAAGAAGCTCACTACTAATGCTGCATTCGAAAATTATGGGATTGTTTTTTCTACTCATGCGAAATCACCTTACATTTTTTTACATTGAGAGCTAGCTGACATTGTTCGCACCATCTAGAAATTTTGTCTGTCATCCTGTATGCTATTACAGTCAGTTAAAGACTATACCCTCCCATACACCACAGCATCATCAGCAAACAGCCGCAAATTACAAGTTACTCTGTCCATCAGATCATTTATATAGATAGAAAATAATAGCGGTCCTATCACACTCCCCTGGGGGCACGCCTGACGATACACTCGCCTCTGATGAACACTCGCCGTCGAGAACAACGTACTGCGTTCTATTAGTTAAGAAGTCTTCCAGCCAGTCACAAATCTGTGAACCTATTCCATTCTTGTTTCTGTAGTTTGCGAGTAGTAAACAATTAATCCCATTGTTTCTAGTACACTGAATTATACATTGCATTTCATTTGTTCTTCACCTTGACGTAACTGAAGATATTTTATTTACTGATAGGTTACCGTTTTATTTTAGGCCACCTGGTTTTTCTTTACTTTCTTTCTTTCTTTCTTTTATTTTTGCACGCGGACCCGTGTCACGTATCCTGTGTGGAGGACGTTGTACTGTGTTTGCCACGTCTCGTATAAGTTGGTCTTTGGCCGGCAGATAAAAGACGCGGTTCGATCGGCGGCTGGGCGCATATGATCTCTTCCAGGTCAGCGCGGGATCGTTAGGGATAATCCGCCTTATCCTCCAGGGCGCGCTATCTCTGCCAACTTGGCGGCGCACCCCGTAAAGGTTTTACAGCCGCCGAGAAGGGGCTTTGCAGAAAGGCTTTGCGGAAACAAGGCGGTTTCGTTATACACCGCGGACTACCAAAGACCAGCTAAGAACGTAAGACATCCATTTAAAGAATAATACGGTAAGGCGCTTAATGTTCTGTAGAAAAATCTCAGATTTAAGACGACCGTCAAATGCATTTGAAGTATATGTTTGTTGAATATGCAAAATATCGTTATATATCACTACAGTATTTCTTTTCCTATATTAACATTACACAATATAGAGAGGCTCACATTACTACGTCAGTATTTTGATATTTCCTATAAAGTTTCTTTTCTTCTTCTACATTTTACGGTTTCCTACTCACAGTCGTTTCCACCACGGTTTAGTCTCGATCTCTTCTAAACCCCGGTATGTAATTCTGTTCCGCTTTTGGAAATCATGTGTATTCTAATCTTTCTAAGTGGTCGTCGCCGGCCGCGGTGGTCGAGGGGACTGAGGTGCTCCAGTCACGGTCTGCACGGCCACTACTGTCGGGGGTTTGAGTACCCCCTCGGGCAATGGATGTTTGTGCCGTCCTTAGTATTAGCTAGTTTGTAAGTAGTTTGTAAGTTTAGGGACTGATGACCCCATAATTAAGTCCCATAGACTCTACAAACATTTGAACATTTGAAGTGGTCGTCCCAGTACTGATTCTATGTTGATTCTTTGCTAATATCTTCATTTATTAAGCCATCCATCCTGGTACATCCCATAATGCTCGTTAAAAAATCTGAGTCCTGCATATTTTATTGTGCTCCGTCGGTTTAAGACGGGGCGTATTCTTTGCTGGGACAAAGCAAATTCTGGTGAACCGTGACTTCCTAACATTTAATTTTCCTGACTTAACCTCTTGCTCAATGTCCTTGTTGGTTATGAAAACTTCATACTTGTACTAAATAAACTAACTGCATCCATTTCTCTAAAAGCCACAGTTTTCATTTTCATCAACTTTCATAATAATACTAGATTTCCTGATAATCGTACTCCAAAAATGAGTCGTATTCGTGTGTTCACTGCCGCAACCGTATATTCTATTAAACACTTCTTTTCGAAGCAGATATATTCGACAATAGGGTAATTGGGGCCAATGGCATAGGATTTTATGATTACCTCCTGTATAAGAGCACGATTTTGTTGCAGCAATCTGCAGATCTCATTCTTGTTACTGATCATGTCGAAACTGAAAATGCTACTGCTCAAGCCTTAGACCCTAAAGGTTAACATACAGAAAGTAGAAATTATTCTCTTTTTGAACAAGCTAATCACTATTATGAACCAAAGCCATAAAAACAACTACTCCTAGTTGGCCAGAAGAGTGTGGGAAAACCGGAGAAGTAAGATGTGTAGAGTTCAGTTTGTTTGAATAAACTTACCAGTGTGTGTGTGTGCACTTTGCATTTCCTCCTAAACTAGTGGACCGATTTCAGTCCAACACATATTTCTTACCGTTAGGCAAAAATCGCTGTAGTTAAGAACCACCTACGGCACTTAGTTCAGAACGTGTGACGTCATAAATAATGAGAGACACGGCATTGGTCTCAACTGAGGAGCCAGACGAAGTGTGTCCCTCAATATAGCGCAGGAAGGGCTCTAGAGGCGTAGTGAAGCCAGCTGCCCTAGAGAAGTAAATCTCATAGAAATCTTGGTTGGCCCAGGGGACTAAGGCGCTCCAGTCACGGTCTGCACGGCCACTACGGTCGGGGGTTCGAATCCCCCCTCGGGCATGGATATTTGTGCCGTCCTAGTTCGTAAGTAGTTCGTAAGTAGTTTGTAAGTTTCGGGACTGATGACCCCGTAGTTAAGTCCCATAGACTATACAAACGTTTTTTTTTTGAAATCTTGGTCCTCCAGGTTGGGGTTTGGGCTCGAGGCTAACACCCTCTTCAAAATGTTCAAATGTTTGTAAATATTATTGGACTTAACTACGGGGTCATCATTCCCTAAACTTAAAAATTACTTAGTTACTGTACCAGCAGGGAAAGCTCAAGGAGAGCATTATTGCCATCCAATAAGTTCGTTGGGGTATTGGAAAAGAAAGAGGGAACTATGTTCTATAACTGATGATAACAGACATCAATATTGTAGAGGTTTCCTTGTTCACAAATATCTGACACATTCGGTGATGAATTTTACATACATTATTCCAAGGATATCAGTAATAAGAATTAAAGGAAAATTCTTTAATTATAGTATAATTAATGAACATGCACCAACGAAGAGTAAATTGACGATCTAAAAGTATTTTTTTAATGATGCTCTGGAAAAAATTTGTAATAATGTCCAAGAAACGATTTCAATGCACAACTTGGCAGAGAAGACTTGTTCCAGCCGACAATTTTGTGCCCATAGGAACCATTGATCCAAAAATGATAATGGAATACAATTGATCCTCTTGGCAGCTTCCCGGAATATAATAATGGAATTTACTAGGTGTCCCCATAAGGAGATACACAAGGACACATGGAAGTTACCTGATGGTAGAACCATTAATCAAATTGCTCATGTAATGCTAGACCAAAAGCATAAATCTACCTTGTTGGATGTTCGAACGTTTCGTGGCCCCAATGAGGATTCAGATCATTTTCTTGTAATGACCAAGGTAAGAGAAAGGCTATCAAATGCTCAGAAAGAAAGACATACTAAGAAAGAACGGCACAATATCACAGCACTGCAATTAACAGGAACTTACGAATCGTACTGTCGGGACGTTTCTCAGGCCCTAGATCAAGGAACAATGTGAGACAGTAATGACATGGAACAAAAATGGCTGAGGAAAAGAGCTATAGACATTAGGTATGGAAAGAAAAATCAATGAGGCCCACATGAACTGATGGAGAGTGTAAAAGAGTGGCTGAAGAAACGAATACTGCATACCAGAAGACATTAAAGGCGAACTGCACAAGAAACTTGTTGGAGGATTATCGAGAGACAAGAAGAGGACCGAAAAGATGAAACATCGCCAAAATAAAAGGGAATGGACTAAGGCTGAAATAGAATGTTTGAAATTATCTAAGAAGAAGAATGTAACAAAAAAGTTCTTTATAAAAGTTATCAATGCTAGAAGACAATTTTCTCCAGTAACCAGCTTCGCTAGAGATGAAGAAAAAAACGTAATAAGTGAGAGTAAACAGAGTCTGGTAAGATGGCGAAGATACATCAATGACCTGCTGAATAGAGAGATGGCGCAAGCAGAGGATGTCTCTAATGATTGTGAACAAGGACTGGATGATGAACAGCCACTGGATGGCCCACAGCTAGAGGACGTTAAAAAGCCTTAAGGGAACTGAAGAATAACAAGGCTCCCGGCAATGATCGTATTCCTGCAGAATTACTAAAATCTGGAGGATCAATATTAGAGCAATCTCTCAACTCTCATATGGGAACAGGAAACGATACCAGATGAATGAATGAAGGAATATTGTGTCCCATACATTGAAAAGGTGACCGAATGGAGTGAAAAACCACAGTGGAATCACCCTCCTGAAACTATATAAAAGCGAAAAGACACTCATTCACTCACTAAACACGAAATCTTGAAAACTAATTCACCTATCAAGCTGAAATATGGCAGGGATATAGTTTATGGGTAGAAGACGTCAGCTAAGAAAAGATTTTGCGTTAGGGTCGATAGCTCAGGAGATATGACGTCATAAACAATGTAAACTTCCCTGTCTTGCGGCACTTGTTATCAGTCCACTATTTGACAAGGAGAGCGCTTAGCGACTTGCAACACACATTAAACATAATTTCAAACTTTTAGGAAACTTTTCAGTCACTGACAACCCCAGCAAAATGATGAAAGGAAAAAAGTTTGTTTCTTAATACTTTTTCGGCGTTCGTGTAGTAAAATGACGGCATTTGGCATGACGTCACAATTTATTACTCATACAATATTAATTTTATTCGCAAGAAATGTTACAGACAGTATACACATATACCTCTGAACGTACGTTCGAAATTTTATCATAGTAAGACACACAGTTCAGGAGTTATGGAGTCATCAACAATTAGGTTCATGAAAAACCGCCTCATCTCGCATGATTTTTTACGTCTTTCCTACCAACTCTATTCGCGACTTATTTTACATATACACCCCTGATTTGTACCTCCGAAATAATATTATATTATGACCTATATTTTAGGTGCTATGACGTCAAATACAATGGAATGCATAAAAATGTACCCTAATAAGTATGATGTTGTAATTTACTACGTCTTTTCTACGAACTCCATTTACAACACATTTCGCAGGCAGTTTCCTAATATCCCACTCACGAACCTGGTAAATAATGTTTTTGTAGGACACATAATTCAGATATTATTTTATAAACGTGGCATCCGTAAACAGGTACTGCATTACGTTTGACATTTTGTTAACTCGTTATTACTCTGTTCACAGCACATTCCGCAAGCAATATCTAAGTACACCACTGAAAGGAGCTACAATATTGTATCATTGAACGACACACTGATCAGCAGATACGACGTTATAATATTATAAATGCGAAAGAAGCTCTCTCTGTCACGCTTTCACGACTAAACCGCTTAACCGATAGTAACTAAAGTGGGTATGGAGATAGCTTGAACGCTGAAAAACATAGGCTACTTTAGAAAGTGTGTAATTCATATAGTTGTTGATTTTAAGTATATAACTCGAAATAAGGAACAGCCAAGCATCAAGATTTCTCTTATAGCTTCTGATACGCTTGAAGACTCCTTGGGAAAGATATTTATTCTTAGACGTTTGAAATTTATCGCATTTAAAATACTTACAATGGTTGATGTGTTGTACGTAATACGATTCAACATAATGAATACAATGTTTACACATGACGTCGGAAGCTTGAAGTTTAACTTCCCATCGACAGCGTGGTCATTAGAGACGGAGCTTACGCTCGGAGTGTTTGGGTAAGGATGTGAAAGAAATGTTCAAATGTTTGTTAAGCTTATGGGACTTAACTACGGGGTCATCAGTCCCTAAACTTACAAACTACTTACGAACTACCTTATACTAAGGACGGCACGAATATCCATGCCTGAGGGGGGATTCGAACCCCCGTCCGTAGTGGCCGTGCAGACCGTGACTGGAGCGCCTCAGTCCCCGCGGCCACCGCGGCCGGCGGATGTGAAAGGAAATCGGCCATGCCGTTTCAAAGGAACCATCCTGACATTTGCCAGGAGTGATTTAGGGAAAACCTAAATCTGGATGGCGGGAGATGGATTTGAAACACCATCATTCCGAATGCGTCTCCAGTGTGTTACCACTACGCCACCTCGCTCGGTACAGAAGACGTCAACGTCTTCAAACAGCCGAACCGATTTCAGTGACATTTGAATCCTGCATAATTTATACGTTCTGTAACGTATAGCGTCTTCAGTCAGCGTCTTACTTGCGAAGTAATAAACAGAGTTTCTTTTCGTATTTAGTAATGTCTTGATATTCATCTCGAAAAAGAAGGACAATATTTACCGTCATGCTATGCGCGGTTACTTTTAAACCAAAAAAATTTGAATATTTTCTTTTATCCTGATGATCCTGGTCTTAATTTAAGAATAAAGTTGGGAAATTATTTTCCTTTGATTGTCTTTGACACGTATGGAAGGACATCAACGCGAGCGAAGCCGCGGCTAAAAGCTAGTCTAATATAATTTTTGATCAACTACTCCTACAGGTGGATCAAGAAATTGCAATATACCAAAGTGAATTTCGACGAGGTAGGTCAATAACAGACCAGATTTTCAACCTGCTCCAAAATCTGACGTAAGAAGCTGCATTCGAGTTCGAGGAAATTACTCAGACGTCCTGAAAATAAAATCATCAAGGAGATGTATTAGCATGCTTATTATTTAATGTAACACTAGAGAAGGTGTTTAGGGAAGCAGGCCTACAGACCAGGGGTACCATCTTCTACAATTCAGTGCAGATTTTAGCATATGCAGATGACGTAGACATCATAGCATGGACAATACCAGCACTGAAAGAAGCTTATACAGTCTTAAGTCAAGGAAGTAAGAATATGGGTCTTGTGAGAAATGAAGATAAAACTAAATACATGGCCTGCGTGAAAGCACATTAACTCAATATGCCGTCAAAACTCAGTGTGAATGGATACACGTTTGAGAGTTGATAACTTCAAACACCTTGGTTCCACAGTCACTTGCTTTAACGATATCTCAATTGAAATTAATATTAGGCTGATATCAGTAAATAAGGCACATTCCGCCTTGAGTAATTGGTAATTGATTCCGGTCAAGACACCTCAGCCGCCCAACAAAATTCACTATTTATAAAACTGTTGTAAGTTCTCATTTAGGCTTCAGAAACATGGACCTTGATGGAAAACGATGCAAGGCTCTCAACGGATTTGAAAGAAATGGTTTGAGGCTAATAGTTGATCCTATGTATGGTAGAATAATGGAGGAAAAGATACAATGCAGAATTGTACTCTACATATGCTGATGCTCCTGTAACAAATATTATACCATAAGGAAAGATAAAAGGAACAGGTAATGTGGCAAGAATGGAGGAGTCTGAGGTGAGAAAGAAGATTCTCTTTAGTAATCCAGGAGGACAAAGAGTTCGAGGTCGACCTCGAATAAGATTGCTGGATAAAGTGAAAGAAGACCTACAGAAGCTCGGATGCAGTAACTGGAGGTGACTATGACAGTGATGGATGGCGAAACCTCGAAGGCCAAAGATGATCCTCGACTGTAGCGCCACAGAAGGAGAAGAAGATGAACGAGAACAAGAAAACAACTGCACCTAGTTAGCCAGAACAGTGACGAAACACAGTACCTTAGTTAGTAAACCATTTCCTAAAGAAACCCTATGTGGGGAAAAACCGGAGAAGTGACACCGCGAAGAGTGCAACTGTTTGAATAAACTTTCAAAAATCCTGTATTTATATGGACCAATATCAACCAATTTGGTATACCCTTACCGTCAGGCAAAATTCGTTGTGGGTAAGAACCACATACGGCTTACAGTTCAGGACATGAGACGTCATAAATAATGAGGCACGCCGATATGGTAAGAGGGAGAAGTACCCGGTTTGGTTTTGGTTTGGTAGTTAGGTTGGGACAGGTGGACCAAATTGCTGTCTTCAGTCCCCCGATTGGAAGGGGAAGGAGTGAGGATGGGAAGGGAAAGAAAAATGCAGTACAGGGAGCAGAGAAGGGAGAAAGACTGCATTAAATGGCGGCCTCATACCCGCCACAGACGTACTCACGAAAAAACCCCGTGAGCTCCCTGGGGTTTGAAGTAGCGCCTTCTCCACAAACGTTCAAATACATTATTACATGGTGCACTATTGTTTGCCTGAATCCGTGTAATTCGGCGCTTTTCACTTTTATTTCAGTCTTTTGATATTTTACTAATGTTTGTAACTCAAAAAATTACAGAAACTGTTTAGTTAATTACGTACAAGAAAAAGTGAATGGGTGAAAATAATAACGTATTACTAGGATGGAGTTAGTAAAAAAAAAAAAAAAAAAAAAAAAAAAAAAGGTACATGTACACGCTAAGTACCTGAAAGTCCTGGGTGATAAGGCATCATTGTTTAAAATATTCATAAAGTGCACTTGTACCATTATGGTTTCAAAATGTCTTAGAAAAAGTCACTTGTATCACTAAGACTCTAAAGAATAGATACTTTCAGCTTAATCGTTTTCCGTCATTTCATCACAATCACAGTTTTTCATCATTTTGTCGGGCAGTGCACTATGGAAAGTGTGGAAGATAATGCTGAAGACAATGAGAATTACTACTAGTTTAAAACTGAAATACGTAGTATTTTTGTTCTACAATTTTTTTTATTTTTTTTTTTTACTTTTTTTATTTATTTATTTTTTTTTTTTTTTTTTTTTTTTTTTTTTAGCAGCTTTCTATTTCTTAGGCCATCATCAGATAACTTCGTACTAAACAGATAGTATAGTCCACACGTAACATTGAGGTTACATATACAAATATGGTTTTTCAAAGATATGTGAATCTGCAAATTTCTTACGTCTATGAACCAATACTACAGAACAAGCGTACTACAAAACAAATGGATTTTAAATGAACACATCTTCTACAATGATATTAAAATATTGAAACTGCGGGTTTGTAAAAGAAAGTATTTTGATGGTAGAAACAAAATGTGGATTTGTTATGAATAAGTATCAATACCACAGAACGTGCATATTATAAAACACAAATGGCGTCCGAATGGGTACATCTTACTTAAGGTTACAATTATAATAAATGTCCAGGTGAGTTATGAGTGATTGTACAAGCAAACTGTAAATCTCAGAGAAACATTGAATGGTGGGGGGGGGGGGGGGGGGGAGGAATTATGGCAACGGAAAAGAAAGGTATATGGAGTATTGGTATGGAACACACATAACAAAAATTTTTAACACAGTGAGAACAATGGGCTTATTAATAAGATGAAATTATTTTTAGTAGAGGTGAATAATGTAATTGTGTCTGTCCATATATAGTCTGTCATATATAGCAAACGATGTACCATGGTGTGGAAGGCTGCATGCTTGTGTGCTATGGGGTGTTGGGAACTGGCTGGTATTACTGCATCTGTATTAGTTGTTTTCCTGAATATGTTAAATGGATGTTTTTGCTTGGTAATGTCAATGGTAAGGCCCAAAAAGTTGGTTGTGTCTCCTCCTAACTCCATTGTAAGTTTGATTTTATTATGTTGTGAATTTAGATTTTGAAGGAATTTATTTAGCTGTCTGGTGGTGCCTGTCCACAAACAAAGTACATCATCCACATACCTATACCAGTAATGAATTTTAGAACTGAGGTGCTCTTTCTCTAAACATACAGTTAATGTGAGTAACTATCTGAGAAATTGTCATCGTTCATTTCTAAAATACACTGATTACTTTAAAAGGTAGAACTACTAATTTCTGGTCGAAATTTAGTTCATAATTGAGAGCCTAAAACGCAATTCTTTCGACCATCATCCATTTTGTTGCTTGTATCATTTGACACTGCATATATTTTGTGATTCGAAAAATGTATATTTTATCCTTGTACTGTGGTTTATAGGATAAAAAAGACAGTCACCATTTGCAGAGTTGCAGATTTATTTACTACCGGTTTCAGACCGTTATTGTCCTTCTTCAAGTATTTGTACATAAACTGTTGCAGAATTATATACAAGTATAAACAGAAAAGATCTAAGTACGAGAACAGAATTAAAGGGGCAAGATATTCAGAGTATATAAAGCATTCTCGAAAAGTGCCAAAATTTGAAATAATAATACACAATACTGCTGTATTCTGATAAAAGTAATGAAAGATAAAAAGAAATAAGTTCAAATAAAGAAACATTTATAGTTACTTAAACTACTTGTGTTCATTCAGAGCATGGTATAATAACAATGGACATCTAGTGCAGAGATTATGCTAGAACTCGCAGAACGAACTGTTAACCTATTGTGGGTAAAAGAGAGAAGGTAATGAAGTAATGAGATGTAAGGAAGTCTTAGAAGAAAACGGCATTTTAAATATGTAAATCTGGCTTTCTAACTGCCCAAGAGAGTCATAAAACAGTATACTATCCGCCCAACAGAGTCATATACTACCGTATAAAGTAAATGACGATGATGTCAAAGACTAGTGGCGCCATGGAACGAAATATTTCGGCATTTTCCGGTTTACCTACCGCTAGGAGCGCTAGTGTCGTTAAAACTGTCAGTCGGTAACAACGGTCAAAGTAGTGAGTGTTGAAATAGTGTGTTTTAGACTTTGGATGAACAGAGAGCGAAAATTAGTATACCACATTTCAAAGAAACACTTGCGTCTGTTGTTGTTTGCCGAGATGTTAAAAGATACAGTTGCCGTTTTCACAGACGATTCTTTCCTATTAGCATTGTGATCTAAGAGAAAAGATTTCTTAGGTTGGTAGTGTGACGATCCTACCTATCAGTTAGAACAGGACCGCTACAACCCCATAACAAGTTCTAATAGTTATGTTGTTAATTTCATTACCCGCTTCGCTGATTTAGACAAAACTGTTGTGTTGATCAGCTTCTTCGCGGTACCCCTTATTGTCCTGAAATTATTTAATTTGGCAGCCGGGTTTTTTTATAGTAAATGGAAGTACACTGCTGCCTATTTGACTTCTTTTAATTATCTTCCAGAAATATAAATGCATCACTATATAAAAACAGATACTACATCATGGTTTTACAATGAAAACTGAGACTGAGCCAGACTAAAAGCTGACTGATGCGTGGCATTCGTATTTAAAGGTAATACTAGGTTCTAGAGAGTTCCAAAATAAAGGTAGTGTAATAAATATTCAAATGTTTTTAAAGCTATAGGATTACAAACTACTTAAACTAAGTTAAACTAACCTAAGGACAACACACACACACACACACACACACACACACACACACACACACAGTCGAACGGCGAGCCGCAAGGTGTAGCAAGGCGCTTTAGAACTCTCGGCAACTCCACCGCGGAGATATAACAACATAGCCGAATTATATTTCCATAGTTAAATTAGGTGTTTTTCACAAACAAGACACACATCAGATTAGTCAACACAAACAGCAGAGAATCTTATAAATATTTATAATTTCGATATGTATGACAGCAGCATATATACAAATATAATTGCACAAAGAACAAGAATTTATATATAGAAATACACGTAAAATATTGTACAGGAGCTTATTTTGAGTTCATGTGAGTGAACGATGATATATTATGACAAAACACATGGAATTAGGACATGTATCATGGGAGACAAGCTTTTGGCTACACATCAATGTCCAGATCTTAATCCACTTCATAGCCTGAGGTGTGGCTCCTATAAAGTCCTCAGCAGAGCCACTACATTTTCTTCTTGGGCACACTCTTATGATGGGGGTCCATATTCTGCTCAGGTGTTCCACAATCACAACTTGGTGTGTCCACGAGTCCCCCCCCCCCCCCTTATAAACCATGGCCTTGCATCTTGTATGGCCACTTCGAATGCTCTTGAGCTTAGTCCAGTCTTTTCTTGCGAAATTGAACACTTTAATTTTTTTGTGGGATCACTTGCGATGGTTACGGACTGAATTCTTCCACTCCTTTTTGCAGTTCTCTTTTAGGTTGAAGGTAAGCTCTCCTCTTGTATAGCAGTTGTTCCACATCGGATTTCGTGATTTCAAAAAAAAAAAATTGGGTAATTTTTATGACATCCTGCATAGTTAAACATTTTCCTTCATTTGGTCCTACTATTTTTCCCATGCTTTAACAGATTATTTTTGTCTTCTTATTTTTGGTGGATCTGTATAGCGACGACGGACAGCCACGGTGTTGGAGTAGATTTTAATGTTCCGGTGATTATTTGCATGGTTTCGTGGAGCCGCACGTCTGCCTTGTTGGTGTCGTAGCTTCTCTCCCAGACCGGAGCACAGTATTCGGCAGTGGTGTAGACTATCGATGTTGCTGCTGTTCGCAGTGTCGATGGATTTGACTCCAAGAACTCCCCGCCAGTTTTCTAATAATATTTTTTTTCATGTTTTTAGTTTCTGGCCACGATTTTTAAGGTGTTCTTTATAGGTAGGGGGCCTATCAAGTGTAACGACCAGATACTTAGGATGGAAGTAGTGTTTCACTCTCTGTTGGTTAAATAACACAGTCAGTTGCTGATTGGCTATATTATTGTTGAGCTAAAAAGCGAACTTAAGTCTTAGACGGATTTTGGCGCAAACGCCACATTCTGTAGTATTTTCTAAGGACTTCAAGATCATCCGTTAGAGTCTTCGCACCTTATACGAGATTTTTTTTTTTTTTTTTTTTTTTTTTTTTTTTGCACTGCTATGGCCCAATTTTTGAGTCACTCTGTAATGCATATTACTGGTATAGAGGTTGAATAGTAATGGTGCAAATATTGAGACTTGAGGTAATCTATTCTTGATCTTAATGGGACCACACCATTGTACAAGTCGAACAAAATCGATTTTCGGTTTTCATCATATGTCGATAGATTCAGGTATTAGTTATGTACTCTGAAAAGAATTTTGCTGAAAAAACTTTTCTCGGGGATTTTCGTACCACGTGTGTTTATGCGTCATGCCCACTTCTCTATCGCCCACTTCTCTGGCGCCCAGTTCTCTGTCGCCCACTTTTCTGCATTTATTTTAGATCTATGTATCCCTACATTTCACGTTAGGGATTTTTTTATTCCCGAGTGTGTTAGCTATCTTCGGAATGCAACAGTCGGTATTATTTTGCTTCTGCCGTTTGTAAACAACACGCTTTCAAACACTCGGACAGTTTTGTTCAAGTGTGAATGCGGGTAGTTGTTATACTTACGTTTGCAGTTGCTATGTTAATTGAAGATGACGAAACGTAAAGGCCATATTCTTCCATAAGTACTCTATTGATGATGAGCCAAGTCATGCATTGCGTCCACCAGAAAAAATGCGTGGTGCAAATACAATAGGGCTCAGGCAACATCTTATTCTCACCAGCGTTGTCTTCCTGCTGCAGTTATTAAAGCTCACCCTGGCCTTCTAAGGAAATGTCTGCATGGGCAGACCAGATCTTAAATGAATGTTTCAACAGGTTAATTTGGAATCGTCATCCTAAAACCATATTTGTAGGTTGTAACAATGAAACTAGGAGTTCATGATGCGGCTATTACATTGAGGTGTGGTAATATTGGAAAGTGTTGGGTACTGAAAAAGCTGGGAATTAATCCTTGTGAAAGTATGATCACTGGGCTGCAACATTACGATAAAATGAGGAGAGCCGATCCAGACGGATCTGCATCTAATATGGCCAAGAAAGCAAGACAAACATCCAGGAAGGTGAAAAAGAAGCTGGAAGACCTGCTAGAGGCCAAAAAGAGCCATCATATGCAGCAGGACAGTTTTAATTTACTGTAAGTAACAAATTTCAAAAGTTTTTTAAGTCAAGTTAAGAATGAATCAAATGTTCAGAGACTCTGCATAACATAAAAAGCCACCTCTGGTACTACATTCATTAATATTCCCCAATTATACAAAAAATATTTTCTGCAGGAAAAACTTAATATTTTTGTTAATAAATTTAAAAAAGTATCTAAAAAATGGATAAAATATATTTTACTTCAGTGGACTCTATTATCATTATGTAACACACAGTAAGATATTAAGGTCCTGCATCAATTTTTTTTTTTTTTTTTCAGAAATGGCCCAATACTTTCCTAAATTAACATAGGTTAGATAGGCAGGCTGTGTCTCCCTTAAGGGACAACCTCTAAAATGGCACACACCGGGAAAAGTTCTTCGAAAAAAGGACGGTTTGGTTACCTACCAAACAGCATCAAAAGCCCGCCAGAAAGCCAACTAGCAGTTAAAAGTAGATTAAAAGAATTTCTGAATGGTAACTCCTTCTACACTATAGACGAATTTTTAGATATAAATTAGTAAATCTGCAAAATAAATTAATACATAAATGAATAAAATAAAATAAAATCTGAAAAAATAAAGCTAAAGAACTCACATACAGCCACACAGATTCACTGCCCCCGACAGAAGAGGAAGTTCACAAGCACACACTCAGACTCAAAAATAACAGGACATCTGGCGAAGATGGTATTGTGGCCGAAATACTGAAACACCTTGGATCAAACTCACTTGGAGAACTCATACAGAACATCACAGACATATGGACATCAGAAAAGTTATCAGATGACTGGAAATGTGCACTGAACCACCCACTGCACAAAAAGGGTGATCCCACAGACGTAAACAATTACATGGAAATCTCACTACTACAAGTTAAATACAAAGTATTCTCAGCGTGCCTTCTCCAAAGGACACATGACCAGCTGGAGCACAATATTGGCGAATACCAAGCAGCCTTCTGCCCTGGTCGCTCCTGTGCAGAACAAATCTTCAATCTGAAGACTACCCTGAAAAATCAAAGCCTACGTTGACTTCAAGGAGGCATATGACTCCGTCGACCGCAAGTCATTGTTCAGCATCCTACACTAACAAGGTTTGGATGGCAATACACTGCGAATGATCAAACAAACAATGACAGACACGAAATCTAAGGTGAAATTCAAGGGAGGAATCTCTGAACCTTTCCAAATAAAGACAGGCATGGCCAGGGTGACGGATTCTCGCGGCTCCTCTTCAACATAGTGCTAGATAAAGTCATCAAGGAGTGGGAGAAGGAGCTGAAAACACAAGCTCACTGGAAGACAGTGGGACTGGGACGCCCAAAGGACAAGCTAGAGGTTGGCTGTGTAGCCTTCGTGGATGATCTGGCACTACTCACGGATAACGAAACTACAGCAATCACACAGATATAAATACTCAAAGAGCGCGCGGAAAAAGTAGGATTACAAGTCTCCTTTCAAAAAACTGAGTTATTCTGCACGAAGCTAAACATACCAAATTTGAACACAAAGTATGACAAGATCAAAAGTGTTGCACACTTTAAGTACGTATGTGAAGTGATCGAACCTACAGGAAAAGAGAAAATTGCTCAGAGTACTGAAAATGAAGAGGATATCTATAATAACAAATGTCTTTCCACCTTCACCAAAATTCGTCACAACAACACCGTAATCAAACCGGAGGTGCTATATGCCAGTGAGACACTGATGCTACATACAAAGACCGACATTGAGAACATCCTCACACAGGAAAGAAAAATTAATGGATCAAAAATTACAGACGAAGGCTATAGACTTACTCCAGGGATACGACAGAGAAGTTCTCTAACATCGCAGTCGACATTAGAAAGAGGCGACTAAAATTTTATGGACACATTAGCAGACTTCCACAGACGATACTTACCAACTAAATCCTCAGGTACATACAGGGTCTCAAGACCACTACACCCTGGATGATACAAGTCAAAATTGATCTGGAAGGAGCACACATACATTTATAAGACATCATAGACAAAGTCGTCTTTAGAAACAAAGTGTACAAGTGGGAAGTAGAAGGAAGGAAGGAATCTTAGGGTTTAACGTCCCATCGACAGCGTGGCCATTAGAGACGGAGCTTTACGCTAGGATTTTTGGGTAAGAATGGGGGAAGGAAATCGGCCGTGCCCTTTGAAAGGAACCATCCCGGCATTTGCCTGGAGTGATTTAGGAAAATCACGGAAAACCTAAATCTGGATGGCCGGAGGTGGATTTGAACCACCATCCTTCCGAATACGAGTCCAGTGTATTACCACTGCGGCAGCTCGATCGGTCAAGGGGGGCCGGCCGCGGTGGCCGAGGAGACTGAGGCGCTTCAGTCACGGTCTGCCCGGCCACTACGGTCGGGGGTTCGAATACCCCCTCGGACATGGATATTTGTGCCGTCCTAGTTCGTAAGTAGTTCATAAGTAGTTTGTAAGTTTAGGAACTGATGACCCCGTAGTTGGGTCCCATAGGCTTAACGAACATTATCGTTATCGTTATCGGTCAAGTGGGAAGTGATGTCAGAGAAAACAGCACCTAAATAAAGCCCAACGACCAAAGTGGTCTGAAGATAGGAAGACAGCCTTTACTGAAAGAATGAACGAATACTGGAGAACAGGAAGAACAAGTAGTCAAATGTTCAAATGTTTGTATAGCTTATGGGACTTAACTAGCCGCGGTGGAGTAGCCGAGCGGTCTAAAGCACCTCGCTGCGGAGCGCGCGGTTGCTCGCCGTGGAGGTTCGAGTCCTCCCTGGGGCATGGGTGTGAGTGAGTTTGTCCGTAGGTTAGTTTACCTAGGTTTAAGTAGTTTGTAAGCTACGGACTGATGACCGCGCAGTTTGGTCCGATAGATTTACAGACATTTGATTTTGGACTTAACTACGGGGTCATCAGTCTCTAAACTTACAAACTACTTATGAACTAGCTAATCCTAAGGACGGCACAAAATCCATGCCCGAGGGGGGATTCGAACCCCCGACCGTAGTGGCCGTGCGGACCGTGACTGGAGCGCCTCAGTCCCCTCGGCCACCGCGGCCGGCGAACAAGTAGTCATGAATGTTTCGCGTGGTCTGATAAAATGCCTGTAACGTGTGTAATAATAATAAATAAGAAGAAATAAAATAAAAGAAATTGTGTCATGTAATATTTAGTACAAAGTAATCATTTTTGAAGACCACTTTGCTTAACCTGGCACATACTACATCATTACGAAGTGTCGTATTGATGATCTGTGGAACATGTACTGATCTAATGTAATGTAATCTACACAAATGGCGATCGTGCTGGAACAGGGATGTCTCGCGGTCTTTACCAGCAGCAGCAGCAAACGCTTCGAGTGCCGTACAGCTACGGATTGCTGGTTAGTGGCGTGTCACGAGCCGGCCATATCGCAGCGTCGGCAAGGCGTGTGTCAGTTGTCTGGTGTGCTGTGGCAGTGCTGCATGCCGCGCCTGCTCGCCTGCAGGCTGGCAGCCCGCCAGACACGCGCAGCGCCGCTCAGCCCATCGCCAGGCCGGTCACGGGCGGCCGCTTGGCGTCCACTGCCCACTGGCCACTGCCGCAGTTTTAAACTCTCCATTAGCGACACGCGCACGCACGACAAATAATGCGCGCGCTCAGCGCAGCGGCGCGCGGCCGGCGCGTGGCCACACTGATCCACATGTTAACGACGCCAGTGTTTGTGAGGGCACAACTTCCAACACCTTGTGGCATTCTCACACTTCTGTACGGTAGTAACACTAACGGCAGAGTGCACTAACCTCGGTCAAAAGTTAGTCGCGGTCAAGTAGGCATTTAACAGTGGTCAACTCAAGTTTCTGGTGCACCGACACCGATCAAAGTTAAACGACGGAGTTGATCGCGGTTAAATTTGATCGCGGCTGACGCCCGGTTTTGTCGAGGTGATCAGGGTTATAGGAGTGTGCAGTATCAATATGGCGACGCGTTTTGCTGTTTTAGACGGAATTGACAAAGATTTATTTTACCTCGATCATTTAAATCGGGATCAAAACCGGAACGTAGTGATTGTGGAAAGTGGGGACTCTTTTGAAGATTACAGTGACACAAAGTTCGAAGAAAGATTTTGTTTGTCCAAAGAAAATGTGGTGGTTGTTAAACAAAATCAGTGACAGGTTAGAATTTCCTACCGATAGTAATAACCCTATTTCGCCTATGAACAGACTATTAATTATGTTAAGAGCATATGCAACTGGTGCATTTAACACACTTATTGGTGACAACACTAACATATATGGCGACGACACATTGCCTGGAAGAGCAGTTCGCCGCGCCATAATTAATGAATATTTCCAGTAAGGTAACTATCAAATTCAGAAAAAGTTTTGAATAAAAAATTACGATATGTTCCGTAACTATAATCGTAAAGCTTTCGTGTTATTAAAACATGTTATCTGTATATTTATGTTACCAGGTGAACATGCGGTGCATGGGAAAATACGCTGTGAACAACAATGACATTTGTGTTGATTTGTTCGAAACAAATAAATCATAATTTATGTAATTATATAAATCTGTCTTAGGGTGTTTTTTAATAATCATTTCTCTTTGCAATATGACTGGATTCGGTAAAATTTTACGACGCTTCTCGCTGGGCTTCAGTGCTTATGTTGGCAACAGATGAACAATGAAGTGTAGAATTGCGTTAATATTTTTCACAAGCTACAGAGTAAATGTTATTGCTGCTCGTTTCAGTCGCAGCAAAATTAATACTGTACCTGCTCTATGGTTGAAATGATCTTGTATGTACCCTTGTCCGTTCAGAAGAAAAAAATTTTCGTTTTAATTGAAGTTGTCACGAAAAAATATTTATTGGTCATCTTAGTTGCCGCCATTACCATTGGTGCCAACATAACCACTGTAGCCCGCCGAGTAGTGTCATACAATTTTACCGTATTTACAATCTTGAACATACAAATCACGTGGTACTGTCGTCATTCACCAAAGATAGCCGAGAATACACATGTAGGTAAGCTCAACTAACACCTTTGCATCACTTAGGTGCCTTCCATTGCGCTACACGGACTTGATCACGATCAAATGTACGATTGTTCAAATTCAAATGTTTGTAAATCTATCGGACCAAACTGCGTGGTCATCAGTCCGTAGCTTACAAACTACTTAAACCTAGGTAAACTAACCTACGGACAAACACACACACCCATGCCCCAGGGAGGACTCGAACCTCCACGGCGAGCAACCGCGTGCTCCGCAGCGAGACGCTTTAGACCGCTCGGCTACTCCACCGCGGCAAATGTACGATTGGCTGACGACGGTTTGCTGACCGGTGATTAACGTTGGTGCACCGCAGAGACGTTTTAACCGCGGTTACCTTTTGACCGTGTTCTCGGAACCCTTGATTATCGTGCTTTTTGACCGAGGTTGGTGCACTCGGCCTTTGCGATCGTCTTTTGACAGCTCGAAATTTAAATAAAAAATTTGCACTGATGTGTTTTACGGCCGACTTTAGAAATGTAGTTTTATAAGTTTCTGCAAACATTTAGGACCAAAATAATAATTTAAATAATAATTAATTAATAAGAGTGTCTGAAACCCTTTTAAGGTTTGCCCACTACGCTACGGCAATAAATCGAACCGGGAGTTCTTTAATCGCATACTATTGATGACCGTTGGTAACTAATGTTAATATGGCATTTGTAGACATTAGATTATCATTTATGCCGGCCGCGGTGGCCGAGGAGACTGAGGCGCTCCAGTCACGGTCTGCACAGCCACTACGGTCGGGGGTTCGAATCCCCCCTCGGGCATGGATATTTGTGCCGTCCTAGTTCGTAAGTAGTTCATAAGTATTTTGTAAGTTTAGGGACTGATGACCCCGTAGTTAAGTCCCATAGACTATACAAACATTTGAACATTTTTATCATTTATCGTACGAAGAACGATGTGTTTTTCTTAATTCCTCAGTGTGCCGTTGCTTTGAAATGACAACGTGTAACTTACAATAAGAAAATCATCAAATACGCAACGCAAGATGGCGTATGCCACAGACAGGAGGAATGTCACGTGACATCTGCGAACGTCTGGTTTTCGTTAATTTAATGGAGGTTGTCAAAACTCCGTTACTTTTGCAAATATCTCTCAAACGGTACGAGATATGAAAAAAACACAAGGGAACAAAATTGTAGAGAATCTTATCGTCTACAAATTCGTTATTCAATTTTTGCGTCATATGAACGGTTTATTTGCAATTAAAATTACATTACAAACGGCCTTCTTTTTTTTTTTTTTTTTTTTTTTTTTTTTTTTTTTTTTTTTTTTGTATTACTAACGTCTTTCTTGTGCGAAATATTTCAAAAAGCGAGGTTCTGCTCTCTGGTAGCCAACAATTATGTCTGTAAAATTTGATGCCGATCGGTTGAACGGTTCGTCTGGGTACACGTTACAGCCAGACGGGCATAGTAAAATCGCCGTTATTTTTGCAAATATCTCTGCAACGATGCAATATATGAAAAAAACATAATAGAGCAATTTTGTAGAGAATTTTCCCGTCTACCAATTAGATTATTCAATTTTCGTGTCAGATGAACGGTTCGTTTGCAATTACTGTTATATTACAAACGGCTTTTTTTTACTACCGTATTTTTTGTCCGAAAAATTTGAAAAAGGGAGGTTCTGGTCTGGTGTTGATCGGTTGAACGGTTCGTCTTAAAAACAGGGAACACGTTACGGACAGACACACAAACGGACAGACAAACAGACATACATCCCAAAATCGCCGTTATTTTTGCAAATATCTTTGAAGCGCTACGAGATATGAAAAAAAAACATAAGAGAGCAAAGTTGTAGAGAATTTCCTCTTATACAAATTCGGTACTTCAATTTTTGTGTCAGATGAATAATTAAGCCGTTATTTTCATTTAAACTTCGAACTGTCAAAAGACGACCGCAAAGGCCCACTTTTAGTGTTACTACCGTAACCTAAAGTGGGCCAATAACGGCTTAAACATTCATCTGACACAAAAATTGAATAACCGGATTTATAGAGGAGAAAATTCTCTACAACTTTGCTCTGTTATGTTTTTTTCATATCTCGTATCCTTTCAGAGATATTTGCAAAAATAATAGCGGCACAAAACAAAACTCGCAAAATGGCTTCGAAATTATATATAGCAAATATTGCTGTATATGACTGACATTTTTCAAGCGAGGGGGGCGATCTAAATATCTGTTAACAGTGTATATGCGAAGATCGCTTTTTTAAATTTTATTTTAGTTGACCGGTTCGACAATCTTGCTTGCAATCTTCAGATCTGCATCTTAAAATCAGCTAAGATCTCATATACAGTATTCATATTGATCATAATTGTAATTTGTGTATGATATAGTACGATATTTTGCTGTCTTCATTCTTTGCTAGAGGTTTACATGGCGTTTACGTAGAGGGGGGGGGGGGGCACCATGAGGCTATCATAATAGTGAAAAATCATTCTCGTTGATATCTAATACAGAGTGTGAGTACCTCGGACAGGCTGTACAGTTGCACACCTGTGTGGCATGGACAGTACCTGGTTATCAATCAGCTCTTAAGGAATATTTGTCCATTCCTCCATGAGTGCAATATACGGCTCTGCAATCGTTGTGCGAGGTGCTGGTGCGGCTGCAACGCGTCTGCCAAGTGCAACCCAGACATGCTCAATAGGGTTTTAGTCCGGTGAACAAGCTCGCCACTCCATTCGTTCGGTTTAGCTTCATGGAAGTTGTCTACCATTTCAGCTCTGTGAGGCGAGCGTTATCATCCAGCAGAAGGAACTCATCTCCTATGGCACCAGCGTACGGCACAACAAAGGGTCGAAGACACTATATACCTCTAAGCAGTCAAAGCGCCATTGTGAATGACTCAGAGGTCCGTCCGTCCACCAATACTGACTCCTGCCCACACTATTCGTCCGCCACCATGGTATGGTGATGTTGCCTGCAAATAATCAGGAATGTTCCGAGTGCCATCTTCTCTACAGATAAGGAAACGACGATTTCCAGGTGAGCACATAATCTTGACTCATCTGTGAACAGAATCCGGCGCTATTCGTTACAACTCCAATCCTGACCTTCCTCCGCCCAATTTCTGCGGGCTAAACGGTGTCGTGGTTTTAATGGAACACACAACATAAACTTCCGCGCATAGAGACCACATTTCCGAAGGCGTTTCGGTCTGTATTTGTTAATATTGGGCGGCCTGTCTCTACCTGGAGGTTGCGTTCCAGCTGAGCTCACTCAGCGTCCCGTCTCGACGGTCTGTTAACCGGAGATAACGGTCATCTCTTGCTGATGTTACCCTTGGACGACCTTCGCCTTTCCTTTCTTTAACGGTTCCTGTTATCTGTCGAGGGCTAGGTATTTACGGTTTGGGACACTTCAATATCTGCCACTATCTCCCTCTGTGAGTGACCCACTTCCAACCTTCGCATGTCTCTCCATGCCAGATTTTCAGGTAAGTCACGTTATTGTTACATTGTACTATCTTCTCACTACACCATCTAAACCCAACTGTTTGTGTAGTTCGTTTGGTAGAGTAAAAAGAAGTCAACACCAACCCCTTCTGCAGTAACTTTCTGTTATTAAAACTAACACGGTTGCTGCAACTTAATTTGCTCTGTAGAATCGCTACAAAACGTCGAACCATTTTATTTCATTCTGACGATGACAATCTGTCGGAATCTAGGTAGCCTCTAATTGTTTTGACAAGTGTAGCTGCAGTGGAATTTTTCCAGTGCAAAAATGCTGTCTTTATTATGACCTAAAGTTAAAGAGTTTTGGTATATTAAAAGTTGATCAAACACAGAAGCTTTATTAAGTAGCTAATTTACATTTAAAAATCCTTTTAGTGGAAACTAAGCAAGTTTGAGCTAATTGTTTTCCTTTGTCTCTCATCTTTGGGCTATCCATCGCCATGAAAGGTAACATTTGGCTGAAATATGGCTGTGGCTGTGCTACCTATGAACAGAACAGTATAGACTCGAGGTTAGAATGTGTGTTTCATAAGTTGTGTGATACCTTGAACATAAAATATTAATAATTTAAAAAAGACCAGTAACTGATTTTAGCAGTAAGGGTCACGTGGAATGGAACAGACCTGTCAAGGCCAGAGTGACTTCCACGCCTCGGTCAAATCGTATAAAGGAATCTCCTGTTGTTGTTGTCTTCAGTCCGGAGACTGGTTTGATGCAGCTCTCCACAATACCCTATACTGAGCAAGCCTCTTCATCTCCACATAAGAACGGCAACCTACATCTGTCTGAACATGCTTACTGAATCCATCTGTTGGTCTTCCTCTGCGGTTTGTACCCCACGCACTTCCCTCCAACGCTAAATTCACAATTCCCTGATGTCTAAGAACGTGTCCTACCAATCTATCCCTTCTTTTAGTCAAGGTATGCCAGAAATTTCTTTTCTCCCCAATTCGTTTAGTACCTCCTCATTAGTTACGCGATCCACCCACCTAATCTTCAGCATTCTTCTGTAGCACCATATTTCAAAAGCCTCACTCCTCTTCCTGTCCGCACTGTTTATCGTCCATGTCTCACTCCCATACAAGGCAACACTCCATACAAATGCCTTCAGAAAGGACTTCCTTAGGCTTATGTCAATATTCGATATTAACAAATTTCTCTTTTTCAAAAACGCTTTTCTTCCCATTGCCATTCTGCATTTTATATCCTCTGTACTGCGACCATCATTTGTTATTTTACTGCCCAAGTAACAAAACTCGTCTACCTCGTTTATTGCTTCGTAACCTAATCTAATTCCTTCAGCATAGCCTGATTTTCTTACACTGCACTCCATTACCCTAGTTTTGCACTTGTTAATGTTCATCTTATTTGCACCTTTCAGCACACTGTCCATTCCGTTCAATTGCTCTTCCAGGTCCTTTGCTGTATCTGACAGAATTACTATATCGTCGGCAAAACGCAATGTTTTTAATTCTTCGCCCTGAACTTTAATTCCTTCTCCAAATTTCTCCTTGCTTTCCTTTATAGCTTGCTCAATGTACAAATTGAACAACAATGGAGAAAGACTACAACCCTGCCTTACTCCCTTTCCAACCACTGCATCCCTTTCATGCCCTTCAACTCTGATAACCGTTGTCTGGTTTTTGTACAAGTTGTAAATAACCTTACGCTCCCTATATTTTACTCCTGCCTGCTTCAGAACTTGAAAGAGTTTATTCCAATCAACACTGTCAAAAGCCTTCTTGAAATCTACAAAAGCTAGAAATATAGGTTTGCCTTTTCTTAATCTATCTTCTAGGATAAGCCGTAAAGTGAGTATTGCCTCCTGTGTTCCTACGTGTTCCAAACTGATCTTCCCCGAGGTCGGCTTCTATCAGCTTTTCCATCCTTCTGTATATAATTCGTGTTAATATTTTGCAACCATGACTTATTAAACTGATGGTTCTGTAGTTTTCACACCTGTCTGCACCTGCTTTCTTTGGAATGGTGATTATTACATTTTTCTTAAAGTCTGGGGGTACTTCGCCTGTCTCATACATCTTACACACCATGTGAAATAATTTTGTCATGGCTGGTTCTCCCAGAGACTTCAGTAGCTCCGAGGGAATATCATCTTCTCCAGGGGACTTGTTTCGACATAGGTCTTTTAGGGCTCTGTCAAATTCTTCTCTCAGTATAGTATCTCCTATTTCATCTTCATCTACATCCTCTTCCCTTCCTACGATATTGTCGCTAAGTTCATTTCCTTTGTAGAGCCCCTCTATATACTCTTCCACCTTTCAGCTTTCCCTTCTTTGCTGAGAACTGGTTTTCCATCAATGTCCTTGATATTCATAGAGCTGTTTTTCTTATCTACAAATGTTTCTTTTATTTTCCTGTAGGCTGTATCTGTTTTCCCCTATTTATACAATCTTCTACATCCTTGCATTTGCCTTTTAGCCACTCCTGCTTAGCCATTTTGCACTTTCTGTCAATCTCATTTCTTAGTCGTCTGCACTCCATTTTGCCTGTTTCATTTACTGCATTTTTATATTTTCTCCTTTCATCGATTAAATCTCCTACAACTACATAAAAAATTTAATATACGTAACTGAGAATTTTTCATTGAGCACCTTACTGACAGCTGTCGACCCAGTTAGTTGATGAAAGAAGACATTCAGCTTTTTCGGTGTAAATTGTGTGTGTTATCAGTCTAAAAAGCAGTTCGTTAAGCCATCGCGTTCAATATTTTGCATCCTTTCTTCACTTATTCCCTAGATACAAACAGGGTTACCACATAAACTGCAATCACTGGAATTACTGTACGTGATGCCAGTCATTTAATTCTTTGTTTCCATTCTCTATATACACTGTATTTCTAAACCAAACTCACGGCAGCAACATTAATAAAAAGTAACATTACGCAAAATATCTTTCCTGTCTTGGCCAGCCCCCCAAACAAACGGAACCAAAAATTAATTCTGTGGTCTTGCTCGCTTCCATGAAAGAATGGAAAGTAGTTATTCCTCCCAGCACAGTTTACGTCAGGTGATAAAATGAAGCGAGTTTGTCCGAGAGAAATAAAGGCCGACAGTGATTACAAGAGAGAAAAACAAACAAGAAAATAGTCTGTGGAAAAGACGGTCATGTGTGAACACATGTTGGCAAAGAAAATATGGGGATAGACGTACGTACGACACCTTTTTTCAGTTTCGGTCCATTTCTCTATGAGATCATTCTATTCATCTGTACAGTTGCGTGCTCCTCGCAAATAATAAAACAATTCTAACAAGCGGAGTTTCCACACCCAACACAAAAACTCCTTTCAGCACGTTAACTAACATCAGTTCTAAATTGTTTAAGGAATTCAGTGCATGTACTTACTATAGATTTTTAGCTTCAAAATTTCTGCCAGAACCTGTAACAATTAAATAGTTCTAGATAGCTGAATAAGATCTTGACCCATTGGTACAAACGCACCTCCTGAAATTGATTAACTGGAAAAAATATGTAAAACTCAAGAAATAACTGATGTTGTAACACGTACTAAACATAGAAAATGTGTATCAGTGTGATAATTGAGGTCTAGCATATTTAATTTGGTACAATCAATATCTCAACAAAAGCGCCGTTATTCATTAACAAAATCCCTGTGTTTACCACCGAGCGAAACATTCGGAAGGAGGCGGTTCAACTCTGCCTTCCGCCAACCGTAATATGCAACTGAATAATATAAGGTTTTATGTTGACATATGCATCTAGTCTTTATTTGGAAGGCATCATCAATGGCGTGCAATAAATACATGATTATCTTATACAGTATTTCGTTTTTTACTCTTTTAGTATTTTTCGTTATAGAAAGTTCTGGTGCGTTATATAAGTGTAGTTAATGATACTTTGATGTTATTACTTACAATATTTTGTGGTTGCTGGTTTACATGTTCACTACCACAACGAGGCACATGTCATTTTGATTGTGTTGTGTTTTTATTTTTGGTGGGTGGTGTTAAAAACTGTTCAAAGTTTGTTTATCTCATCTTTGCTTTATGTCAGCGTGTGTGTGTGAAGTTTTCTCTTTAATTACATCTCGTATCGTATCTTTGACTAGGTTTATCAGTACGTTTTTTAAGATGTTTGTCAGTCCATTTATTAATTGTTTGTTTTCGGCTATGGCTTTCTGTATACGGTCGTTTTCTTGTTGTGGTTGTTGGTCCTGAAAATTTTCATGTCTTGGTATACATTCATAGGTTACTGGTTCTGTTGTTTTAAGTGTTTGGGAAATCTGGAGAGGTTTGTTTCTTATTTTCAACATCTGATGTGTTATTTGTATCTTGATTTGAAATCCCTCTTTGTGATTTTGTCACTCTGCATTCAGGTTTATATATTCCTGACCCTTGGAATATAGTTTTCTTCATTTTTGATTGTAGATTTCTTTGGAAGGATTGAGCAGTTTTATATGCTATGTGGAGTCCCTGTTTCTTGAACATGTTTCTCTCTGTGTGTGTTAATTTGTGTGTCCATTCATGGTGTATTATTATTATTATTGTGGTCTTGTCATTGTGTGTGTTTTTTGTTTGTGTTTGGGTGTCGTGTATTTTGTTGTTATTTGGTTTTGCTTGAAATGTTGTGTTTGTTCCGTATACGTCTTTTAATTTTCTGGTTGTTGTTGTTGTTTAGAGGGGAGTAGACTTCTCATTCATCAGTCCCTTTAATTTACTGATTTAGTTTTTGTACTTATCGTGTGTTGTAGCCATTGTTCCTTGTTAGTTGTTTGATTGTGTTCATTTCTTTTTGATTATTTTTCTTGTTGAGAGGGATTCTGTTTAGCCTACGTAGCATGTGTCTAAATGCATCAAGCTTCTGATTTTGTAGATGATTGGAGGTAGAATGTATAATCATGTCTGTCGCTGTTGGTTCTCAATAAGTGTTGAACAGATGGTTTCCCTTTTCTTTTTGTACTGTTATATCAAGGAAATTTATTTTGCTGTCATTTTCTTTTTCAATTGTGAACTTTTTTTTTTTTTTTTTGTGGGCTTTATTTATTTCAAAGTTCGTCTATCTGTTTGCAGTTAGCTCTACCATCAGAATATAGGATGGCATCTAGATATCTGTGCCAATATGTAACTTTGAATCTTCCGTCTGTCTCTACCTTTTGAAATACCTGTTTTTCTAAGTGGCTGATGAAAATGTTAGCGAAGGTTCCTTAAGTTGCGGAACCCATAGGTAGTCTATCACCTTGTAGGTAATACTCGTTCTCGAACCGGAAATAATTTTGTTTGATAGTTTGGGCAAACCTGTTATTTCTGAAATTGCTTCTGTAGTAAGGTTACTGTGGGCTGTCAGATATTGTTGTACGATTTCTATTGTTTCTTTGATGGAGGTGGATGTGTACATATTTTCTATGTCAGTGAGACCAGTGATGCTGTGTGTGGTACCTGTAAGTTCTGTATCTGTTATATTAGGTCATATATTTACATTTGGAATGAAAATTCAGTAGAAAACCAACCCACATTTCACCTACATTTGACTGATACAGAATTACACCCCAAAGAAAAAATGTCATTAGAAAAAGGTTTGAAACATTGCACTAATAGTAGATTAGACAAAAAGTACATAGTAAATCGCGTTGTAGAAAGTGAATATATCCTCACATGTTGTAACAATATGGACCCTTAAAGTAACTTACTTTGTCTTAGGGAATCACTTACTCCTGCTACTTTTGTTGCCTTGTTGCTGTCCATACACCTATACATTTATTTGTAAAACTAAACTTTCAGTTTCAGTTAGGGAAGGTTTAACTAGGGCGGCATCTACTAAGTAACTGACTACAACATGAGGTTTGCGCTTTTACTAAAATTGTTTGTTGCCCATTGCAAAATTACATCTACTACAACCTCTAAATTCGTTAGACTCCGTCTGGTATGATTAGCTCGAGCCCGCAATATTGCAAACAAAATATCTATATGAATATTTAATCAGTTGGGTAATGTTCCTGAAATGATTGCTAGAAAAGTTCATGGTGCTGTCCAAAACACCAAGTCAGAATGTGATGAAAAATTTCTGAGTTCTGACTACTGTTTCAGAATCGAAGTCTACATACATTCGAAATATTTCAGTGTCCAGCGCGCGAATTCTGCGGTTATGTTCAACACCTATCGTCTCACTCGATTCCACTTCACCCACAACACGTCTGCCATCAGGACTGAACTGCCATAGACTGATCCTGGGCCGCTCGCGGCACCCCATTTTTATACGATATGTGGGGTCTTTCCAGTAATACGTCCCTCTAACGAGGTTCAGTGCTTCTCGCAGTAGTATACAAAACTTTTTAAATAATGATTGAAATGTTGATATGACGGCATCGTTCAATTGTGAGACGGGGGCTGTAATTGGTCTATTTCATACTAACCTTGTGTTACTGTATCTTTCTCTTTACGCTAATTATTGAAATATGTAACATTTTTCATGGTAGATCTTTCTTTATTTTGATTTCTGTGCTTTTGGGGACACATCAGGCGTGATGGACTCCTGGGATTGTAGTGCATTCTATGTTTATATGAAAATTTCGGGATTTTCATGTTTATTGGCGCAGCTTGGCTGCTAAAAAGTGGTTCTCCGTGTTGGGTACGGTCAGGCCGCGCGAAGAAGAGACGCTCTTGGAGGTCTCCCCCTCCCACCAACTTTCGCTCACCTTCGGGGAAGGACGAGAGCGGCTAGTTTGACCTTCTCGGCGCCACGCTACGTCCTGGGTGGCGGAGTATACCTGGCGGAATTTTTTAGAGTGTGTGGGACGCTTTACACAATGCTGGACCGCGGTTTACGGTGGGCGATAGCGGGGACTGCCTTTTTAGTCATTCGGCCGTTTCGCAAGAGAGGAATTTGCCAGATACAAACAATAGCAGAGTGCTCTGGGCCCCGGGCTATTTATGGAGACTAATTGCCCTTAGGCGTTATCTAAAAAAACTTCCTTGAAAGCTGCAGAGTTCGAACATAATTAGTGTGACAACTGGTTAGGTTGAGAGGAAAGCTTTCTGCCCATCTGGCACCCCAGGGGTTTGGCTCCAGCGGCTGTATATATAGCACAACGTTAACATTTTTAGGTCGTGTGACCGTAGCTAGGAGCAAGCTGAAATTCCTTGCAGGGCATTCACCCTGGAAACGGTGAAATCCGCGGGAACCTTTGGTGGCGTGGGCGGAGCCTCTTGGCAGCCGCAGAGAACGCGTCCTGATTCGGCAGATTATTCTGGTATGACAGTTAAACAATTTGTCAACGGCGCTACGCCATCCGATTGGTTGGACTATTAGCCGTTAGCAGAGATTGGTGCGTCTTTTTCGCGTGGGTGTGGCCGCCAGGCACTTGTCGTGAGCTGCGGCAGAGCGCGAGGGGCCACAAGGATTTGTGTCTGAGCGTCCGAAGTGTACGGACGTCGGTAGACTCTTGGATGAGCGTCCGAAGTGTTCGGACCTCGGGAGACACGCAATACTCCTTTTAGATTCGCGGGGAGGACATCGTTTTAAACGGTCCTCTCGTTAGACTTGTGTTTGATTCCCAAGATTCGGACCTTGTAGAACTAGTGTTTACTTGAGGGACGTTACATTGTCCGGTGGTTACGCTGTGAGCGGCCACAGTTCAGTTTTCGGTTTGCTAGAAGTCTCTATTTGAGCATTCGCGCCTTTGCGAATCGGGCACTGTTTTATTTATTTATTTATTTATTTTTACAGATCTTATTACGCAAGTGACTGATCGATTTGTGCCATGTGGCCTTTGTGTCGCCTATGCGAAATATTGATTAGTCTAGTAGCGTGATAGAATCGCACATCAACTGCCTAGCGACGCCGACGCTGTATTAAGTTACATGTCGACCCTGCTGAACAGGTCGCAGCAATTACGGTCGGATAAAAATTTCAGCTCATCCGCTCCTACCGCCTACTGCCTGCGAGCCTGAGATGCTGCCGTCAATGATCATCTGTGTGGGTAAGGTGACGCACTTGCTGAGGGATTATATGAATCAGACTTGTTGGATTCTGTCCCTTATTTTATTCTTTTGAGATCTGCCTCTTTACTCTGGGGAGCTTAGGGCTAACGATAATTTCAACCCCCTGTGTAGCCAATCTAATAGCATTCTGTTTTGCAAAACATCCGACCTTTGACTCAGCCAGTCAGTTTTGTGTCTCAATATTTTAACATTTGTAAAAGATTGTGTGAATACCATTATCTGTTTTTCATGATAGGAAATGTCATCTAATTTTGTGTCAAGATAGGATTTTTTCATGATTGATTGTAATAAATTGATTTTGAGCAGAACGTCTTTCATTTAAGAACATTCCTTTTTCACTATTTTGGAGGGGAAACAGAATAGTTAAATTCCACAGTCTACCAATAATTTTTCAAGTACATTTTTGTTTGTTTGGTACAACTGATACATTGCAATAGAGTAGGAATATTTATTATATGTTTGAAAATATGATCACATCATATATGATGAGTAACATTTCAATTTTCCATATTTTGGAGAAATATGGTAGCGACCCAAGATAATTAATTGCTGTCATCATATATATATTTTTTTTAAATTCATAACTAACGACATAGTTCACACTTGGCGACTTCTGCCATAGGAATAACGACCTAGTTTACACTTGGTGACTTCTGCCATAGGATTATCGACATAGATTACACAATGTAATCTATGCAATGCAAATACATACTTTAATTTCTAACGCTACTAATACCCCCAAAATCTAAAGTTTAAACAAATGAACATTTTCAGAATGACCAATAAATACTTTCGGCCGTCGCACAATAAATATTTAAGTAATCACATAGGTAAAGTGTTTTTCAGGTACACTTTCCAGTCTTTTCAATTCACTGTTCAGAATTACTGTGCTCATAAATTGAAACAATTTGCGGTCGAATAAACAAAATAATTTAATTTACAGAAAGGCAACGTATTAAAATAAACAAAAATAATACATTCGAAAAACTTATAGGTACGCTGCCATGTATCAGAATAGACGACGGCCGATATTTCGGCAGGAGAACACTCTGCCATTTTCAAGGCGAAACTGCAGTGAGGAAGCAATGTGCAACGATCTTCAAAACCTCGGTTTTCAAAGAGTAAACAGGAAAGACAACACACACCGAGCAAGCAAGCATATAGCGCCGACACGACCAAATATGAAATCAGTCAGATAATCGATAATAAACATCAGATCTCGACGGATGAGGTCGGATTAGTTTTGTACCTCTGTTTTTAACAAGTAAGAGAGCAGGAAAGCGGAATTTAAGCAGAACCCTCCATCCCTATTCATAAGGTTGTCACCTAGTTTTATTTCTGTTGCTTCCGTGATAACACAGTTCCAGTGGTTGGAAGTGCATGCCAGAATTTCCGTTTTGTTGTATTCCAAGGGTGACCTGTGTCAAGACAGTGTCCGACCACAGCAGATTTGTTTGGCTGTTGTAAACGTGTGTGACGTTTATGCTCAATACGACGGTCCTCAACAGTCCCAATAGTTTGACCAACATATGACAAACCACAGCTACATGTGATACGGCAGACACCCGCCTTGCGCAAACCGAGATCATCCTTAACAGATCCCAACAGTGCCTTAATTTTAGGTGAACGAAACACACATTTTACATTGTTTTTTACGCAAAATGCGGCCGATCTTGTTGGAAGTGCTGCCAACATATGGCAGAAAGGCCACTGACGTGGGTGCCGACTCAGTGTTATCATCACTAGCCCGTTGCACATGTGGTCGATAGCGCAACGCTCTTTTAATCTGCCCTTCACCATAGCCATTATGTCAAAAAAGTTACCTCCAGCTCAGTGGGCAAACTTTCCGGGTCAGAAATGACGTGAGCCCTAGGCACTAAGGTTCGAATAACACTTTCACGTCGAGCTGGGTGGTGACAACTATCAGCTTGCAAATACAAATCAGTATGCGTTCGCTTACTATAAACAGCATGTCCCATCGTACCATCTGCCTTTCTTCTGACCAACACATCAAGGAAGGGAAGGCAGCCATTCTTTTCCACTTCTATGGTGAAACGGATGTTGTGTTGGATTGAATGTAGATGTTCCAAAAAATAAATCAAGTTCTCACTACCACGAGGCCAAACAGCAAAACTGTTGTCTACACATCCCAAAAAACAAGCAGGTTTCAACGGCGCTGACTACAGTGCATGATCTTCAAAGTCCTCCATGAATATATTAGCAATATTAGGCGACAAAGGGCTTCCCATCGCAACTCCATCTGTCTGCTCATAGTACTCGTCACTGAATAAAAAGTAGGTGGAATTCAAAACATGTAGAAATAAATTCGTTAAATCATACCAAACTTCGTTTCAATTAGTTGCAATGAATCAGACAGAGGAACTCGAGTGAAAAGAGAAACCACATCAAAACTGACTAAAATATCCGAGTCAGCTAAGTGCAATCCCTTCAATCGACGTAGGAAATCCACCGAATTCTTAATGTGGTGTACACAATGGCCTACCAGTGGGCACAACAAACCAGCAAGATGTTTTGCCACACGATATGTGGGAACACCAATGTTTGACACTATAGGCCTAAGAGGACACCCATCTTTATGGACCTTAGGAAGGCCATATAATCGGGAGGTACAGCACAATACGAATCAAGACTCTTGATAGTTTCCTGTGACATAGAACTTTTCTTAATTAGGTTATTGGTCTTCGTCTCAACACTTTTTTAAAGATCGTTGCACATTGTTTCCTCAATGCAGTTTATCCTTGACAATGGCAGGGTGTTCTCCTGGCGAAGTATCGACCGTCGTCGATTCTGATACCTGGCAGCATACCCGTAAGTTTTCCGAAGTTGTTATTCGCCAGGAGAAATTAAGGAATCACAAAAATAATATATTCTAAACCGGTCATAATGTGTGTTTATGACACCTGCAACTTATCACTACCTCGCTGTTTGTGTATCTGTCTTGTATTAATTGTTATTAAAAATCACTATTGTTCCTCACTATAAATGTTGCAGGTAATATGGGTATATCAAACTTTGCGTCTCGAAGAGATCTTTCATTTGAGCCCTCACTAGTTACTGTAGATCAATTAGTTTAGCGTTCGGATTTTTCTTAGTAAATAAATGTCAGTTTTTTTTAATAACTTTTGATATAAAATTAATATCGATGATGTCAACACATAGTCTGAATCGTGTTGTACATCTCTTATTTGCCACTACGTGCTTTGCGCGCCAGATGGGTGCTATACGTTGTTGTAACATCATAGTGTGAAGAACAAGAAAATATCAGTGAAACAAACATCACCTATCAGCATTACATGTAAATTAGGATCCACCAAATATTGTAAGTGATAACATCCAAACAGCATGCGTTTCGTCAACGTACAACTCTTGTACACCTACGTGGACAGGTCGAAGAGGAGTGGAATAATGTATCCCAAGACAGAATCCGCATCTGCATGATGGAATGGCTGCTAGAACCACCGCCAGCACTGCCACCTGCAGAGGCTACACCACAAGCTAATACGGCTGTTTCTGCATTCATCGACACCTGATACCTCACTACCACTTGAGCTATTGATCCTAACAACTTCATGTACTCCAGACTCCCTGTGTCAACAATAAATCTTGAGTGAATTGGAAAAATTGTACCAATTTTTATTTCCGGTGATGTATGGCCTTTATCGTTTTCATACTATGTCTTGACAGTTATCTTAAATCATCATGAAGTTGAGTGTCGCATAAAACCGCTCCACTTATCAGCTATGGGGGCACCTACATGAAATACAAGTCTTCATACCTACTCCTTTTCCGGACAATGCCGCAAAGAATTCCTTTGCACAATGGATACAATACTCCCTCCCTGACATAAAAGCGACGTTGTCTTGTCGGAAGACGTGTCCAGACACTGATGTCGAATTCTGCAGCTACATCTTATGTAGTAAAAGAATCTACGAAAACTAAAGGCAGTCGGTCAGACCAAACTACCCGCCCGATTTGCTTCATTTTTGTTTTAAACTAAATGTATTCATCCACAGATTTGTCATCAAGTATCAGAATGTATGTAACTTTCGCTTTCCTTTTTTCTATACTCAAAGGCAATTTCCTTCTGTGTATTTCTTATAGGTATCTCCTTGCTGTAAACTAAAGTCAGTCGGTCAGGCCATTCTATCCGACCGGTTTCCTTCATTTTTCCTTTAAACGAAAGGTATTCATTCGCAGATTTGTCATCAAGTATCAGAATTAACTGAAGTCTCTCCATGAAATCGGTTTGTTTTACGATATCTTCGATTCTAATTCAGGTACGCAGTTCTTTTCGACTTAACAACACTCAGCGAATCAAGTTATTTCATTTGCGCTTTTAAAAACTTGCATTGATTGATTCTGAAGAAATCTATGCGTGAACATTCAACTCTACTTCTATTTTTTCCAACTTTTTTGTCATTCCACTAACGGTGCGAAGTATTCGCACGGGTTCTCTAGCAATACGTGAAAAATACAATGAAACGAAACAACCACACGAAGTGCAGAAAAGAAAATAAGTGAAGCTCTGGTGCTGCAGGCTCAGCAAAAACTCACAAACCCTCATTTCTAATAGCAGTGGCACTGATAGCAATTTAACGACTGTTGTTACTCAGTAATGTGCTCTTGATATTGCGAACCTTTTTTGTACATCGTGATGTAACTATCGTATGCAACATTCAGCTTTTGATTTTAACAGATAGTACACCTATCGCCCGGAACTTGTGGCAAAAATATTCAGAGCGACTCTTCATGGTCACTGACGCTAATTTCGCGTTCATTATACGTTATCGCGGGAACTCGTGTAACAAGTTTAAGTACGCTTGAATAGTCATTTGTGCCATATCCAGTTTTCCCTCTTTTCGCTAAAAGCCACTCACACCTGTGGCTAGTTAACTACGGTTAATCTATGAACGTAACTCTCATTTAAGTTTGAAAGCAGTGGTAATTAACCGCTGTGAACTTTCCAGATGAGCTTAATTGCGTTGTCTAGATGTGTAATTTTGAGATTATGACTTTTTATAGGATTCTCTGTGAGCATTTAACAATCAGAGGCAAACTTTCTGGAGAATTACTATTTTTCAGTCTCCTTTTTTGTTCTCTCACTGAATCTTTTAAAGTTCATGGAAACGGTGCTCCTGTTCGTACACAGAGCTTTAAGCTCTTAGCAGAAAATGACGATCCTGGTTTCACACGTTATAGGATACTATTTTACATCCCCACGTCGTTACAGGCATATGAAAACTATTGTTGTCAGTGCTGGTTTGAGAATGTAGAATTTTGTATTCCGTTTAGCAGTAAATTGACGACCAAACTATTCGTTTCTCTGAATCAATATTGGTTCCGATATCTCCACTCTTTTATAATTCAGTTCGGTAAATGCAGTTTTTTGACAGACAAATATTCATAGGTGGCTTCTATGATTGTGCATTTACACTGCAGGTGAATGTACACAATATGAACATCGCAATACGTGACGTATAAATCTTTAATATCGGATGACCGAGCGCTGCTCGGGAATTTTTTTTTTTTTTCCTGTTGCATAATGATATTGTTACATAAATATTTTGCAATACTACCTACGCAGGAATTGCAACCGTTAAATGATTATAACCAGAAATGTACGTAGTTTAGTGTCACAGTAAATATTTTTGTCCAAAATTTCCTAGATATTTCGAAGTGCACAGGTTGGCTACAAATACAGAAACTGTATCAGTTCGTTAGTGTAGCCGAATAAAACCGTATATAACATTTATTGTAGTGCCCCAGTGGCGACGGTGCTACTCACCGCGTTTCCGAGGCTATCACTAACATATCCCCTTTAATCCGAAAAACAGGAAATTAATTTTTTGATTATATATATACAGGATGAGTCACCTACACTTACACCGCGCCGGCCGCGGTGGCCGAGGGGACTGAGGCGCACCAGTCACTGTCTGCACGGCCACTACGGTCGGGGGTTCAAATCCCCCTCGGACATCGATATTTGTGGCGTCCTTAGTATTAGCTAGTTCATAAGTAGTTTGTAAGTTTAGGGACTGATGACCCCGTAGTTAAGTCCCATAAGCTACACAAACATTTGAACATTTTGAACTTGCACCGCAAATATTGCGGAAACGGAACGTGCGATTGATGCGCGGTTTCCGCAGAATGTATTGGTAGTCAGGGGCTCGTAGTTTTAGCCAACAAACAGATTGTAATATTACTTAGAAAGTGTATTTTCTATGCAAACATACAGTTTTTTAAATGGAATAATGCCTGTAGACATTGAGAAACTAAACGTATGGTGCAATAGAGCATCAGTAGTGTTTCTTGCAGGATTCTAGTACAAGTCGTTTGCGAGATATCGTCTTTTGAAACGATCCCACACCGACATTTGTATGTGCCAGTCAGCCCGCATAGTTTCTAACTACGATGATGTTATTTTTGCTTACAGCATGTTTGCTTACAGCGTGCTTGTGTGTTCCTTGAGTGCATTGCGGCTCGCTAGTGTGTTAGCCTGTAACAGTCCATGCGGTAGGTCGTGAGTGTACTATGGGTTTTACCAATACAGAAAAAGCCGACATGCTCATGGTGTATGAAGAGGGAGGATGAATGCAGTTCATTCTTGTACTCGACAAGACATCCCAATAGAAGTCACCCATCTCAACCTCTTCAACCAGTTACGTGAAAGCCTTAGTGTAACATCAACACAACGTAACAGAAGGATACAAGTGACGACAGACAAGGGGGAAAATATATATTCTTGCTGCTGTTTCAGTTGATCCGCATGTCAGCACCTGCGCAATAGCACGAGAAAGTGGCATAAGTTAGGAAAGTGTCCTATGCGTTCTCCATCGACATAGCTTCCATCCCTACCATATCTCTCTCTACATCTACATGGGATACTCTGCAAATCACATTTAAGTGTCTGGCAGAGGGTTCATCGAACCACCATTATACTATTTATCTCCGATTCCACTCTCGAATAGCGCGCGGGAAGAAAGAACACCGTCGTCCGCGGTGGCCGAGGGGACTGAGGCGCTCCAGTCACGGTCTGCACGGCCACTGCGGTCGGGGTTCGAATCCCCCCTCGGGCATGGATATTTGTGCCGCCCTTAGTGTTAGCTAGTTCGTAAGTAGTTTGTAAGTTTAAGTACTGATGGCCCCGTAGTTAAGTCCCATAAGCTCTACAAACATTTGAACATTTGAAAGAACACCTGAATCTCTCTGTTCGAGCTCTGATTTCACGTATTTTATTCTGATGATCATTTCTACCTATGTAAGTGGGAGTCAACAATATATTTTCGCATTCGGAGGAGAATGTTGGCGATTGGAGTTTCGTAATTAGCCAACGCCGCAGCGATAAGTGCCGTTGTTGTAATGATTCCCATCCCAGATCCTGTATCATTTCCGTAACGCTGTCTCCCCTGTATCGTGACAATACGAAACGAGCTGCCCTTCTTTGGACTCTTTCGATGTCCTCCGTCAAAACAGCCGGATAAGGATCCCACACTGGGCTGAAATACTCCAAAAATGGACGGACAAGCGTAGTGTATGCAGTTTCTTTTGTAGTTCTGTTGCATGTTTTAAGGGTACTGCCAATAAAACGCAGTCTCTGGTTCGCCTTTCCCACGATATTATCTACGTGTTCTTTCCAATTTAAGTCTGAAGTAATAGGAATTTCTAGGTATTTTATGGAGTTCACTTTTGACTGATTTATCTTGTAAACAAAGTTTAACGGATTTCTTTTCGTACTCATGTGAACGACTTCACACTTCGCATTATTTAGAATCAACTGCCAAATTTTACACCATACTGATATCTTATTTAAATTGTTCTGCAGTTGGTTTTGATCTTCAGATGATTTTACTAGATGGTAAATGACGGCGTCATCTGCAAACAACCTAAGAGAGCTACTTAGATTTTCCTCTAAATCGTTTATGTAAATAAGGAAGAGCAGAGGACAAATAACACTACCCTGTAGAATGCCCGATATCACCTCTGTTTTAGTCGATGCCTTGCCATCGATTAGTACGAAAGTATCCTCTCTGACAGGAAATCTCCTATCCAATCGCAAATTTGGAGCGATATACCATAACCACGCAATTTGATTAAAAGCCGTTTGTGAGGTACAGTGTCAAAAGCCTTTTGGAAATCAAGAAATATGGAATCGATTTGCGAAGCATTGTCGAAAGCTGTCAATCAAGAACTGCATGGAAACAATTTTGAGAATCGTATAACTCCTTTTATTACTTAACCTTTTTGAAAACACAAATTTATAAAAAAATAAATTAGATATTTTAATCTCCAAGTTCCAGATAGGTTGACAGAATAGATGAAACGTATAAGCAATTTCAAAATAAAATAAAGTTGGTAGAATGGCAGACCAACCTCGCCTACTTGACTTTAAAATTAATTCAATTTCGTCAGTTTACGTTCAAGGCTGTCGCAAAGTTCTAAATGTTACGCAATGGTAAAAAAAATGTTTTTGTTATTTCTGTTGGGGATGGGTGGAGTGGACCTAAAGCGTTCGCACACAATACCGTTTATTGCGTCGACGGCTGCTAGCTGCGTCTTCACTGAAACCGAAACTAAATATTTTTTTTTTAATTTTTATACAAAATTGTACATTGTAAACGTAGGTAATTATTTTATTATACATCACCAGGTCCACTTGAAAATGGCATAAGCCGAAACAAGCTTGTAGTGGAGTAAATTTGCACAAGCTTAATAAATATTGTTAGCAGCAAACTTGGATTTCTATATTACGATAATGCTATAAATGCTAGGTTGGCTATAAACTGGTGTGATACGTCAGTCTCAGAGTAACCCTCTGCGTCGCCACTCAAAAATGCGTTCGCAAGCGTTAACTAATGCACTCTGTATGTGTGCGCACCGGATGTGAAATATCTCGGCCAACTCTATGGACGACGCGCAATCTCTATTACTCTCCACTGGAGATTCATTAAGATTCGCTCCACGATAGAGGTGCTCGGTACAGTGCATTACTGCACCAGAGTCTCTAACGCCTCTCTGCACAAAAATTGCTGCGATAGAGTCACACCGATAGTGCGCGACCCCACACAGCCGGGAGCGAGGACGCGTCTCTGCGTTAAGTTCTTCCGCTCCGCTTGTGTCTATCTTTAGGGGGCGCTGGTGCTTCCCCGCTAGTGACCCGCCAACCAATGGGATAGTGCGTTTTGAAACACCGCATGGCTCGCCGGCCAATAGTAAGTCAGCTAACGTCTCCCTTAGGTATTCCTCTCAAAATAAACAGTGCCTTCTGGAATTTACTTTCCTCGTGCATTCTAACAAGTTGCAAGTAAACATGCTTTGTGAGAAGAAAACTTTTGTTGGTTGTTTTTAAACGTCTTTCAAAGAGTTTTCGAAAGTGTCGTGTTTTCTCAGAGTGTAAGGAGGATTTTTATCTAGATTTTGTACATAAGACCGCCTGGGGTGGCCTCTTATGAGGACCTCTGCCCACCTGCGCTTTCTGGCGAGCCGTCGCCGTGCGGCCGCCTCACCACCGCTTCTGGGTGTTTGTTCTCTAGGTCAATGAATAATGTTGTTCAATGAATAATTTTGTCAGCCTTAGTTGTCTTGTCACACTTGCAACACGATCTTTTAATTTACATATCAAACTGTAATTATTATCATTGAAAATGTCCATACCCCATCAAGTTTTTATTCAAAAGATTCGTCTTGGCGAGTAGAATGTGATTGTGAGGTCGGAATATGCAGGAAATGACAGCGAGAAAAACTTTACTCCTTACATCCCTGGGGAATAAATAAAATCTAATCGTTTCGACTGTTTTTCTGTGAAGAATATCACGAAAACTGACAGAATACTTGGCTCATTCCCTATTTGACCAACATGTCCAGATTGCACATCATCAAATGCATGATTTACTGGCCGAAAATCATTTTCTTTCCAATCGACTTTATCATTGAGGCGTGATTACATTGTAGGCATTTTACTATCACTTTCTGATTTTTTAGATTCAGAACAACTAACGTCTGTTGCTGAAACAAGACACTGCATTGACACCCCTACTTTCGTGGGAGAGTTATAACGCTCGTCAAAATCAAATAGTTCAACTTCCCTGTCGCTTCACGTAAGAACCTCCATGATTCCTCACCAGTAAACCCACAATGTGTAGCCATTTTCTTTGTAAAATACAGGTGACTTAGAACACAGATGTAAATTCTGATAAATGTGTTCTATGGTGTAAAGCCTAGGTTCACAACAGGCGTAGAATCGGACGACAAGCTAGTGGCAACAATTGTGAAAGGCTACGGAGACATAGGACGGGAAAGCCGCACCCAGCACCCAGGGAGCGGCAGGCAGCATGATGAGTAATATTAGTAGGTGATTGACTACTTTTATATGGCAAAGGAGAAATACTAAACTAACATGTTAGGAGTAACTCAAAACAGCTGTCGAACTGATTCAGTAGTAAATGTGTCGATTCCTATGCCTAAATTTTCAACCAAGAATAGAAACACGTAAGTTACCTATTTTCACCAGATAGTAGGGCCTCAACAAGCCACTATCCTAAATGAACTTGCAGTTGTATAAGATAGTTACTACAGTAGTTTCGCTTATTCGACCTAATCGGACCGCGGACATGTCGAATTACCTGAACGTCGGTTAATAGGAAGAGAGGAAGAAATTAGATGGTAAATGGTTGCTGGTGTAAAGTTATTGATAAAGCTGATACAGTAATTATTTTCACTTTGCAATATAGGCAATACTATCTGTGAAGTCACGGTCACCGTCATTAAATTTCTTACGGAATTGCAGGGATTTATAATTCAATATCGGCCTTGATATTGGCACACTTTTGCCCCTATTATGGATGAACCAAAGATACAAAGCCTCACTAGCTTTTGGCACTCACGTGGTTTTATGGTTTTCCTTTCTTTTGAAACATTCGATGTCTCACTTTCCGAACATCATTTTTCTATTTCCACTTTGTTTCACTTCCAATTCACTTAATTATAAAATTGGTAAGAAGTCGGTGTCCAATATATTTAACGCCAGCTCTGAAAGAAATTAGTACCTGCTTCCTAGTGATACCAAAATAATAATAATAATAAAGTTCATGTAATTGTTTTGCTTATTAATACAGTATTAATGTAAATGTCCGGAATCGTTTCTGAAAGAATGTCTGCATTCTAGTAGCATTGTACAGGAGTGAAATGTGGACAATAACGAGTTGAGATAAAAAGATGGTAGAAGCTTTTGAAATTTGGTGCTACAGAAATTAGATTAACTAATTAAGAAGTGCTGAACAAAATTCAGAAGCAAAAGAAATTTCTGGCATATCTTGGCTAAAATAAGGGATCGATTTCTAAGACACTTTTCGAGACTTAAAGCACTCGCCAGTTTACAAATGTTCAGATGTTTGTAAAGTTATGCAATCAAACTTAGTAATCAATCCCTAGATATAAAAAATACTTTAACTAATGCTAAGGACCACACACACACACACACACCAGCTGACCCTATTACAGCAGACTTTATCTGGCGTGACAAATGGAAAAGGCTTTTTTACGCCACAAATCTCCTCTAAATTAAAAAAAAAAATCCAGCTAATAGTGTAATAGTGATTAATGTTATCTACCATTGCTACGTGCTGAGGCTAAGTGCGTGTATTCGATTGTACTTTCGTATATTCTATGAGTTTTAAGCGCAAACAATAACTAACATGAGTTAAATATTAATATGCGCAACGGTTAATAGACACACGCACTCTGTTCATGCTAAACAGGAGAGCAATCATTCTAATTAACTAAATTTATTATCTATATTTTTCATTATCCAATTTTTACTGAGCTGCCATTTTATCATAGATGATATGATCTTGGGTAGGTGTTGCTTGGGATAATTACAGAGTTATATATGCTTGATAACACGGACTCAAACGTGAGGATATCCATTTCATATATTACAAATAGTAGAAACACCATAAATTTCACGATTTTTGTAGTAAAAGAAAATACAAAGGATAATCCTACTGGAACCCTAGGAAATAACTCTATTGGTGGTCACACTATATGAAAACAAAAAGAAGATTACGCTTGGATATCTTTCTTTCTATAACTCACCAGTCTCACGCAGAAACATGATGAAAATACGTTAAATGAAACCAACTAAGAAAGGTGAACTATTGCTTGCGTGTAGCAGCGCAGGACAAAACATGTTGAATTAAAAAAGCTATCCATAGGAATGCGTGAACAAAGCACGAAACGTTTTCGCTCGTCTAGCGAGCCTAGAAAAGTCGTAAAGTGTTGCGTGTAATACTAACAAGGATAGCACATGGATATCGGATTTCTGTATTTTTAATGTTTATAATACTTGAAGCTCAGATATCAAATAACAATCATCCCAAGCTATTCGATCTAACTCTCATTTTCGAGAAACTCGAATTTGAAATTCGACTACTCTTCATTACACATAAAATCCTCGAAGTCTATAAAGATGCTGTAGCCTCACAGTATGAACCCATGGTTGTTCCGTCAATCATTTCATAATAATTTCCACCATACAAAAAAAAAAGTGGTCGTCAAAGTGTGCCGAAATAACTTCAAAATTTCAGGAGAGAAGTGAGCAGCCAGAAGTTTTAATGTGTCTTCCACTGGTAATTTCGTAAAAAGAGAAACCACATCAAAGCTGACCATTATGTCTAAGTGGGTGATCCAATGGCACTGACAATCGGTCTTAGAGGGATCCCATCCTTATGCACCTGCTGACAAGGGGAATGCTACAGTCATCCTCAATACTATCAACTATCACGAGAAAGTGAAAGTGTTATTGGAAGACACCACATACCGGCGTCTCAAACGTGATCCCACAACAAACACTTAGTAGGAAGACAGGGGAGCTATAGAGGACATCTGGCCTCTCAGAAGAACTACTGAAAAATTTAAGACCAAGAGCACCCAGGCCACCCAGGTTGTATGGTTTGCCTAAGGTGCATAAGGGTCGGATCCCTCTAAGACCGATTGTCAGTGCCATTGGATCACCCACTTAACGGTTGGCCAAATACTTAACAAAATTATTGTCACCAATAGTCGGCCACTGCTCTCAACATATTAACAATTCAAAAGGGTTTGTTGACATCATAAAGCAGATGAGGATAGGCCAGAATGACATAATGGTCAGCCTCGATGTGGTTTCTCTTTTTACGAAAGTACCAGTGGAAGACACATTAAAACTGCTGTCTGCTCACTTCTCTCCTGAAATTTTGAAGTTATTTCGGCACACTTTGACGACCACTTATTTTTTGTATGGTGGAAATTATTATGAAATGAATGACGGAACAGCCATGGGCTCGCCAGTGTCACCAGCCACTGCGAACTTCTTCATGCAGGATTTTGAAGAACGAGCGTTGAACAGTGCTCCCTTTCGTCCATCTTGCTTCTATAGGTATGTTGACGATACATTTTTAATCTGGCCACACGGTAATGAGGCACTGCAGCAGTTCGTGAATCATTTGAATGGAATACACCCCAACATAAGATTTACAGTGGAAGTAGAGAAGGACGGGAAGCAACCCTTCTTAGATTGAACGAAAATCAGACGGATGACTTGTACACTCTGTGTACAGAAAGCCGACGCATACAGACTTGTATCTGAATGCCCGTAGCTTTCATCATCCCACTCAGAAGAAAGCTATTTTGAACACCTTGGTACACAGAGCAAGGATTATTTCAGACGAAAGCCACCTCGACTTTCAGATCAACCACCTGAAGAAGGTCTTCAGAAAGAATGGATATTCCTCCCGTGTCGAGGAAAACTAGACAGGATGCTATTACAACAAATCAAGAGGACTAACACATCGCGCGGCTTCCATTCTGCGGTGCAACGAGCAGTAAAATCGGAAGAGTTTTAAATAGGCAAGGAATTCGACCTTTCTTTCGTCCTCCCAAGAAGATGAAAGGAATGATGCCACTCGTCAAAGACAACCTACGGGAATATACAGCATTCCGTGCGAGTGTGGCAAAAATTACGTGAGGCAGTCAGTAAGAACTGTTTCTGAACGCTGCTTTGAACATCAGCGTCACCTGAAATACAGGCATTTAGAAAAATCTGCGGTAGTTGAGCACAGCCTGTTAAATAAACACCGGATTTTGTTTGAAGAAACGAGAGTACTGGCTCACGCTTCCAACTACTGGGATTCTGTCATCACGGAGGCGATTGAAATAAGATTATGCGATAATAATATCAATAGAGACTTAGGATATGCACTCAGCAATGCATAGAATCGTGCACTGGAGAAGGAACAGAGGTTTTCTTATTCTTTTCATTCTCCACTCCGAGGAGTGGAGCGGGCTGTTTGACATCCGGTCCACAAAGAGTCGCGGTTCTATTCAGCTAATTATCAGACAAGTTGATAGTGGCGCAAAGGGGGGATCCCAATTTGGAATAAGTGTTAGGGCTTACCAGTTCCAGCATACGCCTTACAACCAAGGATAACCGCCCGGAAACCTTGGTCGGAGCCGGGGGATTGGGACCAATTTAATTTATTTCTGGGACGTTGCCCCAGACTACAAATGGATTATCGTGAGAGCACGAGTGCACTCACGACAATCAGGGATCAGACGCCCGAGTTTCGTAGAGATCAGCTCGACCAACAGTGGCCAAGCATCTCACTGAAGGAACCGCACCCGTGAGCACGGTATCCTCTGCGTCCTCCCACAACCTTTAGTACTTCCAGCAGATTACCGCCTGCTGCGAGAGATGGCGCTGCTAACAACGCGGAATAGAGTGCGCTAGAAAATTCTAGGTGGTTAGATGGCACCACCCAAGTACGCGCCATTACCGCTGTGACGTAAGCCAGCCAATGAGAAGCGGTCTTCTGGTTATATAAGCGGAAGCTTCCAGTTCACGGCAGTCAGTTTTACCCCTGATGACGACTATGGAGGATATAGTCGAAAGCTTGGGCTCCTACCCATATTTGACGCGGCAAGAACACCGAGAGTATTTTACGCAAGAACTACGTCGCGAAAGACTTCGTACTCCTATTTTTCTATTTCGTTGTCATATCGCTTACGTTCACTTCACCCTGCACATCCATCGCGTCAGTAGTCGCAACGGTGCCGACATTGTGAATACTCATAATCCATTCTGTGCTGTAGCGAGGAGGGTGATAAAACAGACGATTTCTTCTTTCAGAAATACGCTAGGCTCAGAGATTCTCTCAAAACACGCAGTTTCACGAGTTACTTCATTTTCTGTTATTAAGGGTACGGTATAATGTATAACTGACAAGGAAAGTACATGGGCTCGAACAGACATATACGTATAAACGTTTGGTTACAGGATCTCTAAGTACACCTCAACTTGCTGATAGGTGTCGTTTTTCTGCAAAGCTCTGCAATCATGCTCTAGATAGCACTGTAGATGTAATTGTAGACGATATACGTAATGCAGATAACTAAAACTTATGTAATAATCATCGTACATGTTCTCTAGCGAATTGTCATCAAAAGCCGTGATGATAGTTGCAACTTTAACCTTCTTTCCGAAAGACTGTTGGTATTCACTGCCACTGCTCCCATCGCCTCTTCCTGCACTTAACGTAGTACTACCGCTTGCAACGAGTTGTTCGTCATTATCATCCCTATTATCATTACTATGCGTTAGTGTGACAACAGTATCTAACTATTGCTCCTATTTCTGTACCATAATAGATACGACAAAGCATGCGAATCATTCATCTTCTACACTAATATCATCTTCACGAATAAGGGTTCTTCGTAACTCCATCTCAATCAATCGCAATACATTAGCAGGATTGATTACCAATCGCCACCCCATCTCACGCTTCACCACACAAATAACATCACAAAACGCAACTTCGGAGGCACACTGCACCGTCCCTACTGGCGAACCAACAGGTCAAAGTGCAATGCTGCTTGGCACACGCAGAGTCCTCTAACGGACGACTGCAGAGTTTTGTAGATGCGGGAGTATTACTAGTGCAATAAGGGATCTTTACCTTATCTCTCATACGTTTTTGGTGTATATGTGTTTGTTCGAGCCCAAGTACCTTCCTTGTGAGACGTGGTATCGTAAAAACTCTGTGATTTACGACATGCATTATTGTCGCTAAACCTATCTGTGCACTCTCAGCTTTCCCGACAATGTCGGTATAGTTTTTCACGTCTGAGAGCTACTGCGCGTCACTGTCGAGTAACAGTAGTTAAAGCGTTTACGCGAGAGGTCTGAACGAATATCTGAGATCGTGGTACCCTCTCGGAGACTTCGGGCGAGCTGACTCTCGGCGCAGTTTACGCGAGACGTAATACTCTGTGAGAGTGATGATCTGTCTCGTGTATACGTAGCTTAACGTCAGGTGTGTCCAGCTCCCGCCTCGTGGCCCTGAGTTCATTGGTATTCCGCGGCCCCTGCGCAGTGGCTGCTGTGAGCCACCTCTCGGCCTCGCCACATCCAGAGCCACTCCTCGGGGCCGCCACAGCGGCTGCACTTCTATACGCGTCACGTAGCGCGCTGCACCGCACGCCGGCTGCCGTTATTCCACACAGCAACACTCGCCGGCGAGTCACAATCCGCGGTGATTTATCGTCTGCACTCTAGAGACTCGTACACTGCCGAAGGAATGCAATACGGCAGAAAACAACCGTAGGGGTTTCCCGTAATGTACAGAGGGGTAAAAAAAAGTATCCACTGTTTAAAGGTCCATAACTTGCAAACTAATTGTCTCAGTTGTCTCATTTTTGGTAGTGTAATAGTGTGTAGCGTTGAATTGCTTTGTTTTGTTTTGTCAGATGACAATCGCCGGATAGTGTTTTTTTTCTGTTCTTAGTTGCACCTAGTTATTCGAGTAAACATGGCTGGCGCAAGGCTTACATTCGATGAAAGGAAGTCAGTTTTTATGTGGTATTTTAACTCCCGCCATGTTACAACACTTCACCCACTCACCACAGAAGTCTGTGAGACAGTGTGCCCGTTAAACTGGAGTGAGTCGCTCAAGTGTTCAGCCAATTTTGAAGACAGCAAAGTGGAAGTGCTGCATCCAACGATTGCTATAAGCAATGAAAGTGGACGACCCAGACCGTAGAATGGAGTATTGCGAGTGGTTTGCTAACATGGTGCGCCTCGATTAAGAATTTTCAGAGATGATTGGGTGGTCTGATGAGGCACAGTTCAAACTCAATGGTAAAGTAAATTGCCTCAGTTGCATCTACTGGTGCGCCGAAAATCCGAACTTCCATGTAGACAAAGCCGTGAATTTGCCAGGTGTAAATGTGTGGTGTGGGTTGTCTTACCGGGGCTTGATTGGGCCATTCTTCTTTGACCGCAAAATTACCGGTGACGTGTACCTTCAGAAGCTTCAGACATCCATTTCACCTACCATCCGAGACTTGTATGGAGACGGAACATTTTACTTTCAACAAGATGGTGCCCCAGCCCACTACCAAAATCGTGTTAGGGCTTATCTCGACAAAAATCTAGCAGGAAGGTGGATAGGCCGTAGAAGTGCTGTGGAGTATCCACCACGTTCCCCAGACTTAACTCCTCTGGACTTTTACTTGTGAGGACACTAAAGGACGTCGAAAATTGGATGAACTTCGAGAATCCATCGTACATTCCTGTGCAGATATCCAACTGAACACGTTGCAGTTTGTAGTTAGTGCTGCAGTTCGGCGGCATCGTTTGTGTGTGAATGTTACTGGTGACCATTTCGAACACCTACAGTGATATCTTTAAGTTGGACTTCAAGCTACACTTTCGACAACAATGAGACAACTCCGTCAATTTGTTTGCAAGTTATGGACTTTTAAACACTGGATACGCTTTTTTGGACCTCTCTGTATTTGACACTGTTAGGAACGCTATATGAATATAGCAGTCATCGGCTAAGACTCTGCTAGACCAATATGTGGGGGCACAGACGATGGAAGACTAAGGCTGGGGGGGGGGGGGGGGGCAGGGGGTTGAACAGCCAGGGTCGTCTCCAAATCTCGACAGAGCTTTGAGAGTTGAGTGTCTCTTACCCCCCCCCCCACCCCAGGAGGTGAACATTTTGAATCTAATTTTAAACGATGCCAAAATAAATTCATTAAATTAAAGTCTGGAGTTTAAGGCTCCGTACATAAGCAAAATATAAACATAATTCTCCACTATACCCCATTCGCTGAATTTAGACATTAGGTGTTAGAAGTTAAACAATTCAATTAAGATAGCCAAAATAATCACGCTAATTATGATTTAGAAATGAAAACTATTGCGAACGATGGAATTCGCGCCCACGAATTTCCGCAAATGAAACTATGACTTTACCACTGCGCTATACAGCCATGTTCCTAACATTTGTAAGTCATTCTACAGGCCCGGTAAAAATCTTGAATTGAAGCCTTCGGGTAGCTCGTTCTCGCATATACCATACGAAACTTGTCTAAATGTAAGCTGACCATCGGGGATGTAATATTTGTGTATGTGACATGAAGTCGCGCCTTGTAGGAAAGAATTCAGTAGCGTGTGCTTAGTGCTTTGTACATGTTTCGTTGTCTCTGTTTTGTTTTTTGTGTGGATATCACTAACTGATGAAATGCGAAATAAAAAGGGCAGACCTATAAATCAACAAGAAAGCAAATCTAGAAGGAGAGCCAGATAAGGAAACGGAAATGGATTGACCAATTGCTGTAGTAGTTTGGCAAGCAGGGAGCGGTTTGCACGTGACGTTAAGCGCTCTCATTGGAGGAAAGGAGTTCCAGCCCTTGTACTGTCAACTAACGAGTAATTTTAATCAGACTGTCATTAGGCAGAATCTTAAAGGAGTTTTGCGAACTTGGATGCAATGTGTCACAGAAAAGCCTGAACAGCGTAAGAAGCAGTCTAAGGCACACATGGCATTCGTGGTCACTGTTGTCAGGTGCATAGTTATGCGAGGTGACTATAGTGCTGGAAATGGAGCGGTTGTTTCGGAGGCGGAGATTTCGCGCCATTTCATTCAAAGCCTCCGACTACCTCCGGTTGGACATATCGAATCGAAGAGACGTCATTTTGGAGGTGAATCTTGCCGTATTTGTTTGCTTTGGCAGTGGATTTTGCGTAGCATGGAAATATGCTGTTAACCGACATCCATTCCATGAACATAAACCACGATCGAAGTTTTATAACACGTGTTTGTCATAGTAAAAGTTGTGTAAAAGTACAGCTATTGACAAAAGTTTCAGGATGGCATTATAGGATTAAGTAAGTACACATGATTAGATCGCTTTATATGTGTGGTGTTGCACAAGTTTAAAGTGCGCGCCACCTACTTTCGACGCGCGCTGCCATACGACGTCAGCCACGAGCGCCCTCTGCTACAACTCCGCTCGTGGCCACCACTGAATGACATCGTTCTCTTGGGACTGAGATAGGAACCAGCTAACACTTCAGAATCAGATAGGCACCAGTGAAGACTTGGCTATCGGACAGGCACTAGGCGGCCTCTAGCTCAACTATGTATCAGCATTCTGCAGTACTGAGCTATGTAAAAGTTAAGTATTACTAAGTCTCTAATTTACTCTAGTGTTTCTAGTTTCTGCTGTCCCACTGGCTGGTCACCTCCTACCTGCACAAGCGTGCATCCTTTATTTCTGTGTCGGGCTTTCTACTCGGGCACCGACACCTACAATGGAAACGAGACACAAAAGTGGCAACTAGGAGTGATAGACGAACCTTGGACCAGCCCGCTTGCAGCAGACAGACAGCAGCAGTCAGAAATTGCTCCCGCCCACCCACCTTTGTTATAAAATTTTTGGGGGACAATATTCATTTACATGTTGTGTAGACTTTTTTGTTGCAGAGCATCCTCTTTCCTATTGCATTTGTATTTTGTTATACTTGTATGCGCAGCACCTTATCGGTCAGCATGGCCACTACCCCGAACCCAAACTTAATGGAAATTATTCAGTTACAGACAGCACAAATCACACAACTACTCCAAGCGGTGTCGCAGTTGACGGCACAGGCAGCTAACCAACAACAACAGCCGTCACATCAGCAGACCACACCTGCCGCTATACCGCTTCCTACGTTTCGCCAGTACAACAAATGTGAGGAAGAATGGAGCGACTATTTGGCTCAATTTCAAGAACTCGGCGCGGCTCATAAAATTACAGGTCAGAGAGTGAAGCATCTGTTATTATCTGTGGTGGGCACTCACACCTTCGTATTACTGCAGAAACTTTTCCCCCACGCACTCCTCATGATCTAGAATTCGATCAAATTGTAGATGCACTGAATGCTTATTACGAGAGAAAGTTTCTCGTGGCCGTGGCGTGGCGTGGCCGTGGCGATTTTTCAGACTGAAAAAATCACTGGGACAGACCCACACGCAATGGATTACGGAATTGAAGGGCTTAGCTCGCAAATGTAAATTTACTTGTTCTTGTGGACTTTCTTATAGTGACGTGATGTTGAGAGACGCTATCACGCAGAACATTCAGGACCCCAGAATTAGAGCAGCAATTCTGAAACAATCTGACCCTTCATTAGACAGTGTACTGCAGCTTATTGAAGCGCATGATACCTTTGACAGCAGATGTAGAAATGCAAAGCCACAGTGTTAATTCAGTGCACTGTAACTGACGTTTTCCTAGCCATAGTTCTAAGTATAGCACTAGTGATTCTTTTAATTCTACCAGCAGTGCTGGACATACAGTGAACAGTAGCCAGTGAAAAAAGAGCGACGCAAAGGTCGTGTTAGACAACATAATGTGAACAACAGGCGCCAACGCTCTTTTCAGAAAAATATTCGTAAGTCTTGCCCCCCGTGTGTTTCTCGCCACCAACGTGCACATTGCCCTAGTCGAAACGCAACTTGTTATCAATGTGGCAAATCAGGACATGTACAGACAGTGTGTATGCAAAACATACATTCCAGGAACGGTGCCGTTAGGAATAGTGCTTCGCAAAGTGCGAGAACAGTTCATACTGTTATCGTTATACACGCTGTGAATTTGGACCATGTTTCTCTTGATTCTAAAATGCAAGGAAATTATTCTGCACCTATTGCACAGCTATGTAGTGAGCCACGCCGCAAGCGCCGTCGAGCGCGTAAATCTGTGCAGCAGAAACAGGTTTGGGACAAGCAAAATGACTATGTACAGTGCAATACTGTAGTGAACCTAGTGCCTTCTACAACTGCTCATTGTAAAAGTGCCCAGTACTGTGTAGATAGTGACAGTAGACTTGATGTAGCTACTTAAAAGTTTAGTGCAGTAGTTAGTGAATCTGTAGTAGCCTCCCATTGTGCAGACACCGATCCGGCGGTAGTGACATCTAGTGACAGTGTTGTTAATCCGCTGTGTGCCGATTCTGCACCGCTTCCTTCACTACGCGTCCCGCACATGCGCAAGTGCGGAAAACAACCTGTAGCAGACGTTGCCCACATTCGCGCACCAGTCGTGCGCCAAAAGCACAAACTGTTTGTGACTCATTCGATAGACAATAAGACTGTGAAATTTCAGCTTCATACTGGTTCCACTGTCACATTAATAAATAAAGATACTTATGAACTTCTGGCTTCGCCAAAATGGTCGCCGTCTCAACAATTGCTAACAGCATAAACAGATTAAAATATCCCCGTGCTAGGAACGTGTAGCCTGCCTGCCTCTTTTCAAGGTGTAACAAAAACAGTTGCTTTTGTCGTACTTCAGGCCAAATCTACACAGAACATTTTTGGACTAGATGCATTTGACTTGTTTGGTTTATCAATTCAAAGAGATGTGCTTCAAATTTCGTCAGTAGTGCCTGAGGACAAAATCAAGGCATTGTGTGAAACATACAGTGACTTGTTTTCGCCGGAACTAGGTTGTGCAAAAGACTTTGTAGCACATGTAACTTTGAAAGAATCTGCTATACCAAAATTACGTAAAGCTAGACCAGTGCCTATCGCAATTCGTGATAAGGTTGCCGAAGAACGTAAACATTGGCAGGATAGTGGGGTGATTTCTCCTGTCTTGCGAGTCAGTGGGCCTCGCCTTTAGTAATTATAACTAAGCCATCTGGAAAACTTCGTCTCTGTGCGGACTTAAAATCAACAGTGAACGGTCAAACGATTGTAGACACTTACCCCCTGCCCAGACCTGAGGAACGTATGGACAAATTAGGACAGTCTCGCTTCTTTTCTAAGATTAATTTATCAGAGGCATACTTACAGATTCCGCTCGATGACGAGTCAAAAAGTTTTTCGACATTAATACTCACATGGGCCTTTTTCAGTTTCAACGCCAACCCTTTGGCAGTTCTTCGGCCCTTGCTCTTTTTCAGCGATTTTTGGAACAACTGACAGTTTCTGTACCGTGTTGCTCGAACTATTTAGATGATATTGTGATCTCAGGGCGCATAGTTGAAGAACCTTTATCAAACCTGGAGTGCCTTTTCAAAGTGTTGACTGCAGCAGGTCTACGTTGCAATAAAGCAAAGTGTTCGTTTTTTCAAACTGAAATAGAGTACCTAGGCCATGTGATTAATGCCCAAGGAATTCATCCCTTACAGTCACGTCTTAGAGCAATCAAAGACTTGCCTCCAGCCAAGAATGTGCACGAATTGCAAGCAGTAATGGGAAAGCTTAACTATTATTTCAGATTTATCCCCAATGCCTCTCAGATTGCAGATCCACTGCATCACTTACGTAGGAAGAATGTTCCTTTTGTATGGTCTAAAGATTGCCAGGTTGCCTTTGACAAATTAAAGTCTGCACTACTCAGTGATGCATGTTTGATTCCCTTTGACCCACAGAAGCTTGTAGTACTAGCAGTGGATGCCTCGTCGTACGGTCTGGGTGCAATATTGTCACATCGTATTGGTTCTCACGATCGTCCTATTGCCTTTGCATCCAAGCTACTGACGCCAACGCAACAGAATTACAGTCAGATAGAAAAGGAGGCCTTAGCAATCATTTACGGCGTCACAAAGTTTCATCATTATCTCTATGGTAGAAAAATTCCGGTTGGCCAGGATGTGTCAATTGATTCTTCAGAAATGGCATGTTGTCAGATAGACTCCAAAGACGCTTCCGCTGTCGCAGATTTCCCTTTGAACTCTCAACGGGTTGCACAGGAAACAGCTACGGATGCAGACCTAAGTGTGGTAGCACGTTTTGTTCGCTCTGGATGGCCTTCCAGAGCCAAAGACATTCAATGGCCTCTGGTTCGACGTTATTTTGCGCAACGTCATGCATTATCTTTAAGTCAGGGTATTCTGTTGTTACATACGGACAACGACCAAACAAGAGTGATTGTTCCTCGTTCCCTGCAACGAGAAATGTTACGCCTCCTGCATCAAGGACATTGGGGTATTGTTAGGACAAAGCAATTGGCCAGACATCATTGTACCTGGATTGGTATGGACGCTCAGATAGAGCGCATGACGTCACAGTGTACAGTTTGTGCGGAGCATCAGGCAGCTTCTCCGCAACGTTTCTCAGACTGGCCACGCCCCAAGGGACCATGGCAACGTTTACACATTGACTTTGCCGGACCTTTCTGGAATACGCGCTGGTTAATCGTTGTAGACGCTTTCAGCAAGTTTCCTTTTGTGATTGCCATGAACTCAACGACAGCGTCTAGTACAATCAGTGCCTTAACATCAGTGTTTTGCATCGAAGGTTTGCCTGAAACTATCGTCAGTGACAATGGACCTCAGTTTGTTAGTGCGGAATTTCAACAGTTTTGTCGTGTGAATGGCATTCAGCATATCACCACCGCACCTTTTCACCCTCAGTCCAATGGTGAAGCAGAACGTTTCGTTCGAACATTCAAGTCTCACATGGAAAAGATGAAAGGTCAGCACTCCAGGCAGCAAGCTCTTCTAATTTTCCTGTCTACGTATCGGTGCATGCAACGTGACGGCCCGTCTCCTGCCGAGCTGCTACACGGCCGCCGTCACCGCACTCTCCTTCACCTGCTGCAGCCTCCCACGCACCGAGTCGGTTCGTATGGCGCTACGCGTTTTCAGGTTTCTACGCCGGTGCTGTACAGGGTGTTTGCTGGGAAGAAGACATGGTTACCGGGCACCATTCATCGCGTGCTCGGTCGGAATATGTATGTTGTACGTTCTTCCACAGGGTTGGAGCTGCTGCGCCACGCAAACCAATTGCGCCTGCACAGGCCGCGCGATCCTGTCTCGGGTTTCTTGATTCCAGACCCAGTTCACCGCCAGGGAGCACAGCCACATCGTTCGCCGACGGGTCCAGCGTCCCCGGACTACGAGATCGCCCCGATGGACATCGACGCGACTCCGCCGCTATCGCCGCCGCAGATGACAGCGTCACCGAGAGGAACTCGGGGACCATGCGCTCCCCCCCCCCCCCCACCAGTCCGGGTCACGCACCTCAGAAGATGACCTGCTCCCTCAGGGCGGAGGCGTGCGCCCTTCCCCTGGTCTTGGTGGGTTTCCCGGGGGATCGCAAGGTGTATACCTGGGCGCGGACGGCGTCTCGATCCCAGCCTCAGCTACGACGCCCGTCCCACCAGTAACGCACCCGCCCAGGCCCTCCTCCCAGTGCCGTCGCTGTGGCCCTCAGCCCTTCGCCAAGACGACGAGGCGGTTTGGGGGGGAGGGGTGTGGTGTCGCACAAGTCTAAAGTGCGCGCCACCTACTTTCGCCGAGCGCCGCCATGCACGCACGGCGCGGCGTTCTTACGACGTCAGCCACGAGCGCCCTCTGCTACAACTCCGCTCGTGGCCACCACTGAACGACATCGTTCTCTTGGGACTGAGATAGGAACCAGCTAACACTTCGGAATCAGATAGGCACCAGTGAAGACTTGGCTATCGGACAGGCACTAGGCAAGACTCTAGCTCAAATATGTATCAGCATTCTGCAGTACTGAGCTATGTAAAAGTTAAGTATTGTATAAATTCTGTGCAATATATCTCGTTCTAATTTACTCTAGTGTTTCTAGTTTCTGCTGTCCCACTGGCTGGTCACCTCCTACCTGCACAAGCGTGCATCCTTTATTCCTGTGTCGAACTTTCTACTCGGCCACCGACACCTACGACGGAAACAAGACACAAAGGCGGCGACGAGGCTGGGATACAAAAATACGGGGTGAGGTGTAGCGCAGGTAGTAGTGCTTTAGATTGTAGAGTGGAAGGTTGGGTGTTAGGTTCCCTATGATTGTGAAAATTTATTTATTGAAAATTTCTTTTTCTTTCACACTTTTACTACGAAAGTTTATTATTATTTTATTATTTGAGATAATACATTTGTAGAGCGTTATTTAACATGTTATATACCTTGTATCAAGGGGTGTTCTTATAGCTTTCTATCAAAAACTCTAGAATCGGTTAATGTGTACAGTGTCCTTCCGGATTCATATAAAATTGTCACTAGTTTTTTGAAATCAATTTAAAGATAGTGAACACACAGAATCTCTTATCATGTCTATGCATAAAACATTAAAACCAAAAGTATCACGTTGCAAGCTAGTTTAGGGCTGTTACAAAGCCTAATATTCTGTCCACAACACTCATTTAAAAACTGCTTATAAACGGTAGAGTGTGGTGCTAGTCTTCTGTTTTATCATCGTTTATTGTCGCTTTGCTTCCGCTACTTTTCTCGTAAAATTTCGAAGGAAAGCTTTGAAGCTACCTCTGCAGTTTTTTACACAGTTACGGATAGTTGCATTGTGGAAATAATGAAATGTGACAAGGCACCGTACATTTTCTTAATTACGATACTGCTTTCCATACTTTACCATTTCCATATTGTTTTGCTCTTCATTATTGTAGGAATCTTTAAGAAATCATTTTCAATACTCGTGAAGATTAAATGTCCCTTCACCTGCGGCATACAGAAGTCCACACAAATTAGATGTAGCCTCTTTGCATCGTCAACCTCTGTCTCAAAGAAATGCCACACATACGATCTACGTATTGATATATCTAGAAATATTGTTTACGATATTCAGATAAGGACTAGTCACACTTACAAGAAAATTTTGCGAATTTCAATTAACTTCAGATACTTGGTTCTACGTGGAATACAAAATACGAAAATTACACGTCCCTGCAACTTCAAAACAATCGGCTCATTTGTGTTGCTTCTGCGATAGAACCAGAAATGTCCGTGTGGAGCACAGTCATCGGAAGCTCCTTCCAAGTTCTATATAGGAGTTGTCTGGTCACGCTACCGTGATCCTTCGCGGTGGCGGCCATTTTTGTTCTAAAACGCAGCTTTAGCAGACTGTATTCCGATAAAGTTTGTCACTAGAAAGTGTTAGTTGCTTGAAGCAGTGAATGTAATATTGCGTAGGACTGTGCAGGTTACAGAGAATGTGGCTGTATCCATTATCATTGCACTGTATATGTGATATGATGCACCCACAATTGTGAAGAAAAAGTAGCATTTGCATTAAGAAACAATCTGATTTTTGCAAAATGTATCTGTGTAACATTAGGCTTCTGATATTCAATTTTCCATTCGGTATGGTATCAGCGAAAATTTCTTGTGTTGAACTATCCGAGAACGGAATCTTAAATGGAATAACGGCTTGCATTCAAATGAAATTTTCCTGGTGTATGTGTTTCCAATGATTCTACACTACGTAAAAGGAAGAAATTTCGAGATACTGGATATGTGTCGGATAAACGTAGGGCATATACTAGTGTAACAGAAATTAAGTTTGAAAAGGTAAGAGAAAAAATGTTCAAATGTTTGTTAAGCTTATGGGACTTAACTACGGGGTCATCAGTCCCTAAACTTACAAACTATTTATCAACTACCTGATACTAAGGACGGCACAAATACCCATGCCCGAGGGGGGATTCGAACCCCCGACAGTAGTGGCCTTGCAGACCGTGACTGGAGCGCCTCAGTCCCCACGGCCACTGCGGCCGGCAAAGGTAAGAGAGATATTGGAAGAAGTCCAAGAAAGTCATTGCGTCAACTGAGAAATTACGAAACGGAATTTATTTATGGAAACTCAATGTATTAGTTTCAGTTGTTATTACTTCGATTATGGTAATCAATGTAGTTAAACCATTTTCATTATTTGGTGAAGTGCCCACTGAAAAAGTATTTTAACAAATTTTATCAGCTATCTACAAAAGTTACAATACATTTATTTTGGATGATCATCGTTAATAAACATAGTATTTACACCTTCACATGTTATCAAAGTTTTCGGCAAGAGATTTTTTCCAGAAAAGTGCTTTAGTGCAAAGCATACTTCATTCATCATCCAAACGTGCTTATACTTCTTGTATTCTGAAATCAGAATTCTTTCACGACAGTTTTTCTTTTCCTATGGCCCACTGAGGCCAAATATTTCAGTAATTTAGAACTTTCACTGAGCCGTTTCTTCTGACACACATTTGGTCTAATCTGTGAGAATCATCTTGTGAACTCTCCTGGTAAGACTGAGAAATATACGCCTATTGAATTCCTACTTAAGGCAGGAATATAATTTCTGACTCAAATGGTACACAAACTGGCTACTGAATAATAATTATTGGCGAAAGCGACTGTTTTCTCTCTTAGCGATACTGCGCTGCGTCGTCCGCTCTAGAGCCGAAATGGCGGCTCCATAAGTAACATTGGTGTCCAGAACTGTCTTCTATAGACCTTGTCTCCTTCTAGCCAGCGATATTGCATCGCGCCTCTGTTTCCACCGGCCAGCCTCCAAGTAGTCTGGCGCACCTTAAAGTTACCTGCCAGTTAACAGCATATGCAGACTGGCACTAGGTGACTATTTCCAAGGAAAGTAAGGTAACTGTAGTTCATAGTTCCATATGTAACGTGTCTAGGGTGTATTTGATGGTTTTGACACCAAATGACGAATGTTCTGCACACAGACTTTGTCTACGTCAGGGTAGCTACACTAGTTCGTTCCATGTGGGCTGTGAGCTCAGTACTCAACTAGGGAGATGGGGTGGCAACGAAACAGTGGTCCAGTACAACAAAATAGTTTATTGACCCTCGTGCTTACAAAACGGAAGGAGGCGAGTGGAGTGTGCATGCGCCCTGTATCGCGCTGAGGTTGCGTCCAGCTGACGCCACGAGCCTCGTAGTAGCTGACGCTGCTGGTGTGGCTGCCCACCGTTCACTACGCCTCTGTGTTCCATAAAGCGAGGTAGCGTCCTCTCATTGCCCCGCGCCGCCGCCGCCGCCGCCGCGAAGGCCGTACAACGCTGGATGCGGCTCGGAAGTTGAACCCGGGTCCTCCTTCGCCTACTGCTGCTTCGCTCGCCAGACGGTCACAGGAGCGCTTCAGGTGTGGTTGCGTCCTTTCGTCCACACCACGCCCCTGGGTGAGTAAATGGCTGCAGTCTTACCACTCCATGCGTTGGTTCGACGCCCCGTTGCGCTGCTGTCGAAGCCGGGACCCCGCTGCCCGTTGAGTCAGACTGTGCCGCCACTATTCCGGAGGCTGCATCTCCCGTCAGAGATGCCGTCTTGATCATGATGACCGGCCGCTGGCCGCACTGGGTCGAAGTACTTCCATTCTGCGACAGACTCAGTTTTACGTGAACAATTGTTGACGAGTAGCACAGTCCGGGCGGCAGGTGACTGCCCAGCTGTGGCTGCCTCTCTCTCCCTCTCTGCCGTGGCTGACTGCCTCACTAACCTTTTTCGCCTGTATTTATACGACAAGGTTGACCCCGTCGGCCTGTGTTTCACAAATGTGGCATGGCTAATCGTTGCTACACGTGACCGGTCTCCTACTTCCGATCACGTATGTCGCAGCCACCTTTAAGCCATACAGCTGTCAGGCTGTTACGCAGTACGGCGCCCTCGCCGACCTACTTCCGTCACCTGAAGCTTCGCCGAGACGCTCCACTTTATTTGCTGAAATCATAAGCATGCTTGTCCGGCTCCACTTCAAGTCACACGCCTGCTTTCAACACAGCACCGCTTCCATGTTCAACTTCAGCGTTAAAGTTCACTCACCACATGTTTAGTTTTCCCAAATTATATGTCTATTTTCTCCATATCTCGTACACATCATCTACGTTTTTGCACAGAACTTGATTGTCAGAGGTTGTGTTTAGTGATGATTTGTGGACTTTGTACGTTTGTGTAGTTTTGTCCCGTGTCTGGGCCTAACTGGCCTGCCTATCGTCAATAAACGGTGGTGATCACCGGCCAGTGTCGTGGTGACGGCAGAGAGCGTCCGGAGTGTGGTACCAGCACAGCACAGCACAGTGGTGCGGTGTCCCAGCACAGTGGCGCGCGGCACGCAGCATATCACGGCGACCGCGGCCCCCGGCACTTGTCCCGATAACAAATGGCTTCCCCGATAATGCGCGATAAACATCTCAATACTGGCGCCGCCGCGGAACGGATCCAGAGCGGCCGAGCGCCAATCAATACGAGGCCCACACCAGCTGCCGACTGCCACCGCTCCACTCACACTGCCAAACTAAATAAGCGAAGTAATCAACACATTGCGTACTTTCCGTATAAAGAACATTTCAAATTGTTCTAATCATCAAACGTTTATAAATCTATAGAACTTTATTACTGTGCTATCAGTTTTACTGCTGTGATTATCAGTCCCTAGGTTTACAAACTACTTACACTCAAGCTTATTTTAGACAGACTCTTGATAAAGTTATGCAACCGTAAAAGTAGTGTGTGTTTGTTTGTAATGAAAAGTAGTATGTGTTTGTGGGGCGAGCGTGTCACTGCTTTTGTTGAGAGACCGTCCCCGCTAAAATTCCCAAATAAATGTTCTGTTGTGGTTTTGGTAACAAAATAATTTGACTAAGCAATGAGACTTAGTACCTTCCTTTGCCCTGTTAGAATAAATTGCAACTGACATGGGATGCAATGATCTTACGTAAATTTGGTTTAGTTTGATGCGCAACGGATAACACTTCAAATTGTACAGTTGTTAATAAGTCAACAGTAATTAAACTCATAATTGGTCTACACATTAATCTCGTGTGTGAGAAACAATGTGAGCAAATGAAATGTTCAGATCTGTTAGCGTGCACCATATACTAGTAGCCAGACTATACATGTACAATTCGACTGCGGGAGCGAACTGAAAAAGCTACTACAGTGATAATTTTGCTACTTTAATTAACACGATGCCAAACAAAGACATTTAATATTAATTGGATATGAAGATCAATGCACTTGATAATGTGCCTATTTGTACAACAATTACCATACAGATTCAATGTAATAAAAAAATGTTCTACAAAGCTGGTAAAGATTTCAGGTATCACACACTGCAAATATGTCTCATCTCTTTACGTGATCTACTTCTCTTCTAATCAAACAAATCACTTTAACTGTTACTAACATTAACTACCTTAACAATCTGAACTTTCATTGAGACTGAGAAAATCTTTAACTATGATCTTTACTGCAATTATGAACAAACTACTTCCTGCTCTCATTAATAGACCAACTGATCATCATAAAATGCCTACACTGAACTGTTCTAATTAGCATACAGATTTACAAACACAATAATTATGCAACTCTATCATAAGAAACAATGATCAGAACGGATAGCAATTCAAATTGGTGAAAGGAACGAGGAACTGGTAAAATGACACAGGGATAAATGATAAATGCGAGCTGAATTAAACAGTATTCATTACCCAAAAGACAAACCAACAACAATATAGGCTACATACAGGCTACCATACATAACAATAGAAAAGTACAAGTTTACCTTATTTGAGACATAAATTTCCATACAAAATGTTCTGTCTGCAGACTTGGCTGCGACTCTTAAAAACTGAATTTTTACTCTTCGAGTCTAACACCCTGACAGATTAACCCGACAGTATCCTGCACGAAGGTAACACACCGACTCCTCTCTACACGAAGGTCACACCTCGACTCTTCTCTCCACGAAGGTCATACCTCGACTCTTTTCTACACGAAGGTTAACACCTCGACTCTTTAAACGCAACAACTGTAAGTGCAAGACACACTCCAAAGATAAAACAAACTCTTTGGTTGACAGCAAAGATATGAAAATGAGTACAGTATGTTATATCGATTAGTGAAATGGTACAAAATATACATAAATTTGTTTTCTGCAAAATTATAGCTTTGGTTTTTATAACAAAACATGCTCAATGCTCTATGACAGGCAAAAATTATGTGAAAATTATATTGCGTACTCCTTTCATCACCCCTCCCCTACGGGAAAAGAATTTTGCGGGGTGGATGATGCTGACAAGATAGCATCAGCTAGCCAAGAAATTCTTATACAGGACAAAACACATCATCAAACCATTTGTATAATCATTAGGTTCGCAAAGTTTGTTCATTATTCTTTAAAATGATTAATTAAAGAGTTCAGTTAACACTCAATATGAAACGAAAGTCATCTGTAAAGGTACATAAACATATTTAGTGGCCACAGCCGAAAGAATCTCAGTTCTCATTTGTCTTTACATATGAATACCAGTGTGATATAAAGATTATAATGTTTATACATTATGGCATGATTTATATTAGTGCTCAACAGTGGTAAAACAATTTACATAAGTAAACCAATTGAGGGTTTAGCTCAATTTTCTTAAGATCATAAGTCTGTCGATGCCGTACATCTTGAGTATCAAATTCAATAGAAATGGGTTACATTTATGTACAATTATATTAAGATTACATTTATATACATCATTATTCAAAGTTTGTTCACCAGTAAAGAAAAACACAAAAAAATATCCTAACAGTTACATAGTATTTACAAAAGAATTAAAAGATTTGCCTACAAGGTTGGCCGATACTTCATATATGGTTACATAGTCTGTTCATGAACGGTTAGAGGATCAATGATAATTTACATGTCTGTCCTTCCAGCATATCATGTAGTTTAGTGAACAATAAAATTTATATGGCTGTCCTGCCAGCACATGATGATTAAATGAAAAATGAAAATTTATATGGCTGTTCTACCAGCACAACACATAAATGTCTTTGGTTGTTTGAAAGGAAAGAACCTATCAGAACACTTTATTATGGACAACGTTTGCAATTGGAGAAATTACGTGAATGGCGGCACTTAAATGTCACACGCATGACCAATTTTACACACGCACACTAATCACATCTGTGACGACATGATGGATAGAATGCTCATCTGCGGTCAAAGGTCCGGGAATGGGATGTCTTGACCTCCAGCTTCTCCCGTGTTGACCCACAGATTCTCAAGATTGTGGCCGAGCAGGTACCGGGAATGTGGAAAGGTTTTTTTTTTTGTTTTTTTTTTTTTTTTTGTTTTTGTTTTTTTTTTTTTTTTTTTTTTTTTTTTTGCCACAGGCTTCCCCTCAGACTCAGCTCTCCAAGTTCCATCAGCGTAACCAGTATGGCAACTGGTCAACTTTTTGTCAGATTACGTGCGTGTAGTGCCAGCTCCCATGCGTGTCCAGAAACATGAAACAAATATATCAAAGCCAAAATTAGAAATTTTATAGTGGTATCTCCTCGTCAGCTGGAAGAGACACGTCCATTATGATATTTTACACATATCCTCAAAATATGAAAAATATATTTTTTGTTTAGGCAAGCAGAAATGGCTCACGTGCTATTTGCACTTAAAATTTGTCACATGCTTTCTTTACAGTCTGTTAATCAACAACAACTTAGTAAGGTACATGTTACTTTACCAAATGCAAAGTATGTGATCACAATCAGAGGAAATAGTTCTTATATGCTCAGATAGTTACTAGAAATGCTATTCTAAAGTTACATATGAAAAGATTATCTTCCAAGTATGTGTACAGTGTTGTGGAACCTCACTTGTTCCAAAGATATCGTTAGATATCGGATTATACTAGTAAATCATTATAAAGTCTCATGGTACGTAAGTAATACAATGTTTTATAATCCATATAATACAACATATTAGAGGAAATAGATAGGTATGTACAAGTATACTGAATCACTGTGGGATTACCACATTTTTCTTAACATAAATTTCAATAGTGATCCACCCTGGCGGCACAAAATTTTCATTTCATTTCGCCAAATTTTCATACATTTTTATATTCAATTGGCCAGGCCTTTATATTACAAATAGGCTTAACACTATTATAAACAATTGTTCTAATGTTAATCACATAGTGGAATCTACCAAGCTGTACCAAATACTGTCAAGAGTCAATGGGGTAAGGGATTCAGTCTTTGTCATTGTCTTTGCCATGGGGAATATGAAGGAATGAACATATTAGTAGTGCTAGTACTTCATAGTCAGCTTATTTACTATGACAAAATATTGTATCAGTAAGCATAATGTAGCAAATAGCCAAAGTACATACTCCTGAAAAAGGGTTAGGCAAATTCAAGCACATTAGTTAAGACAGATGCCTATGGCATACAATTTAATAAATGAAATATATTTTTTATCGTTGCTATAACTGCTGCTACCCTGTACAGTAAAGGCAATTTTGATTAAATGTCATTAGTAGCTCATTTTCTTGCCACATGCAATACCTGCAAAGTTGTCCAAATTTACGCTCAAAGATGTTAGAAAATATCAGCTGTTGTGGAGATATACCTGCAAAGATACTTCATACATTTGGTATAATGATTATTACATAATGTAATTACTGAAACAAACATCCACATCTTGGTTCCTCAGTTATCTGAAAATCTTTCTTACAGGGTTAAAGTCCATTAGTTACATGTACACAACATTGTTGTTGTTGTTATGGTCTTCAGTCCGGAGACTGGTTTGATGCAGCTCTCCACCCTACTCTATCCTGAGCAAGCCTTTTCATCTCCTCATAAGAACGACAACCCACATCCACTTGAATCTGCTTACTATACGCGTCTCTTGGTCTCCCTCTGCGATTTTTACCCCACACACTTCCCTCCAACGCTAAATTCACAATTCCTTGATGTCTAAGAATGTGTCCTACCAATCTATCCCTTCTTTTAGTCAAGGTATGCCAGAAATTTCTTTTCTCCCCAATTCGGTTCAGTACCTCCTCATTAGTTACGCGATCCACCCACCTAATCTTCAGCATTCTTCTGTAGCACCACATTTCAAAAGCCTCTATCCTCTTTCTGTCCACACTGCTTATCGTCCATGTTTCACTCCCATACAAGGCAACACTCCATACAAATGCCTTCAGAAAGGACTTCCTTAGGCTTAAATCAATTTTCGATGTTAACAAATTTCTCTTTTTCAAAAACGCCTTTCTACCCATTGCCATTCTGCATTTTATATCATCTGTACTGCGACCATCATTTGTTATTTTACTGCCCAAGTAACAAAACTCATCTACCTCCTTTATTGTTTCGTTACCTAATCTAATTCCTTCAGCATCACCTGATTTTCTTACACTGCACTCCATTACCCTAGTTTTACTCTTGTTAATGTTCATCTTATATGCACCTTTCAGCACACTGTCCATTCCGTTCAATTGCTCTTCCAGGTCCTTTGCTGTATCTGACAGAATCACTATGTCGTCGGCAAAACGCAATGTTTTTAATTCTTCACCCTGAACTTTAATTCCTTCTCCAAATTTCTCCTTGCTTTCCTTTATAGCTTGCTCAATGTACAAATTGAACAACATTGGGGAAAGGCTACAACCCTGTCTTACTCCCTTTCCAACCACTGCATCCCTTTCATGCCCTTCAACTCTGACAACCGCTGTCTGGTTTTTGTACAAGTTGTAAATAACCTTACGCTCCCTATATTTTACTCCTGCTTGCTTCAGAACTTGAAAGAGTTTATTCCAATCAACATTGTCAAAAGCCTTCTCCAAATCTACAAAAGCTAGAAATGTAGGTTTGCCTTTTCTTAATCTATCTTCTAGGATAAGCCGTAAAGTGAGTATTGCCTCCCGTGTTCCTACATTTCTCCTGAACCCAAACTGATCTTCCCCGAGGTCGGCTTCTACCAGCTTTTCCATCCTTCTGTATATAATTCGTGTTAATATTTTGCAACCATGACTTATCAAACTGATGATTCTGTAGTTTTCACACCTGTCTGCACCCGCTTTCTTTGGAATGGGGATTATAACATTTTTCTTAAAGTCTGAGGGTACTTCACCTGTCTCATACATCTTACACACAATGTGAAACAATTTTGTCATGGCTGGTTCTCCCAGAGACTTCAGTAGCTCTGACGGGATATCATCTACCCCAGGGGCCTTGTTTCGACTTAGGTCTTTCAGTGCTCTGTCAAATTCATCTCTCAGTATAGTATCTCCTATTTCATCATCATCATCTACGTCCTCTTCCCTTCCTACAATAGTGTCTCGAAGTTCATTTCCTTTGTAGAGCCCCTCTATATACTCTTTCCACCTTTCTGCTTTCCCTTCTTTGCTGAGAACTGGTTTTCCATCAGTGTCCTTGATATTCATAGAGCTGTTTTTCTTATCTCCAAATGTTTCTTTTATTTTTCTGTAGGCTGTATCTATTTTTCCCCTATTTATACATTCTTCTACATCCTTGCATTTGCCTTCTAGCCATTCCTGCTTAGCCATTTTGCACTTCCTGTCAATCTCATTTCTTAGTCGTCTGTACTCCATTTTGCCTGTTTCATTTACTGCATTTTTATACTTTCTCCTTTCATCGATTAAATTTAGTATCTCCTATGATATCCAAGGATTCTTTGTAGGTCTTGCCTTCCTACCTATTTTGTCCTCTGCTGCCTTCACTATTTCATCTCTCAATTTTACCCATTCCTCCTCAACTGTTTTATTTTCCCCTGTTTCTGTCAATTGTTGCCTGAAGCTCCCTCTGAAATTCTTAAGAACTTCAGGTTCCTTCAATTTATCTAGGTCCCATCGCCTTATTTTCTTACCTTTCTGTAGTTTCTTCAGTTTCAGCCTACAGTTCATAACCAACAAGTTATGGTCAGAGTCTATGTCTGCCCCTGGGTATGTCCTACACTTCAAAACCTGGTTCCGAAATCTATGTCTTACCATTATAAAATCTATCTGGTATCTCCCGGTGTCTCCTGGTCTCTTCCACGTATACAACCTTCTTTTGTGATTCTTAAACCAGGTGTTTGTTATAACTAAATTATGTTCCATGCAAAATTCTACCAGGCGGCTTCCTCTTTCATTCCTTTTGCCCAGACCATATTCACCCACTATCTTCCCTTCCCTTCCTTGTCCTACTACCGAATTCCAGTCTCCCATAACAATTAAGTTTTCCTCTCCCTTAACGGTCTGCATAATTTCCTTTAGCTCCTCATATATTTCTTCGATCTCCTCATCATCGGCAGAGCTAGTTGGCATATAAACCTGTACTACTGTTGTCGGTGTTGGCTTCGTATCTATCTTGACAATGATAATGCGATCGCTGTGCTGGTCATAGTACCTTACCCGCATTCCTATTTCTTATTCATTATCAGTCCTACTCCTGTGATACCCCCAACTGATTTTGTATTTATAATCCTGTACTCACCTGACCAGAAATCCTGTTCATCCTGCCACCGAACTTCACTAATCCCCACTATATCTAACTTCAACCTATCCATTTCCCTTTTTAAATTTTCTAATTTTCCTACTCGATTAAGGGATCTAACATTCCACGCTCCGACCCGTAGAATGCCAGTATTGTCTTTCCTGATGATCACATCCTCCTGAGTAGTCCCCGCCCGGAGATCCGAATGGGGGACTATTTTACCTCCGGAATATTTTACCCGAGAGGATGCCATCATCATATGTTCATACAGTAGAGCTGCATGTCCTCGGGAAAAATAACGGCTGTAGTTTCCCCTTGCTTTCAGCCGTTCGCAGTAGCTGTGTGGCAAAGCCACATTAGCTGATGTTACAAGGCCAGCTCAGTCAATCATCCAGACTGTTGCCCCTGTAACTACTGAAAAGGCTGCTGCCCCTCTTCAGGAACCACACGTTTGTCTGGCCTCTCCACAGATACCCCTCCGCTGTGGTTGCACCTACGGTACGGCTATCTGTATCTTTGAGGCACGCAAGCCACCCCACCTCGGCAATGTCTGTGGTTCATGGGAGTGGTACACAACATTACTGAGACAAAATGACAATAAAAATTCAATCTCCTCCATACTTCTATAATCACCTGAAAATATCTCATCCTTCAATAAAACTTCATTGGTGCATTAATATTATTATACATATGTATTAGCTTCTTTATATTAATTAACTTCTATGCTTCTTCATCTACATAACAACATACTTCACCTGTGGCTTCTTCTATGCTCCTTCATCTACATAACAACAACATACTTCACCTGTGGCTTCTTTGTCATTCCTTTACCTCAGTTTTCTAGTTGTGGATGTATCTTACCCTTCATTTTACTATATACATATCTTTCCGTTATTTTCCGTGGTTCGCGTTTTGCTTATACCGTATATCTCCATGCAATTTATGCTGTAAGTTCTCGTTTTCGTACCGTTGCAATTTTATTTGCTTGTCTTTACCTTCTGTACAGTGCTTAATGCAGTAAAATTTACATTACAACAAAAAAGGTTGGTATCTGAAAAATAATAATTTATTAGCAAATATTCAAGAAATGTTGTTTAGTACCGTTTGCTTGTAGCAAAAATTGTGGTTAATACCAAGAGGTTGTGCTTAAACTAGGATAGAGCAAGAGTTGTTTAGTACCGTTTGCTTATAGCAAAATTGTGGTAAGTATTAAGAGACTGTGCTTGAACTAGGATAAACTTATCTCTTTTCATTCTCCACTCCGAGGAGTGGAGCGGGCTGTTTGAGATCCGGCCCATAAAGAGTCGCGGTTCTATTCAGCCAATATTAGACAAGCTGATAGTGGGGCAAAGGGGGATCCCAATAGGGAATATGTGGGAGGGGCTTACCAGCTCCGGCATACGCCTTACAACCAAGGAAAACCTCCCGAAAACCTTGGGCGGAGCCGGGGGGATTGAGACCACTTTAATTTATCTCCGGGACTTGCCCCGGACAAAAATAGATTATCGAGAGAACACGAATGCACTCACGACAATCAAGGATCGGACGCCCGAATTACTCTCGTAATCTCGTAGAGATCTGCTCGACCAACAGGAGACAAGCATCTCTCTACAGGAACCGCACCCGTGGGCACGGTGTCCTGTGCGCCGGAACTAGGATAGTGCAAGAGAAAAATATATACTTACATACTAAACAGAATAGCTGCGAGAGAGAGAGATAGAGAGAGAGAGAGAGAGAGAGAGAGAGAGAGAGAGAGAGAGAGAGAGTGCACAACGGAAATTAGAAGAAATAGTAGCACCCAGCTCGAGAAAGGGCACCAATCGCCAGTTGGTGTATCCATCATAGATTGGTGGATTCTCTACCCCCGAAGTTCATTCCTTAAAGGGTTTGATGTTAGAGACATGATGTATTCCTTTTGATTTGTGTGTCCTCAGAGTCTCGACTTCCACGACGTTGTCGTGAAGAATCCGTCTTATGCGATATGGTCCGTTGTACAGCAGAAAAAAATTATGTATAAGTGATTTACCTTTGTGAGAAAGGTGGTGGGATTTAATTAAGACCTTTTGACCTACATATAGATGTTTGATATTGACATGCCGTTGTAAACTTTTTCTCTTGTCGGCAGCTCTTTTGATGTTGGCCAGAGCCAGGTCAATTATCTCGTTATGACGTAAACGCCTACGTTCGGGAAAAGGTACAAGTTCTTTAATATGATCAGGGAGTTGCTTATTCTTTAGCACCAAAATCGGTGGAAGAGATGTGGAGTCATTTGGCAGCTCATTTAGTATATTTTGGAATAAATGAAGATATCTGTCCCAGGCATTCTGTCGATGATAGCAATACAATCTGCATAGCTTTCCAAGTTCTTTCATAATACGCTCACAGGGATTGGAAGAAGCGTGATACAACGAGATAAATACTGGTTTAATCTTTCGACGTCGCAACATGTGTACCCAATGCTGCGATCGGAATTGTGGTCCGTTATCGGATATAACCTTATCTACATGACCAACTTCTTTTAGAAAATATTTCACAAATGCAGTTGAAACAGATCTTGTCGTGGCACGGCGAAGAGGAACAAAAGATACAAATTTTAACGTTAGTTCGACTCCGACAAATACAAAGGAATGTCCATTATCAGTTCTTGGCAATGGGCCAAATAAATCGACAGCAGCAAGTTGTTTCAATTTAGTGAGGATTATCGGAAACAATGGAGCCGAATGTGAAACAGTTGGAGGTTTTGCCTTTTGACACATTTTGCATCTCGAAAGAACATTGCGGATACGCTTTTCCATATTAATGAAATAACATGTGTCCCGTAATTTAGCAAAGCATTTCTTGGCGCCATAGTGCCCAAAACTTAAATGTGTGTACCAAATTAACTTATTCACAGATTCTTCCGGTATGCACACTGTCCACAACTCACTATCAGGTGATCTGCGTTTGAAAAGGATACCATTACGAACGGTGTAAAATTGCATAATTGATACATTATATTTGTCGTGCCACTTAGTTTTAACATCTTTCCAAACAGGATCTCTATCTTGTTCTTTCGCTATGTCAGTGAGTGTAACAGAGATGTAATTTTCAAAAGCCGCCTTTTGAATATAGAAGATACTAAAATTATTTTCAATGTAGGATTCTTCCGTCGCCTTCACAAGTCCAACGGGCGAACGGGACAGAGCGTCGGCCACAATGTTTTCCTTATCAGGGATATGAATGATAGTGAAATTAAATTCCTGCAAGGTTAAAGCCCAACGTCTATGTCGATCGTGATTCAATCTTGCAGTCATTAAGAATTGGAGGGCACGATCGTCGGTATACACTTTTGTGTGTCTGCCATACAAAAGAAAATGAAATTTGTCAAAGGCCCATACTACAGCTAACGCTTCCATCTCAGTGACTGAGTAGTTGCGTTCTGATTTTGACAAAACGCGGCTGGCAAATGCTATTGTTTTTTGTACTACAACGCCGTTTTCTTCACATTCTTGGAAAACATGAACACCTAGACCAAATTTGGAACTGTCTGTGGAGATACAAAAATCTTTTGTTAAATCGGGATGATGTAGTATTGGCGCAGCAAGAAGCGCCTCTTTTAAACTTACAAATTCATGTTGTGCAGTTTTATCCCAACACCAGATAATATTTTTACTTGTTAATTGATACAACCAAGGAGTTGTCAGATCCTTTAATCTTATGAAACGTTTGTAAAAATTTATTACACCTAAAAAACCTCTTAGCTGTCGCTTTGTAGTAGGGACAGGCATTTTCGCTATTGCTTCCAATTTATCAGGATCGGGATGGATTTCTTCATTTGAGATGATGTGTCCGAGAAATTTGGTTTGTGAACGCCCAAACTGTGATTTTTCCAAATTAACAGTGATGCCGGACTGGGCAAAGACTTCCAACAAAGAATTTAAAAGACTGTTGTGCTCAGACCAAGAGTTTTCAGCAATAAGAATGTCGTCTACATAACTAGTAATTCTTTGCTGCAATTGTTGCGGTAACGTGGCATTCAATGCACGAATGAAAGCTGATGAAGATACGTTAAGACCTAAAGGTAATTTACGAAACTGATAGCAAACGCCAAAACAAAGGAATGCTGTATACTTCCTGCAATTTGGATGCAGTTCGACCTGCTAAAAACTGGATCTCAAATCTAAGGTAGACAAAACCTTTATTCCATGAAATTTTTGCAACAACTCTTCTAAAGTTTGCGGACGATCTGTTTCTGGTAATATAATGGTATTACGTTACCTGGAGTCTAATACTAATCGAATGGACTTATCTTTCTTCTCCACAACATGGAGTGGGTTATTGTAAGAGCTAACAGCAGGCTCGATGACGCCCTGATCCAACATGGATTGAATTTCTTTCCTGACACGATCCCTGTACACCAAAGGAATACGATAAGGCGGGACAAAAAATTTATTGTGCTCTTTGACTTTGAATTCGTATAGAAAATTTTTGATAGTGGCATGTTTATTGACGAACACATCAGAATGCGTATGCAGAATGTGATGCAACTCTTGCTTGTCCTGCTCAAACGCATCTTCAACATTAATTATTTTGTCCTGAATGGTTTCGGCGATATTCTTAGTTTGTGTCGTTTCCTGAAAATTTTTCATTACATTACACAAAGGTTCTTTGTCACAATTGAAATTAGATTGAGACAGAAATTTTAAACAATTGACTTCCTCCTCTTCTCTTGTGATCCAATCTTCGAACTTTAAATAGATTAATTGACCATCGACTACAGCTGTTGCATTGACAACGTTGAAATTTAATATGACTTTATACCTTGTCAGGAAATCAATACCTAGTATAAGTTCAGTGGTAAGAAGAGGTACGATCAATAAATTAACCGAAAAGTTGTGTCCTTGGCAAACAAAATCAAGACGTGTCTGACGTCTGACCTCTACAGCTTTTCCTAAAATAACACCTTTAATTCTTGTACGCAGAAGAGGTAACGTAGGACAATTGATTAGTTCCTGGTATCGTTTGAATGTGGTTTCACTAATTACAGAGATTGGACTGCCAGAATCTAGTACAGCGGATAATGATACCTGACCGACTTGGACAGTAACAACAGGATGAATGGGAATATTCTGAGATTCAGTTTTCTCGTCTAGTAAAACTTCTCTGACATCATCAAAATGTACAAAATTTAACTGCTGTTCAAGTGAATCATTCAGGGAAATTTTACTACCAGCGGAAGTATCACAAAAATTATCCGAAATTTGTCTCCCAATAAAAGTGTCACCAAAATCATCCATAATTTCATCAACTGGTTGATTATCGCTGCATACAGGTACCTCTTCCTCGCACTCACTATCGTTATCCGACCAGGGCATATAATTGGTGACCCAATCGGCAACACTAATTTCATATAGATTTAAATGCTTAAATTAATCACTTTGTGTACTGTGCTCGTTTTTACTGATTACTTGTGTTACGTTTATATTGTTGATGGTGTTACGGGGTTTATCATACACCCGTAAAGATTCGTGATCCATAAAATTTACTTTGTGTGTAGTACATTGTTCAGTGTCACTGTAGGAATCCTCTGTTTCGCATTCACAATCATTGTCTGATTCAACGGAAACCGGAACTGATTCACTTACAATGCGTTGTGGTTCTGTTTCTGCAGATTGTTCGAGCACAATCCGCGCGTCTACCAAATCAACGTTATTTTTATTTAAAGCGGATGTTGCGCTTTCACTATTGTTGCTTTCGCAACAGCTAGACTGTGCACTGTTTAATTCGCAATGTTCAATTATTATATCGCTTTCAGGGGTTATAGTGTGTCTTTGATTAGATTTAGTTTGCTTGTTAGAATTCTTTTGCTGTGTCTGTTGTTTGTTGGGATGTTCGCACTCCATAAATTTGACTGTGTAATCAGTGTGACGAGAACTTCTGGCGGGTAAATTATTCGCCGCGGGCATTACGAGTCATCCTTGTGACGGCCCTGGTTTGTGACGTGGATTAGGTGGTCGAATTTCAACGATTTCGACCCGTCGCTCTGGACTATGGTCGACATTATCACGCCAATTTTGGTTTCCTGAATGTTGTGTAACGTTTCTGTCCCGAGAACTATCCCGTGAACGATAATTACATATACCTTCATTTGATTCTTCTGCGCCGGAATCTGCGTCAGAATTGCGTCTTTCGCGCCAATTTGTATCATTCGAGCTGTTGTGATTGTTAAAGTTATGGTAATTACCAAAACGTTTCTGATAACCAAAGCCACGTCCACGGCCTCGGCCTCGAAAGTTACCACGATTAAATGACTGATTACGTGGGTGTGCATCATTTATACTATTGTCAATATCATTTGTACGGGGCTGTTGGTAGCTTACACCCGTCTGACTGTTTGTCTCCGGTCTATCGTTTTGTTACACTGACTGTATTTCGCGTGGCGTGTTTTGCTGGGAATGAGAATTATGCCAATTGTTGTCTTTACGCTTGTAACGTCCTTGATCTTCTTCATTATCCTCCTCAAAGTCTTGTAATAAATTTTGAAACGCCTCAATGTCATTTTTGCAACGTGCTGCCAAAGCAATGTTGCGCAAACTTCTAGGTAATTTATTTAAACAGAGTCTAATTAGTTCTGATGAGCGGTATGGATTAGTCAAAAAGCTATTTTTCCAAACCATGTGTTGGAAATAATCGGCAGGACTGGTAAAGTCTGAATTTGCAAAGTTTTTAAGCATTACTAAGCTATTCTTTGCTCTATCTTGAGCTGCTTGTGACCAGTAAGCTGCCAAAAATGCACGTCGGAATTCGTTTTCACTGCGACATTCTCGCGCATGCATTCGCATTCTTGTGGCGGGTTCACCTTCTAAGTATCCGCATATGAATTCAAATTTGTTGCCAATTGGCCAGTTTGGTGGAAGGCAGTATTCGAATTGCCGCAACCATTCCACAGGATGTATGCCGTTTGGAGAGTTGCGAAATATTTTAAATTTCCGCACCATAAGAAAATGTTTGTAATCAAATGACTGATTAGCTGGGGTGTGTGATCGCGACTTGCGTGAGGTACTTTCATTGTCTTGTCTACGCACCAAACTGCGTTCGCGTGTCAAAGTGCCTAGTTCATATGAATCCGAAAAATCATTTTCGTTATCATGTCGCGGGATTTGATTGGGCGTATCATCAGCCGCGTGATTAATTTTTCTTTCAACACGCGCCAGGCGGTCATCTAATTTTTTTACTTCGGATCTGTGTTGTTTGTTGACAGTCATTTGTCCCTGTTTGAAGCGGTCAAGAGAAAGAAACTCATCCGTTTCCGCAAATGGTGTTGGTTGTGTAACATCAGAATTCTTGTCATTATTGTTGTTTAGTTGATTTACCGTCACGGAAAGTTCATCTATCTGTTTGACAACAGTGCTCGTGGCGGTTTGAAAGTTTTGCACTTGCAATTGAAGTTGTGCTATTTCCGTAGTCTCAGTTTGTTCAATACGTGATGTGAGATTTTCTACTACAGGATTGAGCTCATCACGGATATCTTGTTTAGCCTGTTGGAGATCTAGATTAACGCGACTAACAATTTCCTTCTTAATATTTTCAATACTTTCTCTGATACTTTTATTATCCTCCATAATGCTCTCAAAACGTGAATTACAGTTTTCCACGATCCTATCAAATCGTGAGTTATTGTTCTCTTCGATCCTATCAAGACGTGCATTATTTTCTTTTATTTCGGAATGGATACATTTGTTGTTTTCCTCGTTGCTTTTCTGCATTGATAGCATTAACTGGTATATTTGGTTCATTGAAATGACTTCTGTTGGTGCGGTACCCGTGTTTTGAAATAAGGATCCTGATTGTGTTGACGAATTATTGCCAGTGAGCTCACTGCCCACGGCAGAATCGACAGTTGTGTCATATTCCAGGTCAGATGTAGAATGGCTACTTTGTTCATTAAGTTCGGTTAATTCTGTGCAGCGAGAAGACCTCATTTCATTATTTTCTTCTCTGTCTGCACATTCGACAGAATTTTCGTCAGACATTTCCCTAGTTTCAGATCGGGTTTTAATTGTTCTAGGCATTGTAGTTATTAAGCTACAGCGATGTGAATAATAACAATTTTGCATAGACTGCAGCCTTTAACAGTGACAATAATGAAAATATGTGAGAAGTCACGCGAGCTAATAATTGAGACAATGTTCGCTACAAGTTTTACACGTTCTCAATAAAACAGTCAAAAGACAATATTCAAAAATTTACGGAAAAAAATGCCAAAATTACAAAATTAAATGTACACTCAAAATTCACCATATAAAATGCTACAGATGCAAACTACAACAAGGCTAGTTCAACATACAACTACAAAATCACTATTGTTACTACGTGTCTACAATCAAAGTACTTAAATGTACAACTTAATCTAACTACAACAATCAGCAAATCTCATATATGTGTACGAATTCTGGCAGACAGGTCGACAGATAAAAGTAGTGTGTGTTTGTTTGTAATGAAAAGTAGTATGTGTTTGTGGGGCGAGCGTGTCACTGCTTTTGTTGAGAGACCGTCCCCGCTAAAATTCCCAAATAAATGTTCTGTTGTGGTTTTGGTAACAAAATAATTTGACTAAGCAATGAGACTTAGTACCTTCCTTTGCCCTGTTAGAATAAATTGCAACTGACATGGGATGCAATGATCTTACGTAAATTTGGTTTAGTTTGATGCGCAACGGATAACACTTCAAATTGTACAGTTGTTAATAAGTCAACAGTAATTAAACTCATAATTGGTCTACACATTAATCTCGTGTGTGAGAAACAATGTGAGCAAATGAAATGTTCAGATCTGTTAGCGTGCACCATATACTAGTAGCCAGACTATACATGTACAATTCGACTGCGGGAGCGAACTGAAAAAGTTACTACAGTGATAATTTTGCTACTTTAATTAACACGATGCCAAACAAGGACATTTAATATTAATTGGATATGAAGATCAATGCACTTGATAATGTGCCTATTTGTACAACAATTACCATACAGATTCAATGTAATAAAAAATGTTCTACAAACCTGGTAAAGATTTCAGGTATCACACACTGCAAATATGTCTCATCTCTTTACGTGATCTACTTCTCTTCTAATCAAACAAATCACTTTAACTGTTACTAACATTAACTACCTTAACAATCTGAACTTTCATTGAGACTGAGAAAATCTTTAACTATGATCTTTACTGCAATTATGAACAAACTACTTCCTGCTCTCATTAATAGACCAACTGATCATCATAAAATGCCTACACTGAACTGTTCTAATTAGCATACAGATTTACAAACACAATAATTATGCAACTCTATCATAAGAAACAATGATCAGAACGGATAGCAATTCAAATTGGTGAAAGGAACGAGGAACTGGTAAAATGACACAGGGATAAATGATAAATGCGAGCTGAATTAAACAGTATTCATTACCCAAAAGACAAACCAACAACAATATAGGCTACATACAGGCTACCATACATAACAATAGAAAAGTACAAGTTTACCTTATTTGAGACATAAATTTCCATACAAAATGTTCTGTCTGCAGACTTGGCTGCGACTCTTAAAAACTGAATTTTTACTCTTCGAGTCTAACACCCTGACAGACTAACCCGACAGTATCCTGCACGAAGGTAACACACCGACTCCTCTCTACACGAAGGTCACACCTCGACTCTTCTCTCCACGAAGGTCATACCTCGACTCTTTTCTACACGAAGGTTAACACCTCGACTCTTTAAACGCAACAACTGTAAGTGCAAGACACACTCCAAAGATAAAACAAACTTTTTGGTTGACAGCAAAGGTATGAAAATGAGTACAGTATATTATATCGATTAGTGAAATGGTACAAAATATACATAAATTTGTTTTCTGCAAAGCTCAATGCTCTATGACAGGCAAAAATTATGTGAAAATTATATTGCGTACTCCTTTCAACCGTTATGATCAAAATTTTTAAAATGATTCTAAAATTGTTAATAAGTTGCTGAGATACTCTCTTACTTCTTGCTAGTTGAGTATTTATTTTAAATACACAACTTGTATTGGGCTTAGAACATCATCTGGTGACATGTCAGTAAGATACATATACAAGCAATAAGTATGTACACAATATTATTTTCAATTTATAATTAAGGGTGAGTCATCTAACATTACCGCTGCATATATTTCGTAAACCACATCAAATACTGACGAACCGATTACACAGACCGGTATGTGAGCAGAGGGGCTAATGTAATTGGTTAATACAAACCCTAAAAAAATTCACGGAAGTATGTTTTTTAACACAAACCTACGTTATTTTAAATGGAACCCCGTTAGTTTTGTTAGCACATCTGAATATATAAACAAATACGTAATCAGTGCCTTTTGTTGCATTGTAAAATGTTAATTACATCCGGAGATATTGTTGCGTGTTGTAACAAACACGGGCCACGGTCGACGAGCAGCATCTCTAGGGACATGTTTCCTATGACTACCGTGTTTACGAGTGTGGCTGTAGTGCACTGTTGTGGTTTGGTCTAGTAGTGTCCGCATGTAGCGCTTGCTGATATTGTTTTTTCTTGCATTCGTCTTTGCATGCAGACTAACTGTAGTACACTGTGTTACCAGACGTCTGTGATAGTGTAGTGTTGTAGGAACTGTGACCATTATGTATTAGAACTCTGAAAAGGCGGAGATGATACTCATCTATTGCGTGAGTCGACAAAATGCAGCTAAATCCTGCTGTGTGTATGCAGAACGGTACCCGAACAAAGAGCTTCCAACGTGCCGCACATTTCAAAACATCTACCGCCAACTGTATGCAACAGATATGGTCGTAGTACGCAAACGGGCCCGTCACAGGAGAAGCGGGTGCAGTTGGTGTGTTAGCTGCTGTTGTCATGAACACACACAGGAGTACACGGGACATTGCGAGAGCCGGTGGACTGAGTCAAAGTAGTGTCATGAGCGTACTGCATCGTCACCGCTTTCACCCGCTTCATGTGTCGCCACATGAGCAATTACATAGTGATGACTTTAATCATTGAGTGCAATTCTGTCAATGGGTATTAACAGAGAATGCGTTGTAGTTCTACCTGTTTACCGATAAAGCGGGTTTCACAAACCACGGGGCAGAGAAACTACGGAACATGCATTACTGGTCCGTGGACAATCCTCGCTGGCCCCGACAGGTAGAGCGACAGCGACCGTGGACTGTAAATGTATGGTGCGGTATCATTGGTCCTCACTTAATTGCAGGAGGCCAAACAGCGCGTTTCTACAGAATGATCTGCCAACGTTGCTAGAAAATGTCCCACTGGAAACGCGTCGACGTATGTGGTATCAGCATGATGGGGCACCTGCACATTCCACAATTAACACTAAGCTGACCCTTGACAGGATGTACGACGGGCGTTTCATAGGACGTAGAGGACGCATAAATTGGCCAGCCCGTTCTCCTGATCTTACACTTCTGGACTTCTTTCTGTGGGGTAGGTTAAAGGAGAATGTGTACCATGATGTGCCTACTACCCCAGAGGATATGAAACAACGTATTGTGGCAGCCTGCGGCAACATTACACCAGATATACTGCGACGTGTACGATATTTATTATGCCATAGATTGCAATTGTGTGCAGCAAATGATGGCCACCACTTTGAACATCTATTGGCCTGACATGTCGGGACACACTATTCCACTCCGTAATTGAAAACGGAAACCACGTGTGTACGTGCACCTCATCCCTCATGGTAATGTACATGTGCGTACGTGAAAAAGACCAATAAAGGTGTTAGCATATGGACATAATGTGCTGTTCTAGTCTCTTCTGTACCTAAGGTACATCATCACCGTTCCCATTGGATCCCTACTTAATTCGGTGCTCTCCGATACACACGATCGAACAGCGGAGGAGTGGTACTCAAGCGTCACGAGATGATGGGCTAAGACTGAAAAATTACTAAAAACATCTAAGAGATTATTCGAGCAACCTATAAGAAATTTTAGAATCATTTAAAAAAAAATCTTAAACTGACCTAAGGACAACACCTACTCCCTTGCCCGAAGGATGACTCGAACGTCCGACGGGAAGAAACCGCGCGTTCCGAAGCAAGGTGACTTTGAGTGCTCGGCCATTTCATCGCGTCTTGATATTATACTTCAGAAGAGTATTTTCTTAAAATTTCTCATCACTCTGATATTTAAAAAAATGTTGATCTGCATGTTCATTATCACGATAAATTAACGTTTAGTTCCGTTACGTGTAAACAAACAGGTTTTCAATAATTCCAAAAGAAAAGGGAACTAATCTCAGCACCAGATTAGGTATATTTGGACTTAGTTTAGTCAGTAATTCTGCAGCACTGAAGATGTAAATATCAAAAGTAAAACAAACTAAAACAAATATGGATGAGTAATGTTGGTGGTTTAACTTCAAAATGCCATTTTCCTGTGCAATATATTTTTTATCTTACACTCCGGAAAACAATTAGGGGATCAGTTGAGATATTAAGGTTCTGAAGTACTCTCATCGGTGGAATGACTAAAATGGTTCGACGTCTTTCTGTCGGTTATACGGAGTGCCGATGACAACATTACGGCAACCGAGATAATTGTAATAACCTGAAGTTACTGCAGAGGGGGTTCGTGTTGGCTTGTGTTTACTCTACCAAACGAATTAAACAAGCAGATAGCGTAGTGAGCAGGTAGTGCAATGCAACAACAACGTGACTTACCCGAAGCTATGGCATGGATAGCCAAGGGTGGTTGGAAGCGAGACAGACACACAGGAGGGTGGCTGCTGCTATTGGAGGTTCGAATGTCCTCTACTGATGATAAGCCATGTCATGCGTTGTGTCCATCAGGAGAAAATTCGGGGTGCAAATACAATAGGGCTCAGGCAACGGGAGAATCTTATTATCACCAGCATTTTCTTCCTGCTGCTGTTATTACAGCACTTAAACCTATTTTCAGGTACTTGGCTCATCCTGACCTTCTATGGAAATGTCTGCGTGGGCAGACGCAGAACCCCAATCAAAGTTCCAACAGCACAATTTGGAACCGCCTTCCTAAAACTGTATTTGTAGACATGCATACAATGACATTAGGAGTTCATGATGCTGTTATTACATTCACTCGTGGTAATGTTGGATAGTTGGGTACTGAAAAAGCTGGGAATTAATCCTTGTGAAAATATGATCACTGGGCTGCAACATTGGGAGACAGGTCTGCATCTAATATGGCCAAGAAAGCAAGACAAACATCCAGGAAGGTTAAAAAGAAGCTGGAAGACCTGCTAGAGGCCAAAAAGATCCATCATATGCAGCAGGACAGTTTTAATTTACTGTAAGTAACAAATTTCAGAAGTTTTTTTTTTTTTTTCTTTAAGGTTTATTTCCCCCAAACTAAAATTTTCAGTACATATACCCCATTATATCCGAAACTGTCATAGATAGATTAATGAAATTTTCAACGATGCTGAATAACCTAAAAAGCCACATTTGGTACTACATTCATTACTATTCTCCGATTAGGAAGTTCACAAAAAATATTTTCTGCAGAAAAAACTTAATATTTTTTGTTAATAGATTTAAAAAAAGTATTTCTTAAAAACTATAAAATGGATAAAGTAGATTTTAGTACAGTTGACTCTATTAGCAGCATGTAACATACAGTAAAATATTAAGGTCCTGCATCAAATAGTTTAATCAGAAATCGGTCATATACTTGCCTAAATTAACATGGGTTAGATAGGCAGGGTGTGGCCCCATTAAACAAGTTGACGACAACAACGAAAATCTAGTAAGGGGGGGCAGGGGGAGGGAGATCTACTACTTAGAATTCAATCATCGAACTCATGATTGAAGCGCTTGCCGATATTTTATGAGTGAGGAGGATTGGGCAGGGGAGAGAAGTCCTGTTTAGGGGAGGAGAGGTGACAGAGGCACTGAATCACGGACTGTAATTACATTTCGAATTCCTCAATGAATAGCAGATATGCTGGTCGTAATTGGGCAGCATTCTGGCGACGACAACTAAGCGAAATTGGCTACAGTACGCAGGGCACACGGCGCGGCAGGTTAAGCAGTACGCGTAGGGCAACAGAATCCGAAATACAAGCCCATACAAGAAGCTCGGTGATTGCATTGAATTACACTTCAGAAGCGAGCAAGCATCGTTGCAAGGACAGCTATCGCGCCAGTTACTTTAAGCTCAAAACTACATTTCTAACATTAAAAATTACTATTTTTGCATCGAGCTATCGAACCTCGAAAAGCTATTTTACCGGCACCTGAAGAAACACTGTAGCGCATGAGGATAAAATAAGGTATGTTCAAAGTCTAAACACTGGTTTGTGCAGCTCCCTTGTCTCTGTTGGGTGCAAGACTCACCATCTCCGAATTGCTACTGTTACCCACATTCATCAGAACCAGCTCTCTGTATTTGTCCCTTGGCTCCCTTTACAGTTTTTATCTGACGCAAGTCCCTCCAATACCAAACTAACAATTCCTTGGTGTCCCAGAAAGTGTTCTCAAGGCACAACTGCACTCATAGAAGCAATGTGCAAGCGAATTAAATATCTCGGTTTTCAAAAGGAAAACAAGGAAGATATCCCACACAGTACAAGTCACTACAGAGTCAACACAACCAAAGACGACCAAACGTCAGAAATATCAATAATCACTATCAATCAACAGGTAAAGCAGCATTAATTATGTTCCTCTGTAGACGAAACTTTTGTCGTTTAGTCTCATGGTAGGTTTTTTGGAACACCTAAATTCAATCCACCCGAATATTCAGTTCAGTATGGAGGTGAAAAGAATGGCTGCCTTCCCTTACTTGATATGTTGGTCAGAAGGAAGGTTGATAGCACATTGGGACATGCTGTTTATAGGATGCCTACTCTCACTGATTTGTATCTGCGAGCTGATAGTTGTCACCATCCAGCTCAGCGTGAAAGAGTACTTCGTACATTGGTTCACAGAGCCCATGTCATTTCAGACACTGAAAGTTTGTCAACTGAGTTGTTCCATCTCGAGCTCACCTTTCGTCAGAATGGTTATAGAGAGATAAAGCCTGCGTTGCTCTACCAGCCTAATGTGCAACGGATGAGTGACGATAGTAATGAAGTGGTATCTAAATCTAGGGCCTTTTTGTCTTGCGCAGGAAGCATTTCCAACACGAGTGGTCGTATTTTGCGGAAATATGTTACATGTGTTTTTCGACCAGCTTCTAAGATAAAGGCCCTGTTGGTTTGCGTAGGGCTGATGTCTATCGTATTTCTTGTTGTTGTGGCATGTCATATATTGGTCAGACAATCAGGACTGTGGAAGAGCGGTGTATTGAACACAAACGTCACACTCGCTTACAACAGCCAACCAAATCCGCTGTGGCAGAAAATTGTGATTGCACCGGTCATCCTACGGAATACAACAACACGGATGCTGGCATGCAATTGCACCTATTGGGGTAGTGTTATTAAGGAAGCTGTTGAAATTAAACCAGCAATCGACCTTATAAATAGATATCGTGGTATTCGTTTAAACTCTACTTGGAATCCGGCCCTGTATCTTGTCAAAAACCAGGAGGACAGAAGTAGTGCTGCCTCACCTGTTGATTAATAGTCACTATTGACATTTTTGATGTTTGGTCATCTTTGGTTGTGTTGACTCTGTAGTGAATTGTACTGTGTTTGGGTTACCTTTCTTGTTTAGCCTTTGCAAACCAAGGTATTTAATTCGCTTGCACATTGCTCCCTTGAGTGCAGTTGTGCCTTAAGAATGTCAGGGTGTGCTGCTGTCGAAATATCGGCTGTGGTCGCGTCATCCGGCAGCAAACCCTTAAGTTGTTTGAAAATTCATTGTGCCGGGAAAAGATGAGCTTTCGCGCAAAGTAATTTATTGAATCCAACGTATAATATTTTACCCCAGGTAGTTCATTCACCGTAATACTGGGTGATCAAAAAGTCAGTATAAATTTGAAAACGTAATAAATCACGGAATAATGCAGATAGAGAGGTAAAAATTGACACACATGCCTGGAATGACATGGAGTTTTATTAGGTACCACATCTACCGTTATTGGGCCTTTTTTCTTCGAGGAACTGCGTGATTTCGATTTTGTAACTGCTACCGGGACGGGTGAGAGGTACGCTGATATGTTATAGAATCGCATCATCCCCAGACTAGCTGATAAACGCCTGCTGGAACGTACGACTTTTATGCAGTATGGCGCTCCACCCCCTATTGCTAGACGCGTGAAAGATGTCTTGCGCGGGATAACCGTAGTCGTTTAGTCCTATTAAAAATCAAACCATCCATCCATCTCTGGTGCGCGTCGGTTGGTGATGATCGTGTGCTCAGCCGCCACTTTCCTCATGCTTGGCCTCCCAGGTCCCCAGACCTCAGACTGTGTGATTATTGGCTTTGGAGTTACCTGAAGTCGCAACTGTATCGTGGTCGACCGACATCTCTAGGGATGCTGAAAGACAACATCCAACGCCAATGCCTCTACTTAACTCCGGACATGCTTTACAGTGCTGTTCACAACATTATTCCTCGACTACAGCTATTGTTGAGGAATGATGGTGAACATATTGAGAATTTCCTGTAAAGAACATCATCTTCGCTTTGACTTAATTTGTTATGCTAATTACTGCTTTTCTGATCACATGAAGCGCCATCTATCGGAAATTTTTTGAGCGTAACTTTTTTTTTTTTTTTTGTTCTAATAAAACCCCATGTCACTCCAAGCATGTGTGTCAATTTTTACCTCTCTATCTACATTATTCCGTGATTTATTAAGTTTTCAAATTTATACTGACTTTTTGATCAACCGATATATTTCAATGTGAAACTTAAAGGGCAAAGGTAAAATTTCTTGAACTGGTAAAAAGATGGCACTAATGCGAAAAATATTTTGTTTCCACACTGTTACTCTTTTTGTCTTGTGTAGTACTATATAGATAGACGTCGCATTCCTGTAGCTACTAATAGTTTTGTAAGTCTTATGGAGTTATGCCAATGTATCATCCACTGATTCGTTAACAGCAGTGTAAATGCGTTGATGTATGAAGTTTGCTATATCATTATCAGAGACTGATTATGCCTTTCAGCGTTCAGTCTGGAGCAAAGTACCTATAATAAAATTCCTCCATGATCCCCTATTCAATGCTAACATTGATGCCTCGTCTTGCCTTTTACTTCAAAATCATTCTTCACAAGTAATTTCTTCTTGGTCTACCTCGACTCCTCTTACCCTCCGCTGCCGAGCTCATGAGTCTCATAGGTAACCTTGCTTCTCCCATGCGTGTAACATGACCCCACCATCTCAGTCTGTTCGCTCTAACTGCTTCATCCCAGTTTTTCATTCCCAGTTTTTCTTTGATTTCCTCATTATGGACACCCTCCTGCCATTGTTCCCATCTATTAGTACCTGCAATCATTCTTGCTACTTTCATATCTGTAACCTCTACCTTATGAGTAACGTAACCTGTATCCACCCAACTTTCACGCCCATACAACAAAGTTGGTCGAAAGATAGAGCAGTGCACTGCTAACTTAGTCTTGGTACTTACTTCCTTCTTGCAGAAGAGAGTAGATCTTAGCTGATCACTCACTGCATTAGCTTTGCTGCACCTCGATTCCAGTTCTTTCGCTATGTTGCCATCCTGTGAGAAAATACATCCCAGGCACTTGAAACTGTCTACCTGTTCTAACTTTGTTCCTCCTATTTGGCACTCAATCTGTTTAAATCTCTTTCCCACAGACATTACTTTCGATTTGGAGATGCTGATCTTCATATCATAATCCTTGCACCTCTGATCGAGCTCTGATATATTAGTTTGCAACCTTTCAATTGAATCGGCCATTACAACTAAGTCATCCGCATATGCGAGACTGCTTTTTTGTTTTCACCTATTTTAATGCCGCCCTGCCAGTCTACTGTTTTCAATATATGATCCATGAATAGTGGTGACAGGTTACAGCCTTGTCTTACCCCTGAAACTAGCCTGAACCATGAGCTTAATTTACCATCTACTCTAAGTGCTGCCTGGCAGTCTACGTAAAGCCTGCAGAAGTTTGCCTCCTATACCACAATTTTGTAAAACTGACAGTAACTTTCTCCTAGGGACACGGTCATAAGCCTTTTCTAGATCTATGAAACATAGATACAATTCCCTGTTCCACTCATAGCACTTTTCCATTACCTGCCGTAAGCTAAAGATCTGGTCCTGACAGCCTCTAAGAGGCCTAAACCCACACTGATTTTCGTCTAACTTGTCCTCAATTAATACTCGCACTCTCCTTTCAACAATACAACGCTAATTAAAGAGATACCTCGATAGTTGTAACAATCTTTTATGTTTCCATGTTTGAAAATTGGCGTGATTACCGCTTTCGTCCAGTCAGACGGTACCTTTCCCGATTCCCACGCCTTCTCAATTATCCTGTGTAACCATTTGAGACCTGATATTCCACTGTATTTGAAGAGTTCCGGCTTAATTTCATCCACTCCAGCCGCTTTATTGCACTGTAATCTACTGACCATTTTCTCCACTTCCTCAAATGAGATCCTGTTTCCATCGTCCTTCCTATCCCATTCTACCTGAAAATCTGACACATCATTGAACGTTTCACCTACATTGAGCAATTCTTCAAAATATTCTCTCCATCTGTTCAAGGCATCCACAGGATTGACTAGCAGCTTTCCTGGCCTGCCTTTTCTAGATCTATGAAACATAGATACAATTCCCTGTTCCGCTATATGAAAGAGTTTATTTACAGTCTGCAGAAAGCAGTCTTTCCCTGTCCTTCAGAAAAGTAGCGGTGAATCAGTAAACTGCGAGACTCGTTTGGAAAGGTGCTAGACGCCATTACCGGAGTGTTGGTGGCGGGGCGAGAACGTGTGCTGTAGTGTAGCAGGTGGCGGGCACTCGAGCGCGGCCCGTGTTGACTCAGCACTAGAGCGGCCGCCACAATTACGTCTGCTGCCCCTCCACAAACCGCGCTGCCTCGCTCTCTCAATTGCTGGTTCCCAGCACTTGCGCATAATTTCAGTTTAAACTCAGTTACGCTGTGCTACACCGAGTCGACGGTTTCGCAGAGAGACTATTGCGTATAGGCTTTTATTCAGTGCCGGCTTTAAGCCCAGTTTACACGATGATCGCGCTAGTAATGAACAGATCACGTTGCGCGCCATCTAGCGACGTAAATGCGGAACTACTAGCATTTCGTGAGCGCAGACAGCGTTTCGTACTAGCTAGTACGCTTTAGGACAGGTTCTAAATTTGGTAGTACCGAAGTGGGTGCGCATGCGCAGAAGTGAATTCGTTGTATGGTTTTTATGTTTATGTGTGGAAATAGCCACTTCCTTACCGAAATTGCTTGCTTTGTAGGAGTGATACGTCTTGCATCAGTGGAGTGGAACAGAGCAGGAATTGCGCTTGCGATTGAGGCATACAAGGTCGCTCTATTGTAAGAAGGTACAATGACTTATTTATGATGAAAATAACAGAAAAGTGTAGATTTCATTGAATTTTGAATACGTCTTGTGGATTAATTTCATATTTTTAAAATTCTATAATTTTTAGCACGTCAGAAAGTCAGTTGCACATAATCTCGAAATTGTGATGCTAAAAGCAAAGCCAAATTTAGTTGACTGTGGTCCCATTATGGATCGGAAATTGGAATTGCTGTGCAGACTTCAACAGCAATATTTGTAAGAGTCGGTACAGAAATTCTTTGCGCTAAGGCTAGGCTTTCGAAAGATTCTCTGTCGCTAGAAACCGCAATGTTATAGCGAACCTGCAAAAAATAATAATTACAGGAAGAAACTGGCGCATAACTTTAACAAAGCTGAAAATATAACTCAGATGTAAAAAGTATTTCCTACCTTCAGCTCTCTCTCCCATCGCCAGTATTTTTGTCCTTGGACGAACGAAAGCAACTTGGTAAAATACTCAGCACTTATTATTCGTAAATAAAATCTGAATTCATTGAGGTCCTCTGGTATGAGTTACGTCATTATCTGCATGCAGTACACATCTCATTCTTCGTCTCTTTCTCTCAACCAAGACCGAGCGAGGTGGCGCAGTGGTAAGAAACTGAACTCGCATTCGGAAGGACGGTGGTTCAAATCCACCTCCGGCCATCCTGATTTACGTTTTCCGTGATTTCCTTAAAACACTCCAGGCAAATGCCGGGATCGTTCCTTTCAAAGGGACGGCCGATTTCCTTCCACATCCTTACTCAAAACTCCGAGCGTTAGCTCCGTCTCTAATGACCAAGCTGTCGATGGGACGTTCAACCCTAAGCATCCTTCCTTCACAACCAAGGACACATCCAACTTCTATTTCTGCTTAACGGTAGTGTTCTAACAAATATAGCCACAGCTTCTGTAATTGCTCACAGTGTGCCGGCCGCGGTGGCCGAGGGGACTGAGGCGCTCCAGTCACGGTCTGCGCGGCCACTACGGTCGGGGGTTCGAATCCCACCTCGGGTATGGATATTTGTGCCGTCTTAAGTATTAGATAGTTCGTAAGTAGTTTGTAAGTTTAGGGACTGATGACCCCGTAGTTCAGTCCCATAGCCGGCCGCGGTGGCCGAGGGGACTGAGGCGCTCCAGTCGCGGTCTGCACGGCCACTACGGTCGGGGGTTCGAATCCCCCCCTCGGGCATGGATATTTGTGCCGTCCTAGTTCGTAAGTAGTTCATAAGTGGTTTGTAAGTTTATGGACTGATGACCCCCGTAGTTGAGTCCCATAGACTATACAAACATTTGAACATTTGAGTTAAGTCCCACAAGCTATACAAACATTTGAACCAGGGCCGGCGCAAGGCACGTGCGAAACATGCGGCCGCACGGGGCGGCACTTTCCGAGGGGCGGCAAATATGCCGCCCGCTTTTTTTCCCTTTTAGGACAAACTCAACATTCATCCCCAAGAGTGGATTCGAAACCAAACCTCGGGAACTGTGGCATGGCGCCTCGTCTTCCTGCCGGCCGCTCCCGTTGAACAAGGGGAGGGAGGAGAACTAATTTCTTCCTCGCCACTGTGGCAGCGCCGTCGTGTTTATGCCGGAGGAACAGAGGGGGGGGGGGGAGCAGTCTGGCGTACACGCCGACGATAGTGTTCTTATGAGTGGAACGCTGCCAGCCTGATACGCGCCGTGCGTTTATTCATAACTAATTTTTCAGAAGACGAAATCTAATCGTGAAATTCGAATGCAATGTTCGATACTGCGGTTACATATTAAGCCTGAAGCAATTTTGCTAAGCCCTTCAGTGGCAGTTTTCTAGTGATTTACTCTTCCAGCATTATGGGAAAAAAAATCGCACTGACGTGTTTTACGGCCCACTTTAGATTTGTAGTTTTATAAGTTTTTGCAAACATTTTGGACCAAAATAGTAATCTAAATAATAAAAAATTAATAAGAGTGTCTGAAACCCTTTTAGGAAAACAAAATTTTAGGTAGTGGCGGGTTCAGAACCATTGATCTTCAACCTCACAGACCAACGCATTGCCCACTACGCTATGGCTAACAATTAGAAGTTGCGTTCCTTAATCTCATATTACTGATGGCAGTTGTTAACTATGCTAATATGGCATTTGTAGACACTAGATTATCATTTATCGTACGAAGAACGACTTGGTTTTGTTAATTCTTCAGTGCCCCATTGCTTTGAAATGACAACGTATAAGTTACAATAAGAAAATCATCAACTACGCAACGCAAAATGGCGTATGCCAGAGACATTTCTGGGCGAGGAATGTCACGTGACATCTGCGAACGGCTGCTTTTCGTTAATTCAATGGTGTCAAAACTCCGTTATTTTTGGAAATATCTCTCAAACGATGCGAGATACGAAAAAAAAAAAAAAAAAAACAAAGGGGAACTAAGTTGTAGAGAATTTTCCCCTTTACAAATTCGTTTATTCAATTTTCGCGTCAGATGAAAGGTTCATTTGCAGTTAAAATTACATTACAAACGGCTTTTTTTGTATTACTAACGTATTTCTTGTCCGAATATTTAAAAAAGCGAGGTTCTGATCTCTGGTGGCCAACAATTATGTCTGTAAAATTTGGTGCCGATCAGTTGAACGGTTCGACCTAAAAAGTGGGAACACGTTACCGACAGACAGACATCGTCAAATCACCGTTATTTTTGCAAATATCTCTGCAACGTTGCAAGATATGAAAAAATAATAATAATAGTAGAGCGGAGTTGTACAGAATTTTCCCCTCTACCAATTTCGTTATTCAATTTTCGTGTCAGATGAACGGTTCGTTTGCAATCACAATTATATTACAAACGGCTTTTTTTTTTGTATTACTACCGTATTTTTTGCCCAAAAATTTGAAAAGGGGAGGTTCTGGTCTCTGGCGGCCTACAATTATGTCTGTAAAAATTGGTGCTAATCGGTTTAACGGTTCGTCTTAAAAACAGGGAACACGTTACCGACAGACAGACAGACGGACAGACAGACATCCCAAAATCGACGTTATTTTTGCAAATATCTCTGAAACGATATGAGATACGAAAGAAACATAACAAAGTTGTAGATAATTTTCTCGTTTACACATTCTGTTATTCAATTTTCGGGCCGGCCGCGGTGGCCGAGGTGACTGAGGCGCTCCAGTCACGGTCAGCACGGCCACTACGGTCGGGGGTTCGAATCCCCCCTCGGGCATGGATATTTGTGCCGTCCTAGTTCGTAAGTAGTTCATTAGTAGTTTGTAAGTTTAGGGACTGATGACCCCGTAGTTAAGTCCCATAAGCTTAACAAACATTTGAACATTTTTTTTAATTTTCGGGTCAGATGAACGGTTAAGCCGTAATTTTCATTTAAATTTCGAGCTGACAGAAGACGATCGCAAAGGCCCACTTTTAGTGTTACTACCGTAACCTAAAGTGGACCAAAATGGTTGAACATTACTACAGTCAAACATGTCCAACACCTGCAATGGCTAGAATTAATCCGAATGGGTAAATACGCTGCGAGTAATTTCAAGGGATAAAGACGTTGGTAATAAGCCTGGCATAAGTTGGGTTTCGACGAATTTTTGAAAATTTTTGCTATCCGTTTGTGAGTGATAGTCGGACGTTTTGATTTTTGAGCCATGAAACACCTGTCTCCGCCTGTATGAACAACAAGTAAACTCTGGCCGGCACTTTTGTTTGACAATACTACTCGCACACTATCACTTTGCCAACATTTATTTACTGTAAATTCAGGTGAATCCATTTTTCATCTAAGTAAACTACTGGTCGCTTTGATTCTGATGAAAACCTGAGAAAGTATGGTGTTTTAGCTACAATGCCCTCTCGTCCCCACAAAACAAAACGTTATTTTTGACACCTTCTAAAATTAAAATCCATAGAAACAACATTGCTTCTAAGGGTTTCCTTGCTAGCTTTGTAGCTCATTTTTGTGAGATGACCTCGCTGTTGAGCACCCTAAAACGCCAATCATCATCATCATCATCTGTTTGACAAAAGTTGTGCTGTTTTCGGAATTCGTATTTCTATTGTTCGTAATGCCATAGAAATTGCTGCCTGATAATACATTTATACATATCATCGGTCACATACTTATTGTGAGCTTCTTGCTTCTTCTTCTTGGGCGTTAGTTTCACCGTAGCCTCGCTGTACCTCATCACGTGACCTAGTACCTGGCACTACCGCGTCACCACTTCGCCTTTCCAGGCAATAGGTATTGTTGCGTTCTCTACAACGAAAACTACAAAATTAGTTTCGGTAGTTAGCCAAGGGAGTCAAGATTGGTCAGAAGCACTTTCATTGGGTTTCGTAAGAACAGAAGAATTGGTGCGTCCGAATTGCTTGCAACTTTGGTCTGTAATAGGTAAGTGCTTTTATATAAAGTAAATTAGTATTGCGCATGCACGTTACTCATAAGTTACAATTTTTCTCCTTCAAGATATCATAATAGGAACATTTATTTTTCTTATGATCTGTTACTTCAAAAATTGTCAAGTCGGCAAATAAGCATGCGTAGTCCTATTAGCTAAAAAATGTTCAAATGTTTTTTTAGCTTTGGGACTTAACTACGGGGTCATCAGTTCCTAAACTTACAAACTACTTATGAACTAGCTAACACTAAGGACGGCACAAATATCCATGCCCGAGGGGGGATTCGAACCCCCAACCGTAATGGCCGTGCAGACCGTGACCGACGCGCCGCAGTCCCCTCGGTCAACGCGACCGGCTCCTATTAGCTAGAATGAAAATAAAAGGCAGAAAACTGAAGTGATATAGCGATTACTAATTTGTTACACCTTATTCCACAATCAGACACGAAAGAACTGACACACAGAATTTACGACGGATGTCGAGTGTCAGTTCTTTGAAATGGACAGCAGTAGTTCAGTGAGTTAATACATTTCGACTAGCATTAGTACCCGTCAATGCCCGCGTGTACATTTATTGCATTATTATGTTATTCCATCTCCTCATACTTCCTCGCTCCTTTGTCTTCCGCCCCACTCATTGAACATTTCACCTGCGTCTGTAGTGAAATTCTGCCTGAAATTTAATTTCACGCGGCTCAATTCTTATGACTTCATCTCCTGAACAGAGTGTCCTACTGTAATATAAGATTTCACACACATTTGAACATTTTTGTAAATTCACAAGGCTTATTAAAATTAGCTAGATTTTTTTTTTTTTTTTTTTTTTTTTTTTTTCAATCAGGTTTGACTCCATTTTTGAGCTGGTGCCCAGCGACTGTTTTACTGTTTTCAAATGTTTGTTAAGCTTCAGGGACTTAACTGCAGGGTCATCAGTCCCTAAGCTTACAAACTACTTATGAACTACCTTATACTAAAGACGACATAAACATACATGCCGAGGGGGGATTCGAACCCCCGACCGTAGCGGCCGTGCAGACTGTGACTGGCGCGCCGCAGACCACTCGGCCACCGGCTTTACTGTTTTGTACAAAGCTGTAGAAAATGTCACCAATCAGTCACGATGTTTCTTTTCTACTATTTTTATTTTTCAGATCTACGTAGATTTCGGGCACAGTGTGGCTATCCTCAATGCTTTGAGTTACGTTTACATCTATACCCTCATGCTGAACGTAACTGTCAACATGACGGTTTAGATAAAAGCACATATTATAAGCTACGAGACATTGACACTGAAAACTAAAAACAAAAATTGCGATTGATTGCTGACATTTCCTAAAACTTCCATAAACGTATCGTAAAAAAAAAAAAAAAAAAAAAAAAAAAAAAAAAAAAAAAAAAAAAAAAAAAAAAATAAATAAATAAATAAATAAATAAAAAACGGGGGGGGCGGCAATTTAGCACCTCGCACGGGGCGGCACTTGGGCTTGCGCCGGCCCTGATTTGAACATTTTGCTGACAGTGTAAGTTTCTTAAGTTGAATATTATCAGCTATGACATACACCCAGACGTAAACAGTCCATGTATACAAACAGTAAAAAGCACGTATTTTCGCACAGGCGCTGCTGTTAGTTGTAATCAGACGTTTAGACGGGAGTTTATCGTATTAAAGCAACCAAGCCTGTATGATCGCACATCATTAGTACCGAGTTAGTACGCTTGGAACGCTGCAGCAGACAGTTATGTTTCTTGTGAACTTTCGAACGTCGTGTAAACTAGGCATTAGGGTGGGGCGCCGCGTGCACCAACGCATGTCGAACAAAACGGCGGTACCCTACTCTACCATCAATATTACAGTTTACAATCATTCATCTTGCGAAAATAAAATATTATTCAATCCCATTTTACATACGTCGTTAACCTCAAACGCGGCGCTGAATTCAGGATATCAGAAGAGAGAACGTGCCGAATGCAATCTTCCTATTGGCTGCGGGGCTTTGTCTGACGTCTGGGAGACGGGTCTACCACAGCGCCTCTGTTATCTGTTTCAAGAACTGCAAAAAGGGAGCGTCCATGCAGCCGCACCAACTCTCGTCCACCACAGGAACTACAAGTAGCTGCCGGTCCAAAAAAGGGAAAAGACGGACTGTCAAATAGTCATTACATTTTAAATTAATTAATTTGAACGGATTTATATCGGATTTGTGTGACTTAATGACTCATCTACAGCAATTAATAGATCATGCACTGTATTCATGGAGAATACTCCCCGGACGTACTGCAATAATACAGCGTCATCCAGTGTGTGTTGGACTACATCTGTTGGAAGCGCTAAGATTTACACCCACATCTCGGAAACTGTTAGTACCAGGCGGAGGCAGGGTTCGTGTTTTTGTGGTGAATCATAGTCACTGAAAATAGTGTCGTGACGGGGACAACATTGCAATTTTCTGGTTAAGTTTTAAAAAACATTTTTATCTCTTAGTTCATGTTTTATTTTCTAGTTATGTCTAGTGATAGGTGATTTTATTTGTTATCCCTTTCGTGGTTGTTGGGAAATATACGTCCCACTAACTTCAGACCTCAATTGTACAACAAGGTGGTGAGTTGCGTAATTCTGCATAGTGCTGTCATCTGTTGTCGGCCCTTCAGAATGCGGAAAAAAATCGAGGCACTGAAATTCTTACAGTGTAGAAGGCTGTTACTGTTTATATGGGCTGCCGCGTGAATTTTTGCGCCGTAACCATTGTTTATTGTGCCTTGAATCGGTTTTCGTCGTTTTCTCGCTACCGAAAATGTCCGAAGTAAGTATATTTCCTATTTTATGTTTCTTAGAAGTTTACAAGCAACAATTACGGCTTCTAAAACACAATTTACTATAGTGCCTTTATGTTGCGATATTATAGTACTCATATTTGAAAGAAAAACAGTTTTTCTGTAAATTTTTGCGCTAATAAAACACGGTATTTGGTTTAGTAATATCTGCATTTTCTATTATAGAAGCTGCGAGACAGCTCTCTCGCTTTTTTTATTTATTTTATTTTATTTTTTAAATATGGTGTGCATTACAAATTTTTGGATCATATACTTGTTTAGACCTTATGACAATTAGAATAACTTAAGAAATTATTTAAAAAAGTCTTAGGTAAATCGGTACCAGAAATGATCAGTGGGACGTATGTGTCTCACCTTTTTTTTAGGAAACATGGAATGTGCTAAAAAAATTTTAGTGTCATATTTGTAATCCTGACCCAAATCAGACTGTAACAGCTGAGATAACGTAAGATATTCTAAAAAAAAAAAAAAAAAAAAAAAAAAAAAAAAAAAAAAAAAAAAAAAAAAAAAGTAAAAACCACGAAAGGGTTATAGATGTAATATTGTGGTCGCGAAGTAGAGCATTGTCTACGCCACAAATTTGCCAGATTATTAAATCATGCCAGAAGAGAGGCGAACGATTAAGAAAAAGCTTTCTGGTTCAGAAAATCGGAAAAGGAAAACTGAAAAAGAAAAAGTTCTTGAAGAAACAAAAATCCACAGGTATTCTATTAACAGCACAAGTGAACAATGGGAAGTCTTGAATCCTTGAAGTAGTTCTACTGTAAAAAAAAAATAACAAAAATAAAAAGCCCGCTTATCGCTGTATCCGAGCGGATTGGCCTGGGCTTCACGTAGCGTGAGGGAGGCGCGAGGGTGAAAATGTTTGTAGATCTATCGGACCAAACTACTTGGTCATCAGTCCGTAGCTTACAAACTACTTAAACCTAGGTAAACTAACCTAAGGACAAACACACACACACCCATGCCCCAGGGAGCGCGAGGGTGACTAGCACTGAAGCTGCAGCGAGTGCTGCGTTGCAATTCAGACAAAAACGCGTGGGTGGGGGAGGGGGGGGGTCGTGTATCCTTAGAGAAACAGTCGAGTTTGCATAGCCTCGATTAGTATTATCGTGTAGGATTTGTAGTTGTTGTTATGGTCTTCAGTCCGGAGACTGGTTTGATGCAGCTCTCCACCCTACTCTATCCTGAGCAAGCCTTTTCGTCTCCTCGTAAGAACTGCAACGCACATCCATTTGAATCTGCTTACTATACGCGTCTCTTGGTCTCCCTCTGCGATTTTTACCCCACACACTTCCCTCCAATGCTAAATTTACTATTCCTCGATGTCTAAGAATGTGTCCTACCAAGCGATCCCTTCTTTTAGTCAGGGTATGCCAAAAATTCCTTTTCTCACCAATTCTGTTCAGTACCTCTTCATTAGTTATACGATCTACCCACCTAATCTTCAGCATTCTGTAGCACCACATTTCAAAAGCCTCTATTCTCTTCCGGTCCGCACTGCCTATCGTCCATGTTTCACTGCCGTACGTCACGTCTATAGTATGTCTAAGTGCGCCTCGGTTGCACAATGCTAGTGTGTCAGACTACAAATTCAAAGGTCGCGGGTTCGATAGCCGCCAGGTCCTACGATTTTTACCGAGGTAGACACGTCAGTACTGCCTTTATTCTCTTTTGTTTTACTGGTTTATTAACTGAACAAATCACCTCCTTGATTCGTATGTTCTCTTTCGCTTCATTCCGTATTTTGGTGTCTAGAATATAGACGCTGTAACTTGGAGTGGCATGAAAGAAACGTGGCGAGACCGTAGGATCTGCCTACACAAGTCCTCATACAAAGAAAGATGGAGCTAAACAAATAATACTTTAGTTCCTATCGTAGATTATAATTCGAAATTAAATTCGGAGCAATCTGATGACAAACTCAGGTTGATCAATTAATTAATTAACCTCTAAACTTCATTGCGTCATCAACACTAGTAGGTCCACAAGTTCCACCAATTTATTGCCTCATAGCTGAGCAACAGTTGGAGGGAGGGGGGAGATAATTTTTGCATTCCGTATATAATTGATAAGGATTACGCCCAATACGACGGTATCTAGTTCTGTTTCCTGGGTGTTATTTTAAAGCGACATTGGAAGCACGAGGTGGCGGAGGGAGACAAGTTGCCCTTTCTCTGGTAGGTTGCCTACAGGGACCTATTCACTGCAGAAGTACAAGGCAGTCCGTTGGCCGCGTCTTTAAAGTAACCTGGACAGCGGCTCCCCTAGCCCATCCCACTGCAGTTTCTAGGGGTGTCAGTAACGCGAAGATGGCGTCCTTCAGTTTTCGGTATTGAACAGCATGTTCCTTCCCTTTAACTTGGGAGCTGACTGTGTTAGTCTTCCACGACGGACTCGTGGTGTGTCGGGAGTCGATGTACTCCGATATTGCGACAGTTGCGATAGTGATGCATGTACACCGTACCATTCGGGTGCTGCAAAACGGTATGTAGCGCGTTAGTTGCCTAGGGCCAACCACTGTTTTTCTGATCGTTCGCGTAACCCATGGCTTGTTCTGTCTCGTCTATGAGCTTCCTGAGGACCGATCTTTAATTTCTTAATTTTATTTCTTTATTTTCTTTCTTTTTCCCCCTTTTTTTCTATTTTTTCTTTTTTTTTTTCTTTATTTCTTTATTTTGTTAATGAGCAAATCATTGTATTACCGAATTGTCCAGTGGCTACATTGAGTGAGCAATTGTACATGAAAACTTGTGACAGGACTTCCTGTGATATGTGTGTGTTATTTTGAATATATGTTTCAACCGATTTTTCCGACTTTCATTGTCTGCATCTTCCCTTACTGCACATTCCTTAAATGAATCATCTACTAGACAAGTTTGTACAAGTTGATTATAACTCTTAGCTCCCTATATTTCACAGCTATTACCTTTAGAATTTGAAAGAGTGTATTCCAGTCAACATTGTCAAAAGCTTTTTGTCGTAGTGTGAGTATTGCCTCTCGTGTTCCTACATTTCTCCTAAATCCAAACTGATCTTCCCCAACGTCGGATTCCCCCAGTTTTTCCGTTCTTGTGTAACTAGTTCGTGTAAGTACTTTGCAACCATGATTTATTAAACTGATAGTTCTGTAATTTCATCACATTTGTCTGCACTTGCTTTCTTAAGAATTGGAATTACTATATTCTTCTTGGTCTGAGGGTGTTTCTCCTGTCTCATACATCTTGAATACCTGGTGGAACAATTTCTTCATGAGTGGCTCTTTTAACGATAATAGCCTTGTTTCTATTCGAATAATCTTTTAGTGCTCTGTCAAATTCTTCTCGCAGTATAGTATCTCTTATCTCATCTTCCTATACTTAGTTTTCCATTTCTAGAATACGTCTTGAAGTTTATTTCCTTTGCATAAGGCATTAGAAGAAGGGCATGAAAAGATCGCAGTGGTTGGGAAGGGAGTAGGACAGGGTTGTAGCCTTTCCCCAATGTTGTACAATCTGCACATTGAGCAAGGAGAAATTTGGAGAGGGAATTAAAGTCCAGGGAGAGAGAATAAAAACCTTGCGGTTTGGTTATGACATAATAATTCTGTCAGAGACAGCAAAGGACCTGAAAGAGCAATTAAACGGAGTGAACAGTGTCTTGAAAGGAAGGTATAAGAAACATTAACAACAGTGAAACGAGGGTAATGAAATGTAGTGTCAGAAAATCAGGCGATGTTGATGGAATTAGGTGATGAGACAATAAAAGGGGTAAATTAGTTTTGTTATTTGGGTAGCAACATAACTTCTGATGCCCGCAGTAAACAAGATATAAATGCGGAATGGCTGTGGGAAGAAAAGTGTTCAACAGACCTGGGGAGAAAAGGAGTTTCTGGCATATCCTGACTAAGAGAAGGTATAGGTTGGTGGGACACATTCAGAGACATCAAGGAATCGTCAAATTAGCATTGGAAGGAAGTGTGTTGGGTAAAAATCGTAGAGGGAGACCGAGGGACGAATTCAGTAATGAGATTCAAAAGGGTGTTGGTCGCTGTACGTATTCTCGGATGAAGAGGCTTGTACAGGACAGGGTAGAGTGAAGAGCTGCATCAAACCAGTCTGCGGACTGAAGACCACATCAACAACAACAACTAACGTTTACAATACTTAAAATTCTAGCATTTCACGAACTTGTTTTCTGAAAATGTTAACAAACGCTTCTTAACGCTGAGAGAATTGTAAATATTACAGCTCTAGATGGCTGTGAATGATTCGTATGTTTTTCTGATGTGCTTGATGCGCTTAGTTTTTAGTTTCCTTTGCCGCCAATATGAGATTAAAGTAAGTACACAACTGAAACAATGGCGGATGAACAAAATCTGAAGAGAAGTCGTGGGACAAATTTTTCATCTTTGGAGAAAGAATTATTAGTTGAACTAATAACTAAATATAAAGATATTATAGAAAATAAGAAAACAGATGTGGCAAAAGTAAAAGTTAAAGATACAATGTAGTGAAAAAATTACAAGATAATATAATTGTAATGCTAATGTAACGACAAGAAGTACAAAGCAACTTCGCCAGTATTATACTAATCTGAAGCGAATTGCAAAGGACAGGAGTGAAGAGAGACTTGAACGGTTCCAGACGGGCGGTGGAAAGTGCACTAAAAAGTTGATGACAGCATCCTGAGCTTAATAGAAGATCAGATAGATCCTGACAGCAATCCCACTGATTGTGATGCACAATATTATGGTAATCTTCAAAACAACTTGTTTCGACAGTCTATACCTCTGAAGAAAATCTTTATCCGATACTTCGTCGAAATCATTTCTCCTCATAGGCCGTTCTCTATTGCGAATGCCATTTAGACGATCCATATATAGCAAATCTACATCGAAAGCTGCATTTGCGCCCACCATATTGACAATACTACAATTGTTAACGCCTTAACAACAGAAATATGGACTGTTAGTTTAACACGAGTGTTAAAGGGGGATGTAATGGAAAATGTAAACAATTTTAAAAAAAAATCATGATAACCATATTTATTGACGTACAAATTTAAAATTTTTCATGTGTTAAGAAAAAGAGTTATATTTTTACGGAAAAATATAACAAAATATGCAGGGAAAATATTTTGCTCGAAGATTTTAATTTTTACTTTTTTTATTCTTTTTTTCTAAAAAGCCATAACTCAAATTTTAATCATGCAACTAATTTTAAATGTGTATTGTAGTGTCCTGAGAAGGTTATAAGACCACTGAACTACAGTTATTAATTTATGGTACAAACAGTATCATTTACAAAGTTTTTAATACTGCACACCAAAAACTCACGTTTTTTTTCTATATAAAATCATCTAAAACTCACAATGAAATTACAGGATATAGTAATTCTTAGTTCCAGGAAGACACCAACACGTTGCGAACAGATCTTGAAAATTTCATAGCTTTGGTGCCAATACTTTTTGAGAAAAGGCTTCTAATAGTGTAAAAAATGTAAAACCGAGGAAATGAGGTCCAAACATTTTGTCTCGTACTTTCACATGTTATAAGTTTACCTCAGTTTTAAAATCCTCCATACTGATACTCATCCTCCAGCTTTCTCTTCCATGCTCTTCGAATCTGCCTAGCCTGTATTTGCAGGTGAGGCAGTGATCTGTCGGCTTTCTTGACCATGGTGTCGTCGATGGTGTGAAATGCTTTTCTCGTAAACACACCAGGGTCTATACCAACTCTCTTCAGCACTCCAATTGTCCAATTATTTCCCTCATTGAAACATAAAATTGCATCATATATACCTATGTTGAGTACTTCAAGTCCACAGAATGTCCTTTTTGAGCATCCAATCCAAATTAAATTATTGAGACTTTCATTCGCATTTTGTGTCTTTACGTGAAGACATTTACTCAATAAATTAGGGTTTGCCAGAAGCCTGAATGTGAAGACTTTATAGCTTCACAGAGAAGTTCTACGTCAATAAGTATCAATCCAGAGAAATCCATATCAAAATCAGTCATGCACCTGGGCAATTCTCCTATCGCAATTTTCGATGCTGAAGCTGAGAGTTCATGTTCTTCACTTGGGGCTGCTTCCACTTTTTTTGTTGGTATACCGATTCCCCTAAAGGTACGTTTTCTAAAAACAGTTTTTCCACCGCCCATTAAGCATAAATATTAACTTTCATGTAAAGTTTGGCGATTTCAACCTTCCAACTAGTATTTTCATAACGTAAATATACCAGATGCAAGAAAATTATCAGGCAAAGGTATAGAATACAGCCAAAGATATCGAAAGAGAATAGCCTTGACACTGACTAAAATTCAGCTTCCCAAACGGCGGGAAAGGTGGGAGTGGCTGCCAGTGCAGAGTTAACGAGTTTAACAATTTAAAGGCATTTCTAAAGCTGCTATCACGATAAAATTCACACACTACTTTTATTAAATCGTGTAGATTAGAAAAATAATATTTTTGAAAAATCGATTTTTGGGACCAAAATCTATTACATCACCCCTTAAGCTAACATAAGTTGATGTAATGCAATATTTGTTTTAACTAATGCTACATAGACTAACAACCGTGTTAACTCTCAACATCTGTTGGTGAAAACGGCCCATATTTTATTAATTCAGTCTCGTAATCGATAGTTTACAACTACAGCTTCTTCCATCAAAGTTCTCCAGGCTACAAATCTAGTAGCGTAACTCTGCAGGAAGCGGAGCGAACCTTTTTTTTCTGCGAGACCAATACGATTCAGCTTAACCCTTTCGTGGTTGTTGGGACATATACGTCCCACTAGCTTCGGACCTCATTTGTACCACAAGGTGGCGAGTTACGTAATTCTGCATAGTGCTGCCGTCTGTTGGTGGCCCTTCAGAACGCGGAAAAAAATCGAGGCACTGAAATTCTTACAGTGTAGAAGGCTGTGACTGTTTATATGGGCTGTCGCGTTAATTTTCGTGCCGTACCATTGTTTATTGTGCCTTGAATCGGTTTTCGTTGTTTTCTCGCTACCGAAAATGTCCAAAGTAGGTATTTTTGCTATTTTATGTTTCTTAGAAGTTTACAGACAACAATTACGCTTTCTAAAACTCATTTTACTTCAAAAGTTTTTTCTGTGAATTTACAATTAGTGTAACGTATGTGTCCCACCTTTTTTTTTTTAGGAAAAATGGAATGTGCTAAAAATTTTTGAGTGTCATGTTTGTAATCCTGACCCAAATCAGATTCTGTAACAGCTGAGATAACCTAAGATATTCTAAAAAATGAGTAAAAGCCACGAAAGGGTTAAGGGTGTCGATCCCTCCAACAAAATGCCCGGCGGATTAAAGATGTACGGCGCATGCGCGATGAGATGCGAGACCGGCGTCGCGGGGGCTTTTTCATCGCTGCCGCTGCCACAGATTTATGTCACACATCCGGATACTTTTTGATTACAGCGCGTAATTACGGCCGGGAAGTGCATAATCTGAAATATTCCCCGAGCGCCTGGCGGAGGAAATTGAATTTCCTGCGCCCGCGCTGCCGCCGCCGCAGGGTCTGCGCGCTTCGCCTCCTAATATGGCGGACGGCTGCCGGCGTGGCACGGCGGCCAAATCGAGTCTCGCATTTTATCCGCGGCGCGCGTTCTACGTGTTTCCGCGGACGGGGACGGGGAAACAGAGCGGAGGGAAAGAACGCAATGAAATGCAGAGCGGCCCGCTCGTTCCATATGCGCTTTCCGTGTTTCCCGGCGCCGACTGGATTAGGGGTGGCCGGACCGACGTCCGACACTGCGCCACATCACACGGCCTTCTGCGCGTGTAACGGCCCTGTTGAGGTATCCTCGGTGCCACTGTACAAAGTCCAGTAAACGAGAACGTGGCACGAAAAGTACGTTGTACTACACTGGGGTCGTAAAGCCAAGTACTCGACAGCTCAAGCAGCAAAAGGCATGGTTTCATCACAGTCACGACACTTCCACTGATTTTTTTATACGCCACGACAACAGCGCTCCAAGCGGCTGGCGAGGTTCATTTTTGAATACGATATCAGATGAGTGTAAATAGTGCTGTTTAAATTGATTTTTGGCCGAGGGGTCTGAGGCGCTCCAGTCACGGTCTGCATGGCCATTACGGTCGGGGGTTCGAAACCCCCCCTCCGGCATGGATATTTGTGCCGTCCTTAGTATAAGGTAGTCGATAAGTAGTTTGTAAGTTTAGGGACTGATGACCCCGTAGTTAAGGCCCATAAGCTTAACGAACATTTGAACATTTTAAATTGATTTTAATATGGTTTTTACAACAGGGAAGGTATGTAGTAACAAAAAAATCGACAGTAGCTACAAAATAACTTCACAGTTACAGAATGGAGCTTTTCACTCTGCAGCGGAGTGTGCGCTGATATGAAACTTCCTGGCAGATTAAAATTGTGTGCCGGAACCGGGACTCGAACCTGGGACCTTTGCCTTTCGCGGGCAAGCGCTCTACCGATTGAGCTATCCCGACACAACTCACGATGCCGTCTCACAACTTTACTTCCGCCAGTAACTCGCCTCCTACTTTCCGTACTTCACAGAAGCATGCAAGACTAGTACTCCCGATAGAGCGCTTGCCCGCTAAGTCATAGGTCCCAGGTTCGAGTCCCAATTCCACCACACAATTTTAATGTGCCAGGAAGTTTCAACTTCACAATTATCTTTAATAAGTTTCCTAATAAACGTTTGAAAATACGAAACGGCACACTGCAGGACAGTTTATTTAATATGCTCTTGAAATCTCCGGTTTTTTAATGAATATATCCATTTTCTATCACTAACAAAAATTCCCTCCCCCCCCCCATCGTCCTGTCCCACCCCCTCCGCGCCTTCCCACCCGTCCTTACCCCCTGCGGGGAACTGTGCCATCAGTTTTAATCAGTGCTTCGTCAGTGTCCAAGTGTTAGTGCCAGTGTTTTGTATTCCGTGTTCCAGTTTTAAGACGTCAGTAACCGCCGCACAGGCTGAATATTGGAGTTGCCATGTGATTTTAAGTGTGTGCTCACGTTATCCTCAAATAAACGTGTCTTAAACTCCAAGAGTTTTATTAACACCGCACGTATATGTGTCTTTTAACCACCGTAGCCATTTTAAAATCTGAGTATGTGTTTTACTGATCTCAGTGTCATTTTTGTATCTCCCATTTTATCTCCTTTAATTTGTGTAAATTCTGCATAATTTTGTCTTTTTGTATAAATATTAAATCTTCATGTCAAGTTTTGTGTACAATTGGCTGAAGAGCAGCATTCAAGCTGCTGCCAGCCTGTCACTTCCGATGACTTCAAAATACAGTAAAGAAGAAAAATAACAAAAAATAGCTAGTGAAGAACAGAAGACCCGACCTTTGGTTGAAATAATTCGGATTAGTACTCAGAAACATCAAGGCTTCGTCAGTACAATTTCAGTCAAACCAGCAAGTGTTGAACGTAAGAAACTTCTTTTGAATGCAGTACCTACATTATTTAATGTACCAGACCACCTACGACATCTGTAACTGAAAGAAAATCCTCACAAATGTAACAATAAGACATCGAAGCGACACAACCCTTCCCTACCAAAGCAGGAGCCAATTCACAATTGTTGCTACATCTGAACCACAAACGACAAAAATCTTCAAGACAATCGTTTTGTAATCAAAAGTAATTTCACTCAAAAGTATATGCGTTTAAACAAAAGACGAGTGACGTTTAAAAATTACTTATTACACTCCATACCGAATTGTAACAAGTCAAAGTGCCTTCGTGTTTCTTATGTTTACATTCCACTTACTTTCAGTAGAATAAGCTGCAAATATACACATATCCGTACGTATTTCTTCATGAATGAGTGGCTGTTTATATCACTGAATTAGTGAAATTCGGTTGATTTTTACATCTATTTCACGATTATTTACGTCTCTAGATATTGTACAAATACTTGGAACGCAAAATTACAGATACTGTTTGGTATTATACGTAGAAACCTAATTGTAAACAAACGTTACTCTTGCGGCACCTTGCCCACCACTAGGAGCGCTAGTGTCGTTGCAACTAATGACAAGTTTCGCAGTAGTGAGTGTCGCGACAGTGGATGTTCAAATGTGCAAATGTTTGTTCAGCTTAAGGGACTTAACAGCGGGGTCATCAGTTCCTAAACTTCAAACTACTTATGAACTACTTTATACTAAAGACGACACAAACATCCATGCCCGAGGGAGAATTCGACACCCAGACCGTAGCCGCCGTGCAGGCTCTGACTCGCGCGCCGTAGACAGCTCGGCCAGTGCGGCCGGCCGAAAGTGTATGTTAGACTGCGGTTTCAGCGCATTATATGGTGACCAGATTTCCGAAATCAAAGTACGGTACACTAATTGGTAGCGAAGATTGTGAAACCAAATATTCACTGTACCTGCAGTACAATCAACATGATCGTTAACCCTTGAACGGGAACCGTTGATGGAATTGACCAAAAATATACACTGGCTACCTTTCGTATGCCTCCGTATGTGCTTCGTCGAGGGTACGTTACAACAAACATCCAAATTGTTTGACCGGTCACCATGAAAGTCAGCACATAAATGTATGTTTTCATGAAGAAATTGTATGTAAAACCAGCGGGTTTAGCATGGAGGAGGGTACCTTGCGACTTCGTTTGACCAGTCAGCATGAAATTTGACGCTTATATGTATGTTTTCTTATAGAGGAGTAGGTGGAGGAGGAGAGGGACAGAAACAGAAGAGAGGAGGAGAATGAGGGAGGGGAGATGGTGACAGACAGGGGAAAGGAGATGAACAGATGGAGAGGGAAGAAGAAACGGACAGAGAAAGGGAGAGCAGGAGACGAGGGAGGAGCAGGTGAAAGAGAATGGAAGGGAGGAGATGGACTAACTTAAGACTGGATGAAATAAGTACGCGGACGACGCCGGGATTTCAGCTAGTCATCTATACAACGTAATTATTCGATGTAAATGTGTTCTTTATATTGACTCCGTGTCTACATTCAAATTAGTAATGTAATACAAAGGCAGAATAAGAAGTAATGAAAACTACTGTACATAGTGTGACCTATTCACCCAAACTGTCATGACGTCGAAACAACAAGAAACATTGTTACGAGGGAAGTGTTAGGTCTTGAAAAGCGGGGACACCTGAAAACATGCCTGCTGTGAGAGAAACAATCCTCAGGAGTCCTGACACTCTGTTGACCCATTCAACCAGTAATTATTCCCTTGTCTCATTGCATTTCTTGCTGCAGTCGTAATTTGACATCGTTAATAAAGGGGCCTATGACTCTTTTAGTTTGGTGCCTTCAAAACAGAAACAAACTAATATGGCTATATCTCTCAGATTCAGTGGTACGATTGTAAGTTGCCAACACTTATAAGCTTCGGCATTAATAATTTGAGCTACGTATATAAGCCAATTACAGTTTTATAGACTCATGAATGACTCACCGAAAGCAGCGAACTCACACACATAACTTTTAGAAAAATCGGTATTTCAAGAATTTCTTGACGTCAATTCAAAATCGGATTTTTGAAATATGCCTGGTAGGAGTGATATTGTCAACAAAGAATACAATTCTCAATTATTTGTTGGTATCCATATGTGGACTTACAAACAACGTTCTTTTTCGTCTCAATTATCATCGTTAAGAAGTTATCTTAAAAACAAAGTGTAAACAAGGTGACTGCTGTGGCTGTTATAAAACTGAATACTTGTTTTCAGTCTCATGGGCCCAGAATTAGATCGCAGAGCATGAATGAAGGGTGCACCTGTGAGAAAAGCGTTATGTATAGATTTTAGATTCTATCCGTAAATAATGCTGATGGTTCAATAGATCAATCATAGGTATTTCGAATAACATAAGACAGCTAAGTATGCAAATGATTTTTGAAGACTACTTAGAAACAAACTTTTTAGCTGTGGGGCTCATTTTCACAAATATGGATGTTTCAAAATAGAACTGGATGCATAAAAAGTCTCAAGTAACTCATGGAAGACTTCACTGTAACTGTTGTTACTGTAATCTGGCCTTATTTTTTGAATGAGGGCGGAGTAAGTTTCACAGATAATTATTAACTTCCGGGAACATGTGGAACACTTTGTCTATCAGAACCGCAGAGATGTTGGGTGATCCTGTCTATAAAAGGAAGTTATGCCAACATTTTCTCCAAACGTCACATTTCTCGTTTCGGTGACTACTAGACTTTTCCGCTAATGAAATTTTCTTGTCGACGGCATTAATAAATTAGTGTCTTTGTTAAAGACCCCACAAAATAGGCCAACACCAATGAAATCGAGTTAAGAGTAACTCCTATCGGAGATAAATGAAATTAATATTATACAATATCGCAATTTTTTTAAATTATTTGTTTCTTAGTCTTATGAAGCCTGACAGTGAACAGCAAGTACTAACTGGTGTATTTTATTGTATATATTTTATTGATTTAATGTTTGACTCACAATTTGCATTGACAACAACTAAGAAGTCGATCACTTCTGTAACGATATCAGAGACCGGAAAATAATTTCCCCAGTATATCGGCAGTCAAAGCAGATTTTGTTCAAAAAATGCTATTATGGCATAATATTAATATAAATTAAAAGAAGATCGCCTAACCCTACCATGAACAAATTAAGTGAATATACACACTTGGCCATTAAAATTGCTACACCACGAAAATGTCGTGCTACAGACGCGAAATTTAACCGACAGGAAGAAGATGCTGCGATATGCAAATTAGAAGCTTTTCAGAGCATTCACTCAAGGTCGGCGACGGTGGCGACACCTACAACGTACTAACATGAGGAAAGTTTCCAACCGATTTCTCATACACAAACAGCAGTTGACCAGCGTTGCCTGGCGAAACGTTGTTGTAATCCCTCGTGTAAGAAGGAGAAATGCGTACCATCACATTTCGACTTTGATAAAGGTCATTTTGTGAGCCTATCGCGATTTCGGTTTATTCTAACACGACATTGCTGCTCGCGTTGGTCGCGATCCAATGACTGTTAGCAGAATGTGGAATCTGTAGGTTCAGGAGAACAATACGGAACACCGTGATGGATCCCAACGGCCTCGTATCACTAGCAGTCGAGATGACCGGCATCTCATCCGCATGGCTGTAACGGATCGTGCAACCACGTCTCGATCCCTGAGTCAACAGATGGAGACGTTTGCAAGACAACAACCATCTGCACGAACAGTTCGACGACGTTTGCAGCAGCATGGACTATCAGCTCAGAGACCATGGCTGCGGTTACCCTAGACGCTGCATTATAGACAGGAGCGCCTGCGATGGTGTACGCAACGACGAACCTGGAGGCACGAATGACAAAACGTCATGTTTTCGGGTCCAGGTTCTGGTTACAGCATCATGATGGTCGCATCCGTGTTTGGCGACATCGCGGTGAATGCACATTGGAAGCGTGTATTCGTCATCGCCATACTGGCGTATCACCCGGCGTTATGGTAGTTGGTGCCATTGGTTACACGTCTCCGTCACCTCTTGTTCGCAACGACGGCACTTTGAAATGTGGCCGTTACATTTGAGATGTGTTACAACCCGTGGGTCTACCCTTCATTCGATCCCTGGATTTCAGCAGGATAATGCACGACCGCATGTTGCAGGTCCTGTACGGACCTTTCTGGATACGGAAAGTGTTCGACTGTTGCCCTGGCCAGCACATTCTCCAGATCTCTCACCAACTGAAAACGTCTGGTGAATGGTGGCCGAGCAACTGGCTCGTCACAATTCGCCAGTCACTGCTCTTGATGAACTGTGGGTTCATGTTGAAGCTGCATGGGCATCTGTACGTGTACACACTATCAAAGCTATGTTTGACTCAATGACCAGACGTATCAAGGCCGTTATTACGGCCAGAGATGGTTGTTCTGGGTACTGATTTCTGAGGATGTATGCACTCAAATTGCGTGAAAATGTAATCACGTGTCAGTTCTAGTTTAATCAATACCCGTTTATCAACTGCATTTCTTCTTGTTGTAGCAACATTGTAGTGTAACATTGTATTAAGTACTGGGCTTCCACTTGAAAGTTATAATTATTCTTAAAGGACAATTTAAATTCGAGATAATAAATTTGTTTTCCTAAATATTAGTATGTACTGTTCGTTTCCAAACCCTCCGTTTCCCGTTTGTTATAAACTTAGTCGAAGCAGATAAACGAGGTTATTTTCTTCATCAGTATCATGACCACTTCCACTGAAGGATCGTCGTTTGTCGAATTTCGATTCAAAGGTGACATTTTACAAGCTAGTGTGTAGAAACATTTTAGGTTACAATGACCACAAAACCATTAGCATCGAGGTCCAACATCATGTTTTGCTAAACAGGGTGATCATGACTAGTATTAGGGGATCTGCAACTTTGATTGTTACCTCAGTGATAATGTAACTGTTTCTGCAGACTCCCAAAGGTGAGCGTTAGTATCGGTAGAAGGGATAGTATCTAAACTGTGTTCTTGTGCTCAACAGACTTACCTCAGTGCTATGACTCTTCTGCTCTGAAATTGTCTACTAGCTTGTGAAAATGTAAAATGAGTGTGTCAGTTGATTCCATTTCAAGTAGGGCGTCGAGGCATTAGTATGATCCGGAACTTTTGTTTTGTAAAATGTAGTAACTACACCCACGTAACAGACACTCTTAGGTTGTCTTTCCTGCACTGCAGTGAGTGTCCCTAAAGTGTGTACTAAAAAGGCAATACGCCCACATATCACAGGCTTGGGCTTTCGCAAGCGAACTAAAGATCCTTTGGAAAGCTCCGCAACCAAACGTGCGGTAATCAATTATTAACGGGTTGTCTCGGCTCTTTACGTGACTGACTACAGCGTGTTCCGAATTCATCCGATACGTAGTCAAAAGAAACAATATTTCTGCCTGCTCTGGTTTGCAATACAGGAGAGTGCTAGACAAGCAAATATCGAACAGCTCTTCGTACTTTGCCCGCTGCGAGGAAAGCCGCTAGTAAATATCAAACAACTACCAACTGCAATTTCTTGGCCGACCTGCCACACGCAGATTCGGCCAAGTCCCTGCGCCACAGTTCATTTTCCGTAATGTATGCAAATAACTGCTGTGATAGCATTCCACGACACACGATTCGGGCAAGTGAAATAAATTGCCGCTCAGCGCTACGGAGCATGCGAGCCGCCCGCCACAAGCAGCCAACTGTTAACACTTTCCTGCAAATGGCCCTCCTACTGCCTCCAGAAGTGCTGCCAGTGAGTTCTGTTGTGAGGTGTAGCCTAATGGAGCGGGACAAATTACAGACGCGTGGTACTAACGATTTACATATCCTCCATAACTGAGATTTATTGTCCTGCCAGATGCGAAAGTTGGTACGTATTTCTTCGAAGTCAATGGCAGATCTGGTTCCCCTGGGCTTCCCAAGTACAGCGTGTTTTACGGCCCACTTTAGATTTGTAGTTTTACAATTTTTTGCAAACATTTTGGACAAAAATAATAATGTAAATAATAAAAAATTATAGTTATACGATTACGACTTTACTATTGAGATAATATCTATGCACCCAAAACGTAATATTCTTTCGGACCGTATTTTGTTGTTGTTTTTCGTTGTAGGGGACTAAACAGCTCGGTCATCAGTCTCGACCGTATTTTAACAAGCAGCCAAATTTATATGATATTTGAGTTTAGTTTTATCTCTTCAAACTATCATTTTAATATCTGTCCCACATTGTCATTATATTTTTCTGTAAAACTATTATCACCTGTCTTCCCTTGGTAGTTTGCTCAAAGTTTAATGTCTTTGCCTGTACTGGTTACGAATGACTATAGTCTGGAACGAACGTAGCGACAAGTGACTATAACCTGGATGGAACACAACGTACATTTGGCCTTCGTAAATCGGTCACGTGACATCCTCGCCCGAAAATCTCTTTTGCGTACACCATTTTCCTTTCTCTAATTTATGATTTTCTTATTATAAACCAAGCGTTGTAATTTCAAAGCAATGTCACACTGAAAATTATAAAAACACGTCGTTTTTAGGACAATGAATTATATCTGTTCGCCATATTGTAATGCGCGAGGAATTAGTTTGTGAAGTACGAATGAAAATTATAAAAAACACGTCGTTTTTAGGACAATGAATTATATCTGTTCGCCATATTGTAATGCGCGAGGAATTAGTTTGTGAAGTACGAACATGTTAGGCGATGGCTCGAAACTTGCTAGGGCGCAGTGGCTCAGCGCGCTCGGTCAGAGGGTTGCCGTCATGGTAGCTCAAAGCCCTCTGTAACGAGAAAACTTAGAGAACGACGAAGCGATCAAAATAGAACAAAAAAACTAATGGCCATTAAGCTCCGGTCAAACCGAAGAATCAATGAAAAGAGTGAACAAACGACCGCAAAGCATCGATCTCCCTGATATATATATATATATATATATATATATATATATATATATATATATATATATTGTGTGTGTGTGTGTGTGTGTGTGTGTAGCCACCACTGACAATTTTTTCCCTCTTGCTCCCTAAAAGGGTTTTGCACACTCTTGTTGACTGAACACAACTATATTCTGCAATATTCCGAATTGTTCAAAGGTAACAGCGATTTCTCTGAAAAGTGCAATTATTCTGTTTCGAGAATATGCCATGAAATATATGCCAACGAATTGTAAACATGTACATAAACTCAGGAGCTACTGTTACAATGACTGTTGTAAATGACGTAATGATAGTACGAACTTTGTATATATATTATTAGATTTATGTGGAATTCAGTATTACCAAACTTATACCGTTTGTGATTTTAGCTGTAAAAGAAAACATAATCACGGTTTGAAATAGAATATTTGCTCTTTATTTTAGCGCAGAACAAAGTAACATGAATGAAGGCACATCTCAACTACAGGAAAGGTAATACCATCTACGTTAAAAGCGACCATAGCAACCATGTCAAAAACAAATATTTCAGTAGATGCATTGTTTCTAATTAATGAATTTCGATATATTTCATAAATAGTGAATAATTCCTTAGATAAAAATAAACAAGGTAATTTGTTGCAATGTATACACTCCCCTTCCATTTCATTAAGGAACTACACTTGCCACAGAAATCTAGAATTTCCTTTATATACGAAACTACCAGTATCAGAACGTTGCTCATAATATTCATTATTACATATCCTCCCAGTTTACGTGCATATGCTTCGGAAGATCATTGTTCAATTGTCGTTACGTATTTCATCCCATGCTCACGAAACAGAGCAATCACACATTTTAGAACGAGCATTCTTACATATCCGCAACTCTAAATATTGAGAACATAGCTATATTTAATTACTAATGGTACCCGAAACCCTTTTAGGAAAAGAGGAGAAAAAATCTTTTTGTCGTTGTAGGTTCCGAACCACTGACCATGTGCAGTATAATCTAGCGCACTGCCCACTACATTACGACCGAGCCACTACAAAATTCGTTCTTTAATCTCTTACTATTGATGGCAGTTCTGAACTGATGCTAATATGTCATTTTTAGACACTAGATTATTATTTATCGTACGAATAACGACGTGTTTTTGTTAATTCTTCAGTGCGTCGTTGCTCTGAAATGACAACATGTAAGTTATAACAAGAAAATAGTCAAATGCGCAACGCAAGATGGCGGATGCTAGAGAGAGTAATGGGTGTATGGAATGTCACGTGACATCTCCGAACTGCTGGTTTTCGTAAAATCAATGGACGGTGTCAAATCGCCGTTATTTTTGCCAATATCTCTCAAACGATAAGAGATATGAAAAAAATATTAGAGAGCAAAGTTGTAGACAATTTTCTCCTCTACAAATTCGGTTATTCAATTTTCGTGTCAGGTGAACGGTTCGTTTGCAATTACTATTATATTACAAACGGCTTTTTTGTTATTACTACCGTATTTTTTTGTCCGAAAAATTTGAAAAATGGAGGTTTTCGTCTCTGACGGCCCAAAATTTTGTCTGTAAAATTTGGTGATGATTGGTTGAACGGTTCGACTTAAAAAGTGGGAACACGTTACGGACAGACAAACCAAAATAGCCATTATTTTTGCAAATATCTCTGAAACGATGCGAGATATGAAAATAAACATAAGACAGCAAAGTTGTAGAGAAATTTGTCCTCTACCCATTCATGTGTTCAGTTTTCGTGTCACATTGAACGATTACGGTGTTATTTTCATTTAAAATTCGAGCTGTCAAAAGGCCCACTTTTAGTGTTACCAATGTGTCGCGACAGTCGCCTGTCTATTTTCTGATTAGAAGCGACATATAGTCTTTTGGTTTTTCGTCTGCGCATTCTCGTTTCAATTTGTAAATTTATACTATGCTCTTGAGCATATTAGATTCAAATCCACGTTTTAACAAACAGTGTAGTCTTCCTTTGAACGCATCGCGACTGTAGTTTTTGTTTTTTCGGCACTGTAATCATGAATAGAGACTGTGACTGCTGTATGCAGTATGCTGTATGCTGGTGACACTTCAGTCCCAGCTTCAAGCTGTGTTAACCTCGTTTGCACAGTTGGAAGCTGCGATCGAAAGGCGTCGTTGTTGTTGGCCGGTAGTGGGGACCGAACGGACTGCCGTCGTCTCTACCGATCGGCCAGCGCCATCGACATGCCCTGATAATGCTAGGACTGAGGCAGACACCCTACCCGTGGTTGCGTGGGAGGTTGCTCCAGTACGTTGTAGGAGGCGCAAGACATTCCGGGGGACAGATCGTGAGGCCTCTCCTGTTCGTCTTGCGAACAGGTTTGAGGCGCATTCTGTTCAGGACAACGTTCCTGCGGATGGTGTCTCTCATCCTGAGGTCACCACCCAGCCTGCAAGATCCGGGCTTTCACAGAGGGTGGGTTTGCTTGTAGTTGGGAGCTCCAACGTTAGGCAGGTGATGGAGCCCCTTAGAGAGATGGCTGCCAAGGAGGGGAAGAAGGCCAACGTGCACTCCGTGTGCATACCGGGTGCAGTCATTCCAGATGTGGAACGATTCTTTCCGGATGCCATGAAGATTACGGGGTGCAGCCAACTGCAGGTGGTGGCTCACGTCGGTACCAATGATGTGTGTCGCTTCGGATCTGAAGAGATCCTCTCAGGTTTTGAGCGGCTATCTGAAGTGTTAAAGACTGCCCGTCTTGCTTGCAAGATGAAAGCAGAGCTCACCATCTGTAGCATAGTTGACAGGACCGACTGTGGACCTCTGGTACAGAGGCTCAGACGGTTCTGCGATCGTGTAGGCTGCAGATACCTTGATTTGTGCCATCGGGTGGTGGGTTTCCGGGTTCCGCTGAAAATGTCAGGAGTCCACTATACGCAGGAAGAGGCTACACGGGTAGCGGGGGCTGTGTGGCGTGGACTGGGTGGTTTTTTAGGATAAAGGGCTTCGGATAAAAACAAAATGGGCAATCTCAAAGGATGCAAGTGGCTCACAGGAGAAATTTAGATCTGGGAGCTATTGGTATAACAGTTGTAAATTGTCGTAGCTGTATCGGGAATGTACCAGAACTCCAAGCGTTAATAGAAAGCACCGAAACACACATCATAGTAGGCAGTGAAAGTTGGCTCAAGCCGGAAATAAGTTCAGCAGAAGTATTTTCAAAAGATCTAACTGTGTTCAGAAATTAATAAATTAAGCAAAATAGGTGGAGGCATGTTTGTCGCCATCAAAAGTAGTATTTCGTGTAGCGAAGTTGAAGTTGATAGTTCCTATGAGCTATTATGGGTAGAGGTTGTACCTGAAAATTGTAAGAAGTTAATACTTGGTTCCTTTTACCGGCCTCCCGCTCTGACGATACAATAGCACAAAGGTTAAAAAAACCTGCGTCTAATTACAAAAACGTACCCGACTCACACGACTTTAATTTACCTTCGATCTGTTAGCGAAATTATATTTTCAAATCAGGAGGTACGCATAAAACATTGTGCGAAATTATACTCAAAACACTTCGAACAATTAGTTCATGAGCCAACTAGAATTGTAAATGGATGTGAAAACACCTACAATACTTATCACAACGAAACTCATTGTCGAAATTTGACTGAAACCGCAAAGAGATTTTGGTCATATGTTAAATATACTAGGGGAAAAACACAAACAATACCCTCACTACGTGATAGTAATGGCGATCCTGCCGATGACAGCACTACTAAAGCAGAGTTACTAAACATAGCTTTTAGAAACTCATTCACCAAAGAAGACGAAACCAATATTCCAGATTTCGAATTACGAACAGAGGCCGTAATGAGTAACGTAGAAGTAGATATCGTCGGAGTAGTGCAGCAACTAAAATTACTTAACAAGAACAAGTCTTCTGGTCCGGATTGTATACCCATTAGATTCCTATCTGATGATGCTGAAGCGATACCTCCTTACTTAACAGCCGTATACAACCGATCTCGCATAGAAGGATCTGTACCAAAAGATTGGAAAGTTGCCCAGGTCACACCTATATTCAAGAAAGGCAGTAAGAGTAACCCACTAAACTAAAGGCCTATTTCATTGACGTCAATTTGCAGAAGGGCTATGGAACATATCCCGTATTCAAATATTATGGATTAACTCGAACAGAACGATCTATTGACCCAAGGTCAACACGGATTTAGAAAATCTCGTTCATGCGAAACACAACTAGCTCTTTATTCACGCGAAGTGATGGGTGCTATCGACAAGGGTTCGCAAATCGATATCGTATTACTTGATTTTCAGAAGGCTTTTGACACCGTACCTCACAAACGGCTATTAATCAAATTGCGTGGTTATGGTATATTGCCCCGAATTTGCGACTGGCAGGGGATTTCCTGTCAGAGAGGACACAGTTCGTAGTATTCGATGGTACGGCATCGACTAAAACAGAGGTGATATCGGGTGTTCCACAGGGTAGTGTTATTGGTCCTCTTCTATTCCTTATTTACATAAACGATTTTAGAGAAAATCTAAGTAGCTCTCTTAGGTTGTTTGCAGATGACGCCGTCATCGCCCGTCTAGTAAAATCATCTGAAAATGAAAACCAACTGCATAACAAATAGAATATCACTATGGTGTAAATATTGGCAATTGACTCTAAATAATGCGACGTGTGAAGTCGTCCACATGAGTACGAAAAGAAATCCGTTAAACTTTGATTACAAGATAAATCAATCAACAGTGAAGGCCGTAAACTCCAAAAAATACCTAGAAATTACTATTACTTCAGACAAATTGGAAAGAATACGTAGATAATGTCGTGGGAAAGGCGAACCAGAGACTTCGTTTTATTGGCAGGACCCTTAAAAAGATGCAACAGAATTACTAAAGAAACTGCATACACTGCGCTTGTCCGTCCATGTTTGGAGTATTGCAGCCCAGTGTGGGATCCTTATCAGGTGGGTTTGACGGAGGACATCGAAAGAGTCCAAAGAAGGGCAGCTCGTTTCGTATTGTCACGATACAGTGGAGACAACGTTACGGGAATGATACAGGATTTGGGATGGGAATCATTACAACAATGGCGCTTATCGCTGCGGCGTGGGCTACTTGCGAAACTCCAATCGCCAACATTCTCCTCCGAATGCGAAAATATATTGTTGACTCCCACTTACATAGGTAGAAATGATCATCAGAATAAAATACGAGAAATCAGAGCTCGAACGGAGAGATTCAGGTGTTCTTTCTTCCTGCGCGCTATTCGAGAATGGAATGGGAGATAAATAGTATAATGGTGGTTCGATGAACCCTCTGCCAGGCACTTAAATGTGATTTGCAGAGTATCCCATGTAGATGTAACCAAAGTGGGCCAAAAGCTGTTGTATTTCTGTGCCAGTATGGGCTCAGTTATCACAAATTATTTTGGCCCACTTTAGGTGGGTTGTTGCTGTAATATTCATTCCAGCGACTGATTTCATGCTGCCTCCATTCTACTCTGAGCAAGCCTTTTCATCTCCTCATAAGAACAACTAGCCACATAAGAAAGACAAGCCACATCCCTTTGAATCTGCTTACTATATCCGTCTCTTGGTCTCCCACTCTGATGTTTACCCCACGCACTTCACGATTCCTTGATGACTAAGAATGTGTTCTACCAATTGACACCTTGTTAGAGTCAATTTCTTTTCTCCTGAATTCTGTTCAGTGCTTCTTCACGACTTACGCGATCTACCCACCTTCTTCTGTAGCATTCTTCTGTAGCACCACATTTTAAAAATCTTCTATCCTCTTAGTGTCTGAACTAATTATTGTCCATGTTTCAACACTATAAAAATTAACACTACACTCAAATGCCTTCAGAAAATACTTTCTTACAATATTCGATGCCAACAAATGCCTCCTTTCCAGAAGGCTTTTCTACCCATTGTCATTCTTTTGTGTCCCAGCCTCGTCGCCACTTTTGTGTCTCGTTTCCGCCTGTTGTCGTAGGTGTCGGTGTCGGTTATGTGGCGCGGCGTAAGTACGTGGCGCGCACTTCATACTTTTCGACACCACACATTTTGCATTTTATATCCTCTGTACTCCTACCATCGTTTGCTACTTTACTGCCCAAGTAACAAAACTCATCTACCATCTGTATTGTTTCGATCATTCAGCACTGCCTGATTTTCTTACACTACACTGCATTAGCCTTGTTGAGCTCTTAATGTTCATCTTATACTTTCCTTTCAAGATACTATCCATTCCGTTCAATTGCTCTTCTAGGCTCTTTACTGTCTCTGACAATTACATTATCATCGGCGAACAGCAAAGTTTTTCTTTTTAATTCTTTCTCCTAGTTTCTTCTTGCTTTGCTTCACAGCTTGCTCAATTTACAGATTGAATCACATTGTCTTAGTCTCTTCCCAACCAATGGTTCCCTTTCGTACCTTACACTCTTATAACTTCTTTGTAGTTTTTGTACAAGTTGTAAATAACCCTCCGTTCTTTGTATTTTTCCGCTGCTGACTTCAGAATTTGAAAGATTGTCTTTCAATCAAAAACGTCAAAAGCTTTCTCCAATTCTACAAAAGCTAGAAATTGTAGGTTTACCTTTCCTTAGCCTTAATTAATCGTTAAGTGAGCATTGTGTCACAGCTTCTTACATTTGTCTTAAATGCAAACTGGTCTTCCTCGAGGTCGGCTTATACCAACATTTCCATTCCTCTGTAAATAATTGGGATTAAAGTTTTGCAACCATGACTTATTAAACTTATGGTTGTGTAATTTTCACACCTAGCTGTTCCTCCTTTCTTTGCAATTATTCTCAAAGTATAGGGTATTTCTCCTGTCTCGTACATCTTACACAATTGTGTCATGGCTGTCTCTCCCAGAGACTTGAGTAGCTCTGAGGGGGTGTCGTCTACTCCACGGGCTACGTTTTGACTTTGAGTGCTCCGTCAAATTCTTCTCTCCTATCAAATCTTCATCTGCTTCATTTTCCCTTTCTACAATATTGTTTCGAAATTAGTTTCCGTAGCAGAGCCCCTCTACATATTCTTTCCACCTTTCAGCTTTTCCCTCTTGGCTCAGAACTGGTTTTCTGTCTCCACTCTTGGTAACAATGCAGCTGGTTTTCTTGTCTCCAAAGCTTATTTTATTGTCCTGTAGGCGGTATCTATCTTTGCCTTATTTATGCACCCTTCTAGAGACTTGCATTTGCCCTCTAGCCACCTCTGCTTAGCAATTTTGCACATCCTGTTGATCTCAAATTTCAGTCCTATGTACTCCATTTCACCTGCTTCGTTTGCTGCATTTTTATATTTTCTCCTTTCGTCAATTAAATTCCGTATTTCCTTTGATACACAAGGATTGTTTGTAGGTATGTCTTTCTACCTATTTTGTCCACTGCTGCCTTAACTATTTCATCTCTTACCACTATTTCCAGTGATATGTTGAATCAATGCCACTTGGAGTAGCTGCACTTCGCCGGGCAAAACAAAGTTATACACCATATTCACGCCTTTAACGTATGAAAAAACCAAGAAGATAACGCCTTCTACTTTATGCAGAGATGAGAGAAGACGATTCTACACAGGAATCAAGTACATCGAGTGTTGGAATCTCCTCGCTATCTTCGCAACCGTAGTAACACGAAAACTCTGACTGAAAAGTTTAGAAAGTTCTGACTCAACAAAAATTACTTCTTACCCAAAACTTCTAACTACATTAAAACGTCGCCAAAGCATGGCGTAGCCTGTTTAGATACAATCAATAGATCAATCAACATTGAAAGTCGTTATCACAATAATGCTGTTCTTTGTGACTTTCGTTGTTATTGTTGGAGAATCACATTACTTTAGAAAACAACAATCTCGCGACAGTTGAAACGTCTGATAATTATACCAGCCGCCATCATTTCAAGTTGTTTTTTTTTTTTATTTACTTTTGCTGGTCATTTAAAACAAGAGATCTTTTTGGTGCTATGGACAGCAACGCCGAAGACACAGTTATATGTCAATACGCTATTTTGTATTTCTCCATTTAACCTAATGCAATAACAGTTAATGTGTCAAAATAACCAAACGTTATTCCGCCTATTTAGTAATCCCATATACGGAACGACAAGTTTGCCGTGTAGGGCTGTAGAAACAAGTGTTCCACGCAACTTTGCAATTGGAAACAGTTGCAGCTTTGTGCGCAGATAAACGAGCTGACTCACAAATCTCCGCAAATTCTCTTTAGATATTTGCATGTAGAAGGGTTTATGTGCTTAATTGCTCCTCCTGGTACCGAACAGAAACGAGACGATAAATTATTTAGAAACGTAGTCTCTCTGTGTCCGTAACTATATTCAGATTAAAAGACCCAAGAGCTTAAAATCAATGTTGCATGTGCACAAAGTTAAATGAAATGTGCAACAACCACACCAGTTTCCTGTCTTAGAAGCGCTTATTTCTAAATATTTTGTTTTTATGAGAACGTACGATATTTGTATTCACTAAAAACTCATTGCTGTAGCGAGTACCTGACGGTTATCTACATTACTTTTTCTCCCTGCAAAAGAGCACTGAAAATGACTATTTTATGACAACTAGATGTTAAACTTATTAGCGAAAGACATATTTATTTTAATTGTTTGTGGAATTTCCAAAGCGAAGTTACAGAGAGTGCGACTAGTGTTATTTTAACCCACAGTTCTTAAACGTCACAATATACCCTTTTTTAGACATTGAAGAAACTATAATGTTAAATCACTGATGAAGAGTTATTTACGATAGCCCACCACGTAAAAGTCACAAACTTTAAAAACTGTCCTGCCTATAATTGACGCATATTAAGGAGTAGTTTACATTTATCCAAAAGACACACTTTTTTCTGCCGAAAACGAGTGTTCATATCATATTTTCCGTTATTTATGAAGTATATTGGAACACTCTAAATACTTACAACAGCTGTATTTCATAACAAGATCTATCAGTATGCCTGTGACATTTTAGTCATCTTATTTCACATTGAGTTACAATTTGCTTTCTTGGCCGAACATTTTGATTGATTGCCCTTGTTCTTCACAAATAACATTGAATATTCTAAATTTTTATCTGTACCTACAACTTTTTCATTAACTTTTCCCCTTGTCCACATTTTATACTTCGTGGATGGCTAAGCAGATAATCTGTCTTCTTCTTTCGTTATTCTCCTATTTAGTTTGAATATACTATGTAGCTATTTTCTTTTCGTGCGCCATTATTAATCTCCATTTTCCGCTTCGTATTAAACTTCTCTCTAATGGTGCATGCTAGACGTAGAGTTGGAAATTTATTTCTGAGTTTGCTGCCAACAGATCCCAAGTTACTCAATATTTACATTTAATAAGGAATAAGGCCAATGAGACATTCTGAAATCGAATTAAAAGTCTGTGATAAAAAATAAACCGAAATGTTTGACAAAGGCACTTAAGTTGCGTTGGAGACGCCAACTACATTTTGAAAATGTGTAAAATAACTTATAAATGAATATTAACAGAAATAAATGTAACAGTGCAGTATAGCTGACTTGCTTAAGCTGATGCTGAACAAATTATAGATCTGCAAAGTACCTGACGATGAAATAAAGATTGTTAAAATGTTTGTTTACGTCAGTGTGAAAGAGTATCATGAAGAAATTAATTATTTTATTACCGAATATTAATATAAATTTTAGGAAGTTTTATTTGTAGCTATGTTTCTGGAGAACGGACCTGAAAAAAAGACGATAAACATCTTAACGAATAAAACTGTAGAGTCGTTTAAAATAATGCGCTGAAGACATATGCTGAAGATTGCACGTATCGATTCAGTTACTAAGCAAGAGATACTAAATTGATATGGAAAGAGAAGAGCATTAGACACTAAATGATATTTCGATAAGATGAAAAATTAGGCAACAAAGATTAACCAAGTAAGAAGGAAACTTGAGGTTTAAAAAATGAAAAGAAAAAACGTATGATGATTACAGTGAACAGATTCAAATTGATGCAGGACGCAGTAGTTACACATACGTGAAGAGACTTGTAAAAGACAGAGTTCCGTGGAGATGTTCATCTAATATTTGGACTAATAACATCAACTACAGCTACAATAATAAAAATCATTCAATCAACAATCAATAGTTTTTCAGCCTATTTATGTCCTTTTTTTTTCCTTTACGATAATTTCATTTCCTCCCTACTGGGGGAGGGCGAGCAGACAGCAGCATGCAGCATTCAGCATGGATGCCATATTAAGGAACTGAATAGGCATAGTGTGCTTATTTACTGATTTGTTTATCGCCAAAATTTGCAATAACTCTAATAGCATAAGTATCAGATCTCAAATTTATCAGCAGATCATCAATCAATCATTCAGTAATTCATCAATGCACACACCTAAAATTTTTGTATATTCTCCGTTTCCTACAGACTTCTGTTTATACTTTTAGATGGATTCGTGCAATTTTATGATGTGGTAACTGTGGTAGTAGTACCGAAAATCGTTGTTGTTGTTGTTGTTGTTGTTGTTGTGGTCTTCAGTCAGGAGACTGGTTTGATGCAGCTCTCCACCCTACTCCATTCTGAGCAAGCCTCTTCATCTCCTCATAAGACCGGCAACCCACACCCATCTAAGTCTGCTTACTGTATTCGTGTTTTGGTCACCCTCTGCGATTTTTCCCCCACACACTTCCCTCCAAAGCCAAATTCACAATTCCTTGATGTCTAAGAATGTGTCCTACCAATCGATTCCTTCTTTTAGTCAAGGTATGCCAAAACATCCTTTTCTTTCCAATTCTGCTCAGTACCTGTTCGTTAGATACGCGATCCACCCACCTGATGTTTAGCATTCTTCTGCACCACGTTTCGAAAGCCTCTATCCGCTTCCTGTCTGAACTATTTGACATCCATGTTTCACTCCCTTGCAAGGCAACACTCCACACAAATGCCTTCAGAGAGGACTTACTTACACTTAATATGCAAATGTTAGCAAATTTATCTTTTTCAAAAACGCTTTACTTCCAAATGCCATTCTGCATTTTATTTTCTCTGTACTGCGACCATCATATGTTACTTTACTGCTTAACTAACATAACTCATTTACCACCTTTTTATTGTTTCGTTGCCTAATGTAATTCTTTCGGCATCCCCTGATTTTCTAAGACTGCATTCTATTACCCTTGTTTCGCTCTTGTTCATGTTCATCTTGTATGCAACTTCCAACACACTATCCCGATCAACTGCTCTTCCAGGTCCTTTGCTGTCTCTGACAAAATTTCAATGTCGTCGGAAAAACGCAATGTTTTTATTTCTTCACCCTGAACTTAAATTCCTTCTCCAAATTTCTCCTTGTTTTCATTTATAGCTTGCACAATGTACAAATTGAATAACATGGAGAAATTGTACAACCCTGTGTACTCCCGTCCCAATCTCCACAGTCCTTTCATGTCCGTCAACTCTGACAACAGTTTCTGATTTTTGCAAGTTGTAAATAACCTTACGCTCCCTATATTTTACGCCTGCTTCCTTCAAAACTTGAAAGAGTATATTCCGATCAACATTGTCAAAAGCCTTCTCCAAATCTACAAAAGCTAGAAACGTAGGTTTGCCTTTCCTTAATCTATCTTCTAAAATAAGCCATGAAGTGTGTATAGCCATGTTACTACATTTCTCCTGAATCCGAACTTATCTTCCCCGAGGTCCGCTTGTACCATCCTTTCCATCCTTCTGTAAATAATTCGTGTTAAAATTTTGCAACGAAGACTTATTAAAATTGATGGTTCTGTAATTTTCACACCTATCTTCGCCTGTTTTCTTTTGAATGTGTATTATTGCGTTTTTCTTAAAGGCTGAGGGTATTACCCTGTCTCATAGTTTTGTCATGGCTGGCTCTCCCAGAGACTTCAGTAGTTCTGAGGGAATCTCGTCCACTCCAGAGGCCTTGTTTCGTGTTTCGACATAGGTCTTTCAGTGCTTTGTCAAATTCTTCTCTCAGTGTAGTATCAACTATTTCATGATTATCTACTTCCTTTTCCCTTTCTACAATATTGTTTCTAAATTCATTTCTTTTGTAGAGCCCATCTATATATTCTTTACACCTTTCAGTTATCCTTGACAGTTATCACAGGTTAATTACCACTGTATGCAAGGTACTGGCGTTTCATTTTGGAACTCAGACGTCTACAAATCAATCTGAATAAAATCAAAATACGATTCCTTGAGTCAACGTTCCCTCGTTATACCAAAGACATTAAACATAAGGAGAGGCATTAAATTAAGATTTAAGCTGTAGCCGGGATTCGAACCCAGGACCTCCTACTTACTAGGTAGGCGCTTTAGACCACGCAGCTAACACAGCATTGCAGCTTTAGCGACTACACGGACTGTATTAAAGCACTTCTCCCTCCACGCCACATGATTTAATTCTGCCTCATGTCCCCTATGAAATGCGTATCAAATTGCCAGGGCTCTCCTACATTGGAATAGTAGCCCAGCAAATCACGCGAATAGGAACTACCCAAGGCGGGATACTTCCTATTCGCGTTCTTTGCTGGGGTGATATTCCAATGTAGGAGAGTGTGGTATCGCACAAGTCTGAAGTGCGCGCCAAGTTCTCTCGCCGCGCGCCGCCATGCAAGCACGGCGCGGCGTTCTTACGTCAGCCACGAGCGCTCTCTGCTGCAACCCGCTCGTGTCCACCACTGAACTGCATCAGACTTGGGTTTAAGACGGGCACTAGGACACATCAGTAGGCAGGCTTCTATTTAGTATAACTATGTACCAGCATTCCACTAGTCTGCTGCCCTCCAAGTTAAGTACTGTGCCATCTCTATGAAATATATATATATATATATATATATATAATCTTGTTCCAATTTAGCCTAGTGTTTCTAGTTTCTGCTGTTCCACTGGCTGGTCACCTCCGTACCTGCAAACGCATGCATCCTATTTCCCTGTGTCGGTCTCTTTACTCGGCCACCGACATCTAGGACAACCGGCGGAAACGAGACAAAAAAGTGGCGACGAGGATGGGATACAAAAGAGAGCCCTGGCAATTTGATACGCATTTCACAGGGAACATGAGGCAGAATTAAAGTATGTGGTGTGGAGGGAGACGTGTAGTCGCTATAGTTGCAATGCTGGTCTAAAGCGCCTACCTAGTAAGTAGGAGGTCCTGGGTTCGAATCCCGGCTACAGCATAAATTTTAATTCAATACCTCTCTTTATATCTCAATAAAATTAATCATACTCGAAATTTTTATGATGCCTTGTCTCGTAAATTGAAAGCTGTTAATGGGTCTTTTCAGCAGGTAAGGAAGGTCTGTGACAAAGCACGCCTCTGCCCTCAAAGGAGAGACAGCGGTAGGAGAGAGCGGTGTGTGTGCTGAGCACCTGTCGTCAGGACGGCAGTATCTGGGCGGCAGGCAGCGCAAGTTGGGCTCAGAGAGCGCGGCCCGGGGCGGCAGCTGCCGTCAAAGTGCGGCCGCTCCCCACTCTGCCCTCTGGCTGGCTGCTGATGCCCCGAGGCCCAGCCCGCCGCAGGCGCTGGGGGGAGCTGCCGCCTCACCACGGCCCACAACTCCGCGCTGTTCTGCCCGCTGCCACCGCACCGGCCTCGCTCCACGCCCCTTACGCCGGCATTACACTGTAAAAGATATTTGACAAAGAGTTTTGTCAAATATTTTATACAAGATCTTTGACGAAACTACTTCACAGGCGCACATCGCGGTGGCCGAGGGGACTGAGGTGCTTCAGTCACGGTCTGCACGGCCACTACGGGCATGGATATTTGTGCCGTCCTAGTTCGTAAGTAGTTCATAAGTAGTTTGTAAGATTAGGGACTGATGACCCCGTAGTTAAGTCCCATAAGACTTACAAACATTTGAACATTTTTTAGGAGCACATTACACTAGCGTAAAATATTTCGCATAGTTGCTCGGAAAAGACTCCAAAATTGTCAATCGTCTGTATTATAGTACGTAATATAATGTTTCTCGGGAGTGCATTCGTTGGAAAGAACGAAAAATTGCTATAATTTTAGGTAAAACCGTGAATAGCGAGATGAAAAAACGAAAAGTGCTCGCACAAATGTACTTCACGGGCTACACTGTTAGGACATAATAACCTAAATTGTTTAAGAATGTGTGAGCAAACTTAATTCGCCCACATATTTATAAACACTTCATCATAATCGATGTTTCGCGAAGGCATAAAGCTGTGTCAATGGCTAAATAATGAAACACCGAAATAATTTAACGTGTGGCATGCTAAACATAACCTAGTTAGACACTTAAGGCATAATTAAGAAGAGAATATTTTCGGGTGCGAAAGACATTTTTATAGTTTACTGCAGTATGAGATTTATTTTGCCAGATTTTCCGAAAGATAAAATATCCGTATAAATACCTGGACTTGTGGTTAAATGTCGAAAAGCATCGTGCAAAGCAAAATAATAATAATAATAATAAAACGGAGCTAACTAATGCAGGATCTCATTAAGCAAATCATAAATATCGAAAGTCGTCCCATTTATATCTACATACAAAATGTATTCCAGCAGGGAGTAAAATACACGAATCCTACAGTATAGGCCTAAGATTTCACGTATTATTCCAGACATGAGTGAACAAAAATGTAATTCACTTTAGGAGGAATTACGAGGTTAGGTTAAGGTACAAATAAAAATATTTATTTCACTTGCATCTCTATATATCCTTTGATACATATAATTTCTTCCCTATCATCATCCACAGTGAGCCAGTTTGAATACAACTGAGAGCAGTAGCTTTTTCTTTATACGATTCTAACCGTATATTTTAGTAAATTTGCTTTGTATTAAGAAATATTCCGTACACTTCACACTTTGAAACGATCACTGTGGTAGTAGCGACGCAACAAATACAGTTTGACATTAATTTGTAGGTTAAAAGGCGCCAAAGCAAGGAAAGACGCATGTATACAATGGCGAAAATTTATAAAAGCTAGGCTCTCCCGCTAACTTTTATCAAATATCTTTTATAAAAGAAATCTTTTATAAAAGATGACCTAGTACACTGTCAAAGATTTGACCAAAGAGCTTTGATAAAAGATCTTTGTCAAAGATCTTTTGCAGTGTAATATCCGCCTTATGCCCGTCACACACGCTCCGGTATACTTGTTCAGGTAAACCTGTACAGGTAAATCGGAGGGTGTGTGCCAGTCGCTTCAGGCCAAACTGTACAGGCATAGCGACGTGCGCAGGCGACCGGAGAAGAATAAAAATTCAAGTCTTTCTACCTGCGCAAGCGTGTAGACCTGAGCGTGTGTGTGAGTCACTCCGGCACGCCTGCACAGGTTTTTGGTTAGCTGTGGCTAGATCCTTCAGTAGAGAGCGCCCGTTGTCTTTGTATTTACGTGCACAACAGTGTTAACTAGTGACGGCACTGCTCAACTCTTCTACTCAACATGTCACATTGGAAACGAAACCAAGTGGTAGAAGAGTTTATCTGAATGTATCGGTTGGATCCTTGTCTATGGTAGGTGGAAAGTAAAGAGTACCACGATCGTGAAAAGAGGGATGCAGCCTATGAAAGACTTGATATTAAATTGAAGGAGTTATAACCCGACGCTACAAATCAATCCGTAGTGAAAAAAAATAATTTAAGAAGTAATGTACGTAAAGAAGAGAAGAAGCGTTACATGTGAATGAAATCTGGAGCTTCAACAGACAACATCTACACATCAAAATTGTGGTTCTTAGATTTGTTCGATTTTCTTGGCGATCAAGATACTCCTGGTGCGTCTGTGTCAAACTTGGATGACCAGGATGGATGTGAGATCGATAAAGTAATTTATAATACTAATACAATTTCATTTAATGAAACTACATTTTGTATTTACACACGGAAAGTTTATATTTAGAGTCCACATTTTTTTATTAATATTAGACCCTAATGCAAATGTATTAACTGTATAAATTACTATTATACTGAGGCCAAGCTTCTTCTCTTAGTCTATTTTTTGTTTGGAAGTACCCTATTGTCTTGCCAAGGAACTTTGCCTTCATTCATGAAGTATGAAGTGAACACATTTCTAAGCTTTTTAGCAGCAGACGTTATGTTCCCGTAGTTCAGGCGTTTCAGTGTGATCATATTCGATGACGTTTACACTTCATGGCCACTAACAAACCGACTAACGCGATAGTGTCTTCTTTTCTGCTCCCCATTTCTCGACCGAGTTCTTCCGGTTTACCGCAGCGTGTGTGTGTGCTCCAGCCTGCACAGGTATACCTGTGCAGTTTTATCTGACAGGTATACCGGAACGTGTGTGGCGGGCCTTTGGCCGTCGGCACACGGAGCGTGTATCTGATCGAGTGTGGACAACGTGGCGAGTTTCTGACGTCACAACGAGCGAACCGCCCGTTGGCGAGGTTTTCGCATGCGTCGGGCAGTATCAGATATTCTCAACGTGCGTCTGATCGATCACCAATAAAGTGGGACAACGTCATTGACGTCACACCACGTGGTTATCCGGAGAGGGGGGCAGCTCTTTTCGGTGGAGAGTTGAAGACGCCATATTGACCGTCGTATTTCATGGGTTTTATGTATGTACCTTAGGTCTTATGAATGTATGACATTTCAAAGCAAGTAAAAGTAACTGAGTAAACTGAGAATCTGTCGACAACCGGTAATTAGAAGTACTATTTGTTGGAATAAATAACTGGAAACGTCTTATATGTGGTTAAAAACGTTCCGTATCACAGTAATCTGCCATTTCAAGGTGAGGTGGACTTAAGATCGATCAACACGAATTCCTTCTTCACATCATTTGTTGTAATTATATGTCAGCAACCGACATATATTTCAGTAGTGTATACAATACCGATAATACCTTCATTGATAAGACTGAAATATGTCAGAGGTCGTAGCAGCCGGAGGCCATGGTTCAGCGCGCCCGGTCAGGGGGCTAAACGCACTCTGTAATAAAAATGCTGAGCCAAACATTCAACGAACAATGAAGAACGAACCAAACGAACGACCGCAGAGCATAGATCTACCTGAATGGGAAAAAAAGCGTAGTCAGCAAAGTCGTGGCCTTTAAAGTAGAAGTTGTCCCATGGTGCTGCTTCAAGGCTGCTAGAAAGCAAATATTTTTTACTTCTTATATTTGGGTTTCCTGATAGACTCAAAGACTTTGCTATAAATTTCATAGAAGTATACTTCATAATATTTGATGGTATCTACACATAAATGAGTTTGTTGGATTCGTTTTATGAACAGAACAGTTTGCACCTTACTTAGAGTAAAACACGCGCTTTATCGTTTCATGTATTACATTTTACACGTTCTTAACATTTTTCTACTGAATAGTAACATTGACCGTGGAAGAATGACTTTTTACTAAAAAGCGAGACTGTTTGCCTCATATGAAGGCCTTTCTAATGTTATATCGCTCAGTTTGTCATGAAACTTTTATAATTCACTGCGCTTATTGACATAACATATAGCTTTTATAAGTCTTACATTCATCGATATTTTGTTATCTATATAGGCCTACATATCAGAGCGTAACAAACATATGAACATGCGCGGAAATAAGTGATTTAATAGAGGTAAAACAGGGATTCCACTCCTTTCATCTCGTAAATAGTGTGATTCCTGTGGTGTCGCACAAGTCCAAAGTGCGCGCCACCTACTTTCACCGCGCGCCGCCATGCACGCACGGCGCGGCGTTCTTACGACGACAGCCACGAGCGCCCTCTGCGGCAACTCCGCTCGTGGCCACCAGTGAACGACATCGTTCACTTGGGACTGAGTTAAGAACCAGTAAAGACTTCGGAATCCGATAGGCACCAGTGAAGACTTGGCTATCAGTTAGGCACTAGGCAGGACTCTAGCTCAACTATGTATCAACATTCTGCAGTACTATGTAAAAGTTAAGTATTGTATAAATTCTGTGCAATATATATCTCGTTCTAATTTACTCTAGTGTTTCTAGTTTCTGGCTGCTCCTCTCCGTACCTGCACCAGCGTGCTATCTTTATTCCTGTGTCGGTCTCATTCCACTTGGCCACCGACACCTACGACGGAAACGAGACACAAAAGCGGCGACGAGGCTGGGACACAAAAGTGGCGACGAGGATGGGATACAAAAGTGGCGACGAGGATGGGATACAAAAATTCCAAAAACTGATACCGCCGACAACTGTCCCTGGAGCGCGCTGCGGTCGCGTGTAGCTCGTTGAGGCATACGTCTCGTGTGCACAAGTCGCGTCGTCTCCGAGCGTTCAGCCGCACGTTGGACTCTGCACGGTGACCACACACGTTCCGTGTGCCGACGGCCTTAGGCCGACATTACACTAACATATTTCCTTTGTCAAATAATCTACATCTACATACATACTCCGCAACCCACCCGAAGGTGCATGGCGGAGGGTACTCAGTACCACTACTAGTTACTTGATTTCCATTCCCACTCCCATACACTGCATACAAATGTCTCGCAATGGTAGGATGATCAACAAATTTACCCCTTCTCGAATAGACTGATGAGGACCATTTTGGATTAGTGCTTCTAAACGATCTTCTTCAAACCTAAACCGTTCAGTAACATTCAGGATACACGTCACATCACTCACATCACTTTCATGAAAGTTCAGGAAAGACATCATCCGCAATAAATTAGCCGGGCGGGGACGGGGGAGGGGGGGGGGGGGGGTTGCTGGGGCTGTGGTGTCGCACAAGTACAAAGTGCGCGCCACTTACTTTCGCCGCGCGCCGCCATGCACGCACGGCGCGGCGTTCTCACGACGACAGCCACTATCGTCAGTGACAATGGACCTCAGTTTGTTAGTGCGGAATTTCAACAGTTTTGTCGTGTGAATGGTATTCAGCATATTACCACTGCACCTTTTCACCCTCAGTCCAATGGTGAAGCAGAACGTTTCGTTCGAACATTCAAGTCTCACATGGAGAAGATGAAAGGTCAGCACTCCAGGCAGCAAGCTCTTCAAATTTTCCTGTCTACGTATCGGTGCATGCCACGTGACGGCCCGTCTCCTGCCGAGCTGCTACACGGCCGCCGTCACCGCACTCTCCTTCACCTGCTGCAGCCTCCCACGCACCGAGTCGGTTCGTATGGCGCTACGCGTTTTCAGGTTTCTACGCCGGTGCTGTACAGGGTGTTTGCTGGAAACAAGAAGACATGGTTGCCGGGCACCATTCAGCGCGTGCTCGGTAGCAATATGTATGTTGTACGTTCTTCCACAGGGACGGAGCTGCGGCGCCACGCAAACCAATTGCGTCTGCATATGCCGCGCGATCCTGTCTCCGGTTTCTTGATTCCAGACCCAGTTCACCGCCAGGGAGCACAACCACATCGTTCGTCAACGGGTCCAGCGTCCCCGGACTACGAGATCGTCCCGATGGAGATCGACGCGACGCCGCCGCTGTCGCCGCCGCAGATGACAGCGTCACCGAGAGGGACTCCGGGACCGTGCGTGCCGCCGCCGCCTGGGCCACGCACCTCAGAAGAAGATGACCTGCTCCCTCTGGGCGGGGGGGTGCGCCCTTCCCCAGGTTTCGGTGGGTTCCCTGGAGGATCGCAAGGCGGATGCCGGGGCGCGGACGGCGTCTCGATCCCAGCCTCAGCTACGACGCCCGTCCCACCAGTAACGCCCCCGCCCAGGCCCTCCTCCCAGTGCCGTCGCCGTGGCCCTCAGCCCTACGCCACGACGGCGCGGCGGTTTGGGGGGGAGGGGTGTGGTGTCGCACAAGTACAAAGTGCGCGCCACTTACTTTCGCCGCGCGCCGCCATGCACGCACGGCGCGGCGTTCTCACGACGACAGCCACGAGCGCCCTCTGCGACAACGCCGCTCGTGGCCACCACATCGGGCACTTCGGACGGAGATAGCAACGAGTTAGGACCTTCGTAATCAGATAGGCACCCGTGAAGACTTTGCTATCGTACAGGCACTAGGCAGGCCTCTAACAACTATGTATCAACATTCTGCAGTACTATGTAAAAGTTAAGTATTGTTACATTCTGTGCAATATATATCTTTTTCTAATTTACTCGAGTGTTTATAGTTTCTGGCTGCTCCCCTCCGTACCGGCACCAGCGTGCTATTTTTGTTCCGGTGTCGGTCTCGTTTCACTCGGCCACCGACACCTACGACGAGGCTGGGACACAAAAGCGGCGACGAAGTTGGGACACAAAAGTGGCGACGAGGAGTGATAGAACCTTGGACCAGCCCGCTTGCAGCAGCCAGACAGCAGCAGTCGGAGCACGAAAAAATTGCTCCCGCCCACCCACCCTTATTATAAGATTTTTGGGGGAACATATTCTGTTACGTATTTTGTGGACTTTTTTGTTGCAGAGTGTCCTCTTTCATATTGCATTTGTGTTTTGTTATAATTTACTTGTATACGCGGCGCCTAATCGGTCAGCATGGCCACTACCCCGAACCCAAACTTAATGGAAATTATTCAGTTACAGACGGCGCAAATAACACAACTTCTCCAGGCTGTGGCCCAGCTCACGGCGCAAGCAGCTAACCAACAACAACAGCCGCCGCTTCAGCAGCCCACAGCTGCCGCCGCAACGCTTCCGACGTTCCGCCAGTACAACGAACGTGAGGAAGAATGGAGCGACTATTTCGCACAGTTTCAAGAACTCGTCGCGGCTCATCAAATTACAGGTCAGAGAGTGAAGAACCTTTTCTTATCGATTGTGGGCCCCCAGACTTTCGTACTATTGCAAAAACTTTTCCCTCTCGCATCTCCTCGTGATGTAGACTTTGAACAAATTGTAGATGCACTGAATGCTCATTATGAGAGAAAAGTTCTTGTAGCCGCTGCACGATACCGATTTTTCAGACTTAAAAAATTACCGCAGCAATCACACCAAGAGTGGATTACGGAATTGAAGGGCTTAACCCGCCAATGTAAATTTACTTGCTCTTGTGGACTTTCGTATAGTGACGTGATGTTGAGAGATGCGATTACGCAGAATATTCAGGACCCCAGAATTAGAGCAGCAATTCTAAAACAGTCTGACCCCTCATTAGACAGTGTACTGCAGCTTATAGAAGCACATGATACTTTTGACTTAGCAGATGTAGAAATGCAAAGCCACAGTGTCAATTCAGTGCGCCGTAACGGACGCTTTCCTAGCCGTAGTTCTCAGTATAGCACTAGTGATTCTCATTTTTCTACCGGCCGTGCTGAACAGACAGTGAATAGTAGCCAGTGTAAAAGTGCGACACAAAGGTCGCCCCGTCGTGTTAGAAACAGTAATTTGAATAACGGGCGCCAACGCTCATTTCAGAAAAACGTACGTAAGTCTTGCCCCCAGTGTGTGTCTCGCCACAAGCGTGCTCATTGCCCTAGTCGCAACGCAACCTGTTATCAATGTGGCAAATCGGGACATGTGCAGTCTGTGTGTATGCAAATTAAAAACTCAAAGAACAGTAACGTTAGAAGCAGTGCTTCGCAGAGTGCGAGAACAGTTCATTCTGTAAATGTTATAAGGACTGTGGAATTGAACAGTGCTTCTCTTGATTCTCAATTGCAAGAAAGTAGTTCTGCGCCTATGGCAAAACTATATAGTGCACCACGTAGCAAGCGCCGACGAGCGCGTAAAACAGTGCAACGGAAAAGGGTTCGGGACAAGCAAAATGACTACGAACAGTGCATTCCTGTAGTGAAAATAGTGCCTTCTGCAACTGCTCCTTGTAATAGTGCCCAGTACTGTGTAGCTAGTGACAGTAGCCTTGTTGTAGATACTGAAAGTAATTTTAGTGCAGTAGCCTCGCATTGCGCGGACGCCGATCCGGCTGTAGTGTCATCTAGTGACAGTGTGGTTAATCCGCTGCGTGCCGAGTATGCGCCGCTTCCTACCGCACGCAACCCGCGCAAGCGCAGTAAACAAACCGTAGCAGACGTTGCCCACATTCGCGCACCTGTCGTGCGCCAGAAGCACAAGCTTTTTGTAAATCTCTCCATAGAAAATAAGACTGTGCAATTTCAGTTTGATACTGGTTCCGCTGTTACATTAATGAATAGAGAGACTTATGAACTTCTGGGTTCGCCAAAATTGTCGCCGTCTCAACAAGTGCTAACAGCATATACAGGTCAAAATATTCCCGTGCTAGGAACGTGTAGCCTGCCTGCCTCTTTTCAAGGTGTCACAAAAACAATTGCTTTTGTAGTTCTTCAGGCCAAATCGACACAGAACATTTTTGGACTAGATGCTTTTGACTTGTTTGGTTTATCAATTCAAAGAGATGTGCTTCAAATTTCGTCAATAGTGCCTCAGGATAAAATCAATGCATTGTGTGACAAATATAGTGACTTGTTTTCGCCGGAACTAGGTTGTGCAAAGGACTTCGTGGCACATGTAACTTTAAAAGAATCTGCAGTTCCAAAGTTTCGTAAAGCTAGACCAGTGCCTATCGCCTTGCGTGATACAGTTGCCGAAGAACTTAAACGTTGGCAAGATAGTGGGGTGATTTCTCCTGTTTCTGCGAGTCAGTGGGCCTCGCCTATAGTAATTATACCCAAGCCGTCAGGAAAACTTTGTCTCTGTGCGGACTTCAAATCAACAGTGAACAGTCAAACAATTGTAGACACTTATCCCCTGCCCAGACCGGACGAACTAATGGACAAATTAGGACAGTCTCGCTTCTTTTCTAAGATTGATTTAGCAGAGGCATACTTACAGATTCCACTTGATGACGAGTCAAAAAAGTTTTTCGTCATTAATACTCACATGGGCCTTTTTCAATTTCAACGCCTACCCTTTGGCAGTTCTTCCGCTCCCGCTATTTTTCAGCGTTTTTTGGAACAGCTGACAGTTTCTGTACCGTGTTGTTCGAACTATTTAGATGATATTGTGGTATCCGGACGTACAGTTGAAGAACATTTAGCAAACCTGGAGTGCCTTTTCAAAGTTTTGACTGCAGCAGGTCTACGTTGCAATAAAGCAAAGTGTTCGTTTTTTCAAACTGAAATAGAGTACCTAGGCCATGTGATTAATGCCCAAGGAATTCATCCCTTACAGTCACATCTTAGAGCAATCAAAGACTTGCCTCCTCCTAAGAATGTGCACGAATTGCAAGCAGTAATGGGAAAGCTGAACTATTATTTCAGGTTTATTCCCAATGCCTCTCAGATTGCAGCTCCACTGCATCACTTACGTAGGAAGAATGTTCCTTTTGTATGGTCTAAAGATTGCCAAGTTGCCTTTGAACTCTCGTCGGGTTGCACAGGAAACAGCTGAGGATGCGGACCTAAGTGTGGTAGCACGTTTTGTTCGCTCAGGGTGGCCTGCCAGAGCCAAAGACATTGATCGGCCTCTGGTTCGACGTTATTTTGCACAACGTCATGCATTATCTTTAAGTCAGGGTGTACTGTTGTTGCATACTGACAACGACCAAGCAAGAGTGATTGTTCCTCGTTCCCTGCAACGAGAAGTGTTACGCCTCCTGCATCAAGGACATTGGGGCATTGTTAGGACAAAGCAACTGGCCAGACGTCATTGTACCTGGGTTGGTATGGACGCTCAGATAGAGAGCATGACATCACAGTGTACAGTTTGTGCGGAGCATCAGGCGGCTCCTCCACAGCGTTTCTCAGACTAGCCACGCCCCAAGGGACCATGGCAACGTTTACATATTGACTTTGCCGGACCTTTCTGGAATACGCGCTGGTTAATTGTTGTAGACGCTTTCAGCAAGTTTCCTTTTGTGATTGCCATGAACTCAACGACAGCTTCTAGTACAATCAGTGCCTTAACATCAGTGTTTTGCATCGAAGGCTTGCCTGAAACTATCGTCAGTGACAATGGACCTCAGTTTGTTAGTGCGGAATTTCAACAGTTTTGTCGTGTGAATGGTATTCAGCATATTACCACTGCACCTTTTCACCCTCAGTCCAATGGTGAAGCAGAACGTTTCGTTCGAACATTCAAGTCTCACATGGAGAAGATGAAAGGTCAGCACTCCAGGCAGCAAGCTCTTCAAATTTTCCTGTCTACGTATCGGTGCATGCCACGTGACGGCCCGTCTCCTGCCGAGCTGCTACACGGCCGCCGTCACCGCACTCTCCTTCACCTGCTGCAGCCTCCCACGCACCGAGTCGGTTCGTATGGCGCTACGCGTTTTCAGGTTTCTACGCCGGTGCTGTACAGGGTGTTTGCTGGAAACAAGAAGACATGGTTGCCGGGCACCATTCAGCGCGTGCTCGGTAGCAATATGTATGTTGTACGTTCTTCCACAGGGACGGAGCTGCGGCGCCACGCAAACCAATTGCGTCTGCATATGCCGCGCGATCCTGTCTCCGGTTTCTTGATTCCAGACCCAGTTCACCGCCAGGGAGCACAACCACATCGTTCGTCAACGGGTCCAGCGTCCCCGGACTACGAGATCGTCCCGATGGAGATCGACGCGACGCCGCCGCTGTCGCCGCCGCAGATGACAGCGTCACCGAGAGGGACTCCGGGACCGTGCGTGCCGCCGCCGCCTGGGCCACGCACCTCAGAAGAAGATGACCTGCTCCCTCTGGGCGGGGGGGTGCGCCCTTCCCCAGGTTTCGGTGGGTTCCCTGGAGGATCGCAAGGCGGATGCCGGGGCGCGGACGGCGTCTCGATCCCAGCCTCAGCTACGACGCCCGTCCCACCAGTAACGCCCCCGCCCAGGCCCTCCTCCCAGTGCCGTCGCCGTGGCCCTCAGCCCTACGCCACGACGGCGCGGCGGTTTGGGGGGGAGGGGTGTGGTGTCGCACAAGTACAAAGTGCGCGCCACTTACTTTCGCCGCGCGCCGCCATGCACGCACGGCGCGGCGTTCTCACGACGACAGCCACGAGCGCCCTCTGCGACAACGCCGCTCGTGGCCACCACATCGGGCACTTCGGACGGAGATAGCAACGAGTTAGGACCTTCGTAATCAGATAGGCACCCGTGAAGACTTTGCTATCGTACAGGCACTAGGCAGGCCTCTAACAACTATGTATCAACATTCTGCAGTACTATGTAAAAGTTAAGTATTGTTACATTCTGTGCAATATATATCTTTTTCTAATTTACTCGAGTGTTTATAGTTTCTGGCTGCTCCCCTCCGTACCGGCACCAGCGTGCTATTTTTGTTCCGGTGTCGGTCTCGTTTCACTCGGCCACCGACACCTACGACGAGGCTGGGACACAAAAGCGGCGACGAAGTTGGGACACAAAAGGGGCTAAAGCTGACACTCTCCATACAGTATACCCAATGCATTTCTATTTCATTATTCTGGAGCGATAGCTCCTTACTTAATAGCCATATACAACCGCTCGCTCAAAGAAGGATCTGTCCCAAGACACTGGAAAATTGCACAGGCCACACCTACATTCAAGAAAGGCAGTAGGAGTAAACCACTAAACTACAGGCCTAGTTCATTGACGTCAAGTTTCATCAGGGTTTTCTAACATATCCTGTATTCAAGTATTATGAATTATCTCGAACAGAATGATCTGTTGACCCAATGTCAACATGGATTTAGAAAATATCAGTCATGCGAAATACAACTAGTTCTTTACTCACATGAACTGATGAGTTCTATCGACAAGGGATCTCACATTGATTCCGTATTTCTTGATTTCCAGAAGGCTTTTGATATGGTACCTCACAAACGGCTTTTAATCAAATTTGAGAATGGACAGGGAATTTCCTGTCAGAGAGGACACAGTTTGTAATAATCGGTGGTAAGGCATCGACTAAAACAGAGGTGATTTCGGGCGTTCCATAGGATAGTGTTATTGATCCTCTGCCGTTCCTTTTCTACATAAACGATTTTGGGAAAAATTCTAAGCAATTCTCTTATGTTGTTTGCAGATGAAGTCGTCATTTACCGTCTAGTAAAATCATTTGAAGATGAAAACCAACTGCAGAACGATCTAAATAAGTTATCACTATGGTGTAAAAATTGGCATTGACTCTAAATAATGAGAAGTATGAAGTCGTCCACATCAGTACGAAAAGAAATCTGTTTACAAGATAAATCAATCAGACATGAGGGCCATAAACTCCACTAAATACCTAGGAATTACTATTACTTCAGACTTAAATTGGAAAGAACACTTAGATATTGTCGTAGGAAAGGCGAACCAGAGACTGAGTTTTATTTTCAGAACTCTTAAAACATGCAACAGAACTAGAAAAGAAACTGCATACTCTACGCTTGTCCGTCCATTTTTCGAGTATTGCTGCCCAGAGACTGAGTTATTTTCAGAACCCTTAAAACATGCAACAGAACTAGAAAAGAAACTGCATACACTACGCTTGTCCGTCCATTTTTCGAGTATTGCTGCCCAGTGTGGGATCCTTATCAGGTGGGTTTGACAGAGGACATCGAAAGAGTCCAAAGAAGGGCGCCTCGTTTTGCATTGTCACGATAGAAGGGAAACAGCGTCATAGAAATGATACAGGATCGGGGATGCGAATCATTACAACTACGGCGTTTATTGCTCCGACGTGGGTTACTTACGAAACTCCAATCGCCAACATTCTCCTCCGATTGCGAAAATATATTGTTGACTGCCACTTACATAGGTAGAAATAATCAATCAGAATAAAATACGAGAAATCAGAGCTGGAACGGAGAGATTCAGGTGTTCTTTCTTCAAATGTTCAAATGTTTGTATAGTCTATGGAACTTAACTACGGGTTCATCAGTCCCTAAACTTACAAACTACTTATGAACTACTTACGAACTAGGACGGCACAAATATCCATGCCCGAGGGGGGATTCGAGCCCCCGACCGTAGTGGCCGTGCAGACCGTGACTGGAGCGCCTTAGTCCCCTCGGCCACCGCGGCAGCTGTTCTTTCTTCCCGCGCGCTATTCGAGAATGGAATGGAGATGAATAGTATAAAGGGGGTTCGATGAACCCATTGCGAGACTTAAATGTGATTTTCAGAGTATCGCATGTACAGAGGTGTGAAAATTATTAGACTCAAGGTTATTTCTTCTTAAAATGAAAACATTTTAAAGTTTAGAAGCATTTATTCGCCAAATTATAATACATTAGTACTTTGTGTGCATACTTTTCTTCTTAATGAGTAGTTCAACACGTGTTGGCATTGTCTCTATGAGTGTGGAGCATGAATTTTCATCTTCATATTTGTATAAGTTTTTCCATTAGTTGCAATGTAATGTTGCTCTTCCTCAAATTTTTCTCAACAATTGTCCACAGATTCTCGATAGGGTTCATGTCTAGACTATTCCCATCCCATGGCAACGTTTCTACTTTATTTTCAGCTAAGAACTGCGAAATTGATGTAGCCTTATGAGACGGTGCACCACAGTGCATGAACACGGAGTCACCTTCATGAAACCATTCCTTAACCTGACGTAAAATCCTCTTTTCCAAAACTTTCCTATACTGATTCTGATTCATAGTGCCTTCTACAATTTAAGTTGGCCAGAACCCTTTGCTGACATGACACTCCACACCATAATAAACGTGGGATGTTTTATAGTTTGCGCTACACAAAGCTCAGAAGACTCTTCGTCAAACGTTCTTCGGACATACTGGCTACTTTCTTCACATGTGACGAATATTGACTCATCATAAAAGCAGACCTGAAAGGAATAAAACATTTTAATGATAAGAAGTCTACGATTTCAGTTGTTATGTGCTCATATGAACCATACTGTAATAAAGTAAATTTCTCCATATCTTCGTTGAATATTTTCTTGATAACAAAGATTCAAGTTTCAAAAGAAAATTTCACATAAAGATTGTCAACTACTTTAAATGAAGTTTATGTTGCTCCATTCCTTCCCAAACTTAATTCTAACTCCTTGAGCCCATTTCAGCCTCTTTGCACTCAGTTCAGGGGTAAGTTTTGCTTTTTTGCGTCGACGACGAGCTGGAAGCCCTACACTAATAAGCTTTCTGCGATTGTAGAAGTGCAAACATCGATTCCATAGTTCTCCAGAGCCTTTTTCAAATCTTAAGTGGTAGCTTTTCTGTTGACTTTCGCCATCTGGACAGGTTTCCGTTCAGTTCTAAGGGAAAGTTTGCTTTTGCGTCCACAGTTCCCTCGATGTGCACGTCTGAAATCAAGGCCATCTTTCTCTACCTGGCAAACGCGACTTACAGATTTTTGTGAAATCTGTAACCTTTTTGCTATTTCTCGGTGTGAATACCGTTTTTCCTCGAGTAACAGTTTTATAGTCGCAACTTTACTTGGCTCAATATCACTTTCCCGACCCATAACCAACAAATATCTGAGAAATAAAAGAATTATTCATAATAATAAAAATATTTACATTTTATGGCTAAAAGTGCAAGTAGAAATAGTCATTAATTATTGTTTCATGATACATTAAACAAAAATAATCCTTAATAACGTTCCAGCTGAATTAAACTGTTTCCAAAACAGCTGCGACCATACAATCTTTGCCTTAACGATAATAATTGACTGCTTAGGGAGGGCTGTCAACGTTTTTATTAGACCAGTACTGCTAATAGCAAAGGTAAATGTTGTCATATGGAACTAAGTGAGTGAAAATGCCAATATGACATGTCTGAACAATTCTAGAGTGAGAGAAACTAGGAAATATCAATAATTTCGTTTTGAGTCTAACAATTTACACACCTCTGTATATGTACAACTTGTCTCTTGTACATTCCGTGGCTGAATATTGCGCACCAGGTTGATGCAGGAGAGACGCATGTCAGTATAAGGTGGATGTCCAGTTGAAATACACCAGGCACCCAGAGATTATATTCCTTCGGGACACCTGCAACCGTTCATCTTTAACAATTGGATCCGCAACAGTTGTGAATTTTATTTTTTATTTCTGTGCACTGCCCGAGTTTCAAGAACTACGTCTCATCATCAGGTGCGTTTATTGTCCGTAAAACTGTTACATGTAGCAACAAATTAAAATAGTGAATCCTTGGTACATGGAACAAACCGGGAGGCACTGGTGGCGCGACATAGCCATTCACGAGGCAGGGTCGAACCGCCCGAACACCCCACCAGCCCCCCAACGGGCATCGTAGCAATTGAACTCTATTGGTATAACTTTCTAAAAACATTTGTTACCAAAGCTCTTGAATATTCATTTTGTAACGTATAAATCTTTTTATTGTGCTAGATTTCAAATGGTGCAATGGCCGTTGGAGGGCTGATGTGATGCTCGGGCGGATCGCCCCTACCTTGTGAATGGCTAGGTTGTGCCCAAGTTGCCAGCAGTGTCTCTCCGCTTGTTCTATGTAGCAGGTAATCACTATTTTAATTTGTTCCTACATCTAACAGTTTTACGGATTCACTAAATGCACCTGATGATGAGACGTAGGTCTCGAAACACAGACAATACGTAAAAATAAAGCTAAATTATAACTCTTTCGGATCCAATTATTAAAGACCCTGAGATTAACAACACTATATTGGCTCGCCGCTCTCTGTAATATCGCCCCACCACATCTCAGTTGACAAGAAGGAGCTACCTGCCCAGAAAATTGTGCTCAGTCCATGTCGCATACGTCTTAAATAAAGGAAACCATTCTGGATAGCTCGTGAGTTGGAGCCATTCAAGATCGAAGTTATGTCGAAGGAGGCGTGACAAAACTACACTACTCCCCATTACTATTTCTAGAATATTTTACGTGTTTCTATTGATTGATTTACTTGTAAGTTCCAGAAAATTCTTTCCGAGTACTCCAATCAGGAGGCAGTCTGAGTGTTAGCAATAAACCTGTTCTAAGTTTTAGGTTTTGTACTCTATTAATGACCCAGCCTTCTAATTCAGTTTATAACGTGACATACGATGAATAATAATAAAAAAAATCAAATCTCTAAAATCTTCCGAAACTTGGAGAGTCAGGAAGGTCAAAAGGTTCAACATCCACAAGGTTACTCTGCAAATCATGGCTGATGGGCATGGCTGAGGGGCCAGCGAACTTTTGTCATACTACTTAGCTGCCATTCCATTCTCGAATCGCTCCGTTTTATTTTCTTTTGAAGATCATTTCCCCGTATGTAGGTTAGAGCAACAGTGTATTCGCATTTAGAGGAGAAAGACAGCGATCGACATTGCGTAAGGAGATCTCGCCGAAACCTAAAATGCTAGTGTTGTAATTATTCCCATTCGAACCCCTGTATCATTTCCTTGACATTTACGGTTTCTGAGCCGCCACGTCATATTCTAATTCCGTAACCTAGTTCATATACGTAGAGAAGACATGACAATAGGTAATGTCAGAGATAGTCGGCATATGGTACAGTGTATACCATTTCCGTGGGAAATTCCGCCAAAATAGAGAAGGTATAGTCTGATCGGCTAGCGCGCCAAACCTAATTTCATTTATCGCTACTTAAGACACTATATTCATATTGTATTTGCCGTTACTATTATTATCATCTCTATAACAAGCTATCGTTCAGTGATCTGCAGTGTATATTTAATTACAAAAAAGTAAATAACAGACAAAGAGTTCCAAGAATTTCACTTCGAGCCAAAATGTGGGGCCAGTGCCAGTTGAGGATGGGCGCTAGTCGAGCGTGGGCCCTAATACAAGATAGCAGCTTTATGTCGGGTAAAGTCAGCTAATGTTGCTTTGCCACACAACTACTGTGAAAGGCTGAAAGCAATGGAAAACTATAGCCAATCATTTTTCCGAGAACATGCAGCTCTACTGTATGAATATATGATGATGGCATCCTCTCGGGTAAAATATTCCGGAGGTAAAATAGTCCCTCATTTCGATCTCCGGGTAGGGACTACTCAGGAGGATGTGGTCATCAGAAAAGACAACACTGGCATTATACGGATCGGAGCGTGGAATGTTAGATCTCTTAATCCGGTAGGGAAGGTAGAAAATTTAAAGAGGAAAATTGATAGGCTGAAGTTAGATATAGTGGGTATTAGTGAAGTTCGGTGGAAAGAGGAACAGGATTTCTGGTCAGGCGAGTATAGGATTATAAATACAAAATAAATTGAGGGTATTACAAGAGTAGGCCTGATAATGAATAACGAATCCGGGTAAACTACTGAGAGCAGAGAAGTGATCGCATAATCGTAGTCAAGACAGATACTAAGCCTACACCGACCACAATATTACAGGTTTATATGCCCATTAGCTCTGCCAATGATGAGGAGATCGAAGAAATGTATGAGGAGATAATGGAAATTATTCAGAAAATTAAGGGAGAGGAAAACTTAATTGTGATGGGCGATTGGAATTCGGTAGTAGGAAAAGGAAGGGAAGGATAAGTAGGTGAATATAGACTGGGCAAAAGGAATGAAAGAGGAGATCACGCGGTAGAATTTTGCACGAAACATAATTTAATCAAAACAAAAACTTGGTTTAAGAATCACGAAAGAAGATTGTATATGTGGAAGAGACCAGAAGAAGGTACCAGATAGATTTTATAATAGTAAGACATAGATTTCAGAACCAGGTTTTAAACTGTAAGACATACACAGGGGCAGATATAGACTCTGACCATGAACTGTATGCTGAAATATGAAGAAACTGCAAAAAAGGCAGGAAAATAAGGAGATGGGACCTGGATAAATGGAAGGGACCTGAAGTTCTTGAGAATTTCAGAGGGAGCTTTAGGCAACAATTGACAGAAACAGGGGGAAATAAAGCAGTAGAAGAGGAATGGGTAGCATTGAGAGACGAAATAGTGAAGGCAGCAGAGGACAAAATAGGTAAAAAGGCAAGACGTACAAAAAATCCGTGGATATAACAGGAAATACTAAATTTAATTGATGAAAGAAGGAAATAAAAAATGCAGTAAATAAAACAGACAAAATGGAGTACAGACGACTAAGAAATGAGATTGACAGGAAGTGTAAAATAACTAAGCAGTAGTGGCTAGAAGGCAAATGCAAGTCTGTAGAAGAATGGTTAAATAGGGGAAAAATAGAAACCACCTACAGGAAAATAAAAGAAACGTCTGGAGACAAGAAACCAGCTGTATGAATATAAAGAACTCAGATGGAAAACCAGTTCTGAGCAAAGAAGGGATAGCTGAAAGGTGGAAAAAGTACATCGAGGGGCTCTACAAGGGGAATGAAGTTGGATACAATATCTCAGGAATGTAAGAGGACGTAGATGATGATAGGGGATACTATACTGAGAGAAGATTTGACAGAGCAGTTTAAGATCTAAGGCCCCTGGAGTGGACGACATTCCCTCAGAACTACTGAAGCCTCTGGGAGAGCCAGTCATGACAAAACTGTTTCACCTGGAGCGTAAGATGTGTTAGACAGGGGAAATACCCTCAGACTTTAAGAAAAATGTAATAATCCCCATTCCAAAGAAGGCGGGTGCAGACAGGTGTGAAAATTACAGTTGCCGGCCGCGGTGGCCGAGGGGACTGAGGCGCACCAGTCACGGTCTGCACGGCCACTACGGTCGGGGGTTCGAATCCCCCCTCGGGCATGGATATTTGTGCCGTCCTTAGGATTAGCTAGTTCATAAGTAGTTTGTAAGCTTAGGGACTGATGACCCCGTAGTTAAGTCCCATAAGTTCTACAAACATTTGAACATTTTTTTGAAAATTACAGAACCATCAGTTTGGCTGCAAAATTTTAACACGAATTATTTACAGAAGGATGGAAAAGCTAGTAGAATCCGACCTTGGGAAAGACCAGTTTGGATTCAGGAGAAATGTAGGAACACGGGAGGCAATCGTCACCATACGGCTTATCTTAGAAGATAGATTAAGGAAAGGCAAAACCACATTTTTAGATTTTGTAGATTTTGAGAAAGCTTTTGACAATGTTTTTTGGAATACAATCGTTCAAATTTTGAAATCAAAAGGAGTAAAATACAGGGAAAGCGATGTTATTTACAACTTGTACAAAAACCAGACAGCAGTTATCAGAGTTGAAGGGCATGAAAGGGATGCAAAGGTTTGGAAAGGTGTAAGACAGGCCTTTCCCCAATGTCATTAAATTTGTACATTGAGCAAGCTATAAAGGAAAGCAAGGAGAAATTTGTAGAAGGAATTAAGGTTCAGGGTAAAAACCTTGCGTTTTGCTGATGAAATCTCTTACCATCTCTTAGATGATGATGTGCCTTTAAATGATTCTGAAGATGAGGCGATGGAACGGAAATATTGATCCTGTCAAGGGAAGTGGTCAAGCGTTGTAGATGAAGATCAACGAGAATGGATACAATGACAAAAGTGTACCATCTGCTATCATGAATACTGTGTAGTTGCCAGAAGTCGTAAGCAGTTTGTTTAATGTTTAATGTTTGTATAGCTTATGGGACTTAACTACGGGGTCATCAGTCCCTAAACTATATCTATGATGAATGCTACTGCTTTTACAAATGCTTTTGCACCTCCTTATCTGATGTAAAGTGCCTTATGTTAATTTTATGACTACTTGTTCTATCTATGGCTACAGCCAACTGTCATAAGGAATGCTAGTCATTTTTAAAACACCTTTGACAATGTTCTGGATTTGTTGAGTTGTCTATCTCATTTTAAATGTAATATTATTCTGTCACTTTTTTTATTAATTTTATTTTTATGTGGTTTTAACTTTGACTACATAGTGCTTATATAGCCTATCATGATTTACAACAAGTGTTTTTTAAAAGCATATGTATAATTGTTCTTTTAAAAAAAATTTATATTTTATACTTTGTACAACAATTGCACAGCTGACCTATGTAAATTGATACGCATAACTTATGTGATATGGCGCCACTATATACATTGTAATGCCACCTGGTGGCAAAAATGTCTACTTGGACAGTATCATGTGTGTTAAAACTCGCAGTCTGCGTTTGTATGTATATTGGAGAACATCTTCCATCTGTTCACGTGTGCACATGGCACGGTAAATCATAATTTTCAATATGAATTGTAACCAACTACTTTTTCTATCATGTGAGGAATTTTATTAATTTTATTATTTTATATTTTTATGTTTTTAGATTCTAATCTGATGATGGTTATTCCGAAACGCGTCATTTTGAGGGCACGCTGTACATCAAGTGTGACCAATAATAAATAGTTTGCGACCTAATCAGCTTCACAGCTGTACTACCTAATCATTTCATCGTGGTCGCCTACCTCCTCAGTGACTTTATGTCGCATTTACAATACTTATGAACTAACTAATACTAAGGACGGCACAAATATCCATGCCTGAAGAGGGATTCGAAACCCCGACCGTGGTGGCCGTGCAGACCGTGACTGGAGCGCCTCAGTCCCCTCGGCCACCGCGGCCGGCAAGCTGTTTGTCTGTGGACGCTGAAGTTAACAATAATTTAGTGTTGCTTAATGAATATGGGAGACTGTCAACTTTCCTAACATATAGGTACCAGGGTGTCTGTATGTTGTAATCGATGCTTAGTTGACCTTTGGCTCCTTACTTGTTGTCGGGAGACTTTGTCTCGAATGTCTTATAGGTGGCCTACCTGAGGCCTAGGCAAGCGTCGCGCACTACTTTCACAACAGTAAATCTTGCCAATTAAAAGAAAATAATGCTCAGGTAACCACCACCTAACCATCAGTAACAATGAACAAGTATTGCTGAATTCCAGCAAGAAACGCGCTCCACATAGTGGTTGAAGTACAGCGCGAGGCTTGCCTAACTCGTAACGAAGGCCACCAAGTCTTATGTTTACTACTGCTATCAAGTTCCGTGATCTACCAACTTTATTACTACAGTAGGGCGGCGAACTTGTATCTGACACAGATAAATCAGATAAATATATTTTTAAGGAGTGTAATTAAACGAGAACTTATGTATGATACCACAACCTTATTCCTTCTGTGTATAATTTATACCACAGATGCTGATCATCTGCACGCACGCATGCCTAAAGTGGCAGATTATGCGACGGATGTCTATCATAGGAGACGACAATGGACTTTGTTAATAACTGTCGCCTGTCAGCTTGCTCATACTCGTCAACACTGCAACTTCACTACGGTATTTCGGTTTCAAAAGACCGATGCACAGGTGCTGAAACGTAGGGGAGACCAGGCTAACGGCGCCACCCTGGGTAATCGCGCCACCCCAGTTTTATGACGAACGGTTGGCAGTACGAGTACGCTTGCCAGGAACTAATTCCTGTGGTCGCCGTCCGTGATTGTTGACAGGTATTAATCGTGTGAAAGAAATTATTAGTTTCGACGTTTTGGATCTAATTTTCGAACCTGTATTTTATTGAAATGAGTACCTCTATAGGCTGTCAGTGATTTTTAACACTCGTATTAACGTAATCAGTAAATATTTAGCTTCGATTTCGTGTGTCTAACCTAATTGTTTAACAAAATCGTAAGCTTTAAATTGACGTTCTGCCATATTTTTCAGCTGGGGCAATGACGCCCTGGTGGAAAATTTAGGCAAAATGAAGTGTAATACAGATGCATACATTTTGTGAAATGGGCACTTGCAGAATGCAGAGAATGTAGTAGTTTTGAAGTGCCAAAAGCTATATTTCTGACTTTTGCGTTGTCTTAAGCAAGCCTAAATTATAAAATGTATTTTTATTCCAATTTTACATCGACAAGTACTTGAAGCCTTGAAGTGATAAGTATAAATTGCAACGGTTGTAACACTTATTTACTACTAGTCATTCATCGTGTAGGTTTATCCTTGATTTTCAAATGTATGGAGTCATAACCCCGGAACCCAGTGTAATAGTGCCACTGCCTCTACTTTCACAATATATTTTAAACAATGAAACTTAACCAAATACTTTGCTGATAAAAATTTTAATAAAGTGTTATTAGCTGGCGAAGCTGTAGTAACATTCTGTACGAAAAAGACACACTTTAATAAGGTACAAATAACTGGTTTCCCTTAAGGTGGCGCCATTCCGCTGGTCTCCCCTATATGTTATTCGTCTGAAGGCTTTCGATTTTTTACGATTGCTGACAAATGATGACTTGAGCTAGATGTGGTAGTGCGGAAAGTATTTCTAATCTACTAATCCCTACCGCGATTACTTTTGCTACAAAAATTGGGCTTATTCTGTATGTAATGTTCAAATTATTTACGGGAATGTAGTTGAACAATGTCTTCTACAACAACCAGTATTTCTGCAGGTGAACGCCAGTCATTCTCAAGGTATACCAGAAAAGACTGTCTTCAATCTTTTTTAATAACGCTTCATTCTTTTATCAACTATTGACAAAATCGAATAACAGCATAACTTAAATGTCTGACTCGTGTGCAACCACCTTTCAGCGATAGGTGAAGTATACCGGTATAAGTCATAGTAAATGCATAAAATAAGAATTAAGTTAATAATTTTCCGATAACTTTTGATGTAAGTCGAAATTATTCTTTTAGCCCCTCTGTACACTAAATGAGTCGGCTTGCAGGAAAGTTCAATGTGTTGTATATAAACTTCACTGTATGCTTACTTTTGTTGCCGATTTCAATTGTAAACGTCAGCTGTTAATTCTTTCCCGTGATGTCACAAGTCTTTTGGTGTGATTGGTTGACACGAAATAACCTTAACACCACCAAGATAATCTACAATTTACGTATTTGTGAAGCAAACGTACTGTACTTAAAATTTTTATACCATTTTGTCTCTAAAAATGCATTTTAACTGATGTACACATTAAAGATCGCTACAAAATACTAATTTTTTGGCATGTTTGTTGTGCCAAGGTGTCGAAAAATGGAACGCTTCAGCACAACAAGCTGTACGGGTACTGAAAATTACATATTTCGGAAATATAACCTCGGTAGCTAAACTCGTCATATTAAATGCCGTTTTTATACACTTCATTTAGTAAGCCATGTAGCTTTTTACTAAAAAGTAATTGCTATTAATGCACTATTGCTCCCCTTATTTCATCTGTTTATAGATTAAATCATCTCGTTTCTCCTTCTTTGCTGCAGCATTTTTATGACCATTTCATTGAAATTAGGTAGTTCTTTTTCAGTAGAATACATTGCCAGCGCAGAAAGACTGCCCTCATTCATAGTATTTCTCATGAATTTTTCACCTGCTTTAAAGTAGAGATGCAGCGTTCCGTCTCTCCAGCTAACATTGGAAAGTTTAATGCTCTCAGGAAAAGCTTCTGCCAAATTGTTTAGGCTAGTCTACACGACGACACTAGGATGCGAAACTCGTTGCATGAAACGAATTGCGCGCAACTGGTTTCCTGTATGTCTGTAGACACGGCGCCAATATTATATACTTCAGTTTCGTTGTTTTGTGAGTGCTGCAGTCACCATAGAATGAAAGTTTTGGTAGCTGTAAGGGTTGTGGCGGGACTATTGTTTCTCTGTGTGAAGTCGCTGCATAAGACTAAACATAGAAAGAATAAGAAACAAAAAATAAAAAGCAAAACAAAACAAAAAACAAAAAACAAAAAGACGTCATCTAGGTTGCTTAGCGACCTTGCTGGAAGAAATTGTAATTTAAGACACTAGAAGCTATTTTAATCAACTTAGAATGTCACCAGAACAGTTTACGTTCCTTTCAAATAGAGTTAGTAATGCAATAAAGAAACAATATATTGTTATTGGTGAAGCATTGTCACCAGAACTGAAATTACAAATTTCATTACGTTTCTTGTAAAGTAGATATTCGTCTCTACAGTACCCGCACCGTGTTCTCAAATCCACAGTTACCGTAGTTCGTTTCTGTAGGTATTTCGAATTGAATGTATTTTAGATATTTTAGACTGCAATTCACTAATCTTCAACCCATCAATATTTAATTCACGGATAATTGCTTCAAGAGCACTAACACGCCGCTGCTAATTATGAAACTTTCATCGCTAAAATCGCACAAACACCTATGCATCGCATATATGTTTAAAAACTGACTTATTTCTTCCGTTCCCCCCTTTGTGTTGTGTTTTTTTCTGTATTGGGTATAAGCTAACCTAAAAACACGGGCAATCAGTTTCGCCAAAGTTGGAAGGAGCCAAAACTGTTTAGTTTCGCAAAGGAGTTGCGCGAAAGCCTGCCGCGCATGCGCACTGGCCAGTAGCGCAGTTTCATGAAACCTAGTGTCGTCGTGTAAACTAGCCTTTTTTCTCTAATCATTCGTGAAACTCTAGGGTGTGACACTTATAGTTCCGTGTTACAGTGCACTCTGGTGAGAAAATTGCAAAGTTAATCTAACAGCGCAAACAACAGCCAATAGCAGAAACAAAACGCTGTATTGCACACCGGAATATAAGAGGCATATACAGTGGCAGAAAATTGAAAGCGGAATTTGTGCCACCTACTTTATTCCCTTTTGACGTAAATAGAAGAACGTGGAGGTTGGTAGGACACCCTCTGGCTGGAAGCTCAGTTTTCGAGACACGCATAAGAACTATACTGTAAAGCCGTGTCCCCAGATTTCTACAACAAGCTGTCGTTAACACTTCCTGTAGAGGAGTGTCATTGACATCACAAGGCCAGAGTAACTGATAATCCTGACACTTGCCCTGCAACTCTTCAGGAACCAGTGTGCTTCCACCTACGGTGCACACAAGTCAACCTCCCGCAACGAGTTCCGTGGATCATGGGATCGAGGAAAATGCAGGGTTGGGGGGGGGGGGATTATCACTAATCAGAATTCTATGCAGTAACAGAAAGCTGCTATCTTCATTATAAGAATAATCTAAACTGAATCTCACATTGAAATACGGAGGCTTGTTTACTGTGCTTACTTTCATTCAAGCTGATGTTACGGTATTATGTTTTGGGATAGCTGTGGCACTTACTGAAAATATTATTAGGTCAGAAACAGGCGGGAGGACTGGTTTGAGGTATCATTTCGCCAATTTCACTTAAGCCATTGTTTAGGTGTCTCGGAATTCGATTCGATCATGTGATTCTCTTGTTGACACTATCGACTAACCTAGAAGAATCTAGAGCATTCATTTAGTGAACTCTAAAGGTAGTGCACACTATATGGAAAAAACTACGTACATTACGATAACACTTCGCTATAAATAGTGGACTGAGCAGCAACTTACATTTTCAAGACAGTAAGCTGTGTCTCTACAGACTCCTAATGAACGTTGGTTTGACACTAGTCTCCATGCAATAGTACTTCATTTTTTGATTCACCAATCCGACCACTCGGCGAGAAAAAAATTAACCATCACAGACTGTGAACTTCCTCCTAATTAGATTATTACTGGTGCATATCCCCACCATTTTTACGCTCACTATCCATTTCTATGAAAATAACACTTTCATATTCATGACACATTTCGTCGATCAGAGGTACACAGCGCACTACTTGTTTTCGTCGTATGACAAGCCCATTACACGATTTTGCTACGTTGCATAGGTATCAGTTACAGCCGTCGGTTTAAGAATTCAGGAACCAACAGTGTTCTGTATTCCATATCGTATAATTTATTTAAAATAATCTATTTGATTGTCATGCCACATGTACTGACGTTCTGTTCTGACACAAATGAGGCAGTCTCTTTTGGGATATTTTATCACATTAACAAGAGGCAGTGGAATGCATACAGTATCGATTACTTATAAAATCCGCTAACATATTGAAAGCTGCTGCACCACACTGTTGTCTGAAAATAACTTCTCTTGCATGCCGGGATTATTGGCGGCAGAATAACAAATTTTTCTGACAGTATTGTACAAGAACCAACAGAACGTTAATTATTTATTTCAATCTTTTGTTTCATGTGTATGATATTTTCCCTAGGTTTCTTACTATAATTATTTTCCTCTGCGAAAATCTGATCTTTTACCTCTTATTATTTTCTAGTTAAAGTCACCCTCAATCGTGTTTCAGAGACAAACTCTCACTCAAGAATTTCGTTTTTAATCACTTTTAAAGTTTAATATTTTTCGTGTTCTTAATTTATTACATTTACTTTATTAGCTACTACATTTTTTTAAGTAAATACATTTTCCCACAGTTATGTGTGACGAATATACGTAGACAATAACTATATTTAGAAATCAAGTGACTTGAGTCTTTGGATGTTCAACTATGATATGAACTGCTTATCGCAAACTCTTTTAGCTATTACTCTTTCTCCAGATTTAATTACTACCTATGAATACAGGGCATTTATGATTAAATTTGAAAAACTACCGCATAAAAAATTAGTGATCGTAGAACAATGCTGTCTTCAGATGTTGTGGAATAATTTCTAAAATATTATCTCACCCCTATAATGCCAGCATATGACAGTATTCTCAGTATTAATAATATACCGGATCTGAAAATGGCAGCTTCACTGTTAAATAAAGTGGAAATAAAAGGAGTTAATACAACGCAATGCTAGCAGAAAAATAATAATATTACGAACTGTTGTATCCACGAGCTACGGAATAATCTAAAACAGTGACCACTCCAACTTACTGATACAGAACCACCACAAAATCACATGCCATAGCAAAATGTATAACATATACTGACGTAATATAAAAATTATTTTAAAAACGCTACTGCAATAGTCTCATAGCAGTTGATTGTTACTTATTAAAATTTGACTGCAAGTTTCTGGCACAGCACATTATCTGGTGACAGATACACCATATACAGAGTACACAGGTTTTTAAATTTGACATATAAAGATATTAGTATACATGTTATGTGACGCCTCGTGAGGCTTTTAGCATCTCGTGTTTTTAAATGGCAAATTTGAAAGCTTATGTATTCTGTACATGTTATTTCGGTTATAAGATGATCGGCTAAGCCCAGAACATGTAGTGTAATTTTAATAAACAATCTACATTCAACAGCTCTGAGATAATTGCAGCAACCTAAAGGGGAATTAATGTAAAGATAAGTAATTTTGTGTCAGGTTTGTGTTCATATTCTGAGTATAATTTGCACTGAAGCCCCCATAGACTTTACTGAGATCCTGCTTTATTATTGTCGACATAAAATCAAAAAAAATGATTTTTAACTAGCACGACTTCACACCACTAAAAAGTCACTCCCGTCACCAATACAGGTAAGTATGACGGTCTACCACGGTGATGCCTTCACGCATCATTCATTAAAATAATTAAGATACCGTACTTATATTTTTTCTTTATATTCCATATTTCGGAGGGAGGGAGGAGCAGGCCCCCTTGTCTCCCCCCTCCCCGCCCGTCACATATGCCAGCGCGAAACACTATCACACTACCGCAAGGGGAAGAAAATATTGTCATGTATGTTGAGAGAGACTTTGAAAGCCTCTCCCATATTTTATCTTCTTTCCGCAACCTCCTCCGTGTTGCCATGAATTATGAGTGACTGAAATCGGTTGCAATGAAAGTGCAGTACTCGCGAGTGCCTAGTTTTCACCGCCCTGAGTGAAATGCACAGTCTTTAAATAAAATGTTCACCAGCCTGTTGTCACAAGTCATATCTTGATGATAATGCTGTCAGGTTAATTGAAGTTGTTTGCTAAAACAAATTACTCTAAGGATGCCACATTGTCTACTTGTGCAGAGACAAACTACACAATTAACAAACTATATTAATTTTCACTATATCTAACACTGACGATTTATCTTGCTTCTACAAGGTTGAAATGCACTTTTATACACTCCAGGCCATTAAAATTGCTACACCATGAAGATCACGTGCTACAGACGCGAAATCTAACCGACAGAATGACGATGCTGTGATATGCAAAATGATTAGCTTTTCAGAGCATTCACATAAGGTTGGAGCCGGTGGCGACACCTACAACGTGCTGACATGAGCGAAGTTTACAATCTATTTCTCATACACAAACAGCAGTTGTGAGATTACCGCCCAATAGAAATACTGGTAATTAATAGCATTTGATAATTAAACAGTATCTACATCTACATCTACATCGATACTCTGCAAATCACATTTAAGTGCCTGGCAGAGGGTTCATTAACCACCTTCATAACTTTTCTCTACCGTTCCATTCTCTAATAGCGCGCGGGAAGAAAGAACATCTAAATCGTTCCGTTTTCGATCTGATTTCTCTTATTTTATTGGGATGGTCATGTCTCCCTAAGTAGGTGGGTGCTAGCAAAATATTTTCACATTCAGAACTAAAAGTCGGTGATTGAAACTTCGCAAACAGATCACGCCGCAATGAATAACGTCTTTCTTTCAATGATTTCCACCCCAATTCGTGCAACATTTCCGTGACGCTTTCCCCCCCGTAACGTGACAAAACAAAACGAGCTGCCCTTCTCTGAACCTTCTCAATATCTTCCGTCAGTCCCACCTGGTGAAGGTCCCACAAGGGGCAACAGTACTCCAAGAGAGGACGCACAAGTGTGATGCAGGCAGTCTCTTTGGTGGAGCTGGTGCATCGTCTAAGCGTTCTGCCAATGAAACGTAATCTTTGGTTCGCCTTCCCCACAATATTTTCTATGTGTTCTCTCCAGTCAAAGTTGTTCGTAATTGTAACTCCTAGGTATTTGGTAGAATTTACGACCTTAAGGTTTGACTGATTTATCGCGTAATTGGAGTTCAGCGGATTTCTTTTAGTGGTCATGTGTATTACTTCACACTTTTCTTTACTTAGTGTCAATTGCCAATTTTCACACCAAGTAGAAATTTTGTCTAAATCGCTTTGCAGTTGCTTTTGATCCTCTGTTGACTTCACTAACCGATAAACGACAGCATCATCCGCGAACAGTCTAAGGGAGCTATTCAGATTATCTCCTAAATCGTTTATAAACACGAGGAAGAGTAGGGGACCAATAACGCTTCCCTGTGGAACGCCAGATATCACCTCTGTTTTACTCGATGACTTACCGTCAATTACAACGAACTGTGTCCTTTCTGATAGGAAATCGTGAATCCAATCGCACAATTGGGGAGATATTCCATAAGAACGCAATTTCATTAGAAGCCGCTTGTGGGGTACAGTATCAAAAGCCTTCCGGAAATCCCGAAATATGGACTCGATTTGAGATCCCTTGTCGATGGCACTTAACACTTCATGTGAATAAAGGGCAAGCTGTGTTTCGCAAGAGCGATACTTTCTGAATCCGTGCTGACTATTGGTTAATAGGTCGTTCTCTTCGAGGTAGTACATAATATTCGAACAAAGTATATGTTCCAAAATCCTACTGCAAATCGACGTCAATGAGATAGGCCTGTAATTTTGGGGATCACTCCAATTGCCTTTCTTGAATATTGGAGTAATTTTGGCAACTTTCCAGTCTTTGGGTACGGATCTTTCGCTGAGTGATCGGTTGTAAATTATAGCTAAGTACGGAGCTATTTCATCAGCATACTCTGAGAGGAATCTAGTTGGTATACAATCTGGCCCGGAAGATTTATTTTTGTTTAGTGACTTAAGTTGTTTTACTACTCCAGGAACATCTACTTCTAAGTTTCGCATGCTGGCAGCTGTTCTTGGATTGAATACTGGAGTGTTCACTTCGTCTTCTTTGGTGAAAGAATTTCGGAAAGCTGTGTTTAGTAATTCTGCCTTAGCAGTACTGTCGTCGGTAGTATTACCATTGCTATCGCGTAGTGAAGGTATTGTTTGTGTTTTGCCGCTAGTGTACTTCACATATGACCAGAATTTCTTTGGATTTTCTGCAAGATTACGAGACAGGATTTCGTTGTGGAAACAACTATAAGATTCTCGCATTGAAGTCCGCGCTAGGTTGCGAGTTTCAGTAAAAGATTGCCAGTCTTGCGGATTCTATGTCTTTTTAAATTTTGCATGCGTTTTCCTTTGTTTCTGCAACAGTGATCTGACCTGCTTTGTGTGCCACGGGGGATCAGCCCCCTCTTTTATTAATTTATTTGGTATAAATCTCTCGATTGCTACTGATATTATGTCTTTGAATGTAAGCCACAACTGATCTACACTCGCATTTTTAGTTTTGAGGGACTGGAGACTTTCACTCAGGAAAGCGTGAAGCGAATTTTATCTGCTTTATTGAATAGATATATTTTTCGTTTATTTTTGGTGCATTTGGGAATTTCGATATTCAGTCTCGCTACTACAACTCGATGTTCGCTAATCCCCGTATCTGTTTTGATGCTCTTTACTATCTCGGGATTATTTGTTGCTAGGAGATCAAGAGTATTTTCGCAACCACGTACTATTCTAGTGGGTTCATGAACTAACTGTTCGAAGTAGTTCTCAGAAAAAGCATTCAGAACTAGTTCGGACGATGTTTTATATTTGCCCCCGGTTTTGAATACGTAATTATGCCAACATATCGAGGGTAAATTAAAGTCGCCACCGATTATAACAGTATGCTTCGGATACCTATTTGAAATATGATTCAAGCTTTCTTTGAACATTTCTGAAACCGCATCGTCTGAGTCAGGGGGCCGATAAAAAGATCCAATTATTAATTTATTTCGGTGGTCAGGTATAACCTCTACCCAGACCAATTCACAGGAAGTATCTGCCTCAATTTCGTTGCAGGATAAACCGTTTGTAACAGCAATAAACACGCCACCCCCTGTTTTATTTATTCTATCCTTTCTGAAGACCATTTGGCCCTTTGAAAAAAATTTCGGCCGAATTTATCTCAGGCGTCAGCCAGCTTTCAGAACCTATAACGATTTGTGCCTCAGTACTTTCTATCAGCGCTTGGAGCTCTGGAATTTTCCCAACACAGCTACGACAATTTACAACTGTTACACCAATGGTTTTTATGTCTACTTTCTTCCCGTGTCTGACCTGCCCCCTTTGAGACTGTAACCCATTTTGTGTATTCCCGAGGCCATCTAACCTAAAAAAAAACGCCCAGTCCACGCCACACAGCCCCCGCTACCCGTGTAGCCGCTTCCTGAGTGTAGTGGACTCCTGACCTATTTAGCGGAACCCGAAAACCCACCACCCTTTGGCGCAAGTCGAGGAATCTGCAGCCGACACGGTCGCAGAACCGTCTGAGCCTCTGATTCAGACCCTCCACTCGGCTCTGAACCAAAGGTCCGCAGTCAGTCCTGTCGACAATGCTGCAGATGGTGAGCTCCGCTTTCATCTTGCAAGCAAGACTGGCAGTCTTAACCACTTCTGATAGCCGCTCAAAACCAGAGAGGATCTCTTCCGATCCAAAGCGACACACATCATTGGTCCCAACATGAGCCACCACCTGCAGTTGGCTGCACCCTGTGCTCTTCATGGCATCCGGAAGGAGCCGTTCCACATCCGGAATGACTCCCCCCGGTATGCACACGGAGTGCACATTGGAATGAAGTTCACTGCAAACATTGACCATGCCAATGCACTAAATGTTACACAATTTTAATTTTATTAATTATGGTAGCAATGTATGTACGCAGTTGGGTGACAACATTTATAGTTAGGCCATAGGTAGAAATTCTCCACGTTGAGATTTGCTGTGTGCTTGTAGCTGACGGGAGGCCAGCGAGCAGGTCGACATTGATGGCTTGTTCCAGCTTAGGATTTTCCAGTTCGTTTCCGGTGAGGGGACAGAGAGACAATGGCGAGTGCCAGGTGCAGTGCAGTGCACAGCGTGAAATAAAATATTCTAATACTACTTGCATTTGAAGTAATACGATGCAGTTAGAAACCTTTAAGGCCCTCATTACAAAATAGCCTGTTGACAAATAAACAATACATTAGCTGATATAGTCACATCTGACGTAATATGTTTAATTGACAATGAAAAGTAATAAATTACCAATGAATACAAGACAGTTACACAACTAGCATGGCAATGTTTGTTTATAAAAGTAATATATTAACTATTTCTCATTTTATTTTCAATCAATCTTGTGTATTTTATCTTGAAATATTCAGTTAAATCACTTATCTGTGATATAAGAAATTGCACGATTGTAATAAATAGTGCAAAGTATGTCTATACCAATATAAAAGCATAAGAAATTTGTTTAATGTGTAGTGTAATTATTTTGATTTGAAGTAAAGTTTTAGAAATGTATTGGCTGAGCGCTGTACGTTGGAAGTCGGTTAGAACAGCTCACATGGGGAAGTTGATGACGTAGGGAAAAAACCCGGGCAGTTGGGCTTTTGGCGCGCGCACGCGAGGGCAGGAAGTGACGAGTCGGGAGCATTTGGGGTAGCTGGCCGGGCGGCGTCGCTCTGCATCAGTCACATGTGGATCTCCAAGTGGAGACTTTAGATTTTGTGTGGCAATTGCCTAGTGTGGTTGCTCGTCGTAGACTGAACCAAGTTGTATCGAGTGCTACTGTGTGTTGTGAATATTTAGCCGGTGGAACAAGGTGTGCATCACACTGAATTAAAGTGACTGTGTTTTGTTAGTGTAACACGTGTCGTCGCATAGGCATGAACATAAACGGTGTTTGAGAAAGGCACATGGTGTGAAAACAATTTGCGACAAATACTTATTTTGTCTGGGGGCTCACGAGCTATAACTTTATTTGATAAATGTGTCGACGTACAGACGTATCAGCCACAGGGTTCTAATATTGTGAAATAAACAACATAAAGTGAACTTTCACGTGTTTTCAAAAATAGTAGTTAGTACACCCTTTTCTCTCATGAACTTGACTTTATTATGAATTTTTCTGTTAATCATATGCAGGGAAGGAAAGCTGTGAACGTGTGATATCATCCCCTAGAAAACAAGTCAAACAATAGCAATCACAGTTCCAGTGTTTTTGCATGTTTAGGAATTTGGTTCGCAGTTGGTGGTTGTGAGTTTTAAAAATTAATCTTTCCCTATTTGTAAACTCTCACCCCGACCTTCACCCTCGCACAGTTGACCGGCGTTGCCTGGTGAAACGTTGTTGTGATGAGGAGAAATGCGTACCATCACGTTTCCGACTTTGATAAAGGTCGGATTGTAGCCTATCGCGATTGCGGTTTATAGTATCGCGACATTGCTGCTTGCTTTGGTCGCCATCAAAATGTTCAAATGTTTGTAAAGCTTATGGGACTTAACTACGGAGTCATCAGTCCATAAACTTACAAACTATTTATGAAGTACTTACGAACTAGGACGGCACAAATATCCATGCACGAGGGGGGATTCGACCCCCGTCAGTAATGGCCGTGCAGAACGTGACTGGAGCGCCTCAGTCTCCTCGGCCATCGCAGCTGGCTTGGTCGCCATCCAATGACTGTTAGCAGAATATGGAATCGGTGGGTTCAAGAGGTCAATACGGAACACCTTGCTGGATCCCAACGGCCTCATATCACTTGCAGTCGAGATGACAGGCATCTTATCCGCATGGCTGTAACGGATCGTGCAGCGACGTCTCGATCCCTGAGTCAACAGATGGGGAAGTTTGCAAGACAACAACCATCTGCACGAACAGTTCGACGACGTTTGCAGCAGCATGGACTATCAGCTCGGAGACCATAGCTGCAGTTACCCTTGACGCTGCATCACAGACAGGAGCGCCTGAAATGGTGTACGCAACGACGAACCTGGATGCACATATGCAAAACGTCATTTTTTCGGATGAATCCAGGTTCTGTTTACAGCATCATGATGGTCGCATCTGTGTTTGGTGACATCGCGGTGAACGCACATTGGAAGCGTGTATTCGTCATCGCCATACTGGCGTATCACCCGGCGTGATGGTATGGGGTGCTATTGGTTACACGTCTCGGTCACCTGTTGTTCGCATCGACGGCACTTTGAACAGTGGCCGTTACATTTCAGATGTGTTAAGACCCGTGTCTCTACCCTTCATTCAAACCCTGCGAAACCCTACATTTCAGCAGGGTAATGCACGACCCCATATTGCAGGTTCGGGTACTGGCCTTTCTGGATACGGAAAATGTTCGACAGCTGCCCTGGCCAGCACATTCTCCAGATCTCTCACTAATTGAAAACGTCTGGTCAATGGTGGCCGAGCAACTGGATCGTCACAATACGCCAGTCACTACTCTTGATGAACTGTGGTATCGTGTTGAAGCTGCATGGTGCCTGTGGTACCTGAACACGCTCTCCAAGCTCTGTGTGACTCAATGCCCAGGCGTATCGAGGCCGTTATTACGGCCAGAGGTGGTTGTTCTTGGTACTGATTTCTCAGGACCTATGCGCCCAAAATTGCGTGAAAATATAATCACTTGTCAGTTCTAGTATATTTGTCCAATGAACACCCGTTTATCATCTGCATTATTTCTTGGTGTAGCAATTTTAATGGCGAGTAGTGTATAGTCGCGCGCTATTCTGTGACGGACAGCGTGTCTGCCAGTGATGATTGCGGAAACCGGAGTGAGTGCCCCATTTACCTCGGTCCGCCAGTGCTCTACATCGCATCAAAACATTGCCGAAGCGCTTCGTCTGCCTTTTCGTACAGCTTTTGTGATTGATTTCAATGTTTTGAATTATCTGAAACAAGTGGTAGCTTGCTACTGAGAGGTGATTTCTTATTAAAACCAAGTAAATGTAATAAAAAGTATATCTAATGTTGACCAGAGGAGAAGTTACTTTTGGCGCCTAACCTCCACATGCACTGAGCAATCACAGGAGACTACTAAAATTTTGGGCGGCCGTACCCGCGGGAATAATACCGACTGTCCCTCCTGTAGTGATGGAAGGTAATTGAGTAAATGCCGGCCGCGGGGGCCGAGGGGACTGAGCCGCTCCAGTCACGGTCTGCACGGCCACTACGGTCGGGGGTTCGAATCCCCCCTCGGGCATGGATATTTGTGCCGTCCTTAGTATAAGGTAGTTCGTAAGTAGTTTGTAAGTTTAGGGACTGATGACCCCGTAGTTAAGTCCCATAAGCTTAACAAACATTTGAACATTTTTTGAATTGAGTAAATGTAATTGAATTACATGTAACAATTAAATTTTATGTAATCGATACATTTTAGAAAATTTAATTTGTACTTGTAATTTACTTGTACTAATAAAACAGTATTCGTTACAACACTGTAATCGTTACTTTGTATCCAATCATCATCTTTTGCAGGTTTTTCGCAGCTGGTTAAAAATTTGTGCCTTGAAAATTCTTTGGTGCAATCTTCAGTTTGCACCGAACATAGCAGTATAAATGGTTGATGGTTCTTTCTTGAAATTGAATGCTTTGAACGAAGACGAGAGTTGTGTGTTCTTTGTTACACTTTCTTATTGACAAAATTTTTGAAACCAGCTGTCTTGTAAAGTAAGCAGTAATCTAAAACTGTAAATGTGTACTTAATTTGTGCTTAGACTATTCATACTTTATCATCCTCTTTTTAACTCACATATTTTATATAGCTCTGTTAACTCTTGTTTGGTCTGTTTTTCACGTACAATGATCCTCACCAACTTCCTGTCCCATTGAAGCTTTTCAGAATGCCCATTCTTCCTAATTCGGACCACTAATCAGCACGTTTCAGTGGGTGTGGCACAGCACAATTGGTATCTGAATGACGCCTGTTGAATAATGTGCCAGTACCAGTCTTTAGACGTGAGAGAATGGACTGCGTAAAGCGGAAGTTAAGTCCACCTGAATAGGTAGGAGCAGGGGATGGTGATGCAGTCCTATTTCTTTTTCTGTTTCAGTTACGTCAATAATTCCACAAACAAAAAAGTAATTTTAATTTGTAATTGTAATTTCACCAATTACTTTTTGACTACGCTTTTCTCCACGGAATTTTAATTGAACCTAATTACATTTTTTCAAGTAGTTTCCCAACCACTTACCGCCTGTTATTGGTACGTCACACCACCCTTCATCAGCTGCATATAGCTCTGTTGAAACCTGGTCTAAGAAAAGCAGAAGTATCGAAATACACACGACGCAGTTAAAATGCACTGTAACCGGGGGGGGGGGGGGCTGTTATAGCAGGAGGTTGGAGGGGGGGACGGGGAGAGGAGGGGGTGGCAGGCAGGGAGGAGGAGGAGAGGGAGGAGAGGAGGTGGGGGATCTTATCGTTGGGGAAGGGAGTGGGATCACAGTTGGTAGTAAGGACAGATATAGGGACGGAGGGAATCATCCGGGAGGGGAAGGCGCTGGACGTTGCCCTGGGAGAGAAGACGAAGGGTGTGAATAGAGCGGATTCAATGTTGAAGGCGTGGCAGACGCCCGGGGATGGTGAGGATGAGAGTTGAGGCATTACGAGCGGTCTTTCGCACTAGCATAGAGATAATTAACCGTTTGCTCACCTTCTCCAACTTTATCACTGACTGATCGTCATTTATTCCATTCTAAAAAGGATTTTGTCTCATTTGGTCATTATTCTTGGATTTAATAACATGATTTATGCAGAGGATTCTTCTTTCCCCGCATATCGGGAACTGATGTGTAATATGTCCAACATCTATATCTATAACTGTGAATGTCTGTTAGGTGTGCGTTTATCACGTCTGAACGACAAGACGCAGAGACATAAATATTTGTTCACTTACTAATTGATACCTCAGGAAGGTTTTAGGTATGGTTTCTTAGCGATCTGTTTGATATTTAGTAATTTGAAGAATATAAGGCGAAATGCGAAACAGTAATTATTCTTTGAAAATTATATTTACTCTTTGAAAATGGTTTTATTGGTTGCATTGTTGCTTGAGGGCTTATAATGATAAAAGGGTGATATATATTGGGATGGAAAGTTATCGGTGTATATAAAATTCTACGTGAGCGTTGTGTGTGTGTGTGTGTGTGTGTGTGTGTGTGTGTGTGTGTTAATATGTCACTCTGCAGCGAAAACTATACAACGCAAACGAATGGTCTGTGTGTAGCTGTTGTCCGAAGAATCCCATTGTACACCATAACAGTTCCATGCTACAAGGGGGTGGAAGATATGGTGGTTGAAAGTCGTCAAATTATTTAAAAAAATCGGACTGAAGGCTAGCGATAACGTTTGCGACTCTATAGCAAGGAGGTAACATACAGCGAAACGTGATGCCACAGACCATATATTTGGTCTATGCGTCCTACAATGTCTTCAGCTCCTTCTCTGTAAGGATAAGCATACGAATAAGGAAATATAAGAATAAATAAATAAAGCAGTAGAAAAGAAATTTATTTTAATATATCTCTTTAAAAAAATCTATTTGACGTTCCGCGCATTACCTATCATAATCAACCAACATGCGAGCGGAGCCGAGGGGTTTAAGCTAGAACAAAATAAATATCAATAATAGGTCAGATGGATTTATAACTTTGTTATTATTATTTAATAATATTCTTCAGTAGTTGTAATTATATGATCTGTGGGAACCGGTGACTCTATAGCGGTGGCCGAGGGTACTGAGGCGCTCCAGTCACGGTCTGCACGGCCACGGGTTCGAATCCCCCCTCGTGCATGGATATTTGTGCCGTCTTTAGTATTAGTTAGTTCATAAGTGGTTTGTAAGTAGTTAAGTCCCATAAGCTATACAAACATTTGAACCGGTTGAACGCCATTAAGTTCAATCACGATTGTGCGTAGGAGTTTCAATTGCAAATTGTTTAATAATTCGTATTTACCAGCAATCACCTTTCAATTTCAATAAGTCAAACTACTTATGAACTAGCTAATACTAAAGACGGCACAAATATCCATGCCCGAGGGGGGATTCGAACCCCCGACCGTAGTGGCCGTGCACACTGTGACTGAAGCACCGCAGAACGCTCGGCCACCGCGGACAGCCAATATGTCAGAACCTACAATTATTTCTTTACAAAAACGAAGTCCGATAGGTGTGGCTTTTCTTGCAGAGTTCTAGATGAAAATAATTCCGTGCAAATATTATGCACAATTATCTGTCCATAATTATTCGGCTTCTTTGATCTACATAGAGTTCCAACGACACTTGCGGCATATTTTCTACCACAAATAAAAATTCTTTCCAGTTACAGATTCATTTCATAATACGAAAATGCCGTTTTATAAAGTTTCCTGCCTCCCAACTTTTGATTCAAAGAGGTTCATTATATATTATAGCTCTCTTTTCCTCTAATTTCTGATTTCGAAACCTTAACGAGAGAGGAAACGTTATAGGGTGGCTAACGGGTTGTGGGAGTCTAGTTCCCGGGCTACGTATAATACGCGGATCTGTTCAAGGAACTGTAGATGGTGGGAAAAGGGTAAGAACATGCAGGATCCGCGTGCGAGATGGGAGACGGATGCGATAGGTCAACGAGGCGCATGGCGTTTGAAGATTTGGAAGGATTAGTAAAAGGCGGGGAGGCGGAAACACAGCCAAGATTGAAGCTGCAAAGATTGGGTCGCATAACCGCTAGTGAAAGTTTGGAGGCCCTATGTCCGGCAGGAGAAGATCAGGAGTCGGATGCTGGAACACTTTCCCAGTTGCGAACGGCAGTAGGGGCAGCATGGGTCAATACTGTTGCAGAGAACTTCCAGCGATTTGAAGAGTCCATCCAGTGTCGAGTTGATTCCTTTCCCCGAGGAAAAGGACGACCGACATGATATTAAAAGTATCGCATGACATTTGACACAGTGTCTTGACTATAATTCAGTGGCGTCCTATGGGTTCACTAGTTCAGTGAACATCCGGAAAAGAGCTCGCCGTGAAAAAAAAGTAAGTAAATAAATAAAATAAAAAGTGTTTTTAAACTATCATTCTTCGTTTCGTTTTTCTAACAGATCATTTTCTATGCACATTCAATGTCTTCTTATCGCATGAGACACGTTTTACGTCGCAGAGACAGCTCGAATACAGGCAATGGCCGCAGCGTCGTAATGCGCATGCGCGGCTGAGGTTCAAATTCTCTTCTGAATGCCCTGGAGGCAGCATATGGGCGTTCCCGCGACAGTTGTAGCTGGAAGAGACATCACCTCTGGGCTACTCGAACTCTGGCGTTACGCACGAATGGTCCCGAAGCAAAGACAGTGAATCTTCTGCACACCTAGCCTTGTGCATGGACAAATCCTCCATGAAAGAAACATCTGCCTTTCATATTTGTTTTTGGCGCATTGAAGATTAATCAAAAACACGTCATATTTGGTAAAATATAACTATAAATTGAAGACGCATCAACTGTAAAAGCTTTCAGTAGATCCGACCGTGAACAATTATGAAGTCACTGCTCTCCACTTAGCAAGAATAGCCATGTGTCCAAGGTATTGGATTCGAGACTGGCTGCAAGAAATTTTTTAAACCCAATCTTCTTTTTAACGGATATGGGAACAACAATAACTTTTTTATTCTTACATGCCATATATCTTCGGACGATTTTGCAAATCCGTCACGATTTTCAAGGTAAATTATGTTTATACTCTTTGTCGTAAAAATATTTAACTATTTGAAAAGGTGTGGGGGAGAGCTGCCTTTGCGAATGTGTAAGTTTAGGAGAGGATGCTGCTTACAGTGTCATGTGTCCCGAGGGTAGCTGGTCTCTGCATCATAACAGATTCATTTTGTTACAGTCACTTAAGAGTGTAATCATTTACTTACTGTGTTTTCATGTGCATGTTCATGTGTTCTTTCTGTTTATTATCAAACAAAAATGAACAACGTTCACCATCTTTTAGAAACAAATTATTCAGGTTTAAACTTGGAAGAAAAGTGTAAATAAAGAAGCTTGGTAGGCGGACACGTCAGCTCGAGTTGAAGCAGGCCCAAACAAGCCGAAGTAAGACATTCTGCTGACATCTGGAGGAAGGTGCGCCAAATTGTCTCTTTGGACACCGAGCGGCGGGGGGGAGGGGGGGCGGTGGCCGAAACAAACACGCGCCGAGCGAGAGGGGGGGGGGGCACTATCAAGATCCGGCACTCCATAGAGCGAACCCCCAGTCATCTGAAGCACCAGCCGACACTGCTATAATTGAAGTAATGATGATGATGGCCGGTCGCGGTGGCCGAGGGGATTGAGGCGCTCCAGTCACGGTCTGCACGGCCACTACGGTCGGGGGTTCGAATCCCCCCTTGGGCATAGATATTTGTGCCGTCCTTAGTATTAGTTAGTTCATAAGTAGTTTGTAAGTTTAGGGACTGATGACCCCGTAGTTAAGTCCCATAAGCTATACAAACATTTGAACATTTTTGATGATGATGGAATACTCCAAATCACGTCAGGAAAATGTAAGGGACTGCTACAAAAATATCTTTCGTTTTAGTTGAACCGATTTCACATTCCGGCAGGCCAGACAGCCGAGTCTGTCCTTTGTCACGGTAGAACGCGGATAGCCGAAGCGAGCTGGTAGTAGGTAAGTAATGAGTTGATGGGGGATTGGATCACAGAATAAGCTGCGGCCACGCGATGAAACCTAAACGGGGTGTCGTGGCGCTGGAGCTGCCAGTGAGCCAGCCGGCAGTACAGAGCAGGGCGTCGCTTTGTTGAGAGCAGGCAGACGATAAACACGTCGGCGGCAGGTGGCGGCCGCGGCTGGCCGCCCTCCAGCGCCACGAATTTTAATACCGCGCCCACCGGCTGGCGCATCCACCACTTTCAACCTGCTTCCACTATGCGATGTAATCTGGCCGCGCTATTGCCTAACCTCCTGAAACCTGCTGTTTGCTATCCTGCTATCAAAGAGTCTGCACTTTCCGATGTAGTATCTACAAACAGTGTGGTGCAACCATCTGCCAGCAGAAAACTGCCACGACCATCATCTGGCATCATGTAAGTTTTGTTTACGATGTGTTAGCATGTTAGAACAGCTACCAGAATACGTCATTTAGAAGCTTATATTAATAATTTTAAAGAGCCGCTCAGTTAGCCTGTGGTCTAACTCACCGCTTTCCGTGACGGGGAGGCGTTAAAGGTCCCGTTTAGAAGAGGATCGGAGTGCCGGCCAACCTGGATGTTTTTTTAGGCGGTTTTCCACATCCTCCTAGATGAATACCGGACCGGTACCTGTCTCAGTTACACGATTTGTAAACATTTCCATCTCCGAGAGGGGGATTCGAACCCCCGACGGGAAACGGCCTCGCGCCTCGAATCATAGCGCCTCAATGCGCTTGGCCACTCCGCCGCGGCCGCCAAATCCGAATTAACAAAGCCGACCCTGCATGTGCGGGAACATGGCTAAACAGAAAGAAAGAATTAACAATTTCAAAATAGCCAAAGTAACAAATTGTCGGTTTTTCTTTAGTTTCGGACTTGCCTGAGCCCATTATTAAGTCAGCCTAAGAGACAAGAAACTCAGTAGTCACGTATTGCAAATGCTAAATTGACTTATATACACCCCTAACACCTTTGAAAATCTTGCCACCCCTCCCCCTCACCAATCACCCTCCTCTGCATACTTGATAGCACTCTGTTTGCTGTATGTCAGTGTTTCCCAATCTATTTTAATACGCGACGCCATTTAAGAGAAAATAATATTCGACGACCCCCTCCTCCTCCTCCCCCAAGCCATAACTCTATTGTATTAAAGTAGCACACAGGTATTTTTCTTATTATTTATCAACAATTATTTAGTTGAACTTGTCCAGTTATTGATTCTTGAGCAGCACGGGGTTGTCGCCTGAGTCTCAGGACGTGCGCTAGCCGCACGTTTCGCGTATTTCAAGTGTCAACTTCGCGTCGCAATATGTCGGGATGTAATTGGAATATTGCGATGCAATCAATGCCGTTGTTTATGTGATTTGTCATGCTATGGATTGCTGAAGAAAAAATATAGGGTGTCCATTTAAAAAAAACATAAGTTTGTGTTAAAAACACATTTGCTTTCGCTTTAGAATGTTTCCAAATATGCACATTCATGGGCCCCAGCCGTACATTGATATCGGTGAAAGTCGTTTTCCAATAGCTGTTATTGTTCCAGAGATATTTTGGGTGGACAAGATAGCTGGGACACATTGTATATAACCATAGCAAATGGTTTTCCCGTTTTCGAAAATATTTTTTCGTTATTAATATACACTCGGAAACCTATGATTTTAAGGAAACCAAAAGTGAAAATTGTACTAATAGACGGCGTTCTTGCAACTCTTAAACTACCGTCTTATGTGATGAGGTCTACTTTTGAAAATTTCAGTTTGATGTCTTCGCTCAAGAAAGGTTTAATTTTATTTTACTTATTCGTCACACTTACCGTGCAGCACCAAAGTTTGCAGAGCTTTCAGTGGTAAAAATCCATTGCGTAGACTTTGCATTGTGCTTGGCTTTTACTCATACACGGCAATATATGAAAAACTTGAAAATTGAGAGCAAAACAATATTTCATTATATGTGGACTCCATAATGGATCTCGTCGTTTTCTCGAGTTGTTGGTGTCATATCCAGCTGACTAACCCACCCTTCTGCCCACGGGGACTTTGCGGCCGTTATAAGATACAGTATCTTGTTCCAGCCCATGGACTATGTACGCTCCTGGTTCATGAAAGGCAGACATCTTGGTACTGATACCAAGAGTAAAGTAAGAAGGCGTGGAGACTACAGCATCCATAATTCAAGTCAGTTTGGAAACTGTTGTAATGCTATTAATGCAAGTTCCACTGTAGTTTTATAGTTAAATAAATTTTCAGCTGTTTTAAAAACTGGTTCAGCTGAAGCACGGGATACCATCCATCACTTTTGCCGTTTCAGGATACAAACAGGGTTATAAAGATTTTTATTGTGTAGTTTTCATTTTTGTTGTATTGTGTCTGTTGCGTGGTGTTTTACAGGTTAAAATATGTGTTCGGTAATACTTCCTTGTATTGTTACGTATGTCGGAGGGTTGACTGGAATCACTTGTTTCATTTGAGATATATTATACCACAATTGAAGTGTACGATATAATTATATCTAATTTCGGAGTACTCTATTTTTTATTGATTTTTTTTTTAAATTTTTTTTAGGAAAAGATGCTTAACGTCGATTTTTAGGCAACTATTCTGTGCAAAATACAATCTATCTTGCTGAGATATGTGTCATGTCTTGAGGAGAATTTACTTTATTCTAGTTTAAATGCTTATTTGTAGGCTGGAGGATGTAGTCAATAAATTCCCAATCGTACTTCAGTCACAGTGGGAAAATTCAGTTGGGTAGCAGTCGACTGAAGGAACCCCTTATACTTGAAATTACACGGATAACAATGCATGCTGTATTGTATTCTTGTACCGGTTATCAATAATTATCTTGAACAGTTAGTTCGATTTCCTGGAAGCCAAGAACTTACATCCTAAATTACGGGCATTTATTTTTACAATGGACTCTAAGTCAGTTAGTATTGTGGACCAGGGCACGTCGATAATTCAAGACATACTGAAACGAAAGTTATTTAATTGTACATGTATAACTGCTATTGAAGCAGTGTTAACATTTACAGACTATACAGGGTGTTATAAAAAGGTACGGCCAAACTTTCAGGAGACATTCCTCACACACAAAGAAAGAAAATATGTTATGTTCACATTTGTCCGGAAACACTCAATTTCCATGTTAGAGCTCATTTTATTACTTCTCTTCAAATCACATTAATCATGGAATGGAAACATATAGCAACAGAACGTACCAGCGTGTCTTCAATTTCCATGTTAGAGCTCATTTTATTACTTCTCTTCAAATCACATTAGTCATGGAATGGAAACACATAGCAACAGAACGTACCAGCGTGACTTCAAACACTTTGTTACAGGAAATGTTCAAAATGTCCTCCGTTAGCGAGGATACATGCATTCACCCTTCGTCGCATGGAATCCCTGATGTGCTGATGCAGCCCTGGAGAATGGCATATTGTATCACAGCCGTCCACAATACGAGCACGAAGAGTCTACATTTGGTACCGGGGTTGCATAGACAAGAGCTTTCAAATGCCCCCATAATTGAAAGACAAGGGTGTTGAGGTCAGGAGAGTGTGGAGGTCATAGAATTGGTCCGCCTCTACCAATCCATAGGTCACCGAATCTGTTGTTGAGAAGCATACGAACACGTCGACTGAAATGTGCAGGAGCTCCATCGTGCATGAACCACGTGTTGTGTCGTAAAGGCACATGTTCTAGCAGCAAAGTAGAGTACCCCGGATGAAATCATGATAACGTGCTCCAGTTAGAGTAGGTGGAAGAACATCAGGCCCAATCATGACATCACCAACAATTCCTGCCCAAACGTTCACAAAAAATCTGTGATGATGACGTGAATCGAGGAAGTACAGTACATACTAACGAAACAATTGGGTATTTTGACAATTGTCTGCAGGAATTATTTCAATTTACATTTAAAGAGAAATACTAAAATGACCTCTAAAATGGAAATTAAGCGTTTCCGGACACATATCCACATAACATATTCTTTCTTTGTGTTTGAGGAATGTTTCCTGAAAGTTTGGCCATACCTTTTTGTAACACCCTGTAGAACTTCCAGACATTTAGAAAGCACTACTTCAGAAGCTAAAATTGAGCTCTGGCCTAAGGAAGATCATACTCCGAATCTGCCAGTTGGACCAGCTGAAGAAGCAGGGAAAATAAATCTAAAATATACAGAAAATATTACACCACACAAAACAAAATTTAAAAACCTAAAAACAAAAGAATGGTAATATGTTACTGATGTAACAGAAATAGAAAGCAGTATTCTGAATAACCAAATTGCATAGTCGATAAACCGAATGGGAAATAAAGAGACGGCATATTTAAAAATTACAAATAAATAAAATTATATCTTTACCTCCAGAAAATGTTTCCAGATGGAAAAATCGGAAATTATACATTTATGAAATAATATTAAATTGCCATGACCTCTTCCAGTTAAAGTTAATGTAACAATCATATTTTCTTACATGCTTTTCACTCAAACCGTATTCGACATGTAAAAAATAATTTCGACAATTAGTTCCAACTATTTTCGTCTCTTTCTTTGGAATAAAGTTGTGTGTAGCTGATAGGACAGTAACAGGAATTGCGAAACCTGATCTCAGAAACATGTATTGTCAACAAATGTGGAGCTAATAAATTATTCCTTTAGAGTTTCGGCTAGCTGCTACACAACAGGTGGCAGCTAGTTAAAAGTTTATAGCTATAGAACACCTATAATTCTGCAGCCAGAAGAAGGAAATGCGAAGTGTCGAAGCCAACTTCAATTTGGCTGCTTATCTCAGTTATTCCTTCAAAGAATGAAAGTGTACTTCTACGTAATTCTAACACTATTAATTTGTTATAGAACCTCTGTGTTTTGTTATCGACTTGTTGAAGTAAGTTTTTGTCTCTAGTCAAAAGACAATATTTGTTAAGGTTTGAAGCATAAAATTATACTGTACTTATACACGAAGAAAAAAAATTATATCACTACCCAAGGGAACTTATTTAGCTAAGCAATAAAATTTAAAAGCAGTAATTATTTCATAGTAAAACAACAACAAGCTACATCATAAAATTACTTGTCTCAAGAGGAGCTGCAAGTGGTTCATCTCAATTATTTTCTGGAGAGATTGATTTCCAGGAGACATTGGGTACTCCAGTAGGGACTGTTGGAATTTCTGATAGATAGAAAACTGATATCAGCATTCTGTAGGAAGTGCTCAGGATGGTAGCAGTTTCATAACATTGTGAAGGTTGTGTAGGAGTTGCCAGAGGGCAACGTCTTCGAGGACATATTTATTGAGATGAAAGACACGAGAATGTTCGTGTTGATGCTGGCGAAGGATGGTTGATTAACATGGAAGAATTCAGTAATCCTGTTATAGCTGGTTGGCTAGTATTTATTCTACAAATTTATATTTAAAAAATTAACCTGGATTTTAAATGAAATTCGTAGTACCATACCAGATAACAAGGTTCTTCAAGATCTAGGGACACGAACGTGGTATGTATTTGCTTATTCAGTTTGTGGTATACAATGTGGCCGCGATACAAGTGATAGCAATCGGAGGTAAATTCGAGACCGTAGCCGCACTGGGTAACACGAAGATCCGCTGCTGGATAATGTGCCTATGGGTGTATTGGTAAAACATCATTAGAGGACTTCGCCAAACTCAAATGAGTCTAATGAAACGAAAGTTGTATCTGTAGGAGATTTATTTGATTTCAGAAAAGTTAGGGTTTTGGAGTGATTTCACAGGTGATGTAATGGGCAGAGTGAGTTGCTCTGGATAAATCGAGGCATTCACTAAGCTACGGACTAGGAGGCCGTTCTCGTCGGAGGTTCGACTCCTTCCTCGGACATCGGTGGGTGTGTTGCCTTAGTTACGTTAGTTTATCTGAACTAGATTAACGAGTCTTGAGGGATTTTCTGCGATAGTCATATGAATAAAATTGCGGGATATTCGTCTGCAGATTGCTTTTATTTTCTGTACCATGACCGGTTCGGGACAGCTGCCCATCTTCAGATCAATTCTATGAAGTTACAGAGTAAACTGTCGCGTGATGAACGTCTGTTCACAGTCCTTACTAAAATACAGTAGCCTCCTGAGGCTTTATATTATGTAATTCATCTGATTGGTGGATATATTTTCGTTAAAATTACTCTCAATAATTGACTATTGACTTACAGCCAAAAACATTTCTGAAGTCAAGGTGTAAAATAGCAGTCAAGGTATAAAATACCAGTTACAATTTGGATAATTAGCTGTCAACTATAAGATGACTTAGAAAGAATACAAATAACACTGCGTTCTGAATACATATTAAAATATTTTAATTAAATATTTGAATAATTTATAAAAAATTGTAATATTAAAGCATTTTAGAAAAATGACTAAGAAAGGCTTTTTAAAAATATTGTGGTCGTTGTCTTCTTTCCCGTGTACAGATGAAGCTTCAGCGTGCCAGGCAGCAGCAAGGTCGCCGAGGTTTCCTCCGCCGTGTCCCATTCACCGTCGCTAGTGTGTCGAGGGCCGCCGAAGCTGGTATTTGGCAGCGAGTTCCATTCCAAGCAAGGTTACAAAATTTCTTTAAATATCTCAACACAGTTTTTATGCATGAAATCTGTTTGTTCATTTAGAAGTTTGTTCGGGTCTTTTTTCCTTGAGTGCGTATACTTCAAGCTCTTCATGCACATTTAAGTGGAAATTTTTCTGGCACCCTGTGCAGCACTTCCATTTGTTCGCCTATAGTGATAACTTGCTGGTTATTGTCTTTAGCATGTTCTCCAAATGCTGTACGATTGGTGTTACTACAATGCTTTTTATATCGGATTTCAAAGTTGCGCCCAGTTTGTCCTTTGTAATTTTTATCACAGCTAGCGCATTTAATCTTATATAGCCCAGAATTGCTGTACTTCAAGCGTTTTTTCGTGGTTGGTCTATTCCATAATCTTTGTGTCATTTGCCCATCATTTTTGAACGCCACCCCTATGTTTCTTGGAAGTATTTCACAATTCTCTCCGAAAGACGTACTCTATGTGATAAAGTGACAAACTTTTTTTTATCTTTAATTTTGTTAATGCCAGTGGATTTGTTTTTGATTTTATTGAACATCCGCATGACATCTTGCGTCTTGTATAAATTGGCTGCGGCTTCCTGTTTCATAATGTTTTGTTCATCCTCGGCAAGTGGTAGTCTGAAGGCTCTGTTGCATATTGCGTAAAAGTATGCTCTTTTGTGCTGCGTTGAGTGTCGTGATGTCGCTCCTATAATGTTATCAGTGTGTCTCCTTTCTGTATACACCGAATGCGTTTCTTTCTTCGTCCCTTCTTATGGTGCCGGCCGCGGTGGCCGAGGGGACTAAGGCGCTCCAGTCACGGTCTGCACGGCCACTACGGTCGGGGGTTCGAATCCCCCCTCGTGCATGGATATTTGTGCCGTCCTAGTTCGTAAGTAGTTTATAAGTAGTTTGTAAGTTTAGGGACTGATGACCCCGTAGTTAAGTCCCATAGACTATACAAACATTTTACCTTCTTATGGTCAAGTCTTCGTCGTTGACCAACACCTGCCACTTGCAAGCAGGTTTGGGTCCAATTTTCAATGCTGGACTTTGACTGCAGAAGATTCATCACAACTCTACCTGCGTTCAGTTGAAGGCACTTTGTTTCCAGTTTGAAGTTAAGATCTGAGTCACTACGGAAGTATACTGTTAATAAATTTAGTTTAACAGGAAAACAGGAGGATAGCGAATCATATAGGAATGCAAAAAAGAAGGAAAACTAGAGCAGTGACAAAAGCGAAGATTGAGGTAATGGAAGGAGTGTATGAACAGCTGGAAAGAAGACAGGATGGCAGGCAACTCTTTCGGATTCTTAAAGCGAGATATAAGGCGCCGAAGTACATAACGTCGATGAAGGATGAATTAGGTGGAGTATTACACGACCAGAAGAAAATCCTGAATAGGTGGATGGAGTACTCTGAAACGCTATTGAGTGAGGAAAATTTGCGGGAGAAGTACGAAGTTTGAGAATGAAAGAATGTCGCAAAGTGTTAAGTACGGAAGAAGTGGATATATGCGATAAAGTAATGAAAACAGAAGGGAAGTAGGTGCAGACCAAATCCCAATGGAAGCATGAAAATTCTAGGAGAACAGGACACTAATATTATCTGGGATTTAATGGAGAAGGTTTCGAAAAGAGAAAGAATACCACATACGTTGAGAATCAGTGGACTGGTGCCCCTATACAAAGATAAAGATGATCTGCCAAACTGTGGCATTTATAGAGGGATAAAACTCATTTCTCTCACAATGAAGATCTGGGAAAGGATAATTGAGAAAAGGCTGATCTATACGGAGAACAGTTTGGATTTCTACCGGGAAGAGGAACAGCCGAAGCAATATTTGCACTAGGGAATCTGATGGTGAGGCACAGAGAAGTACAAGCTGATTTGAATATGGCATTCATTGACCTGGAGAAGACATACGACAGAGTACTCAGGCAAGCGACACGAAGATCTCGTATGAGGAGTAAATGCCTGCCAGAGAAATTTCTGAGGATGGTTAAAGACATGTTTGAAGGTGCGAGGACACAAGTCAGGGGCAGAGCAGGTACAACAGAGGCATTTCGCGTGAGATTAGGACTACACCAGGGGTCTGCGCTCAGCCCGTATCTCTTTGATCTGGCGAGTCAAAGATATGACGAAAGATGCCTTGTGGAACATGATGTTAGCCGATAACGTTGTATTCGGTGTACCCACCCTTGAGGAACTTTAAGACAAATTTGAAAAGTGGAGGAAAGCCCTATAAGAAAGGGGACTAAGGATTAGCAGAGAGAAAACAATATATGTGTACAAAATGTGCAGATCCTATATATTAACCTGCAAGGAGAACAATTAACACTGGAAAAGAGGTTTAAATACCTAGGTTCTTAAATTCAACATGGAGGTCTGGAGGATGAAATAAATAGTGGATTGATAATGTGGAGGAAGTTAAGTGTAGTACTCTGTGAAGTTTATCTGCTGAATGGAAGGAAATCCGTGTAAGCCTGGGATGCTCTTAAGAGCCGGAACTTCGTCAATCACAAAAGCGCAAGTGAAAAAGATGTAAGCGGCAGAAATTAGAATTTTAAGGTGGGGGAGTTGAGTTACTAGAAAGGATAGAATAAGGAATGAGTACATCAGGGGAGCGGTGAAAGTGGTGTCCATAGAAAAGAAGATCCAAGAAAATAGGTTAAGATGGCATGGGTATGTGCATAGACGAAGGGGGTGTACCACATGGGGAGAAGTCGAAAATCTAAAATCTGAAGGATCAAGGGAAGATGCAAAGACAAGAAGCATTGGATAGACATTTGTTGAAGAGAGTAATCCCACGAAGCAACGCCTATCCCACGGGACGTAAGAAAAGACTGAGAAAATGATTTAGTTTGTCAGTTTTTCAATTGAGTGAAGGACAAACTGTGTGCTTTGTAATAAGAATTATATAATTTCAACATTGTATATTCTTAATTCGTATTAGTTACACTATAAGCTTATTTCGACTTAAAAGTCATCTTCAGGTGTTACGCCACATTCTGTTATGCTGTACTTTTCGACATTATTGTAACGTGATTTATTATTATTATTTTCTTCTTTTATATATGTGAATAATAATAATAATTACGTTACAATAATATCGGAAAGTACAGCATAACAATGTGGCGTAACACCTGAAGATGACTTTTAAGTCGAAATAAGCTTATAGTGTAACTAATACGAATTGAGAATATACAGTGTTGAAACTATATAATTCTTATTATTGAAATGTCGATGTACGACGTCACTAACACTGTGGGCCCTGCAGATAACAAGTTATGTGTGCTTTGTGTTGGTAAATTTTTTTGAATAACACTTGATTCTTCACATGTAATCACTTCCAGAGTCAGAAAACTCGTTGGATTTTTGTGAAAATTCGTCTTCTGCGTCTCGTAAATAGTAGAAATGTTGACATGAACATTTTTAGAAATTGTGGTGCTGCTATTCCGCCTCAGTGTGCCGTTCTTTGGCCGAGGAGAAAGAGCTGGGCTGCTTTCAATGGCAAGCCCACTAGGGCGGGAGCGCTAACCGCGTTAGGGGAAGCTGGTTGCATTAGCCGCACCTGCGGCTGAACTCGTAAACAGCCGGACGACAAAGTGGCCGTCCGTGCCCTGCTACTGCCATGGCCTTTACTACGGGAGTGCGCCCGCACTCGCTTTCTGCCAGTGTCTGCGCGTGTCTTGCGCTTCTCTCCGTCTATTGAAAGAACACACGTGCCTAGCATCCGTCGCAGCATATGTCGCAATGAGATTTGTTAACTCATTCATTGGATTCTAACGTACAACTGTGGCATTAACTAAGATTATGGGAAAGCTCGTGTGTCCGTTCGGTAGCCTTCATGCTGTTTGCAGTTCTCTGTCCATATCCCCCTCTCCTCTTCCCGTCTACCTTCTCCCTCATATCCCCTCGTCCCCCCCCCCCTTAACACAAAATATGGCACGTCTAATTCTCCGCGGTTCACTGCAGAGTCAAACTTACTAGTGTAGGCATGCGTGGACGGCGCTGCGTCTGTAACGACTATACAGGGTGTTACAAAAAGGTACGGTCAAACTTTCAGGAAAGATTCCTCACACACAAAGAAAGAAAATGTGTTATGTGGACATTATGTGGAAACGCTTAATTTCCATCATAGAGCTCATTTTATTACTTCCCTTCAAATTACATTAATCATGGAATGGAAACACACAGCAACAGAACGTACCAGCGTGACTTCAAACACTTTGTTACAGGAAATGTTCAAAATGTCCCCCGTTAGCGAGGATACATGTATCCACGCTCCATCTCATGGAATCCCTGATGCGATGATGCAGCCCTGGAGAATGGCGTGTTGTATCACAGCCGTCCACAATACGAGCACGGAGAGTCTCTACTTTTGGTACCGGGGTTGCGCAGACAAGAGCTTTCAAATGCCCCCGTAAATGAAAGTCAAGAGGGTTGAGGTCAGTAGAGCGTGGAGGCCATGCAATTGGTCCGCCGAATCTGTTGTTGAGAAACGTACGAACACGTCGACTGAAATGTGCAGGAGCACGTGCATGAACCACATGTTGTGTCGTACTTGTAAAGGCACATGTTCTAGCAGCACAGGTAGAGTATCTCGTATGAAATTTTTATAACGTGCTCCAGTGAGCGTAGTTGGAAGAACATGAGGCCCAATCAGGCATCACCAACAATTCCTGCCCAAAAATTCACAGAAAATCTGCGTTGATGACGTGAATCGAGGAAGTACAGTACATACTAACGAAACAATTGGGTATTTTACAATTGTCTGCACGAATTATTTCAATTTACTTTTAAAGAGAAGTAATAAAATGAGCCCTAACATAGAAATTATGCGTTTCCGGTCACATGTCCCCACAACATATTTTCTTTCTTTGTGTGTGAGGAATGTTTCCTGAAAGTTTGGCCATACCTTTTTGTAACAACCTGTATACGAAAACAGCTGTGTGGCGCAGGCGTTAGATTGGATACTGCTGCTAGAACGGCAGGTTATCACTATTTAAGTGATTTTGAACGTGATGTTATAGCCGGCGCACAAGAAATGGCACACATCATCTCGAGGTAGCAATAACGTAGGGTTTTTCTCGTGCGACCATTTCACGAGTACATCGTGAATATTGGGAATACGGTACCACATCCTATAACACCGCTGCAGCCGGAAAAAGATGTTGGAAGAACGGAAACAACGACGAGACAGCAGAATCGTTGAATGTGACAGAAGTGCAACTCTTTCGCAAATTGCAGCAGATTCCAATACTGGGGCATCCTCAAGTGTCAGCGTGTGAACCATTCAATGCAACATCATCGATATGGGTTTCGGAGTCAAAGATCCACCCGCGTACCCTTTCTGACTGCAAGGTACAAAGATTTACTCCTCGCCTGGATCACCTGCAGCCATTCAAGTCTAATGTGCATTTCGGCGAATTTGGACAATTCTAATAGGACACGTCTAGAAATGCAATAGAAACACATCTTTGAGTTGAAACACCTCCGCTGGGGACCAAAGTCCCAAAACATGAACATTATTGAGCGTATTTTCGATGCCTAGCAACGTGCCCTCCACCCCCCTTCTTACTCTAACGGACTTGCGAACAGCTCTGCAGAATGCATGGTGTCAATTACCTTGAGCACTATTTCGACTATTTCGGACATTAGTGTAATCCATGACACATCGTGTTGCGGCACTTGTTCGCGGGGACCCTACACGATATTAGTCAGGTGTACCAGTTTATTTGGGTTTTCACTGCACTTCCTAGATTACAAATTTATTCCAGCCTTCAATTAGTAGGTCTATTCGTCCCTCCTCTCTCCCCTCCCCGCAACACCCACATGGAAAAGGGGAGGTTATACTCTCCATCACTTCACTTGACCGACAGTCAACATTGAACCTGTTTGGAGGCACACTGTGGCACTGAAAAGCTGGGTCCTGACTGGCGGTGGCAGAAACTGTAGCAAAAATAGGCAGCAATGAACAATGTTTGCAGAGTTCAATTCCCCATTCGGCAGCTATTGGGCACCCCTCTCTTTCCAAATCAAATGTTCAAATGTTTGTAGAGCTTATGGGACAACTACGGGGTCATCAGACCCTAAACTTACGAACTACTTATGAACTAGCTAACACTAAGGACGGCACAAATATCCATGCCCGGGGGAGGGGGGAGGGTTCGAACCCCCGACAGTAGTGGCCGTGCAGACCGTGACTGGCGCGCCACAGTCTCATCGGCCACCGCGCCCGGCGGCCGTCTTATCCACTTGCTCTTGCTTAGTTGTTTACATCTTTGTGCGGGTTGAGTGACATCTGTGGACAATCTGAGGAATTGGGTTCTTGATGGAATACATACATTGAACACCGGTTTTCAGCAGACCTTGGGACCAAGATGATGAAACTTTTTTGATGTATGTATAATTTAAAATTTATGTCAACCCTTTTTCTAACGATTTATTCAAATAGTCACTTTAAAAATAATAATAATACGATGTTTTAAGTCGCACTGATTGTTTAGTGTATTATTTGCACAATTCTATTTAATTAAAGATATTATTATCATGATAAAAAAACAATAGCATTTACTTTTAGGTCTTTAAAATGGGTTTATAAAAATGTGTCACATATCAGGCACCTTTCCTCTATGCTTTCCTGAAAGCGCCACTTAGCTGCAGTGCCAACAGGGAGCATTTAGTCTCTTGACGTGGTTACAATGATTGGGTCCTCCACTGTAGAGCCGCTTGTAGTCGCTTCGCTCATTTCGAATGCCCTGTCCTGTCCTGTCAGGTCCCCTAGCTCCTGCTAAACTGGCACTCGTGTGTGTCGGTGTTTCAGAGGGACGCGCTGCCATGTGGTGAAATGGCGCGGCGCTCGGCTGTTCCGCCTGAGAGGCGGGCGTGCGGAGGAGGGGCGCCACACAGCTGGCAGCGGTCCCTGTGGGCGGCGCCGAGTTAGTCCACCTGGGAACCACGCATTACACGGGACACTTAAGGCCCCTACAGATGTTCCCATTTATCGTCCGACCAACCAAATGACCAAACAACCATCCAAATTCGTAGCAGCTTACACACGTTCCGGCCAATTGCAGCGCCTTCCTGTTCTGATGTCTGTTTTTCGAACTGTTTTTGTTTTCGCGTGATCGCCGTGCAGACAGCAGACGATCGCAGGCAGGTAGTTGGTCGAGTAGCACTCTACACACGGCACAATTTGTCGGCTGGAGTGGTTGGGGGGGGGGGGGGGGATATCTGAAGTCGGATGGCCATCCCGACCAAACATCCGACAAGAAAAGTTGGTTAGGAAACATCTCCATACGTTCAATTTATCGGACCGCCGATAATTGGTACCGACAAATCGAAACGTGTGTAGGGACACAAGTCTGCACAAGCGCCCCAAGCGTTCAGGTCTACAACTGCCGACTTTTTCGTTCGACCTATTACAAAATGTTTCAAATGTTTGTATAGTCTATGGGACTTAACTACGGGGTCATCAGTCCCTAAACTTACAAACTACTTATGAACTACTTACGAACTAGGACGGCACAAATATCCATGCCCGAGGGGGGGTTCGAACCCCCGACCGTAGTGGCCGTGCAGACCGTGACTGGAGCGCCTTAGTCTCCTAAGCCACCGCGGCCGGCGACCTATTACACGATACACCTAAAGCCTTGCATCTGAACGTAAGCGTTTAGCACGCTAGGTCATCATTAGACCTCGGATTTTAGGTAAAAACTTATTTTGTTCCTTATTTAAAAAATACAGGCAATAAAAGTTGCACTTTCACGAATTATGCAAATTTATTATCGAAAACGCTAGTTTTATAGCAACTAAAAATAAATTTTACGTTACTACTTGATTATACCTACATTTCAAAAGTCGAATTAAATGAAAATTTATGCCAAAAAATTCTCTTATGGTCTTCCCAGCTAAGACTTACGCAAATATTTTATCGAAAATTGTAATTTAATAGTACCTAAAGTATCTACTTTCGTAGTAGAACCTGACTAATTTTTAAACATCCAGTCAAAATTTGTATGACTAAAAATTCTCGGCTTATTTGTTTGCCCATGCCATGAATCGTGTAGCTGACACGATATGTCTCAAATTTCCACGTGTAAAGAAGCTACTTTCAGCTATCAAAAAGGCTTTTATTATTGCAACCTACAAGAATCCAGTTATTTAGGGAGGAACTTCAAGACGTAGCACTTTCACCAGAACCCATACTTACTCGCTAGGAACGTGTCTAGAGGCCGTGGAATATTACAGCGAGAATTTGGAAGACATTAACAACATTGTTCTTAAATTGCCGGAGGGGGCAGTGAGTATTACTTCAGCTAAAGATGTTCTAAAAGACCCAACAATTTCCAACGACATTGCATACATAAAATATCATTATGCATTTTTGATCCCTATTATTAAATCTCTAGAGTATTCATGGAAACCAGTATACATGCAACTGCGACTGATAGAAGAAGTGCCAGAAAATATGAACTTCGTCCCAGGTTCTGTTGGTATGAAAGAAACTAAACAATGTTAAAAACAGGACTCATGACTGACTACCATCTGCATAGTGGCTGACATCTTATCTGGGTAAATCAATACAACACGAGTGAGCCGTCCCATTGCTCCGAATACCGTCATTTAAGTATGTTCCGGTGACAGCCGCTGACTTGCAACGCTCATTCTCTGCATATAAGATGCTATTAACAGACAAAAGATGCAGTTTCTCAACGGAAAATCTGGACTTCTGTGACTGCAATTATAGACATGGACAATAAACAGATTGACAAAACTCCACGTTATTTTATCTTTCTAGACAATAAAATTACAGATTTTCGTTACCTGTTTTCTGATTTTTATAACCTATTCTCTTAAGTGGTAGAACCTATTTTAGGTACCTAATTTAAGATTTTTAGAACCTAAAAGTCCGATGTCTAGTCATCACCGCTTAACGAGAAGGCCTTAATGCTGTCGTGTCACGTCACACAAAGTAGGCCGCAATCGCGTAGCTGACTGGCCGCTGGGGTCCTCCAATGACAGCCGTCGGCAGTATTACGTTCAGAAATCACACTCTTTACGTAATTGATGGGGCAATAGTTCTGCTTTAGGTCTATTACTCTATCTGTGGTATACGTAACAACAACTTCAATATCTATGAACATCGTACCACAAATAGACACGAAGACAACACCGGCCACCATTGACGCCGCTGGTATTTCCAGAAGGGTGCTTCTCGACCTGTAATACCATAGGGTCACTAGGTACTAACTACTGGGAGCGGGAGAACGTATCTACAATTATAGAGGATTTTTAACAAACTTTGACAAGACGTTTTCTTGTTTAGTAGCAAAAAGTACTATTTAGTGGTGACGACTTATGGGCAGTTTCGCAAAAATCTAGTGTATATTTTGGATCTCTGCTGATAAGCTAGTTGTTGCTTGTAATATTTAAATGTTTTGACAAACTGGACAGTGTTTACTTAAAAAGAAAATTAAAAGCAGGTTGATGACATATACAGTACCGCTTGTGGCTACAAATTAAAATAATGTAGTAGTCTTTTTTATATTCTTAAATCAGCAGACAAACCCAACTAATCTGAAAGCTATCATGAGAGAGAAATGCATTACATTTTCTTCTCGAGTACATAACATTGTTTATTAATATTGTATAAGCTTTGGAAGAACTTTAACGCATCAAACTTTAAAAGTAAAACCATGGCGTATCAGCTCTACACGGCCGCAACAATTCCAAGATATGTTATGACGCTTTTAATATGTGCTGAGTATTCTGCCAAACTTGAACCCAAGTGCAACCAACTGTAACAATAGGTACACTAAGGCAGTACACGATCAAACAAATAACCAGATATAAGCAAATCTAACCATGATAATGCCTCGATAGAGTTTAGAAATGTCTTTCAGAAAGATATAAAAATTTGCGAGGAACTACGGGTTGAATTTAAACGTCAACAAATGTTGTAAAAACAAACCTACAGATCAAATCAACCATCTGAATCTGTGGAAGACTTCTTCAGAATAACTATCTCCATCCCATACTTAATCACCTCTTCCCTGAGAGACAGATTTTATCTATCCACGATAAAGCATTTTCGATTAAGCAGCTGCATCCCGAAAATTTAAGTAAATTAGACAAATATACTTTTATAGACACTGCAGAATATATACGGAACGTTAATGGAAATTTCTACAAAAAAATTGTTACTGAAGTTCCCACGTGGTATGAACTGTGTAAGTCAAACGATGCGAGTAATTTTACCTTAAAGTCTGTTGAATGCACAAGCCACACCGTTATATCCACCTGTTAGCAGGGCAATAAAGATTGGCCTAAGTATTTCAGAGACAACATGTAGCATAGTGCGTACAATTAGTACACTTTGCGACATGTCAGACGTGGAATATGTCTACAGCGGGTAAAGCACGACTACGTACTCTGTATATGTTCAGCGTTCACAGAAAAACTGTTAAATAGGATACCAAATTCATTGAAAAGGTGATGAACACTTTTGGACAACAGCCTAGAAGCCTCACGGTTCTATTTAGACAGTAATTTGCACCAAAACTTACGCTGAAATAAGTATATTTTATATTGCACAATAATAAAATTTTAGTTCTCAGTCTTTTTCTGTGTGTTTTCTTCCAAGCCAAGGGATAGGGGGTGCAAGTGCACACCCTTGCACCCCCTACCGGCGCCCATGCCGACCACAGTAGTACATATTTATATGCCAGTTAGCTCTGCCGATGATGAGGAGATCGAAGAAATGTATGAGGAGATCGAAGAAATGTATGAGGAGATCGAAGAAATTATTGCCGACCGCGGTGGCCGAGGGGACTAAGGCACTGCAGTCACGGTCTGCACGGCCACTACGGTGGGGGGTTCGAATCCTCCCTCGTGCATGGATATTTGTGCCGTCCTAGTTCGTAAGTAGTTCATAAGTAGTTTGTAAGTTTAGGGACTGATGACCCCGTAGTTAAGTCCCATAGACTATACAAACATTTGAACATTTTTGAAGAAATTATACAGACCATTAAGAGAAGAAAACTTAATTGTGACGGGAGACTGGAACTCGCAGTAGGAAAGGAAAGATAAGGAAATGTAGTGGGTGAATATGGACTGCGGGAAAGGAATGAAATAGGAGATAGCCTGGTACAAGTTTGTGCAGAGCACAATTTAATCATCACAGACACTTGATTTAATCATCATGAAAGAAGGCTGTATACGTGGAAGACACCAGGAGACACTGGGAGGTACCAGACTAATTTTATAACGGTAAGGCAAAGGTTCAGAAATCAGGTTTTAAACTGTAAGACATATCCAGGGGCAGCTATAGACTGACCGTAACGTATTGGTTATGAACTTCAGATTAAAACTTAAGAGACTGCAGAAAGGTAGAAAAGTTAGGAGATGGAACATCGACAAATTAAAGGAACCAGAGGTGGTTGAGAGTCTCAGATGGAGCATTAGGCAATGATTGGCTGAAACGGGGGAAATGATACCTCTGATATAGTAGTGAAGGCCGCAAAGGATCATATAGGCAATCCTTGGATAACACAGGAGGTACTGAATGTAACTGATGAAAGGAGAAAATATAAAAATGCATCAAGTGATGCAGGCAAAAGGAAGTAGAGACGTCTAAAAAATGAGGTAGACAGGAACTGTAGACTGGCTAAGCAGGAGTGGCTTGAGGAGAAATGCAAGACCGTAGAAGAATATATAACTAGGGGAAAGATAGATACCGCCTATAGGAAAATAGACATTTGGAGACAAGAAAAGCAGCAGATGGAAAACCAGTACTAAGCAAAGAAGGAAAGATGAAAGGAATATGTAGAGGGCCTGTACATAGGTAATGAACTTGAAGACAGTATTCTAGAAATGAAAGACGATGTAGAGGAAGATGAGATATAATATAATGTAACACGAATTATTTACAAACGAATGGAAAAACTGGTGTTATCCCACCTAGTGGAAGATCATTTTGGATTTAGAAGAAATGCAGGAACACGCGAGGCAATACATTACGACTTAGAAGATAGATTAAAGAAAGGGAAACCCACGCTTTTTGCATTTGTGGATCTGGGGAATGCTTTTGACAATATTGACTAGAATACACTCATTCAAATTCTGAAGGTAGCAGGACTAAAATATCTGGACCCCAGTGTTATAATAAACATGTAAAAACCAGACAGCAGTTATTAGAGTCCAAGGATTTGAAAGTGTCGCAGTGGTTGGAGAGAGAGTAAGAGAGGGCTGTAGCCTTTCCCCAGCGTTGTTCAGTCTGATCATTGAGCACGCTGTGAAGGATTGCATGGAGAAATTTGGAGAGGGAGTCCAGGAAGAGGGAATAAAAACAATGCGGTTTTCTGATGGCATAGTAATTCTGTAAGAGATAGCAAAGGATCTGAAGAACAATTCAATGGAATGGACAGTGTTCTGAAAGGAAGATATAAAATGAATATTAAGAAGAGTAAAACGAAGGTAATTGAATGTAGTGTCACAAAATCAAGTGATGCTGAAGGAATGAAAGTAGTAGATGGGTTTGGTTACTTGGGTAGCAAAATAACTTCTGACGGAAGGAATATATAAAATCCAGAATGGCTATTGGAGGAAAAGCGTTTCTGAAGAAACGAAATTTTTGGACATCCAGTTTTAGTTGAAATGTTAGGAAGTCCTTCCTGAAGCATTTGTCTGAAGTGTTACATTGTATGGGTGTTAAATGTGGACTATAAGGAGTTCAGACAAAAAGATGATTGCAGCTTTCGAAATGTGGTGCTATAGACGAATGACGAAGATTAGATGGATAGATCATGTAACTAATGAGGAGGTGCTCAACAGAATAGTAGGGAAAAGGCGTTTCTGGCATATCCTGAATAAATGTTCAAATGTTTGTACAGCTTATGGGATTTAACTACGGGGTCATCAGTCCCTAAACTTACAAACTACTTATGAACTAGCTAACACTAAGGACAGCACAAATATCCATGCGCGAGGGGGGATTCGAACCCGCCACCGTAGTGGCCGTGCAGACTGTGACTGATGCGCCTCAGTCCCCTCGGCCACCGCGGCCGGCTATCCTGAATAAGAGAAGGTGTAGGTTGTTGGACACATCCTGAGACACAAGGAATCTTCAACTTAGCATTATAGGGAAGAGTGTGGGGTAAAAATTTTAGAGAGAGACCGAGAGACGAAGCAGATTGCTGTTCATATTCTTAGGATAGGGTAGCGTGGAGAGCTGCGTCAAACCAGTCTGCGGACTGAAGGCCCTGAACATAAGGCTAAAAAATGTTCAAATGTTTGTATAGCTTATGGGACTTAACTACGGGTTCATCCGTCCCTAAACTTGCAAACTACTTACGAACTAGCTAACACTAAGGACGGCACAAATATCCATGCCCGAGGGGGGATTCGAACCTCCGACCGTAGTGGCCGTGCAGACCGTGACTGGCGCGCCGCAGTCCCCTCGGCCACCGCGGCCGGCTAAGGCTAAAAGGAAAGTTGCACGTTTAGTCAATAAGGGTGGCGTCTTATACAAAGTTTCATGACAAATTATGCGATATATACTTCGAATAGACCTTCACATTAGACGAACGTCATTGCATCAGTTTTTAGAAAAACGCTAAGGTCATTCCTCATCTATCACTGCTACTATTCACTAGTATAATATTTAGAACATGTAATATACAAGACTTGAAACAATGAAATGCTAAATATTGTACTCTACGTACGGTGCAAATTCTCCAGTAGATAAAATCAATTGAACAAACTCACTCCTTAGATAAAGCAATTTTATATTCATGAAATAAAGAATATTATACAGTACACATATCAAATAAATAAAAAGGTCTTTCAACCTATCATAAAGCGGGAAGATGAGAAAAAAATATTTGTACTGAATGAGAAGCGAATCAGCATCTCATAGCACATACGTTTCACAGTCTACCACTCCCTCCACTACCCCAGCAAGCCATGAAACCAATATCTATCTTACATCTTACTGTCTGTTGAATGTACTGATCACAGATATGTTGTTAGCTGGCAGGTAATTACAACAAATCGTATGAAGAATAATTCGTTTTCATGGACCTTCAATGTGCAGTTGCCTTGAACGTCAAATGGCAATACAGGAGATCCTGATACCACCCTTGTTCTTTGACCGATGATATTGGCGGGGACATACTAAATGGAAAAATCATGAAAAACAACATTCCAAAATAAAAATACAAAGCTAATAAAACATTTCATTACGCATAAAGAAACCATCTTTCGCCACAGGGCTGGGGTTTTATTAGAACCAAAAAAAAAAAAAAAATGTATTGCTAGACGCGTGAAAGATCTCGTATGCTGAGCCGCCACTTTCGTCATGCTTGGCCTTCCAGGTCCCCAGACCTCAGTCAGTGCGATTATTGGCTTTGGGGTTACCTGACGTCGCAAGTGTATCGTGATCGACCGACATCTCTAGGGATGATCAAAGACAACACCCGACGGCAGTGCCGCACCACAACTCCGTAAATGCTTTACAGTGTTGTTCACAACATTTTTTCTTGACTACAGCTATTGTTAAGGAATGATGAACATATGGAGCATAAAGAACATCGTCTTTGCTTTGTCTCAATTTGTTATGCTAATTATTGCCTTTCTGATCAGATGAAGCGCCATCTGTCTGATATTTTTTGGATTTAATTTTTATTTCCTAATAAACCCCATGTTATTCCAAGCGTGTGAAACAATTTTTACCTCTCTAACTACATTATTCTGTGATTTAATAAATTTTTAAAGTTATACTTACTTTTTGATCACTCTGTATATTAGCAAATGTTACATGAAATATTTAATTTATAAAGAAAAATTAATGATGATAACGGTCAAATTACTACTCACACGAGACGTAAAGAATTAGAAAATCATATGCTCTTGTACGAAAAAACATCAAGTTACGTGTCCTTCAGTGGTCTTTATGGTAGATTGCTTTTTTTATCTAATATAAATTCGTTAGCATAATATATAAAGTGAGGATTTGTCATGTACGGAAATTTCGTCTAGGCTTTTCGCCTCACAACAAGGAGCGCCGATTCTTCCTTCTGCGTCAATATTTTTAGCACTAACTTGCACGTCACTGAATTATTATTCTTAATTTACCTTTTCCAAAGATCAGGGTGGCATTCGGTTTTATCTCTTTCGAAAAAGGAAAAATGCCGTTTCTATACAAATGCCTACAGACTGTATTGTAGATATTTGAACAATTTGCTGTGGTCAGTTATTGAGATATTTGCGACTCACGGTGCAAAATCGGCTAAATCGGGATTTATCATTTTGTGCGTAAGTACGATCAGTCTGAACTTCTGGATCTCAGTAACGGATAAAGATAACGAAAAATATCATAAGAACACACGGTAAAAGATTTTCAAACAACTTACGGGCATGCTGCCGCAAGTAACCGCAGAGTCAACACAACCAAAGGTGAGACCAGCATCAAATATATCGATAGTGAGCATTAATCAACACGAGTCATGGAGTTCGCTTAAAAGTGCTGCAGGGCTGCAACCGCGCATGCGTAGTACGGAAATTCGTGTTCAAAGAGCAATCATGCAGCTTGCTGCAGCCTACCGGCTGTTCGTGGAAGCTCCCGGCTGCAGCGTCCTGCAGCTTGCTGGCTGCATGGGCTGCAGGGAAAATTTCCTCCTGCAGCCTGACTGACGTCATTCCCATTCCTCTAATATGTATACAAATGATCACTAGGGCAAGGGCTACCCAGAACACATTCGTACGCGCCGTTTACGAACATCTTAACACCGTGAACGGCAATATGATTAATATGTGAAAGCGAAAATTTAAGTACCAATTTTTAATCTAATCTTTCTTATCTATAAAGAAAAGTATTACAAATTTGTCTATTTGTTTGCAGCTCACACAAATCTACAGTTTTATTCAGATATTGATGAAATTGTTCACACTTGACCACCAAAACAACAGGGTACCTTGCAATATACTCGGACACCGTTTTGCTGATTCTTAGAGTTCACTCATGTATGAAATCAGAGTAAGGTGGATGGCAAAGGGTATCTTGAAATAATCTTTGATAGTCTTGCACTCATCGGTATGTGAGCTCTCACACGTAGTGGGAACTAGAACTCATATTTAGCAAGATTCCCCGCCCCCTTCATTTTTTTTTTTTTTTTTTTTTTTTTTTTTTTTTTTTTTTTTTTTTTTTTTTACAAAGACATTAATGAAAAGTCTTATTTATTTACTGGTTGAATACCCCGCGTTGCCCGGATACTTATTTATTCCATACTCCCGCAGCCCATTTCCCATCCAATCCTCTCTCTCTGTTCATCCCTTCCTCTCCCATCTCTCTCCTCTTCCTTAGCCTATCACTTCCATCCGCCCCTCCCCCCTTTTCGTTCTGACCACAGTTGAAAACAATAACAACCAGAAACTTCGCCCTTAAGGGGACACGCTCGTGAAAATGACCAAACATTTGCAATTTTTTTGATCTGTAGGAAAGAGCTTTTCATGCTGATTTCAAAAATGTATAGTTTATGGGCATTATCATTTTCCGTTCGTTCTAAAATTGAGGTAGAACGTAATGGTGCACAGGGGCCACGCCCGTGAATTTGAAGTGAGTCAGATTCCGTGATGCATTATTTTGTTCCTCCGTTTTTTCCGTCGTTAGTTACGGATATTTAACACAGTGTATCCTAGAAGGCGCTGACTTCCAGAACGAAAGTATAGGCTTATCTAGAAGGCTATGGTTCGACTGTAAACAAACATCTGAGAATATCTTTGCTAACTTCTAGTTCTCGGAATTTCTTGATTCTTTGACACAATATTATGGACTAGCAATAAGGAGCGATATAGGAGATTTAGAGAACATGAGACGAGCTGTTTGGGCAACATGGTTTCTCAGAGTATCAACAGATGAAACCCCAACAGCATGGTTTGTGTCCAAAAGGGGAAGATTCATGGTGCAAGTACCGGTTGAGCAATGCTACAGGCATACAATATACCCACAAGCATTCGTTGCCACTTGCTGTAATGGAGGCAATTAAGCCTATATATAGAGATCTGGCAAATAAAAAACTGCTTAGGAAATGTATGCATGGTCTCTCGCAGAATGCAATTGAAAGCTTCAACAATTGTATATGGGAGAGAATACCCAAAACTGTATTTGTTGGGCTGACAGAGCTGAAGATTGGTGTAATGGATGCAATAACAACATTCAATGATGGTGCAATTTTAAGGATCAATGTTATGAAGAAATTGAACATCCAGACGGGAAGGAATATGGCTTTGGCTCTAACTGCTATTGATAAGCGACGGGTAACCGAAGCAGAGACAGCTGCAGAAGCTGCTACCAAGGAGTCAAGGATAAAGAAAAGAATGAAGAGAAAGAGTATGGAGGATAAGAAAACAGGACAACAACTGGATTATGCAGCTGGAATGTTCTAAACCACCATAGTGGTAAGTTAATAAATATCTAAATCTTCGTTTGCGAATTACCGAAAACTTGAATTTTCATTTCACTGTAAGGTTTTAAAATAAATGCCTTTTGCTACTGCAACTGAAGGGTTTTATTTTTATATTTTTAATCACCCATACGCGTTTCGCCTTTCTCTCAAGGCATCATCAGTGGGTGTCCTGAAATATTTACATCTTTTTGTTTGCACATATAGGTTAAGTCTCTTACATATCTACAAAACATTTCATTTCAGATTTAAAACAGTTCGTTTTTTGGTATAAAATGGTGTACTTACAGCACTTGTTACTCCACTTCAGTCTTATTCTGGCAACCAGGTCGAAAGGTTACACTGTTTTTCGAACCACATTGCAGTTCTCTGATTCTGCTGTCACCTGCTGCCATACTGTGTCTACTGCTGTTTGTTTTGTAGTGTTGCCAACCTTAGCTTGTTTGAAATTCAACTGTTTCATTGAAAATGTGTTGAAGGTATCTTTGTGTGTGTGTGTGTGTGTGTTTGTGTGCATGAGTGTGTGTGGGTGTGGGTGTGTATGTGGGTGGGTAGGTGGTTTTTTTTTTCCCCTCTCTGTTTTAATGAGTGTGTGTGTGTGTGTGTATGTGTGTGTGTGTGGTGGGGGGGGGGGGTTGTGACTATGTGTTGGGGTTTGTGTCTACCATATGGTCAATCAGTGAGAACAGTGATTGATTGGTCAGGTTTATTTGGTCATTTAGTAGCATCTTTTTCTCAGCTTTTGTTTTATATATGTGATAATTTTCTTGTAATGTTAGGAGATGTTTTTCATTATTTATTCTAATTACCTTCATGTCTTTTTCTATTGTGGTGGGTTTGTGGTTATATGCTATTAGATGTTCTGCAAAAGTGGAGTGGTTTGTTCTGTATTTCCATGCCCTGATGTATTCCTTGTATCGGGTATCGAATGTTCTGCTGGTTTGTCCTATATACCTTCCATCACATGAGTTGCATTGTAGTTGGTATATTCCAGCTCTTTGGTAGATATCTGTGTCTGTTTTGATTTTTGGGATATATTTTTGGACTGGGTTATCTGTTTTGAGAGCTATTTTTATGCCTTGTCTTTTGAAAATATTTATTATTTTGTGTGTTAGTTTGTGTTTGTATGTCATTGTGTACCATCTTGAATTTTCTTTTTTGCTTTCATGTGTTTCTAGTACTGCAGTTTGTGTTGTGTGTGTTTGTGTGCTGCTTTGCTGTGTTGTTGTCTGGGTGTCTGTACGTTTGGTGTTTTTTGCCCGTATCTGTTTTTTAATTTTTTTGTTTAATTTTTCTACTATATTACCATCGTATCCATTGTTTGTTGCTATTTGTGTGATGATGTCTAGTTCCTTTTGGTAATTTTCTTTGTTGAGTGGTATTGTGTTGAGTCTGTGGAGCATGTATCTGATTGCTGATTGTTTTTGTGCATGTGGGTGATTGGAGGTCTGGTGTATAATTGTATCAGTTGTTGTCGGTTTACGGTAAATGTCAAAGGTATGCTTGTTGTTTTCCTTTTTGATGGTTATATCCAAGAAGTTTATTTGGTTGTTATGTTCTTTTTCTATTGTGAATTTTATTTTTTTGTGTATAGTGTTTAAATCTGTATGGAGCTGGTCTATTCTTTCCGGAGGTTCATCAATTAGGCAGAGGATGTCATCCATGTACCTTATCCAGTAGAGTATTTTATAGTTTTTTGTGGTTACTTTTTTAAAAATCATGCTTTCTACATGGTTCATGAAAATATTGGCTAGGGTACCTGACACTGGTGATCCCATGGGTAAGCCTTCTTCTTGCAGGTAATATTCATTATTAAATTGAAAATAGTTTTGTTCGGTTATCAATTTTAGCAATGAGTATATCTCTTTTATGTGTTCATCTGGTAGTTGACTGTTTTCTTTTAGATTTTGTTCTATGATAGTTATTGTTTCATCTACTGGTATGTTAGTGTACATATTTTCTATGTCAAAGGAAAGAAGGGTAGCTGAGTCTGGGATTCTTGTATCTTTTATGAGTCGTATTAAGTGTGAGGTGTTGTTTATGGTTTTGTCATCTTTCATTTGATAGGTTTCTGATAGTACTTTCATCATGTGTCTTGCAAGTTTATAAGTGGGAGCATTTTTGAAATTCACAATGGGCCGTAACGGGATATTTGGTTTATGTACCTTTGGTTGGCATCGGAGGGTTGGTGCTGTGGGGTTATTCTGAATTAATTTTCTTTTTTCTGTGTCATCCAATGTGTAGTCTATATCTTTTAAGGTGTTTTTTACTTTTGTCTGAAATCTGTTTGTTGGGTCTGATTTTAATTTTTTAACATTACTTTGAGAGATGAGATCATTTGTTTTCTCAATGTACTGTTGTTTGTCCATCAAAACGACTGTGCCTCCCTTGTCTGCTTTGGAAATGATGACGTTTTCCTCTTGGAGTTTTCTCTTTAGGTTTTTGAGTGTTATGGAATCGGGACTTTTTTTTGTTTTTGTTGTTCTGTTGTTTCATGTCTGTTATGATTTTATGTATTTCGTTTTTTATAAGTTCCCTCGCTAACCCAGTGTTTACATTGTTGTTTTCATTTCTTTCTTCACGTTTTAAAACAGCTTCTGATTGTATTATCAGGTCTTCTATGTATTCTTCATCTATGTTTGTGTTAATATTGTACTTCAATCCTTTTTCTAACAGCTCTTTTTCATTTTCATTTAGTTGTGTCTTTGTGAGGTTCATTAGTCTTGGGTAAAATTGATGTGTGTGTCTTGGTTGTTTATGGTTATCATTTTTGTGGAGTGTTTGTTGTCTTATGAGCTGTGTCATCTTCTTCTTGTGTTTTTCCGCAATTTCTTTTACAGCAGTGTCTGTGTAGCTTTCGACCTTGTTGACCAGATCTGAGAAAACAGCTGCATTGTTAATGTTATTTGCTAGCTGTACATGTGTGTTGAATAATTTTCGAGATAAAGTTTGTTTCTTTGAGTATAAGGCTTTGATTTCGGATTTTAACCATACTTTTTGTGCTGTTTGCTTGGCTTTCTGAGCACTAGACGAACTGTTTTTAATCTTTACATTGATGTAGTTAGGTACAAGGTTATTAGATTGACAAAATTTGTTAAATTTTAAATGCTCTATGGTTCTATGGATGTTGAGATGTAATCTTCTGAATCTGTGATAGAGGCCAACTGGGAATGCCTGGCATGGCTTGTTTAATACGTTGCTTGCAGTGGCCATTTTGAGCAGCAGCTGAATTGTATTTCACTGTAAGGTTTTAAAATAAATGCCTTTTGCTACTGCAACTGAAGGGTTTTATTTTTATATTTTTAATCACCCATACGCGTTTCGCCTTTCTCTCAAGGCATCATCAGTGGGTGTCCTGAAATATTTACATCTTTTTGTTTGCACATATAGGTTAAGTCTCTTACATATCTACAAAACATTTCATTTCAGATTTAAAACAGTTCGTTTTTTGGTATAAAATGGTGTACTTACAGCACTTGTTACTCCACTTCAGTCTTATTCTGGCAACCAGGTCGAAAGGTTACACTGTTTTTCGAACCACATTGCAGTTCTCTGATTCTGCTGTCACCTGCTGCCATACTGTGTCTACTGCTGTTTGTTTTGTAGTGTTGTCAATCTAATAACCTTGTACCTAACTACATCAATGTAAAGATTAAAAACAGTTCGTCTAGTGCTCAGAAAGCCAAGCAAACAGCACAAAAAGTATGGTTAAAATCCGAAATCAAAGCCTTATACTCAAAGAAACAAACTTTATCTCGAAAATTATTCAACACACATGTACAGCTAGCAAATAACATTAACAATGCAGCTGTTTTCTCAGATCTGGTCAACAAGGTCGAAAGCTACACAGACACTGCTGTAAAAGAAATTGCGGAAAAACACAAGAAGAAGATGACACAGCTCATAAGACAACAAACACTCCACAAAAATGATAACCATAAACAACCAAGACACACACATCAATTTTACCCAAGACTAATGAACCTCACAAAGACACAACTAAATGAAAATGAAAAAGAGCTGTTAGAAAAAGGATTGAAGTACAATATTAACACAAACATAGATGAAGAATACATAGAAGACCTGATAATACAATCAGAAGCTGTTTTAAAACGTGAAGAAAGAAATGAAAACAACAATGTAAACACTGGGTTAGCGAGGGAACTTATAAAAAACGAAATACATAAAATCATAACAGACATGAAACAACAGAACAACAAAAACAAAAAAAGTCCCGATTCCATAACACTCAAAAACCTAAAGAGAAAACTCCAAGAGGAAAACGTCATCATTTCCAAAGCAGACAAGGGAGGCACAGTCGTTTTGATGGACAAACAACAGTACATTGAGAAAACAAATGATCTCATCTCTCAAAGTAATGTTAAAAAATTAAAATCAGACCCAACAAACAGATTTCAGACAAAAGTAAAAAACACCTTAAAAGATATAGACTACACATTGGATGACACAGAAAAAAGAAAATTAATTCAGAATAACCCCACAGCACCAACCCTCCGATGCCAACCAAAGGTACATAAACCAAATATCCCGTTACGGCCCATTGTGAATTTCAAAAATGCTCCCACTTATAAACTTGCAAGACACATGATGAAAGTACTATCAGAAACCTATCAAATGAAAGATGACAAAACCATAAACAACACCTCACACTTAATACGACTCATAAAAGATACAAGAATTCCAGACTCAGCTACCCTTCTTTCCTTTGACATAGAAAATATGTACACTAACATACCAGTAGATGAAACAATAACTATCATAGAACAAAATCTAAAAGAAAACAGTCAACTACCAGATGAACACATAAAAGAGATATACTCATTGCTAAAATTGATAACCGAACAAAACTATTTTCAATTTAATAATGAATATTACCTGCAAGAAGAAGGCTTACCCATGGGATCACCAGTGTCAGGTACCCTAGCCAATATTTTCATGAACCATGTAGAAAGCATGATTTTTAAAAAAGTAACCACAAAAAACTATAAAATACTCTACTGGATAAGGTACATGGATGACATCCTCTGCCTAATTGATGAACCTCCGGAAAGAATAGACCAGCTCCATACAGATTTAAACACTATACACAAAAAAATAAAATTCACAATAGAAAAAGAACATAACAACCAAATAAACTTCTTGGATATAACCATCAAAAAGGAAAACAACAAGCATACCTTTGACATTTACCGTAAACCGACAACAACTGATACAATTATACACCAGACCTCCAATCACCCACATGCACAAAAACAATCAGCAATCAGATACATGCTCCACAGACTCAACACAATACCACTCAACAAAGAAAATTACCAAAAGGAACTAGACATCATCACACAAATAGCAACAAACAATGGATACGATGGTAATATAGTAGAAAAATTAAACAAAAAAATTAAAAAACAGATACGGGCAAAAAACACCAAACGTACAGACACCCAGACAACAACACAGCAAAGCAGCACACAAACACACACAACACAAACTGCAGTACTAGAAACACATGAAAGCAAAAAAGAAAATTCAAGATGGTACACAATGACATACAAACACAAACTAACACACAAAATAATAAATATTTTCAAAAGACAAGGCATAAAAATAGCTCTCAAAACAGATAACCCAGTCCAAAAATATATCCCAAAAATCAAAACAGACACAGATATCTACCAAAGAGCTGGAATATACCAACTACAATGCAACTCATGTGATGGAAGGTATATAGGACAAACCAGCAGAACATTCGATACCCGATACAAGGAATACATCAGGGCATGGAAATACAGAACAAACCACTCCACTTTTGCAGAACATCTAATAGCATATAACCACAAACCCACCACAATAGAAAAAGACATGAAGGTAATTAGAATAAATAATGAAAAACATCTCCTAACATTACAAGAAAATTATCACATATATAAAACAAAAGCTGAGAAAAAGATGCTACTAAATGACCAAATAAACCTGACCAATCAATCACTGTTCTCACTGATTGACCATATGGTAGACACAAACCCCAACACATAGTCACAACCCCCCCACCACCACACACACACACATACACACACACACACACACTCATTAAAACAGAGAGGGGAAAAAAAAAAAAAAAAAACCACCTACCCACCCACATACACACCCACACCCACACACACTCATGCACACAAACACACACACACACACACACAAAGATACCTTCAACACATTTTCAATGAAACAGTTGAATTTCAAACAAGCTAAGGTTGGCAACACTACAAAACAAACAGCAGTAGACACAGTATGGCAGCAGGTGACAGCAGAATCAGAGAACTGCAATGTGGTTCGAAAAACAGTGTAACCTTTCGACCTGGTTGCCAGAATAAGACTGAAGTGGAGTAACAAGTGCTGTAAGTACACCATTTTATACCAAAAAACGAACTGTTTTAAATCTGAAATGAAATGTTTTGTAGATATGTAAGAGACTTAACCTATATGTGCAAACAAAAAGATGTAAATATTTCAGGACACCCACTGATGATGCCTTGAGAGAAAGGCGAAACGCGTATGGGTGATTAAAAATATAAAAATAAAACCCTTCAGTTGCAGTAGCAAAAGGCATTTATTTTAAAACCTTACAGTGAAATACAATTCAGCTGCTGCTCAAAATGGCCACTGCAAGCAACGTATTGAATTTTCATCTTTCAGGTACACTTTTCTCCTAAATTATTGAAGTTAAACTCACAAAAATTTGTACAGATATTTAGAACGACCTCCTCTACCTCCCTTGACTATTATTTCTTTGAAAAACTTGTATTATGATGATGATATCGGTGATATTTGAGCTACTTTTTTAATATTTTTGTTGTTGTAAAATCAGTTACTTGTCTTTTTCACAGATCAGCATCAGGGAAGGAAACTGGGGGCATAAAACATTTATGTGAATGTTGTGTGTACTGTGACTCTGTTTTCCAAGCTGTGAGGTCAGTAATCCCAGAGAAAATGGTACCGCAGTGAAATAGTGTTCCGTTTTTTTATACTATTGCAAATATTTTTGTCAGTACCAAACTATAATAAATATTCCAATATTTTTTTGGAAACTGCTTTGCCTAATGACCCTAACTGTTTGTAAAAAGTTTGAGCTATCTCTCATTTATAGATCAGTAGCAACGTGAGGGAGAATATAAAGCTAAAAATGCAGCGTGTCCCCTAAAAGCAACGTCTGTGCAAACGCACATACATCTGCTCTACTGCACAAGCGTGGATCGACGGCAGAACGGCACCTATTTCTCCTCGGCGGAACTCATGGCTTCAGTCGCTCTGCCGGTAGGTGACAGGCCTTCTACACCTGACTGGCACACGTTAGTTGCGCCACGTAATACCGGCTTTAACGGTACCAAATGATGAGAGGCGACCACAGACTGACAACGTCACCTTCACCGGCCGTTGAACACCCAGCGTGGCTGGTTTGCAAGTAGCCGCTGCTGCCGTCAACACGTCACTCGCTCCAAAGGTTGTCGCCCTATGCCACACTCACTACTGTCTGTCGCTGAACCTAAGCACGGAGAGCATATAGTATCTGGTCAAAACTGTAGTGCTCAGAAAATAGCTTGGTCTAGTGCCTGTGCCGGCAGCGCGGTAGGTTAGCTGATAATAGGGTTGGTAGGACTAAAGTGTGTCTGATCACGTGCACTATCGAATGCCTTGTGATATCCGTAGTATACAGGGTGTCCCACTCATCTCTTGAACTCCAATAAAACACCGTCCCAGACAGGCCTCGAGGGAACAACGGGTACCGCCCAACCGCCGTGTCATCCTCTGCGTCAGGCGGATGCGGTATGGACGGGGACGTGGACATCACCAATCATTCCCAGCCGTTGTGTCTTTTTTCGTGACCAGAGCCGCTACTTCTCCATCAGGAAGCTCCTCAATTGGCCTCACAAGGGCTGAATGCACCCCTCATGCCAACAGCTCTCGGTAGACCCGAACGGTGACCCTTCCAAATGCTAGCCAGTCCCGACAATGCTTAACTTCGATTATTTCTAACGGGAACCGTTCTATCCACTTTTTGTTTTGTTTTGTTTGTTAGATCTATGCTTTACCGTCGTTGAATATTTGGCTGAGAGCCATTACTATGGCACGGCCGTTGGGTCTTGAATTACAATACATATTGAAAAACAACTTTCACGGTCATGAATGTACGGCAGGAGGTTAGGTTGAGTTGTTTGGTTGCGATAGGGGGACTAAGCTGCTAAGGTTATCAGTCCCCCGGTGCTGAGGGCAGGAGTGAGAATTGGAGAGAAGGGGAGGGAGAAAGGAAATGCAGCCCGGTAAGTAAAGAAGAAAGGAAGATTGCATGTACTCACGAAAGAACCTTGAACCCCCTAGGGGATGGCAGGGGGCTTATGAACTTAATTACAATGATACAGTCTAACACAAAATCAAAATATTACTTTTAACACAAACTATTTTTAATAGATATATTATTTCTTACGCAATCAACGGCAGGAAAAAACGAAAAGTAATGGGGTTGGTTGCATCTCAATGCGTCAATTACATCCGGAGAATTTGCGAAGCGAAGCTGACCTTTTAAATACATCAAGCGCACAGCTGGCGCGTTCCGAAACTCAAGCGAAACTTACGGCTCAGATCTCGTATTCCACTGAGCAGTCAAAGAGCCATTCTGAATGACATAGAGGTCCGTACGTCAGCCAATACTGACTCCTGCCCACACCATTCCTTCAGTAAAATTTACTGCACATAAGCAGGACTATTCCACGTACTCTCCAGATGAGGGATCGACGATTGTCCGATTGTTTCCTGACCAGAAACCTTAGACGACCTTGGTCTTGCCTTCTTTTAACGGTTCCCGTTGTCTGAAATCGCGACCATGTCCTGGAAATTACGCTTAGGGACACTCAAATACCTACAGCTACCTCTGTCCCGCTTCCATCTTTGCTATGGCTCTCCACGCTAGAGCTTCGGGTAAGTCACGTTGTAGTAGCATTCCAATAACTGCTCACTACACTATCTGAACCCAACTGCTTGAGTAAACACAACGCCAAATCCCTCTGCAATAACTTCCTGTTGTTACCACTATCTCGGTTGCCTTAATGTTGTCGTTGCCACTCCGTAGTACCGACAGAAAAACGTCGAAACATTTTAACGCATTCTGCCGATGACAATACTTCAGAACCTAGATGTCTCAGCTGATTCCGTAATTATTTTGGCCTGAGTACTTAAAATCCGAAAAAGATGTTGCAATCGGCATTGCTGGTGACAAATCCCATAAGTGTTACCCCTTATCAGATGAGTAAGATAAAGCAGAGAGATCGCCTGCGGCGTAAAATGAGTGCAATCGGCAATGACAACGGCGTGGGGAAAGAGTGTCAGCAGCAGTTTCTCACAGATTAGATGTAGAGTTGGACTTTTGTCATACTTAGAATATCACTATAGATAAAATGCATTACACGCTAAGCCTAGGGCATATTATTAAACACTCTCTGGCTCTCGTTGGTCCACCTGTCCTGTAAGCTGACGTCAATGCTGATAAAACACCACTAAGTTGACTCTTCACGCTGTCCTCTCATTGGAGCAGACCTTTAAGTACTATACGGAAACTAACGCTATTACAGAAATATTCTATCGTATTTCTACTACATACAAATCAGTAACTGGATTAGACCGGTTCCGAAAGGTTTGTTCTTTCTTTCCTTTCGTATTGAATTAGTGTTGCTCAGATTATTTTTAAATCACAAAAATTTTAACATTCACTGTCTGACCATTAACAGGACTTGAAACTGGCCGTTCCCCACACATGCGCTAGTAATTTTGCTATAGACTTCAAAAATGTTCAAATGTTTGTATAGTCTATGGGACTTAACTACGGGGTCATCAGTCCCTAAACTTACTAACTACTTATGAACTACTTACGAACTAGGACAGCACAAATACCCATGCCCGAGGGGGATTCGAACCCCCGACCGTAGTTGCCGTGCAGACCGTGACTGGAGCGCCTTAGTCCCCTCGGCCACCGCGGCCGGCGCTATAGACTTCAATCAATATCTTAATGTTAGAGCTACCGCGTACACATATCATAGTAGGTGTATTGTTCAAAAGTTTCAAATGTTTGTAAATTTATGGGACTTTGGTCATCAGTCCCTAGGCTTAAAAACTACTTAAATTAACTTATGCCAAGGACAGGAAATACACCAATTCCGAGGGACGTCGAGCAGCGGCGCTTTCAGCATAGATGTCTGGACACTTCTGATCAATGAAATAAATCGCAAATGTGCGATCTTATTGCTTCACTGTATGAGGTTTGGATGGAATACCAAACTGTGGCGAATGAAAAGTCGTGCCCGGTCGGGATTCGAACCCTGAATCTCCTGCTTACTAGGCAGACGCGTTGACCACTCCGCCACCGAAGGCACAGTGACCAGCCCGACTGCAGAGGACTCTTCCCTGCACGTCTCCAGCCACACACAAATCTCTATTCGCCACGCTGTCTCTTTCCTATACCACAGCGAATGGAGATTTGTGTGTGGTGGGAGACGTGCAGGGAAGAGTCCTCTGCAGTCGGGCTGGTCACTATGCCTTCGGTGGCGAAGTGGTCAGCGCGTCTGCCTAGTAAGCAGGAGATCGCGGGTTCGAATCCCGGCCGGGCACGAATTTTCATTCGCCACAGTTTGGTATTCCATCTAAACCTCATACAGTGAAGCCATAACATCGCAAATTACGATTTATTTCATTCATTTGAACGCTGTAATTCGTCAAAAATATATATATAACTTCTGATCAGATGTTGTTGTGTGAATGGGTAAACAAGACGAACTCGACTAGCATCAGGCATAACACCGACTATTAGAAAGCAGACAATTGCTGTAACAAAAATATTCCAAGTGAAAACGCTAGTGGGATGACCGAAGCAATGATTTGAGTGTTTCGAAAAACGTCCGACATTACTTACACTTCATAACAGGTGGGGGAAAGTGGAAAACCAGCTCCACAAGAAACTAGCCCTCGGCAGCGATATCAGTGTGGAGGTTCCGCACCTGTCCATAAAACTCGTTTCCTGAGCTGTAACCAACTTTAACTTCCTATGTTCCAAGTTGTTCAAATGTTTTTAACCTGAGGAACCAAACTACTGAGGTCATCAGTCCTTGACTTACAAAGTAATTTAACTTATGCTAAGGACAACACACACATAGACTCGCACACCTATGCCCGACGGAGAACTCGAACCTCGGACGGGGAGCGGTCGCGCGATCCTTAGCATGATGCCTTAGACCACGTGGCCATTCCCACGTGGCTAACTTACTGTGTGTTTGAGAAAATATTGTTTTTCTCTCATCTACCTTCCTTGCTACTTCTATATCTCAGACTTCATGTTCAACGTTTCATACAAAAACATTGACGTAGTTTCGCCGTAGATTCGGCTAGTTTCTTCCTTGACAGAGCTTCCAGGAATCTGTAACGTCAGCAGTTTCCGTGAAACAGTGGTACAGCTTTAATCTTGCGCAAGAGAGCCAATCACTGACTTCAAGAGCGTCCGCTTCTTACTAATGTGCAGATAAGGTCCGCTATCGACATGCTGCTGTGATACGCTGTTAATTTAGATAGATAGCAGCCTGATAAAACAACGTTATCGGAACCCTGAGAAGCAACTATAAAACATCGGCGAAATCTGGTAGCAGTGTGGTCACTGTGTGTACGGTCAGACGACGCCATGAGCATACGCAGCTCCGTAGCCGTTCTGCTGCTGCTGGCGCTGGCGGCGACCGCCTCAGCCAGTGAGTATTCTGTCTCATACCAGTATCTATGTGGTCTGTCTATCTCACACGAATTTGTTCTCTTCTTTTCACCTACTTTAATTATCCCTTCTACATACTCTAAATGCTCGTAGAATTTACCACCTCTGCAACCCCTACCAAATACCTTTTTCTCAGTATCTTGCCCATCAACCAGTTATTACTCATTCTTGAGGTAAAAATTCCCACAGACTTTTTTTATAAGATTCCCAGTGTTTTGAAAGTCTATATGGATCTTTCCTTTGTTGGTCCGGTTGCTGGTTACACTGATTAGCAAGCACGCAGGTTCCACAAAAATGTTTAAATGTTTGTATAGCTTATGGGACTTAACTACGGGGTCATCAGTCCGTAAACTTACAAACTACTTATGAACGAACTAATACTAAGGACGGCACAAATATCTATGCCCGAGGGGGGATTCGAACCCCTGACCGTAGTGGCCGTGTAGACCGTAACTGGAGCGCCTCAGGTTTCACATTCTAGCCCTAAATGGACCAATCAGTTCTGACTCAGCAACATCTCATGCACCGCCAATGGCGTTATTGGGTGTGGAATGGATGCTGTCTCTACATGCCTCTTCCGCAGAGTGTTATTCTTCTTGACATAATGGTACCAGGTACTACTCAGGCAAGTAAACCCTCAGTTTACCTCACAGTGCACCCCGAATCTGGATCCTTCATCTGGCAGCCGCGCTAACCTTTCAGCTACAGAGGATCAGTCAGACCATGTATACACAACATTACCGGACAGGCATCTTCCTGAGGTACTTATTTCGTTGAAAAACCTTTCACAAATATGTGTCTATGTGACATGTCTTCATTCCATCTCTTGCTTTCACTCTTCAATATAATTCAATAAAAAAATGAAACACGCACAAACCGCAGATGGAGATAAATTAAACATCATTGGTTGACAGGGTGCTGTTCAAATGTTTGCAAATCTACCGGACCAAACTGCGTGGTCATCAGTCCGTAGCTTACAAACTACTTAAACTAAGGTAAACTAACCTAAGGACAACATAAACCCCCATGCCCCAGGGAGGACTCGAACCTCCGACGGCAAGCAACCGCGCGCTCCGCAATGAGGCGACTTAGACCGCTCGGCTACTCCACCGCGGCGGTCCGAGGTTTTATGCAGTTCTCCACGCTATCCTCTTAATGCCCGGGTAACAACCCCACATACATTTGAACGTTAAAAGATTTCGCTTCTTCACAAATAATTTTCTTCTCATTACCATTCTGCATTTTAGATCCTCACTACCGCATCCATCGGAAGTTATTTTACTGCCCAAATAATAAGACTCATCTACCATCTTTATTGTCTCGTTTCCAAGTCTGATTACTCTTCTTACAGGTCACGGTCCATTCCATTCAATCGTTCTGCCATGTCCTTTGCTGCCAAGAAACAATCACAATGTCAATCGCCTTCTTTTATTTCTTGTCCATGAAATTTACTTTGTAAGCCTAGGGACTGATAACTTCAGTATTTGAGCCCGATAAATCAACAAACATTTTTGAACAAATATCTCCTTGCTCTCCTACGCGGCTTGCTCATTGTACTTTGGGATACTGAGATGAATTAACTTCTTACTTGACAATTGAACGCTCTCCGAAAAAAAGAATAATTTTTCTACGCTACTGTCATTGAGCACAATGCGACGCCATTATTCATCAATCTGTCGTTTCCAGTCACTTGTGGTGTTAATAGCAGTCTATCTATGGAGCGGTAGTTCTAATGTCGGGCCACTACTAGACTCTGAAAAATGGTGAAAACGACACAGAATGTTCCATGGAGTACATACCTTATTCCCGCATGATTTGCGAAAATGGGAAGAGCCTACCATGTACATCGTGCACAATAATACGAAATGGGATGTAATACAAGCAAGTTTGTAATTGCAGTCCCCTATTATTGCAGTATGGACTTTGACGTATTATTCCCATTAAGGGCCTGATGACAGTGCAATGTGGCATCGAAACAGGAAATGTATTTATTTATTTATTTATTTTTAAGTCATACGTTTTAACCTATTCTCCACCTGGCAGTAATATATGAATATCAGAAACTTATTTACTATAAAAACGTGTCTGATGTGATTCTCATTACGACCAAACCTATTGTAACAACCAACTTCCACCTCCGTTGTCTAGTGGGTAGCGAGGAAGATTGCTATGCAGGGGGCCGGGATTCGATTCCAGATCGATTTTGAGATTTTCTCAATTCGGTAATGGGTGTTTTGTCGTCCGTATCGTCATTTCATCAAGTCACCCATGTGGCGTCACTTAAAGACTTGCACCAGGCTGGCAGAACACGATCCCAGATTGGGTCTAATGGCCAACAATGTCGCAGGAAATCATCAATGATAGTAACAACCAACAACAAGAATATCCACGAGAGCCAGAAACATATCATCCGTGATTAGATAAACAGTACCAACCAGGGACTGGAACAAGGTTACTAATGACGTCTCGTCCAGTGACAGATTACACACGTACGCTGCTTACATTCAATGTCACCCTCCCCTCCCCCTACTATCCACACACTTTAGATACTGCCAGTTTGAGCCAGAACTTCTTAAAACTGATTACACAACTCACATGCAGAACTATGGTGTCGAGCTCCTCCCCTCCACGCTTTCCCTATTGCTCCGCCTCTATGCGCGTAAGCGCCTTCTTATATGACGCCGACTATAACAACATTATTATTATTATTTTTATATATTTATTTTTTTTTACAACTGGTAATACGTTTTCAAAGAAGACAGTCTTCAATTCCACCATATGGGTACTTTAAAATAAACACGTCAAACAAAGTGCAGCATCACCACGATTCCAGGGGTCATGATCCTTCACGTAAGAATGAAAAAGGGATTAGAAAAACAACATTTCAGTTCTGTTTCTTGCTAATGAAAACAGAAATTAACAATTGTAGGATAATAACCTAGAAATTTTGAATTTGTGTTGCAGATTGCAGCAGACACCAACACCCCTAATAAACGACATCAGGTCCTCTATCAGTGATCCATGACTGTATTCGTCGTAGAATAATGTCCACTAGATCGTTAAAGAACTGTTGATCCAAATTGTCCCACTCCTCAACGGCGATTCGACATACATTTCTCACATTGATTGGAGGGTCATCTCCTGCAACAACAACCCTTTTCAATGTATCCCAGACACGTTCGATAGGGTTCATATCTGGACACGTTGTGCCCATTCTAATGCCTTTATGACGAAAGAACGGATTCACAAGATGTGTACGAGAATTGCCGACTATTAAGACGAATCCCTCAACGATATACTGCGGATATGACTGATCTATACATCGTAGGATGTCATCGCTGTACCTTATATCTGTTTGATTGCTTTCTTCGACCACTAGAGGCGTACGGCGGCTCCAAATAATGCCACTCCAAAACATAGGGCAGCCACCACCCTGCTGCATGCACTGGGCGGTATGTCTACAACTTTCGGGCTGACCTAACTGCTTTCAAAACAATCGTCGACGACTGTCTGATGAAGGAAAATGGGAGTCTCATCTGTGAGTAATACACTACTGTCCATTAAAATTGCTACACCAAGAAGAAATGCAGATGATAAACGGGCATTCATTGGACAAATATGTTATACTAGAACTGACATGTGATTACATTTTCACGCAATTTGGGTGCATAGATCCTGAGAAATCAGTACCCAGAACAACCACCTCTGGCCGTAATAACGGCCTTGATACGCCTGGGCATTGAGTCAAACAGAGCTTGGATGGCGTGTACAGGTAACAGATGCCCATGCAGCTTCGATACCACAGTTCATCAAGAGTAGTGACTAGCGTATTGTGATGAGCCAGTTGCTCGGCCACCAATGACCAGAAGTTTTCACTTGGTGAGAGATCTGGAGAACGTGCTGGTCAGAGCAGCAGTCGAACATTTGCCGTGTCCAGAAAGGCCAGTACAGGACCTGCAACATGGGATCTGCATTATCCTGCTGAAATGTAGGGTTTCGCAGGGATCGAATTAAGGGTAGAGCCACGAGTCGTAACAAATCTGAAATGTAACGGCCACTGTTCAAAGTACCGTCGATGCGAACAAGTGGTGACCGAGACGTGTAACCAGTCTCACACCATACCATCACGCCGAGTGATACACCAGTATAGTGATGACGAATACACGCTTCCAATGTGCGTTCACCGCGATGTCACCAAACACGAATGCGACCATCATGATGCTGTAAAGAGAACCTGGACTCATCCGAAAACATGAGGTTTTGCCATTCGTACACCCAGTTTCGTCGTTGCGTACACCATCGCAGGCGCTCCTGTCTGTGATGCAGCGTCAAGGGTAACCTCAGCCATGGTCTCCGAGCTGATAGTCCATGCTGCTACAAACGTCGTTGAACTGTTCGTGCAGATAGTTTTTGTCTTGCAAATGTCTCCATCTGTTGACTCAAGGATCGAGACACGGCTGCACGATCCGTTACAGCCATGCGGATAAGATGCCTGTCATCTCGACTGCTAGTGATAAGAGGCTGTTGGGATCCAGCACGACGTTCCGTTTTGCCCTCCTGAACCCACCGATTCCATATTCTGCTAACAGTCATTGGATCGCAACCAACGCGAGCAGCAATGTCGCGATACGATAAACCGCTATCGTGATAGGCTACAATCCGATCTTTATCAAAGTTGGAATCGTGATGGTACGCATATCTTCTCGTTACACCAGGCATCACAATAACGTTTCACCAGGCAACGCCGGTCAACTGCTGTTTGTGTATGAGAAATCGGGTGGAAACTTTCCTCATGTCAGCACGTTGATGGTGTCGGTCGCCACCGACGCCAAACTTGTGTAAATGTTGTGGAAAGCTAGTAATTTGCATATCACAGCATATTCTTCCTGTCGGCTAAATTTCGCGCCTGTAGCACGTCATCTTCGTGGTGTAGCAATTTTAATGGCCAGGAGTGTATGTCACGCTGTTGGGTCCATCTTTCCGTGATTTATGGTGTCTGGCAGTCCAAGGTGAATCTCGCCATAGTCGTCCGGAATGAAGTTACATGACACGCAGCCTATTACGTACAGTCTGATTCGAAACACCAAGTCAATATCCCTTCAAGCTTAAATAGCAACCGGTCATCAGCTCTATGGTAGTCGTCGGGCGGCCAAAGCGAGACAAGTCATTGACGTTCCTGTCTCTCTGTAGCTCTTCTACACCAGAACTACATCGCTTTGGTTCCCTCCGAGAGGTCTGGAAATTTCCCTTGTTGAGCTTCCCTACTGACGCAAAGTAACAATGCGGATAGGATCAAACTTCGGAACTGATCTTCCAGGAATGGCCGAACTACAGTCAACACACGCAGTGTACCTCCCTTCCTTCCGTCACATTGACACTGCTCATGCGCGGTTCTTTAGATCTTTGTGCTGGTTTATTGACACTTACGGACAACCTAAGGAACTGTGATCTTGACGCAATATACACATTCAACATCAACATCAGGAGACCTTGTAACGACGGTGCTACAACACTTTTTTATGTTTATACTTTACCACTGAATAATTTGGAGCACTAAATATTTAAACGCTGTAATTCGCAAAAAGCTGAGAATTTGTATTTGACGGAAGGCGTACTTGAGTTAATTCCGTGCAGGTGTGGTGATTGCTGTGTCCCCAGGGATGTAGAGGTCAGCGCATGAAAGCAGGCGAGCCGGGTTCGAGTCCCGGCTTTGTACACATTTTCAGCTTTACCGATTTGCAGTTAATGTCATACATTCCGTGAATATCGAACAGAGACTGATTGCTGTTTGTTAGTATATTAAATTGCTATCCTGTCAAACATTATGTTTGTAACGTAGCTCACAAGGAGACTTCCCCGTCTTGTAAATTTAGTTTGGGATGAGACTCTCCATTTTAGTAGCATACGTCAAGGATATCGTCACATCATAGACGTTTTAAAGCGCACTATCCAGAAAATTTCGAGAAAAAGGACTCTGAAATTTAAACTCATATGTATCTTATATACCAGTCGATCAGTTCTGTCCAGGTATATCGCGAAATACCTCATGCATGCCGGGCGTGGTGGCTCAGTGCCCTGGGTCAAAGGGCTTAACATCCTCTGCAATAAAAACTGAGCAAAATAATCTACGAACAAAGCAGAACGAACATGAACAAACAACCGAAAAGCATCGAACTACCTGAAAAACAAAAACAAACAAAGAAAACGACAGTAGCGTGCATGATTCTAATATAGATGATCATGGTTCGATCTTACCTACGGTGAAAATGTTACATTATTTGTTTTAAATTTATAGTTATTTTTAAATATGATTAATTATCTATATCTATAAATGTGAATGTCTGTTCGGAGTACGTTTATCACGTCTGAACCACAAGACATAAAGAGCTAAAAATTTGTACAGTTACTAATGTCTACCCGGGAAAGGCTTTAGGCACGGTTTTATGGCGATCGTATAGCTATTCATCTACATATATATATATATATTAATGTGTATGTCTGTTCGGTATACGATTATCACGTCCGAACGACAATACGCAGAGACTTAAATACTTGTACAGTTACTAATTTATACCTGACGAAGGTTTTAGGCACGGTTTTATAGCGATCTTATAGATATTTAGTAATTTGAATAATATATCGAGAAATGCGGCAAATTAATTACTCTTCGAAAATTATATTTTCTCTTTGAAACTGGATTTATGGGTGGCATTGTTGCTTGAGGGTTGATAATGATAAAAGGGTGGAGTATCCTGGGATGGAAAGTTATCGGTGTATATAAAATTCTACGTGTGTGTGTTAATATTTCGCTCTGCTGCGAAACGTACAGAACGCAAACGAATGGTCTGTGTGTAATTGGTGTTCGAAGTCTCCCGTTGTACACCATAACAGTTCCATGCCGACAGCTGTAAGGAGGTTGAATATATGGTGGTTGAAAGACGTCAAATTATCAAAAAATTCGGACTGAAGGCCAGCGATGACGTTTGCGACTCTATATCAATGAGGTTACATACAGCGAAACGTGATCCGCAGAACGTATCTTTGGTCTATGCTTGCTACAATGTCTTCAGCTCTTTCTCTGTGAGGATAAGCATACGAATAATTTTTTTTTTTTTTACTTCAATGTTGATTAAAATGTTTGTTTCTGAAGAAGATATTGTATTTCATTTCTTGCAGGAGAGAAATGTATGTCGAATCGCCGTTGAGGAGTGGGACAACAACCCTTTTCAATGTATCCCAGACACGTTCGATAGGGTTCATATCTGGACACGTTGTGCCCATTCTAATGCCTTTATGACGAAAGAACGGATTCACAAGATGTGTACGAGAATTGCCGACTATTAAGACGAATCCCTCAACGATATACTGCGGATATGACTGATCTATACATCGTAGGATGTCATCTCTGTACCTTATATCTGTTTGATTGCTTCCTTGAAAACCAGGCTCATAGCACAGTAGTGAAAGATAGCTTATCTATCATAATCAACTAACACGCGAGCGGAGCCGCGGGTTTAAGCTAGTATTAGTCACATATTAAAGAATCTTATTTTGTTTATGAAATGACGGTTAAAAGATAACATAAAATACGTTGCAGTTAAAAGATAAATTACAATATTTTCTTTTTAAAAAGTCGTCTAATACCAAATGCATTTTTCAATTAATGTAGGTAGATTAACACGTCATTAACTACGGTAATTATGATTTTATTACAAAATTAGGCGATAATGTAGGCTGTGAATCGGTTCTTCGTGGAAAAGCAGAGTACAGCTATTGCCCTAATGAAAGTATACAAACAGGCAGACGTTCAGAGAGAGTCAAATAAATAATAAAAGTAAAACGATTCTCAAAGGTAGGTTCGAACGTCAACCCGACAGGCGAACACGATATCGCCTGGGCTATTCGATTGTGCTGCAGCACGGTCTTAGCCGAATAGTGTATTAGTTTTATATGTGCTGTGCTTAAAACGTAAGAGCCCTTTTCTTGAATTTTGCTGAACATTGCGCTTTAGCACGTCTATGAGTGAACACCGTCGAGGTCCCATCTCTAACTGAATTTCCGAGCCCGGAAGGTCTCCTTGACAGACTAAGCTGTGTTGTAACGAGTGGCGCGAAACTTCCTGGCAGATTAAAATTGTGTGGAGGGATTCGAACCTGGGACCTTTGCCTTTCGCGGACAAGCGCTCTACTGTCTGAGCTACCCCGGCACGCTTCACGGCCCGTCCTCACAACTTTACTTCTGCCAGTGCCAGTAATTTTAATTCAGCGAGAAGTTTCATATCAGTGCACACTCCTCTGCAGAATGAAAATTTCATTCTGAAAACATCTCTTAGGCTGTGGCCAAGCCATGTCTTCACGATATCCTTTCTTTCAAGAATGCTAGTCCTGCAAGTTTCGCAGGAGTGCTTCTGTGAAGTTTGGAAAATAGGAGGCGAGGTCCTGGCGGAAGTAAAGTTGTGCGGAGGGACCATGAAGCGTGCCTGGATAGCTCAGACGGTATAACGCTTGCCTGCGAACAGAAAAATCCCAGGTTGGAATCTCGGTTACGGCACACAACTTTGATCTGGCAAGACATTTCTTATCAGGGCACACTCCGCTGCAGAGTGCAAATTTAATTCTGAATGGCACGAAGTTTACCATCAATATAACCGCTGTTCGCGGTAGACTACTTAGAGTACTGTGTGCCTCTCTGCTACAGGGACGGTGTCGTGCTACTACGGCTCGTGGGCGACGTACCGCGCGGGCCCGGCCAACGTCGAGGTGTCGGACATCGACCCGGCGCTGTGCAAGCAGGCCGTGTACGCCTTCGCCGGCCTCAACGAGACCACCAACGAGGTCATGTCGCTGGACGTCTACAACGACCTGGAGGAGAACTACGGCAAGGGCAACTACAAGAAGTTCACCGCGCTCGCCGACCAGGGCGTCGTGCCGCTGCTCGGCGTCGGCGGCTGGAACGAGGGCTCCACCAAGTACTCCATCGCAAGTATCAAAGTCTTCATATTTCTACTTCTTGCTTTCAGTCTCCATGAATCTGTCTTGGAATAACTTTGCACACACGAGGAGTGGTCAAATGAAAAAGTACGAAACGTCTTAACAACAAAAACCGCTGAAGTTTGGAAGAACGTAGTGCGACATATAGCGTCCTCCTAAAAAAATTCAAGGCTGTGACCTCAGCAGGCAAGATGATGCTTACCCTCCTTCTCGAAATTTGAGGTCCGATAGTCATCGAATTTGTTTGTGAAGCACGTTTTTAGAGTTCACTTAACCCTCTTAGTTCTAGGTGAAATTGGCAAGACCCCACGCGGTGCTCCTTGAAATCAAATGTTTGTAAGTCTATGGGACTTAATTTCTTTGGTTATTAGTCCCTAAGCTTAAGTTAAAGTTAAGGACAACACACACGCACCCATTCCCGAGACAGGACTCGAACCTCCGACGGGGAGCAACTGCCGACCGCGGTGGCCGAGAGGGCTGCGGCGCTCCAGTCACGGTCTGTACGGCCACTACGATCGGGGGTTCGAATCCCCCCTCGGGCATGGATATTTGTGCCGTCTTTAGTGTTAGCTAGTTCATAAGTAGTTTGCAAGTTTAGGGACTGATGACCCTGTAGTTAAGTTCCATAAGCTATACAAACATTTGAACATTTTTTTTTGGGGGGGGGGGGGGGGGGGCATCAACTGCGCGGTCCGGAGCAAGGCGCCTTAGAATGGTTGGCCACTCCACTGCGGCTCGCTACTTCATTCCCAGAATACAGAAGATCATTACCTTGCATTTAACTTTTCTTCCAGTACTGCTCCATCCGTCAGTGAGGGTTTTGCTTAAAGAACCCAAATAAAAGGGAACGGGGTCAGTATCAACACACTTGGTCTTTTGTGCTCTTGACGCCCACGTGGTACTAAGAGGGTTAAATCAAACCTTTATCTCACCACATCCAAAAGGCTGAAGATATACTGCAGGCAAGAGACATACGGCACAACTTCATACTGGTGATAATTATCGATTCTTCCTCCTTATAGGGGCGTGTCCCACCCTAAGGTCCAAAGGATGCCCTGAAACACTGTCCGTTCCTCAGACCTCATTGCAAAACAGTTAACTGAGCGCAGAGTAAAATAGAGCTAAATAAGACACATTCACATTTCATAGTTCTCTTACGACCATGAAAGGAGTGAAACACCCCGTAGATAAAAACGGAATTTAATATTTCTAAAATAATACCATGAAACGATAACAGATTTTATGTCGTTCATATTCGGTTGTAGGCTGCATCCAGCTAGCATAAATGTAACCAAAACTACTCTTCCATCTGAAGATGACAGTGTAAATGCTCGAAGCGCGTCGTAGATTGAATAGTTTAATTTTTACTATAACGGATATACAAAAAATTCAGACAAAATATCTATGATTTTTAATAAACGTTACAACGGTACACGTTTGCTGAAAAAGTGTTTTTTCACCTCAACATTTGACAATTATCAATCACACAGGGTGTTTCAGGAGGAATATTAATTATATTAGGATGTTTTAATACAGACGAATTGCAATAATAAATGCGTTATAATAAGTGTCCAATTTTTACTGAGTATAGAATCTTCTAGCTGAAAGCATTCCCGGGGTTAATTTTACTTTAATTTCAGCATGAAAATATTGTTATAACACTTGACATCTTCTTGGGTCTACTCTGTCAGCTCTTTTGTACCACATTCTTGTGGAATCTCCGCATATAACTTATATTTTACAACTCTTCCAGACTTTTACTGCTTTTCAAGACAGAAAATGGCCTTCTAATCCGAAAACCCATTAACTAAATTTCTTCTGTGCTGGATGGTGGTTTGATTGAGCGTGCAAATACCTGTCGGTATGTGTAGGCTTCCGATATACCCTGTGCCCAAGTGTGCCTTGCCTAGTTCTATAAATTTCCACATCTAGGAATGGAATAGCGCCATCATTTTCGATCTCTAATGTATATTGGATCTTCTTGTGCAATTTGATCAGATGTTCATGAAACTTGTGTAGTTCCATCTCACCGTGGGGCCATATTGCGAAAGTATAGTCCACGTATCTAAACCAGCATCTTGGGCGTAAAGGGGCAGAACAAAGTGCTGTTGCTTCGAAGGCCTCCATGAAAATGTCGGCTGCCAACGGGGATAAGGGAGACCCCATTGCTACGCCGTCTGTTTGCTCGTAGAATCTTTCTTGCCACTTGAAGTAGGTCGAAGATAAACACAACTGAACCAGGTCGCATATATCTGGCGGAATATGTTCTTGTAGGATGCGAACAGTTTCGTCTACTGGCACATTGGTGAATAATGACTTTATGTCGAAGCTGACCATGATGTCCGCGGGTAAAATTGTTGTTTCCTTAATGCATTCTATTAACCAAACGTCCAAACAGTACCGTATTGTCTGTTACTTTTAGAAGCAACTGAATTACATATCCTCGGTGTTCGTGTAGCGCTATGAATCTTTTACTTTTTGCACCTTATGAGTGTGATTATCGATGCGATGATTATTCAAGCCGCTCTTGAGCGAGATTATATGTCAGCAAGTAAGTCATTTCTGGTGAAATCGGCTTTCAGTAACGTTATAGAATGCCAAAAATCCAGTCAGACTATTCATTACACCTATAAAATCACTTCTTGCCGAGTGCTTCGATGATGTTTCCTCATTTCTCTATTATTTAATATAAACAGTCAATATTTTGTTTTACGTTGTGGCATCACGGCCTGTGTTAAGTCTTAAAATATAAACGGTTGTATTTTGTTAAGATCGGACGTTATGGATACAAATAGATTTCATTGCTTATAAAAGCGCAACGAAACATTTCACATCTGTTGTTGAGGAATCTTAAGGGATCTCATGCACCTATCAAACTGATATTTGGTCTTCTACTCCTATGTAAAATACAAACTAAAAGATCTACAGTACGACGACAACAATATTTCGCTTAAAATCTGTAGTTCAGTTGCTTGTAAAAATAACTGTCAATACGTTTCATCTAGGCACACGTAGAAACTGTACCTATCGCTTTAATTCTTGCAATTGCGGAGAATAACTCCAACTGTATTATATATGCAATAAGAATACACGAAGACGTTTTATTTTTCGAAATCTACGCTTAATTTCCACTACAAAGGATAAGAACTGCAACTCTCAGCTATATTTCGCATTACTCGTAATGATGAAAACAGTTTCCTGTCCCAAGCCACTGACTTAGATGTTGGTTTCGGTATAATGACGTCATGCACAGTCTGTTATCTTTGGTCTATGTTCACTACCATGCCGACTTCATTCGATTGTCTCATCCAAAACTCAGACAAAATGCAATACGACCCAGAACTACTAAAGAATCAAAGATGATGAATGTCCCGTATGGTTCAGTATAGAATGCAAGTGATGCTTATTTGGAATACAGATACGAACATACCAATGATCTCTATACTAGAGATCAGTGGAACCTACTCACCTACTCGTGTTCTTATGGAGTTAAAACAGTATTGCAAGTATTACTGGGAAATTCAAGCCAAAGATACTCCCACTGAAAAATTAAACTTCGGTAGTAGGCAACGTGATAGTTGTTAACGAACGGGGTCGAAGACAAATCACACAAAAATGATGCAAACAACAAGTTATATATTTATATGAACGTAGTTACGACACTCTCAGATTTATTTTTAAATAGTTGTGTATTCTATACGTAAGCAACTTCAGGAAAATTGTATAGCTGAAATACAAAGTTTCCGTTTCATACTTTTCTAGAACGTATCTGTCAGATTCTTCACTCACTTGAAGCTAAAAATAAATAACACGTTTGATTAAGTTATAAAGAGAAATTATTTTCAAAAAATAGCTATTATCCCACTTATTCTCGAAATATATGAATTAGGCTCAGTGACAACATCCTAAAAAGAGGGAACTCCTAAATCTTCCGGTAACAAGTCTGCAGATGTCTTCTGACTCACTTCATCAGATCCTGAAGACAGCTGCAATAGTCGAGCATGAGACGCAAGAAGCAATATTTATTGTTCCTCGCGTCCATCATAGCATAAAACCAATTTTTCTTCAAAAGTCGACATTTCCATTTTGAAATATTGCTTGTCTTACAGAACACACATATCTGTCACTAATGACATTGGTTACGAGTAGTTCTACTCCTAACTTCAATATCTCAGCTTAGTATGAATGTGTAAAATGTACTAACACTATGAAGAAATATTGGGATGAATGTTTTATGTGATCTACAATGAAGTTTCGAAATGGTACAAGGTTTAATTTCGACAATACAATGTGTGTGGTGGTGTGCCGTGATAAAGTTTGTAAAGACTTTTAAGACTAACCAAGTGCGCATGTCGTTGTATCAAGACAGAGATTATATCCGCGTTACAGGAAGAAAACAATCCCATTCAAAATTACATTGTTAATAAGTCATGGCACTAGCTGCTGTATATGTAGTGGCAGAAAGCTAAGACTATCACCGATGAAGAGAGTCCGTGTCATTCATTCCTTTGCGCTTCATGTCTATCATTATCAACTTCATTAACCAATGGAAAGGGTTTAGCTGCACATTATTGCTTTCCGCAGTGTGGAGCTGTACGCATTATTTTTCTGAACGATAATTCCACAACCACTTAGAGTGGCAAGAAAACAACTTCTCTGGAGTGCATAAAAATCAGATAATAACATTTATCATCTACAGTTTTCGTACTCTCGGGAAGCAATCTTTGAATATTACTCGCTATCTCTTCATGGACAAAAGTGTTTTGATACGCAATCAGTTTCACTACACATATTTCGTGGACTTTCCAGAAGATAAAAGTCCGCGGAGATAATTCTAAAAGCTTACACACAACCACAGCACCAAGTTCATAGATGTAGACCACTACTTGCTTGTCACGGAGAGACGAACTTTCACCTCAGCTGCAACGAAGTGTATCTTCAAATTTCACAGCAACTATAGTTGAGTATTCTAAACTAAACGAGACATTATCGTCCTTGTGAAACACAGCTAGCTCTTCACTCATATGATGTGATGAGTGCTATCGACAAGGGATGTCCAATAGATTCCGTATTTCTAGATTTGCGGATGGCTTTTGACACTGTACCTCACAAGAGTCTTCTAATCAGATTGCATGCTTACGGAATATCGCCATAGTTGTGCGATTGGATTCGTGATTTCCTGTCGGAAAGGACAGAGTACATTGTAATTGACGGTAAGTCATCGAGTAGAAAAGATGAGATAACTGGCGTTCCACAGGGAAGTGTTATAGGGCGTACTGATCCTTGTTTTTATAAACAACTAGCTGCAAACCCGGCGTTGCCCGGGTGTTTATATATCCTACACTCTCGTAGTCCACATCTCCTTTCCCCCTATCTCTGCATCCATCTCGTTTTCTCCCATCTCTCTGTTCGTTTCCACCTTTCCCTCTCTAGGCAAAGTTTTCTGCAAGGTACCCTGTGTCATGTACCATACAACCATTTATGTACGCAGTGATCTTCCTCTTATTTTAAAGGTCATGTGTGCAAAAATTCATAAAGATTACAACAAAACTATGCATTTTGTAAAACTCCATAAGTACCTTCCACCATGTACCGAACGAAATTTTATACAGACCGTGACATTCCTCTTGTTTTTAAGGTACAATATGCAAAATTTCATCTGTATCGGAACAAAACTATAGATTTCTATGCAATGGAGCCCCTTAGAGAGATGGCTGCCAAGGAGGGGAAGAAGGCCAACGTGCACTCCGTGTGCATACCGGGCGGAGTCATTCCAGATGTGGAACGGGTCCTCCCGGATGCCATGAAGGGTACGGGGTGCAGCCAACTGCAGGTGGTGGCTCACGTCGGTACCAATGATGTGTGTCGTTTCGGATCTGAAGAGATCCTCTCAGGTTTCGAGCGGCTAACTGAAGTGGTAAAGACTGTCAGTCTTGCTTGCAAGATGAAAGCAGAGCTCACCATCTGCAGCATAGTTGACAGGACCGACTGTGGACCTCTGGTACAGAGCCGAGTGGAAGGTCTGAATCAGAGGCTCAGACGGTTCTGCGACCGTGTAGGCTGCAGATTCCTTGACTTGCGCCATCGGGTGGTGGGTTTCCGGGTTCCGCTGAATAGGTCAGGAGTCCACTACACGCAGGAAGCGGCTACACGGGTAGCGGGGGCTGTGTGGCGTGGACTGGGCGGTTTTTTAGGATAAAGAGCTTCGGGGAAATAGAAAATGGGCAATCTCAAAGGGTTCAGGTGGATCACAGGAGAAATGTAGATCCGGAAACTATCGGTATAACAGTTGTAAATTGTCGTAGCTGTGTCGGGAAAGTTCCAGAACTGCAAGCGTTAATAGAAAGCACCGAAACACACATCATTATAGGCAGCGAAAGTTGGCTCAAGCCGGAAATAAGTTCAGAAGAAGTATTTTCAAAAGATCTAACGGTATTCAGAAAGGATAGATTAAACAAAATAGGTGGTGGCGTGTTTGTCGCCGTCAAAAGTAGTATTTCATGTAGCGAAGTTGAAGTTGATAGTTCGTGCGAGCTATTATGGGTAGAGGTTGTACCCGAAAATCGTAAGAAGTTAATAATCGGTTCCTTTTACCGGCCTCCCGACTCTGACGATACAATAGCAGAAAGGTTCAAAGAAAACCTGAGTCTAATTACAAAAACGTACCCGACTCACACGATAATAGTAGGTGGTGATTTTAATTTACCCTCGATCTGTTGGCGAAATTATATTTTCAAATCAGGAGGTAGGCATAAAACATCGTCCGAAATTGTACTCAACGCATTCTCTGAGAATTACTTCGAACAAGTAGTTCATGAGCCAACTAGAATTGTAAATGGATGTGAAAACACACTTGATCTCTTAGCAACAAATAATCCTGAGCTCATAATGAGCATCAAAACGGATACAGGTATTAGTGAACACAGAGCTGTAGTAGCGAAATTGAATATCGAAAGTCCCAAAGTTACCAAAAATAAACGCAAAGTATATTTGTTCAGGAAAGCAGATAGAAACAAAGTACATTGCTTCTTGAAAGACAGCTTCCACTCGTTTCTAACACTAAACTTAGGTGTAGACCAGATGTGGCTCAAATTCAAAGAAGTGGTATCGACAGCAATTGAAAGTTTTATACCTAATAAATTAATAAAAGAAGGAGGCGATCCCCCTTGGTACACAAAACAGGTCAGGACACTGTTGCAAAAGCAAAGGAAAAGGCATACTAAATTTAAACGAACACGAAATCCCCAGGATTTGCGATTGTACTCAGAGGCTCGAAATTTAGCGAGGATTTCAATGCGAGATGCCTACAACATTTATCACAACGAAACTCTTTCTCGTAATTTGACTGAAAACCCAAAGAGATTTTGGTCATATGTTAAATATACTCGGGGAAAGTCACAAACAATACCTTCACTACGTGATAGTAATGGCGATCCTGCCGATGACAGCGCTACTAAAGCAGAGTTACTAAACTTAGCTTTTAGAAACTCATTCACTAAAGAAGACGAAACCAATATTCCAGATTTCGAATTACGAACAGATGCCGTAATGAATAACATAGAAGTAGATATCATCGGAGTAGTGCAGCAACTAAAATCACTTAATAAGAACAAGTCTTCTGGTCCGGATTGTATACCCATTAGATTTCTATCTGATTATGCTGAAGCGATAGCTCCTTACTTAACAGTCATATACAACCGCTCTCTCATAGAAGGATCTGTACCAAAAGATTGGAAAGTTGCACAGGTCACACCTATATTCAAGAAAGGCAGTAGGAGTAACCCACTAAACTACAGGCCTATTTCATTGACGTCAATTTGCAGCAGGGTTTTGGAACATATCCTGTATTCAAATATTATGAATTATCTCGAACAGAACGATCTATTGACCCAAGGTCAACACGGATTTAGAAAATATCGTTCATGCGAAACACAACTAGCTCTATATTCACACGAAGTGATGGGTGCTATCGACAAAGGTTTGCAAATCGATTCCGTATTTCTTGATTTCCAGAAAGCTTTTGACACCGTACCTCACAAACGGCTTTTAATCAAATTGCGTGGTTATGGTATATCGCCCCAAATTTGCAATTGGATAGGGGATTTCTTGTCAGAGAGGACACAGTTCGTGGTAATCGATGGTAAGGCATCGACTAAAACAGAGGTGATATCGGGCGTTCCACAAGGTAGTGTTATTGGTCCTCTGCTATTCCTTATTTACATAAACGATTTAGGGGAAAATCTAAGTAGCTCTCTTAGGTTGTTTGCAGATGACGCCGTCATTTACCGTCTAGTAAAATCATCTGAAGATCAAAACCAACTGCAGAACGATCTGAATAAGATATCAGTATGGTGTAAAAATTGGCAATTGACTCTAAATAATGAGAAGTGTGAAGTCGTCCACATGAGTACGAAAAGAAATCCGTTAAACTTTGTTTACAACATAAATCAATCAAATGTGAAGGCCGTAAACTCCACAAAATACCTAGGAATCACTATTACTTCAGACTTAAACTGGAAAGAACACGTGGATAATATCGTGGGAAAGGCGAACCAGAGACTGCGTTTTATTGGCAGAATCCTTAAAAGATGCAACAGAACTACTAAAGAAACTGCATACACTGCGCTTGTCCGTCCATTTTTGGAGTATTGCAGCCCGGTGTGGGATCCTTATCAGGTGGGATTGACGGAGGACATCGAGAGAGTCCAAAGAAGGGCAGCTCGTTTTGTATTGTCACGATACAGGGGAGACAGCGTTACGGAAATGATACAGGATCTGGGATGGGAATCATTACAACAACGGCGCTTATCGCTGAGGCGTGGGTTACTTGCGAAACTCCAATCGCCAACATTCTCCTCCGAATGCGAAAATATATTGTTGACTCCCACTTACATAGGTAGAAATGATCATCAGAATAAAATAAGAGAAATCAGAGCTCGAACAGAGAGATTCAGGTGTTCTTTCTTCCCGCGCGCTATTCGAGAATGGAATGGGAGATAAATAGTATAATTGTGGTTCGATGAACCCTCTGCCAGGCACTTAAATGTGATTTTCAGAGTATCCCATGTAGATGTAGATGTAGATGTAGAAACGCACGGTCACATTGAAAAACGCACTTTGTTGTTCTCAAATATTCCAGTTTTATTTCATACAACCCTCATTCTGAGAGTAATGAAAACAACAACAAAAAGGATCTGTGAAATCGGTCAAGCCTTTCTCAAGTTATGGCGCGACCAAGGTATTTAGGGATCCATGTTATGTTGCAAAGTACTCTCCCTCGCGCACCGTATGAAACTTAAGGTAGACCGTGACTTTCCTCTTCTTTTGAAGGTCAAGCATGCGAAATTTCATGAATATCGGAATGAAACTGTAGATTTCGCGAATCTGTAGAAGTATGCTCCGCCATGCACCTATCACAAAATATTTTCTTAGCTGACGTTTTCTACCTATAAACTACATTCCTGCAAAATTTCAGCTTCGTAGGTGAAGTGGTTTTCGGGATTTCGTGTTTAGTCGGTGAGTGAGTTAGTGTCCTTTCGCTTTTATATACATCGAGATTAAGACAACGGATTGCTTAATTTTGGATGCGAGAGAATTAAGGGAGACTTGCAGACAAATATAAATAGTAACATTCAAATCTGTTATGCTAATTTTATTTGATACAAGGTCATGACTGATGTGACACTTTCACGGCATCTACAGCGAAACTGTTGTGAGCGGTAGACATCTATTCGTTTCATCATTTTGTGGGGGGAAGGGGGGGTAGTCAGTGACAAAACACTTCATAAACGTCCGAAATTACAGGCAAACATTGTTGCAGGTCCCTAACTACTCCCATTTTCCAATAATTGACGCATAAATCTCACGCGGCGGCCTCTCATTATTTATGACGTCATATCTCCTGAGCTATGTGTCGTGCTCTTTTGTTTCTGGAGCAGAAACCTTCGTGGGTGTACGGATAACAGTTAACCAAAGATTCATTGCAATCGAATGAATAGTTTATGAGCACTTAGAGGACATACAGACATTTATTTATTTATATTATTATTATTATTATTATTATTATTATTATTATTATTATTTGCGTACATTCCCCTTAAGGAGGGCGCTAAAAACACAAAAATCTAGCTTTTATTCCTGTCTTTCTTCTTCTTTTTTTCTTCCCAAAAACCTTTCATTCTTTCACTTTGTGCCTTCTTTTGTTCATTTGTCCATTTTCGTCTGTTGTTTTTGTGTTGTGACTTAAAGTCAACTTTTTGGTTTCTGATTTTTTCCCTACAGGTTTTGCGGTCTTGTATGTCTTCTATAGAGATGTTTAATGTTTTCAGGTCTTCTATGGTTTCTTTGTACCAAGATGTGCCCAGTTTCGATGTAGAAATTATGTTGAATATTCTTTTAGTTACTCTGGTGTCATTCATTCAGGCGATATGCATAAAAAAATTTGCTCTGCGTTTTCTGATATGTGTTGTGATTGTTTCAGAGTGTCTGTATAGTTCTTCCGTGGGTCTCTTTTGCCGGATATTTTCTCTAAAAACTTCACCGTGGATTTTTCTCAGAATTTTCCTTTCTTGTTTTTCAATCTCCTTGATTTTTGCCATTCCTTTGGTGCTCGTAGTTTCTGATGCGTAGAGAGCTTCTGGTAAGACTACTGTGTTGTAGTGTCGTAGTTTTGCGGCCGTGGAAATACATTTTTTATTGTAGTGGGACCAGGTTAGTTTATAGGCTCTCTGTAATTTTGAGACTCTTTCTTCGTTTGCTTTTGTGTTTAGCCCAGATTTTTGCATGATTTCACCTAAATATTTAAACTCACTGACTTGTAGAATTTTTCCGTACTTTGTTTTTAGTGGGAGTTTATCAGATGATTTTGTATAAAAAAGTGTTTTTTCATAAGAAATTTGTAGACCGGTTTTCAGGGCTATCTCGTGGAATTTTTCTAGTGCATGTTGTGCTTCCGTTCTGGTATTCGAGAGTATGGCGATGTCGTCTGCAAATGCAAGGCATTTTATGAGGGTTATCTTTTCCTTATTTCTACCTAGTTGAATTCCTTTGACTTCTCCTTCCCATGTACGAATAATTTTCTCTAAGACTGCATTGAATAGGATGGGTGAGAGACCATCGCCTTACCGGACGCCGGTTTTGATTTCGAAGGGCTTTGATAATTCTCCCATAAATTTGATTTTGGATTTGGTGCTGGTTAGGGTCTCTTGAATTAGATTCCGGGTTTTAAGGTCAAGCTTCATCTCTCTTAGAGTCTGGAAGAGTGTGTCTCGGTCAATGGAGTCCACAAATGTTACTGTAGTATTCCTGCAGTGTCTTACGCATATGATTGTGCGGGGATTCCAAATCTGTTCGCTGCAGGGACGGTTTTTTTCTGAAGCCCGCTTGATATTCGCCAATTTGAGGGTCAATCTGTGCTTCCAGCCGGTTTAACAGGGCCTTGGAGAAAAATTTGTAGGTATATATATATATATACGAGACAATCTGAGTAGTTTTCGTAGCTGTTCGCGGATGATGCTGTCATGTCATATGTCGGTTAGTAAAGTCACCAGAAAAATAAAAGCAACTGCAAAATGATTTACATAAGAAATCTAAATGGTGCAAAAATTGGCAATTGACCCGTAATACAGTAATGATAGGCGAGAGCTCATCCATATGACCACTAAAAGAAATCCGTTGAACTTCAGTTACATCATAAATCAGTCAAACGTACAGGCCGTCAATTACATTAAATACGTAGGAGTAACAATTAAGAACAATTTAAATTGGAAAGAACACATAGGAAATGTAGTAAGGAAGGCGAACCAAAGACTAAGTTTCATTGGCAGAACAGTTAGAAGATGTATTTTCTACTAAAGAAACTGCCTAACTACACTTGTGCTTCATCTACATCTACTTCTACATTGGATAATCTGCAAATCACATTTAAGTGCCTGGGTGTGGGTTCATCGAACCATCTTCATACTATTAATCTCCCATACCATTCTCGAATAGCGCGCGGGAAGAAAGAACTCCTGAATCTCTCCGTTCGAGCTCTGATTTCTCGTATTTTATTCTGATGACCATTTTTACCTATGTAAGTGGGGCTCAACAAAATATTTTCGCATTCGGAGGAGAATGTTGGCGATTGTAGTTCCGTAAGTAGCGCACGCCGCAGCGATAAGCACCGTTGTAGTAATGATTCCCATTCCAGATCCTGTATCATTTCCTGATAAGGATTCCATACTGGGCTGCAATACTCAAAAATTGACGGACAAGCGTAGTGTATGCAGTCTCTTTAGCAGTTCTGTTGCATCTTTTAAACGTTCTGACAATAAAACCCAGTCTCTGGTTCGCCTTTCCCACGACATTATCTACGTGTTCTTTCCAGTTTGTCTGAAGTAATAGTAAATCCTAGGTATTTTGTGGTGTCTAATAGTCTGCAGCATGGGCATCCCATTAGAACCTTTTTGCTCTGCATCCACTAATCAATCAATGTCTAGAGTTCGCACATTGTAGGAAAAGATACCCTGTATAGTGTCTAGTGTTTGCATACGGTGTAAAAAGATCACCCTGTATATCAAGACGGATCCTGAGATTATGGTTGTCGAAGTTTCGTTGGGTGAGAACATAGTGTTGAGATCTAGTGGTGACGGAATGCGCTGATAGAGGACGAAAATATTATAAATATATATAAATACTCTGTAAGTCACAATGAAGTGCATGGTAGAGGGTTCATGGAACCGCTTCTGTGATATTTCTCTACAATTCCATTCTCTAATAGCTCACGGGAAAAGGGAACACCTAATTCGTCCAGTTTTCAATCTGATTCCTCTTATTTTATTATGATCATCATGTCTCGCTATGTAGGGCGGTGCTAACAAAGTCTATGCATATTCGTAAGAGAAAGTTGGTGAAAGAAATATCGCAAATAGATCCTATCAAGAATAGCACGTTTCTTTTAATAATTCCCAACCGAACTCGCGCATCATTTCCGTGACACTGTCTCCCCTATATCACGAAAGTACAAAACGAGTTGCCCTTCTCTGAAATCGTCTGTCCGTCCCATTTAGTGGAGATCCCACAATGCGGAGCAATACTCCAAAATAGAACGCACAAGCATAGTATAGGCAGTTTCTTTAGTAAAACTGTTGCATCTTTTAAGTGTTCTGCCAATGAAACGTAGCCTTTGGTTCGCCTTCCCTCCTATATTTTGTATGTGTTCTTTCCAATTTGATGTTTATAATTGTTACTCCTAATTATTTAGTTGAATTTTCGGACTGTAGATTTGAGTGATTTATCGTGTAAATGAGGTTTAATGTATTTCTTTTAGTGGACGTATATATGGCTTCATTCTTATTATTAATGGTCAATTGCCAATTTTTGCACCATTCTGTTATTTTATCTAAATCATTTTGCAGTTGCTTTTGATCTTCTTGTGATCTTCTAACCGCTAAATGACATCATCATCCGCGAACAACCTAAGAGAGATACTCAGATTGTCTCCCAAATCGTTTATAAAAATAAGGAACTTGTCTGGGGAACACCAGATATCACTTTCGTTCTACTCCATGACTTTCCGTCAATTAAAACGTACTGTGCCCTTTCTGATACTTCACGAATCCAATCGCACAACTGCAGTGATATTCCATAACTACGCAATCTGATTAAAAGACGCTTGTGAGGTACAGTGTCAAAAGCCTTTCGTAAAACTATAACCACGGAATTTATTTGAAATATGTTGTCCATAACACTCATCACATCATGTGGGTAAAGAGCTAGCTGTGTTACAAAAAATCGATGCTTTCTGAATGCGTGTTGACTATGAGTCAGCAGGTCGTTCTCTCCTAGGTAGTTCGTAATATTTGAGGAAAGTATGTGTTCTCAAATTCTGCTGCGGGCAGACGATAATGATAAAGGTCTGTAATTTTGTGGATCACTCTTATTGTCTTTCTTTAACATTGCCGTGACCTGTGAAACTTGAGCGAACGATTGTATATGATATCTAGGTATGGTGCTATTGCATCAGCATACCTTGAATGAACTTAATTGTTATACAATCTGGACCGGGAAACTTGCTTTTCTTGACTTAAGTTGATTTAATAGTCTAGGGGTATCTACTTGTAAATTACATATGCTGACAGCTGTTCTTGATACAAATTACCGAATTTTGCTTCGTCTTCTGTGGTGAAGGTATTTCGGAAAGCTGTGTTACGCAATTCTGCTTTATCAGAACTATCATCAGTAGCATCGCCATTACTATCGCGTAGTGAAGGTATTGATTGTGTTTTGCCACTGGTATAATTTACATACGACCATAATTTCGTGGGATTCTTTATCAAATTACTGAAGGTATTAAATATAAGGAGAGGCATTGTAATTCCGCCTCAATGTTACCTGTGAAATACGTATCAACTTACCAAGGCTCTCCTGTATTGGAACAGCACCCCAGTAAAGAACGTGAGTGGGAACAATCCCTCCTTGTTCCTCAGGCAGAGGTGATATAAATATCAACAACAGCTGAGTTCTCTGAGACAAATATTGTCTCATTATACCGAGGGTATTACATATAAAGACAGGCACTGAATTGAAATTTGGGTTGTGGCCGGGATTCGAACCCGGAACCTCCAGCTTACTAAGCAAGCGCTTTAGATCGCTCAGGTAACAGTGTTGCGGACAGTGTGACTACACGGGCTACACTGCACAAATGTTAATTGACTGTCTCTCATTATATTTAATAATTTTGGTATAACGAGACAATATTTGTCTCAAGGAACTGAATTATTATTGATATTTGTACTACTAAACTAGCTGAATTCCTGCTGCTTCGCATGTGTAGACTGGATGGTCTGCATTGGTTGTTTCTAACTCTAAATATAAAATTTAACAGTTTTAGATTTAAAAATGTTTTCCTAATCAGGTATTTTGATACATCTTGCCACCCCCCCTATCGCACAATTGATGACAAGAATTCAAAACATCCTGAAACACATTTTTTTAATCATAACCATGGCTCCAAATCCAAATTTTCGTATTTCTAGCATGAAAATAATCTTAGTAGTACTCTTAGAAGATTTTTCCTTATTTCACCCACTTAATGGTTGAGTTTTAGAAAATATCGACACATGTGTTTTTAAAATTCCAGTCAAAAATCTAAATCTGAAGTTTTGTATTTCTTGTTTCAAAATTGCCTTAATGGTAACGTATTTTCAAAAAACCGTTCATGGGAACATCGAAAAATCGCTGATGCCTACAGTGTAGGATAAGCAACATCCACAAATTTCAAGTTTCTATCGTCTGTAGACTCACTTTTCAGCGCCGTTTTCTGTCTTTTAGAAACGGATGGAAAAAGCAAAATTTCTCTCTTAGGCTTTGGTATCTTTCTTTGTAGTTTTACTTCTCAAACCACAATATGCAGTTATTTTTCTTTATTCGTACGCTTGGTGCACAAAAGCAACTGAAGAATGTGCATCACGTTTCGCTTTATATAACATCTTTGCTATTATAATGTCAAAAGTCGTCGCTGGTCTTCTGTCCGAATTTTATATAAGATGACGACTTTGAAGCACTATATCTTCCACCCTCTTATAGCTATCGACACGGAACTGCTATGGTGTACAACGGTAGATTTTGTACTACAAGAACACAGAGACCATTCGACTCTAAAGTGTAGTTTTTGCTGAAGAGTAATATAATGACACCAACACATAGAATTTTATATAATTCGATAACTTTCAACTCCCATATCCTACACCCCGTTATCGTTATCAACCCTCTATCACCATAGTGCACAATAGAAGACATACGTACTACCAAAAACAAACACTTTTCGTTTTAGATGTGCGATGTGTAGTTTTGGCTGCAGCTGCAGAGTGAACTAAAGGCACAAACACTTCAATATATATATATATATATATATGCCCGGGTATTTATTTAATTATTCCTGCCTTTAGTACTTCTCCTATCCCTTCCCTAGCTTTTCATCTCTTTTTTTCTAAAAACATGCTACACTACCAAAATGTTATAAATAAATCAGAAATAAGGCTGTCTCACATAATGTACAAAATTATAAATTCAGTATCCAAAGAAAGACAGATAGTAATCAAAATACAAATGACACATATAAAATGTGTACCATCTTATATTTATTGAGTTACTTGTTGTACAACAGTATAATTATTCAGGAAAGTATTCATCTGTATAAGTGCTATATGTCTGTAACATGTGTTGTGAATACAATTAGTAGTAAAGAAGTAATAGATTAAAACTTGGTGCGTGATGTAACGACTTTACATAAACGTTATTCTTTACGTGCTCATATCTCATGAACTACGTGTCGGAATGTGATACAATTTAGAAGCTACATTCAACTATATATGTGTATACTGTCTGTAAAATTTCCTGTCGCTACAATTAGTAGTGTTGAAATTATAAATTGTAACGTCATACCGAGAGCTGTAGTTTTACTCCATAAACAGCGGAAAAGTAGTAAACGAGAAACGGTTTCCCTTTTACTATAGTTGCCAGAGAGAAAAAGTTTAATAAAAGTTTGAAATTATGTTTAAAGTTTGTTGCAAGTCGCTAAGTACTGTCATTCTCATACAGTGTATTTCGAAAGTCTCGCCGCGTTATATGGTATTTTTTGCGATTTCTATTGGTTATGAGGTAATATCTTTTGAACAATGTGCCGTATGTGATTCTTAACCATGCAGCAATTGTTACCTCACGGTAAGGAATGTGTGTACCAAACTTGGTTGAAATCGGTCCATGGTTTAGGAGAAAATGAGCAGAATTGTCGCAAAATGCAGCAGTTTTTTGCGCATCTCATTGTTTATGACGTCATATCTCGTGAACTATGTGTTGTACGTTATTGTTACAGTTACGGTGACCGTTCTCACCGTTGAAGCTTACGTGGACAAAATTTGAAGAAAAAAAAAAAAGAAATCTCGTGAACTATATATCGTTTGTGATTGTTACACTTACGACAACCGTCCTCATGGATTGAAGCTTAAGTGTACAAAATTTCATAAAAATTGGAACAAAACAGTAGATTTCTATGCAACACGTACAAATATGCGGACACTCTGCTTTATGTATTAGATTAGCATCCACTCACTGTTATTATTCCATGTAGAACCTGAAAAACAAGGTGCTACAAGATGAATCTAGAACACAAGGGCCGGCCGCAGTGGCCAAGTGGTCTGCGACGCGTCAGTCGCGTTCTGCACGGCCGCTGCGGTCGGGGTTCGAATCCCCCCTCGGGCATGGATGTTTGTGCCGTCTTTAGTGTAAGCTAGTTCATAAGTAGTTTGTAAGTTTAGGGACTGATGACCCCATATTAGGTCCCATAAGGTAAAAAAAAGCGCTAGGTGTGCATTTCGCCTGGTACTTGAGAAAAGATTGAAAGATTATTGAATAGATATAAGCTCTTTCATATTATTAACTTTTGAAGAAAATATTTTGTTAGATGAAGTAAAAGTTATGTCGTGTAGATGTGACGGTTGACCACGATCACATAAGCCATGAGATATTTCTTACATTTGTGGTTTGGACATGTCACCTCATTGCACAACAGAACCGGTATTCAAAACCTTTAAAGTGTAACTTTCACAATGGTTGTCCCTGCACCAGTTGCTTGTGTACATCCATATATCACATGTATCATTTACGAAATTATTGTACAAAACAAATGAGACGTATATGGAGTAATTTTAATTTATAGGCTTCTCGCATCGAATTTTGCGCTGAAAAATTGATAATCTAAGTAATGCCAGAATGCTGCTTTACTTTGCAGATGATAAAAACTGTTTATTTTTATAGCAATAGGCCTATTTTGGAACTGTGGGCATCACCAGGCTATACCCATATGGCGTCGTGGAGGTATAATTTATTATAGAAGCTGCATATAATTGCAGAATAAATGCTCTTTAGATGGTATATATATTTTATTTGATGTTTATCAGGTATTAGTTCATTAATGTTATTATGTCAGTTTGACAGATCCTCCAGAATAACAGTAATGAACTAATACCTGATAAACATCAAATAAAATATATATACCATCTAAAGAGCATTTATTCTGCAATTATATGCAGTTTCTATAATAAATTATACCTCCACGATGCCATATGGATATAGCCTGATGGTGGCCACAGTGCCTAAATAGGCCTATTGCTATAATAATAAACAGTTTTTAACATCTACATCTACATACATACTCCGCAATTCACCGTAAGGTGCGCGGCGGAGGGTACACTGTACCACTACTAGGCATTTCCTTCCCTATTCCACTCCCAAATTGAACGAGGAAAATAAGAATGCCTATATGTCTCCGTACGAGTCCTAATTTCTCTTATCTTGTCTTTGTGATCTTTACGCGAAATGTAAGTACGCGGCAGCAAGATCGTAATACACTCAGCTCCAAATTCCGCGCCTCTAAATTTACTTAACAGAAATTCACGCAAAGAACGTCGTCTTTCTTCCACCGATCCCCAATTGAGTTACCGGAGCATTTCCGTGACACTCGCGCATTGGTCGAACCTACCGGTAACAAATCTAGCTGGTCGTCTCTGAACCGCCTCTATGTCTTCCTTTAAACTGATCTGCTGCGGGTCCCAAACACTTGAGCAATACTCAAGACGTGGTCGTACAAGCGTTTTATACGTGGTCTCCTTTACAGGTGAAGTACATCTTCCCAAAATTCTCCCAATAAACCGAAGTCGGCTGTCCGCCTTACTCATTACTGTCCTTACATGCTCGTTCCATTTCATATCGCTCTGCAATGTTACGCCTAGATATTTGAACGACGCGACAGCTTCAAGAAGCTCACTACTAATGCTGTATTCGAACATTATGGGATTGTTTTTTCTACTCATGCGCATCACCTTACATTTTTCTACATTGAGAGCTAGCTGCCATTCTTCGCACCAACTAGAAATTTTGTCTAAGTCATCCTGTAAGCTATTACAGTCAGTTAAAGACGATACCCTCCCATACACCACAGCATCATCAGCAAACAGCCGCAAATTACATCTTACTCTGTCCATCAGATCATTTATATAGATAGAAAATAATAGCGGTCCTACCACACTCCCCTGGGGCACGCCTGACGATACACTCGTCTCTGATGAACACTCGCCGTCGAGAACAACGTACTGCGTTCTATTACTTAGGAAGTCTTCCAGCCAGTCACAAATCTGTGAACCTATTCCATAAGCTCGTATCATCGTTAGCAGTCTGCAGTGTGGCACCGCGTCGAACGCCTTTTTGAAGTCGAGAAAAACACAATCCGCCTGTTGCCCTTCATCCATGGCTCGCAAGATGTTACGTGAGAAAAGGGCAAGCTGAGTTTCACATGAACGATGTTTTTCTACACCCGTGCTGATTCATGGAAAGAAGCTTTTCCGTTTCAAGGAAATTTACTACATTCGAACTGAGAATATGCTCCAAAATTGTACATGAAACTGATTTCAACGATATTGGCCTGTAATTGTGTGGGTCAGTTCTCTTTCCTTTCTTATAAACGGGAGTCACCTGCGCTTTTTTTTCCAATCACTAGGAACTTTACGCTGCATTAAAGTTTCGCGATAAATTCAAGCTAAGTAGGGGGCCAATGCCGCAGAATAGTCTTTGTAAAACCGAACTGGTATTCCATCCGGACCAGCAGACTTTTTCGTATTTAGCTCTCTCATCTGCTTCTATACACCGGAAATACCTATTGCTATGTCCCCCATTTCATCTATAAAGTAAAGCAGCATTTTGGCATTACTTAGATTAACAATATGTTCTTAAAAGACGTACACAATGCTGCAGGCCCAAATGAAATGAAGTTCTTGTAAAAGACCGCCAGGCTTGGGGATTTTTTGTGTCCGTTTAAATATGGCATGCTTGATAAGCGGTAACTTTAAGGTAGATGGGAAGTGGGATGAGACACGAGAGGTGGCTGACTGAAGGCTGCTGTTTGCAGATGGCGTCGACGGCGGAGTCGCGCGCCGCGTTCGCGGCGAGCGCGGTGTCGTTCCTGAAGCAGTACGGCTTCCAGGGCCTGGAGCTGGACTGGGAGTACCCGGGGCAGCGCGGCGGCAGCGCCGCCGACCGCCAGAACTTCGTGCTGCTCTGCGAGGAGCTGCACCAGCAACTCGCCGACGCGGGACTCGCCTTCGGCATCTCGGTGGGCGCGCTCCACCACGTCACCGAGGACATCTACGACGTGCCCGGCATCATCCCGTGAGTGTCCGCGCGCTTTCCAGCCTCACAAGTGCTCTCCACCCTGCTGTGCACTTACACTGCCAGAAGGCTTTTGACACCGTACCACACAAACGGCTTTTAATTAAACTGCGTGGTTATGGAACACCGTCCTAAATTTGGTGCTGGATAGGAGATTTCCTGTCAGAGAGGACATAGTTCGTAGTAATCGATGGTAAGGCATCGACTAAAACAGAGGTGATATCCGATGTTCCACAGGTAGGTTATTGTTCCTCTGCTCTTCCTTACCTACATAAACGATTTGGGAGAAAATTGAGGAGCCCTTTTAAGTTTTTTGCAGATAACGTCATCATTAATCGTCTAGTAAAGTCATCTAAAGATCAAAGCCAACTGCAGAACGATCTAAATAAGATATCAGTGTTGTTGTTGTGGTCTTCAGTCCGGAAACTGGTTTGATGCAGCTCTCCACAATACCCTATCCTGAGCAAGCCTCTTCATCTCCACATAAGAACGGCAACCTACATCTGTCTGAATCTGCTTACTGTATCCATCTCTTGGTCTTCCTCTGCGGTTTTTACCCCACACACTTCCCTCCAACGCTAAATTCACACTTCCTTGAATTCTCAGAATGTGTCCTACCAAACGATCCCTTCTTTTAGTCAAGGTATGCCAGAAATTCCTATTCTCCCCAATTCTGTTCAGTACTTCCTCATTAGTTACGCGATCCACCCACCTAATCTTCAGCAATCTTCTGTAACACCGCATTTCAAAAGCCTCTATCCTTTACCTGTCCGCACTGTTTATCGTCCATGTTTCACTCTCATACAAGGCAATACCCCACACGAATTCCTACAGAAAGGACTTCCTTAGGCTTAAATCAATATTCGATGTTAACAAATTTCTCTTTTTCAAGAACGCTTTTCTTCCCATTGCCATTCTGCATTTTATATCCTCCCCGTCCGGAGATCCGCATGGGGGACTATTTTACCTCCGGAATATTTTAATCGAGAAGATGTCATCATCATATATTCATACAAAAAAGCTGCATGTCCTCGGGAAAAGTAACGGCTGTAGTTTCCACTTGCTTTCAGCCGTTCGCAGTAGCTGATGTTACAAGGCCAGCTCAGTCAATCATCCAGACTGTTGGCCCTGTAACTACTAAAAAGGCTGCTGCCCCTCTTCAGAAACCACACGTTTGTCTGGCCTCTCCACCGATACCCTTCCGTTCTGGTTGTACCTACGGTACGGCTATTTGTATCGTTGAGGCACGCAAGCCACCGCACCTCTGTGGTTCATGGGAGTGGACTCCATCATTTATCGTCTAGTAAAGTCATCTGAAGATCAAAACCAACTGCAGAACGATCTAAATAAGTTATCGGTTTGGTGTAAAAATTGGCAATTGACTCAAAATAATGAGAAGTGTGAAGTCGTCCACATGACTACAAAAAGAAATCCGTTAAACTTTGTTTACAAGATAAATCAATGACATGTATAAGACAGTAAACTCCACTACTTTTACATCAGACTTAAACTGGAAAGAACGTGTAGATAATTCCGTAGGAAAGGCGAACCAGAGACTGCGTTTTATTCGCAGAACACTTTAAGAACTATTAAAGAGACTGCATAACTACGCTTGTCCGCCCTCATTTGGAGTATTGCTGCCCAGTGTGGGATCCTTATGGAGTGGGTTTCACGGAAGCCATCAAAAGCGTTTTGTATTCTCACGATACAGGGGAGACAGCGTCACATAAATGATACAGAATCTGGGATGGGATTACATCAACGGCGTTTATCGCTGTGGTGTGGTCTACTTACGAAACTCCAATCGCCAACATTCTCCTCCGAATGCGAAAATATATTGTTGACTCCCATCTAAAAAGCAGAAATGATCATCAGAATCAAATACGAGAAATCGGAGCTCGAACGGAGAGATTCAGATGTTCTTTCTTTGCAGCTGCTATTGAAGAATGGAATGGTAGATGAATAATATAAAGGTGCTTCGATGAACCCTCTGCCAGGCACTTAAAAGTGATTTGCAGAGTATCCCATGTAGATGTAGACTCTGTGAACATGCCTACCACAGTCAAACCTGCTCCCAAGCATTGAGCTCTACCATGTCATAAAATTCCACCTCCTCCTTACATCTGCATCCGTGACATGTCAAATTTGACTTAAGGCAAATGGAAGGACTGGGTGGGTTACCAAAATAATTGCCAATTTGATTTTTTTAGAAACAATCATTAGGCAAAGCACATTCAAAATTTAAAATATGACAACCAATCATTTAAAATCTGAGAAGCAGCGGGTGAGGCCCTTACATTAATTATATAATTAATCTAACAAAGATTTTAAAAGGGAATACCTACATTACACTTACAAAATTGCAGTGAAAATAACATAGCATAAGTTCACAACGCGCCAGCAAATTTCACGAAAACAACGTTGGAACGGAAGTTGGACACAGGACGTAATCCATATTCAAGGCACTAGAAGATGAACTGGTTCCGCAGCGACGATTGTAACGACATCCTTGGTTGCAGGAACAGATATTCAGTCAGCAACTTAGCAACCCATCACATCTCGAGAAAGATGCAAAACACAATTTTCACCTAAGTGCTGACTCAGGTAGCCATCAGCTAACACGACGAAATCCGTCACCGACACCACGCACAGACACAGTTGGGGCACACTTCCCACTCCGCCCCATTTCTCACTCATCGTCCGCCAACCTCCCTCTCCGTTCCAGGAGGCCACACTTACCAGCACATGTGCGCAAAGAATATGGGTAAGACTTGCCGACAGATAGCGACGAGTACGCAGTGAGTGATAGCAAGCGGAAACATAGTCGCCAGTTTGGACTACAGAACTCACTTGCGCTAGTGAGTGCTGTAAAATAGATCGTGGGAGGCAAGATGGGCACTTGGGACACAAAAGCAATCTGAATAGGAAATAAGGAGTAGCCTACATAAAATTAGAAGAAAAGACTTCACATAAACAAACTAAGATGCCACAAATTAGAAAACAAGGCGGTCAGGAGTGTAGGGAGAAGGGTGAGATAACAAAAAAAAAAAAAAAAAAAAAAAAAAAAAAAAATGCACAAAAAGTGACGCAAGAGCCGCCACGGCTCAATCTACATATGTACACCACAATCCGACAAAAGATGCATATCGAAGGGTATACCTAGTACCACTGCTAGTTACTTGCTTTCCTGTTCCACTTCTGTATACAACGAGGTAAAAACAAATGTTTGCACGCATTTTCAAGAGCCCTAATCTCTCTGATCTTCGTGGACTTTACGCGAAATGTAAGTTTGCCACAGTAGAATCGTTCTGCAGTCCGCTTCAAATTCCAGCCCTCTAATTTCTTCAACACTGTTTCTCGAAAAGAACGTCACCTTCCCTACAGTGACTTCCATCTGAGTTCCTGAGACATCTCACAAGGGGAGGCCACGACGTTTGGAACGCGGATTTACTTCAAACTTCGTACACTCAATGATGACGACAAAGTGTGTAAGCAGTAGCGCGTACTTCTGAAGCGTCATTGAGAAATTCGCAAGATAATTTCGGTCGGTCGTCAAATATGTACCTGTTCGTGTGCGTGGGTGTTTTGACATGAAGCGGCGGCAGACGAGTCGTTTGAGTCCGAGCTCCGTACTCGTTCTTCGCTGGATCGATACCCGTTCGTCACTTTTTTTCTCATTACCGATGACGAAGGACTTGGAACATGTACGGTTAAGCCGGCCGCGGTGGCCGAGAAGACTGAGGCGCTCCAGTCACGGTCTGCACGGCCACTACGGTCGGGGGTTCGAATCCCCCCTCGGGCATGGATATTTGTGCCGTCCTAGTTCGTAAGTAGTTCATAAGTAGTTTGTAAGTTTAGTGACTGATTACCACGTAGTTAAGTCCCATAGACTTTACAAACATTTTTTGTATGGTTAAAGTCGTACCTCCGAAATGCAAGCAAGTTTGCCAACCGTGCGATATTTATTTCTTCAGGCAAGTTAAACATTTCATTAAGCGTCTTCGAAATTGTTCTTATTTAATCGAAAGAGAAAGAGAAATTTCTTCTCGTGAAAACGCCATTAAAATACACTCGATACTGCATGACCAATTATCAGCGCCGATATTTAAGGAGACACTGAGTTATGCATGGTTTGCTCCCAAATTATGGGATGAAAAAGAGGATTTTAAAAATGTTAGCGAGGTTTGTTTCTCCATGGAAAACCTCAAAAGACCTTGCGTATGCGGAAACATAGCTTTTATTCAATGCAGATGGTGCCGTATAACTTTATGTTTTCCATGTTTTTACGAAAAATACCATCCTGCAACCTGTAATGTCGAAAGCGACGATTAGTTTACATCTTTCGAAAGCCGTCTGTGGCTTGCAGGTAACAAGTAGTTTCCGGCTCCTTCCAGGAATAAGGGATTTCTCATATCACAGACAAGCAAACATTTTCACGTCAGTGTCACTTTGTGCGTTTGGTCGTTTACTAGTCGGTAGCCATGAATATTATTTGTGCTGATTATACGTATTTTTCCCGTTATATCAATTGTAATATAAATAACAACGAATATGACTGTGTTGAAAAAAAAGTAACGAATGGGACTCGACCCCGCGACCAACGACCACCGAGTGCGGAGCTCGGACGATAACCAGTCGGCTGCCGCCGTTTCATGTCAAAAAGTCCACGCACAGGGACAGGGACATATTTGACGACCGACCGAAATTATCTTGCGATTTTCTCAATAACGCTTGGGAAGTACGCGCTACTGCTTACACATTTTGTTGTCCTCATGGAGTACTACGAGTGTACGAAGTTTGCAGTAAATCCGCGTTCTGACCGTCGTGGTTTCCCCTCATCAGTAGCATTTGCGTGCTGATCGAACCTACCAGTAACAAACATAAATGCCCATCTCTGAAAAGTAATACCGGTGAAAGTCGTTTTACAGCAGCTGTTGTTGTTCCAGAGATATTTTGGGTGGTCAAGATAAATGGGGCACTCTGTATACTACGACTGATCTAAGACACTTACATTTTTAATTTGAGGTATTTTGGTGCAGTTATCCTTTTACCTCTGGTTTAGAGATAATGAAGTGAATTTAAGTCTATCCAATTTGAATACTGGGTGGGTGACGGCATTATATGTATTAGTTTTGGTCTGTGGTTAGCATTGTTATGCATCGTGACTAGCTGCTGATAGTAAGTTAGTTTTTGGTCGGGTGCCTCTCGTATTTTTGTATGTCACCAGATTTAGACTGATATGAGTTATTCTGTAGGGAACACTTAAGTGAAATACTAGGGTCATTTTCCTATAATTATTGCCTGGGTTTTCACAACAATGAAAAACCCGCTAGTTTTGTCACGTAGTATTGTTGTTGAGCTGGAGCTTTAGCGGGTAAAACATCTGTGTGCAGAATTAAGGTAAAATAATTCCAAAGTTCATGAATTAACGAAAGGAACGCAAAATGAATAGAATAAATGACATAGATTAAGAAACGCTTGAAACTGGATTCCAGACTAATGCAAGTACGGACGGCCGTTGTTGTTGCTGCAGGAACGTGGACTGGGTGAACCTGATGACGTACGACTACGCCACTCCATCGAGCGACGTCCTCACAGCGCCCATGGCCCCGCTGTGGCCCCGCGGCAACGTCACCAGCTACCTCAACGTGGTAAGTGCGACGCCGCAACGTTCACTCCACTGATTCCTCATTCGCGACAACTTTGTTACAAACGGTTAACTGTTTGGGTCGGTTTCTGAAAGACGCCCTCTGTTTTAGGTGTTTCATTTACATGTACTGATCTTGAGACTACAGCACAATTATCTGGTATGCACACTGTTTATGTTAAAAACTGCAAGTTACACAGAAATTAGTGCCAGACATACGTGGTTGATTTACGTAGGTTAAGATACAGAAATTTTCGTTTAATGTGCGAGTGGCACTGTGCAACAGCTTTTTTTATTTCGTCCACTAAAGCGGTCATTCTTACAAAAGTAGTCAACAACAAAACGCTAATTTGGAGAGAAACGCGAAGAACATACCTGATTGTGAACTGTTCACTTGTAATAGAACTTCACGGTCTTACAGAGAGCTGTACATAGCGCGAAACAGTATGTTAGTTCATTCTTTTAGGAAAGTACACTGACAGAATAATAGCACGAAAGTACGAGGCGTGTTTCATTAAATAAGGGACCAATCTGCTGCAGAAATTCATCGACAGATTTGCGAGGTGCACGGTGATACTGTTATGAGTGAAAGCAAAGTGCGTAAGTGGGTACGCGAATTCAAACATGGACGTGACAACGTCCATGATGAGGACGCCCTTCTTCGACTGCAGACGATTTGGAGGCTACAGTTAAAGCGAGGATTAGTGAGAAAAGGCGTTTAACCTCCATCTCAAAGAACACCTCAGTAGCAACCGTTACAATGATGACGACGTCGTGAAAACAGTAGCGAACTCTTGGTTATCGGTGCAGGCGGCAAGTTATCATGAAGAGGGGATTTTAAAATTAGTTGAGAGGTATGATAAGAGTTTGAACAAGTTTGGCAAGTATGTTGAAAAATAAAGTATGTACTTTATGAAAATAAATTTACTTTTTTGAAATAACCTTTCATTGTTTACTTATGTTCAAACGGACCTTACTTATAAAACACGCCTCGTACAACGTTACGCACAACGCTCTCTACATCTACACTCCGCAAGCCACTACGGGGTGAGTGGAGGGGATACTTAATGTAACATTGTTACATCCACTATTACCTAATCCAGTCACAAATGGTTCTCGCTCAGTGTGAGCTCTTATCTCTCTGATTTTATCCTCGTGGTCTTTCCGCAAGATGTACGTAGGAGGAAGTAGGAGGAAGCAATTTATAAGGTGATCTATATAGCACAGTGGTAGAGTGCCAGACTATGAATACAAAGGTCGCGGGTTGGATCCCCGTCAGGTATATATATATATATATATATATATATATATATATATAGAGAGAGAGAGAGAGAGAGAGAGAGAGAGAGAGAGAGAGAGAGAGAGAGAGAGAGAGAGAGAGATGGCGTGTATACACACACACATATAGGGTGTTTCACTAAGTGTGTTTGCCTCTGTAACTTATAAAATAATAGGTGACGGGAAATTTTAATGCGGTAGGTCGACACAAGAAATGTTACAATTTCTGCGGAGCTATGAACATAGTTTATTGTATCATTTTCCAAAGAGTTACACCACGAAGATATAATTTTTTCAATGGAACAATAGTTTTTCTATCGTGCATTGGATTCGTTGAAACCAGCTGCATCCAAATCAGTTTAAACTACATTCCTATCACTGTTAGTTTTGGAGCTACAACCCTTCGAAGTTCCGGAGGCGGAAGCTACGACAGCGTAGCTGACTGGCTGGTGGGCATGAGACAGTGGGCCGTGCCCCAGGGGATAGCCACTCGGCCAGTCAGCTACGCTATCGCAGCCATCGCCCCCAGAACTTTGAAGGGTTGTAGCTCCCAAACTAACAGTGATAGGAATTTAGTTTAAATTGATTTGGACGCAGCTGGTTTAAACGAATCCAATACACGATAGAAAAAACTATTGTTCCATTTAAAAAATTATATCTTTGTGTTGTAACTCTTTGGAAAATCATACAATAAACTATGTTCATAGCTCCGCAGAAAGTGTAACATTTCTTGTGTTGACCTACCGCATTAAAATTTCCCGTCACCTATTATTTTTTAAGTTACAGAGGCAAACACACTTAGTGAAACACCCAGTATATGTGTGTGTGTGTGTGTGTGTGTCTGTTTGTGTGTGTGTGTGTGTGTCTGTTTGTGTGTGTGTGTGTGTCTGTTTGTGTGTGTGTGTGTGTCTGTTTGTGTGTGTGTCTGTTTGTGTGTGTCTGTTTGTGTGTGTCTGTTTGTGTGTGTCTGTTTGTGTGTGTGTGTGTGTGTGTGTGTGTGTGTGTGTGCCACGTCTCTCTCTCTCTAAGTCAATCATTGGAAGAGCATTTCCATGACGCTTTCGCGCTTGTCAAATGAACCTGTGACTGCGTTGCTCTTCTTGGTTCTTCCCTGTTTCCTCTAGTAATCCTGTCTGGTACAGGTCGCAAACGAGCAACATTAAAATAAAACTTAAAGGAAAATTAAAACTGTATAGCAGACCAACACTAGATATCGCAACTTTTGCCTTCCAGTGTTCGATAGACCCTGAGTTCGAGGCTCGTCGCCCCATACAGTTCTAATCTGCCAGGAAGTTTCATGTCAGTGTACAATCCACTGAAGAGTGGAAATTTTATTTCGGAAATATTCAAATATTGACGGAACGATCCCAGTGAATCTTATTCTGGCACCTGCCATTCGTACGACTATTTATATGAGGGCATTGGGGACGGGGAGCGAAAGAGAGGGGAAGGAGGAGATTGGCGGAAAGAGATGGGAGAGGAAGAGAATAAATAAAAAAATAAATTTTGAATGAAGCACAGAGAATCATGTAATAGTATCCAATATTTTTATTACTAGACAAACTGTTACGCTATCATCAAGTAACCCGCTCGGTTAGCCGAGTGGTCTAACGCACCGCTTTCCGAGACGGGGAGGCGTACTGGTCCCGGTTCAAATCCGCCCGGCGTATTAACGAAAGGGGTCGGAGTGCCGGCCAGCCTGGATGTGGTTTTCAGGCCGTTTTCCACATCCCCTAGGTGACTATCGGGCTGGTCCCCAAGTCCCGCCTCAGTTACACGGTTCGCAAACATTTCGTAACACTTTACACTTCGCACACCTATAACACTATACGCAGACAATTATTGGGGTACACATTTTCTGCCTCGGCGGATTAGCCGAGTGTACTGGAGCGCAGTTTTGGGGTGCGGGCGGCAGTTCGCCGTCGGGGGTTCGAATCCCCCCATGGAAGTTTGTGCCGTCTTTTGTATAAGGTAGTTCATAAGCAGTTTGTAAGTTTAGGGACTGATGACCTCGTAGTTATGTCTCATAAGCTCTACAAACATTTGAACATTTGAATACATTTCCTCGTGGGGAGCATGGGGTGGCGGTAGGAAGGGCATCCGGCCACCCTGTAAATATTAACCCATCCCAAATCAGCGTTTAACACAGTGCCAAACATGCATGTTCGAGAAAAGGGCCAAAGAGATAGATCGATGCTATCATCAATTACTGACTACAAAGACATAAAAATACAGCTGTGAAAATTTTATAAGTCAAAGATTTTAAGCTGATGTATAAATAGTATTTTAGTTAATTTCCAACGATGAACTGAGTTACTCTGTATGCATCAGCTTAAGATCGTCCTTCGCCGCGGCTGAGCACGAGGCCGTTCCTCGTCGGAGGTTCCAATCCCCCTCGGGCATGGATGTTTGTGCTGTCTTTAGTATAAGTTAGTTTTACAAGTAGTTTGTAACTTTCGGGATTGATGACCCTGCAGTTAAGTCCCTTAATCTTACCCAACATTTGAACATTTTTTCTTCGTCCATTAAAATCTTCACAGCTATGTGTTTATATCTTTGTATTCAGTACCTGATGGTGGCGTAATAGCCGATTATCTTTTTGTCTAATACGACGGACATTCAATAAAGAGACAAATTGGTCTGGAGAAAAAACTGTTGTTAAGGCAAGTTTGGAACTTTTAAGGCTTTAAGTTTGGCATCGCTAGGATGGGCCCTGATGAACTGATGTATTAACATTGCTTTGTTTACAACTTCAACAATACATTTAAAGATGGCAAATCCGCTTGAAAGTTCCACATTAGTTGAACAAGGTTAAGTTATTCGTTTTTTACTTGCTGAAGGCGAGAAACCAGTGCATATACTACAGAATGCCGAAACTTTAAGGTGGACGTTGTATGAATCGTGCAAATCATTATAAGTGGGTAGCGCAGTTCAAAAATCGTCGCGACTCAGTGACTGATGACACCGTTCTGGGCAACCAGTCGCAGATTCAACTCTCTCACACGGAAGTCTGATTGATGTCATTATTAGCGCCGATCGCCGTAGAAATGATAGTTGACAAGATTCAAGTTAGTACTGGTACAGTTCGTAACATCATCTTTAACAAGCTGAAGTACCGCAAAACACGTGCAAGATGGGTGCCAAATACGTTTATTCGGTTACACAAGGAAAAAAGGTTCGGAGCGCGCACAGAGCTAAAGGAACGCTACGAAAGAGAAAGTGGAGAGGCCGAGCGTTTAAGGCGCCTTGCTGTGGAGCGCGCGGTCGCTCGCTGTCGGAGGTTTGAGTTCTCCCTCGGGCATAGATGTTTCTGTTGTCCTTAGCACAAGTTACTTTAAATTAGTTTAAGTAGTTTCTAAGCCTAGGGACTGATTACCAACGTAGTTAAGTCTCTTAGATTTACGGACATTTAATTTGAAAAAGTGATCACTTCCTCAACAGAATTTTAACTTGTGGTTAGATTAGATTAATACTTGTTCCATAGTTCATGAATAAGACACTTCGTAATGATGTGTAACGTGTCAGGTTAATGAATGGTGTCTGTACAAAACGTTACATTACACAAAACATTACATGACAACTTTTATTTACTAATTTACATCTAAAAACTCTCCCAATGTTAGGATACCTAAATCCTTAAATAGATGTCTGCAGGATAATCGTGGGTGGGTTCCAGCAATTATTCTGATTACACGCTTTTGTGCAGTGAATACTTCTTTACTCAATAATGAATTACCCCAGGATATTCGAAAGCAATGAATCAAAATAGGCATAGTATGCTAATTTACTCAGATTCTTAACGCCAAAATTTGCAATAACCCTAACAGCATACGTAGCTGAACTCAAACGTTTCAGCAGATCGTCTATGTATTGCTTCCAGTTTAATCTCTCGTCAATGCACACAGTCTATATTTATTACTGGAGTTGTGCCATTTACTGTGCAGAACTGTATATACTGTGTTTTATCAAAATTTAATGGGAGTCCGTTTGCAGAAAACCACTTAATAATTTCGTGAAAATCATTATTTACGATTACATCACTTACTTCTTCTTGTTTTTGGATGTGATTACTATATTTGTATCATCAGCAGAAAGAACTAAGTTTGCATCTCCATCAATGTAGAATTGCAAGTCATTTACTTATATCAAGAACAGTAAAGGACCTAAGACCGAACCCTGTGGTACCCCGTCCTTGACAGTCCCCCAGTTTGAGGAATCGGCTGATGTTTTGACATTAAACGAACCACTTATTACAACTTTCACTTTGGTTCACTATTATGTGTCTGAATCAAAAAGGCGCAGCATGGAGTGGAAGCACACCAATGCACCTGGCAAGAAAAATTCAAAACCCAAGCATCAGCAGGAAGAGTCATGTTAACGGTATTTTGGGATGCTGAACGAACGTCAAGTTTTTTGTGATTATCTAGAAAAGCAGCATATAATGATCAGCCAATACTACTGGGATTTGCGTTTAGACAAGGTGAAGCCAGCTAGAAGAGAGAAAAGTCGTGGACTTCAGAGGTGTTATTCTCCAGCACGGCAACGTACATCCTGTTATTGCTCAACTAACCCATGAAACCATCGATAAAATGGGCTGAGAAGTTCTGCCTAATCCCCATTACACTCCTGATTTAGCACCTAGTGATTTCCCAATTTTTAGTGCACTGGGGGAGACATTATGAGGGGAGAGCTTTCAGGATAACGAAGGCGTGAAGAAGTTAGTGCGAAATTGTTTAAGATAAATAGTGCTTTGCAGCCGGAATAAAATTAAAAAAATAAAAAAGCTTGTATCCAGTTGGAACAAGCGCATAAAAGTTGAAGAGGTTTATGTCACAAAGTAGAAAAAGTTTTGTGCTGTTTGGATAAAACATAGTATTTGTTTTATCTCTGGATTCTGTAGAACGTGCTCAGGTTCGCATGAATAAAGCGAATCACAGAATACATGTCAACCAAGTATGTTCTTAGCGTGAGTAAAAGGATGGGGGAAGTTGCTCACAACGAAGAACATTCTCCGATTTCGTAGAAATAAAACTAGAGACGTTTCTCACGGCCGGAGACCATTCTCCGGTTTCTGAAGTGACCTCTCAATCACATTTCGGACTGAGTATCTTCTATTAAGGTTACATTTACTGTGGTTTATAATAAAAATGACAAACTTTGTGTTTCTTAGATTACAAAAAAAGTTTACTTTATACGTAGGCTAGACTGAGGAAGTAAAATGTTTATGCAAATAAAAACATTTTGCTGACGAGTGGCATCCTTCACAAAAATCAGATCTGTGACACTTCAAACATTTAATATAGTGACGAGAGTGATTTCAAGAGAGTTTTTCTTTACCGACATAGAAATGAAACACAGATGGATTAAGCTGCGTATTTTACCTGTTTGTTTGGAGTGCATATTGACAGTTGTAAACAGATACATAGTAAAATAATATTGTATTTAATAAGGCCTTATGACGTTACATCCAAGTAAAGTGCATCCCAGGACTTGACAATCTGTATCACAAAATACATATTGCTGCAATACCGTGTACTGAAGTTTCTTTTTTTGGGGGGAAGGGGGGGAGTACTGCTCTTGTTCATTCTAACCAAACCGGTTGGCCTATTTAAGATGCGTTTTCTCACTTCGTAATCGTAACTTTTGTTATATAGAAGTAAGTAGATACAACAGGAATTTTATAACTGACTATCTTATATGCCCGTGCTTCGCAAAGGTTGTTAAAGAGGGACTTGTGTATATCATTGTTTTTTAGGTCAGCAAAAACAGAATCCTTTTTGGGTCGCTCTGTGAATGAACTCAGTTCTCCTAACCAAGATGTCAAATTCAAGTAGAAATCATTGTCGAAAACGACGAATGTTCATAAAGTTTGGCGTAAACTTCGGAAAACACTTCTATCGTTGAGATGAGAAATAGTAATAATAATAATAGCGCCATGTAGCCTTTGATTTTTAGCCCACATGAAAGCTCGTGTAGTACTTTTGGACATTGGCCTTTGCAGATAGATAGTGACTGCTTTTAGACAAATGTTTAAATTGTGATATCTTTATTTTCTCTTATCCGATTTTGATAAAAGGGAACGTGTATCCAACCGCACGGTATGCTCAAGCTACGGCTGAAAATCCTACGAATATAAACATGTTCTAAGAGACAGACATAACGGTCGTACATACAAAACTTTAAATTACGATTTTTTTTTTCGTGATCCCCTTTTATGAAACTAGGTTGCCACATGTAAATCCGCGAAGTACTTTAAGAGATTTGTAATAGATAGCTGTACACCCGTTCTTCGCAACGGATATTAAAGAAAGGATACAAGCACTTGTAGAGAACTATACCGTAATCATGAGCATAAAAACGCAGCATTGCCTTCCATTAGTTAGTTGGTATACTACGTAACTAACAGGGCCTCTATTTGTTCTTTACTGTACTAAACCATTTTCTAGGCATTTTTAAAGAGATGGGACTCAAGATATAATAAGCACGCACGGAAATCAGAAAGGAACTATATAAATTCGATCTTCCTTGCAGATAATTATTGTTAAATGAAAACATTAATAGACGCGAAGAACGCCGTTACTTCCTAAATTCAAATTATACCCGTCTAAAGATGTACCTTTTCTTTCCATGACATTTTAAAGCATATGGGATACAGCTGGGTTAAATTTTACTTGCAGTGGCAACGGTTTAATTTGCTATCGTTGGCAACGAACTATTCCATTAGGAGGATTATTAATTTACTCATCAGAACAACATAAATTATTTATTTCATCTTGAACATAACGAATCATTCCCCTCATTGTACGTGACTGAATTTCAGACAGCATTGAACGGCCGTTGCCAACATCAGCACACTACGCCGATGCCGTAAGGAAAATTGTATCCCTTGTTGTAGTGTATTACACCACAGTTATGAGAATGAAAAAGCGAAGCATCGGCATCTGTTAGTTATTTGGTGTGCTATGGAAGTAACATCTCCTCAGTTTGTCCTTTCCTGGATGTGGCGTTTTCTACGCACTCCTAAACGTAACGAACTCAAAATCTAATGAGGATAGGCCTACACCGAAATCAGAAAGGAAACTACATAAATCCGATTTTCCTTGTAAAGAATACTTATTTAAATATATTCAAAGAATTCACATGGAGGTAATTTTGGAACTGACAATGCAATTTTACCACTTGGGCAGCATATACTTGTATATGACTTCCTAACTTTCCATCACAGACATACATTAACGTATGTCTACAATCTGTGTGTTGCCTGTATAGTTAATGTATGTTTCTGTTTGCCTTTGAATCTATCTCAATTTAAGAATTATGCAGTAATCGTATTTTCACATGTACGATAAACTTCGTAAGTCTCGGAGTACGTAGCTTTTCGTAAAAGTATTTGTTACAATTGCATTTAATGCGGCCCGGCTACTGCTCGCTATGTGGCTTAAAGACAATTCCTCTCATTCCCAGTGAATCGGTTTGTTTCTCCTGCTCTATGGTTGGCAAGTCCTCGATGTTCCCTTGCCCGGTTAATAAATTAATAATCTTATCATTCCCTGTTAATCAGTACACGCGACGCCACCTAGAGAGCGCTAGCCGGGTCGCCTTAAATGTAGTTCAGCCATATATTTACTGCTCTAGAAAATCTAAAATAAAGAATAAAAACACGGATGTTAATTACTCACCTAACTGAATGGTATTAATCTGTTAGTAACGCGATACTGTCCACTAAACCAAAGTAACCTATTACTTACGAACTTTCCGTCACAGTCATGATGTGGCGACTAATCATCGTGTACTGTACGTCGTCGTCGTCGTGTTTAAAAAGAGGATTCGCGCGCCGCCACAGATGTTGTTGCTGCAGCAAGACTGTTTATTCTTTGTTTTTGCGAGTCTCTTGTTTATAAACACGACGACGACGTACAGTACACGATGATTAGTCGCCACAGTCGAGGCAGCTGAAGCAGAACTGTCCGACGTTTTGTTAGCGTGTATCTTTCAAGCCGCTAGAACGCGGAATTATTCTCTGCAGAAACCATTTTGAAATAATTTATTTAGTAAACCTGTGACTGTAGATCAATACATTAAATACAAATGAGAGACGTTTTACGTTAAAGTATAATCGTCACATCAAAAGCATAATGTTTCAACCAGAAGATTACAGTCGTAACTATGTACTCAACAAAAAAAACAGGAGACTCGCAAAAACAAAGAATAAACAGTCTTGCTGCAGCAACAACAATTGTGGCGGCGCGCGAATCCTCTTTATAAACACGACGACGACGTACAGTACACGATGGTTAGTCGCCACAATACATTAATTGTCTACAGTCTGTGTATTGCAGTGAGTTCAAAGATAAAATGGAGATGGTACTACATATTATGAAATCGTGACGCTCGACGTCCAGTTGTCAGTATTTTGATTCTAAGCACTACAGTTATCTTTCCAGTGTTTATATTGAGATCGTTGGTGTCAGCCAGTGTAGTTAATGCTCAGTTAATGTATGTCTGTGTTTCCCAGTGTTTTATCTCTGAGTCTTTATTCTTTGACCATCTGTTGATTGTTGTATTGCTCCACATTTTACGGATTATTATTCGCCACACTCACCTACCACCACACACCGCGACCAAAACGCCGTAGTGCACACCGCAAACCTAAATGCTTCTCTCATGCATAACCGCCGTTGGTCTGCAGTGAATAATTTTGGCTACCAAGTGAAATATACGGACACACGTCCCACGTTCCTTTTGTATATGTTTATATTGATTATTTACATTTGTGGCAGTCTGTTTCTTGTAACAAATTCGCATGGCCTATCGCTTATGAGCAAACCACTAGGTGTCACATTTAACAAAAACGCACGGCGTGTTAGAAACTTCTGACAGCATTCCACGTTGAAACATATGAAAAAGTGAGACATTCTTAAAATTGTGTTCGTAAATTGTGCTAACGCAACTTCAATAAGAAAAAAGTTTGTCGCATGACGAAAATTTTGCAACATCGTTAGAAGAATACATTTTCGTAAAAATATCATATTTAGTCTTAATAATATAATGCTGAACAACAAATTAATATCCGAACATAGTACTGTTCTTCCTGAACACGTAGATGCCTACTCCATATTTGTACACTGAATAATTTGCTTGATTGCACAGCTGTTCTGTGCCGGACATGACACGCAGATAACGTAGTCAAGAAGGAGGGGAGCTAGCGAGACTGAAGTTCCTGCTCAGAGCATACACATCGAAGTTTTTATTCATACGAAATTGAGAACTTACTCACTAACGGTTCTTTTGGTTTGAGAATGTTGTGTAGAGCATAGGCTTCTTCTTATTAGGGCCCATTGTCTCGCAAACATGAACAGCATTTTTTTTTATTTTATTTATTTATTTATTTATTTATTTATTTATTTATTTATTTATTTTTTTTTTTTTTTTTTTTTCCCTTCAGACCAGTTTGTCTCTTCAATTATGGAAACTATTGTAGAATATTACACAACTGTCGTGAGTTTGATTCAGAATAAATATTGTAGCAAGAAATGACGAAAGACTCAGCTGATACGAATAACTAATGAGACGGGCGAAGTACCCTCAGACTTTAAGAATAACAGAATGTTATAATCCACATTCCAAAGAAAGCAGGTGCAGACAGGTGTGAAAACTCCAGAACCATCAGATTAATAAGTCATGGTTGCAAAATATTAACACGAATTATATACAGAAGGATGGAAAAGCTGGTAGAAGCCGACCTTGGGGAAGACCAGTTTGGGTTTAGGAGAAATGTAAGGACACGGGAGGCAATACTCACTTTACGGCTTATCCTAGAAGATAGATTAAGAAAAGGCAAACCTACATTTCTAGCTTTTATAGATTTGGAGAAGGCTTTTGACAATGTTGATTGGAATAAACTCTTTCAAGTTCTGAAGCAAGCAGGAGTAAAATATAGGGAGCGAAAGGTTATTTACAACTTGTACAAAAACCAAGTACATAAGATATAAAATGCAGAATGGCAATGGGTAGGAAAGCGTTCTTGAAAAAGAGAAATTTGTTAACATTGAATATTGATTTAAGCCTAAGGAAGTCCTTTCTGAAGGCATTTGTATGGAGTGTTGCCTTGTATGGGACGATAAACAGTGCGGACAGGAAGAGGATTGAGGCTTTTGAAATATGGTGCTACAGAAGAATGCTGAAGATTAGGTGGGTGGATCGCGTAACTAATGAGGAGGTACTGAACAGAATTGGGGAGAAAAGAAATTTCTGGCCTACCTTGACTAAAAGAAGGGATAGATTGGTAGGACACATTCTTAGACATCAAGGAATTGTGAATTTAGCGTTGGAGGGAAGTGTGTGGGGGAAAAAATCGCAGGGGAAGACCAAGAGACGGATACAGTAAGCAGATTCAGACAGATGTCGGTTGCCGTTCTTATGTGGAGATGAAGAGGCTTGCTCAGGATAGGGTATTGTGGAGAGCTGCATCAAACCAGTCTCCGGACTGAAGACCACAACAACAACAACAACAAATGCGCAGGGAACGCCTGTTTTTCAGCTAGTATGGAATACATTGGAGATGCCTTGTCTACTGCATCCATCATTTGGTGTGAGGTTATTAGCCTCCTCGGTGCATAGGAGTGTTGGTGTGTCGGCAGGACGCGACGGTGGAGGAGTGGATATCGGCGGGCGCTCCGGCGGAGAAGCTGCGCGTGGGCGCGCCTTTCTACGGCCGCGCCTACACGCTGGCCGACCCCGACGTCCACGGGCTGGACGCGCCCGTGCTGGGGGCGGGCGTCGCCGGCTCCTACACCCAGGAGGCGGGGCTGCTCGCCTACTTCGAGGTACGTACACACCCAGCAGGTTCACTCTGTCTGGCCACAGCTCGCCACAGAAACCGGCCGTAGCTGAACATGTTCACCAACAGGGCGGCCATGAAATTAAATTTAACAGGCCAGTGTTTTATCAAAAACTTCTCACTGCTAAGCTCGCACATATAGATAAGCTGTTGAAATTTACAAACACCGCAATAATTTCAACAGAAAAGAGCAAGGTGTTAAATTAGACAAAATTTGGACTTCGGCACGTTGACAATGGCCTATCTTCTATCAATAAGGTTGGCATTACCAGAGATAGTTTCTCAGACGACGTCACGTGATGAACTGTGGCGCCCCCTACACCGTCCATACAGGGTGAGTCACCTAACATTACCGCTGAATGTATTTCGTAAACCACATCAAATACTGACGAACCGATTCCACAGACCAAACGTGAGTAAAGGGGCTAGTGTAATTGTTTAATACAAACCGTAAAAAAATGCACGGAAGTATGTTTTTTAACACAAACCTACGTTTTTTTTAATGGAACCCCGTTAGTTTTGTTACCACATCTGAACATATAAACAAATAAGTAATCAGTGCCGTTTATTGCATTGTAAAATGTTAATTACATCCGGAGATATTGTAACCTAAAGTTGACGCTTGAGTACCACTCCTCGATCGTGTGTATCGGAGAGCACCGAATTAAGTAGTGATCCAAAGGCAACGGTGATGTACCTTCGGTACAGAAGAGACTACAACAGCACATTACGTCCATATGCTAACACCTTTATTGGTCTTTTTCACTGACACACATGTACATTACCATGAGAGGTCAGTTACACGTTCACACGTGGTTTCCGTTTTCAATTACGGAGTGGAATAGACATGTCATGCCAATAGATGTTCAAAGTGGTGGCCATCATTTGCTGCACACAATTGCAATCTATCGCGTAATAAATTTCGTACACGCCGCAGTACATCTGGTGTAATGTCGCCGCAGGCTGCCACAATACGTTGTTTCATATCCTCTGGGGTTGTAGGCACATCACGGTACACATTCTCCTCTAACGTACCCCACAGAAATAAGTCCAGAGTTGTAAGATCAGAAGAACGGGCTGGCCAATTTATGCGTCCTCCACGGCCTATGAAACGCCCGTCGAACATCCTGTCAAGGGTCAGCCTAGTGTTAATTGTGGAATGTGCAAGTGCACCATCATGCTGATACCACATATGTCGACGCGTTTCCAGTTGGACATTTTCGAGCAACGGTGGCAGATCATTCTGTAGAAACGCGATGTATGTTGCAGCTGTTTGGGATCCTTCAATGAAGTGAGGACCAAAGAGGTGGTCGCCAATGATTCCGCACCCTACATTTACAGTCCACAGTCGCTGTCGCTATACCTGTCAGAGCCAGCGAGGATTATCCACGGACCAGTAATGCATGTTCCATAGATTCACTGCCCCATGGTTTGTGAAACCCGCTTCATCGGTAAACAGGTAGAACTGCAAGGCATTCTCTGTTAATGCCCATTGACAGAATTGCACTCGATGATTAAAGTTGTCACCAAGTAATTACAGATGTAGCGACACATGAAACGGGTGAAAGCGGTGACGAAGCAGTATGCGCATGACACTACTTTGACTCAGTACACCGACTCCCGCAATGTCCCGTGTACTCCTGTGTGGGTTCACGGCAACAGCAACTAACACACCAACTGCAACCGCTTCTCCTGTTACGGACCCGTTTGCGTGCTACGACCATACCTGATGCATACATTTGGCGGTAGATGTTTTGAAATGTGCGGCACGTTGAATGCTCTCTGCCATTCTGCATACACCCTGTAGGCTTCAGCTGCATTTTGTCGACGCTCGCCATAGATTAGTATCATCTCCGCCTTTTCAGAGTTCGAATACACCATGGTCACAGTTCCTACAACGCTACACTATCACAGACGTCTGCTAACACAGTGTACTACAGTTAGTCTGCGTGCAAAGACGAATGCAGAATAACAATATCAGCAAGCGCTACATGCAGACACTGCGACAGCTAGACCAAACCACGACAGTGCACTACAGCCACACTCGTAAACACGGTCGTCATCGTAAACATGTCCCTGCAGATGCTGCTCGCCGACCGGGGCCTGTATTTGTTACAATACGCAACTGAACGTTGGAGGTTTCAAGCGTCAACTTTAGGTTGCAATATCTCCGCATGTAATTAACATTTTACAATGCAACAAACGGCACTGATTACGTATTTGTTTATATGTTCAGATGTGCTAACAAGACTAACGGGGTTCCATTTTAAAAAACGTGGGTTTGTGTTAAAAACATACTTCCGTGCATTTTTATGGTTTGTTTTAACCAATTACACTACCCCCTCTCCTCACGTTCGGTCTGTGGAATCGGTTCGTCAGTATTTGATGTGGTTTACAAAATATATCCAGCGGTAATGTTAGGTGACTCACCCTGTATACGCGGCGCTCTCTCAAGCCCTCATTGCTTTGACACTTTGCCTCCGATGATGTCTTCCGCTAGGGGAAAGTTTTACCTATCGACCATGGCCTATCAGCCCGGAAATTTTAAGTGAAACATCTCTTTGGTCCACTCTGAGACGTGAAAACGTCCCTTGACGTAAGCTCTTCGAGACACAACGTAACCATGAGGACACGGCCCAACTTTGGAATCGACTTTCTACGTATGGCAGAACTACAGGCAACACAAGTAGTGTACTTCCTTCATAGTGTTACGACTAAAACGATCGGCTGCCTTACACACTTAGGCACAGACACTGCTCGTTCATATTTATTAACATCGTTGAGTGATACCTACGAACAATATAATGATTCAATACACATTCAATTTCATTGTTCAGAAGAGTTTGAGCCGAAGTGATGTAACACTTTTTTTTTTGGTGTGACGCATATCTTAATAGTGCGTTGAGGCTGTCCGCTATGAATTCCGCTCCTGTGCCAAACTCTTCATTTCGGAGTAGCGCGTGCACCCTATATCCTCAATTATTTGCTGGATGTATTCCAAGTCTCTGTCTTCCACGACAGTCTTTATACTCTAGAACCACTTCTAGTGCCATGGGGGGATTTCCCTGATGTCTTAACCCATGTCCTATCAGACTGCCCCTTCTCCTTGTCAATGTTCCCTTATGTTCCTTTCATCGCGGATTCTGTGGACAACTTCTCATTCATTATCAGTTCTTTAATTTTCAAAATTCGTCCGTTCCACACAACTCAAACACTTCGGTTTTCTCTCTTCTTTTCTTTTCCCACTGTCGATGATTCACTGACATACACTATTGTGCTTCAAATGTAACATTGTGAGAAATTTCTTCCTGGAATTGAGGCATATGTTCGATACTAGTAGTCTTAATTCTACCTGTGCTAGTCTACTTTATATGTCTTCCTTGGTCCGTCTTCCAGGGGTTACTTTATTTCCGAGGTAGCAAATATTCCTTAAGTTTTTCTACTTACTTATCACTAATTTTGATGCTAAGTTTACCGCTATCGTTTTTTCTGCTCCTTCTCATTGCCTCTGCCTTTCTCCAGTTTACTTTCAATCAGTATATTGCAGTCATTAGGCTGTTCATTCCATTCAACATATCTTGTAATTCTTCTTCACTAGGTGTCATATATTGATTATTATTGTCGAAATTGATTAGAGTCTGTATGAAGCCAAAAGGACGCACTCCAAGCTGAGAAATAGAGACCATCGCAGATAACAGGTTAAAATTGACTCATAATAGCTTACGGGATGTAAGCAGTAACGAAATCTCCCTGCGAACTTGTAGAGACCACCAGCCTCCGTCGCAGGATAGAGGCTTTCCTTTCGAAGAATAATCAGGTAACTTCATACAACGTCTAGACGCTGTTGTAAGATGTTTTAGTATTTGGTTGCCAACAGGCACTTCTTAATACACGTAGCAAAGTTTACACCAGTCCCTGGGAACAGCAACGTCACTGGGTTCACGAGGTTAAAGTAAGAGTTAGCAGCTCCTCATTCTGGAGACGGCCTAAGTTGTGGCCAACTGACGTAAAACATTGTTGTTGTTGACCATACTAGGTACCAGCGCAACGTTTTCTTTTCAGCTGAACAATCTTGCTACCAAGTATTGATATCTTGTTAGTGCAAAAACAAGTCATATCCTAGACAGAGAGTGTCAGAGGGGACAGGGCTGAAACGTGGTTTGCTTAGAGGACTCGGGGAGGTGGAAAGCAACAAGTTGGATTGGCTGAACATATCAGTGGCCAATAGGAATTTGTTAGGTGCCGGAAAGTGGGGAAAACTAGTGAACTCATACTAGTCTTTAAAAACCCCGGTTTTTCCATCGACCGAGAGTTCTATGTCAGACGCGTTGGGCGCCGGATCCGTGTCGTTCGTCACCAGCGTCGGATGAGCTCCACGACAGTCCGTTTCTCGCAGGGCGTGAGTCTTTCCATGTAAGGCTGCTAGAAGGGGTAGCGGTATCAGGCTCTTCCCCAGGGAACCTAGACACTGACTTCTGTTGTGGAAACAGATGTATTATTTTGCTTTTCTAAATGATTAGCCTCAGTGTAGTAGTATTAGTAGATGGAATGCAATAAGTATATTTCCGATAACCTACGAGTTCCCAAAGTCTCAGGAACAAGTATCCTCTCGAATCCCAAAACCCGCATCTCTCGAAGGCGCCTATTACTTGTCTTCTGAAGTCTCTCCTTTCCGATCCGGACTTGCAGACTGACCCACAACGCCCTTTCCTCTCTCCTATATTATGACACGATATAAAGATAGCAGGTCATCATTGAATCTTACCATTAAATTTTATCCCATTCAACAACCTTTTATTTCTTTCATTCCTACTTCGATATAGAGACTGAACAGTGAGAGTGAAAAGCTACATTCCTCTCATACCCCCTTTCTAAACCGAGTACTTCGTTCTTGGTCTTTCAGTCTTATTACCTCTTGTTTGTTGTTCATACTATATATTGCCCTATTTCACTGGCCTATAGCTTACTCCTTATTTTCGCATAAATTCGAACATCTTGTTCCATTTAACACTGTCGAGCGATTTTTCTAAATCCTACGAACGTATCTTGATTTTTCTTCGGTATTACTCCCACTATTCTACATCTACATCCATATTTCGCAAGTCACCTCAAGATGTGTAGCGCAGGGTACTTTGCGTACCATTGTCACTTCTCCAACTCATAATAATAATTTCATGCAGCTCATTGGCCTGGTGCAATTCTTTCAATTGGGCGCTACTTCGGCGACTTGCGTGTCCCTGGGGAAAGGGGGCCTACAGCTTAACAAGGAAGCCGAACCACGTGTCCTTTCTGGCAACTCCTCACATCGTTGAGAGTTGAAGGGTGAGTTAAAACGCAGACTGAAGAAATCCGAGGTCCGACCGGGCTTTGAACATGCGACCCTTCGGTTTCCAGTCGCGCGCTTTACCCCAAGACCACCGGGCCCCAGTCCGCCAACTGATGTGTCGTATGGTTCGCAGACAATATAATTGCATGTTTGCCTCCCTTTGGGCTCTCTGAAGCTTTGTACTGGTTGATTCTTCATGAAACGTACGCTTTCGGGACTTTTCAGAGAAGCTCGTACCGCGATACTGAACGTCTCTTTGCAGCGTCTGCCATTGGAGTTTCCTGGTCATCTCTGTGACGTTTGTGCGCCTACTAAATGAGCCAGTACCGAAGCATGCTGCTCTCCCTTGCATCTTCCCTATTTCTTCTATTAACTCTATCTGGTGCGGATCCCACAATACTCAAGCGCTTGCTGAACGACAGTTTTGTAACCTACTTCCTGAGAGCCGACCGCGGTGGCCGAGGGGACTAAGGCGCTCCAGTCACGGTCTGCACGGCCACTACGGTCGGGGGTTCGAATCCCCCCTCGGGCATGGATATTTGTGTCGTCCTAGTTCGTAAGTAGTTCATAAGTAGTTTGTAAGTTTAGGGACTGATGACCCCGTAGTTAAGTCCCATACCCTCTACAAACATCTGAACATCTACTTCCTGAGGATTCTTCCAATGAATCTGTCTGGGATTTTCCTTACCCACGATTGATTTTATATAGTTGCTCCTTATGTCAACTCCGAGATATTTCACGGAAGTAACTGCTGCCGGTATTTGTCCTGCTATTGCTTGTTTATATAATAAAGGCTGTTTCTTTCGATGTAAGCGCAAAACTTTCCACTTGTTTAAGTTGAGGCTCAGTTGCTATTCCCTGCACCATACGACGATACGCTGTAGATCCTCCTGCATTTCGCTACCCTTTTCCAGTGTTGCGACTTCTCGATAAACTACACCATCATCCGCAAAAAGACTCATTGAACTTCCGATGTTGTGTACGAGGTCATTTATATATACTGTGAAAATCAACGGTCCTGTAACACTCCCTTGAGACACGCCTGAAGACTTCTCTCCGTCGAAAATGACATGCTGCTTTTTGGTAGCTAGAAACAAATCATTCCAGGCACACACTTGGTCTGATATACCAAATTCTCGTACTTGTTCATCAGGCGACGGTGCTCACTCCGCATTCTTAAGACTATTCAGGAGTTGGTAGGTGTAGGTTTTATTCATGAGCATTTCTTACATCACCAGATGGTTTGGTAACGATATTACTTTATTTTGTTTATGGCATATGTTTCATGCGGGAGCTATGTTTTGTACTTGTATTATTTACATTGTTAGCTGCAGTGTGTCTTGGTGACGAAGTAGATCTTCAGACTATGTTGCGATCGTTAACGATCAAGCAACACAATGGGCCGCTGGTAGGTGTCTCAAGGATTCGTCGGATACCTCAAGGCGCGGATGAGGTTGTTCGTCCATGTCCGAGTCCGCTGGTAAAATCGTCGTGCGATCTTCTGATGACGTTGATGAACTTCGAGTTCATTGCCAGAGTCGTGAAGATAGTAAAGGGGAAATTGTGGGTGTACGTGGTATACACGCCGACGAATTTTATTCTGGAGGGACTGAAGTCTCTGGATGTGAGTCTTGACTGCTGATCCCCTTACCTCGCAGGCGTGGTTCAAAATGTTCAAATGTTTGTATAGCTTATGGGACTTGACAACAGGGCCATCAGTCCCTAAACTTACAAACTACCTATGAACTACTTAATACTAAGGACGTCACAAATATCCATGCCCGAGGGGGCATTCGAACCCCCGACCGTAGTAGCCGTGCAGACTGTGACTGAAGCGCCTCAGTCCCCTCGGCCACCGCGGCCGGCGCAGGCGTGGTCGAAGAGTGGCCTGGTGTAGAGGCTGAAGATGATAAGGCCATTAGAGATGGAGAAGGTTCACCCTTCGTTGATTAAGGGATAGAGAGCGCCCAGTCTTGAGTAATCTTCGCTCTGATATCATCAATGTACGGAACGGTATCGAACACCTTGCGGAAGTCAAGAAGCACGGCATCTACATGCTACCCCGAATTTTCTGCCCTCTGAAACTCGTGGATAGCGCCAGATGATCGTCCCTTTCGAAAATCATGTTAATTCCTACAAAGTAGATTTTCCGCCTCCAGAAAAGACATAATATTCGAACATAAAATGTGTTCCTAAATTCTGCAACTGACCTATGTCAGAACTTTGAGCATCTGATCGACGAATAATCGTAATCTAACAATTGCTCAATTTTCTTTCCCATTCTACCGCAAATTATCCTTATCAGTAGCTGGGATACGTGAGCGCCGCGGTGGAGCGGCCGAGTGCATTGAGGCGCTATGCTACGATGCACGAGGCCTTTGCTCGTAGGGGGCTCGAATCCCCCCTCGGGCATGGATGTTTGTACCGTCTTTAGTGTAAGCCAGCGCATAAGTAGTTTCTAAGTTTAGGGACTGATAACCCCGTAGTGAAGTCCCATAAGCTCTACAAACATTTGAACATTTGGATACGTGAGCAGTTAATCTGACTGTGCAACAATTCTCGCATCTGTCTGCACTTGGTATAATGTGTGTATCATATACTTTAGAAGTCTCTTGGTACGACGCCTGTTACACAGATTCTTACAATGAAGTAATAAACAGAAATTTTAACAAAAAAAAACTACTTCGAAAAAACTATTCCAAAACAAATTAATATGCACTAAAAAGTAAAAAATAATTGCGTATTCTTCTACAACTCAGTAATCAAATTATGTTTTCTACTCATCAATATGTTGGTGCGATCCATGTGTTTACCACTTTAAATCTAACTCAACACATACCTATGAATAACGCCGGCCGCGGTGGCCGAGGGGACTGCGGCGCGCAAATCACGGTCTGCGCGGCCGCTGTGGTCGAGGGTTCGAATCCCCCCTCGGGCATGGATATTTGTGCCGTCCTTAGTATTAGCTAGTTCATAAGTAGTTTGTAAGTTTAGGGACTGATGACCCCGTAGTTAAGTCCCATAAGCTCTACAAACATTAGAAACATTTTTGAACCTATGAAAGCAAACAATGATCAAAATATTTTTAAATTTCTCCTAAGTAAAATGAAATGAAAAATATTAGATTACTTAAAAGTCAATCAAGTTATTACAATACTATAAGGTAGTTACAGTTATTGTTGTTTTTTTGAGTCGGTGTCAGCCAAGGAAACATTTGATTTGACTTCGGTCCAAAATGCTTCTATTATTTTTGCTAGGTATATTGTAGTGTTTCCTTGGCGTGGTAAACACATAGATCGTACCTACATATTGATGAGTAGACAACTTAATTTGGTTATTAAGTTGTAGAAGAATACGCAATTTTTTTTAGTGCATATTAATTGGTTTTGGAATAGTTTTTTTAAGTCGGTTTTTGTTAAAATATTTGTTTATCTATTATTTTTAGTGAATCTGAAGTACACTAAGTATTTTTTTGAATGTGGGTAGATCTACTAAACATGCTGCTCATATGAGACAGCGCCATTTAAATGAAACAAACGAAGTCAGGGAGAAACGCCAACCTCAACCACATCACAACAGATGAAATCTACCTCGAGGACAATTTCCAAAGAGACTTGCGAAGAGCGAAAAAATATACTTTCAAAAATGCGGCTTTACATGAAGAAAGTATTGAATAGGGAATTGCTCGACCATAACGACGTTACGGTAGGTGACTCAAATATCGGGAAAGCCTATAACAGATTCGGCCGAATACCGTTAATTTGCCCCTAAGAACTGAAGAGTTCCGTTACTTTGTCATGGATCCCATAATCAGAACCTAACCAAACTCTTATCAAACTACCCTTGAAGTACATCCTTTACAATAAAAAAAGAATCATCGAAATCGGTTTGCATGATATTGGGTTAATCGTCCATTTGTTGCGCAGATACTTAATGCAAATTTAAGACTTATGTGACTTTCTTATGGGTGCCATTGTCAGACCTGGACCAAATTGAAATGGGACCATACGGTAAGCACCAGCTTTCAAATAAAAAAGAATCACCAATCGGTTTTGAGGTAACTAACAAACAAACAAACAAAAGTCGAACTGCGAACATCCTCCTTCTTTGAAGTCGGTGAAAAATGGCAACAAACCACTGCTAAAAATTTTCTTCATTAAAAAGAAATTTCGCCCGACATTTCGGCTTCAAATCGAAAGCTGTTCACATTTGTATTACATTACGCTTTATGTGACATGTTCGCTATTTACGACATTGTTGTTTGGGGTGGTGGTTCCTTTCAGCAAAATTGTTTTCCTCCGATTTTCCCTGCAGCTGTTCCGCCTTGACTTCTATTTCATTACTATTTTTCCCTGAACATTTCTGTCTCTCTTATTTCGTAGATCAGTTGAGGTACTTCTTCCGTTTCCCGCGGGTTTTACAGGTTACTTTCTGTGTACCTATGGTTTCCTGTCCAATTTCCGTGATTTCCCTTATTAGAGCTCTACATTGTCCTTCACTTGAACTGCTAGCTGTGATATTCAATCGCCTTTTCTGCATCCTTGGAGAACTTCAGATCTCATCATTCCTGGATATTTCCATGTTCATTCTGTTAGATGTTTATGTTTAATTATAGCATATTATCCATCTTTACTAACTTTTAGTGTGAGTGTAGGTCTGCTCCTGAGTACGACATACAACGTAATAAATGATTTCGGAATCTATGTGCGAATGTGAATTTATGGAACTGGAATCTTCCCATGTTTCCTGTCCTTTTCAGAGTATAGCTCTTCTTCCTGAGGTACCTTCCCTATTCTATTCACGAATGGTGCGTCAGAGAAAAAACCGCTTGCAAACGTCCTTATGGACTCTAAATTTGTCACATCATGATTATTTTGTCAAGTCTTACAATAAAAACAATAACCTTGTAAACTTACAGTTGTAATACAAACTTGAAATTTATAGCTGCTGTCTTTCACACTTAATTTGACCCTCTATTCGTGGCTTTCACACTTAATTTGACCTTCTATTCGTGGAAACAAAACAAACAAATTATTAGAACGGTGGAAGCCAAGGAGTGATGAAGATGCGTCACACGCCATGTACAGAACTGCCTAGTAGCGTAGGCGTCAGCACATTTAAATGCGGGAAATGGTAAAGGCGGCAACAATGTTGTCTACTGCCACATGATTAACGTCAATTAGTTGTGTAAATTATGTGACAAACGAATGCAGATAATGAAACATCCTGCACTCTTTCGCAGCTGACACAAACTGGATGATTAAAATACTTTCGCTTCCGCCAACGACGTTATTGAGTACATCTACTGTTCTTCTTTTCCAGATATGTGCGGCGAACTGGACAGAAACCGTTCTTGAGGAGGGCGAGGTTTATGCCTACAGGGGCGACCAGTGGGTCAGCTTCAAAAATCCAGAAACCATGCAGATCTTGGTGAGTTATGATTATCAACTATTTTAAACACCAAAATTTTAATTTAGTGTACATAACTACGTGTAAGTAAGTAATAATTAGGGGAAAATATTTCGTGAAAAATACATACGCATGACACAAAAAGGTTTACTGAAATAAGGAATAAAGTAAAGATTAGGTAAAAATAGTGAATCGATACTTCGCCGCTCTATGTCGAATTCACGATATAATCACTGTCTGACATATACAAATGCGACACTTCCGCAGGTTTTTGTTATACTTGCGACAGCAGCGCTCCTAGCGGTCTGCAAGCTACATTTCTGAATAAGACGTCGGACGAGTGTGAATAATAACCAAGGAGCTTAGAATACAGGGAGACGCTCTTACGCTAAAAAAGTGAAGCCTGCCTCCGCCATATTGCTAGGTTTTGAAGAAGTGTTCGTATTGTAGAGCTGATATTGTATCCCACTTAAAACAGGAATAAAACGTCTGATTGTTTTGCCGTGACGTACGACGTGTTAAAACAAATTAGCCGGTAAAATTGAGTTTTCAAATATATTATGATGAGTATTTATTACTATTAATTAATGAAAGTAAATACTTTACAGTGACTGTCAGTTCAAGACATTAACTGTAAGCGGGTCGACTTAACGCATAGTTTTAAGGAAGAAATAGCATTTCAAAACTGAACAAGATGGCGAACAGGCTTCAACTGACGTATGTGCTCGGCATAGACAATGTCATCTCCCTTTATTCTAACCTCCTTGATAATAACGATTATTATGCGATTATATTGATTTTAACATACATTTTGCATTAGGGAACGTATGCACTGGAATAAAAATAGGTAATAACTTACAAATGGCTCTACATTTTGCTTTCTTACGTTTCCTAAGATCCCTGACAAAGTACAGGACAGTTTATTTACAATTATCTAGTAAACTACAGGCGCCTACTGAATAAATTCATTTTCTATTAAATTAATATATGGCTAGGAAACACAGAAGACCTACCCTTTGGCAGAAAGACGTCGCTTTTCTACTCGGGAACGTTACGGTTTCTTCACTACGATTTCTGTAAAAATCGGTGAGGGTGGAACGTAGGAAACGTATATAGATTGCGACAGCTGCAGTATTTAACGTACCAAATCAGCCACGACAGCTCTAGATAAAGGAAAAACGTCACGGGCGTGGCAATAAACCGGCAAAAGCACTCAAACTGTTTTACAACAAAGAAGAAGAAAATTCCACAATTGTTGAATTGTTGCTACAACTGACCCACAAACTGTAAGCATCTCCAAAACATTGGCTTTTTAAGCTAAAGTAATTACACTCAAAAGAATAAGCGCGTATAAGAAAGACGAGTGAGGTGTAAAAATGTGCAAATCATTAGACCACACATAAAAAAACTGCCTATCATAGTAAGAACAGACCATAATTCTAATTTTTGTTTCTCTTATGTTTATATTCTACTTACTTTCAGCGGAGTAAGCTGCAAATATACACATATTCATAAGTATTTGTCCACGATGAAGTTGTTCTCTTTACCAGTTAAATTCGACTGTTTTTACATTAATTTCCGTGTTAAGTACTTGTCTTGATATTTTACTAATACTTGTAACACAAAAATTATACTAACTGTATCGTTATTTAAGTACAAAAATAGTTATAAACAAACATCACTCCGTCGGCGGCTAACTAACTTTCAGTTAGTAAGAACTTTCACAGCAATGAGTCTCGCGTCTGTAAATGTTAGACTGTGATATAACCATACTAACTGCCAACAGCTGTACGTACAATCAGTTTCACATGTAAAATGGCCTTCCGGTCAGCACAAAACCATGCCAAAAATGAAGTCAGGGCACCTAACCAATGGGGTGGTATTTGATGGATAATCCCACATCCATAATTGCCTTGCACACATTCACAGATGGTGCAATATGCCACAAAAAAGATGCACACCAGATCAGACTCAACGGTAGAAGACTATAGCAAAGAATGGAAGCAGGGCAGTCTCAAATAGATGTGGTCCGATAGCTTAATGTGAATCGCACTGTTGTTTCTCTGATGTGGGGACAGTTATCCAGTAGACTAGCGCAGGGCCGACCACATGTGACATTAGAAATAGTGGGCCGCTATGTGGCTGTAAGGGCATGTTGGTACCAACATATTATCGCATGACAACTGGCATCTGACATTGCACATCCACTGGAAGAGTTGTATCGAGGCAAACACTTAACAGGCGACGTCAGCACGGTGGCCTTCATTATCCGGGAGCTGCTGTATACGTACCTCTGACGCGACTCCACAGGTTTCAAATGAAGTCGTCCGCATCTCACCTGGTTGGTCGAAGAATGGCCAATGTTCTTTCCGAGATGAGTACCGAATTGGTCTGGAGAGTGATTCATAACGTAATCGCATATATAGGAAACTTGGAACGCAATTATTTCGAGACCCAAACATTATGGAAATGTCAGAGATGTTCTGTCAGACTTCAGACAAGAAAAGTGTGAGATTGCATCATTCAATATTGAAGCAAGTATTTTAAGTTCCTTGGAAACCAGCATACGCTTACACGAATACAATGGAAGAATTATAAGTGATTAAATTATATTACATGGCTAATGTCATTTGTTATCTAATTACAAAAATATATTTCAGCTACTGAAACATGTAAGTGATGTATGTCTTACATACATGTCCTTTTATCTTACAGGGAGAGTACGCTGTTCAGAAAGGTCTCGATGGGGCACACATCTGGTCCATTGAATCCGATGATACCCACAACACTTGTGGAGGTGGTGCGAGGCCTCTTCTTAACAGCTTAAACAAAGGACTGGGTCTCTTGTGAGAGATTAGTTCGTCAAATGGGATCTGTTGCCACAATATGAGAGGATCACTGTTGAAAACGTTTATACCCATACCACCATAACCTAGCAACAGTACTTAAATAAATAAAACTCAATAAAATATTAACACAGCAATGCATGCGTAATTTTATATTCTCATACAAATATGGTAAATGTGTTGAATGAAAATAAAACTCTCTTTCAGTCAGAAGCTGACTAAATGAGACGATTACTTGAGATATATTGGTAACTGCTCGGTAATTATATCAATACTGAAATCACCAGTGTCTACATGTTGTACTATATCTGTTAGGATATTGAATGTCTACAACAGGAGCACAATATTTCCAGAAATAGTGCATTTCATGTACTGTCAGTATAAAATAGTTTGTAATTATCAGGTAACATAAAGTCTGTTATGTAAACAATCAGTAATAATAAACGAAAAATGGAAAAAAATTCAATTAAAATATTGTTGTTGATCTTTCTTGTCTGATTTATCTTTATCATGTGCAAAGTAATTAACTTATTATTCTTTTATAATATGTTTACATATTATGAAGACACCAAAACAGCAAACAACTTTGAAAATTATGCACTTTGCAAGTAGGATTTTTTTTTCTTTATTGTTATTTCATCAATTTCCCTAAATGAGACGGGCTGTCAGTACACACAGCCGCTCTTCAGCCGAAAGAGATTCAAATACAAAGGAGTGTACAAAGAAACTAAAGGTGATAAAATTAGAAGGCAGTTAAAATGTAAGTGGTGACAGTGTTGGAGAAAATTACATGAGCTTTAAAATGGAGAAAAGAATGCAGTCTTTGAACATGGACATGGTGACAATGAAGATAAAAACTAAATAAAATAGACTCGTAGGCCACATACCACACAAAACATCTTAAAGAAAAGACAAGGTGTCGGCTGTGGGTTGGCCGTTTACTGTTCATTAAAATAAAATACCACACTGAGACGACGCCAAATTCTCGTAGCACTCATTAAAACACCGAAGATGATGAGATGAGCGGAGAGAGGGGGAAAGGGGGAGAGAGTGGTCGAAAAACACGATCGATATAAAACGCACATGGCGCAGACGTCGGCTGTAGGTTGGCCGTTCGCTGTTCGTTTTAAAAAATCACACTTTGTAAACACACATGGATGTAGCACCAACACAAAATTATGGGCGGGGGACGGGGTGGGAGGAGAATCGAGGAGAGGGGAATGAGGAAGAGCCACAGGGCCGGAAATAGGAAAGTGAGACAGGATGTCCCAGGAAGCATGGAGGAGTGGGAGAGGCGTGGGATGTCCGAGGGATAGAGGAGGGAGATAGAGGAGAGACAGAATGGGTGTTTCCCTTTGGGAAGAATAGGAGGAGAGAGGGAGGTGGAGGATCACAGCTGGTAGGAAGGATAAACGTCAGGGCGGAGGGCATATTCCAGGATGGGGTGGGTACAAAAGTTGCCAGGGAGAGAACACGGAAGGTAGAGAGGTGGAGGGTGGGGGAAACACGGTGGGGGAGGCGTGGCAGCGAACCAGGATCTGTGAGGAGGGGGTGGAAGATGGAAGAAAGGATTGGGTGGGTCTAATTTATGGGAAAGGTAGCGGAAGCAGAGGTGTTCAATAAAGAGGACAAGGCGGAGGAAGGGGATAAGGTCATAGAGGATTCGTGTAGGTGATGGGGATAAAGAGGAATACAGAAGGCAAGGCGGAGTGCAGGGCGGATTTGTAGGTGTAAAGGACTGTGGAAGGGTGTAGACCCAAAATTCGGCCAACTAAGAGTTTCAGGAGGCGGAGACAGGCGCAACCTTTATTTGGATAGTGTGGAAGTGGGGAGTCCAGGAGAGCGTGCGATCTATTATCAGTCCTAGGTATTTAAGGTTGGGGAAAAGGCAGATGTGGAGACCATGTAGAGTGAGGTAAAAGTCGTGGGGACGGAAGGAAGGTGTGGTTCGACCTATGATGATTGCCTGCGTTCAGGTGGGAACTGATAGTGAGGAGTCACTGGTTACACCAAGTGGCAAAGAGGTCAAGGTGTTGTTGGAGGAGACGATCGAAACAGACGAGGGTGGGAGCCAAAGCGAGGAAGGCAGTGTCACCAGCGGATTGGAAGAGGTGGACAGAAGGGACATGTTTGATATGTCAGAGGTGTAGAGGAGATATAGGAGGAGAGAGAGGACAGATCCTTGGGGCCGTCGGGGGGGGGGGGGTAGAAGAGATGGGAGTTAGTATTACTAGGTAGGGCGATTGGAAATAAATGAGGCAATGACACGGACGAGGCTGATGGGAAGTGCATAGGTCTAGAGTTTGAGCAGGTGCCAGACCCGGTTATATGCCCTTTCCTGATCCAAGGAGACAAAGATGGCAGTGCGATGGGAATTGAGCAGGAAGGAGAGGAGTTTGATGTTGCAGAGGAGTTGGTCGTCTGAAGAGAAGGAAGGTCGAAAGCCACCTGGGTGTCAGGGAGAAGGTGATCGGTATTGAGATGGTGATGGATGCAACGTGAAAGGATAGTTTCAAAGACCTTGCTGCACACTGGGGTGAGGCATATGGGCTGGTAGAGGAGGTGTCAGGTGGAGGTTTGTTCGGTTTGAGGAACATGAGGACATGGGACTTTTTCCACCGGCTGGGATAGAATCCAGTGTAAAGGATGGTGTTGTAGAGAGTAGCTAAGGTGGTAAGGAAGGGGACGGGGCATTCCTTGAGGTAGCGGTAGCAAAAACTCGTATTGTATATAACGATGCATGTAAAAGTTTTACAAACAGATGCAAAATTTGTAGCAGCTTAATTACAGCGTTCATGCGGATATGTCTACAGAATACTTGCGAGAACAAAATGCTAGAACCCTGCGTCACTGAATCACACGGCAGTGCCATATTCGAAAAAAGTAATCATCTGCAAAAGTTCCTATGGCTGGAGCACTATGCGCAAAGAAATTAATCTTCTAGTATATAAAGCAGAGTGTCCATATGTTTGTTTGTGTGTACGTGTTGCATACAAATCTATAGTTTTGTTCCAATCTTTATGAAATTTTGTAGACGTAAGCTTCAATCCATGAGAACGGTCGCCGTAAGTGTTTGCCTCGCCTGTGAAAAATAAAAAAATAAAAATAAAAAAAATAAAAAGAGAGAGAGAGAAAGAGAGAGAGAGAGAGAGAGAGAGAGAGAGAGAGAGAGAGAGAGAGAGAAAGTCTACTTTTCATTCTGCGTGAGTTTTTAGTTTCGTAACGCTCCTCATTCGATTTTGATGAAAGTATGTGGTTAAAAAACCTGATTTTTGGACACATGGCAGTACAACATTTTAGATTTCGAATAAAACATTTACCTTTTCGAAATTCATAACAGTCGTTTCCAAATGACGCTATTTGCCGAGTGTGTGCACTTGATTTACAAGTTCGATAGCGGGCAGCTTACTGTCCTATGCATTTTAGACCATACATTACTGCGAGTGAAATGGAGCTAAAAGTATAGAAAAGTTTTTAAAATGGTCGTCGCACCGCAGTACCGAAAAATTATAATTGCTGGCCAGGTGTGTAGGTCCCTCTTGATGTGTTAATGATCCGTAACTAGAAAACAAGTAAGAAGTAATTTTTCTTGGGTGACGACCGATTACAATGAACAACGATCTGCTACGGTTTTACTTTAGGTCATACTTAACATACAACTGGTTTTTTCTCCACACCAGACAATTAATGGAATATTTATTTCGCGTTTGGAACTAGAAGAGAAGAAAAAATTAATGTAAACTGCGACTTTACTGTTGATGGACTGAAAAAAGAAAATTTCTGAAATTACACTTAATGGCTTTCTAGTTGGTAAAAGAAGAAGCCCAAAAATACACTTATATTTATAGATGTATCTACTCCTAATACAAAATATATACCTTTTTTGTTTTTGCTTTTCTAACTCTCAAAAAATGTTGTAACACAACGTGAAAATAATTTTATACAGCATAAAAGCGGTACCCTCACGTCTGAGATTAAATTAAGAATGAATTAAGTATAAAACCATACGATACAGTGGCATTAAAAACACGTAGATAACTCCTTATAAGAAATTTTGCAAGTGGTGGTTACGGGCGTACATGAGATGTACCTGTTTTATATGCGTCATTCTGTACTATATTTCAGTCCACCTGCAACTTCAAGGAACTCTACACAGGTCCCAGATTGTTTTTTTCTCAAATTTTTTTGGGATCTTCTCTGAGGGGAACTAAGTTGCTATTGAACATTTTGCTGAATCATCTGATGATAATTTTCTTTGTCTGGTTCTTTGGAGAAGAAAAATACGCTGTTTAGTTTAGCCTCAGACTCTGCAGGACAGATCAGTAAATGACAGAAGCGTTTGTCACTTTTTTTTTCTTTTTTATTCTTGGTGAGCTTGTCCCCAGCAACAAGGAATCCCCACCCACTGTCAGCTGAAGATCGAAGGAAACACAGGTGTGAGCAAAACTTTCTCATTGCCATATTCTTCGAGCCAGCTAATTAATTTTATTATTTTAATACCGTTGTTCTTACACTGTAGTGACTCGTCAAATTTTAAGCACACAATAAATTGGTGGTAATGGACTCATCCTATGAATATCGACTAAAATTTAGGACAGTTTTTCCTTATGTGAACGAGTAAATAAAAAAGAACAATGTTCATATTACAGAATTGATAGTAATACAATTAAAAATAAACAACATATTTTCATAACAGAATATTTGAAAATAAATATCGTGCAGAGACTTCCCTTGAAAGCAGAGAGGAAAGTGTGATAATTGTGCTGCAGAAGCAACGCCGTAGCTCAATCGGCACGCGCCGGAAATATTAAACATTCCGAATGTCATCCTCTCGGCGGGAGCCGGCAGAAGCGGAGTCCTCTCGGCCCGGACTAAGAATCACATACGATCAGGGCCGGCGCAAGCCCAAGTGCCGCCCCGTGCGAGCTGCTAAATTGCCGCCCCCAACCCCAGTTTTTTTTAATTTACATAGCGATTGTGAAATATTATTTAAACAAATTCGTAGGAAATGTCAGTAATCAATTGCAATTTTTGTTTTTACTTTCCAGGTCTACCTAGGTTTCGCACACTGAGTGGCCTGGGTCAAAGCATTTTTTAATATGTGCTTCCATCTAAACCGTCATGTTGACAGTACATTCAGAATGACGGTATAGATGTAAACATAACTAAAAGCATTGAGAATAGCCACACTGTGCTTGAAATATATGTAGACATGGAAAATAAAAACAAACATTGCGACTGACTGGTGATATTTTCTACAGATTTATACAAAAGTCGCTGGGCAACAGATCAAAAATGGAGTCAAGCCTGACTGAAGAATCTTGCTAATTTTAATAATCGTTGTCAATTTACAAAAATGTTCGAATGTGTGTGAAATATTACTGTAGGATACGCTGTTCAGGTGATGAAATCATAAGAATTGAGCCGCGTGAAATTGAATTTCAGGCCTAATTTCACTAGAGACGTAAGTGAAACGGTCAAAGCGTGGGGCAGAAGACAATGGAGAGAGGAAGAATAAGAACATGGAGTAACATAATAATGCAATAAATACACATCATGGCATCGACGGGTACTAATGCTAGTCGAAATATATTAACTCACTGCACTGCGGTTGTTCATTTCAAAGAACTGACACTCGACATCTGTCGTAATTTCCATGTTTCAGTTCTTTCGTGTCTGATCATGAAATAAGGGGTAGCGAATTAGTAATCACCGTATCACTTCACATTTCTTCGCTTTATTTTCATTCTAGCTATTGGGACGACACGTGCTTATTTGTGCGACTTGCCAATTTTTGAAGTAACAGATCACAAGAAAAATAAATTTTCCTATTCTGCATTCTTGAAGGAGAAAAATTATAACTTATGAGTAACGCATGCGCAATGCTACTTGTACGTTACATGAAAAGCACCTACCTATTACATCCCAAGTTGCAAGAAATTCGGACGCACAAGTTCTGTTCTTACGAAACGCAATGAAAGTGCTTATGACCAATCTTGACTCCCTCGGATAATTACCGAAATGAAATCTGTAGTTTACTATGTAGAGAACGCAACAATACCTATTGCCTGGAAAGGACAAGTAGTGAGGCGGCAGTGCCAGGAACTAGGTCACGTAACAAGGTACAGCGACGAGCAACAATACGGTTAATTTATCTATTTATTTTTTTTATTTTTGTGCCAACGAAGAAGAAGTAAGAAGCTCACAATAAGTATGTGCCCGATGATATGGATAAATGTAGTATCGGGCATTACGAACAATAGAAAGAAATACGAGCTTTGCGAAATCTGCACAACTTTTGTCAAGCAGAAATGAGCTTCAAAGCTAGAAAGGAAACCCTTAGAAGCAATGTTCTATCAATGGATTTTCGATTTAGAAAGTGTCAAAATTAACGTTGTGTTTTGTGCGGACGACAGGGCATTGTTGCTAAAAGACCATAGTTTTTCAGGTTTTCATCAGAGTCAAAGCGACCAGTAGTATACCTAGATGAAACATGTTTTCACACGCGTTATATAGTAAATAAGTGTTAGCAAAGTGAGTGTATGCGAGTAGTATTGTCAAACAAAAGTGCAGGTCAGAGTTTAATTGTTGTTCATACAGGCGGAGATACGTGTTTCATGGCTCAAAAACCAAAATGTCCGACTATCACTCAGAAACGGATAGCAAAAAGTTTCAAAAATACGTCGAAATCCAACTTATGCTAGGTTTACCACCAATGTCTTTATCCCTTGTAATTACTCGCATCATATTTACCCGTTGGTAATACTTCTAGCCATTACAGGTGTTGGACGTGTTTGACCTTTTTTTCCATAATGCGGGAAACTGCCATTGAAGGGCTTAACAATATTGCTTCAGGCTTAACAAGTAACCGCAGTATCCAATATTGCATTCGAATTTCCAAATTAGATTTCGTCTTCTGCAAAATTAGTTGTGAGTAAACGCACGGCGCGTAACAGGCTGGCAGCATCCATAGGAGTACTGGCGTGTACGCCAGACTGCTTCCCCTCTCTGTTTCTCCGGCGTTAACACGACAGTGCTGCCACAATAGCGTGGGAAAAGTTAGTCCTCCTCCCTCTTATTGAACAGGGGCGGCGGACAGGTAGTGGAGGCGCCATGTCACAGTTCCTGAAGGCGCTTTCTCAGAGGTTTGGTTTCGAATCCCCTCTTGGGCATGAATGTTGAGTTTGTCCAAGAAAATAGAAAAAAAAGTGATGCTGTCAGATTTGCCGCCTCTCGGGAAGTGCCGCCCCGTGCGGCCGCACGCTTCGCACGTGCCTTGCGCCGGCCCTGCATACGATACATAGTTCACGAGAGATGACGTCATAAACAATGAGATGCGCAAAAAACTGCTGCATTTAGCGACAATTCTGCTCATTACCTTCCAAAACACTACACCGATTTCAACCAAATTTGGTGCACATAATCCTTACCTTGAGGTAACAATGCTGTCAGGGTAAGAACCACATACGACACACGGTTCAGAAGATACAATATCATAAACAATATAGTTGTAAGAAACTGCCACATAATGCGACGAGACTTTAACACACTGTATGAGAATGACAGTACTTAGCGACTTGCAACAAACTTTAAGCATAATTTCAAACATTTATTAAACTTTTTCTCACTGACAACCGTAGTAAAATGATGAAGGAAAAAAGTTTCTCGCTTACTACTTTTCCGCTGTTTAAGGAGTAAAGCTACGACATTTGTATGACGTTGAATTTATAATTTCCAGACTACAAATTGTAGCTGCAGAAAATTTTACAAACAGTAAAAAGTTAAAGCAGTCCACAATCCGAAGATTGGTTTGAACACCACAGTGCTTTACTAAGCATGGTCCTGTTTGGAGGTGGTATGCCGTTGCCTTCCTCCGACCTTCGAACTGACTTACCCAGCCAGTTATAGGGGGACCTACAGTTTAACGTGGGTTCCGAACCACGGTGCTACTCGGTATTTTTCACATGAGCAATACTGCCAGAGATGAAAGAAGTGGAAAGTGACAGATATAAATCCTAGGACCTGGCGGGAATCGAACCCGCGACCTTTGGATTTGTAGTCTGGCACTCTACCACTGTCAGTTCCGCTTCGGCAGCGGCCCAGTGCACACGCGCCGGTGAGCTTGCTCCGCGAGTGTTTACGCCGCCTGCAGCTACAGGGACTGGGAGACTATGGCGTGTGCCATCGATGATCAATTACGACGATACACGCTTCGTTTTCAATTTCCGTATGGATGCACTCGACCGCAAGTACACGAACTCGTACATTGGCTTTATGGAAAATTGGGTCTGAAAGATGAAGATGTACTCGGTTTTTCGTATGATTTCCTTGCGAACGCCGTGTTTGTGAAAGTCGTCAGTGACGATCCCTGTTTACGTGTCATGGAATTAACTCAAGGTACCACCGAATTTGTGAATTATAGAGGCGAAATCTGCAAAGTATCAGTTTCTCTTGCCGGGCACGGTCTGCGCACGGTTCGCATATTTAATCTACCCTTTGAGATAGAACTTGATAATATACGACAGGCCCTTTCTGAATATGGTGACGTTGTGGAGATTCACGCGGAAACGTGGTCCGGGTTGAAGCATTTCAATGTGGATAACGGCGTGAGGAATGCTAAAGTAGATCTTAAAAAGCATATCCCGTCCAACATTCTTGTCCGCGGATTTCGAGCTCTCGTCACGTACGACGGGCAGCCGCGAACTTGTGTCCTCTGCGGCTCCCCCGACCATTTGAAATCTGCGTGTCCTCGCGTGAAACCTGTCCGCAGGATTGCACCTGCTACGGTGGTTGTGCAGGACGTTATCAGACCCACGTACGCAGACACGTTGGTGGGAACGCCTACCGTAAGCGCGGCAGTGCAGGAGCCGGCTGCGGCCGCCGCGGCCCCAGCGCTGCCCCCAGTTGACGTAAACAACACAGCGGCCGCGCACACCGACTCGGCTCTCGGCGCCGCGGCCCATGCCCGCGGCAGCGACGCACACATGCAGTTTTCTGCATCTGACCGACTAAGTGCCGAACTTCCGCCTCATGATTCCGGTGCCCACAGGGACATTCCCATGGAGGTTACGGAACAGAATAACGTCGGAGGATTGCAAGTTCGTCCTCTTCTCGGACTGTCGTCTCAAATACAAGTCCCTCCTGCCACAGAAGTCTCGACACAGGGCGCGGCCGCCGCTTCTGCGGCTGACACCCAACATGGCTCTGATAAGGACGCACGCCCACAAAGAGCGTCAAAGACGAAGAAAACTTCACGTAAGCAGAGCGAGGAGGAGGTCCGCACCCTGGAAAAGAAACTGCAGCGAACCATCAAGCAAATCAGAACTGAGGGAACCACAAACGTTAAGAACGGCGGCCAAGTCTCACAACATGTGGGGGAAGACGAAGGAATGAACGTAGACAGTTCGGGACCTGAAGGCACTGACGCCGATCGTTCGCGTAAGTCGGAGAGGGCCAAGGCCTGGTCTGAGGATACGGAATAACTTGCAGTTCTCTCTCTTACATAATGCAAGATTATAAAATAGTGACTGTGAACTTAAACCGAATCGAATCTGACGTTAAATTTAAGTGGTAGACAGACTATTTGTATGCCGCCGATGTGGACATTGCTTTCCTTAAGGAAGTAGTAACAGCGAACATAAGTCAGATTCCGGGTTATGATGTCATAATAAATATCGGCGATGAAGCAGGTACGGCAATTCTGTTTAAAGAAGGCATTTCTTGTACATCTACCGCCATTCTACCAAAAGGACTGTGCAACCGAGGCGCACTTACAAACAGTATACACGCATATATTTGAGTGTACCTTCTAATTGTATCACAGTACAACACGTAGTTCATGAGATATGAGCACATAAACAGTAACGTTCATGGAAAATCACCCCGTCACGCACCAAGTTTTAATCTATTACTTCTTTACTACTAACTGTATTCCCAAGAGATTTTACAGATATACAGCCCTTGTACAAATGAATATATACCTGAAAAATGGCAGGAATAAATAATTAAATACCCCAGCAACACCGGTTTTCGGTTAGTTAAGATATATAGAAAGACTAGCTTATAAGCCCGTTCTTAGAACGGTTGTTAAAGAAGGACCAGTGTATACGATGGTTTTTTAGGGATCCTTGTTGAATCGCTCTGTCAATAAACTCAGTTTTCCTAGCCAAGATGTCAAATTGAAGTAGAAGTCATTGTCGAAAACTATGAATGTTCATAAAGTTTTTCATACAAAAAGTGAAATTAATTTAAGTGCATACTCCGGAACGATGTAAATTCAATGTTAGGTTGTGTTCATAAAGTTAAGTCTGCGGTATGTAATTGTTTGACGTAAACTTCTGAAAATACTTCTATCGTTGAGATGAGAAATGGTAATAATAATAACAGCGCCATGTATTGGTTCTATGCTGTAGTATTAAATTGCTTATCTCTCATCGTAAGTGTACGCTCAAGTATTAGTTTGTTGCAGTGTTGCACTGGGGACAAGGTAGTTATTCTGTATGCTGCAGTGCTCCCTAATTTAGAAAACTCGACGAATGCTGAAAGCCTTTTAATTCAATCAACAGAGCATGTCTGTTTAAATAAGACGCGTGGTGGTGTCAATGTGCGATAAAGTAAGTCTGGGTAATCGTTGAAGGAAAGGCGTCAGCAGATCGTCTGAATAGAAATTTCGGTTAAATAGTACGACGCTCCTCGCCAGGCTCAAGTGGTTATGTTGGCACCAATGGTTAATTGCGCCAACTTAGATGACAAATAAATTTTATGTCTTGACAACATCAATTAAAACGAAAATTATTATTATTATTTTTTTCCTGAACGGACAAGAGTACATACAAAAACCTGTCAACCTTAGATCAGGTACAGTATTAATTTTGATGCGAGTGAGAAATATTAATGCAGTTCTACTCTTCATTGTTCATCTGTTACCAACATAAGCATTGGATCCCAGCGAGAAGCATCGTAACTTTTTACCGAAATTTATATTAAATATATTATTTCTAGTTAATTGTCTTGACTGTGTTAGCAGTATCGGCCACTCTTTCAGCTAATACATGTCCCCACGTCCTGCAGTGATTACTTCGTAAAGCACAATGTAGAAATCTCTGCAAATGAAGCTGTCCTTCTCTATCTTAATGTAGTCCGCTTCAAAAGTAAGTAATTACAAATTTTAATCACAATATTGTACCGAACAATTATGAAAGCAGAGAGGTTCCTGATGAGTTTGTCGCATGGAGGTAAAAAGAGGGGAGTGGGCATGACGCTACAAACATGAAGGCGACAAACCTAGCTCCGCCATTACAGTTTGTTCAAAACATTAGTTTTCTGCTGAGCTGCTGTGTTGACTTGTCGAAGATTTGCAACTGATAATGCCTTTGTACGTTGTTTGCGGTTGTACTACCCGTTTTGACAGCATTAATAAGTTGAAGGGAAGCACGTTGCATTTCGATCTGTGAGTCTTTTGAACAAACAAACATGGCTGCCGACCGGCTTCAAACAGAAGTACAGCAGACGCCCATAGTGGCATCTCCCCTCCTTTTACCTCCATGGTTTGTCGCTTGTGTGTATATATTATCTCTGGTGGCAGGCACAGAGCAGATATATCTCTAGAGTGAGCATTCAGATGCACAAAACAGATTTTGTGTCCTCAACATTAAGGTGGAAATGTCACGTGATATTGGGGAAAATCTACTTATCGCTGACTTCATCTTCGACCTTTTTTGTTTGGTTAAGATGGATGACTATTTGTAAATGGCCCTTTTAACGATGCTTCCTCAACTTCCTTGTTGCTTCTGTGACACATTTCTTTAGATTACATTTCATGTTATGTGGTTGCTTTGCGAAAAGGACGTGGGGCTTCTTTGCAGCCAATGAGGTACAAACCAATCGTAAGAGCAATTAAATGTGTGTAAAGAGTGAATTTGTCTCAATATCACGTGGTAATTCCAGCTTAATCTTGAGAAGATGCACAGAGTGCAATGCTCACTCCACTCCACAAGTCCACAGATATTTCTACTCTGTGTACAATTTAGTGGTTATACCCGTCGAAAGATGTACTTCTTTTCTTTCCATGAGATTGCAAAGCATATGGGATATAGCTAGGAAAGAAAAAATTTTGTTGTGTCCTATCTGGGTTAAATTTTACTGGTAGTGGCAGCGATTTAGTTTGCAATCGATGGCAACGAACTATTCGCTTTAGGAGGATGATTAATTTAGTAAATAGAACAGCATAAATTATTGATTTCATCGTGAACAGCCGGCCGCAGTGGACGAGCGGTCTGCGGCGTGCCAGTCACTGACTGCACTGCCGCTGCGGTTGGGGGTTCGAATCCCCCCTCGGGCATGGATGTTTGTGCCGTCTTTAATGCAACCTAGTTCATAAGTAGTTTGTAAGTTTAGGAACTGATAACCCCATAGTTAAGCAGTGCCACCTAGGCGACAAACATTTGAACATCGTAAACATAATGAATTATTGCCCTCATTCTACATGACTGATTTTTGAAAGAGCATTCAACAGCCGTTGCCAAAATTATCATACAACGCCGCTGCCGTAAGTAAAATTGTACCCCTTCTTGTAGTGCATTACATCATAGTTAAAAGAATCAAAAACAAACGGCAGCAATGCTATAATTAGTTATTTGGTGCACTATGTAACTAACGGGTGCGCCTCGGTTGCGGAGTGGTAGAGTGCCAGACTACAAATCCAAACGTCGCGGGTTCGATTCCCGCCAGGTCCCAGGATTTTTATCTGTCACTTTCCACTTCTTTCACCTCTGGCAGTACTGCTCATGTGAAAAATACCGAGCAGCACCGTGGTTCGGAACCCACGTTAAGCTGTAGGTCCCCCTATAACTGGCTGGGTAAGTCAGTTCGAAGGTCGGAGGAAGGCAACGGCATACCACCTCCAAACAGGACCATGCCTAGTAAAGCACTGTGGTGTTCAAACCAATCTTCGGATTGTTGACTGCTTTACTTATGTAACTAACATTGCCTCACTTTGTCCTTTCCTATCCATGGCATTTTCGAGGCATTTCTAAACAGAACGCACTCAAAATGTAATGAGGATACACCGAAATCAGAAAGGGAACTACATAAACGCGATTTTCTTTGCAAAGAATTCGTATGTAATTAGAGCATAGATAAACGCGAAGGAATGTTGTTGTGTTTTAAATTCAAATGTTCCCTGTAAAAAGAAGCAAATAAATGTCGTTAATCTGTGAATATACAAAGGCGCTGTTCAATGTTAGGTTCTATTTGCAGAGATAAAATTGTGGCTCTTAATTCAAAATACTGCTGTTACTGAGGGAATAAGCACAAACACAATCTTCGTTGCTGTGCTATAGCATAACCGTCGGGGAAAAAAAATAATATTCTTAGTAAATGAAAACATTGATAATGTGAAGGAACATCTTTAAATTTCAAATTCAAATTATACCCGCGGAAAGAAGCACTTTTTTCTTTCCATTGCAGTGCAAGGCAAGCAGGTTACAGCTACTAAAAATAATATTTCTTTGTGTCGTACCTGGGTTAAATTTTACTTGCATTGGCAGCGGTTTAGTATGTTGACGTTGGCAATGAAATATTCGCTTTAGGAGAATCATTAATTTATTAATCGGAACAGTATTAATTGTTTATTTCACTATCAACACAAAGAATTATTCCCCTCATTGTACGTGGCTGATTTTTCGAAAAGCATTCTTTGGGAATTGCCGGCCAGGTATGTCACTAACCTGCCGCAGAGTAGACGTTGTAAATGGGAGGGGGGGGGGGGGGGGTAGGACCCGAGATTTTCCTGTGCTTCTGGGAATTGCTGATGGCCTTCGTGCACTGGCATGTACAAGTAAGCAACAGAAAATTATTTGGGGCCTCTATTTCGGCACTTTGCTGCATAGTTTTGCATTTGACTTGGCTGTGAGACAGTGTTGAAACATTGTTGATTGAAAAGCAAATACCATTAACTTACCAAGTGAGTGGTAAAGCTTGCAAGGAATGAAGCTTTTGCACATCATTCTCCAGGGAGGGGGGGGGGGGAAGTGCCCCTTTTAAGGGTTCATTTTCTAGGTGCAGTGTTTCTCCCAGAGGCTCAACGGTTGGCATTCCACCGTAGCTCCTCCCTTCCACACTTCCTCTATCGCTCCACGTCTATGCGCAGAAGCGCCTTCCTACATGACACCAACTATACAACAACAAATAATTACATTAATTCACAAATAGAAATAACTATAAAAATAGATTTTACATAGAGTGAAAACTTCAGCAACTAGGTTAACATACAATAATGGTTTGTGTGTTTGAAAATCACATTATTAAAATTATACACAGTCACTTAAAACCCATCCCCATGAACCACATACATTGCCGAGGTGGGGTGGCCAGCGTGCCTCAACGAAGCAGATAGCCATACCGTAGGTGCAACCACAGTGGAGGAGTATCTGTGGAGAGGACAGACAAATGTGTGGTTCCCGAAGAGGGGCAGCAGCCTTATCAGTAGTTACAGGGGCAACAGTTTGGATGATTGATTGAGCTGGCGTTGTAACATCAGCTAACAATGGCTTTGCTATGCAGTTACTGCGAATGGCTGAAAGCAAGGGGAAATTACAGTTGTTAATGTTCCCGAAGACATGCAGCTCTACTGTATGAATATATGATGATGGCATCTTCATGGGTTAAATATTCCAGAGGTAAAATAATCCCCCATTTGGATTTCTGAGTGGGGCTACTCAAAAGGATGTCGTCATCAAGAAAAACAAAAGAGGCATTCTACGGGTCAGAGTATGGAATGTTCTAACTTGTAATCACATAGGTGAGTTAGAAAATTTGAAAAGAGAAATGGATAGGTTTAAGTTAGATGTGGTAGGGTTTAGGGAAGATTGGTGGCAGGATGAACAGGATTTCTGGTCTGGTGAGTACAGGGTTATAAATACAAAATCAGTTGGTGGTAACACAGGAGTAGGTCTGATAATGAATAAGAAAATAGTAATGTGGGTAAGTTATTACGAACAGCATAGTGAACACATTATCATAGCAAAGATAGACACAAAACCAACACCGACCACAGTAGCGCAAGTTTATACACCAGCTAGCAAGGCCAATGATGAGGATATTGAAGAAATGTATGAGGAGATAAAAGAAATCATTCAGAAAGTTAAGGGAGACAAAAACTTGATTGTGATGGTGGACTGGAACTCAGTAGTAGGAAAGGGAAGAGAAGAAAATATGCCGGCCGTGGTGGCCGAGGGGACTGCGGCATGCCAGTCATGGTTTGCATGGCCACTACAGTCGGGGGTTCGAATCCCCCCTGGGCATCGATATTTGTGCTGTTCTTTGTGTAAGCTAGTTCATAAATAGTTTGTAAGTTTAGGGTCTGATGACCCTGTAGTTAAGTCCCATAAGCTATACAAACATTTAGAAGAAAATATAGTAGGTGAATATGGACTAGGAAAAAGAAATGAAAGACGAGATCGCTTGGTAGAATTTTGTGCAGAGCACATTTAATGATCACCAGAACTTGTTTAATCATCATGAAACAAGGCTGTATATGTGAAAGAGGCCAGGAGACACTGGTAGGTACCAAATTAACTTTATAATGGTAAGGCAAAGGTTTAAAATCCAGGTTTTAAACTGTAAGACATATCCAGGGGCAGATATAGACTCTGACCAAAACTTATTGGTTATGATCTGCAGATTTAAACTTACGATCCTGCATAAAGTTTGAATAGTTAGGAGATGGAACCTGGACAAATTGAAGGAACCATAGATGGTTGAGAGTTTCAGAGGGAGCATTAGGCAAGGATTGGCTGAAACGGAGGAAAGTAATACAGTAGAAGAAGAATGGGTAGCTCTGAGAGATAGGGTAGTGAAGGCCGCAGAGCATCATATAGGCAGAAGGACAAGGCCTAATAGAAATCCCTGGATAACACAGGATATACTGAACTAAAATGATGAGAGAAGAAAATATAAAAACTCAGCAAATGAAGCAGGCAAAAAGGAGTACAAACGTCTGAAAAATGAGATTGACAGGAAGTGCAGACTAGCTAAGCAGGAGTGGCTAAAGGATAAATGCAGAACTATAGAAGAATGTATAACTAGGGGAAAGATAGATACTTCATACAGGAAAATAAAAGAGATATTTGGAGACAAGAAAAGCAGCTGTATGAATATCAAGAGTACTAAGCAAAGAGGGGAAAGCTGCACTGTGGAAAGAATATATAGAGGGTCTATACAAAGGAAATAGACTTGAAGGCAGTATTCTAGGAACGGAAGACGAAGTGGAGGAAGATGAAATAGGAGATATGCTACTGCGAGAAGAATTTGACAGAGCGTTAAAGGATTTGAGTCGAAACAAGGCCCCTGGAGTAGATGATATTTCGTCTGAACTGCTGATATCGTTAGGAGAGTCAGTCGTGAAGAAATTGTTCCACCTGGTATGCAAGAAGTATGAAACAGGGGAAATACCCTCGGAATTGAAGAATAATATTGTAATTCAAATTCCAAAGAAAGCTGGTGGTGGAGGGGAGGATCCAGATGGCTCGAGTAGTGAAGCAGCCATTGAAATCCACAATGTTGTGCTCAGCTGCATGCTGTGCCATAGGGTGATCTATCTTGCTTTTTGCCATAGTTTGGCAGTAGCCATTCATCCTGACAGACAGCTGATTTGTCATCATACTGATATAAAATGCTGTGCAATGATTGCAGCAGAATTGGTATATCACATAACTGCTTTCACAGGCAATTCATCATGATGGACAGGTGGTTTGTCATCATACTGATATAAAACATTGTGCAATGATTGTAACAGAGTTGGTAAATATCATGGCTGCTTTCATCATGACGGACAGCTGGTTTGTCATCATACCGATATAAAACATTGTGCAGTGCTTGCAACAGAGATGGTATATAACATGGCTACTTTAACTACTCTGCTGCAATCACTGCACAGCATTTTATATCAGTACGAGGACTAACCAGCTGTCCATCAGGATGAATAGCCACCGCCAAACTGTGGCAAAAAGCAATATAGATCACCCTATGGCACAGCATGAAGTTGAGCACAGCACTCTGTATTTCAATGGCTGCTTCACTACCCGAGCCATCTGGATCCTCCCCTCCACCACCAGCTCTTCTGAACTGTGCAGATGGGAGTTGTCCCTTCAACACATTCTACGGTCCCGCAACCATCCTGGCCTCAACCTAAGATAATTTCCCATCCCTGCACCCTACGCCTAACATCTTTCCTCCCTCTCCCCCCTTCCAAACTCCTCAAACACCATCTTCATGACCTAGGTCGTGAATTACATTTCCCTTCCATTCCCATCCTTTTTTCTTCCTTTCTCTCCCACCTGAGGAACGATCTGTGTTCCGAAAACTTGTCCTTTTTAGTCCCCTTTTTTTCTTTTTCTTCATTTGTGTAACTATAGGTGGTACAGCACAAAGGTAAGTACTGGCCAGCCAATCTAATCTCTTTTGAAAAATAATTAATCGTCTCTGAGGAGAATTTCCATCATTAATTAAATAATACATCCACTTTACACACAGAAAACCATTGCAGCTGCTACATCAATGCTGGGCCCACTTTCGTGAATAATCTACTCAACCAAAAAATCTGTTCACATGAATGTTTCTCTATACTGACCACCAGAACAGAAGAAGCCCTTTGCTCTTGTTGCTGTCCCTTCATCTGGAAAAAAGTTCAGTTACTTTAAAGCAACTAAATTATGTTCAAAACAGTTGCTGCTGAAGACAGGCCATGTTTAAGATTGTAAATACAAGCATTGTAAATTTTTATCCTTTTTTGCAATTTTTGAGGTCTTTACACCTTTGAAAATACTACTGAGGCAGCAAAAGGTCAATTCCACTCTATTACAGTCCCCAGTTAAGGTTAAGTTCTTCCACACTAATGCTCACTCATGTGTGGATATAGTCATTAAATTTCCTGTTAACAGCATTGGTAAATGGTCATATGTTTGAATCCTGACCATGAAGATAGAATTGCTCATGTTTTGCTTCTACAAACCTACATTAAAAAATACATGAAAATCTGTCAAATAAGCTCCATTCTTATTTGGATCTGCTCAAAATGTATAATTACATTGTATTTAAATGTTATGGTGGATTGGGTGTTGTGCACCTAATAATGAAACAGAAATTTTGTGGGGTTTAAAACTGATGAAATAACTACTTTTTATTGATAATTCAACTGTAAACATATTGTTCTATATGAGCATACAATTAGAATGCAGCACAAAAAATTAATATAAAAATGAAGGATTTTTTTAAATAAAAATGTTTGTTCTCATTCTCATTCTCTCACTCATGCCACAAATTCAAAACAAATAAATTAACTCTGCCATTGCCAGTCCCAAGCCCATGGGCTCATCTTGCAAGTGATGAGGAAGGGGGAGGGGAAGGAGTAACACTTTGGAAAGAAAAAAAAAACTGGGTCCATCTGGGTCCAGATGTTAACGCCTTGTGGCGTAGGTGTCGGTGGCCGAGTAGAAAGACCGACACAGGATAAAGGATGCACGCTTGTGCAGGTAGGAGGTGACCAGCCAGTGGGACAGCAGAAACTAGAAACACTAGAGTAAATTAGAACGAAATATATATCTGTTAGAGGCTTAGTAATACTTAACTTTTACATAGCTCAGTACTGCAGAATGCTGATACATAGTTGAGCTAGAGGCCTGCCTAGTGGCTATCCGATAGCCAAGTCTTCACTGGTGCCTATCTGATTCCGAAGTGTTAACTGGTTCCTATCTCAGTTCCAAGTGAATGATGTCCTTCAGTGGTGGCCACGAGCGGAGTTGTAGCAGAGGGCACTCGTGGCTAACGTCGAAAGAACGCCGCGCCGTGCGTGCATGGCGGCGCACGGTGAAAGTAGGTGGCGCGCACTTTAGACTTGTGTGACAGCACACTACTGATGCCAGTAGCTGATACTGGATGGACAAAACTAGTACATCTTCCTGGATCTATGATCTTTGGACATTATGTTTTGTTTATGTGGAGTCATCTTAGTGGGTAGTGAGTAGACATTTTTTTCTTTGATAATAAATCTGCTTTAATACATATAAGAGGATCTCATCATTCAGTATCTCATCCACAGTACTGACCCTGAACTGTTTTGCGCATCCACAATTCCAAGCATAATGCATGTTTGTACTGTTATCACCTCCTAACGAGTAGCTCTGTAACACGCCACTGGCCATGTACCATGTACCACCAAATTGCAACACATCCCCCCATTAAACTGTAATGATATGTGGCACAGTGGATCCCTACAGTGCCACGAACCCACACATCATAGTGACATTCATTGGAATTTTAATTCTGTGACAGTCAAATGTGCGGCAAATAGACATTCATTCATGTCTGGAACAGAGCCATGCTGATTTTTCAATGGAGCAATTGCTTTCACAGATAATGTGAAACCCACCATCTTGCCCACAGACTATACATCTCCATTTTCATTCAGACAACAGTATCCATCTGCGCTTTCAGAAAAATGGTATTCATCCAAGTGCTTCTCAGTTGCATCTACCACACTGGTTTTATCTCTGTGCAAGAGTATAGTGCCACGCCACTGAAGCTGCCTGAGCCTGCAACTCATTTCAAGCTGCCATTTGTTATTTCTGTGCCGCCACAACATACACCACAGCAGCAGCAGCCAGAGGTCCCACAACATCGGTTTATGTTTCCAATCTGCCTCCTGGTTATGTAGGTCCTCAGTGTGTTAGAAAGTTTCCTAAGCTTCCTGCATCTACCTGCAAAAACCTGAGGACTTGGTTTGCTCCCATTGAGCATCCATTTACTATGCACAGCATCATGATTGACAACTAACACTTACTGTGTGTAGTGTCAAGTCTTCATGAATATCTCTACTTGTTCAGTGACTTAATCCTCAATCCACTGAAGGACAACAAATATGCTCTTGTTAAACAATATATCATCAAACAACTTTCACATCCAGCCAACCAGGCAATCCATGATTATATTTACAAGGCCACAGTCGATGAGAAGTCTCTATCTGATTTGTGCTGAACCCTACAGCCACAAGTAGATCCTACCATCATAACAGTAAACTCCTAGTTGATACCAGTGCTGAAGCCAGTGTATTCCCCTGCTCTACGATTATTGAATCTCTCCTGCCTAGTGTTTCACCTCTTGCCTCAGTGGATAATTCACTGATCAAAGTATATGGTTTAACAAAACATACTGTCCATTTCACAAACTCCTTCCCCCTGATGTGGACCTTCCACGTGGCTTCTGTCAACACAGCCATATTAAGAATGGACTTTTTTCCTCATGTTGTGCTATCTATCGATGTGGTGACATCAGCTCTTCTCGGAAACTCAGCCCTGCTGATATCTGCAATGTTTGCATGAGGAATTGAGGGGTAGGAAACCCAAGAGCCCATAACAAGTCAATGAAATTGGCATAGGGCAATTGCCTGGAGGAATATGATATGCAACAATAGACATAGATACAAGGGAAGGAATTACTAAATCCTGACAGTGAGACTATAAGAAAATTTAGTGATGATCTAAAAGAATCTGTGATGCAACAGAGTAATTAACCATCATCACAGTATAGCACTTTAAATGAAGAAGCCTACATAGAAAGCTTAAATTGAACAGCAGTAACAGTGATAACACCAGTAAAGGTCTCAGACAAGGCTGGAGGTGAGTGTTGATGCTCAGAAATCCTCACTGTCCTCATCACATAGATCCGCACACTATATATGCGGGCCTCAAAGAGAATCAGAGGTTTTCCAGAATCTAAGATATGAATGTACTGGTTGTGGCCCTTCAACATATTGTACAAGGGTCACTCAATAAGTAATGTCCCACATTTTTTCTCAGAATATATTTATTGTTGAGAGTCAGAATTTGGTGGTAATATACATCAACATGTCTTATCCATGTCCTATTTTTCTATGTAGTCTCCATCATGTTCTATGGCCATACACCAAGCTTGTATCCCTGCTGGTAAAAGCTCTTGTCCTATAGGTGTAGCCATATTTTCACTGTGTGACTAACACTCTCGACATCCTCAAAGTGTGACAGGAAGATCTCTCTGTCCATCTCAAAGTGCTCCAAAAATTCAGATGAAATGGCCTTTCTTTAAATCATGTGGACCATTGTGATCATTCATGGAACTAACTGATAGCACCTCTCAGCCACTGTAGATGCCCTTCCAATGCTGACCGATAGTTGTAGAGCTACTGTTGAATTGTGATGCACTACTGTAATCGGCACAAATAATGTCATCCGCATAATTCATCATGGAACTGCTATGGTGTACAACGGGAGACTTCGGACAACAATTACACACAGACCATTCGTTTGCATTTTGCATTTTTCACTGCAGAGCGAAATATCAACACACACTCACATAGAATTTTATATACAGCGATAACTTTCCATCCCAATATACTCCACCCTTTTATCATTATCAACCCTCAAGCAACAATGTGACCAATAAAACCATTTTCAAAGAGTAAATATAATTTTCAAAGTGTAATTATTGTTCCGCATTTCACGTTATATTCTTCAAATTACTTCAGATCAGTATAAAACCGTGCCTAAAACCTTCCTCAGGTATAAATTAGTAACTGCACAAATATTTAAGTCTCTGCATCTTGTTGTTCGGACGTGATAAGTGTACACCAAACAAACATTCACATTAATATATATAGATAAATAGCTATCCGATCGCTATAAAACCATGCCTAAAGCCTTCCCTGGATAGACTTTAGTAACTATACAAATTTTAGCTCTTTATGTATTGTGGTTCAGACGTGATAAGCGTACACCGAACAGACATTCAAATAGATATAGATATCTGGCTTTCCATATACCTATCATAACAGAACAGGGGCAAAATCAAATATTGTCATAACATTGGCCAACTGCAGTGAATCTTGTAGAGTCAATGCATTACAAGTACTAGATAAAGTAACAATGAGTGATCATGTTCAAATTCATGTGGGGTCTCAGCCCAGATCAAGCTGTCATTTATACACAATATTTCTGTGGTCCACCTTGCTGCTATCATCAGGTGTGAAAAGATATGCTGCTCTTGCCATGACAAAAACTATGAAACAGGACCTTTATATGCAGCCAAGTTGCGAAAGTGCATCCAATAAGTAAAATGTGCATGTGTTTGCTCATAGCTGTTGCCCCTTACACAAAAGAAGTAGCAGCACCTCCAGTGGTGAATTTGGTTGAAAAGCAATATAATGCTAAAGATTGTCATTTGTGGCTGCCTGATTCAGAAGCTGGTGTTTCTTAATATCTGACATCACAGGATTATATGCTTTACTCAAGTGGGCATCCAATATCTCAGTTAATGATCTCATCTATTAGTCTTATTTCAACAGCTTCTTTTAAAACAATCCCAATAATGTAAAGCATTTACAACCACCCGTGCCTCATCGTATGGTATCCCGTGTCCTTCAGCAAGGCAATGTTCAGCCACAGTGGAGTTTTGAGGCTGCAATAATCATGTACGGTGATGATGTTCAACACCTCTGTCATTGATGGTATGAATAGTTTGGACAATGTATCTTTTACTGCACTCATATGGTATTTTGTAAATGCCAGGCTTCCTCAGACCTAAATCATCTTTAACAGATCCAAGAAGTTCTCTAATCTTAGCTAGTGAATGAAAGACACATCTGATTTTTCTTCAAAATCCTACCTGTCTTGGCAGAGATTTTCCCAGTATATGGTAGAAATACCAGAGAACTGAAAGTGTCTTCAGCTGGTTTAGGTAGTGGCCCAAACTCAAAAGAAAGTCAACTCTGAAGTTCGTAAATGGATGACTTACCCAAAGGACAGGCACGTCGACAGACACAAATAAAATCACACACATACAAGTTTTCGCAACTGTTGGTCGCTTCTTCAGGAAAAGAGGAAGAAAGGAGAGGATAAAGGGAAGTATACGGGTTTTAAGGAAGAGGAAAAGAAGTCATTCCAATCTCAGAAGTAGAAGGACTTACCTTAGGGGAAAAAAGGAAGGTAAACAAATACACACACACTCACACATATCCAATCGCAAACACACCTAAACAGACATGTGATGTTCTGTAAATACCAAAAACAAAAGAAAACACACAATGTTATCATATATTTATCATTCACTAGCCAAGATCTTTTAAATATTTATGTAGCCAACCACTATTTTTAATCTTGTAATTGTAACTTGACATTTATGTAAAAACAAATAATGTTTTTCAAAGGTCTGATTGTTAAACAATCTGCAATGCAGTGCCAGGGAATTTGGCAGTTAGTTAAAGTTCAGTTCTAGTTCCTGTGCAGCAAGAAGTATTCTGGAAATTTCTGAAATTCTATGTAAAACTGACAACTCAACTGATAACTCACCTCAACAGACTGTTTCTTAAAGGAAAAACTTTCTTCTAATTGCCATATAACTCAGAAGTGATGCAGATACCCCAGCAGAACCCTCCATAGTAAAACTAAGTATTTCAAGATATTTTTTAAAGGGACATGCTACTCTATTATGACATCAGAGCGTGACGATACTGCTGGCCTCTCATCTCAATGTTATCATACGATACCGTCTGCGCCAGATCCGGAATCATGTGGTGTAATAGTGATATATTTTGCGTGTGAAGTTACAAACGAAATAGCCAGTCTAGGAATCAGTGTAGGACAGTGTCTCGGTGATACTGTGATCAAAACAAGTGATAGATTTCATTAACTAAGAGATTTGTATAAGACGTTTCCAGACAGTTCTATAAACAATACTTTTGTCATTGTACATTATTTTAATAAATAGACAGACAAAGGGTACAAACTTATGTAAAACATAAAGTCATGAAAATAAATAGCATTGTATATAGGTTAGGCTCATAAACAAGTTGTATTGACCAGCTAATTGTGTTAATTAATGTAATAGTCGAAATTCAATATTGTAATTCTTTGTATATATTGACTGACGTGAGATTTTAAACCTAGTTTCAGAATTGAAAATATATTTGATAGTTCAATATATGTTAGGAATATGTATGATGTGCTCATTAACAAATTAATTGACATTTAACATCGCACTTTGCTGTCAACAGAAAGATCGGAAATTTCGTCTTAAAAATACATGCGCCATCTAAAATTATTGTATGCATAGTTTTCATTTTATATTGTGATTATTCTTGTGTACATGAAATGTTTTAAATGTATGTTCAGTAATTGTAAATCAGTATATTCAATTGTTATGAACAATGGATAATGTAATGCCATTATTGTCGATGTTATATATTTGCCTCACCGCCTTGCATGGGGGAGTTCGAGTTTTGCCGCTTCTGAAGTACTTTGGAATCTATGTCAGTCTGTGTTGTTGTGGTAAGTTGTGTACGCAAGTTTAAAGTTGTAATGTTTGGTGGAGAAGCACTTTGAGTGCAAATAAAAGAAGAAGTGAAAAATTGTACCTACGAGGTTTTATTTCTACCACCACACCCCAGTAGAATAATGTTGCAGCGAGCAGAACCCCCATACATCGTAATGTTGAAAAGCCGAGTAGGCCTATTCTGTTTGAAAGTGATAGAATGAAACATAATTACTTAAGAATCTATAAAAACATTACAAGTGGCATATTTATTCAAGTAATTTATAAAACAGAGCAGTATATTTATACTTGGATGGGATTGACGGCATAAGGAGAGGCTGCTTCAATAAGTCTGTTTTAGATAATTAGCCAGATGTAAGTCAGTAAAAACCACACCACAACTGTGAATGTCAGAACTTAGGGTGACTTAAAGAAGACTGAAAGAACTGTGTCTGGAAAACCAGTAGAATAAAACTAAGCTGCGGTGGAGTAGCCGAGCGGTCTAAAGCGTCTCGCTGCGGAGCGCGCAGTTGCTCACCATGGAGGTTCGAATCCTCCCTGGGGCATGTGTGTGTGTGTGTGTTTGTCCTTAGGTTAGTTTACCTAGGTTTAAGTAGTTTGTAAGCTACGGACTGATGACCACGTAGTTTGGTCCGATTGATTTACAAACATTTGAACATTTTTGAATAAAACTAAGTGGAGAAACAGTCATAGACAAGTGAGTGTGGACATCACCAACTGTATAAATACCTATAAGTACTTTTTGTTCTATTACCTCAGTAGATATTTATGCAGTAGTGTCTTGTGTCAACTATGGCTCATAACAGTAGTGTTCAAAACATATCAGAAAACAAAGATTTAAGTTCAAGTTGGGAAGTGTTTACCAGGCAAAATGAGGGTGTTGATGGGGGAATAGATCAGCATTTGAGTGGTGACATATCAGGTGTAAATTTGGTCACAAGTAGTCCAATTTTGTTGTAGTGAAACATCGGGGGGAAACTAAGTAGTTATGTTGCCAGCACTTGTGAACTTCTTTAGCAAGTTAGTAATGGAAGATAGATGACAACTCACTGTAAAGATGATTACTGAGCTGCTGACAGAAACGAAAATAATCATGTTCACACAACTAAATTTTTGGCCAAGGCCTTCACCAGAAAAAGAAACACAGTAAGTTAGGATAACTGGTCATTACTGGGAATCAGTACCTAAGTCAGCAGATTAGTCAGGTAGCCACAGCAAATAATGAGCTAAGACCACAGATGGCTGCTGTGAGCAAAGATTTAAAACAGGAAATAGACAAGAAAGTTTAAGACATCTTCTCCAAAATCAGCTGGATGATACCAACAAATTAGTTTCAGAAATGAAAAGGAACTTGGATAACTTGAAAAGCACAGGGCAGGGCAGAACAAAGCCAAAAGAGCTTGTGTATACTCTGTAGAGACTATAATTGATGAAGTAGAGTAAAATTTGTCAAGCAGAATTGCTAAAAATACCAAAAACATTCATACAATTAATATGCCTGAACAATAAGAACATGATATCTTCAAATCTGAAATTAAAGACTCTAAGAGAAAATTTGGAACAAAAAATAGATAATAACAGAACTAATACTGAACAGTAAATCTCTGTAATTAATCCTAGCTTCAATTTGTGTAAGCAGAATGTGCAACATTTAGACCAGAAAATAAACTTCCTGCAGGAAGACATTGTTACTAGGAAAGTAAGCAAGTTTCAGAGGAATGGTTGCAAAATGTGGTAGTCAAAACATATCCAGAAGAGGAAAATTGCATCCAAAGGCTCTTGCATCATTGTAGAGATAATTTTACTGTTGGTATGACTGATTCTGTCAAAATTAAATTAGTTAAGAAGTTAATTGATGGTGAAGTTCTATCATGGGCAAACCAGAATGTTAGTGCTGACATGTCTTATAGTGATTTTGAGAGAAATTTTTTGAATAAATTTTGGTCAGAAACTACCCAGGATAGAGTAAAAAGTGAATTCTTAAATTTGCCTAGGTATAGGAAAAGTGATGGATCTATGAAGTTTTTTTAAAATTGTGAATCTCAGCTGAGAAAATTGATTCAGTTAGACAAACCATTCAATGAACTTAATCGGATTGAAGAGGAGATTACCAGATGGAGTGCAGTAGGGGGCTAGTTTATTGTCTGGATGATCCCATAGAACAATTTTTGAATAACGTCGACAGGCCTGACTGAGCTCCTGCGCTTTTGAAAGGGTTGAAAGAAGGTGTTCTAATATGTCTGGGGAACCAGCACATGGGGGGGGGGGAAGGAAGAAAATCAGAATCAGGTAGGAAACAACAATGTGACTGACAGGAGTGATTATCAGAGTGATAATAGAACCACAGACATTGCCGAGGTGGGGTGGCTTGCGTGCCTCAACGATGCAGATAGCCGTTGAAAGGGTTGAAAGAAGGTGTTCTAATATGTCTGGGGAACCAGCACATGGGGGGGGGGGGAAGGAAGGAAATCAGAATCAGGTAGGAAACAACAATGTGACTGACAGGAGTGATTATCAGGGTGATAATAGAACCACAGACATTGCCGAGGTGGGGTGGCTTGCGTGCCTCAACGATGCAGATAGACGCACCGTAGGTGCAACCACAGCAGAGGGGTATCTGTGGAGAGGCCAGACAAACATGTGGTTCCTGAAGAGGGGCAGCAACCTTTTCAGTAGTTACAGGGGCAACAGTCTGGATGATTGACTGAGCTGGCCTTGTAACATCAGCTAATGTGGCTTTGCCACACAGCTACTGCGAATGGCTGAAAGCAAGGGGAAACTACAGCCGTTACCTTTCCCGAGGACATGCAGCTCTACTGTATGAACATATGATGATGGCATCCTCTCGGGTAAAATATTCCGGAGGTAAAATAGTCCCCCATTCGGATCTCCGGGCGGGGACTACTCAGGAGGATGTTGTCATCAGGAAAGACAATACTGGCATTCTACGGATCGGAACGTGGAATGTTAGATCCCTTAATCGGGTAGGAAAATTAGAAAATTTAAAAAGGGAAATGGATAGGTTGAAGATAGATATAGTGGGTATTAGTGAAGTTCGGTGGCAGGATGAACAGGATTTCTGGTCAGGTGAGTACAGGATTATAAATACAAAATCAGTTGGGGGTATCACAGGAGTAGGACTGATAATGAATAAGAAAATAGGAATGCGGGCAAACTACTATGAGCAGCACAGTGATCGCATTATCATTGTCAAGATAGATACGAATCCAACACCGACAACAGTAGTACAGGTTTATATGCCAACTAGCTCTGCCGATGATGAGGAGATCGAAGAAATATATGAGGAGCTAAAGGAAATTTTTCAGACAGTTAAGGGAGAGGAAACCTTAATTGTGATGGGAGACTGGAATTCGGTAGTAGGAAAAGGAAGAGAAGGAAAAATAATAGGTGAATATGGACTGGGCAGGAGAAATGAAAGAGGAAGTCGCCTGGTAGAATTTTGCACGGAACATGATTTAATCATAACAAACACGTGGTTTAAGAATCACAAAAGAAGGTTGTATACGTGGAAGAGACCAGGAGACACCGGAAGGTATCAGATAGATTTTATAATGGTAAGACATAGGTACCGGAACCAGGTTATAAACTGCAGGACATACCCAGGGGCAGATATAGACTCTAACCATAACTTGTTAGTCATGAACTGTAGGCTGAAGCTGAAAAAACTGCAGAAAGGTAGGAAAATAAGGAGATGGGACATAGATAAATTGAAGGAAAGTGAAGTTCTGGAGAATTTCAGAGGGAGATTTAGGCAACAATTGACAGAAACAGGGGGAAATAAAACAGTAGAAGAGCAATGGGTAGCATTGAGAGATGAAATAGTGAAGGCAGCAGAGGAAAATATAGGTAGAAAGGCAAGACCTACAAAAAGTCCTTGGATATCACAGGAAATACTTAATTTAATTGATGAAAGGAGAAAATATAAAAATGCAGTAAATGAAACAGGCAAAATAGAGTGCAGAAGACTAAGAAATGAGATTGACAGGAAGTGCAAAATGGCTAAGCAGGAGTGGCTAGAAGCCAAATGCAAATCTGTAGAAGAATATATAGCAAGGGGAAAAGTAGATACCGCCTACAGGAAAATAAAAGAGACATTTGGGGACAAGAAAAGCAACTCTACGAATATCAAGAACTCAGATGGGAAACCAGTTCTCAGCAAAGAAGGGAAAGATGAAAGGTGGAAAGAGTACATAGAGCAGCTCTACAAAGGAAATGACCTTAGAGACGATGTTGTAGGAAGGGAAGAGGAAGTAGATCAAGATGAAATAGGAGATACTATACTGAGAGATGAATTTGACAGAGCCTTGAAAGACCTAGGTCGGAACAAGGCCCCAGGAGTAGATGACATACCCTCAGAGCTACTGAAGTCTCTGGGAGAGCCAGCCATGACAAGACTATTTGAACTGGTGAGTAGGATGTATGAGACAGGCGAAATGCCCTCAGACTTTAAGAAAAATGTAATAATCCCCATTCCAAAGAAATCAGGTGCAGACAGGTGTGAAAATTACAGAACCATCAGTTTGATAAGTCATGGTTGCAAAATATTAACACGAATTATCTACAGGAGAATTGAAAAGCTGGTAGAAGCTGACCTCGGGGAAGATCAGTTTGGATTCAGAAGGAACGTAGGAACCCGGGAGGCAATACTCACTTTACGTCTTATCTTAGAAGATAGATTAAGGAAAGGAAAAGCTACATTTTTAGCTTTTGTAGATTTGGAGAAGGCGTTTGACAATGTTGACTGGAATATACTATTTCATATTCTGAAGTCAGCAGGGGTAAAATACAGGGAAAGGAGAGTTATTTACAACTTGTACAAAAGCCAGACCGCAGTTATTAGACTCGAAGGGCATGAAAGGGAAGCATCAGTTGGAAAGGGAGTAATACAGGGTTGTAGCCTTTCTCCGATGTTATTCAATTTGTACATAGAGCAGGCAGTGAAGGAAAGCAAGGAAAAATTTGGAATAGGGATTAAAGTTCAGGGGGAAGAAATAAAAACATTGTGTTTTGGTGATGACATTGTAATTCTGTCAGAGACAGCAGAGGACCTGGAAGAGCAGTTGAATGGAATGGACAGCCTGTTGAAGAGAGCGTATAAAATGAACATTAACAAGAGAAAAACAAAAATAATGGAATGCGGTCTTAGAAAATCAGGCGTTGCTGAAGGAATTAGATTAGGTAACGAAACAATGAAGGTGGTAGATGAGTTTTGTTACTTGGGTAGTAAAATAACATGCGATGGTCACAGTACAGAGGATATAAAATGCAGAATGGCAATGGGAAGAAAAGCATTTTTGAAAAAGAGAAATTTGCTAACATCGAATATTAATTTAAGGGAAAGGAAGTCTTTTCTGAAGGCATTTGTGTGGAGTGTTGCCTTGTACGGGAGTGAAACATGGACGATAAGCAATGCGGACAGGAAGAAAATAGAGGCTTTTGAAATGTGGTGTTACAGAAGAATGCTGAAGATTAGGTGGGTAGATCGCATAACTAATGAAGAGGTACTGAACAGAATTGGTGAGAAAAGGAATTTTTGGGATACCCTGACTAAAAGAACGGATCGCTTGGTAGGACACATTCTTAGACATCGGGGAATCGTAAATTTAGCATTGGAGGGAAGTGTGTGGGGTAAAAATCGCAGAGGGAGACCAAGAGACGCGTATAGTAAGCAGATTCAAGTGGATGTGGGTTGTCGTTCTTATGAGGAGATGAAAAGGCTTGCTCAGGATAGAGTAGGGTGGAGAGCTGCTTCAAACCAGTCTCCGGACTGAAGACCATAACAACAACAAATAGATTGGAGGGACCAAGGTATGGTAATGGGGGCCTGGACAATAAGAATGTTCATGGGGAAATTACAGAGGAAATTGACAGGGAAACTGTGAGTCAACCCATTGGAAGCCTGTCAGTTTGGGGTGATGAATTAGAGCTAAAACCAGGCTATCAAAAAATGAACTAGATATGGATTTAAAGACTGATTTGTGAAACCTAGGCAAAATTACAGGGAGACATGCTGGTTCAACAAGTTTCAGTTTGACAAATCATTTTGGAAAGCTATGTATCAGGATTCAGGAAGTGAAAAGGATAATAAACAAGAACATCTAAAGGAAGTAACCTTGGACAAGGAAACCATATTTATCATCAAATCGGCAATCGAGGACCCTGTAGATCATGCACCGACCTCACAATGCTCTTCCATAGACGGCGATCTTGTGTACTTTGGATCTAGTGGTCACGGACTCCTAGTTCAAATAGGTCTTTCTTTAGCTCATCAACCCATCGCTTTCTGGGTCTTCCGATTGGATGGTTACCATCAGGTCTTTCCATAAGTACGGCTTTTGCTCAAGAGGTTTCTGGTCTCCTAGCAATGTGGCCTGCCAAGCTTATTCTCCTCGCTTTCAGTTATTGAACGATGTTTGGTTGCCTCATCAGTTCATACAATTCTTGGTTTTTTCTACATCTCCATGAACTCCCTTCCTGGAGAGGCCCAAAAGATCCTTCTCATAATCTTTCTTTCAAAGACCAACAAGTTTTCTTCATCCTTCTTTGTTGTGCTTGGGGTTTCTGTCCCATACAACAATACTGGCACTATCATGGCATTATATGCTTTAAGTTTGGTCTTAATTGACAGATTCTGGGATGGCATTATTTGCTTTAGACTGAAGTAAGTTTTAGACCCATTAACAAATATTGGTTAATTTACTGTTTTAAATTATTTTACCTATTGAGCCACGTGCCAAGGTATTTAAAATTTTCCACTTTATCAAATTTCTATATCCCTACCTGTAATGGGATGTAATTAGGGGATTCTGTGGATACATCCATTACTTCAGTCTTTTCTCTGTAATCCACTATTATTTGCATTTTGTGCTAGAGGTCCTCTACAGTTTCTGCCTTCTCTGCCTCTGATTCTGGTAGAACTGTGATGTCGTCTGCATAACCCAGTAAATCTGTCCTACCATTTAGCTCCACCCCTTTGTTTTCTCTTTTCATTTCTTGGATTTCTTTCTCTAGGACCAGACTATGTAGCAGTGGTGAAATAATGTCACCTTGCTGCACACCCGTTCTGATATAGAATTCCTTGGACTGCTCCCCTGGTATTTGACTTTGGCTTTTGTCTCCCACCTTCACCATATTTATTAACTTTGTTGGTATGTCATGCTCTCTTGGGATGTTGTACATACTTAATCTGTGGATACTGTCATAAGCCTTTGAGAAGTCCACAAAAGTGATCAGAAACTGATGTTTCAATTCCCAGCACTTTTCCCAGATTTGCCTCGGAGTGAAAATTTGATCGATGATAAATTGTCATTTCTGGAAGCCTACCTGGTACTATCCTACAATATCTTTCACAAATGTCTTAAGTTTTTCAAGTATTATTAAAGATATAACTTTATAAGGTACACTAAGGAGAGAAATACCTCTGTAGTTGTTACAATTCCTATTACTGTTCTTTTTATAGAGTGGGATAATGACAGCTGATTTCCAGTCTTCTGGGATTTCCTCTTTTTCCCATATTTCTTCTATGATATTGTATAGGCTAGCTCTTTCTGAAGTGTTGCTCCCCCTGCCTTCAACATCTCTGCCGTTATCCTATCTTCTCCTGGTGCCTTATTATTCTTTGGTTCCCTTGCCACTCTTTCTAATTCTTGTTGAGTCACTTGAATGTTTGCCCTTCACCTTCTACATTACTATTGAGTGGAAAGACACTCTCTGGATCTTCAAAATATTCTTTTCACCTACTCAGATATTTTCATTGTCTGTTAGCATATTTCCATCCTTATCATTAATAATTAAAGCTTCATTTCTGTGACCATTCCTCACACGTTTCAAAGTCTGAAACATTTTCCTGCTGTCTGATATTGTATTTGCCTTTTTTTTATTTCATCAATCATCTTGTTCATGAACTTTCTTCTTTGTGTTCTCAGAATCCTATTTGTTTTCCTTCTTATGATCCTGAATGCTTCCTGTTTTTCTGCACATTGTCTATCCAGCATGTGCACTGCCCTTGTTTCTTCCTGGCCTTCACAGCTTGTTCATGTGTGTCTGATTGAACCATTTCTTCTTAGTTGTTAGCTTTTTCTATCCTAGAATGCCTTGAGCTGCTTCAGTTACAAAACTCTTTATTCCTTCCCATCCCTTCTTAACACTTATTACTTCAGTGTGGTCTGATTCCAATACTTCAAACTTGTTACGTACTTCAATGTTATACTGCTGCCATATCTCTGGATGCTTCTCAATATTGAATTGTTTCTTGACAATGTTGTGTTTCTTGATTTTGTAGCAGAGCTGTAACTGTACTTTGGCTATAACTAGGAAAAAGTCTGTGTTCGCATCTGCTCCTCTGTACGATCTCATATCCAGACACACTTCTTGTGCCTCTCATCTATCAGCAGATGATCTATCTGATTGACAGTGCTACCTTCTGGGGAAACCCAGGTGCCTTTGTGGATCTGTTTGTGGGGGAAAGATGTTGAGCTCACCACAAGATTCTGACTTAATGCAAAACTGATTAACAGTAGGCTATTTTCATTTGTAAACTCTCTTTTCCAATTATTAGTCTATACATCTCTTTTTGTCCCACTTTGGCACTGAAGTCTCGCAGAACAATCTTGAGATTTCTGTTGCTCATGCTTTCCATTGTTCTTTCCAGTGCTTCATAGAATTTCCTCTTATCCTCTTCATCACTTATGTTTATTGGTGTATGTGCATTAACAAGGGTGAGAACACCGTGCCTATGTCTAATAGTTAGACACGATATCCTGTTGGTAACTGCACTGATGGTCTTCACTAGCCCTATCATCCGTTCACTCACAACAAATCCTGTGCCATATTCATGCTTACCATTCTCTTCACAACCTCTATAAAAGATTACTTATTTCTTCTCATGTAATATCCCTTCACCTAGCCATCTTGTTTCTTGTAATGCAGTAACGTTCATTTTATATTCTATCTCAGATACCACTGCGTTAACAGCTCCATGTCTATCCAGACCTTTAATATTCCATGTCCCAACTCATAAACCAGTGTACCTAGCCATTTTCGACTTATCTGGTTTCATCCTGTTCCAAGGCATATTTGTGAGGTTTTTTTGTGGGGGTAAAATGTCCCCTGGTCTCATTACAGGCGCTACGCAGGGTTAGCCCAATAGTGGGACTCCCACTGTTCTGCTCTGAGCTGGCAGGATTTCTTTTCAGGGTTTATTTCCTTAGGAAAGCTAGCTGCACCGTGCCTCTAGAGCCATCCCTACCCTCTTCAATAGAGATTTAAAAAAAAAAAAAAAAAAAATGAAAGACACCGTCGAGCCTCAAAACCTAATACCGTTGGGGTCGAAAAAGTAAGAGTTGGCCAAGGGAGGCCGATAGGAAAGGACACAGCAGACGTCTGACACAAGTAAATGGAAATGATGTCAGACTTAGCTAAGGGCCCATGTGGTTGCCACCCACATACCCCCAAGACAGGAGACTACTCTTTGTCTAGAATCTCACCAACTGACCTGTCTGGCATGGGTGACCCTATCAGGAGCACAGCTCCCGCCAGCATAGCTCAGTGGATCACTGAGACATGCAATCCACCCCACCAATGTTAAAGTGGTAGTCCTTGAGAAGGGAAACCATATCTACGCTGTATATTTCATGTAATGCACTGAGCAATGATAATGTTAAGAGAGATAGCACTTCTGATGAGTTTGATCTATGTAAATTATTGGATAATGAAGCAGAAGAGGTAGGAGATGGTGTTGATGATACTGATCAGATAGCTGATGGGTCTGATATTCAGGAGGAAAAGGTAGGCAGACAGAATTAGACTTTGATATGGATGAGTTAGTTGAAGTTGTCAGTGTTGGTAGTTATGAAAATAAAACAAGATTTTTGAACAGGGTTCCGTCTTCAGGTAAGAGAGAAGAGAAGAAAAAGGAATGGGAAAGAAAGAGGAATTTAATTCATGACCTCGGTCATGAAGATGATTTAAGTTATGAATTACCTTCCCCTTCCTTTCCCATTCCTCTTTTCTTCCCTTCTCTCTTACCTGAAGAAGTAACCTTGTTCTGAAAGCTTGTTTTATTTCTGTCATTTTTTTCTTTCTGTTTGTGACTATTGGTGGTACAGCAAAAAATTAAGTACTTCCCAGCCAATCTAACTCTTTTGAAAAATAAAGTCCAGGTTGGAAATAACAATATAGTAATAAGAACAGTTTACAATTCACAGGCAACGATGTGACAACAAGCTGCAAAGGGCACATAAAAAAGACACACACATACAACATTTCAGCTATCGAACATGGCCTTCTTCAGAAAATAGAACATTTACGCAATCACACAGGCACATAACACAGTCACACAAATGTCATCTCTGGCTGCCGCACTCCAAATCACACTCTGCAGTATGGAAATAGGGGAAGGGAGTGAGGATAGGTTGGTTGCATCATGGTGGTAAGGGATGAATACAGCACAGCCTTGCAAAGCATGTATTAGATGGGAGGAATGAGATACAGCTTAGGAATGGAGTCAGGAGATGGATGAGGAGAGGACAATTAAATTAAATAAAACAAAGGCATTTCTGCCCCCCCCCCTCCACACACACACACACACACATAATGCCAAATAGGTGAGGTATACAATAGAGAGGTAGGAACTGTTGGGAGTGAAAAGAAGGAAAATTATCATAGGTTGAGGTCTGGATAATTTTGGGATTGGAGAATGTACTGGAGGGGTAACTCCCATCTGTACAGTTCAGAAAAGCTAGTGGTGGATAGGAGGATCCAGATGGCCCAGGTTGTGAAGCAGCCACTGAAATCAATCAAATGCTCTGCCACATGCTGTGCCACAGGGTGGTCCACCTTGTTTTTGGCCACAGTTTGGCAATGGCCATTCCTCCTAATGGACAGCTGGTTAGTGGTCATGTGAATATAGAAAGCTGCACAGTGATCGCAGCACAGTTGGTAAATTACTTGGCTACTTTCACAGTTGGTCCAGTTCCCATAGGGTATGATAAGCCTGTGACAGAACTGAAATAGGAAGTTCTGAATGGGTGGATTGAACAGGTCTTGCAGCAGGGTCATGTACAGGAATGTAAACCCTGCAGCAGTGGGCTGGATTTTTGAGAGGCATAGGGTTGGACTAAGATGTTATGGAGATTGGGAGGGTGATTGAACACCAGTTTTGTAGGGGTGGGGAGGATCTTGGATAGGCTGTCTCTCATGTCTGGGTGTGAGGACAGAAAATCAAAACCTTGGCAAAGGATGCAATTTAGCTCTTTGAGTCCAGGGTAGTACTGGGAGACAAAGGGAGTGCTCTTTCATGGTTGGTTAATGGTGGTAGAGGGATGATTTGGGATGAGTGGGGATATGTCATGGGAGATCTGCTTGCAGACTAGGTCTGTGGTATAGTTTCTGTCTTTGAAGGCCTTTGTGAGACCCTCAGCATAGTGAGAAAGGGAGTTCTTGTCACTGCAGGTACACCATCCACAGGTAGCCAGGCTGTAAGGGAGGGATTTTTGGACGTGGAACGGATGGAAACTGTTGAAGTGTAGGTACTGTGGCTGGTTGGTAGATTTAATATGGCCTGAAGTGTCGATGGAGCCATCAGTGAGGTGGAGGTTGATATACAGGAATGTGGTATGGTGGGTTGAGGAAGACACAGTGAAGTGGATGGGGGAGAAGGAGTTGAGGTTTTCCATGAAGGAGAATAGGGTGTCCTGGCCCTGGGTCCAGATCAAGAAAATATCATCAATATACATGAACCAGGCTAGAGGTTTGGGGTTTTGGGATGCTAAGAAGGATTCCTCCAGATGGCCCAAAAACAGGTTGGCAAAGGAGGATGCCATGCAGGTTGGAATGGCTGTGCCATGGATTTGATGGTAAACTTTCCCCTCAAAGGAAAAGTAGGGTTTAGTTAGGATAACGTTGGTGTGGGTTATGAGGAATGAGGTATCGGGCTTGAATTCAGAGGAACATTGGGAGAAGTAGTGTTCAAGAGCAGTGAAGCCATGTGTGTGTGGAATGATGGTGTGTATGGAGATGGCATCCACTGTGACAAGTAGGGATCCAGGAGGTAAAGGGGGGGGGGGGGGGGGTTGAAGAGTAAGTGAAGGAAGTGTTTGGTATCCATGTTATGGGAGGACAGATTTTGGACAATTGGTTGAAGGTGTTGGTCAATGAGGGCTGAAATTATTTTGGTAGAAGCACAGTACCCAGCCACAATTGGGCATCCAGAATTATTTGGTTTGTGGATTTTGGGGAGCATGTAGAAGGTGGGTGTGCAGGATGCTGTTGCGGGGGGGGGGGGAGGTAGATGGATCCAGAGGAGAGCTTCTGGGAGAGGCCATAGGATTTTAATAAGGATTGGAGATCTTGCTGGACTTTGGAGATGGGGTCATTCCAGGACACCTTATAGGTGGAAGAGTCAGAGAGTTGGAGGAGACCTTTTGCGAGGTAGTCGCTGTGATCCATAACTACAGTGGTGGAACCTTTCTGTGAAGAAAGAATAATTATGTCATGATTTGTTTTGAGATTATGTATTGCTCTCCTTTCTCCTTCTGAAAGTTTTTAGTTCTTAGGAAGCGAGGAGCACTCCAAACACCACTTCTACAAGTTGTCCAGCCTGCTGACATCATATTGCCGTCTTGGAGAACCTATATCAAATCCTTATCTGACTACAGTGTTCCTCCTCATGAACCCCTAATAGCACCCAGACCTTGCTTAGTTGACCTCTTTAACCTACTTCATCCCTCCAAACTCCCAACCAACACTCCACAACATCCAATGGCAAAACAAACCCAGAACCCCTGGTTACCCTGCAAGAATTTCTCACCTCCAACTTGGCCTCACCATCTTTTGCCAAGTGCTTTCCTAAGAACTGAGACCTTTCAGAAGAAGAAAGGAGAGCCATCCTCAGCCTCAAAACAAATCTCAACATAAGCATCCTTCCTTCAAAGAAAGGTTCTACCACTGCAGTTATGGTCCACAGTGGCTACTTGGCAGAAGGGCTCTACCAACTCTCTGACTCTTCCACCTACAAGATGTGTCAGAATGACCACATCCCCAAAGTCCAACATGATCTCCAATCCCTGATGAAACCCTACAGCCCCTCCTACAGACTCTCCCCTGGCCGCATCTCCCTCCTCACCCCAACAGCACCGTGCACACCCACCTTTTACATGCTCCCCAAAATGCACAAACCAAATAATCCTGGACACCCAATTATGGCTGATTACTGTGCTCCTACCAAAAGAATTTCAGTTCTCTTTGACCAACACCTACAACCAATTGTCCAAAATCTATCCTCCCATGTCAAGGATACAAACGACTTCCTTCACAAACTCTCCATCATCCCCATTTTTCACAGTGGATGGCACCTCCCTATACACCAACATCACACATGCCCATGGCTTGCCACTCTCAAACATTACCTCTCCCAACTTCCCTCTGAATTCAAGCCCGATGCCTTATTCCCCTCACCACCTTTATCCTAACTAACAACTTCTTTTCCTTTAAGGGAAACATTACCATCAAATCCACGGCACAGCCATGGGCACCTGCATGGCACCCTCCTACGCCAACCTGTTTATGGGCCGTCTGGAGGAATTCTTCACAGCATCGCAAAACCCTAAACCTCTGCCCTTGTTCAGGCTTATTAATGATATTTTCATGATCTGGACTCAGGGCCAGGACACCCTATCCTTCTTCCTTGAAAAGCTCAACTCCTACTATTGTATCTCAAAAGTACTTTATTGAATCACATGAGAAATATATCGTCCACTTGTTAACCATTTGAAACTGCCTTGCATCCCACTCGTCCGCCTGGCTGATCGCTTAGACGGTGCTATTTGCGCCTGAAGGCAGCGCCGTGTGTGGCGAGCCGGCGGCAGGCGATTCGAGTGGGGCGTGGCCACAAAACATCTCCCCCCTCTTCAAAAGGCAAGATAAGAATGGAACAAATGTTATTACCCTTATATAACATGCCGTGGCGATAAGAGTGCAAAAACTGGTTCTTATAAATATCAGTAGACACGCACAGTGTACAGTGAATATAAAGTAAAGGAAACGCTATTTACAAGAAAATACCCCGAAGGTAAGTCACTGACAAATATATGCATTTATTGTTAGTTGTCTGCTGTAGAGAAACACGAGGCATAGACACATACTATGGCGTTCTAGCTTTGCACACAACTATTGCCTCATGTGTACTGTTACTTATTTGTATAAAAGAAAACAGAAAAACTGAAAACACACTTCTACGTAGCACAGGGTTGTTGCAAAAATAAGGTTTTTCTTTATAAACACTCAAACACTGGAAAATCACTTGTGATGTGTGTGGCTGTTTTGTTGTTTGATACACTGCACGGCACTAGTGTCCATTTCTTCGGTATTTGTCATGAATTCTCTTAAGGGGACTTTGAAGTATGGCCTGAAGTGGCCCTTGCGATGTGGAGGATGTCTGGATCCCTGTATTGGAGACTCGCCCTCCTGGAGTATGCCCTGTTGCATATGCCGGAACGGAGGGAACATCGGTGACATTGGTATACTGGATTCCTCGTTGGTTGTGCCCATCAGTGCGTGGGACAGCTTGACACGCTCTTCGTTTGACGGTGATGCCGGTGTCTGTTGATGAAGGGGTGGATGTCTGATGTGTCAGGTTCAGTACCACGGGACGTACTTGGTAAGGGCAGGACCCGCTTTCAGAGTTGGTCATAGTGCCGAGCTACTTCTCCTGCGGCTGTGTGAACCTTGTATAATCGCCGTCCTTTTTGTTCCAATATTCTTCCTTTCATCCACTTCTGGCCTCGGCCATAACCCCACACCCATACTGTTGCGCCAGGGGAAAATGTTCCGGAAGTAGCAGGGGCTTGTGCATTAAGTGGGAGACGAATGAGGTGTAAAATTGTGCGCGGCTGTCTGCCATGCAATAGCTCTGCAGGGCTGTGCGTACCCATAGGTGTGAAACAGTAAGAGGCTAAGAAGTCGGTAAGTGCCTCTTCAGTGGTAGCAGAGGTCAGAAGTTTCTTCATTTGATTTTTGAAAGTCCTGACGAGGCGCTCAACCATGCCATTATATTGAGGATGAAAGGGTGGGGATGTGACATGTTTAATGCCCCTGTGGGCACAGAAGTCTGAGAATTCAGAGGATAGAAACTGAGGGCCATTGTTGGATACCAATGTTTTTGGGTATCCTTCAAGGGCGAAAACCTTTGATAACGCGGATAAGGTGGCTGTTGTTGTGGGAGAGGATAATCTGGAAACAAATGGGAAGTTCGAATAAGAGTCGACTACCAGTAACCAATAGTTGCCAAGAAAGCACCCAGCAAAGTCAATGTGAACACGTTCCCACGGTTGCGTGGGGCAGGAGGCTGGGCAGCGCATACCTCACAGCTCGCCACCAACTGCGCGATGTCGGCGTCGATGTCCGGACAGGACACATGATGCCTGGCAAGCAGTTTTGTTCGTGAGATTCCCCAATGTCCTTGGGGTAAAAGTTTCAGTACTTCATTCTGTAGTCTGAGAGAAATGACTACTCTTGGTGTAGCCTCTTCTGTAGAAAGGAGAACCACGCCGTTGCGTGAGGTGAATCGGAGTCGCAGCGAGAAGTAGTTCCTAAGCAGATCCAATGCTTTCTTGGACGGATGGTAGGGACACCCCACCCAGATGTACTTGTCACATCACTGGATCCGCAGCCGTCCCCCCGTGATTGGAAATCCATCCACCACAAGGTGTTCTGCTTCGTCAATGTGGAAGCACAGAAGTTTATCCTTATCAAAGGTGGGGTGGGGGCCTTTGGGGAGGCGATATAATACATCTGCATTGGCATGTTGTTTGGTTGGGCAAAAGTGGATCTCATAATTAAAGCGAGAGAGGTACAAGGCCCATCTTTGCAGTCAATGGGCAGCCTTGTCAGATAAAGAAGCAGAAGGGCTGAAGAGCGAAACGAGCGGTTTATGGTCCGTGATTAGGTGAAACTTTGTGCCATATAGGAAAACACAAATTTACGTAGGGCATACACTATAGCCAGTGCCTCCTTTTCAACTTGTGAAGAATTCTGTTGAGAAGAATTGAGTGTTTTGAAAATAGGCTATGGGACATTCTGAACTATCCCAGTATCGGTGGGCTAGTACTGCTCCAATGCCGTTTTGTGAGGCATCTGTGGCAAGAACAAGCAACTGTCCAGACACGTATGTAGCTAGGCATGGATCCTGAAGCAGAAGAGTTTTCAGGTGGTGAAATGCCGTTTCACATTCCTCTATCCAATAAAACGAGACATTTTTGCGGAGGAGCCTATGGAGTGGATGGGCCACCTCGGCCACAGATGGTATGAATTTATGATAGTAGGCAATTGCACCCAGGAAAGCTTGCAACTCTTTAACATTTTGAGGTCTTGGGAGTGCTTCTGTGGCCGCCACGTCCTTGCGGAGCGGGAATATCCCATTGCGGGAAAGCTTGAACCCTAGATAAGCCACCGAGGGTTGAAAAAACTGTGATTTTTGGAGGTTGCACTTAACACCAGCAGTCTGTAAAACCGAAAAGAGTTGTAGATTTGCAAGACGTTACTTGGTTGTTTTGCCAGTGACCACTATGTCGTCCTAGTAATTTACACACCCCGGTATGTTGACCAATATTTGCTCTGGAAACGTTGGAAAATGGCCGGCGAGCTTGCCAGGCCGAAGGGGAGACGTTGATATTGAAAAAGACCAAATGGTGTGTTTATAACAAGAATCTGACGAGAAGGTTCGCCCAAAGTCAGTTGGTAATAAGCCTCAGATAACTCTATTTTCGAAAAATATTGACGGAGGTCTTGAAATCAGCGCAGAGAACCATTTGGCTCGCGTACAACAAGTGGTGCCGCCCACTCACTTGCTGTAATGGGCAATAGGACGCCCGAGACTGTGAGCCTGTCCAGTTCCTTTTTACATCATCCCGCAATGCTACTGGAAGTGGGCGTGCATCGAAGAATTTTGGACTTGCCGTGTTTTTGAGAGTTATGTGGGCTTCAAAGTTGTTGGAGCGTCCTACATCTGGTAAGAAAAGGTGTTTGAATTCCGTGAACAAAGATTCTAAATTGGAGTAAGGCATTTATTCTGAGATGACATTGACAGTGTCATCAACAGAAAATCCAAACAGTCGAAAGGCATCGGACCCAAATAAGTTTTCTGACCCAGTATTGTCAACCACAAAAATGGTAAGCGTTCTGGTTAATGATTTGTAAGACACATCTAATTCCATCTGCCCTAACAGAGAAATTGGCTGCTTGTTGTAGGTGTGTAATTTGCGCATGACAGAGTTCAAAGGGGGTGAACCTAGCAAGACGTATGTGTCTGACGTGATAAGAGTAGCCGCCGATCCAGTGTCTAACTGCATGTGAACTGGCTTTTCCAAAATTGTGACTTCAATGTAAAGTTTGTTAGAAGCAGCTAAAGTAGTGTTGACATAAAGAATAGAAGAGTCATCTTGCTCATTCTCCTGAACTACTGGTACTAACTGTCTTAAAGCCTGAGGAACTAGGCGGGATTGTTCCTATTCACGTTCTTTGCTATTCCAATATAGGAGATCTCTGGCAATTTGATACGAATTTCACAGGGAACATGAGGCAGAATTAAAGTATATGGTGTGGAGGAAGACGTTCTTTAAGACAGTCCGTGTAGTCGCTTTAGACAGTCCGTGTAGTCGCTTTGGCTGCAATGCTGTGTTAGCTGAGTGGTCTAAAGTGTCTACCTAGTAAGTAGGAGGTCCTGGATTTGAATCCTGGCCACATCACTATGCAGTTTCCTTTTGATCCTCTGATGACTTCACTAACTGATAAACGACAGCATCATCCACGAACAGTCTAATCGTTTATAAACACAAGGAAGAGTAGGGGACCTATAACGCTTACCTGGGGGACGCCAGATATCACTTCTGTTATACTCGATGACTTATTACAACGAACTGTGTCCTGTCTGATAGGAAATCGTGAATCCAATCGCACAATTGGGGAGATATTCCATAAGCAGGTAGGAAGGCAAGAACTACAAAAAATCCTTGGATATCACAGGACATATTAAATTTAATCGATGAAAGGAGAAAATATAAAAATGCAGTAAATGAAACAGGCAAAATGGAGTACAGATGACTAAGAAATGGGATTGACAGGAAGTGCAAATTGGCTAAGCAGGAGTGGCTATAAAGGAAATGCAAGTATGTAGAAGAATGTATAAATTGGCAAAAAATAGATAGAGCCTACAGGAAAATAAAAAGAGATACTTGGAGACAAGAAAATCAGCTGCATGAATATCAAGAGCTCAGATGGAAAACCTGCACTAAGTAAAGAAGGGAAATCTGAAGGGTGGAATTGGTATATAGAGGGTCTATACAAAGGAAATTAACTCAATGACAGTATTCTAGAAATGGTAGAAGAAGATGAGGTAGGAGCTATAATGCTGTCAGATGAATTTGACAGTGCACTCAAAGATGTGAGTAAAAGAATGGCCCATGTAATAAATGGTATTCTGTATGAACTGCGGATATTGTTGGGAGAGCCCGTCATTAAGAAATTGTTTCACCTGGTATGCAAGATATATGAGACAAGAAAAATACCCTCCAACTTCAAGAAGAATCTAGTAATTCCAATTCCAAAGAAAACAAGTGCAGGCAAGTGTGAAAATTACAGAACTATCAGTTTAATAATCATGGTTGCAAAATACTAACATGAATTATTTACAGAAAAATGGAGAAACTGGCGGAATCCAACCTTGGGGCAGTGGTGGACTAAGGCTGTTGGAGGCCCGGGGCAGTGGCAAAACAAAATGAGCCCCCCCCCCCCATCTACTTGGAAACACATGTATTACTATAAAAAAAGTAACTTTTGAGATTTGGAGCTCTCCCGCACCCCCCCCACCCCCACCCCAGGACTTTGGAGCCCCCCCCCCTCCCCAGGACGAGAGGCATTGGCCAATCTAACAAAAATAGCTGTTGAGATTTGGAGGACCCAGAATGTGAACCCAAGGTAGCTCAAAAAGAAGAAGAAGAAGTGCTTTTAAGGTATTTGGAGGCCCCCCACGAGGAGAGGCCCAGGGTGGTCCCCCCCCCTCCCCTGTGTCCCCTTAGTCCGCCCGCCACTGACTTGGGGATGATCAGTCTGAATTTAGGAGAAATTTAGGATCATGCAAGGCAATACTCACATTATGACTAATCTTAGAAGATAGGTTAAGGAAAGGTAAATCTATGTTTTTAGCTTTTGTAAATCTGGAGAGACCTTTTGACACTGTTCACTGAAACACAGCTTTTCAAATTCTGAACATAACAGGGATAAAATATAGGGATCAAAGAGTCATATTCAAGTTATATATATATATTGTTGAAACGAGATAGAATGGCTGGCCAGTACTTACCATTGTGCTGTACCGCCGATAGTAACACAAATGAAGAAACAGAAAAAAAGGGACAAAAAGGACAAGCTTTCAGAACACAGTTCCTTCGTTAGGTGGGAGAGAAGGGAAGAAGAAAGGATGGGAACAGAAGGGAAAGGTAGTTCACGACCTAGGTCATGAAGTTGGTGTTTCGGGACCTAGGTCGTGAACTACCTTTCCCTTCTGTTCCCATCCTTTCTTCTTCCCTTCTCTCCCACCTGACGAAGTAACTGTGTTCCGAAAGCTTGTCCTTTTTGTCCCCTTTTTTCTGTTTCTTCATTTATATATCCTACTGCATGAAAGGGATGCAGTAGTAGGAAAGGGATTAAATCAGGCTCGTAGCCTTTCCCCAATGTTGTTCAATCTGAATATTGAGCGAGCTGTGAAGGAATGGAAGGAGAAATTTGGAGAAGAAATTAAATTTCAGGTAGAAGAAATAAAAACTTTGTGGTTTGCCGATGGCATAGTAATTCTGTCAAGGACAGCAAAGGACCTGGAAGAGCAATTGAACGGAATGGACAGTGTCTTGAAAGGAGGTACAAGATGAACATTAACAAGGATAATGGAATGCCATCTGGAAAAATGAGGCAATGCTGGAAGAATTAGATTTGGTAATGAGACAATAGAAGTAGTAGATGAAGTTTGTTATTTGGACAGTAAAACAACTTCTGATGGCTAGAGTAAAGAAGATTGTGGCAAAAGTCATGGCAACCATTTTCCTTCTCGTAGATATGTGAATGGATCTTAAACTTATATGTGTCGTGTTGAAGTCAGTGAGTGTTGTTTGAGATGGAAGTAATTCATGTTCAGCAGCATGCTTACACCAAAACAGTTGTTGCCCGAGGGAGAAATGCAATGGAAAATCACAATGAATTAGTGGATCTTGTGAAAAGTGTAATAATCCTGCATGACAATGCAAGACCACATAAAGCAGTGTGTGGAGGGCAGCTACTGTGAACTGGAGCACCCATCATGACTTTTATCTCATTCCAAACATTCAGGAACCACTACATGGTAGGTGGTTTGCACCATGAGAAGACGTTGCTGATGCCATGTGTGAACATTGTTTGGCAAATGCTGAGGCACATGGTATTCAGTGTCTCCCACATCATTGGCAGCGTGTGGTGACAGTAGCAGGGGACTACTTTTAGGGTCTTTAGGCCAAGGTTTGTTGTGTCAACTGTATGTGTACTGTATTGTCATTCTTTTGCACCATAAAGGTCATATTGCCCTGTATACTATCATAATAAATCAGTGTGTTACGATATTTCAGTGCTTTCATTGTCAACATGTGTAGTTAACAAATTGTCCATTCATCTGTATATGTCACAATTTCCAACTGGAATGGTATCTGCAACAAAGAAAAAAAAATAAGTTGCCATAACTTTTGCCCCAACCCTCGTATTAAATGCAGAATGGCTATGGGAAGAAAAGTGTTTCTAAGGAAGCAAAATTTGTTGACATCCAATATTAATTTAAATGTTATGAAGTCCTTTCTGAAAGCATTTGTCTATAGTGTAACATTGTATGGAAGTGAAATGTGGACAATAAGGAATTCAGATAAAAAGATGATAGAATCTTTTGAAATGTGGTGCTACAGACGAATGATGAAGATGAAACATGAAACTAATGAAGAGATGCTTAACAGAATTGGAGTTTCTAGAATATCCTTATGAAGAGGAGGAATAGATTAGTGGAACACATTCTGAGACATCAAGGGATCATCAGCTTAGTTTTAGAAGGAAGTTTGTGGGGTAAAAATTGTAGAGGGAGGCCAAGAGATGAATACAGTAAGCAGGTTCAAAAAGATGTAGGTTGCCTTTCTTACTCAGAAATGAAGAGGCTTGCACAAGACAGAGTAACGTGGAAAGCTGCATCAAACCAATCTGCGAACTGAAGACCACAACAACAACAACAACAACAACTTGGGAAAAGAACTTTTGAGTAAATTAATTGTATATGTGGATGATATTCTGATTACTGACAGCAGTTGGAAAGGAAGTTTGTAAAAAAATGAGGTTGCAGGGTATGTCATTGAAATTAGGGAAATGTAAATTCTCAGTAGAAAGAATAAATTTTGGGGTTCACATTATTGCTGAGGATGGGCTCTTACTTGATGAAGAGAAGCTTGAGGATACCACTAAATTCCTTGAGCCTAAAACAAAACTGTTGAAATAATTATTCAGAATTTTTGGGTAGACACGAAATTTTGTCAGCACATAGGCTTTAAATGCGCCTTGTTTGAACCATATATATATATATATATAAAACAACACTATGGGTCTGGGATGACGAATGTGTAGAACATGCAATTGTGTAAGAGCAAACTTTAGTGTACATCAGATCTGTCTATCCTTTTCTGTGTAATGACTGACAGTAGTTATTATAGTCTTGGGGCACATTTATTTCAGGAAAGAGTAATTTATACCAAGGAAGACCACAGGTCTACCACTTTCACTTGTAGGAGCCAGATCTTACACCATCACAGAGAAGAAATTATTGGCTGTATATTGGGCAATCACAAAATTACTTATTGGGACACAAAATGGTCGTATACGCAGATCACAAGGCATTAACATACATTCAACAGTGTAAAATACATCATAAAATGGGCCATGTTTGTGAAACACTTTGATTATTCAGTAAATTAAATTTAGGCCAATGGTAATCTTATTGCCAAATGGAGAGGGGGGGGGGATGACTTTGAAAATATCAGTGGAAAATGTGTAAAAGAGTTGAGTGATTTATTTGAAAGGAGGCAAAGAAAAGACTGAAGTTAGGAATATATGCAATGAAATAAGAAGGTACCAGAATCACAACTAAAACTGGAAACTGGTGAAGAGCCTATTGGGAAAAAAGGGGAAGAAAAAGTAGAACTGTACCACAAAGTTTTACAAAGGAATTCTGCTTTGGAGAATGAGTGTAGACAGTGATGTCTGGAAACTGTGTTGACCGGAGCAGTGTATTGATGTGTTAATTGTGTACAATGGGAGACACAAAGATTACCTGGCCTGAATGATTTAAAGTTCGAGACAAGAGCGTTGTGCTTGCCCTAGTTCGAAGTGAGAGTGTTGCCAACTCTAGTGGTCTTTGGAGCTTCAGCTTGGTGTTTACATGGCCAAATAGAGGCAATGTAATAGTTCCCAGAATGAAACTATCACTTTGCAGTGGAGTGTGTGTGCTGACATGAAACTTCCTGGCAGATTAAAAGTGTGTGCTGGAACCGGACTCAAACCTGGGACCTTTGCCTTTCACTCTGAGCTATCCCAACAAAACCTTTGCCTTTCACTCTGAGCTATCCCAACAAAACTCACAGTCCATCCTCACAACTTCAATTCTGTCAGTACCTCGCCTCCATATCATTTCTTCCAGGAGTGCTAGTCTTGCAGGGTTTGCAGAAGAACTTCTGTGAAGTTTGAAAAGTAGGAGGCGAGGTACTGGCAGAATTGAATTTATGAGGACAGACCACGAGTCATGTCGGGATAGCTCAGAGGCCATGAAAGGCAAAGGTCCCAGGTATGAGTCCAGTTCTGGCACACAATTTTAATCTGCCAGGAAGTTTCAATATAGTAATTAGTTTACAGTACATGTTGATTTTCATAGCAGCTTAACTCACATATCATTTATTTTCGAGAAAGTTATTCGAGCACTTAGATGGGGCTGAGCTATAAGAACTCCACGTGGGTAGATTTACTACAACAAAATGCTTCTTACATATGTTTCATTGGCTGAGAGGATAGGCTGATGGTTGACGAACACAAGGGGCACGAGCTCAAGTACCATTGGAGTCACCTTTTTTTAGAGCTATGCAGGTAATATTTTTTAACATTAATTCACTATCTATTGTGCAATTATAGGCTTTTCTAGATTCCACATTCTTAAACATATTACATTATGTAATAGCCTGATCTTTAAACAATGAGGCAAATAATGGCCACAGTAAAAATGTTGAAAATAAATACATGTATTTGTAATTTCTTCGACTGCCACATGGTGAATCTATAATGTTAAGCTAAGGTAAATGTATCAGCAGATAGGCATAATTTTCTAAGTTCTTGTGTGCAGTTTACATGAGTGTGTGGCTGTGCCTTCTATTATATGTTGTTTCCAGTTTAACACTTTCACTGCGACACACTTATAAGCGTCCGCCACAGCAAAAGTGTTAATATTCTTTCTTCAGTTCCGGTAGGATTATTCAACCATTACAAGAAAGAACAGTTTTCCTGGTGAAGTGGTGTGTATGAGATCTAACGTTACAAGAGCCTTTATTTTCTAAATTTGTGAAATTATATCCACTTTAAAATGCCAGCAGTAAAAGTATCATAAGAAAAATAAGGAAGTATTATTTTTCTGAAAATGGAAATCATTTGTGGATTATGAAAACATAAAACACATCATCATTTTGGCCTATCATCCATACAGCAATCCAGCAGAAAGGCTCATGAAGGTAACTGGGAGCTGTTTAAAATATGTTGCAATAGGTACCATTCACCATGGACTGATCAGATTTACTAAATAGTCTGCAGCATTTGTCCATAAGATTTTGCCTATTTGAGAAAGAAACCACCCAACCTGATAGTGATCTAATAGAGTTTCCTGCATGCAAATGTATGAGCTTCAGGAAAGAACACAGATAGAGAGGAGAAAAATAAAATATCCAAAGGTGTAGGCATGATAAACAATTAAACCCACCTAGTTTAACATTAATGAGTCAGTCTTGATTCAATCCCATAAGAGGTTCAAGTCTATAAATCATGAATTAAAGATGTTTTTTGATACTTACATAGGTCCATTTAAGATTCATGAGACACAACATCTGAATAGTATACATTCTTTGTATGCCAAGTGTCCAGTGTGCACTAGGTCTCTGAGCTAAGTAGCATTATGCTTTTCATTTCAGTTTCTGGTGCTGCATCTAATTCTTAATTTTTACTACTGTCAAGAGTTATCTTCAACTGTCATTGTTATCCTCTGTAGTGTGTAAGTTCATAGATGCGGCATACATATGAAATAGTTTACGGGATGAATTCTTTACCAAACTAATAGATACATTTAAATAGTTAATAATATTGATGCAAGATACATTTAGATTGATTAGTTTTTCAAGAAATTTTGAGAATTGTAAAGTTTTAAGTTTTGTCATTTAATAATCTAATAGCTGAGATTATGTTGATTATCAAATAAGTATTTTATGTAAAATAATGAGAGATTTGAAGAAGAAACATAGTATGAAGAATTTCATTTCACTCTTAATTTTGAAAACTGTACATATTAGCCTATTATGTGCTTTTAAGTGTAAACATTGTACAGAGTAGCAATCAGATATATAATGTAAATAGTGAACAGCTAGGAATGCATGTATGCAGAATGAAACTTTCACTCTGCAGCGGAGTGTGCGCTGATATGAAACTTCCTGACAGATTAAAATTGTGTGCCAGAACTGGGACTCGAACCTGGGACCTTTGCCTACATGTATGTATCATTTATATTTATGTATTTGCTATATGTAAATTATGGTCAGTCAAATGTATAGGTATATGTGCTCCATGAACACTGAACGACCTCTGTGCATGTCCTCTGCTTGGAACTTTTAGGATTATGTGTGTTTGTGATGGCATTGTATACAGTTTACTATTGATACACCAAGGACTACACATACTGTGATCTGCCAGCTGAACCTGTAGCCGAGGATCAAGAATACAAGAAATAAATTAGTAATTGACATTGCTCTGGAGTGCTGCAACATCATCTCAAGCGTGAAAGGCCTGCTTTAGTTGCTGAGGATAATATAATGGAAATAACCCCTATTGACGCCCACTAATGGAGAACAATTACAACACTCACCGAAGTATACAATACCAGCTTCCAAAAAGTGAACATTCAGTATCAAACTATTCAGATAATTTGTTCAATGAACTTTGTAAAACAATACTATGATTTTATTGAGATACTTAATTCAAGTCTCAGACAGAATGAACTTTGCTAATGATAGTGTGTTTTTACTTTGCTGTGGATGAGGTATTAAACTAAGAAAGTTTCTATTACAAATTCAAATGTAGAAGAATATAAACAGCTGTGGAAACTATATGTTGGAATAAGAACTGTAAATCAAAAGAAAGTATCAAAATAATTAAGGGTACCATAACAATAACAATTCTTGAGAAAGGCAATGAATATAAATAATTACAGAGAAATTGGACTTTTGAGCAAGATATGATAAGACTTTGTATAATTGTGACAATTCAAAATGTTAGCAGTTTGTTAATGTGTCCAATAATCTAGTTTCTGCTCTGCATTCATTAAAATGCAATTAATGATAATATCATAACACTCTTGATAACAAACATATACAAAAATATAATACCGTAAAACCTCCTTGTAAAATGTAAACTTTCACGGCCGGAATGGTCAAAATTACTAAAAATTTCCGGGCTGTTATGCCATGGTCTAGTGGATTTATCATTTAAACCCAACGTTTCGTCCCCGACTGCGGAGGACATTCTCAACGATGCCACGATCCCCCTTGAGAATGTCCTCCGCAGTCGGGGACGAAACGTTGGGTTTTAATAATAAATCCACTAGACCATGGCATAACAGCCCAGAAAGTTTTAGTAATTTTGACCATAAAACCTCGTTTTTACGTTCCCGGTTTTTATGTTTTCCCACCATTTTTTGTTGGTCCCATCAAATTTCCTATGTTCATAAAGTTAATTCTCCCCCATTTTTGTGTTAACATATTTACACTTTTCCCACATTTTACACTTTTCGAAAGCATGTTCGTGAAGAAAAAATGATGTAATCTATATAAACTGATGCTGGTATGGCTTTTGCCTTAAAGTATAGTGCTTAAAAATATTCGCAGTCGAGTTTCTTGACACTTTGCATTTATTCAAATGTATGTTTTGTGTTTTGTTGTTGGCAGTACGCATCTAGTTGACTGGACACGCTGAATTGTGGCGGTGTAGTTCCTCTTTCCACCAGCTTCTTTGCCAGAGCAGCTGGCATGTACTCAGACAATCAGAACCAGTTGCTTTGTTGACGTGAGAATAAAGAGTTGCATTGATTTTGTGATACATATCTTTGATTAATAAAGAACGTTATCTGTTAAAGTTGGGTATCATCATAGTACCCACAACCTCAAAAGGCGATAATAGTGTGAGATGCCGATCCTATGCAAATGTCACAAAAATACTTATGCATATGTTTGCAGTCAAGAACGCAAATAAATTCTCTAATATTATTGTGTGAAACATCGAAAAGTACAAAAAGAATGGAACTTTAGGAGTTTCACTACATAAACAATTAATGCCAGTAAAAGGCAGTAATTCTGAAGATGTCGTTACATAGCCTGGCAGTGGCGTCCAAATGATATCTATCGAAGAGGTTCAGGTAATTTTGAAGGTGTGTTACATAGCCCAGCAGCGGCGTCCTTGATTATTATGAATGAAATTATGTCAAAAATTTCTACTTCCCATGAAATTACCAGTTCTACCTGGTGCTTAAAATAGTAAAAATTTGGATAACCTTTAATATATAATAAACTTCCTCGCAAGTATTTAGATGCTTATTATGTACATATATCAGTAAGCATATTTTACCATTTAAAACATTTCCTGCATTTTACATTTTCCTGCATTTTACACCATTTCACTGAAATCCCTTGAAAAGTGTAAAAACGATGTTCTACTGTATCAGTAAAGAACTCAGATGGAAAACCAGTTCTCAGCAAAGAAGGCAAAGCTGAAAGGAGGAAAGAATATGTAGAGGGGCTCTACAAAGGAAACGAACTTGAGACAATATTGTAGGAAGGTAAGAGGAAGTAGATAAAGATGAAATAGGAGGTATTATACTGAGAGAAGAATTTGACAGAGCACTTAAAAACCTAAATTGAAACAAGGCTCCTGGAGTGGACGAATTCCCTCAGAACTGCTGAAGTCTCTGGGAGCGCCATTCATGACAAAACTATTTTACCTGGTGTGTACGATCTATGAGACAGGGGACTTTAAGAAAAATGTAATAATCCCCATCCCAAAGAGAGCAGGTGCAGACATATGTGAAAATAACAGAACCATCAATTTAATAAGTCATGGTTGCAAAATTTTAACATGATTTTTTTACAGAAGGATGAAAAAGCTGGTAGAAGCTGACCTCAGGGAAGATTAGTTCAGATTCAGGAGAAATGTAAGAACACGGGAGGCAATCCTCATTTTACGGCTTATATTAGAAGATACATTAAGGAAAAGCAAACCTACATTTCTAGCTTTTGGAGATTTGGAAAAAGCTTTTGACAATATTGATTTGAATAGACTCTTTCAAATTCTGAAATCATCAGAAGTAAAATATAGAGAATGGAGGGTTATTTACAACTTGTACAAATACCAGACAGCAGTTATCAGAGTTGAGGGCACGAAAGCGATGCAGAGGTTGGGAAGGAAGTAAGACAGGGTTGTAGCCTTTCTCCAATGTTATTTAGTTTGTACATTGAGCAAAGCAAGAGGAAATTTGGAGAAGGAATTAAGAGTTCAGGGTGAAGAATTAAAAACATTGCATTCTGCCGGTGACATTGTAATTCTGTCAGAGACAGCAAATGACCTGGAGGAGCAGTTGAACAGAATGGACAATGTGTTGAAAGGCGCATACAAAATGAAAATTAACAAGAGTAAAACCAGGGTAATAGAGTGGGGTCTAAGGAAATCAGACAATGCTGAAGATATTAGATTAGGTACCGAAACAATAAAGGTGGTAGATGAGTTTTGTTATTTGGGCAGTAAAATAACACACAATGGTCACAGTGCAGAGGATGTAAAATGCAGAATGGCAATGGGAAGTAAAGCATTTTTGAAACAGAGAAATTTCTTAACATCAAATATTAATTTAAGCATAATAAAATCCTTTCTGAAGACATTTGTGTGGAGTTTTGCCTGATATGGGCGTGAAACATGGATGATAAACAGTGTGGACAGGAAGAGGCTAGATGCTTTAGAAATGTGGTGCTACAAAAGGATGCTGAAGATTAGGTGGATGGATCGCGTAACTAATGAGGAGGTACTGAACAGAATTGGGGAGAAAAGGAATTTCTGGCATACCTTGACTAAAAGAAGGGATCGATTGATAGGGCACATTCAAAGAATTCAAGGAATCATTAATTTAGCATTGGAGAGAAGTGTGCGCGGTAAAAATCGCAGAGGGAGACCAAGAGATGAATACAGTAAGTGGATTCAAATGGATGTAGAGTGTCGCTCTTATGAGGAGATGGAAGAGACTTGTTCAGGGTAGAGTATGGTGGAGAGCTGCATCAAACCAGTCTCCGGACTGAAGACCACTACAACAACAATATCATAACTGAATAGCTTTCTGTACACAGGAGCAGTATAAATATTCATGTAAGTCTTCCTAATGTCTTTAATTATTTATTTCACCATTTGTAATTAATATTATTGACTTCTGTGATGTCCTGAAAATACCAAAGAATGAAATACAATGCACGTATTGTTATCATATGTTTACCATTCACTAGCCAAGATATTTGTAAATATTTATGTTGCCTATCATAATTTGTAAACTTTAAATTGTAACATGACATTTATGTGAAGTCCAATAATGTATTTCAAAGCTTCAGTTTTTAAACAAAGTAAGTACAGATCCATGCCGTGGTGCTAGGGAGTTCAGCAGTTAGTTAAAGTTCAGTTTCAGTTTCTGTCTACAAGACATACTGTGGAAATTTCTGGAAGTACTATGTAAAACTAATGATGTTTATACTTCAAGAGTGGCATTAAAATATATCACTGCAAACTTGACAGCATGTTTCTTAATATATTGTGAATGGCACCCGAGCCAGACTCGTTCAGTAGTAGTTAGTGAGATGGATGGCATCCGAGTCTGACTCAAGCAACACTAAAAATTTGTAGTGGACATTTTGCAACCTTCCCTCTGTTGGCAACCACATAAAATGAATTATAAAGGTTCTCTGCATTGTGCTGCCACATAGTGGGTGGAGTTTTAAATGTTTGTACACTACAAAAGGGCTTTGTATTTCTTGATCTCTGTTGAGTCCTACAATGTTTTCATGTGCTACGTGTGCATTGCTCACACTCTGCATATTCTCAGAAAGGCAAATTTACATGAGAGTGATGTTTTCAACGCCCTTGAAGAGGAAATAAGATGATTCAGATTCAGAATGAAAAGGTGATTATCAGTAAGAATCATATGTACAAGTTTTTTGGGGGAATAAAAACAAGATTTACTAAAAAAATGTGTGTGTCTGCTAATTTTAATATTTAATAATAATTTGTTTTTGAATAGATAAATGAGATTTCATTGTTTTAAATGAGACAGCCAACTCAATTATTGCATTCGTACTAAGAAAGCTGTAATTTTCGAATAACTTGTTAAAAACAGCAGTCCACCTGCCCCATCCAGGGTCACTTACTCCAGTCTTGAATGTATTAAAGGAAAACACCTCTCCTTATTGCCATACAAATTAGGAGCAATGCACATAATCCCTGCAGAATCATCCATAGTTAAGCTAAGTATTTCAAGATATTCTTTTAAAGTGACAGCTGCAAATTTATTAAAGTAATTTATAAAACAGAATAGTATAGTTAGATCAGATATGAAGGATGTTCAGAGGTACACGAACTGTCGATGACTTACTTCGCTCTAGCTGTTCAAAATCTACAACAGCTGATGATAGGTACTTAGAAATTTCAGCTTTGAGGAACCCTTAAGTGATTGCTGTGAAGCTGAATAGTGATTTTTGCACAACCACAGGATATTGTGTTTCGACTCAAACTGTATGTAATAGGCAGCTTGACTTACGACTTCACTTCCGACATCCATGGTGTGGGCCAGCTTTGACACCTAGACACAATGCAGCACAGATGGGCCCAACAGTATGCTAAATGGATTTTTCAGCTCTGGCACCCAGTGCTATTCACAAAGGAAAATTTGCATCTGACTTGGGCCAGGCAACTGTCAGAGATGTTTTTAAAGGCTGCCTGGTCAACCTGAACGTCTTAGACACGCTGTTGAAGGCGTACCACAATGTAGTGGTTCTCTGATATTTTAAAGTGGCATTATATGGAGCCACCATATACCACTGGTTGTCATAGAAAGCAGTCAAACAACTATATTGGATTGGGATATCTTCCAATGTATAGTGCAACCGTATAGGCGCATTTCAGTGAGAGATTCGTCTTGGTGGACAACAATTCTCATGCTCATTGTGCACATCTTATGAATGCATTCCTTCATGATAATAATATTAAAATGGCCAGCATGTTCTCTGGGCATAAACCTCATTGAACATGCCTGGAAATCATTCAAAAGGCCTGTTTTTGGATAAGACGACCCATCAACCAATCTGAAATATCTATACAGAATTGCCCTTGAGGAATGGAACAATCTGGACCAATACTCCTCGAATCAGTAGCCCCCAAACTGTGGATCATGGGGTCTATTGAGATGTGTTGCAAGACAACTTTAAAATAGCCAAGTAAATATTGACTGAAAAAAAGGAAAGGTTATTTAAAAAGGAAAGTTTTATAATCTAACAAGTTATGTAGAAAAGATATTATAAACAAAAAATCCAATGTGGCCAATAACATTGGCAATACGAGAACAGGATTTCAATAATGCGTTCTCTTCCACTTTCGAAAAGTCTCATATGATTAGACTTCAATGCTTTCTCCGACTGGGAAATTGTACCTTATTTTATGGTTGTTTATTGCTTCATTTTATCCTACATTTATATTTTGTCTTATTTAAGCATGGATTATGACTGGTTCATCCCATATTGTGTGGGGAGAGAGAGAATACTGAGCATTAACAAATATAGCTTTGAAGGAATTAATGGAATCCATGACTACTCAGTTAAAGCAACAGTCAATTTACACACTGGGTGTTTTTTTTTTTTTTTTTTTTTTTTTGTATAAGAAGATTAAAAAAACTTAGCATGGTGAACAATACAGGCCTAAAACTAACAAATTTCATTGCAGACATAAAAACTACCATTAACACCCAATACTAAAGACTACTGCCATCTCATTAAGTTTATTATTTGTATAAAATAATTTTTAACTGGAGAAAATACTTTCTTCTTTTTAAATAACTATTCCTTTTGCCAGTGAAGCATGTGAAATTTTGTGCATGTTGGTGTATAAATATTCAGCAGACCAAATGCAGGCCTAAAATACTGCTGGAAGATGCACAGTACAATTAGCAGCACCAAAAGCTTCTGTTGCATCCACTAACATACACAACTATCAACACTTCCTGTGGTATGCTCCATGAGGGCAGACAGTTGCACATTACCTGGCAGATCGTCAAGCTTGAGATTTGTCTTCTGAGTCATATAGTGAGTTGGATGGATGTGCAATGCAGGAGACTCAGAATATTTAGGAAAGTACCAATAACAGTGCCATGCATCTCTTCCTCTCCCATTTCTCTCTGTACAGCTCCAACTCCACCTCTCTTGGCCCATTTCTTCAACTGCATCTCCAACACACCCCTCCCGAAGTAAAACTCATATATGACAACTTTCTTGGCGATCAGTGAAACAAGAGTCAAACATTCTTGTAATATACCCTTTGCCATAAACCATGACCTTCCTTTTGGTTTAAAGGTGAAGTGTGAAAAAATTTATCGAGATCGGGACAAAGGAATAGATTTGGTAAAAGTCCATTAGTAAAGTGCCCTCTGAAATATTTTGAAGTAAAATGTACAAAATTTCATGAAGATCGAAGAAAAACAAATGATATTTTATGTAGATAGTAACCTTCCTCTTGTTTTGCTGGTCAAGAGGGCAAAATTTCATGAAGATTGGAGCAAAAGTAGGTACAGTATATAGGCAACAGAAACACATAAGAGATGTTATAAAACATGCTTTGTTTTTCTCAAATTTTTCAGTGCATTTCCCAAAAAATTTAATTCACAAAAACATTGTGCTGAGAATTCCGACACAATGAAAAATAATAATAATAATAATAATAATAAAATAAATAAAATCTATCAGTTGTTTTCAGGTGGCCAAGGGTAATAGGGATTCATTTTTATGTATAAAGATTATTACTTTTATTTTCTATTTCTTGGCCTATTTCAGTATTCCCTAGTTGTCATCTTTGGATATTTTTGTGCACACTCATTTCAGTAGTTATCAAATTGTCTGTACATAATAAACTATCATATCGTAATACCTGTTTATTGTGGTAATACTGCATCAATTACACGTATATGTTCTCTCTCAAGTCAACATCTTTTTTTAATACACACCAATCGCACAGGGATGGATTGTTAGACAGATTTTTTAAGCAGTTTCTGACAGCATGCTGCTTTTGCAATAAAACTTTCTATTTGTGAAAAACTTGACATAAAAGAGATGAAAGGACATCACAGATGAGAATAATTAATTAATAATGAATAAGAGACTTATTTTCCATACAATCTTATTACAAATAAAATTTTATTCATTTTAAAGTAGTGAGTATCTGAATTTTTTTTTTTTTTTTTATATTCCAGTTATAGAGAATAACTATTATCACTGTGGTAGCCACTACCTCTGTCCATCATAAAAGTTAATTTTTTGAAATGAACATTGATATGTAACCTGAATGCTAACATGGATTAGTCAATGGTGCATGCTTGGTCATAACAAAACTGTTTGAATTTACAGTTAATGCTCAGCTGAGTGCCACCAAGTAAACTGTTTACATTAATGCTATGGATAAACTTAACACAGTCTGATCCAAACATACCTTTTAAGTTGACAAGAAGACAGCTGACTGTTAAAATTGCATTTGTGATGACTACAAACAACTGACAGTGCCAAACACTTGAAAAAGAGCAGATGACCGGGATTGTTATTAGAAAATACCATCTTCACTCATGGGCAACTTTATGAAGCCTTTACAGGAAAACTAAATCAACTAACATTTCTGTATCTTAGATAAAATTAAACAGTAATAATAACAAGTAAATAAAATAAAATTCAAAATCATTGGTACGTAAATGTATAAATGAGAATGTATTTATATTCTCTCTCTCATCAATCCCGTGAGTGTGCTTATCGCAATGAATACATTTATTCCAAATACTGTCATGTTTTAATAATATAAAAGTGCAAAAGTTTCACAAGGTTTCCTGGTTCATAAGTAAGTCGAAATTTGTGTATCAGCATATCAGGGTTATAAATGTGGACACACCAGGTGAAAAATGCTTCTGTCAGAGCCCAAGAGGCAAATATTTACCAAAACAAGACTTATGAGTCTTGAGGGATTTTCCATGATAGTCATATGAATAAAATTCTTGAATATCAGTCTGCAGTTTGCTTTTATTTTCTAAAACATGACCAGTTTCAGGACAGCTGCCCATCTTCAGTTCATTTCTATAAAGTTACAGAGTAACCTGTAACGTGATGAATGAACACTCGTCACACGACAGGTTACTCTGTAACTTTATGGAATTAATCTGAAGATGGACAGCTGTCCCAAAACCGGTCATCTTTTAGAAAATAAAAGCGATCTGCAGACAGATATTAAAGAATTTTAAGCAAATATTTTCTTGTTTATAAGACAGCTAGGAAACCAGCAGCCTCCATTCTCATTCTGCCTCCCTCACAAAAAATTGTGGCACATGATCATATTCATGCTCTTTTAACAGAGATCATCGTCTCTCTTTCATCATAATTAAGTACTCATACACAATCTCTCCCTCTACATAGCTCTCTGAACCCCACTTTTTCCCATCTGTCTGTCACACACTCTTTGTCCCTTTCTCTCGATCTTCTTTACCGTTGTCTTCTCTGCTACTTCTATTGTCTCTTTCCTGTTGTATTAATCACATTGTTTTCCTCTCCCATTACCACTGTCTCTGCCTTTCTCACAGTCTGCTAGCTGTCTTCACAGTAATCCATATCTCCTATCTACACTTGTCCTTGTGAATGACTTGCCGAGGCTTGTAACCCCTAGACTTAGAAATCATTTACACACAGGTATAAGGGATTTGTTGTTACAAGTCTTGGTGATCTAAATCCCCAGAAGCTTTTGTATGGTCTCCACTCATCTATCTTTTTCATTTCCACTGTCGCCTTCCTCTTTTGATCTTACTGTTGCTATGCAAATCAATTTATCTTGTTTGTTGCATCTGTCAAGTCACCCTTCATGACTGTTCTCTTTTTCACTGACACTGTCTCCTGTCTTCAATCATCGTTTTCTACGAATATGTTCACATGCCCAAATTTTGGTGGAGAACAAGTGCAAGGACTAAGGCAGCTGTTGCCCCAATTTTCTGTCAGAGACTTAAAAACAGGAATATATTTGGGTTCGGGATGGGTTGGGATAGGGGGACTAAACTACTGAGGTTATCAGTGCCCCAGTGGGGAAAGGAAGGAGTGAGAAAAGGAAAGGAGGGGAGGGAGAAAGGAAATGCAGTCCGGGAAGTAAAGAAGGAAGGAAGAATGCATTAGCTCGGGGCCCATGCTCGCCACGCACATACTTATGAAAGAACCATGAGCCCCCTGGAGGGGGGGGGGGGATGTATTTGCCTTTTGCGGTCCAACAGGAGTACTGTTCAACAGGTTCCCTTCTTTTACTTGCAACTGATGGGTGTGACTCTTACAGAAGACAAATTCTGCACATCAGTATAATTATATCGAACAATATTTTTATATAATGCAACACATTTACACAGGGTACAATGAATAACAGAGAAATTGACTCATTTGTCAACAGAAGATATACCAAGAAAATGGTAAAATAACATTATTCATAGAATGCTTTTTGTAAAATGGAGTGCTAAGCATTTCATAGTAGCCACTATAATAAAATGCAAAAAGTTATTATTTGTGCTTTTATAACATTTAGTCCCCTCTGCATTTCATATACCACTTTGTGAGAGTTAAAATCAACTATACACACACTCTGCATAATGTGTGTGTACTTCTGCAAACTGTTTAAAGTATGTTGAAATACTTTTAACTCTTTGAGTGTTGCAGACATGATATGCCATGGCACTTCACCTTGCCGTGGGGCCTGCGGACGTAGTTTGCCGCAGCAGCAGTATTTATCACGGGCTGGTACCTGATCCCTAAAGACAGCATCTACTGGCAGCCGGTTCTACTGCCAGTTGGCCTGCGGACGTCAATAGCTGCTGAGGGCTGCTGCTTACACACTGACCACCACAGCTTTCCAATTGCTTAGAATATCAGTCGATTCTGAGAAAACTATTCAATGACAAATTTTCATTTTTTTTTTTTTTTTTTTGGCAACTTGGCTTGATTTCTTTCTGGCTATACATAACACATACAATTGTTTTCAGTATTATTCCTGTAGAATGCCTACATTTGTACACATAGCCGAATTTCAAGTTTTTCAATGAAATATGGCCAGAGTTATAAGAACTCAAAGTTGTCAGAAATTCACGTTCGTCCTGTGTGAAGTCGCACATGGCATTGAACAAATGACTATATCTCTGCCAGTATTGCTTCCACAAATCTTCAAATTTTACCAATGTTCATTGGGGACATGTTCAAATGTTCACATAAAATTGTCCGTGATGGTCGAGCTGGAAAATGTCTAGAAATTAAGTGATTTGACAGGAGTTACACATTAGCAGTTTCAGTGTACATTATGTCTGTCGAGCAATCATTTCCAGATTCAAGGCCATGGAATAAGTATCCACATGTACGCAGAGATTAGCCTGCTTAGCCATAACAGGTGGAATCAGCAGCACACTAAGTGCTGGGATGGAAACCATGCTGGATATGCCCCCATTACACCTTTGGGTCAAGATGGAGGCAGCGGCTGGTGCATACAGACTCAAAACTGGCAACAACTGGAACTCTTCGGGATATCCAGAATCACACACTAGGATAGTGAGTGAGGTAAATATAGGAAAGGTTGGGGAAATGCCAGCCGACTATATTATAACCCCATACTGCTTCAACAAGCCTTTCAATATAACAATTGGAAGTACGGAGCAGTGGGAGAAAATAGTTCAACACCGTACAGGGGATATTGTGTGGTTCACTGATGGGTCAAAATCAGACCAAGGCGTTGGGGCCAGGGTATACGGGGTGCAACCAAGACTGGAGGGTGTCATCTCTCTAGGGAAACTGGCCTCAGTATTACAGGCCGAAATCACTGCCATCAGGGCATGTGTGGAGGAGAATTTGTGTAGGTGCTACAAAGATCGTAGCATCTATATCTGTTCAGACAGCCAGGCAGCCCTGAGATCACTGGCAGCTTCTGCAACAAGGTCAAAAATTGATGCAGAATGTCACAGGGTTCTGGTAGAGCTAGGGGAAAGCAATAGAGTAAATTTATTGTGGGTCCCTGGCCACTCGGGGATCAGTGGCAACGAACATGCCGACAGATTAGCTAGGATGGGGGCACAGACTCCATTTATTGGACCGGAACCTGTCCTGACAATCAACAAGGTAATGATCAAATTGGAGCTACGTAACTGGCTCAGAAGACAGCACGTAGAATATTGGACCAAAGTCCACCAACAAAAACTTGGCAAGGTAATGATGCCAAAGCCATGTTTTAAAAGAAGCTCTGCAATCCTGGGCTTGAGCAGGAGAGAGATTAGACTTATGGTTGGATTGTTGACAGGCCATGGGAATTTCAAAAAACACCTACATACCATGGGAATAACAGAAGAGGACCCTAAATGTAGGCTCTGTGATGACGGTGATGAAACTGCATCACATCTGATCTTCGAATGCATTGCACTGGAGTAAAAGGCACAGAACATTTGGGACAACCAGACCCAAAGAAATTGTGACTAATAAATAACTGGTAAAGGGACTCCTTGCACTGTTCAAGGGCATTGGTTGGCTTTACTAGATATACAGGAAGCGATACCGCACAATAAACTTAGTTCGGTGCGGGCAGTGGTGGGTTGGACCAAGACTGTTTTGGCTTCCCTGAAAAAATCAAATCAAACCCACATATACTGTGTTTATTTGTAACGTCAGTGAGCACACCTACTGTAAAACTGTCGCAGCCACCCTGGTTCCAGAAATAATAAGGCCAGTTCGAGGACGGCCAAACGGAGGGCTCGGACACACACAAAACACCGCGGAAATGGGTTAAAATGTTCAAACGTTTGTAAATCTATCGGATCAAACTGCGTGGTCATCAGTCCGTAGCTTACAAACTCCTTAAACCTAGGTAAACTAACCTAAGGACAAACACATACACACACCCATGCCCCAGGGAGGACTCTAACCTCCACAGTGAGTAACCGCACGCTCTGCAGCGAGACGCTCTAGATCGCTCGGCTACTCCACTGAGGCGGAAATGGGTTAATTTGCTACTATTCAGTAACTGACAAATATCAAAAGTAGAATCAATCCTTCATTGAGAAACGCATCAACTTTTTTGTTGAATAGATTTCTTAAAATTGGATGGTGTATTGATGGACAGAACAGGGCCTCTTAGCACAATAAAAAAAAAAAATAATAATAATAATAATAATGGTTTTTATTAATTGGGAATCAGTCAACAATAGCATTGTTATTAATATATTAGAGCAATTTCTGTCTTTTAACTTGGCCTTTTATTGTGTTCAGGGCTCAAACAACTTCATATTTGACTCTTATTCTGCATGTTGATTATATGCAAACCTGACATTTAAAAGGAAACTAAAGGGTTATAAATATTTACCTATCTCATTTTGAAGAACTCTTTGGCCGCCTGAGAAGTTCTAGTAGTAAAACATGCATTGCGCCATTTTCAGCAGCATCCTATAGTAAAAATCTATGTTCCAGGTTTAAACAAATTTAAATAACTTTTAATAATTATTTTGTCAAGTAGGCTCAACCACATAGATCGTGTATAAAACACTATAATATGACGCGTTTCGAGGGTCAAGCCCTCATCATCAGATAAAACATACAAGAATCTTTAAAACCCGAGACAAATAAAATCTAAAACGTAATAAAAGAAAACGTGGTTACTTCCCTTGTAACCGTGTCTCCGTAGAAAGCTCAGCATACTCTGCTTCGTCAATATTAAAAACAGTCCCCAGTACTGGCGGCGCATAGCACTAGTGAAGCGCACGGAGTCAACAACACGAGTGGGGCGCACGTATGAACATGAAAACAAAGACCTCTAAATGCCAAAGACTATCCACAAGGCAGTGGGTACATTCAGGTGTACAGTAAGACAGAGGTTGAAATTTAAAATAAACGACTTTTGTTATAATAGATCCACAAGAGGCCATCGACTTGATTAAAGCAAACTTACTTAAACACAAGAGACTATCTCAACAAGAAATCGTTGAATTCATTGACCTTCTTCGGTTTATTCTGAAATATAACTATTTTACCTTTAACGGGAAATTTTATATGCAAAAGGATGGACTGGCTATGGGTTCAAGTATTTCAGGAACAATAGCAGACATTTTTATTAATAACCTGGAAAACCGGCTTTTCACAAATATGCAGCATCCAGTTGATAAAATCTTATATTATAAACGCTACGTTGACGATACTTTGCTATTGATAGATGGAGGTGAAACTGAAATTAGTGGAATAGTTAATAAATTTAACAGCCTACATGAGAAAATCGAATTTACCGTTGAACAAGAGAAGGATGGCACACGTCAGTTCCTTGACCTTAACATTACGAAGCAGGATGGCAGACACGTATTTAAAGTATATAGGAAACCTACAACTACCGACATTCTAATACATAACAGCTCTTGTCACCCTAATGGCCAAATACTTTCTGCCCTACGCTGTTTAGTCGATAGAGCCTTCAAAGTGCCAATGAATGAAAAAGACAGGACCACTGAATTTAACATTATAAGACAGCTTGCTAAGGCGAATGGTTACCAAGAAAACGTAGTTAATAACCTAATACGAAAGAAACAACGTGCGAAATCATATACAAATGGCACAGATAATATCAAGAGGGTAATGGTTCCATATTTTGGTAATCTGTCTCAGAAAGTGGCCAACATACTAAAACCTTTTAAATTAGAAGCTGCTTTTAAAACTAATAATACTTTACATCATAAATTACGAAATAACTTAAACCAAAAGACTGATAAATATGACAAAGCAGGGGTTTATAAGATACAGTGTAGTAGTTGCAATGCCAGCTATATTGGTCAGACCGGTAGATCGTTTAAAGTTAGGTACAAGGAACACGTGGACGCCTTCCGACTTAATAATTTTGACAAGTCCGCTGTAGCTACACATATCCGCGAAACTGGCCACCCATTAAAGCATATTGAAGATGACCTGAAGATTTTACATAAACAGAATAAGGGAAGAAAGTTAGATATGCTAGAACAGCTAGAGATTACAATACAAAACGCAAAAAGCGACGTTTCATTAAATGAACAAGTTCAATGCATACAGCTTTTTTAAAAACTTTGTGGATCTATTATAACAAAAGTCGTTTATTTTAAATTTCAACCTCTGTCTTACTATACACCTGAATGTACCCACTGCCTTGTGGATAGTCTTTGGCATTTAGAGGTCTTTGTTTTCATGTTCATACGTGCGCCCCACTCGTGTTGTTGACTCCGTGCGCTTCACTAGTGCTATGCGCCGCCAGTACTGGGGACTGTTTTTAATATTGACGAAGCACAGTATGCTGAGCTTTCTACGGAGACACGGTTACAAGGGAAGTAACCACGTTTTCTTTTATTACGTTTTAGATTTTATTTGTCTCGGGTTTTAAAGATTCTTGTATGTTTTATCTGATGATGAGGGCTTGACCCTCGAAACGCGTCATATTATAGTGTTTTATACACGATCTATGTGGTTGAGCCTACTTGACAAAATAATTAAGCATACAACCACGACCTCAAATCAATAATGGATATAACTTTTAATAATACTTGATACTTTTTGCATTTAGCTCTATTTATTCCAACAAAATACTGATTGCTCAGTTCACAAAAAATTCAGTGCACACATCCAAACTGGAGTGCTGAAGTGAAGTTTACATGGCACCTATGACTTGTCTTGCCGGGCTACTACGTTAAAAAAAGAACCTATTCTGAAATCTTCTACCTATGAATGTTACCTTCAAAGGTAGAAATATAATTTTATGAAACATATGTTTCTTTTCTACAAATTAGTTGCTTGCTAATTTTTACATTTAACAGAGTGAGAATTCAGGTCCATTATATTTACTGTGGACTTCTGTCACATTGAATAGATCCAAGTTTATGTTATTAAGTATCTAATTTAATCTCAGCAAAATAGTTTAACATATACAAAACTTTATTAAAGTTTCTACGAATGACTTAAAATTTTCAATATTAAAATACAGTGTTATGACTCATAAATGTAAATCTATTAAGTTTTGGGTTTATTTATTCATACTTTCGTTATTCATCAGATGTATGGTGTACATCGTGATCAACATGTCAAGATGCTTGTAGTGAGAGCTAAAACTGTTTTCTGAGAATCTTTTTGAAAGTCGGCAAATGTTAACACGTCGCGTTAAATGTTGTGCATTAGGTTATAAAATGGATTAGCTTGAAAAGTTGTGGTAAGTGCCTATTTATATCCGTATTTACTTATACAAAATATTATATACGAGTTTATATGTGGTGTGAACCTTGCCTGTTATAGATATATTACAATTAGAGTTTTGTTTAAATTAAAATTATAGTCTTTTATTGGCATTGGTATAAGCTAGTGTCAACAAAACATACTGATGACACTTGTTTGTATCACATGTAATGTTGAATTAGACAATATATTTTAGTTTAGGTTTCGCCACATTTGTGTGTTATGTTGGCATGTTTGGGGATAAGTAATATACAAAAACCATCATAATCTTAAAGTCTGTAAACAGTTATAATATCAAGTCAGAACAGTATGTATAAAAGTAAAATTAGCATTGGATTTCCCAATATGGCTTTGGCTCAAAACCCCATATAGCACATGGACATGTCATTTTGGTAATTAATACTGATGGCTGAATTGCTAAGGTTAGCCTACTAATCATGAAAGCACGCACAGTTTGCTGCGTGAAGCCGGCCTCAGCTAATGGGAAACGTTCACATAAAAGGTGTTCAAAACAACTGAATAAAAGTGTAAAAGAATAAATTAAAGTTTGTAAAACATTATTTAAAACGACATTTTTACAGGTAGTAAGGAAGGAAGCATAGGGTTTAATGTCCCATCGACAGCTGGGTCATTAGAGACAAAGCTAACGCTTGGAGTTTTGGGTAAGGACGGGGAAGGAAATGAAGCCGTGCCCTTTGAAAGGAACCATCCTGGCATTTGCGTGGAGTTATTTAGGGAAATCACGGAAAACCTAAATCTGGATGGCCAGAGGTGGATTTGAACCACCCCCCTCCCAAATAAGAGTCCAGTGCGTTACACTGTGCCACCTCGCTCGTGGACATTTTTAAAGCCAATGTTTTTAGGGGAACTAAGCTTTTCATTAAATTTTAAATGATATTTGTCTTGTGGTATTAGCAAAATCACTTATATTTCCAAAGTAATGTCATTATCATTATGAAAGTAATAACTATTTGCATTACAACAACTTGTATGAAAAACTCTGTTGTAATTGAGTGTCACCTGTTGGCAGTGCAAGGAACCATGCAGGACACCGTTTCCATTGAGGTGCCATAGTGAAGATGTTTGACCATCCAACATTCAGCAGCAAGCAGCATCTGATATTACATTGAAATTTATGTGGGAGATAATGTATTGTACAAAGATGAATTATTTTAAATACAGCGCCACATGAAGTGAGGAAGATGGGGAAATTATTATTGAGTGTTGCCACAATTTCAGGCTATAACCTGAACTACATGCCTCAGCACTGAATCAAAGATGCTCTGGATGTGTGGGGTATAAGCAGTCCATGTTGCTTATACTTATTGGCAAAGCAAATCTGATGTAAATCAGGTGGTGTACCCTGAATAAGACATGTTCGATAGGTAAGAAATTGAGAGAAATAGAAGACCGAGGCAACACTGCAATCCAATGGGCACTGAACAATCACCTGCATACTGGAATGTTGGTGTCTGCAATCTCCAAATTTTTAGGAGGAAAACATGATCCTAAACTTCTCAGATGTAATGGTGATGTGTTAGTGTACTGGCAAATGCATACTAGGAGGGCGCAGGAATGGAATAATATAGTACCCCAAATACCACCATCAGTGGAAACATTCTTGGCAAGAGATTGTTTAACTTTACCCAAAGCACAGGCTTGACAGATACACAAATAAAACCACACACAAACACCAAAATTCAAGCTTTCACAACCGTTTGTTGCTTCATCAGGAAAAGAGAAAGGAAGGCAGGGAAAAGGGAAAGGATGCGGGTTTTATAAAGGAGTAGATGAGGAGTCATTCCAACCCCGGGAGTGGAAGGACTTACCTTAGGGGACAGACACATTCCCCCACACATGTACACACGCAAACACACCAAGGCAGACATTTGTAGACAGCAAAAAAGTTGGACAGAGCTACCAGTTGAGGCAGAGGCTCTGTCCAGAGAACAGAGGCAAAGATTTAATAGAATGGTGGGAGCGAATTTGAATTTAGCGAAGGTTGAGACCAGGTGGCCAACTGGAAGAGAGAATATGCTAAGGGCAAGTTCCCATCTCGGGACTTCTGAAAGACTGGTGTTGGTGGGAAGTATCCAGATAACCTGGGCAGTGTAACACTGTGCCAAGATGTGCTGGCTGTGCACCAAGGCACCTGGGTGCTATCGTAAGTAGCTCTGCCCTTGATCATGTGCACCTTCCGGGTTACGGGACTGAAGTAAGTAGTGGTGGAAGGATACATAGGGCAGATTTTACAACGGGTGCAGTTACATGGGTAGGACCGGAGGGTAGGGGATTTCATAGGGATGGACTAGGAGGTTATGAAGGTTAGGTGGGCGGTGAAAAGACACTCTTGGTGGAATGAGAAGGATGTCATGAAGGATGGATCGCATTTTGGGGCAGGATTTAAGAAAGTCGTATCCTTGCTGGAGAGCCACATTCAGAGTCTGATCCAGTCCCAGAAAGTATTTGGTGACAAGAGGGGCACTTTTGGGGATCTTCTGTGAAAGGTTCTGGGTTTGGGGGGATGAGGAAGTGGCCCTGGCAGTTTGCTTCTGTACCAGATCAGGAGGATAGCTGCAGGATGTGAAAGCTATTATTAGGTTATTGGTGTATTGGTTCAGGGGTTCTGGACTGGCGCTGACTCGTTTGACATGAAGACCTAAGGTGTAGGGAAGGGAACATTTGATGTCAAATGGATGGTAGCTGTCATAATGAAGGCACTGTTGTTTATTGGTGGGTTTGATGTGGACGAATGTGTGAAGTTGGCCATTGGACAGATGGAGGTCAACATCGAGAAAGGGGCATGGGATTTGGAATAGGACCAGGTGAATTTGACGGGAACAAAGGAGTTGAGGTTGGAGAGGAAATTCTGAAGTTGTTCTTCACTGTGAGTCCAGATCATGAATATGTCATCAATGAATGACAGGCTTGGATACCCAAGAAGACTTCCTCTAAGTGTCCCATAAATAAGTTTGCGTACTAGGGGGCCATCCTGGTTCCCATGGCTGTTCCCTTTAATTGTTGGTCTGTCTGGACCTCAAAGGTGAAGAAGTTGTGGGTTAGGATGAAGCTGGCTAGGGTAATTAGGAAAGACGTTCAGGTAGGGTTGCAGGTGGTCGGTGTGAAAGGTATTCCTGCCGCCCCCCCCCCCCCCCCCCACACACACACGCCAATGATGGACAATGATCCTTTCTTCAATGCGCAAGCACTCTTAAGGGCTTACTCTGACAGGAATCAGTTTACATAACTACCATTTTTTCAATGATAGTGACTGGATAAATTTGAGAATTTGTATCTGACAGGAAGTGTGCTTGAGTAATTCCATGCAGACGTGGTGACTGATTTGTCCCCAGTGTTCTATGGGTCAGTGCAACTGTCTAGAAAGCAGGAGACACTTGTTTGGATCCTGGCTGGGTACACATTTTTAACTGCACCCATTTTGCAGTTAACGCCATACGTTACAAGAATATGAATAGATAATAACTGCAGGATACACTGGTTGCAGAGCATGTGCATCCCTTCGTGAGGCTCATGTTTTCAAATGGCGGCGACGTTTTACAACAAGATACTTCACCTCTCACAAGGCCTGGAGTGCAATGTAGTGGTTTGAGAAACACAGTGACAATTTGCAATTGATGTGCTGATAACCAAATTGCCAAATTTAAACCTGATCAAAAACATCTGGGATGTGATTGACTGTGCCATCAGAACTCAATGCCACCCTCCCCTGACTTTACAGACATTAGATGACTTGTGCTTGCAGGTGTGGCACCAACTCCATCTGGCAACCTACCAAGGCATCATAGCTTCCATGACAATTTGCATAACTTTTAATTATCCGTGACAAAGGTGGGCATCCCGGCTATTAGGTAAGTAGTCATAACATTCCGGCTGCCCAGTGTAAAGGATTCTTCAATTTATAGTTGACACTGCTGTTTACATGCATTTCTTTAATTAGTGCATGTTTTCAGTAGGGACACATCTGAAAAATGAAGCTTCACATTTCATATGCAACACAGAACTGTCCTATGGACTAGTGTTTCCATTTCCTCCATCACAGTGCTGATTTCAATTAAAATTAAAAAAATAAAAATAAAAAAAAAACTACATAATACTATGAGGAATCTTCAAATTGGAGGTTTAAATTTTTTTAACTACCTATCCATTCACACATAAGTAACAAACCTTACCCTGTAGGGCTACTATGTTTAGAAAGAAATGTACCCTGTTAAATGTTACTGATCAGGAGTTTCTATACAGGATGAATTTTTATTCCAGGTAATGGCAATGAATTTTTATTCCAGATAATGGCAATGGTTCAGTAAAATGTTAACTGGCAGTGGTGTTCACTTCCACAATAGCAATTCAGTGGCATTCACATTAAGAAATTACTATACATAGAAAATATATAACTTCTGTCTTCAATCATTAGTTGACTTACAAACTTTTGATTTTACAAACTTTATATAATATTGCTAATACTCTAATAAGAAAAAAACTTGTTTCATGAAAATTTCAATGTATTTACAAATAAAGAATGAAGAGAACACAACTTCACTTTTAATAAGTTTATTATAGAGTCCTTTCAGATCATTTAATGATACTGTTACTTATTTTTGGTCAATATAAACACACTGTTTAGTCTGATCAGAAACATGCTGTATACAATAGTACAGTATAGGACTGAATAAACCCTTCATCGTCACTTTCACAAAAGCACACAGCCTCTACATTAAAGCATTTAGAAAAGAACTTATTTGGTTTTTTTTTTTACACATATAATACATGACCTATAACTTAATCAAAACTAAAAATTATTTTTACAGTTTCCTCACTTTCTTGTGACTTATGGCAGAACTGCACTGATCATAGTTTAAGATAACATTTCCAAGAAAAGTTATATAACCCAGATATCTCTCTCTCTCTCTCTCTCTCTCTCTCTCTCTCTCTCTCTCTCTCTCTCTCTCACACACACTCACACACACACACAAAGCAGTCTGGGGAAAAATATTTGGTTTGCTACATATCTAATGCAGGAATCAAAGAAAATATCAAATCTAACATTGTCTTTCTCAGAACAAATATTGCATTGTAAAAAGTGTTTTTATACACCATCACTGATCACAGCATATGTCTGTATTAAAAAAAATGATTATATCCTATAGCAAGTTAAATATTTTAAATAAAATAACAGTGGGTAAACAGCACAGTCTCAGAATAAAAGTAGTATATACACAATTCTCATTCAAGAATATCACTGTTGAAGTTCACAGTTTATTTTGTAACACTATTGCCGTCACATATAAAATAAATATAGTAAAAAAAGTGACTGCAGAAAGAAGCAACTACTGGGCTTCTGAGTCTCCGACAGGAGGAGTGTCCTGATGCGCAGCTTCTCTGGCTAACACCAGCACACATTCTCTTGACAAAGTAAGAGGTTTCGCCTGCAAACACACAAAGGTAAAGCTGCTGTGAGCACTGCAAACTCTGATTTGACAATAAAGGACATCCATTTAAACTTCCAAACAATATCTGGTATTACTATATTTTATTTTTTGTAAATTGTAAGCAAACACAGATCAGAAGAGCTTCAACATCAAGGTGATTTAGTGCAACTGGTAACACCTATAAAGTTGTCCTGAAATAGGTGATTGTGTGGAGTACTTTAACAAGAAATACATGGTTTTCATGTTTATTTTTGAGAAGGATAGGTTCGTAGTCACCACAGAAACACCTTGATGAGTCACTGAAAGACACACATAACAGATTACAACTTAATAAAAAACTTTTGGTCCGCCTCTCTCTCTCTCTCTCTCTCTCTCTCTCTCTCTCTCTCTCTCTCTCTCTCTCTCTCTCTCTCTCTCTCTCACACACACACACACACGCACAATATATATACACACACACATGAGTAGCAATCTCTTGTCCTCAAAAATACAGTTGAATCCTTCATGGAATTTCCATTGCTTTTATGTACACATAACTTAGTGTTTATGTAAAAAAAATGCTGTGATGCTATTGATAATTTCATGAAGAAATGCAGAGCCAGTAATATAAGCGAGTGTTTAGAAACTCCACTATAAAATTGTTCTTACAAACTAATTGTCAGGCTAAGTTATAACTCACTTTCACAATTTCTGTTCCAGGTGCACTATCAGGTCTGTAGTTCCACCAAAATATTAGGTAACTTTCTCTTTTCGTTTTAGACCAAACACAAAAATATTCAGCTTCGTGGATGGATAACAAGAGAGGCTTTTACAGTGAGTGATTTCAAATTGCAAAAAAATCAGTTGATATACAGGAAACAAAATAATAACATGCATTGATGGAGGCTGCAGTTTTCCAGTCTCAATTTCAATAAATCCAACTGTTTATTCCTCAGGACAAAACATAAAAATAAACTTTTGAATTACAGTACGTATCTACAAGAATACACTTATCAAGAAATTGAAAGATAATTCAGAAATATCCCCACCCCCCTTGAGTTAGGGAGAATGATGAACTGAGCATACTGATAAGACAATGTGCAACATGCACAGGTAAAAATAATTACTGCTGGTAATCAACAACTGGTGCATGGTTACACTGGCACTTGTGTCAATTTTATTAGAGGTTCTATATGGCATCACGACAAAATACTGTGTTACGAAAGTAATTCTGTTCTGTCTGACTTTACTGATGAGAACGTACATACATGTAAAAGCACTAAGAAATTTCTAAGACTGGATTACTTTGACAATCAAATTCAATACATTTAAAAACGAGGATAGGTAACAAATCACTGTAAAGTCAATTTCTGAGCCACAGACAGCCATGCAGGAGACAATCACATTAACAAAACTAAAATTCCATCCACAGCAGTCTTAAGAAAAAAGCATAAATACATACTCACACAACTGTCCATGCACTATACTCATGCCCACAGAACCACCATCTCCAGCCACTACAAATAACTTCCACCTGAATAGTGAATGTAGGGAGTAAGGGAGGAGAGGGGAAGCAAAAGGGTATAGGCAAGGTTGGTGCTAGAAAATTCCTGGTGTCAGCACACAGCTGAGAGAGAGTCATGAACTGAGAAGTGTAGGATGGGGGAGAGGAACACACCCAACCAAAGACCCTTCTGAACCATCTTAAAGTGATGTTCCATTGTCATAAGTATGAAGGTACTGACACGTAGAAATGTGACATGCAGCTTGGAACGTTATAAAAGGGGGTGGGACAGGGAAGTGAAAAGGGAATGTGCATATAATATCCCTGTAGAAAGCTTACACAAGATGGCCCCATCCACTCATCCAAAACTTCCTATTCCAGCCCCCTTGGAAGCTTATCCTACACTGCAAGAGGCAGAACCAAATGTGAAAGAAACCATTACCAACTCTACTGCAATTATTGAATAGCTTTCTACATTTGTATCACACCAACCAGGTGTCCATCATAATCAATGGCCACCATCAAACTGTGGCCAAAAGTAAGGTGGACCACCTTCTGACATACCATGCAGCTCCATTTCAATAGCTGCTTCACAACCCAGGTCATCTGGGTCCTCCCCTCCAACACCAGCTCTTCTGAACTGTGCAGATGGGAACTGTCCTTACAACATATTCAATGATCCTGCAACCATCCTCACGTCAACCAATCATCTTTAAGACCCACTTATAACAGTCCCCGGCTCCCACTCCCCCTCCTCCCAACTTCCTTATCTTACACATCCTCCCAATTCATGTCTCTCCCCCACTTGTGTTCAGACTATTTTTATTTAATTCTTTTTAAATTTGTTTACCCCTCTGCATCTGCAGTTTTCACTCCACCCACCCCCCACCCTTTACAATACACCAACTGATTGGCTGCATGACATCTTAAATAGAATACACAATTTTATATAAAAGTGTTGTTTCTTCAAACTAATTTAAGTTCCTTTTGCAGTTCATGGACCAAGAAGTTGTTGAGATTGTCAAATGATATTACAGAAAATAATTGCTATATAAGTTATTCTTACAGAGGAAATTGAATTGGAAGATGCGTCCTGCATTATCAGAGTAGTGTGTGATAGTGTAAGGCAACAGAATTGAAAAGGGGGAACAACAACAACAACAACAGATTAAGTTTGGGGTATGGCAGGAAGTTCTGAAGGTCTAATTGAAAATGATGAATATGCTAATATGTCCGAAATGCTCGATGTATTTAAATAATTTCCATGAATGTGAAGACATTCTAGAAAAGATGAGCACTGACAATGTAGAGACAGAGCAACAAGTCACATAAAATAGCAAATTGTGCATCTTGTCATTGATAAAACTGACTGCCAGCATCTTGTCAACTAGTGGTTCATGAAATGAAGACGAAAATGTATCAGCTGTTTCTGACGCCATTATGTGTTTATACACTGCTTTGCAATTATCTGCAGCTCAAGATGAAAAAGACCAGTATCAGGCAACTGTCCTAAAAGAAAGTGAGTGAGTGACTGTCTATAAATGAATAGGCAGTCAGATAGGCCGAAATTACAAATTTTTAAACCATTAATTATATACATTTGTATCACTCAGAAAAATGCTTATGTACTGTGTTTCATTTTTTGTCTTAGGCTGTGCTATGTACATTCCTACATTGCCTCTGCTATAATAAGATTTAAGTGGCTAATATATTGTTGTCTTCAGTCCACAGACTCTGATGCAGCTCTGCGCACTAACCTATCCCGTGCAAGCCTCTTCATCTAAGAAAACAAGAGCAACCTACATCCTTTCGAAACTGCTTTCTGTATTCAGCCCATACACTTCCTTCTTAAGTTGACGATTCCTTCATGTCTCAGAATGTGTCCCACCACCCTGCGCCTTCTCTTACTCAAGATATGCCAGAAACTCCTTTTCTCTCCAATCCTCTTGAGCACCTTATTATTTACGTGATCTGTCGATCTGATCATCATTCGTCTATAGCACCAAATTTCAGAAGCTTCTATCATCTCTTTGTCTGAATTCCTTATCGTCCACATTTCACTCCCATACAATGCTACACTCTAGACAAATGCTTCCAAAAAGGACTTCCTAACATTTAAACTAATATTGGATGCAACAAATTTTGCTTCTTCAGAAAAGATTTTCTTCCGCTAGCCAATCTGCATTTTATATCTTCTTTCCTTTGTCTGTCAGAAATTATTTTGCTTCACAGGTAACAACACTCATCTAGTACTTTTATTGTCTGATTACCTAATCTAATTCCTTCAGCATCACCTGATTTTCTGACACTACATCTCATTACCCTTGTTTTGTTAATGTTCATCTTACACCCTTCTTTCAAGACAATGACCATTCTGTTCAAATGCTCTTAAGTCCTTTGCTGTCTCTGTAAGACTTACTATGTCATCAGCAAAACAATGTTTTTATTCCTCCTCCCTGAACTTCTGAACTTTAATCCCCTCTCCAAATACAGTATATGTTATTTTCATTGGTAAATAAGAAATACCATTTGATTATCCAAATAAATGAGTCTTCAGAGCAACACCTATGTCCCCCATTCACTTTGCACAATTAATGGTCTACTGTATTCAGTACAACCCCACTTCTACACTTTTCAAGGAACTTCAATCACAAGCAAGCCATCATTCTCATTGTTTAAAGAAAGTCACAAAAATACCTACATAAATATTTGCACTTAACAATAAGGATAAATTCTCTTAACACGTCATGCTAAGCACTTGATGCAGTACAGATTAAGCTGATACTCAGCACTGTCGCTGATGGGAGGGATTGTAAATGGGTAAAGCCTATACAATGCTCACATCAGACACTGCACCACGAGTCAACTTTGCACATACTGCAAACAACAAAACATGAAATATGCATTTGAATAAATGCAGATTGACAAGAACTTGACTGCATAATGTTTATAAACACTACTTTCAGGTGAAAGCCATGCCGGCATCAATTTGTCAAATATGTCAGTTTTTCTTCATAAACACAGTTTCATAAAAACGTAAATGAGGAGAAAACTGTAAATATGTTAACACAAAAACGGGGGCAATACAACATTGCAAACATAAGAAATTGGATGGGATCAACAAAAAAATATGTAAATAGCAGTAAAACAGAAATTTCAGGAACATAATAGCTATGTTTGTAAACCATCCTGAGTCTATGAAGTGTAAGATTTAGATATTACAACAAATTTTACTTTTAAGAATTGTGGAGTCTGTTCTAATGGAGATATTGGAAAGAACAGATGCCATAATTCTCAATTGTAATCCACCTAGAAGAGGTGTGATACTTCTTTCAGTGCAGATACACACAACGACCAGACTCCTGATGGAAATACAAGGCGCCTTGAGCAAACCATGGAGAACAATTGTGTCAGGAGGACTACGGGAGTTTGGGTTGTATGGGGTATGTGCATGCGAAGTCCTTGCAGGTGTGTTAAGCCCGTGCATCTGGGATAGCACAAAGCATTAGCGCAACTGACTACCAAGTAGGAGGTACCTGGTACGAAGCCCCACCCCGGCACAAATTTTTGTATGTCCATGTTGACTCAGTACAACACCTGTGAGCAGCTGAGTCTCAAAAACTCCCATTAAAATGTTACTTCCTGCAAAGCAGTGTAAAAAGGAAATTTAATGTTTTCAAAGGATTCTAGTGTCTGTACATTTCTTATTTTGACAGTATGAACTAGAAAAATTTCAAATAGTAATAATGTAAATAAGAAATATAGGTAGCATTTTTTTTATTTTATTATTATTATTTTTATTCATAAGCTACATGATAGCACAACACAGTATTTATGAAGAATTGAACGAAATGAATTTTAATCTGAAACTGAAGGTATTCTATCGTGCAAGCGGGAATACACTTTTTTCAGACTGAAATACAATTTTTCCTGGGTGAATTACACTTTCTGTCATAAGTAACACTATATTTTGTTTTAACAATGGAAGGAATATCAATAATAGAGGATAGGTAACAACACACCATAAAGAGGCTCACTGAGCTGCTGACAGACATGAAAATAAATAATCACATTCACACAACTTAAATTTTCAGCCATGGCCCTGGTCAGAAAAAGAAACACACATTCATGCAATCACCCAGACAACTACACACACACACACACACACACACACACACACACACACACAACTATCATGTTCAGCCACTCCAGTGACACAAGCTAGACTGAATGAGTTGGGGAGTGAAGAGGGAAGGATGCTGGGTTAAGGTGGGGATGGAAAGTTGCACATTGCATGATGGATTGTAAAGGTTCTGTTAAGTGGCAATTTCAACTGCGGCAATGAATACAGTGAAAGGAAGAGGCGGGAAAGAAAAAAAGGGAGGAGTGTGGAGAAGTAGTGGGGTCATTTAAAATGATAAGAATAATAAGGAAAGGAAAAAATAAAGTTAAGGAAAAAATATAAGTAAAAATAAGAAGTAATAAATTAAGAGGATATTGTAAGTGGTGATACACAGTTGTAAGGAAGACATTAGATACGGGATAAAGTGGGGAAGGAAGGGGGGGGGAGGAGATGTTAGGCATAGGGTGCAGGGACAGGAAGTTATCTCAGGTTGAGGTCAGGATGGTTGCGGAACCATAGAATGTGTTGAAGGGACAACTCCCATCTGCGCAGTTAAGAAGAGCTGGTGGTGGAGGTGAGGATCCAGATGGCTCAGACAGTGAAGCATCCATTGAAATTCAGAGTGCCATGTTCAGCTGCAAGCAGTGCCACAGAGTGATCTATCTTGCTTTTTGCCACAGTTTGGCGGTGGCCATTCATTGTGACAAGACAGCTGGTTTGTCGTCATACCGATATAAATGCTGTGTAATGATTGCAGCAGAATTGGTATATCACATGGCTGCTTTCATAGGTGTCCCGACTTCTGTTGGGGTAAGATAAGCCTGTAACGGGATTGGAATAGGAAGTGCTGGGTGGGTGGATTGGGCAGGTTTTGCATTGGGGATATGATCCCTGTGGTAAGAAGCTGGGGTTGTGAGTGGCATAGGGAAGGTCTAGGATGTTTTGGAGATTTGGTGGGCGACGGATCACCACTTTAGGAGGGTCAGAAGGATCTTGGGTAGGATGTCTCATTTCAGGGCATGATGACATAATCAAAGCTCTGACGAAGGATGTGATTAAGTTGTTCCAATCCAGGGTGGTACTGGATGAGAACAACACTCCATTGTAATTCGTTAATGGGATTGGGGGAAGGATTGGTTGGTGTGTAGGGATATGGCACGGGAAATCTGTTTGTGGACTAGATCAGGAGGGTAATGTCTGTCTGTGAAGGCCTTTGTGAGACCTTTGGCATAATGGGTAAGGGACTTCTCACTGCAGACTCTGTGTCCACGGATGGCAAGGCTATATGGGAAAGATTTTTTTATGTAAAATGGATGGCATCTATCACAGTGCAGGTACTATTGGTAATTAGTAAGTTTTTAGCTGCTTACTGTGCTCCCACAGAAAGAATGAGCTCTTGTTGACCAGCACCTCCAACCAATTGTTCAAAACCAAGCCTCCCACATCCAAGTTACCAGCCACTTCCTTCATAGGTTCCCCACCATCCCCATCCTTTAAACTCCTGGATCCTTACTTGTCACTGTTGACGCCACATCGCTGTATACTAATGTCCCACATGCCCATTGTCTTTCAGCTCTCAAACATTACCTATCTCAACGTCCTTCAGCCTCCAAGCCCAATACCTCATTCCTTATAACCCTTACCAATTACATCCTAACAAATAATTACTTTTCCTTTGAAGGAAAAGTATACAATCAAATCTGCAGCACAGCCATGGGTACCCGTATTGCACCCTCCTATTCCAACCTATTTATGGGACACTAGAAGAAACCTTCCTAGCTTACTAAAACCCCTAACCCCAAAGCTGGTTTAGGTTTATTCATGATCTGGACGTTAACCTCCACCTCACTGATGGCTCCATCCACACCTCTATCCACATTAAATATAATTACCAACAGTACCTGCACTTTGATACCTGCAATCCATTCCATATCAAAAAATTCCTCACATATAGCCTCCATGGGTGGAAAGTGGATTTGCAGTGATGAGAAGTCCCTTACCCATTATGCCAAAGGCCTCACAAAGGCTTTCACAGAAGGTCATTACCCTCCTGATCTAGTCCATAAATAGATTTCCCATGCCATATCCCTATACACCACCAATCCCCCCCCCCCAGCCCCAACCGATTTGGAGTGGTGTGTGCTGTCAAGTGTATTTATACCGTTATGTTATATTCCATTTAAACTGTCATGTCACATAGCATTCATTTTAAAAATATAAAAAAAATTACCACTTATTCATAAAAGTATGTAGAATATTCTGACTTACACAGATTGTCATAATGTTTGACATAAATCTGATTGCTACAGACCAAATAAAATATTAAAAATTTATAAATTTGACTGATTCCATATGTCCAACACTGTGCTTCAAGTTAAGAAGACTAACCACTGTCCATAGAATCTACATACATTTCTGAGTAAAATGACACGAGGGATATGAAATTTCTGTTATTCTTTACAAAGATAATAATTATTTATTTGAAAAGAACATTACAGTATTTTCACAACTACAGTATGACTTAGCATTTGTGTTTAGGAAAACATTCACCATGCAATCCCTCATTACATCTATTACAAACAGTTCTTGAACTTTTTTTCCTTCCCTCACTGGTACACACACAGCATTTTGACTCTTTCTTCTCTGGAAGTTCTCTCAAACCTGGAGAACCACTAGGATCATCAGTTGCATTTTTTTCTTGCAGCCATTAATCTGACTCACAGTATACATATATCTCGAAACAATTTTCCTTCCTTTATTATGTTCTTTGTATAATATGTAAGCACTACATCTGCCGGACATACTGGAAGAAATTTTAGCTGATGACGTGCGGGCTGTTGCTCCAGTACTGGATTTTACAAACTTGACCAAATTGCCAAGGGACATTTAGCTCTTCACTTTGTTGTTTTTTATTCTATGTTTTTAGCTGTTTTTCTATAGTCTTATTATCCTTGGGTATATTCCAGTTTTGATCCGGGCGCTAATGACCTTCGCAATTGTGCGCCCTAAAACCACAAAAGTACCACTGGTAAAAAGTCTTCATAACTTAGGTACATACATTACTGGACTGTAAGAAAAGACAGGAAGGATTTGCCAGAGAAATTTAGGAAGAAATTTGGAATTGGGGAAAAGATGTACTGCAGGTCAGGTCCAGTAATAGCATTTGTGTACCAAGAGAAAAAATCCCAGCGTACCTCCATTCTCTTATTGTCTAGTAAAGTTGGTGCTGGTGACATTGAAGTCCAAAGTAAAAATAAAACAGTAAACAAGCCAGAAATAATACACCAGTACAACCAGTATATGGGTGGAATAGACATCACACATGATGCTATATGCATATTTGGATGAGAGGCAAACTCTGTTACTGGAAGAAGGTAGCTTTCAACATAATGTCAAGAATGGTGCTACCCCCTAATAATACCAAAACAGTCAGGATGCTGATTCATCGTTACCTTGACATTCAAAGGGTTAATAACATCCTTCATCAGGGCTTTGATTATCTGTCATCATGCCCTGAAATGAGGAACATCCTACCCAGGATCCTTTTGACCCTTCCTAAAGTGGTGTTCCGTCAACCATCCAACCTCCACCAACCACAAAGTGGCACAAAGGTCCACTGCCCAATTCCTGGCTTGACCGTCGCAAATCAAGTCTTCGTAGACCCAGCCGCTATATCCAACGCTTTAGGTCAATCTTTTACAGAAGTCTCGAGCTCAACACACTATCACCCCGCCTTTCTCCCTCGAAAACAGACGGAAGAGGCACGGGCACCTTCCTTCCAATCTCTCAATCGGGAAAGTTGCAATGCCATCTTCACCATGCAGGAGCTTGAACGTGCTATCTCTGTGTCCCGATCTCCTGCTCCAGGGGCCTGATACAATTCATGTACAGATGCAGAAAACCTGGCTGCTTCTGATTAGTAATACTATGCAATTTGATGACTGGAATAAGATTGACAATCTTGCATTCAGAACTATGGAAGCAAGTGCAGAAATTGCAAGGAATATACAAAAGAGGAAGTTTGATAGCTTACAGAACGTGTATGGAGGATAATTCTCAGACGGTTATTAACCTGTCAGATAAAGTTTTGACTGCAGACGAAGTTTTGGTACTTGCAAAGGGTGGAAATTTTGGAGTGACACCCCGAAAGGTTCCTACAGAAGATATTGTGGCAAGTATCTGTCAGCTTTCACAGCAATCTGCTGACATAAGAATGGAAACAGCTAGAATCCTACGCACATGTAAGCCACCTACAAGTAATTTCTCACAGGCACAAAGAAAGGCAGTGAGGGCCATCAACGAGGATGAAATCATCATCGTACTATCTGCAGACAAGGGCAACGCTACCATCGTAATGAAGAGTGAAGATTATCATAAAAAGATCATGGACATTTTGGATCCCAGCAATATTCAGAAAGGGAATTCTTGTCACTGCAGATATGCCGTCCACAGGTGGCCAGGCTGTAAGGGAGGGATTTTTTGACGTGGAAGGGATGGCAACTGTCAAAATGTAGGTACTGTTGGTGGTTGGTAGGTTTAATATGGACGGAAGTGTGGATGGAGCCATCAGTGAGGTGGAGGTTGACATCCAGGAATGTGGCATGGTTGGTTGAGGAAGACCAGGTGAAGTGGATGGGAGAGAAGGAATTGAGGTTCTGAAGAAAGGAGGATAGGGTGTCCTGGCCCTGAGTCCAGATCATGAAAATATCATTTTGAACCGGAACCAGGCCAGAGGTTTGAGGTTTTGGGATGCTAGGAAGGATTCCTCCAGACGGCCCATGAACAGGTTGGCATAGGAGGGTGCCATGTGGGTGCCCATGGCTGTGCCTTGGATTTGATGGTAAACTTTCCCCTCAAAGGAAAAGTAGTTGTTAAGTAGGATGAAATTGGTAAGGGTTATGAGGAATGAGGTATCAGGCTCGCGTTCAGAGGGACGTCGGGAGAGGTAGTGTTCCAGAGTGACAAGGCCATGGGCATGTGGGATGTTGGTGTATAGGGAGGTGGCATCCACTGTGACAAGTAAAGATCCAGGAGGCAAAGGGGTGGGAATGGTGGAGAGGTGAAGTGGTTGGTATCCTTGATGTGGGAAGATAGATTTTCGACAATAGGTTGGAGGTGTTGGTCAACTAGGGCTGAAATTCGTTCGGTAGGAGCACAGTAACCAGCCACAATAGGGCATCCAGGATTATTAGGTTTGTGGATTTTGGGGAGCATGTAAAAGATGGGTGTGCGGGGTGCTGCTGGGGTGAGGAGGGAGATGGATTCAGGGGAGTGTTTCTGGGAGGGGCCATAGGATTTTAGTAGGGATTGGAGATTTTGTTGGACTTTGGGGATGGGGTCAATCTGGCACAACTTGTAGGTGGAGGAGTCAGAGAGTTGGCAGAGCCCTTCTGCCAGTTAGTCACTGTGATCTGTAACTACAGTGGTGAAACCTCTATCAGCAGGGAGGATGATTACGTCAGGATTAGTTTTTAAGGTTTTGGGTGGCTCTTCTTTCTTCTGCTGAAAGGTTTGAGTTCTTGGGAAGGGACTCGGGAAAGGATGGTGAGGACAAGTTGGAGGTGAGAAACTCTTGGAGGGTAACCAGAGGGTGGTTAGGTGGGAGTGCAGGGGGATCTTTGTTGGATGGTGGTATGAATTGGGACAGGCAAGGTTCAATATACATTCTCCGATCCCGAAATCAACCAGGCATCAACCTACGATAACTTCCCTATATTTTTTCTCCATGCCTTACAGTTCCTACCTCTCTATCCCAAACCTCGCCTATTTTGAGTTGTGTGTGAATGTGCGATCGTGTGTGTGTGTGTGTGTGTGTGTGTGTGTGTGTGTGTGTGGTCTTGTGTACTTGCAGTGTGCATGCATTTTCTATATATATTTATTTTACTTTATTTTATTTTATCCCCTCACCCGCCTCCCCACTCCATTCCTAAGCTGCATCTCGTTATTCCCATCTAACCCATCCCCACCACCGTGACGTAACCTTCCTATCCCCTCTCCTCTCCCCTCCCCTCCCCTCCCCTCCCGTCCCCGATTCGCTGCAGAGCATGATTCGAAGTGCGGCAGTCAGAGGTGATTGTTGTATGACTGTGTTGTGTGCCTGTGTGATTGCGTGAGTGTTCTATTTTCTGAAAAGACCATGGCCGATAGCTGAATGTGTTTTACATGTGTGTCTTTTGTATGTGCCTGTCACAGCTCGTCGCCACATCTTTGCAGTGAGTTGTAAACTGTCCTCACTATATTATTAAAATTATATTTTACACATTTGAGAGACATAACATTAAACAAAATGGTGGTAATAACACAAATAATGCTTAATTGAAAGAAAGGTGTCTTGAAAACGAGCAAAACAATGAACTGTTAGTCAACTATTGGAGGGGGGGGGGATGAATCACTGCTAATTTGATACCCTATTTTACTACTACAACCCATGATTGTAATGTCTCTAAGTTGGTGGTGATAAAAGGAAATTTCAAAATGTTTCTATTCTGTACAGGTAACTTCAGTCCCTTGAAGATTTTTGTGGAAGTACTCTCAACCATGACTTTCAGATTTTTAATTTTCACTCATAGGCTCACTCACTCGTGGCATGCCTGATATGTGGAAGAGACCAGGAGACACAAAGGTAGAATGTTGACTTTATAATGGTAAGGCATATATTTTGAAACCAGGTTTTTTTAACTGTAAGATGTATCTAGGGACAGATGTAGGCTCTGATCATAACATATTGGTAATATACTGTAGACAACCACATTCACACAAATTTACAGACATGGCCTTCATCAGAAATAGAAACAAACACATTCACACAATCACTCAGGCATAACAATGCACACACAACCACCAGCTACGGGTGCTCCAGTCCAATAAGCATCTGTGAGTGAGGAGGGGGGAGGATGTTGGGTAAGGGTGGGCGTGGAACGTTCCATAGTGCATGATGGATTGTAAAGGACAAATCCACGCACCCAGCACTTATTATTCCAGTCCTGTCACAGGACTATCCTAACCCAATTCAAAGATGGGCTGCCTGTCAAAGCAACCATGTGATTTACCAACTCTGAGCTGCATTATTGCACAGTGTTTTAAATTGACAAGATAACATAGCAGCTGTCCATCAGGATCAAGGGCCACTGTCAACCTGTGGTAAAAGCAAGTTGGACCACCCTGTGGCACAGCATACAGCTGAACACAACACACTTGATTTCAGTGGCTGCTTTAGTACCTGGGCCAGCTGGATACTCCCTCCCACCACCAGCTCTTCTGAACTGTGCAGATGGGAGTTGTTCCTTCAACACATTCTACAGTCCAGCATACACCTGGGCCTCAATTAAGGTAACTTATCCTCCCTAAACCCCACACCTAAGATCATCTTGCCCCTCCCCCCCCCCCCCACCTCCCTCCTCACTGAATATCATGTATCCCACCAAGTCATGTCTTCCTTCCAACTGTTACATCTGTTAGGAATTCATAATATATTATTTTGCAATGTCTTTGTAAAAATCTCTGGATTGATAATTGAATCTTTGCTGTAGCTTTTGTCTTTGAAAATACAGAATGTAAACAGTGAATCTGTGTTGTTATTCACGACGAATGCTACATAAAAATATTGGTGCCGAAACCCGGGAAGAGAACGCAAGGGGAAAAAATATGCATACTAGATTCAATGATAATTGTATAAGCACACTGCACGCCGTATCAGAGGAATACGGAGTTGTGAATGAAGAATCACTTCACGACTTTGACATCGTCTCAACAGCTGACTGAGATAAGTACAATGACTACTTATTTGTAGCCTTAGTTCACGGCAATACATTATTGAAATAGCAAAGAATAGTAGAAGCCTCACAGAAATAAATATTGTTGTAACTTGAATACCGTACATAATACTCCCCGACAGCAGATAGTTATTGCAGTTGACGTTACATGCGCTGTCGATTGTTTGGCATTCACAATAGTATCTTAGTACGAAGTTATTACAAGTAGTGTACGTAATGTGTGTTAACATATTACGAGGAGTTTGAGTGGTGCTATATTCACTGATACTAAGAAGTAAAATAAATCTATTCTGCTTGAGTCCGCATTCCATACATTGCGAAGTACCACATAACAGCCAAGATGTCTGACGTCGAAACTGCTCACGCAAGTGCACATTTGCATCCACTGATAAGATGACGAACTAGAGAGAGCCAATATTACGCGGTTTGTCAAGGAGATACAAGAATTTACTGATTCTTCATCCTTGGAGAATGTGGAGTACTGTAAGGAACGATTAAAGGAGACCTTAGATAAATTGATAGGACTTTATGACAAAATGCACAGCCTTCTTGACGATAATGATTACACTGCTGACATATCCAAATGCGATGAGTACATAGATACAGCAAAGCGTGTCCTCATACTAACTTCAGAAGAAATGGAGAAGAAACTGTCTAGAGCAATGTCGTATGTTTCCGTTAATGACGCCCAACCTGCAGCAACAGTTGCCTCTGCTGCTCCAGTAACCACAGTTAAGCTTCCCTCCATAAAGCTTGAGTCATTCTCAGGTGACACAGAAACATGGGCGCGATTTTGGGAATAGTTTGAGCAATCAGTTGATAAGAACGCCTCAATGTCAACCGTTCACAAGCACATATTTTTGCGCAGTTATTGAGAAGGGGAACCAAAAATTTTGGTGGAAGGTATCGCTGTGACAGCCGAAACATACGAGGAGACAAAGAAGATGCTTAAGGCTCGCCACGGTAACAAAGGTAGAATTATACAGGCTCATTTGGATTATCTCTAAAGTATTAAGCCAATTAAGTTTGTGACTCCAGATGTCCTCAACTCCACCTTTATTGACTGCAATCGCCGTATTCAAGCTCTGTGTGCACTCTGAGAAGATGTAAATGCCTATGGCTTGCACCAAAAATACTTAAGAGCATTTCCAGACATGTGTCGGCATTGCATCATAAATGTTAAACGTGAAGGTCTGTCAGAGGGTGATATTCTTAAACTTATTGAATTTATAGGAGAAGAAGTAGAGGCTGCTCTACCACAGAAAAGATTTGTTGTATGACACCTACGTCATCAAGTTACACCTCTACCGCAGCAATTCTCCACGTCTGCACTAAATCCAAGCAACAGTTAACAAAGATAACTAAACAACCGGTACTGTTCTGCATTTTCTGCGAATCTCGTGACCACTGGGCTGAGGATTGTAAGATAGTTACGAATGTTGCGAAAAGAAAAGTGACACTAAAAAATTCTAACCGTTGTTTCTTATGCCTGAACAGAGGACGTAAAGCAGCTAACCGTGGGAAGAAAGGAAGGCACTTTGCACTAACTGTAAAAGGTCACATCATAGGTATTTGTGCATGAATCAGGATACTCTTAAGGCAACAGGGGATCAGATAAATGATGCATCTGTTAGTCAAATCGATGCTACGATTCGAAATTTCACGTTCCTGCAAACAACTCAGGTTTGCATAATAGGGCTGACTGGCCTAAGGCACTTGACTCTGTGTATATTGGACAGCAGAAGCCAAGCTACATTTATATCAAAGTCACTGATAGAAGAGTTAAAACTACAAATCACTGATGAACATAAGATGATTGATTGTACTTTGGAGACAGAAGAGTTACTCATGTCACCGTAAACTCGTTCGTTTTAATATTAAAGGAGCCTGGGCAAATTCAACTGTCTCTATTACTGTTTACGAAAGTGATCACACTTTGTCACCTCAGCCAGTGATCCCACAAGACATTGTAACCAAGGTGAATCTTTACAGTTAGTTAGCTGATCCTAAAACTGGATCTCAAGAAGACTTATCAATAGAGATCTTAATCGGTAGTGACCATTACTGGAGGATAGTCAAGGATAGTTCACCTGTCATTTCTCCACCAATGGTTCCAATTCCCACCATATTTGGTAGGGTTCTAAGTGGAAATCGATAGGGAGTTTGTGCTAATTGTGCTGTAAATCTCATCCATGAAACATACTCACCATCTGATGATGAATTACGAAAGTTCTGGGACTTAGAAACGATTGGAATAACGGCAAACCCTCCTCGAGCTTTGAGTAAAAGTGATTCCGCAGTTCTTGAGGATTTTCGTTCATCCTATTGTGTGCGAGACCATCGAAGAGTCATAAGTCTCCCAAGAAAACAAGATGTTCCTCTGGCAAGTAATAGACTCAACACAGAACGTCGATTTAATACATTACAAAAAGACTTCGCAATAACGAAAACCTTAAGGACATGTACTGCAATCACATGTTGGACTACATTATAAAAGGTCATATAGAAAGTGTCCCCATGGAAGATCTTGGAAATGACATATTCTATCTTCCACATCAAGCAGTGAAAAAGAGAGAAATTTGGTGAGACGAAGTGGAGGATAGTCGTCAATACATCATCGCATGACGCCAATACACCATCTCTCAATGACGCATTAGAAGTGGGACCGAATCTTCTACCAGAGATATTCGCCATATTGTTACAATTCAGACTACATCAGATAGCCATCGTCAGTGATATTAAACAAGCATTTTTGCAATTAGTCTTACACGAAAGTGGCAGGGACTTAACCAGATTCTTATGGTACTGCGTAATCAAAGACAGTGATAGGAATTACCAGACGACAGACGAAGTAATGACTTATTGCTTCACGAGACTGCCATTTGGACTAACATGCAGTCCATTTTTACTCTCCGCAATACTGAGAGAACTAGCTGCACGACATAGAACTAAGTTTCCCCATGCAGCACCTCTTGTTGAGAGCAACTTCTTTATGGATGATTTCATTTCTGGCACGGAGAATGATAATGATGCTACAACTCTCTACTATGAACTCAGCGCAATGATGAAACTACTGAGTTTCGATTTAGCAAAATGAGTCACCAATTCGGTCAACTAAAGATCATATGGAGGGCTGAAGGACAAGACATAAACCTGGAAATGCAAGTTCTTGGTGTTTACTGGAATACAGAAACAGACTGCTTCTACATGAACACAATGGACATTACTAGAAGGATTCCTGTGGGCCCCACTACTAAGAGGACACTGTTGCAAATTACAGCAAAATTTTATGATCCATTAGGATTTTTCTCTCCAGAGTCTCTTATTGGAAACTTATTTCAGGATACATGGTGCAGAGGTATTGATTGGAATGAGTTGCTGCCATCCGATATTGGGTCCCGATGGAACACTTCGTTATCTACCCTACGTTCACTGTCTCAAATACAAATTCCATGATGGCTAGCAACTTCAACAAAGAGCAGTACTCAGATCCACATCTTATGCGATGCCTCAGAGAGCATATGGAGCTGCTTTGTATATTCGCACGACTATAGAAGACCATATTGTTTTTCATTTGGCTCGCACTCATCAAGAAGTTAACTCTTCCGCAGCTTGAACTTCTAGCAGTGTTAATAGTATCACAATTATTGTATTACTACTGCACAGCAACAGGGCATAAAATAACTGAAGCGGTATTGTGGTCAGACGCTATGGTGACTTTAGGTTGGATATGTAGTGACCTTAAAAGGTGGAAGACATTTATATGCAGGGTTACAGACATCCACACCCATACAAATCCCAGTCAATGGAGACATTGTCCCAGGAGTTTGAACCCTGCCGACCATCTTACACGAGGACTTTATGGTAACCAAATACAATTTGTGAACCACTGGTGGAAGGGGCCTCCCTCCATGGCTTGCACTTGCAGAATCAAGATGGCCATCCAACGCTTCACCCATGACTGATAACTTACCAGAAGAAAAGAAGAACTTATGGCATGTGATGGCAGTAGCCACTTCTTCTAATCTTATGGACTGCTCCAAATTCAGCTCTTATTGGAAACATTTGCGTAACAGGGTTGATACTACAATTCATTCACAACATTCGACAACAGCCGAACGAGTAATACCATCCAAGCCATTTTCTATAACTGGCCTAGATTTTTCAGACCCTCTCTATGTAAATGTTGGCACTACCTTGGAAAAGGCATACTTAACACTCTTCACTTGTGTGACGACATGTGCAGTGCACTTAGAATTGTGCTCTAACAAGACAACAGATGCATTCCTCATGGTTCTTCAAAGATTCGCAGGTAGACCGTGGAATACCCCATACAATCTACACGGACAATGCAGACATTCCGTGCAGCTAACGCTGAACTGTCTGAAATATGGAGTGCGTTATCTCACCCAAAGTCTCAGTGTATCTTAGCCAGGGATGGCATTTCATAGAAATTTATCGCCCCCATGTGGCTTGGTGGGGAGGGTTTTGAGAGAGGATGGTGGGTACCATCAAATGATGCCTATGAAAAGTACTTGGTCAATCAATTGCAAATTGGACTTAAAGTCCTGGTAGAGGTAGGCTGGCATTATTAATATGACAACACAAAGGATTCTAAAAAAGCTGATTGACTGCAGTAATGAAGGAGTTGTAGAGGATGTAAAATTGTTTATATTTCTCTTTACGCTGACACACAATGTAAAAAACAGCATTGAAATGGTTACTATGTTACATGATTTTGAAGTCCCCCCGTGATGCTTTATTGCTATCATTTGACATAGAAACCCTTTATACTAATATACCTATTGATGAAACTTCGCAAATATTTTATAAAAATTTCAAGACCTTCAGAAAAGTAAATAGTTCATGTGCAAAAGAGTTTATGGAAATGGTTAAAATCTAACTTTCTTTCAATTTTTTTTCTTTCAACGGGAAGATTTATCACCAAGATGAGGGCTTGGCTATGGACTCTAGCCTATCCAGAATTTTGTCCGATTTTGTGAACAGTTTAGAAAGTAAATTCTTCGCCACTCGCATTGGTTTGGCAAAAAAAAATAAAAAAAAAATAAAAAAAATATATATATATAAAAATAAATAAATAAATAAATTTGCTTTCCACCGTGGGTACGTTGATGATATTTTCCTGATAATTACGGATATTGTGGATGATGATATTCAAATTTTAAATGCTTTCAATGGGCTCCACCATATGACTTTTACTATGGAAATGGAGCAGGCAGGTAGTATAAATTTTTGGATGTGAAGATCAGTAGGTATGTTCAGAAATTACAGATTGACATCTTTCGTAAGCCTACTGCTACTGACCTCATTGTACCTAAAGTGTGATCCTATGATGCAAAAACGTGCATTTTTCAATTCTATGTTTTATCGGGTAGCTAAACTCGGTGTCAAGGATGAGATAATAAATGATATTATTATCCAAGTTGGCATGGCAAACAGATTTTCTGAAGGGGAGATAAGAAAGATTGGGGAATCTGTCTTCAAAAAAGTGACTAATGCAACAGCCCCAGGGCAAGTCATGTACAGAAAAATAAAATTCCTTATCATACTATGGTTCTCTCTGACAGAATTGCTTACGCTTTTCACAAAATTAATGTCAAGGTAGGATTTCGAACGAACCATAAATTGGGGAGAATTTTACGGCATAGCGCAGAACCAACACCTGATAAATTCTGTAAATCAGGTGTATACAAAGTTGTATGTGGGCCTTGCAATAAATTTTACATTGGACAAACGGGAAGTTTTATACTAGATACCGGGAACACTGTTATGCTACTAACAACAGTACTTTAGGAGATCACCTAAAGGAAAGAAACCATAAGCTACAAAACATAGAAGCAGGTTTGTCTATTTTGCATATTGGTATGAAGGGTATTACCCTAGATATCCTTGAAGAGTTAGAAATTTGGACTAGTTATCATAATAATAAGGAATGGTTAATAAATGACCAAATATTTGGTTCCAGACAGTGGTATTTCGATCTGTTTCACAACCTAGGTTTTCTTGAATGAGCGATTTTTATGCTCTTTTCCCATGCGGAGGTTTATTCTGTTATTTGTCCTTTGATTAGATATTGGTGGTGCGTTTACTTCTTCCCCTCGTATGGAGAGATTTTATATCCGCTATATTCATGATGTCGTCGGTATACGAGAATATCCTAAAGAAAAAAAGAAAAAAAAAAAAATGTAAATTATGGTAACTTCTGCGGCCATACATAGAGGGCGCCTATGCTATGCCTAAGTTGCTCAATAGTATACTTTCCATTCAGTGGTATTTGCATGTGATCCATCGAGCTAGCAACTTATGTTACAATTACAGCTGATGTTGACCGTTAATGTATTATGAGTTTTTACATGTGTTGGTGAATCCAGGTTGTGATGATACTGCTGGCCCTCTCATCTCAATGTTATCATACGATACCATCTGCGTCGGACCCGGAATTGTGTGGTTTAATAGTGATATATGTTGCGTGTGAAGTTAGTTACAAGCGAAATAGCCAGCCTAGGGATCATTGTAGGTCAGTGTCTCGGTGATACTATGATTAGTTAACAAGTGATAGATTTCATTAATTAAGAGATTCATATATTTTCTTTCCAGACAGTTCTATAAACAATAGTTTCGTCATTGTATGTTATTTCAATAAATAGACGAATGGTAAAAACTTTTGTACCTACAAAAAGACATGAAAATAAATAGCATTGAATATGTGTTAGGCTCATAAACAAGTTGTGTTGACCAGCTAATTGTGTTAATGTAATAGTCGAGATTTGATTATTATTATTCTTTGTATATATTGACTGGCGTAAGATTTGGAGCCTATTTTGCTAATGGCCAAGATATTTGACAGTTCAATATATGTTAGGAACATGTATGATGTACTCGTTAACTAATTAATTGACATTTAACATTGCTGTTTTTTGTTAAACAGAAAGATCGGAGATTTCGAATTAAAAAGATATGTGCCATCTAAAATTATTGTATGTATAGTTTTCATTTTATATTGTGATTATTTTTGTGTACATGAAATGTTTTACTGTTGTGTTAGTTAATTGTAAATTAGTATATTCAATTGTTATGAACAATGCATAATGTAATGTCATTATTGTCAATGTTATACTTTTGACTCGCCACCTTGCGTGGGAGAGTTCAAGTTTTGACTTTTGTAATGTGCTTTGGAAGCTACGTCAGTCTGCGTTTTAAAATGGAAGTACTATCAACTAAGTTCTGTTGCATTGTGTACGTTATGAAGTTGTAATGTTTTGGTGGAATGAGAAACAGTTTGATTGGAAATTAAAGAAGTGAAAAATTGTACCTACGAGTATTTATTTCTACCACGACGCCCCAGGTGAATAATTTTGCAGCGAGCAGAACCCCCATACATCGTAATGTTGAAAAGCTGAGTGTCATGTGTGAAATTGGTAGAAAGAAATGAATTGTAATTACTTAATAAGTAAGTAAACGTTATAAGGTTAACGGAAGAGCAGCTCAATAGCATGCTGATTAATACTGAAACCGCAGTGAATTCGAGACCAATTTCTCAAGGAGATGGCGATGAACCGTTAACACCAGTCCACTTTCTTATTGGTGAAGGACTACTGACAGTGCCCATAGGACCAGAACCATCGACCAGATCTGTTTTACAAAAGAATTCAGGCTGCAACAGAAGTTGACTTTTGGAAGCGATGGACTAAAGAATATCTATTGTAAGAAGATGGATGTCCGCGCCACCTATGGAAGAAAGTAAGAATGGAGAGACTAGTCGAAGGAAGAGATCAGAAAGTACGAACAGTAATTGTATGCGCACCAGAAGGACACCCGATATCTTGTCCCGTTCAACTGGTCATCCCCCTGGAGGTTGACCAGGATGGGGAGGATGTTAGGAATTGATAATATATTACTTTGCAATGTCTTTGTAAATATCTCTGGATTGATAATTGAATCTTTGCTGTAGCTTTTGTCTTTGAAAATACAGAACGTAAAGAGTGAATCTGTGTTATTCACGATGTACACTACATAAAAACGTCAACCATTTTTTTATTTACCTTTCTTTGATATATCAATATCCCATTAATTATTTTTTATTATTTTGTCCCTTTAAATCCACCATTCTTACACACACACACACACACACACACACACACACACACACACTTCTACATTTCCCTTTTATCCTCTGCTGCCATTTCCCTTTACTGAATTCCATGTTGCAGCTCATATTCTCAACTATCAGAGCCTTTACAATCCATCATGCAACCCAGAACATTCCATCCCTCCCCTTACTAGGCATTATTCCCATCTCCCCTCATGACTCACTATCAAGATGCTTTGTTGCACTGGAGCAGCCAGAGTTGGTCGTCAACTGTTTATATTTATGTTTCAGTGATTGTATGATTGTTTTTCTGATGAAGGCCGTGGCCAAAAATTTAAGTAGTGTGAATTTGATTGTGTATTTTATGTGCCTTTCAGCAGCTCAGCGATCTTTATGGTGAGTTGTTATTCATCCTCTATACTAACATTCCATTTGGATTTTGCATTATTAGAAAAAATACAGTAGTAAGTATACACTGTAGTTCCCCACATAAATTTTTCTACCTGGAATTAAATGGAACCATAAACTAGTGTGTTTTCTAAACAATAAAAATATGAAGAAACTAGTCACAATACTTGGCTTTGTCCAGCAATGTAGCAAGCAATAAACTTTTCCCTTCAATTAAACACACACACACACACACACACACACACACACACACACACACACACGGGGAGAGAGAGAGAGAGAGAGAGAGAGAGAGAGAGAGAGAGAGAGAGAGAGAGAGAGAGAGAGAGAGAGAGAGAGAGGCCAATATGAAAGTTTTACAAGTATCTCAATGGTTTATGACCTCACGTCCCAAATTATTTATTGTTCAGCAACCAAGTTGCCTTACTAACTGCAGGAAAAAAATTGAGTGCAGTTTTCACTCTCTGAATTTCTTAGAGTGACAGTAATCCTCCTCATATACCCTATATAGTGATTAAAAATAGCTTTGGTGGAATACAAATAAAATGAATACAACACCTACTCACTGTACAGCAGACATATCAACCAATGGATACATATTTATTAGTATTTTAAAATTATTGTTCCATTACGGCACCAACAATAAGTAGCTCTATACACAAATTCCAATGACAACTACTCAACTACTATTTTGTAACTGGCACATGGGAATTAAATTGCCAGAATAATTACATAAAATTCACAAATTAAACAATATAATAAATTTAATAATCTGTTTACCATCTTAATTTACAAAATAAATAAATATTCAGTTTTGAAAGACATTGGGAAGCTTGAAAAATTTTTTAACTTTCAGATTTTATAAATGACTGGTAAGATTAATTATATAGAGTATAGCTGATGGTGTTTTGAAATCTCAAGTGAAATTTAAAATAGTCATAAGAAACCATAAATCTACAAATGACAACTAAGTATACTAATGTCAACTAATAACTCAAGTCTACAGCTTGCTGGAAAGTTTGTGGTTGACCGCAATGTAACAACAACTCAGGGATCAGAAATAAAATATGGTTAATTTTTTACAGATCGATCTGCAAGGTGATTAGTATTTTATTGTGAGTGTATCTCACTTTGTATATTTATCAATGCTACAAAATACAGCGCAGACAGTGTTGTAAGCAACATATGACCACTGTCCTATCTTCAAATAATTTCTGAGATCTGCTTGAATCCAAATGTGGTACACTTGCCAGTCAAAAAACAATTCTTTGATGTAAGATCTTTGATTAATTTTCACATCAATTAATTTGTGTATCACAAGTGATCTTTATCATCCCCATCTCACAAACTGACTAATATTCAGAGAAGAGTGATGAGCGTGCCAAGATATTTATAATGGAGAAGGGATTGATAATGTGGTATGTGAAAATGCCTTTCCTCAACACCATTCAGCTCACTCGTGTTTAATGGGGAACATGAGAGACAGTCACTGGAAGTGTCCAAAGTTAAGACATTTTTGGACAGCCACACAACTGAAGAAAGTGAAGAATTCTGATGTGATTGATACATGGAGATATTACCTTCCCGTAAGATGTAAACTGCAGAATTCAGCCTCTGTTGTTGCCTTGGTACTTTGAAGTACAACTGCTGTACACCAGAAAGCTGGTTTCCTTATGATACATCTCCTCAACACTGGAACAATGGTTTTAATTTTTCCACAACTCTATCAATGTGACAACTAAAATTAGACATAATTAACACAGGTCCAGAGAATATAACATATTATGAGGATTTTTTTGTAAAAAATAATTACAATGATCTCCATCCTGATATCTTAGACAATACATGTGAAAATGGATACTTTTTGTACCAACTCAAAAATGAAACAATGATCAAAAACTACCAAAATAAATAAGCAACTTTTATAAATAAAGAAGTCTTTTACATTGGTGGTGGTGGTAGTAGTAATAGTGATGATAGGTCAAACTGAAAAGTTACAGAGAACTGATAGGATTAAAGCTGACTTTAATGATAACAGGATTATCAAACAAATAAGTAGCTGGATGACTAAAGAACCACTGAACTGAAATATCCAACTAATACTGTAGTTAGAATAAATATATGACAAATAATGAGTAAAATATTTTGGGCAGAAGTTCGGATAACAAAGCAAAAACTTTTACAAGGTAGAAAGAAATACATGTGTTTTCAGTAGGAGTTGTCTCCTGTTAGATTATAGTTTGTTGATGAAATGAAAAGTACATTTTATGATGAATTATGATGAACAGGTTGTGGCACATTTCTTTTACAACCACAATCGCCAGTCACAAGAAGACATTTAACAAAAACCACAAAAACTTCATTAGAATTCTGACTGACTATTCAAACAACATTGCCCAGATACATTTTTTTGCAATTAGTTGTTGTTACACATTAAATATGATTGTGATGGAAAGGATAAAAAAGTAGGAACAACTAGGAAGAGAAGGGACAGAGTAAATTGAATGTGTGGGAGAGTGGGAGGAGGGAAGGGGAGAAGGGGGGGGGGACGGGAGAAGGGGGGGAAGGACGGGGAGGGAGGGGGAGGGTGACAGGGGGCGGCGGCGGCGGCAGAGGTATGGGAGGGGCGGGGGAGGTATGGGAGGGGCGGGGGAGGTATGGGAGGGGCGGGGGAGGTATGGGAGGGGCGGGGGAGGTATGGGAGGGGCGGGGGAGGTATGGGAGGGGCGGGGGAGGTATGGGAGGGGCGGGGGAGGTATGGGAGGGGCGGGGGAGGTATGGGAGGGGCGGGGGAGGTATGGGAGGGGCGGGGGAGGTATGGGAGGGGCGGGGGAGGTATGGGAGGGGCGGGGGAGGTATGGGAGGGGCGGGGGAGGTATGGGAGGGGCGGGGGAGGTATGGGAGGGGGAGGAGGGAGGGGGAGGAGGGAGGGGGAGGAGGGAGGGGGAGGAGGGAGGAAGAGAAGGGAGGAAGAGAAGGGAGGAAGAGAAGGGAGGGGGAGGAGGGAGGGGGAGGAGGGAGGAAGAGAAGGGAGGGGGACAAAGAAGAGGGAGGGGACTGTAGCAAATGTAGAAGGGGGAGGGGATTCATTAAAAAATTAATATTACTAAGAACAGCAAAAATGCTACCTTGTAGAGAAGGCTCCGACGGGCAAAATTGTTGTATACTAGACATGAAAGGCTTAGTTTGGGAAAAGGCAGACTAGTTGTAAAGAAACAATTCTTCGGGGGTCTTTGCATAAAAAAAAAAAGAAAAAAGAAAGAAGAAGAAAAAATACAGAAAGAGAAAACAAAAACACATTGCCCTTAAATCTAAGGATCAATTAGAAATGATAAACAAAACAATGACAAGTACTACTACAATCTGCACTGACCTGCATTGATATCATCAGTATCAGTCAACAACAAAGAGCTGGATAATTTGAAACTTACGTATCCTCTTCTCAATCACATTCTATCCATAATACCCATTTGTCTCACCACCCCTCCTCTCTGAAATTTAGCTTAATCATGCCAGAAATGTTCCAAATGCAGAATAATACATCACCAGAGTTGTAAATGAGATATGAATTTGCAAATGAATGTCTAGCAATGATGGTCTGATCAAGTTTTTATATTGCAGTGCTTTAAGGTTCTGAAATTTCTAACACCACTTCAAACAAAAAAAGGAAGATAGAAAGAAATGACTGGCAGGTGACTACATTTAATGGTGTGATGAATTTACCTAACTCACTCCCTCCCTTTCTGAACTAGCTCACACAACAATGTCCTTTCAGAATTCCTCTTAATCAAAACATCTGTATTCTAACAATGGAAAATTCCAGTTGGAATTCAACAATATAATGATAATTTCGAATTCACTGCAAAGATGTTAACTGAACCATGACAGGCACATAAAAAACACACTCGTACACAAAACTTGAGGCTTTCGGCCACAGTCTTCATCCATTCATACAATCACACTTCACAGACACATAACCATCACCTCCGGCTGCCCTGTGTGTGTGTGTGTGAGAGAGAGAGAGAGAGAGAGAGAGAGAGAGAGAGAGAGAGAGACTTTGCAACTCACTGCAAACTATCAATTTATTGTTAATGTGTATTCTAGCAGCTATAATCACGTGTGCATTTATATACCGAGCTATGTCATCTGGCAGTAAAGTAAGAGCAATCATTAATCTCGGCATATCACTAGCACTAGCATAGTGGGGACCCTAAACTTATAGCAATTGCATTATTTGACACAAAATGTTGTAACAGCAGCTTATTTTGAAATCTATGCCACAGCCAGGAAGAAGTGTCATTCCCCTAGGGTCAATACAGTAACTGTTCACCACCACACTGATTTTTTTGTCTGAATTTCTTTACTAACAGCCAGAGTCTTTAACTATCCACCATCCAAACAACTATCTCACCCTTTTCAATTTTGTTTTCAGCCTACAACACAAGACTACTTTTTTTGCTATCCTTAAGTCTTGTCAACAACTCAAAAATTGGGAGGTTTTTTCCCCCTTTCTCTCTCTCTCTCTCTCTCTCTCTCTCTCTCTCTCTCTCTCTCTCTCTCTCTCTCTCTCTCTCTCTCTCCCCCCCCCCCTTTTTTTCCACCAGCTTTTTTTTCTATAATTAGTAAAACACTTCCATTGAATACATGAGAGAAAGCACAGTTTTATAAACGTGTAAAGTGGAAAACCTGAAGTATTGATAAAGAGTATCTATAATCACTCAGCCACTTAATTCTTCAGTATAACAGTAATTCAGGAGATTTTTTATCTTTACTCTGTGACTCGGCTCGATGGCTCAGTGAGAAAATGCTAGACGACAAATTCAAAGTTCACATGTTCATTACATAGTCAATCTAGGATTTTTATCCATCACATCTTTCACCTATAGCAATGATTCTTGATATTAAAAATGCCAGTTGCACTGTGGTAAGACTTCACATTAAACTGTAGGTCCCCATATAAATGGCTGGGAGAGTCAGTTCAAAGGTTTGAGGAACGCAATGACATACCACCACAAGCAGGATCATTCCTGGTAGAGCACTATTGTTTAACAAATATTTGGATTTATCACTGCTTTACTTTACTATTAGTAAACACAGAGAATCCTAATGTTAATGTTTATCATCTAGTTACCACATTAAAACTTGATGATGTGCAGATTTGGTTTGATGCAGCTCTCCATGCTACCCTGTCCTGTGCAAAAATCTTCATCTAACAAGGAAGTAACGCCTACTCGTCATCGCTGAATTTGTCCAAATTTATGCTACATGTAGGGTGTGGTGAGACACGAAAGTGCTCCAATTGGGAACTCCAGATGGCCAAGCGCTTAGGAAATAAAAATAATTTTGATACGGGTCTATCATCATATTCATCTTAACTGTCCCTTAGGTGGCATGTTTAGGAAGCGGTGTTTGGCTCAGTGGTAAAAGATCATATTCGTATTGAGAAGGTCGCACGTTCAATTCCACCAGAGGGTAAAAATTTTTCTGCTTCTTGGCAATGTGTACACCTACATATTGTCCCTGTAGGGACCACGAGGACAATATTAGATGAATTCCAGCACGCATGGAGGTATTTAAACAATCATTCTCCCCATGCTCAATATGTGGATGGAATGGGGAAAAAACCCTAATACATGGTACATTGGGACGTACCCTTTGCCATGCACATCACAGTGGTTTGCAGAGCATTGACGTAGATGTAGACTGACGCCACAATTAACCGCAACATCATGTAGGTTATTTTATCAATTTATACAAGCAAAATAAGAAAGGGCATGGGATGAAATTCGGAACTACAAACATTTAAAAAGTGTCTGTAGTTAATGCGTAATTTGGGCCGTCATGTATATAAATTGATAATATGCATTGCCAAGTTGATGATTCCTTAATATCTCTGAATGTGTCCCACAACCTATCCCTTCTGTTAGTCAGGATATGCCAGAAACTCCTTTTCTCCGGAATTCTGTTACACTCCGGACAAATATTCTCAGAAAGGACTTCATAACATTTAAACTAATATTGGATGTCAACAAATTTCGTTTCTTCAGAAACGTTTTTCTTCCCATAGCCATCCTGCATTTTATATATTTTATTTGCTGTCTCTGAAAGTATTACTACATCATCAAACCACAAAGTTTTTATTTCTTCTCCCCGAACTTTAAATCCCCTCTTCAAATTTCTACTTGAATTCCTTCACTGCTTGCTCAAAGAACAGTCTGAACAACATTGGGGAAAGGCTACAAATCTGTTTTACTGCCTTCCCAACCACTGTATCCCTTTCATGCCCTTTGACTACTGTCTTTTTTGTACAAGTTAAATAGAACTCTTTGCTCCCTATATTTTAATCCTGTTGTCTTCAGCATTTGAAAAAGTGTATTCCAGTTAACATTATGAAGAGCTTTCTCCACATCTACAAATGCAAAAAAACGTAGGTTTGCTTTTCCTTAACCTGTTCCCACATTTCTCCTAAAACCAAACTGATCTGATTCCACCAGTTTTTCTATTCTTCTGTAAATAAATTGTGTTATTTTGCAACCATGACTTATTAAACCAATTGTTCTGCAATTTTCACGATTGTCTGCACTTGCATTTCATTCCATTCCATGATGGTGGAGGTAGCGGCTAGTGCAGCAACAGTGTTGAATAATTAAAAAATGCTCTGTCTCTGTTGTAATATTTTATTTCCCAATAACGCGTTTCGCGCTGTTAGCGCATGGTCAGATTGGGCGGAGATGGAGCCACAGGACTGTCTATAGCTGTGGAGGAGGTATCTTAACAATTTGTGCTTTCATTGGGCCCCACAGCAGCAGAGGAGTCACTGTCGCGGCAGGTCCAGGTTTAAAACTGATAAACACGTTGTAAACGTGGACCTGCCGCGACAGCGACTCCTCTGCACTAAGGGAGTTCGAACAGATGGCATAGAAAGGTTGGCGGTGGCGGCAGGTGTACAAAACGGCCTGGTGGAGGGCAAAAAGCTCAGCCGTGAAGTTCGAGCACCGGTCAGGGAGCTTGTATTGGAAACGGTTGTCCTCGACGACGAAGGCAGATCCGACACCGGCAGTGCTCTTGGAACCATCAGTGTAAATAAATATGGCGTTATCGAACCGCGAACGGAGTTCGACAAGCCTCGAGCGGTATACCAAATCCGGAGTGCTCTCCTTGGGGAGCGAACTAAGTTCGAGGTGAGTGTGAACCGGGGCCGTATGCCACGGTGGCAATGGGCTTTCGCTCAACCGAAAGGTGGAAGGAAGGGTAAAATCGAGCCGCTGTAGTAGGCGGCGAAACCGAACTCCAGGTGGAAGCAAGGCAATCGCAGACAACTGATATTGGCAATCGAGTGAGTCGTCAAAAAATAATCGGTAAGATGGATGGTTGGGCATCGACCGCAGGCGGCATGCGTACCGAGACAAAAGTACGTCACGCCGAGTGGTCAAGGGTAATACAGCAGCCTCGGCATACAGACTTTCAACAGGGCTAGTATAAAATGCACCGGTCGCCAGACGTAATCCACGATGGTGGATAGAGTTGAGACGGCGGAGAATCGACGGCCGTGCAGAGGAGTATACAAGGCTTCCGTAGTCGAGCTTCGACTGAACAATGGCCTGGTAAAGGTGAAGCAGGACGGTACGGTCCGCTCCCCATGACGTGCCACTGAGGACACGAAGAACGTTAAGGGATCGGGCACAACGGGCAGCCAGGTAGGACACGTGCGTGGACCAGCAAAGTTTACGATCCAACATGAGTCCCAAGAATTTCGTAGTCTCCACGAAAGGGAGAGCAACAGGGCCGAGATGTAGAGAGGGTGGAAGAAATTCCTTGTATCTCCAGAAGTTTATACACACAGTTTTCTCAGTGGAGAATCGGAAGCCGTTTGCGATGCTCCAGGAATATAGACGGTCAAGACAGCGTTGAAGAGAACGCTCCAAGAGGCACGTCCGCTGGGCGCTACAATAGATTGCGAAATCGTCAACAAAAAGAGATCCGGAGACGTCGGCTGAAAGGCAATCCATGATCGGATTGATTGCAATGGCAAAGAGCGCCACACTCAAGACGGAGCCCTGTGGTACCCCATTCTCCTGGCAATAGGTATCTGACAGAACAGAACCCACCCGTACCCGGAACTTGCGATCCGCCAAAAACTCTTGAATGAAAAGAGGAAGGCGTCCCCGAAGGCCCCATCTGTGCAATGTGCGGAGAATGCCCGCTCTCCAACAGGTATCGTATGCCTTCTCCAAGTCGAAGAACACTGCTACTGTTTGACGCTTCCTTAGAAAGTTGTTCATAATGAAGGTCGACAACGTAACGAGGTGATCAGCAGCAGAGCGGTGTCGACGAAAACCGCATTGGATATTAGTCAGGAGGCGGCGAGATTCGAGGAGCCAGACCAACCGAGCGTTAACCATGCGTTCCATCACCTTACAGACACAGCTCGTCAGAGAAGTAGGACGATAACTGGAAGGAAGATGGTTGTCCTTCCCTGGATTGGGGATGGGGACAACAGTGGCTTCACGCCAACTTGTGGGAACATGACCTTCAGTCCATATGCGATTGTAGGTATTGAGAAGAAAGCACTTGCCCGCAGGAGAGAGGTTCTTCAGCATTTCAATGTGAATGGAATCGGGCCCGGGAGCAGAAGATCGGGACAGGGCGAGAGCACGGTCTAGCTCCTGCATGGTGAAGGCGACGTTATAATTTTCACGATTAGAAGAGTGGAAAGAAGGCGGCCGGGCCTCCTCTACCTGTTTGCAAGGGAGAAAGGCAGGGTGGTAATGGGCAGAGCTCGAAACCTCCGCAAAGAAACGGCCCAATGCGTTGGAAACGTCATAGGGGTCCACGAGGACTGCATTCTCCACGGTCAGGCCAGGAATCGGGGAGTGGACCTTGATGCCGGATAGACGGCGTAGGCTACGCCAAACAAACGTGGAGGGAGTAAAATGGTTAAAAGAACTAGTAAAAGCAATCCAGCAAGCTTTCTTGCTGTCGTTCATGATACGACGACATTGCGCTCTCATATGTTTATAATGTATGCAATTCTCCAAAGTCCGGTGGCGGCGGAAGGTGCGTAAAGCACGGCGCCAGGCTCCAAGCGCGTCGCGGCAGGCTGTAGTCCACCAAGGGACCTGTACACAACGTGGAGAAGAGGATGTACGAGGTATGGAACGTTCAGCAGCGGTGAGAATAACCTCTGTGAGGTAGTCGACCTGACTGTCACAGTTGGGAAAATTCTGATCGTGAAAAACAGCCACGGAAGAATAAAGCCCCCAGTTGGCTTTAGAAATGTTCCAACTGGTGGGACGAGGAGATGGGGAATGATGCAGGAAGTGGATGATACAAGGGAAATGGTCACTTGAGTACGTGTCAGAAAGTGCATACCACTCAAACCAACCGGCAAGCTGAGGAGTGCATATTGTGATGTCTATATGGGAATAAGTGTGTGTTGTGTCTGAAAGGAAGGTCGGTGCACCGGTGTTGAGGCAGACAAGATCGAGGTGTTGGAGAAGGTCCACCAAAAGGGAGCCTCTCGGACAAGGTGCCGGAGAGCCCCATAGGGGGTGGTGGGCATTAAAGTCGCCTACCAACACGAAAGGTGAAGGGAGCTGGTCAACAAGGTGTAGCACATCTGCCCTAGTAAGGGCAGATGACGATGGCGAATAGATATTACAGAGGGAGAAGGTAAATGTGGATAAGTGATGCGGACGGCAACTTCCTGTAGGTGAGTATGCAAGGAAATGGGATGGAAATAGACATCGTCTCGAAGGAGCATCAGAACCCCTCCATGGGCTGGGACACCTTCCACGGGTTGCAGGTCGAACCGCAGAGAGGTTTAGTGGGGAAAGTCTGCACAATCACGTGGACGCAACTTGGTTTCTTGTAGACAGACTAGAAGCGGTCAGTGCAACCGAAGGAGTAGTTTTAACTCCTCCCGATTGGAACGAATGCCGCGAATATTCCATTGAAGGAGCGCCATGATAAAAATGAGAGAAGAAATAAGGATAAAAACCAACTAGCAAGCGGGGTCACCTCGACGGCCGCTGAGGACCGGATTTCGAGGGAGCACTGATATCGCTGTCTAGGGGCAAAGGGTCATGGTCCATAGGTTCGACCGACACGCCTGCCACCTCCCTGAGTTGATCAGGAGGGGCAGTTTCCACCGCCGGTAAAGGGCCGGGTGCCCGGCAGACGGAGCGACCCGGTGAAACAGAAGACGGCCGAGGCCGGCAACTGTTGGACGGCGTGACGGATGGGTCACGCCTTGACGGGGAAGGAGAGGAACTCTTTTTCTTGTCAGCTCTTCTGGAAGAGTGTCGGCGGGAAGAGGCAGTTGACGGTTGGGAAGCCTGAGAACGCAGAAAATCCTCATGGACGGGGTCCTTTTTCAAGGTCCGGGCATCTTGTTTAGGTGCCCGCGGTTTACTAGAGGTTGACGAAGACTGTACCTTAGAAGCAGCAGGAGGAAGCGGGGACGTGGAACGGGCAATCTTCTGCCTGGCGGATCGCACAACTGTGTCAGCGAAAGTGAAATCACAAGTCTGGGTACTGGAATCCTTAGTAGGTCGAGTTGAGATGAGGACCTTACTGTATGTACCCGCTGGGATGACAGTGGGCTTTCGACTCGCCAACAACTTTCGAGCGGCAGATGTTGATACCTTCTCTGTAACCCGAATTTGCTGGATTACCTTCTCATCCTTGTATACAGGGCAGTCGCGAGAGGAAGCCGCATGGTCACCGTTGCAGTTTAGGCAGTGAGGGGACGGAGGTGGGCAATCCCCCTCATGGGCGTCCCTACCACAAGTGACACACTTTGCTGCATTTGGGCAATGTTCATGGGTATGGTTGTACCTGTGGCACTGAAAACAGCGCATTGGGTTAGGTACATAAGGGCGGACGGAGATGACTTCGTACCCTGCTTTGACCTTCGACGGGAGGTCAACTCTGTCGAACGTCAAAAACACAGTACGAGTCGGTGTCAGCTGGTTATCGACCTTTTTCATTACCCTATGGACGGCTGTCACACCCTGGTCGGACATATAGGATTGGATGTCTTCATCAGACAACCCGTCAAGGGATCTCGTGAAGACTACCCCCCGTGACGAGTTGAGTGTGCGATGTGCTTCCACCTTGACAGGAAACGTGTGTAACAGTGTAGTCCGGATTAGTTTCTGAGCTTGGAGAGCTTGGAAGGCACTGTCCACTTCCAGCAACAATGTGCCATTGCGCTGACGTGAACAGGTTTTAACAGGGCCCGCAATTGCATCTACACCTTTCTGTATAACGAAAGGATTGACAGAATTGAAAACTTTTCCGTCGGTGCGAGAGACAACAAGAAATTTCGGTACATTAGGCAGAGTCTTTTTTTGCTGAGGCGAATCTAACTTACGTTTCTGGGTCAACGTCACTAAAGAAGAGAAGGAAGTCATCGCGGAAGTGTCCCCCGTGATTACCGGCGTCTCCGATGGCGCGCTCCTTCCTAGTGGGGGCCCTCTCCGAGGACTTACCCGCCTTAGGTGATTGTTCACACCTCAGGTCACACCTCCCGAGAACTGACGGAGGGACCAATCGGCACGTTCGGAAGGTACCAGCTCGGGTAATCACCCCTCCCTGGGCCTGGCCTTTACCAGGGGGTACATACGTGCCCTACTTGTCTACCCGGGGTGGGGAATTACGCGTTACCCCGTCACCTGCTACGCATGATAATGTGTGGGTCGGCCTTCAGACACGCACAGGGAGGAAAGAAGAAGAATAGAGGAAGTGAAGAGAAAGAAGGAAAGAAGTGTCTCAAACGCCAAGGCGGAGACTAATGAGGAGGAGAAGAAGGCTAGGAGAGTACAAGGAGAGAAAGACAGAAACAAAGGGTAAGAAAGGAAGGAACGAAGGAAGAAAAACGACAACAAGAACCACCGTAGCTCACGAAATATGCCCGTCTCCGGGCGAAAGCATAAACCGGGAGGGAAAGTGAAGCAGCCTGGGGCAGAAGAAAGGCTGCTCCGGCTCGGGGCCACGTGCGCACCACACACGTACCCACAAAAGAACTGTGGGCCCCCTGGGGGGGTCCTTCTGCCTATATGATCCTCTGCAGCCTTCACCAGAGTTTCCACCTTTTGAATATGGCAAATAGCAATGACTAAAAGAGAAGGAGGCGGGGGGAGGGGGGGAGGGTAGGAAGGGATCAAAGGGGATATGTGAATAAGGAAACATCAAAATTATGAAAACTTTTTCTATAACACTGTAGATATAGGTCTTACTACATAATTCTGATATGTACAGTAGGAATGTGTGTGGGTCAGGGGACAGGGCAAACTGTAATAACTAATTAGTTCCTTTATCAGAACCGAACATCTTAGATTTTGTGAATTCCACGATTATGATGATTATTGGCATTTTACGGCGCTCCACAGCGAGGTCATCAGCCCCCGTGTTCAAATGTAAACAGATGGGAAGAAAAATGGGCCCAGTCATATGGACTTGAAAAATTTTAATGTACAGCCGAAATTGTAGGAATGCCTTAAAACAAGTATCAAGAAAAGGACTGCATATGGAGATAAAATACTGATAGATGTATGGGGCCCAGTGACTACTTAAAAAAGAGTGATCAAGCCACTCTGACACATTAAAATCACACACCCAGTATTTTGGGAAGAAGTCCAGACATTGTACAAAATCTTAGGACACAATCTGTGGACACCTCATCGTCACCTAAAATAGATTTCAGTTCCAGAGAGAGAGAGAGAGAGAGAGAGAGAGAGAGAGAGAGAGAGAGAGAGAGAGAGAGAGAGAGAGAGAGACAAAGTTGCCCTCATACCAGCGAATAAAAGGCATTCTGTTAAAATATATCGTATCGAAAGTTGTGTCCTACATCTGTCACACTCCGGCGGTTCCCTGCGGTGCAAAAGAAAACGATTTGTTAGCAGGCAGTGTCCAATTCTAAGGCGAGTGAGGGCGACTTCCTCAGATCATCGAGGGTTGAAGGAAGTACGCCATGGATGTACTGAAGATTTTAGTGCGCGTAATTATTTGTCACATCCAGCCACTGGTCCTCCCACAAAATAAAGGTTTTCTTTGTCAAATAAGAGGTAATAGCCTGCAGTGGGACAGAACAGCGTACGGCAGGGGGGAAGCAAGCCGCCTTAGCCGCTGCATCGGCCACCTCATTTCCCTGCATCCCTGTGTGCCCAGCAACCCAACAGAAGATTATCTCCTTGTGGTGTTGTTGCAGTGCAAGGAGAGCAGCATGTATGTCCTGAACCATCCAATCTGCTGGATACATTTGGCCAATAGCTAGGAGGGCACTTTGGGAGTCTGAACAGATCAGGAACTTCACACCCTGATGCCTTCTTATCTGTTCTAGTGCCCTCAGGATAACAAACAGTAGCACATAATAAACGAGCTGTTCTGGGAGCCCTATTCGAAGGCCAACATCGGAGAACAAGACAGAGCAACCAATATGATCAGCCTGCTTGGACCCATCCATGTATACAGTGACAAAATCAGAATGGTGATTTAAAATTTCGAGAAGTTTATATTTATATAAGGTGTCTGAAGTAAAAGCCTTCCTGTAGAGAGTTAACTCTAAAAGCACCCTGGGCCTCTGAAGTAGCCAGGGAGATCCCCTACTCCACCCCTGGCGTTGGACCGGAATGCCTTGTGCCTGTAACAAATTAAGGCTTTCCTTTGCACGGAACCAAAATGTCCTTCTCGCTTGCAGACGGTTACGGAACAAGTGTACCAATGATTGCTGATCAGCATTATAGGATGCTAGGGAGTTTGGAACAGACATAGATCGGTATACTTGACACACAGTTAGTACAAGGTGGTGAATAGAAAGCGGAAACTCACCAGCCTGGGCAACTGGGCTCATGTGGTATGCACCTGTAGACAACCTGATACCTTAATGGTGTATGGAGTCCAGCATTTTCAAATAAGAAGGCCTTGTGGATCCATAGTCTAAGTGCGGTTGCACCAATGACCTGTAAAATTGGAGGAGACGTTCCCTATCGGCTCCCCAGGACCAATGGGTAACTCACTTAAGGAGATATAAAGCCTTGATGCATTGTAATTGTAATTCCTTATGGTGTGGCAACCAAGTTAGTTTTTCATCAAAAGTAAGACCGAGGTATTTCACCTTGTCCTTAAAAGTGAGAGCAGTGCCCCCAAGTTTGAGAACAGGGGAATTAAAAAGAGAACGGAGCAATTAAAATGAACAAAAACTTAAAACTGTTTCTGTTTGACCATTCCTCCAGCTGCCTGATCGTTAGAAGCAATTGAAGAGCAGCCGTTGCTACGGAGGAGGATGCACAGAAGATGGAGAAATCGTCTACAACGAGGGAACACTGTACTGGACTTCGTATGGATGTAATGCTGTTGATAGCAATGGCAAAGGCCATCACACTTTAAACACTCCCTTGGGGGACACCATTCTTTTGATTAAAACGATCAGACAAGACACTCCCGACCTTGTATCTAAAATAACTGTCTGAAAGGAAAGATCAAATAAAAGTGGGTAGACGACTACGGAAACACCAATCATGGAGCTGCTGGAAAACCTTACACTGTCAGATAGTATCTTAGGCTTTTTCCAGATGAAAGAACACACCAATCAGGTGTTGCTTACATAGGAAAGCTTGTTGGGTTTCCCAGTCAAGCAAGATCAGATTATCAAGCATTGAACAGTACCTTTGAATCCGCATTGGAAGCGGCTGAGTAGGGACCTGCTTTCCAGGACCTGTACTAAGTGTTGGTTAACTATACACTGCAATGTCTTTCCTACACAGCTGGTGAGGCTTGTGCTACAATAACTACCAGCATCAGTCCGATATTTCCCTGGTTTTAAAATAGGTATTAAAATTGACTCTTTCCATGAGTGGAGAAAGTCTCCCGTTAGCCAGATTTGGTTAAAAAGTTGAAGGAAGACCTGCTTCGATCATGGTTCCAGCTGTTGCAGCATGATGTACTTTATTTCGTCAACACTAGGGGCAGTATCACAAGGTACTGCTAATGCAGTCTCCAGATCCCAAAATGAGAACGGTCGGTTATATTCCCCAGTGTTGGTGGACCAGAAACCAAAACCAACCCTCTTCTGTATAGCCCAATGCTGCCGAAAGGTTGCATTCTGGCTAGAATCCAATGTAATGGTGTAAAATGATTCTGCCATTATCTGAGCAATGTCCCTTGGCGATTTCAGGAAACATCCTTGTCCTCATACAGCTGCTATTGGTGGTCAGGAGTTCCGCATCAAGATACTCCTAACGGCTCCCCATACTCTGCTTGCTGATGTGAACATATTGATAGAATTCAGGAACTCTTGCCAAGACCTCTCCTTGCTCTCTCGTATAATTAGTCTTGCTTGTGCCCTTGCCAAGCGAAAAGTTGCAAGGTTGTCATCAGTAGGGCAACTGTGGAATCATCCAAGAGCTGCCCTCCTGTTTTGAATTGCAGAACGACACTCCTCGTTCCACCAAGGAACAGACTGCCTCTTAAAGTTGGCCTTCGATTTGGGGATCGATGCATTGGCGCGGCGCGAATCACAACTGTAGTGTGATCCACCCAGTTCTGAAGGCCTTCATGCCACTCTAAAACAGCCAACTGTTTAAAAAGCTGCCAGTCAGCTTTTTTGACGAGCCACCTAGGCGGCTGTCTAGCACAATCCATATCATTTGTCAGATTTAGCCAGGTAGGGTAGTAATCACTGCCATGAAGGTCGTCATCAACATCCCACTGGGCAATGTCTACGAGAGCTGGCGAGCAGAAGGAGAGGTCAATAGCGGAGGACGTCCGAGTCATTCCATGTCAAATCAACACAGTTTAAATAAAAATTTTACCTCACCATCTTAGGTTTTGCTGAAAGTTGGTATACTTATTAAGGGTGCTGGAACTAAGAAAAATACCAAATTTCAATTTTAAACCATTCCTGAAATATGGTCATGTAACCTTTTCAAAAACCAGCCAAAAATGTGAACGGACTTTTTTTAAATTGCCCTAGGAGCTGCTCTAATTGAGCTAGAGAGCTGGGGAAGGTGTCATTTTGCAGCATTTTTCGTGCTCTTTCCAGGGATGTACAACAAAATATATCTTCTAATTAATAATATTTTTCAAAATACTAATTAATATTTTAATTTATTTTTTTACAAACATACATAATTGAAAATTTACAAAATATTTCCATAATTACTTCATACTGTCGTAAATCAAATGGCAAAATATAAATATGGGATGATAATGGGTTCACTGTTAAAAAAAATATTTCGGACTCTTGTTTTTCACTAACAGCCCTAGTTTGACCAAACCGACCTTTAACAAACAGGAATTTCATTAAAAGATACTGAAAGGTAAGTAAAACAAATATTAGACATATCATCTTTTTGTTACAAACAGGAAGACAAAATTGAGCATATCAGCTTTGTCATTGTTTCCAATTGCCTGGAGCACAATGTGACTGGTTTAAATCTTTCAAAAGAAGCTTATATCTTATCTAACAAACAAATTTTAAAAGTTTACAAAAAAGATATATTATTATTCTGACAGTTCTGCTGATGAGTACAAAAATAAGAAACAGGGCTTAATTTTACAGTTCCTGTAGTGGCATGGTGTTTTGTGTTCAGTTGTTGGCTGCCTCTGTTGCATGTGAAGTACAAATAAATCATCATGAATTTTTCTGGTGACAACAGTTGATTTATTGAGTGGACAAGGATACATTGAGAACCTGTCAACTATAGAGCAGGAACAGCATTAATTATAAACTTCATGGTTGGCACGAAAAAGTATTCCCATCACTCTATAGGATTCTGTTTGCTCTGGTCGCTGCCAACATCTGAACACTCGACACTACACAGTGACACAAACTGTAAAATTCTACTGAAACATTTCCTGATCCTTTGCTTTCATGGGGAAGACTTCAACATAAAAGCTGAGTAGCACTATTCACCCACAGCAGATGGGAAAGGGCCTTGTGATGGAGTGGGGATTCAGTTAAGAGACTGGCAGCTCGTACAAGTTTGCAATCCCATGAGATCTATTTGAGTGGGCAGCAGATAATATCACAAATGTTGATTTTGCATATTCATCTCAAGAAGACTACACTGCTTCAGAAATATTAAAAACTCAGCTTTAAGAGGCATTGAGAATCAAAGGAACACAGCAATTTTGCACTTTCATTCCAAACACTACATCAAAATGCAGAGTCGGGAGAGGGAAGTAACTACATTACCAGACAAACTGAAGTTACAAGATGTATCAGGCTATGTCACTACTGGATTTGGCATAAACCGGTGGCTTGGGTACATTTTAGAAGGAGAAAAAAAAGGAACTTTATGAAGTGAAAATAACTTTTCTTCATCCATGTGAACTAGCTAAGTCATTCTCCTATCCTGCACATGCAGATGTCCTGTGAGTGTCAGTTGTGGATGTTCTCACAAAAATAAATCCATTTACTCCAACAGGAAGAACATAGATTCCTAACGAAAGTGATGTGAACCAAACCCAGTCGGCTTTATTAAAATGTAATCTTTGAAGTTCCAAGGCAATTTATTGGGAAACTGCTTTCAACTTGAAACTTAATTTTTGTCTAATGTTAGGTTAATGTATATTTTTTTAGTAGTTTCATTCAAAACACCGTGTACCAGAACAATTATGTAAATACTTGTTTCATACTTTATTTCAGTTTGTTGTTAAATGCTCAAAATTATTTTTATCAGTTAATATACCGTTAGTTAAGTTGTATAAAATTAAAATAAGCAATCAAATTAATTATAAAATATGATGATTAGTTTTGTTTTAATAAGGTGAAGTGTTGTTATTTCTAATACTTATTTTTGCTTACCTTTCAGTATATTTTAATGAAATTCCTGTATATTAAAGGTCAGTTTGGTCAAACTAGGGCTGTTATTGAAAAAACATGTGTCTGGAGTATTTTTTAAACAATGAACCCATTACATCCCACATTTATAATTTGCCATGTGATTTACAACAGTATGAAGTAGTTATGAAAATATTTTGAAAATTTTCAATTATGTACTTTTTGTAAAAAAATTAAATTAAAATATTAATTAGTATTTTGAAAAATATTATTAATTAGAAGATATATTTTGTTGTATATCCCAGGAAAGAGCACACAAAATGCTGCAAAATGACAACTTTTCCAGCTCTCTAGCTCAATTAGAGCAGCTCCTAGGGCAATTTAAAAAAAGTCGTTCAAACATTTTTGGCTGGTTTTTGAAAAGTTTACGTATCCATATTTCAAGAATGGTTTTAGATAAAAAAATTGAAATTTGGTATTTTTCTTAGTCTCAGCACATGCTATAAATATACTCAATTTTAGCAAAATCTAAAAGGGTGAGGTAAAATAGGTGTGTTGATTTGACATGGAATGACCCGTTCCTGTAGCAATGCTGAAGTGTTTGGCCTTACCTGTGTTCAGTAAAATTACTTCTGTCGACTGTATCACAAGCTCAACTATTCGACCCCAGGGGCAAGTTGTGTTAGATCCCCTTAATGCATTATGTGCATTGAAGTCTCCTAAAAGGAGAAAGGGGTGAGGAAGGTCATCTATGAGCTGTCACAAAAGTGCAACATTGAGAGGCTCTCCAGGTGGCAAATACAGAGAACACACTGTAATCTCAAACTGTGCCAACACACGAACTGCAACTGCCTGTATCATTGTAGTTAGAGGCTCAGGAATGGAATGGAATGTGTCTTTGATGAACACTGCCACACCGCCTTGCACCCTACCGCCAGTCAAGTTGTCTTTTCTTTAGAGGTGGTAGCCTCTAAGTTTAGGTGTGTCACACTGTTTGAAGAGTGTCTCTTGAAGGGAGACACAGAATGGCCTGTACTTCATAAGAAGATGTAATTCTTCCAAACGAGCCCTGAATCCATTCATGATCCATTGGAGTACAGTAGCCATTTTGGCAGTTCTAATTTCCCCCTATTCTTGTGCCGAGACAGTGAGGCACTGTTTCAGAGGGCAGTGGCAGAAGGACTGACTGATTCCGGTGATGACATATCCAGGTCCATTAAGATATCCTTGTCATTGGTTAAGGCTGCCAGAATGACATCCGATGGCGCCTGGGGGAGGCTTTTAACCGAATGCTGAGATGCCTTCTTTGATTTCTTCTTGTCGGAAGAAGATGAAGGAAGGGCATGTTATGGAGCAGTCTGCCTTTGGGGAGCACTCTGCTTCTGGGGGGCCACCTGCTTCTGGGTAGCTCCCTGGTGTTGGGGAGCACGCTCTTTAGGAACGGCACGTTCCTGTGGGATGACACTCTCCTTTTGGTGTGTCATCTCAATGATTACTGCAGCTATCTTATCTTTCACTTCTATTGGATCGGCCTGTATTCCAATATCTCTAACAACCTGAGTTTGGCATGTATAGATGCAGGTGCAAGTGCCGCCAGTGGAAATGGCGATGATCTGCATTGATGCATCAACAGTGGACGTGGGTTGCTGGAGTAGTGAAGTGCAGGAGGTCGGAAAGACAGGAGGCTGTATCGCCGTATATTCTTTTTTGACATCCACATAGGGAATACGTTTTCGCACTTTTATCTCCTGTATTTTTCTTTCTTCAACAAAGACAGGGCAATCACGACTCCATACTGGGTGGCTTCCCAAGGATTTAAGACAAGTTGCTGGGGGGGGGGGAGGGGAGGACAGTCAACCCCAAAAAATTCATGGGCTGCCTGCCCACACCTTCCACAGGTTGGTTGACCCCACAATTCTGTGTTGCATGACTAAAACACAGGTATGTGAAACACGTCATAGGGTTCGGTATAAAAGGCCTAACTTTCAGACAGAGAAACCCCGCCATAATATGTTGTATCAATGACGGGCAATTGAAAAGTAACAATGAAGGTAGGGGTTTTGTCTATCACTCCATTGTTCCTTTGGGTTCTTGGCTCAACGTCAATTATACCGTGATGCCCACTCCTGTTTTAGTTCCGCCGTTTCGATGTCCATAAAGTTGCAGCATGTGACTTGGAATTTAGCGTGTTGTGTAATACCACAACAATGTCGTATTCACCTAACTTTGTTGAGTTCATAAGAAGGTCCACCTGCTTTGCTCAGGTCGTCTCAACTAACAAAGTGCCTTTCCACAACCTCTTCATCGATTTCAAAGTACCCTCTTTGCTCTTAATGACAACAAAGACATTATTAACGACTCCTTGAGCCCTGTTACTATCGGTAGATTGTGTCTCAGGAGGACTGGCGTCCCTCAACCGCTTAGGTGTGTGTGTGTGTGTGTGTGTGTGTGTGTGTGTGTGTGTGTGTGTACCCACATCCCGCCGACGATAAGCTACAGAAGGGACGGTCCACCCTGACAGAGCTCCACTTGCCTGGGTAAGCCTTATACAACTGAGGTGCAGCAGTATCCCCAGAGATCACTCGCTAGCAACTGTTAGACCTAACAGCCCTGCATCCCATCAGCATGCAGCACACCTTGGGATTGAGGATTTCTTTATAGATGTTTCCATCCTCATGATCCGGGCAATAAAGCCGAGATCCTCGCTCCCTGAAACACACAATGTTCCACCGCTGCGCCACACGGAGGTCGCTGAAGCATGTCCAGGGCTTATGGTCTAGAGGACCAGCGGCGCTTACCGGTCCTCAGCTCAGGACCCCGGGTTCACCAAACTCATACTCGGCAAATTAATGCTGAGCTCCTGAGGGGTTGTGAATTCCAGGTTCATATATATAAATCTACTCCTTAAATGTCGTACACAAATACAAGATAACACGAAATCATAACATACAGTAAGTGTGCAGGTTAAGATACTTCGGTGAGTGTGCAGCTTAAGAAAGTTAGAAAAAAGTCTCCATCTAGATTGTCTTCTTCTAGCATGTTATTCGTTGTAATGAAATCCTTATCCTTCTTTATTTTAAAACATTTGTGAAAATTCTAGCATTGGGAGAGAGAAAACCTGATATGACAGTCGAGCTTTTCAAAAAACGAATTGGACGACCCAATCAGTTTCTTAGCAGCACTCAAATGTTTTATAGTAAATGTTAACCTATGGCGTATTTTTTGCTTTTGTTGAAGAAATCTTTTTAATTTTTTGTACCAGTAATGAACTCAATGTCGAAGTGCTAAGAGTTGGCCGAAATTCTGAAACGAGATAACATTTATTGGTGATTTTCCCTTAGAACTCTGTTTTACAAATAAGAAATCTTCCTCACACACTCCAGTACAGCACATCACATCACACACACTAAATCACTGAATCAGTAGATACAATGCATTAAAAAATGAAACCATTACAACTTCAACTTCTGAACACAGTTAATGAACTAGGAGATATTACGAGCATTGTTTATTATTGCCTTCACACTTCACAAATCTTTTTGTAGTGGCACAGCTGTGAGTCAAGCGACATGCCACAGCCACAGTTTCAATGGCTGCTGCTAGATTCCACCATGGTGCGCCTTTGTGGATTTATCCTATATTTGTATTATGCAGTTGTCGAGTTTCTAGAAGTAGTTGTAAATACTGGGGATTTACACAACACACTAGAAGGTGTTGGTCATAACCAGTTTATTTTTGTCAATAACATCACAAGGACGAGCTCGGAAAAAAAAAAGTTTTGACGACGAAACAAATGACACAATTTGTTATTTAAACCTGAAAATCTGAATTCGAACTACCCCAAACAAACTCATATTTTTAAACAATTTTCATAACAATTACAATTAAATAGTAATGGTTGGAACCTTTGTTTCACTACTGTATCTCTCAGAGCTACCAATTCTTCGTCTACTGTATTATTGTCCCCCATTTCAGCCAATCCTTACCTAATGCTTCCAACCACCTCTGGTTCCTTCAATCTGTCAAGGTTCGATCATCTTAATTTTCTACATGTTTCTAGTCTCTTAAGTTTTAATCTACAGTTCATAACCTGTAAGTTATGGTGACAGTCTGTATTAAAACGTATGTACTAAAATCTAAAAATTTACGAATTGTAAAGAACAATAATTTTCTTACTCCAGGTGATATTAAGTCAACTACTAATCTAATACTTTAAAATGATTTTAATATGGTCTGTAGTTATTTCAGAATGTTTATCTTAGAAAAGCTACTTTTGAAATCAACGTCACTTATTGACATGTAAAAAACTGCTCGTAAAGCTTTAAAAAGCCAAACTTACTCTTGTACGCTTCTTTCCATCATCTGATTCTGCAAGACGTTTTCTGGCCCACGTGAACTGCTCCATGAGTTCATGATGTATTTCCAAACGTTGTATGCAAGGTACACAGACAGTCTTGGGCAAAGGATCATTGGCACTGATCTGTATAACAAACAGTTTTACTATTTGAGGTATGTACCTATAGAATACCAAATAACATCAAAATTTGGAAGAATAAATTTCTCAACAACACTTGTGTACAGTTAGAAACATGAAAAAAATAGTAAAATAAATAAACTTTTCACGTATAAAAATATGCTTTAAAAATTTAGAGGCAAAAAATCAATTAAAATGTAAAGATTAAGTAAAACAACAATGTTCTCAAAATTCCACATTTGTAAGATAAAAACATGCAGGCACTCCTGAGTATTTCTAGTTTAAGAATTTTACTCAGCGATATCAGCAGTCAAGAAGGCTCGTCATTATTAAGTTCTGGTGCAATGAGCATGGAGGATGTTCAAATGTTTGTATAGCTTATGGGACTCGACTACGGGGCCATCAGTCCCTAAACTTACAAACTACCTATGAACTACTTAATACTAAGGACGTCACAAATATCCATGCCTGAGGGGGGATTCGAACCCCCGACCGTAGTGGCCGTGCAGACCGTGACTGGAGCGCCTCAGTCCCCTCGGCCACCGCGGCCGGCGAGCAAAGTTTAAATGCATTTTAAATGACATGGAGTAGTATGAGCTGACTAAGTGAATTGAGGATGGAAAAGATCCAGTGTGGTTTAATAACAGTATTCAGAAATGTTGAAATAAAGCTAAGACAGTTGCATTCATGTTCAAAAACAAAAGGCATATGAAGACAGGTAAAAGTTAGTAGAGCTATGTGTGTCTAAATAGAACTATACGTAATGCATACAAGAAATGGATCTTCCCAAGAAAATTCCAGTCCTATATAAAATCAGATCTGTTGTGGTGTCAGAAGGCAGCAAATGGAAAGCTAAAGTTCTATATCACAAATGAAATCTTTCACACGGGAGGATCATAGAAACACATTGTCATTTGACAATCAGGGTCTGAAGTGGTAAACATAGTAATAGGCACCCCTGGAATAAAGGACTTGAGGGAGTTAAAACCAAATAATTCTCCTGGTCGAGATGGAATCCCAATTTGGTTTTTCAATGAGACCTCTACAGAATTTTGCCCCTTACTTAGCTTCCCTTTATCGTGGATCTTGGGTCCAGTGCCAAGTGACTGGAAAAAGTACACAGTCTTGTTTACAGAAAACAGACCTGCATAATTACAGATCAATGTCACTAAATTCATCTTCTTGTGAAATTCTAGAACATATTTCAAGTTTGAATGTAATAAATTTCCTGGAGAAAGTAAAGGTTCTGTTAATGCTTCAGCATAGGTTTTGAAAGCATTGCTCTAATGAAACTCAGCTAGCACTTTTCTTAGGAGATCTTGTGAACTACAGATGATGGGCAACAGACAGACTGCATGCATAGTCTTTGTTTCCCGAAAGCCTTTTGACATTGTTATGTAATGCAGGCTGCTAACATAGGTATGGGTATGTTATAGTGAATGTGGAAGTTCCAGTGAAGGTATACCTTTACAAGTGATGGTGCACCTTCACTGGACCCTCTAGTGAATGGATTATTGCTTCCAGTTTGGCCTTTAACAGTACATGTTCACAAGGGATTGTGCATCGCTAGTGAAGGTACACCTTCACTGCCAAGAAGCAGGGAGTGTGGACCACGGCTGCCATAAAGCGAGCACTGCTAGCGTACAGTGGCAGTTGCAGCCTCCCCTCACCCAGGGACATAAAAGGCACACCTGTTGTGTGCTGAGCCCGATCTGTTCCCACACAACATTAATCTACCCACCTATTGTAATAACTAAAATGTTTGAATAAAGCACTTTAACATTAGAAAATTTTCCTGAACTGTAACTAACTGGCACATGTAAAATTTCAAAGAGATATGATTTATAGTTTACGTAAAAATGGGTTTCACGAAATTTTGAACTGGGAAAAGTATTAGATGTATAAATCTCCAATTTTGGACAATTAACGGTGTCTAAAACATATCAAAAATTGTTTTAAGAGAAAACTGACTTCAAGAACAGTATCATTCGGTTGTGTCCACCGTGGCCCATCTTTATAAGAGCGTCATGCATAATATCATACAGCCTATATTAATTTCATTATTCCATTAACCTCGAGCACTTCATACATCTTCAAAAACTTTAAGTCATTGCCATTCTTCTTTTGTGTTTTTTAGTGTTTTAACCTTGCTGACAAGTGACTCAATTTTTCCTTGTTCAAAAAAACTATTATAATTCAGATTTTTCCACTTTACGATGTTCGTAGAACTTCGCTCACTTAACCATTGCTGCTGCGCTGTCAAGCCTACCGTGGACATGAAAGCACTGCTGGAATGCAACAGTCTAAGCCAGCTCTGTCTTTCTCCAGCCCCTCCCCCAGTTACATGTAACACACACACCTGCTGTGCGCTGCTCCCTATCTGTTCCCACACCTGTACACTTCCCCTAACTGAGTCCAGTGATGGTACACCTTCACTAGTGAATGTGTATTTCTTAGTTTATGGTACGCTTTCACTGATGGTAACACATCCACTAGGGAAGGTATACCTTCCCTGACCATCTACATCCACTATAATAGGCATAAGGAATAAGTTCCCAGATATGTGAATGACTTAAGTAACATAATCCAGTTGATCTCCTCAGCGGCCAGTATCCATCATAAAAAAGGGAACTGTCAGGAGTAGCCCAGGGAAGTTTGATAGGACGATTATTTTCTATCTTTATAGATGTACTGCTGTACAAGATGAGTGGCAATCTGCGACTGTTTGATGACAATGTGGTGTACACGTCCAGCATTGAGTGACTGCAGTCAAATACAAGATGAATCACCAGGGGAGGTCCCAGGATGGGCCTCAGGATTTGGCTGAAACTGTATGAGAAGAGCACATATTTGAACCTTTTAAATTCCTAAAATATCTGACCTGAGTGACCCATAGGAAAAGAGAAAATGCCCATGATAAATTTTCAACTACAGACCTAGCACAATATAAGCTAGCTTCAGAGACAAGTTTTCTAAATGACAGTAATGTGCAATGGATATAAAGTAACATATTGCTAGTTTTGTGACCTGAGTAATTACCACTACTACCTAATTTATTTTTTCCATTTTATTTTATTCCTTATACTATTCACCTCTTGACCATGTAATTTTTCTCTACCTTCATGGCATTTCATGCTTTGCTTAGTAGTCTGACATGTTTCAGTGTGCTTTTCTGTGATTTTATGTTGTTAATATTTCTATGCTATTGGCATATCACTATATTGCTAAAACAAATGCTTGCATATTACTTTTACAAAAACCATTTCAAAATCTTGTTTCAGAAATACGCCTTGTAGGAACGACATTTTCAACAGGGAATACAATTGTTAGTTGTTGGTTGGTACACACATGGACATTGAAACTACTCACAAAAAGTTTCATCATTAACTGTTACAACCGAATGTCAAAAAATGTCAAGAGGTCACTGAGTCCAATATAAAATTCTCAATACATTTGGTACAGTCTCCTGAATGTTGGTGACTGCTGGCTTGAACTCAGCTCATCGGGCACACTACTTTAATTAATTAATTTAAATCTACCTTATTTAGCAACAGCTAATTTTTATAATGCAGTGGTTTTAAATGAAAGTAATAAACTCAAGAATTATTTGAATTAGTTATCCACCAAAGTTACTACATTTTTTAGGATGGCAAAAATTCAAAGTCATTCCTCTGTTTAATTTTAAAGCATACTGAATCACTGTGGATGAAAACAGTAGCACTAAATTGTGCTCTATGATTAAAGATTTTTCAATTGCATCTTCTCTAGACAATAATGTTCACTGTTGTTATAGGCATTCATGGGCACTGAAAATGTTTAATTATATTTAAATTTTATAATTATATGTTTAACAATGAAATGAGTATTATAAAACAACAATAAATTAGGAAGCAGCGTGAATCAAACTCAGGCCATTGCATTACGAATATATTATTATCCACTGCACTATGCCAACATTAAAGTGTCACTCAAACTAGCTTATACTGCACCAATTGCTGCAATTGAAAATTTTTCACTAGGGTTCTCTTTTGCTATGGCCTACTGATGCAAGATATTTTAGGAATTTAAAAGGAGAACAGTTCAGAACTCATTGCAAAGATGTACCTCAAGGAACATAAAAAAAGTGTCTCATACACACAATACTTAGCCATCATCAGAAAAAAATACTATTCACCCAATCACACTTCACAGACAATTGTCATCTCTGCCCTCTGCATACAAGTGACGGAATAGGAGGGAGACAGGAAGGTTTCAAGGCAGCAGTGGTGAGGATTGATACAGCGCAGCTGTACAGAGCAGCATGTAGGTACTATATATGGGTGGAAAGAAATGCAGAGCTTAGGAATGGAATGGGAAGATGGGACGCACGCGCACACACACACACACACAAAAACACAGACAGGCAGAGATATGAGATGGGTGTAGGACAGAGGAAACAGGAACTGTTGGACATGAGAGAAGAAAAGAGTTTATCATAGGTTGAGGGCTGGATAATTTAACTCCCATCAGTGTAGTTCAGAAAAAGCTGGTAGTGGAGGGGAGGGGGGGGGATTACAGACGGCCAATGTTGTGAAGCAGCCATTGAAAACAAGCATATGACCAGCTGCATATTGTGCCTGTGTTTGGCCACAGTTTGGCAGTGGCAATTCATCCTAATGGACAGCCGTTTACTGGTCACATCAACACAAAAAGCTGAGCAGTGATTGCAGCATATTTTGTAAATTACATGATTGCTTTCACAGGTGGCCCAGTCTTTGAGTAGGATACACCTTAGATGGGTCTGGGGAGGCACTAGGTGACTGGCTTGGGCAAGTATTGCAGCAGGGCTTCCAAAGGGATATGATCCCTGTGGCAAGGGGGTTGGGGTTTGGGAGTGGCATCCCTATAGGGATGACTAGGATGTTATAAAGGTTGAATGGGTGAAATACCACCACTTTAGGGATGTAGGAAAAATCTTTGGCAGGATGTGTCACATTCTGGGCATGATGGCAGAAAATCAAAACCTCGGTGAAGGATGTGGTTTAGTGATTCCAGTGCAGGGTAGTATCAGGTGATGAGAGGAGCATTATTTTGTGGTTGGTTATTGGTGATGGAGAGAGAAATTGGGGTTTTTCGGGACATAGTGTGGGAAATTTTTTGTGGAGTAGTCCTGGGGAGTAATTTCTGTCTGTGAAGGTCTTTATGAGACCTTCAGCATATTGAGTAGGAGAGTTCTCTTCACTCCAGATACACCATCTATGGGTGGCCAGGCTGCTACAGAGATTTTTTTATGTGGAAGGAATGGCAACTGTATAAGTGTAGGGCAGTTGGTGGTTGGTAGGTTTAATGTAGACAAGTGTGGATGGAGCCATTACTGAGGTAAGGTTAACATCCAGGAATGTGGCACAGTGGGTTGAGGAAAACCAGGTGATGTGAGTGGGAAAAGGAGATGAGGTTGTGAAGGAAGAAGCATAATGTGTCTTAGTTCCAACAGCAGATACTCAAAATATCATCAATGAACCTGAACCAGACCATAGGTTTGGTGTTTTGGGTCACTAGGAAGATTTCCTCCGGTTGGCCCACAAACAGGGTTGGCACAGGGGGTGCCATGCAGATGCTCTCAAAGGAAAAGTCGTTGCTTGTCAAGATAAAGTTGCGAGGGTTATGAGAAATGAGGTATTGGGTTTGGATTCTGAGGAATGTTGGGAGAGGTAGTGATCAAGAACAGTGAGGTCTTGAGCATGTAAACCATTTTGCACATCTAAAGTAGAGTGAGTGAGTGAGTGAGAGTGTGTGTGTGTGGGGGGGGGGGGGGGGTTCCCCACCTCCACATTCCATTCTTAAGCTCTGCACATCTCGTAATCCCTCTGGACATCACCTCTGCTAACTCTATGCCTACTTCTTACCTTCTAGACCTCTATCTGTATTAGCTAGCTAAAATATCAGAGTTGCACAAGTATTTATTTATTCTAATATTTTACTAATCCATGTCCTCTTCCCCCCTCTCCCTGTCACTGTCTTCCTTACTCCTCTCTCTGTCCATCACCTCTTCCCCTGGATCAACCACTGCCATCACCTCCTCCTCCTCCTCTGTCATCTCTTCTTTCTCTCCCGCCCCATGTCATTACTTACCCTCCTCTCTGCCAATCTGCTCCTGTCCCTTCCTACTGTATCTCCTTCCACTCCTGTACAAAGACAATTAAGTATATCTGTCAAATATGATGACTGGTCAAACAACCTTGAAGTCATTAAGATCAGTTGAGTAGTTTTGAACAAAAACCATGACATATACACCCTTGACCAAGCCGCAATGAGTACATTGGTTACTGGTTACCGCTAGATCATTTGATTTAAGCTGTCGGGCTTGTCTAGCACTTGAATGGCTCACCACCTGGAGCAAGGTATTCTCCACCATACACAGTAAGCAATCTTATTTACACAGTGCTCTTCCTTTTGTTTTGAACCTCAAGTGTGCAAAATGTTATGGGAGTCAGATGGAAAGTATAGCATCACATAAGACAAATCCAAATTTGAAGTGGCAATGCTCCTCTTACAAAATTGGCAATTCTGACTCTCTTTCCTTCCTTCTTTTTTCCCCCCTAAACAACTCTTATTAAAACGAAGTGAACAAAATCTATTAATTACATCACTATTAAAGCCCTTTTTGGGTTTCAGTGAGACTAACGTATAGCCTTTGAAAGTTCAGAGTTTATGGTTTGTATAATTAACGAACCAAACTTCATAGGTCATCAGTCCCTAAACTTACACGAAAAGTACCCCCCCCCCCCCTCTCTCTCTCTCTCTCTCTCTCTCTCACACACACACACACACACACACACACACACACACACACACACGCGCCATGCCCGAGTTAGGATACTAAAGTCCAGCAGGAGCAACCACACAATCCGTGACATGGCACCCAGACTGCATGGTTATCCCTGTGTGTCATAGAAATTACTTTTTTTTATGTATTAACAGCAAAATTATAATAAAATGAAATAGGCCTAAATGAAAAAAAAAAAATCGCAAAGCAAGAATATGTCTTGTTTAAATTTGGAAAAAATGTATAATGTGAAATAAAGTGTGGCATAAGGAAACAGCCTAAATCAAAAATTATAATAATTTCATGTAGCTCAGTATGCGAAGCAAACCACATGTGACATCGTATAGACATATAAGTCTACGGTAAAACTCAAAAGTGAAATAATCTGTGATCCCAGTGAGTTTTGAACCAGTCACCTTTTCCTCCAACCTCAAACTACAGACATTGCCAAGGTGGGGTGGCCTGCATGCTTTGAAAATACAAATAGCCAAACCGTAGGTACAACCACAGCAGGAGCATCTGTGGAGATGCCAGACAAACATGTGGTTCCTGAAGAGGGTTAGCAATAATTGCAGGGGTAACAGTCTGGATGAATCACTGATCTGGCTTTGTAACATCAGGTATGTGGCTTTGCCATACGGTTATTATGGACAGACAGCTGAAAGCAAGGGGAAACTACAGTTATTAATTTTCCTGAGGACATGCAGCTCTACTGTATGAATAAATGATGACAGCATCCTCTCGGGTAAAATATTCCAGATGTAGAATAGACCCCCATTTGGATCTCCAAATGGAGACTACTCAGAATGATGTCATCAGGAAGAACAAAACAGACATTCTACAGATCTGAGTGTGGCATGTTTCATCCCTTAATCGAGTAGGTAAGTTAGAAAATTTAAAAGGAAAACAGATAGGTTGTAGTTAAATATCAGGGGGTTAGTGAAGTCCAGTGGCAGGATGTACAGGATTTCTGGTCGGGTGAGTAGTGTTATAAAAACAAAATCAGGTTATTTTAACGCAAGAGTATGTCTGATAATGAATAAGAAAATAAGAATGCGGGTAAGTTACTATGAACAGCATAGCTAACGCATTTTTGTAGCAAAGAGACACGAAGCCAACACCGACCATAGTAGTACAAGTGGATATGCCAACTAGCTCTGTCGGTGATAGGAGAGCAAAGAAATTTATGAGAAGATAAAAGGAATTATTCAGACAGTTCAGGGAGACGAACTGGTACTTGGTGGTAGAAAATGGAAGAGAATGAAATGTTGTAGGTGAATATGGACTAGGGAAAGAAATGACAGAGGAGATCGCCTAGTAGAATTTTGTGCGGGAGCACAATTTAATAAACAAACAATTGGTTTAATCATCATGAAAGACAATTATAAATGTGGAAGAAACCAGGAGACACTGAGGGAAGATCAGTTTGGATTTAGGAGAAATGTAGGAACACACGAGGCAATATTCACATTATGACTTATCTTAGAAGATTTTAACATTTGTAGGGCTGGAGTAAGCTTTGGCAATGTTGACTGAAATACACTCTTTCAAATTCTGAAGGTAGCAGGGGTAAAATATAGGGAGCCAAGAGTTATATTCAACCTACACAAAAACCAGACAGCAGTTATTAGAGTCGAAGGGCAAGAAAGGGACACAAAGGTTGGGAAAGGAGTAAGACAGGGTTGTAGCCTTTACCCAATGTTTTTCAATCTGTACATTGAGCAAGCAGTGAAGGAATGCAAGGAGAAATTTGGAGAGATAATGAAAGTTCAGGATGAAAAAATGAAAACTTACATTTTGCTGAGAAAGTGTATTTCTGCCAGAGACAGCAAAGGATCTGGAGGAGCAATTGAATGGAATGACCAGTGCCTTGAAATGAGGGTATAAGATGAACATCAACAAGAGTAAAACAAGGATGATGGAATTTAGTGTCAGAAAGTCAGGTGATGCTGAAGGAATGAGACAATAAAAGTAGTAGATGAGTTTTGTTATTTGGGTAGCAAAGATAACTTCCAATGGCCAAAGTAAAGAAGATATAAAATGCAGAATGGCTATAGGAAGGAAAGAGTTTCTGAAGAAGCAAAATTTTTTGACATCATATATTAATTTAAACGTTAGGAAGTCCTTTCTGAAATCATTTGTCTAGGGTGTAGCTTTGTATGGGAGTGAAATGTGGACAATAATGAGTTCAGACAAAAAGATGATAGAAGCATTTGAAATGTGCTACAGACACATGATGATCAAATGAGTAGATAATGGAAGTAAGGAGGTGCTTAACCGACCTGGAGAGATAAGGCATATCTGGCATATCCTTACTAGGAGAAGGGAGACGTTGGTGGGACACATACTGAGACATCAAGGGATCATCTACTTTGCATTAAAAGTGTGTGGGGTAAAACTTGTAAAGGGAGACTGAGGGACGAATACAGGAAGCAGATTCAAAATTATGTAGGTTGCCATTCGTATTCTCAGATGAAGATGCTTGCACAAGATGGGAAAGCGTGTAGAGCTGCCTCAAACCAGTCTGTGGACTGAAGACCAAAACACCACCACCTTTTTTCTCTCCAACCAAGAACTTTGCCACTGGCCCAGAATTCATTTGAAGAACAGCCCCAATAATTGGAGACTTACCCTACCTTGATAAAAAATTTAATTTCCAATAAAAATAATATTGAGTCCCCCCCCCCCCCCCCCACACACACACACACACACACACACACACACACACACACACACAGAGAGAGAGAGAGAGAGAGAGAGAGAGAGAGAGAGAGAGAGAGAGAGAGAGAGAGAGAGAGAGAGAACAATTTTTACCTCCACAGTATAAAGCAAGTAAAACATGAGTATGTTTCACTAAAGATGTAACTGTGAAAGTGTCTATGCCCAGACAAAAAGTAGCTACTCATCAAATGCTTGTACACCAAAACCAACCTAAGAGCTAATCATGTGGCAGGCTTCTGGAACCACAAGACACTTTCCTGAAGCCAAAACAAAAAAGCAAATTAGGTAGGCCTAAGTGAAAGACACCATGAAAAGTAAAATCCCAACTTCTCTTTTTATACGAGCTGTGCTCACATAAAATGACAACTTATCACAAAACTGTATGAGCTATCTAAGCTGAATCACAGAATGTTATGATGCCATTAACTTTCATGAGCCATCAACTGCAATTTAAATTTGACATTCCAAACTGTACAGTTACACGATTTTTAATTCAAAATCAGAATTAAGTTTTGAATAATGAATTTCTATACTTTGTCAATGGCACGTAATAATTATTCTCTCCCCCCTTCTTTTTTTGTTCACATAACTACAGAAATAATGCTTCACTATAACACTACAAATAAAAGAAATTTCTTTTTCTTCAGAAAAGGGTAAGGTCATTTTTGTCTTTAAAATTATAGATGAAGGAAGGTAAGAAGCTTAGGGTGCACTATCGTGTTAATATCATCATTTGGAACGAAGTACCAACTCAGACTGAGGAAAGAAAACCAATGGTTTTCAGAGGAACCATCCTAATATTTGCCTACAGAAATATGAGTTTTGGTGACCAGCAAGTAGAATTAAACTCTGCCAAACAAATGAATGTGAAAGTTAAAACAAAGATTCTGGTAACAATGGACTAGTAGCAGAGCCTAATGGTCAAGTCGGTGACAATGAAAAATGTAAGGGGGGGGGGGGCCAATATGTAGTGTGGAATGTACATACTAAAGTAACTAAACATGATAGATAGATATGAAATCAATTTTATGTGTAAATAAGACCATCTGTGGCTATAAGACGAACACATAAATGATAGATTCAACATCAGTAATTATGCATACAACAATATTGCGAACATTAATATTACTGCCAAGACGCAATAAAGATAAAACTACTGACACACAGGTAGTGGTGAAGGAAGGTTGATTAAGAGTAATAGGTAATGTAAGACATCACAGCAGGCATGGTCTCCAAGCTGATAGTCCATGCTGCTGCAAATGTTGACTAAATGTTCGTGCAGATGGTTGATGTCTTGCAAACATCCCGATCTGCTGTCTCTGTGATCGAGTCGTGGCTGCACGATTCGTTACAACCATGTGGTTAAGATGCCTGTCATCTCGACTGCTAGTGATACGAGGCCATTGGGATCCAACAAGGCATTCTGTATTGCCCTCCTAATCCCACCAATTCCATATTCTGCTAACAGTCATTGGATCGTGATCAACGCGAGCAGCAATGTCGCGATACAATAAACCGCAATCGCGACCTTTATCAAAGTCGGAAACGTGATGGTAGACATTTCTCCTCCTTACATGAGGTATCACAACAACGTTTCACCAGGCAAATGAGAAATCGATTGGAAACTTTCCTCATCTCAGCATGTTGTAGGTGTCGACACTGGTGCCAACCTTGTGTGAATGCTCTGAAAAGGTAATCATTTGCATATCACAGCATCTTCTTCCTGTCAGTTAAATTTCACGTCATCTTCATTGTGTAGCAATTTTAATTGCCAGGTTGTGTGTGTGTGTGTGTGTGTGTGTGTGTAGCAAATCATTCCATCACTTGTCCCCCTTCATGTTCTCATTCAATATAAATTAATCCTGCAATTTTCAAGTCTTAGAAATTGCATTCCATACTCCTAAAATAACAACATATGCAGTAAAGTATAATAAACTGTTTCAGATGTAAACCTATAAAATAAATGTGACACAAACTGAGGAGCAAGTTATCCATATTCATGGAACAAGTAAGAACACCAAACTGTAACAAGAGTGTACTAACAAATAAGTAAGTCGTAATTTGCGGCTGTTTGCTGATGCTGCTGCGGTGTGTGGGAGGGTGTCGTCTGTAACTGACTGTAATAGCATACAGGTTGACTTAGACAAAATTTCTAGTTGGTGCGAAGAATGGCAGCTAGCTCTCAATGTAGAAAAATTTAAGGTGATGCGCATGAGTAGAAAAAACAATCCTATAATGTTCGAATACAGCATCAGTAGTGAGCTTCTTGATGCTGTCGCGTCGTTCAAATATCTAGGCGTAACATTGCAGAGCGATATGAAATGGAACGAGCATGTAAGGACAGTTGTGAGTAAGGTAGACAGCCGACTTCGGTTTATTGGGAGAATTTTGGGAAGATGTACTTCACCTGTAAAGGAGACCGCGTATAAAACGCTTGTACGACCACGTCTTGAGTATTGCTCAAGTATTTGGGATCCGCAGCAGATCGGTTTGAAGGAAGACAGAGGCGGTTCAGAGGCGAGCAGCTAGATTTGTTACTGGTAGGTTCGACCAATGCGCGAGTGTCACGGAAATGCTCAGGCAACTCAATTGGGGATCGCTGGAAGAAAGACGACGTTCTTATCGTGAATTTTTGTTAAATAAATTTAGAGGGCCGGAATTTGAAGTTGAGTGTAGTACGATCTTGCTGCTGCCTACTTACATTTCGCGTAAAGATCACAAAGACAAGATAAGAGAAATTAGGGCTCGTACGGAGGCATATAGGCATTCTTTTTTTCCTCGTTCAATTTGGCAGTGGAATAGGAAAGGAAATGATTAGTAGTGGTACAGTGTACCCTCCGCCATGCACCTTACAGTGAATTGCGGAGTATGTACGTAGATGTAGAAAAGTGAAACACACAGCTATCCTATACACAGGGCAGGGAAGAGAAAGCCTCTAAACTGAGACATTATTTAAGAAGTGCTCTGAAATAGCAATAACAGCAGAGTCAACAACTATAAGCCGTTGACTACCTATATCTCTCATATCCTGTATGTTTCGGTGACAAATGCTAATTCCTCCATTATTTGGTTAGTTTGTTAGAGACTACAAATTCAAATGTTTTTAATTCTATCGGACCATACTGCGTGGTCATCAGTCCGTAGCTTACAAACTGCTTAAACCTAGGTAAACTAACCTAAGGACAACACACACACCCATGCCCCAGGGAGGACTCAAACCTCCACGGCAAGCAACCGTGCACAACGCAGCGAGACACTTTAGACCACTCGGCTACTCCACCACGGCGTTAGAGACTCCCTTTAAGCAGGAAAACCTATCAGCTGACTTCAGTATAAAAAAGGTGCAGCTAACATCCACTAGTACCGGAATTTCTCCAAGAGTGATCCCTCACTCCGCACTGTCACTTATAAGCTTTGCCAACTGCCCCTTCATATATAGGTGCAAACTTTCCTCATGAAATCCAAACTGTTGACAAACTCGACAGGTACCACAGAAATGCGAGCCTTATTCCCTGCCATCAGTGTCTCCCCAAGTCTCGTGTTAAACACACCTGACAGCTGTATTAAGATATGGCCCACAATGACACTGAAACAGACCCACAAAATGCACATTTGTGTCAACAGTTTGAGTAGCTATGAATGTGTACTTCTGCTGTCAAAGTAGCATAGGCCTCTGGTTGAAAGCTGGTGTGAGTACAGTTATGTGTTACATGCTGCTGTCCTCCATACATAATTTACTTGAGATGAGTGGTTTTCCTTTCCCTTTTTAAACAATGTTCTGTATAGCAAATTCAATTATTGTTATGATTAAGTGTTGGATACTTTCAGTCTGATGACTACAGATAATGAACAGATATACCCACAATTAAGCTAAAATAAGAGGAGGCTAGTGAAACTAACATTTAAAAAGTTAAATCAGTACACAACATAGACAACTAAGCACCTTGTGTTGCGGATGGGAGTATTAATGTGCAGAGAGCACGAACTCAAATTCACAGGCATGAAAGCTGTGCAAAAATCTATAATTATAATGTACACTATAATTGTGTAATTCTGGGTATACAGGAGATTTACTGAAGTGAAGCACTATGGAAGTAATTCCATCTGAAGTGGAAAACTCTGACAAGAACAAACAAAAGGAGAGATGGATTTGATAGTCTAGGCCTATACAGTGTTACATAGCACTTAAGGATGTAGTGGGTCAGTAAATGAATAGGACTCACACAGAACACTTGAATGAAGACAAACCATTAAATGGGATTCACAGGAAGATGCTTCAGACATGCTGGATGACAGGAATATAAAAATTGCAGTTACTTTATAATAAAGCAGAGTGTTGCACAGAAGAAAAAGAACTTACATACATAAAACAGAAACCCATGACTGAGCAAATGCTGCAGTCTGGGTTCATAATCCTTACTACTTTTGAAGCAACATGACTGAGCTGAATATATATCTTTCTTATTGTAGTTCCCGAGATTGCTAGGAAGAACTGAATCAACATTATAATCAATGCTCTCCTCTCATGTTTTCAGGGCTATTGTAGTGTCTAGGGAGATACATACTGCCTGAAAAACTCTCTCTGCTCTGTATAGCAATTACAGCTACTAATTTAAATGAATATCCTTTTGAGTATGTTACAATATTTTGCTATAATGAGATAATATATAATTAGCTGTTATCGACTGTAGTAGGCCTAATTGTAAAGTCCACTGCCATTAACAGAATGAACAATGCAAAAATGTACTACCTCAATATGCACATTTAGGCTACTCTGAAACAATCATATGGCGATATATTACTACAGTAGTTTCCATATTGAATAGGTTGACAAAAGGTAGTGAAAGTTCTACTGTGAATCATAATTTTCCCTTTGGTTTATGCATGTCATTTTCGTCACAGATTTGTATACTAACGTAGATGTAGTTTCTCATAAGTAGTTGCGGGAAGGCGGTAAGACCATATCACCTTTCACACTTTCCAACATCTACGGTACGTACCTGAATAAAATCATCAATGTCTGTAAATTTGAGTTATAGCACTGTTTATTATAGGTCTATTTTCTAGGCACAGAACAGTTATTTATGAAGTAGCCATAATGTGCCATGTTTATTGATAATATGCATCATTAGCCCTATCCTAAATACCATGCCAACTGATGCGTTTCTTGGCTACTGTGAAGTACATACTTCAAATAAACAAAAACTGACTGTAATGCACAATATGCGTCAAGTATTTTGCATATACGTATCCTAATTAACTGCACCGTCTCTTCCTACTGACAAATTTGCATTTCATTTGAAAATTCACTGGTAAGTTTCGATAATGTTATTCTCTTCCATATACAAAAATTTACAGCAGCCTTGCAGTTTCTGGTGAACAAGGTTAATCGAATTCACAAGACACCACCACGTTATCAGACGAAAGAGTTAGGCAACAATGAATATCACCAATGAATGCAAGAACTAACCGTAATAGGTAAGTACGCGTTAATCTTCTCGGCAAGCCGTAGCCTCGCTCCTTCTTCTCCATAAATGTGAATAACAAATCTGTTCATTTTAGAGCAAAGCCGGCATATGAAGCCTGTAATTACTGCTTTGTCTATGCTACCCATTATGATAAACGCAATTCTATCAAAATAAATACAATATAAATATCTACACTACGTGAAATCCGCATATACTGCAAAAATTTTTAACTACATGCAAACTCGGTATATGTAAAGGCCAGAGAGTAGTGACAAATAGCAAGTGGTACACATCTCTGATCACACCGACAAACAAAGAGCTACGACGCGTCTCAAAACCAATACCTTGAATTAATGCAGCGTATTCATTGACGGGTCAAAGCTTTAATCAACAGAATTAATACAATTTTCTATTAAATATACGAGAAGTAACTAGTGTTTCTTTCTGTCCAAAAACTGCAGCCTAATATGATCATAAGCAAATTGATAATATTTCGTGGACAGGGCAAGAATAAAATTCGTCGCATGCAAGAAAACCCATGGAAATAAAATATTATATTCTGTTCTGCTTGAAGTTCGGCAAAACTTTAGTTTTGGACTTGTTAATATAGTGTACCAATGTTGCCAACGACCTTTGAAAACTCAGTCACAAAGAATGAGAGGGAATAATTATTCGTGTTGACTGTGAAATTAATAATTAATGCTGTTCCTGATCTATGATTGACAAGTTCTTCTATGCACTCAGAAAATTCTTTGACAAATAATTTGATAGTGTAATACCGGCCTTATCCCCGTAAAACCAAATTTTGTTGCCAACATTAGCACACTGCGCCTCCGACCCGTAAAAAACTTCATCCACTTCAGTTTGCATAAAAAGACTACTAAAATATCATAAACTGTGCCAACTTTTTTCCATTTTTCAAGATTAAAGTTTATTATTTCCTTCATCTTTTCTTACAAAGAAAAAAAACCCACGTGATATAAGTGAGTGTTTTTGAGTACATTTGCATACAGAGTGCATAATTTATCATTATTGTTTAGTAAATTTTTTGCTTTCCTAAATGAGTTAATGTTGCCCCATTTGAGTAAAACTTTACCCCATTTCCAGTGTAATTTTTTTATGTATTTTGATCAACTTTTATTGATTAATATTCTACATAAGTTATGAAGGAATGATGACAATGGAGGTTCTGTAGGACAAAGAAAGGTAGAATGAAAGCAGTTAATTATAGGTACGCTATTTTACTGAAAATTTTATTGAATGAAATTATTATACATAATAGTTGAAAGTATATTAGTGAGATCAATAAAGAATGAAGTCAGTTCCAAAACTATTAACCTCTCTTAATGAGACTGGGCTCCCCTATTTTCATTTTTATATCCGAAAAATCATGTCATTACATCCTCTCTTCCTTCTGCTGGCCACTTCCAAAATTTCATAGTTTTCTCCATGCACATCACTTTAACCTTCTTGGTTCTATCTTCTGTGATAAAACCAAAAATTTTGTCAGTGTAGAGTGGACCATTGTAACTGACTGCAATATATTTTCTTCCAGGCCTTCTTTCCTTTTGCCGTCCTCTTTTTGAGTAGGGATGTAGTGTTACAGTTTTCCAGGTCATCACTTATGTCAGACTCATCACTAGAGGAGATGACACACCAGTAAGTTTTTATCGGCCTTCCCACTTTCCTCTTCTTGTCGTTTACAGATGTGTCAAGCATTTCTTCTTCTATGTCTGTAGGGGTGATTCCTTCCTAAGGCTCCACGTCTAACAATTGTCTTCATCTATTTACAACAGGTGTCTCATCTGCTCTGTCACTAATTAATGATTCAAGAAATGCTTCACTGATCCATTCAGTATTCTCAGACCCTTCAGCACCAGGCAGGACTGGATTTGCATCAAAATGATAATTGCCACAAGCTCTAAAACCTGCAACCATGTTTTCTTCTTTGCCTTGAAGAGATTCTGTCATTAGCTCCTTAAGCAATCTTGGAGAAACATCTTTAATTTTTCAACACTTGCAGTTTTGCACCATTCATACAGAATTTCCTTCCACACTGTCTTCATGGGATGGGGTGGTTGAGTCTAGTGTGTGGAGTTTGGTGGCAAGCAAACAAAAACAATTGAGTTTTCTTTACAGGTTGCAAGGACTTCCATGCTAATGTGACTTGATAAATTATCTTTTATTTACACCTTTTTTACATGTTGTTTTTCCAGCCTAGGAAGCACATGACTAAAAAACCAGTCTTTAAATGATACAGAGTCAAACCAACCACTCTTTGACAGATTATAACAGGCACCATGTGGACCACCTTCCACCCATATGTTTCAGAGCTTCTGTGCATTGTGTACAATATAAGGTGGTAGTAATTCTCCCAATGCATTACCGGTACCACAAATCATAATTGATGTTGACATTTTGATAAATCCCTTACTTATTCAACATGTTTCATTCCTCGTTCTTGACAAAACTTGTATGCTACCTGGATCATCTATCAGGTTAGTTTCATCATAATTCCACATATTTTCAGGTGGAACACCATCAACACTCTTCTAAATTAAAAAAAAAAAATATGATATCAGAGTCTTATTAAATACTGTAGCCTGAACGTGTTTCATGTTGGATGACATACGAGTTGACTGTTCAGGATGCCACTGGCGAAAATACCTTCCCCAGTCGTAACCTGGTAGATTATCATTGAATTCTTTAACATGTCTGCCAACATTTTCTAAATTCACTTTGACAACACATCTCTGAGCATATTCTGTAATAGTAAACCCAAAATCACACAAAACCTGCAAGTATTCAACGATTACTCTTTCTTCTTCCACTGACAACACTGGTTGCCTATTTGGATTTTTGGTGCACACATTTTTCAGGTTGTTTTTAATTGTGCTATGGCAGATATTCCAGAACTTTGCTGCCTCCTTCTGATATAATCTACCTTCCTTTATATCATTCAAACACTTATGTAAAGTATCATCATCATAGTCTTTGTATTTCTGGCTTCCAATTTTTCTTCTATTTCTCTTACTTTGGTTAACAATGTCTGATGTAAGCCTACTGGAACACAAAAAGAAAAGGAACAAATAAAATATAAACTAATGTGAGGACTAAAACCATCAGTATAGTGCATAGAATAATTACATAAGTAAGTGTATTTAAATGATACTGTGACAACTTATATTGCAACAGCAAGCATGATTGCGAAATTCTGTAAGACGTTACATAGGAATTAATTCTATTAGAGGCAATATTTTAAGAAATACAGAAGCAGCATTAAAGTTTGTGACATGGTGGGAAGTCATACTTAGATTATTCCGACGCACCTTAATCGCTAGACTAACGTAAGACTGTGATAATTTTTATATAGGGCAAACATGCCATAACTTCATCATCAGATTCAATGAACACATAAGAAATAGTGAAAAGATCACGTCTACATTTTTTATCGAAAAAACGAACACCATAAAAAAGGCAATATTAATGAAGTATGAAAGTACTGCACATAATTCCCCAAGGTTTGACGATGAACATTTTGGAGGAAATAGAAATTTAAAACATGCACCTAAATAAAATACTCAACGATGAAACAGATCTAAAACACAAGCAGTTCATCGAAAACTTTAGTAGTCGCCAACAGATGGACGCCGGTTAAAAATTATAAACATTGAAATTCCAACGATAAACATTATAGCTGAGGTACTAACATCTGAGCTCACTGCTAACTTCTGTAAAATCCAAGGAGGTTAGAAATCCATAGAACATAAGTCAACTGTAAACATATCAATGAGCTATATAAACTACATAGAGTGGCTCTCTTTTAATGAATAGCGCTCCTTGTGGCAGCAACCAGGAACTGTGGCAGATATTTTTTTCAACGTCTAGTTGGGCCGAATACGAAAGTTAGACCGACGCTATTTACGTGTTTTGGTTTCACATTTCATGTATCATAGTATGCTTCAAAGGTTATTTATTAAGCTGAAATCATACCGAGTGTATGTGCAGCAAATAACTGTACGAATCGCAGTAATGAAGCTGTTGGAATATCGTATTTTCAGTTAGTGTTTGTATGTTTTCGTTTCTAACATTTCGTGTACTCATCTTTTATACTTAGGCTACCACATTTCCTCACACAATAGTCCTATGGGCTGTGTATGTGTTTACCTGTAACTAAAGTAAGCTGTAATTATATTTTTATGTTTTCCTTTGAAAAATGAAGAACTTACAAAACGATGGTTAGCCAATATAAGGCGAGATAAGTGAAAACCTGCTGCATAGAGTTACATCTGTTCATCACATTTTGAGGAGAAATCATGTAAGCGACAAATGATACATTGCAGCTTCTGGCTAATAGCTGAATCAGTTTCATTAGAATATATGTCATTTAACCAAGCAGGATACATGGAACCTCTTTTTATTACCTATTGCAAATCATGATTTAAATTATTCAGAGTGCAGTAGGTCTATTCAGTTTGACCCTGAGTATGTGCCAGAGTACGTACGAAATGCTGACATTATATTCCGAAAAAGTACTTGAATATATTTCTGGAAGCATCATTAGGTAAGTGAGTAAAAAACTTAAAGTGTTTAGATTGTTTGGAAGTTCTCCTTGCTCCTAAAAATGTGAGTAAAACAGGATTAATCAAATTAAAAGCTATATAAGACAGTCTCTTCAATCCCTATAAAGATCTTGTAAAACTTTTCGAAGTGGCAGAAACGGTTCTGAAGAACCATGAAACGTCTTTAGTAAAGAATAATTTTCTTTTGCGAATGTGTGTACATGTATTCAGAATGTTGGGAAACAGACCTACTTTATTTACCAACTACGAGCGCTTAATGGTATCCTCGGAATTTTGGGAGGAATCTCATTACTCCAGTCTAATAAAGCTGTTATTAAAACATTACTTCAGTTGTAGAATACATCATTTATATAAAGCCAAATCTGCAGAGGAAAGAGGTAAGCAGTTTAGGCAAATGTACACGATATTAATATTGTTTAAAGGATTGATTGATTTTCTCAGGGAAGCCAAAACAGTCTTGGTCCAACCCGCCACTGCCCACACCGAAACTAAGTTTATTGTGTGGTATCGCTCCCTGTATATCTAGTAAAGCCAACCAATGCTCTTGAACAGTGCAAGGAGTCCTTTTACCAGTTCTTTATTAGACACAATTTCTTCGGGTCTGGTTGTCCCAAATGTTCTGTGACCTTTACTCTCCAATACAATGCATTCGAATATTACATGTGATGCAGTTTCATCACTGTTATCACAGATCCTACATTTAGGGTGTGGTGCAACCTGTGCTGAGGGGTACGTGGCACATGGGTGGATGTGTCTCGAATTGAGCCTCAGGGATACCGGGCGACCTCCCTGAGTAAGTTGCCTTGCACCGCACGGGGTTTTAAAAGAATCCGATTGGCAATCTGAGACCACAGATACTCAGACATTGGGATCAGGACCGATGGAGTGGAGTGCACTCCTACTTCTCAGTCAGGGTCTAGACCTGAGCAAGAAGTGGGAACTGTATCAGAGAAGTTGGACCAGATTAGGATTAAGGCCTTGTCTGGGGCTCAGAGGAGGAAACTTCTGAAGGAACAGAAGCAAAAGGAAGGAAAAGAATGGCTTCCTAAACATAAGTGGAGGGAATCAAAAGGGCTTGAGCCCAAGACCCCCAAAAAGAAACTGCCTCAGGTCGAAGGGGATACACAGACCCCCTCGACGTCAAAGACAGGTGGCAAGAGGGTTAGGGAGGAATCTAAGACTCCCTCCTCTCTGGACAAGCGTGATCCTAAAAGGCTGAGGCAGGATAGGGAAACAGACCTATAGTACTGCAGTCTCGGTCTTTAGAGTTGCGGTTGTCCAAGAAGGATACCCACTGGTAAGCATCACCTTTCAGCAGAAGGAGCTCGTGCAGATGGCTCTCTTTGAAGAGATTGGGGGGGACACTGGTCCAGGACCCAAACTCAGGAGGGTCTATCTAGATTGCGGTTCCATCATTTTTGTCTGCGAGGGGGAGCACTCAGTAGAATGGCTTAAGTACAAGGTGCCCATGATATCCCCGTGGGAGGATGCGAAGCTGTTGTTCAAGACAGCAGCTGAATTCCTGAAGACCGCAAAGGAGTATCAATATGGGTACCAAAGATCCTTAAGGATGTCTCTCCAAAGACTCTGTTCGAGAAAATAAGGGTCCAGAACCCAAAAGTCTCGACAAAGGATTGGAGGGTAATTAACCAAAATGTTGTTCCGGAAGGACGAACCCTGGTGGTGGAGGTCGGAGAGAAGTCCCTGAAGGCATTGCGAGAGCAAGGCCTGAAACTGTTTTAAGGGTTCTCGCAGGTCTGCGTCAGGGTAATCAAAGACCTTAAATGCAATAATGGCAGCAAGATGGGGACTGGAAGTGCTGTAGATAAACCTGCAGCACAGTAAAGGGGCCACTGCTGCCCTGAGCCGTCGCCTGGGGAGACAGGAGGTGGATGTGGCCCTGATACAAGAACCCTATTTTTACAAAGGGGGTGTATCAGGCCTCGGTGGTACTGGAGGTAAGCTGATTTATGCCAGAAATCTAAAAAACTCCAGTACATGCATTTATGTTAGAAATGGAATACCTTTCATACGAATGATGGGTTTTTGTTCCAGGGACCTGGTGACCATAAGGATACAGCAATGTGAGAAAGGTATAACGAGGGAAATTGTTTTGGCCTCAGCATACCTTCCTTACGAAGACAGCTCTCCTCCTTCTTTGGAAGTGAGGAGACTGATGGAAGCCTGCCATCGGCAAGGTGATCAACTGGTGGTGGGATGTGATGCTAATGCCCACAATCTATCGTGGGGAAGCAAGGAAACCAACAGTAGAGGTGAGCACCTTCTTGAATTTCTCCTATCTAACAACTTGGAGATCCTGAATAGGGGTGATGAACCTACATTCAGGAATAGTAGAAGGGAAGAAGTTATTGACGTAACTTTTGGATCCATGATGATGGGAAGTTCTGTCAAACAGTGGCATGTGGTCCTGGAGCCATCCTCATCAGATCACATGTATATTAAATTCAAGGTTGAAATGGCAACCAGACAGACCATGGCCTATAGGAACCCCAGAAAAACGGACTGGGAGACATATAGGAAAGACCTTGACTTCAGCCTATCGGAAATTAAAATTTCGATAAGGAATCCAGCAGAGTTTGAGGAAGTAGCAGAGGCCGTAACCTCTGCTATAGTGACCCCATACCAGGACAAGTGCTCTCACCAAGAAGTGCACAAATAGGAGTGTGCCTTGGTGGAATAATAACCTGGAAATGCAAAGGAAACAGGTACAAAGACTGTTTAACCTTGCGAGGCGCAAAGGACAATTGGCAAAGTATCGTGAGGCCCTTGTCAATTACAACCTTGCCATCAGACAGGCAAAGGAGGCATCCTGGAAGGTATTCTGTGAGGAAGTGGAGGGCACGGCTCAAGCGAGACTTCATAAAATCCTCACTAGGGTACCAACTAATCCAGGAGGAACATTGAGGAAGAAGGATGGGGAGTATACAAAGACAGCACATGAAATGCTGGAACTGCTCCTCAAGACTCAATTTCCTCAATATTCTCTGTGGGATAACTCAGACCAAAATGCGATTCCTGAGAGACAACGGTTCTCAGGTATTCGCAAAGAGGACTGGGATTTGGCCAAGGAGTGTGTCGATCTCACCTGGCCCCAATGGAATCTTTCCAGCTCTCCTGCAACAAGTGGGAGAAAATCTTATTAGATTCCTATGCAGGTTATTCAGGGTTAGCCTAGCAGCAGGAATCATTCCCAATGCCTGGAGGACAGTGAAGGTTGTCTTCATTCCTAAACCAGGGAGAATTGATCACACCAAGGCCAAGGATATGAGACCAATCAGCCTGTCCTCATTCATTCTTAAGACATTGGAAAAGCGCTTAATGTGCATGTTGGAGAAAGGAGGTTAAGTAGGGCTCGTCTACATTCAAACCAACATGCGTATCAGCCAGGTAAATCATGTGAGACAGCTCTCCACCAACTCGTTGGGAAGGTGGAGAAAGCACTACACTTTCAGAAAATAGCCCTCTGTATCTTCCTCGGCGTCGAGGGAGCTTTTAGCAACACGACCTTCGATTCCATGGTTAGAGCAGCAGAGGTGCATGACCTAGGGACCACAATATGTAGGTGGACTAGGGCCATGCTCAGTGGAAGAAAGGTAGAGGCTACCATGATGAATGAAAAAATGGTAATCAACACCACTAGGGGTTGCCCGGAAGGAGGAGTTCTTTCCCCTTTATTATGGAATCTAGTGGTGAATGATCTCATTGGAGAATTAAACTCTAGGCAGTACTTTTCCCAAGGACACGCAGATGATCTTGTCAGAATAATACTTGACAAATTTGCTGACACAGTAAAGAATATGGCACAAGATGCTTTGGACATTGTGGAAGACTGGTGCAGAAAACAGGATCTGGGGGTTAGTCCTAAGAATACTGTTGTTGTACCATTCACAAAGAAGCATATACAACATTCAAGTTGGAATCTAAAGTTTTTCAATGAACCGCTACCTATGAAGGGGACAGTGAAATATCTAGGGGTTACCCTAGATGAGAAACTGACATGGACCCCTCACATCAGGAATATTTGCTCCAAGGCAAAAGGTACTCTTGTGAGTACCAGGAGAGCTTGCAGCAAAAATTGGGGCCTGAGCCCCAAGGGTATGCACTGGATATACACCACAGTGATTAGACCCAGGATCACCTATGGGGCGGTCATGTGGTGGAAGAAGGTAGAACAGCAAGTTGCTGCTAAGGAGCTTGGTAAGGTGCAGAGACTAGCCTGCTTAGCCATAACAGGCGGAATTAGCAACACACCAACTGCTGGGATGGAAACCATGCTGGATATGCCCCCATTACACCTTTGGGTCAAGATCGAGGCAGCGGTTGGTGCATACAGACTCAAATCTGGCAACAACTGGAATTCTTTGTGATATCCAGAATCACACACTAAAATAGTGAGTGAGGTAAATATAGGAAAGGTTGGGGAAATGCCAGCCGACTATATTATAACCCCATACTGCTTCAACAAGCCTTTCAATATAACAGTTGGAAGTAGGGAGCAGTGGAAGAAAATAGTTCGACACCGTACGGGGGATATTATCTGGTTCACTGATAGGTCAAAATCGGACCAAGGTGTTGGGGCCAGGGTATATGGGGTGCAACCAAGAGTGGAGGGCGTCATCTCTCTAGGAAAACTGGCCTCAGTATTCCAGGCTGAAATCACTGCCATCAGGGCGTGTGTGGAGGAGAATTTGCATAGGTGCTACAAAGATCGTAACAGCTATATCTATTCAGACAGCTAAAATTGTTGTAGAATGTCACAGGGTTCTGGTGGAGCTAGGGGAAAGCAATAGAGTAAACCTATTGTGGGTCCCTGACCACTCGGGGATCAGTGGCAACGAACATGCCGACAGATTAGCCAGGATGGGGCAGAGACTCCATTTATTGGACCGGAACCTGTCCTGACAATCACCAAGGCAATGATCAAATTGGAGTTACGTAACTGGCTCAGAAGACAGCACGTAGAATATTGGACCAAAGTCCATCAACAAAAACATGGCAAGGTAACGCTGACAAAGCCATGTTTTAAAAGAAGCTTTGCAATACTGGGCCTGAACAGGAGAGAGATTAGACTCATGGTTGGATTGCTGACAGGCCATGGGATTTCAAAAAACACCCACGTACAATGGGAATAACAGAAGAGGACCCTAAATGTAGGATCTGTGATGACGGTGATGAAACTGCATCAGATCTAATCTTCGAATGCATTGCATTAGAGAATAAAAGGCACAGAATATTTGGGACAACCAGACCCAAAGAAATTGTGTCTAATAAAGAACTGGTAAGGGGACTCCTTGCACTGTTCAAGGGCATTGGTTGGCTTTACTAGATATACAGGGAGTGATACCGCACAATAAACTTAGTTTCGGTGCGGGCAGTGGCGAGTTGGTCCACGACTGTTTTGGCTTCCCTGGAAAAATCAATCAATCAATCACTGCACATAATTCCCAAAGGTTTTACGATGAACATTTTGGAGGAAATAGAAATTTAAAACATGCACACTAGCACCCAAATAAAAAACTCAACGATGAAACAGATCTAAAACACAAGCAGTTCATCGAAAACTTTACTAGTCGCCAACAGATGGACGCCGGTTAAAAATTATAAACATTGAAATTCCAACGATAAAAATTATAGCTAAGTTACTAACATCTGTAAAATCCAAGGAGGTTAGAACTTAGAAATCCATAGAACATAAGTCAACTGTAAACATATCAACGAGCTATATAAACTACATAAAGTGGCTATCTCTGAGTGAACAGCGCTCATTGTGGCAGCAACCAGGAACTGTGGCAGATATTTTTTTCAACGTCTAGTTGGGCTGAATACGAAAGTTAGACCGACGCTATTTACGTGTTTTGGTTTCACATTTTATGTATCGTAGTAAGCTTCAAAGGTTATTTATTAAGCTGAAATCATGCCGAGTGTATGTGCAGCATATAACTATACGAATCGCAGTAATGAGACTGTTGGAATATCGTATTTTCAGTTAGTGTTTGTATGTTTTCGTTTCTAACATTTCGTGTACTCGTCTTTTATACTTAGGCTACCACATTTCTGCACACAATAGTCCTATGGGCTGTGTATGTGTTTACCTGTAACTAAAGTACGCTGTAATTATATTTTTAAGTTTTCCTTTGAAAAATGAAGAACGATGGTTAGCCAATTTAAGGCGAGATAAGTGAATACCTGCTGCATACAGTTACATCTGTTCATCGCATTTTGAGGAGAAATCATGTAAGCGACAAATGATACAATGCAGCTTCTGGCTAATAGCTGAATCAGTTTCATTAGATTATATGTCATTTAACCAAGCAGGATACATGGAACCTCTTTTTATTACCTATTGCAAATCATGATTTAAATTATTCAGAGTGCAGTAGGTCTATTCAGTTTGACCCTGAGTATGTGCCAGAGTACGAAATGCTGACATTATATTCCGAAAAAGTACTTGAATATATTTCTGGAAGCATCATTAGGTAAGTGAGTAAAAAACTTAAAGTGTTTAGATTGTTTGGAAGTTCTCCTTGCTCCTAAAAATGTGAGTAAAACAGGATTAATCAAATTAAAAGCTATATAAGACAGTCTCTTCAATCCCTATAAAAATCTCGTAAAACTTTTCGAAGTGGCAGAAACGGTTCTAAGGAACCATGAAACGTTATTAGTAAAGAATAATTTTCTTTTGCGAATGTATGTACATGTATTCAGAATGTTGGGAAACAGAACTACTTTATTTACCAACTACGAGCGCTTAATGGTATCCTCGGAATTTTGGGAGGAATCTCATTACTCCAGTCTAATAAAGCTGTTATTAAAACATTACTTCAGTTGTAGAATACATCATTTATATAAAGCCAAATCTGCAGAGGAAAGAGGTAAGCAGTTTAGGCAAATGTACACGAAATTAATATTGTTTAAAGGATTGACTGATTTTCTCAGGGAAGCCAAAACAGTCTTGGTCCAACCCGCCACTGCCCACACCGAAACTAAGTTTATTGTGTGGTATCGCTCCCTGTATATCTAGTAAAGCCAACCAATGCTCTTGAACAGTGCAAGGAGTCCTTTTACCAGTTCTTTATTAGACACAATTCCTTCGGGTCTGGTTGTCCCAAATGTTCTGTGCCTTTTACTCTCCAATACAATGCATTCGAACATTAGATGTGATGCAGTTTCATCACCGTCATCACAGATCCTACAGTTAGGGTCCTCTTCTGTTATTCCCATTGTATGTAGGTGAGGATTGTATAAAGGATACTGAAAGTGCATGGTTTTTTTTTTAATAAGACGATGTTTAGCCAAACCAGTGTATGTGTCATTTGTAACTAAATTTCCATTAGGTTTTCCACTGTCTATGACCTTATATGCTAATGTAGTTAAACCACTAGTTGTTAAACTCCAGACAACATTACAAGGATTGTATATTTTAATACAAAAACAGTGTGTCATGCTTATGCAGATGTTGTTAGTATTAGTATCAATAATAAAATGGAAATTAATGAAGTTCGAATAATAATAATAATGAGTTATGAAAATGCCTGTGGTGTAAGACTTAATCCACATAAATTAAAAATATTGGCTTTAGGACCATATGCAGCAACCATGGAAATCTCTTGGCTTCAAAAAACTGATGAGATTCACCACCAAGGTATGATGATTACATCAAACCCAAGGGAAATGTGTCAATTAAATTGGATTCAGAAGCTGAATGTTATAAGAGCTATTCTCAAAGATCACAACATGAGATCATTAGATAGACTGCAGAGAGTAGTATTTGTTAATTGTTTTATAATCAGTAAGCTATACCACACTGCTGCAGTGCTGCAAGTTCCTCTACTGCAAAAATAAAATAAATAAATAAATAAAAATCTTGTGTTCATGTGCTGGTGTATTTGAGGGGTAATATTTTCGAAGTTTCTTTTGGAACTGTCACATTGCCTAGATGTAATGGAGGACAAGGTGTCAAAGACACACAAGCTCAATGTTTGTTATTCATACTGGCAAATTATTATACAGTAATCAGCCCAGCATTTTACGAAACTTATTTCATGTGTTAGATTCTAATTATCGATGTACACCTATAATTGTTGAACAAATAAACCAGAATTGTATTATGTTCGAAAATAGTTTGTTGAAATTATTTACATACATGAAAATGTTAAAAAAACTTGATACTAGTGAATTACACTGTGCACTTACGAAAGGTCGCCCCAAAAAAAAAATATTGAAATGAAATATCAAAGTAGGAATTGGAAACACATTTGGCGTAATATTAATAAACGAATGTTAAGCTCAAATGTCCCCTCAGGGGTAAAGTTACACAGAATAAATTTACGACTCACTTCTTTTTGTGATTCATGACAACTAGTGGAAACTTTAGAACATGTTCTTACATGTAAAGAAAAGATTTTGATTTGGAAGTGGACGAGGAAAAAACTAGCCATCATCAACAGAACATCTGAGAATTATGTTCCAATAAAAGATGTACTTCAGTCAGAATAAAATTTATTTCCTAATGCAAAACATAATATTTATAATTGGCTCATTGGATGGTATGTACTTTATGCAATTAAGAAAGGAAATCCAAGTTTAGAAGATTACATTCAATTTACCAATGAAGAGCATTTTTCTTTGAGGAAGCATTATAAATATAAACAAAATTTTCAGAGATTTTTAATTGCCATTTTAAATCAAGACTGAGAAGTAAATGAACAATATTAAGTGGGCACATATATTATCAAAACATGAAGAAGGAGTCTAAACAAAATTGGTTTTTCAGATCAACATACCAACTGCAGTGACAATTATTTTCAGACTTGATGGAGGATGAATTGTTTTGTAATTATAAGTTTATCAAAAATGTAAACATTATATATGTAAACTAATAAAGTTGATTATAAAACAAAAGTGGAAAGATGTCTGCCTAGTAAGCATGGGAGTCCGGGTTTGATTCCCAGCCGCATCACAAATTTTAAATCAATGCTTCAGCTTTATCTTTAATCTGCTACTTACTTGAGTTTTAAGGATGCAATTTTGATTAACAGCCAAGAAAGTTATTATAACAGTTATCACAACCAAAAGAGTTCTATCTCATGTGGAAATGCTCCACTACATGAAAACAGAGGTACAAACCTGTGTGACCAGCTTAGACAGAGACTATAAAGACTAGCAAAGACTATAGAACTACTGGATTTCTAACAACTTCAGCATAATCTCTGGAGGTAAATTATTAAATTTTTCCTGTGTGGGGCAAAATTGCCCCACAGGGCCAAAGTTGACCCAGTTATGGAACAATTTTTAAAAAAAAAATGTGGAATGTTTAAATATTTTGCTAGCACCCACCTACTGAGGGAGACATGATCATCCCAATAAAATAAAAGAAATTAGATCGAAAACGGAACGATTTAGATGTTCTTTCTTCTTGTGCACTATTAGAGAATGGAACGGTAGAGAAAAGTTATAAAAGTGGTTAATGAACCCTCTGCCAGGCACTTAAATGTGATTTGCAGAGTGTGTTGAGACATTCTCCACAGTGATCTAGTTATTAGGATATTTATGACTTTTAAGAAGATTTATATGTGTATGGACAGTGTTGAGAAGTTTCTCATCTGTGATCTACTTATAGAGTATTAGGAAACCAAGAAGAATGTTTTCTGGAATGTGTTGAGACAAGTCTCCACAGCGATGTATTTGTAGGTCATAGTTGGACATAAGAACAATTATTGTGTGGAATATGTTTAACTTGTGTAGTGATGACTTTTAAACTGTGCATTAATAGACAGAGCAATTTCTGAACCCGGACTACCTCAAACGCTTGTAGCTAATTGTGAACACTTATCTGAATATTTTTTTTCTTTCCTTCTTCAATATTTATTGATATGTGTCATAATCATAAGTATTTGTTTTATTTAAGCAATTTTTCTGCAAATTGAAGCATATGATATGAATGCATACTGTGTATTATTAAAGATATTTTTGAAGTTTTAATTAGCATGTCCTTGAGACAAAGAAGCTAATCAATTCAGGCAGAGCCAAAAGTGTTGCAATATAATGTACTATAAGATTAAGAAGCAAGTAAACTGTATTCCGTTGTGTGAATAGGTTGATTGGCATTTTCTAAACTGAATTAAACACTCACAGATTGAAATCTGATAAAAATAATCTATACATCTGTCACGAACCTATAGAGGATTCAATTATTTAAAAATTGGAATTTTTTACTGGAAATTTGTGAACCATGGATTTACATTTTAGGCATTTTCTGATGAATTTTGGAACTTTCCATACCATGTATGATAGCCATAATGCCCACGGAGGACTGACAGAGTGCATTGATTTATTAGTGAATTCTAGATTGAGTCTGACTTTCATATTGCAATATACTAAGGTGTACTAATCGATTTTATTTAGGCAGTCAATTAATGAACTTGTATTTATATATGTGGGAATTATGTTTAATGTAATCCATCATTGTTCCCGATTCCGAGACACTGGATGTTCCTGAGTCAGCATCCCATCCTCTCACCATGCTGTAGCAGCCAGCTCATGCAGACTAACATCAAGCCTTCCAGTCTGGCTGTCCTGTCCAGTCCATCTGTCCGTCTCTTCTGCAGCCAACTTAGCATCACAACGCTACGTCTCGCCGATTTCACCAAGAAGACAAAAATATTTTTCATGTATTTTGTAACGCAATCTGATCTTGCCTATTCTTCAAATCCTTCTTTTCTTTTCTGTTGAGTAACAAAATTTTCATTCAAGCTCAAAATACTTTATTCTATTCTGTCTTTCTAGTATCAGACTGGGGAACTACCATTATTAGGTTTTCCCGTAGGACAAGGTTGTCCAGTTGCTAGGTCTTACCCTTGTCAATCTTCCTAGGTTTTGTATAGAGATGCAGTACCTCTATACAGGTAAAAGAACCCAGTCTGGATTCTGTCAAGACTTTGTAATACCTTTTATCCTAGATACCCACTGCACAAAGTTAATGCCACATTTAACTTTGTCCACTCAGAGGAGCCATATACAATCACTAATTATTTTCATTCTCAACCACTGTGCTTTCATATATATGCTCTGCACCCTGATCAAAGAATACTGTAATTCTGTCTATTCCTTGGAAGCTTTCCTATGTTTAGTTTCCATATAAACAAAGATATTATCTTCTATTCTAGAGTTCAATGACATACTACACCTTGAGCTGTTATATAACCTACTTGTTTCTTCTCTATTATTTTGAAGGATTGCAAAGTAATTCACATTATACGTATATACATATAAAGGAAGATTATGTATTCGAAATTTCACCAGTTCTGAGACCGCGAACTGTAATGAATTTCTCTACTCAAAGGTATGCATTTCTCCTTTGTATTTTCGACCTATCACTCATTTAGGAGGAATCAGAGTCTGTGTATCAGAAAATGTTTTGGGAACTTTAGTGGTTATATACATGAACCTGCACCTACACGGTCGGTCAAGACTATAATGAGAGTGAACTTTGTGACAAATTCAACAGTGCTATGTATACCACTGAAGGAAAGACCTTGTTTTTTTCATCAAGAAAACATGTCTTCCCAACATTGTTCTCTAAGTATGAAAAAACCAGATTGGATTAACATTTCTAGGGGCGACGATCGCCGAATGTAACAAGCTGAGCTATTTGCAGTTGCCGCAGCAAAGGAGCCAGCACTTCTCAACATGTCGTATCCAGATAATAGATTTACATTATTTAATTAATCTGATTTTTATTAACAATATGCTGATAGGACATTATTAATATAATTAATCCTCAAATATTAAATCTCCATCTAAACCTGAACGTAAACTCTGACAATAATCTTGACGACATAAATAACAGAAGTTTATTTCATTTCATTTGATTTAAAATTTTGTTGTCAATTTTAAAAACCTGAGCATCAACATTCAGAGAAGGAACAAAAAGACAAGAATGAAGCTAGATTCACTGATGAAGATGTCAAATCAACTGATGAGGATCATGGAAGATGTCCATACTAGAACTGACCAGTAATGAAGAGGAAACGGAAAAGGAAGTAGTACAGCGTTCTACCAGGAAGAAGAACCCTCCTAAATATTTAGATGACTATGCTGTTCTAGCTCTGAATGCTGAAACATTTGTTGATGTACCAAAGAGTTGCAAATCGTGAAGATAAGGAACACTGGTATCAAAGTGTACATGATGAAATTGATTCTATAAAAGAAAACAAGACTTGGATCTTTGTTAAACTAACCGCCGGAAGGAAGACCATCAGAGTAAGTGGGAGTTCAAACTGTAGAAAGACAAAGATGGAAATATCATAAGATTCAAGGCTATACTTGTGGTTAAAGAATGTTCACAGAAAAAGGGATTTGACTATGAGGAAACTTATGCACCAGTGGCTCGGCTTGCAACAGTTAGAATCATGCTTGCGTACAGCAAGAACAATTTGATGTTGCTAACGCTTTTCCTCAAGGATTACTCAAGGAGGAAATATACATGGAGATTCCTGAAGGAGTGGCTATTTCTGAAGATCTGGAAGGCACAACTGGTTTGGTCCGTAAATTACAAAAACTATTATATGGACTGAAGCAAGCACCACTAGTATGGAATCATTCTATTCACTCATTTCTAACCTTTATAAGATTCAGTCAGTCAGAAGCAGTTAAATGTCTTTACTACATGATTTTAAATGAACTTGTTATTTACATTGTGCTCTATGTTGAATATATTTTGATGGTAGGAAATAATAGAGAGCAAATTGAAAAATTGAAATTTACATTAAAGCAGAAATTTAAAGTAAGGGAAATGGGAGAACCACAATAATTCTTTGGTATTGAGATTTCAAAGAATGAAGGAGAAATGTGTCTGAGCCAAGCATTATATTTGAAGACTTTGTTACAGTGTTTCAACATGCAAGATTGTAAACCAGTCAAGACACCCATGGAAACTAAACTGGAAATCAAAGAAGAAAAAAGGACTGATAAACCACACAGAGAGTTGATTGGATGTTTGATGTATACAACAACAGCAACAAGACTTGATTTGTGTGCTGTAGTCAACTTCTCGAGCAGATACCAAAACATTCATCAGAAGAACTCTGGAGATGCTTGAAAAGAGTTTTAAGATACATCAAAGGAACCATCAATATGAAACTATATTATCATAAAGGAAATAAAGATGTTCTTTTAGCCTATGCTGATGCAAACTGGAACAAAAAGGAAGATGCAAGATTTATCTCTGGCTATCTTTTACAACTGTTTGGAAATACTATCTGTTGGGCAACAAAGAAACAGACAAGTGTTGTTTTGTCTTCTTCAAGGCAGAATAAGTAGGTCTCACCACAGCTACTGCTAAGTTACTGTGGGTAAAATACTTGCTTGGTGATATTGGTATCCCACAGCAGCTACCAGTTCATGTACATGAAGACAATCAGTCTTGTATAAGGATATTGGAAAAATGGGAACATCATCGGTTGTGGCACATCAATGTAAAATATAATTTTGTGCGGCAACTTCATCACCGTAAAGTAATTACTTTTGAATATATGTGTACAGAAGACCAGATTGTAATTATCTTTACTGAAGGATTACCAGCTCCTAGATTCATCACTTTGAGAAGTTTGTTGGGTTTAACTTAACTGTGTGTTAAATATGTGTGTAAATATGATTTTATTTCATTGTGTGTTAAATATGAAATCCTTAGATTGGGGAGGGGTGTTGAGAGCGCAATTTAAATATTGTAGATTAGCTATATCTCTGACAGCGATCTTAAAAGCGCGTATTTTGCATTGCTTTGAGATTCTGTGTTTCACTGTTTTCTTGTTTCTTCTGTGAATAAAGTTTGATGTTAATAAGTGAATTTTTTCTGCAGTTTAGCATGTTATTTAAGAGTAAACTTATCAGTATTTAATGCCATCCATAAATACTAAGGAGAAAAATGTTTGCTTGCTGGGCCAAGAGGCACGAAAAATAAGCATAATGAACAATTAATTCTTCTCGTAAGTAATATAAGTCTGCATAGAATCCCCAGCGAAACTATAGTGTGTTGCTAGTATAAGATAAAAAAAAAAAGATGGAAAAAACATACAAAACTCATCAGGCTTGGGACAGGTGAAACCTGCAGCCAACTATTTCACTCTGGGGAAAGACTGAATAACAGCTCCATGGATTGCTGCCTCAAAATCAACCACAAAAAGTTTTTTTTAGAAACGAATTACTCCTGTTTAAAAATTCATTTAAAACACAATCCAAAGAACTAACGTGCGCTGCCGTCTTTTTATCTTAAAACTGTACCCATATATTGTAAATATTTTCAAGAAAAATGTTTGAGCATAATCAAATATGCCATCCATCAGAACTATGTCCTTTTAACCTAACTACCGAAGATTTGATTCTGTTGAAAAAATTATCAAACCTGAGTTAGGATCATTTTTCAGTACAAATTCCTCATCTTTTATTAACTTCATGTTAATGGTATTGACCGCCAAGTGTCCCTCCTCTGCTGATTTGGTCAATTTCGGATGGCACTTACAATATTGTTTCTTATGTATGTTACAATATTGTTTCTTATGTATGTTACATCTCTATGAGTCAATGTGTTGACCAGATTGCTCTGTTCCTCCACCTCCTTATTAATAATTATTGCGATTTTATTGCATTCGGCACTAATTTTCTTCCCAAGTCTTACACTGAATATGGATCACGACTATGATTTCTGTCGCACCTCGAGAAAACATGATCCTTCCGTGTTGTAAAAATTTTTGCATTACAGTTGTTCTTAGAGCATCTCCTCAGCCCTCTTCGCCAGTCGATTTCATCTCATTATAACACTTAAAGGTGAAATTTTTACAAACAAGGAATGTCTGACCACTTTCGCTAAACTTTGTCTTTAGATTGTCCTCCATATTCAGTGTCACCCTGTTATGCGTTGAACAAAACTTTATATCGAAACTCGCCACTACATGCTTTCCACGGGCGGACACGAACTAAGCAGCAGAAACAAGCGTACTGGGTCTAAAGTAGGGATGGGAAAAACCGACCGGTCAAAACCGATACCGGTATTTTAGTTTTGAATAACCGATTTTTTCGGTATTTATTTGGTTTCGCTTGTACCCGGTATCTTTTAGTTATTGCCAAGAACCGGATAAAAAAACCGATACGACTACTTCCTATAGTAGTGGTTCAAAATATGTTCTTTGTAAATAATTTAAAAAAATTAAAGCTAGTAGACCCTAATATTTAGGGCTATTCCTAAAATTTCCATTGTTGTGAAATATTACGTCGTCGCAGAAACTAAGAAAAGCGATCAGTGATAATTTAAGAACAATCCCGGCAGTCAGAAACGCGCATCAAACGCGTGCAGCTGTTGAGGCATCGATGCAGCTGTTGCCGTGTGGCGTGGCCTATTAGACGACGCGAGAGCACCGGCATGGTACGAGACTTGCCTCCGTCTGGTCATGCGGCAGTTCCTTGCTGTCGTCGCCAGACATCGGTTGTGTCTTAAATGGCACCATCCCGAGTGTGGAAGTACTTCACGAAGTACGGGAGAAGTGTGTTACAATGCTCCATTTGCTTTAAAAAGCTGAAAACGGGGGGAGGTACTACAAACATGCTGTGTCATGAAAGCATCCAAAATGTTCCTTGGAAGAGAAGGTAAATTCGATTCATATACCTATTTTGTAAGTGATTTGCTCTAAGCTTGGAATACTAACTTTTAATGTATTATCATATTGTTGTGCTAACAAGTTTTATTAATGTGATTCCTTGAAATCGAGGGGCTTTTTTAATAACCAATATGGGTTTAGGTAACATTGATCATGTGGTGCGTCGCGAGGTAGCCGTGCGGTCTGAGGCTCCATGTCACGGACTGTGCGGCTGATTCAGTCGGAGGTTCGAGTCCCTCCTCCCTCGGTTATGGATGTATATGTTGTCCTTAGCGTAAGTTAGTTTAAGTTAGATTAAGTAGTTTGTAAGTCTAGGGACCGATGACCTAAGCATTTACGTCTCATAAGAACTCACACCCATATGAACATTCTTTGATCATGTGGTACAGAGCTTTCCTAGTTCAATATGCGTAAATTTACACTGACAACAATCATACTGTTAGTCGGAACTATGACTTTATTTTTCGAAATACTTCTGCAGCACTGACTGAAGTTCATTTACTGACTGTAACTTATATAACGAGATATTCGTATGCGCTGGCTCACAAGTCCAACTTACGGAGTGGTTGGCTCAATATTCGCAACTGCCGGATGGAAATACTAGGCCAGTAAATCTGTATGCTTCGTATATCGTCTTCTACGGACTCCTGGCTAGGCTTACACACACTCAAGAAGGCGTAGTATTGGGAGGGGACCTTGCAAAATATGGAAAGTCTAGTGATCTGTCGTATAACGTAAATTTACATAAATTTTAACTAAATGTAGCAAGTTTCGGTTTCGGCCTAAACTAGAAGAACCGACGATTACGGTTTCTGTTCCGGCCGCAAAATATGTTCCGTTCGAACTCTACTGGAAATAATAGCAATAAAAACCGAAAATCGGTTATTTCAAAAACCGGTTATCTTGAGCAATTTTTACGGTGCGGTTAAACTGGAGATGAAAAGAACCGGTATAAACGAAAACCGGTTGTTTCAGCGATAACCGCCATCCCTAGTCTAAAGGCGTTGTTGCCGATCGCACCTTTTAGGCTGGAAACCATAAGTCTGCGCTCTTCTACCTGAAGAGAAAGTTGCTCAATTCGTGTGCAGGGATCAGTGAGGCCTATCTCGATCCTATCTATGTTGCTCAGTTCGTGTCCGCCCGTTAGTACGGCGCTCTGCGACGAGTGTACCCCTGTTGCAGTCTGTCAGCATACTACGATAAGCGTCACCTGTCGCTCATGTTTAAGCGTCCGCTACATGCAAGTCTGACCATTACACTTTCATTTCAACTGTTGTTCGATATTAAGGTGTGCTCTGAGTAAAGTAGGTAAATGATTCTCATAGCTTCACCTCAGAATGATTTCCAAAATATTGTTTGATCATTTTAACAGAATGAAAGCCTTGTCTCGACTAATCTGTTTTGCTTTTTTTCGCATTTCATTCCCATTAAAAACATTCTTATTTCTTTCGTTTCTTCCCTTGAGCACAACTGGCACTTTATCCCAGGAAAATTCGTCTAGATGCTACAACTGACAACACCCCAGTAATTAGTGCTTATTTTTTTTTTTTTTTTTACAGTGGCTATTTTACTCATATTCTATCAAAATAAATAACAGAAACTGCTACGTGTTGCAGTTCTCAACAATACAGAGGTCTTTTCTACGGTACATGCCGTTGCTTAGCAACAGTCTGAGAGAGTTGAGTAGTGAGTCACACGAGTATTTTTGTCTCAGTTCAGCATACTCTTAAGGAAATATTGAAAATCAGTAAGATCACGGAAGAACTACAGCACTTAGAAGGTAAGCCATGAATTAACATCTGATCTCTGCCAGTCCATGGCATCCAGAACACACGCGTATAAAACCGATTAGCCTCGGTGGAGTGTCCGAGCGGTCTAAGGACCGCCGTCGGAGGTTCGACTCCTTCCCCGGGCATGGATGTGTGTGTTTTACGCAGGTTAGTTTAACTTAGTTTCAGTAGTTTGTAAGCCTAGGGACTGAAACCAAAGAAGTTAACTCCTATATATTTACAAAAATTGGATTTTGAAAATCGATTACTCATTTTTACAGACACTATTCACAAGCACGTATCTTTAATGAATTTATACATAGGTTAATGTGAATTTGCAGAACACCTATCGAATATGTTTGTCGTGGTTTTTCGACATAGTTTCTCTTCAGGAAGATGAATTTTATACTATCTCTTAACTGTGCGAAAATCGGCATACCGAAAATTCTTCCTACTTAAAAGAAATGGTAAAGTTTTACTGTATATAAATGTCACTTGCGGGCACTTTAGGACACAAAATCTCCCTGAAAACTGTTCGTTTATGGAAGTTCTTTAATGCGATGTTGCATTTGGAGTGGTATTTTTCGTAATAGTGGAGTACAAGTATGAAACTGGTGAAATACGGTGCGAGAGCCTAGCGAAGTGAAAAAGTGAAGTCACGCATTGTAATGTTCTTTTGTCAACCAATGAAGCCAAATCTACAGAGTCCGTTTAACCAATCGGAAAGCAGAGTTCGGGTGCAGCATATCAGCTTTCGCGCGTGTGTTTAAATGCTACGTAATTCTTCATGTTTCTGTTTATTAAAAAATAATAATAAGAAGAAGAAGAAGAAAAGATTCATGGGATGCAGACAGATCGATCTTTTACAGCAATCACAGGATTGCTCAAATTAATGTAAGTTCAACCGTTTCGAAAAAATTAATGCTGTTCCTATTCTATGATTGACAGGTTCTCGATGTACCCTTGTCTGGTCAATAAATCAGCTATCCTTGGGAAACAATTCACGACAAATTTGCGGAAATTAATTAATGCTGTTCGTGCTCTACGGTTGACAATATGAATCTTCATGTTTCACTTAATTACATATATCACGGGATGCAGACAGATCTGTCTTTTACTGCAGTCACAGGATTGCCCAGATTAACGTGTGAGCATAGCATGTGAAGACATAACTGTGTTTCTTACTGTACAATATGCATATTTCAATTTGAACGATAATCAATCTTATTTTCATGTTGCCGCGGCGGGAAAGTGTAGTGTTGAATGACTACTATTGGCTGGTTAATGCTATTACAAAGTGCTGTGGTTGACCGACTACATCACGTGGCCTGTGCTCAGTTAGCATAACAAAGGAACATCGCGTTGTGTAACCTTCAGTTCAAGGTAATGTACCGTATTTGACGGATTTCGTATTTAATCTTACTTACTACGAAAGTTTTGTGGGAAAATAAAACATCGCATTAAAGATCTTTCCAAAACACGCATTTTAAGACAAGGTATGTTGAGGTAAAGTACCTAGAAGTGATATTTATATACTGTAAAATTTAACCAAAGAAATAGATGACAAGTGCTTTCTGTATTTGACCGTATGAATAATGATAGACAAGCTGAGCTTATTAACACGATTCCTGCAAAAAATGTTTAAATGTTTGTAAACCTATTAGAATAAACTACCATGGTCATCAGTTCCTAGACTTACAAATTACCTAAACTAACTTACACTAAGACAACACATACACCCATGCCCGAAGGTCGAACCTCCGGCGGGAACGGCAGCCCTGTCTGTGACACGAAGCCTGCGCGCGGTTCCGCCGTGCGCACCGAACAGCCCCATGAGCCGCCTTGTAAACAAACGCGGCTGCGGCACCGCACAACCGCGGCGGTTTGGAAGTGCAGCCGCAGGTACTTGGGTCTGTCTCGCGACAGTACGCACTTGGCTGTTAGGACCAAGGAACCTCCTTGGTTCGGACCGTTAGCTGCCGGAAATTTACGTCATGTGACTGTCCCATATGTAAACACAATTACACAAGGCTGCAGTCAAGGTGGTTAGAATGTCTGGTTGCAGTCCTGCTGCTAACGGAATTTGTTGTTGAAACTATTGAAGAATTCAGTTTAACGTGATTTGTGCAATTTTCTTAGTTTATATTAAATGTGCAGAGGATGCCAAAAATACTCAACAGAAACGTGTTTTTTCCCCTGTGTTTATCTGGAACTTTTAATTCTTATAATGAAATGTGGTTAACATTTCAAAATAAATGTGGCGAAAACGTTGACACTGTCCTACATGCGGATCAACTTACCACCACGACTTATTTCGCATGCACATTTGTTGGCTTCGCCAACTCAAAATAGCTGTCACTGTTCAACATAACCTGAACTATGGATGACTGGCAATACATTCACGATTTCAGGTGTAAGCTGTGCACTGTCACATTTGGCCAAAACAGGCAGTATCCTTAAATGATTAAGAAATACTCGATTAACTTTTTTTAGATATACCAAAAATGGGTAAATTCGTACATGTAGTTATTGAACTTAATGAAGTATAGCAACTTATCTTCTGAAGAGACAATCGGGCATAACTGAAGACTGGGATACCATCCGTCAGCTTAGACCCATGACGTCATCAACATGTAGGAAAAACTGTACACAGGATATCTTAATACTTGTGTATTGTAGGCTAGATAATAATCTGTAGTTATCCTCGTAAATTACAGACGTTCGTTAATAATTTTGCTGAGCGTGTGTGTGGGCGTTGAGTATTTTGACATAACAAACACTGGAAATATCAGACTACTTCCTTTTCACACAGAAATTCCGTTGCATGACAATCATTCAATTTTTCGTATTAGGTTCTCAATGCACTGCAGTAAAAACATGACAAATTCCGTTACTTTGTTTATCATATTTTATTCATTCAAATACTATACCAAAGCTATCTACAATAATGGCAGTATTTCGTTGTCCAGTACAGTTTCTTTTCAAGTAAATAGATGTCACAGAATTACAGGGTAGGACGTTACTCGAATGAAGCATAGTGGGTTAATATTTCATTTGATGGCGTTTTAAGGAACTGCATCTTGATAATGCAATTCCCCATTATGGACACTTCCTTTTCCATTTTTTTTCACACGAATGTTCTCAGATAGATGAACTTTATAGTGAGTGTACAGGTTCTAACGCATATTGAACTCGGAACTGCATTCCTCACACTTTTGGAACGTTTTGTGCGAATCACTCATGTTCACCAAAAGATATCAACAACGAAATAATAGAAAACACCAACAACGATATAAATAAGCAGTAACGAAGTTAAAACGGAGCGCTCAGTATGGCAGAAAGGAGCAGAATGAAATAGGAAGACATGTTGAAACAAATTGATTGGTCACGTGACAAAATTCTGACAGCTAATCGTCCGAACAGCCAAGTGCGTACTGCCGCGAGACAAACCCGCAGGTACTTTGCTGCCGCAGCGCAAGTGCTGAGGGGCCGCGCCTATAAACAGGACCCACGCTGCCTTATGAGGAACACCGCACTGCCAAACCGCCGCGATTCCTCCGCCGCGGAGCAACCGCAGGCTATTAACACGGTCTACTTGTTACACCACGCTGACATTCCGCACGGCTACGATGCCTGCATCCATTCGTCTTCCATGGCGTATCATAAAAAAATATTGTATTCTTTCGACAATTTCTGAAGAATTGTAGATTTATTTCATGCATTAAGTTATATTCACGTCAGAAGACGAATATGCATTTTAAATGGTAGGTGTGTTATTAATAGAATTGAAATTGTTGCTTCAGTTCATGCATCACTAAATAAGGTGAGTCAGATCATCTTTGTACCAGAATTGTTTAATATTCTCAATATCACTATAAAGTGTAAGCTTATTAATTTATATATTGTCCCACTCAACTGTTTCACCCCAGATATCTCTGAAACTACAAGAGATATTGAAAAACGACCTTCACGGTCATGAACGTACTGTAGGGGCTTATGAAAGTAGGAACTATGAAGCAGTGAAAACGTAAAGAAATATTACTTTCAACTCAAACTTATGTTTTTTTTCTAAAATGGATACCCTATATTAGTGCTTAAACAATCAGTAGAATGAAAAATCACAAAAAGAATGGTGTTGGTTGCATCACAATCCGTCAATTACATTCGGAGAAACTGCGAAGCGAAGTTGACGTTTGAAACACATGAGACGCGGTGCTAGCGCATGTTCGAGACTCAACCGTGAGTCTCGCTAGAGTGTCGGGACGCTGTAGCTGTACGCTTCACATGTTCCACACGTCAACTGCGCGTCGCAGTTTCTACGGATGTAATTGACGGATTGCGATGCAACCAACGCCATTCTTTTTGTGATTTTTCATTATATTGATTACTTAAGAAATAATGTAGTGTATCCATTTAAAACAACAAAAGTTTGTGTTGAAAATAATATTTATTTACGTTTTAGCTGTCTCATAGTACCTACATTCATAAGTCCCTGCCGTACGTTTATGACTTTGAAAGCCGTTTTTCAGTACCTATTGCAGTTCCAGAGATATCTGGGGTGAAACAGTTCAGTGGGACACCCTATGCAGACAGCACTCTTACGCTAATCAGTTTACAAAAACTACGAGTTTGATTTCTAGTGTGCAGCGTAATTACATTTGGCATGAACATTGCTAATTTCCAGGCTTCGTCGATCTGGCTACACAGGTTCAAGAAATCGTACTGAATAGGAAGTCGCAAATATACGAAATTTACTTCACCGAAACTTTTAGATCAGCTGCCAGTGATAGACAATGCTATATAGAAGTTCATAGCTGACATAAAGACGAAACTTGTTGTTACCTCCGCAACTGCTCAAATGTTCAAATGTTTGTAGAGCTTATGGGACTTAACTACAGGGTCATCAGTCCCTAAACTTACAAAGTACTTATGAACTAGCTATTACTAAAGACGGCACAAATATCCATGCCCGAGGGGGATTCGAACCCCCGACCGTAGTGGCCGTGCAGACCGTGACTGGCGCGCCGCAGACCGCTCGGCCACTGCGGCCGGCCCGCAGCTGCTGTTACTAACGCTGATCAGTCAGGTTTCGTGAAAGAACTGCGCGTACATACCGCACTTTATAATTTCGGGGTGAAATAAAGACGGAATCGATTGGCCAATAAATGAATGCAATGTCACATTCATAAACGTTAATGCCAGTGATAAGTATGAGTGGTGTACTGTTTCAACAGCTCTACATCTGTCATCAAGAACCTCAAGGCAAATTAGGGCCAAAAATTAAAAAAAAAAAAAAAAAAAAAAAAAAAAAAAAAAAAAAAAAAAGACTGTATAGTTGCAAAAATCATGTAATCGACGTATCAAAATCTGGAAAAGTGGGAAAGCATAATTTTCAACATTTCGTTCGACACGTATTCCTCCCATTTGAAAAAAAAAAAACTAATTCATTGTTTTTTTTTTTTTTTTTTTTTTTTTTTCCATGATCTGGACATAACGACGCCTCTGTTTTTGTGGAGTAAAGCGAAAAATCTGTAGATGTAATGTGGATTCCGCCTGGAACTGCTAGTGTGATTCAACCTCTCGATAAATAACTTTTTCGACACTGGAAAGAATTTTTCAGGAAATTATCAAACATAATTCCTGTTACCTCTCTCTCATTTCAGGTTTATCAGTGGAACAGTTTTCTTAAGCTCCAGTCATTTATGCATTGCCAGTTTTCTTCGACACGCTTTACGAATTTGATCAAGTGTGCCTGGTATGCACAAGGACGGCCTGGTCCATTTCTGACTCCATCCCAGTTCTGTCTAAATGAAACTAGTGGCTACTGCGAAGTGCCTGAATGCATGAATATTTCCTGTGTCAGGTGCAAGAAAAACGTTTTTGTCATTCAGTGTTTCTGACGACTACATGGAATAAACAAAGAACTATTTCACTGTTAGTTAATGTACAACACTCAAAAATTATTTTATTGAAAGGCCGACAGGAACTGTTATAAAATGTGGTACTGCAAGTCACATTTCATTTCAACAAATTATTGGTCCTCATTGAGGGAAGTCGTTGTTCGTTTTCATTCACTCCTTTGTAAACCAAGCTTTAGTCGCTTGAAATTGGTGTCTGTGAACACTGGATGATTCCGGCGCTGCATGATTGAATCGCCGAGTCCCGTGCTAGGCTGGTAGAACTGTACAAACCGCAATTACGAGCTGTTCTTCACACGGCAAAATTGCGTAACCACAACATTAAAAAAAATTGCAGTGGCTCTTAGCAGCTAAAATTTTGGCAGTGGATTTCTTTCGTTGTCTTCCTGCGTACAAAATTTCACGGTACGTTTCGATATGTCTTTATTGGACCTTTCCCTTGGCAGTTAATGTCACTCATTCCGTGAAGATGATTATTTGATAAGTCAAATTATTCTCATAGGCCTGACACTAAAGAAACCTTACTTAATGTTGTGTTTCATTTCGGTGATACGTGATTTATAGCAGTGAGCAACATTTTTGTGTAATATCTAATACTATTTTCTATTCCCTGACATGGTTGAGCTGAGTATCTCATACGTGAGCAGTGTATAACTGACAACGTCGCCAGTAATTTATCACTTGGAACTGATGACACAATAGTGAGTTACCAAGCGATTTCAGTCAATATTTCGATCGTCAATTCCCCAGGAAGTTCTGTTATTGAAAGTTATTTACTACTTTTTAAAAAAATGTGAAAAACAAAACAAGAGTTAAAATGTAATCAATTCGCTTTAAATTTGTTTTACTTATCCTTTATTTTTGTTTTTAAGGGGAACTTGTGGGAAAGTAACTAAATTTAGATTCTATGCTTCAGTTTGTTGCAATGCGTTTTAATTCTGGAATCCTCCGAGTCGGTTATTGTTAATTCTGCTTGATTTGCTGATAATACAAAACGAATACCCCCACTTTTAAAATCTATACTTCATAACAGAAACATGCTGGATCCTCGGGTGAATAATAATGTGAAGAGTACTGTACAAAATTTTTATTCGGTACAAAACAAGTACATGGATGTTCAGTATAACCTCCTCCAGACACTCAAATGACATCAACCCAATACTCGGAATCGTCCCTCACTCTGAGCAGCATGGCTTACGTAGCGCCGGCCGCGGTGGCCGAGGGGACTGAGGCGCTCCAGTCACGGTCTGCACGGCCACTACGGTCGGGGGTTCGAATCCCCCCTCGGGCATGGATATTTGTGTCGTCTGTAGTCTTAGGTAGTTCAAAAGTAGTTTGTAAGTTTAGGGACTGATGGCCCCGTAGTCGAGTCCCATAAGCTCTACAAACATTTGAACATTTTTTTTGCTTACGTAGCAATTTGGGTAACTGCAGTTAGGCCCGCACACAGAATTATTTTTCACGGGGAGTGTGGGGGGGGGGGGGGGGGACAAATCGTAAAGTCAATTTCCCTAGAGTGACTTTTAACCAGGTTTTAGTCGGCCGCGGTGGCCGAGGGGACTGAGGCGCTTCAGTCACGGTCTGCACGGCCACTACGGTCGGAGGTTCGAATCCCCCCTCGGGCATGGATATTTCTGCCGTCCTAGTTCGTAAGTAGTTCATAAGTAGTTTGTAAGTTTAGGGACTGATGACCCCGTAGTTGAGTCCCATAGGCTTAAAAAAAAGTTAATCAGGTTTTATACATATATACGTGCAGGGTGTCCCATTCTACTTTTTCACCCCAAGATATCTTTGAAACTACAATAGATGTTGAAAAACCTGTTTACCGTTCATGAACGTACGGTAGGGACTTATAATGTAGTGTCAGAAAATCAGGCGATGCTGAAGGAATTAGATTAGGTAACGAGACAATAAAAGTAGTAAATGAGTTTTGTTATTTGGGTAGCTAAATAACTTCTTAGAGCCGTCATAAAGTTGATATAAAACGCAAAATGGCTGTGGGAAGAAAAGCGTTTCTGAAGAAACGAAATTTGTTGACATCCGTTAAAATATCTAAGTGTCCATACAGAGAAAAATATTGAAGTTAAGTTCAGCGTAGCACAGCGCTTTGTCCTAAATATGCTTGATTCTATTCACTGCACATTCTACGAACACGAAGCACATTCTGCCTACAGGCCGTATGCGCCGAGTATTTAATTTTGTATCGGCCAATCAGGATTAGAGAACGTGATAGAATTCGCACTGCACAGCCTCTTGCGGGATTGCAGGAGCTGGTACTGCCAACAAGAGTCTAACAAAGAATCGCGAAACGCCCAGTGATTTTCTGCAACTTCGCAACTGCAGTGCTGCCTACCTACCGGTTGGGTTGTAGAAACATACCGCGAAACTATTGTATATTGAACGTGTATTTGGAGTGAAGCTACACATTAAAAGTACCTTCGTATTTACGAGCTTCTGCGGCTCTCTAAATTGAAGCAACTATCAAAAATATAGCCCGGAAATCTCTCGTTGATAAAGGATGTAGAGAAGGAAATAATGTTGCGAATAATAAGTACTCATTTTCGGTAGTTAATTATATTTTAGTCACAGAAGAAAATCTTTAACAATTATTTCACTTTGGCTCTTAATGTGAATCACTAAAGCTTAATCACTACTCATAAAATTACCTTTGTATAAAAGTAATGCCTGGACACTTAATCACCTACAAGGAGCCTCTGGCAGTATTGGGTGAATCGTCCCATAGTTTACGAATCGCGCTGGCGATAATGAGGTGCCCGCGGATACACATTGAGGGACATGTCAACAAGCGCTTCCTATCTTGCTAGTACACAGCTAACAGAGGCCTATTAAGAACTCGTGTCATTGCAACATGGAGCGCAGAATGGACCAATGGACAAATTAGTTCATGAGCCAACTAGAATTGCAAATGGATGTGAAAACACACTTGATCTCTTAGCAACAAATAATCTTGAGCTCATAACGAGCATCAAAACGTATACAGGTATTAGTGAACACAGAGCTGTCGTAGCGAAATTGAATATCGAAAGTCTCAAAGTTACCAAAATAAACGAAAAGTATATTTGTTCAGGAAAGCAGATAGAAGTAAAATACATTGCTTCTTGAAACACAGCTTCCACTCGTTTCTAATACTAAACGTAGGTGTAGACCAGATGTGGCTCAAATTCAAAGAAGTGGTATCGACAGCAATTGACAGTTTTATACCAAATACATTAATAAAAGAAGGAGGCGATCCCCCTTGGTACACGAAACAGGTCAGTACACTGTTGCAAAAGCAAAGCAAAAGGCATACTAAATTTAAACGAGCACAAAATCCCCAGGACATCGAAAGAGTCCAAAGAAGGGCAACTCGTTTCGTATTGTCACGATACAGGGAGACAGTGTTACGGAAATGATACAGGATCTGGGATAGGAATCATTACAACAACGGCGCTTATCGCTGTGGCGTGGTCTACTTGTGAAACTTCAATCGCCAACATTCTCCTCCGAATGAGAAAATATATTGTTGACTCCCACTTACATAGGTAGAAATGATCAGAATAAAATACGAGAAATCAGAGCTCGAACAGAGAGATTCAGGTGTTCTTTCTTCCCGAGCGCTATTTGAGAATGGAATGCGAGAAATATAGTATAATGGTGGTTCGATGAACCCTCTGCCAGGCACTTAAATGTGATTTGCAGAGTATCCCATGTAGATGTAGAACCAAAGGGTTAATATCAAGTTTTGTTTCAGATCAGGCAAAACGGCGACGGTGACCCATGGGATGTTAGTGCAAGTGTATGGTGTTAAAGCAGTGAGTAAAAAGTGTAAAAATTGTGTGTTTGAGTGGTTGGGGAGATCCATCAACATGTGACTCAGTGCTTCGAGCGATTCCACAAGAAGCGTTTGCTGACAGTTTCCATCAGCTGTACAACTGATGTCAGAAGTATATTGTAGCCAATGGCGATTATAGTTTGAAGGTCAGTACGGGTATTTTATTTGAAACTATTGGTTCCTATATTCCCTGAGACCAATTCACCGAACTCTTCAGATCCACTTTGTATTTCAGTAGAGCCTGCTTAATTTCGTACCTCAGTTTCACAAAAATTATAGTCCTATATATCGACATGTTATGGCAATTTCCCAGTACTTAAGTTCGGAAAAAAAAAAAAGGAGGCAGTACTCTGCTTGGCGGAGAAAAATTTTCGGCGGTACTCTGCTCATTCTACATGAAATGTTAAGTGGACATTTTAAGAAAATCAAGAAAGGTAAGATTCAGGCATGTGATTATAAAATATAGCTATAATTTACAGATTCGAAACTCATTTTAAATGTATTCAAGGGTTTAGTGTATGAGGATACCACCCATAAGCTTTGAACATTATAACTGCTGCACCACGAAGATGACGTGCTACAGACGCGAAATTTAACCAACAGGAAGAAGATGCTGTGATGTGCAAATTTTTAGCTTTTCAGAGAATTCATACAAGGTTGGTGCCGGTGGCGACACCTACAACGTGCTGACATGAGGAAAGCTCGATCCCCGCAAAACCCTACATTTCAGCAGGATAATGCACGACCAACGACCACATGTTGCAGGTCCTGTACGGGCCTTTCTGGATACAGAAAATGTTCGACTGCTGCCCTGGCCAGCACATTCTCATAATCTCTCACCAATTGAAAACGTCTGGTCAATGGTAGCCGAGCAACTGGATCGTCACAATACGTGGTATCGTGTTGAAGCTGCATGGGCATCTGTACCTCTACACGCCATCCAAGCTCTGTTTGACTCAATTCCTAGGCGTAACAAGGCCATTATTACGGCCAGAGGTGGTTGTTCTGGGTACTGATTTCTCAGAATCTATGCACCCAAATTGCGTGAAAATATAATCACATGTCAGTTGTAGTATAATATATTTGTCCAACGAAAACCCTTTATCATCTGCATTTCTTCTTGGTGTAGCAATTTCAGTGGCCAGTAGTGTAATCAGGAGTGACGTTCCAGCAGACAATAATAGTGCGTGTTGCTACCAGGTTTAAAAGCAGACTTATATCACACAAAAACCATTATAAAATGTGGACTTACTGCGGGAATAAGCAAAACTGGCAGCCTTACCAACAGTTGAACATTTACACATCCAGCCAGTTGAAGAAGCATTGATCGAAGACATTAAAATTCGCTTCTATTTTAGTTCCTACTAGTGCTACGACACATTATTTTATAATCTTAATCTGACTACAGTGTGAAACGACTTAAGTTAACATAATATTTACGGTAAATTCTATGCTAAGCATGAAAACATACGTAACTTGTGCAGTGTTTCATGATTTGATCAATGGAAATTAATTCAAAATGTTGCTCTTTGGAGCAAAGTTCTTAATCGCTTTGGAGTCGGTAAGAAGCATTTCCTCTATCTCGCTTCAAAACTAGTCGGTATTGGCTAGTTCAAACATTTGACCGCCAGTCAGATTCCGCCGTACCGTCCCAACTAAAGTACTGCGATTACCTACTAGTTTAAATAGTGAACGCCTAACTACAAATACATAATACATCCGTGTATAAACTGTTAATTTTAGCACGTCACATTCTTAAAGATATTCAGTTTCATATCTGCCAATTAGCTAAAAAAAAAAAAAAAAAAATAATTCAGGATAGGTACATTCAAGGTACAGAAGCAAGGAGAAGGTGAAAAGAGCATTAATAAGGAGATACAGGACCTAGTCCCCAGGAATGTAAAAATAATGTCTTGTTTGAAAATATTACAGTGGCCGAAATCCGTTGGTACAAAACTCAATATGAATTACACTACGCCGCGGTGCAGTAGCCGAGCGGTGTAAGGCGCCTCGCTGCGGAGCGCGCGGTTGCTCGCCATCGGGGGTTCGAGTCCTCCCTAGGGCATGGGTGGGTGGGTGTGTTGTCCTTAGGTTAGTTTACCTTAGTTTAAGTGGTTTGTAAGCTCGGACTGATCACCACGCAGTTTGGTCCGATAGATTTACAAACATTATAACGTTTTCTTTCTTTCTTATTTTTTTTTTTTAATTACACTACACTGATACTTTGATATTATAGACTGCCACTAACGGATGCAGTGGTATTAGTTTAATGGCGTTTTCATATTTGTAACATAAAATTCACAACCACGTTTCGAGACTATTTAAACATGAAAGTAACTGCATTAAAACAGCATCTTCTCAATTTATATCATGCCATTTCTCTGTTACTCCCTACTGGCCGCTTGGAGCGTTACCATCGCTTTACTACACATTTCCCCTATAGAGTTGCGCGCCTGTCTGTGTCAGACTGTGGTCCCAACTATCGACTTTCCCATATCCCTATCGATATGTTTTAACAACTTCTGGTTGCCTCCCAGTTCGCTATACTGTAGTACATGTGTCGTACCATGAGAACTATCACGGCTGCCTGACCCTAAGTTGAATGACTTTCAACATAAGCAGTGTGACAGTTCTATTTTTGTACCTGCTTAGTAATCCACCAGTTAATGAATTCCAAGCTGACAGTTCTTCTTTACGAAGTTTGAAATTCAACTATTAAAACTTCTTTTAAGGTTCGAAATATGAAAATCTTGAAGCAATGAGGTCCAGCAATAGCCGTGCCTCTGAGTATTTTTAGTCATTAATTAATTACCAAATGAATTGGTCTTTTCTCACCAGTTTATGTACTTTGTAGAATAAACCTCTCTTTTATATATTTAACTCCATATTTATTTATATTTAAGGAGTTATTCTACCAATTAGTACATAGGAATATGACAAAAAATATCTTGACAAACGTCAGACACAGGATACAAATAAAAATCGACCGAAACCAATAAGCTCCGTGTTGTCAAGCCATCTACCGCTGTGTGGAAGACCTCCCTGAGGGCTTCTCGCAGGGAGTCGGTGGTCCTTTGCCGTGTCCGTATAGGCCATACTTGCTTGGCTCACGCATGGTCACCTTTTGCGTCGCGAGGATACTCCTCAGTGTCGATGTGATGCCCCTTTGACAGTTGCGCACATCTTACTTGAATGCCGCAATTTAGCCGAAAAACGGCTACATTTCAATATCCCTGACGCTTTGCAGCTTGCTTTGGTTGATTCTGTTTTAAATTTTATCCGTGAGTGTGGATTTTACAAGTCCATTTAAAGTTTGTGTGTGTTTGTCATTACTCTATCCTCCACTTGCCTAAGTCTTCTAGGTAGATGTTTTTAATGTGTCCCAGAGTGGATGGATGTGTTACTTATATTTCTGTGATCACCCAGCAACAACACTCTTGTACTGTTTCTGTCATATCTCTTCTTCGTTTTAACTTGTATCCCTTCATGTTTACCTATTCCTTTTAAACTGTGACATGTTAACGCTTTTACTTAGGAACTCTTAGCACAATGTTTTATCTCCCAGACTGGAACAAGGGACTAATAACCATTGCAGTTTAGTCCCTTCCAAAAAAAGAACAACAACAACAACAAAAACAACAACTTTTTCTTCTTAGCAACCGTCTGAACACACATTTTCTCCAAGGAACTTCAATAAATATCTTTGACTTGGTAGACATAATATCTGAGGCCACTTTCTGCTTTCACCACCTCCAGAATCTGAAACAAACAGATTCTGGCGGCAGCTGCTGTTCTGTCATGCCTAATCAATTCACTAAAATAATTATTGATAAATTTGAAGCATTGAATTAAAATTTGTGGTGCAGCCGGGAATCGAACACGGACCTCCACACTTACTAGGCAGACGTCTTAAGCGGTAGACTATCACACCACTGACGATTAAGTCTCCTTGGAATAGACTATGTACGATTTCCCTCCACATCACAAACTTTAATTCAGCTTCTGTGTTCCAACGATAATTGTCACTACTGCCAAGGCTCTCCATGCAGCGGAATAGCACCTCGACAATGGATATGGTGGAACAATCCTGTTAAGGTGATATAAATATCAATTAATACAAATAAACAATCCCAGAGACGGATTTACGTCTCAAATATGTCAAAGACATTATTGATAAATCTGAAGCATTGAATTAAAATTTGTGGAGAGCCTTGGCAGTAGTGGCAATTATCTTTGGAGCACAGAAGCTGAATTAAAGTTTGTGATGTGGAGGGAAATCGTACTTAGACTATTCCAAGGCGCCTTAATCGTTAGTGGTGTGGTGCTGTAACGGTCGCCGGGCGCCGTGGTCAGAGGGCTTAACGTCCTCTGTAATAAAAAAAGCTGGGCCAAGAACACTTCGAACATCAACGAACAAATACGAACAGCGTCCGCACAGAACAGAACTACCCATAGAGCAAAAAAAAAAAAAAAAAAAAAAAAAATAAATAAATAAAAAAAAAAAAAATAAAAAAAATAAAAAAAAAATAAAATAAAAAAAAAAATCAACGCCGTCTGCAATAAAAAAGCTGGAACAAGAACACAAACGAACAAACATGATCAGCGTCCGCAATAAAAAGAACGCTACCCACAGAGCGAAAAAAAAAATGAAAACCGGTTAAGACTTTGCCTAGTAAGCATGTAGGCCCGGTTTCAATTCCCGGCCACACCTCAAATTTTGATTCAATGCTTCAGATTTATCAGTAATGTCTTTGACATATTTGAGGCGTAAATCCGTCTCTGGGATTGTTTATTTGTATTAATTGATATTTATATCACTAAAATAGATAAGTATTTGGGTATCTCAAGGTATTGAAGAAGTGGGAGAAAGTGGCTTGTACCACTACTCATGCATCATGGAAACGGGAATTACGTGCGCTTCCATCGTCACTCGACGCTGTTGGTCGCCCCGGCGACCTACCAAAACACTTGCAGGCTTCCTCGGACTAAGGAGTTGGGCCGGTGGTCAGAAGTCCAGGTGTGACCGCGATATCGATCTGGCGAGAGGCGGCGAAGGCAGGCGGGCGACAAGTGGGTGTGGCGCTATTGTGTGGCTAATAGGGCGGTGGCAGGTGTCGGCGGCATTGTGCGGCCGGCCATTGTGCCGCTGTCAGCCGAGTCAGCCCCAAATCTGAGGCTGAGGCCGCAACACCGCGCGGCACGCCCCCACCGCCGTCTCTACAGTCGCCGGGAAACGGCCAGCCCAGCTTCCGGTCAGTCGCACAATGTCCACAAGCCACGACTTTTTCTGTTCTTTCCGACAGAGACCACACATACGTTCACACTCACACACATATACGGGGTGTGTTCCTATGAAAGGGTATGAAACGTCTTACTCCAGTCACGGTCTGCACGGCCACTACGGTCGGGGGTTCGAATCCCCCCTCGGGCATGGATATTTGTGCCGTCCTTAGTGTTAGCTAGTTCATAAGTAGTTTGTAAGTTTAGGGACTGATGACCCCGTAGTTAAGTCCCATAAGCTATACAAACATTTGAACATTTGAAACGTCTTAACAACCAAACCGGTTGATAACGTAGTGCGACATCTAGGGACGCGGAGCAGGCGGCGTCACCTCCGCTTAAAAAAATTCAGGGCTGTGCCCTCAGCAGGCGAGGTGATGAGGCGATACTCAATGTATTTTTAGACGTCCAAGGTCCGATACTCATCGAATTCCTCGAGCACGGGAAAACTACTTAACAGTGACGGGAACCGTCAGAGCCGCGGTGGAGTAGCCGAGCGGTCTAAAGCGTCTCGCTGCGGAGCGCGCGGTTGCTCGCCGTGGAGGTTCGAGTCCTCCCTGGGGCATGGGTGTATGTGTTGTCCTTAGGTTAGTTTACCGTGAGAAATTCCGTAGCCTGCGTAAGTCCATTAAGAGCAAAGAGCCTGGGCTGCTCACTAGTGTTACTTAAACATCGATTGTTGATAAATTCGATATTATCGATATTTCAATTAACTATCGATTGCTTTTTCATTCTTTAGAATGCTGTTTTAGAAAAAGTAAGGTATTTAAATTCTTGTCCTTTAGTCCCTTGTTGAAAACACATTACAAGATCTCGAAGAGCTAGGAGTTTTAGGTAATGGCGGACTGAGGCTGTTGGAGGCCCGGGGCGAAACGAAATGAGCCCCCCCCCCCCCCCCCCTCCCACGTCCACTTGTATTACTACGAAAAAGAATTGGAAGCCCCTCCAGGATGAGAGGCACGAGACAGCCTAAAAAAAAAAAAAAAAAAAAAAAAAAAAAAAAAAAAAGCGTTCGACATGTGGAGTCAGCAGAACGAAATGCCAAGTGCCAAGTGCGCTCTAAACACCCTTGCTTTCGAGGAGTGTGTTTTCTGAAAACAATCGAGCTTCTGTAACACGTTTCATATTCTGTATTACGGAATTATTGAACTCAGTCATTAAATTAACGCAAAGAATAATACCGACTTTCAGATTCACCTGAACCGACTTTCATAGTTTCACGTGTTCACACGTAGCAAAATCTCGCACGACGCGTGTATGACAATAATAAACTCAGAAGTTCAAGACTGCTTCACAGTCGCAAAGAGATTTGGAATCATGAAATTTATTTCAAAGGTCATTGACGCTTTCGATAACATCATCAAACTCGAAAAATATAGCTTTTACTGTTCCGATTTTGCTTTGCCATCGTGTTTCACACAGATAAATGCCAATTTTAATTTAGTTTCTGTAAGCTCCCTACGCTTGCATTACCTTGCAAAGAGCACATTTATTAACGAAGCCTAAACATGTGTTAGCTGTTGTAGAAGAGTTAGACGCATCTATCGAAATCAAATTCTATGAACGGCATCCTTATTGCGTGAAGAATGCTCGAGGATTGATACTGAGTATTCTTGTTCTGAAACCTTTATTAACGCCAACCATATTTGCGCTGTTATCATATCCCTTTTCTCGACAGTTTTGGATATCTTGGTTATTACTTCCTGGTTCCTTAAAAATTGCATTTATTAAGTAGTCTACGTCGTTTCCGCGACGAGAATAAATACTATGAAATGTTCTTCTATCTCTCCAATTGAGGAACTGCAAAATCCATACGACTTTATATAACTACTAAGTTCACACGGAAATAAATACGGATAAATGAATAGCTAAAATTTCAACAACTGTATCAACTGTTTTTCGAGGCCCCGCAGACGTAAAGCCGTCAGCGGTCGCCGACGCTGAACACCACTGTCGATACCGACGGCCACGGCGACGGGAAGACCGACAGTTGGCACTACTTCTTCCATGAATGCCGCCAGAGGCCGCACACTTATGAACACATGACAAACTTGATTGGTTAGACTGTAGTTAGAAACCCGGTGCACCCCTGCAGTCCATGAGATAGCGTGCTCCGATTCAGCGGTATCAGTACAGTGTTCATCGAGTTGGGAGTGTAATATCACCTTTCTACACTGCTACAATGTGTTGAGACAGGGCACATTCTCAAGGGATCTCACCAATAGTGAAAAACTATCAATTCCAACGGAAGCTAGGTGTAATCAGTAATTATTACATCAGTTTTAGCTGCCCATGTCGGTCATTACACACGTTGGTCAGCAAATTCAAATATTTGTAGAGCTTATGGGACTTAACTACAGTGTCATCAGTCCCTAAACTTACAAAGTAATTATGAACTAGCTAATACTAAGGACGGCACAAATATCCATGACCGAGGGGGGATTCGAACCCCCGACCGTAGTGGCCGTGCAGACCGTCACTCGCGCGCCGCAGAGCGCTCGGCCACCGTGGCCGGCTGTTGGTCAGCCTTATAGATAGTAGTGTAATAATGAATAGGACAGGAAACACAGTTACCAGTATAACATGATTATTACTATTATTTACGTATCAACAATAATTCACTTCCTTGAGACAAGCATTGTATCGTTATACCGAACGTATTAAATGTAAGGCGAGGCATTGAATTAAAATTTGTGCTATAACCAGAATTCTAATTCAAATACTAAATTTAATTACTGTTTAAGTATTTAATTTAGCTGTATGTATTTATTATGAAGCGTGTTTGTGGGTCTTTGTATAGAAATATGTTAAACGCGTATGCAACCAACAATATCTTGATAAATGTTGCAGTTCCGCGAGAGCTTTTTTCTTATATATATATATAGGTGTGGTCCATTGATAGTGACCGGGCCAAATATCTCACGAAATAAGCACCAAACGAAAAAACTACAATGGACAAAACATTTCTAGCTTGAAGAGGGAAAACGCATGGGTGCTATGGTTGGCCCACTAGATGCACTGCCATAGGTCAAACGAATAGCAACTGCATTTTTTAAAAATAGGTACCCCCATTTTATTACATATTCGTCTAGTATATAAATAAATATAAATGTTTTATTTGGAACACTTTTTTGCTCACAATTTTAGACGAACAGTGGGTAAAGGGGAGGGTTTTTAAATTAAAACACAGAACGTAGGTTCGTTTGACTTTATTTCGGTTGTTTCAATGTGATACATGTACTTTAGTGAAATTAGCATACATTATGAGAACGCATGCTGTTACTGCGTGATTACCTGTAATTAGCTCATGCCTTCAATAAATGCTCAAAATGATGTCCTTCAACTTCAATGGATTTGGCAATACGCGTACAAAATTCCTCTCAATAGCGAGTAGTTCGCCTTCAGTAATGTTCTCACATGCACTGACAATGCGCTGACGCATGTTCTCAGGCGTTGTCAGATCCGATGAACGTGCGGACCATGCGGTATGTTACTTCTGCAACCAATCCACCTGTCATTAAATATTCGATTTAAGACCGCTTCAATTGCACGCGGGTCATGTGCCAGACATCCATCAAGTTGAAAGTACATCGCCATTCTGTCATGCAGTGAAATATCTTGTAGTAAAATCGGTAGAACATTACGTAAAAAATCAGCATGCATTGAACCATTTAGATGGCCATCGATAAAATAGGGGCCAATTATCCTTCCTACCGCACCAAGTTTTAATCTATTACTTCTTTACTACTAACTGTATCCCCAAGAGATTTTACAGACTTACAGCCCTTACACAAATGAATATATACAGAAAAAAGACAGGAATAAATAAATAAATTGCTTCTAAAATGTGCTTTACTGCAATCTATTAGATCGGTGATGCTTATGTTCCAAATATGGGATCAATTCCCGCGAGACATTTCCTGACTGTCGCGGACTGGAAAGGCAACTTCGAATTATTTACACAGTTAACCGAACTTTAACAGAGTGGAATGATTGTACTTCACCAACGCTCAGTGTTAGGTATTCATATGTTTGTAATAAATTTAATATCTTATAAAAGTTGTGGGATCTTTATGATAAAGATATCATTAAGGAAAAACGAAGATAATTATGTAGGCAGCCATGCATGCCATATAACGCTAAGGACATTATTTATTAAATGCCCCAAAACAGGTAGTCTGCAATCCTGTTGTGTTCTTCTTTGGGTACCTGTTAAAGGATTGGTGATTAGGTGAAATCTGTTAGTGTAGTTAAGCGCAAGAGATCGCTACAAGGCAGATGTTCAGTGTTTTGTATCGCATTATAGGAGTTAACTACTCAAATAAATTTTACTATCTGTCTCGACTGCATATATTTATAAGCCTTGGGGCATATTTGATTCTATCGAACCATCTGCAGATCTGAATATATTTGATACCAGATAACCAGTCAAATTTCAATCGATAAGTGTGAAGTCATCCAGATGAGCACTGAAAGAACTACGTTACACTTCATTTACACGATACATCAGTCAAATCTACAGGCCGTGAATTCATCTGTAATTATATAGGAATAACAATTATGAACAATTTAAATCGGAAAGAACGCACAGAAAATATTGTAGCGAAGGCGAACCAAAATCTACGTTTCCTTGGCAGAAAACATAGAATATGCAATAGTTCTACTAAAGAAACTTCCTAACTACACTTGTGCGTCCTAGTTTGGAGTATTGCTGCGCGCTGTGGGGTCCACACCAAACGAGGCTAATAGAGGATGTAGAGGAAGCTCAGAGTGGGGCATCTAGTTTTGTATTATCGCGATATAGGGAAGACAGTGTCACGGAAAATGATGCACGAGTTGGACTGGAAATCATTAATGCCGTTATCATTTACGGCGAGATTTATTTGCGAAATTTCTTTCACCAATTTTCTCTTCAGAATGCGAACAAATTTTGTAGCACCCACCCACATAGGGATACACTGATCATCATAATAAAATAAGAGAAACGGGACTGAAAACGGGAAGATTTGGATGTTCTTTTTTCCCGCGCGATATTAAAGAATGGAAGGGTAGAGAAATATCATAAAAGCGGTTCGATGAACCCTCTGCCATGTACTTAAATGTGATTTGCAGAGTAGATGTAGACAGAACTGCACAGGTTACTCTTCAAACCGACCTACTCAAATTATGGTTGGATAGAATAAGAGCCGGTTGTAAAATTTGGGAGTATTTGCGATCTACGCGAACAACAAAATTTTAGATAGAATAATTGATTGTAGATTTACTCTAAAGTAAATAGAATGTAAATTGACTGCCTTGTTTAGAATTGAATCATTAGAGCAATTAACTCCTAACTTTCCATAATTTGTGGAAATTATTCGTTACCATACACTAAGCTATGATCCATGTATTTAATTAACGAACACAGTGTAACTACAAGATGAGGAATAAAAATTAACATTGAAAAATACAGCTCATCGGCTGCAAAGCTACAGGTTGATGGTTTCGGCTGCAACTAAGGAAGCCTGATGTAAAAAATTTTAGTTACTTGAAATGGACAATGGTTCTTAAGCAACAGAGCTCACGTTCAATTTACAAATGTAAAATTACATGCGTCAGGATTAGAAAGCAGAATATATTTAATGTACATGAAAAATATGTTCTGCTTTTTAATCCTGACGCATGTAATTTTACATTTGTAAATTGAACGTGATCTCTGTTGCTCAAGAACCATTGTCCAATTCATGTAACTAAAAATTTTTACTTCAGGCTTCCTTATTTGCATCCGAAACCATGGTTAAGTAATCAACCTCTAGCTTTGCAGCCGATGAGCTGTATTTTTGAAGGTTAATCTTTCACGAACGGTTGCTGTTTCAACAGCCATGTTTAAAATTGTGTGAGAAATAAGTTTTCTCAGTAGTTGATAGTGGGAAAAGCTATAAGCAGGCATAGCATAAGAACAGTGAAGAAACATAAATACGAATAATCATCTGTAGTATTCTAGGAATCAGAATGCAAACATCGATTTACGACTATGACATCAAAATATTAAACCTTGAATACGCTGCAACGTGAGAGAGAGAGAAAGAGAGAGAGAGGGGGGGGGAGGGGGGGGGGGGGAGAAAGACGCACTACGCAAATTGGGTACAAAGTGACATTCTACTTCTACATCTACATGGAATACTCTGCAAATCACATTTAAGTGCCTGGCAGAGGCTTCATCGAACCACCTTTATACTATTTATCTCCCATTCCATTCTTGAATAGCGCGCCTTTTCCACGACATTATCTACGTGTTCTTTCCAGTTTAAGTCTGATGTAATAGTAATTCTTAGATATTTAGTGGACTTTAAGGCCTTCACTTTTGATTGATTTATTTTGTAAACAATGCTTAACGGATTTCTTTTCGTAATCATGTGGACGACTTCACACTTCTCATTATTTAGAGTCAACTGCCAATTTTTACACCATGGTGATATCTTATTTAGATCGTTCTGCAGCTGGTTTTGATCTTCAGATGATTTAACTAGACTGTAAATGACGGCGTCATCTGCAAACAACGTAAGACAGCTGCTTAGATTTTCTCCCAAATCGTTTATGTAAATAAGGAACAGCAGAAGACCAGTAACACTACCCTGTGGAACGCCCGATATCACCTCATTTGTAGTCGGTACCTTACCATCGATTACAACAAACTGTGTCCTCTCTGACAGGAAATCCCCTATCCAGTCGCAATTTGGGGCGATGTACCATAACCACGCAATTTTATTAAAAGCCGTTTGTGAGGTACGGTATCAAAAGACTTCTGAAAATCAAGTAATACATTCATGCACATACCGACATAAAATGTACTTCGTCGTGCAGTTGGCAAGGACCGTACACAGTGGACATGTAGATACCAGGGCAAGGGCCTAAAGTAGCGACTGCATTCCATATACTCGGTTACACAGTAGCTATGCCAAGCAGACAGGTTCATGAGCAATATACATAGCAGTCAGCTCTTGAGAGAGGACGTATAGTTGGACTCAGACAAGCCGGTTGGAATAATCGGCGAATCGCTTTACATTTGAATAGGAGAGATGCTTCTATTCGCCGAAGTTGGCGGGAGTGGATGGAACATGACCGAACACAGCGTCAAGAGAGACGATATTTGCTTTCGAGACGACAGAACGCGAGTGCCGACCAGTTGTCAAAGAGGCACTCAGAGCTACGGATTCACCGTCGATCCGACGTGCAACTGGAGCTGCAGTGATCACGAGAGCGTCCGATGTAATTGCGGTTATAGAATCAGGAGGGAATGCCTGGTGGAACATTTTATAGGAAGTGGTTTTGTCTCATTATGTGCCCTATCATTTTTGATTTTCTTCTTCCTATATAATTTAGCAGCGTTCTGTTCTCATACATTTCTCTTAAGACCTGTTCATTACTTTCCCTATCTACCCAGCTTGTTTTCGTCATTCTTCTCCATATCCACATTTCCATTACGTCCAGTCTCTTTTTCTCTGCCTTTCCCAGAGTTCACGCTTCACATCCATATGTTAAGACACTCCAAACAAAAGTTTTGGTGTATTTTTCCAACTTTCTAGGCTTATATGCGTGTCTGTTAGGAAATTTCTTTTATTTTGGAAAGCTTGCTTTTCAAGACTATTTTTTTCTTTATATCTGTGGTACATTTATTGTCGTCAGTGATTGTGCTCCCCAAATAACAAAAGTTCTCAACCTGCTCTAGAACATCATCTTCTAGTTTAATATTAACTTTACCCTTTCCTTTTGTCTTCCCTACTACCATAGTTTTTGTTTTCTTGTTATTAATTTTTAGATTAAATTCTCTTAGGATTTTGCTAAATTTTAGCAACATAAACTTCATTTCCTTTACTGAGTCAGCAAGTACTACTGTCTCACCTGCAAAACGAATACAGTGTATTCGTTCCCCGTTAATTTTAATTCCTTTGGTTGTTCTTTTCTACTTTTCAATAGATTTTTCAATAAATAAGTTGAACAAATATGGTGATAATGGGCACTTTTACCTTACTCACCTCTTAATTTTTGCTTTCTTCTTCACACCATTCACTTCTATCTTTGCTTCCCGTCTTTTATACAGGTTCCAGATTAATCTACTGTCCCTCCAATCAAGATTTATTTCCTTCATTATTAGGAATAACAATTTGCAATTAACCATGTCAAATGCTTTTTGTAAATCTATAAAGATCAAGTATGTTTCTCTATTAACTCCAATTCGTCCTTCTAATACCATCCTCAGAACTAGTATTGCCACTCTAGTTCCTTTTCCAGATTTGAAACCAAATTGGTCTTCTCCTAGGTTTGCCTCAATTTTCGTTTTTATTCGTTTTTTTTATTATGTTTAACATTATTTCGAAGTGTAGGATCGTAAGGAGATAGTTCTATTGGTCTCACAGTTCAGAGCATTTCCTTTTTTTGCGATTACTACTGTTTTGCTATTCTGGTGGTTCTTTTCCATTTTCATAGCACTCTTTAAAAGTTTATATAAGTACTCTTTTGTTGAGTCTCGAATTTCCTTTAACATTTCTGCTGGAATGTTATCTATGCCTTTCGCTTTGCCATTACTTAGATCATTGAAGGCACTGTTGACTTCCTTGTTTAGATATAAGTGGCCCTGTCATGTCGATATCCACACTGTTCTCTTCTTCTAGAATTTCCCTCTCATTAGCAGTATCTTCTGCTTCATATATTACCTCCAAATACTCTTTCCATCTTTCACAAACATCCTCTAATTCGAAAAGTAGGTCACCGTTTTTATTCTTGACCGATTTTTTTTTTATTTTTTTGGTTCTTATCTTTGTCTGCATTGTTTTAATTTTTGAATAGGCTTTATCAGTTTGACGTCCACTTAGATCTTGTTGAATTTCCTTATGTTTGTCGTGCATCCACTTTTCTTTTTCCAATCTACATTTCTGTATAATGGCATGTTTTACTCTTTTTTACTTACCGAAATCTTTTTTCCTTAGTCTGTTTCGTTCTTCAATAAGGTCTAGTATTTCCTTGGTCATCCATGGTTTCCTTGGTTCTAGTTTCCTTAATCCTACTAGTTCTTTAGCAGCTACTTCTACGGTCTCTTTGTATCCTTCCCATCCTTCCCTGTTACCCACTAGGTTATCGGTCTATTCTTTCATGTCTGCAGCTACTTGCTTTTCCTTAAGTTTTGTCTACACACCATCTGTGTTGGTTAGTTCCCTTATATTTCTTAAATTTGCTGTCATAGTCTGCTATCACTAGAACATGGTTACTTTCTATATCATATCCAGGGTATGAATGGCTAGATTTTATTTGATTAATAAATTTCTTCTTAACTAGGATATAGTATATCTGATACATTTCGGCATCTACTGGACTTTTCCACGTATATCGTCTTCTCTTGGGCATTTCAAAACACGTGTTGGTGACTATCATCTCGTACTGTTCTCAGAAATCTAGCAACGTTTCTCCTCTAGAATTCATTTTTCCTAGCCCGAACTTGCCATTCAATAATCCTTTTTTATCTTCACCGATCGATGCATTGAAATCACCTGTTACGATAAGGTTGTCCTTCTCTTTAACCAGTTTCATTAGATCATCAATTTGCTCATATACTACTTCTACTTCCTCATCCTTACTATTTTTGTCGGTAGGTAAACTGCAATTACACATAATTCCATAGGCTGTGCTTTAATTTTAATCATAGTTATCCTAACATTGCAGTGGTATGTGTTCAACACATTGTTCTTCCATTTTCCTCTTAAAATTATAGCGACGCCACTTCTTCCTGATAGAGCACTACCACTGTGAATGATCCTGAAATCCCTCTGACATAAAATTACCATTACCACCCCATCTAGTTTCACAGAGTCCTAATATGTCCAGCTGAGACTTTTCCATCAGCATCTTAACCTTCTCTAGTTCCCCAGCTTTTAATAGGTTTCTGACATTCCATGTTCCAATTCTCATGTGTTCTTTTATTCCTTTACTCCTTACAGCCTTGACCAATACATTTCCCTACGGAGATCTGAAAGGGGGAATTGAAACTCCGAAAAATTTTGAAGTGGACGTAGCCTTCTGCATCCTCCTGCCGTTGACCATGTTAGTGGTTCCTCCGCCTTTAGGGACAGTTTCTCATCCCTGGGACAAGGGGGTGGCCCTTCTTTACCGCTCATCCGCCCATTACTGGCCGTTGGTGTGGTGTCGAACAAGTCTAAAGTGCGCGCCACCTACTTACGCCGCGCGCCGCCATGCACGCACGGCGCGGCGTTCTTACGACGTCAGCCACGAGCGCCCTCTGCTACAACTCCGCTCGTGGCCACCACTGAACGACATCGTTCACTTGGTACTCAGATAGGAACCAGTTAACACTTCGGAATCAGATAGGCACCAGTGAAGACTTGGCTTTCGGATAGACACTAGGCAGGCCTCTAGCTCAACTATGTATCAGCAATCTGCAGTACTGAGCTATGTAAAAGTTAAGTATTACTAAGTCTCTAAGAAATATAGATCTCGTTCTAATTTACTCTAGTGTTTCTAGTTTCTGCCGTCCCATTGGCTGGTCACCTCCTACCTGCACAAGCGTGCATCCTTTATTCCTGTGTCGGTCTTTCTACTCGGCCCCCGACACCTACGACGGAAACGAGACACAAAAGCGGCAACGAGGCTGGGACACAAAAGTTGGCACTTGGTAAGGTTGGTCTCCTTATACCGGAAGCCATTCGGTTAACAGCCATGTGTTGGAAAAGAATATGAAAATGAAAGTCACCCTCGGGCCTCGCAACCTAATACCGTCGGGGTCGAAGCAGCAAGGGTTGACCAAGAGAGGCCGTTAGGAACGAAGAAAGCAGAAGTGTGACACAAGTAAGTGTAAGCAGTGCCAGACTTAGCTAAGGGCCCGTGTGATATATATACAGGGTGTTTCACATAGTTTATTGTATCATTTTCCAAAGAGTTACAGCACAAAGATATAATTTTTTAAATGTAGCAATAGTTTTTTCTATCGTGCATTGGATTCGTTGAAACCAGCTGCATCCAAATCAATTTAAACTACATTCCTATCACTGTTAGTTTCGGAGCTACAACACTTCAAAGTTTCAGGGACAGATACCACACGCTGTACATAATATATGGCTGTGATGAATGTTATGGCGGTGGGAAGTTGATTTACATGAGATGTTCAAATGTGTGTCCATGTTCCTCAATGCATAATGCAATGCGCCGTCGAAAGGATCTGCGGACGAGATGTAACATCGCCGGTGTGACGGAGCGACATGCGTCCTCGATGCGCCGTTTTAGATCATCTGGGGATGTGGGCTCAGTGACATAAACACGATCCTTTAGATATCCCCACAAAAAGAAATCTACATCTACATCTACATAGATACTCTGCAAATCACATTTAAGTGCCTGGCAGAGGGTTCATTAACCACCTTCATAACTTTTCTCTACCCTTCCATTCTCTAATAGCGCGCGGGAAGAAAGAACACCTAAATCGTTCCGTTTTCGATCTGATTTCTCTTATTTTATTGGGATGGTCATGTCTCCCTAAGTAGGTGGGTGCTAGCAAAGTATTTTCACATTCAGAACTAAAAGTCGGTGATTGAAACTTCGCAAACAGATCACGCCGCAATGAATAACGTCTTTCTTTTAATGATTTCCACCCCAATTCGTGCAACATTTCCGTGACGCTTTCCCCCCCGTAACGTGATAAAACAAAACGAGCTGCCCTTCTCTGAACCTTCTCAATATCTTCCGTCAGTCCCACCTGGTGAGGGTCCCACAAGGGGCAACAGTACTCCAAGAGAGGACGCACAAGCGTGATGTAGGCAGTCTCTTTGGTGGAGCTGGTGCATCGTCTAAGCGTTCTGCCAATGAAACGTAACCTTTGGTTCGCCTTCCCCACAATATTTTCTATGTGTTCTCTCCAGTCAAAGTTGTTCGTAATTGTAACTCCTAGGTATTTGGTAGAATTTACGACCTTAAGGTTTGACTGATTTATCGCGTAATTGAAGTTCAGCGGATTTCTTTTAGTGGTCATGTGTATTACTTCACACTTTTCTTTATTTAGTGTCAATTGCCAATTTTCGCACCTAGTAGAAATTTTATCTAAATCGCTTTGCAGTTGCTTTTGATCCTCTGTTGACTTCACTAACCGATAAACGACAGCATCATCCGCGAACAGTCTAAGGGAGCTATTCAGATTATCTCCTAAATCGTTTATAAACACGAGGAAGAGTAGGGGACCAATAACGCTTCCCTGTGGAACGCCAGATATCACTTCTGTTTTACTCGATGACTTACCGTCAATTACAACGAACTGTGTCCTTTCTGATAGGAAATCGTGAATCCAATCGCACAATTGGGGAGATATTCCATAAGCACGCAATTTCATTAGAAGCCGCTTGTGGGGTACAGTATCAAAAGCCTTCCGGAAATCCAGAAATATGGAATCGATTTGAGATCCCTTGTCGATGGCACTTAACACTTCATGTGAATAAAGGGCAAGCTGTGTTTCGCAAGAGCGATATTTTTTGAATCCGTGCTGACTATTGGTTAATAGGTCGTTCTCTTCGAGGTAGTACATAATATTCGAACAAAGTATATGTTCCAAAATCCTACTGCAAATCGACGTCAATGAGATAGGCCTGTAATTTTGGGGATCACTCCTATTGCCTTTCTTGAATATTGGAGTAACTTGGGCAACTTTCCAGTTCTTTTGCTGAGTGATTGGTTGTAAATTATAGCTAAGTACGGAGCTATTGCATCAGCATACTCTGAGAGGAATCTAGTTGGTATACAATCTGGCCCGGAAGATTTATTTTTGTTTAGTGACTTAAGTTGTTTTACTACTCCAGGAACATCTACTTCTAAGTTTCGCATGCTGGCAGCTGTTCTTGGATTGAATACTGGAGTGTTCACTTCGTCTTCTTTGGTGAAAGAATTTCGGAAAGCTGTGTTTATTAATTCTGTCTTAGCAGTAGTATTACCATTGCTATCGCGTAGTGAAGGTATTGTTTGTGTTTTGCCGCTAGTGTACTTCACATATGACCAGAATTTCTTTGGATTTTCTGCAAGATTACGAGACAGGATTTCGTTGTGGAAACAACTATAAGATTCTCGCATTGAAGTCCGCGCTAGGTTGCGAGTTTCAGTAAAAGATTGCCAGTCTTGCGGATTCTGTGTCTTTTTAAATTTTGCATGCGTTTTTCTTTGTTTCTGCAACAGTGATCTGACCCGTTTTGTGTACCACGGGGGGTCAGCCCCCTATTTTATTAATTTATTTGGTATAAATCTCTCGATTGCTACTGATATTATGTCTTTGAAAGTAAGCCACAACTGATCTACACTCGCATTTTTAGTTTTGAAGGACTGGAGACTATCACTCAGGAAAGCGTGAAGCGAATTTTTATCTGCTTTATTGAATAGATATATTTTTCGTTTATTTTTGGTGCATTTGGGAATTTCGATATTCAGTCTCGCTACTACAACTCGATGTTCGCTAATCCCTGTATCTGTTTTGATGCTCTTTACTATCTCGGGATTATTTGTTGCTAGGAGATCAAGAGTATTTTCGCAACCACGTACTATTCTAGTGGGTTCATGAACTAACTGTTCGAAGTAGTTCTCTGAAAAAGCATTCAGAACTAGTTCGGACGATGTTTTATATTTGCCCCCGGTTTTGAATACGTAATTATGCCAACATATCGAGGGTAAATTAAAGTCGCCACCGATTATAACAGTATGCTTCGGATACCTATTTGAAATATGATTCAAGCTTTCTTTGAACATTTCTGCAACCGCATCGTCTGAGTTAGGGGGCCGATAAAAAGATCCAATTATTAATTTATTTCGGTGGTCAGGTATAACCTCTACCCAGACCAATTCACAGGAAGTATCTGCCTCAATTTCGTTGCAGGATAAACCGTTTGTAACAGCAATAAACACGCCACCCCCTGTTTTATTTATTCTATCCTTTCTGAAGACCATTTGGCCCTTTGAAAAAATTTCGGCCGAATTTATCTCAGGCGTCCGCCAGCTTTCAGAACCTATAACGATTTGTGCCTCAGTACTTTCTATCAGCGCTTGGAGCTCTGGAATTTTCCCAACACAGCTACGACAATTTACAACTGTTACACCAATGGTGCTTATGTCTACTTTCTTCCCGTGTCTGACCTGCCCCCTTTGAGACTGAAACCCATTTTGTGTATTCCCGAGGCCATCTAACCTAAAAAACCGCCCAGTCCACGCCACACAGCCCCCGCTACCCGTGTAGCCGCTTCCTGAGTGTAGTGGACTCCTGACCTATTTAGCGGAACCCGAAAACCCACCACCCTTTGGCGCAAGTCGAGGAATCTGCAGCCGACACCGTCACAGAACCGTCTGAGCCTCTGATTCAGACCCTCCACTCGGCTCTGAACCAAAGGTCCGCAGTCAGTCCTGTCGACAATGCTGCAGATGGTGAGCTCCGCTTTCATCTTGCAAGCAAGACTGGCAGTCTTAACCACTTCTGACAGCCGCTCAAAACCAGAGAGGATCTCTTCTGATCCAAAGCGACACACATCATTGGTCCCGACATGAGCCACCACCTGCAGTTGGCTGCACCCTGTGCTCTTCATGGCATCCGGAAGGAGCCGTTCCACATCCGGAATGACTCCCCCCGGTATGCACACGGAGTGCACATTGGAATTTTTCCCCTCCCTAGTAGCCATTTTCCTAAGGGGCTCCATTACCCGCCTAACGTTGGAGCTCCCAACTACCAACAAACCCACCCTCTGTGAGTGCCCGGATCTTGAAGGCTTTTAAATCCAGTTCAGTTACGTCATCTTCCTCGCCGTCTTCATCCTGTTGTCTATTCTCAACATTGTGAGCACGCCCTTCTTCATGAAGCTCTTGCACGAGTTCATTTACACTAGTTGATGTAATTCAGTAAACAGTTAATCATCGATATTAGCATATCCTTCGGACCCACAAATTCCTCTGCCAAAATCGGAATTTCTTGCTCATGTTCGTGTCCATTGAGATTCGTTTCTTTGACAATGCTGCCAATAGCTGAAGCTCGGTCATTAAAAATGAACCCTGAATTCTTAAAAAGGTCGCTGACTGTAGAGGATGCTACTTGTTTTAAGGCTGAAGAATTCCACAAAGTTGGATCCAATACGTTGATACATTTTCTGAGTTCATATCCCGATTCAACATCGTCCATTCCAGACAAAATATGTCTTAACACTTTTTGCCTGTAAAATACTTTGAAATTTTTAATAATACCCTGATCCAGTGGTTGTCAACATAAAGTTGAATTTGGCGGCAAAAAGATTAACATTTTTTTGTGCAGCATCGCAATGGGAAGTGGCGTTATCCATAAACAAAATCACTTTCCTCCTTTGTCTTTCCATTCTACCATCAAATACGAGAAGCCATTCAGTCATTATTTCTGTCGTCATCCAAGGTCGTTTATTAGCATACCACTCGACGTTCAATTTACTCAGATCAGTACCCCTAAAACATCTAGGCTTCGCAGCTTTACCAGTAATTAACAGCTTTTCAAATTCGCCTATCATGGAAAAGTGAGACGTTCGTTTGAAATTTTACCTCCTGAACAGTTTTCACCTTTCAAAGCCATTGTTTTATTGGCCAGAGCGAAGAAAAGTCTAGTCTCGTCACAGTTAAAAATGTTTCTTCAAAACCCTAACAAGATAGGTGCTTTTTTTTATTATTTTTATTTTATTTATTTATTTATTTATTTATTTTTTTTTTCAATCTGACACAATGTTTTCGTCAACTGAACTTGATTCACCACACACGGTTAGAAAAGATGTGTTGTGTCTGCTACTAAATTTGACAAACCAACCTACAGCTGCTTTAAAATCGTCAAGCTTTAACTCCTTCGCGAAGGTGAGTGCTTTCTCGCGGATCAGAGGTCCACTAACTGGCAAGTTGCTGCGAGCATGGCAGAACAATTCAAAAGTCAAACTGTCCACTTTTAAGCATGTTATGTTGGGAAAAGCGCGTGTACTGGTGAGGTTATCATTTCCAGTTCACGACATTAGAATGTCTTTTTTGTTTCTTAAAACGTCAGTGATCTATCTTTTTCCGACTGCTAACCTCGTGGCCAAAACTCTAACGCTAAGCTTTGCCTTTTCGTAGACAATGATGACCTCGATCTTTTCATTTACCGTTAACCGTTTCTGTTCCTGAGACATTTTAGCACTACAGTACGTACATAAACTCACTCCTTCAAAGACAGAAACAATACTGTATGCACTTTCACTTACAAAATGTTCAAATACATGATAATGGTTGCTAACGTTTAATTTACAACTGTATTTTTCTTTGACGCTGTTAGTTATTTGGAAGTTTTAATTGTTGTTGGGGATACATTACAGTGTCCGTGTCCGTTATTAAGATTGTCCGCTATTTGTAATACTTTTATCATAAGGCTCATGTTGTTTTGCAGGGGAATTTTTAAAAGTCCGCCATTGAGAAGAGTCCGCTTTTTACTGTAGTTTTGTACTCTTGGAATTCAACGAGTATCGGAGCTTGTGGAAAAAGACGAAGAGCATCACCTTGCTTACTGAGGGCACAGCCTTGAATTTTTAGGGTATGTGACGACGTATTCTTCGCGTCCTTAGATGTCGCACTACGTTACCCAAAGCGGTATATTCAAATTTCTACCGGTTTGGTTCTTCAGACGTTTCGTACTCTTTCATTTGAACACCCCTAATAAAATGAAGAACGGCAATGAGAAGACAAGAATTTCTGAAAAAGAAAAATTGGCTAACATCGAGTATTAATTTAAGAGAAGTAAGTCTTTTCTGAAGGCATTTGTGTTATTGCCTTGTACAGGAGTGAAACATAGACGATAAATAGTTCAGACACGAAGAGGATAGAGGTTTTCGAAATGTCATGCTACAGAAAAATGCTGAAGATTAGATGGGTAGATCGCATAACTAATAAATAGAGACGCAGTGGAATGGCCGAACGCTCTAAGGAGTCTTGCTGCGGAGCGCACGGTTGCTCCCCGTCGGAGTTTGAGTCGTCCCACGGGCAAGTGTTTTATGTCGTCAGGTTAGTTTAAGTAGTTTCTAAGCGTAAGAACTGATAACCTCAGTAATTCAGTCCCATAGACTTACAAGCATTTGAACACCTCTTTATTATTATTATTATTTAAATGAGAAAAGAAATTTCTGGCATACTTTGACTGAAAGAAGGGATCGATTGGTAACACACATTCTTAGACATCAAGAAACTGTGAATTTAGTATTGGAGGGAAGTGTGAGGGGGTAAAAAATTACAGATGGGGATGTAACGCTTTAAAATTCTGGAAGAAAGAGAGTAATTTCAGTAATAGCAAAACCTGGCTACAAAGTCGAAATTTCTGTAACGAATCAAAATTTGAAGGTTATTTTGCTATTTTCTGTAACGCTCTTAATGTTAAAAGTTGTTATTAGTTAGCCCTATGGTCGCCTGTTATGTCGGAATTAGTGAAAACGTTACAGTATTACGATATTGATGCGATAAATCTTACGCATCTGATTCGTTTTTATCCCGGAAAATCAGTTATAAGGTTCTAAAAGCATCAAATGCCACCCAGAATTAATATATTTACATCGGTTGTGAACACAAAAACCGTCTTAGTAAGATTTGTTGCTACTACAACAAATTAAGAGTGTGAGTACTCAACTAAAATTTATGGTCACGTAACCTAAAGTTGTTAACCACTGAAAGTTAACATCCACGTACGTAATATTGTACAATATCAATAAAAATGAATTCCCTCATCAGAGATAGTCACTATGCAAGACTAGTAAACTTCTATTAATTTGATATCAGTCAATAAGAGGAACGATACAACCGTAGTATTTTTTACCTAAGTACTGATTACCATACAAACCCTTGGCTTCCAATAATAGATAAAAAAATTAATTCCTTTTCTGCTTTATTTTAAAATTGTTTTGGAGTACTTACATGGACAAAAATAAACTTCTTTCAATGATGGATTTGAGCACGTAATTTATGCTTTTTACTTCTGAAGTATGTTACGTTTATTTTTTATGTAACATTTAAATTTCATAGATATTACATTCTCGCAAACAAAGATTCCAGTTGTATCAGCTTCAACTAATAACTTCTGAATAAAATACAGTCTTTCCTTATAACCCGATACCTAGAACTCTTATTTAAATAATTTCTTTGATTTTCAAAACTCCTATCTTCACAGATCGAAAATATTCTGTTTCTAAAAGCAGTTATTAATGATATTTATTTCCCTCCCTCCCTCCCTCCCTCCCCCCTCCCCCCCCCCCCTCTCTCTCTGTCTCTACAAAAGATATTATTTCTTTAGTATACGGTTTGATCACTTCCTACAGATCGACATTTTATTTATTTTTCTATGTCTTTGTGAGATTTGATATCTACTGAAATACGAAAAAAATATTCCAATTTATTTTATTTTCTGCCTCCAGGCTTGGTATTTAGTTTCATTGGAAAACATTTTATTTCAGTTACAGATTTTAGCTTTCGAGTGACTCCTAATGGCTGATCCCCTCTATCTATCTTTTTAAGAGGAGTAAAAAAATAAAGAAAAATAAATTCTACGTAGTGACCACCACTTACAGCTTCGTATTTAACATTAAGAAAACTTGAAGACAGCTTGCAGCCTTCTTCAGATGTCGACTTGAACTCGACTCTACGAAATTAAAATTGGTTTACCCACCAAACCTAAGTCACTATTAGCTGATTTCTGGTAACTTGAGAGATCTCCACGTAGATTTATTGGTTCCAAACCCTATTTATGCGCTTTATCCGCCACAGTCAAAGTTTTGGTTGTTTGTCGGATAATAATCTCGTTTATTCGTCCTAAGGTAACTCTTGGAACACTTTTACTTGACCTCAGAGCCAGTCAAAACACAGCAAAAGGATTCACGTCTTGACCCAAATGAACTCCCACAGGATTCACTTCAATACAAATAAACTGCTCTGGGCAAATCGTAACATCAACTCCGCTCGGGACTGACACACACAACAAACCAAAAAATCACGTTCCTTAACTGAGTTACCCTTTGCTGTTACATAGCAAATATTCCGAATATCCTTTCGAAAACCAAAATACGAAGTACCAGCGCTACCACATCCGACAAATCGTTGCAAACTTACGCAGTTACCAGTGTTACCAACAAAACTTCCATAAGCTTTAACCTTGACTGCATAATAAAATTTCACTCTCCACAGCTATACTTCCTGACAAGAAAGAACTGCATTTATGTCACTTCAAAAATATTCCTAATACTTTCTATAACAACAATTACTGATTCCCGATCCTTGAAAAGATGTTAAACTGTTTGACGAATATTAATTCGCACAATCACCATTAAGTGATGGTCTGCCTATCCAAGCTCACAGATCACACTCTCACAAGGAACTAACTGTGTATACTCTTAGGAACCAACTACTCATTTGGAGATCTTCATCTTTCGCCGTACAACAGTCTTTAATGTTCTTTTCTGATCTTTAATAATCTTCAAACTCCTTTGCTTTCAAATGTGATCTCTGATGCCCGGAGTTTCATACAAATTTCCTGTTAGTTCAATACAAAAAAATCTAAAAAATACAACAAACAAATACTGTACATTCTAATTTTACAAATATTACATTCATTTATATTTCAATGGAAATTTCAGAAATAATCATTAACATAACATATTTTGGGAATAAGTTGAAGCGAAGCCTTTCGAGAACTCCGTAACGAACCAAGAAAATAAAAGAAAAAAATGTATACATTTTGTCCCGTTACAGGGACCAAGAGCCGAATACAGCAAGCAGATTCAAATGAATGTGGGCTGCCATTCTTATGAGTAGATGTTGCTGTGGAGAGCGTAGGCTGCAGAACTGCATCAAACCAGTCACCGTACTGAAGAAAAGACTACAGAAAATAGTTATAAGGGTGTTTTCCTATGAAATGAAAAGGCATCCCAGATCATCTCTCCTGGTTGGACCATTTTGTAATTTATTTGAAAATTTTACTCTGAATAGTTTTCGAGCTATGAGTGTCATAATTTCGTGATTTCATGGAATTTGTTACTTTCGCTTCTGAAAAACAATCGGATGCGTTTGCTTATCACAGCTGCAAGTTTGTCAGATACATTAACTTAAAGATTACTTTTTAAGACAAAACATAAAATACCACAAAAAAGCAATGTTTCCTGCTGTCCGATTTGAAATGGTATAGCCTGTATGTGAAATTGCAGTCAACGACACAACTCTTCCTAGAGCCTGAAGTTCTGAATTAACATTATATTGATAATTATTGTTTTTCGTCTGTCTATTGTAACTGAAATAAACTAATATTTATGTTGCCATATGCATTTCGGCTTTATTCCTGGCAATGCATCTTCACTGGTCTGAAGTATGCATTAATTTCTTTACAAACGATTTTCATTTTGGGTTAGTAGTTTGGAGGTTAGAAACAGATCTGGCACATTCTACTTTACTATGCATAATGGCGTATAAATCATACTTACAACTTTTGTAGATATTGATCTAGATGTGTGAAACTGGTATTGCATTTACCCCTTTCTTGTTGTTGCTCACTTCTCCCATTTTATCATAGTTGTAATCTCTGGTATTATAACAATTATTGTTACTATTATTTTCCTGTAAATTGTGTACAGTATATAACAATGTATGATATGACATATAAAATGCAAAATGTACGACCTACTATATAATAATAGAGAACAGTTCTTTAAATATGAAATAAAATTTATCCCATTCGAAATTCCGTTATTCAAGAACTAGGAAATAGCTGTTATTTATTTTGACGTTATCTTTCAGTTTTGTTGACAACTTCTGAATGTGTTACCAACTGCTGAGTCTGTGTCTGTCATCTCCTTCTCTCTCTCTCTCTCTCTCTCTCTCCCCACCCCCTCGGTGTGTGTGTGTGTGTGTGTGTGTGTGTGTGTGTGTGTGTGTGTGTTCATTAATATGTGTGATTGGGAATTGGGATGATAATGCGACATTTATTCCTCCTTTTTTCTTTATATACGGGTACTGGTTTTCTCCTCTGTTGTGTAAGTGTGTTTGCTTTTAATTCTACACATATTTTATTAAATTTAATAGAGAATTTGTTTTTATGCTTGACTGTTGACTTAGAATATGATTGTTTTCTGTTAAGAATTTCTGGATGTGATATTGTTCCCATGTTTGGTATAAGATTTTTATTCTGTTTATTAGTCTTAATTATTTCATGTCCTGTTCGCCCTGCAACAACTTCTGCATTCAGAGTCGTCGTGTTTGAAGGGATGGGCAAAATACATTTCGTACCCCTCCCAATATTTTGAAATAGAGGCCTCGCCCCAACCCCCCCCCCCCAAAAAAAAAAAAAAAAAAAAAAAAGATCACGCACACTATTATTTGGCTCACTTTTTTATTGCGCTGGTACTGTGTTTAGGTGAAGCTGGCTGGTTGATGGTTGGGAGCATTCGGAACACCCATAAAATGTGGATCATCCTACAGCACGTAGCATTAGACGATGGCACGAACAATTCCGAGAAACAGGTCGTTTGTATAAAGGCAAATCGTTGGGCCGTCTCAAAGTATCAGGCGCAGACGTTGAACGCATCCACCGAAATCCACAGCAGTACGCAAAAATCCGTTCGGGTGCGGCTTAACAGCTCAACATGCTTCCCAATGCCCGTCGAGCATGTGTTGCGTCGACGTTTACACATGAAAACATACAAAAGTCAGCTACTGCAAGATCTCATTGACGGTGACAAACAACAACGCGTAGACTTTTGTAATTTCGTTCTTGACAAAATGGATGATGGCAGTTTTGTTGCACGCTTAGTGTGTAGTGACGAGGCAACATTCAAATTAAATAGAAAGGCGAACCGTCATAATGTGAGAATATGGTGTACAGAACGATCGCATGGTAATGTGCTTTGTGCAGTTTCACGGAAAAATGTGTTCGGTCCATTTTTCTTTGGCGAGAACATACCTTCATATGCTTGAGAAATTCTTTTTCCCCATAGTTGGAGACTGATTAGAAATCCTGCAATTACCAGCAGGATGGGGCACCGGCACGCTGGCATTTGGAAATGCGGGAATTTGTAAATTAAAGGAGTACTGAATGATAGACTGGACCCAGCTATTCAGCCTTACTTTACTGGCTTACAGTGCCACCCGACCTGATAAGGCACCTGGATACATACTAGCATGCGAACAGCACAGCTTCCGCCGCCATTTGAGTGCCAAGCGATGATTGCGTGAGTTTTGCAATGGCGGAGTTTTTTTTCTTTGAAATATCACTTGCTTCATTTCTAATACATAAATCGACAGGCATATAAAGACCTGTATTAAAAATTAATCTGGTCATGATAAATTATTGTAGTATCGAGTGCAGAAACGTGAAATATAAGTTCTAGAATTTGTTCATCTGTGTTTCAATTCTGAGAATTATTATAATTTTTTTTTAAATTTCTTTTGCATTCGACCGCTCAGTTTTATCGAATGCCATATGTACTACCAAAGCACTGACATGTTGTTCCGTTCTTGGATGGTATCATACAGTATATCTTATTATCAACACTTAACTAAAATCTTTGAATTTCGTTTTGTGACTGATCATAGACATTAGAAAATCTTTTTTCTCGATGGTCTTTGAATAGTTGAACGTGTTGGAGAATTACGAACATATGTCGTCATCAGTCGTTTCCAACCATCAGCTAAATTTGATCAAATTGACTGTCTTCAAAATGATCTAAAATTTGCTTTAACAACAAATTAATAGCAAACGACAAAAACGTTTTAAAAGGTTTTCGGTTACAATATTGACATATAGACCACGACTTATGGCAAAGAGCACTTAATAAAGTCATTAAAACCAATTCCCTTAAGAGGCGAATAGAAAAGTCTAATTTGGAGGTAAGACACTTTGCAAGTAAACTACAAGATAGCTAGGTTTGTAAGCTCGCAGAAGTTCGTGCATTTGAACATCGCAGTAGCTTCAAAGATCATTTACAAGTATGAGCCGTATGAGCCACTATAATTAGTAAAGAACAGTATGCATCATATGAGGTAATTTCTATTGTTATGTTTTGTTATCTTTAGTATACATATAAATAAACGTCTGTAACAAAAGGTCATAACGTTGCATCCTTCAGTAAAAACACTTGTTGAAACCTGTGATTTATAACATGTTGAAATTGTTTATAATTAAAATGTTTTAACCCATTTGGCGTACTTTTGTCATTTGTTCATTTGTCCCTACCATAGTTTATTACCATTGTTTTATGCCTTTCAGGATCCACTGGAAATGGAAAAATAGGAACGCCATTCTCTGAACGATTTCAATAATTTGGAGCTGCACCATGCCGAAAGCTGTCTATAGTTGGCGTCATGTAGGAAGGCGCTTCCGCGCATAGAGGTGGAGAGATAGGGGAAGCGTGGAGGGGCGGAACTACAGCCAACCACCAACAATGGAGACTGAGGGAGAGACGCGGCGTAATTCGCGGCCAGCCACGCTCCTAAAGAATGAATATTATTGGCTGCCAGTGAGGTGAAGGAGGTGATGTGCGGAACGGCTGAAAACTGGAGTTTGTGACACTTACGAGGAAAGGGGTGACCCGGACGCTGCAGGTAGTGAACAGGGTGTTCCAGAAGGAGGGACACACCACTCCTACTCCACGCCCTCCAGCCGCTACCTGTGCCATATTCAGGGAGAGGCCCACAGAGCGAGGTGGCGCAGTAGTAACGGGACGTTAAGCTCTAATCTCCATTTCCTGTACAAAATTCGCTGTCCCCCAACCCCCACCTGTCTGTAAGGCCTTTCGCCAGGAGTTCAGTATTGCGGTTGACCACTGACTGGCAAGTAATGTTTCGTTATTTAGTTCTGAATTAATGGAGTTCACCGAGACCACCAAAGGAAAGACACTACTGATACATAACGGGTATCAGTATATTGTAGAGTGCACACAAAAAAACAGGAAGTGACCCACTGGCGCTGTGTAAACGAAAAAAAAGGACAAGTGGAAAGGACGACTTTTTTAAAAACAAAACAAAATAATAATTTAAAAAAACCACGGAATTTTAGGGGAAGGTAGTCATGTCTGCATTCCGGATGTAGCAGCAAATGAAGTAAGGAAACATTTAGCCTGCGCAAAGAAGAGGGCAAAAGAAGCAGATGCCTCAGTTTCAACAATTTACGTTGAAGAAGTGGGGCAGCTCTTCAATCGAGGCTACGACTTTGTAACATCGTTAGCATCGCCCAGAAGTTTGAAACAGTCTTTTCATCGCCTTAGACGAAAGTCTAGGGGCACTTCACAAGATCCCACCGATTCTGGAGGAATATTATTCCGCGAAAGTGATTTAGTGATGAATAATGACAGCATGTTTTTACTTGCAGATGATAACAGGGGACCAAATGATCGAATACTGGTGTTTGCCAGCGAAAAGAGAAAAGCGTGTTTATTAAACAGCAAATCATTATTTGTGGATGGGACATTTAAAAGTTCGAGTAAACAGCTTGGACAGTTGTTTGTACTCCACGCCGACCTTAACAGTTCTTGGGAGGAAACAAACACAATTCCAGTTGTTTACGCTTTATTACCTAATAAAAAGCGAGAAACATATGAACGTTTCTTTAAAGTTATTAAAACTGAAGTGCCTGGATGGATAATGATGGACTTCGAAATCGCCATCCTCCAAGTAGCTAATAGTTTATTTCCTGAAATAGAAATTGCTGGTTGCAACTATCATTTTAACCAGTGTTCGTGGAAACAAGTACAGTGCTGCAGCCTCGTTAAAGCCTATAAGGAAAACGAAGAAATACGTTGCCATATGAGAATGTGCTCTGCTCTAGCACATCTTCCCCTGGAGAAGTTGGACGATGGCTTTGTATTCAGGAGACCACGCCTGAAGACCAAAAGCTTCAGGACTTTTATGACTATTTTGTGGACCAGTGGCTCGATAACGAGCATATGCCAAGAGAGATGTGGAACTGCAGTGGTAGGCGCCATCGCACCAATAACGTCGCAGAAGGATGGAACCGTAGAATAAATTCATTGATAGCAAAAGTTCACCCGAACGTTTATTCGTTAGTCAAAAATATTCAAGAAGATGCAGAGTACCACGGCCAGCAATTTGACCGACTAATTTTAAATTTAGACGGAAAAAGAAGAAAGAAGTCAGTAATGAAGACTGACGAAACGATTGCAAAGGCTGTAAATAAACTCCAAATCGATGGAAACTTAAAGCCATTTCTGACTTGTGTAGCTTAGCCCAGAAATTGCAGTGAGGAAGAAACTTTAGAATCATTTAAATATTTGTAAATATTGAAAAGTAGTTTATTACAATCACTGGCAATCTTGTAAATACTGTATATATTGTAAATAAATATAATAGGAAACGAAAAGAGACTACCTCCTTGTGGTGTTCCTTGGAAACGACACAATGTCGGCTAAATGTCTCTTGGAGACATTGTTTATGACTTCATATACCAGGAAGTATGATATAATTTAGAAAATACATTCAGTGGTATGGGTAAATAATGTCTGTGAAATATTCGCGAATATAATCAATAGTGTAAAGTAATAAATTGTAACATAATGACAAATACCGCAGTTTTAGTGCATGAACAGCGTTAAAATTAATAAGCAATAGGCTCTTTTCCTTTCCATCATTTTGCTTGAGTTGTCGTTGAGAAAAAGTGCCTTAAAGGTTTGAAATTATGTTTAAAGCTTGTTGAAAGTCGCTAAGTGCTCTTATTCTCAAGTAGTGGACGAATAAATTCACGTTATCTCGTCCGCAGGATGGGGCATTTTTCATTGTTTATGACGTGATATTAACTATGTATCGTAGATGGTTTTTCTCACCATACCAAATGATTCCTGTCCTTACAGAATATTTGTAGCAAATTGGTTGATATTGGCCCATTAGTTAGGAGCAGATAAGAAATTTTGTCACAGGATGCGGCCGTTTTTCACCAATTTCATTGTATATAATGTTATATCTCTTGACATGGGTGTCGTAGGTGGTTCTTACCACCACAGCGACTGTTATCTGATAGTAAGGTACATGTGTACCACGTTTGGTTGAAATCGGTTCAGTAGTTTAGGAGGACATGTGGGACAAACACACACACACACACACACACACACACACTATAATAAGTAGAGATTAAGACTGGCGAGGCCTTGTTCTTAGAATCAAAATCTGCATGGGCGGACACCGAATACCAAAATACATTTTCAATAATTATATGTAAAAAATAAATCTCTGATAAAATAGTTAATTTAGAAACAATTCGCTAAAAATACAAGATTTACGTCTCTCCCATTCCGACCCAAAATTAGCATGGGCCTATATTTCGCATTCATTGAAAAATGCGAATTTTTCCGGTACCTACTCTTTACTTTGTACATATTTAAGAGCAGAATATAAATTTATCTCGCAATATTTCTGATAAAATAGTGTTTCACACCAAAATACCATTTATGACAATTTCGGATTTACTGCATTTTGAGTCAGAATTCGCATCTATATTCGCATTTATCGCAAATGTGAATTTTTCCTGTCCCTAGTAATACCTCTAACATCTGATCAAGGCACTAAAAGCAAGGGCAGATCTTTGGGTGTATTACTACAAATAACTAAAACACAATTTGCTCGTGGAATTACATACAATCTCATTATGAAGGTTTTTTGGAGGTGGTTTTGAGCAGCTTTTAAATATGTTAGGAATTGCATTATGATATATAGACAGCTACACCTTATGTTTATTATGAGATATCGATTTCGGCTAATTTCAGGTCATATTCAAGTCTAAAACAACAGGTGTTACTTATGCATTTTTCCAGTGGCACTCATAACCTTTAACTTTTTACATACGAGGTCTAACGTTGTTAATCGCGTTAGCGATGAAAACAGAACCCAGAATCTTTGCGTCTAAATGATACATATATTGATGTGAGGTCTTATTTCGAAAGAACAGACATCACACCAATACTGACTGGAAACGCAGGAGAAGTGCAAACAACGTTCTCTCCTCAGAGGTATGATTATAATTAGGTTCGGCGTAGACTTCTACAACATACAGTCTACACGGCAAAGATTACACAAAAAAATTTAACTTTTCGTCTACTTTGGCGATAGCAATCAAATTTTAAGATCGTGTCTACTATGTAAAGATTTAACCACACAAAAAGCTTCAAGTCCATAACTTCACTGGTTTTCGAGTTCTGAATTTTTAATACGGTTTTAATGTTATTATAGAAAAAAAAATTTGGGACTCACACTACAATTTTCATATGGCATATTTTGTAGGTACATTCACAAGTCATAATTCAACGGTTCTGTGCATTCATCTTATGAGAAATATCAATCATTTGTTTTCAGTGTTCATTTCAAATTTCTACATTTAAGTTTCCTTAATTAGTACTTACACGTGGTGATGAAATAAATAAATTAAGAGTATATGTGTAGTCTTATGCGGCCAAACTACTTAGGTCATAGGTCGCTAGACTTACACACTACTTTATCTTACTTAAAATAACTTAGCCAAAGTACAAACAAACATACCCATGTCCTAGGAAGGACTCGAACCTCCGACCGGACCGGCCGCGCAATTTGTGACACAAATTACATATCTGATAATATTAATGCATAGAAGTATGAAATCACGTCAAGACTATTTCCTGCGAAAATTTCGACAAAAAAAGTTGGCACTGAGTTTAGAAAAACAAAATTCTGGTATATTGGATTTTAACATTTTATCAAAAAATGAATGTTACTACAAGAGATACAGCCATTCGAATTTACGGGCACCATAACGTTTTCCCTTCCTGAGTAAATGAGCTGCTTCTTGTAGTTTCAACACCACAGTAGCCTTTTTCTTGAATGTTCTGAATATAAATCTTCACACAGACTACTTGAGGAGGAGAGTGATACGGATATCTGATTGTAAACCACTGCGTATTACCTTAGACCTTTTTGACTGTACTGAACAGGAGTTCCGCGTATTCCGTAATTTATACAGTTAACAGGCAATGTAATTTATAACCAACTATTGGCTGCCAATTTCGCTTCATTTTTCCTGGAAGTCTTGCAACTTGTTTCTCCCTGTTGGTTTATGCCAAGTTCGGAGTAAAAATGGTTCTATATGACGGTGATAGAAAATAGAATTTATCTTTAGCATTTTTCGGTGTGTGACATTCCCTTACAAATTCCGTATTTCATACGTTTCTTAGATGTATTTGTAATTCGAATACAGCCAAATCGTTTTGGGGTCTACAAATACATGCTTCATGTATGTAAAATACTCATTGACTTATTATTAACGTTTTTTAATTGAAGGTTTAAGGATGCGACTCCTATTAAAAGGCATAGTAGCTATTTTTAAAGACATGGAAGTTGCGTGATAGTGGGGTTAACTACATAGCGGTCAATTACATCAACGTATCTGTGCAGGATGCCTAATATATTTATTGCTTGCGCAGGTGTCTTGATATGCTTAGTGTTCTGAATAATATGCTTTTAGGAGGTATGACTGTGGAAAGTCGTCGTCTTGTAGTAGCAGAGAAAGTCTTAATAACTTTCCAGACATTATCACTATTAAAATAACTTTTTGTTTTCAGGAGGAACACTCAACGAATTAATATGTAGTTGAAACAAGTTACTATATTGCTCTTCAGCTTGCAAAGGGTTGTGGAATTTCACTGAGTTTCATGTTATGTTGACAGTGTGGAAACTTGACAACAGCAGTGCTAGACTTCTTGGTGTGCCTCTACCCAGGAAAAGCCATTAGCCGTCCCAAGGGCCCCGGGTTCCCTGCAATGTCACTCCCCGCAAGTGTTCCAACCCCGAAAACTGGGCCGCCTTCCTACATGACACGGACTGTAACTGCCCTGTGTTGCCCTGTCATGTCGACGTCAAAGAACTAAAATGGCGGATGCGCTTGCCAATCAGTATTGAGATGCTCTAGGCCATACTGCTCATGCTTATTTCTTGTAGGGGTTTATAAAAGACTCTCTTTATGTGGGTCCATTACCAACAACACAGAAAGAACTGAGACTTTTATAACATTAACTGTGGAACCTGTAACTCAAGACATGCTCGGTGCAATGTGAGAACAGTTTGAATATCTGACAGATATATGCCTTGCATCTCAAGGGAGCTTATTGTACCCCCATGAAAAGGTATGGAAAAAAAACCTTTTTGGGTCTCCTGTTCATAAAAATACAAAGTTCATTTTAAATATAAATTAAGAAACCTTGAGACGACTTTTCGTCTCAAATATGTCCATGACATTGAAGATGAAGGCGAAGCAATGAATTAAAGTTTGTGATGCGGCCGAGAATCTTACACAGACCTCCATACTTACTATGCAGACATCTTACCGTTAGACCACCACACCACTAACGATTAAGAAGCCTCGGAATAGTCTAAGTACGACTTCCCTCCATGTCACAAACTAATTCAGCTTCCTTGTTCCATAGATAATTGCCACTACTGCTCTCCATGCAGCGGAATAGCACCCCGGCAATGGCCATAGTGAAACAGTCCTACTAAGATGATATAAATATCAATCCTATACATATTATAAATGCGAAAGTTTGTATGTTTGTTACCGCATCACGCTAAAACTACAGCACTGATTTAGATGAAATTTCATATAGAGATTTCTTATGTCTTGGATTAGGACATAGGCTACTTTTCAAAATGTTTATTACAAGTTATTTATTTGAAATATACCCATAGAAATACGTAACGGTTGTAAGAAGCTTCTAATACAACAGCAGAAGTACTCTGTAGGGTACGTCATGTTTAGCCGCGAGGGTTAACGCGTCATGTTATAAACATCCGTATTTTGGGCAATGGTTCGTGTCCTGCTATAGTGAAATTTTTTTTCTTTGTTATTTTTATTTTTTTACTTTCGAATATACAAAAAGATTCTGGGATACTGCCAAAACGGCTTAACTGATATATAATATACATACACAAGAAATCTGAATGTTGGCGTTTATGCCGCATTCATTTTCATTTGTTGTAACAAATGTAAGAAGTATGTATATAAATTGAAAAATATATGCTCTAAGTACCATGGCAAGGAAAAACATCGAATTTTGTGTAGAATGGGATCTAGATACCAAGCCCTGTTTTGTGTACAAAGCGAGAACTGACACGTATAAATAGCGTACGTAAACTGCAACGAAAGTAGTAGCAAATGCACGCATTCGCAAGTTTTCCGCCGAGCGGGACGGACGTGTGGCGGCCCCGGACGTACACATCGCTGTCAACAAAGCTGTTTACCTGCGCTCCAAGTTAGTCGTTCCGGCTAGCGCGCTACCTTCTTTCCTATACGCTTTGTAATACGAAGAACAACATGAGTACAACTGCTTACCAGAGAAAAGACTCGATAAAGTTTACATTTGATCGAAATGTCACCCGTCCAAAAGCTATTGAGGTTAGATCATGGTTTTCGGAAAAAGTTAAGATACGTCAAGAGGACATTGTAGGTGTTCATTTGTCAATAGTGAGTCCTTGCGCCTATGTAAAACTCTCGAGTTGTGACTTATGTGCTTCAATCGTAGAAAAGTGTGGCGGCACGATGAAGTTCAACCACTCGAATGGTGAAATTAGTGACGTTCTAGTTTCTTTCGCTGGGATGGGAATAAGGACGGTGCGTGTGTTTGAACTTCCCTTCGAAATACCTGCTGAAGAAATAAACAGTGTTCTTAAGGCGTACGGCAGAATTCTATCGAATGTCGCGGAAAAATGGTCTGAACCGCATATGTTCCCCGTTCTGAACGGCGTCCGTCAAGTTAAAATAGAGCTTCAGCGGCATATTCCGTCTTTTGTCAACATATGTGGGTATCGGGCTCTGATCATTTACGATGGTCAGCCTAGGACATGTGCTCTGTGCAATTCGACAGAGCATGTCCGTGCCGAATGTAGTAGAAGAAGGGTCCCACAGTTATCAACTGATGACGGTACAACTGCAGGACCGGTGGTACAAATGAAACTGACATACGCTGCCGTCACCTCACCACGACGATCTATAGCGACGGAACGAGTTCAACAGGTAGAACCATCCGTGAACCTGGAAGCTGTTCAAAATCACATGGATGTCCAAGATACTGTGGAAACCCAAACGGTTCCCCCACGGAACGAAACCGATTTTGTGAAAGGACAAATTAAAGAGAAGGACAACGATTTCGGTGCAGGTCCCTCTACACTCATGGGAGGTGAACCGCGTATATCCGCTGCGTTATCTGCACAGACGGCACTCACTGAAACTCACGCTCCACCTACCGGACATGACAGTCAGGGACAAGAAGGATCAGCAACTAAGGAAAACCTTGAAGTTACGGGGAACGCTTGAATAGTGTAGCAGATGGAAACGAAAAATTCAGTAAAGGACCTGTTGAAACACTGAAAGAGACAGGGAGTTGTAGCATCACATCCAGCGTCCAGGAGATCAGAACACCTTTGGAAGAAGATGAAACAAGCGCCAACGCCACTTCTAAGTTAGTAACGTCTACGCCGGATTCGTCTCAGAAGTCCCCAGATACGTCCCCTGAGCGGTCAAGATCGCCCAGAAAGTCCAAGAGAAGTAACAAAAAGAGAAGGTTAGCGCATCAAAATGCGGAAACTTTGGCTCCTCCTTTACGATAGAGGTTACGTACGATACGGGAAGAGGCAAAAGCGGGCGACCGCCAACCACAGGTCATAAGTAATGAAAGGCAGCACCGAATTGCAAGGAGCAACGAAGATACCGACGCGGCCAGAAAAGGAACACCAACAATAGACACTTCGCAAGGGATTGCAGAAAACAAATTCTGCACAAGCACGTCTCTTTGGTTGGAAGATCAGCAGGAAGGAGATTTACATATGGAAGAGATAAATGCAATCCCAAACTAAGTCGTTACAGGATGAAAGAAAAATACAGTCTCCACAAAGATGAAGGACTCCAGACTAGAACCACCAACCAAGTAACACTTTACCTGTAGAATATCCCATTAGGCTGGACCAAACACACAACGTCACAACATTAAATGTTAACAGAATACAGAGCGACACTAAACTTGCTGCACTTAAAGATTTTGTCTATCAGTCCGATACGGACGTAGCGCTCTTACAAGAAGTCCTTTTTACCAACTTCCACATTGCAGGATACAAAGAAATTTTAAACGTGGCCTTAGAAAGGGCATGCGGCACTGCCATACTAGTAAAGGAAGGCATCAAAGTCACTGATGTCTGTTTTTTAGATTCAGGGAGGGGCATTAGGTGTAAGATATTAAATGTCACACTTGTAAATGTATACTTACCGTCTGGAAGTAATGCTCGACAGGGCAGGGAAATTTTTTTAAAAAATGATTTAGTCATCTTGTTGCAGGACAATCCCGCGGAAGTCATCATTGGCGGCGATTGGAACTGCGTAATACACAAAAAAGACCAAAAACCAAATTTCAATGTATCCAAGGAACTACTGAGCATAGTGAACAATTTACAATGGAAGGACGTATGGGAAATCAAACACCCGACATCTGTTAAATTCACGTATGTCAGCAAAAAATCGCAAAGTAGAATCGACCGCATTTACGTCACTTCAAATTTAAGTACTAAAATCAGTGGAGTTGAAGTAATACCTACCATTTTCTCTAACCACCTTGCAGTTAAGTGTAGTATCGGCCATACAAAGTAAATGACGTACTGGGGCCGACCTTCATGGAAGCTCAATATCGATATGCTTCACGACACTGCTTTAGCTGAGCACATCGAACGTTCTTGGGATATTTCCCTAAGACAGCGTCACAAATATAGGTCCACTATTGATTGGTGGACACTTTGTGCGAAAAAGAAACTTAGGTCAGCACTAATGTCTTATGGAAGGGAACGAGCGAGGTGGTTTAGGGATACGGTGGAATTCCATTATTGTTGTTTGAGAGACCTCTATGAGCTGCCTTTGTCCGAAGAAGTAAGAATAAACATAAATAAGGTAAAGGCTACCCTTTTAAGCCTCAAAAGAAGACAACTAGAGGGACTTAAAATTAAATCGTGTGTGCAAACCACACTTGCAGAAGAAAATACATCAATCTACCATTTAATTCAACATACAAAAAATAGACGACGAACGTTCATAGCGAAACTTCGCACAGAAGACAACCGAATTGTAGCACAACAGAAAGACATTTTACACGAGGCACATAGATTTTATAACTCTTTATACAGTGAGGCCCACTACACCCCGTCGACTGCAAGGGTATTACTTCACAACAGTGATATCGGGAATAGCGTAACTGAAGACCAGAACAGAAGTCTTACACGTGAAATAAATTGTGAGGACGTTTTAGATATAATAAAAACTTCCCCTCTCAAAAAATCGCCACGACCCGATGGTTTACCTGTAGAATTCTATGTAACTTATTGGCACATAATAGGCGAGAAGTTCACAGACGTAATAAATGAAACATTAAATGGTGCACATGTCCCTGAAGAAATGAAAGAATGTGTAACTGTGCTATTGCCTAAAGGGAGGAATAAAGAGGTGAAACAACTCGCACAAATGAGGCCAATTTCTTTAATGAACTCAGATTATAAAATCATTGCTAGAGTAATGAAAGAACGACTTAGACCTGCTCTGGATAAAGTAATTGGCTCTCATCAAACGTGTCTTCCTGGTAGGAGTATTTTCAAAACTGTGAGTGAATACAGGGACATAATAGCAATATTTTCCACTACCCTGGCCAAAGCTGGCATAGCTTTCAATAGACTTCTCGAAAGCTTTTGACAGGGTAAATCATGAATATTTGTTCCAAACAATGACGTATATGGGTTGTAACGACAATTACCTGGTTGTTTTGCGAAATCTCTTGCAAGGAATTAAAACGAAAATTTTACTCATTGGCCACCATACTAAGCCAGTAGAGATTAAAAATGGTGTTCCTCAAGGCAGTCCACTGTCAATGCTGTTATACGTCATTGCTCTAGAACCTTTACTGAGACGGCTCAACAGTGAACTCGAGGGCATACCAATACTAGGAGAAAGTCGAGCTAACAATGCTTATGCCGACGATGTCGGGGTACTCGTGAGAAGTTCCGACGACATAGACAAACTAACAGCATTAGTTCGGCTCTACTGTAATGCAACAGGGGCCAAAATCAACGAGACGAAAAGCTCGTTTTTAAATCTCAACGGGTTTAGAAATATTCGCCTAGACTGGGCACAATCAGTGGAATATCACACAGCTTTAGGCGTGACGTTCTACAAGGATACTTTACAAACGATGACGTTCAACTGGAGGAAGGTTTTGGCAAATATAAGAGGTTCCCTAATACTAAATAAAATCAGACATTTAAACCTGATCCAAAAAACTCAAATAATTAACTGTGCAGTTCTCTCTAAAGCAGTATATGTGGGGCAAATTTTCCCAATACCCATAGAAATATCAAAAACCATCATGGCCACCATCTGTAAATACATCTGGCAAGGCGAGACTTTCAGGGTAGCTGCTAGTAGTATTACACTGAAACCTGAAGAGGGAGGCCTAGGCCTCACCGACGTCCGCCGCAAGGCTACGGCATTCTTTATTAGGAGAACCCTTCATATTCTAGAAAATTACCCCTACAGTGTCATATACAGTCTATTCAGGATATTACGGCCTGCAAGCTTGCAACCACCTGTAAATATAAATGGAATAAATTATAAGCTGAAGTATGTTCGACACTTTTACCTAGAGATAAGTTATCTGGATAGTATTATGAGGGACAAACATAAAAGAACCTGCAGCTACATTGTGGACCGCATGAAAACCAGAGAAAATCGCAATAAAATGGAAGAAACAAACCCCAACCAAAACTGGAAATCTATTTGGAAAAATATACATAACAAAGTATTGCCAACGGATGTGAAGGCAGCGTGGTACCAAGTAGTAAATAATATCGTTTGTACAAATGACAGGCTATGTCATATTGGTGTAAGTAATACCAATGTCTGTCAGCGATGTCTTGCGGTAAACACCATCAGTTATAGGTTTGTCTGTAGAGGATACAAAAATATTTGGGAAACTGACAGGAAACAGATTGCCCTTATAAAGGGAAGTGATGGCAGAGAAATCACAGTTAATAATATAATACTACCACAAACTGTTTCGTCTCCCGAACAGAAGAATAATGCGATAGTTTGGCTACTTGGACACTATGTCAATTATGTCGTTAACAACAAGGGCGCAGATAATATTTTGGAATACGAACAATATATACACTGCGCATACTTCACAGAACATAGAAGGAAGAGTCACCAAAACACTTTGGAGAGAGATTAACGATGCTGTTCGAGAGACAGGGAATTGGATAACGGCGTCTGGGCGAAGTACAGAAGCTTGCCAAAGTAGGGGACAGCTGCTGAGGGTGAGGTACGGTGGGGACTTCGTGGGCCCCGTGGCCGCTACTGTAGCCGTGAAGGCCTCAGCAGAACCCTGAAACAGCAATGCACTGTAACGAAGGAGAGTAGAAGGACGCACAACAGTTTGGAAAGTCAAAAATTAAATTTCATCACGTATAAACGGAATAGTTATAGAAGGTTGTACCAAAGGATAACAATGTTGAAAAATAAGTTAGAAATCGAAATTTCCTTATTTACATTCCAAGCACATATCATTTACTTTATTATGATTTGGAGAGAAAAATTGTTTTGCACATAGTGCAGTACGAAAAGTACAAAAAGCCACAGGAGAGGCATTTTTTTTTAAATCTAGTTACTTTATTTTTATTTCATACAAAAAAAAATGCACTCAACAGATGGCAGGCGGTACGCTGCAGTTAACATATGAAACGTTGTGTGTTCCGGCCAACTGCAACGATATATATTAATGTGAATGTCCGTTCGGTGCACGCTTATCACGTCCGAACGACAAGACGCAGAGACTTAAATATTTGTACCTTTACTAATTTATACCTGATGAAGGTTTTAGGCACGGTTTCATAGCCATCTGATAGATATTTAGCAATTTGAAGAATATAACTTGAAGTGCGGAACAATAATTACTCTTTGAAAATTATATTTACTCTTTGAAAATGGTTTTATTGGTTGCATTGTTGCTTGAGGGTTGATAATGATAAAAAGGTGGAGTATATTGGGATGGAAAGTTATCGGTGTATATAAAATTCTACGTGTGTATGTGTTAATATTTCGCTCTGCAGCGAAAACTACACAACGCAAACGAATGGTCTGTGTGTAATTGTTGTCCGAAGTCTCCCGTTGTATACCATAGCAGTTCCATGCCGATAGCTATAAGGGGGTGGAAGATATGGTGGTTGAAAGTCGTCAAATTATAAAAAAAAATCGGGCTGAATGCCAGCGATGACGTTTGCGACTCTACAGCAAGAAGGTTACATACAGCGAAACGTGATGCTACAGACCATATATTTGGTCTATGTGTGCTACAATGTCTTCAGCTCTTTCTCTGTAAGGATAAGCATACGAATAAGGAAATATAAGTTTAAATAAATAAAGCAGTAAAAAAGAAATTTCTTTTAATACGCCTCTTTAAAAAAACGGATTTAAAGTTTCGCGAATTACATCAAGTGATCGATCTGTGATATTACTACAATCATTATTGTTGAATTTCGTGATCGGATTACCTATGATTGGATCTACACTACTTACGCTCCTGATAAATATATAATCAACCAACACCCGAGCGGAGCCGCGGGTTTAAACTAGTTTAAATATAAATTAAGAAACCCTGAGATGGTTCTTCATCTCAAATATGTCCATGTCATTGAAGATGAAACAATGAATTGCGCCTCGAAATACTTTAAGTACGACTTCCCTCCACGTCACAAACTTTTATTCAGCAATTACCTATGGAACAAGGAAGCTGAATTAAAGATTGTGACGTGTAGGGAAGTCGTACTTACACTATTCCGAGGCGCCTTAATCGTTAGTGGTGTGGTGGTCTAACAGTAAGACGTCTGCCTAGTAAGCATGGAGGTCCGGGTTCGATTCCCAACCGCATCACAAATTTTAACTCATTGTTTCGCCTTCATCTTCAACAAAGTTTATTGTATATGATTGTTAGTTTCAGAAATATGGACGTACCAAATAGGACTTTTTTTCTTTATACGCCCTGTATTTTTAAGTCGGCACCTCTGGCAGTATATAATAATGTTAAACCTAGCGCGCTGCTTTGCCCCTTCAAGTATATAGCAAGGCCACCTGCTGGAATTGAAGGCAGTTGCGGTTCGCACCCTCCCTACAGAGCAGTTCATCAATCATCAATGCTGCGGACCTGATATATACACCGCCTCTGCTGTGCGTCCTCGGCGCTCGTGCCTGATGGGCAACTGCGGGTAGGCGCCGCATTACGTCGTTGGGGTGGCAGCCCTGCGTCAGTGGCGTGGCGGGGAATACCTGGCCGCCTGAGTCAGGTAGGAGGGAGAGTCGGGTCGGGCTAAGCCGCTTAATAATCGGCTTGGCTAGCGCTGGCTGCGCTCCATTACCAGGGGACGCTCCTAACAGCCCGCAAACTGCGCGCAAAATCGACTGCGCCCGCAGCCGCCGTCAGCTTCCCGCACAAGGCAGGCTCCCCAGCCAAGTCGCCGGCGAACGGTACTGCGTGCCCCAGCAGGGCGGCCAACGTTTGCGCTTTGCTTTAACCCGACGAATTATTTTATTGTTTAAAACTGACTTTAAATTATGTTTTTCTTGTAGAATTACATCAGGCAGACTGGAATATATCGTTTATTTTCAATTATTATTTCTCATTAAGGCATAAAGAGATGGTTTACGTGTGAAACCACTGTTGCGATAGCAACTTAAACAGACTCGCACATAAAAGCTGCCATGTTTTTATTTATTTTTTTATTTATTTCAAATGAACATTTTAATCGAATCAGTAATTAATGAAATACACCGCACTTTGCGATAAGTTATGGCTTCACTGTACTAGCTTTAGATGGAATACCAACGTGTGGCGAATGAAAATTTGTGTCCGCCCGGGATTCGAACCCGGGATCTTCTGCTTACTAGACAGACGCATTGACCACTCCGCCACCGAGGACACAGTGGCCAGCCTGCCTGCTGAGGAATCTTCCCTGCACGTCTCTCGCCACACCCAAATCTCCATTCGCCACGCTGTCTATTTCCTATTCCACAGCCTATTTGTTCTGTAATGCTCGCAGCTACAATACTGTAATCCCGTATCAGGGAGAACAGACCATGAGGTATCGAGACACAGTTAATTGTCGTCAGGAGGCCAGTCGCGGCTTGTATACAACTATATATTTTTGACGACATCACAGCGTTCATTAAATGAAATGGCCACTGTGTCCTCGGTGGCGGAGTGGTTAACGCGTCTGCCTAGTAAGCAGGAGATCCGGTGTTCGAATCCCAGCCGGGCACAAATTTTCATTCGCCACACGTTGGTATTCAATCTAAACCTAGTACAGCGAAGCCATAACTAAACGCAAATTGCGATTTATTTCATTAAATGAACGCTGTAATGTCGTCAAAAATATATAATTCTATACAAGCTGAGGATGGGATCCTGACGACAATTAATTGTGTCTCGATACCTCATGGTCTGTTCTCCCTAATATGGGAATACAGTATTGTGGCTGTGAGCATTACAGAACAAATAGGCTGTGGTATAGCAAAGAGACAGCGTGGCGAATGGAGATTTGGGTGTGGCGGGAGACGTGCAGGGAAGAGCCCTCTGAAGTCGGGCTGATCACTGTGTCCTCGGTGGCGGAGTGGTCAACGCGTCTGCCTATTAAGCAGGAGATCCCGGCCGGACACAAATTTTCATTCGCCACACGTTGGTATTCCATATAACCTAGTACAGTGAAGCCATAACTGATCGCAAATTGCGATTTATTTCATTAAATGAACGATGTAATGTCGTCAAAAATATATAAATCAGTAATTTGTTGAACAGAAATATTATCACGAAATAAACTTCATTTCATTTGCTGTAGTTGGCACGAATCCCTGGCTAAATGAGAAGCATAAAGATTGGTTTGAAATAACAGTCCATCGATCAAATTCATTGGGAATAAAAGTAGAAACAATTGCACAGGAATGTTTGTGTTATCTGTAATATTAGTTGGACTTGATCGTTGAGAAAATAGAAATAATTATGATTGTTGAGCTATTTGTAAATTCGGTCAGCTCGCTACTGAGCAGGAGCGAAACGAATTAGTGGTTGGTCATTTTCACATTCCAAGTCTTAAATTACATCAACACACTCTGTATGACCATTCACCTGAGTCATCAATTCTTCCTTACAGTCAGAACTGAAATCTCGTAGAGAAAATTCAAAGTGATAACCGCCCCAATGTTCCTCTCTCTTCACATCTGGCAAAATGTCGTATCAATGACTGATGGAAATTTAACGCAATCCCGTTTACAGTATTTAAGGTAGTTCAATTCTTTTATAAGTTTGTGATTGTGGATCTTTTTATTGTTAAAGCAACTTACAACTGAATTTTACCTTAGTACTTTTGTAAGGAAGAATATGATTTGTCGTTGGAATGGTAACAACACTTAATATATATATATATATATATATATATATATATATATATATATATATATATATATCTGAGTACAGAAAAGTTATGGAGAAATATTCTTTCGGTTTGATAGAACTGTATTGTTGGAAGTCTTAATGAAATATACTTAAAATGTGAGATATAAGTTATACTTTTTAGATATTAAGATTAACTTCCCACTTTCAGTTTGTTCGATGTTCTTACTGCCATACTCGCATTGCACATTGCGAGCTCTGTACTGACACTCTCTTTGATTGCACTTTGGTTTCGAAGAGTCAAAGCAATATTAAAACAAACTTGCATAAAAAAAAAAAAAAACGCGCCTTCCCTACCAGTGCATAGATAGAGCAATCTAAGTTCATGTTCATCGTAAGATGCAGTATTGTGAGAGTTAAAATCGAAATTAAAAAGTACAAAGAAACCATTTAACAGAAGTTTCAAGTTGAAGTTATCAGAGAAGTGCGAAGTATTGTTTTTTATGCTCATTTACCATCGATTTTAACAGTAGTTTTAGTATGTGGTTAGTAATTATTTGGAAAAGTAAAAAATAGAGTTAAGTAATAGCAAGAAAGGTCTTGAAGTATTACTGTGTTCTCTCAATCTGACAACTGATATTGATTTTCCTAATTATGTCATAAAGGAAAACTACACACTGACAGATAACTTTTTTACAGACCAATGTAAGTTTAATAATAAACGCTTATGCTGATGACAATGGTCTTTCTGATAATGGAGCATGGCTGATTACAGTGCATGTTATAGGTCCATACAGTAATTCAGAACATTACTCCAAATTAGTGATTGCAATTAATGACTTTACAAATGCAAATTTCAGACAGAGTCTATAGAGCTTAGACCAGGATGAGGTGTACAGAGATGTCAATGCCAATTTAAAAGGTATTTTATTTATGATACATTTGTAAGCGAATTTGAAAACATTTTCCCCAAGAAAATAGTTAAATATAATTGCAAGAACCCATGTAAAAAAAAAAAAAAAAAAAAAAAAAAAAAAAAAAAAAAAAAAAAAAAAAAAAAAAAAAAAAAAAGTCTTGCGATCAGAAAAAGTATGTAACAGCAAGAAAGAGTTATGATGCACAAATAGTCAAATATTATACAAACAGTACTGTTATATTGCTGTTGTGGTTTTCAGTCTGGAGACTGGTTTGATGCAGCTCTCCGCCCTACACTATCCTGAACAAGCCTCTTCATCTCCTCATAAGAACGGCAACCCACATTCATCTGAATCTGCTTTCTCTATTCGCCTCTTGGTCTCCCTCTGCATTTTTCGCCCATACACTTCCCTCCAATGCTAAATTTACGATTCCTTGATGTCTAAGAATGTGTCCTACCAAATGATCCCTTCTTTTAGTCAAGGTATGCCAAAAATTCCTTTTCTCCCCAATTCCGTTCAGTACTTCTTCATTTGTTATGTAATCTACATTAAGAAAAGTTATTAATAGTCCAAAAGTATGTATATCATATCTGAAAAACGTTTCTCTCATAATAAATTTTTAAAAATCTGGAATATTATTGAAAGTGGAACAAGGCAGTCAAGAACACAGGAATATTTTATTACCATCAGACTGAATAAAAAGTGTACTATCGAATAGTCAGATGTTAAAAATATTTTAATGATCATTTTGTAAATGTTATGGAGGAAATAGGTTCTCGATCTTCATTATAAGGACACAGCTACCAATGGAAGAGGCCATACCAATGCAATTAGATAAGTTGAAATTCCACCCATTTCTCATTTTCAAATTAGGAAAATAATAAACTCACTCAAAAGTAAATATTTCCAACAGAGAACTAAAACCTTGTTCCCAACAGGTACGTAGGATTCTCTGAAACATATACAACAGTTCTCTGAAGAAAGGTATTTCCCTCGATAGACTAAAATATGAAATGAAGACTCCATTAGGAGCAGTATGCACCACGACCATAAAATGATAACTATCAAAAGAAATTTCAGCATTGATCGTAAATTAACGAGTATTTGTTATTGCAAATCGATTTCGACTATGGAATAGTCACCCGCAGTGCAACATTCACAGTCGAATTGAAACATTTCAGGTTTTACATATCAAGGCGCAAGGAATAGCTACAAGATTTTATGATTCTTCACTCTGGAAAACACCATTATGAAACATCTTGTAGCTATGGCTTGCGGCTTGATATGTAAAACCTGAAATGTTTCAATTCGATTGTCCATGTTGCACTGCGGATGACTATTCCATAGTCCAATGCTGAAATTTATTTTGATAGACTGGAATATGCTATTGTTAAATCATTGTTAATAAAAGAGGATATATCTGATGTCAGTAACTACCGCCAAATCTCATTTCCGTCGACTTTATCCAAAATTTTCGAAACATTAGTGTATTTTAGAATATGTTCGCATATTTATAAAAATTAAATTCTAAGAAAATGTCAGTTTCATATTCAGAAAGGCTTTTCAATAGAAAATGCTATATATATATACTTTAGCTTATAAAATATTAAATACTCTCAATAACAGGACATCACTTGTGGGGATTTTTATGATCTCACAAAGGCTTTTATTGTGTAAATCATGGAATTCTAGATAAGCTCATAACTGGAAAAGTGCAGAAAATTGAAATAAATAGTATATGCAATGCGTAAAAACCAGTTGATTCATCAGACTGGGGAGATATAAAGAATGGGTTCCCACAGGGTTTGGTCTTGGGTTATTTGTTGTTCTTAATGTACATTAATTAACATTTCCATGTTGTTGAAATATTAATGTTGAAATAAGAAATTCTATAGAGTCAGTGGTGGAATTAATATTCTGGATGGATTTTAAGAATAGATGGTAGCTTATATATTGCTATAAGTCAGTATTCTGATTATTATGCCTGCCATGTGACGTCTGGTACAATTACTTACTGCAGTGGGACCACAGTGGTTGATTAAATAAACAATCACATGTCCTACAATACACAATGCAGTGCAGTTACAACCATGCTTACTGTCAACAATACATTGACAGTAGTCTACCGTGGTTTTCAGAGCTTTTTTTTACCTCGAATACTAAGTGCGTGAATCTGAAATGTACATGTTTTACAAATGGGGTGACTTCTTCAACTCAAAATTTACATGTTATACCAACGAAAAATATAAACGTGATATGAAATGTTCGTGGCAAAAAGGAACAAAAAATAAATTTTATGCAAATAAAAGAAATTGTGCCTTTAATATACCGTATTTAGCAGTATATAATAATGAAAATATATTCTTCTTGGATATACTTTTTCTGTTCAATTTCTAAAAGAGTTTTAAACTCAAGTAAAATTCATGTAAAAGAGTTGTAAACACAGTCTTTGAGTACCATTTTATTCATTTTGTTTTGAAGTAATGATGCATTTCATATGAAACCATCTATGCCATTGGAAGACATAGGTACTTCTATGTACATAGCGCATAATAGCAGTCTTTTACATTGTTAACAGTAACAGTCCACACAGAGTGTATGACGTGTTTATATACGATTGTAAACGATTTAATTTTTTTATAATCTTTATAGCGATCATATCGAGAAAGTCACTGACAGTGAAGTAAGTATATCTAACATTATTATATCGTAAATCTGAGTCTGCATTATTTTTTGTAAAGGTGCTTTTAAAATGATAGCCCTTGGCCAGTACTTATGACATAAATTTATTAAATTTTAGATCTATTTTTGTTGTTATTTATGACTGTAATTTGTTTTAGGCGTATGTATTTATGGAAGTTTCGCGATGTTGGACTGTGTCTTGTAGCAGGGAGAATTCAAATATACGACATGAAATGATGAGTGGTCGAAAACTGTAGTTAAAGTGGTTCCATAACCTCCTTAAAACAACTGATTCTTTACTTGTAACCAGTTTCGTTTTGTATTGTTCGCTTATTATGATTTTTAAGGTCGATGTTGTGAAAAATGTTGTAATTTTTGTAATCGTTGGGATTCAAAAGGTCAGCAGTCAAACGTCCTTACTTTATAAAGCACGGCTGTGGCGTTTAATACATGACTCTGGCACAGATACTCTGCCCCACCATCTCTCCTTGCCGATTAAATCCCGTGAGAGAAAATTTCATCTACTAGCATACAAGTTTTCTTTTATCTATTTTATTTTTCAAGAGAATGATGTAGTGAAAAAGGTGATCTTTTTTCTCTCTTTTGTATGAATAAATGAAACAGAGGAAGCTTAATCTAGTGGCGCTCACAGATAACGCTATTATTATTAGAAACATTATGAACTTAAGTAAGTACAAAATGTACCTTTGATATCAATGTAAGTTCTTAATATTCTTCCTGCTGCATCAGAATAAGTAGTAACTTAGTCAATACCTCAAAATTGTTTGAGTACGTAAGTGGACAATTTACTAACACCCACACTGTCTCGTTTCACGAAAAAGTGTTTTACTTTCAGACAAGTAATTCCACAATGGTAGAATTCACTCGCTCTTCCGTCCGATGGATACTTTACTAAAGAAGCCTTCTGTCCGATAGATAATGTAGCGCAGACGTGAGTTCTCCTTACTTCTAAAAGAAAAGTGCAATGTTTAAAAACTGAATGTGATATAGCGGTATTAATTACAAATCAACATATTACATCTCTAGCGTCTATGGGCCTCTTGTGTTACCGCATCGTCTTACGGACTCCGATATCTACACTTTTTTGAAAATGACCTTCCAGGACTATTAGAAGAACTTCCTTTGGCTACAAGAATGCGTTTGTCCTTCCAGCATGACAGGGTTCCTGTACATTCCAGACGTCAGGTGGCACATCGTCTAAACCTAACATTCCCTGGGAGATGGATCAGTAGGTTATGTGCTCGTTTCTTGGCCACGAAAGTCACCAGTCCTTCCACCGTTCTACTGTTGTTCTGGTTCTCAGCTGATGTGGGAAACTGTTTATAGATTTGAGCCTCTGTTCTGCTGGCTCCATAAACGTATTGACTCATCACCATGGAATTTAAGAGAGCTCTATAATTTTTCACAGTTGCTGTAGGCAATGGACGGACCAGGTGGAGGAGTAGTTCGACAGAGCGACGAGGAGCTGACTGGCAGAGAAATGGGTTCGTGGAGATGGGCAGAGAGAGGGGTACGAGAAGATGAGGGCAGATGACAAGATTGACGTTACCTCACATTTCGCGCCTTTCATTTTATTACTTAAGATTTATTTTCCATATTTTATTCTTCCGTATGGCCAGCCGTGGCAGGCCATAGCAGATTCGGTGCACTTAGCGTGGGCCGGTCCGGGCCAGCAAGAGACAGAGACAGATGGTCGCTCGCACCGTGGCAGCGCTCAGCTTCCGGGCACGGCGTGTAGCGCGGGGCTCTGCCGTCACTGCGAGTGGCGGGAATCGGCTTCGTGATTTACATTTCATTGACTTTGTAGGATTCTCGTTTTGAGCTCCAACATTTCTCAAGGATACAGCTATGGCTGATTAATATTTTGTTTGTTTAATAGTTTCTTAAAGTTTGGTATTATTAAGAGTAAGTTCAATGTAGAACGGGTGATGTTATTGGACAGAAAGTGTCAGCCAAGGACGTGATAGTATGATGGATTCTCGCGCCAAGACTTTGAGGTGGACACTAGGCGATCGGCGGGTAGTTTCCGGTGTGGAACCACGAATTGTGTGTGCGCCGATAGTGCGCTCGGGTAGCGAAGTGTGTAGACAGTCGGTGGCTATCAGAGTGTTTATCGTTGGTGTGACGTTACCGTGAGGAGTCACTTATTGTTTCGACCGCGCTACGGGCGTGCAGATAGTAAAGTTTGGTGTGTGGTGTCCGGTACGGAACCAAGCATTTATTGAGTTGTTTGGCAGCATATGTTAATGCGCATAGTAGTTGTATTTGGCTGCGTTAACTACTATAATTTTGAGAGTGCTGAAGGTAGAAGTTAGTGGAGAGTTTATCACTTTTTTTTAGGTGCTCAGTTCACAGAATTTCTTTGCCGCGATTTAAGACAATTTATTGTGCATCTGGCTTCATACTTGACTGCCACACTGATAGAAATAAAACTCAGTACAGGAACATTTTCAACTTATTTCAAGTAGTTAGAGCAACTTCCTCTATGATCATTATCCTTGACAGACGCACTGCAATTTGGGAAGCGTTAGAATCTGCGGCCTGAAAAGAAAAACTTCCAACGGGACATTACAGTTATACTACAGGTAAGAAATCCTGTTAGACTTTATTTAGGAAAGAGTGTGTGGGAGACGGCACACGCCTGGTTAATCTGAGCACTGATAGGAACACTGAATATTGTGAGGTGTGTGTCCGCGTGTAACGGAACGAGGCATTTACAGAGTTCTACGTCTCTTATTTAAAGTAGATGGCATCCCTTAACTGACATTACTTTGTACGTGTAGCAGCACGGAAAACAGCCGCGCCTCGTCAGAACCCGTTATAAGATACAAGGAAGAAGAAGGCAGACAGGGAAATAAAAGGGACTAACTTAAGGCTGGCGTAAAGAATTTTTAATAAAACTCATATTTGAAAACAATTATTTGCACAGGTAAGTAGAAGTAAGGAAGGCCTTTATTCTAATTGCAACATTAACTCTTACAAGGTTTTTTTTTTTTTTTTTTTTTTTTTTTTTTTTTTTTTTCGACGAATTACGAGGCAACAGTTTCTGCCTTCTGCAACACTTTCGATATACAAATAATTTTATGCCATTATTTCAAATTCAAAAGCTACCCTATGTACGCCAAAAACATTTTCAGAGGAAGAAGATATATTCAAGGTTAGCAGAAATCTTTTGAAAATCTGAAAACCGGTCACTCTCAAAGTAGTGATCTTAGTCGGAAAATATCCCATCCATGAAACTTCCTGGCAGATTAAAATTGTGTGCCGGAACCGGACCTCGAACCTGGGACCTTTGCCTTTCGCGCGCAAGCGCACTACCGACTGTGCTATCCCGACACGACTCACCATGCCGCCTCACAATTTTACTTCCGCCAGTACCTCGCATCCTGCTTTCCAAACTTCACAGAAGCTCTCCTGCGAACCATGCAGGACTAGCACTCCTGGAAGAAAGGATATGGTGGAGACATGGCTTAGCCACAGCCTAAGGGATGTTTCCAAAATGAAACTTTCACTCTGCAGCGGAGTGTACGCTGATATGAAACTTTCTGGCAGATTAAGTTTCTGTGAAGTTTGGAAAGTAGGTGGCGAGATACTGGCGGCAGTTGTGAGGCGGCATCGTGAGTCGTGTCGGGGTAGCACAGTCAGTAGTGTGCTTGCCCGCGAAAGGCAAAGGTCCCAGGTTCGAGTACCGGTTCCGGCACACAATTTTAATCTGCCAGGAAGTTTCATATCAGCGCACACTCCGCTGCAGAATGAAAGTTTCATTCTGATCCCATCCATGCTTTATAAAAACGCTGAAATTCGTAGTTAACCATAACGGCACCAAAGAAGTTAATATTCTAGCCTTCTTGAACAGTACGAAGCACGAAACTCACCGCCTTCTGACAAACACGTACCGAAATACATGAAGTTGAATGAAAGAGTGTAGCAACGAGTGGCGGGTAGGTAGCGGCTGAATCGAGTAATGCAAGAAAACAGTTTTAGAAGTTCAAGGTAGATGCTGGTACCAATTCTAAGCGATTTTTAATAAATAAAACAAACTTATGCTGAAAAAGCTGGCATTGTCACGGCTAAGGCAATTTTTCTTCTGCACTTTCAGTACTCACGCAATCTATGAAATAAGCACTGGCGATATACCGGTAGACTGCGATCGAGGTGTTTGCGACCCCTGGTCTAGAAGATCGATACCTCACCCGAATGGCATTGCAGGTCATATTTGCGTCTTCATCGCTTCTGTCGACACAGTGAACTCAGTAACTCACTGTACACTCACTATCAGGGGTGACGGCCGACGCAGTTTTTTACTGTACGGGTTACGTGCTCGCCGTCCAGTCCTCCGCCTACCTTTGACTAATGTGCAGTAACATGGTAGAAGGCCATGGCGTATTCAACGACGTCACTGTGGACACGAACGACATAAAACAGTGTTTTCGGACGAATCAAGGTTCTCTATGTTTGAAAATCATGGCCCGATTTTGGTTGACCGCAGAGATGGGTAGCGGCGTCACACTGACTGCATTCGCACAATATAAACAGCGCCAGCCCAAGGCCGCACTCCGCGTTCACACAGTGGTACCAACACTGGCGCCAATATTTTTGCGACAACGCCCACATACTGGAGACAACATTCAGCTGAATCCGTCGAGGGCCAACGTAAACATATCTGACGCACAGGTCGCTGCCGATATATTACCGGTTTTGAGTGCCAAACATTGTATTTTGTCGTTACAAAATACAAATAGGAAAACCGTGTAAAAGAATGTGATGGGCTACACTGCATCATTTCGTACGGTACATCTCGAAATCAGTAAGTTAAAAAAAATTACAAGTAAGCGATAGCCATTATTTAGTTTCACATTTAGAACTCCCGCTACAAATGCCTGAACTCAAAATAAAACTCAAAGATATGTTTTAGCGGGAAATCATACTTTTGAAGTTCTTTTGGCTGTGAGGCTTCGATTTCTTGTAATAGGTAACACGACAGTCTATTACAGACGCGAAACTCTCTAGCGAAAATCGCAACTGAAGCGATACTAGTGCTCCAAGCTGCCAGAGGGATGACATGATACAAACTGAGAAGGTGCCGTTTTTAAAGCTGATAACTTTCATATTTCCTTGTCGCTGAACGCTGTTGTCAATTTTCTAATACAAATTTAAAATCATAATTAAAATAATATCACTGCTTCTGTTAATGTGAGCCTATAATAACAAATTGTCAGTGCAATGTAATTCATACAGTCGTATTCATATCGTCCAAAACGTGTTGAAAGCAGAAATGAATTGCAATCTGATGTGCTAAAGTATAAAAGGAACTGATTATGTTCGCGTGCTCGGTGCGTACTGACATGTGACACGAGTTTTGTTTTAGCGGATTTCGGACATTGTAATATTTTCAAAAGTACACACGATTTTTACATTGCAGGAGACTTGATTCTACATCGTCGTATAAACCCTCTTTTCACCATGTCCTTGCTTGTGTGCCTCTCCTGTACCTACCATAATTTTTTTAGCTATTTGGTAGGTATCAAACTGAATATCTTCAAGAACGTGACGTGCTAATATTAACAGTTTATATATGGACATACTTTTTATTTGTAGCTACGTATTCACTTTATTAAACTTTATTAAACGCTAAAATATGTAAGTATACAGGCTTATAATTATTGAGAAACTGATGTACAAAACTAATCAGGCTCTACAGAAATAGTTAATTAACTGCTACTGGAAGCATTCAGACGTTTCTTTTATATAGCAGTAATATTATGAAATAGTGGTCAAGTATTTGCGATTCTGATTAAGAGCATAAGTTTGGACGTGAATGGATTCCTAAAGATTTACTTCTGTGCCAATAACTAACAACCGTAAACGAACACTTGTTATTCTTAACATTATTCTCTTACTTCTAAATATCCTTTGCAAATGAGAGATTTCTAAATTATAGTTTTGATAGTTGCTACAATTTATAGCGCCACAAAAGCTCGTACATACGAAAATATTTTGAATGTGCTGCTTCACTCAAAATACAATTTTATTACTCAATAGTTTCAAGGTATGTTTTTACGACCCAGCCGCTTGGCAGCGCTGCAGTCGCGAAGTTGCAGAAATTCCCTGGGAGTTTAGTGACCCTTTATGTTCAACTCTGATAACAGTTTCACTAGCCTACACATCATTTGCAAAAATCCAAGTAAGTAATGTAACTGATGATGTTTAAAGTTTGCAAAGCAATACGTGAGGCGTTAACCGGCAATGTTAGGTATTTTTAACATTTAAAATTGTATATATGACCGAGTGTGTGAAAAGCACCATTAATTTCCTTTTTGAGAAACAACTTCAATGTTGTCACTGGTCGTGCCTAAAGTTAGCCATAGAATTTCAATATTTGCAGTTCCTTTCACAAATGAATTTCTTTCTGATACAGCTCTAGTGTTTCCAAAGACAAAATTTAAAATAAACTGCTATTGCGATCAAACGAACAAAGAAACACAATTTCGAGACGAGCAGACGACAAATATACAATAAAACAACTTTGGCGCCAATGTGTGTGCTGCGTATTGATATTGGCGCACCGTCCTTTGATGTTTGGTCAAAATACCGACAATCAACGAAACCGTACTAACATTGGACCTGAAGTATTCCGATGCCTTTTCACCGATCGCTGTCGCTGGGTAGCTATTGCCGCATCAGCGCCGCAGAGACAGCAGTTCTTCGCTTGTAAGCGACCCATTTAGACTTATCTGTGAGCTTGTTCCTTGAAGTTTCTTAAATTTATCGTATGGTCGCGTGTATAATAAATTAAAACTCGTGTTAACCATCCGTTTGTGTGTCCTTCTGCCGTGTAAATAGCCATCGACGTTTGTCTGTCTTCCTTTTGAACCAATTTACAGCTTGATTAGTACTGTTAAGGAGGCCACACCCGTAACAGCATGCTTGACAAGGACGTTGCGCAAGCGTGCTTGCACAAGCATGCTTGAGCGTGTGTAGGATAAATTTCATGAATCATCAGGCTTGTACTAGCAGCCTGATGCTGGATCAAATTCCAATTATGCATGCATGCGCAAGCGCTCAACCGTATGCGCGCTTGAGCGTGTCTGGACAGTAAAGATGCTTGTGGAAACATTTGACAGTCTTGACTGAGGCTGCATACCGTGAGCGTTCTTTGTTTTCGATAAGTTTCAATTAGTACTATAATAGCAACATGGGACTATCATGATAAAAATAAGAGAAACGCTGCTGATGACATACTACTCGCTAAACATAAACATTTAGATCCAGCAGACAGCATGGCAGGTTTCAGGCACATCTCATCAAGTGTCTGTGGTGAAATAATAGTAGTAAATTTAAGGTGTTCATAACTTCTTCCTGTCGCGAGAAATCGCAATGCTCTCATGTGGTGTTACAGCCTCCCTCATTATTGTAACCTGCTTCTTGATCAAAGGCATAACGAGAGACAGAAAATTCAAATACGTATCGTCATTCATCCTGAGATAGTTATGCCAATCGTGACGATATATCTTCAGTTCACTTAGTAAATCTGTATGTGAATACGATTTTCGTGGTTTAAATCACTCTTTACACCAAGTTTTTTTTTTTTTTTCTTTTCTTCCCAACATGAGCGTAAAACCTGTCACAGACAGCACATCGTTGTCTGAACTCGACATTTTCAGATGTAAACAAACCGTTGCTTGGTTGCTTGTACAAGCATACTTCAGCCGTGTAGATGCGTGAGCAAGATGTGCATGCCTGTAAAAACACGCTTGCGCAAGCGTGCTTGTCAAGCACACTATTACGTGTGTGGCCGCCTTTAGCTACCAAGAAGCAACATGTAGAGCACACAAAAATTAAATTCCAACGAGCTATTGTCATTTACTTGTCTGTTCCGCTGTTTTAATTCTTACTTTCGTTGCCTGTTTTGGGATGTACGAGGCCCATTATTTAGTTTTTATAAATTCGCTTAGTTTGAAAACAGTGCGTTGCGTCTCCTTTATCGCGACAGTGGTTTGTTTCGTTTTCGTTGGGGTAGTACCAGCAGTAGTAGTCTGTGTTTACCGTAGTTATTCAGTGTAGAGTCTACACCGAGCCTATATAGTCTTTTTTCTGGGTACTGTAGTCATGGGCAAGGACTGTGACTGCTGTGTGCAGATGCAAAATTAGTTGGTGGCACTTTGCTGCCGGCTTCAGGCTGTGTTAACTTCGGTTGCACAGACAGAGGTTGCGGTCGAGGGCGCCGTTGTTGTGGGCCGGCCGTGGGAACCGAACGGACGTCCATCACGTCTGGCGTGACCACCGATCGGCCTACGGCTGCGGAGAGCGCTGTTACAATGAGACAGGCACCCCACTAGTGGTCGCGTGGGAGGTGGTCCCAGTACGTCGCAGGCAGCACAAGACTTCCGGGAGGACCAATCGTCACACCTTCTGGATTCATCTTACCAACAGATTTTGAGGCGCTATCTCAGCCAGACAATGTCCTTGAGTCGGATGGTGTAGCTTATCCTCTCACCTCCCAGCCTCTAAGATCCTGGCTATCACAGAGGTTGGGTTCACTTGTTATTTAGAGGCAGGTAATTGAGACCCTTAGGGATATGACTGTTAGGAGAGGAAGAACGCCAAGTGCACTCTTTGTGCATACCTGGTGGAGTCATCCCAGATGTGGAACGGGTTCTTCTGGATGCCATGAAAAGTATTTGGTGCAACCAACTGCAGGTGCTGGTTCACACCGGTACCAAAGATATGTGTCGCTTTGGATTACAAGAGATTCTCTCCGGTTTTGAGTGGCTATCTGAAGTGGTTAAGACTGACAGTCTTGCTTGCAGGATGAAAGCACCATCTACAGTCTAGATGACAGAACCGACTGTGAATGTCTGGTACAGAGCCAAGTGGAGAGCCTGAATCAGAGGCTTAGACGGTTTTGCGACCGTGTGGCCTGCATATTCCACGACTTGCGCCATCGGGTGGTGTGGTGGGGTTTTGCTGAATAGGTTAGAACTACACCACACGCAGGAAGCGGCTAAACGGGTAGTCGGGGCTGCCTGCCGTGGACTGGATCGTGGTTTCTTTTTTTTTTTTTTTTTTTTTTTTTTTTTTTGTACGAGGACCTCGGGTACACACAAAAAGGGTTTCAATTTCAAAGGCAACAGGTCAGAGACAGGACGAACACAGATCTAAAACAATTGGTCTAACAATTGTAAATCATCGTAGCTGTATGGGGAAAGTAACAGAGCGCCAATAGAAAGTGGTGAAGCTCATATCATTATAGGTAGCGAAAGCTGGCTAAGGCCAGAGATCAGCTGAAATTTTTACAAATGGACAAATGGTGTTCAGAAAAGAAAGATTAAATAAAACAGGTGGTAGCGTATTTATTCCTGTCACAAGTGGTTTATCTTGTAGCAAACTTGAAGTAGGTAGTTCAAATGTTTGTAGAACTTATGGGACTTAACTACGGGGTCATCCGTCCCTAAGCTTACAAACTACTTATGATCTAGCTAATACTAAGGACGGCACAAATATCCATGCCCGAGGGGGGATTCGAACCCCCGACCGTAGTGGCCGTGCAAACCGTGACTGGAGCGCCTCAGTCCCCTCGGCCACCGCGGCCGGCGAAGTAGGTAGTTCCTGTGAGTTGGTATGGGTAGAGGCTACACCTGAGTACCGGAATAAAATGTTCAAATGTTTGTAAATCTATGGGTCTTAACTACTCTGGTCATCAGTCCCTAGGCTTACAAACTACCTAAACTAACTTCTGCTAAGGACAACAAATGCACCTATGCCCAAGGGAGGACTCGAACCTCCGACGGCGAGCAGCCGTGCTCTCCGCAGCTAGGCGCCCTGGAACGCTCTGCTACTCCACCGCGGACGATACCGTAATAAATTAATAGATGATTCTTTTTACCGACCCTCTGACGCAGACGATTCGATTGCAGAAATGTTCAAAAAACGCTTGGATCAAATTCCAAAAACATAAGCAAAGCATACAATTTTAATTAGTGGAGACTTACCCTCCATATGCTGGCAAAAATATCTTTTCTATACCGGAGGCAAAACGTAAAACGTTGTCCGAAATTGTACTGAACGCATTCTCCCAAAATTAGTAATCAGCTGCGGAAACATACTTGGCATCATAGCAACAAATTATTCGGAGTAAATAAAGAGCATCAGACAGACGCAGGGATTAACGAACACAGAGTTGACGTAGCTAGACTGAATATCGGATTTCCCAAATGTACCAAAGTCAAACGAAAAAAAATATTTATTCATAAAAGGAGATGAAAATTCCATTAACGCTTTCCTGAGTGAGAACAATTTGAATGTAGAACAAGGCTTACGTTCAAAGAAATAATATCGACAGCTATTGAGAGATTTATACCAAACAAGTTAACAAAAGAGGGCTCTGACCCGACGTGCTACACAAAAGAGGTTAGATCACTCTTGCAAAAAAAAAAAAAAATAAAAAAAAAATAAAAATAAAAAAAAAATAAAAAAAAAATAAATAAATAAATAAAAAAAAAACAATGCCAAATTTAAACATTACAAAATCCGCAGTCTATAACAAAAAACTAGAAATTTAGCTCTAACTTCAACAATGAAACCAAATGTTCAAATGTTTGCTAAGATTATGGGACTTAACTACGGGGTCATCAGTCCCTAAACTTACAAACTACTTACGAACTACCTTATACTAAGGACGGCACAAATATCCATGCCCGAGGGGGGATTCGAACTTCGAACCCCCGACCGTAGTGGCCATGCAGACCGTGACTGGAGCGCCTCAATCCCCGCGGCCACCGTGGCCGGCGAACAATAAAACCCTGTCACGTAATTTGGAGGAAAATCCCAAGTAATTCTGGTAGTGTATAAATATACTAGCAGCAAAACACAATCAATACCTTCACTACCGATAGCAACGGTGATGCTACTGATGACATTTGTGCTAACGCAGAAATGCTAAACACCGCTTTTCGAAATTCCTTCACCAAAGAGGACGAAGAAAATACTTCAGAATTCAAATCAAGAGCATCTGCCAGCATGCATAATTTAGAAGTAGATATACCTGGAGTATTAAATCAACTTAAACCAGTTATCAAACGCTATCTCTCGGTTCCGATTGCATACCAATTAGGTTCCTTTCACAGTATGCTGATGCAATAGCCCTGTATCATATTAAGCCGCTCGCTCAGCGAAAGATCCGGACCCGAAGGTATGCTCATATGTTTATAGAGCTTATGGGACTTAACTACGGGGTCATCGGTCCCTAAACTAACAAACTACTTACGAACTACCTTATACCAAGGACGGCGCAAATATCCATGCCCGAGGGGGGATTCGAACCCCCGACCGTAGTGGCCGTGCAGACCGTGACTGGAGCGCCTCAGTCCCCGCGGCCACCGCGGCCGGCATTGTTCTTGTGAAACACAGCTAGCTCTTTAGTAACATGAAGTGGCGAGTGCTATCGACAGTGGATCTCAAATTGATTCCACATTTCTAGACTTCCGGAAGGCGCTTGATTGACACCGTACCTCACAAACGGCTTCTAATCAAATTGCGTGCTTATGGAATATCGGCAAAGTTGTGCGACTGGATTAGTGATTTCCTGTCAGAAAGGACACAGTATGTAGTAATTGACGGAAAGTCATCTATTTACACAGAAGTGATATCTGGAATTCCCCAGGGAAGTGTTATAGAAAGGGCACAGTATGTAGTAATTGACGGAAAGTCATCTAGTTACACAGAAGTGATATCTGGAATTCCCCAGGGAAGTGTTATAGGCCCCCTGCTGTTCCCTATCTTTATAGACTGTTCGCGGATGATGTTGTCACCAGAAGATCAAAAGCAACTGCAAAATGATTTAGAGGAAACATATGCGTGGTGAGAAAAATGGCGATTGACTCCAAAGAATGAAAATTGTGAAGTCATCCATATGAGTACAAAGAGAAATAGGTTATATTTAATTTACACGATAAATCAGTCAAATCTACAGGCCGAAAATTCAATTAAATACCTAGGAATAACAATTACTAACAACTTAAATTGGAAAGTACACACAGAAATTATTGTAGGGAAGGCGAACCAAAGGCTACGTTTCATTGGCAGAACGCTTAGAAGATGCAACAGCTCTACTAAAGAAACTGCCTAAACTAGTGCGTCCTATTTTGGAGTACTGCTGCTGCAGTCCTCACCAAGTGGGACTGACGGACGATTTAGACGAAAGTTCAGCGAAGGGCAGCTCGTCTTGTATTATCGCGATATAGGGGGGAGAGCGTCATGGAAATGATGGACCAGTTGGGGTGGAAACAATTTTTAAAAAGGTGTTATTTGTTGCGGTGAGATTTATTTGCGAAATTTCTTTAATCAAGTTTCTCTTCTGAATGCGAACATATTTTGTTAGCACACAGGGAGACATGGTCATGATCATAAAATAAGAGAAATCAGATCGAAAACAGAAAGATTTAGGTGTACCTTTTTCCCGCGAGCTATTAGAGAATGGAACAGAAGAGAGATATCATAAAAGTGGTTCGATGAACCCTCTGCCATGCACTTCAATGTGACTTACAGAGTATCCATGTAAATGTAGATGTAGATATGTAAATCCTGCCAATAACTTCATGTAGGTATGTAAATAAATATAGGCCAGTGAATTAAACGTAATTCTCAAATCGAACAATTTATCCAAATGTCTATAAAATCCAAACAAAAAAAACTGTATCATGAGAAACAATTTTAAAAATTAAAGGCAAAAACCCACAGAAGATAGCACAGTAAGTGCCGAAACATGTTTGGGTGATAAAATGAATCGAACAAGGTGTCTTGCACAACGCGGATTTCCTCTCCAGTTTATTATAGCAAGCATGGAAGACAGAAGAACTGCACCATTCCCAGAGGAGCACTTTGTCCCTTATCTCTGAGATCAACATAAACTGAGATATGGCCCCCTGATCCATCAAAATTTCGCACGCAGCGTTTTCTAACATATTAATACCGGGCACTGCCGTATTACCCTTCTTACCCTATACATTACTCCTATTTTTCTCGGAATTTCAAACTCTTGCACTATTTTACATTGTCGAAGGGTCTTTCTGCAAATCCTATGGACGTGTCTTTATTTCTCTGCAGTCTTGGTTCCTCCATCAAGCGCAATTTCAGGACTACTGTCTGGTGCCTTTCCCAGCTAAATCGAAGGCATGTAACAGATCCTCAAAGTTATTTACCATTCTTGTGTATATTATTCTTGTGAGCAGTGGAAGCATGACCTGATACACTACGTTTACATGCAACACATCTTCCGGAAGACGAAATCCGATTTTCGTAAACCGTTTTTCGCTGACGTGTTTACATGGCATAGCCTGAATCGGATTTCCTAGCTCACTTAAAATGGCGGCTGGAAAACAGCTGATTCTGTTCCTTATTGCGTCTGCACAATCGCTATTTTTCTTTATTAAAATACACAGATTTATGTTCACTCTAATATTTATACATTTGTTTCACATTAGAGAATATCACTCTTTCCAAATGTGCCGAAAATTCGTAACAAGAAAACACAATCTGACAAGCCAAGAACGCTTCAAAAACGGTTGCGTTTACATGGGCACGAAAATCGATTGTGGAACTGGAAAACTGCTTTAGAGAAGCGGATTTCCAGAATCGATTTTGGAGTGTTTACATGACCAACCAAAAGCGGAATTGGGAAATCGGTTTACGAAATCCGGTTTTGGGAGCCCATGTAAACGGGGCGTTAGATTGTTTTTGCAGTAGGTCTCACATTTTTTTGTCATATCAGTTCTAAAAAATGCCAAATGCCTAGAGTACAAAATTTTAATACCTGATTAATCTAGGAAAAATCTTTCCAATAATTGACAACAATCCCAAAGCTCAATGTTTGAAATTTATCGCTTCAGGATCTTCATTCAGTACAACCAAGGAAGATACATTTATCCATTCATTCAATGATTTGGTCCTGGTCATTGACGTTAGAGAAGCGTAGTGCAAAAGCACACGTAGTGAGTTGTTGAAGCAGTGGTCCATAATCACGCTGCTTGACATTTACGGGACTGGACGTCAGACAACGTTTGTGTAGATAAATCGCGTGCAAGCGGGCAAAAAACGATGTTTGTTTCGTTAAAGGAGCCGAGCCGGGTCTTTCTTAGAAATCGGCCAAGTCAGAAGGCCGCTTATCGCCGTGTTTGATCGGCCGCACGTTGCGTTCAGCCGCACTGGTGTTTGCGCGAGCGGAAGTCAGATGGCATCTCGAGCGTCGGGCCGAGTTAGTGTCAGCGGCCGCCGCCAGGTGGTGCGGCTGTTTTGATAGCGCTTTGTCGCCCGCGCCGAGATGCTATCTGCGACCGAGGGGGTCCCCGATAGCGGCTATTATTATAACGGAATCCGACCGGGCGTGCGCCCATTGACGGCAAGTCTGTCGGAAACCCCCGTCTCGACGTGACGTTGCATAGCAGCGCCTGCGCCGTAACCAAATGTTAGCGTACAAAATAACGCCACAGCACGCCGTTTACTTCCACAAGCCTAGGCACGTATAGCAGAAATTCCACAGTCTGTAAGCCGTTCGTGATCTTTTTTTCTCTCCGTGCTTTGTGCAGAACGCAGCATGAGGTCATTTTTGGGTAATCTTCCGGGGCAGGGAAGTTTACCAGCAAAAGAACGATGAACTGCAAACGCGAACAGACTAGACTGCCTGGAGTTGTGGCAGTAACTTGACGTGAAAAGTTTCCTTATCATATTAGACTGTTAACGAATTCATGATATGCTCTCTGTATTCTTTACAGCAGTCCGATGTAACAATTAGGTATTTCGCAAAAGAAGTGAAACTATTCCGTACGGAGAGCCTGCAGCAGTTCAGTTTTCCCAATATGCCATAATGATAATCAGCAATGATAGAGGAAAAGACATGATATTACACCAGAATGAAAAATGCTCCTATCACTGCACAACAAAAGGAGAATATGTTCTGGCCAGAGTAAAAATGTAAAATAGGAGAACTAACTTTGCGACTTACGTGAAAGCTTCGAACACAGTTTAATTAAAAATTCTTGTCTTGAAAAGTAACAGTCACAAAGCGCCTAGCAACTACAATAAGATGCAATCTTGTTTCACCGGACGCGTTTCGTTTTATTGAATATAAAACTTCTTCAGTGGCCTGAAATAACAGATATCTACAAATTGGTTTGTTTCTCATAGTTCCAAAGACAATGCGTAAAAAATTATGTAAAATGTTAATTTCTTGTGCTTGCTGATTGTTTTCTTAGATTTTCGCCTTACATCACGAAGCGCCAACGTGTTGGACAGTTCTCGGATCCATTTAATTGTCTCAGTTTTGGCTTTACTTCTGTTTTTGTAGAAATTCTACTATTTCTTTTGTCAACCTAGTGGATTCCATTCTTTTAATGTGACTTTGGCACTAAGCATCTTTTTTGCCTTTATAATACCAATGCAACACTATCAGATGTGTGTTTAAACTTTTCGTGTCTGCGCCTGTCTAGTCAGTTTTCGAAGTGTAGTCAACATTACAATTTTCTTCTTACTTTACATTTTTATTTTATCATATACACAGAATATATGACATTAACTGCGTAGGAGCTAAGCTGAAAACGTGTACCCAGCCGGGAATCGAACGCGGGTCTCCCGCTTTTTAGGCAGTTGTCCTGACCACTACACCACTGGGGCACAGTGGTCACCGAACCTGCAAGGACTACCTAAGCACGCATCCTATCAGATACTAATTTCCAGCCTTACCCTGCCCACAGTACTCAAACTCGTAGTTAGTAAGAGTAAGGGCCACAAACTTGCCCAAGCCTCCCCACTAACGAAAGTATCATTGCATGTCACTGGTATATTAAATATATACATGTGGCGTCTATTCCTAGAGAACAGACGTCACTTCTGATCCTGCAGTTCTTATTCTTTCATATTCACCGAATATATGACGTCAACTGCGAACTTGCTGTTACGGGAATTAATTTCAAAACTACGAGTTTGAGTACTGTGGGCAGGGCAGGGCTGGGAATTTTTGTCTGACGGGAGGTGTGTTTATGTAGTCCTTGCAGGTGCGCTGATCACTGTGTCCCCATTGTCGTAGTGGTCAGCGTAATTGCCTAGAAACCGGGAGACCCGGGTTCGATTCCCGTCTGGTCACACGTTTTTCGCTTCGCTTATTCCAAGTTCATGTCTGTGAACCTGAAAGAATAACAACTGCAGGAACAGACACCACATGTATATATCTTTATTTTAGTTTATACATATTACTATTATTATTATTCATGTATGGCTCCAGCGACCACGCGGGGTGCAGTCAATCAATGTCGCTTTTGATGGTTGACCTCCCTTTGTGCCCAATTTGTTTCATCGTTTCAGATTGCATACGTTTTCTTTCATCAGACCACAGCGTTTCCCTCTGACCAACTCCCCAATCAAAGATATTTTTTCTGAATGTTTTTCTCTCTGTAACGTCTACCTAAGATATACCAGTTACTTTAAGATCCTCCTTGAACGCTGGATCTATTGAATTGTCTCAGTTTTGGCTTTACTTATATTTTCGTAGAATTCTACTATTTGTTTTGTCAACCTAGTGGATTCCATTCTTTTAATGTGACCATAAAATTTAAGTCTTCGTTTTCTCTTGTGACCATGTATGTCTGTGTAATCTTCTACTTTCTGATTTACTTGACATGGTCAGTACGTAAGTTTGTAGATTAGTCATTTTCATGCCTAATATTTTCCTAATAATCTTTCTTTCTTTTGAATTTCTTCAATATCCCTCTTTCTATTTAAAATTAAAATTTCTGCTCCTTAAAGACATTCGGATTGGATTACAGTGCTGTGATGCCAAAATTTACTGAATTTATAAATGATTTTTTATTTTAAATATTTTGTTATAATCAGAATGCAGTTGCAAATGTTTGACAGCGATATTTGTTTGCAGTTTTTTCCAGACCGTTTTCTTGTATGATTTCCCCACAAGTATTTAAATTGAGAAATATTTTTTTATTTTTCCATATTTCGTGTTAAAAAACTTTAGAACTTGATCGTTGCACGTTTTAAAATGTAAACTTTCACGGCCAGGAATGTCAATATTGCTAAAATTTTCCGGGCTATTATGCTGTGGTCTTATGCATCTGTCAATAAAACCCAACGTTTCGTCCTTATTTGCGGACGATATTCTCCAGGGGGATCGTGTCTCTTTTGAACGTTCGATGCACACCTTGGCTCGTTACTGACTGCAGCCGAATTTCGTTTATGCGTACTCGCCAGCCACAAATGAATATCATGAAAGACTGTACAGAGAGGCTATAGAAACTGTAAAACACCCCAGTAATGTCAATAGGCTGGAGGAGGACATGAAACTGAATGAATTCTGCATCCCGGTGTTGAAGAAGAAATGTAACAGTCTACCACCATGGGACGATACCAATAACATACAACGGCAATCGGCAACGACAAATTTCGCTCGCCTATCCAAAACATCTGACGTCAGACATCAGCGAGCGAACACGCGTAAACGGAATTGGGGTCCAGTCAACAACAAGCCAGGGTGTGTATCGGACGTTCAAAAGAGGCACGACCCCCTTTGAGAATGTCCTCCGCAGATGAGGACGAAACGTTTATTAAAAGGCCCCTAAACACGTTCCGATTTATCGTTCGATCAACCAACTGACTAGCCTACCAATCAAATTCGTAGCAGCCTACACACGTGTCGACCAACTGCACGCAGAGATTGCAGCGCCTCCCTGTTCTGGTGTCTGGTTGCCGAACTGTTTTTGTGTTCACTGCGCAGACAGCAGATGATCGCATGTAGGAAGTTCATCGGGTGTCGGGGGTCGGATGTCGGACGGTCATCCCGGCCAAACATCCGACAAGCAAAGTTGATCGGGAAGCGACTCCACACGTCCAATTTATCGGAACGCCAAGTTGGTCCCGACAATCGAAACAAATCCACAAGACCACGGCATAATAGCCCGAAAAATTTTAGCAATATTGTTTGTTGCACGTCATTGTATATTCCGTTTCTTCGAATTATGTTTGTAGTTTATATAGTTATTGTTATATTTAAAGTATGTTATTGCTATTTATTTGCCGGCCGTGGTGGCCGAGGGGACTGAGGCGCTCCAGTCACGGTCTGCACGGCCACTGCGGTCGGGTGTTCGAATCCCCCCTCGGGCATGGATATTTGTGCCGTCCTTAGTCGTAGCTAGTTCATAAGTAGTTTGTAAGTTTAGGGACTGATGACACCATAGTTAAGTCCCATAGGTTCTACAAACATTTGAATTTTGGTATTTATTTTGATTCAAAAATGTTCAAATGTTTGTGAAGCTTATGGGACTTAACCGCGGGTCAACCCTAAACTTCCAAACTACTTATAAAACTAACTTATACTAAAGACAGCACAAACATCCATGTCCGTGGGGTACTCGAACCCTCGACGGGGAACGGCCTTGCGCATCGCAGCATAGCGTCTCAATACGCTCGGCCACTCCGCCGCGGTTATATTTTCATATAAGGAAAATGAAATATAGTGTGGTGATAAGAAGTGGCTATGGGAGAGGAGGGGAGGGGGAGGTGACTGAACAGTGAATGTAACTAGTGGAATGTAGAGTTAGTTATATGGAGGAAAAGGGGCGCAGTAATCTTTGCCGCGGCGGAACGGCCGCGTGCATTGGGGCGCTATCCTATGGTGCGAGCGGCCGTTCCCCGTCTGGGGTTCGAATCCCCCATCGGGCATGTTTTTTTTTTTTTTTTTTTTTTTTTTTTTTTTTTTTTTTTTTTTTTTTTTTTTTGCGTAAGGTAGTTCACAAGTAGTTAAATGTACGTCATTGGTTTTATTTATTTATTTTTTTGTGTAACAGATTAACAGAACATGCAACAAGTATAATATTCATTCACTCAACTTCTTCACTTAAGTATAGTGAAACAAATAATAATGGTGGAATACAATTATGGCGAATACTATGCTCTAATTATGACGAAATATAATCAAGTACATTTTCAGTTGCATGAATTGCTTTCAAAATTTTCAAATTTGTCAGAATTGTATTATAGAATTCTACACAGTTTTGATTGAAATTATATTTTGTAACAATCCAATGTTTCTGGCTTAATTCTGTATTTTTCATGGACCCATATATTGTTCATTACAAAAAGTACTGCTCTGTTGGCGCATTTGTAGTTGGCAGGGAAAGAATAAACTCGACAATGTTACCAACAGCACGATCATTAATATTTAACTCATCAAATTTTACAAATACTTGAACCTATCTCAGATGAATTGGTTTGTGACTTGCATTCCATTCCTTTACTGGACTCACAAACACTTGAAATTTTGTCAAAAAGTTTTGCGTCATTAATTTCCTTCGCAATGTATTTAGGTACAAAATCCAAATATTTTTTAACTTCAAACCAATCAAACATTCAGATTAGCCAAAAAAAACTGTACTTCTAGTTCAGAAAAATTCTATTTCTGCAAAAAAATGATACAAAGATGGCAGTTCGGCATGATTACATCTCAAACGTCATTCGACAGATCATGCACTAACAACTTTGATATCACAAAAACAGTCAGAAAGTCGGTTTCATAATGTGTGACTTTCGGTTACTACTACTGTCAGATATTTTATGTATCTCATCGGCGCGAGCGATATTTACCTCTGCAATGACTGCACACGGCATGTACGGCAGACGCTGCTTTATCAATGAAACTGCCTTACTTTCGCAAAAAGAATCTTGCGTATTATTCATCAACTGAATTGTCACTCATTTCTCTTGAATAAGACGATAATCGGATTTCGCAGGATAATATTGAAATGCAGAATATTTTTAAGATTTTATAACTTTGTGATGGGCCAAATGATAAGGCTTAAAAGAAAAAAAATTAAGTATCCTGCGAAATGCAGGTTACCCTAGACGAAGACCACCATGAATGTGAACGTTTGGGCAGACGACGTTTGTGCCGCCTACTTCGTCCATCGCCACCGCCTGCCATTATGGTGGTCTTCGTCTGAAGGTGATCTTTGTAGAAACCGGTCATGAAACAGAAACAAGAATTTTGCTACCTGAAGTGTTTTTTATTTCACTTTTTTTCTGTCGTTAAGTAACTGTTTATTGTGGGTTATTTCACGATTTCATGACATACAACCATGAAAGATGGCATAAAGTCATTCATCATGGTATTTCTCATGTGGTGCAGTATAACACTGCGTGCCATTGAAGTTTAGAATGCGCCCATCTGCGGAATGCTTGCTATTACAAATTTACCCCAACTCTAGAGCTCACTGAACTGGAGAATCAAGCTGAACTCGTAAGAATGAGTGTATGAATTAAAAATTCAAATGTTTGTAAATATATAGGACGTAACTTATTTGGTTATTAGTCCCTAGGTTTACAGACTACTTAAACTAAGTTAAACTAACCTAAGACAACACACACACATGCCCCAGGAACATTCGAACCTCCGACGGCGAGCAACCTCCGGGGCACTAACGACCTTAACAGTTTGGTCCCCCTCTCCCCATCAAACAACCAAACCAAACCAAACCAAAATCTGCGTCCAGCGAGTTTCGGCACGAGTTAAATTTTACTGTACTTTAAGGCACGGTATCTCGACAACGGTTAAAGATTATTAGTTAGAAACGTCGTTTTGACATTATCCATTTACTTTCGTGAAAAGTTTGAACGGATTCATATAAGTTTAAAGGGTAGAAGTGACGCGCATTCAAAACCTCCCACCAAACAGGCTTCTTTGTAGGCAACATAAAATCGAGACATGTGCACGCCGGCCGCGGTGGCCGAGGGTACTAAGGCGCTCCAGTCACGGTCTGCACGGCCACTACGGTCGGGGGTTCGAATCCCCCCTCGGGCATGGATATTTGTGCCGTCCTAGTTCGTAAGTAGTTCATAAGTAGTTTGTAAGTTTAGGGACTGATGACCCCGTAGTTAAGTCCCATAGACTATACAAACATTTGAACGATGTGCATAATATGGTGCTACTAGCTGAGCTATGATTTCATACCAATTTACGGGGAGCTACACTGGTCAGAACAATTAGGGGAGCAGTAGAGATATCTAGGTTCTGAAGTATTGTCATCGGCAGAATGAGCTAAAATCGTTCGACGTCTTTCTGTCGGTTATACCGAGTGGAGTCAACAACTTTATGGCAACTGAAATGCTGGTAATAACAGAAAGTTGCTGCTTAGGGGGTTGGTGTTGACTTGTATTTACTCTACCGAATGAATTACACAAGCAGTTGGATTTAGATAGTGTAGTGACGAGGTATTGCAATGCAACAACAACGTGACTTATAACGAAGTTATGGCATGGAGAGCCATAAGAAAGTTCGAAGCAGGACAGACACAAATGGAGGTGGCTGCATCTGTTGGAGTGTCCCAAAAGTGTTATTTCGAGGACCTGGACGCGATTTCAGACAACAGGAACCGTTTAAAAAAAAGGCAAGTCAAGAACTTCCACGGGTAACATTAGCAAGAGATGACAGTTATCTCTGGTTAACAGCCCGTCGAGACAGGAGGCCGAATGCAACTCAGCTGCAACGCACACTCCAGCAGCAATAGGACGCAAGTATCAACACAAACAGGCCGAAATCGTCTTTGGGAATGTGGCCTCTACGCACGGAAGCCTAAGGTGTGTTTCCCATTAAAACCAAGATACGTTTAGCCCACAGAAACTGAGCGGAGGAACATAAGGGTTGGAGTCGTAGCGAATGGCGCCGGGTTCTGTTCACAGATGAGTCAAGATTTTGTGTTCAGCCGGACAATCGTCGTTTCTTGAAGCGGAGAAAACGTGGAACTTGGAACAATCCTGCTTATATGCATAACACATCACCATATCAGGGTGGTGGACGAATAATATGGGCAGGAGTCAGAACTGGCGAACGTACGAGCATCTGTGTCGTTCAAATGGCGCTTTGACTGCTCAGAGGTGTAGAGATTAGGTCCTTCGACCTTCTGTTGTGCCCTCGCTGGTGCCAAGGGGTTCCATCTGGTGGACGATAACGCCCGCCCCCACAGAGATGCATTGCTGGACAGCATGCTCTAAGCTGAGGGAATTGAACGAAATGGATTGGCCAGCTTGTTAACCGTACTTAAATCCGATTGAGCATATCTGGGATGAACTTGTCAGACGCAATGCAGCCAGACCAGCACCTCCCACAACGATTGCAGAGCTGGATATTGCACTCATGGGAAAATGACCAAACATCCCTCAAGTTCTGATTGATAACCTCATACTGTCCATGCCACGCAGGTATGCAGCAGTACTGGCCGTCAGAGGTGATCACACACCATAACAGAGGACAACGAGAATGACTTCTTCACTATAATGGGGGGGGGGGGGACTGAGGCGCTTCAGTCACGGTCTGCACGGCCACTACGGTCTGGGGTTCGAATCCCCACTCGGGCATGGATATTTTTGCCGTCCTTAGGATAAGCTAGTTGTTAAGTAGTTTGTAAGTTTAGGGACTGATAACCCCGTAGTTAAGTCCCATAAGCTTAACAAACATTTGAACATTTTTGATCACTATAATGGTAGTCCCATTGTTCCTCACTCTAAATAAACGCCATGTAAACCTTAAGTAAAGAGTTGCGCCAGCAAAATATCGTACTAAATCACACACACACATTAGGGTAGAGCGGGGGTAATTGAATAGAGAAGCTATATGAATAATTGTAAGCTTTGTCGAGTGCGACTCAACAACAGCAAAGTGGAGACGTAATTATGTGAGTGTTCCCTGCTGCCGGAGATTTCGTCTATCCAGTGAACACGTCTGTTTCCTTTTCTGACTTCAGAACTTTACGCAAGATTTATTTAAAGTGTATAAGTTAAGTGGCACACAACTGGTTATTGCACGATTTGTAAATTTGACATGGTATTCGCCAGAGATTTCCTACAGTTTCTAGGAAATGAGAGCCGTGATATAAGTTGAGGCATCGTGCTGGGTCCTCTCTGCGCCACAATGGTGACTTGTGCTGCCATAAGTTAGTGCATTGGGGAACTATTTCAGAATAGCGTTTAAGTGTACTTTGGGGCTATTTGAATAACAAAGAAAGGGGCTTTATGAATAGTGGTGGAAAACTGATTCAATTTGGGGTAAAGTGCATTTACAAATAATTTCTGTCCTATAATAAATTATTCCTTCCATTTCTTCAGATGGTGAGGACCTATAAACAGAAAGGTGGCAGAATGCAATTTGATGAGCGAAGAAAGAAGTATCAATATTACAAGCAAGTAAAACTTATGGAGCGTCTTATATAAGATTGTACCGATGTTATGAAGAAGAAAAATATAAAATTATGAGTAACAGTAGTCTCTTAGCAAAGCCTGTCGACGATGTTGTGCCCTCAAATGAATCTGAAGATCAGGCGATGGAATGGAAATGTGGATTCTGCTAGGGCAAATAGTCACGCGTTGCAGATGAATATAAACGTGAATGGATACAATGTCAAAAGTGTACCACCTGCTATCAAGAATACTGTTTCAGTGCGAGAGGTCGTAAGCAATTTGTCTGTGAACACTGCAGCTGATTTACGAGAACAGAAACATTACGTAAAGGCTACATTCCATTAATGTGAAATTACTATTACAATTAGAGGTAATGTGTATTAAATAGAAATTGGCATATTTTCAGCTAACCTTCCAAGTAATTCAGTTGTGTATTTGCCCTTAATGTACCTTGTTCAAATAGCCCCGGCCACTATCCAAATAGCCCCACTGAAATGCACTTTTGTGCAGTCGGGAGGGTAAATCGAATAACAGCATAACATAAATGTTTGCCACTCGTGTACAACCACATTTCACCAATAGCTTAAGTATACCCATAGAAGTCACAGTAAATCCTTAAAACAAAATTTAAGTTAATAATTGTTAGGAAAAATTTGATATAAGTTGAAATTATTCTTAGAGCCCCGCTCTACCACACAATTGTAACCAATATCTGAGTAAAATACTTTGCCATAAGTACATTGTGTATGATATCTCACCTGATCTCCTAATTGTTTTGAGCAGTGTATTAGTTAATTGATGCTATTGGATTATAATAGTTTCCATCCTAAATTGAGAGTGATGTTTTAACTGCCGGCCGCGGTGGCCGAGCGGTCTGCGGCGTGTCAGTCACGGTCTTCACGGCCGCTGCGGTCGGGCGTTCGAATCCCCCCTCGGGCATGGGCGTTTGTGCCGTCTTTAGTATAAGCTAGTTCGTAAGTAGTTTGTAAGTTTAGGGTCTGATTACTCCGTAGTTAAGTCCCATAAGCTCTACAAACATTTGGCCATTTTTGATGTTTTAACTCTTTCTCTTTTCACTTTCAACTCTATTCTTGATTTATTTTGGCGAGAGTTGTTAGTAGCCAGTGAGAGTGGATAGCGGTGAACGGTATTTCAGAAAAGTGGACGGCTCTCCGAATCTTTATGATAGCATTTGATTTCCTGCAGGGCGTTGATTACTGATACCGGAGAAGTGGGAATTTCAATCCTGCCTCGAGAGTCAAAGCGTGGCTGACAACCGTTATTAAGAGTGACTTTTCAGTGCAGCAGTGCACGAGAATTTATATAAATGTACGCTGCGTATTTTGACTGTCGCGATAGCTAAACTTCTGGCTGCTGTTGGATGTGTCACTTACCGCGACACCCTGGATGCCCCGTGACATGGAAGAAGAGAATGTTACAGACAGAAATGTGTACCGTGTTCAGTGTACAGCAACTTTATCCTCCAAACGTTTGCTGTATCATTTGGAAACTCGTAAGTATAAAAATATAAATGCTTCAAATGAAATTTTTTTTTCATTGAGGGGTGGGAGGGATTTGCATAAATGCCTCCTTGCTTTAATTCCCCCCACCGTGCTCCCACTCGGATTCTTGCCTGAGCCATGGGCTGCCGTCGTAACCGATGACCGCTCTGTTCGCAGAGATTTGTCGGAGCCGAGTCAAGGGCGCACACATCTGGCTCGACGGCGTCTGCAGGGCTATCGAGGAAGGGCGGCACGGAGGGCGTATAAGCATCCTCATGTCCGTCGAGTAGTCTACTCCGTCACGATTCGAGACCCGTGCGGTCGCGACACTGTCTTCCCAAAATACACGTCGCCTGTGGAGTGTCTTCAGTCTCGTGCTGAGGGGATTTTCTCCAGCCTTCTAACAGACCGTGACGACGTTCCGCCGTCGTTGTTAATCTCTGTTCCAATTGCCGTCAGTTTGAGTAGAGAAAATGTTCAAATGTTTGTTAAGCTTATGGGACTTAACTACGGGGTCATCAGTCCCTAAACTTACAAACTACTTATCAACTACCTACAACTAAGGACGGCACAAATATCCATGCCCGAGGGGGGATTCGAACCCCCGACCGTAGTTGCCGTGCAGACCGTGACTGGAGCACCTCAGTCTCCTCGGCCACCGCGGCCGGCTTTGAGTAGAAATAGGGGTGTGCGTGATACCTTCTGCACCGCACAGCGTGGGTCGGTTTCACTGTTCACTGGTTGCAGTCGTCCACCATTGAAACGGCGGGAAAACGTAACACTGTGGCCTGTTTGTCGGCTGTTTCCTGCCAGTGATCCATCTTTTTACGGTTACTTCTTTTGTCCTTAATGTTTTATTAATATTTCCAAATTTACGATTTTCGTTGTACCGAGTTTGCTAACAAGACTAAACTATCTGGTAAAAATTTCAACATTCCCTGATTTTGAAACCGTTACCGGAAGAAATATGTACATAAATAATAATGTAACTATTTATATTTAAAATTAAAAACATTCAAAGAGACTTAAGACTGTTGCCAGATAATGTACATTCAGTTTCTTCTTACCAATTTTATTTGATATTGGACTTTACAAAGTCCACCACTTAAGGTCCCTCAGAAACGATTTAAATTTCATACTGTTTGCATTAGACTTAAGCCTAACTATTACCTCGGCCTTTATTCAATCAAGTACGCTCTGTAGCCGAGTGATGAATACAAGCGATCCTCCCTTGTGCGGAAACAGAACACACATGATACAATATATTCAACTTATCTTCATTTCGGTTCCATTTAAGAAAATTACACCCAAATATTGTCATTTCATATGTCTTCCTGATTTAGAAGATGTTTGTTCCGTTATAAAATTAAATGAATGAAACTGTGTGAAATTAAACTTTACGAGAAGCTGTTTGTCGGGAAAAACTCGACATAGTATGGATTGTCAGGAGAATCCAGACGAATCCTGATCCTCTGGTAACGCAAGTTGTATTCCTTAGCCAAGACAAACAAGGGGGTTCCTATCACAATATCAAATCCCATTTTCAAAGTCCTGGACATTTTGCTTCAAATGTTTGTAATTCTATGGGACTGAACTGCTTGGTTATTAGTCCGTAGCTTACAAACTACTTACACTAAGTTGAACTAACCTAAGGACAACACAAACATTCATGCCCGAGGGAGGATTCGAACCTCTGACGCGGGAGGCCTCACGATCCGTAACGTGGCGCTCCAGACCACTCGGCTACTCCCGCGCGGCGACATTTTGTTGCACGCAGTACACTGGACAACTTCCAGGGGCAACGAACATTTCATTTTCAATACTTCGCGTAGTTATTGAGCGCATATAATTTCAAACCCTTACAGAACTTTCTGTTACTGAGACTCCGAAAAAATGAAAGCAAAAGAAAGTTTATTTCTTACTACTTTTTCTCTGTTCATGCAGTCAATCTTCAGTATCTGCCATGACGTTTTAATTTATTAATTTTCAATTACAAACTCTATTCGGAACACACATTCCAGACAGTATTTATATATATACCAATGAATGCACTAGCAAAGTTAGATCACTGTACTTCACATAGTTCAGGAGATTTGACGTCATAAATAATGAGATGCGTTAAAGACGTGATATTGCTTAAAATACAGGGTAAATTTCCGATCCTATAATCATCCATTGTTTCATAGTGAGAGTACTTGGAGTCATACAACAAAGTTTTTGCATAATTTCAGTCTTTTCTGAACATTTTCTCACTGACATGGTAATTACCAAGAATAAACGAATTAGAACACTATTAAACTTCTTGAGTTGCATTGGGAAGAACATGCAGCCAAGCCACATCACCTTTTGTACAGGATGAGGCACTTCAAACTGTTTTTCGGAATATTTGAAAGAATAAAAATCGCATAAAAAAGGTGCATCATGCATGGTGCGAATCTCAGATTTAATGACGTCATATCTTCTGGACTACGTCTTAGGTACATTTAGTGATATACTAGCTGAAAACCCGGCGTTGCACGGGTATTTATTTATTCATGCCATTTTCAGGTATATATTAATTTGTTTAAGGGCTGTATGTGTGTAAACTCTCTTGGAAATACAATTAGTAGTAAAGAAGTAATAGATTAAAACTTGGTGCATGATGGGGCGCTTTTGTATGAACGTTACTGTTTACGTGCTCATATCTCATCAACTACGTGTCGTATTATGATACAATTTAGATGGTACACTCAACTATATGCGTGTATACTGTCCGTAAAATTTCCTGCGGCTACAATTTGTAGTGTACAAATTATAAATTGTTACGTCATACCGAATGCCGTAGTTTTACTTCATAAACAGCGGAAAAGTAGTAATCGAGAAACTTTTTTCCTTTCATCATTTTGCTATGGTTGTCAGCGAAAAAAAGTTTAATAAAGGTCTGAAATTATGTTTAAAGTTTGTTTCAAGTCGCTAAGTACTGTCATTCTCATACAGTGTATTTCGAAAGTCTCGCCGCATTATATGGCTTTTTTGCGATTTCTATTGGTTATGACGAAATATCTTTTGAACCATGAGCGGTATTTGATTCTTAACCACGCAGCAATTGTTACCTCAGGGTAAGGAATGTGTGTACCAAATTTGGTTGAAATCGGTCGAAGGGTTTAGGAGAAAATGAGCAGCATTGTCGCAAAATGCAGCAGTTTTTCGCGCATCTCATTGTTTATGACGTTATATCTCGTGAACTATATATCGTATGTGATTCTTACACTTACGGCGACCGTTTTCATGGTTTGAAGCTTGTATAAAATTTGAGAAAGATTGGATCGAAACTGTAGATTTGTATGCAACACTTACAAACATACGGACACTCTGTTTTATATATTAGAAGATGTGTATACTGTCTGCAAAATGTATCATGAATATCTACATCTACATAAATACTCTGTAGGTCAAATTGAAGTGCATGGCAGAGGGTTCATCGAACTATTTTATGACATTTCTCAGCAGTTTCATTCTCTAATAGTTCGAGGAAAAAAAGAACACCTACACCTTTCAGTTTTCGATCTGACTTATCCTGTTTTATTATGACGATGACGTCTCCTTATGAAAGTGGGTTCTAACAAAATTTGTTCGCACTCTGAAGAGAAGGTTGGTGAAAGAAATTTCACAAATAGATCTCGCCACAACGAATAACGCCTTTCTTTTAATGATTTCCATCCCAACTCTTGCATCATTTTCACGATGTTCTCTCCCCTGCATCGCGATAATCCAAAACGAGCTGTCCTTCTCTGAACTTTCTCTAAATCGTCCGTCAGTCCCACCTGGTGTGGATCCCACAATGCGCAGCAATACTCCAAAATAGGCCGCATGAATGTGGTGTAGGCAGTTTTTTATTTTATTAAAACCGTTGCATCTTCTAAGCGTTCTGCCAATGAAACATAGCCTTTGGTTCGCCTTCCCTACAATTTTTTTTTTTAATTTAATTTAATTTAATTTTTTTTTCAATTTAAATTGTCCGTAATTGTCATTTCTAGGTATTTACTTGAATTTACGGCTTGTAGATTTGACTGATTTATCGTGTAAACGAAGTTTAACGGATTGCTTTTAGTGGTCATGTGGATGACTTCACACATATCATTACTAAGGGTCAAGTTAAGTTGAAAATAAAGAAGTAATCAATAGAAACGCCAAACTGAGGCGCACAATTGCTAAAATAGTATATAATTTTCCATTACAATATTTTCTCCCCATAAGAACCAACTCGTCCCATCACGAAGGAACGCCCTAGCTAGTCTTGAGACTCAGCCGTGAGTCTGTGGACGCGCTAAGTACGCGTCTCGTGTATTTCAAACTTCAACTTCACTTCTCATTTTCTCAGGAAGTGACTGACGTATGAACCAACACCATTTCTTTTTGTGATTTTTGAATAACAAATAACATGAGGTATCCTTTAAAAAAGTTTGTGTTGAAAATAATATTTGTTTACATTTTAGACTGTGTCACAATACTTACTTTTATAAGCCCTCTTACTTTCATGACCGTGAAAGTCGTTTATCACTATGAACTGTAGTTCGAGATATATTTTCGGTGAAATAGTTGAGAGGGGACACCCCGTATATATATAATTTTTACAGTTGTACTAAGAGCACACGGGGGGGGGGGACAAAGTATTTGCTGCTTATGTGTAAAATAAATATGTTCCCGAACTGGCCCTGTAGCAGCGGCATGCGATGTCCCGCAATCTAGGCCTCTGTTTGCATTGGGTGAGTGAAAATCACGGACTCGCATGCGTTTTATGCAGGTGAAGAAACGGCCCTCATAACTCTCTGATCTGAATGGTTTGAGACGAAGAGGGGAGTCCAGCAGGGAAGTGCTCTATCAGCACTCTTGTTTGTTATTGTAATGGATAGAATGCTAAAATCTATTAAGGAAACTACAAATGAGTCGAGATCACTGGTATTTGCAGATCATGTTGTAATATGGGGAGAAACAGAAACAGAAGTGCAGAAGAGCCTGACTGTCTGGAACAATAAATTTAAAGAATTTAAGCTGAAAATCAGTAAGACCAAGACGGTTGAGATGACCATAAACAGAGAGGGAACGAGTTCAAACATCTACTTGGAGGGAACAAAAATTAAATCAGTTTCCCACTTTCAATACCTTGGAATTATGTTCTTAAAAGACAACACCATCCGGCAAGAAATCCTCAACAGAACACAAAAAGCATCTACATGGAAGTTCGGAATCTACCCTGGGACAAAAATGTACCCCAGGCAGCAAAGTTAACTTTGTATAACACTTACTTCACTCCAATCCTTATATATGGCATGGAAACACGTACATTGTTAAAAAAGGATTACAGCTGAATCCAAGCAACATAAATGAGGTTTATCAGGACTGTGAATCAAAGTATCAGGAGAGACAAGATCAGAAATGAGGTACACAGGGAAACAGGGTCCCTATTGCGAACATCTTGGGGAAACGAAGACTGCTGTGGTATGGCCCATGTAATGAGAATGGATAGCACAAAAACAGCTAAGAAATACTTCAGAATGGAAGTGGGAGGAAGAAGACCAAGAGAAAGGCCAAGGAGACGATGGATAGAGGCAGTACAGTCAGACATAGAGAAGAACGGTTTTAACTGGGATGATATCCAGGACCAAATGTTATATCAAGATCGGATGAGATGGAGAGCGCTTGTTAGCCACACCCGGGAAACTGGAGATGGAAAATGATGATGAACTGTCCCATCTACCTCTAGGAGTGATGAGTGAAACGTGAAAAAAGAGAAGGCCTTCAATGCAATACATTTTATAATGGATGTACTGTTCACATAAATACGAAAATAGGAATACCATAAATATAGTCTCTTTGTCCCAAAACCTCGACATGCTCTTACACCTCCTGCTCTCTGGCCCTCCTACACTTTGTTTCCCTTTTCCAGGATTGCACCATAGATGATTTTCTCTCGAGCTTTCGACTCGCTGGGGGTGGGCAATATCGGTGGAGGGTCGTAAACCAGGAGTAACAGCTAAACGAGAACTCTCACGAGCGCTTGAATGAGAGGTTGCTGTTTTGTCTGAGAGGCAACTCTTCTCTCGCCACATTGAACTCAATGGTTCGACGTATCTCATGATCCGTGATCTGATCTAGGGTGCCTCCGTAACACTAGGCGGGAGAGTGGACAAGTCCGACACATTAAACTGCGGCTAAATCGTGCGTGCCAGACACTGGGAAACCACTACTTCACAATCGTGGAAACACCGCTCCTCTCTGGTGTACCGGAGTGCCGAGCTTTAAAAGGAGAGGGGGGGGGAGGGTGGAAAGCCTCCGCCGAGCAGAACATTTTGTCGCCGCTGAGTATCGTGGGGTGGGCCTGCCGAAGAAGTGAACAAGAGTAACAGGGAGTGGTCATGGAAAAAAAAAAAAAGTGTCTTTACACACAAAAATATACTTGCCGTCTGTACGGAGTTTTGCAGGCATGACATGGTTTATAACGTCATATTTCGTGAACAATAAGTCGTACAGTGACCAAAACCCCGTAGTAAAAGCAGGACACCAGTCATACAAACATAAACTTTCCGTCTGTATGGAGTTTTGCAGGCATGACATTGTTCATAACGTCATATTTCGTGAACAATAAGTCGTACAGTGACCAAAACCCCGTAGTAAAAGCAGGACACCAGTAAGCTATATAGCACCACAGCCGCGTGTGGTTGGCTATGGAGAAAAGTGTGTCTTTGCGAAGACAAGTCGTTATTTGACAATATTACCAATAATTTCGTAATTTTACTTTCCGACTTACTTCAGATTTTTACGCCGCACTATAATAAACATTCGGGAATACACAGGCTACGTATTTTGATATATATGATTCATAAATGCATATGAAAATCATAAAGGGGAAACGTTGACAGGACAATTTCGAAAAGTTTTTGACCGATGTATTTCAAAGTTTTGCACGACACTCTCATTAACTTTTGGAAGGGCACAGGCTCCTTATTTATTCAAATAGGTATGGTGCATAAAGACGTATGTTGATTACCTGACATTGTCAGAGGTAGGAGGTGATCTTACAATATGAACTTCATGCACCTTTTTCCAAGGAGATTTATTTGCCTACATCGCTTGTAAATATTTTCTGATACTTAGTTTCAGATTGATCTATCAAACAATTCTGAAAACTTACTCTGTATGCAAAAGGAACAACTTCCGCATGAGAAATGGAACACTACATAAAACGCCATATTATAGCATTGAAACATTATCAAAGACACTGTTTGCTACTAGGTGTTGGTCCTACACGTAAAGTTACAGCAAATGGGGATAAGAAATTAACAGCACCTTGACCGATAAATCTCATGAACTGCGATAGTTACGTGTACATGCCTGTTGGTATGGATTTTTATGCCACGCAGCAGAGAGAAAAATGTGCATCAAACGTAAATGTTCTTACTGGCTGCGTTCATTGAGTAAACCAAGAATATCAAAGTATTTTACGACTGACTGTAAGCATAAAACGTCTTCGTAGAAGAGATTATCACCAGATAACAATTAAGAATTGAAACACCACAGTTCGAGAGGTTGAAAATCGAGTAGAATAGTTTGGTTCAGTGGTGTTCCCCTTTATAATATACCTAACTTTACCCGGCTTGCCTTGCAATGCTACAGGAATTTAAAAGAGTGTGGTTTTATAATATGTTTATTGAAGTGCCTGTGTATACTCACGTTTGGTTTTCTTTGACTGGTGTTCATACGAATATGTCAGACGGTTTCCCTAGACGTGGGGAATTCACATACAGTTGTCGTTGGGAGACGCTTGGATTTTCCAAATTTAGCTGGCATACCTTGACTAAAAGAAGGGATAGATTGGTAGGACACATTCTTAGATATCAATGAATTGTGAGTTTAGCGTTGGAGGGAAGTGTGTGGGGTAAAAACCGCAGAGGAAGACCAAGAGATGGATACAGTAAGCAGATTCAGACAGATGTAGGTTGCCGTTCTTATGTGGAGATGAAGAGGCTTGCTCAGGATAGGGTATTGTGGAGAGCTGCATCAAACCAGTCTCCGGAGTGAAGACCACAACAACAACAACTGTGGTTTCAATGATATTGTCCATAATCTTCTTCACTGTAAGTCTGGAACTGTTGCAAAGCGGGGGTGGATTGATATTTAACGTCAACACATATGAGGTCATTCCCAGCAAATCGAATGGATGGAATGTGTATTTCTAATTTTGTATTTGTACCCGCATATTGTTTTTATGACAATTTATGTACGTGTCACCATAACACTGACGATACAATATGTTTATCAGCGGGTGACAACGGTTAGAATTTGTTGAAAATCACCAGACAATAAAATTATGGCACCACGAAATCTTTTAGTGCACAATGAAGCGCTTCTAAGATACCATTTTCTTCAAATCAATCGACCAATAACTTTCCGAGATTTGCCCGAGGTGTTATATACGTTTTGAAAACGTGTTGCGCATAGATTTAGTACTAAAGAGTTCATGCCTCACGCAGCAGTTTGTCAAGTAGCTCAAAGTTTATGGCATCATACCTTGTGTCGTGCAGTCATAAATTTGCCGACACATTTAGTCATATATGTGGATGTTGTATGTAAACTACGTTACTAATGAAGCTGGTAATAACAACTTAATACAGTAAAACGTTATTACTAATGACTCAGATTTACGGCATGTGCAAGAAAAATATTTTAAACGATAACCTTTTTACGTTTCATAACTTTATGAAGGGTGTAAGCGAGAAAAACTTTCCTAAATTTTTCAAAAATCAAATGTGAATATAGTTTATGGGACTTAATTACGGGGTTTGCTAAAAATGTTTGTAAAGCTTATGGGACTTAACTACGGGGTCATCAGTCCCTAAACTTACAAACTACTTATGAACTAGATAAGACTAAGGACGGCAGAAATATCCATGCCTGAGGGGGGATTCGAACCCCCGACCATAGTGTGTGCATTAACACTCTTCGATGAAAGCTCCGTCACTCATGCTTAAGACTGTCAGAAATTAACATCGTCCTATTTGCAAATGTTGGCTACCTACGAAGGAGATTACCAAGTCCGAAATTTGCTACTTAATGTCACAACCAAAGTACCGAAATACTCTACCAGACACAGAACTTCCTGTTCACGGCGTCGTCGTCTCGGTTAAGCACTCACTCATGTCAGCGTCCGTAGTGTGGGAAAAATTCATATTAATAATGGCCAGAGCCGTTTTTAAATGCAAATCAAGACGTCGTAATACACGTCATAACGGAGGGGCGTCAGCTACCCACACAGGGGTGCTGCCCCTCGCATTAGACTGCAAACACGGTGGCGTGCCTCCCGGCCCATTGTGCAGGCGTTTCGAGGCCGCCAATAACTGGCGTTTCTCAGCAAGGCGCGGCGCACCGGTAGCCCGCCTCACTGTTTCCTCCATCTGAGCTTCTTCAGGTCTCTTCAGAGACACGCATTGTTCGCTGTTATGGCCTCCGTTACAAAGACTGGTTTGATGCAGCTCCTGGCGCTACTCAATCCAGCGCAAGCCTCTTCAGCTCCGAATAACTGCTACTACTTGTAAGGGTTTCCAAGTTTCCCGTATTTCCTGGGGTTTCATATACTTTGACCTAATTTTTTTCATCATCCCGTCTCTCGTATTTAAGAAAATTGGGCCAGTATATTATTTTAACATAACGTCGCCTGGTTAAGCGCAATATTTTTTCGATTGTTATTGAGTCAACTTCCATTATCGAATATTTTGAGGTATATAGAACTCTATATTGCTGTTATAGCTTTTTCTCTGACACAATAATGAAATTACTACGCAGCACAGTACCGGAAGAGTCACTGCCAACAATGATTTAATTTCACAAACATATACTGATATGGGCATGTAAGTAAGATGATATTAGTACTATATTCTAGAACATATCCCACGCCCACTGGATTGGAGAAAATTTCGGATGATGAGGATGAAGTTTGGTGTTATAGGGAGCGAAACAGCTAGGGCATCTGCGACCTTACTCGAAACCATCAATCGAATGTTAAATGGACTAGGATATGAGTACACAGAAATGTAAAACCTAATGTCGTGATGATGATGAAAATTATTCGGAAATTAGATAAAACAATTCAGAATGAAATATAATTACAGACCTTGTTAAAAGGTCGACGAATGGTTGTGGCCCGGTGTCTACTTAAAAATAAAGGGTGATCGAGCCACTCTGCCACACATTAGAATCTCATACCCAATATTTTGGGAAGAAGTCCTGACATAGTACAAAATCTTAAAACTCGTCCATAGTAGTTCTCATTGTCAGTTAAAATACATCTACATAAATAATCCGTAGTCCACCGTAAAGTGCGTGGCAGAGGGTTCACTGTGCCACTACTAGGCATTTCCCTTCCTATTCCACTCCCAAACGAGGGAAAAAAGAATGTTTATACGCCTCTGTACGAGCCCTAATTTCTCTTATCTTGTCTTTGTCATATATACGCGAAATGTAAGTAGGCGGCAGGAAGATCATTCTACAATCAGCGTCAAATTCCGGCCCTCAAAATTACCTCAACAGAATTTCTCGAAAAGAACGTCGTCTCTTCTCCAGTGATTCCCATTTCAGTGCCCCGTGTATTTCCGTGACACTCGCGCATTGGTCGAAACTACCAGTAACTAACCTAGCTGCTCGCCTCTGAACCGCTTCCATGTCTTCCTTTAAACTGATCTTCTGCGGGTCCCAGACACTTGAGCAATACTCAACGCCTGGTCGAACAAGCGTTTTATACGCAGCCTCCTTTACAGATGAAGTACATCTTCCCAAAATTCTCCCAATAAAGCAAAGTCGGCTGTCCGCCTGACGCCGCGGCTGAATAGCCGTGCGCACTGGGGCGCCGTGTTACTGTGCGCGCTGTATTTCGCCGTCGGGGGTTCCAGTCCTCCTCGGGGATTGGTGTATTTATTGTCCTTAGGTTAGTTTAACTTAGTTCAAGTAGCTACGGACTAATAAGCAAGCAGTTGAGTTCCATAGATTTACAAACATTTAAACAATTTTTAGTCCGCCTTACAACTGTTCGTTCCATTTCATATCGCAGTGCAGGTCCTGTGAGAGATCCAAATTTGCCCTCAAACCTTCATAAAAAAAAAAAAAAAAAAAAAAAAAAAAAAAAAAAAAAAAAACCACCCACTCCGTTAAAATATGCCTAATCGACATTTGTACCCTCCTCAGAAGATACCTAATAACACAAACAAAAAATGGGCACCAATGTTATATGTTGGTAAAACATCCGAAAGGCTTGCAGGCAAACTTACGCCCAGAAAATATATCCCGGTCTTTTATAATAGAAATACTATTGCCAACTTGCTCTTCAATAGCAAAGACAAGATTCCACCTTTGGAAAGGAGTGGCATATATAGGATATCTTGCAATCTTTGTGGCAAAGTGTATGTAGGACAATCAAGTAGCGCTATAACTACTAGACTGGATGAACATGTCAGGAGTTGGAGACTAAAAAAGAGAGATTCCACCTTTGCAGAACAAGCCTTCAATGAATGTCATGCCTTTGACATGAAATGTGATGTTCTCCACAGAGAAAATAAAAGGCAGAAAGCTAACATTGCTTGAAATTCTCCCTACAACACCACCAAGGTCGGAAATCAAACCTAATTCTCAATGATCAGACCCAATTCCAGTATTCACCATTATTGAAGTAACAGCTATTATGTATAATTCTGCCACCATGATTGTTTAAATTGTGTAATGTCTCTCACCCACACTCCAATGTTTTTCTTTCCCTGTGTTACACCATTCTCGTGAAAACCAGCGAATTTTAATGTAGGCTCTATACTTCAACATGCTCCTTTATTCCATATTCACATACTCCAAACTTATGTAATTGTTCGCCACCAACTTTTCATTTTTTTATGTCTTCCTCACTCACCTGTTCCCCTCCTACTTCTGTTCGTATATATAAGTTAATTTAATATACAATCGTACTTACTAGTACACTCACTGGGCCATTGTTTGTTTCAGCTTAGTTGTTGAAATTTAATGTATAGTCATTTCATAGTTACAGTTTTGTTTTAATTGGTTGGGCGTCTCTGATTGTAAAATACGTAAAGGCTGCATAGTCTATGAATGACAATTATCTTTGTAAAATCTTTGTACTCGAAACACAGCATTTGGTATGATGTGGATAATCTGCAGTATTAAGTTGTCTTAAGATAGCCCAAGAAGCGGAAAGCTAGTTCACAATAAAATAAATATCATTGTGGAACAAATATACAGGGTGAATCACCTAACACTTGCACCACAAATATCGCGGAAACGGAAAGTGCGATTGATGAGCGGTTTTCGCAAAATGGATTGGTAGTCAGGGGCTCGTATTTTTAGCCAACAAACAGATTGTAATATTACTTAGTATATTTTTATGCACACATACGGTTTTTTTTAATGGAGCAATGGTTGCTTCTATCATGCATTGGAATATTTTACACCAGCTGTGTACAAAGAATTTTGAATGGCATTTTTATCACGTTTAGTTTGGTTGCTAAAACCGTTCAAAGTTTTGGGGGCGGAGGCTACGACAGCGTATCTGACTGGCTGGTGGTCAAGAGACAGTGGGCCGGGCTCCAGGGGCTAGCCACTCGGCCAGTCAGCTACGCTATCGCAGCCTCCGCCCCCGAAACTTTGAACGATTGTAGCTGCCAAACTAATCGCGATAAAAATGTCATTCAAAATTCTTTGTATATAGCTGGTGTCAAAAATTATAGTGCATGGTAGAAACAACCATGGTTCCATTTGAAAAATTGTATGTTTGCCTAAAAAATACACTTTGTAAGTAACATTAGCCGCCTGCGGTGGCAGAGGAGACTGCGGCGCGCCAGTCACGGTCTGCACGGCCACTAAGGTCGGGGGTTCGAATCCCCCCTTGGGCATGGATATTTGTGGCGTCCTTAGTGTTAGCTAGCTCATAAGTAGTTTGTAAGTTCAGGGACTGATGACCCCGTAGTTAAGTCACATAAGCTATACAAACATTTGAACATTTTGAAGTAATATTACAATCTGTTTGTTGGCTAAAAATACGAGCCCCTGACTACCAATACATTCTGTGAAAATCGCACATCAATCGCACTTCCGTTTCCGCAATATTTGAGGTGCAAGTGTTAGGTGATTCATCTTGTATAGTCCATACAGTTATATGTGTTCCACAACTGTCACACACCGGTGGTTCCTCGCGGGGTAAAAGGAAACCATATGTTAGTGGGCAATATCCTATTCGAAGACGAGTCAGGGCTACTTCATCACCTCGTCGAGGGCGGTAGGAGGCACGGCATTGACGCACCGTAGATTTTACGGAGCGTAATTTATTATTGGCCACATCCAGCCACTGAGCCTACTACCAAGTTCTTAGACAGTCATCACTTGCGTGCCGGCAGAATCTGCTTTCGTTGCCGAAGATCACGGGCCCCCATTCTATCTTCCAGCAATCGATGTGGATGACCGGCTAGAGGTGTGCTAGCCAGTAATCCCACTGCTACTAATCGTTTGGCAACAATTCGCAAACCGACTTATGTAAGCTGTGGTAGCAGTACGATCTACCACTGCTGCCCTTACAATACGACGATCGTAACGGACATTTATGCTGCGTGAACGACCAGAACCTCATCTAGGAGTGTGAGAACGTTCACGTGACCACTGCAACCAGCATCGTTGCACAACTGACGCAGCGCGTCCAACGTCTGCGGAAATTCTCCGAAAGGAACATCCCACCTCTCGAAAGGCCAGTGTATGACCTTTCAAACTCAATCACTTTGTTGTAAGAAGCATGGGTGCGTTTCCTGGAATGGTGACTGTGTGCTTCACGCTTTGATAGCATACTGAGCCTTACGACTGTAGGCATTGTCTGTTAAAAGATACACATAGATGGCGCTACCACAAAAATACGGTACATACTCAGACAGAAACAAAAATATAGAAGTACGCGTTCTAATGCTACATTGTGTGGAGAACATAAAAAGATCCGTAGTGCAACAAAGCAGCGCTAATTAGAGTAAATTGCGTCAGTTCAGGAACAATAAAAAGCTAAATTCTACTGTACGGCTATAACACTTCTGGATACTTTACCTCACCATATCTTGTCTTCAAAGGCGTGTTTTTTAAATATGTTTAATGTGATGTTTCATTTACGCTCCGAACTTTATTCGTATGGAAGACTAAATACATTACCCTGAACTCAGGCTTACTCTATACGATGAGCGTTTGTTACGCCAGCTAAGTACAGGGAATGTGATGTAGTCCGCCAACCACACCACCATGTAATAGCATTAGTCAGCCAATTTACACTTCCAGCCATAAACTTTACCGAAACGTTGCCGAATAAACGTCCATGAAACGCTGAATGTAAGCTTTCACAGCCGGTTGTTTAAATATTACTGATATTAGATACGTAGGGATAAGGACGTGATCCAGACATCATCTGCTGCCTTACGTTTCGACTGCTACTGGTGAAAACATCCTCGGAGGGTTTGCAGACACTGGTTCACAATGATGTCAGCTCAACAACATGTACTGTTTATGCGTAACCAGTATCCACGCAACGGTCGCTGCCTACCCTTGTGGATTCGCGTCGAAGTATGTTATGGAGCTTTTGTTGAAGGGTCGTTACTGTTTAATCTAATTATCGCTAATAAAAGGAAATTGTTCCTTCCATATATAAAAACGGACACTGATCACATCAGTAAAATACTTAAAAAATACGGCGTTGATACGATATTTAAAGCAACAAGAAAGGACCGCGAATATTTAAACACAGCTAAATATCTACACCCACCACTTTCCACAACAGAAGTATATTAAATCCCTTCCACTTGCAGTCAAGTATACGTAGGATCTACAAAAAGGAGCATTAATACCCACCTAAAGGAACACAAAAATAATTGTCGCTTCGGTAAAACGGATAAATGAGCGATAGCAGAGCATGCACTAGGAACTGATAATTATCAAATTCAACTCTCTGACGCCTTAGTACTAACAAGAACAAATTATTACTACGATAGGATGTACAAAGAAGCCATGTAAATCCTGAAAAAGAAAAACAATTTCAAGAGAAAGGAAAAAGAACTCACAATAAACAAACTGTGGATCTTAGTGGTAAATAAATTAAATGGTATCAATTCTTCGCCACAAGCTCCATAAAATAGATTCACACGACTCCGCGATCCGAGGCAGCGGTCTCAAAACGTCACAAGCCGGCAGTTGTGCGGATACATATAAACAGTAAGGCTTTCTGAGCTGACATAATTGTGAACCAGTGTCTGTAAAGCCTCTGAAGATGTCATCAAGAGATCATCATACCCTGGACTACGCCATTTTTTCCAAGCCAAAGAAACTGTTACACCTGGCTAATGTGGTGTCAGGCCCATGCGAGCACGTAGAAGAGTCGCAACACGAAGTGGCATTGACTCGACTAATGTCTGAACTAGAGCTGAAACTGACTCCACGCAGCCTGCAGAGGTGTCTATAAATCCGTAAGATTACCATGAAGTTGCTATCCCTTCTGTTACAGAACGTTGCAAGGTATCCCAGTGCATGGGGTCGAGCGGTTGCTGGCGCACCCGTTGGTGGGTGCGCACTTAGATGGTGTTGGAGGGCTGATAATTCGTCAGGACGCCAGACTCCAAATCGCCACGGGGCGCCCTGCAGGAAGAGGTAGGGGCTGTTCTGGTGTCGCCGTGGGGCGTAATGAAAGAATATGGGTCAGTAAAACATTTATTTTGAAGTTTGCTGCGTACTCCTGGCGACCGGGTCGATGGCCGTACTGTGCGCTGACAGTGCGGCTGCGTCCGCACTAGCTCGGCGTGCGGAGGTAGGCGTCCTCTCTGCCGCGCCGTAACGTGTGAATGAGAGATTCAAACGTATGGACTGGTGGTTCTCGGTCTCCACCTAATTGCTGTCTCGCATCATCTTCATACTGGACCGCATTGACGGTTGTGATGTGCGCTGACTCCTGGCGTCTTCCCTAGGAATGCTGCAGTTCCGGTGTGCAGGACATGGAAGTCCTCCTAGATACTTCCTCTGCGTCCGTAGTTGGTTGTAGCGCAGGAGTCGAACTCGGAGCTACGCAAGAGTCGGCACTTCGCCGTTTGTCAGCTGATGTAGAAGGGTGCTGCAGTTCTATAACAGACTTGTATCGACGTTATAACATGTCAGGGAATCCAATGCTACGAAGTGTAAGCTATCGATTCACCTGACCGACGGACTATGAACTCAAGTGCTGGAGTATATATAGTATGTGTGGAGCGGCTGATATTTCCCCCTACGTGTTGTGTAATGACCGCATCGGCCCTGTAAAACGAATGTGTCAGCGTTTTACCTCTTGCCGTGTTCACTTAACAGGTTAGCTGGTGGTTCCGAAAGGCTCCAGATAAGCGTTGTTGCGTTAGACTTTGGCATTTTTTCCTTACGTAACGAAGTGACATGATACTGCAAGCTCGTACTGTTCCAATTAACTTCCACTGATGCGTGTGTGTCTATTCCTGTCAGCTTGACCCAGTAAGTATCACGCAAAGTAGCTGCCCGTTGTATCGACATTCCGGAATGTTACTACAGCAACCAAGACTTGGAAAAATTTACCGCTATACTTCCGCTACAGAGCTGGTGTGCAACACCAGATATGCGCAATAATGTTCATGTCTAGGGGGTTTGGTATCCAGCGGAGGTGTGTAAATTCAGTAGAGTGTTCCTGAAGCCACCCTGTAGCACTTCTGGAAGTGTGGGGTGTGACATTGTACAGCTCGAATTGCCCAAGTCAGTCGGCATGCACAATTGACATGGACGGATGCAGGTGATCTGCCAGGATGTGAACGAACGTGACACCTTTCAGAGTCGTATCCAGTCGTATCAGGGGTCTCGTATCACCTCAACTGCACACGCCACACACCATTATAGACTCCGCACCAGCTTCTACAGTCCCCTACTGACATGCAGGGTCCATGGGCTCATGTGGTTGTCACCATACCTCTACACGTCCATCCGCTCGATACAACTTGGATACAAGATTCGTCGGACCAGGCAACATGTTTCCAAGTCATCGAATGTGTAATGTTGTTGTTGTGTTGACGGGCCCAGGCGAGGCGTATAGCTTTGTGTCGTATTTCGGCTCCGATAACCCAAATCGATGATGTTTCAAAGACATTAAAGATAAAGGTGAGCAAAGAATTAAAAATTATAATGCGGCAGGGAATCGAACCCGGACCTCCATGCTTACTGTGCAGACGTCTTACCACAAGCCCACCGCACCACTACCTATTCAGGCGCCTCGGAGTAGTCTAAGTGCTACTTTCCTCCACGTCACAAACTTTAATTCAGCTTCTGTGTTCCAAAGAATATTGCCACTACTGCCAAGGCAGGCAGAATAGCACCTCGGCAATGGACATAGCGGAACATTCCTGCCTTAAAGTTTGTGACGTGGAAGGAAGTCACACTTAGACTATTACGAGGCGTCTTAATCGCTAGTGGTGCAGTGGTCTTGTGGTAAGAGGTCAGGATTCGATTCCCGGCCGCACCACAAATTTTAATTCATTGCTTCACCTTTATCTTTAATATCTTTGACATGTTCGAGACGAAAAACAGTCTCAGGATTTGTGATTTTTCTATTTACGATGATGTTTCGTTGCATTTTTCGTACGCTTACCCTTGTTTGTTGCCCCAGCACTCTGTTGCCCCAGCAATTCTGTAACAGTGGTCGTTGATCCGGTTCTTGTAGGATGTTTCTCCGGTCGCTGGGACGTCGGACATTTGATTTTTTAGCGGATTCCCGATATTCAGGGAGCACTCGTGAAGTGGTCGTAGAGGAAAATTCCTACCTTATCGCTACCTCGGACATCATGTGTCCCATCTCCCTTGCGCCGACTGTAACATCATGTTCAGACTCACTCAAATGGTGACTCATATACTGTAGCAGGAGTAACCGAACGAAAGCCTGCACCAGACACCTGTTATAAAGGCGTTGCCGACCGCAGCGCCGCCGTATGAGTCATTTGATATCTCTGTGTTTGCATACGGATGCCTACACCAGTTTCTTTGGCTATTCAGTGTAATATCGGCAATATTTTATGGAACGTCCAAGCTTCCTGGTGTGAGGCAGGAAACCATAAGTAACGAAAACTACTTTTTGTCCATTTGTTAGCGAACTGTATTTCAGTATAGGAAAATAGATATCATTCATTGCAGATCTCTCAAGATGTTTTATAGTCGATAAAACGAAACGCATATGTTGAAAAAATAGCATGTCATTGTAGTTGCATAGAAGGATTATACCTGTAATAACTCTAAGAGTAATGAATGGAAAATGCATTGAGCATAATAAATGCAAAACTAATTGTAACAGGTCACTGAAAAATGTAAGCAACTCATTTTGTTTGAGAGCAAATTATAGTACAGTCCATAAAGTAGTCTACAGTTTCTGAAAGGAGCATTACGAAATAAGTTTAATCAATTGTAATTCCTGTTTATTTAAAAATGTGTTTTTGAGTATTGGTGGGGTCACCAGAGAAGATTAATCTGAACTATGCAAAACACAGGTCATTTTTTTATAGTCTAAACGGTGACAGAAATTTCTTGGCAAAGCGGACAAGTGTATAACCCGGTCGAAGCGAGCTACCGACTGCAGCGATATCACAAACGACAGATCGCTCATATCAGTCGTCCCTCTATGGTGCCGTTTAAACTGGTTCCCTTTGAGCCAGTTAACCAGTTGTATGCGCAATTATTTGAGCCGATGGAGTAGATGAATTTGGGCCGTTGATCAGAATGCTTGTGACGTGAATAAACATTACAATTTTTAAACAACTATGAAACGCCCCAGATGCTCTTCTGCGTACTATCTTCGAGAGTAGCGTGGAGGAAAAGAAATGGAAAGAATTATCTTTGGTTGCATTAGGGTACTGAACTAGTTTAATGGCGACATGCGAAATTCTTTGCCGAATCGGTATTCGAATCAGGGTTTCCACTTCATGCCACCGTTCGCACTGAAAGGAAGTGCACTGCAAGTTCAAGTTCAAGTGTTTGTTAAGCTTATGGGACTTAACTACGGGGTTATCAGTCCCTAAACTTACAAACTACTTATGAACTACTTACGAACTAAGACGGCACAAATATCCATGCCCGAGGGGGGATTCGAACCCCCGACCGTAGTGGCCGTGCTGACCGTGACTGGAGCGCCTCAGTCACCTCGGCCACCGCGGCCGGCGAAGTGCACTGCACTGCACTGACGTGGCTCTATTTAGGATATCCCATTTGAACGGCACCGGTGCAACAATACGTAGCAAAGTATGCATGTTAGTACTTCGGCACCCTCCGACCAAAATAGATGAATATGAGATGGATGTGATACTAGTTTCTTGCTGTAGTAGATGTTGTTCTGGTGTTCAGTCAGGAGACTGGTCTGATGTAGCTCTCCACTCTATCCTGAGCAAGCCTCTTCATCGCGTCATAAGAACGACAGTCCACATCTATTTGTATCTTCTCACTGTATTCGTCTCTTGTTTTCCCTCTGCGATTGTTTGACCAAAATGCCAAATTCGTCATTAACTGAGGCAACACTCCACACAAATGCCTTCAGAAAAGACTTCCTAACATTTAAATTAATATTCTGTTAGCAAATTTCTCTTTTTCATAAACACTCTTCTTCCCGTTGGCATTCTTCATTTTATATCCTCTGTAATGCGGCCATCGTATTTTAATGCCCAAGTAACAAAACTCGTCCACCGCCTTTATCGTTTCGTTACCAAAACTAACTCCTTCAACATCGTCTGATTTTCTTATACCACTTTCAAATTACCCTAGTTTTACTCTTGTTAATGTTCACCTTATACGCCCCTTTCAAGACACTGTCCATTCCGTTCCATTGCTCTTCCAGGTCCTTCACTTCTCTGACAGAATTACAATGCCATCAGCAACTGCGAAATTTTAATTTTTTCGCCCTGATCTTTAATTCCTTCTCCAAATTTCACCTTACTTTCCTTCACAGCTCACTCAGTTTACAGATTGAATAACACTGGGGAAAGGCTATAGACCTGTCTTCCACCCAACCCAACCAAAGCTTCCCTTCCATACCCTGCGACTTCTATAATAGCTAGGCTCTCTGGTTTCGCTACAAGTTGCAAATAACCTCCCGCTCCCTATATTTTAGTGCTGCTGACTTCAGAATTTCAACGAGTGTGTTCCATTCAACACTGTCAAAAGATTTCTCCAAATCTACAAAAGCAAGAAATGGACGTTTGTAATTCCTTAATCTATCTTCTAAGATAATTCGTAAGGTGATTATTAGCTCACGTGATCCTGTATTTCTCCTAAATACAGACTGATCTGCCCAAGGTGGGCTTCTACCACCTTCAGCAACATCAACAGCTGCACCTTCACCCTCAACTGTGATAGTTTCTACCTTTTACGAGATGCATTGCACATTAGCGAAAGAAAATACTTGCGGAAACTTGTGAAATAATTTACAAAACCTTCACACTATGACACAATGTTATGTGATTATGTTTAGTTAAATAATTTACTTTCCATTTTTATTATTAAAATGATATGCCTTCCATTTTGTAGACTTCGTCCAAAATTACTTTTTATCAGTGCCATTGATATAAAACTTGTTGGCAAATCAGGACATTAAGTGCTTCTAAGGCGATTATAGTCATCTCTAGCGGACAATTGAGCTCTGATACCACCGAAGTCGACATTAATAACCTGTAAATAATGCCACCACAGTTTCACTCTCGGAAGGGCTATTTTACGCTTTGCCATATGTGAACACTGCAGCGTTTATACCTAAAGTTTAACGTGGAATTCAGAAAGGAAAAAAAATCCTCTCTCATCCAGAAATCGAATATGTGTCCTTTCGCGAAAGTGTCCAACACCTTACCGCGAGTCCGACACATTCTCTTCTCGTTAACGGTTAGCGTTTCATTACACCGTTTCATTTTACCAACGAAAAGAATGAATTCTGAGCTTTCGAAGAAGGGATTGAAGTTCGGGGATGTTTAATTTTTTTTCTTTAATTATAGGATAAACACTAAACAAATACAAAATTTAAAGATTCTGTGTATTTCGGGAATACGTTAGAATTCTGATGATTGGTAAATGAGTGGCAAAATTAATAATTTTCAACCAGCAATATTTCATGAACTATAAGGTAAAAATAGTAACATAACTAGTTATAGTAAGTACTCTTAGCAACTAACTAGTTGTAGTAAGTCCTCTTGGTCACTGAAAATTCATGCTTTCAGCTTGATCCGCGACGAAGTTGCAGGGGTCAAAATTGCTGTGAATGCTTTCGTTAAAATGCAGTGCACTCGATGTGGCCGGTGCATTTTTGGCACAACATTGCGAAAGGTTTGGTGACACACTTCTGGCTCTGTTATGCCTATAACCTAATACTTTTTATTCGATTGGTCATCTAATTATGTACCGTCAAATTGTCTAATCAAGATAGATTTTTTTAATAAAAAGCTTCGTCTCGAAAAATGACGTAATACTGTCGAACTTTTGTTGCTGGTTATTTTTTATTTTTCTTGGGGGGGGGGTTGGTATTTGTTTCCATTTTTGCTGCTAAATCTCACCACGAAGTATTATATTCTTTCCAAAATCAGCAACGTTGACATTAAAAAAAATAGTCTGTATCTAGTAAGGCCTAAAATTAGTATCAAATGCATGTCACTTTTGTCCGCTTTGGTCGGAGGCTGCCGAAGCACTAAGATACATAATTTACTACGCAGCTTGCTCAGAGCGGCCGTACATTTATCCACTTGGCTCCTCGGACGCTTCTCACGCACTATGGAAGTAGCGCCCCTATACTCACCACACCGGATTTCCTGACGAGGTCGAACGACGTTACCGCATCTACGGTGACGTAATGAACCTAACGCCCTCATCACGTAAGCGTACACACCACACGGCGGCGAGAATAGTGGCACAACTGAAAAATGCAGTACCTGACGAAAGCGCCGCTCTTCTTGCCATGACGAATCATGAACTAGTCTACAGCGAAAACGACACCACTGCACCTCAGACATCACATCGATATTTAAATATTTGAATACTTTGAGAGGCGGTGATATTCATCGGAGCTATAAAAATAAGTCCCATAAACTTGAATCCCGAAACGCGTACTTTACGTACTTGTTTATAGTAAGGAGTGCACAATACTTTGTTGCAGATATCAGCACAGTCGTTACACTGGCGCTCCGTCAAATGTGTCAGCAGGGTACTGTGTTGAATTTCCAAAACCAGCTAAATGGTAACACCCCAAGCAATTCAGAGAAGAGGGTATAACCGCCGACAGGGCCGCGTTAATGATATTGGTCGCCAGGGTGCGAAAAATAAGCTAGCGCCCCCCCTCCCCTCCTCTCCGCTGGATCTTACCACCAAAAGAAAAATAATAATAATAATTTTTATATTCCTTTTCTTTTACTTGATACTTAGTAGAAATACAGACACATTTTCAGACACTGAATTCAATTGTTGTGGCTTTTAAATCGTCAAACGTTTATATGATATCATCTGTTTCAAAGTATACTTTTGATTCCATACTTATGATGGCCAAATTTGTCAATCTGTGTTGGGTCATGGTTGAAAGAAAATAGCTGTTTATTATTTTCAGTTTGGGAAATGACATTTCGCCTCCTGCTTCTGTCACAGGAAGAGTTAAATATATGCGAGAAGTTGCTGGAACATTTGGGAACACAGACGTTAAATTTTTGGAATAAATAAAATTTAACACATCAAGTGGAGTTTTTCTTCGCTCTCTGTCCAATTCCTTCCAGCTTTCAATGTTTTGCAAAAATGAAAACCTGTTGTTGTGTACTGTGAACAAATGAAATCTTTCATTTAATTGCAAGATCGCCGTGTCAAGTAACAAAAAATAAAAATTTACTTTAAACTTACGTTTTGAGTCTAATATCATCTGACGTTTTGTAATCAACATGTCGTTATCGAGGACGTGGACGAGCAGTTTCTTTGAATTTAGGGTCACATTCTAAATCTGCAACAAGTAATTTTGAATCAGCTAACATTTGTACAAATGTCTATGCAGTGACGCCTAATTTGTTCTAGACCAGATCTATCAGTCTGAGCGCCTCTGAAAGAAAAACGTCAGACGTTTGCAGAAATTTGCTTACAGTGTTAATTTTTGATAAAATCTTGCACTATATTACAACTGAATGTACGAACCTGAAAGACTTTAATTTAGTCATTAATGAACTCGCCATGTTTCTTACTTCACTGTATATTTGTCACAAAAATAGAGTATAATGCATGATTAGAAGTTCCAATATTACTATTGCGTGGCTAATCTAAGCATTGCAGTTTCTCTCGACACCAGCCAGTGGGTATTACGTTAACATTTCCTGTTGCACGCGTTCCCTTTCCGCAAAGACAGTCAAGTTATTCCATTCACTCCCACGTGAAACCGTCTTTCTTGTGTGTATGTGTGTGTGTGTGTGCGACTTACACAGTACTTGCCCATCGAAAGTCGTAGCTGTGCCGAAAGTTCCATGAGGTGTATTTGTAAACATATCGGTGCCTACATTTTTTGCAGTTACAATGAATGTTTGTTCAGTAATTTTCAAAACTGGCAAATTGTACATAGTATAAGGCGCTCATCAGACGAAATGTGCGTGAGTACTTATGGAATCAAACTGCTAAGGTCATTGTTGCCTACTCTGACACACCACTTAAACTAGCTTACACTAACTTATTCTAAAGACGACACCAACACCCATGTCCGAGGGAGGGCTCGAACATCCGGTGGGAGTGGCCGCGCCCCCCACGACGACATGGTGCCTTAGACCACGTGGCCATTCCCGCCTGCCGCCCCATGGTTACCGGCGCCGTGGTGCCCCGCACCCCTTGCACCCCATGGTAAAGACGGCCCTGAACACCGATTCTCAATAAATATATGGCCAAGCATATTTGGCGATAGATTAACGGGTCAGTACGTACTAGCGCAAAGGTGAAATTGCGCGTTTTCTCTTTAACGTATTGCCTACCTCGCTGGATGACGTGCCCTATCAGCAACGATTACAGATCATTCTCGTGTCAGATCATTTATCTGCATTTTTAATGGTATTACTATCGCATAAAAAAAACTTTTAAGTTTTGAATATAGCACTCATACGTGTCTTAAAGTTTCTCGGGCGTTTCTGAGATTGAGATTCTCTTCGGAACCTCCTCAGTAAAGTGTATGGGCACTCCTTCAGCAGGGATGGACGAGGGGAAACGTCGCTAGTAACATGTGCGTTTGCACTGGTCAAGGCCTCAGCCTCTATGCTACTCGCACTCTGCCGGAAACGCACAAATTGTCCCGAACAGCAAAATAATGTAGCTGGTTTCCGCGTACACCTTGTGCTTTCGCAAAGCTTCCTGCAGACAACATAGGCGTCATAGTTATTTTTGACGCATTGAAAATTTATCTAAAATACGCAATATTTTGACAATTTTCTTTCATATTAACTAATGACGCATCAATTGTAAAAGATGAGAAGGGTTTGCGTTCGGCTACGAGGTGTTTTACCATATTCCCTTTTGTAACAAGTTTTGGAACCATCAATGACTTTTGCATTGTTACTTTCCACAAATATTTGCCCGCTTTTTCCGAATATCTAGCAATTTGCAGGGTCAATGACGTTTATACTGTACCTTGTGTAGTGTAACAAGGTACACTGCAAGTCCTAATTCCAGTACAAAATATTCAAATAGTTTACTTTGGGGTGTTCTTTAGATTAGTGAGGTCAGATACTATCCAGAAAACTGTATGTAGAATTTCTTAACGTCAGCGCAGACACTGAGCAGGTGACGGCGTACCAGAATAAACCACGGGGCTCATGGAAGAGACAACAGTGATATGTAATATCTACGTATTATATTATTAGAGTTTATTGTCCCTTGTTTCAACATGTAAAATGTGGCAGATGACTTCCAACCATTACTGTCGTAACTTATCTTTAGTGGCTATAAAGCGAATGTTCACAAACATGTTCAAATGTCTGTAAATCTATCAGACCAAACTGCGTGGTCATCAGTCCGTAGCTTACAAACTACTTAAACCTAGGTAAACTAACCTAAGGACAAACACACACACCCATGCCCCAGGGAGGACTCGAACCTCCTCGGCAAGCAACCGCGCGCTCCGCTGTGAGACGCTTTAGACCGCTCGGCTACTCCACCGCGTCTATAAAGGGAATCAATAAACCGTTATTGAAGTCAGAATACGAAATTGAGGTGACCTTCATTTATTTAGTTGGAAGGAGTACTCATAACAGTGTCCTTCGTAAATTAAGCAATCTACGCAAAATGGTGTTCACACACTACAGGGTCGCGCTTTCAGTGCGTGCCAGCAAGTACTACAATAACAGCCAGCTATGTTTCAAAGGGTGTGCCATTTAATTTAGGCCAGAGGACAGAGAGATGGCCTGCCAAGAATCGACACCACGTGTGACACCTATAAACACGGATTTATCTCATGTTTGTCAAACTTACTTTTCTTGTTTAGAAGAGTACTACCACCTCTGAAAGTTTATGACACTTTCGGAGAGATCTTACAACGAGACCCTGAGGTCCTGAACATTCAGTTTGGGATGAGACTTCGCATGTCAGTGGTATACGTCAAAAGTGTACACTCATAGACGTTTTAAAGCGCACTATCTATAAAATTCCGGGAAAAGGGGCTCTCAAGTTTAAGTACAACTCATACATATGTTATGTACTAGTCAATGAGTTCTGTTCAGCACAGTTGCGGACTAAGGCTGTCGGAGGCCCGGAGCGGCGGCTGAACAAATCAAATGTTCAAATGTTTGTAGATCTTTCGGACCAAACTGCGTGGTCATCAGTCCGTAGCTTACAAAGTACTTAAACCTAAGTAAACTAACCTAAGGACAAACACACACACCCATGCCCCAGGGAGGACTCGAACCTCCACGGCGAGCAACCGCGCGCTCCGCAGCGAGACGCTTTTGACCGCTCGGCTACTCCAACGGGGCAGCGGCTGAACAAAATGAGCCCCCTGTCCACTTGCAAATACTATAAAAAAGTACTTGAGTAACGGGACAATGTCAGAAAATTAGCTTCCGAGATTTCGAGGCCCCCCCCCCCCCCAGAACGAGATTACAAGAGCACTAAAAAAAAAAAAGCTCTGCTAGTATTATGTGTGACTGTCTTGTGGGTGATAAGGGCTCGACGCTAGCCGAAGGCAACATTTTAATTTCATTATTATTTTTTGGCTTATAAGAATTTTTCAATAAAATTAATTATATAAAGTATTATCTGTTGCATCGTAAGTATTACTCGGCAAAGCCAAGTGGTGAGCACCGTCGTGTTTACGCAGGAGAAACAGAGAGGGGGGAGCAGTGTGGCGTACATGTACGCTCCAGTATTCTTGCAAGTGGGCCGCTGCTAGCCTGTTACACGCAGCGCGCTTCCTCACGATTAATTTTGCGGAAGACTAAATATAATTTGGAAATTCTAATGCATTGTTCGATGCTGTGGTTAGATGTTCAGTCTGCATCGATTTTACTAATCCTTTCATTGGCGGTTTCCGAGTGTTTCATTCTTCTCACATTATGAAAAAAATTGCGTAGCAATCATTAGTTGAGTATTCCTGCAGTCAAGCATGTCCAACACCTACGATGGCTAGAAGTATTCCGAATGGATAAAGGCCTTGCGAGTACTTAGAAGGGGTAAAGACAAAGCTAGTAATCAAAACAAAGTATTTCTTCCAATGAACGACATTGAAAATCAATTTCAGTTCAAAACAATAGCTATAATACTGATTCTACAATATATTCCTGACAGCAGTATCGTACATCAGTTGTTCACGGAGCTTCGCTGGCAGTATCTGTACAACTACCTCCCGTGCTGATCTCGTCTTCTTCAGCTGTCTCTGTCGATTCGTCGTATGCCGATTCGGTCGCTGACAGTAATGATTCGTCACTTAAATGCAGCCCACTGATATTATTTTTTCTATTTCTTCATCCATCAGAAAATCTCTTCTCCAATAGTCCTCGCACACTTTTTCTACGTGACATACCGCCTTTCTCCAATCTTGTAATATCACAGCAGCAAAAGCATCAGCTGTAATTTTTTTCAGTTCCGTGAGAGAAAAGCTTGAAATATTATGTGTACGGATTTTATTTTTTGTAATATTCACGATTAATTGGATGGCATTCAGGTCTGGATGGTACGGAGACAGTCGGAGGGGTACAAATCCATCCTCTTGCAAAGTTCTGTCAATGCAATAAACAGGAGACGTTTCGTGCCCCTTAACTAGTGCCAGAAGTTCGGTTTCCGTAGGTCGGAAACGTATGTTGTTGTTGGTAAAAAAAAAAAAAAAAAAAAATGTTCAAATGTTTGTAGAACTTATGGGACTTAACTACGGGGTCATCAGTCCCTAAGCTTACAAACTACTTATGAACTAGCTAAGACTAAGGACGGCACAAACATCCATGCCCGAGGGGGGATTCGAACCCCCGACCGTAGTGGCCGTGCAGACCGTGACTGGAGCGCCTCAGTCCCCTCGCCCGCCGCGGCCGGCGTGTTGTTGGTCAGCCAGGATTGCATTTCACTTCTTAGAGATCTGGAGGAAGGCGGTTTATTTTCTTGTTTATTGTGATATGGAGCATTATCAAAAACAAAAATACTTCTTGGAGGTAAGCCTGGCATAAGTTTGGTTTCAACGCATTTTTGAATGTTTTTGTTATCCGTTTCTGAGAGATAGTCGGACGTTTTCGTTTTTGAATCATATATGAGAAATGCACTCAGGATCACACCCGTCTCCGCCTGCATGAACAAAATTAAAAGGCGACCGGCACTTTTGTTTGACAACACTCCTCACACACTGTCACTTTGCAAACATTTATTTACTGTGCAATGCGTGTGAATCCATATTTAATCTAAGTAAACCACTGGTTGCTTTGATTCTGTTACTAGATTTTTACGTAAAAATCTGAGAAAGTAAGCCATTTTAGGAACAATGTCCTCTCGTTCGCACAGAACACACGATTATTTTGACACCTTCTTAAACTAAATCCCATAGACAAAACAATTTTTCTAAGGGATTCCTTGTTAGCTTTGAAACTGAGTTCTGTTCGACAAAAGTTGTGCAGTTTTCGCATAGTTGATATTTCTTTATATTGTTCGCAATACCGTTGAAATTGCTGCCTGATAATACATTTATTCACATCATCAATCACGTACTTATTGCGAGGTTCTTGCCCCATTTTCTTCGCCGTAGAAACGTGATTTCCACTCTGCTCGGCATCGTGTCCTTCTTTTCGTAATTTGGAAACCATCCTCTTGCTCAGCTTTAACATTTTGGCAGCACGTTCCGTCGCCTTCTGCAACGGTACGGTCAATCCCTTCTGTTTGTCGTTGTCAACGAATTTAATTGCGTTAACCGCAAGCCGCCGCGCCTGTCGACGAAGACACTTTCCACGCTCACCTTCCATTCTCGCACTTGCAGGTAACAACGCGCACTACTGTAACCGTAGCCCGGCTGTACCTCGTCACGTGACCAAGTTAGTTCTTGCCGCTGCCGCGTTACCACTTCGCCTTGCCGGGTAATAATTGTATTTTATTTAGCAGATAATTAAAAGTCTGTGGTTGCGCAGACTTTCCCGGCAGAATAACTGGTAATATTCTTCTGGGTCTGCTGCTGCTGCCGGATAAATTTCGATAGACCGTCGAGTAACTGCATTCGGCGTACTCACCTGAAGATGACAGCCAGTTGGTCTATCGAAATACTGTGTCTAGTTGACGATGCTATCAATCAGCAGACCTGAGCAGAAGATTACCAAATAGAAGTTCAATTACAATATCTTATTTCTAAAAATTCGAATAATTCCTCATGCTTTTTGCAGTTAATCTAGGTGGATTAAAGCGTTAAATACTATTGTCATTACAATTTTATTACAATATTTTAGAGATATTTTAAGCTATGGAAAAATTACAAATATTCGTTGTAATTTGGAGAAACCGGTTTTTTCATTGAAAAGCAGTGTGTAGCTGCTGCCCTCTTGTATGTTTTCAAACGGGTAGACGTTCAGAAAGATTCAAATTAATAATAGCCTACTCGGCCGTACGGGCTTCACCGACGAGTGTATCAGGTATATATGTACTCTGCTTATAGCTTTAGAGACTTTCTTCTTGGAAATTCGGGATGTACGCCTTAGGATTTTAATGAGTGAACACCCTTGAGGAATACTATATCCTGCGAAGTCCCATGCCGAAGTGAATTTCTGAGGCCTGAAAGTCTCCTTGTTAGTGGACAAGTTACACTTAGGAACATGGCTGGAAATGGCGACTAACGACGGTATCACCACTTCTTTAACAATCTGAAATAAATATGCAGTACTGTAAAGTTCTGATTGCCAAGTTTTTGGAAGAGATCCAAAACAACCAAACATATATTGTAAACGTGGGCTTTAAAATAAACATTGTAAGAGCTGTGAACACTTTGGCAATAGAGGATTTATTTTTCTTGTTTAGGTGAATACTATAGTTGGACTCACGAGCGATGGTTGGTCGTGCATGTCTAGACAACATCTTTGGCGGTTTAAAGCGAAGTTGAAGAAACGCTACAGACCGCAAATAATCTCTCGTTTGCTAAGATAGAATTTCTTACATGCCAGCACCATCAGCAATGACAACTGGCAAAAAACATACTAAAATATAATAAATAACTCGCTACAATCAAGTTTAATTTTGGCAATGCCTACGACAGTCGAACATTACTATACGCTTATTAATTGTCGACGAATGCGTGGCGTAGATGGACAGACCAAGCCCAACACTTTGAGGCCTCGTGTCCATTGTAATGGACATCGACTGGGTATTAATTATAACTGATGCGCTTTACTTTGCGCTTAGCCTGTTTACTGGACATCTGTCGCTTTTGGTTTCGTGCTACATGCTGCCATCTATCACCAGAATGGCGTGCCACAATGAAAAACAGTGAACATGGCGGACTATTTGCAGAGTGCGTCAGACATGATATCATTCGTTGAAATTATTCTATGAATTAATTTATGAACTTTTCACAAATTCCACTTTGCGATATAAGTTCCATAATAAATATGGAGTGACATATACAGGGTGAATCACCTAAGACTTGCACCACAAATATTGCAGAAACGGAAAGTGTGATTGAAATGCGGTTTTCACAGAATCGATTGGTAGTCAAGGACTCGTATTGTTAGCCAATAAACAGATTTAAAAATACCTTGAAAGTATATTTTTATGCAAACTTACAATTTATCAAACGGAACAACGGTTATTTCTATCGTGCTCTGGAATATTTGACACCAGATGTGTACAAAGAATTTTGAATGACGTTTTCATCACGTTTAATTTGGCAGCTACAACCGTTCAAAGTTTTGGGGGCGGAGGCTGCGACAGCGTAGCTCACTGGCTGGTGGTAATGCGACAGTGGGCCGTGGCCCAGGGGCTAGTCACTCGGCCAGTCAGCTACGCTACCGCAGCCTCTGCTCCCGAAACTTTGAAAGGTTATAGCTGCCAAGCTAAACATGATAAAAATTTCATTCAAAATTCTCTGTACACAGCTGGTCTCAAAAATCCAATTCATGATAGAAGCAACCTTTGTTCCATAAAAAAAACTGTATGTTTGCCTAAAAAATACGCTGTCTAAGTAATATTAGAATCTGTGTGTAGGCTAAAAATACGAGCACGTGACTACCAATCCATTCTGTGAAAACCGCACATCAATCGCAATTTCCGTTGCCGCAATATTAGCGGTGCAAGTGTTAAGTGATTCACCCTGTATAACTGTTGACTTCTTATTTCACATCCCGAATTGCCTTCCAGACCCAATGTCCAATTTATTTATTTTTGGAACGAAGTATGAAAACTTTTAATTTCACTCAAATATGCAACATATAGGGTCTGAAGGTAAAGAAAAGCAGTCAACAATCCGAAGATTGGTTTGAACAGCACAGTGCTTTACTAGGCATAATCCTGCTTGGAGTTGGTATGCCGTTGCCTTCCTTCGACCTCCGAACTGACTTGCTCATCCAGTTATAGGGGGGACCTATATTGTAACTTGGATTCCGAACCACGGTGCTAGTCCATATTTTTCACATCAGCAACATTGCCAGAGGTGAAAGAAGTGGAAAGTAACAGATAAAAATCTTTGGGACCTGGTGGGAATCGAACCCGCGAGGGTCTTATGTACATTAAAAAGTGCAAGAATGTTCTATTCTATTTTTAAAATAATTCAGAACTGAAAGGCCTAAACTCGCCCGCCGTCGTTCGTGATTCCAATTATACCACCTCTGAAAGTATTGGACACTTTTTCTCTTAAGACTGAGTATGTATCTTCTGTGTAACTTGCAGGGAGGAAAATATGGCTCAACCGAGGGAGGGAACTTTTTTTCTTTCTGTCTAGAATGGAGCTTTCACTTTAGAGGAGAGTGAGTGATCGAGGCGGGAATATGGCAAACGATTGTAGGGCTGAAGGTCAGCGCGTGACAGAGGGGAGACGGACGCGACAAAAAGGGGGACGCGGCGCGCGCGCGGCCCGCGCCGCACTGGCCGGCCGCGGCTCGCGGGCGCACGCGCGGTGGGCGTGGCCCGGCGGCGAGGGGCGGGGCCTCTCCCCTCCAGCGCGCCGGCGCCGAGCGCGACCGAGGCGGGCCGAGGGCGGCCGAGCGCGGCGCGGCGCGGCGGCGGCGGCGGCGGCGGCGGGCCGCGGGCTCAGAGCGAGCGCGCGGCGAGGCGACCGTGTGCGACGGGACGGCAGCGAGCGAGAGCGAGAGCGAGAGCGGCGAGCAGCAGGCGCGGAGCGCGGCCGGTCCCCCGAGCGAGTGGCATGACGCTGGCCGTGTCCGGCGGCTTCTCGCTGCTGGCCAACCTGAGCCAGCAAGAGCAGGAGGCGCTGCAGCGGGCGGCCGCCGTCGCCGACCTGCTGCCCGAGCTGGGCGCCGCCGACCTGGCGGGCATGTCGCTGAGCCCGCGCGCGCACCACGCGCACCACCAGCACCAGCACGCGCACCACCAGCAGCCGCACACCACGCCCTTCTCCGTGTCCGACATCCTGAGCCCGGTGGACGAGGCGGGCCAGAGCTCGTCGCAGGCGGGCGCGGCCGCGGCGGCCGGCTCGGGGTCGCCGTACCGCAGCTCGTCGTCGAGCAACGGCGCGGCGCACAGCCCGCCGCCCGGCCCGCCGCAGCAGCCGCCGCAGCCGCAGCAGCAGGCGCACGTCGCGCCCTCCTCCGTCGTGTCCAGCCCCTACATGCAGCTGTCGCACCACCACCAGTTCTCGGGCGCCGCGCAGTACTGCAACGGCTCTGACATCTCGGCGCACTACGGCGACATGCGCAACTCGGGCTGGTACGGCGCCGCCACCGCCAACGACCCGCGCTTTGCAAGTAAGTACCGCGCCCGCCACACTCTCTTGTCGCGACAGGAACCACTTCTATCTAGCCACGTGGCTGGGCTTCGATAATGATAATTTCGTGTGTCTCATTGGCCTGATCCAAGTCATTCACTTGAGTGTCCCCAGCCTAGCCCAGTTATCCAACAGGGAAAAAGAGACCATCAGCTTAACGTGCAATCCGAACCACGTGTCACTTCTGGCGACCGTCTCTTCAAAAAATGTTCAAATGTTTGTACAGCTAATGGGACTTAACTACGGGCTCATCAGTCCCTAAACTTACAAACTACTTTTCAACTACTTACGAACTAGGACGGCACAAATATCCATGCCCGAGGGGGGATTCGAACCCCCGACCGTAGTGGTCGTGCAGAGCGTGACTGGAGCGCCTCAGTCTCCTCGGCCACCGCGGCCGGCCGCGACCGTCTGTAATGACCAAGCTGTCGACGGGACGTTAAACCCTAAGCTTCCTTCCTCCCTTCACTTCTAACGATACCTCACATCGTTGAGAGCTGAAGGGTGGTTTAAAACGCAGGCTGAATGAACAAGACGAAGTAGAGAGTTTTTGATCAACTGACGGCCCGAAGATGAAGCAAGTGGGATACTGAGAGAGCTATTCTAACACGTCGCAATTTGAGAAATACTGTTCAAGACGCGTAGATAAACGTAAACATATGAAATGACGTGGACAAAAAACGAATGTACTCTCAAAAATTTCGGTTTTGAGGCATAATTAGTTGGCATGTCGTATTGGTGCGTTACTACATAAGACGCCCTTCAATTAGTACAAAATGTTCAAATGTTTGTATGTCTTTTGGGACTTAACTACGAGGTCATCAGTTCCTAAACTTACTAACTACTTATGAACTAGCTTTCACTAAGGACGGTACAAATATCCATGTCCGAGGGGGATTCGAACCCCCTACCGTAGTGGCCGTGCAGACCGTGACTGAAGCGCCGTAGTCTCCTCGGCCACCGCGGCCGGCACGTTTTGTTTCAAGGCGGCCCGAAGACGTAAGTGGGTTACGGAGAGAGCTATTCTAACACGTCGCAATTTAAGTAATACTGTTCAAGACGCGTAGATAAACGTAAACATATGAAATGGCGTGGACATAAACGAATGTACTCTCAAAAATTTGGGTTTAGAGGCATAATTAGTTGGCATGTCGTGTCGGGAAAAGGGTGCGATTCGTATCGGTGCGTTACTCCATAAGACGAGCTTCAGTCAGTATGTGAACCGGGCCTGATGTAAGGCTTGGCAGGGCAACCGGCGGTCCGGGCCGGAGCCAGCCCGAGATTGCTCTCAATTCGGAATTCAGCCCGAAGAAAAATCCCGGGAAGGACAGAGCGAGCAAATGTTCAAGACGCATGAATAAATGTAAACAGAGGATCTGTCACTCGTTTTTTATTTATTTTGTTGGGGAGGGGCGGGAGAGAAGAACATTATTTATCAGCGTCGTGTACCGACCCGCGAGCTTCGAGCTTCATTCAGTATGTCAATCCAGCAAGTGGGTGGTGAAAGGTTCCCAGGCCTCAAGAGTTTCCGGTGCTAATTCTCACAACGTAGGGCCTATGTGTAGAACCAAGCGAGATGGCACAGTGGACACGCATTCGGGAGAACTGTTGTTCAAATCCACCTCCAGACTTCCGTATTTACGTTTTTCCGTGATGCCCCTAAATCACTACAGATAAATGACAGGATGGTTCCTTTAAAACGGAACGGCCAATTTTCTCCCCAATCCTTACTCAAACAATCGAAATTCAAATGTTTGTAAAGCTATGGGACCAATCTGCAGTCGATTTACAAACTACTGTAACTCGTGCTAAGGACAACACACACAGCCATCCCCGAGGGAGGACTCGAACCTCCGACGAAGAGCAGCCGCGCACTACGCAGCAAGACGCCTTTAGAGAGCACACCCATACCCGTGCGGCACTCAAAGATCCAGCATTAGTTTTGCCTGTAATGGCCGCGCTTCCTTCTTCGTGCGAATTTCACGCAGCTCGTTTCGAAGTACTCTGTAATATCGCTAATCGGACACTCAATACTCCGGCGTCTCAGTGAACCGGATCAAATCCGAGGACACGCACTCAACAATGAATTATCGTGCGCAACATTATTCTTTGTTAAACTGTGCTTCGTTAGAGAATTATATACAAACAGTATTTCAAAATAAGTTGTGTATCATGGCTTTTAAAAGAAGACACGTTTTGTACCATAATCATCGCGTGTTATGACATTTCTGGAGACGGAAAATGTAACATGTAGGAATTAACGTGGATTCTGAAGACAAGGATCGTGTTATACATAGCTGTAACTGTTCATAAACGAGAGCCAGAAACTAGTGGATACGGGGGCGAGGCGCCTACGTGGTTGCTGACTTCTTCGTACAGGCATGCGTGTGACAGAATTCGGTACTGCCGCCATAACAACCAAAATACCAGCGGACACCAGACCGCGATATCAGAGATACAGCTCTCCTTTGAAACGGCAATAACATGTACTACATGTAGAATCCTATTGGTATCTGTGAGCTCAATAGCGTGGCTTCCGTAACTGCCAGAAATGACGGGATTAGCGAGAATCTAGTATACGTAAATCAGCAACTACTCTCCGCAAACAACGATACGGTGTGTGGCGAACGATTTGGAGTGTATCAATATCATCCCTCTCCCCTCTATTCCTTTTTTCTTACCTACATGGTCATTTAGTGACATCTGCGGCAGAGGAAGCGAGGAATTGTTCGACTCTTCCATAAGGCAGACTCCCGGAATTATAACAATGAACCTCAGCGTGACTCGGATCGTCTCTCTGGTAGCGTCTGCCGGTGGAATTAAGATGACCGTACTTGTCGCAAAAATCGTTCAAATGTTTGTAAATCTATGGGACCTAACTATTCTAGTCATCAATCCCTAAGCTCAAAAAATACTTAAACTAACTTATGCTAAGGACAACAAATACACCCATGCCGAGGAGTCGAAACTCCGACGGCGGACAGCTCTGCAGCTAGGAGCATTGGAACGCTCGGCCTCTCCACCGCGGCGTACTTGTCCCACCTTCGGTTCAAATGTTTGTTAAGCTTAAGGGACTTAACTGCGGGGTCATCAGTCGCTAAACTTACAAACTACTTTTGAACTACCTTATACTAAAGACGACACAACCATCCATGCCCGATGGGGATTCGAACCCCCAACCTTAGCGGCCGTGCAGACTGTGACTGGCGCGCCGCAGACCGCTCGGCCACTGCGGCCGGCCCACTTTCGGTCTTTCTGCCACGAAACGCGCTGCTCTTCTTTCGATGTTCTCTATTTAGGTGGCTCGTGCCAAAGTATCTACATCAGCATTTACACTCTGTTAGCCACTGTACCGTGTGTTGCGAACGGTATGCAGTGTACCACAGTCGCTTTCCCCTCCACTCGCCCTTACCACTCTATTCCTTTTACTAGTCGATCCGCGACATCTCGAAACCTCCAATCTCTTTTACCATCGCTGTCTCTTAGTTGCATGTACGTTAGAGGAATCATTGTATAGCTTGACCCTCAACATAAAGAAGGTTTTTATAATTTATTTCATTCCTTCTTTTAAATAGAGCAAACGAATTTCCTGTATAAGACTGCGAAATAAACCAAGTACGGCACACAAAAGGTTGAAATATTAAAAGTCTTATGCAAAGTTGTTTCACAGAGGAAAATTGCACTGTAGTTCGTCCTGTAACCGTCGCTCGGACGACAAAATGGCAGATATTGAAATAAGTGCCAGAGAGATGGAAATGCAATAGAAATCTCTCAACAGAGAAAAAGGCTGCCGTACCTTTCCAGGTACCAATTCCATTTTACGCGGAGTGTGCGAAATATCTTGCCACCTTTGTAACAGCAGTGCAGCGTATGTTTCTAGATCAGGGATGCCTTCCTATGGATTGGAAAAAAAAAAAAAAAAAAAAAAAAAAAAAAAAAAAAAAAAAAAAATCCCGTTTTCAAAGAGAGTCGTCGAACGGATGCGCGAAACTGTAGGACTATATCTCTGTCGTTATCCAGTTGTAGAATTTTGAAACACTTTATGTTGCAGTATTATGACATTTAAGGAGACCTGGTTTCTGATAGCAACGCTCATGCTAATACCGGGTCTCGCTATTTACCTACGAGACCCGAAGGGCAGTAGATACGTCAAGCTGAAGCCGTCTTTCTTGGCTTCCGCAGCGCGTTCGATACAGTTCCACACCGTCGCCTGATCATTGTGACTGGATTGGGCAGTTTCTGACTACCAGGACGCAGTATGTAATTCTCAACGGAGCGAAGCCTGCAGATGTAAAAGTGATTAATGGTGCGTCCCAAGGGAATATTATAGGACCGTTGCTTTTCACAATATATATAGAAGATCTCGTAGATAACGTAGGAAGTTCAATGAGGCTTTTTCCGGATGATGCTGTGTTATATCAAGAAGTCGCAACACTAGAAGCTGGTAGCGAAATGCAGGAGGATATGAGCGTATCGACGCATGGAACAGGGATGGCAATTGACGCTCAACATAAACTGCTGCGTTTACTCAGAAAGTAAGTAATTATCCAATAGCAGTACCAGCAATGGAATTAGTTAGTTCCACAAAATATCTGGCAGTAGATTTGAAATGGAAAGACCATCTAAAATTAATAGTATGTAAGAAAGTCGTCAGCCTAAAATTCATTGGAAGAATGCTCAGGAAGTGTAGTCCGTCAACAAAGGAAGTAGGTTACAAACACCTTTCCGACCAACTCTTGAGTACTGCTCGTCAGTATGGGATCCGTGCCAGATACGGTTAATAGGAGACATGGATAAGATCCAACGTACAGCAGCACGCTTCGATTCAGGCTCATTTAGCGGCCGAGCGCATTGAGGCGCTATGCCCCTCGGGCATGGATGTTTGTGCCGTCTTTAGTATAAGGTAGTTCATAAGTAGTTTGTAAGTTTAGGGACTGATGTCCCTGCAGTTAAGTCCCTTAAGCTTAACAAACATTTGAACAGTTTCAGGCTCATTTAGTAAGCGGAAAAGGCGTCGCAGAAATGATCGGGAAACCCCAGTGTCAGACGCTGCAAGAGAGGCGTTCGTTATCAGGGTACGGGCTTCTGTCAAATTTCAGAGAGCGCACGTTCCTCGAAGAGTCAACCAGTATATTGCTTCCTCCTACGTAAATCTCACGAAAAGACAACAAGAATAAAACCAGGGAGATAAGAGCCCTATGGAGACATACCGGAAATCGTATTTCCTTCCGCGAATCATACGCGTTTGGAATAGGTAGAGGTAGGGGGTAATGGCAGACAGATTACCCTCAATAAGACACCATGATTTGGCTTGCGGAGTATGGATGTAGATGTGCACTTCGGAATTATAACAATGAACCTCGCCGGGACGCGGAATGTCACTCAAATGTTCAAATGTTTGCGAAGCCAAGGGAGCAAATTGGTGATGCAATCGCTCCCTAGACTTACAAGCTACTTAAACTAACGAACGCTAAGAACAATATGTAGAAAGCACCTTAGACTCTTGTAGCGTCTACCTTTAAGGGTCGATGACCATACTTGTCACATCTTCCGTCTTTATGTAACGAAACGCACTGCTCTTCTCTCGATGTTCTGTACTTCCTCTAACCTGTGTCTTCTGTCTGGTGATGATTCCAGATTGAGCAACAGAAACCCAACATTACCGTTATCGGATATATTTACTGCTTACTTCAGAGGAATGATCAAATTTGTCTATACGGAACGGTGCCACTGACGCGTGCATAAGAGACTGCTGGCCATTGTAATGACCTGCTCTGCAGAAATCACTGTCTCCCTCTTATACAGGGTGTTCGGAAATTCCTATTATAAAATTCGAGGACTTGCTTAGGGGACTATTTACATATTATTTGCTTAAGGAGAACATGTCTACAAATGTCATTCAGTGACGCTATGAAAACTGTCCCCCCTTTTTTTAAATCTTTGTGAAAAAAATGTTTTCACCTACAAGCGCCTTGCTTTCCATATTTTGAAAGGAGGTACTGTGAACGAAAACAACAACAAAATTTATAATAAACGTCGGCTTTAAAACTGCATATTTAGGAGCTATGAATACGTCTTCATCTTCGATACAGTGAACAGGAGTCTTCTACCGGTCCAGTGCTCGTAGCTCTGACGGTGTGCATTTTAGAGGCCATGTTTAGTAGACTTTCTTTTGTTCTTTCGGTCCGTACTACCTCCTTTGAAAATATGGAAAACAAAGAGAATGAATCGATTTCTTTCAATGTCAGAGATAAAGAAGTGCTCCTACCGTCACTGGATGACATTTGGGGACACTGGTTCGTCATCAAAATATTATGCACCCACTTCACTATACAAGTCCTCGCAGTTTGTTACGGGAATTATGAACAGCTTGAAACCGTAAGAATAAGCAATTTTTTGCTGGACTTTTCTGCGAAAGGGACCTCCCGCAGTTAGCCTACTACAGAAAACCTCAACCGTTCTTGTATCATCTGTCGCTGGAGATGTTTTACCATATCTGAGACAACTTAGACCTTACCTGTATCGAAACGCAATGCTCTTCTTTCCATGTTCTCTATTTTCTCTGCGTGTCCTGCATGGTACAGATTTCAGTTTGACCAACAGAAACCATAAGAGTTGTCTCTAAATGACAACTCTTCCACAGTCGCATGCAATTACTGTTTACCTCGCTGTCTGCATTAGACACCGGTGAGACTTAGAGGCCGTTTGGATGCTCTTGAAAGCCGCGCGGAATGTCCACGTGGTCTACGGCGTCGTGCTAGCGGCTGGGCGGCCGTCCCGCTGGAGGTTCGAGTCCTCTTTCGGGCATGTGTATGTATGTGTTTTGTCCTTAGTAAAAGTTACTTTACATGGTTTGTAAGTCTATGGACTGATGACCAAAGCAGTTTGATCCAATACGTTTACAAATATTTGAACATTTTTCACTTGAAAATAATATAAATGTTTTGAACACACTTGGCAATTTATTTATGCCTTACGCGTTTCGACTTTCGTCATTTTCGAAGGCTACAAAAAAGGACTCTGGTATTAGTATTCCATCACAAATTTTGTTTAATCATAATAATTACCAAAGCTTTGTTAAAAAATATTCTCTCTTAAAACAATTTGTGTCACAGACATGCGTCATTACAAATAAAACTGATGTTTAAAATACATATCCCCAGACCATCTCCTTGTTGCGAACACAAGTGCATAATAACTATGTGGAGCCTCCGCCAGATAGAGTTACTGTCTTTCTGTTTCTCTCTTTCTTTTGTAAATTATATCCCAATACTGTAACAACATTGTCAAGTTATTAGACTATTATTTTAAAAAATAAAGAGAGAGAGAGAAACAGAAAGACATTAACGCTATCTGGAGGAGGCTCCATATAGTTACTGGACGGTCAGAGAAGCGTCAGTATGCACATGTGTTTGTAACAAGGATATGGTCTGGGGATATGCATTTTAAACGTCAGTTATATGTAATGACGTATGTCCGTGACACAAATGGTTTTAACTGTTCAAATGTTTGTAAACTTAATGGACCAAACTGCTACGGTTATCAGCCCCTAGACTTACAAACTACATAAACTAACTTACAGTAAGGAAAACACATACACACCCATGAACGAGGAAGAACTCGAATCTCCGGCGGAAAGGCTAGCCCAGTCCGTTGAATGACGCCTTAGACTACGGTACAAATTGTTTCAAGGGGGAATAACTTTATAACAAAGCTTTAGTATGTGTAACGTCATTTGTTACTTATTTTTGTTCTTTTAACAAAATGTGTGATGGAATACTGATACCAGTGTCCTTTTGTAGCCTTCGGAAATGATGAAAGTCGAAAAGCGTAAGGCATAAAAAATTTCTAAATGTGGTCTAGACATACTATTTTCAATTACTGTTTGATTTCGACTATAAAGACCAAATTTAGCTGTGCGCAATGAGTTCGCTTGCACCTGCATCAGTGACTGGAGCGCTTTGCAATGAACTGAATTATAGAATTCAAAACCTTGGTCGTATATTAGTTTATGAAAAGCCACTACCAGTAGCAGTGAATACCACGTGCCGGTGTTGTATTCTTTGTATCAGATGTTGGCAGCCAAGCCGAAACTGGTCATCACTCGTAAGGAAGCAGGAATATGACAATGAGATCGGTTTTCGTATATAAAGTCGACTATAGTGCGAGACGCCGCGGTGGAGTAGCCGAGCGGTCTAAAGAGTCTCGCTGCGGAGCGCGCGGTTGCTCGCCGTGGAGTTTCGAGTCCTCCCTGGGGCATGTGTGTGTGTGTTGTCCTTAGGTTAGTTTACCTAGGTTTAAGTAGTTGTGTAAGCTACGGACTGATGACCACGCAGTTTGGTCCGATAGATTTACAAACATTTGAATATTTTTTGCAAGACGATCATGTCGCGGCGCTGGTTCCGATTCTCCAGCCCGTGGTCGGCGCAGAGGCAGCTGATGACCAGTAAACACGCGTACCTCTAATTTAACAGGAGAGAGACCTCCGCTTCAGTGTTCCAAAGCCCTCACCTGTTTGACGGTTGCCGGTCACATCACTAGTGATGGGACGGTTTCCTCGTTTCTCATACCGCTGCCATCGTTGTAAGATTAGTGTTTATCCGTCATATGACGCTATCTGATCAGCGGGCTCGTTTGTTCGCATGCAGGATATCTACCGCTTGAGAGTGGCGTAATATCTGAATTTGCGCAACAGAGCAAAATAAATAATTACTGTAATGGTCCATGGAAATACCGTCTTTTCGAAATTACTCTAGTTCGCGAGAAACTGTTCGATCTGCGATGCAGTAAATTCATGTTGTTTACAAGGATATCCCTAATATCCATCTATTGTAGAGTCTTAGGACATAACTCAGAGCTGAGTGGTAGCGAACTGTTACTTATGAAAAAGAGAAGTTCTCAGCTATATGTGGTTTTTATTATTATTTTAGTTTTTTCATACTTAGTGACTAGTTTTAGGATCACAGCCAAACTGGTTATACACAAACTATAATTATATTTCGGCGTGACGCCTTTAGAACTTCGGAAGATTGTTTTAGCATGTTGCTGCGACGCTGAAACTAGTCGGGAAAAACGAAATGTAAACAAAGAAAATAAGAATAAAGGCTGACTGTGGGACGTCTGTTTCCGCAACAAATACTTTTGTCTTCCATGTGTCCGTCTGTGAATTATCCTTCAGAAGTAACTGAGTCATGGGGAATTTAGAATTGAATTATCTACACCGTGCCAGGCAAAAACACAGTGATCATGCGAAACCGAAGATCCTGAAAGCCGTGGACCAAAGCAGTTGTCTATATGCGGCGCTCAGAGACTTGTATAAATCACCTGAGTCGGTTCTATGGAGTACCGAGCGAAATCCGTGACTGTACTGAGCATTTCTTGGTGGAGAGAGTGTATCGTGCTGCCCTTGGTGGAGAGCCTTCGACATAAGTAGAAGCAGCTTAATAGGTGCATCACGGAAGTGAGTTGGCAACCTCGTTGCACATTCTGCTTATTAATGACCTTGCAGACAACACAGTAACGTTAGACTTTTCCAACGTTATACAGGTAATAATATATAATGACGTACTGTCTGAAAGAAGCCGCAGCTGTCGGTAAAATTTGGGACTGGAGCATGGGCCGGCAATGTTCTTAAAACGAGCAACCTTAGTTTCTTGCGACATGGCACCCTCGTCTACAATAGTCCCAGGAAACGCACGTGCGAAACACCAGAAGAAAGTTGATTAATATATTGCTGGACACTGATGGATAATTATCGAGTAAATAGTGGAGTAAGGGGTATAGGGTAGAAGACTACCGACATGGTAGCATTCAACGGTAAACATTTGTTGTTGAAGCGAGATGAAGTCGTTGGAAGGATAGAGAGAATCTCAACTATAGAAGCTACTGTATTACGCCTCATGATGTAGGGAAGGTACGTAAGCAGTTATAGATGGTGGAAAGATATATATTTTTTCAGAGCTAAGACTATGATCGTCAATTTATGTGGGTGTAACACGTAACCAGTTTGAAATTTTGATACGATTTATTGTACGATTAAGTAGTTTTCAGACCACCGCAGGCTCACCATAAGATGGAGGTATTACCGATACGTTATCAGGACAATATCTTACTGGAACCTAAGGTCGTGGTACTGTCGAAAATTTTGGAATTTTATTAGCCAGAAAAAAAATGTACAGTGTTGGAAATAATTTGTCACAGGCAGTGAAATTTAACACTTTCGGACCCTCTGCCTACAAATGTGTACATAACTTCTACGGTGACTAAGATGGTTCACAAGCATTTTTTCTAAATGGAAAGAACATGTATACGACACCTGAGTGTTCAATCATCATGCACAGTTACTGCCACCTGCGGAAGATCACTATAAAAATATTTAATAAGCGAGTGTTGCACTGCGCAGCAGTTTGCGAACTTCAAAGAACACGGAAATTGTGGGGTACTTGTATTCCACTGTATAACTGAAAGTAGAAGTTGTTATTTTGCGATGTAGTTATTGGACGATCAATTTATTTAGTACAACAGTTGGTACTACAAAATTACTTAATTTAGTCCGTAAAAATGCCTTGTTTTTCAGTATACGCAGTGTTGTAGTATGAAAATAGATGCATATAATTGCATAAATCTTGCTTCTAAAATCATTGAAAATTTAACTGAAGTGTATTACAACATTAAAAATAATTTTCTTGATAGAGAAAAAAAAATCAGGATTGAAAGGGTTAAGTAACCTAAGACTTAGAGATTTTCTTCGTATCGCCGACATTTCGTTAACGTAATCTCCGTTATTTACGTCAGCACCACGGCCCCACGTCTCGCTCCACAATAATCATTCCGTAATACTACGCATGTTATTATGAATCTACAATAGTTTGACAACAAGTTAATGGTAGAAATAAATCGTACTTTCTGAAACGCAACTGGCTGCATATGCTACATCGTCAGAAAAGTCACAGTTACAGTTAGTCTTCAATAATGGATATAATGAAGATTATCTTATAGTGATGTTTATGGAGATGTGACACATGCACAGGAAGGATGGTATCGTCCTGTAGCATCGCCGAGAAGAGAGAAAATATTTGTGTTTAACGTCCCATCGACGACGAGGTCATTAGAAACGAAGAACTAACTTGGATTGTGATACGGAGAGGGCATTGTCCATTTCGAAGAAATCCCTCAGAATTTGCCCTAACAGATACAGGGAAATTGAAAACATAAATGCGGAGTGGTGCGAGGATCTCGACAGCTGTTCTCTCGAGTGTGAGTGTCCACTTAGTGGGAGGTTTGGAGGAAAGACCTCGATCGCGATGGCCGGGACCGATGAGAGAACGGCTTTTAGCTAGCCAGCGGATTCTCAGCTGTGGTCTGAACAACATGGCAGTGTTTAAACGCGCCTCACGGAGCGGTGCGTGCTGCGTTAAGTAGGTGAAGGGCCGCGGCGTGCGGGTCTTTTAGGGAAGAGACGCCGCGCAGAGAAGCGCACCGTGGGAAGTCGACAGATGGGCGCGCACAGGGCACCGGGGGTGTAGTGGCAGCACTGGGGCGTGTGGCCGACATACGGGACGCACCGCAGTTCGCAACAGGCTGTCCTGCTTAGCGGTAACATCTTCGCTTATTTGTTTTACTAAGTACAGATGCAAATGTGGTACCCGCGCAGTTAGATGGCAGCAATACGTACGACACCTTCAAAGTATTTTCCTCGAGTGATTCAGAAAATAAAGTTATCCCGTTCTGTATTTAGTGTCATAAATACATAACAAAATAAGGAATGGCGGACAAATGACGTTAAATACCAGTATCAGTGGTGCTCTCAGCAAGCTCATGTAAAATGTTACAGGTATTAAATCACGATAGATGTTCTCTTTTCTCCAGAACAACGACTGTTGCCCGAACAAGTTTGCCAAAAATTAAGAAAAACAGCTGATATCGTAACATTTCGGAAATTGCTGTATGTATGTTTGTATAGCTTATGAGACTTAACTACGGGGTCATCAGTCCCTAAACTTACAAACTACTTACGTACTAGCTAACACTAAGAACGGCACAAATATCCATGCCCGAGGGGGGATTCGATCCCCCGACCGTAGTGGCCGTGCAGACCGTGACTGGAGCGCCTCAGTCCCCTCGGCCATCGCGGCCGGCCGGATATTGCTATATTTTCGATTATTCCCTTTAAAGAGAGCGACTTAACTTGAGTAATTATGACTTCTTCTTCTTCATTCGTTCTTCCCAAATTCTCTTTATGCGTTCACTGTGTTCTCTCTTGGGTTCTTCTGACCACTTTTTTTCCTGTTCTGTTCTCCGTGTGTTCTTGTTTAAGTTCATGTTTCTTTATAAGGTTCCTGAACTGTTCTTTATTCTTTATGTTGTCTTGTGTGATTCCCAGTTCTTTAATATCCTCTTCTGTTTCAGTGATCCACTTCGTCTTGTTTTTGATCTTGTTTGCTACCTCAAATATTTGCCTTGTGAGCCTGGTTTCATTAATCCTACTGATATGTCCATAAAATTTCATCCTTCTCTTTCTGATGGTGTCCGTTATTGTTTCCATGTCTTTCTAAATTTCTCTAGTTGGCCGCTTTATCCAAATTCCTTCCCGAAACACTGATCTATATATTTCCCAGAAAATTTTTCTTTCCTGTTTTTCAATCTCTCTGATCTTCGTATGACCATGAATGTGAATTCATTAACTGTTCCGTCGGTTCTTGACAGAATATTTCATTCATTTCGAATTAAACACGCGAGATAAATATGTAATATTCTGCAAATTTATTGTTTTTACAAAACTGGATTCCGGCTCTTATGCAATCATCAGGAAAATTGAACAATAGCGACTTTCTATTGTTCAATTGCCTTTCTTAGGACAGATGTTGTACTTTATATCTTTTCATCTTTTCATGTTTTATTAGTTTTAACCTTGTCATATTTTAGCAATGTTAATTGACACATTAGTCTTCTTTGAAAATTAATGAACAGTATTATCTACACAGCAACTTAAGATCTTTCAACGTAAAACTTCCAAGTTGCATTTTTGTGTCTCTGTAGTGTTTACCTGATGATGGCGTAACAGACGAAAACCAGTATTTAAAAATGATAAATTTGCAGAATATTTGACATTTATCTCATTAGTTTCATTTAAAATACAGTATTTTGTCCAGTGCCGCAACTGCGTTCACATATTTTTTTAAATAGCAGCAACCATTCGAACTTTGCTTTTATCTTTTTTTTTTTTTTTTTTTTTTTTTTTTTTTTTTTTTTTTTTTTTCTTTTTTCCCGGTTCCGGATACCAACATAAGTCTGAAGAAGGACATTACGTGCCCGAAAGCGGTAAAACAACGTCATTAAACTGGTTGCTGCTAGTTCAAAAACTAACTATAGTAACTAAAAAGTAATATGTGAATGCGAATGAGAACTAAACAAATTAACTAATAATGCCGTGTAGGTAGCTTATATATATTTCGTCCAGGCGAACAAGAGAAATAAATATAGGCATTAAGTGCATGAGTGCACTTGAGTGCACCTTGCAGCAGCGAAAGGCAGCGGTAATATCGAAAATGTGTCTTCGTCAAGGAGCACTACGTATATCCCGTCAACATTTGGTATCGGAACGCGATCTTGACCACCAGTTTCTAAGTTAGAAGTTGACTCCTCTTTCTTATGCTCTGTTCTACAACTAATTATATACTGCCATGTCCTTTTCGAGTTATAACAAAAATTAAACACACGATTCAGTATTAATTGATCTCAAATTTAGACAGCAGTCGGGAAGATTCTAGCGGTGTTTGCAATATTTAGCCAGGAATCGGATTAACAGAGAGGAGAGCGAACACAGTTTTTAATACGCTATTCGGTGCTATTTGCTTCCTAAGAGAGTAGGGCCATAATAATCATAAAATGAAATGTGACATTCATGCTTGCATTTGTATTCATCGGTGTATTAACAATTAATGGGAAGTTGTATAGATCGGAAAGAGGTCGGAAAAGTTTTAAGATCGGGGTGGATATAATTATAAGGAATCTAATATTTCCCTCCCGTTACGCTGAATTGTACAAGAAATAGCGTAATTCAAGCAAAACCACGCAAACTGTACATATATGTACGTGAAGTTATTTTGATGGATGGGCTTACATATACTTTTAGAAAACAGAAGCTGCTTAACAGCATAAACGTCTAGCTTTAACTGATAACATTAAAAAATATGATAGGATTAAGAGCTCACACTTAGGTATAATAATTTGCTTAATTTAATACGCCATAATTGATGTTTACATTTCTACAAATAGTGTGAGTAATGGTCTTCTCTGTTATGAATCTTAAAACCTCAAAACAACTGCAGTACAAGAAAGGCAGAAAGGCAGAACAATACACCCCCCCCCCCCCACACACACACAAAATACTGATGTAATTATTTGAACTTGACGGTGGGAATAACTCCTCAAAACGCGACGTGATAAGTATGGAAAAAAGATGTAACTATTGCAGAGTTTCATTCTTCAAATAATTTGCCATTTTTCAATGGTTGTGTGAAACTGTCAAGAAGAATCGACCACGGTCTTCAAAAACAAATTCACTTGACGATATAACAATTACAATGAAAAGATGAATTGCGCACCATGTCGAACGAGAAGCATATTCTGCCGCGTGTGCACTATTTTAATAAAAGCTATCATCGGGTTTCTCTTTACACTTGGCTACATCACCTTATTTATTTATTTATTATTATTATTAACGAATCGTAGTTTACGCTGATGTATTCTTAAATTTTAACGCAGTATAATTCCGTCACAATACGTCTTGACACTCCAGTTTTTCTGTTGTAAGAATGTTTGCTGAATAATCCCACGACATTGTTGTGAAAAGATGTTAGTCAGCTCTGATACCAAGGCAGTGCAAGTTTTATTCCTCTGGCGCAGAGTCCTAGCATACGTTAACGCGCCACGACTCGTCTGTATGTATTACAATACAATAATTAATAACAGTCACTGAATGATAAAACCGGATCATCTTCAAATTTCGCACATTATTTCTTAATCAAGTACTGTTTTATATATTAAAAACGGTATCTGGGCAGATGTGATTACGTACCTAGAATGTAGTGGTTCGTGATTTCGTTACTGTGTAAGAGTGCCTTCCATTGTTCTCCTAACCATGGCTAAGTATCATCTTAATTTTGGAATTTCTATCTCTGCTAATATGCAGATTCATACACTTGCGACAAGAAATACACAATTTGTATTTATTCTTAGACATAGGAAGTGCATAATAATTTTATTCATATTTTAAGGCGCAAAAATCTTTCCATAAATTAGTTCACATTTGTTCGACATATAACAGTGCTTTTTAGTGTCTTTTCGAGCCCTGTAGCAGAAGGACATACCGGTATGTGAAACGTGAATCCCATTAAATTTGCTTCGACGACAGAAACAGATCTGAGTCAGTGTCGAAAATATATTCCTGAAATGTCGGAAAGTAAGACGTCTGAATATACTGCACATTTCCATCGCAGGCGATAAATTACTTTTCCCTATTTTTTTAAACAAAAAAAAAAAAAAGATATTTTTTATTAGTTTGATTACAGTGCCGGTACTACAGCATTTATGCTTCAGTGGTTTTTTAATGATGGGTCACGAGGTATTCGATGCGAGTTTACTAAAATGTGAGTGCTACGCGTATTAATTAAACAACGGGGTAGCGAAAGGATCGTCGGCGGTACTGTGAAATTCTGGTGCGATTTAGGGAGAACTCATTATCCACAAACGAGCACCGTCGGGGTGGTATTTGAACGATTGATCCGTTTCGCACCTCTCTGCACCGGTTCACTCTCTCGCTCCAGCTCAACATCAAAAGTTTGATGTTTGATGCCTTCGCGTTATTCCCCAGAATTCAGCGTATTTGTTAATTCAGCCACGTAATTTATTTCTTTAAAGCCTTTCACTGTGCCGCTGTCGGCGGTTTAGAGAACATTAAAATAAAACACCGTTCTAAGAATAGCCTTTACGCGATGCCTGTCATAGATATTTCTTAGTCGCTATCGGAGTCTCTTTTTTGTGCTCCATTTTTACGTATTAATATTCCATGTGTTAGCAGAGAACTGACGTGTTTGGGGGTTTGGTGCTGCATAAATTGCGCAGTTATTTATTTGTTCCCACGATTGCTTGTGCTCGCCATTTATTCCTTCTACACAACAGATGTTTTCACAAACAACAATACTTAATTCAGAATCCTTTTAATAACGGATGTTTTGAACTACTGATAGATAGTTTCGTACTCTTGTGACAAGAAATCAATCAATGCTTGTTTCTTGGAAGTGGAAAGTACATTATATTTTAAGGGCAAAAATCTCTGTATGAACTAGTTCCGAGTTAGCCGGGATACAACTGCAGTTTTAATTACTTGTCGACACCTGTATCAGCGAGGCGCAAGTGAAATGTGAAACGCATTAAATTTGCTGAGAGGACAGAAAATTATTCTAATATATTTCTCTTTGGCTACGCCAAAATATGTGTCAGAGGCTTTGGTAACGACGCATGCTTTTTTGCGTAACACGGCAATTAGTGCCTTCTAACTGTATTAAAATATCCTTTCTCACATTAATATACATCATTTATCATCGTAAAATTATCCAACACTAGTGTTTTTCATTAATTTCATCAAATAAAATACAAGCGTTATTTAATACCACGTAACAATGGCAGAAATATCGTTTAGGTCAAACTGTGTTCAGGCAGTTACACAAAATGCGTCGAGATATATCCCTTCATTATCAGATGAGACTGCAACAAAAGGATCAGCGTATGCAATCGAAAACTTTTTCACCATCCTTTTGCATTAAATGTATAAGAAAAAAAACTTATATATTTTCCATGTAACAACATCTACTGCATATATAATTTTCCGGGTACATAGTAAATGCATGTCTGTGGATTATACCCGTTAAATTTTGTTTTTGATTAGGACTTTTTTTTAAAAAATATATAATTTTTTTCTGTGAATGTGTGTCTTATTTGTAAATCAACAAGTTACAAATCATGGTGAGTTTTCTCGAGTATGACCCAGAAAACATGCGAAAAACTAAACTAACAAGAATGATTTTTATGTATTGTGTTTTCTCTGCCACAATCCGTACGGTAACAATGGCAAAAATAGTATGTATCGTTCCAACCGTAGTGCAGCACTCAAAAACTGAACAAATAAATAAATGCATTTAAGGTACTGCACGTTGTATGCGAGGTAAATGAGAGGGGCGAAATGCATAAAAATAGACAGAAAAATGAAAAAAAAAGTTGAAAGTAAGGAACGATATCTGAGTTGTGAAAACTAGCAGTTAATCAGTTTAATAGGTAGCGAAATACTGGCACGAATTATTTATAAAAGAATAGAATAAAATTGGTAGAAGTCGGCCTTGCGGAAGATAATTTGGGTTCCGAAAAAGATATGAACAGTCGAGGCTGTAGTGACTTCATGACCTTCTTGAGGAAATATACAGATGTCATCAGCGATAAACACGGGTATAAAGTACAGGTACCGAAAGGTTTTAACTTGCATAGAAATGAGGCAGCAGTTTTAAGAATCCAATGAAAGTATGGAAGAAAGCCGTATTAAAGAATGAAAGATAGTTGTAGTCCAGCCCAGATATTTTTCAGCTTGAAGGTTGAGAAAGTTGTGAAAGAAACTAAGAAGAAACTTGAAGGGAATTATATACTAGGAAGGGGAAATCAAAACTTTAACGTTCGACTGATACATTGCAGGTCCGTAAGAACGTGTAAGAGAAGTCGAACGGAATGTTTAGTGTCTTGCAAAGAGATTGTAGGCTAAAGGCTAAAGTGCACATATTTCGGAAGGTTGCCTAACTCACGGCAGCTGAATATTTCGCTTGCTTGGTACTGCACCCTTTAGCACTTCCGACAATCATCGTTAATTTGGTGGCAATGCTGTAAACATTTTTTTTTCTGTAGATCTGTTTTTGTGTTGTTGTTAAGATAAAAATTTTCTTCGAATTAAGGAGAACTCCAAATATTTTAAACAAATATTTCTTGTGATTAAAGGTTGTTTTATACTGATTAATTAAATTTTGTTGATTATTTCCAAACTGTAAGTATGTAACCTAAAATAAGTAACCACATTATGAAATTGTAAAAATTAGACGTTTTAATTCTTTGTACTGCTATTTATGAATGAGTAAATATTTAGAAGATTTTATTCAAGCTATTTAAATATTCTCCAGTAATAGTAAAGCTCATTTTCAATAACTAAGTTTGATAGTTTGCTAGTAAATTAAAAATAATTTCCAATGTTACGGCACTGTCCCCTATTTAAAGCAAAACAAGGGAGATGAATGGCAATATAACTAAATCCGTTGATTATTAGACTAGGAATAACACTGCAAGTAGCAGATGAGTTGCAAAATAAATAAATATGCCCGAATTAGACACAATATGATATGCAGACTCAGAAGGGTCCGCCAAAAAGAGACACATTTAATTTTGAATATGATTTTAATTATGGCTGCTTGAGGGTGTTAGTTGTTTCGGAGTGCTATCGAATACTATAACAGTCGCAATGAAATATCTGTGCTGATGAAATTAAATTGACATCTTCGATTTATTCATTTACAGACATAACATATAGAACCAAAAGTAAATAAACGATATGCAAACGATTCTTTCAAAGAAGAAAATAGCAACCAACTAATAGTGCTATTTATTTTAAAAATTGCGCCGTTACCGGTTTCCAATCTAAAGGTTCATCATCAGACATTCAAATACAACTGTTATTATTTACTTCTTGAGTCTAGCCCCTTGTAGCGAAATATTCTGGTGTGGTGGTGACCCATTTGAACGTAATTAGTTCTAACAACGATATAACACACTGTAACCAGATCTTCACACTTGAGTGACATGATGCTGGATTTTCGATTTAAGTAAAAAATAACAAGAATGCAACTCGACTGTGGAGGTGTGTTTTATTGTTATGCTGTGTTATTAATACTTTCTGGTTGTTTATTTCTTATTTTCAAAAATCAACCTTTATTTTGTACACATCCATGGAATTAAAATGTCAGTGTTCGACAAAATAGTAGTATATAAACGATACGAAAATGGCAATTTTTTCCCGAAACCGATCGTTAACCCTTTAATGCATAATGTAGCTCATTAGCTACATACCTTATTTTTTCCATTATCTCTCATACTGATCAATGTTTTACCACAAATTCATTTGTAGCTGCTTCTAAACATAGTGTTACATATGCCAGTAGCTCGTCCTAAAATTATAAACTGCAGAGTGCTACTGAATCATCTAGCCAATTCTCGCACCAGTTGTCAGTTATATAAAATTGTCAGAACGACATGTTTCGGGACCAACGTTATACCATTCTCAAGTCTTGAAAATTAAAATGAATCAGTCATTAGCAACGTCCACCTTAAAAAATATGCAGGATCGGTACATCGTCATGCAAAAATATGAAATGTTGTCGTTCTGACAATTTTATATAACTGACAACTAGTGGGAGAGTTGGCTAGATACTTAGTACTGATGTGTTGATGGCGTCTAAACAGAATAGCTACTGAATCAGTTCGAAAGTTAGTTCCATTGAGTTATTCTTAACAAGTGCGTTTGTTTACTTTAGTATTCCTCCTTTGCCATGTAAAAGTAGTCAATCACATACTACTGCTGCGATGTGAGTTACTTTCTGGAAAGATTAGAGGCATAATGGTGACATTTACTGCATCGGGTACATCGTGGAAGCACTATATAGCTGACTAGCTACGGACTTTTTGTCGATAGTAGTGCATAATAATTTTAAGGAATTTTTTTCAATATTTTTCTCAATATATACGCGCTATACATTAATCGTGGTAGTTTTTATAGCGTCAAATAAAAAATCATGCATTTTAAAGGATTAATATAGATACTGCATTAAGATTTTTGGGAAATACAAATTTAGAAATAAGAATCCTTTAATAATATTAATTTAATTGTTGGGAAGCTATTTCTGATAGCATTTATCTGGAGGTTAGCCTTGTACGGGAGTGTAGTGTAGATGGTAAACAGTTCAGACAGAGATATAATAGAAAAGTTCAAAATGTGGTACTACAGGAGAGTACTGAAGATTTGATGAGTAGACAGGGTAACTAATGAGGTGTTGTATCGAATTAAGGAGAAAATAAATTAATAGCACAACAATTGTTTAACCCTCGAGCGGCAGCCCTGGTGCAAATATGCTACAACTTTTCTTTAATTGCTCACTGTTGTCGCAATAAAGAAGATGCCGTATTTCCGCTTTAGCTATTCCTCAATTAAGCCGTAACAATAATGTCAGTGAAGGTTCTGAGTTTCTAGTGCACGGCTGTGTCCACCCAAAACAAGTTTTGTTAGGGAGTGCGTCACTGGCAGCAGATACGCACCGCGCTGCCTCTCATGTAAGTAGATTTAAAATTTATTGTGTTACGTCTAGTTTTCCTTGCAAATGGATTTGTGGCAGTTTCTAGTAAATATTAATTGTATTAATTTTACCCTACGTATTAGAATGCTCAAAAATTTATATTTATTTCGAAATAAAAGTTTAACTCTCGATAAATTGTCTTCTAGGTTCTCCTGATTAGCCATGCTACGGTTTCCGTCAGTTTCATTTTAGCCCTTTTTAAGCCTTACACAATGCGAAAATAAATTTTATTCTACTGTATAATTTAATCTTCAGGTCTCGTAGATTTGGTTTGGGTCTATCACATGAGGAAATAGACTTCTTTCGACAAGTAATGAAGATCTTAGCGATTTTTGTCTAGATTTCTCATGAGATCATGAACAGGATGCTATTATTTAAATGTAAATCCTAGTTCCGATCACGAACAAGATTTTAGATACAATGAATCTGATATTGAAGACAGTACCACTCTGTGTAGTAAAACGCCACACAAGCAGCACACGAAAACACTGAAAAAGAAAATCTTCCCTGGATCAAAAGGGAACGCAAGGGGCGTGAGGTCAGAGACGCAATCTCTCTCATTCATGATAGTACACATAATTACATCATCAATCATATTATCATCTAAGTTCCACTTGACAGAGAAAAAAGCTCACACTAATTACTCAAGAGACAGGAACTACAGGGAAGTATATTTATACACCGAAGGTAATTGATATGCTGAATCAGATATTAACAAATGTGATATTTCTACCTGTACATTAAACTATTTTTTCATTACGATCACTTAGTAGCTATACACTAGGTTTGTAACACGGAAACACAGTGGTAGCAAAAGTCCCTATTAAGGAATTGTTTGGTAATGTGGTGAGGTCTGTATTGGGAGGGGGGAATGAGTAGTGCATGGATTGTTGAGAGAGAGGTCTAGGCGCGAATACAGTACGAATGAATTGGTTTACGTTCTAGGAGGCGATCCAATTATGATACTGTAAAAAGATATAAAAAAGCCAAGATCGCTGATCATCAATTTTTTTACGACGACCGGTTTCGCTGAACTATGTCAGCATCATCTGGTCAAATAAAATCATTTTACAAGGCCATAATCTTGTAATGTCAATCAGTTATTATATAACAATTTACAGTGCATAGGTGCGCCTCGGTTGCACATTGGCAGAGTGCCAGACTACAAATCCAAAGGTCGCGGGTTCGATCCCCACCTGGTCCCAGGATTTTTATCTGTCACTTTCCACTTCTTTCACCTCTGGCAGTAATGCTGATGTGAAAAATACCGAGTAGCACCGTGGTTCGGAACCCACGTTAAACTGTAGGTCCCCCTATAACTGGCTGGGTAAGTCAGTTCAAAGGTCGGAGGAAGGCAACGGGATACCACCTCCAAACAGGACCATGCCTAGTAAAGCACTGTGGTGTTCAAACCAATCTTCGGATTGTTGACTGCTTTACATTTTTGGTGCACTATGTCATTATAATAAAACACAATTATCACAGTGAGTGACAATAGCAAACGTCACTCACTGCTATTGTCACTCACTGTGATAATTATGTTTTATTATAATTACATAGTGCACCTATGCACTGTAAATTGTTATATAACAACTGATTGACATTACAAGGTTATGGCCTTGTAAAATGATTTTATTTGACTAGATGATGCTGACAAATGTGCAAACGTAGGCCTCCGCGGCAGTTGTCACTATCAATAAAATTCTTCTGGGTATGAGACCGCGTCGTCATTTTATAAACTGTACCGACGTTTCGGCCACTGTTGCAGGCGGCTTTCATCGGGGTCTGTGTCTGACACAGACCCTGATGAAGGCCGTCTACAGCAGTGGCCGAAACGTCGGTACAGTTTATAAAATGACGACGCGGTCTCATACCCAGAAGAATTTTATTGATGGTGCTGACATAGTTCAGGGAAACCGGTCGTCGTAAATAAAAATTGATGATCAGCGATCTTGGCTTTTTTATATCTTTCTACAAGTACGAATGAAGTTGCAGTAGTTTCGTAGAAATGAAGAGAATTGATCGGGCTAGATTAACTGCGGAAAGCTGCAAGTGTCGTGCGTGAAGAGAATAACAGCAGCAATAATGGGTAAGCAAGCACGTGATTGGCAGAGGAGGGGGCCTGGCCGCACGCATCCTTCCTTCCTTCCTTCCTGGCGGGCGCCGCGGCAGGCGCTTCCGGCAGGGAGCAGGCAGGGCCCGCGATAGCATCAGCAGCGCGGGGCGCACATATTGCCTCAGGCGCGGGGATTAGCCGCTTTGTCTCCACAGCGCTCCGCGATTGTTATTACTTCTCGACGAAAAGCCGATTCAAAACTTCCTAATTCCCTGCTGCGTAAACCGGCTCGCTTGTGCAGTCTAACAGGCGGTAACGCACCCGAGGTTCGGTTCTAAACGGGGGAGGGGTCACTATCCACTTCCCCTTCAAATCCATGTCGCCATATCTCCTCTACTTTTAACGAGCGAACTATAAAACAAAAGATAGTCCTGTATGTTTGTGTGTTTGTTTGTGTGTACGTATTGCCTACAAATCTACAGTTTTGTTCTAATCTTTATGAAATTTTGCACACGTAACCTTCAATTCATGCGGACGGCCACCGTAAGTGTAAGGATCACGTACAACACATTGTTCACGAAATATGACGTCATAAACAATGAGATGCTGCATTACGCAACAATGCTGCACCATTGGACCGATTTCAACCAAATTTCGTACACATCTTACTTACCGTGAGGTACCAATTCTGTAATGGTGCGACAGAACGACAAAACAAACTGCATACACAACGCTTGTCCATCCATTTTTTGAGTAATGCTGCCCAGTGTGGGATCCTTATCAGGTGGGTTTGACGGAGGACATCGAAAGAGTCGTAAAGACGACAGATCATAAACACGACATTTCTCAATTATGTGGAACTTGTCAGTTTAATAAATCGTGTCTGTATATGACACTCAGTATTTTAAGGATAATTTTTTTTCTAAATTATGTAAATTTTTATATGATCGAAAGTGAAGGCCGTAAACTCCACAAAATATCTAGGATTACTATTACTTCAGACTTAAATTAGATAATGTCGTGGGAAAGGCGAACCAGAGATTGAGTTTTATTGGCAGAACCCTTAAAACATACAAGAGAACTACAAAAGAAACTGCATACACTATGCTTGTCCGTCCATTTTTGGAATATTTCTGCCCAGTGTGGGATCCTTATCAAGTGGGTTTGACGGAGGACATCGAAAGAGTCCAAAGAAGGGCGGCTCGTTTCGTATTGTTACGATACAGGGGAGACAGCGTTACGGAAACGATATAGGATCTGGGATGGGAATCATTACAACAACGGCGCTTATCGCTGCGGCGTGGGCTACTTACGAAACTCCAATCACCAACGTTCTCCTCCGAATGCAAAAATATATTGTTGACTCCCACTTACATAGATAGAAATGACCATCAGAATAAATTCCGAGAAATCAGAGCTCGAACGGTGTTTTTTCTTTCCGCGCGCTAATCGAGAATGGAATCGGAGATAAATATTATAATGGTGGTTCGATGAAGCCTCTGCCAGGCACTTAAATGTGATTTGCAGAGCATCCCATGTACATGTAGATGAACCATATGCGACAAATGGTTCTGGTGATATAACCTAATAAACAATAGGAGTTGCAAGAAACTGACACATAATGCGACGAGACTTTTTGAATACCGTATACAACAAGATTACGTACCGACTTGCAACTAACTTTTAACATAATTTAAAACCTTTATTGAACTTTTTCTCGCTGACAACCATAGAAAAATTATGAAAGGAAAAAAGTTTCTCGCTTACTACTTTTCCGCTGTTCGTAGACTAAAACTACGGCATTCGATATGACGTAACCATTTATATTTTCTACGCTACAAATTGTAGCCGCAGGAAATTTTACAGACAGTATACACACATATATTTGAATGTGCTTTGTAAATTGTATCACAGTACGACATGTGGTTCGTGATATATAAAGACATAAACAGTAAACGTTCATGGAAAACCGCTCTATCACACAAAAGTTTTAATTTATTACTTCTTTACTATTAATTGTATTCCGAAGAGATTTTACAGACATACAGCATTTATACAAATAAATATATACCTGAAAAAGTATACAATTGTCCAACATATAATTCAATAAATATGAGATCGTACGAATTTTAAATGTCATTTGGTTTTTTACTACTATCTTTCTTTGTTTAGCTACTGCACTTATAATTTTGCCATTATGCAAGACAGCATCATTTTGTTATATATTATCCGATAAATATAACATTATTTTAGAAATAAGGAGATGGGCAGAGAGAGAAGGGTTAGGAGAAGTACTAACTCAAAGCAGGAATAAATAAATAAATAAATACCCGGGCAACGCCGGGTTTTCATTAAGTACTACAATAAAAATTAGAAACCGCCATGTCTGTATAGAACACATTTATCTTCAAAAAATCTCAACGAATTTCCATAGGGTTTTCACAGGTAACTTGAGCGATTGTTCGGTCAACGTACAGGCATTATTCCATCAAAACTGGGTTTTGCAAAAAGAAGTTACACTGATATGAAAATTTATCTGTAACTGTCTTGTCAGTCTCTCTATTTGAACAAGCTAATCTCCAAAATAACTAGACGAATTTGCATGGGGTTTTCGCAGGTGACTTGAGCGTAACTTGGGGCAACATATAGGCTTTATTTCATCAAAATAGCTCACATAATTATGATACTTTTTAAAATCTAAAGCGAACGTATTTATTGTGCCTGATTAAACACACTAATTTGCAAAAGTACTATACAAATTTTATTGTGGTTATTATAGGTAGATTCAACTAATTTTGGGGTAACGTAAAGGCTGTGTTTAGTCAAAATCTGAACAGAAAAATAAGTTATCGTAATTTTAAATTTTAGGGGTCTCTTCTACAGCGTATGGCAAAGTACACCAAAGAACCAACGGATGGTGCCCTTAATTTCGTACTTCACCAAAGTATAAATAAAAGGCACTGTTACTTTTCTAGCTTACTCTAATGAGCATTTACGTAGGTTTATGTCTGTTACAGAATTATACATCACAAACGTATCTTTACGAAAACAAACTCACGTTTAATTTATTTGGCTAGGATATCGGATTTACTTATGTCGCTTCGCTTCTTTCGATTTATAAATATTTGGTTTCTTGACGTGGTAAAACGTGTTTATGACTAAGTGATCCTATAAGGGTTCCGTTTTACCGATTGCGGTAGGCCTACTGAACCCTAAAAAGCGACAGTAGGTATAGGCCCTTCTGTTAATTTGGTTGCGAAGCATGAGTGTTTAACTTTGATAAATAATAACGTGAAAAATTTTGGGACCAAAGAAGAAAAACGGTATTTTGAAACTGAAGCGTATGAAAACAATCAAAAAATAATCGATAGAGCGACAAATATGAATGTTACATTTTATGGCCACTTCAAAAGAATGAAAAAAGGAGCTGGCGGAGACATATGAAAATCCCAAAATTCATGGTTTATACAGTAAAGAAATCTGTACACAGCTCTGAATAAAGGCTAGAATCGTAGGAAATATATGTAAATTAGGGGACAAGATGCAAATGTCAACGGTTACAAGAAAGAAACGGACAGACGAAGAGACGACAATAGAGAACAAGAATAAAGATCCTAACGAAAAAAGAAAAAGTAATAGGAAAAGAATATGATGCCATAAACTAGCTGTTTCACTTGCTCATGAGTTGAACGGATATTCTAATATTAATAAATATAAATTCCAATATAAATAAATACAATATTAATAAATATAAATACAATATGTTCATCCTAAAGCATTTAACTGCAAAGATGGAAAGAAGATTATTTATTTAGTTAATGGGTTCTGTAAGTTCACAATTTATCTAGCGATAAAAATTAATTTAGCTCTAGCCCGATTCCTCAGATTTACATAGACATTTAACACACACACAAACACCATCATTATGTGTTTTAAGATAATCTGGTTCTTTCTTACTTTTTAGGAAAATCACAAAGAAAATCTATTCTCACCTTGTTGCTATACCTAAATAGAGGCACATTAAATTAGTTTCAAAATTATTGCACTCCTGTCATTAGCATGCACACGTACATAATTTCTTAGATCAGTGTAATAAGTAAGTGCCTGCTTATTTTATGCGTACGACCTAATGCCCTATACTCTCCTGCTTCGCAAATGTGGGACATGGTCACGTTGGAGAGAGATGCTTCGTTAAAGAAATATCTACTTTCGTCTAACATCTCAAATGTTCTTCTTGGTAATTCGTTTACTGTCTCGTGAATTTTACAAAAGTGTACTACCACCCACACTAAATAAAACGTTTTTCGTACTTACTCGCTGGTTAAAATGTTGAAATGGTTCCTTTCTAATGCGAATAGCACCAAACGCCACGATGGGATTCAGGTCTGATTTGAGGTTACGAGAAAAGTTTAACAACCAAGTGCTAACTTTTTTAAAATTAGAATACAACTCACGAAGCTAGTAACTTCGCTTGAATATTGAGATATTTCATTCTGTGTAAACTGCAACTGTACACGTTGTCTCTGTAATAATGTGCAACGATGACTGGTCTTATTTTAAATGTCTGCAAAGCAAAGTGTGTTTCTAGACCACTAACAAGATGAACGGTGTATGATGATCCAGAAGACGAATTCGCATCTGGCATCATTACTCCTCAGAATATAAAGTTACGCCCGTCTGACCGTAAGGACGTATGATTTTCTGCGCTTGTTAACATATCTGTATAATTCTGCAATCTGTTAATCTCTGCTGTGGAAATTCTTATGCTGCTTAAGGCTATTTCTTACCGAAGCGAACACAATGCTGTTTGGTGATGGGTTGTTTGAGATACGGCGAAATGTAAACCGTTAGGTATGATATTTTCGTGTTTACCTCTCTGGACTCAGTCTCAGTTAACAATTCAACAAATAATGTCTTAATTAGTAAAATAATGTTTATTTCAACCAAATGTAATTCTCTTCCTTTTTCCACACGTTGGAAGAGGTCACATATGCCACCGTATATTACGAATATTACGTTTTTTATTATCTTTTGATAAATATGTATTTAGCTGCGCTGAAATATAATTTTCTGTTCAGAAAAGGAAAACTGGTTGTCTATAAATATAAATGTAGTGATTTATATGACATTTCTTTTATTGTTTCAACAGTAGTTGTGATTTTATTAAGGTATAAAGTTTTCGGTATGGAATATCAAAAATAAATGTGAACACAATTATGGAATACTGGTTCCTCTAAAAGCATCGTACTCTTGAACGTAAACACGATACAGGAAATTTTACTCACTAATCTATGTTACTGGAGAGAAAGTTATCTGATGATTTAGAGGAAAATCTGCGCTAGTAGACGCGAACAAGCACTTTTCTAAAAGTTATGCTAAGGTATTTTTCTGACATCTCATATCAAAATTCCGGTTACAGATGCTTCATTATGCTGAATATATATATATATATATATATATATATATATATATATATATATATATATATATATATATATATATATATGATCTTGAATATTATACTTTCATGTATACCTACATAAGAACAAGACGCTAACGCCAGGCAGTGCTTTGAATTTCCTTCAGTCTGATTAGAACGGATAAATTAATTATAAATACGTATGCATTTTTAATCCCGTTTACCAGAAGTAAAATATCCCCAGTTAGTGGTTTATAGTCCCTTAACTAATGCAAGTATCTTGTTTGTTTTATTTCAATTCGATACTTCAGAAATGACGTAGACTTTTTCCGCAATTAATGATATCATGCTGAGGGAATCATCGGGTGTATTAACTATGTAGCAATTTTTCGTAATAATATTGATTGAGAACTACCGTAGATGTCTATTCCGCAGTTCGTCGATTGGTTAATATTTACAGTAGAGCGGGAGGGAGGGAGAGAGAGAGAGAGAGAGAGAGAGAGAGAAGGAGAAAAACAAAGAGATGTGGCGCTCCCATAAGCAAGCACTTGCCTCTATGTGAAATAAGACGGCGTACTTACACTTGACATTTACAGAGCTTGTTTGCATTACAAAAAATATTTGTTTTCCTCATTTACATAATGCTTCGGTACTTAAGTTGTGTGTTGCATAACACTTCGCCGTAGCTACTGATATAGTTAAACCTTCACGTTTAATGGTTTTGAAACTGCAGACTCAACGTCTTCCGTTCCATGCATTTCTAAGTAGCAGCTTTTTCTACACCTCAAATTATTTTCCTACCTGCAATTTTTGTTGTTGCCAAGGTCATAAAAAACGGAAGTTTTTCTTTAGTATATAAGGCAAAATAACTGTAGTTTTAAAACAGACCCTCAAATATATTTTTGCTCTGAGCAGCAGCTGAAGATGTAGTTTAGGTGAAGAAGGTACTTACACAGTTGCACTCCAGAGGCCAGACCGAGTAAGGGGCTCAAAGTTTGAGATACTTAACACGAATTATGAACGGACTTATATTTATTGGTTACTGGAAAAGCCTTTTCAAAATAATCCCTAATTTTTTAAAATATTTTATAATGCCATCTCTCAAGTTTTTTACAGTCAGATTGATTAACCGCGTGCTTTCGCATATATAGCCGAATTCTTGTTCTGTTTTCTGTACAATATTTCGACGATGGATGCAGATATTTTCTTCCAATGCTCAGATGATGCAAGTCGTGCTGTTGTGTGTGGTGGAAGCATCTGAAGAAAATGACCCCTCAGTCATCGTAATAATGTGCAAAAAATTTCCCTGAACACGCTTTTAATTCAGTCATCTTTTAACTGAATAATAGCAAGTAACACATTCCATTAGTATATTCTCTTCAACGACTAGTTTTTTTAGCATTCTTGTGACCTTATAATATATTCATAGTATTAATTTCCAGTTAGCGCTAAGGTGAGAATACAAGAATGATGTGGAAGCAGTTGCTGCGTCGTCTGATACGATGTATCTTTGATGTTCAGGCACACGTCTGTTAATGATCTATTCCGTCTTTGCTAAATGGTTCTCTTACACCACGCGGATACAGGTCTCCCGCAGTTTCCTTAAACTACTTCACTGTTCTCTGAACTATACCAGGCGCATTTCGATTCGCGGATTCGTCCATTCTCACCCTTCCTTTTGAATCTAATGATGTCAGTTGGGGATAACACCACATTCTCAATCAGTAGAGCGTGACGTGTTTTTTCTTATGTAACGAGATTTTTTGGTCTTCCAGACTTGCTCGTTGTAGAAAGAAAAGTTTTTATCAGTTGACAGAAAAGTATACAAAAAAGCTCTGCGTTGCTGAAATGTAAGTGTACTGTTTCTAAAGATCACTATTGCAACTTCAGCCTATAAGTGAAGGTGGAATTTACGTCGACAGTTATAGTCGCGTGCATGAAACTTTACTGGCCAACCAGGTGTGTACGATTTTGGTGCTACGTTGCTCTCCTCACTTTAGGATAGTCTGATAATGTGACAGTAACATGGAAATTGCTAAGCGCCATGCAGTTAGTACGTTATTTATTGAGGCTGAGTCTTCAGCAAAAGTCCTGAAAATTATCGTCTTTCGAACATAAATAAAAAAGTCGTTCAGAAATTAATCTGTTTTTGAGAAATAACTTCGGCTCTGTTCAGTTGTCAACTTCATAGCAATTGAGACCATGAGAGGCCTCCTCTCCCCTCCTACTCTTCCAGAAAAATTTGATGAATTTTGTCTAGTTGATAAAAGATGAAACACGTAATTATAGACATACGTTGGGCGGCAGCAAATCGGTAAATATATTAACTGTCCGAGTATGTATCTACATACTGCATAAATCACTGGATTATGTCTCTGTTCTGAGCGCCAGGAAATACAACAACGCGTTTGCGTTACTTTTATCATCGTCAAGTCCTCCTCAGCTTTTTAATGTGTGCTCAGCTTCGTTCAGCCGCCACGCACAAGGATTGGACGCGTGCACGCCTCGGTTGCCTACCTCAGCCAGCAGAGCTTTTGCGCTCAGTTTGAAGACTGCACGCTTCGCTACTGCACCACAATTATTTTAGTAGGGGAAAGTTTGCTGAAAATCTGTGTGTATCTCAATGTAGCTTGCAGAAAGTGAAATGGCGCGAAGTAATTTAATAGTCCGTTCGTCATTAACCACCGCACGGTAGGGGTGTGGAGATGGTATCGCTCTTAGCGGATTCATCAAAATCCTGCAGCGGCACATAACATTATTGCGTACAGTCTTTTCAGTTAAGCTCTCTTAACGAATTTATAGCTCTTACGCTTCCAAAGCTTTCACAAATAGCTCACAACATAATTGGGTAAGAGGTAAACATGTATAATTTAACCAATCTAGTTTCAAATGACAATGTACTACTGTATAGCAAATTCTGGGTGCTAATCCTATTTTATACGGCTTTGTATTTCTGCACGCATGCGCATCACTGTATAAGCGCAAAAATATTAGTACAAGATAGTGATTGGAAACTTACAATAAGCTCTTTTTCAATACACAGCGTAAGGTTACATTGGAATAAATCGAATATCTGCAAGACAGCTGTAGCATTTATACGGTATCCATTTCCACAGTATCAATTCGTCTGACGACTGAGAACATTAGGAAAGTCTAAGAACAAGAAACAAAATTGTAAGCTTACAACTGAATACAACTATAATTTTTAACGTCATAGTCTCTCAAATATTTTGATGCTGACCATTATCGTTCACTATTCTGTGCTAATATTCAAATGTTTACTGAAATGATAAACCATATGTACCTACTCTGTTTCGAGTATCCTTATTTTAGCCCGGCTGTACTATTTTTAACATCTACTACTGTTTATAGCACCACGTTAACTATTCTTAGATGAAGTGCAGATGTGTTATGGAACTACCACAGTCTTGTTCCTCACTTGAACTGTTTAGTATTTCAGCTGTTAACTTAATTTTAACGATATTTTGAATTAAACAGTATTGTCTAGAAATAAAGAGAGCAGAGTCTTATTCTAATTTTAAAATAGGACTTATCATGGATACCATCGATTTATTGTATTTTTTTTTAAGTATCAATGGCAATTCTAAGCACACAATATATTTTGAAAATACACAACCCGTTACGTTTCTATGTAACGTTTTATATCAGTTCTCTTCTGATGTACATAGCATGTAAAGGCAGTTGACTCGCTTAAATCGTTCCCCAATGCCCCTATGGGAAATGGTATTGGAATACACTAATTCAGCTTTACAACACAGTGAAGAAAATCTCCGAGAATTCGGAAGTTTAGGCGTTGGAACGTAACGTGAAATCGACGTATTGTTCTTAAAACACTTGACAGAATGGAAAAAAATTGTTGTTTATTCTTACTTTCTCTTAAACTAGTTCCACGTAATATGGAATTGCCTAAAGCAAGTTATCTTGACGGGGAATTAAACCCTGCCTTTACAATGTGAAAATCCAGTTCATAAACTCATTAGTTACCTTGTCACTTCATGGGATTATAGCTGCAGGGCTGCTTCTGCTTTTAGGGAAGGCGTATGCATGTAAATGAAAGTTGTATTATTTACACTGCTCGAACACTGCATTTTGGTCGTGTTGTAGACAAAGTTGAAGTGAAATATACTATACACTTCTTTCGTATGTCAGCGACAATGTCTTGTAATATCTGTTCGAGAATTTGAAATCTTATTCTAAATTTTATTACATTATGTAAACAGAGCTGCCATATTAAATGCCCATATTAAGCTAAGCTGCAACTGTAGCGTCTGGTTTCGTCGTTGTAATTCGGTGTTTGTGTAGCAGGTGCCTTTAAAGGCTTTTCTTAGCTCACCTACAACGAAGCAATCACACCAATGTGGAAGTTATGTAGCTACAAATCTTTAGCTCTTAACTCCCAGAAACATAGCCTAGTACATATCCGACGATATTCCCAAAGAGGTAAGAAATTCGATTGTATCTGTGCCGCTTCATGTTTGCTTCATGCGTCCTTTGCATGACAGTATTTTAATTTTTATCTCAAAACCAGAACGAATCCATCTGCAATATTCTGGCTTTTTTAAGAATGTATACCTTTAAGTGTAAAATAAATATGATAAGTAGTTGACTAGGAACAACCACTAAAATACCTCACTATTAGCACAGAAACATATTGTCTTTCAAAGAGCACGAATATATATATATATATATATATATATCGTACTCTTTAATAATTCATTTGATAATGTAATAAAATTCACTTGATAATTTAATGAAATTGTCACATTAAAAGACAATGTGTTTCTGAGCTAATAGTGATATATATATATATATATATTTATCGTCATTTATTATTTTCATAAGCATTCTGAGAGCAAAAGAGGCGAGTCGCTTCTGGTAATAAAAGATGTGAACGAAAGCATTTGTTTTCTATGAGGAAAATTGTCCATATAATTACGAAACACGTTTGATAAAAATTAATACCATCGATTAGTTAAATTTCAATAAAGAATAGTATAAAACATTGCTGAAGTATGAATGTTTAAGTTTATATACCTGGCTTCCGTTTCTTATATTTAGTATGAGAATTGTGATGAACATGATTTAATTTGTGATTTACATAATTACGCTTGTCCTTTCGTGTGGTCTCAAGTGAAGGCTCCTGATTTGTTGAATATGGTCCTACTAGGGTAATTTAATCCCTAGATTTGTGCAATTGGACTAGATATGTGTATTTAATTGACTCATGACGACCCTTTCTTAAAATTCCTCCTATACTCTTCCTCGAATCAAGCTGGGACGTAAATAACATGTGCGCGTATCGGAATCGTATCGCAAAGCGACATAAAAAATAAGCTGATGTCTCAACTATCTAAAGCTTTCGAAAGTGTAACTATGCTCTTGCAAATCACTTGCGACGTTTCATTTTCTGTAACTGGATTCCTATTTCTTGTTATGGCAGTTGGACATCAGCGAAATCGATTGAAGCCATACCTCTTGTCTCGTTGATGTAAAATTCTTCGTAGTAATATATAATCACATGGTTTATTAGATGTAGCACACCCTATGCACAATGTTAATATACATCCTAGCATGAACACAATTATTACGTTCCACTTCTAGTGTGATGTAGCGGTAAGAGAGAAAGAGATAGAGACACACTGCTTGCCATGTTGACGACAAAAACTACCACCATCTGATGATGTCGTGCAGTTGTTACAAGAAAATATTGCGGAATTTTCAGTGTTAGCCGGTGGCAAACGCGTGAAGTATATTTGTAATCCAAGTCTCTACAACAGTGTTCTTAAACAAGCTAAGCCAGATTTTAGCAAATATCGCTGAAAACATGTTGTAGCAGTTGAAGGCCTCTCCATTAACGACCTTCACCAATATACACAAAACTGAAACTTATAAGACGCCCACAGACGCTACTGACTGTGTAAGTTGGACAGGGGAGATCCGTAGTATTTGCAGTACTCAGCGATGCAGATTTGCTGAAACGTTTAATAAAATTGGAAGCTTCTTAATGACTAACATGACTATTACTCGTACTGTTATCGCATCTACTTCCACAAGAAGATAGCCGTAGGAATTGTATTCGACCTTCTTATTTTTTACTACGGCTATGAAGAAATCACGTCGCACAAGAAAGTGAATAGTTTCGAGTCACCAATAGCAGGAGTAACAAAATCGAGAATGCATTTTTTGTTGAGCAGTCAGGACAGAATTTCGTGAAAGATTGTATAATTTTTTTTTTTTTTTTTTTTTTTTTTTTTTTTTTTTTTTTTTTTGCGGAAATTAAATAGTGAAATGTAGTAACCAAGCTTGACTGCAGATGAGGTATGAAGTAAACTACGAAATGGAAGAAATTAATTGCAGAGATGTCATGATCGAAACAAGCATATTTTACAAATTTCTGTGTAAGTACTGGGGGAGACGTGGAGGAACAACTTTTATATACTATTACAATTAACGAACGACCCTGTGATAGTTTACAGTGAAATTTTGAATGAACTTTACAATGAAATACGTTACGGTTGGTGTATACACGATCAAGTTTCTATGTCAACAAGAGTGAATATTTACTGTCTCTTTGTGTCGAAAATGTGAATAATTATAGTACACACACAAAATAGGATATTAAAAATAGGAGCAATTTCAGAATAATGTACGGGCCACTATGAAGTGAGTTGCGTTCCTAGGGTGCGTAAGAAAAATAAACATTAAAAACTGAGAGCTATTTAAAATAATTTATAGTTAATATACTCCTCGTCGAATTACACTGACAAACTAAAAAAATTACATAGTTGCTTCACCGCATTTTTGGTGCAACTATGCTCCCTTCTTATTGTAGCAGATTCTCACAAGATTCAATAGCTTCGCGGGAATGGGCGTACGGTTTTTGGCGCCACGTTGCGGATCGCGCGGCCGCTTGTGTCTGAGGTTCGAGTCCTCCCTCGGGCATGGGTGTGTCTGTTATCTTTAGTATAATTGAATTTAAGTAGTTTGCAAAGCTAGGAACCGATGACCTCAGCTTTAGAAATATTTGAACACTTGAAAAATTAATTAAACTTGTTTGTAGTATTATTCACAGGTCTATTTAATAATTGATAGACATAATGTGTCGTTAAAAACATTAAATATGCATTTATTTACCTCAGTCAAACTGGAATTATTTCTAGTAGAGCAATACAATCGATTGCAATTTATGCTTAAAAAGTGAAATATAGTAAGAAACACAAATGTCCGTCCACTCTATTAAAATGTGCGAAACGGTGATTTACCCTATTTGCGAAAAGTGTGAACGTTTCGGAAATGTTGGAAACGTATTGAGTTTTCGTGAGCAATCTAAGTGATCTGAACCCTATTCTTCGCGCCACTAAGATGGCTCTGTAGTCCGCGAAAATTAAATTTAAGTAAGTCCTTCGATTATATGACTTTTATCCATTATGGATGTGCAACACTCGACTGTGGAACAGTGTTTCCTCAAAACCCCTAACATTATTCTTAAAGTATCAGAAATTCGAACCATTAAAAGAAACTTATCTAAAGTCGGCAAGAGACCAATCGATTTGATATACCGCTTAATCTTCATTCAGCACGCTTGACCATCACAAAGGCAATTCGGGTCGTTCAAAAAACAAATTATTGACAGCTCTGTGACAGACCTACGTAGCGGGCTACCTACTGTTTTCGAATACTGCTCAACCTTCAGAGAAGACGAGCACATACCGGTGAAATCATTACGTAGCTTTAATTCTGAAATCTTTTGTACATAAATTCTGTAGCTCTAAATCAATGTGTTAATTGTGATTGTGAACATTGCATTTACAGGTGAGAATGACTTAACAATGAAAAAGAAAACTAGGCGAAGAAATACCATAAGGGGTACCAGTAGTACAAAATAGTACAACGATATTTTCAGTATGTGTAATAAACTCCTGTAATTTTTTAATACTAACGATTATTTGTTTTACAGGCGATGCAAGGGATTAAATCTAAGCCGTGATTATCGTACGTGAGAAAATTGTAATTCCTTCCAAACAAAACGTAACATTTGCTGTGTTCTTCTGGCCGTCCTTCTGTTGTATCAATAGGTCTGACATAAAAGAAAAACAGAACATTGTTAGTAGTGTGTCGTAAATGCGTGCAAGCTCTGCAGTTGCAACATATTGTTGTTAATGTAATTATTTTTATACTGTGAGTGTAGTGTGTCTTACTGCCAATGAGGGGTATTATAATTCGTACAATATTTCAGCGACGTAAAATACATTTTTGCCGAGCACAGTTTCAGGATATTTGCATCAGTCACGTAGTACTCCTCTCTTTTGTTCATTAATAGAGACCGTGCAACTGTGGTTCGTCGAAGACACACACACATTCGCACACACACACACACACACACACACACACACACACACACATATATATATATATATATATATATATATATATATATATATATATATATATATATAGTCATGTTACTAAGAAATCGCAGGAACCAATTATATTGAGAACGTTTCAGTTATCCGCTGCTGTATTTGATACTAGAACATTATCTACAAAACTTCTACTAATGCACAATGAATGAAAACAAACACAGCTGTCTCCTAGATATCAGCGAAAGTATTTAACTATGTAATTTTCTATTAATGACAAAGAGAATAAATCTTGTGACTGGAAATGTGTGTTAGTTTTTGAGTGATTGTACTGAAATACAGTTAATTGTGTCAAGAAAAATGCTCTTGGAAGTGTTACATTTGTCTCAGGGTGCCCCTGTTAAACTTTTCACCTCTAATGTCTCTGTAAAATTTTAAATACTTTAAAAACCAATTGAACTTGGGAAGACTCGCCAGTAAAGACAACAGGTCGTGAGAGCTTGAGAGCTTTCATTGTACTACTGTATGCTTTTTGTTGGTGTCAGTACATGCTGACAAAGTTGCTCTGTTTGGGCATAGGCGTCCTCAAAAAGAAGGCGAAAGGGGGCAATTTTTCCCTTCCTGGAATTACGTGATACAAACTCCTTTATCCGTTAGCAAGTCTCTCGCGTTTCAAGAAATGAGTGTTTTACATCATGCAACTAGCACTGCAGAATGCGACGGGAAGTATTGCGGGTTTAGCAGTGACTTAGCTTGTTTTGCTAGCTATGCTAGTCAAGAGAAAGTCGTCCAATGGTGGTTTCTGTGCCGTCCTGCAATCATGGCAAATGTGAAGTTAGTAGAAAATTGCCCCAATACAGTAGTCTCCAACGTAGTCTTTACCATATCCGGGTGCAGCCCTCAAGTAGCTGCAAAAAGGGTTCATTCCAACACGCTGCGAGATGGTTTTGGCGCTATTTTCAGAATCAGAGTAACATTATCCAATAAATTCATTGACATATGATGAGGCGTAAAGCTCTGCTCTCAAACAAATTTTTGTAGCTGACTTTTGTATTCTTTTTTTTTTTTTTTTTTTTTTTTTTTTATTTCAACTTTCGAGCAGAACAAATCATTAACATTTCCGCCGGTATGTTTTGTTAATAACAAACAGAATTTTTCAGAAGATTCTAGACTCCCTTTGTGTTCGACATATTTAATTTTCAAAGAAAAAAATGGGATGTGAAGAAAAGGTATTATTGGAATATATCCACTGTTATAAACATCAACAACAATTCAATTATCTGAGACATATATCGTCGCATTACGTCAAAGATATTCTGTATAAGGAGAGGCATTGAATTAACATTTGTACTTTAGCCGGGATCCGAACTATTGTAGCCAAATTATATTTATTTATATATTTTAACAAGTTAAATTTAACGGTAACAAGTTATATATTTCTTTCTGCATCAGGCATCATTTATACATTTATACTTTCATTTCATAAAAAAAAAGACACGGCTTCGAATCCCGGACGCAGTACATTGTTTGATTCAACGCCTCTCCTTACATGCAGTGTTATTTTTTTTACCTTGTTCCATTTGGGGGATGTAATTTCTTACCGGTAAATCGAAGCGGTGAAATCTATATTCATACTGGGCGCTGAAGAAGACTGCGTACATTGGTGATAGATTAGATTACATTAATACTTGTTTTATAGATCATAAATACGACATTTCTCAATTATATGGAACGTATCAGTTTAATAAATCGTGTCTATGTATGACACTCTTTTTTTTCTAAATTATATAAATTTTTATTTTCATTTCTTTATTTATTTTATAAGAGATGAATTTTCAGATAAAACTTTGTAATTTCACAAGTGTAGAACGAGTTTCCATTCAGAAATTCTTTTAATTTCAATATGTTTACTTTACCTCTCAAGTGTCAAGGTAAAGAACACATCCAGAAATATTCAAGAAAGAAGGAGGAAGATTATTGTTTAACGCTCCGTCGACAGCGTGGTCATTACAGGCGGAGCTTACGCTCGGATTGTGTGGTCAAGGACGGGGAAGGAAATCGGCCGTGCCCTTTGAAACGAACCATCCCGGCATTTGCCTGGAGTGATTTAGGCAAAACATAAATCTGGATGGACGGAGGTGGATTTGAACCACCTTCCTCCCGAATGTGAATTCAGTATGTTACCACTGCGCCATCTCACTCGGTAGAAATATTGAAGTGTAATCGTTTGACATAAAACACGTATAGTATGCTCATAGTCAAATTTAGTTCTTGGAGCACCATACGATTCCATATTCAACGGATTTGCTGTATAAAATCTTGGAAGTTTCAAAGCTTGCCCGCTCCTCGGGCATCATACGTTTCTGTTGTTGTTGTTGTTGTTGTGATCTTCAGTCCGCAGACTGGTTTGATGCAGCTCTCCACGTTACCCTGTCCTGTGCAAGTCTCTTCATCTGAGAATACGTTGGGCAACGTACATCCTTTTGAATCTGCTTACTATATTCGTCCCTCTGTCTCCCTCTACGATTTTTACCCCACACGCTTCCTTCTAAAGCTAAGTTGACAATTCCTTGATGTCTCAGAATTTGTCCAACCAATCTATCCCTTCTCTTAGTCAGGATATGCCAGAAACTCCTTTTCTCCCCGATTTGCTTAAGCACCTCCTCATTAGTTACATGATCTACCCATATAATTTTCATCATTCGTTTGTAGCACCACATTTTAAAAGCTTCTATCATCTTTTTACCTGAACACCTTATCGTTCACGTTTCACTCTCGTACAATGCTACACTCCAGACAAATGCTTTCAGAAAGGACTTCCTAACATTTAAATTACTATAGGATATTAACAAGTTTCGCTTCTTTAGAAACGCTTTTCTCCCCATAGCCATTCTGCATTTTATATCTTCTTTACTTCGGCCATCAGAAGTTATCTTGCTACACAAATACCAAATTCATCTACTACTTTTATTGCCTCATTACCTAATCTAATTCCTTCAGCATCGCGTGATTTTCTGACATTGCATTCCATTACCTTCGTTTTACTCTTGTTAATGTTTATCTTATATCTTCCTTTCGGGACACTGTCAATCCCATTCAATTGCTCTTCCAGATCTTTTGCGGTCTCTGGCAGAATTACTGTCATCGGCAAACTGCAATAAACTCAATTAATTTGGTGTGTGATAGTTTGTAAGTTTGGAAGCCTGCCCCCTCTGCCTTTGACCAGTGTCCGCTGTGCAGCACTGGCTGCAGACGGCAGAGGCCGCCGCGGTGCAGGCCTCGTCGCGCCTCGCCTGTCGCCTCTCCGGCCGGCAGGACACGCGTGAATTGGCTCGTTAAGCGACGCCCCGCGCTCCTCCTGCTCCTCCTCCTCCTCCGCCCACAACTTCTTGTGTCGCGCCCGCGGGGACGAGAACCACCCTCCTCTTCTCTGCTCTCCTCTCACAATGGGTCCTCATTTCTGGACCGGACTCTGCCACCCGTCTTATCTCACTTTTTTTGAGCTCTCGCTTCATTTTCACACTTTCAGGTTTTCGGCAGCTTTGTTTTGTTGCCTATAGCACTTTTTTTGTTCCGCTGTAAGCGCAGCACCAGCGAGTGATATCTGGTGTTCCCCAGGAAAGCGTTATCGGTCCTCTCGTCTTTCTCATCTAAATACAAGATTTTGCAGAAAATCTGAGCACTCCTCTTAGGCTGTTTGTGTTGTGATCTCGGGATGTTGTAGGTTCGTGTGGCATTTTTGGCCGTTAGACCCCAGATGCGATTGTGTTGGGCTTCCTGGTGCAAGTCTTTAGGTGACACCACTTAGGCGACTAGCGCATCGGTGATGACAAAATGATGACGAAGACAACACAACACCCAGTCCCCGAGTAGAGGAAATCTCCGATCCTACCGGGAATTGAACCCGGGCCCCCTGCGTGGAAACCTAGCACGCTGTCCACTGGACTTTTTTTTTTTTTTTTTTTTTTTTTTTTCCTACAACGCCACACTAAGGCAAGTGCTACCAGCACTACGAGGCTGACAAATTATATTGATTGGAATTGTACCTATATCGAATTTGTACCACCTTGAACAAATATGTGTAACGAAGGCAAAGAGAGAAGCTTTTAATAAATTCTAAAATAAAACTTTGTGAACAATCTGAGTAAACACCCGATGGCCTTAACCGAAGAGAGTAAGCCGATCTGTATCACTTCTAAAGTCATCAATGACGATTCTGGTACCGAAACTGAAAAAGAGAGCTCCTAATACCGAATTATTTCTTCTGCAACAGTTTTACCGTGTTTCATTATTATACGGCCCTCCTTTGAATCATCACATGAAACCCGAAGTGATATATACCGAGTGAAGTTCTGCAGAATTGAAAAGATCGACAGTCGCTTAATAAACGTTATATGGACTCGATGAGTTAGCAGTGACGACAGATATAACGCGAAAGCAATTGCTTCCCTTCTATCCTAAATTGATCACAGATAACTAGAGCATCGGACGCGCACCTAGCCACTGGAAGAAGGCACAGGTCATACCATATATCAAGATTGGGTGCAGGGAAAATACACGTAATGATAGGCCAACAGCTCTGGTGGCAATAATTTTCAAAACTTATGATCATATTTTTAAACGGTTATGAATTTTAAGGAGTGTCTCTTCTGTAAAATAAATCTTTAATTCCGGAAAAAAAGATCTTGGGAAACTCAGTCCTGGACTAGGTGGCCTGTGACTAGCAAGGATGTGGACAAGGTCTGCAAATACAAGAATTGATAAGTTCACATATACTTTTATTACACATGTAAGTAATAATTAACTTAGATGTGCTTGCCATGCTCTAAATTCTTATATAATATACAGTTCTGCTATGCATCACTTAGTCCTGTAAGTAGCACATGTCGCGGCATGTATTAAGACTGCTGGCTCGTATGGATGGCACTCGTTCAACTTCCTGGTACTGCTGGAACTGCTGTACTCCTCCGTACTGACTGTCGTTGCTCTGGTGCGCCGGCATACCTAGGCGTACCCGTTTCTTCCTATTGGCCGGCATGCGAAGTAGGCAAAGAGGTACCGAGACTGCAGGCGCCCCGGCGGCCGAAGTACTGTCGAGCGACTAGTCGCCTCTTCTGGAAGTTGCGCGGCGCCTTGTGTAGACCGCTGGCGTTGTAGCGAAAAGCGGCGCCACAACAGTTTGCACCTGGTGATGTCGTTTATCATTTAGTAAATGGAATAGAAGTCAAGGCCAACAGCAGAATGAATTAGATAAGATATTATCTGCATGGTGTGAAAATTGGCAGTTGACGCTAAATAATGAAAAGTACGAAGTCTTCCACGTGAGTACTAAACGATCCGGTAAACTTCGTTTTCAAGATGAAACAAATCTGAAGACCATAAAGTTAACTAAATAAATAAAAATTACTATTACCACGATTTAAATAGGAAAAAAACACATTGTTGCGGGAAAGGCGAACCAAAGACTGCGTTTTATTGGCAGAGAACTTAGAAGTAACTCAATTACTAAAGACGAATTCGAGATATTTAAACATTTAGACCGTTTCAGGGCACTGAAATAAATTCAACGGCAAAATGAAAATTTCTGTTGGACCGAGATTCGAACCGGAATTTCCCTCTTCGGACCAGCGGTCGCCTTACCCAATTAGACTATCAAGGCACGCTACCCTTCCTGCCGAAATTCTCAATATATACAATTACTCATATAGTGTATGTTGTTTTCGGACATGTAATCATTCAAGTCTCACTTCCATATAGCAATGTGGGAACTGCAACGGTTTGGTAGAATTTAAGTTGAGTGTCTTTCCTGGTTTTGTTTTTTTAGGTTTCTGTTAATTGTTTCACACACTTGGCTGAATTTACTAAGCTTACTTTCAATATCTTTACTGTAGGCATAATATGCCTTCTCACATTCGAGGTAAATGGAATGGTTCAAACTATCAGATAACTCCCTATAATTTTTGTGAAACTGGGGTACAAAAGAAAGGACGCTCTAATGTGATAATTGATTACCTTCAATCAGAATCGTTCAGACAGTAATTCTATATGGCAATTATATTGCGAAGTGATGGTTAAGCATTTGTGATTTTCGTGAACACCCGACAGAATTGTTAATGAATTTCTTCCACGCGTAAAAGTGAAATTAAGCACCATTAATAAACAATTGTCATTCGTAACATTATTCTTAACATCCTTTGCAAATGAGAGATTTCCGAATTATATCTCTGACAGCTGCTGCATCATTTTTCGCCTCAAAAGCAATTAAATACGTGGGTATTTTGAATGAGCTGCTTCACTCCAAATACAAATTCAATACACAACAGTTTCGCGGCACGTTTATACGATCCAGTCGCTTGGTAGCGCTGCAGTCGCAAAGTTGCAGAAAATCACTTGAAGTTTCGCGACTCGAGAAAACTTCTTATGGCCAAAGTAAAGAAAATATAAAATGCAGAATGGCTATGGGAAGAAGCGAAATTTGTCGACATCCTGTATTAGTTTAAACGTTAGGAAGTCGTTTCTGAAAGCATTTGTCTGAAATGTAGCACTGTATGTGAGTTAAACGTGGACTATAAGGAGTTCAGACAAAAAGCTTTCGAAATGTGGTGCTATAGACGAATGATGAAGATTAGATGGGTATATAACGTAACTAATAAGGAGGTGCTCAACAGAATTGGGGATAAAAGGAGTTTCTAGCATATCCTGACTAAGAAGAGGGATAGATTGGTGGGATATATTCTGAGACATCAAGGAATTGTTACCTCAGTATTAGAAGGAGGTGTGTGGGCTAAAAATCGTAGAGGGAGACCGAGGGACGAATACTGTAAGCAGGTTTATTGCACAGGACAGGGTAGCGTGGAGAGCTGCATCAAACCAGTCTGCAGACTGAAGACAACAACAACAACAACAACAAACAACATGTTCGACTCTGATGTGGTGTCTTTTCTTTCGCCGATGTTCGAAAGGACAGACCCCCCGCATATATAAAGAAACTTCAGTGACGACACGGAGGTGTCGTGGAGGCAGGCGCGGGAAGCCGGCGGCAGCGGCGTCGGGTGGGGCGTGCACGGACACCGAAAACCGGTTTCCGTTTCTCCAGCTCGGCGAGCAGTGAGCGACGATCCACGTCGTTTAAAAAAATTATCGCTCCGCTGCAGGAAGGGACAGAAATTTGGGACTCTTGTCTTCCTCGATATAAAAATCGATCTGCTGGACAGTGGCGCATAAAGGAGGGGAGGGGGGGGGGGAAGGGGGCGGAGGGAGTGGACCGCATGGGTCTCTCGTCTAGGGGGGAGGACCTCCAGATACCTCGAAAGCAGGTGTTTTTTATTTTTTTTAATTCCCTGTTTTGAGCGCCCTTGGGTCTCCTCTCGTTCCTGTGCTATCGGCAAGAGCCGGCCGCGGTGGCTGAGGGGACTGAGGCGCTCCAGTCACGGTCTGCACGGCCACTACGGTCGGGGATTCGAATCCCCCCTCGGTCATGGATATTTGTGCCGTCTTTGGTATTAGCTAGTTCATAAGTAGTTTGTAAGTTTAGGGACTGATGACCCCGTAGTTAAGTGCCATAAGCTGTACAAACATTTTCTATCGGCAAGATCAATGTGCTTTTTTTTTTATGAAGGAAAAGGGTGAGGATAAACTTCATTTAATTATGATGATACATTAAAATATCACCCTGAACATTAAAACTTCTTTCAAAAAACATGTACTCCTTCGTCAGCTGAAACACGTATCCTATTCCTCGTACGTAAACACAACGGATTCTCAGCTACAAAATACGAAGAACCAAAAGATTTATTAGGCACCTCTCCAATACTCCATGTCCGAATGCAATGATATGCCTCTCGAGAAAAGATTCCAGGCCAGGCTTCTTAGCGTCAATTGCGCGAACAATCGCTACAGTAAGCCATCCAGATCCACCAAACATTTCAGTACTTTTTATACTGAAAACACTTCTGGCTCCCACAAATGTAAAAGGACCTTGCAAAATCCCCTCTTGAGCAGTGCTACCTACACCTGATTCACTGCTCCGGGTCTCTCACCCTGGGGGCCTCAAAATATCAAAAGTTACCTTTTTTTATCTATATTTATAAGCGTGAATGTCTGTTCGGTGTACGTTTATCAGTTCTGAACCACAAGACATAAAGAGCTAAAAATTTGTACAGTCACTGATGTCTACCAGGGGAAGGCTTTAGGCAAGGTTTTATGGTGATCGGATACCTATTTATCTATACATATTAATGTGAATGTTCGGTGTAAGCTTATCACATCCGAACAACAAGACGCAGAGACTTAAATATTTATACAGTTACTAATTTATACCCGAGGAAGGTTTTATAACGGTCTGATATTAATAATGTGAAGAATATAACGCGAAATGCGGAACAGTAATAACTCTTTGAAAATTATATTTACTCTTTGAAAATGGTTGCATTGTTGCTTGAAGGTTGATAATAATAAAAGGGTGGAGTATATTGGGATGGAAAGTTATCGGTGTATATAAAATTGTACGTGTGTGTGTTAATATTTCGCTCTGCAGCGAGAACTACAGAACGCAAACGAATGGTCTGTGTGTAATTGTTGTCCGAAGTCTCCCGCTGTACACCACAGCAGTTCCATGCCGATAGCTATAAGGGTGTGGAAGATATGGTTATTGAAAGCCGTCAAATTATTTAAAAAAATAAATAAATAAAAAATGGGACTCAAGGCCAGCGATGACGTTTGCGACTCTATAGCAACGAGGTTGCATGCAGCGAAACGTGATGCCACAGACCATATGTTTGGTCTATGCGTGCTACAATGTCTTGAGCTCTCTCTCGGCCAGGATAAGCATACGAATATATAAATAAGGCAGTAAAAAAGAAATTTCTTTTAATATATCTCTTTAAAAAAATCGATTTGACGTTTCACGCATTATCTATCACAATCAACCAACACGCGAGCGGAGCCGCTGGTTTAAGCTAGTATATAATATATGTTTTTCCATGTGGATGGGGGGCGTTATTTTGTTCTGCCGCCGCCCCGGGCCTCCTTAGTCGGCCGCTGCTACTGGAAACAAGAGAGATGCAGTGTGCGTAGTTGCGCGGCCCCCCGCGGCGGCAGCGGCAGCGGTGGGACGTTTATCGCCAGCTGATGGCCGGCAGCGCCTCATCTGCGTGCCGCCGCACACCGCACCTGCACGTCTGGGGCGTGACTGCGCCTAAGTGGCGCGCCGCGCCTCTGACGTCAACTCACGCATTCCAGCGGCCCACACATGGCGACACCAACACACGCACACTCTCTCTCTCACACACACACACACACACATGAAAGGCGTTCGAAAAGTCACTACAAAAATAAAAAAAAAAATTACTAACGTGTTGCGGGAAAACTATTTTTATTTTTCGACAGAGCCTCCTGTTACAGAACGAAACTTTCACTCTGCAGCGGAGTGTGTGTGCTGATTTGAAACTTCCTGGCAGATTAAAATTGTGTGCCGGAACCGGGACTCGAACCTGGGACCTTTGCCTTTCGCGGGCTAGCCCTCTCCCGACTGAGCTATCCCGACACGACTCACGATGCCGCCCCACAACTTTGCTTCCGCCAGTACCTCGCCTCCTACTTCTGTGAAGTTTGGGAAGTAGGAGGCGAGGTACTGGCGGAAGTAAAGTTGTGAGGCGGCATCGTGAGTCGTGTCGGGATAGCTCAGTCGGGAGAGGGCTAGCCCGCGAAAGGCAAAGGTCCCAGGTTCGAGTCCCGGTTCCGGCACACAATTTTAATCTGCCAGGAAGTTTCCTCCTGTTAGACTTATCCATTCCGAATAATAGGAAGGGTCCAAGCCTGCAAAATAGCTATTACTTCCAGCAACCACCTCCTCGTTTGAATGAAATCTTCATCCTGCTAGCCATTTCTTCAAATTGAGGAACATGTAGTAGTCTGCGGAAGCCACGTCTGGAGAATAGGGGGGGGGGGAGTGTTTGTGAAACGAGTTTTCCTATTTCCAATAATTTTGCGACCACAATTGCTGAGGTGTGTTACGGTGCATTGTCGTGATGGAAAACGACTTTTTGTGGGCCAATCGCCGGCGTTTTTCTTGCTGCTCGGTTTTCAAACGGTCCAATAACGATGAATAATATGCACCTGTAATAGTTTTACCCTGTTCCAGATAGTTGACGAGGTTTATCCCTTGTGAATCCGAAGCGACCGCGCCATAACCTTTCTGGCTGAAGGACCGGTCTTCGCCTTCTTCGGTGCAGATTCTCTCTTCGTAACCCATTGTTTAGACTGTTCTTTGGTCTCAGTAGTACACTAATGTACCCATGTTTCATCCACAGTGACGAAACGACGCTTAAAATCGATCTTTCGGGGCACAAGTTGGACGTGCTGCGATAGCGATCCTACGATGCTAGCTTCAATGCTCGCGTGAAAATGCTGACACCTAGGTTAGGGGTGTCTGTGCAGCACAGACGACGGCAAAGATGGTCGTATTGTAAGGGCAGCAGTAGAACTGTTGCATCTTCTGTGTGGTCTGCCAGTGAAACGTAGGTTTTGGTTCGCTTTCCCTAAAATACTTTTTGTGTTCTTTCCAAATTAAGTTCTCGGATGCAACAACTTTGACTGGTACTTATAGAAAATGCATCAAATAATCAACTTGCTGAAGATATCACCCGACACGCTGTAAATAAGTTAATAGTTTTCAATTTATTTCTTTGCTATAGCGTTCTGTTTTTAAGTTTTTTTATCGATGTAGATGGGCCGCAGTGGAATGATGCTCTAAGCCGCCTTTCTGCGGACCGCGTTGTTGTGCACCGTCGGAGGTTCCAGTGCTTCCTCGGGCATGGGTGTGTGTATTCTCCTGAAGTTAGTTTAATAGTCTGTGAGCGTAGGACTAGTATCCCCGGTAGTTCAGTTGCATACATGTACAAACATTTGAATTATTGATCTACGAGTGTTGACACTTAATGGCGGCAAATATTTATTAACAATTGATACATGTTTGTATCTGTTACTGCCATTCAAAGTAGTGACCAGCGTTGTGTAGAATCCATTGCCAGCGATGTGGAAGGCGTAGTATATCGTTAGCAGAGTCTGTTCTGTTGATGGTACGAATGGAGCGGTCTAATGCCTGTCGAATCTCTGGAACAGTTCTAAACCGAATACCACGAAGTGGTTTCTTCATCTTTGGAATCGGATCAAAGTCACAGGTACGTACGTCAATGGAGTGTGGTGGATGGTACAGTACTTCCCAGTCCCATCGACCGAATAGATCAGCTTGCTCTGTACGCGCCAGCGCATTGTCGTGCAAAATGATGGGTGGGTTGCGCAGAAAGTGTTGTTGCTTCTATCGTAAAGCTGGTAGCAGGTGATTCCCAAAATACTGTGCACTGACGGTCTGCCGTGGAGGAATGTATTGCGTTAGGATACTCTGACGCACTTTCGAGTTTCGCGGCGATGCATAATGACGCCATTCGTTGGATTGGTGTTCAGTTTTGGCACGTGCGATGTGGCTCAAGTCTCATCCAGTGATACGATACGGTGTAAGAAAGCCTCTCCTTCACGCTCATAGCGCTCCAAGTGCGCCTAAGCAGCGTCCATTTATTTTTTCGGTCAATTCATGCGGATCTCATCGTGATGCAATGTTTCGCACGTCCAGGCGTTACTTCAGAATGCGAAGCACAGTCGTATGGGCTAATTCAGTTTCGTGGTCGAACAGACGAATCGTCTGGCGTCGATCACTGTCCACTAACGCGGCAGCAGTATGCACTTATTCTTCAGAGACGCTAGGACCACCTGCCCGGTGCATGTCTGTCACAGTTTGGCGACCTTCGTTGAAGGCGTTTACCCAACGTGACACTGTGCTGTGCCGATACCCCGCACGCCTCTTGAAGACCTTGATGACGACCTCTGGTACATTCAATCTTGATCCATCTCCGTTGTTCCTGTTTCGAAAACATAGTGACACCGTTACGTTAGACCACTCGCTAACAAGTGACTATGATTCCCTCGGTTGTGCGCACGCCGGTTCCGTGAGACGGACGAATCCATTTGCTCGGAGGTTAGGTAACGTGTGCTGTCAGCGACAATGTTATATTCCACTGCATAGTGTCTCCACAGTAGTGCTGCCACTATTTAAGTTCCAACCCTCATAAATGGAATTGTCACTAGAGCTGCGGATAGATGGCCGCGCTGCGGCAGAGCGACCGAGCGCATTGAGGCGCTATGTTGCGATGCGCGAGGCCGTTCCCGTCGGGGGTTCGAATTCCCCCTCGGGCATGGATGCTTGTGCCGTCTTTAGTATAAGGTAGTTGATAAGTAGTTTGAAAGTTTAGGGACTGATGATCCCGCAGTTAAGTCCCATAAGCTTCGCAATCATTTGAACATTTTGATGGGTGGCCGCGAGCTTGCATCAAGTAAGGTTCTTTCCGTTCTGGACAAGGAAAGAGTCCCTCTGGAACGGTCAGCAAGATGGAAGCACGTCCCTAGTGGACGGAACTGGACGGAGCGTCCCGGCCGCGTCGGTATTTTAGCGGCGGCGGTCAATTGACCGGAAAGCGGGTGGGTGCGCCGCCGCGGCGGGGCGATAAGCCGTCGAGATTAGCGCGAGTAATGCGATGGCGAGGGGGCCGCCTGCCGCCTGCACTAATAGCCGCACAATGGGCGGGCGTGGGCGTGGAGATGCGGCCGATAGCGCCGCGCCCAGCAAGGAAGCGAGGCAGCCACAGCGCACACCACACCACACTGCATCGATTTCCTTTACGCCCGCAGCCGCGCACTCGGCTACATTTCTACCTGCCGCGCGGGCCACTCGCCTTCCTTTCCGTCGCTCCACGTTTTCGTTACTATATACGTTGACGATTCGCCTGATTAAGGCTCCTACTCGTTCCGATTTGTCGGGACCAATTTATCCGCGGCCCGATAAATTGGACGTGTGTCGTCGCTTCCCTACCAACTTTGCTAATCGGATGGTTGGTCGGGCCTAGCCGTCCGACATCTGACACCCCCCCCCCCTTTCCCCCTCACACCACACACCACCATTCCACCCGACAAATTATGTATGTGTAGCGCTACCCGACCAACTTTGCTAATCGGATGGTTGGTCGGGCCTAGCCGTCCTACATCTAACTCCACCCCCCCCCCCACCCCCCCACACACACACCACCACCACAATTCCACAATTCCACCCGACAAATTGTACGTGTGTAGCGCTACCCGACCATCTTGCTGCCTGCGATCGTCTGCACAGCGAACACGCGAAAACAAAACCAGTTCGACAAAGAGACACCAGAACAGTGAAGCCCTGCAATCGCTGCGTGGAGTTGGTCGGAACGAGTGTAGGTGCTACGAATTTGGTTGGTTCGTTGGTCAGTTGGTTGGTCTAATGATAAATCGGAGCGTGTAAGGGATTTCAACAGAGGAATTAGTAGAGATGTAAACCCTGGCTTCCGGGTGGACGACGTACCTCCACTCAGATTGTTTTTACACATTCGCAATGTTCCAATATTTGTTGTTGTTATGGTCTTCAGTCCGGAGACTGGTTTGATGCACCTCTCCACCCTACTCTATCCTGAGCAAGCCTTTTCATCTCCTCATAAGAACGGCAACTCACATCCACTTGAATCTGCTTACTATACGCGTCTCTTGGTCTGCCTCTGCGATTTTTACCCCACACACTTCCCTCCAATGCTAAATTTACGATTCCCCGATGTCTAAGAATGTGTCCTACCAAGCGATCCCTTCTTTTAGTCAGGTATGCCAAAAATTCCTTTTCTCACCAATTCTGTTCAGTACCTCTTCATTAGTTATGCGATCTACCCACCTAATCTTCAGCATTCTTCTGTAGCACCACATTTCAAAAGCCTCTATTCTCTTCCTGTCCGCACTGCTTATCGTCCATGTTTCACTCCCGTACAAGGCAACACTACACACAAATGCCTTCAGAAACGATTTCCTTACCCTTAAATTAATATTCAATGTTAGCAAATTTCTCTTTTTCAAAAATGCTTTTCTTCCCATTGCCATTCTGCAGTTTATATCCTCTGTACTACGACCATCGCATGTTATTTTACTACCCAAGTAACAAAACTCATTTACCACCTTCATTGTTTCGTTACCTAATCTAATTCCTTCAGCATCGCCTGATTTTCTAAGACCGCATTCCATTATTTTTGTTTTGCTCTTGTTAATGTTCATTTTATATTCTCTCTTCAACACGCTGTGCATTCCATTCAACTGCTCTTCCAGGTCCTTTGCTGTCTCTGACAGAATTATAATGTCAGCAAAACGCATATTTATAAGTCACTTAATGCATAATATCTACGAGGTTGGAACTTAAATAGTGGCAACACTGCAGTGGAGACACTATGCAATAGAAGCTACTATTGTCGCTGATAGCACACGTTATTGACATACATACCCTACCTTCGAGTGAATAAACTCGCTCGCCCCTCGACACCGACGTGCACACAACGGAGGAAACTCAGTACTTGTTCAAAAACGTTCAAATATTTGTAAAGCTTATCGGACTTAACTGTGGGGTCATCAGTTCCTAACATACAAACTGTTTATGAACTAACTTATACTAAAGACAGCACAAACACCCACATCCGAGGGAGGATTCGAACCCGCGACGGGGAACGGCTTCACGCATCGGAGCATAGCGCTTCAATATGCTCGGCCACTCCGCCGCGGCACAGTTTTTCGAGGTCTAACGTAACGGTGTCACTATGTTTTTGAAAAAGGAACAACGGAACTGGATCAAGATTAAATATGCCAGAGCCGGCCGCGGTGGCCGAGGTGACTGAGGCGCTCCAGTCACGGTCAGCACGGCCACTACGGTCGGGGGTTCGAATCCCCCCTCGGGCATGGATATTTGTGCCGTCCTTAGTTGTAGCTAGTTCATAAGTAGTTTGTAAGTTTAGGGACTGATGACCCCGTAGTTAAGTCCCATAAGCTTAACAAACATTTGAACATTTGAAATATGCCAGATGTCGTACAGCACGACAATGTCATCTACGTATTTGGTAAGCTGTCATGGTTTTAATTGATGTATTTTTTATATAGTGACTAAGTGCAATGTTGCACTTGTTATTTTATACCCAATTTTTTTAACAAGATGACCAGATTATGACATATATGTGACCAGATTATGGTGACACAGTGCACCGAAACCGGTCGTCATTTAATAAATTGTTAGTGTGCGATTTTGGCTTGTCATTTTGAAAACTATAAAACGATTAGATCGTCTCCAGACCCGACTATGTCAGGTAATCTTAGTATTCAAGAGGCGTGCAGGGAACCGACATTGTCGTACAGCATATTGGCACTTTTGGTAAACGCCTGCAACGAAGGGTGGCAAACTATGGCAGACATGCATCGTCCCAGCGTCTCTGAAGAAGAAGTGTGCATACAGTTGCCGCGTTAGTGGACAGTGATGGACGCCAGACGATTCGTGAGCTCGCCCACGAAACCGGATTAGCGCATACGAACGTGTTACGCATCCCGAATGAACGCTTGGTCATACGAAAAATTGCATCACGATGGGTTCCGCATGAATCGACGGAAATGCAGAAATTGACGCGTTAGGACGCTGCTCAGACGCAGTTGAAGCGCTTTGAGTCCGAAGGAGAGGCTTTATTACGCCGTATCGTAACACTGGATGAGACATGGGCCGCGCGTGTCGGCGTGGCCTTGAGTAAAGGCGGCCCACCAATGGCAGTCTGGCGTAAGAATGCGCTGATATGCTAACGTTGTCCTGTTGTATTTATCTCTGGCTCGCCGACCCGGAACTCTTCGCTGCAGGTTGTGTTGTCGGCGTTTCAGGGGCTCTGAAGGCTGGTGGAACATGTACTACCTCCTCCAAAAATAATGAAAAGCAAAGATGTTGTAAGACAGTTTCAAAGTATCGAAAATGAACAGTTATTCATAGCGTCGTTTGATGCCAGTTCCGGGACATCGATTCGTATATAAAACGTTATCCACTAAGTCATCTCAACAATCTCTGGATGTATGTAAAATGAATTGTGAAACAGCGTGTAAAAAGAACTGCAACACTATAGCACACCAGGTAGCTGAAAGGAATAGACACAGATACGAACAGAAATAACATTTCTATACACAAAAATAACACTTGGTTTTTAAAGCTGCAGAAGCCAGTTGATGTTAAATTGCTACAAGGGTGCCAATATACGTCTGAAGAAGGCCACCAAGTGCCCGAAATCGCTTTTACTGAAACCAGTCTAGCTGTAACGCACTACTGCAACTTTAAAACAGTTGCTGCTATGGTAAAAATATTAAAAATTTCATTGTGTTTGTGATGGTCCTGTGGGTGTCACAAATGGCGGAATATGTTGCTTAATATGACGTGGGATCAGCACGACGGCAGCTCTGAACGAGCTGCTACATTGGTCACAAGGTTGGCACTGTGTTCACGTCGTGAGCGATCCATTCCACCGCCGCTGCGCTTGACAACTGCTGGTGGTCCTTGGCGCATGTGGGTGTCTCGCAGTGCGTTCCCCCAGCATACAAACCCGTTCGCTCGATGGGATTTCAGGCAGGAAGGGGGTGGGGAAGTACCGCAGGCCGTTTCGTTCCCCGATTATCCTCTCGTTGCAAGAGCTCCTCCATGTGGCGGCACATTGTCATCCAGATAAAAGAAGTCAAATGCGCTGCTGAGAAGTCGTGCATGGCGACGCGGTACTGTGACACAATAACGTTGACCGCTGACTTTACCGCGTACGAATATTTGGAGGTCAGTGTTCAGCTTTTAAGATGTTAAAGCTTTTCTTTTTTTCTCCACTGGTTGACAAAATTTGAAGAGATATTCTGTCTCATGCAAGGCAGTAAGGGCAGTCGTATTCGGTGTTCTCACTTCTAGCTTCCTTCGGCAGTGGCAGTGTGCAACAAAGTAATGGGAGGAGTTGACAGTTGTTATCAGCTCTCCGAACGGTATTCTGTTGATCGTCGTTCAGTGGAATGGTGGCACGGTTTCTCTTTAGTTTAGTCGTCGTCAAATCGTATAACATTTGGAAGATTCAAAAGAAAGAAGCAGACCAGCTAAATTTCGGTTATCCTGTATAGGCAGCTCATCTTTGGGTTGTCAAATCGTAAGCGAAGATAAAGGTCCATGCAATTCCAAACACCGAAAAGAGAGTGTCTGCAGTTCCAGGTGATGTTCGTTTCAGATGTTCGGCTATCATCTGCCCACAAAAGGCGCAACAAACAGAAGCTGTCGTCAGTGTAGCACAAATAAAAGAGACCACAACTTTTGTGTAGTAGTTGTCGTCAACCTTTGTGTAGGTAATCTGTAGAATGTTGTCCATCAAATGATCTCTAAATAAACAATTAATAAATGTAGGTAATGCTTTTCTGTACTCCATTGGACGTCGCCACAGTGATTAAAGTTAATACACGTAAAAATGTATAATTTCCGAGTTGAGTTACTCCAGAGTTCAATAGTTCCCGCTATCCCACAAATTTTTCGGTATCCATAGATTAATTTCTCACATTTAAAATTGTAACTAGATTTTAAGAATGGTTCCTTGGCTCCGAAGAATTCCTTCTGGAAGTAATTTGATTACGAGTGTCGTAAAATTGGTCACAGACATATACAAAAATTCCCCTTTATATTATAGTCAAAACTTAAATTCAATTTGGAATAAAAATCTTATTCTCTTTTAATAATTTTCAGTCTCTGCAACAAAAAGGCCACTGAAGAAGTACTGCAACATCTTTGGGTAAAGAAAAACAAAAGGTGTCTCATATAAGACGGAATTAGTCTCTAATTTGTTTACAGTGAATGTAACGAGTTTTGTGATACTGATAGCACAGCATCGGAAAACTTTGTTTAATGAAACTGTCACAACACCTGTGAGGTGCAAGTTGACACCTCTAGGAACTCTTGCGCTAAATGTGGAAGAATGTTCCTTTCTGCACTAACTGTACGACGGACGGCCTCGACATTCCACATCGACAACAGTCCTGTTCTATATTATTTTCAAGACTTCTCTCATTTACTTTTTATTATTTATTTATTGATACATCATTTAATAAATATCATCCCACAGATTTAGTAGGGAATGCTTAAAACAGGCTTTATTGTTATGATTTTTTATTCTACATATAAAAGTACAGACACAAATGAGAATCTACACAAAGGACTTCACTTTATAAGTGTTTTTGGGGTGTTAGTGGTAAGGCGACATAGGTAGACTTTAATGAATGTTACTACAACACCACTAACACATATGAAATATATTATGAATCAATATATACTCATCTTCGTTGCTGTAGAAGTACAATCAGCCTGGGATTGATGATCTAGCTGTGTAGTCCCTTACTCCCACAAATCAACCAACCCTCGATCAGGATGATTAAGCTCAGGTTTCTGAGTAAAACTGCAAAGTTCTGTTGGCCGTCTTCTAGAATTTCTAAGTGTCAATACGAGTACAAATCTTGATACTCTACGCAGCACTGTCTCTTATTCGTAGTTCACAGTCTGCCTGATAGGAGCACACTAACGACTCGATGCACCCTCTGTCCCACAGGCCCATGCAGTTAACATATGCCAGACCAAACTAACTTAGTATCTAATAGCTGTTGAAGGTGTTGTAAAGGTAAAACACAACGTTCAGTATGTGTGTTGGCAATCATAAATAGAAAAATGTGTTTTATAAATCTGAAGCATTAAATTAAAATTTATGATGCGGCCGGGAATCGAACCCGGACCTCCATGCTTACTAGGCAGATTTCTTACCGTTAGACCACCACACCACTAACGAATAAGGCGCCTTCGAATAGTCTGAGTACGATTTCCCTCCATGTCACAAACTTTTAATTCAGCTTCTGTGTTCCAAAGATAATTCCCGGGTGCATGACAAATTTTAATTCAATGCTTCAGATTTATAAATAATGTCTTTGATATATTTGAGACAAAAACCCGTCTCAGGAATTGTTTATTTGTATTAGAAAAATGTGTGTTTTGTGGAAGTCTATATAAGATAAAATGCCTCTCAGGTTTTGTTGTTACTGTAGCATCACATATTGAGAGACATCCAAAGACAACTACTTCAATATCGCTACGGCCACGGTAAAACTGACACTTGGCACTAAAAGTTCACGGATTTCCGCAAGAAGCCGCGCACTAAGACCATTGTCACTTATTAAAACCTGATTTGAAGAAGCAGAGTCTCACATCTCTTTTCTTTCTCTGTAATGTTTTTGCAAACTTGATACTAGTTGCTGTGTTTATTTTTACTGTCTGCCAAGAATCTTCGATAATTTATTTTACAAGGGTACTGTAAAAATTTGAATCATTGTCAGATGTATCTACATCTACATGGGATACTCTGCAAATCACATTTAAGTGCCTGGCAGAGGGTTCATCGAACCACAATTATACTATTTATCTCCCATTCCATTCTCGAATAGCGCGCGGGAAGAAAGAACACCTGAATCTCTCTGTTCGAGCTCTGATATCTCGTATTTTATTCTGATGATCATTTCTACCTTTGTAAGTGGGAGTCAACAATATATTTTCGCATTCGGAGGAGAATATTGGTGATTGGAGTTTCGCAAGTAGCCCACGCCGCAGCGATAAGCTCCCTTGTTGTAATGATTCCCATCCCAGATCCTGTATCATTTCCGTAACGCTGTCTCCCCTGTATCGCGACAATACGAAACGAGCTGCCCTTCTTTGGACTCTTTCGATGTCCTCCGTCAATGTAATCCCACACTGGGCTGCAATACTCCAAAAATGGACGGACAAGCGAAGTGTATGCAGTTTCTTTTGTAGTTCTGTTGCATGTCTTAAGGGTTCTGCCAATAAAACGCAGCCTATGGTTCGCCTTTCCCACGATATTATCTACGTGTTCTTTCCAATTCAAGTCTGAAGTAATAGTAATTCCTAGGTATTTTGTGGAGTTTACGGCCATCACATTAGATTGATTTATCTTGTAAACAAAGTTTAATGGATTTCTTTTCGTACTTATGTGGACGACTTCACACTTCTCGTTATTTAGAGTCAATTGCCAATTTTTACACCATACTGATATCTTATTCAGATCGTTCTGCGGTTGGTTTTGATCTTCAGATGATTTTCTAGACGGTAAATGACGGCGTCATCTGCAAACAACCTAAGAGAGCTACTTAGATTTTCCCCTAAATCGTTTATGTAAATAAGGAATAGCAGAGGACCAATAACACTACCCTGTGGAACGCCCGATATCACCTCTGTTTTAGTCGATGCCTTACCATCGATTACTACGAACTGTGTCCTCTCTGACAAGAAATCCCCAATCGCAAATTTGGGGCGATATACATAACCACGCAATTTGATTACAAGCCGTATGTGAGGTACGGTGTCAAAAGCTTTCTGGAAATCAAGAAATACGGAATCGATTTGCGAACCTTTGTCGATAGCACCCATCACTTCGTGTGAATAAAGAGCTAGCTGGTTCGAAACTGTAAGTATTCATACCTGTCTTAGCTAACAGAAATATTTGCATATTTCAGCTTTTCAGTTGTTAATGAGGGAAGTTTTTACAGCAGTTTCGTGTTTTGTGTAGTCCCAGCAACTCACGCACGGTCGTTCACGAGGAATACCTGTGACTGTCCAGGCAGCCGTCGCGTGTGAATGCTGCTGTACAGAGGCCAGCGCACTACACACGGGAAAAGGCGAATTTCCCGTCGCTATCTCCGAGCATCGGACGCGCTGGCGACACCTTGATTCATGCAAGCTCACAACCAAGGGCGAGCCAAGTGTTTTTGTTCGTTTCTTTATTTGCTTTCGTTGAACTACGTCAAATGAGGCTAACCAGGCTGACGTTGCAAGAAGACGGTGTAAACGCCTGCGGACATTTCCTTTTTGTGCCGAGACAGCATCGCAGACGCAAGGAAAACTCGCTGGCACGAAAGCAAATAAACCTGGCCGGAGAGAGGGCAGAATAACAAGGGGCCGTTACAGTAGCACCAGACGCGAGGCACCTGGCCACTGCCGTCTTTTATGGAAAGCAATGGGGCCACGCAGTCTGCGTCTCGCGTCACGATAGGCTCATTCACAAAATGAGACCAAACTTTCATATGCACGGTGTACAGGCAATCAGTAATTCGACAAGAGGAAGTAATAGGCCAAGTAGACTTCCTGTTGACATTCCCCTGCCATAGGCAGTGTTATTGAAAAGCTGGTAAATCGTAAGCCTGTCCGTGACCACTTTGAAGACATCCCCTAGCCCCTTGGTTTTGAACCTGTGGGTGGTTCAAAGTCTTGTTATGTTTGTCAGAGGAGTAAGTAGCTCCACCACAAAACAACCAGACCAGTTCATGTCTGAATGCTAGCGGTTTTGATATACAAAACCATAGGCGCAACAAAAGTGAATTTTTTTATATTAATATTACTCCCTTGTTTATCATCAATTCTGAATCGAACATAATATAAATTTTTATAATAAACACATCGTGTTAACGATGAATAAACGAAAAGGCTCAAAACTGTCTCAGGGAACCATTCGGTAGCTAAATGAACAAGATGCAAAATGTAATCTTGAGAAATTCGACAAACAGTTCTACATATTTACAAATTGACTATACTACGGCATCTTACTTAGCAGCCATAATTCGCTTCCGAGGCATACCTTCAACACGAAATACTCGTTATGCAAGATATACGAGGCGCGTCCAGAAAGTAAGTTCCGTTTGGTCATAAAATGAAATTGTACACAGATATAGATGAAAATTTTTTGCTCAAAATTCTACAACTCTTGAACTACTTTTCCACATAACTGCCGAAAATTTGTAGGCACTTCTCATAGCGTGCCACAAGTGTATTCAACCATGTGGTAACAGCTCTTTATCATATTTTTGCCGCCTGTATATTCAACCATGTGGTAACATGTTCTTTCAGCTCGTCATCATCGTTGAAGTGTTGACCACCAACGACAGATTTTAGGTGTAAGAAGAGATTAAAGTCGCTAGGAGAGAGGTCCGAGCTGTATGGCGGATGATCAAACATGTCCCATTGAAATTTCCGCAAGAATTGTTTGTTCACATTCGGTGTGTGAGGTCAGGCATTATCGTGAAAAAAAAATCTTTTGACAGTAATCCTCTTCTTACACCTAAAATCTGTCCTTGGTGGACAACTCTTCAACGATGATGACGAGCTGAAAGAACATGTTACCACATGGTTGAATACACAGGCGGGAACATTCTATGAAAAAGGCACACAAAACCTTGTGACATGCTATGACAATTGCCTACAAAATTTCGGAAGCTATGTAGGAAAGTAGTTTAACAGTTGTAGATTTTTGTACAATCAATATTTTTTCTGTTTCTGTACCCGTTCGTTTTATATAAACAAACGGAACTTACTTTCTGGACGCGCCTCGTATTTTTCTGCCAGAATTTATATACAAATAGAACAGCGTGTTCCGTTCAGAAAATACACTAAAATTCGTCCTATAACGTTTAATACTGTACTTTTTTCAGGAAAGTAGAATCAACAAAAGAAAATTGAATTCGTTGCCTTTGAAATCACACTTATAAGGGTAATACGGCTACGTGTCGGGAAAGAGAGAGGGGGCGGTAGATTCCAGAATATTTTCTCTTGGAAGGGAGTTGGCTATTCAAAAAGTCTGACAAACACTGCTGTAGCCCGAAGGTCAGGATTTAACAGATGTACGAATAAAGGATATACCAGGAAAAATGGTCAATACTAAGGGATCTGATGGGAACGATAACTCGAAGCAAAAAAGTACAGTAAACATGGGCTCTTAAAAATATACCTGAAGAGCTATGAGAGTTCGTTCTTGAGAAGACATGTGTTTCACTGTGTGGAGATAAACAAGTGCTCAATGCTCTTAAGGTATGCACTCTGCAGTCCACATCCGAGCAAGGTGGCGCAGTGTTAACTCTCTGGACTCGCATTCGGAAGGACGGTGGTTCAAATCTACTTCAGATCATCCATACTTAACGTTTTCCGTGATTTTCTTAAATCACTCCCGACAAATGGTGGTACGATTCCTTCGAAAAGGCACCGCCGATTTCCTTCCTCACACTTACCCAAAAATCCGAGCATGAGCCCCGCTTCTAATGACCACGCTGTCTACAGGATGTGAAACCCTACTCTTCTTTCCTTCTAGATTCCATGATAACTAAACTGTATTTTCTTCATCGGTATATACTACCTCCTTCCGAAATATGGACAGCTTCGAGCTTCCAGTAAAAGGGATTTGTTGTACAGTATCGAAGGCCATGTAGTGTTCATAGTTCTGGAGGTACGCATTTTTAATCTCGTTTACTAGACTCTTCTGCTTCGAATGATCGGTCCTGTCACATATCTGAATATTGTTATTTCTCTAGGAACATCTTGTAGAAAGGGACACACTGTTAAGTATAATAATAAATACCTTCAGGTATTTTTTATACTGCAGAGCGCATTAAATATTTTTAAACTAGATCGGAAATACGACAATCTATTACTAGAATAAACCGAGTTACTTTAATTACTTACTTTCCAGAAATAAAGGAAAAATGTTGTGTTTAACTTCTCATCAACGAGGAAGCCGCTAGATACATCACAAAAGACGAAATTTACAGTTCCAAAATGCACGCTGTTGAGATTATCACCGTGACGACCTGCGGAGTTCAGTTAAGTTAATCCTTAAATGAGATTATTAGGTTGGATATAGTGTGATAAATGGATTAGCTACATACATCTATAACCTAACGGAAAAGACGTCATATAAATTAATCTTGAAAAAATTTTCGTTGTGGTATTATCAAGGCTGTTTTTTTTTTTTTTTTTTTTTTTTGCTGATCGGTAATTCTTTAGGTAAAAATAAATTTTCAGGTTGATTGTGGTTCTCAACAGACTGTTAGTCTCAAACAAATTAGGAGACTCTGAATAGACAAAAACTATTTAGTCTTGGTTACTACTGAAATGTGATACATGTTATTCGTCAAAGACTCATTCGTTTGCATGGCACTTTGGCGGTTTGAGTATCCCTAACTCTGCAACACTATCACGGAAAAGGGACCTACAGTTTAACGTCGATACCAAACCACGTGTCTTTTCTATCAAATCTTTTGATCTCTGAGAGAGTAGATAAAAGGTAGTTTGAAATATGCCGCGCTCCCAGCGGGATTCCATCCCGCGATCTTTCGGCTTACCGCTAGGCTAAATTGCTGAAAGAATGATGGTCATATCGTATTATTTGGTATTAACACAGTCCCACAACGGGCGAGGAACGTAGTCTTCCTCCACAAGCAGAAGGACAGCCGGTGATTTTTGTGTACGTCACCACGAGTAAACACTCAGTTACTAAATGTGACGGGCTGGAGAGAGCGTATCAGCAAAACAAACATCTCAGCCGAGTAACGCATTCGTAGAAGGTGTTTTGTTTTGTGTCATGCCTTTCTCCAGGCATGTCTTGCCTTTGGCAACTCTTCCAACTTGCCTTTCATGTTACCTCAAATTTAAAGATAAATGGGTTTGGAAATAACACTCTGCCAGACTAAAAGCAGTATGTAAACAGGTTGAAACCAGCAAGATAGAAATGAAGTCAAGGAAAACTTATCGTATGACCATAACGCAAAGCTACATCGTACTATGCATACCATACGAAGTTGTAGGGAAGATGGAGAAATGCAAATAATCCTATGAACAAGCTACCATGGCTAGTACATGTAGATTAAATAATGTCATTATTTCATTACAAGCTATTCGGGCCAGGTGGTCTTGTAGTAAAAGGCTCGACTGGAAACCGAAGGGTGGCGGGTTCGAACCCGGTCGGACCTCGTATTTTTTCAATTTGCACTTTCACCCGTCCTTCACCTCTCAACGATGTAAGGAGTGGCCAGAAACGACACGTGGTTCGGATTCCTCGTTAAGCTGTAGGTCCCTTTCCCCAGTTGGATAACTGGGGCAGGCTAGGGACACGCAAGTCGCCGAAGTGGCGTTCAATTGGAAAGACTTGCACCAGGCCAATGAGCCACACGAAATTATTATTATTCTTATTCTTATTATTAAGCTATGAAAAAAAAATTCAAGTTTTTTTTACTAAATGTACCTAACTACAAGAGAGAGACAAAATTTGAAGAGAGTACAGATTTTACTAAAATGTATTCTCAGCCACATTCAATACGCAAACATTAACTTTATGCACAATGAAGCCTGTGTGGTTTAATATTGAAAAAGATTCATTTGTGTAGATATTTCAGATAGTAATGCACAACATTTATTTCCTCAAAAATTTACGCGTGAAAGAATGGTGTTCCATTAACATACCAAATTTTTCCACGTAATCTCTATCGCATTCTTTGGAGTTCCTCCTTCCTGGCGGTACTAATCCTTCCTTTGGTCGCCGAGACATTTCCTCACTGTGTGAATCACCTCCTTGCCGTGCTCAAAGTGTCTTCCCACGAATGACATCCTTTAATGGTCCATACAAAACATTGCAACAAATTAAACCAAATGTTCTGTCAGATTTGTGATCCACCAGTAGACACCATGGGAGCCATCTGCAGACACTTTTGAGTATCCAAGAGTGCGGGTTACTGGCTCAGACTTCCTTTGCTGACTGACAGATCAGCGCCAATTGCCGAGTTGTAGTGCGTCTTGTCCTCACGAACGACATCAGCAGATCGCTGCAATATGTCAGTATGACCATCGTGGATGGTCTCCCCGACCGCTTGGAGCTACTCCGAACCACCTTCTGATAACCTCACACTCTGTGCCTAGCGACTATAGTTGGCGTCACTTAGGAAGCGCTTCCGCGCATAGAGGCGAAGCGATAGGGGAAGCGTGGAGGGGAGGAGCTACTGCTGAGCACCAACAGTGGAGTCTGCAGGAAAAACATTGCGTAACTCGCGGCCAGCCACGCGCCTAGACAATGAATATCACGGGCTGCCAGTACGGTAATGAAGGGGGGATGTGCAGGACGTCTGAAAACTGGGTGGCCCTCCTACGTGATGCACACTATGACTGTACGACTGTCGACAGCAGGTGCTCCATATACATTGCACGTACTTTTATGAATATTCCTCACAGTTCGATAGTTTATTTTTTTGCAGTGAGAAATTCAACGACAACATGTTTCTTGAAAGTACATCAATTACAGACGCCCGATCCTATCAGCTACGCTATCAGACGGAAGAGCCAGAAACTTTTCGCGCACAATTAGGTATAGTTAACTTCAGATAAGCAACTTTTCGCATTCACAACGTTGTTTTCGTCTGAGAAAAAAATGCGGTGCATTATTTTCAGTACTAAACTAGTACAAAAAATATCCGTAACATTAATTTACAATGAATTTCTAGAAAAAATTATATACAGCAGCGTCTGTAAAAGTGGCCAAAACTCGTTTCTGAACGACCAAGATTGCAGCTTCACATTTTGGTTTCTCTATACACGGCTGCTTATGTGAGGTTACGAAGGTTAACATTTTAAGTCAACATTCCTCATGTAACAATGTGGAGACGCACGAGCAGCAATTAACAACTGCAACGTGCACGGTCCAATCAGCAGCGTATTACCCTGTTAGATATAAGTTCTGTTGTATCTCTTGTGGTAGCGTCATACAAATCTGTAGCCGCGATGGAGTGGCAGAGAGCTCTAAAGCGCATTGCTGCAGAGCGCGCGGTTGTTCGCTGTCGGAGGTTAGTGCGCTCCCTCGGGCATGTGTTGTGTGTTATATTGAAGGAGAGGCACTGAAATGAAATTTACGAACTAGCTAATACTAAAGATAGCACAAATATCCATGCCCGAGGCGGGATTCGAACCCCCGACCGTGGTGGCCGTGCAGAACGTGACTGGCGCGCCGCAGTCCTCTCGGCCACCGCGGCCGGCTCCTACGTATTAGACAAGGGCTATTAGCACTGAGGCACCGTGACCTGATGGAAAATGTGCTTAACGCAGTCTGTGCAACCGCTGTATGCATTAGGTCGTGGTGCCTTAGTCGCTGTAGTGCTTACATAGTAAGCAGGAGGTCCCAGGTTCGAATCTCGGCGACAGCTCAAATTTTAATTCAAAGCTTCTCCTTCAACTCAAAATTTTTTATATATATCGAGACAATATGTGTCTCTGATATCATATCAGTAGCATCTATTCAGGCCATTTTGTTTCAGAGTTGGGAACTGCATTTTGGAGTACAGTGCCTAGTTTTGACATGTACTTTACCTATCACTCCATTTAACAGACGAACAATTTTTATATTAAAAATAAATAAAAATTGGATTCGATTGCATGCAGTGGCACGGTTTTAGCAAGCTTCAGAGGGAATTTTTTCACTGCGCGAACTGTTTCCGTTTTCCCCCTCTCTTCACCTCGCAATTTCCCTACAAAGGGGAATTTTTGACGGAAGTGGAAACGCCGGTGCAGACTGTCTTCGGCGTTTGTGTACTCTGGGTCGGAGAAGGATATGGCGCGGTCTTAGTTTCGGCTATCCCCGGCTGTGTAATTCGCGCTAGGAGGAATGGGATAGGGCGGAGGGGAGCGGGAGGGGCCGGGCAAACAGGGGGCCGTGAGAAGGCGAGGCGCGTGTGTGCGGAAGGTGGCGATATCGGCGCGCGGACGGGAGCCCAAGAATTCGGCAAACAGCGCTGGCCGCGCCGGGCCGCCTCGCCTGTGTAAGGCGACGCGCAAAGCAAACGCCGCCACCGCTGCATTCCTGCGGCGTCCGCGGCGCAGCCCGAGGCAGCGCCGTCTGCCGGCGAAGCAGGCGGCTGCGCACTGTACGTGGGCCGCACCACATCGACAAAAAACACCCAGCACCCGCGACAGGTGGATCAACGGCAGTGTAACTACTGCGGACACGACATCGGCACCTGTGTAAATTTGCAAATGATTGTTAACGGATGGGAAGGAACACGGATAGGAAAGAAAGGATTCACAGTGACCGCATTTAGGCATTGATATTAAGCAATGGAGACAAGTGAAAATGTGAGCCGTCGGGGGTTCGAATCCCCCCTCGGGCATGGATATTTGTGCCGTCCTTAGTATTAGTTAGTTCATAAGTAGTTTGTAAGTTTAGGGATTGATGAGATTGATGACCCCGTAGTTGAGTCCCATAAGCTATACAACATTTGTACATTTTTGGACAATGTGAGCCGGACCGGGAATCGAACCCGGGTCTCCCGCTTCGGGCAAGTGGTCGCCTTAGCCACTTGGCCACCCGTCCTCGCCTCCCGTCCGTCTCAAATTCTCACAAGTCGCATGCTATGTTTGTAGCGCCCCTATTATCCATGCCCTCTTACACTCGCCATTACGGATTCCTGTGCGACGTCGGACGTATGACCGCATCTGCAGTGAAATAACTGAAGCTAACGCCGTCTTCGCGTTTTAATACTTATTGTATTGGTGTGGTGTCTGCAATGTAAACAAAAACTGTTAGTCAACAACGTTTCTGATGCTATAAAGTGTGTGTGCAAGGTAAACATTAAAAAGCGTAAGAACCACCCAAATTACGAAGAAATGCAATACAGGAGAATGTAAATACTCTTGTTTATGAAATCTAAAAAAAAATGTTTGTAATTCTATCGAACCAAACTCCGTGGTCATCAGTCCGTAGCTTACAAACTACTTAAACCTAGGTAAACTAACCTAAGGACAAACACACACACCCATGCCCCAGGGAGGACTCAAACCTCCACGGCGAGCAACCGCGCGCTCCGCAGCGAGACGCTTTAGACCGCTCGGCTACTCCACCGTGGCTGCAGCATCTAAACTGGTGTATACCCGAAAAATTGTACCCACTGAAAAATGATGTACAAAAACAACGCCAACTGATGATGGATGAAAACCCGACGCGTTTTGGCGACATAAATTCGTTATTTAAATAAGTGGCTGGTTTCTGTTATTTATAAAAATAAAATAATTCATCATTTGCGATTTTCAGCTTTTGTGTTTTTTCCGAGTTTGGAGCAAAAATACTCCATATGTGGCCCACTTGATGAACAGAAGAGTGTTCTTTTTCCTTGTTACCGTCGGTAGCACGGAGTGACAGACAATGACTGCAAAGGACGCGGGTTCGATCCCCGCTAAGTCCTGGGATTTTTTTCTGTCACTTCTCACTTCTTTCTCCTCTGGCAATGCCGCTGATGTGAAAAATATCGAGTAGTGCCGTGGTTCGCGATCCGCGTTACTGTAGGTCCCCCTATCCCTTTCAGATCCTTCACGCACAGTTGTGCGGTTCTTGTTTTGCTCGCTTTATTTCTTTGTGATTCACGCTAGGAAGTTCGGGCCTGCATCACACAATCGTGGATGGACTGTGGTAACGGGCGTAACTTGTTTTAGTTCAATGTTTCTACAGTGGGTGACACCAACAGCAACATCTATAGCAGCAAGATAGGTATGTTCGGTAACATGGAACCACTGTATTTCGTTTAATCGAAAAAATTCTCATCTTAAGAACATAATGAAAAAATTTCGGCCAAGAAAACATTTTCGAGTTTCAGGCCGCTCGAAGCGGTTAACTGCACACGAGCTTTCGCCGGATCTCTGCTCTGCCGCTGTCAGTTGGATGCCGCTGTCGCGCTTATACAGCCACGCCGCCCTCAGTGACGTCACTGGTGCTCAGTCCCGCACCATATTTGGTCATGTTTTCATAATGCGACTGACGCACTACACTCTACTCCCGAATCATAGGGTTCTAGGCTGCACTTAGCTACAATCCAGTTTCTTTACTCAAGGTGTTGTCAGATATTATCATCTCTTTCATTGAACATGCTGTCTCAGAAACCATTGGAACCTATATCAACAGACATCTCAACGAATTGCAATTTGGAGATCATTTTTTGCTGCGCATCTACATCTACCCCTACGGGACAGCGTAGCTGAAACCGTCTTTCATGTTCCATCCGGAGCTGTTCAGTAGTGCAGGAACTCTTGCCGATATAAAACTGCCCACACCCACACGATTTTTGCATAGACGACTCTTCAGGAGTCTGCTAATCTTTTCTAATATCGAGCCACTAAACACTAAAAATAAAATCCTCTTAGTGTCTTCTTCGGAGGTCTTTCGACTTTGATGTTCTGCATTCGCAATGACCTTGTTGTAACCGTTTTTACTTGAAAACTCTACCTTATTGGCTCACTTCTTTCAACGGGTTTTCAGCGTGTAAGACGGTTTCAACTTTATGTAACAAAGTTCTCTTGAACGCCTGAGAGTGGTTGACACACAACAAAGTTTTGTTTACGGACATTGACGCGAATGTATGCATTCATAAAAAAAATTCGTCTATTTGCCATGTATTAAGATGATCGGTTTCGGCAGATTAAACTGCCCTCTTCGAATCTTTTCACTTGGTGTGACACATCACATTTGAAGCATGATGCTTATTATTTTTTATTTGTATTACGACAAGCTAACAACAATGTTGGTGAATAAGTATTTTTTTGAAAGTTTTTCTTTGTGATGAGGTGAAGTAAATAAAAAATCCGAAGACTGTAGTTTAATCTGCCGAAACAGGTCCTATGAATAAAGATTATAAGCGATCTTGGCTGACTTCCTAATAAATTAATTGATGAGATGCTCCCTCCCCGCCAAAGTATGACAAACTTTTATGATTATTGAAGAGTCCATCTCTACAATCGGCACTTTCAGTACCCAAAAATCATCGTTGTTTTCTTTTTATGTTGATAACTCATAGAAATGTTCGAAAACGGAAAATGTTTTTTTAGACAAATGTCTCAAGGATATACATTGAAAATTTGAACCATTCTCTATGGTTAGTTACGGTCGGGGGTTCGAATCCCCCCTCGGGCATGGATATTTGTGCCGTCCTAGTTCGTAAGTAGTTCATAAGTAGTTTGTAAGTTTAGGGACTGATGACCCCGTAGTCCCATAAGCTTTAGGGACTGATGACCCCGTAGTCCCATAAGCTTTACAAACATTTGAACATTTTTTCTATGGTTAGTTACTTAGATATTTGCAACCCACGATGCAAAGCGACTAAAAACCGGTTTTTGTGACTTTAAGCGAATTTACTGTAGCTTTGAATCATTAGATTTCGTAATTTATAAATAAATCGAATTTTTTTAAAAAAAAAGTTCCTCTAGAATATCTTAATTTTGGTACTCAAACATCATGGTTTTCTCAGAAGCCAGCCAAGTTTTAGAGCTCATCATGACCACACCTAATGTACGAATAACATTAGATTTCCTGGATTTGTCTAGGTTGCAGGAAGCGCGTAATTTTAAAATTTTGAACCTGTAAGAATACAGGCTGAATCACCTAACACTTGCACCGCAAATATTGCGGAAACGGAAAGTACGATTGATGTGCGGTTTTCACAGAATGGATTGGTGGTCAGCGGTTCTTATTTTAGACAACAAACAGATTGTAGTATTACTTAGAAAGTGCATTTCTTATGCAAACATACATTTTTTTAAATGGAACAATGGTTGTTTCTATCATGCACTGGAATTTTTGACACCAGATGTGTACAAAGAATTTTGAACGTAGTTTTTATCACGTTTAGTTTGACAGCTACACCCGTTCAAAGTTTCGAGGGTGGTGGCTGCGATAGCGTAGCTATCTGGCGGAGTCACTAGCCCCTGGGGCACGGCTCACTGTCTCATGACCACCAGTCAGTCAGCTAAGCTGTCATAGTCTTCGCTCCCAAAACTCTGAATGGTTGTAGCTACCAAACTAAACGTGATAAAAATATAATTCAAAATTCTTTGTACACAACTGGTGTCAAAAATTCCAGTGCATGATAGAAGCAACCATTATTCCATTTGAAAAATTGTATGTTTGCATAAAAAATACATTTTCTAGGTATTTTTACAATCTGTTTATTGGCTGCCAATACGAGTCCTTGAGTACCAATTCATTCTGTGAAAACCGCACATCAATCGCACTTTCCGTTTCCGCAATATTTACGGTGCAAGTGTTAGGTGATTCACCCTGTATATACGATCGCTAGCTGAAGGGCTACCCAAAACACTTTACGCTCTGTGATCAATAGAGTCGGAGATTAGGCCTATCAATTATCCCATTTTTTCACGCGGCGTTTTCGGACATATTGGGCACTGTGCACTGTGACTCACGGACTGATAATATAAGGCACTCCAAAAAAAGGATGCATTGAAATATTCTTCTGTGATGTAGACAGATTCATGGGAATCTCATTTCAGTTAAAATTCTGGAAGATAAACGAGCGATGAAAATTTAGAGATGATTTTTCCCACATTTTCAATTCGTCATTTACAATTTGATTTACCGGACATTGGTAAGTAACATATTGATCTTATTTAGTGACATTATTCTCTATCATCAGCAAGCTTTCATTAAATTCACACGAAAAGTCCTGCGTCGATATTGGATAAGCTTGAAAACAAAGCGAGTTGATGAAAAGAAACAAAGAAAACCAGTAGTTTTGTTGTTTCCGTTTTATCCGGCAGGCCGCTGTTGACCTGGACATTTGACCGTTGGCTGGCTGCAGCGGCCTCGTTCTGCCGACCGGCTCGTAAAATCATTTGCCAATTAGGGGGATTACTGGCGCGCGCGCGCAGCGGAACTGCAACTATAATCCGATTATTTCGAGAGAATTTTATCCGACCGCACTGGTGCAGTCGTCCGCTCATTCGATGTATGTCTGTTTCGACCGGGCGATCGGGGATCATCCGCTCTTTCCACGTGTGTCGTTTTTCCGCAGAGGCTCTCGCAGACCACAGGTGCGGCAGAACAAAAGCGCAGTCGGCAGACAGTAGCGCCAGCCAGCCGTAGTGCGACGCTGGTCCAACGTCGACCAAACAGCGGCCGGTCGAGGGAGATGGTGCTCTCGTTGAGACGTGGGAGTCTCCTCAAAAAGGAAATCAAAGCCCTGCCGTGTTCCTTCAGCTACTGTAGAAAGGAAATCAGACTTTACATTTTCTCCGCAACATAGAGTGAGATATGGTAGGACGTCTGGAAGATAGCATCACTACCAACCATCCATTCGATCGAATTATTACTGGGTCTTGCCCTGAATGCAACAACACTCGATCCCAAACACTAAGCTGCCACCAATATCATCCAGTAATTTAAAATATTTACTTAGTTCTCAAAAAGTATAAGTTTCATTAATCAAAAGCTCACGTCATAGGTAAATCGAGAAACAGTGATCAAATTACGCTCATGTTCAAAGAAAACAGAACATCTGTAAGTATTAGAGAGCCGCGGTGGAGTAGCCGAGCGGTCTAAGGCGCCTCGCTGTGCAGCGCGCGTTGCTCGCCGTCGGGAGTTCGAGTCCTCCCTGGGGCATGGGTGTGTGTGTCGTCCTTAGGTTAGTTTACCTAGGTTTAAGTAGTTTGTAAGCTACGGACTGATGACCACGCAGTTTGATCCGATAGATTAAAAAAATGAATTAGAGACAGGAAGTTCATATACAGAGAACTTGTTCATTAATATGTTCTGCACATATAATTAGCATTAAGCATCCGGACACCCCTCAAAACGTACGTTTTTTTATATTGGGTGCATTGTGCTGACACCTATTGGCAGGTACTCCATATCAGCGATCTCAGCAGTCATTGAACATCGTGGGGGAGCAGAATAGGGCGCTCCGTGGAACTCAGACCTTCGAACGTGGTCAAGTGATTAGTTGTCACTAGTGTCAGAAGTCTGTACGTGAGATTTCCATATTCCTAAACATTTTTAGGTCCACTGCTTCTGACGTGATACCGGATAAGTGAATTGACACGTATTGCACGTAAGTTGACCTAGTCTATTGACTGACAGAGACCGCCATCAGTTGAAGTGGGTCGTACAGGTAATATACAGGCATCTATCCACATCAACACACACGGATTCCAAATTGCATCAGGATCCACTCCTATAGTCGGCGTCACGTAGGCGCCCCAGTTTTCAACCGTTGTGTGCATTTCCCTCCATTACCGCATCGACAGCCAATAACATTCTCTAGCGCGTGACTGCTTCTCCCGCAGGCACAACTGTGTAGCTGTAGCTCCTCCCTTCAAAGCTTCCTGTATCGGTCCGCCTATGTGCGCGAAAGCGCCTTCCTACGTGACGCCAACTATAGTACTATGACAATTAGGTGAGGGGAGGTGAGAAAAACGTTGTGTGGAGTGACGAATCACGGTACACAACGTGGCGATCCGATGGCAGGGGTGGGTAAGACGAAAGCCTGGTGAACGTCATCTGCTGGCTGTGTAGTGCCAACATTAAAATTCAGAGGCGGTGGTGTTATGGTGTTGTAGTGTTTTTCATAGAGAGGACTTCCACCCCTTGTTATTTTGGGTGACACTATAACTTCACAGTCCTACAATGATGTTGTAAACACATTCTTGCTTCCCACTGTTGAATAACAATTCGGGGATGGCGATTGTATCCTTCAATACGATGGAGCGCCTGTTCATAATGAATGGCCTATGGCGGAGTGGTTATACGACAGTAAAATCCCTGTAATTGACTGGCCTTTGCGGAGTACTGACTTGAATCCTGTAGAACACCTTTGGGATGGTAAGCCGACTTCGTGCCAGGCCTCGCCAATCCACATCGATAGGTCTCCTCAGTACAGCACTCCGTGAATATTGGGCTCCCATTCACCGAAAACCCTTCCAGCACCAGACTGAACGTGTGCCTTCGACAATGGAAGGGAAGGGTGGGTCAACACCATATTGAATTCCAGCATTACCGAAGGAGGGCGCCACGAACTTGTAAGTCATTTTCAGTCAGGTGTCTGGATACTTTTGATCACTTAACTTATGTCGGCCCGTCGGTTCGGGATCAACATAAACATCGCGGCACAACAACACCTACCAACAAAATATAACTGCGGATCTCGCTGTCCTTTTGAGTGGAAGGTAATGGATCAATGTGACCTGAGCAGACGTGCATGATGCCTTGCAGACATATGCGGAACCTTACCGTTAAATCAGTGAGATTGAAAGAGGGACCATTATTGGTATGTGAGAGTGTGATAAATTCATCCAGAAAATTGCTGCTCGTGTTAAAAATTTTAAGGAATTTTTTTTTTTTCAATATTTTTCTCAGTATATATGGCAGGCGCCTGGGGCGATTCGCCATTTGCTGCCCTTCACTACATTCACGCCGAACCTTGTAATGCTTTGTCACAGGGTATGTAACTGTTTTCTAGAGATCGTCCTAAATAGTTCACTACGTCATCTTATTCTCATAGCATGTTGTTTTCGTCGTGAGTTAATTTTACAAAAAGAAAAATCGAAAATGAAATCCAAATGATTTGAAATCCAGCTGAGACGCATCCTTTTGAGTATTGTGCAGCCTGTGACGTCACTGTCCAGCACAAAAATCAAATGTTTGTTAAGCTTATGGGACTTAACTACGGGGTCATCAGTCCCTAAACTTACAAACTACCTATGAACTAGCTAACACTAAGGACGGCACAAATATCCATGCCCGAGGGGGGATTCGAACCCCCGACCGTAGTGGCCGTGCAGACCGTGACTGGAGCGCCTGTTTCCTCGGCCACCGCGGCCGGCATGTCCAGCACGCTGCTGCCGCTGTCGTATGTGATGCAAACAGCAGTGATACATTGTTTGCGCATTAACATTTTGGAAAATTATCTAAAAATATGGCGCTCCACCGCACTGTACAAATACACCTACAACAACTCCAGCATGTTCGAAAGATTGAGGAGATGCGTAAAATGTGGTCGAAACACACTCGTAGGTATCAAATAAGATAGCGGTCGCTTCGTGTATTTATTTCTGTGAGGATTATTTTGATGTTTTATTAGTTCACTGTTAATTATCATACTCTGCAACTGCAATCTTTTAAAGTTTTGTTATGTATATATTAATAAGCTTATGTTTAGATTTGCAAAACATTTATTCACGATAGGAATATCACCTGTCAGTAGACGTAACTGGAAAAGATAAACGTCAAATAAAAAATAAAAATAATTTTCTGACTTACCAGAAAATTAAATTGTAGTTGACAGACACGACACTAGTTTTAGTTACTATTATTCAGTCAAGAAAACATGACCCTTGCCTCCGACTCTTACAGACAATGAGTGTAAATCTTGTGCTGCCAACTTTTACAGTGTAACAGACATTGGATAGCGCTGTATTATTCCAGTGCCTTAGGGGAGTATTCTCCATGAATGCAGTACATACATTGTATGATCAGTTAACTGCTGTACATGAGTCGTTAAGTTAAAGTATTAGATATAAATCATTTCGTATTAATGAAACCATAATGTAATGCCCGTTTTTTCTTTCATTTGGACCGACAGTTTCTACGATGAATGAGAGAATTTGCAGCTACATGGGCGCTTCCTTGTTTCTGTTCTTGAAACGAATAAGACATGCGCTGTGGTAGGTAGTCTCGAGTGTGAAACATGGATGGATGCAGGCAGTAGGAAGATTGCATACAGCAAGTTTTATTTTCGAATGTTTTGGTGAGGCGAGTGTCATCAGCCGTAATATATTTCATAAAATGCATTTTTAAAAACTATCAGCTGTTTATTCAAAAACATATATATCTACCAGTTTCGGTCATAGACCATCTTCATGGATAAAAAGGTATTAAAACAGAATGGTAAAATGCATCAAATAAAATACATCTTGCTGAGACAAACGGGAGTCAGTGTAACTAAAAGTGTTAAAATTACAGTGGTCGTCTTAGATAAAACCTATCAGTCAAACATAACATAAAAGGTAAGAACAGAAGAGTGTGTTGTTTTCTTTTCAGTCGTAAGATTAACGACGGATATTGAATGAGACGGAGTGATATTTTAGTTCCAATGAGTGATTGTAAATTGTAATTCCAATGACTGATTGTGATTAGTAATACTGACATTACCATATATATATATATATATATATGTGTGTGTGTGTGTGTGTGTGTGTGTGTGTGTGTGTGTGTGTATGTGTTGGCGCCCCTTGGTCCTGGCACCCAGGGCGACCGCCCGGGTCGCCCCACCTTGTGTGTATATACACACTATAGATCAATCGTGGTACTTTTTATACGTTCAATAAAAAGTCATGTATTAAAGGGCTAAAAGAAAAAAGTGCACTTTTGTGACAGAATTTACTCTCCGGAAAATCGTATGGTAAAGATTGAAGATAAGATTGGGTCGTCCGTCGAAAAATAAGTGGCTGTTTGTGTAACACGGTTACTCGCTGACAGGTACGGAAGTGTTCACGCCGGCCTCTTACAAAGGCGACCGCGTCCCACGCGAGCACACCTACGTGGACCGAGGCGGCGGTAACCGGAGCGGCGCGCCGTCTCGTGTTTCAGGCGAGGCGCGCGCCCCGACATGCACCCCGGAGGCGGCGGTGTCACCGCGGCGGGCGTGCCTGCGTGGGCGGCGGGGGCGGCGGGGGCGGCGGCGGGCGCATTCCGCGCGCGAACAAAGCACGCCCGATCGCTGTTATTTCTGTCCCGCGGAGCGTGCGCCGCCCGCCGCCGAGAGCGCCGCCCGCACAATAGCCGCCCCATTGTTTCCGGCCACCCTCTCCACGCGCTCAAAAATGGTACAGAACATTGTACACTTAAGCGCGCCGGGTTTCCGCGAGTAGCAGGGAAAAAAACAATCCGAGGGCCCTGACAAATGATCTAGCCCCTATTAAAACAACCAGCACTATGCATTTTTCGAGTGGCGGCGGAGTGCAGTCACTGAGTGTATACTAGCCACCGAGGCGTGATAGAATCGTGTCGGTGTCGCAGGTACGTGCGGCCTGGCTGCGTCTGAGTGATCGGGAGAGAGGAGAGAGTCGCTACCGCGTTAGGTCGCGACATCGCTCTATCAGCACTGTTCAGAAACACCGGCTTCAACTATATAAGTACACTGTATTTAGATTACTGAGTGCTACGTTTATGCCGCGATGGAGAAGCCGAGCGGACTAATGCGCCGCCTCGCTGCGGAGCGCGCGGTTCTCACCGTCGGAGGTTCGAGTCCTCCCTGGGGCATGGGTGTGTGTGTGTGTGTGTTTGTCCTTAAGTTAGTTTACCTTAGGTTAAGTAGTTTGTAAGCTACAGACTAATGACCACACAGTTTCGTCCGACAGATTTAGAAACATTTGAACATTTACTACGTTTGTCCTGAAATAAGCTATAAAGCAAACGGAGTATTGGGGACAGTGGTGTCGTAAAAGCTACAGTGACTCTACTTGAAACACGTACATCGCATCTGCAGGTACAGGCTGATTTTTTCCAACGTGTAAAAATTCTAGGAGCTGATCGATGACAGGATATGGAAAAAAGACTTACAGGGAGACAATTATTAAACTAGATGAACATATTAAATTGATGGATAGACACTGAATTAAAAAATTTTCCGCGGCTGGGATTCAAACCCTGGACCTTCTGCTTTCTAGCCAAGCACAATAAGCACTAAGGCACTGCGACCTAATGGCTTACGTGATTGTACGGACTGTCTTAAATCACGTCTCCCTTCACAAAAAAATTCAGCTCTTATACGTGTTCCCCTGTATAAATGCGTATCATTGTCGCCGAGGCTCTCTGAAAGCAGAATAGCACACCAGCAATGAACGTAATGGGAATGACCCTGCCTTTTAAACATCAGACACAGGTGATATATATATAAGTCATATTAGGGTCCAGAGACGTATTTTGTGTTAATATGTATCAAAGATATTAAACTGAAGGAGAGGCATTGTAATAAAAATTTTGCCCCGACCGGGATTCGAGCTTTTGTCCTCCTTCAATATAATATTTTTTATATATATTGACACAAAATGAGCCGGCCGAGGTGACTGAGGCGCTCCAGTCACGGTCAGCACGGCCACTACGGTTGGGGGTTCGAATCCCCCCCTCGGGCATGGGTATTTGTGCCGTCCTAGTTCGTAAGTAGTTCATAAGTAGTTTGTAAGTTTAGGGACTGATGACCCCGTAGTTAAGTCCCATAAGCTTAACAAACATTTGAACATTTTTTTGAACACAAAATGATTATTTATTTTTTGATTTTATAAAACGTAAATTAGTTACGAACTACGGCGTGAACACACGTCATTCAACATGAAAACGTCACAACAGGTATTCGGATTTAGGTTATGACATGTTCGATATGCCTGCCTCCCTTGGCTAGAATGTGGCGCAGACGAATAGCGAAATTCTGCATGACCCGCTGAAATGTCGCTACTTCAGTGCTGTCGATGACCTTCTAACCGGTTGTTGTCGGGTCGGCTGTACGCTTTGTTCTCAATATAGCCGCACAAGAAGGAGTCGCTCGTGTTCAGATCCGGAGAATATGACGGTTGATCGGGGCCTATGACAGTGGTCCCTGCAACCAAAGAGCCAGAATACGGTCGCCAAAAGCTCCTCCAGGACCAAATACTCTCTTGATTCGATAGGGTGGAGCTCCGTCTTCCGTCAACCGCATCATCTCGAAATCAGTCACTCCTAATTATTCCGTTACTGGATATTAAACACCAACTGTCATCCGTTGACGGATAAGAGACTTTCCGATCGCGAAATGTGTATTCTCCGTTCACCATATGGGCCAAGTTTTCTTATTGACGTACCCATCCAAACGAAAGTGCGCTTTTTCCCTAAAACAAACCAAATTCACGCCAAAGTCCGCATACTGATTCCCACCATCCCCTGCGACCATCGGTGCAGTTTTTTATACCCTAACGCAAACAGTTGTGAAGTTAAGGCCATTTTCTTTTGAATAGTTCAATCACTGTCACCCTGTACGTGCGAAAATTGATGGTTACCCTGCTAGAGACCATTTATTCAATCACACTTTGTTAGAGCGACTGCAGTCCAATACTAGTAGGCGTTGTACCATGCAGCCACAGTTACACTATACATGGCTTCCTCCTAGAAGCTGGTACTGTAACTCCGCGCCCTAGCACCCTCTCCTGCCATAGTGTCTGATAAGTTTGTATTCGATTCACTTCTTTTGATGACTCACCTTGTACTGGATGTGACACAGCGTTGTACCACAATGGTTCAGTATACGAATCGAGAGCTTGCTGACATAGTTTTTACTTTCGATAATACATATGCCAACGGGCGAAGTACAGTAAGGTTGTATCGGGAGACCTATCACCGCTGACAACAACCACAGCGTTCAATGTTTGAAACAGTGTTTCGCCTTTAGTCTGATACAGGCTCGTTTAAGGAAGCAGGAAATCATGAAATGTTGGTACTCCGGACTGGGAAGAAAATTTGATGAACACTGTGGAAGACGACCGTCGTGTCAGTATCATTGGCCCGCCAACGCAGAGTAGTCCAGACGACCGTGTGGTATACTCTGCATGACAATTGTTACTACCTTTATCACTTACAGGGACAGAATTTCCACATCGGAAACACTTTTGACATTGGTTTATTCCCCAAGCAACCACGATTCCAGGATTTGTGAAATCCATCCCGTTCACAGTTGAGACCACTTTTACGTATAGTAATATCTTCAACTTTCGTAAGAGGTTTCTGTGGGGCGGTATGTAGAAACTCCACGATATAATGATGGCGAATCATTAGCATCGGTGCAACCGGATTGTGTGGGCGGGGATAATTGGCGACCGTATTTTAGGACCAGTCTTCCACATCACCTAACAGACCGGGACTATTGGCGTTTCTTGCAGGAGACCTTGCGTCCCCTTCTGGAAGGAATGTCATTGATGATTCGAAGATTTATGTGTCTGCTACATGATACTGCTCTACATCTACACGGGATACTCTGCAAACCACATTTAAATGCCTGGCAGAGGGCTCATCGAACCGAACCACCGTTATACTATTTTATCTCCCATTCCATTTTCGAATAGCGCGCGGGAAGAAAGAACACCGGAATCTCTCCGTTCGAGCTCTGATTTCTCGTATGTATTCTCATGATAATTTCTACCTATGTAAGTGGGATTCAACAATATATTTTCGCATTCGGAGGGGAATGTTGGCTATTGGAGTTTCGTAAGTAGCCCACGCCAAAGCGATAAGTGCCGTTGTTGTAATGATTCCCATCCCAGATCCTGTATCATTTCCGTGACGCTGTCTCCCCTGTGTCGTAACAATACAAAACGAGCTGCCCTTCTTTGGACTCTTTCGATGTCCTCCGTCAAACTCACCTGATAAGGATCCCACACTGGGCAGCAATACTCTAAGAAAAGACGGACAAGCGTAGTGTATGCAGTTTCTTTAGTAGTTCTGTTGCATGTTTTAAGGATGCTGCCAATAAAACGCAGTCTCTGGTTCGCCATTAACGTGCAGACCCATCTCAGTCGTCTCTTCTTTGGTCGATGGATCGGACGAGGAGGTCCACTTGCATGGCCTGTTCGTTCAGCGGATATCAACATGTGCGATTTCTGTTTGTGGGGTCATATATACGTACCATGTTCTTTACAATATTTCCCCCAGCTCATTAACAAACGTGTTTGGTAGGTATATATGACGATTTTAACCCTTCACTTGAATGGATGAATGGTATGACATCGACTGAAGATGGTATCAATGTGAACCCAAAACCGATTGTATAAATAAAACAACATATAAATAAATACTTTTAATTAAATCTGGATGGCCGGAAGTAGATTTGAAGCACTGTCCTTACAAGTGCGAGTCCATTATTTTACCAATGCGCTACCTCGCTCGGTGAGCTAACAGGCGGTCTGACACCGAAGGCGTATTTGTAGGTACATCTAAATCTATACACATATTCCACAATCCACCGTAAGGTTCGTGGCGGAGGGTACACTGAACCACTATTAGGCATTTCCTTTCCTATTCCACTCACAAATAGAACGAGGAAAAAAAGAATGCCTCTTTGCCTCCGTGTGAGCCCTAATTTGACTTGGCTTTGTGATCATTACGCAAAATGTAAGCAGGCGGCAGCAAGATCGTTCTATACACAACTTCAAATTCCGATCCTCTAGATTTCATCAACATAATTTTTCGAAAAGAACGTCGTCTTTTCTCCAGCGATCCCCATTCGATTTCCCGGAGCATTTCCGTGACACTTCGCGAATGTCGCTGCTCGTCTCTGAACTGCTTCTATATCTTCCTTTAAATTGATCCGCTGCGGGTCCCAAACACCTGAGCAATACTCAAGACGTGGTCGTACAAGCGTTTTATACGCGGTCTCCTTTACAGATGAAGTATCACTTCCCGAAATTCTCCCAATAAACCGAAGTCGTCTTACTCACAATTGTCCTTACATGTTCGGTCCATTTCATATCGCTTTGCGATGTTACGCTTAGATATTTGAACGAGGCGACTGCATCGAGAAGCTCACTACTAATGCTGTATTCGAACATTATGGGATTGTTTTTTCTACTCATGTGCATCACCTTACATTTTTCTACATTTAGAGCTAGCTGCCATTCTTCGCACCAAGTAGAAATTTTGTCTAAGTCATCCTGTATGCTCTTTACAATCAATCGAAGGCGACACCCTCCCATACACCACAGCATCATCAGCAAAAATGTTCAAATGTTTGTATAGTCTATGGGCCTTAACTACGGGGTTATCAGTCCCTAAACTTACAAACTATTTATGAACTAGCTAATCCTAAGGACGGCACAAATATCCATGCCCGAGGAGGGATTCGAACCCCCGACCGTAATGGCCGTGCACACCGTGACTGGAGCGCCTCAGTCCCCTCGGCGACCGCGGCCGGCCATCATCAGCAAACAGCCGCAAATTACAAGATACTCTGTCCATTAGATCATTTATATAGATAGAAAATAACTGCGGTCCTATCACACTCCTCTGAGCACGCCTGATGATACACTCGTCTCTGATGAACACTCGCCGTCGAGAACAATGTACTGCGTTCTATTACTTAGAAAGTCTTCCAGCCAGTCCCAAATCTGTGAACCTATTCCATATGCTCGTATCTTCGTCAGCCACGAGTTTTCTCACTTCTTGTGACGTGAAAGCTTTGGCAGGCACGCAGCGACAGGGCGAGTCCCGCAGGTGGTGAGCGGCTGGCTTCGTTTCTCCGGCTCAGGCCTGGCCGTACACACACACAGCCCGGCGGTAGCAACGCTGGCTGGATTTGCCCAGGGCTCGCCCACTGGGTTAAGCAAATTTGCGCTGGAAACCACGGCAGCTGAGCAGGCCGTGCCTTTCACCGGCGCGCCGCTCCGCCTGTGTAACTAACACGCCGCTTCCTGGTCGCCCGCAATAAGGCGATTACTCGCCTGCCGTTAAACACAGCCAGCAGCGCTGCCGCCGTCTTGCTCTCGCTTACCGTTCTGCCCACCTTTCATCTTCTTACTCCCATTTTTATTATAAAAAAAAGGTAGGGAAAGGAGGATCGGAAGGGGGAAAAATGCGAGATGACCGGCTGGAACGAGAGCGGTAGCGTTCGGCGCGGCCGCCATTGTCACGAGACAATGGAGCGCGCGGTTCCCTCTCCTGCCTCCTCTCTCTCTCTCTCTTCCTCTATCAGTTATTTTTATTTCTGGCTGCGTGCCGTATTTACTCTGTCGGACAATGGGCGCGGGGGATCCCGGGAACTTGATGGACACATTGTGAGCCGCGGGGACACGGGATGAGAGGCGCGGGGCTGCAATAAAAAAAGGGAGGGAGTGGGGGGATAGCCGGCGGTGGCGGGCGCGTCCGTTTCGCGATCTCGCGTGCTGACGGCCGCGGCCGCTGCGTAAACACGGCCACAATGCGGCCGCTGGCCTAGCCGCGGACACATCGACCGCATAGCTGAGGCCGCCAGCTGCTGCCTCTCAATCCTGCACGTCCACACCTCCAATGAAGATGTGCCGGCAGGCGCCGAGGTCTGAAGCTACAGCTGCTCGGAAAATTTACGCCACAGTTCGGGTAATCTCAGGATATGTTCTTCAGGAGTTCTTAATTGCCGGCCGCAGTGGCCGAGGAGACTGAGGCGCTTCAGTGACGGTCTGCACGGCCACTACGGTCGGGGGTTCGAATCCCTCCTCGGGCATGCATATCTGTGCCGTCCTGCCGTCCTGCTTCGTCTTCGGGCCGAATTGAAACAAAACGTGCCGGCCGCGGTGGCCGAGGAGACTGAGGCGCTTCAGTCACGGTCTGCACGGCCACTACGGTCGGGGGTTCGAATCCCCCCTCGGGCATGGATATTTGTGCCGTCCTAGTTCGTAAGTAGTTCATAAGTAGTTTGTAAGTTCAGGGACTGATGACCCCGTAGTTAAGTCCCATAAGCTTTACAAACATTATGAGACGGGCGGAAAATAGGCATTGTACAGAACAGTGACACGTTGGGTAAAATCTTAATTATATCCCAAGCAAACATTTCTTTCCCACCAGCCGCGGTGGAGTAGCCGAGCGGTGCCGGGCGCCGTGGCTCAGCGCGCCGGGTCAGAGGCCTCAACGCCCTCTGCAATAAAAAAGCTTAGCCAACAACGCAACGAACAAAAACGAACAAACATGATCAGCGTCCGCAATGAACGGAACAACCTATAGAGCAAAAAAAAAAAAAAAAAAAAAAAAAAAAAAAAAAAAAAAAAAAAAAAAAAAAAAAATATATATATATATATATATATATATATATATATATATATATATATCGCTGCAGAGTGCGAGGTTGCTCGCCGTGGAGGTTCGAGTCCTCCTTGGGGCATGGGTGTGTGTGTTTGTCCGTAGGTTAGTTTACCTAGGTTTAAGTAGTTTGTAAGCTACGGACTGATGACCACGCAGTTTGGTCCAATGGATCAACAAACAAACATGTTGTAACCGTTTTTACTTGGAAAATCTACATTATTGGCTCACTTCTTTCAACAGCTTTTCAGCGTCTAAGACGGTTTCAACTTTATGTAATAGTTGTCTTGAACGGCTGAGATTGGTTGACACCCCACAAAGTTTCGTTTACGGACATCGACGAGAATGTATGCATTCATCCGATAGATTTACAGACATTTGAACATTTTTTTCCCCACCAGTCAAATTCACTGGTGGGTAATTCAAGCCAATTGGCGACGATATGTAAAATGACGTCAGAACGACATTCACTTGTTCTTTCGATGACACAGACGTAATTTTGATTTGCCGTATAGGAAGGAATCTTAGGATTTAACGTCCCGTCGACAACGTGGTCATTAGAGACAGAGCTTACATTCGGATATTTTGGTAAGGATGAGGGAAAGAAATCGGCCGCGCCCTTTGAAAGGATCCATCCCGGCATTTGCCTGGACTGATTTAGGGAAATCACGGGAAACCTAAATCTGGATGGTCGGAGGTGGATTTGAATCAGCATCCTTCCGAATACGAGTCCAGTGTGTTACCACTGCGCCACCTCGCTCGGTTTTGCCATATATCTCACAGTTTTTGTTTTATAACTCACAGTAAGCCTTTTCAGGGCAACAGTGCACTAAAGATGAATCATAAAATCATCATTTGTTCAATTTATTATAGCTAAATGCAAATAAAATACGCGAACTACGAAAAAACGACATTATTAACATTCAGTGTTACCTCAGTCGTCAAGTTCAAATTTTTGTAAATCTATGGGACTCAACTGCGTGGTTCTTAGTCCCTAGCTTACAAATTACTTAATCTAAGGTAAAGGAAACTAAGGACAACACAAACACCAATGCCCAAGGGAGGACTCGAACCCCCGACATCGAACGGCCGCGCGCACCGCAGCACAGCGCTTCAGTGCGCACGGCTAATCCGCCGCAGCAAAGTAGAGTGTGATACATAGTAGCAATATTAAATTTCGATGTGGATTTGATGGTGAACGAGGTAGTGTGTATACTAATAAATTGCTATGTTTACAATTCTTGGAATTTTACAAGAATTATAACAAAGAGGGAAACTGGTAAACACAGAAAGTTTGTCCTATTTCTTTCCGATTTCGGACTCATCCGGCCTGCTCTTCGTTGATCAGTTGCTATTTTTTTTTTTTTTTTTTTTTTTTTTTTTGGAGAGTCCGTCCTTGTATCATTGACCCTAGAAACATATTAGTGAATTCTTCGTTAAAATTTGACAAACTTCGTACCAGTGATTAGGTATGAACGAATTCCTTGAATAAAACACAAAGGCATTGAGAATATGTATATTTTTTGAAACTGATAGAACTAAAGACTCGAATATCTTTACGATGTCTGTTGCTTGTTAGCATAACTACGAGCCACGGCCAAACTTTTTACATTCCTCTGTTCAGACAAATGACAAATTAAAATGTCTTACACATTTTCTACAAGGGCATTCTTTGACTTACAAAAATAATTATGATCCTTGGCGACATGACCCGGGGAAACGTAAAAAAATGTATTTTCAAGATTTTATCCATTATGAAAAATTATTTTCGTCTAATAACATACATTTCTATTTTAGGGCATAAAACTAAAAGAGAAAAACGAGATTTGCAGTTTCATATGACATTCCCAACGTATAAAACATAAGACATTTCCAAATGCTGTTATTTGCTGTAAGCATAGATGATTGGATGTAAAAAGATGAAAACTTGGGTGTATTATTTTTTAATTTAACTGATTTAGAGAATTGAAAAAAAAGAACAAACAAAGAAAAACATTTGCGTCAAGATCGCTCGAAATTTTTTATTTCATTGCCGGTTTCGAGGTTCCTTAGTTGTCTCATCCAAACTTCATTGCGGTGTATTAGTTCAATAACAGCACTGCTATGTCTTTCATTAGTTTCGTGTGACTCATAGCTGGACTTGGATAATTGCCGAAAATTGTAAGATTTTTTTAAATTGCAACTAAGTGTACTCTTTAACCCTTCATTCCCACCGTTGTTCCTGGACAACAACGTATTAATGTAGATTTATACCGTATCTTGTGCATCATGCCTTAAAGTTGCGTTTTTGTTGATGAACAACATGCATATAGTAAGACATTTTGCCGCTTGGTAGGACGTGTAGCCACTTCTGAGGCATTAATCTGTTCACATTGGAGGTTGTGTGCGTTGCCATCTGTACGTGGCTGAGAGAGTAGGCGTAAGTGTGGTTCCTTTTATTTTATTACAGCAATGAATTGTCTTTGGTGCTGTGGCGAAGATTATGCTAGCATTATTGATCTGGCAATGTTAACTATCAACAAAATAACATCCAACTAATAAAATATCTCGATACAAACTTCTGTTTTGTGCATGAAATACAGGACATAAACAAAAACAATAGTTGGTTCAAACATTTTAAAATACATATTTTGATGTTTAGTGCACTGTGTTTATACAGAAAACACTGAATTTTAATTTCTCCAAAGGCAATTTCTTAATGTGGGCCTGAAAGGGTTAAAACAGTTTTAGAAAGAAGGAAGGAGGGACGATCAGGTTTAACGTCCAAATGAGAGCGTGGTCGTTAGAGACGGAGCTGACACTCGGGGTTTTGGGTAAGGATGGGGAAGGAAATCAGCCGTGCACTTTCATAGGAACCATCCCGGCATTTGCCTGGAATGATTTAAGGAAATCGCGAAAAACTTAAATCCGGATGGTCGGAGGTGGATTTGAACCACCGTCTTCCAGAATCCGAGTCTAGTGTGTTACCACTGCACCAGCTCGCTCGCTCTTTAAAAAGAAGCACTGGAGAAAACTATACAGGGTGTTTCAGGAGGAATAGTAAATATTTCAGGAGGTAGGATTAGAGACGAAATGCCGTGTAACCATGTGTCCAATTTTTAATGATACAGTGATAGATCTGTTAGTATGTATCCCAAACAAATTTAAAGCAAAGACAAAGGAGGACATTTTCACTGATTCTTCCATCGGTTCTTGGTGGAACATTATCGTACGGGACTAAAAGCAGAATTTTATGTATGTCCTACAAAATTATGTTTTTATTTAGTTAACCAGTTTTCGGCTTTCAAGGCCATCTTCTGATGTGTAGAATATACAGAAAATTTAGCTTTTAATTCAGCAAGAACCGATCGAACTTCTGCTTTAAGTTTGTTTGGGTTACTTACTATCATATGATATCTCCGTACTCTATAATAATTGTACACATTTCATACGACATTTTTATTGTAAATCGTCTATGCTACCACCTAAATATTTAGTCTACTATTGCTGCTGAGACACCCAGTAACTGCGTTAAGTTTCGCTCGCAAAACTGTACTGTCTCGTGGTGCTGACTTACACAAGCGGTCCACTTGAGAATGATCGTGTTTGTAATCCTACTGGACTCAACGACTTAGGTTATCAGTTCCTAAACTTACGAACTACTTAAACTAACTTCAACTAAGGACGACATATACAACCATTACCGAGGGAGGACTCGAACCTCGGATGGGGAACGGCCGCGCACATCGCAGCAAGGCGCCTTAGTGCGGTCGGCTATTCCGTCGGAGCTAAGAATGATTGACGTAATATTACGCCGGGTGCTGTAAAGAAGAACATGCGGCTGCAGTAATATTGCGTCACGCTGCATTCCAATTGAAAAATATCTACTATTTCAAGGATTTTAAATAAATTCAACGGCGAAGTTGAAAACTGTGCTCGACCGAGATTCGAACCCGGATTTCTAACTTCGGGCCAGAGGACGCGTTAACGAATTAGGCTCTCAAGGCAGGCAAACTCAAATTCTCGACCTGTAGCACACTACATGATACTGCCCACTGCCCATTACTTCCTCCTTCCCTCAGTCTGTACTGGATTCTCAGAAGAGATCCAACGTTGGAATGTATCCGTTTTGAAATTGTCAATTGCCTGTTGGGGACATATTTTGCAATTATTGATATGGCATAGACATTGGTTGACATTAACGACCGAAATTTTACGTATTCTAAATACTGAAACGTTGATTTACACTGTAAATTCTCACTGAACTCTATACGTTCCTTAATGTCTCTAGTTCATTCCTTCGGCGCTAGATCGCAGGATCCGAACGCGAACATATTCTGTTAGCACTTATCTGCACAGGGAAACATGATCGTCATAATAAGATAAATCAGATCTAAAACGAAGAGAGATATAGGTATTCGTTCTTCCCAGCGCGGTGTTACAGAATGTAACGGTAGAGGAATATTATGAAAGCGGTTCGATAAACCCTCTAGCAGGCACATAAATGATATTTACAGACTAAACATATACATGTAATAAACCGGTATATCAACGTGTATTTGAAAATAGTAATAATAATAAGATTAGGAAAAAAAAATCGTTTATAGCTTTCGTTTGTTTCGTGTCTAGTGGAAATCAGCTACTTCTACATCTACATACATACTCCGGAATCCACCGTAAGGTGCGTGGCGGAGGGTACACTGTACCACTACTAGGCATTTCCTTTCCTATTCCACTCCCAAATAACCGAGCAAAAAAAAGAATGCCTATATGCCTCCGTACGAGCCCAAATTTCTCTTATCTTGTCTTTGTGATCCTACGGGAAATGTAAGTAGGCGGCAGCAGGATCGTACTACACTCAGCTTCAAATTCCGGCGCTCTAAATTTCCTCAACAGAAATTCATGAAAAGAACGTCGTCTTTCCTCCAGCGATCCCCAATTGAGTTGCCGGGGCATTTCCGTGACACTCGCGCATTGGCGGAAACTACCAGTAACAAACCTAGCTGCTCGTCTCTGAACTGCTTCTATGTCTTCCTTTAAACTGATCTGTTGCGGGTCCCAAACACTTGAGCAATACTCAAGATGTGGTTGTTCAAGCGTTTTATACGCGGTCTCCTTTACAGACGAAGTACATCTTCCCAATATTCCCCCAATAAACCGCAGTCGGCTGTCCGCCTTACTCACAACTGCCCTTACATGTTCGATCCATTTCATATCGCTCTGCAGTGTTACGCCTAGATATTTGAACGACGCGACAACATCGAGAAGCTCACTACTAATGCTGTATTCGAACATTATGGGATTGTTTTTCCGACTCATGCGTATCACCTTACATTTTTCTATATTGAGAGCTAACTGCCACTTTTCGCACCAAGTACAAATTTTGTCTAAGCCATCTTGTATGCTATTACAGTCAGTTAAAGACGATACCCTCCCATACACCACAGCATCACCAGCAAACAGCCATAAATTACAAGTTACTATGTCCATCAGATCATTTATATAGACAGAAAATAACAGCGGTCCTATCACACTCCTCTGGGGCACGCCTGACGATACACTCGTCTCTGATGAACACTCGCCGTCGAGAACAACGTACTGTGTTCTATTACTTAAGAAGTCTTCCAGCGCCGCGGTGGAGTAGCCGAGCGATCTACAGCACCTCGCTGCGGAGCGCGCGGTTGCTCGCCGTGGAGGTTCGAGTCCTCCCTGGGGCATGGGTGAGTGTGATCGTCCGTAGGTTAGTTTGCCTAGGTTTAAGTAGTTTGTAATCTACGGACTGATGACCACGCAGTTTGGTCCGATAGATTTACAGACATTTTGAAGTCTTCCAGCCAGTCACAAATCTGTGGACTATTCCATAAGCTCAAATGTTCAAATGTTTGTATAGTCTATGGGACTTAACTACGGGGTCATCAGTCCCTAAACTTACAAACTACTTATGAACTACTTACGAACTAGGACGGTACAAATATCCATGCCCGAGGGGGGATTCGAACCCCCGACCGTAGTGGCCGTGAAGACCGTGACTGGAGCGCCTCAGTCCCCTCGGCCACCGCGGCCGGCGCTAGGTTTCACATGAACGATGTTTCCTAAACGCGTGATATTATGAAAACGGTTCGATAAACCCTCTGACAGGCACATAAATGTGATTTACAGAGTAAATAAATACATGTAATGAACTGGTATATCAATGTGTATTTTAAAATAGTAATAATAATAAATAGATAAGTAAATAAAAATCGTTTATACCTTTCGTTTGTTACGTGTCTAAGGGAAATCAGGCACTTCATAGGGAGTAACATGCAGGGGGAAAAAATAATAATAGTAAATTAAAATAAAATAAGCGAAACAGCTAGGGTGACGAGAATGAAACTTATATAAAATACAGTTAAATAGGGGGCAATGTAGCGCGTTCAGTGCTTGGTTACCTCCCTTTGGCAGGCTAAATAAGAGCGACGCGAACTGGTCCCTCCATGATGGTGAGCAGCGATTACCCTTGTGCCGCATACGGCGCGAGGACACGCTTTGCGCCAGCGGTGGTGATGAGCAGGGAGACAGCTGCTGCGATTGGCGCGCCGGCACCAGGTGCGCTAAAAAAGAATAGCGGGGAGGGGAGGGGCGCCGCAGCAGCGATGGCGGACACTGTATCCTATCCTGGCCACTCCTTCCCGATAAGCCGGCAAGGACCGCCTACCGCAGCGCACCCACCACACGCCTTACTCTCGCAAACACAAGTCTATTTACGCTCAAAGTCTTTGTTGTAACAGTGCTTTTCGTTCCGTACATGTTTCTTCTTCGTTTTGTAGTCCTCTTTTCCCGCAGTTACACGAATTCACTTCGGGTAGGATAATTACTAAGAGTCAGACCAAAACCCGATTTGCGGCCGAAACCGAAACTGTAACCGAATATTCGGTTCCTCTTCTAGTTTCGGCCGAAACCGAAACTTGCATAATCAAGTTCAAATTTCGGTAAATTTACATAACATCACAAATCATATATATATCTCGTCAATAATATAGTAAGGACAGTTTACAACTCACCGCAAAGACGTGGCGACGAGCAGCGACCGGCACATACAGCATTAGTGCTGTGCAAGTTCAAATTTCGGTAAATTTACATAACATCACAAATCATATATATATATCGTCAATAATATAGTAAGGACAGTTTACAACTCACCGCAAAGACGTGGCGACGAGCAGCGACCGGCACATACAGCATTAGTGCTGTGCTGCTCCATACAATACTTTCAGCTGGCCATTCGAAGAGCGGCAGTCGGAGGTGATGGTTGTATGACTGTGTTGTGTGCTTGTGTGATTGCGTGAGTGTTCTATTGTCTGAAGAAGGCCATGGCCGATAGCTGAATGTGTTGTATGTGTGTCTTTTATATGTGCCTGTCGCAGCTCTTCGCCACGTCTTTGCGGTGAGTTGTAAACTGTCCTCACTATATTATTAATTCCAACCTGGACTTTCCATTATTATATATATCTCGTCACATATATAACATATTAACTGAAAACCCGGCGTTGCCCGGGTATTTATTTATTTAAAGGTAAGGTAAGTAGTCAACAATCCGAAGATTGGTTTGAACACCACAGTGCTTTACTAGGCATGGTCCTGTTTGGAGGTGGTATGCCGTTGCCTTCCTCCGACCTTCGAACTGACTTACCCAGCCAGTTATAGGGGGACCTACAGTTTAACGTGGGTTCCGAACCACGGTGCTACTCGGTATTTTTCACATGAGCAGTACTGCTAGAGGTGAAAGAAGTGGAAAGTGACAGATAAAAATCCTAGGACCTGGCGGGGATCGAACCCGCGACCTTTGGATTTGAAGTCTGGCACTCTACCACTGTGCAACCGAGGCGCACTTTTTTTTTATTGCTGCTATTTTTCAGGTATGTATGAATTTGTATCAGGGCTGTATGTCTGTAAAAGCCCTTGGGAATACAGTTAGTAGTAAAGAAGTGACAGATTAAAACTTCGTGCGTGATGGGGCAGTTTTCCGTGAACGTTACTGTTAATGCGCTCATATCTCATGAACTGTGTGTCGTACTATGGTACAATTTACAAGGTACATTCAATTATATGTTCGTATACTGCGTGTAAAATTTCCTGCGGCTACAATTTGTAGTGTACAAATTATAAATTGTAACGCAATACGAAATGCCGTAGTTTTACTACATAAGCAGCGGAAAAGTAGTAAGCGAGAAACTTTTTTCCTTTCATCATTTTGCTATGGTTGTCATCGAGAAAAAGTTTAATAAAGGTTTGAAATTATGTTTAAAATTTGTTTCAAGTCGCTAAGTACTGTCATTTTCATACAGTGTATTTCGAAAGCCACATAACCATGACGGGACAGGTAACTACTATTTCGGAAACCGGGCATTAAGTCTTCTTGAGTGTGTGTAAGCCTGACCAAGAGTCCGTAGAACATGACATGGGAGACGAACAATGTTCAGACAAATCGACGGCACTTTTATTAAAGCACTTTCATGGTGGATTTTATTCTTCTCGTTGTGACATTTTCTACCTAAAAAATTGAAGTAAGTTAGAGAACAATAAACTGAACTCGATACAGTGGAGACTCTATATTTCGATTCTTGGAATTACTCGAGTTTCACACAAATCTCAGCGTCATGAAACAAAACAAAAACTGCGGGTACATTCTGTCGTTAGCGAAAAAGGCACTCCACCATTATATCGCAAAGTAAATAGTTAAAAGACTTCAAGAACTTTAGGTTGTCAATGTAAATGCCTACTTCAACACTTTGTTTTAAAAGTTCATAATTTGACACATGTGATTTCAAGGTTGATTTACTTATTTTTCGCATATAAATTTCAATAGGTCGAAGTGGATCCTGTCCCGTTCACTTCGAATTAACTCGACTCTACTGTGTACACACCACAAAATATTCCACAGCCCATACAATCATCTATGTACATAGTACACAACAGACATGTCAAGCAGATACTACGAAATGCTAGAGCCTGAACATAACTACCACAAGAAAAATGCACAGAAAGTAATAATTTGTTTAGTTCATAAGCAGTTTCTTTACAGTATTTTTTTTTTTTTTCTTGGGAGCGCTAACTTTCTACTGCCATCTTCACGTCCGTTTCTGTAATCGAAAAACAAATTAACATATTTCCTTTTTGGCATTCCTAAATGCATAATGCACGTAAGTTGCAGTCAGTAAATTAGCTTCAACCAGTGCTGCAGAAAGTATTCCGAAGAATAAGGTCACAGTTCCGACTAACAGTATGATTGTTATCAGTAAGAATTTACGCAAACTGAACAGGACAAGCTGTGTACCACATAACCAATGTTTCCTAAACCCATATTATTTATTAAAAAATCTTGCTTTCAAGGAAACACATTTATAAAACTTTTCAGCATAACAGTATGATAACCCATTCCATTACGTACATTACTAATACAGTATAAGAATATAACTAAGTATAAGGTACGATTGCGTTGCATTATGCTTAACAACAAAGTACCCACAGTTTTTACGCGGGAGGAGAGACTCCTAGCAATTAAACAGCGCCCCATCGAGGTAAAGCATTATTGTTGACTGACTCCATCCTGAAAGCGACCAAACTTCATCATTAAGTTCAAGAAAGCTAGTTTCGGCGAAGCCGAAGATTCGGCTACTTTTTTGGCCGAAACCAATATTTTGTCCGAAACTGGTCGAAAACGAATAGTCTTCTTTTGCAAACGTAAATAAGTCTAACTAAGACCAAACGCGTTTCGGTTTATATAAAACCATCTTCAAATGTTTGTAAATCTACTCTGGAACGTTAAGGTTCCTTCACTACTATTTCAGTAAAATCGGTGAGGGTGGAACGTAGGAAACGTATATAGAATGCGATAACTACAGTATTTAACGTACCAAATCAACCACCACAGCTGTAGCTAGAGGGAACAAATAACAGCTCTGGCTATAAAACGGCAAAATCAATAAAACTTTTTCCCTGCAAAGAAGAAACCAATTCCACAATTGTTGCTACAGCTGAACCAGAAACGGCAAAAATCTTCAAATCATTGGCTTTTTAAGTTAAAGTAATAACACTCAAAAGAATATGCGCGTATAAGAAAGATGAGTTAAGTGTAAAAATGTGCTAATCATTAGACTCCATAACGAATTGATACATGTAGAAGAACTGCCTGTCATTGTAAGAACAGGCCATAAAAGGAAATTATGTTTCTCTTATGGTTATATTCTACTTACTTTCAGCAGAATAAGCTGCAAATATACATATATTCGTAAGTATTTGTTAATTACGAAGCTTTTCTTTATACCTCTGAATCAGTGAAATCCGGGTGCGGTTACATTAATGTCCCGATTACGTATGTCTCTTGATATTTTAAAAATGGTTGTAAAGCAAAACGTTTAGTACGTATTTTGATAATTACCTACAAAAACAATTATCAACAAACATAGCTCCTACGGCGGCTTGCCCACCGCTAGGAGCTAACAACTTTCACAACAGTAAGTGTCGCGACTGTAGATGTTAGACTGTGGTCATACTTTACTTGAAGTGTGACCCGCAAAATAAATAAATAAAATAAATAAAAATAAAAATAAATAAAAATAAAATAAAATAGTTTTGTCGCCTATCACAGGTTAAGTATTTCACTACTCCTTGCTATCTTGATGTTATACGTCGGAAACTGGTGATATTGCGGTACAGTTCGGAATCTCTGGTCTGTTTCCGACAGTAACAGTGGATCAGTGCAGTAATGGGTTGTCTGTAGATATTGCAGTTTTCGATCTTCTTTAACTAAGTCTTTAGCTTTGTCTAAGGTAAATATCGATGGTGTTGGACTGCAACCTTGTATATCAGTTTGTTCATATAAGAACATCGTTTACAATTTTTATTTAATTTATGGCTTGAAAATTATCTTCCAGTATGTTTTCATGGAAATTTTATTGATATAATAATTTATAGTGATAATAAACGTTTTTTATTTATTTGCTATCGAGGTAATTGTAAAATAATAATGCTTGATTCAGTCTCCTGTAAAACAATTTTTTTTTTTCACACACGAGGTTGCTGTTGAACACTATCGATATATTAAGCTACCGGTACGTGAAGAGTAGTTTTGTTGTCGTCATTACATCGAATTTTGAAGTCATAATGTCGAACCCAAAAGTGCACTATCGAGAGAAATATATGGATGAGTTTCCAAGCATTAAACGTGGAAGAAATGAACATGAGGCTTTTTGTAAAGTTTATGGGTAAGTGCAATACATGGTAACAGTGAACCATGATCGCGCTGTTTGGGAACATGTTAGTGTGGCAGCGTTCGTAAGTCATTGACTTTGGTTCTCGTATTATGGACGCGGTGAAGAGGCCGAGCGCTCTAGGGCGCCTTGTTGCGGAGCGCGAGACCGCTATCCTTGGGAGGTTTGAGTCCTCCCTCGGGCAAGGGTGTGTGGGTTTTCCTTAGTTTAATTAGATTCTTAACCTAGGTACTGATAACCACAGAACTTAAGTCCCATAGAGTTACAAACATTTGAACATTTGATTTTCTTGTAACATGGCAACCCTAGGCTCAGAGCACGTGGATATTATACATTGTTCAGTTTGAAGAGTCCCACTCTCGAATCATCCTCGTTCAGTTGAGTCAGATGTTGAGGAGTATGAAGGACATTAATTAAATTTGAGGAACATCGGTTACGCGTTTCTTGTAATCTAAATATTGGTCACAGTTCGGTATCTGGAGCGTTCCTTTTGTTGTGATTTCCGTGCCGCTGGCCAACTATTGACCCCTAACGGTTTTAATTCCCCGACAAAAGGAGCGAGGTAATAATGGCCTCACCGAGTAGAGCGGGTGAGAATTTGGCTGTTAGGCAGCTGTCCAAATCTGCGCTCTCGAGACGAGAGCGAGGGGCGCCATCGGAGTGGCGGAGAAGCTCCTTAGATCGGGCCGCCCCATCCGCCTCTTGCCAGGGTCTTCCAGCAGCGCTGCGGACACGCCACGCTAACACTCCGCACGCACCCCAGCCGACTATTTAACGCTAACGTCTTCTCTTCCTAACACTCAATGACTCAAGTAGGAATACAGGAGTGTTAAAGGTAGCTCTGCAGTGTACAGTATATTTCTTTCCCTTTATAGTGACTCTAGGGACAATTCAACTTAGGTCAGTACTGTGCTCTTTCCTCACCCTCCTCCTTCCCCACCAACACACTCTTTTCGTTTTTGTTTCCTTATGTACCGTAAAGTAAGGTGAATTTGAACGGCGAGGTAACTTTGAAAGTTATTTAGCGTCAGTATAAATGGGAAGCTAACGCCGCAAGCATTTAAAATGTCCTATATACGGTATACTTTCCAACTCTCCTGGGTTAGGTGGGAGTCTCCTGATTTTGCAATTTTCCATTATTTCTTCTGTTTTTAGCCTTTATCGTGAAACCTAAGATACGATAAAAAAAAAACGCACTTTTAATTGCCAATGGTAAAAGTCCTTTGAACACTCGTTATTTCAATCCATGTAAGTATCGAAATTCATAGACACTAGGAGCCGTGCGATTTGGATATTAGATATTTCTGCTGCTTTCCGCGCGTGTGGACAGGCACCAGTGTTAGTTTCATGCACCAATTACGGAGTGGCAACTTTGCGTTAACAGTTTTTATTTTTTTAATTTTTTATTTTTATTTTTTGTTTTTTAAGGAATAAAAGCACTACAGTATAAATGAGGAAAGTATTCTTTCGAACATGTTCGAAAGAATCTAATAAAGGCGATCACAGACCCATGATGCCTTCAGTGCAAATATACATCATGCTCGAACTCTTAGCCGTGGCCGGCCGCGGTGGCCGAGGGGACTGAGGCGCTCCAGTCACGGTCTGCACGGCCACTACGGTCGGGGGTTCGAATCCCCCTTCGGGCATGGATATTTGTGCTGTCCTAGTTCGTAAGTAGTTCATAAGTAGTTTGTAAGTTTAGGGACTGATGACCCCGTAGTTAAGTCCCATAAGCTTAACAAACATTTGAACATTTTCTTAGCCGTGAGTAATGAAAGGGCACTAGTGTGTGTATAAGTGAGGAACTACCGTGTTACGGCAGGGGTCTAGGATGGCATAGCGCTCACTGCCCAATGAGCGGGATACTAGGGTTCGAATCTCGGTTCGGCACACATTTACGACTATTTGAGTAGTCCGTTCTTGATTTACCAGAGCTGTTCCGTCCGCAGCCACCAACTTCCATCTTGGCACGTTAATGGCGTCGAGTAGACCGAAACTGGTAACCATTATTTGTAGAGAAAAATGTATGGTATGGGCAGTGGGTGTTTTTTATTAATTTTTGAGACGGAATGAGTAACGTGTGGAGTAGGTGAGGTGAATATATTGGGTGGCGGCGAGGCGCCTCCTTGTCCGGTGCTGACTGCGCGCTGTCGCCAATATTGTCGGCCGCGGGGGAGGTCGCCCCGCCTCCTAGTCGATACCTCCTGCCAATAACGCCACGCCTCGCTCTCATTTTAACCACGCTCTTGAGTGCCAAGTCTTGGCTATTCACTGACACTACTGTATTTCGCTATACGGGCTGTTTCAGCAGGAATACTAAATACTTTACGTCAGTGGCGAATCCGGGATTATGATCGGGAGGGGGGGGGGGGTTCGGAGGCTGAGGTCATAGGTCATTGAAATTTTATGGCGTCATACCTCAAACTGAAGTCTACAAAAAAAAAAAAAAAAAAAAAAAAAAAAAAAAAAAAAAAAAAAAGCCGGATGTCCCGATCCATGTTTGGTTATGCCGTTTGCGGAAGAGGCAAAGCGTCATATCATCATCATCACCATCATCATCGACATTGGAGACTGATTATGCATTTCAGCGTTCAGTCTAGAGCATAGTACCTCTAATAAAATTTCTCCATGATCCCCTATTCAATGCTAACATTGATGCCTCGTCTGATGTTATGCCTTTCACTTCAAAATCATTCTGCGCCGAATCTAAGTACTTTCTTCTTGGTCTACCTCCACCCTTCTTACCCTCCGCTGCCGAATTCATGAGTCTCTCAGGTAACCTTGCTTCTCCCATGCGTGTAAAATGATCCCACAATCTCAAAATTAACATCTTTGTTAATGTTTCTCTTTTTGTACATTTGGTATCGTCATTATGTAGTCTGCACAGAACATTGTGTATGACCAATAGTAGTTGTTTTCAAATTTTTCATTAATTCTATTGTGAAGATCAACCTTTAATTAACAATTGTGCGCTTGTTTATATATTACAGTAAAGATAAAAGAACAATAAAAGTTAAAACATCACGAACTAACACAGCACCCGAAAAACGTATTCGAAAATGATATTCGTTTGCAGAAAAGCGTCATTAGAAAAATAAAACATTAAATGGTGACTCGAAAGAGAACTGGTTATTTTTATAAACAAACTCATTGTTTTGACGATTGCCGGCTTTCACCAATAGTTATGGTTACAGAGAAAAAAGTCCACTTAATTTTTAACATTAATCGGTAACACTACAAATGAAAGCCTTCCAATCGCTTTCTGTATATTTTAGGCTATCAATGTTCATCTATCATACAGTGCTGTGCTCTGGAGGTACAAACAACTTCCTTCTAAGTTTTATATCAGTACGTGATTCCAGCAGTGCTCTATTATAAAATAAGATGCTGTCTTCTTATACGGCATTCTGCTTCTGAATCTTGAAGTTTATCCGCCTGTTATAATACGCCTTCATTTTTCAAGTGTGCGTCGTTGGCAGGAATACTTCCGCTCTCGATATTTTTCCTGTGAGTTTTACAGCCATCGTCTGGGTGAGTCACCGTCAGCTCTTGAAGATCGCTATAAGGTTTACAACAGAAATTTCGGAAGGGAAAGTATTCCTGTTTCGGTTACACGATTGAAAAATACTGAAATACCTTTTATACTTTCTGTGCTTGCACCATCACATGGAATTTTGCTTTTGGGATATTCTCGAAATGTTCAAATGACTGTAGAGCTCATGGGACTTAACTACAGGGTCATCAGTCCCTAAACTTTACTTATGAACTAGTTAATACTAAGGAGGGCAGAAATATCCATGCGCGAGGGGGTATTTGAACCCCCGACCGCAGTGGCCGTGCAGAACGTGACTGGCGCGCCGCAGACCGCTCGGCCACTGCGGCCAGCGATAATTCACGTATCTACCGCTGACGCGCCGTTATCAGTTTTCATGTTTACTTCATTGTTGTCTCGTTTTCATAAATCTTAATCACTCTTCATAATCGATGAGGACATCAAGAGGAATGGATTTTGGTTCTTTCATGGCATGTTCACAGCTGAAAATCAGCCGAGTAAATATTGCAGATGAAAGAGGCATTGAACTGAGGAGGTGGAGAAAAAGTTCGACAGAGACGAGGATGTGACTGGCAGAGAAAGGGGAAGGTGGGGATGAACAGAGAGAGAAAAGCAGGTGGACAGAGAGAGAAGGAAAGAAAAGGTGGACAGAGAGAAAAGGGAAGCAGAGGTGGAATAACTGCAGACTGGGATAAGTAAGTACCCAGGCGACACCGGGTTTTCAGCTCTCTCTTTCTCTCTCTCCCTCCTCTCTCTCTCTCTTTCTCTCTCTCTCTCTCTCTCTCTCTCTCATGTGAATGTCTGTTCGGTGTATGATTATAGGGCCCGAACGGCAAGATGCAGAGATTTAATAATTTGTCCAGTTACTAATTTACACCTGAGGAGGATTTTAGGTACGGTTTTACAGCTATCTGATAGATAGTTACTAATTTGAGGAATATAACGCGAAATGCGGAACAATAATTACTCTTTGAAAATTATATTTATTCTTTGAAAATGGTTTTATTGGTTGCATTGTATTGAGGATTGATAATGATAAAAGGGTGGAGTGTATTGGGATGGAAAGTTATCTGTGTATATAAAATTCTTCGCGCGCGCGCGCGCGCGCGCGTGTGTGTGTTAATATTTCGCTCTGCAGCGAAAACTACAGAACGCGAACGAATGGTCTGTGTATAATTGTTGTCCAAAGTCTCCCGTGGTACACCATAGCAGTTCCATGCCGATAGCTATAAGGGGGTGGAAGACATGGTGGTTGAAAGTCGTCAAATTATTTAAAAAAATCAGACTGAAGGCCAGCGATGACGTTTGCGACTCTGTAGCAAGGAGATTACATACATCGAAACGTGATGCCACAGGCCATATCTTTGGTCTATGTGTGCTACAATGTCTTCAGCTCTTTCTCTGTAAGGATAAGCATAGGAATAAGGAAATATAAGAATAAATGAAGCAGGAAAAAAGAAATTTATTTTAACACATCCCTTTAAAAAAACATCGAATTGACGTTTAGCGCATTACATCAAGTGATCGATCTGTGATATTATTACAATCATTATTGTTGAATTTTGTGATTGGATTATTCGAAACGAGTGCATTTTTATGTGTGATTTGATCTACCAACACGCGAGCGGTGCCACGGGTTTAAGCTAGTATATATATATATATATGGGATGCATGGCGCCTCAAAAATCAAATATTTGCTTTTTTGAGGCGCCATGCTTCCCACGTCATCCACCGCACCCGGGCGAAACACTGGCGACTAGGCTGCGTCCGATCAATCGAATTCGCGGAGGAATCGAGGTGGTGGCGAATCGATAGTCGGCTGGCGGCCGGCGCCGCGGCTTTATCGCGCCCCCTGGAAGAGTGGCCGCTAACACTTTCAATAAGGCGCCGAGGCTTTCTCCAAATTGCTGTTCACGCCGCCGAGGGCCCTCTCGGCAGCCGCTTGCCGCGTGATAAGGCCTATCTTGTCGCGATGAGATCTCCGCCAGACACGGCGCCAGAGAAGTTCTCTCTGTTCCAAAACCGCTCATTCCGTTCGTTTCTCCTCGGTTGCCTCTCGTGATATACAAATTCGCGTCACGTTCATATCTTTTGGTGCCTGATATTATATCAACTGAAAGCATTAGGAATGATGCAATCAATTTATTCGACTTCTAATTCCCTAAACTTACAAACTACTTATGAACTAGCTAATACTAAGGACGGCAGAAATATCTAGGCCCGAGGGGGGATTCGAACCCCCGACCGTAGTGGCCGTGCAGACTGTGACGTGCGCCGAAGACAGCTCGGTCACCGCGGCCGGCAGGTTAGTTTAACTTAGTTTAAGTAGCTTGTAGCTAGGGACTGATGACCAACGTATTTTGATCCCACAGAATTACAAACAATTGAATTACAATTTAATTCGACAATGTGTGTGTGTGTGTGTGTTTGTTCAAGATGAGATGTTCAAGATCTTTGTATAGTCTATGGGACTTAACTACGGGGTCATCAGTCCCTAAACTTACAAACTACTTATGAACTACTTACGAACTAGGACGGCACAAATATCCATGCCCGAGGGGGGATTAGAACCCCCGACCGTAGTGGCCGTGCAGACCATGACTGGAGCGCCTTAGTCTCCTCGGCCACCGCGGCCGGCTGTGTGTGTGTGTGTGTGTGTGTGTGTGTGTGAGAGAGAGAGAGAGAGAGAGAGAGAGATATTTAATTTCATGAACAGGATGTTATGATGTATTTTCAGATGAGTAAATGCAGGTTTAATTGGGTTGTGGTGGTGGAGGAGGGGAGGCGTGGGTATCGCAATTAGCGTTTTTGTGGAAGGGGGTTGACTCTCATGGAGTTTCTTTTTATATTGGGTGATCAATAAGCTTGAAAAGTGTGTTACTTGCTGCTTAGATTTTTTCCCAAATCGTTTATGTAAATAAGGAACAGCAGAGGTCCAATAACACTATCCTGTGGAACGCCCGATATCACCTTTGCTTTAGTCGATGCCTTACCATGGATTACTACAAACTGTGTCCTCTTTGACAGGAAGTCCCCTCTCCAGTCGCAAATATGGGGCGATATACCATAACCACGCAATTTGTTTAAAAGCCGATTGTGCGGTACAGTACCAAATGCCTTCTGTATATCAAGAACTACGATATCAATTTGAGAACCCTTGTCGATGGCTCTCATCACTTCGTGTGAGTAAAGAGCTAGTGGTGTTTCGTACAAAAGACGAACGCATCCCGCCAGGCTTCAGAAATGGCGAATTTTTCGCAAGTTTTGTAAAAATGTTTAATTGAAAATAAAGAGGCAGCATAAGTGGCTATGTGAGTGCTACAAAAAAAAAAAAAAAAAAAAAAAAAAAAAAAAAAAAAAAAAAAAAAAAAACCATATGAAGAGGGCAACATAAAAACGTGACTAATTTCAGTAGTTTGGTTTGTTCATAATAATGAAACTGTTAATGATCGAATTCAGTAAATCCTCGCAAACAAAAAATATTTCCTGTACAGTTGGCCACTGAAGATGCTTTTAAATAAAGCGAAACGCGTATTTTCTGAATCAGACTAAAAGCCAATTCACACTGTCCGTCAGAACATTCTGCAATGTATTTCTAATGGCGGCATTCACACTGTCCGTCACCGAACCGTCACGTCACGTCAGCCTTTCTCGAGAAGAATGTTTTGACGAGACGGTCGTCTACTAACATCGGAAGTAAACTTATTTTGGTCACGCGATTTTCATGTTGTAGTCGATAATTAAACGGTTTATATGCATATGTGTCTTATTAATCTTTATGTTATTGTTATACCTCGTTTTAGCGGTAAATTCCAAATTTTCGTGACAACTTAAATATTTTTCTCAATTGAGTGTCGTCCTAAAAGCGAGGGCGAATATCTAAAATCGAAAAATGGTTCATGTTTCGTAATATTGTAACAGAAAATGCTGAAGCAAACTGTTTTTTTTTGAATAAGCTTGTAATTTGATGACGCATTTGTCATCAAATAACATTTAAAATGAAAAAGTCTATGCTAATGAAGGATAAACATTCAGTTGTTTACGACGGTATTTACAATCTCAACGGGCAAATCGTAATGGATAAAGTAAACAGGCTCTATTTATGCTCTTGTAAATATTGTTTGATGGGTTCATATGTTTATTTTCTCGCTTGACAATAGAAATTGATGTTTTGAAATGTTTCCGTTCCCAGCATTTTACTACACTAAGTTGGCCAAAACCAACAATGTAAAGTTTTCTTTGGCCGTCAATGAAATTTAGCGTTGTTGTTAACTCAGTTCCAGTGTTAAACTATAACTTTCTACATAAAAGATGGTCACCCGTAACCTCACTTTCAAGATCGCGTATTGAGAAAGGCGAATTGACGTGACGGACATCATCTACATCTACATAGATATTCTGCAAATCAAATTCAAGTGCCTGGCAGAGGGTTCATTAACCACTTTCATAACTTTTCTCTACCGTTCCATTCTCTAATACCGCGCGGGAAGAAAGAACACCTAAATCGTTCTGTTTTCGATCTGATTTCTCTTATTTTATTGGGATGGTCATGTCTCCCTAAGTAGGTGGGTGCTAGCAAAATATTTTCACATTCAGAACTAAAAGTCGGTGATTGAAACTTTGCAAACAGATCACGCCGCAATGAATAACGTCTTTCTTTTAATGATTTCCACCCCAATTCTTGCAACATTTCCGTGACGCTTTCCCCCCCGTAACGTTATAAAACAAAACGAGCTGCCCTTCTCTGAACCTTCTCAATGTCTTCCGTCAGTCCCACCTGGTGAGGGTCCCACAAGGGGCAACAGTACTCCAGGAGAGGACGCACAAGTGTGATGTAGGCAGTCTCTTTGGTGGAGCTGGTGCATCTTCGAAGCGTTCTGCCGATAAAACGTAACCTTCGGTTCGCCTTCCCCACAATATTTTCTGTGTGTTCTCTCCAGTCAAAGCTGTTCCTAATTGTAACTCCTAGGTATTTGACAGAATCTACGACCTTAAGGTTTGATCGATTTATCGCGTAATTAAAGTTGAGCGGATTTCTTTTAGTGGTCATGTGTATTACTTCACACTTTTCTTTATTTAGTGTCAATTGCCAATTTTCGCACCATGCAGAAATTTTGTCTAAATCGCTTTGCAGTTGCTTTTGATCCTCAATTGACTTCACTAACCGATAAACGGCAGCATCATCCGCGAACAGTCTAAGGGAGCTATGAAGATTGTCACCTAAATCGTTTATAAACACGAGGAAGAGTAGGGGACCTATAACGCTTCCCTGTGAAACGCCAGATATCACTTCTGTTTTACCCGATGACTTACCGTCAATTACAACGAACTGTGTTCTTTCTGATAGGAAATCGTGAATCCAATCGCACAATTGGGGAGATATTCCATAAGCACGCAATTTCATTAGAAGCCGCTTGTGGGGTACAGTGTCAAAAGCCTTCCTGAAATCCAGAAATATGGAATCGATTTGAGATCACTTGTCGATGGCACTTAACACTTCATGTGAATAAAGGGCAAGCTGTGTTTCGCAATGAATCCGTGTTGACTACTGGTTAATAGGTCGTTCTCTTAGATGTAGTTCATATTATTCGAACAAAGTATATGTTCCAAAATCCTACTGCAAATCGACGTCAATGAGATAGGCCTGTAATTTAGGGGATCACTCCTATTGCCTTTCTTGTATATTGGAGTAACTTGGGCAACTTTCCAGTCTTTGGGTATGGATCTTTCGCTGAGTGATCGGTTGTAAATGATAGATAAGTACGGAGCTATTGCATCAGCATACTCTGAGAGGAATCCAGTTGGTATACAATCTGGCCCGGAAGATTTATTTTTGTTTAGTGACTTAAGTTGTTTTACTACTCCAGGAACATCTACTTCTAAGTTTCGCATGCTGGCAGCTGTTCTTGGACTGAATACTGGAGTGTTCACTTCGTCTTCTTTGGTGAACGAATTTCGGAGAGCTGTGTTTAGTAATTCTGCCTATGCAGTACTGTTATCGGTAGTATTACCATTGCTATCGCGTAGTGAAGGTATTGTTTGTGTTTTGCCACTAGTGTACTTCATATATGACCAGAATTTCTTTGGATTTTCTGCAAGATTACGAGACAGGATTTCGTTGTGGTAACTGCTATAGGCTTCTCGCTTTAAAGTCCGCGCAAGGTTGCGAGTTTCAGTAAAATGCCAATGTCGGACCGTGTGAGCTTTACGAACTATATAACTACAACTGTGGAGAAGGAGGTCAAAAACAAAAGAAGGATCATGACTAAAATATCGTTTATATGCATGTTCTGAGGAAGTGGGGACTCGCGTTCTGTTCTGGGACATGCCCTTACAGGTCGACTGCAGCCCTTCTGGGGCGTCCAGCTGGACTTTCCCCGGTATCCGGAGGCGGAGAGGAATTGTTCCCAGGGCGCGTGCAGGTGGGGGTCTTCCGGGGCGGCAGAGGCAGCAGGCGGGAAGCGGCGTGTCCGGAAGGTGACGGCTTTATTGGCCGCATTGTGGCTGTCAGCCAAACAGCGCTGGGAAAGCCCGCCGGGGCACACGCCGAGCCGAGCCGAACCAGCCGCCACCGCCTGCCACCTCCCACCGCTCCCCACGTGGCGGCGCGGCGGCCGTCTGCCGTTCATTAACCACTTTGACTGCGGCCTTTCTTCTAGCCTCGTCCTACACGGGAGCAGTCAGTTTTCTGAGCTATCACTGTGTTCAACTCTGGTGTTATGGTCCACATACTCAATACTTCTGTCGGTGGGTTTAAGTTGCACCAAATGTTCCAAGAGGTAGGCTCAATAGTCAATGATATGACAGCAACTATAATTTGGAAAAAAATATATATATACAGGATGTCCCAGCTATCTTGTCCACCTAAAATATCTCTGGAACAATAACAGCTATTCGAAAACGATTTTCGCCGGTATCAATGTACGGCTGGGGCCCATGAATGTACATATTTGGAAACATTCTAAAACGAAAGCAAATGTGTTTTTAAATAGAAACTTCCTTTTTTTTAAATGGACACCATATAATTTTTCTTCGGTAATCCATAGCATGACAAATCACATAAACAATGGCGTTGATTGCATCGCAATATTCCAAATACATCCCGAGATATTGCGACGCAAAGTTGACGCTTGAAATACGCGACACGCGCGGCTAGCGCACGTCCTGAGACTCAGGCGAGAACCCCATGTAATTGGAATATTGCGATGCAATCAACGCCATTGTTTATGTGATTTGTCATGCTATGGATTGCCGAAGGCCGGCCGCGGTGGCCGAGGGGACTGAGGCGCTCCAGTCACGGTCTTCACGGCCACTACGGTCGGGGGTTCGAATCCCCCCTCGGGCATGGATATTTGTGCCGTCCTAGTTCGTAAGTAGTTCATAAGTAGTTTGTAAGTTTAGGGACTGATGACCCCGTAGTTAAGTCCCATAAGCTTAACAAACATTTGAACATTTTTTTTTATTGCCGAAGAAAAAATATAGGGTGTCCATTTAAAAAAAGATAAGTTTCTATTAAGAAACACATCTGCTTTCGTTTTAGAATGTATCCAAATATGTACATTCATGGGCCCCAGCCGTACATTGATACCGGTGAAAGTCGTTTTCCAATAGCTGTTATTGTTTCAGACATATTTTGGGTGGACAAGATAGCTAGGAAACCCTATACCCGCGGACCAATATCTAGAGGTCTGTGCGGATAAGAAAAGTGTTATCTACATCCGCACGACACCCGCAAGGCCCATATCCGCAACCGCATCCGCGTCACTTTATCCACACCCGCAAGTTCGTTATCCGCATGCGCAGATATTAAAGTTTTAAATCGGTAATAGTAATAGATAGCAGTATTTAAAACCATGGTATGTAATGATATAATCATTATTGGAGTGTCATTTCTGCGACAACTTAACTACCTTTGACTTTTCGAATCACGGTAACTGTTCTGTACCTACTCCAAAACAGGCTATTCCGAACAGGAAAACATTGGCGTCCCGGACATTCATAGTAGTGCTTCGGAGTCCGTGTGGTCGGAGCACTACGTCAGCTGTTTAATACAGGCATCTTCTTAAACTTCAGTGCTTAAAACTGATTGTCATGGAGGAGATTTTACTGTTTACATTCAAAAAAATTTCTGCTTACTTTCTTCACAGAATGTTCAATTTACAGATTGAATAACATTAGGGAAAAGCTACAAACCTGTCTTACACCCTTAGCAACCACAGCGTTTCATGACCTTCGTATCGTATACGGCGTCAGCAACACCGAAAAGACAAAATAAACTTTGAAACAATCTTTGGAAAACAAATTTTCTTCTCGGCTGGAGCAGAGGAGGGACGAGATTGGAGATAGGGGATAAAGGTGAAAGTGGTCTTGTGTTACACCCGAGATCGTTCTATTTCCTTTCTCCTCGCTCGTTTCTTCTACCTGATGAAGGAAATCTGTTTTCCGAAGTCTAGTTTATTATCGTCTTTTTGGCGATACTGAGCTGATTTAATGTGTTATTTTTATTTCACATATTTACATTTCTGGCCACCCAAAATGCAACACCAGAAGGAAGCATCGAAATCCGACTGAAATTTGTAGCATGCATTTTCGTTGGTGACAGATGCATACGATTAGCCTCAGCGCAGGTCCACATCATGTGCGCCAGTAGCGACACTTGCAAGTCCTATAAAAGGGGGCAACATAGTTGTTTCGTGCGGTTCTTTTGTGTAAGTGCTTATGTTTTTACCGTACACGTTTCGTTTTCTTCATAAAACCATTTCCAGTAGTTACTTTTCTGTGTCATTCGGCGTACATTCGCAAATGGCTTCTGCTTGCTAATTTCTTGGTATTTGCAAATGCCACTTTTAAAAACTTCTACTAGTTGTAAAGCAGCTAAGATTCGTTCATTTTGGAAGTGATAAACGGTAAATCTCAAATGGCAGCATGGCGAGCAAACATGGCTTGAAAAATATCAAAATATTGTTGGTAGCGTTCGGAAACCAGCGAATATCGATGCGACCATACACATAGTCTTTCGACTTATGGAAAGAAAGTTAAATGATAATACTTTTTAGCGATCTGCCACGGAACCTGCGAAAACGTTGGAAGGGGTACTTGAGCCTCAATATGAATGCAATCACCTACATCGCTGAAAATATCTTTATTTATTACGACGTTTTGCCATCTGCAATTGTCAGAGTTTTTCAACACTGAGACCGCATTTTGCTTTAAATTTCTGAGGTTTCTACATCTGATAACTGCAAATGCCGGAATGTCGTAATAAATAAAGACATTTTTAGCAGTTCAGACTGTTTTATTTATACTGGAGAAAGGTGATTCGACGAATAGATGCATGTTTAGTAGCAAAAGCATGAGTATTTGAGCCTTTATTACGCGTTTCGGTAACACAATGGTAGAGCGCCACATTATGAATCCAAAGGTCGCTTGGTTCGATCCCCACCAGACCTTAGGAATTTTATCTGCCACTTTCCACTTCTTCCACCTATGGCAGTGTTGCTGATGTGTAAAATACCGAGTAGCACCGTGTTTCGGAATCCACATGAAAGTGTAGGCCGCCCTGTAACTGGCTGGGTAAGTCAGTTCGAAGGTCGGAGGGAGGCAACGGCATACCACCTCCTAACAGGACCGTGCCTAGTAAAGCACTGTAGTGTTCAAACCAATCTTAGGATTGTTAAATGCTTTACCTTTTATCTTGCTGCCGCCTTCTTACATTTCGCGTGGTGATCACAAAGACAAGATAAGAGAAATTAGGGCTCGTACGATTATAAAGGAGGCATATAGGCATTCTCTTTTTCCTCGTTCTATTTGGGGGTGGAATGGGAAAGGAAATGCCTAGTAGTGGTACAGTCTACCCTCCGCCACGCCCCTTACGGTGAATTGCGTTTGTGCGCGCCCTGCACCGCGGCGCGGCTCGTTCCGCTGGTGACGTCAGCAGCGCGTCTGATTGCAGCGGCGCCTGCGCCCCGCGGACCGGAAGTGGCCGTCTGCCCGCCGGCGCCACTGGCGCCAGCAGCCACGCCACGCCAGTGCGCTCCCACCGCGCCTCCCGACCAACCGACAGCCAAGGCGACACCTCCCTCTCCCTCCCTCACATTGTCCACGTGCCTAAAAGCCGCAGTTCATTGTGACAGACGGAAAATAATCTAGCGGAAACGAAGTATTTATCTGGGGTTCCGCAAGGATCTGTTTCAGGTCCCCTGCAATACTTAGTAAACATACATGACCTAGGAGTCAATTTGAGCAGCTCTCTTACATTATTTGTCTGATGGGCGATGCCATGGTCTGTCGTCTATTAAAGTATAAAAATAAATTACAAAATTATTTACACAAGATATCTGCACTGTGTGGAAAATGACAGTGTACTCGAAGCAATAACAAGAAAGGTCTGTCCTTTTCCATTTTTCTTACAGTTTATGATTCACGTTTATAGAACGCTGTGCTCTATAAATGCATAATTTCTACCTCAACTGAGGTTTTATGCTACTACACTTCTTTTAGATAGAAATTCCGTCTCTACCTGTCCTAATTTGCTTTTTATGTTCCCTTTCTATGATTCCAGTTTCCACGTTAAGTTTGTCGCTAACCTCATTTCTGCTAAGCCCATTTTTTGATCTGTAATTGTTTTATTCTAAATCGATAGTCTCAGATCTTACAGTCAATAGGCTGCTGATTCAACTGAGTGAGCTCTTCCTCATTTTCAATGACGACAGCAGTGTCAGCGAATATGATTACTTATATCCGTCCACGCTGGTTATTAGTGCCACTCCTGAAACTTAATTTTATTTCCGTCATTGATCCTTCGATGTGTAGATGTAGACATACGGACGAATCGTCAGTATTCAGGGATCTGCTACCAACGATCGTTTGAAGTAAAATACATCAAATGGGTTTAATTTTGTCTTATTTACATTGTTTAATATCCATTGTTCATTATTTTCTGTACAATGAAATACGTCATTAGGTATACATATGTGCAACAGTTCGTAAACATTAAAAACCGTGATTTGCAGTTTTCCAAATGTAATGTTCACCATAGACACGTTCGTGGGACAGTGATTCGTGCAAAAGAGTCCGTGTACCTTCAGATGAAGTGCACTACAACTATCAGGAATTCCACGTGTGTCCTACCTCGAAAACTATTAGGAGTGATGCATGTGTACATACGAACATTTCTTGCTACAAATGAGCGTTCCAATCATATCCTTAAATATTGAGTATTAGTCTCGGTCATTTCGAAGACTAAACAGTAGGAATAAAAGACTGACAATCATTAATATTTTTGTAATGTTATTTTCTTATTTTTACAATATAAAAAAGAAATTAAAGCAATTATCTTTGAAATTAGTATTGAAAATGTCGTTTCTCTGCTACAGCGTATTTTTTATTTCTCCAAGAAGCGGTTCGCCTTTTTTTTACTTCAAGACTTTAAGGAAGTTTCAGTGCCGTCTAGACATTTCAGTTTTGTTTTCATATGTGGTATTTTTTTAGTACAAAACAGTTCAGGGCTTATTTCTCACGTAAATAAATGGTTACTCAAAGCTTATCGCCCTTTTGGTTCGGCGTTTGCGGAACCTCTCATTTGCCTCATGTTTGAGGATGCTTAATTGTTCCAGTTACGCATTTTTCGAGACGTTGTGAACATGTGTTTTAGAGTCTTAACTCCTTTTTTGCCTCGTGATATATCATTGTTCTTGTTGGTAACCTAACAAAGTGCATTTTGAATACAAACGTCTGTTCATTTGTTCTCTTTATATGTAGCTATATATATATATATATATATATATATATATATGTGTGTGTGTGTGTGTGTGTGTGTGTGTGTGTGAGATAATTAGAAAGATAAATGTTATTTGTGTGGTACTAGGAGATAGAGAAGAAGTGTGTCTGATAAACAGAAACTTTGCAACCACTCTCTGACCGCAACTTTTTTTTTGCAAACAGAAAGCTCAAATGTTCAAATGTTTGTAAATCTATCGGACCAAGCTGCGTGGTCATCAGTCCGTAGTTTACGAACTACTTAAAGTAAGGTAAACTAACCTAAGGACAACAGACACACCCATGCCCCTGGGAGGACTCGAACCTCCGACAGCGAGCAACCGCGCGCCCTGCAGCGAGGCGCCTTAGACTGCTCGGCTACTCCACCGCGGCAAACAGAAAGCCCGCACAAACATACAAATAAATAGATATTACAAATACGGTTTATACTCTCTTTTCTGTCTTCTATCTATCTCTCTTTCTCTGTCTCTGTCGTTCACTTACTCTCTTTCTTTATCTTTATCTATGTCTCTTGTCTCTGTCTCCCTCGTACACAAACACACACACACACACACACACACACACACACAGAGAGAGAGAGAGAGAGAGAGAGAGAGAGAGAACATACAGACTTATGTGTTCAGCATATCGGTATAGTTCGTTAGGTTGGTAACAAGTACAAAACAAACGTAATATGAGGAGGTACAACAGGTGTTACGACTGTGAAACACATGTGAAGAACACGTTCAGAACTTAAAAATTTACGACAATTGCGTAAGTGGAACAATAGCACAACCTCAAACGTATCAACACATGAGAAGAACCAACAGATGGCAAGCCAAAAAGGCAGCAAGCTGTAAGTAAACATTTATGCAGGAAATAAACTTGAACAGTCTTATCATCGAAACTACACATTTGAAAGTAAAACTGTAATTTCTAGTTCCCACTCCCCGTGAATATATGTGTAGCGAGAAAGGGGCCCCGAGCTAATGCACTCTTACTCCCATCTTTCCTCACCGCCTGCTTTTCGTTCCTCTTCCCTTCCTTTCCTATTCTCACTCCTTCCCCTCCGCGCCGGGAGACCGATGATCTTGGCAGTTTGGTCCTCCTGTCCTCAACAAACATCCATCCATCTAGCTGTCACTGAAGATGAAGTAAATAGGGCGAAACACGCCGGCCGCGGTGGCCGAGGGGACTGAGGCGCTCCAGTCACGGTCTGCACGGCCACTACGGTCGGGGGTTCGAATCCCCCCTCGGGCATGTATATTTGTGCCGTCCTTAGTTGTAGGTAGTTCATAAGTAGTTTGTAAGTTTAGGGACTGATGACCCCGTAGTTAAGTCCCATAAGCTCTACAAACATTTGAGCATTTTTGAGCGAAACACGTCTTGGAGAAATAATAAAATATATTGCAGCAAGAAAATGATTTTATTTATTTATTTTTCAATTTTCGAAACGTATAATTTTATGCTTGCTGCGGATGATGGCCACAGAGAGAATTAATTATCTTCCTCGACGCACTTGGAGCGCTGATACACGGCCTCGGTGTGCCTCGTGGAAGCAGAGAGAAGTGAGGTGGTTGTGTGTGTCCCGCTAGTTGCTGAGGAGAGCGTGGTGTTGCAGTCTCGCGGCTGATGGGCTCCTCGGCGGCGACGGCGAGCATGAACATGAACATGGGCAACATGGCGGGCCTGTCGACGTGCAGCGTCACCGCCGACACCAAGCCCATGCAGTTCCCGCTGGCGCAGCGCCGCAAGCGACGGGTGCTCTTCACGCAGGCCCAGGTGCGTCCGCAGCGCAGCAGCAGCAGCAGCTACCGCAAATGCACATAACACTCCAACAACTTGTTTTCTAATTAAACACACTTTACCCAGATTTCGACAGGAAATGGGTGTCTTCATCAGAATAACTAAATTACGACCTGGGATGAGACGCAAACATATGTTAAAATATGTTACATGAAGTATTTGTATTTGAAAAGAAAAATTAATGATGACAACGGACAAATTTCGTACTCACATGTATTGATGCAGCCAAGATTTCGTTCTGGGGGGTGGTAACTTTTAAAAAATAAAGCCTATTGAATTTATTAATCTATTACAGCCTTATTTTTACACTTCTTATAATTTAGCCAATTATACTACGAAAACAATTGCACAAGAAATAAAATGAGTAGGCTCGCATTAATTTGAAAGTGGAAGAGGAACAACATGTTGGAAATAAAGTGTATATAATCAGCTCGTAAAATAATTAAGCAGTTCTATGTTACTAGACAAAGAGAAAAGACGTTACAGTTTAATTAATACGAGACTCTTTGTGTAAAAATTGAACTAAAATAACACTAATTTTGTACATAACATTCCAAAAAAATGTTCAAATGTTTGTAGAACTTATGGGACTTAACTACGGGGTCATCAGTCCCTAAGCTTACAAACTACTTATGAACTACCTAAGACTAAGGACGGCACAAATATCCATGCCCGAGGGGGGATTCGAACCCCCGACCGTAGTGGCCGTGCAGACCGTGACTGAAGCGCCTCAGTTTCCTCGGCCACCGCGGCCGGCCATAACATTCCACTCGATGGCGTCGCTGACCTGTTAAGCAGCAGGTCGCCGCATAGGAACAATCGGCTCGTAAGTTCAACATAGCAGTAACGACAGCGGCAGCATCAGAGCTGGTCGCGTCGGTATGAAAACCGTTCACAGTAACAGCAGCACACGTTCTCAGTGGCGGCATCACCTTGGCGACCCATTGTCACGTTCACTTGTGCTTGGCAACTTATAGTTACGTTGTGATTTATTACATTAGTACTATTTTAAATTTCCGGTGTCAACCTATTTAAATGAACAAAAAATGAAAACAATAAAAATAATGAAATTTAAAAAACAGAGAGGTGGCATGGGGAGGGTGAACTTCAGCTCTATTAGTCCCCCCCACCCGGGACTGCGCCACTAATGCTGTGCTCAAGTCGCATAAAATAACTTCAAAAAGGTATGCTTCCGTTTTATGTGTCTCTCGAGTATACGTAATTTGCCCATTGTAATCATATACCTTTCTGCGCAAATAAAATATTTCATGTAACATTCGCTAATACACTACTTTTCTGATTCATTCAAGCTCACAAATGGCTCGAAAGTCAGGTAAAGTGTGTTTATTTACAAAGCAATTTGTTGGTTGCCTATTTCCAGTTACAGTAAAAAATAAAATAAATAAATTAAATAAAACTGCTGAATGTCCAAACGTTATCACCTCAAAACAAATACCAGCATATAAGAAATTAAATTTTAAGTGCACTCTCTATTTCCTTAAACTCGATCGAGTTCGGCAAATACAGAAAAAAATCTCTAATTTTGGGAAAAGGAAAAACTATATGCCCCACTGAAAAATATTAAATGAGGAACTTCTAGGGTTTAAAATGATATATATATATATATATATATATATATATATATATATATATATATATATATATCGATTGCTTTGCTAGACAAAAAATTACTTGTTTGAAGAACTAAAAAGTATTAATTCTGGCCGGCCGCGGTGGCCGAGGGGATTGAGGCGCTCCAGTCACGGTCCGCACGGCCACTACGGTCGGGGGTTCGAATCCCCCCTCGGGCATGGATATTTGTGCCGTCCTTAGTTGTAAGTAGTTCATAAGTAGTTTGTAAGTTTAGGGACTGATGACCCAGTAGTTAAGTCCCATAGACTCTACAAACATTTGAACATTTTTTTATTAATTATGTTTACAAATTTATCGCTTATTTTAAACAAAATTCTCTTATGAAAAGCGGCTGAATCTCCACAGGGTATCCTCCTACAATACCAGCTCATAATCATATCATAATCGCTTTCAGATGAATTGCTGCGGCAGAATAACCGTGCGCACTAAGGCGCCCATCCACAGTGCGCGCGGCCCTTCGCCGCATGACTCCCTCGGGCAGGGGAGTGTTTGTTGTCTTTAGCATAAATTAGTTGAAGTTAGTTTAAGTTCTTTGTAAGCCTAGGGACTGATGACCAACGTAGTTAAGTCCCTTAGATTTACAAACATCTGAAAATCAGATGAATCACTGGAGTACAAATGAAAGCTTATGAACTCATCTCATGAGTTTTGTCAGCTAAGTGTAAAGTTAACATTTGTCGGTGCAGGGTGAAGAGCATTAAGTAACGCGAGTGTCGCGTTGTCAGAACAGAGTACTTGTCCCACGCTTCCGGCAGGCGCACTTCTGCCGTGATGGAACAGTTGCATCACGGTGCGCGGGCGGAACATGCGGTAACTGGGACGTACCCCAAAGTTGAATTGACTCGGGAATGCGGGACAGTACACTTCCTGCCAAAAGTTTAAATCGCGCACACATTCACCGTGAATTCTGGCCTTATTTGCTCCAGATGAAATGTCCCTTTCATCCGAAGTGAGATGCAGCCAATATTGAGACCAAACAGATGTTGGTCATGCTTATCAGGAAGCCCAGCTCTCTAACAGTGCGATTTACATCTTTCGACAAAACTAAAAGATCTCAGGGGAAAGAAATTTTCAAATGAAAATTTCAAATGTTCGTAAACCCATTGCACAAAACTGATATTGTTATCACTCCCTAGAGTTACAAATTACTTAACTTACGTTAAGGACAACACACACACACACACACACACACAAAACCATGGCCGTGGGAGGACTCGAACCTCCGGCGGGAATGGTCGCCCTCTGCGTAGCTTGATGCCTTAGACCACGCAGCCATTCCGCGCGGCAAAGAAATTTTCAACGATGAGGACTTTAATACAGCGATTCCCGAATGGCTCCGTTCCGTGTCCAAGGAGGGAGCTGACTAAATATCTGAATAAACATCTTCATACGACTTATCAACCGTCGACGTTTCCTTTGTTCAAATCGGGACGATATCGAGCACATACCAAACCGGTTTGCGGGCGCGTTTTATGGTACTACTTATAACTGCTTTATTTCTAAAACTTTAGTGTTGGTCCGCTCCTCTTCAACCTTGCAAATCCTGTTCTCCCCCCACCCCCTCTCTTTCTCAGGTCATAAAAACCATAAATTAACATTTTAAAAACTTGTCATATAACGTACATTTAGAGGTCAGTTTTTATTGTTCTGGTATTCAGATTCTTAGAATACATTTTCTTCGAATAAAAAAAAAAAAAAAAAAAAGAAATAAATACATATAATTTAATACAAATAACAGATCCTACCGTCTGTACTCGTAGCAGTGTTACTTTAGTTGCTAGTTCTGCTCGATACACAACAATATAAATCTGTAGTCTTAGTGGCTATGACGTCGTGTTCTCAACTCCTCCCAGCCGCATCCTTCAAACACTTGCAGTGTAGCCGCCTGGTGAAAGTGTGTCGAGTATTAATTAATAATTTGTTTAGCAATGAATGACGATGAAGATATTCCCCTTTTATTCCCGATGAGTTAGGAAGGGGAAAAAAAGAAGCCGCGCGGGAATGGCTGTGCGTTCTAAGGCAGTTTACTACTGATTACGCGTCAGATTCCATCGGAGTTTCGAGTCCTCCCTCCTCCCTCGGGCCTGTATATGTGTGATGCCCTTAGCGTGTTAAAGTAGTTTGAAAGTATAGCGACTAATGACCTAAGCAGTTCGGTCCCTTAGGTTTGAAAAAAAAAAAAAAAAAAAAAAAAAAAAAAAACACCCTCGATATGACTTCAGACACGGAATGAGCTAGATGTTTAGTAATTGCTTTGACGCCCCTGCCATTGAACCACTGTGATCAACCATTATCACGTTCAGTAGCTCTGGCACCAAATTATATTTAAAACTCAGTACACTTGTACTATTTTAATCTGCACTGTTGACACGTTCCGGTGAAATATAAAAAATTCCTTCGGGAGGGGGGGGGGGGGGGACGGAACGCCGTTACGGCAGTATTATTTAGAACCTTTAAGAAAAAAAAGTTCTCAGTACAGTACTGTGTTTCATTTGTTGTTCGAAGTATTGGAAATTTTTTAGTTTCAAGTTAAGTGGGGAAAACACAAACAACTTCGTTCTTCACTTGTACAGAAACATATTAACGTATACAGACGAAAGGACCAAGAAAGCAAGGGAAAATATCAAAGACTGGAGCAGACGCACTATTCGAAGTCCAGGCAATCAAATGATTAGAATCAGACAGTGCTCACTTCGCCGTTTTAGATATACCGAACGAAAAAACAGAGTCTTTTTGCCCGATGCGTCTATCCCATACGTCGTATTTTTTCAATGGAAAATGAAGTAAATTCAGTCTTATCGCACCTACGCATAGAAAATAGTGCAGTTTGTTCAAAGTTCTCTAACAATTTCGTTTGATCTTTGACGTGTGTACTTCCCTTTTATCTAAGAGTTCAGTGTTTTGCATAATACACGGGTTCAAGATATAAGCAGTGTAAATAATATTTCAATCGCTTGTTTAATTAATTATTATGACTTTCTCAATCAAAACCAGCTGAAATAACCGACTACGAGACAGTTAAGTTCTGTGCGTCCTATTTTCTTACACTTCGGGAAATCTCCACGCTTCCACTACAATTTTTATTTTTTTCTGGTAGGAGGAATAGTGGCGGCTGTTTGCACGGCAGAGAAAGCGTAAACACTGGTATTTCCAGCGACGAGCGGCCGGCGCTGGCCTCCGTCCTGGTGCGGCACTTAGAGTTACGTCATCGCTAATTTCGGTGCCAGCCCCTTTGACATTTCCAATGTTCTGTCAAATGCCATGGCCGTCATCACTATTATAATCATACAAATTATCCACAATGGATCCGTTCACTTAAAAAAAATAACATTACTCTCTTTCTTTGGCACGCTGTGTACAAACAAAACTTAGCACGTGTCAGATTTCGACATGAATTTCTGTTATTTACTTTTCAAGTAACTCGTTACACTGCACACTTTTGTCGTTGTAAACACCTGCCATTTTTGCTTCGTTTTGAAGGAGTGTGTTAAGAAAATGTTATCATCCTGATTGTTCTGTAATGCTTGTTTCGGTGTTCATTTATATACCGCTACGCGGTGGAGTGGCCGAGCGTTCTAAGGCGCCACGCTGCGGAGTTCGAGTGCCTCTCGGGCATGGATGCGTGTTTGTTTTGTCCTTGGGTTAATTTAAATACTTTGTAAATCTAGGGACTGATAATCAGAGTAGTTAAGTCCCATAGATTTATAAACATTTCAACATTTTTTTTAAATATCTACCGCTAACTGTTTCGTTGATTTCAACAAGAGAAATAGTTAGTAATACTGTTGGAGAACAAAGTAATACTTGAATTTCATGGTATATGATTTCGTAACTGTATTTAAATGTGCAACCAAGCAATCGCTTTTCCTTTAAATGTGTGCGCATCCTCAGTTTATCAAAAAAGAAGCCCGTTAAATGAGTGTCACATTTTTTGGAATCCTTTCTAACATCGGCCAACAATATAATCTTAAGTGGGAAAAAAAAAAAAAAAAAAAAAAAGAGCTGGCGGAAGTGACAACACTGTTCTGCAGAATCCAATAATGGTGTTGTTCGACTTTGCTGAACGAAACTTTCTGTATGTTGTTTAACTATACACACTTTCTTGTGACTCACATAAAGAGTATTCGTTTATTTTTTTTATTATTATTATTAAAGGTCGAAGCAAATATGTGTTACCATATACTATAAATTTCCTTAATTATATGTTCAAAAATGTTCAAATGTTTGTAAAGCTTATGGGACATAACTACGGGGTCATCAGTCCCTAAACTTACAAACTACCTCTGAACTACTTACGAACTAGGACGGCACAAATATCCATGCCCGAGGGGGGATTCGAACCCCCGACCGTAGTGGCCGTGCTGACCGTGACTGGAGCGCCTCAGTCACCTCGGTCACCGCGGCCGGCCTTTAATTATAAACATCGTAATTATTTATTTTATTTTAAACGTGTCTGTTTTATTGCACATTTTGTGGTCTACTACTAAGGTGTAATATGTTACTTATTTAAGACGTTATTTTGCTGTTTGTTCTAGGACATTTGGTATTCCTATTATCATCGTGAGTTCTACAGTAACGGGAGTCGCTTGTTTCAAAAATGTTCAAATGTTTGTAAAGCTTATGGGACTTAACTGCGGGGTCATCAGTCCCTAAACTTACAAACTACTTATGAACTAACGTATGCTAAAGACATCACAAACATCCATGCGCGAGGGAGGATTCGAATCTCCGAGGCGTGAGGCGCTCCAGACCGCTCGGCTGTCGCTTGTTTCCATTGTTTCGAATGACACACTTGCGAAAGAATTTAACCTCAACTGTCGAGCTATATTATCTATTTACGTGCCACGTTAACTGGTAGTGATTATAATACATCGCCTTACACGATCTTGCCCTATAGCTCTCGTATGTATTGATACCTCCCATGTATCTTCTCCTCTCCTTAATTTTTCTCACTGTTGTGTCGTGAACTGCATTGACTGACTGTTCCGTAGGTTCTTGATCCAATATTGGATACAAGGTAACTGCCCTGAGTTTCACTGATAATTGTCTTAAATGATAAATAGGAATACTCGCTGCTCTCCACATAATTTACTCTACTGGATGAATGCCTAGCTTCATAATTTCAGAAATAACAATCTGTCGATTTTAATGTCAACGTTCCGGTGGCGTTTCATACCTCCATCCAAGTTAAAACATCGTGATCTCTTTCACGTTTTATTTTGTATCCCAAAACGATCAGAGTAGACTGCTGAGCTCTCGAGTCTTTTTATTCAAATCCCAAGCAGCAGAGGTCTAATCAAATGTAAGCCGAATTGGCAATATTTTAGAGTGGATTTCGATCTAGAGTACTCTTTGTGTGGACAAAATTAAAGTTGTCTCTACGTGTTCGCTACACTTTAATGTCTCTGTCTCGTCACAAATTAAAGTCCGGTTGCGAGAGGCAGATCGGATTACCACCAAGCTCTCGACCCTGCGTGACGACATAAAGCAGCGCACATATGCCACAGCGGAATATTAAACTGTCCGCTTTGACGCAATACTTTGGCGTGGCAACACCGTGCAGAGACCTCGACAAGCACTCATATACATGTAGCGGGGCATTCACCTGGGGCAAATCCTTTTGTTTTCCAAGAGCTACTTGTTAAGGTATTATTTCATACGGAACTTATTGTGCTGTCTTATTTTCTTTGCCCAAAATATTTGTGTCCATCCCGCGTAGCCTACCTTTTCCCCGGTTTTTAATTTATTTCTCAGAAGCACATCAGTGTTATCCAAATAATGCGTAACGCAATACCGGCCGCGTAGCAGGAAAGTGTTCTCACATCCGTCATCATACGCAGATAGCGCAATATTTTTATAACTTTTACCAGATATACAGCTTTTACGAAGGATATTTTTTGGTCCGTCTCGGCAAATGCCCTTCATAATTTTACAGCCAGAACAGACATTATAACCATACAAATGAAGAATTTTAAGAAGGCTTTATTTGTAACTTTCATTGCCATATTTTAGTGGCTTGCGGATCCAAATTGGGTAGTCACCGTAACGTATCAATGTTCAAATGTTTGTAAATCTATCGGACCAAACTGCATGGTCAGCAGTCCGTAGCTTACAAACTACTTAAACTAAGGTAAACTAACCTAAGGACAACACACACACCCATGCCCCAGGGAAGACACGAACCTCCACGGCGAGCTACCGCGCGCTCCGCAGCGAGGCACCTTAAATCGCTCGGCTACTCCACCGCTGCATGTATCATGAAGAGTTATTATTTCCGCAGTAATCTACATAGGGATTATCCTATTGAGACAAAGGAAAACTCTTCTCGATTTTGCCTCTGCAACTCAGAAGGCATCTAGTGTTCAATGTACACGTTCCTATCCATATCGAACATCAAAACAATGCAACTTACATCCCCGCCATCTGTACAGAAATGTCAGGCGTCATCGTGCCGTTTTTAACTTACGACGAATGAATTTTCCTGTTCTCTAATCTTGCATCAACTTTTCATACTTCCCCTTCGTCTTTATGTACGTAACTTGTCCTTACAATTGAAATCTGCATGTGCACCATCTCATGGGGCTTAATAATCTCTAATTCTGATTTGTCGCAGCACACATCACGGTTTGCCTCAGGGGTTTGTGTGTGTGTGTTTTTCCATGCTAGTTCATTAACGTTGTAAACTGACCCCATGACTATGAACTATCAATGGAGTATTTAACCAAGTTTAGAATATTTTACATTAAAAAATGAAACTCATAAGTAGGAAAGCTACAAGTTGATTACTTAACCATGGTTTTGGCTTCAACTAAGGAAGCCTTCATCAGAAGTCACGTGTATGGCCACCACTGTGGTTGGCATCTAAAAGGGTGCGTTCACGCTGCCACCTCGCAGCTGGCAGCTTGCTGCTGTTACATTAAAGCTAAGTGCACAACTGCAGAGGCGTGAAGCGTTAAACATGTTTCCCACATCGTCTGACCACACTGACAGTGATTTGTTCGCTACAAAAATGTTGTAATTAGAAAGGATAAGGAAGAGGAGGTGTGTAGTGTATCCTTTGATTGCTGAACGTCCTCACTACGGATACTTTCACAAGTACTACCAAAAGCTCAAAAACTATCCAGATCGCTTTTTCAGACATAATAATCATCTGCTTCAGATCTTCACTCGTTGTTGCCTGTACTGAAACTACGTCTAACAAACAATATTGTGCGCGATGGGCACGAGAGTTCCACGCACGCAACAGTCAAACGCCGCTCTACTAGAGTGACCTTGTAGCAACTAATCAGGCCGGACGGCGATGGTCGTAGCTCGAAACAGACCAGTCTGATATCATCGCCTGGCGATGATCGTAGCGAGCAGCGAGCTGGGCGAGCTGCGATGGTGCACGCTAAATGGGCCGGTAAGACTCCGTGGGTTTGATTCATCACCACCGTGCCAAGTAGGCGAGCAGCGAGGTGGCAGCATAAACGCACCGTTAGTTAGATGCCACCAACAGTGAGGCCACACACGCGACCCATAGCGGCGCGTTTTAGATACATTAAATATATTCTGTTTTTTAATCCTGACGCATGTAATTTTACTTTAGTTACTAGAACGTAGGTCTGTTGCTCAAGAACCATTGTCCTTTTCGTGTAACTATTTTTTTTTTTTTTTAATTTACTTCTGATGAAGGCTTCCTTAGTTGAAGCCGAGACCGGCTTTGCAGCCGATGAGCTGTATTTTTGAATGTTAATCTTTCACGAACAGTTGCTGTTTCAACAGCCATGTCTAAAATTGTAAGTTTAGAATAATTATTTTATGCTACTCTGTCGCCCTCTGTCAATACATATTGTCTTCAATCTTTTAAAGTCTTCTTTTGCCTTCCCGACGGTGCATTTCCGGACATTGGATTTATTATCATGTATTTCTGTCCCGAGTCACCTCTAAAACACCTATAACTGTGTGTTATAACATCTGAATTGTCCTAAATAGATCAGTTCGCTGAATAGATGTTGTAGCATCTCAGTACTCACCAGCTGCTGCTGGAATTAAAACAGTGTGCTGGAACTTGGCACTCTCGTTGAAGGCGGACGCGCGCGCGGCAACCTGTAGCGGTACAGGGAGCTGGCCCGCAAGCAGGCGTTGCCGCCTAATGCACATGTCAACAGGCCTGAGGTCGCAGAGGTTGCCGACCGCGGGCAGCAGACTCCCGGCTTCCGTGTTGCTCCAGGGCAAACAGCGCACGCATGGGGAGCGGCGCGGAAACGGAAGACATCCGCCGTGCTGTGGGGCGTCTTTATTCCGCCATCTGCTGACGCTTCGGCACTTGTCGTACACACTGGCTGTGACCAGATGGCCCAGCGTTTGCGGTATATGGAGTGGCCCTATGTGGTTACACCCTCGTCTGTCCCTTGAAGGTCCGCTCCGTGTTCACCCGTAAATAGTATAAGATCACTACTCAGTTCCTTACTGGAGTTCCAAGACGGAGGAGCGTTCTCTGCTGGAAACAGGTGTGCGGTAGAGTGATTCATCCAGTGTTTTTTACGACACGATTACGTTCTTGGGAATGGAAACAAATCGGCTAATGAGGACCTTGTAGATCATGCGGCGACCTCGCGGTGCTCCTGCACAAAATGTTCAAATGTTTGTATAGTCTATGGGACTTAACTACAGGGTCATCAGTCCCTAAACTTACAAACTACTTATGAACTACTTACGAACTAGGACGGCACAAATATCCATGCCCGAGGGGGGATTCGAGCCCCCGACCGTAGTCGCCGTGCAGACCGTGACTGGAGCGCCTTAGTCTCCTCGGCCACCGCAGCCGGCACTCCTGCACAGATAGCGATCTTGTGCTCTTTGGATCTAGTTGTCATGGACTCTTAGCAGACAAACTTCTTTCCGTATCTCGCCCTCCCACCGATTTCTGGGTACGATCACGTCGTCCCATAAGTACGGCTTTTGCCCGAAAGTTGTCTGGTCTCGTAGCAATGTGGCCTGCGAGAGTTATTCTAAGCCCTTCCGTTTTCTGCATGTTGTTTCGTTTCCTCATCGCGTGATACAGTTCTTGGTTTTTTCTTCGTCTCTGTGGGTTCTCTTCACGGACTGACTCGTAGATCATTCTCGTGATTTTTTTATTTCAAATGTTCAAATGTTTGTATAGCTTATGGGACTTAACTACGGGGTAGTCAGTCCCTAAACTTACAAACTACTTATGAACTAGCTAACTCTAAGGACGGCACAAATATCCATGCCCGAAGAGGGATTCGAACCCCGACCGAAGTGGCCGTGCAGACCGTGACTGACGCGCCTCAGTCCCCTCGGCCACCGCGGCTGGCGATTTTTTTCTCATAATATTACTTTATTGTATTTTGTTGTTTCTGTATCACACTACCACCGCATTGTATGCTTAAAGATTATTGTTTATTGACAGAGTGTTTTATGAAATTGGGCCGTATGAATAAAATGGAGTATCTACTTTATACTCTGAATTCCAGAGAACATACGTTCGCATGAATAAAGGGAGACGGAGAGTGTACTTCAGCCGAGTACGTTCTCAGCGTAACAGGGCGGGGGAAGTTAATCACAGCAGATAACATTCTCCAGTTTCGTATGAATAAAACTAGAGAAGTTTCTCACTACCGGAGAACATTTTCCATTTTCTGAAGTGAGCTCTCTAGCATACTTCGTGCTGAGTAACTTCTATTAAGATTACGTTTTACTGTGGTTTATAATAAAAATCACAACATTTGTTTTACTTAGAAGGCAAAAACAAGTTCCTTTATCTAAAAAGTTAATGCAAATAAAAACATTTTGTTTACGAATAGCTTCTTTCAGAAAAATCGTGAGTGTGACACTTCAAGCATTTTATATAGTGACGAGAGTGATGTAAGAGGAATGTTTTCATTACCGATATAAAAATGAAACACAAGTGGATTCAACTGTGTGTTTTACCCATTTGTTTGGAGTGTATATTTACACTTGTAAACAGCTACATAGCGAAATACTATTGTGTTTTTAAATATAGTGGGTGTATTAGTAAGTTTTTTAAAATACGAAGTTTTTCAGAAAATAGTGGAACCTTTCGACTTGGTTGCCGGAAAGAGACTGATATGGAGTAGCAAGTGCTGTAAGTACACCATTTTATAGCAAACAACGAACAGTTTTGAATCAGAAATGAAATGTTTTGTACATATGTAAAAAAACCTAACCTTTATGTGTAAACAGAAACATGTAAATATTTCAGGACACCCACTGATGATGCCTTGTGACAAAGGCGAAACGCGTATGGGTGAATTATAAAAATAAAAACCCTTCATTTGCAGTATCAAAAGGCGTTTCTTTAAAAACAGTGAAATACATAAGAGATATTTGTAATTACATCTGGATGTATAAGTGTAAACCAGATGATACTCTCACTGATGTCGTATTAAGGCTAAATAAACCCCTTTACAATATTCAACTAGAACCGGAGTGTGTACTCATTTAATTAATGAATAATGTGCTGAATAAAATTCTTCATCTCTTCTAGACTTTTTAAGTAAGAGAAGAAGTCTGATCGATCTGAGTATTGGACTGACTGTTATTAGAGGCACTGAGTTTCAGGACCTCTACAATTCTAAAAGACATTTGGTTATGTGATGGGATTCTGAAATAGGGAGAATCACACGGGACATCACACACTGCGTCAACTCCCTTGGTAAAAAGTAAAGCAGTCAACAATCCGAAGATTTGTTTGAACACCACAGTGCTCTGTTACGCATGGTCCTGTTTGGAGGTAATATGCCGTTGCCTTCCTCCGACCTTCGAACTGACTTACCCAGCCAGTTATTGGGGGACCTACAGTTTAACGTGGGTTCCTAACCAGTATGCTACTCGGTATTTTTCACATGAGCAATACTGCCAGAGGGGAAAGAAGTGGAAATCAACAGATAAAAAGCTTATTACCTGGCGGGAATCGAACCCGCGACCTTCGGATTCATAGTCTGCTACTCTACCACTGTGCACCCGAGGCGTATGTGAGTGGAATTCAAACATAGTATTAAGCGGTATAGTGTCTCTGACACTGCCAAAAGTCTGTCGTTAATTTCTGTTAGGAGCAGAGTTGCGTTTTTCCGTTGAAGTGAGTGAGATGTATGCGGCAGGATAGAGGAGGGAGTGAGAGGGGAAGGGTCGCGGCAGGTGTGTCGTCCCGGCCGCAGGATCACTTTCTCCTGGTGTGTGCTCAGCTGGCCGGCCGCTGTCCTCTCCACACACACTGCCCACCTGCTCACGACGACCGCCCGCCTCTGCCACAGGTGCACTCTTACACTTGTTCTCACAGTTCCAGTTACGCTCAAACTCCAGTAATTACGGCAGAAAATTACTCAGTCTTCTGCCGATATCTGTAAAAGTGGATGTTTCTATGTACGTTCCTTATGGGCTCCAAGAAAGCTGGAGCAATTGTGATCAAAGCTTCAGATTAGCCCGGCGAGAAACCTTGTAAAGTTTGGTAGCGATCGGATCAATATATTTACTGATTTGAAGAATAAAACGCGAAACATGCAACAATAATTAATCTTTGGCAAACCTTTTCACACTATGCCTTTGCAACTTTACTTTTTTGCTTGTGTTATAGTGTGCTTTCATCCTTGTGGGTTTGAGCCAACTTTTTTAATACCTCTTGTACATATTAGAATATTTTATGGCTCCAGAAAACCACTATTTTGCCGGCCGCGGTGGCCGATGGGATTGAGGCGTTCCAGTCACGGTCTGCACGGCCACTGCGGTTGGGGGTTCGAATCCCCCCTCGGGCATGGATATTTGTGACGTCCTTAGTCTTAGCTAGTTCATAAGTAGTTTGTAGCATTAGGGACTGATGACCCCGTAGTTAAGTCCCATAAGTTCTAAAACATTTGAACATTTGAACCACTATTTTGGCCAGTAAGACATTTATTTTATGTAAATTAAGTGGTAAGCGAAGTAAGGAAAAAAGATATAGCAGTCAACATTTGATTTATTCTAGTATTAACAATGCAATTCTTACACTCATACGGCCATTGTATTGACGCATTGAGAATAACATTGAACCTTAGGGTATACCTTAAACAATCTCTCTCTCTCTCTCTCGAGCGAGCGAGCGAGCGAGGTGGCGCAGTAGTAACACACTGAATTTGCTAAGAGGACGAAAACAAAATAATAATAATAATAATAATAACCGAGCGTGGTCTCCATCTCTAATGCTCACGCTGTCGAGGACCGTTTTACGGTAAGCTTCCTTCGTGCATTCCCTCTCTCTCTACCTTTTTCTCTCTCTCTCTCGCACACACATACAGACATATTCTCGAATTTTTTTCCGAAGACTTGATTAAACCTATCGCGGGTCGGATTCATCTCGGGGACCGCTTGTTAACCAGTAATCAATGATGTATATTTTATTATTTTTTAACGTGCAAAGAGGTAAGAGTCAGTCTATAAGAAAGACAACGACAGTATATCTTTACAGAAGTAGAGCTTGTTAAGCTCGTCATATCGTATTTTCGTATCGTGGTTAAAAGAGATGTGAAGTGTGTTGTGAAATAAAAGCGTAGTTAACTACGACGAATAGTAAACGCAGATTTGTTGGAAAAACTACCCACATATCCCGTGTAGGGAACACAAATGAAGAGAGATAAGGTCGCTTACATAATTATGTAGCTAATCATATCCCCCCGATTAGTACGTCAATTGTATAGGAAATGTGTTCCACAATAATGGTTCGATGTACATCCATAGTGCAGAAGGGGTACATATATAGATGTAGCCCATCGTTATTCGACCTAGTAGCGCATATAAGGGGGGGGGGGGGGTCGGTGTGCTGTCCCCTCCGCGAAATAATGAATGTAAAGAAAAAATAGTACGGTAACGGAATCATTTTAATGAAGGCATTTCCGTGGCAGACAATCATACTTCGCTGTATTGGTGATCGGAGTGGGGTGATATTGGTGTGAGATTCGTATCATTTTTTTAAATGCCTATATTTTTTATTTAATGTCATCAATAAGAAAAACGTTGATATCAGAAAAGTAAAAGTGGCTTTAGCGTATATTATCCTCTAAATACTAGCAGAAAAACTGCTACAAAATATTATGGGGTGTCTTCTTAAAATTACTCAACTTATCTTTACATTACTCTTGCCCCCCCCCCTCCCTCTTTCCCGTTGAAAATAGATACTATATTCTCCACTGGCTAAACCACTTACAACAGTGAAGGGTTACAAGGTACCAGAGGAAGAAGATTACCGTTACGTAGACAATGCATGTTTTGTGCGAGATAGGAACCTACAGGCTCTTACCTGGTGGACTTTGGAATGAGAAGCTGAGTATCAAAACCGTGTCCTACAGCGCCGGAGGCGATAATTACAACGTTTGTAGCAGAACAACGGGCTCCTTAACCTGCAGTACTGTACAAAGAGGTGCTCGTTATACAGCCGTTTGACGCGCGCCCGAGGGTCTCCATTGCCCCCTCTCGCTACACGAGTAACCCGTTCCTCCGCACGCGTGCGGCAGAGGGAACGCGCACAGACCGCGTCCTCCTCTCGTTTCGCGTGCTACATGAAAAATTAGTCTAACGAGTTGCCAGAAAGTTGCCTATAATTTCCCTCAAAAAGGTTCTCATTTATTTACGACTTCAAAAAGCGTTTGTTCGTGCGCGGCGGCTTCACAGTTTCGGAATCCTGGCGCGGGTCTCGGTGAAAGGGGCGGGGCGGGCGCGGGCGCCCTGGAGAACTCCATCTTTCCGGCCTCGTGGGCTCTCAAGAAAGTCAGACGTTATTAAAACATGCGCCGCGCCGCCGCCGCCGCCGCCGCCGTCTGCGCCTTTCTGCCCTGCCGGCCGCGCGCTCAATGGGGTGCCTGCCGCCATCTTGACGAGCTGTTGAGACGAGGATGCTCGAGGGGTGACGTCACGGGTCACGTGTGTGCGGGGGATCCCCGCGCCTTATTAAACGGCCTCCCGCAGCTGCCGGCTGCGCCCACCACTCACACGCGGCTGTTCCCGCTGTTGGCGCATCTGTTCTCTAGTTTCGTGGGACACGCACTGTGTAAATCTGCATCGCGAACTAGAAAAAAAGGGGGAAAAAATCTTTCTTTGCAGGGTTGAGAATAAAAACCGCTACCACTCACATTAAAGATCGTATTATTTATTTATTACACCACCGGTTTCGGCCTTGTGCACATCTTTAGGTGCTTAAAACATTCAGAATTTTACATGAGTAGCACTAAATTAATAAAATTCAGCAACCAGTTGCTTGTGATTACTTATTTTTGACGACCGGTTTCGGGTGCTTGAGCGCCCTTCTTCTGGTCTATTTTAGTATTGTTGCTTAATGAATGTACATGCTAGTAGGAGAATCAACACTAACTGCAGAGATTACGCAAAAGAAATAATCACAAGCAACTGGTTGCTTAATTTTATTAATTTATAACCTGAACAGTTGCTGAATTGGATAAAGTACTTATGTGTAGCACTGTTTGAAAACAAATTATTTGGTATTAATAATAGCGAAACCAGTTGCAGGTGGCGAATGACATAAAAAAAAAAGAAAGAAAAAAAAAAAAAGAAAAAGAAAAAAGCACTGTTTACTTACATTTAATATTGAATCCAAATCGATATTTTGATACAATATTAAAGGTGAAAAAACAGTGTTTATCTTCATGTCTTATCGCCATCTGCAATTGGTTTCTCTACTATTAATACCAAATAATTTGTTTTCAAACAGTGAACTCCACCAACATGCTACACAAGTAAAATTCTGAATGCACCTAAAGATGGGCGCAAGCCCGAAATCGGTCGTGTAATAAATAAATAATATGATCTTTAATGTGACTGTTAGCGGTTTTTATTCTCAATCCTGCAAAGAAAGAATTTTTCCTTTTTTTTTTTCTAGTTCAAAAAATGTTTGTATAGCTTATGGGACTTAACTACGGGGTCATCAGTCCCTAAACTTACAAACTACTTATGAACTAGCTAATCCTAAAGACGGCACAAATATCCATGCCCGAGGGGGGATACGAACCCCCGACCGTAGTGGCCGTGCAGACTGTGACTTGAGCGCCTCAGTCCACTTCGGCCACCGCGGCCGGCGTTTCTTTTTCCTAGTTCCCGAAGTAGATTTACACACTACGTGTTTCCCGAAACTGATTGGTATGTCTTAATTTTATTTCCTTCATTCTTTCCAATGTCATAACTTATGTCGCAATCTGAAAACTGAGAGTTGGATTTTTAATTACGTTGTGTATTATCTCTTACTGTTTTTGAGCACATTCTGTTTTAACTATTTGATGGAATTCATACAGTGCTTTTCGTAGATAACCTCCAGTTCCTTCAAGAACTGGAACATCGGTTGCATACTAGGGAATATTATCATATTTATTTCCATTAATCTGTATACCCGGATTTTCTTCTTCCCTCCAGTTCTTAACCAAAGCATTTATGTGAACATTAAATAAGTTTGGCGTCAAACTACAGCACTGTTTATTTCCGGTAGTCGTTTTTATTTAGTTTTATTATTGCCAAAATATATTATTATTTTTGTGACATATTTTAATAGATTTTATAAGAAGTTGGTGATATCCAGCTTTAGTCATTATTTTCCCTAGTTTCTCTCTACTCACATTAACAAAATAATTTTCGAAGTGAATAAAAGCTATCTGTCTCGTTATTGGAGTATTGACTTTGCTCTAATATTCTTTTAATGGTAACTTTCAATCCTAACAAATATGTTTTCTCTCCTGCAGATCAAGAACAAATGTTGCTGTTGTAGTTTTCAGGGAAAAGGCTGGTTTGATACAGCAATGCAAGCTACCCTATCCTGAGCAAGCCCCTTCACCTCTGTAAAAGAACGGCAACCTAAATCCTTCTGAATCTGCCGTCGCTCTCCCTTGTGTTTTTTACCCCACTCACGTCCTTCGAATGCTAGATTGACAATTCCGCGATGTCTTAGAATGTGTCCTACCAAATTGCTCCTTCTTATAGTCAAGAATCGTCAGAATGAATTGAAAAACGTTGCTACGTTCAAAATTTTAGAGTATACTCCACACGTAACTCCCAAAAATTTTCTCCGACTATACAAAAAGCTACAAAGTGGGTTTGCCTTTCCTTAAACTACCGTATCTTCTGAGATAAGTCTTAAGGCAAGTGTTTCTCCTAAATCCAAACTGATTTTCCTCGAGGTCGGATTCTACCAGTTTTTCCATTCTTATGTAAATAATTCGTGTTAGAATTTTGCAACTATTATTTGCGAAACTCATAGTTCTGTAATTCTCACAACTGTCAGTAGTTGCTTTCCTTGGAATCGGGATTATTAGATTTTTCTTGCCGTCTGAGGGTATTTTTTCCTGTCTCATACATTAGCACTCTAAGTAGGACATTTTCTTCATGACTGACTCTACCAACGATTTCAGCAATTCAGAAACTGTTCATTCTACTCCATGGGTTTTACTTCGACTCAAATCTTTCAGTGCTCTACCAAATTCTTCTCGCAGTATCGTATTTCTATGTCATCTTCATCGACTTCCTCTTCCACTTCTGCAATATTTCCCTCTATATAATCCTTCCGCCTTTCCAACATTACTACATGGAATGTTGGGCCAATGCGTTCGGGCGCCTGTAAGTGGAGTCCCTGTCGAGAAGCCTTCAGGAGCGCGAGAAGTTCTCTCGCGTTCGACTATGGCACTGTTCCACTTAAACTAACAGTCTTTTACGAAACTGGAAAATAATGTAATGAGTTGTTGGTTCGATAGGAGCATACGTGCACAAGGACTCAATATTACTACTTAAAACGGCGGTCAACCCCGTACAATTTGTGTCGAGTGCTCACAAAAATAAAATATAACTTACGGCTCCCCTTGACAAATGTATCCCAAAATTCAACGAGAACCCTCTTGATTAGTAAAGTTTTTTGTACAGCACAAACGACAATACTGTACATAGTTACATCTTACTCATTCTTGTAGATATTATGAAGAAAGGCTTTGCTTATTACTTCCTGCCTCCAATTGGGAGCCCTTCTTGGATTTGAGCAGACATTTCTTTTTATGAATAGACCTTTCGCGAAACTCTTTAGTCGTAAATTTAGCATTTTGACGACACTGAAGATTTTGGCATTTCTTTTCCCGTCTACTTAATGCATGCGCCAGTAATTTGTTTCTTGTCCTTTGCATATTCTTTTTAGCTAATAAACGCACTTTTTTCTTTTAACAGTGGTAATTATTTATTAATCCACTTCATTTCATCCTTGATACAAACTTTGCCTGTTTCTTTGCTTTGAGCCACTTATGTTATCTTTCAAATGTTTGTAGAGCTTATGGGACTTAACTACGGGGACATCAGTCCCTAAACTTACAAACTACTTATGAACTACCTTATACTAAAGACGGCACAAACATCCATACCCGAGGGGGGATTCGAACCTCCGACGGCGTGTTATCTTTCGCGACAGCTGTTTCGTCCTGTCATTCATTGTTGGGTATATGACGAAGCAACAACAATAGTGGCTCTAAATGTGTGCACTGTACGAACTGCAGTTAGCTTTAAGATCTTCTTTGGCTAAAGTTTCAGTAATTCGCTTCGGAGATCGTATAATTAATTGTCTTCTACAAAGTGTATGCTACCGATTGTAGCATTTTTCCTGTCGAGACCCTGAACCCACCGACTACACGTTTCAGGATCTTTTGGGAAATTATGAAGGGTGATATTACTACTTTTAGCCTTTTCATTATAGTTTTCACAGAATGCAACAGCACAATTCGATATTAATAATGTCAAAAAGGAACGAAGAATCTCAATAGAACACATAAATAAACAGCAACAACACAAATTCACTAGCTTTAACATGTAGGAGAGCGCACCAACTGAGAGGAGATTCTCGACGGTGTTTCAATGCGCAGAACGGAGAATATTCTCTGTTCTGCGCATCAAATATGGACTCCTCCTGCTACCTTTCAGGTTTAGATTCTTTGTTTAGTACTGGTTTTGGATCTGAGCTCTCTATAATCATGCAGTTGCTTTTCTTGTCTCCTGTAAGCGGCGCGTATCTTTCCCCTAGTTACAGTTCTTCTACTAACTTGCAGTTGTCCTCTAGCCAATCACTGTTGCAGTGGCGGTCAGTTTGGAATTCCAATCCCGTGGAGGCGAGACAGATAAACTTGAAGTGTGCGCTCTTGAACGACGTGAGCTCCGCTTACCGCCAGCACACACGAGAAGTCCGTAGCTGCCTTTCTCGGCAGCGGAAGAGCGCGTCAACCGCAAGTTAGCGACGCTGCCGTATCGGTGGCTCAGTTTGCAGACCGGCGAACGCTTCAGCCGCCCCACTTAAATGTGAAGCACGAATGGAACTGACTAACTTTTGTTGATACAGACGTTACAAAGTTTTCCTTTTTTCAAAAATAAAACATCTGCAGGGTCGAGAGCTTTCGAACCGGCGGCGGCTCATTGAAATCTGAGAAGCTGTGTAGAGCCACTGGATTTCTACGAAAGATACACAGATTAGGAAAATAACGGGCAAATGTCAGATTCTTCAACATAAAAGCCCTACGAGTACGAAAATATTGTTCTTAGGAGTTGCGCCGAGGCACTCGGTGCGCCTTATTCAGTGGATCGGCACTTGAGCCACGCTGTAGCGTCTAAATACTCCAGTTGCTCGCCGCCTCGGTCCCATGAAACTCCATGCCACGCTCTTTCCTCCTCCCTCCCCCCCCCCTCTCTCTCTCTGTCTCTCTATCCATTTATCATTCTGGTCTTCATAACCTCCTTCCTTGCCGCGTTTTCCCAGCAACATTAAGCGATATCTAAATAACTCGACCTCCGACACAAATAGCAAGTAAGCAGTAATCCCGACTTGTGAACAGATATCAAAACAAAACCGACTCTCTTTCCTGTCTTTTCCAGTAAACTCTTCATTCCTGGTCGTGAACTACTATGTTGGTAATTATCTTCACTGGGTTAGTCTTATTACAGCTGAATGAAACAGCTTCTACCTATAACACGTGTTTCGAGTTAAGTATTTGATACGCATAATCATTATCGTTGGTGAATAAAACATACATACACACACACACACACACACACACACACACACAAGCACGCTGTTTCTCTCTCTCTCTCTCTCTCTCTCTCTCTCTCTCTCTCTCTCTCATCATCATCATCATCATTTTCCATCTCCAGTTTCCCGAGTGTGGCTATCAAGCTCCATCTCATCCGATCTTGATATACCATTTGGTGTTGGACATCATCCCAGTTAAAACCGGTCTTCTCTACGTCTGATTGTAGAGCATCTATCCATCGTCTCCTTGGCCTTCCTCTTCGTCTTCTTCCTCCCACTTCCATTCTGAAGTATTTTTAGCTGTTCTTGTGCTATTCTTCTCATTACATGGCCATTCCACTGCAGTCTTCGTTTCCCCAAGATGTTCGCATTAGGGAACCTGATACCAGCTGTTTCTCTGTGTACCTCATTTCTGACCTTGTTTCTCCTGGTACTTTGAGTCATAGTCCCGATAAACCTCATTTCTGTTGCTTGGATTCTGCTGTAATCCTTTTTTATCAATGTACATGTTTCCATGCCATATATAAGGATTGGAGTGAAGTAAGTGTTATACAAAGTTAACTTTGCTGCCTGGGGTACTTTTTTGTCCCAGAGTAGATTCCGAACTTGCATGTAGAAATTTGATGCTTTTTGTGTTCTGTTGAGGATTTCTTGCCGGATGGTGAAAATACTTCGGAGAAAATACTTCCAAGGTACTGAAAGTGGGAAACTGATTTAATTTTTGTTCCCTCCCAGCAGATGTTTGAACTTGTTCCCTCTCTGTTTATAGTCATCTCAACCGTCTTGGTCTTGCTGATTTTCAGGTCAAATTATTTAAATTTATTGTTCTAAACAGCCAGGCTCTTTTGCACTTCTTTTTCTGTGTTTCCCCATATTACGACATCATCTGCAAATACCAGTGATCTCGACTCATTTGCAGTTTTCTTAATAGATTTTAGCATTCTATCCATTCCAGTAATAAGAGTGGTGATAAAGCACTTCCCTGCTGGACTCCCCTCTTCGTCTCAAACCATTCGGAGCGATCATTTCCTATCTGGTCACTACAAGTTTGATACAGCATCATCACTCTGTGAATCAGGTAATTGGTCACTTTTAGATCTTCCAGGCATTTCCATATTGTATTGCGAGGGACACTATCGTACGCCTTCTCAAGGTCTAAGAACACCATCAACTAAGTTCTTTCCATGTTCCCAGTATTTGTCTGCTAAAATCCTTACCGCAAAGATGAGGTCTATAGTACTTCGCCCTCTCCTGAAGCCATGTTGTTCTTCTTCTAATAAGGTTTCAACTATCTTCCTAAGTCTGGTTTCTATAATTTTTTCCACCAGCTTTAGGGTATGTCTCTCTCTCTCTCCCTCTCTCTCTCTCTACACACACACACAACACACAGAACGCACATAACACACAAACTCTCTCTCTCTCTCTCGCACACACATACTCACACACACGTCACAGAAATCTCAAACTCTCATTCGACAGTTGTCTACTTTCAACAGTCACGAGGTAAATGAGTCTTCATTTCCTCGCTTCCTAGTGCTGTAAGAATGTAAACACACATTAAACTGGGACAAAACACATAAGGAGTAGCGTTTTCGAAATTCGTAAATAGAAATGTAAGCTCTTAAAAAATAGAAACTGACAGGACTGTTTGTTGTCTTACTAAATAGTTATCAATATGCAAAACATAGCAATGAAAACACAAATACGTATATACAGGGTGTTCCTAAAATATATATCAGGAATGAAACGGCCGGTAGAGTGGCAGATTTCATATAGGAATGTGTGGTCAGTAATGACGCCTTTGGCTGGTAGAGAGCGCTGAAGGGTGCGGTGTTTACAAGCGCTTCGCTACCTGGATTCATTATTACCAGGATCTCAAGCAGCATGCTTCCCGACAGGCATTTCATGTTTGGGGCTGCACAAGGAAATGGATTGGCTGCTCAAATGATGTACGTGGAGCGATTCTCGGTTAGGCATCAGCTGGATCGTCGAACATTCGAGCGTCTTCATCGGGAGTTCCGCTAGCATGGCATTATAAGATATCGCAGTACTCCTGCTGTGGAAGAAAGAATATTAGACGCAGTGAAGGTAATCCTTCGACAAATTCGTTGCTCGTTGGTATCTACATCAGATTGTAGCCGATGCTTTATTTACAGATAAGGTTACCTCTACGCAAACGGGTGTCTTTAACATCCATAATTCTCATATGTGGGATCATGGTAACCCACATGGCTTAATAGAAGATTCCTACCACAACGGTTTTCCATTAATGTCTGTGCAGGTATTGTTAACAATAATGTATTAGGGCCGTACGTTCTACCTACTCGTTTCACTGGCAGCACTTACAAAATATTCCTAGGCGAGGTCTTTCCTGCTTCTGAACGATGTTCCACTATTCCACTAACTGTTCGCAAAAAAAAAAAAAAAAAAAAAAAAAAAAAAAAAGACAACCATGGTTCCAACACGATGCTTCTAAATTGCACCTCAGTCGATACTTCAGGAATCATTGGACGCTGTGGATATGATGGGGCGCACCAGTTTCCTGGCCACCCCGTTCACCTGATTTTACCTTTGCGGTGATGTTAAAAGACTGGTGTATGAAACTCCCGTTACATCTGAAGAAGATCTGAAGATCTAGTTGCTGGATATGTTATCCATGCACCATCGCTGTGAATCTTGTATCGCTGTTGGTGACCGCTCTTTCGGGCACCTATTGTAAACTATCAATAAATTTATCTTTTACCTTTACTTCCCTTTTCAGTTCCCTTTCTTTCATACTTCTGTACAAGCTAGCGCTGTAATATGTCATTACCCACTACACATTCGTATACGAAATATTCTTATTTCGGTCCCCTCTAGTTGCCGTTTCTTTATCGACATACACTTAAGGATCTCCCTGTATTTCCGGCATACAATGAAGCCTTTCAAATAATAAAGGCGACACGCGTATGCTGCGAAAGTCTTTTACTTGATATTGTGAATGTGGTATGAAGTCATGCTGTAGGTAGGCGAATATTATAATAATAATCGGTAGTACTGCATGCAGGCTGAATAGGTCGCAATGATAAGACAGACGTCAGGCACAGAATAACTTTATTGCTCATATGAGGCGTTTCTGAATTCATCTGTCATCTCATATCTGCTAGTGAACGATATCTGCACTCAGATATGGCGTTACAAGGTGTACGGCTTACAGACATTGTCAGACTACCTGAGGTATATATCTGAAAGATGACTGAATTCCAAAATTCTGTAGCCACTGATACACACCGTGGCATTGAATCAAACAGGCTCTGTATGTGTTGTTGGGGTATACCAGTCATGCTGCTTCCAAATATTGCAAATGTTGTACTGGTGTAGCAGTCGGTCGTCCCATAATCATCGGCGACAGTGATGGGAACGATCCTGCCTTGTTCCTCAGGCTCACGTGATATATGTAAATACTAGCTTAAACCAGCGGCTTCGCTCGCGTGTCGGTTGATATGATAGGTAAACTATCTTTCAGTAGTGTGCTATGACACTGGTTTTGAAAGAAATGAAAAATATTCCTATCAGATTGCAGAAGTCTATGCACTTACCTTTTATCAGGAAAGTAAGTAGTGTAGATCAAATCACACGTAAAAATGCACTCGTTTCGAAGAATCAAATCAAGACATTGAACAATAATGATTTTAATAATATCACAGATCGATGACTTGATGTAATGCACGAAACGTCAAATCGATTTTTTAAAAGAGATGTATAAAAAGAAATTTCCTTTTTTACTGCTTTATTTATTCATTCTTATATATCCTTATTCGTATGCTTATCCTTACATAGAAAGAGTTCAAGACATTGCAGCACGCATAGACCAAAGATATGGTCCGTGGCATCACGTTAGGCTGTATGTAACCTCCTTGCTGTAGAGTCGCAAACGTCATCGCTGGCCTTCAGTCCGAATTTTTTTTATAATGTGACGACTTTCAACCACCATATCTTCCACCCCTTATAGCTATCGGCATGGAACTGCTATGGTGTACAACGGGAGACTTCGGACAACAATTACACACAGACCATTCGTTTGCGTTCTGTAGTTTTTCGCTGCAGAGCGCAATATTATCACACACACACGTAGAATTTTATATACAGCGATTACTTTCCATTCAAATATACTCCACCCTTTTATCATTATCAACCCTCAAGCAACAATCCAACCAATAAAACCATTTTCAAAGAGTAAATATAATTTTCAAAGAGTAATTATTGTTCCGAATTTCGCGTTATATTCTTCAGATTACTGAATATCTATCAGATCGCTATAAAACCGTGCTTAAAACCTTCCCCAGATATAAATTAGTAACTGTACAAATACTTAAGTCTCTGAGTCTTGTCGTTCGGACGTGATAAGCGTACACCGAACAGACAAATAAATAGCTATCCGATCGCCATAAAACCGTGCCTAAAGCCTTCCCCGGGTAGACATTAGTAACTGTACAAATTTTTAGCTCTTTATGTCTTGTGGTTCAGACATCATAAACGTACACCGAACATTCACATTTATAGATATAGATAAAAAAATATATATCACCGTCCAGAGACATATTTTGTCGCTCTCTCTCTCTCTCTCTCTCTCTCTCTCTCTCTCTCTCTCTCTCTCTCTCTCTCTCTCTCTCTCTACGTATTTACATAGTGGAACATCAACGACATGTTTTTGATATGGAAGAGATGGGGAAAAGGGGAGGCTAAGGCAGTGGTGCGATCCGCCGGGCGACGAAGTACTCTTGAAGACTGAAATGTTGAAATGTTTGTAAAGCTACGGGACAAAACTGCAGTGGTCATGACTCACAAACTACTTAAACTAACTTAAACTAACTTATGGTAACGACAACACACACACCCATGCCTAAGAGAGGACTCGAATTTCCGACGGGGAGGAACCACCCGCTCCGCAGCAAGGCGCCTTAGAGCGATCGGCCTCTCCACCTCGGCCTTGTATTAGCATGCGCATTGTCAGTATTGCTGTGTTGTGGCAAAGTAAGCAGTGAGTGTGGGGCGGTGTTCGCAGGTGTACGAGCTGGAGCGGCGGTTCAAGCAGCAGAAGTACCTGTCGGCGCCGGAGCGCGAGCACCTCGCCAGCCTCATACACCTCACGCCCACCCAGGTAAGGCGCCGCACGCCGCTCTGCAGCTGTACTTGTTTTCAGTTCTACTTCACTCTCTTGGCACCAAAAATAAACGATTTCACTCAAAGATTCATCCGATTTGTCATGGATTCACCTTCTGCTGGAACAGAGGCAGAAGCGTACATATACTGGGCTTCATGTACTAGGCCTGTGGCTTTTACGTGCTCATCTCTTCTATGGTATCCCCAGACTTCTTCGTTCTAACAGGTATGTCGCCAAGGTGTTGCGTTACCGACATATTTCCAACTTCTTGGCTGCATCCTAGAAAATGAGAATGCGACTCCTGCCTCTCGGAAAAGCGGCAACCCTCGCAACACCGCCAGTTGCCGGGCTGCCGGATTTCCGGAGCAGCCAGCCGCCTAAAGGGCCCCACACACTGCGATTTATTGGGCCGATTCGTTAGTCACCCGATAAATTAGGCGGTTTTAGGCGCTAAGCGACCAACTTTACTTGTCGGTCGGTTGGTTGTGCCTGACCACCCGATCTCCGATTGCCCCACCACTTTACCCGACAAACTATACCGTGTGTAGCGCTTCCCGATCAACTTCCATGCCTGAGGTCGTCTGCACAGCGTACACGCAAAAACAAAAACGGTTCGACAGACAGACAGCAGAACAGGGTGGCGGTGCGTGCAGTTGGTCGGAACGTGTGTAGGCTGCTACCAATTGGTTGGTTCGTTGGGCATCTTGTTCGTTGTACGATAAATCGGAGCGTCTGTACGGGCCGTTATGAAGAAGGAAGCAAGGTTAGGTTTAACGTTACGTCGACATCCGTCGTCAATAGAGACAGAGCACGCGCTCTGAAAATTCGTGTCAGGGATGTTAAAGGGAATATACCGTGAGGGGAACCATCTCGGCATTTGCCTGGAGCGATTTAGGAAAATCAGGAAGACCAGAATGGCTCGAAATTCCGCCGGAAGCGACAGTTTCGTCGCTCGACAAAATTCGCTCCCACATTAGCAATTGGACAAACACTACAGTCATTCGCTCGGAAAATACTGCGACATCCTACATTTCGGATCTTTCACAGTACGATTTTCACATGTCTGCAGATCTCAAGTAAAATGCGTTTACTTCGATTTTGGTCGAATGAAGAGGTGCAAGAGTGGATGTCGTTCGGAATCTGTCAGCGGCCTAATGCGATCTTAGAAGCAAGAACTCATAGTTTCATTTCCCAGTGGCAGAAATGTTTTTGCGTGCGCATTGATAACTTTGCAATGCAACCATTTCATGGTCGCGATTCGGAGGATGTAGGGTTTTAATTTCGCTGCCTTTGATATAGCGGTGAGAACAGTTACGAAGAAACACACCATAGTAATGCGAAATCGTGAAAATCGTACGAGTTGAGGCTTTAATTCTGAAATGGTTAATGGCTTTTTCAAATATTTTGAAATATTCGTGCCTGACCTGATCATCACAATAAGGGTTTGTTCACACTGCCGGGCGCGCCGAGCCGAGACGAAAACAAGGGGGAAAATTCATTTTCCGATTTTCAAGTTGAAAAAAAAAGGTTGACGGTATAAAAGACCACTCAACATCGTTTTACCAACTTATTTTTCATTACAAGTTTTCCCTTGCCTGTGAAAACAAATGAAATATCTACTTTTCATTCCACGCGAGTTTTTAGTTTCGTTGCGCTTCTCACTCGATTTGATGAAAGTATGAAGTTAAAAAAAAAAAAATGATTTTTGGACACGTGATAGTAAAAGATCTCGGCTTTCTAATAAATCATTCACCTTTTCATAATTCGAAACAGTAGTTTTCAAATGACGCTATTTGTCAAATACGTGCGCTTGATTTACAAATCGTGTATTGAAAAAGGTGTCTAGCGGGGCAGATTACCGTTCTATCCGTTTCAGACCATACATTAGAGCCAGTGAAATGGAGCTAAAAGTACAGAAAAGTTTTTGAAATTGTAGTCGCAGTGATATCTACCTCCTTTCACAAGTAATTGTGAGTTATATAAGCGGCGTCAGGCCGCGTTCGCAAGCCTTCGATCTCGGCGGGTGCTGGGCGGGGCGTGAAGCACTTCGGCACCGAAAAACTGAATTGCTGGCTACGTGTGTCACTCCCATGTGATGTGTTAATGATCCGTAACCTGAAAACAAGTAAAAATTAATTTTGCTTGCGTGGCGTTCGATTACAATGGTCAATGATCTGCTGTGGTCATACTTCACTTTATAAGAGATATGCAAATAGTTTGTTGTCCAAGTCAATTCACGAAATATATATTTCGTGTTTGGAACTAGAAGAGAAGAATAAATTAATTTTAAATGCGACTTTGATGTTGATGGACTGAAATAAAATTTTCGGACATTATACTTATCGGCTTTCTAGTAGGAAATGATAAAAGGAAGAAACCCAAAATTATACTGTAATTTATAAGTACATCTAAGCCTAAGTCATATAGAGTCATGTTTTTTTTTTATTTTCGCTTTTGTAGCCTTCAGAAAATGTCGTATGACAAGGTAAAATTAATTGTATAGAGCCTGTCCCACATAAAACAATATTACTGACGCCCGAGATTAAATTAAGAAGTAAAAAAAAAGTTAATAGTAACATTAAAAACATGTAGTTACCTCCTTAAAAGGGCTGTTTTAAGTGGTGGTATACGTGAGGTTTACCGGTTTTATGCGGAACACGCTGTACTGTATTTCAACCCATATCCACTTTCAAAGAACTCTACACAGGTCTCAGAATTTAATTATTTAGTTATTTGGTTAAGAAGCTGTCTGAAGCGAACTGCGTTCTACGAACATTTTCCTGAATCATATGTTGACTATTTTCTTTGTTTGAAAGGTACTTCGATATTTTTTTATTTAGTAACAGAAAGAAAAATGCACTGATTTGGTTTAGCCTCCGACACTACTGGTCGTGTCAGTAAAGGATGAGAAGCGTGTGCTACTTTGTTTCTTGTTGTTTTGTTTCTCGCTTTTTGCTTCTTGGTGGGCTTGTAACTAGCAACAAGGTATTTCCCTCACTTCCACCCCACTGTCAGCTGAAGAACGAAAGAAACACGAGGCTGACCAAAACTTTTTCACTGCCGTCTGCTTTGAACCAGCTAAAAGGTCATTGCTTTTGTTATTTTATTTCTATTCTTCTCACTCTGTAGTGACTCATCAAATTAAAAAAAATTGAATTTTGTATTAATTTTACAGAAAGAATAGTAATACAAGAAAAAATAATAGATATCATGCAGAGAGACTTGTGATGGAAACAGGCTGGAGACGTGAGACACTTGTGCTGCAGAAGTAACACCTTAGCCTGATCGGCTCATGCCGGCGCCGGCTCGTGCCGGAAATAATAAATTATATATATTTTTAGACGTGACATAAAGTGGTTAATGAGGTATGCACCCATATCAGTATTAATTGATAAACAGTGCTGTTAGGACGCTGTGTAAAATTATAGAGCCAGAGATAGTGATGTGGTCATGCGTTTATTGACCGTTTCGATAAAAATCATTTTCAGAATCTGTAAAGTTACAAACATCAGTAAGCCTGGTGTCACAAAAAGAGAACTGCATGGACAAAAGAGATACCAAGTACATTACAAACACAAATATCTTAAGTACATACCGTGGAGAGGGGGGTTAACATAATAAAATTGCAAGGCGTCAAGGCCCTGCTGAACATTAGTGAAGACCAATCACCCAGCATCGTCAAAGTAAACAGTAGACGCCACCAGGTGGCTCTAGTGTAAATGACAAAGATAAGAAAAATAGAAACTATACAAAACCAAATAGAAAGAATTAAAACCTAGTAATCCTAAAAATATTTAAGTTTAAAATGGAGAGGACGGAACTATACAATACAACGGTATGCAGCTCTTATTGTGAAACTCACACACCTATGGTGGCGATCATTATGGCTTCACTGTATTAGGTTTAGATGTAATAAAATGTTTAAATGTTTGTATAGCTTATGGGACTAAAATCAAATGTTTGTTAAGCTTATGGGACTTAACTACAGGGTCATCAGTCCCTAAACTTACAAACTACTTATGAACTACTTACGAACTAGGACGGCACAAATATCCATGCCCGAGGGGGGATTCGAACCCCCGACCGTAGTGGCCGTGCTGACCGTGACTGGAGCGCCTCAGTCACCTCGGCCACCGCGGCCGGCTAGATGTAATAGGAAAGAGGCAGCGTGGCGAATGGAGAATTGGGTGTGGCGGGAGACGTGCAGGGAAGAGTCCTCTGCAGTCGGGCTGGTCACTATGCCCCCGGTGGCGGAGAGGTCAACGCGTCTGCCTAGTAAGCAGGAGATCCCGGGTTCGAATCCCGGCCGGGTACAAATTTTCATTAGCCGCACATTAGAATTATATCTATACTTAGTATAGTTAAGCCATAAGTGATCGCAAATTGCGATTTATTTCATTAAAAAAAATGGAAATATTAAACATTCCGAATGTCGTCGGCTCGGCGGCAGCCGGCTGAAGCGGAGTCCTCTCGGCCCGACAGGCAGTGTGAACACGGCCTTAGACCAGGCGGTCATTCCGCGCGGCCCGATGTTAACAGACAACACTACTGTCCCTTGCTTCTGCGCATGGGCATTCTGCAGCACACTCGAAAATTTGGAACTCCACACTCGGCACAATCAATTGATCACTGACGTCATAGGCGCACTGGCGGAGGGTGTTGGGTGCTGATTTACACGCAGGAAGCAAAGGCACAAAAAGTCGACCTTGTAAAACGTGCTTCAGACTTGAGCCGCGAACTTTCCCCTGGTAGTTCTGCTGGTGTTCTGGTGGGCGAGATCGCGCGCCGGGCACCTGATCCCGGAGGCCCAGCGCCGGCGGTGGCGGTGGCGGAATGCGCGGCCGCAGGCAGAGTCAACACATTAGGCGCCTGTTTGCGCCGCAAACACCGCAGCCGGCGGCCAGGCAAGCCAGTGCGCTGCCGACCAGGCGCTGGCGCTCTGCGACACCTCGGCGCGCGCAGACGACGACCTCGGCCCTCCATCGGCTTCTCCGGCGGGACTTCCCAGGGTCCACTTCAGTAATCAGTAGGTTACAAAAGTTACAAGCTGTGTGATACTGTCGCCCTGTTTACATGGGCTTCCATTTTTTGGTCCACTTTAGGTTACGGTAGTAACGGTGAAAGTGGACGTTTGCGATCACCTTTTGACACCTCGAAACTAAAATGAAAGTAACCGTTCATCTGACACGAAAGCTGAATAAAAGCAGTGGCGTAACTATGGGGGCTGGGATGAGGGGGATAGAACTCCCCCCCCCCAGAACCCGAAAAAAATTGGATGGGAGTCAATTAATTTGTTCAACGGGAGTGGTAGATGGTAGTCTGCCTGGAAACTGATCTGATTAAAATTTTGCTCGCCAAGCAGATCTATCCCCCCCCCCCCCCCCAAAGCCAAGTCCTAGTTACGCCACTGAATAAAAGTACTTGTACAGGAGAAAATTCGCTGCAACTATGTTGTGTTATTTCCGTAGCTCGCATCGTTTGAGAGATATTTGCAAAAATCACGGCGATTTGACACTGCCACTTGATTTTACGTAAATCAGTACAGGCAAAGAAAATAAACTCGAAACTTAGGACAAACTACCACGGCAAGACAAGCTGACAATATTTTAACGGAAAAAGATAATGAAGATATGGGAGAGATATTAAAATAATAGTTTAAAGAGGAAAAGAGTTCAGAAAAAGAGTACGTTTGTCTAACAAGGAAATCAGATGAGTATCGGATTTTAGAAATTTTTGATATCGTACGTGAAGTTCAGAACACAAATAAAAATCAGCCTAAGCCATTCGACGCAACTATCAAAAATTCTTGAGAAAATCGAATTTGAAGTTTTGCAAAGTACATAAAAGTATAAATAATCAAAACAATTGCAACATCTGTCGGCGTAGCTCAGGCGGTAACGTTCTATCCCTACAACCATAGGGCCGGTGGTTCAAATCCTGTGATGACAAGTTCTTTTTTTTTCTTCTTTTTTATATTTTTTTTTCGTTGTGTTCGAATACTTACACAATTTTAATATGTAATGGTTATTTTTATGAAAAATGCACTTATTTTCGTTTATTCGTAATTTTCTATATTTTATAAGATAATGATGGTTTCAATTAAAAACATACTTACACAATTTTAATATGTGAAGATAAGTAAAATCGTGTTTGTGCAACAACACCGTTTTTTCGCCAATTACGCTTTTGGTTGGTCATCTATGCACTCCAAAACCGATTCCAGAAATCCGATTGCGTAAAGCATTTTTTTTAATAACTAATGTTTCATATCGCATACCAAGCGGGAAATTTCTTATACGCGTTTCCCCGCGAAAGGCAAAGGTCCCAGCTTCGGATCCTCGTTCCGGCACACAATTTTAACCTGCCACGAAGTTATATATATATATATATATATATATATATATATATATATATATATATATATATATATATATATTACGGCATTTGCTTCTCTTCTAAAGGTGGAATAACCATCTGTAATAGATGAAATATTGTGCCGGCCCAGGACTCGAACCCGAGTCTCCCGATTTTTGCCAGCGGCCGCCTTATCCTCACGCGGGGCTCATACTAGACTGTGTGCGAGAATTCCTGGGATAGAGACACGTGTGACACATTTAAGTTTAGGTGTGGCTTGGGAGTGTGCGCGGGTGGCGGAAAGGTTAAAGTCGACCTCTCGCGAAAAGCGGGAGACCCAGATTCGAGCTCCGGTATGGCACAAATTTTTATGTGTCCAAAGTCCATCTGTCGAAGAGCAACAGATGTCGGAAAATTTCGAAATTTGCGAACTGACTCGGTAAGTCAGTTCGAAGGGCAGAGGAAGGCAATGGCATACCACCTCCATACAAGATGTTCAAATGTTTGTATAGCTTATGGGACTTAACTACGGGGTCATCAGTCCCTAAACTTACAAACTACTTATGAACTAGCTAACACTAAGGACGGCACAAATATCCATGCCCGAGGGGGGATTCGAACCCCCGACCGTGGTGGCCGTGCAGACCGTGACTGGCGCGCCGCAGTCCCCTCGGCCACCGCGGCCGGATCCATACAAGACCATACCTAGTAATGCACTGTGGTGTTCAAACCAATCTTCGTATTGTTGATTGCTTTACCTTTATACAAGGGTTGGAACTTAAATAATGGCAACTATTTTTTTGACTGCAGATATAACAGCGCTACATGTTTGCACCTGTTGCTGTCCTTCAAAGTAGTCACCAGAGTTGTGTAGAACCCGATGCCAGCGATGTGGAAGGCGTAGGTACACCGTTAGCGGAGCATGTTGTGTCGATGGTGTGAGTGGAGTCGTCTACTGCCAGTTAAATCTCTGCAGCAGCCTCACCATAACTCCTGACATGCTTTACAATGCTGTTCACAACATTATTCCTCGACTACAGCTATTGTTGAGGAATGATGGTGAACATATTGAGCAGTTCCAGTAAAGATCATCATCTTTGCTTTTTCTTCATTTTTTATGCTAATTATTGGTTTTCTGATCAGGTGAAGCGCCATCTGTTGGACATTTTTTTAAACTTTTTTTTGTTATATAAAAGCCCATGTCATTCCAAGCATGTGTGGCAATTTTTACATCTCTATCTACATTATTCCGTGATTTATTAAGTTTTCAAATTTATACTGACTCTTTGATTACCCAGTACTTGTACCATCCACCATATTCCCCGGACTTTGTGACTTGTGACTTTGATCTGATCATTCGCATCATGAACATAACAGGTTCTGCTAACGGCACACAACGCCTTCCACGTCGCTAGCAACGGGTTCTACACAACGCTGGTGACTACTTTGAAGGACAGTAACAGGTGCAAACATGTAACGATTTTGTATCGGTTGTGAATAAATAGTTGCCACTATTTAAGTCACAATTCAGTGTCTGTATAAATATTCGTTGTTTGTCTGGGAGTGGGAGGTAAATGTCATGGTAAAAGGTACCCTCGACAACACACCTTAAGGTGTATTGCAGAAGAACTACATGTAGAGGGAGATGTTGCCCAAAGAATGTAACGAGTGTTGCCGCGTGCACCTGGCCGCAGCAGGTGATTGCGTGGGCGGAGTGCCGCCCCTCTTGACAGGTGGCAACATGCGGCGCTGTGATTGGTCGGTGGCGGCGTGGGCCCGCCTCCGCCTCCTCAGCGGTTACAGGGCCGCTACACGGGGGAAACGGCCTCAGCTGTCTGCAGCGCGAAGTGGCGGCCGCCGGCTTCCGGTCCGCTCTGCCGCCCTGTGCTGTGGACGTGCACGTGAACGAGATTCGGAAACACCTGACAAATAACGAATTACGCAGTAGATATGCCTACAAGTTCACACGCGGCTCCAAATTAGTACATAGATATCTATATACATTCTCCGCAGGCCATCTTACGAAGTGAGCCAATAGGTTATTGTACTACCACTAACTCTTTCTCCTTCCAATTTTCACTCGCAAATTGCATGTCGGATAAACGGTCATGGGTAAAAGTCAGCATTAGATTTATATTACAAAAAATGTTCAAATGTCTGTAAATCGATCGGACCAAACTGCGTGGTCATCAGTCGGTAGCTTACAAACTACTTAAACCTACGTAAACTAACCTACGGACAAACACACACACCCATTCCCATGCCACCAGGAGGACTCGAACCTCCACGGCGAGCAACCACGCGTTCCGCAGCGAGGCGCTTTAGACCGCTCGGCTACTCTATCGCGGCAGATTTATATTACAAGGCATACGTCGTTAATGAACTGTAGAATCAAATTTCTTGATTTTTAATTGCAGAAACAGGTACTCTTGATATCTGTCGGTTACGGTGCTATCTACTACTGGTAAACAGAAACAGTGGTTTGAGTAAACCGTGCGTACCGTATTTACTCGGCTATAGTATCCCACCGTCTGTAGTGGCCATCTTTAATATTTTAGGTCAAAATACGAAAATTAAAAAGTCTCGAAAATTCATTTCTTAGTTACGTGATGCGTACCTAATTTTCCAAAATTATATGCGTATATTCTTTTAAAGTTCACTTACATAGTTGTATTTTTCGAAAAAATGCAATTTTCCAAAATTATATGTGTATTTCAAAACATTAATTCGTGTTTTTCGGATCACAGGAGATATATTAGCTTCAAATACGCAAAATATTGAACTATCAGATCGCCTCCAAACACTGCGATGACAGGTAACGTCAATGTTTTCCTCACTCTCCTTTTAATTCTACATTGCTGCAGCAACGCAAGTCAGGGTAGTTATATGACGTATTTTCTCGGCGCGTCTGTTTTAGCTAGTTGTAAGTAATACGTAATGTAGGTATATAAATAATATTTTCTTGGAGCTTAAGGGACTTAACTGCGAGGTCATCAATCCCTAAACTTAAAAACTACTTATGAACTACCTTATACTAAAGACGGCACAAACATCCATGCCCGAGGTGGGATTCGAACGACCTCGCGTATGGTGGCATAGCGCCTAAATGCACTCGGCCGCTCCGCCGCGGCTCGTAATGTAGGTAATGATGTTGTGGGTGACCTGTAGCATTGTTTTTAAGAGATGTAGGGAAGGAGGAGATAGAGACAGAGTTGATGGATTGAGGGAGGGAGGACGACTAGGAGGAGGAAGAGGAAGGCGAGGAATAAGGATAGCCGAGGGGACTGAGGCGCTCCAGTCACGGTCTGCACGGCCACTACGGTCGGGGGTTCGAATCCCCCCTCGGGCATGGATATTTGTGCCGTCCTAGTTCGTAAGTGGTTCATAAGTATTTTGTAAGTTTAGGAACTGATGACCCCGTAGTTAAGTCCCATAGACTCTACAAACATTTGAACTTTTGTCCCATAAGCTTAACAAACATTTGATTTTGACTGATGACCCCGTAATTAAGTCCCATAAGGTATACAAACATTTGAACATTTTTTTCCTTTAATAAGGATAAGTGCATGGGTGGAGAGATGAACAGGGGGCGGGTGGGGACGAGCAGGTAGAGAGATGTAAGAAAACGAGATAAAGATAAGATCGGCCTCATCGGCCGGAGACGGCGGTCGTGTCTGTCTGTGTGTGTGTGTGTGTGTGTGTGTTTGTGTGTGTGTGTGTGTGTGTGTGTGTGTGTGTGTGTGTGTGTCTAACCGACGAAGGCCTAAAAGGCCGAAAGCTTTAATGAAGTTGTCTCTTATTTGTGCCTTTCTGCTGCTCATGGGATGTCTCTGTGGTGAGTAAGCAAACTATCCTTCTCAAAAATGTTGTTGAATCCTTACTGGAATTTCCACTGTTTGAAAGATAAATTCTTGAACATATATGGTATTTCAGTTAGTATGTAATAAACAGAAAGAGTTATCATTTGAAAATGACAATTGGCCCAGCCCACACAGCAGAGGCGTCCAGTAGTTGCAGCATAGAGACATTAACTTTTCACCTAGAACGTATTCTTGGCACGATGTGTCGTTTTCTAGACTTTTTGTCCCTATTTAAAGTAAACACCCTTTATACATTCGATACCGCGTTCAGTTTCGCAGTAACCAGTGGCCACAGTGTTCTCACTCATCACCCATGACCGAATGTCAGGACCGCTTCTTTCTAAGGGCACGGCCGAATCCCTAATAACCGCTATGTCGGCGGGCCGTCAAACCCTAATGTTCGTTCCTTTGATGAGCCGTGGAGAATCGGTGTAAGCCAGCAGCAGGTAGGTAGGTACTTGCCTGGTGCGGGTCGGGAATGCGGGAACAAACGCAGGAGCAGCTCGTGACGTGTCGGGTGGCGCGGCCCTGCGGCGGACGCCCGCGGCACAGCCAGATGGCCGAGATACGACACAGCGCAGCGCGTGCGTGCGCAATACTCAGTACTGCCCGCATCCCTAGCAGAAGCTGCCTTATCACATTCACTCTCGCCGTTACTTCTGTGTAACTCTCCAGTTTCCGGCAGTACCGCCGTAAAAAAAGTACAGTATTTTATAAGCTCAATTTTATACGTCGTACCACGCCACGAAACACGAATGTGACCTGTAATCTGTAGCTTAACCAGCGTAAAGCTTCCCTATGCAAAATACCCTATGTGATCAAAAGTATCCTCAACTAGCTCAAAATGACTTGCAAGTTCGTGGCGCCATCCATCGGTAATGCTGGAATTCAATCGGTAATGTTGGTCCACCCTTAGCCTTGATGACACCTTCCACACGCGCAGGCATACGTTGAATCAGGTGAACTAATTAATTACCTCACAGATTAATAAACTGAATTAGAGACGTTGAATTAAAATTTATGCCGCGGCCGGGATTCGAACCCTCGACCTCCTTCTTACAAGCCAGACGCCGTAATTTTTTTTTTCTGCTCTACGGGCAGTTCCGGTCCTTGCTGTCGTTTTACGTGTTTGTTCGTTTGGGGCGACGTGTTCTTGGCTCAGGTTTTTTTATTACAGAGAGCGTTCAGCCCTCTGACCGGCCGCGCTGAACTACAGCGCCCGCCATCCGTTAGGCGACCGAGGCTTAATGATTACAGCGGCTGCACGGATAGTCTTAAGGCACGCCTCCCTCCACTACATAAATTTCCCTCATAAATACGTATCAAACTGCCAAGGTCCTCCAACAGCGGAATAGCACCCCAGCAAAGAACGTTAACGGGAAATCCTGTTCAAATGTTTGTTAAGCTTATGGGACTTAACTAAGGGGTCATCAGTCCCTAAACTTACAAACTACTTATGAACTACCTTATACTAAAGACGGCACAAATATCCATGCCCGAGGGGGGTGGGGGGAATCCTGACCTATACCGTAGGCACAGGTGATATATAAATATCAAATACATATCGCCCAGAGACATATCAAATTAGAGGATTGAATTAGTGAATGGCAGCCTATTCATCACCGAGTGCTGCACTGAAGACAGGTATCGATGTACGTCGGTGAGGTCTGGCACTAAATGGGCGTTCCAAAACATCCCAGAGTTCTACAGGATTCAAGTCAGGACTCTATGCAGACCGGTCCACTACAGGGATGTTATTGTCGTGTAAACACCTCAGGCAGACCGTGCATTATGAACAGGTCTTGAAAAACGCAATCGTCATCCCCGAATTGCTATACAACAGTGGGAAGTAAGAAGGTGCTTGAAACATCAGTGTAGATCTGTGCTGTGACAGTGCCACGCAAACAACAAGGGCTTCAAGCAACCTTGATGAAAAACACGGCCACACCATAATATCACCACCTCAAAATTTTACTGATGGTACTACACACGCTGGTAGATCAAGTTCACAGGGCATTCGCCATATCCACACCTGCCATCGGATCGACACATTCTGAACCATGATTAGTCACTCCACACAACTCTTCAATCGTCCAATATTTACGCTCCTTACACCAAGGGAGTTGTCGTTTGGTATTGACATGCGTGATGTGTGGCATGGAGTCTAGAATTCCTGTCTGATAGTCTGCGTAGATGCCTACCTATAATCATCTATATAAAAGAGAAAGGATACTCACTCACTCACTCACTGACTAAACACGAAATCTCGAAAACTACTTCACCTATGAAGCTGAAACTTGTCAGGAATATAGTTTATAGATAGAAAACGTCAGCTAAGAAAGTATTTTGCGATAGGGCTGATAGTTCAGGAGATATGACGTCATAAACAATGAAAATGTCCCCGTCTTACGGCACGTGATAGTGTGACATTATCAGTCCACTATTTGAGAAGGAGCGCACTTAGCGACTTGCAACAAACTTCAAACATAATTTCAAGCCTTTAGGAAACTTTTTCTCACTGACAACCCCAACAAAATGATGAAAGGAAAAAAGTTCGCTAGCTTACTACTTTTTCGGCGTTCATGCAGTAAAATTACGGCATTTGGTAAGGCGTTACAATTTATTACTCGTACACTATTAATCGTATTCGCGAGAAATGTTACAGACAGTATACATACATACCACTGAACGTACGTTTGAAATTTTATGATTGTTCACAGGTCATGAGATATGGAGTCTTACACAATTAGGTTCATGAAAAATCGCCTCATCAGGCATGATATTTCAATTTATACGTCTCTCCTACTAAATCTATTCGCGACGTATTTTGTAGACATTTTACATATACACCACTAGATGTACCTTCGAAATAATATCGTATTACGACATATAGTTCAGATGCTATGCGGTCAAAGACAAAGAAATACATGAAAATTCTCCCTAATAAGCATGAGGTTGTAATTTGCTACGTCTTTACTACCAACTCCATTTACAACACACTTCGCAGGCAGTTTCCTAATATTCCCTCTACGAACCCGGTAGATAATGAAACTTCCTGGCAGATTAAAATTGTGTGTCGGAACCGGGACTCGAACCTGGGACCTTTGCCTTTCGCGGGCAAGCGCTCTACCGACTGAGCTATCCCGACACGACTCACGATGCCGCCTCACAACTTCCCTTCCGCCAGTACCTCGCCTCCTACTTTCGTGAGTCGTGTCGGATAGCTCAGTCGGTAGAGCGCTTGCCCGCGAAAGGCTAAGGTCCCACGTTCGAGTCCCGGTTCCGGCACGCAATTTTAATCTGGCAGGAAGTTTCATATCAGCGCACACTCCACTGCGGAGTGAAAGTTTCATTCTGGTAGATAAAGTTTTTGTAGGACACATAATTCAGGAGTTACCTCTATATATATATATAAAAGCGAAAGGTCATCACGAACACATTCACTCACTGACTAAACACGAAATCTCTAAAACTTCTGCACCTAAGAAGCTGAAATTTTGCTGGTATGTAGTCTTTATGTAGAAGACGTTAGCTACGAAAGGATTTTGTGATAGGACAGAATTAAGGTGCAAGGCGGGGGATACTTTTCCTACAGACTGACGAAATCTAGAGTTTCATTCCGATTTTCACTAAATTTTGCACACGTGACCTTCAAAACAAGAGGAAGGTCACAGTTTCATACGGTGCATCGGGCAGGGTACCTTGGAGCATAAAAATGGATCCCTAAATACCTTGATCTTGCCAAAACTTGAGAACGGCTAGACCAATTATACATTTCTTCATTTTTTTTATTCTCAGAACAAGGGTTGATTGAAATAATGCTGGAAAATTTGAGTACAACAAAGTGCGTTTTGCAATGAGACCCTGTCTTTCTATTGCATACAAATCTATAGTTTTGTTCCGACATTGATGAAATTTTGCACACTTGACGTTTGACCTGAAAAAAAAGTCACTGTCTGTATAATATTTAGTTCGGTGCATTATCTAGGGTAGAAATGACCATCAGAATAAAATACGAGAAATCAGAGCTCGAACGGAGAGATTCAGGTGTTCTTTCTTCACGCGCGCTATTCGAGAATGGAATGGGAGATAAATAGTATTACGGTGGTTCGATGAACCCTCTGCCAGGCACTTAAATGTGATCCGCAGAGTATCCCATGTAGATGTAGATGTAACTTTCGGTCTTGGAGAAAATACATAGTTTTGCTTCGATCTTGATGAATTTTTGCACACATGACCTTTAAACCAAGAGGAAGGTCACTGGGTACATACATGTTTGTATATATGACAGAGGGTATTTTGCCGAGAGAGGGAAAGGTGAAAACGAACAGAGAGATGAGAGGGAAGGAGATGGGTGCAGAGGGAGCAGATTTTTGGGTAGCTCGGTTCTTTGAGGTAATGGAGTCGGTATTCTTTTCTTTTTCTTTTCCTGCGTTGATAGATGAGTTTATTGATCAGAGGGGCACCAGCAGTTTTCGCGAAAACGCTGAGCCACCGCGCCACCAAATTTGACCTTCAGTCAGCCAAAGGCACCTTCTCTTTACTGGCGGCCACGTCACCTTACAGTTGGCGGAGACTTGCGTACTTAAAACACTAACCAGATGATCAAATTTTTGTAACATTGCGGGAAGCTGCAGTGGTCGTCCTTCCATAGACTTACAAACTACTTAAACTAACTTACGCTAAGGACAACATAACCACCCACGCTCGAGGGAGGACTCGAACTTCCGACGGGGAGCAGCCTTACCTTCCGCAGCAAGGCGCCTTAGAGCGCGGCACACACGATCACTGACGCCTCGTTCTCACAGGTGCAACGAGCCGCGCGGGAATGGCTGTGCGGCCTGAAGCGCGGCCGTTGGCGTCGGAGGTTCGAGTCCTCCCTATGGCATGGGTGTGTGCGCGTTGTCCTAATTCAAATGTTTGTAAATCTGTCGGTCCAAACAGCGTGGTCATCAGTCTGTAACTTACTAACTACTTAACCTAAGGTAAACTAACCTAAGGACAACACACACACCCATGCCCTAAGGAGGACTCGAACCTCCGACGGTGAGCAACCGCGCGCTCCGCAGCGAGGCGCCTTAGACCGCTCGCCTACTCCACCGCGGCCTGTCCTAATTATAAGCTAGTTTAAGTAGTTTTTAAGTCTAGGCATCGATGACCAGAATAGTTTTGTCCCTTAGTATTAGGAACATTTGAACATTTTCACAGGTGAAAAGCCGGCCGCGGTGGCCGAGGGGACTGAGGCGCTCCAGTCACGGTCTGCACGGCCACTACGGTCGGGGGTTCGAATCCCCCCTCGGGCATGGATATTTGTGCCGTCCTAGTTCGTAAATAGTTTGTAACTTTAGGGACTGATGACCCCGTAGTTTAGTCCCATAGACTTTACAAACATTTGAACATTTGACAAGCTCAGATACATAATTGACGCGTTATACTTACCTTGCGATTTTCTCGAAATTACATTGGTAGTAATCTTACTATGATAATGATCTTACTGCGTAATAAACTACTGAACGTGAGTGCGAAGTCTGAGGAAAACGCGTGGTGTGGCGGCCTGGTTAGTGGGGAGACTCACTTGTGTGGTGTGGTGGGAGGGGCGGCTGAGTTATGGCTGCAGACCGCGGCGCGTGGGCGGCGGCGGCGCTTCACGCCTGTCCGGCGCACTCTGCGGGCAGCCGCCCCCGCCCCCGCCCCGCCCCCTCTCGGCTCCCCAAACAGTTGCTGCTGCCGGCCGTGTAATCGCTCGCAGGCTGCCTCACGCCGCCGCACCGTGTCTAATCGCTCTGCACGGCTCGCAGTCTGAACGCGGCGTCACACAACGCGGCGCGAGGGCAAAGAGAACGACAGCCACTGGCTAGGGTACCTGAATGTAGGCGGGCGTGCGCATCAGCTTCTGCTGTAGTAGTAGCTCCCGCCGCCATTTTAGTTCCAAGAGCCAACAGCTTCAAATTATCAATGACATTGTTGTAATCATTGCTTTGAAATATCGCTGGCGTTTCAAATACGAGGGTCGTCCACAAAATAAAAAAAAATAAAAATGTTCAAATGTCTGTAAATCTATCGGACCAAACTGCGTGGTCATCAGTCCGTACTTAACCCTTTCGCTAAGGTGAACTTCTGCAGAAGTCGGGAGTGAATGTGCTCCACAGCCGGTGGACTGCTGCAGCAGTCGAGTGTTGCCTATGCCGCCCAGCCGGTGGACTGCTGTAGCAGTTCCGCCTCGCGTCGTACATCTTAATGTAATGCTACTGAAATGTAACGTAAAGCAATTGTAAATAAATATTATTTAACAAGCGAAATATGCGTTTATAATAATAACGTCCACATCCCACCAGAGCTGAATCCAAAACTTGGATCTTTTAGAATTTACGAAAATATTTCGCGAATTATCTGAAAGAAGGAAGAAAATTGTCTCTATTCCAAATGAATTTTCCCTAATAAATATATAATATAAAGTCCAATGATTGCGATAGCACTGAGAGTTTGAAAGCAGGACAGAGTAGCGTCGTGGGGAGTGCGGAAATTGCGCCGTACAGCGGGCTCGGCCGTGCGCGACTGGCGCCCGTCCACAGCGCACGACGCAACAAGCACGGCGCCGTAGTGAAAGGGATAAACCTTGGTAAACTAACCTAAGGACAAACAATACACCCATGCCCCAGGGAGGACTCGAACCTGCACGGCGAGCAACCGCGCGCTCCGCAGCGAGACGCTTTAGACCGCTCGACTACTCCACCGCGGCCCACAAAATAAGTTTCGTTTCTATTTCTATCCGCGGCAGCGCTACGATCGCAGTTTCGAGCATTCGCGGCAGTTACTCTGACTCAAGGAGAATACATGTACGCTATTTTCAGATCGCTGCTGCCGACGTGTGCCATGTAGTGCTAATGTCATCCGTAATTGAAAATGTCGCCGCGTGTGAAATCACATATGTGATTCGTTTTCTAAATGCAAAGAAAGTTAAACCAATGGAAACTCGTCGGCAAATCTGCGAGGTTTGCCGACAAAATGCTATGTTTGATTCAAAGGTTGGGGCAGACTGCTCAATGAAGGACGTCGTGAAGTGCACGACGAATGATGAAGTGGACACCCGTCTGTGGTTACTGATGAACTGGTTTACGCAATGGAAGAGACGATTAAGCACAACCGTAAGTTTACACTCAGTGCCCTTGCTATGGAAGTTCTGCAAATTTGTCCTTGGTGGTCAACACTTAAACGATGATGACGAGCTGAAAGAACGGTATACTACATGGTTGAATACACAGGCGACAACCTTCTATGAAGAAGGCATACAATAACTTTGTGCCACGCTATGACAAGTGCCTATAAAATTTTTGAAGTTACGTAGAAAAGTAGTTTAACAGTTGTAGATTTTTGTAGAACAAATATTTTTTCTATATCTGTACAAACGGAACTTACTTTTTGGACATACCTCGTATACAAATCAAAAGGCAAATAAAGATATGAATTGAAGATTAATCAGTTCGTAATAAATTATTTTAATATGTTTTCAAAAATCGTTATATATATTTTCTCTAATTTTCCCCACCTGTGAAGTATTCCAATGTTTGTAAAGCTACGGGACCAAATTGCAGTGGTCATCTGTCTCTAGACATACGAACTACTTCCGTTCTCGAATGCAATCATACATATTATCAACAATTACCTTCAGTCTTCGAATTTTATTTTGTGACTGTACATAGACTAGAGACGTGCCTTCTTCTCGTTGGTCATTGAACGATTAACCGTAGCATAGTATTGTAGCGCCGCTAGAGTATTTTGGAGAAATATTTGGCAAATGAACGGAAAAGTTGCGGTGTGAAAGAAGCAGGCAGTGAGGTGCCAGTTCAGAGCCGGTGTTTGAGGCAAGACTCGCATTCCGATACCGCAACAGCTTTGTATACGAAGTGCGTGACTCTTGGGCCGCAGTCGGCCAGAACTGCAAACACAGCAACAGCCGCAAGTGTGTAACGACCAGGTCAATACACCAGGCGTGTCTTGGAGCTGTTGACTTGTACGTGACTTGAAACGGGGCTTTATGGGAAACACGACCAAGCCAATATAAAGCATGTGTTCCAGAGAAGTCGGCAGTTGGAGTTCGGAGTTCGCAGTCCGCAGCTCAGCTCGGAGGACACCAGTGCGGCAGCGAGCAAGCAACCAGTAGTTGCAGCGCGGTGGTCATCGTCAGCGGTTCGCAGGGCAACTCGAGAGGTTGGCATCACGTCATGCCGCAGTGAGGGGCTAGCCATCTCGCCAGTTACTGGCAGCAACATTGACGCGACGAGATGGGGACAAGTTCCTGACCGGAGGACAGCGCCAGGGTTCGAACCACTCTCCAAGGGCACAGCAGCAGCACCGAAAGGGCCTCGTCACCACTCATCCGACAGCAAGACATCGGCGGGCGGCGTGGCTGCGTCATCGACCTTCGAAAGCTACCGGCCTGATAGTGCAAGCGAGAAGTGTTATGCCACCAAAGCACAACAGCACACCGCCGTCCGCAGTGAGGCAGCAGAAGCGTGACCAGAACTAACTTCGGCAGATCCTGACACCATGTACATTGAGAAGCATTAAAACCATTTGACTCTCGCTAAACTGCCACAATCCTTCTGTGATCACTACAACTGGTTCCCACTTTTGGCTCAAATTGTAGTGGTCGCAGATGGATTGCGACAGTTTAGCTAGAGTTAGATGATTTCATTGCTTCTCAATGTACATGGTGTCAGGATCTGCCGAAGTTAGTTCTGGTCACTCTTCTGCTGCGTCACTGCGGACGGCGGTGTGCTGTTGTGCTTCGGTGGCATAACACTTCTCGCTGGCGCTGCTGCCTTGGGCTGTCAGGCCAGTCGCCTTCGAAGGTCGATGACGCAGCCACGCCGCCCGTCGATGTCTCGCCGTTCGATGCTGCTGCTGTGCTCAGGCAGAATGGTTGGAACCCTGGCGCCGTCCTCCGGCCAGGAACTGGTCCCCATCTCGTTGCGTCGATGTGTCTGTCAGTAGCTGGCGAGATGGCTGGCCCCTCACTGGGACATGACGTCACGGCGACCTCTCGAGTGGCCCAACGTCCGGACTCGGGAAATGAACCGCGTACCGCTGACGATGACCACAGAGCTGCAACTACTGGTTGCTCGCTCGCTGCCGCACTGGAGTTCTCCGGACTGAGCTGCGGACTGCGAACTCCCAACTCTAACTGCCAACTACTCTGGAACGCATGCTTTATATTTCACTCGGCTTGGCCGTGTTTCCCAAAAAGCCCCGTTTCAAGTCACCTACAAGTCAACAACTTCGACACACGCCTAGTGTACTGACCTGGTCGTTTCCAACTATCAGCTCTAATTTGCTCTTATTCTCTTCAAAATGTATCTAAAAACTGTTATATCAATAAATTAATAACAAAGAACGTAGACTTTAAAAAGGTTTACATTGACACTATTAACATTTAGTCTACAGCGTACGACGAAAAGCAACTGAGTCATTTAAAATCGATTCCCTTCAAAGAGCCGAATAATGCTCACCGAAGTTCGTGAGTTTTATCATAGTAGCTCTAAACATTGTTTACAAGTACGAGCCGTATTAGACACTATAAATAGTAGAAAAACGGTATGCATTATTTAAAAGTAATTAGTATTATTATTGTCTATATGTAGATATTGTTTCTTGCTGCCAATATATCAATAAGCGCACCCGATGATGTGGCGCTTGGTACTCTTACAAACGTTTCTCGTTGACTGGTAGGAGTCTAGACAGGACATTCGCCAAAATTGTCGCTCGTGACACCTCTGCAAAATAACAAAGAAGTGCGTGCGTAGAAATAACGCGGACAGTGAGAGAGCGACCCTCGCTGGACAAAACGCTACTACATTAATGATCTAATTTTCCATGACGAAAATTCTTTTTCTGCTGCTCATGAGAAAGGCCCAAGAGCTTGTCATTTAAGCTAGATTGCCGGGTGTAGCTGTCTCGAGGGAGAGAACAGTGGGAACACGAGGGATTGTTATTTCATTGTTAGAGCCGGCGGCGTGTTTGCGCAGGCGTATGATTGCGTTGCTAAGGAGACGGCCAGGGTGTGTTGTCTGTGGGGCGGGCGCCGGCCTCCTGTGTTTGCTCAGCGCTCTGAGGTTCGATCCCCAGGCGCCGCGGCGGAGTCACGACAACCTTCGCAGCAGCACCGCGGGCTTTATTCACGGCTACATACCAGCTTGCAAAAACCGTCTGTTCTGCCTCGAAATCGACTTTTGACATTCGACTGTAACGTTATATTCCGTTTGTTAACATTAGTTATTAACAACCATTTCATGATAGTGACGTATGGTCAACAGGGATGTAGAAAATATCGTCTTTGTGAAACAACACTAATAGCTCTTTACTCACACAAAATGATAAGTGATATCGACATGGGTTCTTAAGTACTTTCCATATTTCTAGATTTTCCAGAAGGCATTTGGCCCCATAGCTCACAAATGGTTTGAAGGGGAGTCGTGCCGCTCAAAATAATAAAATTTCACAGTTTTATGTAAATTATGAAAATACGCATTTGGCGTTGGTTTTATTGAAATGCTGTATTTAGACTATTTACTATTTTAAATAAATATTTGAAAAGAATCATGCACTGACATTTGTGAGAATTTTGTTTTCCATCATTCCGCATATTGGCATTTTTCAGTGGAACTATACAGTCTAGAAGGCTGTGGTTTCTTTTGTTTTCTAGAAAACTGTTCGTTTCGTAAGTTGCTTACACTAGCGGTACTTCGCAGTAAACTCCTTGAACTGTACATTAGTTTGTGTTTGACAACAACAGTTATCAACAAGTCGTGTTTTAGTTTGTCTTTCCTGTGATAGTTTGCATCCTGACTCGGTGTTTTTTGAAGCTGTTCTTATTTTTAATGATGGCTGTTCTGGAAGACAACAGGTTTTGGAATATCTTGGAATTCGTAAAGGCTACAACACCACTAAAAATGTGATGGACTTGGACCAACTGCGAATTATGAAGGCAGATTTTGCAACAAACAATATGCCAAAAGAAGCCAGAACCAAGAGATTGAGGGCATCACTGGGTGAGGATGATGAAGGAGTAGACGAGGCCTACCATCCACGATGATAACATTTTTTTTTTACGTATCAGTTGGATGTATATTAAAATTTCTTCTTCAAACGAAATTTTTTCAATATGACGTTTTTCAGTATAAATGCCCCTTTTTCTGAGAAACTTCTGAATCTACATCAGTGAATTATTTACCATATAACACAGATACTACAATGATGTTGTAGTATACTTTAGTAGTATTTACTGTAATAGTTAAAATTCAAGAAATTAAAATTTTGAAAATTTACACCAAAAAAGTACGTGTTTTGGGAAAAAGCTAAGGTTTTTTCCAGATGTTAAAGTGATTTTAGAGCAATACAGTCACAAAACATGCGAGAACATGTGATAAAAACACCATACTTATATACTCTACAGTTCCTGAGAAAACAGGGAATTTATATAGCCAATTTAACATTGTCGAGATAGGGAGGTTCGACTCCACTTGTTTAAATTTCGTGCCTATGAAATTATCGTGACAGTTAAATAAGAGAAATTAGAGCTCAAGTTGATAGCCATCCTGCATTTTATATCTTTTCTACTTCGGTCATCATAAGTTATTTTAATGTTCCTACATCAAAATTTGTCTATTGTTTTTATTGCCTAGTTTCTTCAAATGTTTGTAAAGCTTATGCAACTTAACTGTGGGGTCATCAGTCCCTAAATTTACAAATTACTTATTTACATCTACATCTACATGGGATACTGTGCAAATCACATTTAAGTGTCTGGCATAGGGTTCATCGAAGCACAGTTATACTATTTTACCTGCCATTCCATTCTCGAATAGCGCGCGGGAAGAATGAACACCTGAATCTCTCAGTTCGGGCGAATTTTATTCTGATGATCATTTCTACTTATGTAAGTGGGAGTCAACAATATATTTTCGAATTCCGGGGAGAATGTTGGCGATTGTAGTTTCGTAAGTAGCCCACGCCGCAGCGATAAGCGCCGTTGTTGTAATGATTCCCATCCCAGATCCTGTATCATTTCCGTGACGTTGTCTCCCCTGTATCGCGACAATACGAAACGAGCTGCCCTTCTTTGGACTCTTTCGATGTCCTCCGTCAAACCCACCTGATTAGGATCACACACTGGGCAGCAATACTCCATAAAAGGACGGACAAGCGTAGTGTATGCAGTTTCTTTAGTAGTTCTATTGCATCTTTTAAGGGTTCTGCCAATAAAACGCAGTCTCTTGTTCGCCTTTCCCACGACATTATCTACGTGTTCTTTCCAGTTTAAGTCTGAAGTAACAGTAATTACTAGATATTTTGTGGAATTTACGGCCTTCACACTTGATTTATCATGTAAACAAAGTTTAACGGATTTCTTTTCGTACTCATGTGGACGACTTCACACTTCTCATTATTTAGAGTCAACTGCCAATTCTTACACCATACTGATATCTTACTGAAATCGTTCTGCAGTTGGTTTTGATCTTCAGATGATTTTACCAGACGGTAAATGACGGCGTCATCTGCAAACAACCTAAGAGAGCTACTTAGATTTTCCCCTAAATCGCTTATGTAAATGAACTATCTTATACTTACAAGTGCACTGTAGTGAGCTTCTTGATGCTGTCACGTCGTTCAAATATCTAGGCGTAACATTGCACAGCGATATGAAATGGAACGAACATGTAAGGACAGTTGTGAGTAAGGCGGACAGCCGACTTCGGTTTATTGGGAGAATTTTGGGAAGATGTACTTCACCTGTAACGGAGACCGCGTATAAAACGCTTGTACGACCACGTCTTGAGTATTGCTCAAGTGTTTGGGACCCGCAGCAGATCGGTTTAAAGGAAAACACAGAGGCGGTTCACAGGCCAGTAGCTAGGTTTGTTACTGGTAGGTTGGACCAATGCGCGAGTGTCACGGAAATGCTCCGGTAACTCAATTGGGGATCGGTGGAAGAAAGACGACGTTCTTTTCGTGAATTTCTGTGAAGTAAATTTAGAGGGCCGGAATTTGGAGCTGAGTGTATTACGATCTTGCTGCCGCGTATTTACATTTCGCGTAAAGATCACAAAGACAAGATAAGAGAAATTAGGACTCGTACGGAGGCATATAGGCATTTTTTTTTTTTTTCCCTCGTTCAATTTGGGAGTGGAATAGGAAAGGAAATGCCTAGTAATGGTACAGTGTAGCCTCCGCCACGCACCTTACGGTGAATTGCGGAGTATGTATGTAGATGTATACTAAAGACGACACAAACATCCATGCCGTAGGGGGATTCGAACCCCCGACCGTAGCGGCCGTGCAGACCGTGACTGGCGCGCCGCAGACCGCTCGGCCACTGCATCCGGCGCTTTATTATTCAAAAGATCTGGGGATTGAAGAAAATAAGACCCTTTCGGTCCCAGTAGACACATTCCGGAAACAATGCGAGCACGAGACACGAGATGAAGAGCGCGAGTTGGGACGAGAGCCGGCAGGAGGAAGAGGGCAGATGTTGCGCCAACAGTTGCGGCGAGGGGCGTTGTGAGCGCGCCCCGCCCGTAACAGTAGCGTTTTCTGCCTCATTGAGCGCCCAGACAGCTATTCCCACAGCCGCGCCGCGCACACAAAAAGAACGCAACACACGCGCGGGTAGCGGGCACGCGCTGTCGCATACAAATGATATCGGGCCGGATCAGCGGTGGGGGGGGGGGGGGGGCAGGGGGCCGCAAACGCGAGGGGCCGCCAACAAAATGGAGGCGCGTCGAGTGGGCGCGCAACGGCCAGGTGCCGGCCGCCACATCTGCCGCGCTCGGACACCGCCGCGCCGCGCCACACGGGGGCGGAACGCTCCCCGCCCCCAACCCCCGCCCCCGACCAATGGGACGGCGCCTACCACTCCCCACCTCCCCCACCTCCCGCCTGCCGCGCCCCACTGCAATTATTTTAATTGGCTTCCGCAGGAGCAGGTCCCTAGGGATCGCGGGGTCAATATTGAGACTCCCAATTTGATCGCGGTAGGAAAATATTGTGGCGCTCCGAGGGGGGCGGGTGGGGGAGAGCGTTATCCGCCCCCACACAGATTTTCACCGCAGACGGCGTCGCGTCGCCGGATCGATGCGCGCGCAGTCCTCGGGAAAGCCTCCTTAAAAAATAACCCGATAAGGCGAGCAGTGCTTGCTTAATCTAATTCCCGGCAGCTCGCGGGGATCAGCCGCTTTAACTTCTCTCCGCGCCTCTGCCGCGACACTCTTAGCTGCAAACTCTCCGCGGCGTAACTTTTTTTAACACTGTCTTCTGACTGATTTGATGCATCCCACAGGGACGACATCTTCCGCCCCAACCTCTTCCTCTCAGGCTACCAACCCAAAACATCCGAGTATTTCAACGTACCGATCTAACTAACAGCAGCACGATATTTCTCTGCTGTCTCGAGGTTCTACATCTACATCCACACTCCGCCAAGCCACCCGACGATGTGTGCCGGAGGGTACCCTGAGGACCGCTATCGGTTCTCCATCTTATTCCAGTCACGTATTGTTCGCGGAAAGAAAGATTGTCGGTATGTCTCTGAGTGGGCTCGAATCTCTCTGATTTTATCCTCATGATCTCTTGGGAAAATATGCGTAGGAGGGAGCAATATACTGCTAGACTCCTCAGTAAAGGTATGTTCTCGAAACTTCGACGAAAGCTCGTACCGGGCGACAGAGCGTCTCTCCTGCAGTCTTCCACTGGAGTTTATCGAGCATCTCCGTAACGCTTTCACGGTTACCAAATGATCCTGTAACGAAACGCGATGTTCTCCTTGGATCTTCTCTACTTCCTCTATCAACACCCCCGGCCCCCTCCCCCCCCCCCGGTACAAAAAAAATGTTCAAATGTTTGTAAATCTATCGAACCGAACTGCGTGGTTATTAGTCCGTAGCTTACAAACTACTTAAATCTAGGTAAACTAACCTAAGGACAAACACACACACCTATGCCCCAGGGAGGACTCGAACCTCCACGACGAGCAACCGCGCGCTCCGCAGCGACGCTTTAGACCGCTCGGCTACTCCACCGCGCCCCGCGCCCCCCGGTACGGATCCCACACCGATGAGCAGTATTCAAGCAGTGAGCGAACAAGTGTACTGTAACCCACTTCCTTTGTTTTCGGACTGCATTTCCTTGGGATTCTTCCAATAAATCTGTCATCTGCTTTAGCGACGATTGATTTTATATGGTCTTTCCATTTTAAAACACTCCTAATACCTACTCCCAGATAATATATGGAATTAACTGCTTCCAGTTGCTGCCCTGCTATAGCTAAATAATTAATTTTTGTTAACATAATTGGAAAATAGTCATCCACATAAAATATTAAGTAAAAAACAAAGCAGTTCTTGCACGAATAATTTATTTACTAAAAAAAACTATGTGTTTCATTGTTTTAAACCATCATCATTTGCCTCAGGTTGTATAGATACATTGTTGATATCACTGATAAGCGCAGGTGGCTTTTCACATTAGCACGCCAATTGTAAGACAGTTCATATTCCGGCTGCTGAGGTATATTAAAACAGACAGATGCTACACACAGTCGTTATATATGCTTTCGCTCTGTGTGGGATATTATACCTATCCGCTGCTGTAAGGCACAGAGGTACAGAGAGGGATGAGGAATCGTGAGAGGTTGAAGAGTAGAAGGAAGAGAGAGAGGTTCAAATGTTTGTATAGCTTATGGGACTTAACTACGGGGTCAAGAGTCCCTAAAGTTACAAATTACTTACGAACTAGCTAATACTAAGGATGGCACAAATATCCATGCCCGAGGGGGGATTCGAACCCCCGACCGTAGTGGCCCTGCAGACCGTGACTGGAACGCCTCAGTCCCCTCGGCCACCGCGGCCGGCAGAGAGAGAGGGGTAGAATCGCAGAATGAAGGGAAATGATCGATAGCAGGAAGAGAATGTGGAGGAGGAGGAAGAGGAGATGATTAAATAGAAGATGGACAGAGAGGACGGGGAAAGAGGAATTGGTGAAAGAATGGAGGAAGCACTAGATGGACAGAGAGTGGGAGGTGGGAAGGGGGCAAATGAAAGATATATAGTAGGGAGGGAGGTAGGGAGGAGGAGGAGAAGAAGAAGAAGAAGAAGAAGAAGAAAGGTGGAGGTGGAAGGGTATGAAGAGATGAACGAAGGAGGGAGCAGGAGAGAGAGCGGGTGGGATATTGGATAGAGGGCGGAAGAGTAGGAGGCGGAGGAGGAGGAGGAGGTAGAAGAGTGCGAGAAAATGGAGAGAGAGAAGGTGGAAAGAGGAAATGGACAAAAAGTGGAGGAAATACGAGATGGACGGAGAGACGAAGGAGGAGGAGATGGGCTTACAGAAGATTTCAGTAAATAGCTACAGGCTGGCCGCGGTGGCCGAGGGGACTGAGGCGCTCCAGTCACGGTCTGCACGGCCACTACGGTCGGGGTTCGAATCCACCCTCGGGCATGGATATTTGTGCCGTCCTTAGTCTTAGCTAGTTCATAAGTAGTTTGTAAGCTTAGAGACTGATGACCCTCTAGTTACGTCCCATTAGCTATCCAAACATTTGAATAACCACGCAGTTGAGTAAGATAGATTTACAAACATTTGAGGTAGAGAGAGGGATGAGGAACCGTGAGAGGGTGAAGAGCAGAAGGAAGAGAGGGGTAGAATCGCAGAATGAAGGGAATGATCGTAGGAGGTAGAGAATGTGGAGAAGATGGACAGAGAGGAGGGGGAAGGAGGAATTGGTGAAAGAATGGAGGAAGCACTAGATGGACAGCGAGTGGGAGATGGGAAGGCGGCAAATGAAATATATATAGTAGGGAGGGAGGGAGGGAGGATGAGGAGGAGGAGGAGAAGAAGAAGACGAAGAAGAAAGGCGGAGGTGGAAGGGTATGAAGAGATGAACGGAGGGAACAGGAGAGAGAGCGGGTGGGATGGTGGATAGAGGGCGGAAGAGTAGAAGGAGGAGGAGGAGGTAGAAAAGAGTGAGGAGATGGAGAGAGAAGGGGGGAAAGAGGAAATGGACAAAAAGTGGAGGAAACACGAGATAGACAGAGAAAGGAAGGAGGAGGATATGGGCTTACAGAAGATTTCAATAAATAGCTACAGGGACAACGCCGAGAGCAAAGTTTAGTGCTTCGACATTTTTGTTGAGTTTAAACTTACTTCCTGTTTTTGAGTGTCGAACGCATAATAAATAAATAACTAAACCGGCACACACATGGCAGTATTGTCGGGCTCTCATTCATCGTAAGCGGCGTCGGTCGTGCTGAAAGGAGGGCCGCCGCGTGTCGGGGCGAGACAGACGGGCGGCCAGCTGCGATTATAGCGGCAGATAGGTGGGGGGCTCCGTGAGAACGCCGGCATTAGCATAGCGGCCAGATGGCGGTACCTGCGGCGGCGGTCGATGCAGCCGGCATTGTGCGCAGGGCAGGGCAGGGCGCGTCATCAAAGTTTCATGGGCCGCGCGCGTGTTGTGATAGCTGACGCCCCCGCCCCTATAACCGGCGGGGGAGCCCGCCCCGGCCGATTCAAAGGCGCCCCGCGGCGCCACTTGTCGGGCCCGCGGAATAAACTCAATTCGGATGTGTATTTAATGAAGTGCAGCCCGCCAGCCCGCCGGCCCGCTTATTGTTAACCGGGCTCAATTAGCGGCAAGGTGAATCGAGCGGAAGATGGCGGCGCGCGCGCCCTCGCCCACGCTGACGCGCCGAATCGATCACTCGCCGTATCGACGGGAGCGCCACCTCCACCGCCTCCTACCTGTCTCCGCCTCCATTCCACCGCGAAAATTACGACGTGCTAGCAGTGGCGGCGCGTCCTATGTCTTCACCGGTTCAGTAACCCCTGCGTAAAAAGCTCGTCGTAAAAAAAAAGTAAATAATAAAAAAAGTGTTTTAAAAATATCAGTCTTCATTTCGTTCTTCTAACAAATAATTTTATACGCACATTCAAAGTATTCTTATGGCATGAGAATAGTTTTAATCGCGGAGACGTCACGCATACGAGTCGTAGCGCGGTCGCCTAATACAGGCGGCAGTAGCAGCAGCGTTGCAATGCGCTAGGGGCAGAACACAAACAATACCCTCACTGCGTGATAATAATGGCGATCCTGCCGATGACAGCGCTACTAAAGCGGAGTTACTGAACATAGCTTTTAGAAACTCATTCAACAAAGAAGACGAAACCAATATTCCAGATTTCGAATTACGAACAGAGGCCGTAATGAGTAACGTAGAAGTAGATATCATCGGAGTAGTGCAGCATTTAAAATCACTTAACAGGAACAAGTCTTCTGGTCCGGATTGTATACCCATTAGATTTCTATCTGATTATGTTGAAGCGATAGCTCCTTACTTAACAGTCATATACAACCGCTCTCTCATAAAAGGATCTGTACCAAAAGATTGGAAACTTGCACAGGTCACACCTATATTCAGAAAGGCAGTAGGAGTAACCCACTAAACTACAGGCCTATTTCATTGACGTCAATTTGCAGCAGGGTTTTGGAACTATCCTGTATTCAAATATTATGAATTATCTCGAGCAGAACGATCTATTGACCCAAGGTCAACACCGATTTAGAAAATATCGTTCATGCGAAACACAACTAGCTCTTTATTCACACGACGTGATGGGTGCTATCGAGAAGGGTTCGCAAATCGATTCCGTATTTCTTGATTTCCAAAAGGCTTTTGACACCGTACCTCACAAACGGCTTTTAAATAAACTGCGTGGTTATGGTACATCGCCCCAAATTTGCGATTGGGTAGGGGATTTCCTGTCAGAGAGGACACAGTTCGTAGTAATCGATGGTAAGGTATCGACAAAAACAGACGCGATATCGGACATTCCACAAAATATTCCTCTGCTGTTCCTTATTTACATAAACGATTTAGGGGAAAATCTAAGTAGCTCTCTTAGGTTGTTTGCAGATGATGCCGTCATTTACCGTCTAGTGAAATCATCTGAAGATCAAAACCAACTGCAGAACGATCTGAATAAGATATTACTATGGTGTAAAAATTGGCAATTGACTCTAAATAATGAGAAGTGTGAAGTCGTCCACATGAGTACGAAAAGAAATCCGTTTACAAGATAAATCAATCACACTTGAAGGTCCTAAACTCCACAAAATACCTGAGAATTACTATTACTTAAGATTTAAATTGGAAAGAACACGTAGATAATGTCGTGGAAAAGGCGAACCAGAGACTGCGGTTTATCGGCAGAACCCTTAAAAGATGCAACAGAATTACAAAAGAAACTGCATACACTACGCTCGTCCGTCCATTTTTGGAGTATTGCTGCCCAGTGTGGGATCCTTATCAGGTGGGTTTGACGGATGACATCGAAAGAGTCCAAGGAAAGGCAGCTCTTTTTGTATTGTCACGATGCAGGGGAGACACGATTACGGAAATGATACAGGATCTGGGATGGGAATAATTAAAACAACGGCGCTTATCGCTGCGGCGTGGGCTACTTACGAAACTCCAATCGCCAATATTCTCCTCGGAATTCGAAAAAATATTGTTGACTACCACTTACATAGGTAGAAATGATCATCAGAATAAAATACGAGAAATCAGATCTCGAACAGAGAGATTCAGGTGTTCTTTCTTTCCGCGCGCTATTCGAGAATGGAATGGGAGATAAATAGTATAATAGTGGTTCGATGAACCCTCTGCCAGGCACTTAAATGTGATTTGCAGAGTACCCATGTAGATGTAGATGTAGACGTAGCGCGGTCGCCTTAATACAAGCGACAGTAGCAGCAGCGTTGCAATGAGCATATACGGCTGAAGTTCTAAAGCTCTTCTGAACCCCCCTGGCCGGCCACGGTGGCCGAGGAGACTGAGGCGCTCCAGTTACGGTCTTTATGGCCACTACGGTCGGGGGTTCGAATCCCCCCTCGGGCACGGATGTTTGTGCCGTCTTCAGTAGAAGCTAGTTCATAAGTAGTTTGTAAGTTTAGGGACTGATGACCCCGTAGTTAAGTCCCATAAGCTATACAAACATTTGAACATTTTTTGAACCCCCTGGAGGCAGCATATGGGCGCTTCCGCAGCAGCGAACGGCGAGTGGAAATGCCGCTTTAAAATTGGCGTTGGAGCTGACCGAAACACCAACTGCTGGCTACTCGAGCTCTGGCGGTTACACACGAATGGTCCCGAAGCTTAGGCAATGGAGCTACTGCGCACCTCGCCTTGCGCATCGGCAACATCCGCCCTTCATATTTGTTTTTGGCGTATTGGAGATTCACAAAAAACTCGTCATATTTGGTAAAATATCTTATAACTATAAATTAAAGAGGCATCAACTGTAAAAGCCTTCAGAAGATCAGATCATGAATAACAATGAAGTCACCGCTCTCCACCTAGCACGAATAGCAGTGTGGGTAGTGGCATCGCGCTGTGCAGTCATCCAAACTGTTACGCCCGAGATGCCGTACAGAGAGTGTGGAACGAGTGCGATTATTGGGTTTATGTTTGAATGACCCTTTACATCAGTGCTTGTGTAGATCAATGGTGTCTGTTCTCTCGAACATGTCCAAAAGAACAGACACCATACATATAAATTTAATGTCGCTCCTAAGAGCTGGAGTTTGCCCGAACAAATAGGGCCGGCCGCGGTGGCCGAGGGGACTGAGGCGCTTCAGTCACGGTCTGCACGGCCACTACGGTCGGGGGTTCGAATCCCCCCTCGGACATGGATATTTGTGCCGTCCTTAGTATAAGGTAGTTGATAAGTAGTTTGTAAGTTTAGGGACTGATGACCCCGTAGTTAAGTCCCATAAGCTTAACAAACATTTCATTTTTTTTTTTTTTTCAACAAATAGGTTTCACATTTCATGGACGCTTACTCTCATCGGAGACGCGTATTTTTGTTTTCCGTTATAAATGCGATTATTTTTAAAGCGATTTTCGTTTCGTTAGCATTCGCTAGGGTGGTCCCAGGTTATTCTCGCGCAATATTTTCTTAGCCGCAGATAGGAACAGCTGGGAAACCAGCGCCGCCATGGCCGGCGTTGGCAGCTGCCGCCATGCTCAGCGTTGCCGCGGTGGAGTGGCCGATCGCTCTAAGGCGCCTTGCTGCGGAGCGCACGGTTGCTCACCATCGGAGGTTCGAGTCCTCCCTCCGGCATGGCTGTGTGTGTCGTCCTTCGCAAAGTGATAGTGTGTGAGGAGCGTTGGCAAACATAACTGCCGGTCACCGTTTAATTGTTGTTTATGCAGGCGGAGACATGGGTTTGATTCCGGGTGCAATTCTCGTATATGATTCAAAAACGAAAACATCCAACTATCACTTAGAAACGGGTAGCAAAAACTTTCAAAACTACTTTGAAACTCAATTTATTCCAGGCTTACCTCCAAGAAGTATGTTTGTTTCTGATAATGTTCTATATCACAATAAATCGCCTTCCTGCAGCTCGGTAAAAAGTGAAATACAATCCTGGCTGACCAACAACAACATACGTTATGATTCCGACCTCCGGAAAGCCGAACTTCCGGCACTAGTTCAGGGGCGCCAAACGTCTCCTGTTTATTGTATTGACAAAAGTTTGCAAGATAATGGATTTGTACCCCTCCGACTGCCTCCGTACCATCCAGACCTGAATGCCATCGAATTAATCTAGAATATTGTGAAGAATAAAATCCGTACACGGAATATCTCAAGCATTTTGGTCACGGATCCGAAAAAAATAGATCTGATGCTTTTGCTGCTGTGACATTAGAAGATTGGACGTTCAAAAACAGTGAAATGTTTGTAATTTTTTGGGACCAAACTACTTTGATCATAAGTCCCTAGACTTTCAAACTACTTAAACTAAGTTAAACTAACCTAGGGACAACCCACACATCCATGCTCGAGGGAGGATTCGAACCTCCGACGCGGGAGGCCTCGCGATCTGCAGCGTGACGGTCCAGACCGCTCGGCTACTCCCACGCGGCATTACCATAAATTATTGTAATTATTTTGTAAGCCTAGGGACTGATAACCGCAGCAGTTAAGTCCTTTAGATTTACAAACAATTAAACATTTTTTGCTCAGATTTGGACAGTCACCGCTGGAGTACTATCTCTGTTAAACTGGGACCGGTTTGTCGAATAAGCAAGTAAAATTCCGCTTTAATAACAGTTGCTTTTGCGTCTCGAAAGATACCGTAGCATTCATTCACCCTTGGCGTAGTATAAAACGTTGCGAGGAGCAATAATTGTCAGTTCACATAACGAAAACTGAATCGCTCGAAACAACAGAAGAAAACGCGCTTAAGACTCTTAGCAAAGATACACAATGCGCACCTTCCCCAACTACAATAGTTGTTGCATAAATGTTGTTATTGTGGTCTTCAGTCCGCAGACTAGTTAGATGCAGCTCTCAACGCTACCCTGTTTTTGTGCAAGTCTCTTCATCTGAGAATACGTTCGGCAACTTATATCCCTTTGAATCTGCTTACTATATTCGTCCCTCGGTCTCCCTCTACGATTTTTACCCCACACGCTTCCTTCCAATGCTAAGTTGACAATTCCTTGATGTCTCAGAATGTGTCCAACCAATCTATCCCTTCTCTTAGTCAGGATATGCCAGAAACTCCTTTTCTCCCCGATTCGGTTAAGCACCTCCTCATTAGTTACGTGATCTACCCATCTAATTTTCATCCTTTGTCTGCAGCACCACATTTCAAAAGCTTCTATCATCTTTTTATCCGAACTCCTTATTGTCACGTTTCACTCCCATACAATCCTACACTCCAGACAAATGCTTTCAGAAAGGACTTCATAACATTTTTACTTCGGCCATCAGAAGTTATCTTGCTACCCAAATAACAAAATTCATATACTACTTTTATTGTCTCATTGCCTAATCTAATTCCTTCAGCATTGCCTGATTTTCTGATATTGCATTCCATTACCTTTGTGTTACTCTTGTTAATGTTCATCTTATATCTTCCTTTCAAGACACTGTCCATCCCATTCAATTGCTCTTCCAGATCTTTTGCGGTCTCTGACAGAATTACTATGTCATCGGCAAACCGCAATGTTTTTATTTCTTATCCCTACACTTTAATTCCCTCCCCAAATTTCATGAATAAAGTCTGCAAAACAGCTGCAGCGACCTATGCATCATTTTGCAGACTTCATTCATTATTCGTCATTCTCGCCTGCCTCCTCTGTGACTCCATTTTGTCGGCCCATGATGATATTTTTCTGGAACTATTCTGACTTACAATAATTGTATCACCATTGCTACATTCTTCTTTCGCCTAATTTACTGCGATATTGTTTTTTTTTTATTGATATAATTCCGTAGAAACACATTATACTACACCGTTTGCTGTTATATTTGCGCCGTATGCTGGTTATCCTGGAGGGAAGAGGTTAGGAAATGTGTTTTGTAAGCTGGTTAATGCACGGAGCCTGCTGGGACGAGCTCAGCCGCGCTGGTGGAGGAGGGAGGGAGGGGTAATCTGTGACTCAGCCGCGCTGCCAGCAGCCGGTGTTGACCTTCCGTCTCTGCAAATAGGCGCCCCTGCCCCTCCCCTCTCTGCGCCAATTCCGTAAAACAATCTACTGAAAGCGCCCCGGATTGGCTGCTGCAGCGGGCTGCACCGCGCGTTCCACTCTGCTCAGGAGCTCCTGCCGCAGTCGGAAACCGTTGCTATACAATATTAAAGGATCCTTACTGACTGCTAACAGATGGTCTATCGCCAATGTTTGTGTTACAGCTCTGTAATGTAGCAAATACGTTTGAAATGACTGCGCGCAGACTCGCTATATGTAGGGCTGTTGGTGTTCGGTTGCTATTTGGGGCATCAACGTGGGATGACAAGTTCATGGTTCAGCCTCCATTAGCGGGCATTTGCATAGAATTACATAATCTGTCTTACTCTAGCTATGTTACAGTATAAAAGAAAAGTCTGAACGACAATCAGGAGTTCGCGCTTATGGAGAATTGTGTGAATCGATTAATCAATCTATATCTATAAATGTGAATGTCTGTTCGGTGTACGTTTATCACGTCTGAACCACAAGACATAAAGAGCTAAAAATGTGTACAGTTACTAATGTCTACCCGGGGAAGGCTTTACTACGGTTTTATGGCGATCGAATAGCCATTTATTTATATATATTAATCTGAATGTCTGTTCGGTGTACGCTTATCACGTCCGAACGACAAGACGCCGGGACTTAAATATTTGTACAGTTACTAATTTATACCTGAGGAACGTTTTAGGCACGGTTTTATAGCGATCTGATACATATTCAGCGATTAGAAGAATATAATGCGAAATGCGGAACAATAATTACTCTTTCAAAATTATATTTACTCTTTGAAAATGGTTTTATTGGTTGCATTGTTGCTTGAGGGTTGATAATGATAAAAGGGTGGAGTATATTGGGAGGGAAAGTTATCGGTGTATATAAAATTCTACGTGTGTGTGTGTTAATATTTTTCTCTGCAGTGAAAAGTACAGAACGCAAAAGAATGGTCTGCGTGTAATTGTTGTCCGAAGTCTCCCGTTGTACACCATAGCAGTTCCATGCCGATAGCTGGGGTGGAAACATAGTGGTTGAAAGTCGTCAAATTATTTAAAAAATCGAACTGAAGGCCAGCGATGACGTTTGCGAGTCTATAGCGAGGAGGTTACATGCAGCGAAACGTGATGTCACAGATCATATCTTTGGTCTATGCGTGCTACAATGTCTTCAGCTCTTTATTCGTAATAATAAGCGTACGAATAAGGAAATATAAGAATAAATAAATAAAGCAGTAAAAAATTTCTTTTAATACATCTCTTTAAAAAATCGATTTGACGTTTCACGCATTACATCAAGTGATCGATCTATGATATTATTAAAATCATTATTGTTGAATTTCGTGATTGGATTCTTCGAAGGAGTGCATTTTTACGTGTGATTTAATATACAATACTTACTTCCCTGATAAACGGTAAGTGCATAGACTTCTATCTGATAGGAATATTTTTCAGTTCTGCTTTATAAGCGGCATTTCCTCAAAAATGAGTGGAATTACTTCAATTTAATTGTGATTTAAACTTCGTAGATAAATGTGCATTGCGCTACTTTACACATATTGCAACAGTAACAGTCTCATAGCACACTACTGGAAGATAGCTTGTCTATTATAATCAACCAACACGCGAGCGGAGCCGCGAGTTTAAGCTAGTATACATATATAAAAATGGAATGTGAGGCGCGTGTCCGTATATTTGACTTGGTAGCCAAAATTATTCACTGTAGACCAATGGCGACTATGCATGAGAGTAGTCTTTGGCTTCGCGGTGTGCACTATGGTGTTTTGGTCGTGGTGTGTGGCGGTGGGTGAATGTGGCGAACAAAAATCCGTAAAATGTGGAGCAATACGACGATCAACACATGCTCAAAGATAAAAAGACTCAAAGATAAAACACTGAGAAACACAGACATACGTTAACTGAGCATTAATTACACTGGCGATACACGAATGATCTCAATATAAACACTGGAAAGACAATTGTAGTGCTTACGATCAAAATACTGACAACTGGATTAGCACTTCCGTATCGATAGCTATAAGAGGGTGGTTAATATAGTAGTTGAAAGTCGTCGCCTTATACAAAATTCGCACTGAAGACCAGCGATCACTTTTGACACTATAATAGCAAAGAGGTTATATACAGCGGAACGTGATGCACATTCTTCAGTTGTTTTTCTGCAGCAAGCGTACGAACAAAGAAAAATAAATGCATACTGCACTTTGAAAAGTAAAACTACCAAGAAAGATGCCAAAGCGTAAGAAAGAAATTTCGCGTTCACGATCCGTTTCTAAAAGACCGAAAATGGCGCTGAAAAGTGATTCTACAGACGATAGAAACTTGAAATTTTTAGATGTTGTTTATCTTACACTATAGGTATCAGCGATCCCTAAGGAAGTGAAATAGAGGATGAACGGTTTTTTGAAAATACGTTGCTATTAAGGCAATTTTGAAGCAAGAAATACAAAACTTCGGATTTCGATTTTTGACTGGAGTTTTAAAAACACGGTTTTCGATATTTTTGGAAATTCAACCATTAAGCGGGTGAAATAAGGGAAAATCTTTTAAGTGTGCTACTAAGACTATTTTGATGCTAGAAATGTGAAAATTTGGGTTTGGAAACATGGTTATAACTTAAAAAAAATCGGGCTTTTTTTTATTTCTGCCAACTATGGTGCAATAGGGAGTGGCAAGTTGTCTGAAAATACTTGATTAGGAAAGCATTTTTAAAGCTGAATCTATGAAAATGTATATTTAGAAGTAGAAACAACCAATGCAGACCATCCAGTCTACGCATGCGAAGCAGCGGGAATTTAGCTAGTTTCTTCTAAAATGGGTCTTCAGCTGGGCTGAAAGTAAGATTCAGTTAATGACACATTTTCCATGTGTATCGTTCTGCCTTTACGTACTAAAAACAATTCTTCTGGGACGTTTTCTGAAGCTCGTCACTTTTATACTTTAAAAGGAATGAGTCAGTTCATAATTTGGCAGGTAGATAAACGAAGAAAGTCTAAACGACTTTTTTTATCTGGTAATTATTTTCCATTGTCGAGATACGATGCCGGCCGCGGTGGCCGAGGAGACTGAGGCGCTCCAGTCACGGTCTGCACGGTAACTACGGTCGGGGGTTCGAATCCCCCCTTGGGCATGGATATTTGTGACGTCTTAGTTCGTAAGTAGTTCATAAGTAGTTTGTAAGTTTAGGGACTGATGACCCCGCGGTTAAGTCCCTTAAGCTTAACAAACATTTGAACATTCGAGATACGATGGTTTTAATTCGAGTTAAATTGACACTTCCCGAGAGCGTCGAGTCATTAGCTAGACGGAGGTGGCGAGCGTTAGTTTATACCGATAAATTTCAACTCTTACTCGGTAAATTTATGTGTGATATTTTTGTATGAAAATTCCTTTAATTACTGATTTGTGGTTACGGAAAATATCGATGGAAGTAGGGTAAAGTGGATAGCTTCATTCCAGATTGGCACATCAGACTTTCAACGCAGATTCGTACACTTGCCTACTCGAGGTCAAGGCCAAGTTAAATGTGAACGGCCCTGTGGGCAGGCAAGCGTGCAGATCTGCATTGGAATGAGGTTGTCCAGTTTACCCTGCTGTGAGTATGGTTATGGGCCAGTTCGAGGCCGCGTATGAGCTGTTTGTCGTGAACCTATTCCGGTCCATGGGTGGGATAATGTAAACTCTGCAGAAAGTTAGTCTACAGCGCCAGCACTTTAATTATCTTGGTTAGCGACGTTAACACTGTCTCTCAAAGTTGACCTGATAGAAGAGTAGATAATTAAGTAAGGTATGGCAGCAAACCTTTTTTATTAAATCAACGGAGTAGTCGTTGCATACTTTGTTTGGTGCGGCATACATCGCCAACAGTAAAGGAATGCTTCACTGTATAATCACGTAACTTTTTTGTGTTTAAAGTTACTTTAAACAGAAAAAGTTACGTCATTGCACTTTGCGGCTACAGAATAAACTAAAGCCACTTCTTTTTTTTTTTTTTTTTTTTTTTTTTTTTTTTTTTTTTTTTTTTTTTTTTTTTTTTTTTTTTTTTTTAGGGCTTTGGCCTGTCGTTCTGGGACCTCGAAAGCAACTTCTTTTAGAAACTTCCTGGCAGATTAAAATTGTGTGCCGGAACTGGAACTCGAAACTGGGACCTTTTCCTTTCGCGGGCAAGCACTCTACCGACTGAGCTATCCCGACACGACTCACGATGCCACCTCACAACTTTTCTTCTGCCAGTACCTGGCCTTCTACTTTCCAAACTTTACAGAAGCTCTCCTGCAAAACTTGCAAGACTAGCACTCCTGGAGGAAAGGATATGATGGAGGCATGGCTTAGCCAAAGCCCAAGGGATGTTTCCAGGATGAAACTTTCACTCTGCAGCGGGGTGTGCGCTGATATGAAACTTCCTGGCAGATTAAAATTGTGTGCCGGAACCGGAACTCGAACCTGGGACCTTTGCCTTTCGCGGGCAAGCGCTCTGCCGACCATATCCTTTCTTCCAGGAGTGCTAGTCTTGCATGGTTCGCAGGAGAGCTTCTGTGAAGTTTGGAAAGTAGGAAGCGAGGTACTGGCGGAAGTAAAGTTGTGAGGCGGCATTGTGAGTCGTGTCGGGATAGCTCAGTAGGTAGAGCGCTTGCCTACGAAAGACAAAGGTCCCGTGTTCGAGTCCCGGTTCCGGCACACAATTTTAATCTACCAGGAAGTTTCATATCAGCGCACACTCCGCTGCAGAGTGAAAGTTTCATTCTGGGAACTATTTTTAGACTTTCCTGTGTCTCTCGAGAGGTGCCTCCAAATTTAATACATGTATTCCAAGTGGACGGGAGGCCTCATTTTGTTTAGACGCCGCCCCGGGCCTCCGACAGCCTTAGTCCGCCAATGCCCCCCATGCTCATCGGAGAGCCCCGCGTGGCCATCTAGTATCGCCACTATTTCATTCGGGCTTTTGTGGCTCACATCGGCCGTACTCACCAGCCAGTGGATCGCTCAGATACCTTACACACACGTCACAGGCGTTCTCGATGGACGCGTGTGCCCTTAACGAAGTGCGACGGGTGAGAAGACGCGGCTCGGTGAGTCAGCGGCGAGGCCGCTCGCCTTTTGAAACGGACTTTTGACGCGGCGAATGAGCCGGCCCGCTGATGGACTAGCTGGCTAAATGGCGGGGGCGGGGGCGGGGGCAGCGCAGATTGCGGCTGGTGTCGCCGGGGCGGCCTTTTGTGCGCGTAATTGCCGTGCTAATGGGGCGTGTCTGCCGCAGCGTCAATCCGCCATTCACGTCACGCGCAACCGCGAGACAATGCGTCACGCCGCACCACCACCACTTGCGGCCAACGCCGTGTCGCCGCTTCGACAGCCGCGCTATTGTAAAAAGGAGCGCGGTCTGTCGACCCAGGCGAGCGCACCACATGCCAAAAAAAGTGCTTACTTAATAAAACTTTCACTCTGGGGCGGAGTGTGCGATGACATGAAACATGATGGCTGATTAAAAATTGTGTGCCGGAACCGATATTCGAACCTGGGACATTTGCCTTCCGTGGGCAAGCGCTCTACCGACTGAGCTAACCCGGCACGCTTCGCGGCCCGTCCTCACAACTTTACTTCTGCCAGCGCATCGCTTACTACTTTCCAAACTTCACAGATGTTCTCCTGCGAACCTCGGTAGAGCGCTTTCCCGCGAAAGGCAAAGGTCCCAGGTTCGCATACCGGTTCCGGCACACAATTTTAATCTGCCATTTAGTTTCAGTTTGAAGCGCTTCATTCTTTCCACATGGAATCTTCCACTACCTAGCTTTCACTCTGCAGCCTCCTGGAAGATTAACCCTGTTGTGCTTGTTGTCCATTGTAGTGAACGGAAGTTATTGGAAGTATTTCTTAACATACCAGTCGTAAGAGCATGGACTCCACGTTCGCAATTAATCGAAATGGTCCAACGCTTCCACTGTTCCAATAACTGAAATAAGGATTTGCTCACAGAAAGCCAATGGGTGCAAAAACTTTTCAAAATCTTCCGTATCTCAACATGTAAATTCTGAAATTCTTTCAGCTCCTATTCTCTTTGTAGTCTTTTGCAGAAAATGGTATGTGTCCAGGAAATAACCTTCAACCTGGATTGACCGATAGGCAACTCCCATTCTAGCAGTGAAATTTAAAACGCTAAATCAGTGTTTTTCAAACTCTGAATTTGCAACCCCTTGGGCCAGCGGTCGCCTTTTCTTTCTTTCTTTCTTTTCTTTTTTCCATCTGGTAGATCTATGGTTTGCGGTCGTTCGTTCAATGTGTACGTGGTTGTTCGTTAAAAGGTTAGGTCAGCTTCTTTATTACAGAGGGCGTTTACCCCTCTGACCGGGCGTGCTGAGCCACGGCGCCCGGCTTTAACCACTTGGCCACCCGTGCTCGCCTCCCGTCCGTCTCAAATTCCCACAAGTCGAGCGCTATGGCTGTAGCGCCCCCATCGTTCATGCCCTCTTACACTCGACAGTGTTCTCCAAACGGTGCCTTCTGTTCGAGTCTACTCTTTCACTCTTTGTATTTTACTTTGGAGCGTCGTGGCAGATTGGATTCATAAGCTGGACCTGGTCCCCGACCCGAATCCTTGCTGTGCGTGAGGAAAGTTCTTACCAACTCAGGTATCCAGGACGTACGACACGCGATTGCCTCACACCTTCCATTGCTGCTGTAAGCGAACCACTGTTTCGCAAATGCATCCATGATGGAGGTGAATGAAGGAGATACGGTTGTATAACATTTGATTTAAGGAGCACCCTCAGTTGTGGGATCGTCTGCTTTTGTAGCCATTATATATATGTCAACGGCTTAGGCGTAGTGGATTCACCTGTTCCCCTTATGCCACTGAAGTTAAGCACTGTCTTGCTTGGCTAGCACTGGCATGGGTAACCGCCTGCTCTGAGCGCTGTTGGTAAACAGGGTACAATGCACCCTTGTGAGGCCAACTAAGGAGCTACTTGATTGAGAAGTAGTGGCTCCCATCTCGCAAATCGACACAACGGCCACGAATGCGGGTCACTGACCACATCCCCTTCTGTAACACATCCGAAGATGCCTGTGGACTGAGGATGATACAGTGGCTGGGTCGTACCTGATGGGCCTTCAACGCCTCGTGGGACGGAGTTTAGTTTTAGCCATTATATAGCGTTGTGAGATAATAGAAAAGGTCTAATATTAGTTATTTTAATGTTTATATTAAAATGAGCCGAAAGTTATGATAGTTCAAATTTCATTTTTTGAAGAATCTCCCAATTTTTAAACTGGCTCTCATGATTCTTTTCTTATGAAGATTGGAAGGTATGCTGGCACTCCTTGCTCATTGCGTTGTCAGTTACATCCTAACGAGATGTTCTGCAAAAAAAAAACTTCCTTCTAGAATCGCGTGAAAATGGCCGCAAAAGGCTGTATGTGTGCTCTTTCATCAAGACAATGCACCAGCACTTCAGGTGAATACTATGCTGCATTTTTTCGTAGCAATAACTTTCATCTCTCATTCTCACTGCTCACCACATCTGGTTCCTAGCAACTCCAATATTTTATTTATTTATTTATTTTTCATGGATGAAAGACGCTTTTCGTGATCACACTTTCACTAGCCGTGCTGCAATTGCATCCAGTGGTCAAAGCAAACTCCTAAAGGAACGTTCGCAGTGGCCGTGGATACGTGGCGTCGTCGTTGTGAAAAAATGTTTACAGTTGGAAGGAAATTACGTCGAGAAGTTAAAGCAGTTTTACAGTTTGCGTATGAGTAGTACGTGAGAGGACGAAATTGTAGGTGTTATGTCTTGAATGCAGCTGGCATATGAGGGTGTGACAGGGCAGCGCGGCCGGTGCGTCGGCCGGCAGGTGGAGACAGGTGCGCGGTGCGTGCGAGTAAACAGGGCAGCGCGTAACAGAGGAGCGGCAGCAGCGGGCGTCGAGGGGCGTGCAAACAGGCGCTCCATCACAGCCACTGCCCGTCCCTCACGGCCTTGCCTGGCCTCGAGGCCGCCGCTCACCGCCGGCCGGCGCGGCGGGCGCTGCTAATGGCACGGCGCGCCATTACCGCAGCTGCCTGCCTGCTGCTATAGTTGCCGTCATGTAGGAAGGCGCTTCTGCGAACGGAGGCGGAGCGGTAGGGGAGGTGTGGAGGGGAGGAGCTACAGCTGAGCGCCATCAGTGGAGTTTGCGAGAGAAACACTGCGCAACTCGCGCGCAGCCACGCGCCTAGAGAGTAAATATTATTGGCTGTAAGTGCGGTAATGACAGGGGATGCGGAGAACAGCTGAAAACTGGGCCGCCTTCCTACGTGATGCGGGCAATAGTAACGTTATGCAACTATACGCAATTTCAAGGCACAGAGGAATTTACGATATTACCTGTAACTGAAGAATGGAAAAATTGATAAAATCCGACCTTGCGGATCATCATTTTGGATTTAGGAGAAATGCAGGGCCATGCAAGGCAATACTCATATTACGACTTATCCTAGAACAATATTTTTCAATGTATTTATATATACCATCTGATGATGAGCTGCTAGGTAGCTTGAAACCGGTCATGGTTTAATAACTCTTCACTGAGAACAAAAAAGGCGACTGGTTGCAGTAATTTCTAAAACCTATTTCAAGATACAGTCGCAGATCCCAACACATAATGGATAAAAGTTTAACAGTTTTTTTTTTTTTTTTTTTTTTTTTTTTTTTTTTTTTTTTTTTTTTTTTTTTTTTTGGGCCAGAAACATCATGTATACAACAGTGTAAAAGGTAGAACAGACAGAAATTAATTAATTACGTACATATAGAATACGAAACTATAAACAACAGACGGAAACATTATATGCATTTGGCCTAAAAGCGGGCTATGTTGACACCATTTGGGGTTGTCAACATCAAGCATCAAACCCTCTAAAGTACAATGTGAAGGACATTCAGGGCAATTATACAGATGTTGGGTGTTCTGCACGTCTCCACAATCATAGAGGTTAGATGTAGAGTAATTCCACTTCAGAAGATTATCTCTTGACCGTGCAGTTTTGCTGCATAACCTGGTCAGTGACAGAAAAAACCTTCCAGTCCCCATTGGAGCCTGGTGCCAATTCTTCTTTTGGTTCCATCCAGGGCATTTCTGTCGACCTCATCCACCTCTCCAACTTAGATCCAGGTTGGTCACTGAGGGCTGCGAAGGAGTGTCCAAGTGCACTGAGGCATTATGCTCCGATGCCCGAGGCCGTTCCCCGTCGGGGGTTCGAATCCTCCGTCGGGCATGGATGTTTGTGCCGTCTTTATTAAAAGGTACTTCATAAGAAGTTTGTATGTTTAGGGACTGATGACGCCGCAGTTAAGTCCCATAAGCTATACAAACATTTGAACATTTACTCTGAGGAAGTTCCGTCTAGATTTCAGGCGTTTGGTGGCTGGCTGAATGTTGAGGTGGTGACTCTCAGACAGATCGGCCCTCGCTCTTTCACTGTAGGCTGCAGCTTCTCTACGCACAGCAGGAGGTGCAATACCAGCAAGGTGGTATAAATTAACAGACGTGAAGGAAGGAATAAGTTACAAGCAAATTCAGAAGGATGATCAGAACAGAAAGACATCGATGATGTGTAATTGATATCTGTCTCAAAAAATGTTCAAATGTTTGTAAAGCTTATGGCACTTAACTACGGGGTCATCAGTCCCTAAACTTACAAACTACTTAAGAACTACTTACGAACTAGGACGGCACAAATATCCATGCCCGAGGGGGGATTCGAACCCCCGATCGTAGTGGCCGTGCAGACCGTGACTGAAGCGCCTCAGTCCTCTCGGCCACCGCGGCAGGCATATCTGTCTCAAGACAGATTTACAAGATTTCCATCATTTACTGAAAGAGAAGAAGAAATGGTCTTTGGCAGGGACACGAAGCACCAAGGATCTCCGCTTATCGAAACCTTAGCGTTTTTTTTTTTTTTTTTTTTTTTTTGTTTTTTTTTTTTTTTTTTTTTTGTTTTTTTTTGTCTGATCAATCCGTCAATCCGTGGAGTTCGATACACCGCGAAACAAATTAATTAATTAATTAATCCTGTACAGATCAATTTCGAATGACGTAGAAGTATAGAGATATTACTTACCAAAGGCCAGAAGTTCAGGTGATTGTAAAATGAGTTGACCGGTGCGTCAGTAGTTTTTGTAGCTCGAAAGAGCGCCCCATTGCCATCCGGCGACCACGAAGCTATGGTAAGACGAAAAGCTTTCTGAGAGCAGGTGACGTTTGGCGAGGGGGCGAGCGCTCGAGGAGGATTGTAGAGCGAGGTGTCTGGAGGCGGGATGATCGGCGAGTTGTTTTAGGCGCCTTTGTGCGGTAATGCGCTCAGCGCGGATTACGCGCCACAAAGCGGCGGCCAGCGCACCTGTCGGCGCATTCCTGCCGCCCCCGCTTTGTGCTGCTCGGCCAGACGCGGGGCTCCCCAGGCCCGCAGCCTCCCTTTCTTCGCCGCGACACAATTTCCGGGGGCGGGATACCTGCACCGCAGGACGTTGACGCGTCGCGGATTCCGCGACCCCTCTCTCACATAATGGTTTCTCCCCACTCGACAACGAGACAACGCCAGACGTCCCTTTCGTGCGTTCCTCCGGAGCGTCGCTTCAAACATTCCACTTGCGAACGCGGTCGGGAGTCACGCACTCATAGCAGCGTACAGGGGAGAAAGAGAAGTTATGCGGCGTGCTGCCCTACGGGATTCAATGCGAGCGCATTGTCAGACTAGAATTAATTGTCTGTATAGCTACACGGAAATTTGCGGCATTGTAATTCTATCAGAAACAGTAAATGACCTCGAAGAGCAATTGTACGGAACGGACGGTATTCAGAGGAGTGTGTAAGATTAACATCAACAAGAGCAGAACAACGGTGATGGAATCTGATGGAATCTAGTCAAAGAAAATCACACGCTGGAGAAGAAATTAAATTAGGTAACGAAACAATACAGGTGTTAGGTGAGTTTTTGTCACTTGGGCACTAAAATAAATTACCATGGTCGCAGTACATATGATATAAAATGTAGAACGGCTATGGTTAGAAAAGCGTTTGCCGGCCGCGGTGGCCGAGGAGACTGAGGCGCTTCAGTCACGGTCTGCACGGCCACTACGGTCGGGGGTTCGAATCCCCCCTCGGGGATGGATATTTGTGCCGTCTTTAATATAAGTAGTTTGTAAGTTTAGGGACTGATGACCCCGTAGTTAAGTCCCATAAGCTTAACAAACATTTGAACATTTTAGAAAAGCGTTTCTGAAACAGAGAAATTTGTTAACATCGAATATTGCTTTAAGCATAAGGAAGTTTTTTCTGAAGACATTTTGCGGACTGTTGCCTTGTGTGGCAGTGAAGGAAGGACTATAAATAATTAAAACAGGAAGAGAACTTTTGAAATGTGGCGCAACAGACGAATACTGAAAATTAGGTGGGTAGATCACATAAATAATAAGAAGTTACTGAATAGAGTTGTGGAGAAGAGGAATTTCTTGCATACCTTGACTAAAAGAAGGGATTGAATAGTAAGACACATTCTTTGGCATCAAGGAATAGTGAATTAACAGTGGAGGGAAGTCTGTGGGCTAAATATCGCAGATGGAGAGCAAGAGACGAATAATGTAAGTAGGTTCAAATGGATGTAGGTTGCCGTTCTTATGATGTGGAGAGCTGCATCAAACCAGTCTCCGCACTGAAGACCAAAACAACTACATTGCTACACATGTAAATACAATTTAATCGATGCATAAATGTTCTGTGGAATATCGCGGTCATTTGTTCACACTTTACTAACGATTGTGTAGTATCTTCTGGCGTTAGACCACAATATGAGATATTTTCGGCCAGTCTGGTGCAAGTCTTCAGCTGACGCAACTTCGGCGACTTCGATGACGAGGACAACACATCATATAGTCCCCGGGCGGAGAAAATCCCCTACCCGATCGAGAATCTAACCCGGGCCTCCTGCGTGGCAAACCACACTTGCCACTGAACTACAAAGACAGACATGTTACTAATAACTCTATTTGTCTTAACCATAAGTTTGAATTCTCTATATTATCCCTGGCGCTTTTCGACGTTACACTATTTCAAACATTCTACAAAAAATAAGTATCAATAAGAAACAAGGAATAGCAAACGAAATAGTTTGCGTCATACATACCAACTTCAAAGGTTTATCCGTAAAATTTACGGACAAAGATTTAAAACTTAACATTCGATAGTCACCATATTTCCGTACAGCCGACTGTTTGCATGGTACAAAGGCAGTGGCGGATTTTCATATCTGCCGCCAGTAAGCTATTCAAATTTTGCTGACCCTACCGATCTCTGCAATTTAATAGCCAATTTCTCAATTATACTAATGACAATTTTTTGTCAATGAAATTGACTGTGAATTTGGGGATCAAAGTATCAGTTCTTACATGTTTTTGCAGCCCAGCCATTTGGTTCAGATTCCACAAGAAATGATTTTTTAAAATATGTTTCTGAGCTAATAAAAGCACACTAATCTACTACTACTAGTGCTACGAAATCTTTATGGGTTATCAGCCGAGTGGCGCCGTCGTTTAGATGCAACGTTACAATGCATTATGTAGGCCTATCCATAATTTTCGCCTGAGGATGATGGATAGCCAACCCATTGAAACGTTGTCTATAGATGACGACGCCACTCGGCTGATAACCCTTGAAGATTTCATAGCAGAAATAGGCCGAAACTGCAATCACGTAATTTAATAATGTGGGGGTAAGGGATACCTTAGTACTTCTTACACAATAACGCATATTGAGTAAACATAATTAAATAAAATTTATTACACCTACAGTTTAAACATTTTGGTCGAAAATCTGACGCATATTCTATCTGCTGCCCTAGGCTTCAGCATATTCAGCCTAAGGATAAATCCGCCAGTGGACAAAGTCAAAACTACGCTAACCAATAACTCATTCTTCGATATGATTGGCTCTTTTAACAGTCTCGTGTATGTGTCGTCTTGGAATTGTATTTAAAGGCGGGCTAAAAGATCTTCCATGTGTCGACAGGCTCTGCTTTGCAAAATGAAAGAAGTGCTGAGGAGTTAGTTATTGGCATTCAGACTTTGAACGTAATGATCGGACCACACGGGAGCAGCTGCACGATCTAAGGCAGAGGTAGGGAACCGCAAAGATCTCGCGTTCTACTATTTCATACCACCCTGTCAGAAAGATCCACATCTTGTGAAAGTACAGTAATTGCTGGGATTTTAATTTTTCTGTGCTCTGGAACAATCATGTTTAACAATTAAACTTTTAAATCTTCACTATTTGTCCAAAACATAAAAAATGTATTTCACAATATTTTGAAATTTTAACTTAAATCTAATTGGAAACTTGAGTAGATGTTCTCTTCACAATGTTCTTGACATTTAGTGTATAACTTATAACACTTGCTGGATAGAGGAGACCAATTGTTCGTCAGTTAACCTTGTTGTGTGTTTATTTTTAATAAAACACATTTGAAAACTATAACTCTCACAGACAGATAGAAATAAAAAAGGTCTTTATTCTAATTGCAACATTAGATTTTACAGAGTATTTCACTTAACAAACCAACAGTTTCTGGATTCTGCAACACTTTCGAGATACAAATAATTTTAATGATGTAATTTGAAGTTTAAGAGTTTTTGTATCTAGGCTAAAAACATTTTCAGTGGAAGAAGATATACTCATAGTGCAAGGTTAAGCCCTAGAACAGAAATATTTTTCATTAAAATCATCGGCGGAAGTGTCGTTCTTAGTCGCAAAATATCCGATCCACACCCTATAAATACGCGGAATTTCGTAGTTCGCCGCAACGGCACCAAAGAAGTTAATATTCTATCCTCCTCGAACAGTATGAGGCACGAAATTCACCTTCTTCTGCAGCCACATACCGAACCAAAACTACACACTGCCCACAGATGAATGTAGCAACGGGTGGCGCGCAGGTAGCGGTTATTGAAATAAATCGAGAAAAACAGAAAGCCCGAATTTTCTTCTCCATTTCCCTTTTTCTTTACGTACGCAGGCAAAACTCGAATACCGTCGAGAACTGTCAAAAATGCTAAAATGTTTGTTAAGCTTATGGGACTTAACTACGGGGTCATGAGTCCCTAAACTTACAAACTACTTATCAACTACCTTATACTAAGGACGGCACAAATATCCATGCCCGAGGGGGGATTGGAACACCCGACCGTCGAGAACTGTCAGTCGTTTCTATATAAACCGCAAGTTCGATACGAATCGGTACAATCGAAATTATCTCTGTTATTTAGCGGTGTTGTGAAGTCTATTTCGTTGACTTGAGTTCAGTGATCTTAGATTAATGTTATACAACTCGCACAGAGAAGAGAACTACGTTCATTTCTAATCTTCGATCAAAAGTGAACTACGCTTGGCAATGTTTATGCAACCGGCCCTAAGTGTGTTTTTCGGAATACGCATGTAGACGTAGATGTCGATAGCGTGGTGAATACCCCGGATGAGGTATATAGTTATGGATTTATTTGGTGCCCTGGCTGGTGCTCGTTCACGTGAACGATACGTCAGGAGGGTTCGCGGTGGCGTTACAATGGGTGTGGGGCAGCGGCGAGCACTCTGCGGCATTGTGGTCGGCCGTGTGAACCGCGCCGGCAGTCAGCTGCTGCTGTCGCCGCTGACATTGTGGTCGGCGTTTTCCGGACAGGTGCGCCCGCCCGCCTGACGCAAATAACGATTACGTCAAACGCGCCGGCCCGTTCGGAAGACGGTCGGAGCGGCGATCCGGCGCACAAAAGCTATTTTTAAACGCCGGCGGCGGCCGCTCGAGTGCGGCGGCCCCGGCACAAAGGGCGCAGGGCGCGGGGGCGGGCGGGGGTGGCGTCCGCCCGAGCGGAAAAACCGCCCCCGCCCCCGCAGCCCGCCTGGCGCTTCCTGCCCGCTCGTTGTCACTGCGGCCGGCACAAAGCGAGGCCCTGCAAATTTGATTAAATTAGGAAACCGGCCTCTCGGCCAATTTGCCGCGAAAGGCGGGGGCGGCGTGGGAGCGGCGGCAGGTGCCCGGCGCCGGTCACAACACGGCCACAATGCGCGGCGCGCACTCTTCACTCCGCGTCCGCGTCTCCCGCTGCGGTCCGCAACAAACAGCACGTCCGACGACTCGACACGACAATAGCGTTAATTTGGGAGCTCCCCTCGGAGAAAAAGCCCGCTCGCCTGCGAGATCGATATCTGAAATCTGCGGACTGTTTGACAAGTTGTTTGGACGCAGCAGGTTGTAAATCACCTTCCTTCGTCTCGGAATCAGGTGCACCTGTTAGCTCCTGAACAACACGAGGGAAGTTTTGTTTGATGTTTTTAACTGAAATCAGTGGTTCCCAAACTTCTTTTTACACGATTACCTGCTCATGAACATACGGCAGGTGATTATTAAAGTAAGTACAATGAGGCAAACTAAAACGTAAACAAAAATTATTTCCATCAGAAACTTTTTTTTTAATGAATACCTCATTCTGTTGCTTGCGCAATCAATAGCATGAAAAATCACAAAAACGATGTCGGTAATTACATCGCAATAAGTGAATTACGCCCGGAGAAAATGCGAAGCGAATCTGACGTTTGATGTACATGAAGTTCGCAGCTAGGGCGTCCGCAGTCTCATGCGAGACACACGGTTGAGATTATGCTGCCCATGGAGATTCAAATGTTCAAATGTTTGTATAGCTTATGGGACTTAAGTACGGGGTCATCAGTCCCTAAACTTACAAATTACTTATGAACTAGCTAATACTAAGGACGGCACAAATGTAGTTTGTAAATCTTATGGGACTTAACTACGGGGTCATCAGTCCCTAAACCTACAAACTACGTATGAACTACTTACGAGCTAGGACGGCACAAATATCCATGCCCGAGGGGGGCATTCGAACCCCCGACCGTAGTGGCCGTGCAGACCGTGACTGAAGCGCCTCAGTCCTCTCGGCCACCGCGGCCGGCACGGCACAAATATCCATGCCCGAGGGGGGATTCGAACCCCCGACCGTAGTGGCCGTGCAGACCGAGACTGGCGCGCCGCAGTCCCCTCGGCCACCGCGGCCGGCGAGAATTTTCTCACACGTTACTGTACAAAGCATAACTGAACCTTTATGGTGTTGCGTGTGCTCGTCCATTATCATTTTGGAGTAGTATGTTATCGTGCCCGGTGGTCTTGGGGTAAAGCATGCGACTAGAAACGGAAGAGCCGCGGGTTTGAAACCCGGTCGGATCTCGGATTTTTTTCATTCTGCGTTTTAACCTCTCCAACACGTTTCAACGACGTGAAGAGTCGCCAGAAACGACACGTGGTTCGGATTCCACATTTAGCAGTAGGTCCTCTTTCCCCGGTTGGATAACTGGGTTAGGCTAGGGACAAGCAAGTCGTCGAAGTGGCGCCCAAATGAAAGACTTGCACCAGGCCAATGAGCCACACGAAATTATTATTATTATTAGTATATTAGTCATGGTAAGCATTTGATATGGACAGTAGCGAGATAATCTTTCACAGCTATCCGGACAGTGAGGATAATGATAGTTGAATACACATAGCCAAAATCATGACGGAACGTCCACTGCAGCAAGAAAGTATAGCGTATCGTAAGATTCTTTTTGGGTTTTCGATACATAAATCCGGTTTTTGGTAGGAACTAATTTAAACGACGATTTATCGATCAGTACCACGTACATCCAGTCATCAAGTGTCTAACTTTTCCGATCGTGGCACCACTTTCTTCTCAGCTTTATGTTGGCTTCCATTTCATTGGGTTTAGCAAATTCAGCCAATCTACGATTATTAAGCTCCATTCCAGTGTTACTCAAGTGAGCGTTGAGTTTTGCAGTCGCTTTTGCCGTGGAAGTTTTATATTGTCTGGCCACAATCGTTCTTAATGCACGTCGCTCGTTGTCAGCTAAATTCTGGTTTTACTCAACATTAATCATCGTCAGTATGTTTTACTTTGTTTTGTGTAAGCTGTCATTACCGAGGACGTGTGTTTACCAACCGAAATACACAAGCAGTTGTGTTCATATAGGGTGATGAGCAGGTAGTGTAATACAAGAACAACATGACTTACCCGAAACTACGGCAGAATGCAGCTCAGCTGCGACGTGCAATATCAACACAAACAGTCCGAAATTGCCTTGGGGGATGTGGTCCCGGAGCACGGAGGCGTATGCAGTGTGGGCCGTAAAAACACCGTCTAACACATTGTGCACTGCGCCCGAGCCAGATGCGTTCAGCCGTAGCTAGTCAGGCGGACGACGACTGAGTCTGACTCGTGCGAAGCTAAAAGATTTGTAGCTGCCGTTGCACAATCTGCCCTGTATTGCTAACCACGTACAATGAAGAAGAAGGATCTCTGCACAAAAAAGAAAAAGCGCTTTGTGTTTTCTGCGTTCTGTTGAGCCCTGCACTGCTTTTGTCCGTTATCTGTTGTTACTGTCTGCCGAGTGCTCGCGGTCTGCATATTCTCGACATGGCGAATTTACAAAAAATGTTCAAATGTTTGTTAAGCTTATGGGACTTCACTACGGGGTTATCAGTCCCTAAACTTACAAACTACTTATCAACTACGTTATACTAAAGACGGCACAAATATCCCTGCCCGAGGGGGGATTCGAACCCCCGACCGTAGTGGCCGTGCAGACCGTGACTGGAGCGCCTCAGTCTCCTCGGACACCTCGGCCGGCTCGAATTTACATGAGAGTGACGTTTTTAATACCCTGGAACAGGAAATGGACGATTTTGGTTCAGAAGGAGAAGATGATTATCTGTAAGAAACATATGTACAAGTTTTTTTGGGGATACAAATATGATTTACTAAAAAAAATTGAGTAGCTGCTGATCTAATATATATATATATAAGAGCTTTCATTGCTTCAAACGAGACAGCAAATTCATTTATTGAATTCACGGTTAGTGTGCTGTAATTTTCGAAAAACTTGTTAAAAGCAGAAGTCCGACTGCCCCAGTTGTGAATGTGCCCGCAGAAACTGTGCGAAGAATCATCAAGATAAGAATAGCAACGAATGGCACCGTGTTCTGTTCACAGATGAGTCAGGACTTTTTTTTTTTTTTTTTTTTTTTTTTTTTTTTTTTTTTTTTTTTCAGTCGGAGAATCGTCGTTCCCTCGTCAGGAGAAAACGTGGGAAACATCACCAGATCATGGCCGTGGTCAAAAAGTGTGAGCAGGAGTCATTATTGGTGGACGTACGGACCTATGTGTCGTTCAGAGGTATAGAGACGAGATCCTTTGATCTTTTGGTGTGCCCTACGCAGGTGCAATAGGAGATGGGTCCCTTCTTGTGGACGATAACGTCGTTCCTGGAGAGCAGGACTGGTGGAGAACATGCTTGAAGCTAAGGAAATTGAACGAATGGAGTGATCAGCTTGTTCACCGGACTTAGGCCCGATTCAGCTTGTCTGGGATGCACTTGGCAGACGCATTGCAGCCAGACCAGCACCTCCCACAACGGTTGCAGAGCTGGATGTTGCACTCATGGAAGAATGGCCAAATATGGGCATGTCAGATCAGATGAAACGACAGTGGCAAAAATTGGTTTTAACTAAAATGTAAACGTGAAACGGACAGTAGGAAGTCCAAGGCAGCGATGGCTTGACACCCTGCATGAAGACCTCAAGATATCAGGCCTCCATCCTGACCAGGCACAAGGAAATGCGACAATGACCCAAAGCAGCGGACCTCGCCAGCATGTGGAACAAACGCTAAGAAGAAGCGGAAGTGTAGTATACTGAATATTGTTCATATCATTTTGTCCTCTCCTGTATGTTAAGAGGTATCCCTCGTCTTTTGGCACGTGATCTGGAACTGTACTTATCCATAACTACCAACTATTACGGGAAGTTCTCTAAATAGCGAAATACGTAGTGATTGTTGCTCTTGTTGTTGTGGCCTTCAGTCCACAGACTGGTTTCATGCAGCTCTCCATGCTACCCTGTTCTACGCAAGTCTCTTCATCTGAGAATACTTTCGGCAACCTACATCCTTTTTAATCTGCTTACTATATTCGTCCCTCGGTCTCCCTCTACGATTTTTACCCCACACGCTTCCTTCTAATGCTAAGTTGACAGTTCCTTGATGTCTCAGTATGTGTCCAACCAATCTATATCTTCTCTTAGTCCGTATGTGCCAGAAACTCCTTTTCTCCCCGACTCGGTTAAGCATTGTTGTTCTTGATGACGACATTCTCCCGAGTAGTCCTGATCTGGAACTAGTAGTAAATAAACTGTAGCGTGTTGTCCGGGTGAGACAATGAAAACGTTAATTTTTGCTGGGCAGTTAGCACGCTGCTCCGGTTGATCGAGGCGTGGCGCGCCAGCCGGCGGCGGCGTTAATGACGGCCACTGAGCGACCCCCGGAGGCGTGCGGCGCATTACTTATGCATGCCCCGAGCGCCGGCGGCCTGTGTTCGAGCCCCGGCTCATCAGCGCTCGGCTTATCATTAATGGAGCGCGCTGGCCGCGCCGCCGCCTCAATGGCCGAGCGCACAAACACGCGGCTCGTTTGCTCGCGCCCAGCGACGCTCGGCCAGTTGTCACTCCGCCACAATGCGCCCATTCACGCTCTATCAACTCACCGTCACGCGTTCCGTCTGACGCTCGCGCCTTTGTGGACGTTTGCGCACGCCCTGACACGCTTTTCCAGAGGCGGCGTGTTTATTTCTCCTCAGGCCGCGTCCGCGGACATAACGGGAACAGCGAAATTGTCTTCACGTCGCACGTTCCGCATTTGACTTTGAAGACACGGGTGACATGCACGGCTAGGAGAGAGAGCGAGTGTGTATGTCTTGTGCTTGCTGGCCAAACGAAAATTTATGCGTCCATGGAAACACTGAAGTGAATCTGATCAATTATAAACCCCTTGTGTCTCTTCAACTGTTATATATACAAACATGCTGTTTGGACAGTGAATAGCAGGGACAAGGGCTACTTGAATACATGACATTTCATGTTTGAGCTATTTTTTTACTACAGAGATATGAGGCCATCGTTAAGTGTTTTCTCTCTCTCTTTCTTTTTTCTTTTTATTTATTTATTTATTTATTTTTTTTTTTTTCAAATGGAACCGTATGTTAAATTTTAGCGTAACATGATGGGCTTCAAAATACGGTTTTAAATATGTGTATATCATAATATTTAGACAAATAGTTTTTGCGATACAGATACTTTCTCTTCTCGTATTCGCCCTTCGAAGCGGCATTGTTTGTGTAAGGACGAACTCGCGACGTTTACCGTGTAGTCTACACAATAGGAAAGGTCGCATTGGACAACGCCGCTTCAAAGGCCGAATACGATAGAAGAAAGTATCTGTGTTTCAAAAACTATTCCCTTAAATATTATGATATACACATATTTCGAAACGTCTTGTTAAGCCTATCATATTATGCTAAATTAAAAGAAAAAGAAAAAAAAAGCTGGTCTCATTCATATCTACGTAACAGAAAATAGCACAAATAATGAAATGTGATATATTGAGGTAGCCCTGTCCCTCCAATTTACTGTCCAAACGGCACCTTTGTATCAAAAAATATCATCATTGTTGAATGTCTCTATCCTTTTTGTTTCTGTCCTATCCCCCTCGTCTGTTTTTGAACATATTGATGGCACAATTTGCTAGAAGCCAGCCTAAGGAGTTGTATAGCGAGTATTAGCGGTGAACTTTTCCCCCACTGTATTTATTATTAACGGGTTTGGCGGCAGTTTCGGATGGGTGTTGGGGGATGGCAACCTGTTTATCTGCCGTGAGCAGCACTCGCAGATGGGTGCCAAATGGTTTGCAAGACATGACCAGCGGACATGTCCGAATTGGGCGGGGGCACTTTCAGTAGATGAGCACTGCAGAGACTTAATATGGGTTCTCCAGAAGACGTTCCTCAGTAATTTGTGGCCGGTCGCGGTGGCCGAGGGGACTGCGGCGCACCAGTCACGGTCTGCACGGCCACTACGGTCGGGGGTTCGAATCCCCCTCCGACATGGATATTTGTGGCGTCCTTAGTGTTAGCTAGTTCATAAGTAGTTTGTAAGTTTAGGTACTGATGACCCCGTAGTTAAGTTCCATAAGCTATAAAAACATTTGAAATTTTTTTTAGTAGTTTGTGGAGGCTATCTCGCGTACAGAATATCGTGAACAGTGTATGGTTGTCGCCGCAGTCGTGTGTCGAGCTTGACAAGGCGAAAAGAATCTCCGAGGACGAAGCGAAGGAAAATCGTTTTTAAGTAATGTACTCATCAGTCATTGCTCTAGATTTGGTAAAGCCAAGGCTTCTTAACGGTTCGTAGATAGTTTTGGCGACTGGTTGGTTTGCATTATCGGGAGTCACGATAAGCCGTTCAGCAGACAAGTCGGTTGAGTTTTGCATCTCTTTGTGAGGCGGTACCAGCCGCGTGTTGTGTAGCCGACGTATAGTGACGGACAGTGTCTGTTTTTGTGTTGCAGGTGAAGATCTGGTTCCAGAACCACCGGTACAAGTGCAAGCGGCAGGCCAAGGAGAAGGCGATGGCGGAGCAGAACGCGCAGAACCAGGTGAGTGGCTGCACAGCACGGCGCCCTTCTTACCGGTACTTCTCTAAGACGTGCCAACACTCCCCTACGGTGGCCTGACGGGGATTCAGCGTGGACTCGTTTCACTGAATTCACAAAACATCGTTCTATGCCAACAAACACTGATGGGCCATTTGTTTAGCAGGATATTGGTAGAGATTAAACGCTGTATAGCTGCAGTCATGCATGGTGTGGTCTAGAAGAGTCACTGACTCCTTCCCAGAGGTATTTTGCCATAGATGCCTGCCAAATGGTCACTCAAATGCCGTAAATTACGCGCCAGTGTTATTGGGCACCTAACTGGTGCCTCCACTACAGTCCTAGTCGTGTTTTTCGTCATCAGGTCAGACATATTTCAAGGCAAACAAAATATGTATACACCGTCATGCTCCTCAAACAAATGCAGCCCGATTTTGTGCTTTTAGCGTCAACGTTTGCTCTGCTGGAAGATGCATTCCCTGTCGGAAAACTCTTTAGGCGTTAAAGGCTGTAGGTTTCGCACAGTAAGGTTCACGCAGTTATGGTGCCTTCCGTTATTGCCACTGATTCCATGGCAGGTCGAGTGAATGTCCTTCATACAGCACTTACTGGCTTTCTACTACGGGTGGTTAAAAAAAAGAAGTTTACAATAATCTGATATGGCACATCGGGAATACTTATTGTGGGGGAAGGTTGCTCTATTGGTCCAAATTTTTTATTTCGATATCCCAAGCCTACATTATCTATCTAATCGAAACAAAATATACTGTAAAGGAAGCTACATGTTGTACACTTTCATCTGGTAGTATTACACTATGAAAAAAACACAAAGCTTAAATGGGTATTATGTGGAATTAAAAAATGTGTAAAAGGTCCAAATTAGGAAACCGGTTGCCTAGTTTGGACCTTAAGTTGGTTAAGCAGAACCATAGTTAAAACAATGACTAAAAAGGTAATGAGACTTGTAACATTTTAAAAGAAGCTTCATTTCAACATCTGGCCATTGATGTTCCTTCTGCCGGCCGCGGTGGCCGAGGGGACTGAGGCGCTCCAGTCACGGTCTGCACGGCCACTACGGTCGGGGGTTCGAATCCCCCCTCGGGCATGGATATTTGTGCCGTCCTAGTTCGTAAGTAGTTCATAAGTAGTTTGTAAGTTTAGGGACTGATGACCCCGTAGTTAAGTCCCATAAGCTTAACAAACATTTGAACATTTTGATGTTCCTTCTGGCTGAAGGAGAGAAATCTGTGGATTTCGTTTGGTAAATGATTAAAAACACTTTTTACCCGCCGTTTCTTTTCTCTGTTGAAAGAATAAGGTAGTTCATATTTCACTGCTATGTCGATTGCAAGTTTACGAATATCTTTGATTGTGAATCCAAGAAACCAGTTTTCAAATAAAAGAAGGTGATCTGCAAAAATTTTTTGCATCCCAGTCGTAAAGGCTGATTGTCTGCCGAATAACTGAACTTCATTTGAGAATGTGTTTCTGCTATCAGCATGTCTGTTTATTGTAGCTTTTAGTACGCCGTACACACGAGCACACCATTTCTGTATGCTGCCACAGCGACCTTCAGTTCATCTGTCAATTTGCCATCCTGCAAACCAAGAAAGATTTACATACTTATTACTTATTTTTAATTGTTTTGCCGTCTTGGAAAATAAACCTAAAAACGTTACACATACCTATTAACTATTGTTAGCCGCGGTGGAGCAGCCGAGCGGTCTAAAGCGTCTCGCTGTGGAACGCGCAGTTGCTCGCCGTGGAGGTTCGAGTCCTCCCTGGGGCAGGGGCGTTTGTATTTGTCCTTAGGTTAGTTTACCTAGGTTTAAGTAGTTTGTAAGCTACGGACTGATGACCACACAGTGTGATCCGATAGATTTACAAACATTTGAACATTTGAATTTGAACTCTCTGTATAGCGCGACTGCAGCGTTGGAGTGACCGAGAGCTCTAAGGCGCCTAGCTGTGGAGCGCGCGGCTGCACGCCGGTGCATTTGTTGTCCTTAGCATAAGTTAGTCTAAATAGCTTGTAAACCTGGGAAGTGATGACGAGAGTAGTTAAGTCCAATAGAGTTACAAACAATTGAACATCTGATAGCGCGACTGGCTCCCGTGCTGTGCTGCTGCGCTGTTACGATACTGCGCACCTTCCGGCAACTCAAACGCACTTTGAATATTTCATCTCATTTGGACGCTTCCTTCAAGGTGCTCCATTTCGGATGGCCTGCAGTGTGTATTAGAGTGACACGGGTGGGCAGCACACGCGGCAGACGACAGAAGCACGTGCGCCATATTTTAGCTCACAAAACTGTGAAACAACGAGTGCGCTGCGCGGCGCGGCGAGGGCTGGCGCGACAGGCGCAGGCGGTGACTGACCGAGCGCGGTGATCAATACACCTGTAGCCGCGACACAAAAAGGGCGGGCTGCGCGTCACCTGCCGCTAACGGCCACCGCCTCCGAAACACGGCGCGCCCGCGCTTTTAAATCAGGCCGCCCGCTGCCGACAGGCGAGCCGCGCCGCAGCCGCAGCCGCTGGCGTTCGTGTCGTCCGCATGTACTCGCCAGTCACTGCTGGCTCACCGGGAGCTGGCCTTCATTAGTTGACGCTCATTCGCTGTCCAGCTGAGTTTTACTAGCCTCTGCTGGTCCTTACGGTGATCGTCGGCTTAAGCCATCGGCGTATATAAGGGAGTATGCACCCCTCCGAAATCGATATCTATAAATGTGAATGTCTGTTCACTGTACGTTTATCACACCTGAACAACAAGACATAAAGAGCTAATAATTTGTACAGTTACTAATGTCTACCCGGGGTAGGCTTTAGTCACGGTTTTATGGCGATCGGATATATATATATATATATATATATATATATATATATGTATGTATTAATGTGAATGTCTGTTCGGTGTACGCTTATCACGTAAAGACAAGACGCAGAGACTTAAATATTTATACAGTTACTAATTTATACCTGAGGAAGGTTTTAGGCAAGGTTTTATAGCGGTAATTTATCTGATAGATATTTAGTAATTTGAAGAATACAACGCGAAATTACTCTTTGAAATTTATATTTACTCTTTGAAAATGGTTTTATTGGTTGCATTGTTGCTTGAAGGTTCATAATGATAAGAGGGTGGAGTATACTGGAATAGAAAGTTATCGGTGTATATAAAATTCTACGTGTGTGAGTTTGTGTGGGTGTGTGTGTTATTATTTCGCACTGCAGCGAAAACTACAGAACGCAAACGAATGGTCTGTGTGTAATTTGTCAGCAGTCTCCCGTTGTACACCATAGCAGTTCCATGCCGATGGCTATAAAGGGGTGGAAGATATGGTGGTTGAAATGCGTCAAATTATATATATATATATATATATATATATATATATATATATATAGGACTGAAGGCCAGCGATGACATTTGCGACTCTCTAGCAAGGAGGTTACATACAACGAAACATGATGCCACCGACCATATCTTTGGTCTATGCGTTCTACAATGTCTTCAGCTCTTTCTCTGTAAGGATAAGCATACAAATAAGGAAATGTAATAATAAATAAATACCACACTACTGAAAGATAGCTTATCTATCATAATCTACGAACACGCGAGCGAAGCCGCGGGCTTAAGCTAGTAAAATATAATATCGATTAATCTAGCGTTGATCGCCATTAAAATTGCTACATCACGAATATGACGTGGTACAGATATGAAATTTATCTTACAGGAAGACGATGCTGTGATATGCAAATGATTAGCTTTTCAGAGCATTCACACAAGGTTGGCGCCGGAGGCGACACCTACAACGTGCTGACGTGAGGAAAGTTTACAATCGATTTCTCATACACAAACAGCAGTTGACCGGCGTTGCCTGGTGAAACGTTGTTGTGATGCCTCGTGTAAGGAGGAGAATTGCGTACCATCACGTTTCCGACTTAGATAAAGGTCGGATTGCAGCCTATCGAGATTCCGGTTTATCGTACCGCGACATTGTTGCTCGCGATGGTCGCGATCCAATGACTATTAGCAGAATATGGAATCGCTGGGTTCACGAGGGCAATACGGAACGCCGTGCTGGATCCCAACGGCCTCGTATCACTAGCAGTCTACAACATACTGGAAGTGTACAGGATCCACTAGTTGCACTTGGGCAGTGTTAACTGTCACACAGGCAGCAGTGTGATGATGCAGCACTCAATTCAGTGGAGTCGAAATGGTTGCCTGTCACACTGTCGCACAGCAGTCAGTGGCTGGCTGTGTCGGAACAGGAAAAATTTTAGAGTGTTCAACAAAGTTGCACGCGTAATACCGAAGGTGTTGCAGAAATTGTTGAAGCTTTAAAGGGGCACATCGCCGTTTTATTCACTCTGGGTCAATGCCACACTCCGACGTAGTCACGTCAGAGAAAAGCGTGAAATGGAATCACTTTCTAATGTCGTCGAATGGTTTTGAACGGACCGTAGTGGTTTGACATTATCTAAGCAACACAACCGTTCTATCCGGAAGAAAAGAAAGGAAAAGTAAAGCGGTAAAGTTAATATGTTTTTGTGGTGGTTTTCAGTCCGCAGACTGGTTTGATGCAGCTCACCGCGCTACCCTGTCCTGTGCAAGTCTCTTCATCTGAGAATAAGAACGGAAACCTACACCCGTTTTGAATCTGCTTACAGTATACGTCCCGCGGTCTCCCTCTACATTTTTACTCTACACACTTCCTTCTAATGCTAAGTTGACGATTCCTTGATGTCTCAGAATGTGTCCCACCAACCTATCGCTTCTCTTAGTGAGGATATCCCAGGAACTAATTTTCTCCCCAATTCTGTTGAGCACATCCTTATTAGTTACGTGATTTACTCATCCAATCTTCATCATTCGTCTGTAGCACCACATTTCGAAAGCTTCTATCATCTTTCTGTCTGAACTCATTATCGTCCACGTTTCAAACCCATACAATGCTGCAATGCAGACAAATGCTTTCTGAAAGGACTTCCTAACAGTTAAACTAACATTGGTTTTCAATAAATGTAGCTTCTTCAGAAACACTTTTCTTCTCACAGGCATTTTGCATTTTATATCTTCTTTACTTCGGCCATCAGAAGTTATCTTGGTACCCAGATAAAACTCATGTACTTTTTTTGTCTCATTACCTAATCCAATCCCTTCAGCATCGCCTGATTTTCTGACACTACATTCTATTACCCTCGTTCGACTCTTTTTAATGTTCATCTTAAACCTTCCTTTCAAGATACCGTCAATTCCGTTTAATTGCTCTTCCCGTCTTTTGCTGTCTCTGGCAGAATTAGTATGTCATCAGAAAACCTCAAGGTTTTTATTCCCTGTCCCTGGACCTTAATTCCCTCTTCAAATTTCTTGTTGCATCCCTTAATAAATATTCCTAAAGTATTATAACACATGCAATGAGCAGCATTGGTCGTAATATTTGCAAATCGATTTGAATCACCGAGTGACCATCATCAATGCAGGTCATCAATCGAAAAATGTTCAAATGTTTGTAGAGCTGATGGGACTTAACTACGGGGTCATCAGTCCCTAAACTTACAAACTACTTATCAAGTAGCTAATACTAAGGATGAGACAAATATGTAAGCCCCAGGAGGGATTCGAACCCCCGACCGTAGTGGCCGTGCAGACCATGACTGGTGCGCCAGCGGTCATCAAGCACACACAAGAAAAGATTGAAACCGGTTTACTATTAATAAAGCAACGATTTCGACCAATGCTGGTCATTCTATGTGTTAATCATATTGTGGTTGTGAAGCACAACGATCCATGAAATGGAATCGTATTTCAAGAGCGGTAAAGTGCCAGAGAACAAATCCAAAGTTTCGGGTTTCTATTCCCGTTATTTCTAGGATTTTTACTTCTGACTATGTTGGTTGATGCGAAAAGTGCCGAGTAGCATCCTGGTTCGAAATCAACTGTAGTGTGGCGATGTCGTGAGCACCAGTGACGTCACAACAGCCATAGCACGTGGGTAAGGAGTGCTTCACGGTAATTTATTTTTATTTAAATTTTTTTTTCAAACTACTTATGAACTAGCTTCTACTAAGGTCGGCACAAATATCCGTGCCCGAGGGGGGATTCGAACCCCCGACCGTAGTGACCGTGCAGACTGTGACTGACGCGCCGCAGTGCGCTCGCCCACCGCGGCTTATTTTTATATATCGTTTTTTTTTTCTTGGTGTGTGAAAGGTAAACATAGGAATGTCGCTTTATTTATTATTTATTTACACTTTGGGAGGAAACTGGGACACGCTTTGCATCCACGTCAATGGAGATGACGTATTTAATTTCTTAGGTGGTGGCTTGCAAGCTTTCAGGAGGCATATTGTTCATTGATTATGTTTCGGAGACCGATGGTGTCTTGTTTATTGCGTCTATTTTAAAGTGGGTGCCAGCGTTCAGGTGAGCAGGGTACCTTATATCTACGTCAACGTTGCGGGCGTATTGCCCCCACCATGTAGAGATCCTGTACTTCATTCCGAAGTAAGTCGACCTTCGCGAATAGTTGGGTGGGGAAGTCTTCAATCTTATCCTTAAGATAGTGCTCGTGTAAGTTCGTCGTGGTAGCTGAATCAACAGACGCGGTCAGAGGCTGCTGCGGGACTGCACTTCCTATCGTCTCGGTGTTTCAGTGGCTCAATTTTACGCTCTCTGGCGTACCTGCGCTCTCGGCTGGGGACTATTTGGTCACGGGCTGGGCGCGGCATTGCGGCTCGGTATCACCCACACCCAGCCCACGCTCAGACGGCGCCGGCAGAGAAAGCGCGTGTCGCGATCGCCGGCATCTGGCGGCGACAGCGGCCGGTATTTGTTTGTGTTATATATTATTGAATTTTGTAGTGTGCGCGAGAGGCGGCGCATTGTGCGCATTAATTGGCGGCGCCGTGACAGCTGTCAGCCGCAGCGCGCGGCCAAAACACGCCGCGGCCGCGGCTCGGCTCTGCTGTCTGTCACGCGCACCCCACACTCGCCGCTCGCTCGCTTTCTTCTCGCGCTGCCTGTCAAACCGCCGCACACTCCGCGCGTCACGTCTGACGCGATTGTTGCCACCCACACCGAGCCAGGCCGCGCACGCGACTCGCGCTCGGGATGACAGATGTTCCAATCCATCTCCGGCCATCCCGATTTAGGTTCTACCTACATATCTACATACAGGGTGTATGACAGATGTTCTAATCCATCTCCGGCCATCCCGATTTAGGTTCTACCTACATATCTACATACAGGGTGTTTCACTAAGTGTGTTTGCCTCTCTAATTTATAAAATAATAGCTGACGGGAAATTTTAATGCGGTAGGTCAACACAAGAAACGTTACACTTTCTGCGGAGCTATGAACATAGTTTATTGTATCATTTTCCAAAGAGTTACAGCACAAAGATATATTTTTTTAAATGGAACAATAGTTTTATCTATCGTGCATTATAATCGTTGAAACCAGCTGCGTCCAAATCAATTTAAACTACATTCCTATCACTGTTAGTTTGGGAGCTACAGCCCTTCAAACTTTCAGGGGCAGATATCACAAACACTGCGCATAATACAATGCGCGTTCTAAATGTGGTGCGGCCGAGTTGTAACATCGCCGGTGTCACGGAGCGAGAAGCTTCCTCGATGCGCTGTTAGACTGCCGACTGTCGCCGAACACGGCCGTATACCCAACAGTTGGAGCCACACAAACAACGAGGGCTCAATATACCACAGTTACTGACATCTGCCGGCCGCGGTGGCCGAGGGGACTGAGGCGCTCCAGTCACAGTCTGCACGGCCACTACGGTCGGAGGTTCGAATCCCCCCTCGGGCATGGATATTTGTGCCGTCCTTAGTCTTAGTTAGTTCATAAGTAGTTTGTAAGTTTAGGGGCTGATGACCCCGTAGTTAAGTCCCATAAACTATACAAACATTTGAACATTTTTTTACTGACATCTGATGACGATGGTATACACGAACAACGAGTATGTTGTCACGTTGCTGATGCTCGGCGAGTGCCGACACGATACCACTCAAGCAGCCACGGCGTATGTCGTGATATATCCTAGGCGAAGAGCCCTGACAGCCATGACGTTCTTACGTGCCAAACAACGACTTCGGGAAACAGGCAGCTTGGTAATGCGCAGCAGTAACAGACGAAGACCTGCAATAATTGAGGAGACGGGGGTGTTTCTTTTAGCTACACTACACCACGATCCTCATGGCAGCTTAAGAGCCGGTGCTGCAGTCGCTGGTGTCAGTCTCACATCTATGTGGCGTATAGAACACGGCCATAGGGACTGATGACCCCGTAGTTAAGTCCCATAAGCTTTACAAACATTTGAACACGGCCACAGGTTTCACCCATACTGCCTGTCACTGACCCAGGTGCTGCATGGGAACGATTTCCGTGCAAGAGTGACATTCTGTGTGTGGGCCATGCGTAATATCACGCTGGAGTCTTTACAAAGTGTTATGTTCTCTGATGAGTCTACGTTCACAAATTATGGTGCAGTGAATCGCCATAACATGCACTACTGGGCCGCAGACAATCCTCGGTGGGAACGACCTGTCGACCGTCAACGTAGGTGGTCTATTAACGTATAGTGTGGAATCCTTGTGGATGAAATCATCGGTCCACACTATTTCCCAGGTACATTGACACGTGAGTTATATCGCGCTTTTATAGCCGACAGTTTGGGTGGTTTCCTTGAACATGTGTATCTACAGACGAGACTCCATATGTGGATGCAGCACCGATGGTTACCCAGCCCATTCTGCGCGTGCTATTGTGGAAGAACTAAACAACAGGTTTGCAGGAAGATGGTTGGGGCGCCATGGTCCTCATTCATGGCCCGCAAGGGCGCCCGATTTAACACCAATAAATTTATTTTTGTGGGGATATCTAAAGGATCGTGTTTATGTCACTGAGCCCATATCCCCAAATGATCTAAAACGGCGCATCGAGGACGCACGTCGCTCCGTCACACCGGCGATGTTACATCTCGTCCGCAGATCCTTTCGACGGCGCATTGCATTATGCATTGAGGAACATGGACACAAATTTGAACAAATTTGAACCGCCATAACATCCATCACCCACCACATAGCCACGTATTATGTACAGCGTGTGGTATCTGCCCCTGAAACTTTGAAGGGTTGTAGCTCCCAAACTAACAGTGATAGGAATGTAGTTTAAATTGATTTTGACGCAGCTGGTTTCAACGAATCCAATGCACGATAGAAAAAAACTATTGTTCCATTTAAAAAAATTATATCTTTGTGGTGTAACTCTTTGGAAAATGATACAATAAACTATGTTTATAGCTCCGCAGAAAGTGTAACATTTCTTGTGTTGACCTACCGCATTAAAATTTCCCGTCACCTATTATTTTATAAGTTACAGAGGCAAACACACTTAGTGAAACACCCTGTATATGAGTAGCCTAATATCAAACCTGGACATCTGACCTAATGGTCGATATTTAGTTAGCAGTCGATCCTAGAGGAAGTTTTTCCGCTCTTTTCATTGGTGAAGTCTGTTTTCTTCCAAAAATTGACGTAAATGTGATAAATGTGGCTCCTATTTTCCAGATCGGTATTGGGGTATACATACTATCTGTGCCATATAAAGTTCACATTACATAAAACGACGTACTTTGAAAAATAATGTGTGTAATGTATTTATTTTATGGAAAAAATGCTCTGTTGTTGTGCTCGTATATATTTTGATTCCATAGAGTAAAATTTATCATTAATATACCAGGTGATCAAAAAGTCAGTACAAATTTGAAAACTTAATAAATCACGGAATAATGTAGATAGGTAAAAATTGACACACATGCTTGGAATGACATGGGGTTTTACTAGAAAAAAATGTTCAAAATCTTGTCCGATAGATGGCGCTTCATCTGATCAGAAAAGCAATAATTAGCATAACAAATTAAGACAAAACATATATGATGTTCTTTACAGGAAATGCTCAATATGTTCACCACCATTCCTCAACAATAGCTGTAGTCGAGGAATAATGTTGTGAACAGCACTGTAAAGCATGTCCGGAGTTATGGTGAGGCATTGGTGTCGGATGTTCGTCTTTCAGCATCCGTAGAGATGTCGGTCGATCACGATACACTTGCGACTTCAGGTAACCCCAAAGCCAATAATCGCACGGACTGAGGTCTGGGGACCTGGGAGGCCAAGCATGACGAAAGTGGCGGCTGAGCACACGATCATCACTATACGACGCGCGCAAGAACTCTTCCACGCGTCTAGCAATACTATTTTATTTATTTATTTATTTATTTATTTAATTAATTTTTTTTTGTTCTAATAAAACCCCATGTCATTCCAAGCATGTGTGTCAATTTATACCTCTCTAGCTACATTATTCCGTGATTTATTATGTTTTCAAATTTATACTGACTGATCACCCGGTAAGTAGCTTAGCATAAAAATAACTATCAGTTGTCACAATGGTAAAACACTTTTTATGTCATTTGACACCCGCAATAATTTAAAAAAATCTCAATGTTGACGGAGAAATTTATCCGAAACATGTTTCGGTGAATAAAACATAAACTGTGTTTGCTCAGGTCTGGAAATATTAACTGTCAGAACTGCGGTAGCAGTAATTGATATCTGTCCGTCAGAGAGACAGGGGTTCGAGCCCTGTGTCGAGTAGGTGTCCGGTGGAGTGCAGTGTCTTGGTGGTGTGCGCAGGCGCAGAGCTCCCCGCGGCGCGTGGCGGTGCCGGTGCTGGTGAAGGACGGCAAGCCGTGCGCGGGGGCGGGTGACGGGGGCGGCGGCGGCGGCGGGGGCGGCGGCGTCAGGACCGCCGGCGGCGCCTCCCCGCAGAGCGCGCCCTGCGCACACAGCCCCAGCGGAGCCATGCAGGTCAGTCCAAGCACTCGTATTTTGTCACTGTTCCTTTGTATTTTATCTGTACATCATGTTTTTCGGCACACCTTCATGTTTTCCCAGTACTCCATATTTTGTTGGTTGTTGTTGTTATGGTCTTCAGTCCGGAGACTGGTTTGATGCAGCTCTCCACCCTACTCTATCCTGAGCAAGCCTTTTCATGTCCTCATAAGAACGGCAACCCACATCCACTTGAATCTGCTTACTATACGCGTCTCTTGGTCTCCCTCTGTGATTTTTACCCCACACACTTCCCTCCAATGCTAATTTTCGATTCCTCGATGTCTAAGAATGTGTCCTACCAAGCGATCCCTTCTTTTAGCCGGAGTATGCTAAAAATTCCTTTTCTCACCAATTCTGTTCAGTACCTCTTCATTAGTTATACGATCTACCCACCTAATCTTCATCATTCTTCTGTAGCACCACATTTCAAAAGCCTCTATTCTCTTCCTGTCCGCACTGCTTATCGTCCATGTTTCACTCCCGTACAAAGCAACACTCCACACAAATGCCTTCAGAAAAGACTTCCTTACATTGAAATTAATATTCGATGTCAGCAAATTTCTCTTTTTCAAAAATGCTTTTCTTCCCATTGCCATTGTGCATTTTATATCCTCTGTACTGCGACCATCGCATGTTACTTTACTACCCAAGTAATAAAACTCTTATACCACCTTCATTCTTTCGTTACCTAATCTAATTCCTTCAGCATTGCCTGATTTTCTAATACTGCATTCCATTATCTTTGTTTTGCTCTTGTTAATGTTCATTTTATCCGGTCTCTTTAACACACTGTCCATTCCATTCAACTGCTCTTCCAGGTCCTTTGCTGTCTCTGACAGAATTACAATGTCATCAGCAAAACGCACAGTTTTTATTTCTTCACCCTGAACTTTAATCCCTATTCCAAATTTTTCTTTGCTTTCTTTCACCGCCTGCTCTATGTACAAATTGAATAGCATCGGAGAAAGGCTACAGCCCTTTTGTTGGTACACCCTCATAATTTGACAGTAATCCATCTTTTGTTGTACATCCTCATATGTTCTCAGTACACCCAAAAGCCTGCCCCCGTAGCTCCGACGGCAGCGTCGCTGACTACCACGCAGGGGGCCCGGGTTTGTTTCCCGGCATGTATTATCTTCATCATTTTCACCATCATCGATATGCAAGTCGCCGAAGTGGCGTCAATTACAAAGACTTGCGCTAGACGACGGAACTATCCCACACGGGATCTACCGGCCAAAAATGCCATACCATCATTTCATGTCATTAATCCTACATATTTTGTCAGTACATCGTCATATTTTATTAGTACACATTTATATTTTGTCACTTAACCTTCATGGTTTTCAGTACACTACCACGCCCATGCTAAAACTGGACCTTCCCCCGTGACGGAGTGCATGTTCTTTTGGAACTTGCTGGCAGGTTAAAACTGTGTGTGTCGCCTGTGTAAATGAACTCGGTTTTCTTCTCTGGAGGATCATTCATTACGATGGGCAAGAATCCTAATCCTAGTCGCCATTTAACCTTGCTACAAGTGTCACCATTTTAAAATTTATTCGGCATATTTCTTCGAACAGTAGGCAATTTCGATTTTGGATCATTGCTGTAAACCTATCATTTACAATGTGTATTGTCATTGTTCAATGCCTCCAGACACGCACGCAAACCATGGTGAAATCGTTAACTACAGACGCTGCACATTTTGTTGTATTTCTAGCCGAAGCAATGTCAGTGATAATGAGTAAATGCATGTCCCTGTTTGGCAATCATAGATGCTGTTCAAGCTATATAGGGCAATAACAGACTGTGTGTGAGGCATATGGAGGTTCGAGTCAATTAGGCGACGCGCGTGGATAGCCAACGGCGCCAGTGTAGTAGCTCAATGTGTTATTAGTAAACACTGAACAAATACTATCCCACATCCGCAAGGAAACGATCTAATCGAGGAGAAATATATAAATACATAAATAAAATGAAGACATAAATAAATATGTTATGGGGACCTGACATGAAAAGTGGGTTATCCGAGTTCGAATCTAGGTCTGGCACAAATTTTTATGTCAGAAGAACATTGTATGCTAAAGCTTAATCGTATACGCAATTTCAAATACATTTCTTGCACTCTTGTGTACTCCAGCTGAATATCATGAAACTGCATCCTTATTGGTTATTCAGTTCCATCTTTTGTCACGACACATTTATTTATTTTCGTATCAGAAAACAAGTGTTACTCTCAATTATTACTGTAGTATAATTGCCACTCCCGAAGCATGTTCATTTCCTTGATGAAGTTCATGTTCGGTGCATGAGGTTCAACAGTATAGTCATTGAAGCTTGTGATGAACAATCAGGTCTTCTTCACAGTCACTCTGAATATCATGTTGCGCTGTGTAGTTTCATCTTGCTAAATTAAATTTTCATCTTAGAACTCCAGATGTCAATCTATTCGGGGACTTAACAGGTCGTTCATCATAGTCTGTAGATAAGCTTAAAAAACTCTTTTTCAGACATGTTTTATCCCCGTAGTACATCCTAGGTTTTTCAGAAGTTGTTTGAGGTGCAGTCGATGTTCTAAGGAAACTCTTCCTTGACTTAGTTCCCATACAGAGTGATTCAGAGATGACTAGAAAGTAATGGCAATTTTAGTTTTATTTAATGGATCTTTTTTTCCATTAATATCAACTTTGTTTCCTTGAAAATAATCCTCCTCAGACATGAGATAATATACAAAGTCAAAGACGTGAAAATATACATATTCAGAATTAAAACAGCTGCGGTGGTTCAAATCCACATACATAGAAGTTTAAAATCCAAGGTGGTTAAAAACACGATGGTGGAGCACACAGGAAGACGATGAAGACACTAATTAAACTACCTACATGGCAACACAAATATTCTGCCTAGACGGCAGTCTCTTTCGTTTTAAAACACACTTGTAGCACGATTAGGGTTACCAACTCAAAATTATCAAAAGTAGGACATTGCTTCACAAAAAGGATGACATTTTTTTAAAGTCTGACAATTTATTATAGAATGAAAAAAATTGTTTATAATTTAAACATTTGGTTAATAAAGATGCTCCAGTATCGAACGGTTCCTCTCCTTTGTCGACTGAGCAGCTATGAGAGAAAAAACACGTTCACTAGAAGCGTTGCAACCAGGAGTAGCAAAGAAAAATTTCCAAATTTGTAAAATTCCAGAAAACGTTTCTATATTTTGACACTTTTTAAAACAAAACAACACCATTGTTGATTTAGTTGAGAGTTTTCGTTCAGAATTGCAGACTTGGCACGATTCTTGATGCAGAATTGATGAAACAGTTTTGAATCATCTATATTCACACCTTTGTTTTGTAAATACTACAGACATGGAATGCAACGACGAATGAAACGTATCTTCAACAGTTAAATCATTGGTAGTGAAAGTCGTGAAAAAAATATATAGCCAATTGTGTGCAGCCTATACTTTGGTGCAATTACGTTGCAATGAAACGTGTCAGATGATGAATTTACAACTTTATTAGGTAAAAGCCGGACATTTTCTGAAAAACTAAAATTCCGACCTGACATTTAAAAAAGATGGAAAAAGCCAGACTGGTGGGAACCCTAACCATGATACAGTTACACTGACACAACACTAAATGTGCACTGTTAAAAGTTGTAGGGCACAGGTATCCCACAGGGAATAGGGTGGGAAGGGACTTTTCTTATAATTTAGATTCTCAATTATGTTCCAAATTTGCTACATAAAATTTCAGGAAAACATCAACTATGAATAATCCTTTCGTCATTAATAAACTCAATGATCCTTTTCCTGCTCTTACCTAAAACATGCCCTCATAACCTCATGTCTTCATTCAGTTGAGGAACTACATGGCAGACAGCCAACAATTTTGGTGTTTACGTCTAAATGAAAACGACTACTCGAGACAGGAGGGATGCAGTACGGGAACATCATGCCAGGGGCGCTGCAGTAGACCCATTCATCTCGAGTAGCAAGGCCAACAAGAAAGACAGGCCCCAGCGCCAGCACCACAGAGTAACATATACAGAGAGGAGACCCCCCCCCCCTCAAACCACTGTCCTACACTATCCTTGTAGATCCGTAAGATGCCAGCAGATGTCAGACGGTTCCCTGGCTTAGTACCGGTAGACCACAGTAGAGGCGCTTCTGAGGGTGCCTCTCGCACGTCAGAGGGTTGCGTGGAGGGGAGGCTGAGGGGTGAGCTCGTGCCGCCTGCCACGAGGCCACGGCTGAGTCCGGCGTCACAGAGTAACATATGCAGAGGAGAAGCCACCCCTAAACCACTGTCCTACGCTTCCCTCGTAGTTCCGTAAGACGCTAGCAGGTGTCAGGCGGATCGCTGGCTTAGGGTGCCTCTCACATGTCAGAGGGTAGCATGGAGGGGAGGCCGAGGGGAGAGCATGTGCCGCCTGCCACAAGGCCACGGCTGTGTCCAGCTTGCTGGCGTTTGAGGGGAGGTGGTGGTGGGGACAGCCGCTACTTGCCGCCTGCTCTGGCCAGTTTAAAGGACAGCTTCTGACCGCAGCGCCATCTTGGGACGTCTTACAGAACTGCTGGAAACCCTCCCTCCCCGCACCCCTGAGCGTAGGACTGGGCCCTTACAGAGGTTTCCCGTCTGTATATATTAATCTGTGCTGGTGTTTGAGGAGAAGTGCTGGTGGGGACATCCGCTACCTGCCGCCTGTTATGGCCAGTTTTAAAGGGCTGCTTCTGACCTCAGCGCCATCATGGGACATCTTACGGAACTGCTCTGGCACTCCCTCCCCGCACCCCTGAGTGTGTGACTGGGCCCTTACGGAGGTTTCCCGTCTGTATATATTTGTCTGTGCCGGTGTTTGAGGGGAAGTGCTGGTGGGAACAGCCGCTACCTGCCGCCTGTTATGGCCAGTTTTAAAGGGCTGCTTCTGACCTCAGCGCCATCATGGGACATCTTACGGAACTGCTCTGGCACTCCCTCCCCGCACCCCTGAGTGTGTGACCGGGCCCTTACGGAGGTTTCCCGTCTGGATATATTTGTCTGTGCTGGCGCGCACGACGTGTCACGTAAGTGAGGTATCCTGAGCCGGCGTGATTGGTCGGCACAGCCCACTGCGTCATAGCGGCCAGCCACTCAGCTAGAGATCGCGCCGACTCTGGCCTACCTCGCTTACGTGACACGAAGAGCGCGCCGGGGCCTGTCTTTCTCGTTGACCTCGGGACTACCTCGCTTACGTGTTGTAACTTATTCCTCTCTGCGGCCTTTCTTTCTCGTTGGTCTCGTCGAGTAGTCAACTGAGACGAGAAAGTTGGTGGTGTTGACGCCGGCGTCGGTGTGTCTGCAGGTGCAGCAGACGGCGGCGACGGGCCAGCACGGTCACCAGTCGTCGGTGTCGGTGTCGGCGGCGGCGGCGGCGCAGCAGCAGCAGCAGCAGTGCGCCAGCCTGCTGTACCAGCGCCAGAACCTGCACCACGCGGCCGCCGTCGCCATGATGCCGCACCACCAGCAGCAGCACATGTCGTCGGGCTCGTACCTGCCGCTGCAGGGCCGGGCCTGGTAGGACGCGGGCCGCTGGCTGCTGGACCAGCGCCGCCCGCTGCGGCCCGCCCCCGCCGCAGCCGCCGCCGCCGCCGCCGCCGCCCTCGACGCCGACTGGCTCGTCGACTGGGCCGAGCCGGAGCGCGAGCTGGCGCCAGCCAGGCCAGCCAGGCACCTCTGCGACTGAGCGCGCACCCGCGGGAGCCCCACACACCGACCTCATGCGCTGCCACCTTCTACTACTCAGGACTCAGCTGACCAACTCTGCGTTCATTTAGTCTTCACGGCGCTCGATACTCGTCTTCAGTAAAACACGAATTATGTTCGTATCTCTAAACAGGATTTGTTTCAGCGCCTATGCGTCACCTTCTGTTGGTATATTATCATCTTTAATGAAAACGTTTCGGGTTAGGCACTGCCGTGGCTGATATTCAATGAAACGCCAAGGCTTACTGCTGTCCCTATTTTTAAGCTTATTTTCACTAACCGGTCCAGAGATTTAAACGTCTGTCTTTCATGTAGTTGCGTAGGCTTTCCCGGCGTAATAATTGATATTATTCTTCGTGGGTCTGCCGCCGGATAGCATCGTCAACTAGACACAATATTTCGGCAGACCAACTGACTGCCTTCTTCAGGTGAATACGCAGCGTTCTCACCTGAAGATGGGGTCCAGTTGGTCTGCCGAAATATTGTCTCTAGTTGACGATGCTATCCGACTTTAAGCCCGAGAAGAATATTATCTCTCTTCCATTGGATCCAGTTGGTCTGCCGAAATATTGTGTCTAGTTGACGATGCTATCCGGCTTCACGCCCGAGAAGAATATTATCTCTCTTCCATTTTGGCCCACTTTAGGTTACGGTAATAACACTGAAAGTGGCCCTTTGCGATCGCCGTTGGACAGTTCGAAATTTAAATGAAAATAAGTGCTCAACAATCCACCCGAGACGAAAATTCAATAAACTAATTTTAGGGGAGAAAAATCAGTACAAATCATGTATTTTACATATCTAGCGACGTTTTAGAGATATTTGCAAAAATAACATCGATTTGACACTGTCTGTCTGTCCGTAACGTGTTCCCACTTCTTAGGTCGCGCCTTTCAACCGATTGGCACTAAATTATACAGACGTAATTGTTGGCCGCCAGCGACCAGAAGCTCCCTTTTGCAAATGTTTCGAACAAAAATTAGGTTACTAACGCAAAAAATTGGCCGTTTGTAATGGCTTTTTAGCAGCACGAAATTTAATTGAAAATAATGCCTGAACTGTTCACCTGAGACGAAAATTGAATAAATGTATATGAACAGGTGAAAATTTTCTACAACTTTACTACGTGCGGAAACAGCTTCGCACAAAAAAGTAATATGATATAAGAAACGTTATTTGACTAATTTTATACCCACTCATATCCATTTTTTTTTTCGAATATATTTCTAGATGTCTAATAATCTAATTCTTTTAGTGACAACTCACAGTAAGATGTTTGTCTATCCTTACTATCGTGCAAAAATGCCACACCGTAAATTAAGACTCTTTTATAAGTTAAGAAGGCTACAAGAAAAGTGCACATCCACAACCTGATTTACCCGTAAAAGGCAATGGTCGGAATTGTCTGAATTATATACTTTCAGAAATTTTAAGTCAATACCAACAGCAGGCAGCTCATAGGTGCTGAAACACATCTCGGTTAGTAAATGAGGAGATACGTTTTGTGGTTTATAGAAGACATATTTTAAGAAAAGGAAATCACTTTATCCCAGCAGAAAAGTACGTTTTCTTTTCGCAAAGAATGCTGTAGAAACAGCAGCTAACTCTAAAAGTTATTATCGATACGCGATTAATTTTATGTGTTTGAGATTACCAGTCACTGATACAGGATTGAAAATAAAGGACTGATGAATTTAAAATTATCAACTAGATGCGATAATTTATAAGTGAAGCACAGTTTGGAACTTTAGAAATGAATGCAGTAACTCATCAAATTGCAAACTTTTTGGGAAACTAGTTTATTAGTTTCACATCTTTACAGTAAATTGTTGTATGAAAACAATTCGCTGTTTCGCAGCTGAGGAAGATTTATGTTCACTTAGCAATGCAAGTTCAACAACTTACGAGTTACCTCGGTAAGATTGCATTACTAAAATGTCTGCCTTCACTACGAATGTACTTAAATAGCTATCGGCTAGCAAAATTTGGTCGCTCACGGCCAATTTCCCGGGAAAAAGTACCATATACAGCAAATTCAGCTCATATCGTGACATGTGTAACCAGCGTGTGACTTTTTTTTTTTAATCCTCACTGTGCAATAAAACAGTAAATGGGGCAAACAAACGGACATCGTGCTGCAGCAGTGTGGTGGCTCCCGCTAAGTGTTTACTTGTGGCTTGTTTGAATGCCTCAACTATGTGAATATTGAATAAATTCTAGTATTTATTTAGGATCGGTTCAGAGGTTTTGTAGGTAGATGTAACTCCATTGTAAGAGTTTTAAAACATAGGCAAACAACTGTGATATCAGCGGACATTTCTCGAGGACAGCCGAGTGGAACTGTGAACCCGCCGCTCACGACAGCAGCTGACGGCGAGAGACAGTGTACAAACTCATTTTGTAAGAGTCTATATAAATATATAAATATTAAAACTTCATGTTCAAATGGTGAATATTAGAAAGTTAATGATAGATGGCAAACGGGATCCGTACGGTCCATGGAAGGTATTTCACATTTGTTAATATATTACGTGTTTTTTGTCATTTGTGAAACTGTAAATACATATACAGTAATCTCAAGTATTTTTTTCTTATTTTGAACCTATACACCCACTAGCTCTTGCACTGCTATAACTTATTGAAAATGAACTTTTTTTGGAACTTCAGTTGTATTTCCAGAACTTTACAGTAGCTTTCATTAATCTCTCACTAAGAAGAAAAATAGATCAGTTTCAGAAATATGTACTGATGTAGTTAGAGACTTAATTACTTTCTGGTACCAATATGTAGTTCCATAGATGTACTGATGTTATAACAAAGTTAGATCAGTGATAAAGTTTCTTCACAAATGTACAGTTCAGTCAGACACATACTTCACATTCAGTGTTCAGCGCTGCACAATTCCACTTGGTCTTAATAAGTACCAAAACAGACTACACGTGACATTTAACAAAAATTTCACGCAGCCCACAATTTATGAGCACCGTTTTCGTTTTCACACAGTGGTTAAGGTAAGACTGTTGCTTCGTGAAAGCCACTAATCTCGAACGATTGCCGTATCTGTATCCATCATATAAAAGTCCGCAATTTTCTAAGTAAACTTTAATTTCTTTGCAACACATGACACTGATTAATTAATTGTCAAGTAAGTGCACACAAAGAAAATTCAACATTTCTGTCCTAGGCAACTTACTGCAATACTGTCCAAGATAACTTACTATTCTCACACACAGAAGCGACGTAAGTACCATCAGTTTACTGGCAGTCATAAGAATAATAATAATAATAATAATAAAACAAGTCTTACATCACTGCAGAATCATCCAGCGTCACCAGTGAAATGTACGATGAATCTAAAAAGGAAATTTTCAAAGTAAAATGTACGATGAATCTAAACAGAACATTTTTCAAAGAAAATTGCATTGACGTAATGTGCCGATATTTTACTGTAATAAAAGTACAACGTACTTTATTTTCAATAAATTGCAACTGATAATGCTTGGTAGCTTGCATACAGCTAAAAAACATTAAAAGAAATAAATGTCACAGTGACAGTTAAACTGAACTGTCAGTTTCATGACATATCCATTACATTACATTATGGCATTTAAAACGGTATCACGCCCTTTGAGAAATCACCATGAAAGATTGAGACCAATATATATATATATATATATATATATATATATATATATATATATATATATATATATATATATATGTGTGTGTTTTTTTCACTTAAGTGCTACTTTGCTACTCTCTGTCTCTGTCTGTAGTGTTCATTAAACATGATTTTTTTTTTCCACAGCGTACTGTATTGTCTTTACACAGGAACCCCACATAAAATATTTGTATGTAGACTGTAGAAACTGAAATTAAATTAATTATAACGCTAATGCGACGTAACAGATGTATAATAAGTTGTCGTTTGAAGTGACATTGACTAGCCACTCCCAGTATAATATCGAACTTGTGAGGATCGTCTAGAGTGGTCGATCAGTGTTTCGATTAAGTCGTAGAATTGATCAAGAACGAAAACACGGAAATTAGGGTTTAACATCCCGTCGACAGTGTGTTCATTTGAGAGGGTAGTAGTATACAGTACAAGATTCCAAATGATCGGCAAGGATATTTGCGTACTACAATCATTACCACGTGTGATGAGCATGACTGAATTTTTGTTTCTAAGACGTCGTCGGTTTTGATAAAAAGAAAACATCTGGCAGATACACCCAGCGTTCGAAGAAATTCCACATAAAACAATTGGAACAATCATCTATCTACTAGGGACATGCAAAAAGTTATGCAACGTAAGTATGAGATCGCTGGATACGTCAGTCTTATGAAATTTACGCTCAAGAGTTATAAATGATTATCTATTTTAATAACCGAGGAGTTAATCTGAATGGTTCAAGGTTCCTGGACACGTTGCCAGAGAAATTTAAATTTACAACATACTTGAGCAGAGGCAGTTAAAATCTCATTTCTTACTTAATATGGGAAGTTTCAATTTCGTTAGATCAAAATCTTATATTAACTCTTTTTAATTACTTGTACAAACATAAAGAAGCTAAAAATCTTTTAGTTACGTCCAGCAGAAAGAACATTCTTAAAATAATTGGCCAAAGTGCCTCACAGGATTGGTGTAAATAAAAATGAACAGTTGGTGTACACTATGTTAATTTTCGTACAGCAAACACTTTGTTTGAAGTTGACTAATTCAAGGTCATGCTAAATATAATACGTTATTAATAGTTTTGATACTAGTAAGAAAACAATTGCTGGAAGCCGACAGGAAAATCACAACACTGCCAATTAATGCACAACATCTAGTAGTCATCATCAAACCAGCGAGTAACGGAAAGTCATAAACTGTCCAGGAAGTAACTTAGCTGTCAGGTAAGTGAAGGGGTGGTTTTTTTTAGTACTAGTCATAAATTAGTGCCACGTTGTAGTCACTTGAGTGTTTCGGCGTCTTCACTAGTGTCGTATCAAAGCAGAGCAATGGCGAGAGACTTTGATATACTGCATACCCATTAGATTTCTATCTGATTATGCTGAAACGATAGCACCTTACTTAACAGTCATATACAACCGCTCTCTCATAGAAGGATCTGTACCAAAAGATTGGAAAGTTGCACAGGTCACACCTATATTCAAGAAAGGCAGTAGGAGTAACCCACTAAACTACAGGCCTATTTCATTGACGTCAATTTGCAGCAGGGTTTTGGAACATATCCTATATTCAAATATTATGAATTATCCCGAACAGAACGATCTATTGGCCCAAGGTCAACACGGATTTAGAAAATATCGTTCATGCGAAACACAACTAGCTCTTTATTCACTCGAAGTGAGGGGTGCTATCGACAAAGGTTCGCAAATCGATTCCGTATTTCTTGATTTCCAGAAAGCTTTTGACACCGTACCTCACAAGCGGCTTTTAATCAAATTGCGTGGTTATGGTATATCGCCACAAATTTGCGATTGGATAGGGGATTTCTTGTCAGAGAAGACACAGTTCGTAGTAATCGATGGTAAGGCATCGACTAAAACAGAGGTGATATCGGGCGTTCCACAGGGTAGTATTATTGGTCCTCTGCTATTTCTTATTTACATAAACGATTTAGGGGAAAATCTAAGTAGCTCTCTTAGGTTGTTTGCAGATGACGCCGTCATTTACCGTCTAGTAAAATCATCTGAAGATCAAAACCAACTGCAGAACTATCTGAATAAGATATCAGTATGGTGTAAAAATTGGCAATTGACTCTAAATAATGAGAAGTGTGAAGTCGTTCACATTGAGTACGAAAAGAAATCCGTTAAACTTTGTTTACAACATAAATCAATCAAATGTGAAGGCCGTATACTCCACAAAATATCTAGGAATTACTATTACTTCAGACCTAAACTGGAAAGAACACGTAGATAATATCGTGGGAAAGGCGCACCAGAGACTGCGTTTTATTGGCAGAACCCTTAACAGATGCAACAGAACTACTAAAGAAACTGCATACACTACGCTCGTCCGTCCATTTTTGGAGTATTGCAGCCCGGTGTGGGATCCTTATCAGGTGGGTTTGAGGGAGGACATCGAAAGAGCAGCTCGTTTCGTATTGTCACGATACCGGGGAGACGGCGTTACGGAAATGATACAGGATCTGGGATGGGAATCATTACAACAACGGCGCTTATCGCTGCGGCGTGGGCTACTTGCGAAACTCCAATCGCCAACATTCTCCTCCGAATGCGAAAATATATTGTTGACTCCCACTTATATAGGTAGAAATGATCATCAGAATGAAATACGAGAAATCAGAGCTCGAACAGAGAGATTCGGGTGTTCTTTCTTCCCGCGCGCTATTCGAGAATGGAATGGGAGATAAATAGTATAACTGTGGTTCGATGAACCCTCTGCCAGGCACTTAAATGTGATTTGCAGAGTATCCCATGTAGATGTAGATGTAGACGTATGTATAGTGCGACACACCCTCTATACAACCGTGGAATAATAGTCACTGACTATTTTTTTTTTTTTTTTTTTTTTATGGGACTTAACTACGGGGTCATCAGTCCCTAAACTTACAAACTACTTACAAACTGCTTACGAACTACTTACGAACTAGGACGGCACAAATATCCATGCCCGAGGGGGGATTCGAACCCCCGACCGTAGTGGCCGTGCTGACCGTGACTGGAGCGCCTCAGTCACCTCGACCACCGCGGCCGGCGACTATTGTTTTATACAATATCAAACAAATATTGAATTTACAGCAATATGGAAAGCATAAATTGGTACTCACCAAATAGAGAACACATTTAGACGGAGACAGGCACTAAGAAACGACTGCCAAACACTTAAGTTTTCGGAAGAAGTCTTTACTCAACCTGTTATGTACTGGATTTTAATCTCATTCTGTCGTTGTGACATTAGGCAAAATAATTGTATTTACCACAGTGAAACATGTCTTTGGTATGCTGACAAGTTATTCATAATAAGTACATATTTTTGATCAAACTGATGTACTGCTTTTGTTCCAGTTGACGTTTGAAATACATGAGGCGCGGTGCTCGCATGTCCGAGGCTCAAGCGAGACTCACGGTTGTAATTGACCGACGCCATTCTTTTTGTGGTATTTCATCCTATTGATTGCTTAAGAAATAATATGGGGTATCCATTAAAAAAAAAATGTTTGTGTTGAAAATAATATTTCCTCACGTGTAGCGTGTCTCATAGTACCTACTTTCATAAGTCCCTACCGTACGTTGTTGCCCTTTGTGTTTCGCGACTGCTTGTGTCAGACTGTGCCTTCAATTGAAGTGCTGTCCCACTCTCTCGCTGTATGCTTTCGCGATGGTGTCTTTAGGAGTGCCGGCGCGCTTTACAATACCAGTGCAGGTGTCGTGTCACCACAAAAACTGCCACCTCTGCTAAATACTGTCTCTTACAATAAAGTTCAGTGAGCAACCCTGTAACATTTACGTAGATAAACTATGAACTACAGTTCCTTACTGCCCTTCGAAATAGTCATCTCCTAGACGAGGTTCTTTTCGAGAAATTCTGATGAGGAAATTTAGAGGGCTGGAATTTGAAGCTGAGTTTAGAACGATCTTCCTGCCGCCTGCTTCCATTTTACGTAATGCTCACGAAGACAATATAAGAGAAATTAGAACTTGTACGGAGGCATATAGACATTCTTCTTTCCCTCGTTCTATTAGGGAGTGGAATAGGAAAAGAAATGTCTAGTAGTGATACAGTGTGCACTCCGCCACGCACTTTATGGTGGATTGCGGAGTATACATGTAGATGTAGAACTGTGCGTCGCTTGCCTCTATGATACATGTCCTGCAAACTTTTCACGAAGTGTTCCTTTGGGAGAGTCTTCAAAAGCATCGTCACTCTTTATTTACCGGTTTCGACTGTATAAAGTTACCTGCTGGCAGCAGAACAGCCCAGGACAGCCCAGCCCAGCCGAGTGCAGCATTGGCCACATGGGCTACTTGTCATTCCGAAGATGACCTACATCAGGTCAAAACTGGTAAATATAAACTGTTAATTTCTGCGATCAAGACTGTTTTTTGTAATATTGATGTATCACAGAGCTCAGCGGTTCATAGTTATGGGAGGTGACTATTTAGAAGGACAGTAAGCTAACAATAGTTCACATTTCATCAAAGATAATGTTACAGGACTAATCACTGAACTGTGTCAGATATTGTATTTGAGAGAAAGAGCGTAAGCATCGCAATAACACGTATATTACGTTAGTGGGTTTCTAAAGAGATAGTTTGAAGTGTGTAAAGTAAATAAGATTAGATAGTGGGAGTTTATGGACCGTGCTCTCCACTCAGGCAGTGTTGCCAACACGTTTCCAACCATGTCCCTACATGACGTGTCAAAAATCCCTACGGATTTCGATAAACAAAAGGAGAGAGAGAGAGAGAGAGATTAATCCTCTGGGAGGGGGCGGGCTGGAGTACTCGTACACCCCCCCCCCAACCCCTGAATTATACATTATTCACGAAATGTATGACATTAACTGCGAATGGGTAAAGTTGAATATGTCTACCCAGCTGGGATTCGAACCCGGGCCTCCTGCTTTCTAGGCAGTTGCGCTGATTCCTACACCACTGGGGACACAGAGACCATAACAACTGCACGGAATTACTCAAGAACGTCTCCCGTCAGACACAAATTTGCAACTTTACCCTGCCCACTAGAACTCAAACTCGTAGTCACATGTCCAAAAGAACAGACACCACACACACACACACACGCGCGCGCGTTCAGAAAGTAAGTTCTGTTTGGTTAAATAAAACGAACGGGTACAGATACAGAAATGATATTGATTGTACAAAAATATACAACTGTTAAACTACTTTTGTACATAGCTTCCGAAATTTTGTAGGCAATTGTCATAGCATGGCACAAGGTTTTGTTTGCCTTTTTCATAGAATGTTGCCGCCTGTGTATTCAACCATGTGGTAATATGTTCTTTCAGCTCGTCATTACTGTGAAAGGACTTTTTTTCCACGCTAATGCCTGATCTCACACACCGAATGTGGCCAAACAACTCTTACGGAAATTTCAATTGGACCTGTTTGATCATCCTCCATACAGCTCAGACCTCTCTCCTAGCGACTTTCATCTCTTCTTACACCTAAAATCTGTCCTTGGTGGTCAACACTTGAATGATGATAAAGAGCTGTTACCATATGGTCGAATACACAGGCGGCAACCTTCTGTGAAGGATGCATGCAAAAACGTGTGGCACACTATGGCAAGTGCCTACAAAATTTCGGCAGTTATGTGGAAAAGTAGTTTAAGAGTTGTAGAATTTTGTGCAATAAAAATTTCTTCTGTATCTGTGTACAATTTCATTTTATTACCAAACGGAACTTACTTTCTGGACGCGCCTCCTTACGTATTGGGTAATATCTCCCTTTTATTAACATTATTGTACAATAAATTGTTACTGTTTTGAATTTATTAAACAGTACTTTCATTCTGCATCGTCCCAGAGAAAAGTCCCTAAGTTTTGTAAAGTTTAGCAACACTGCGCCCAGCAGCGGCGCCTCCGCCCCGAGTGTAGCGGCCAACCAGTTGCAGACGGGTCGCTTTCTCGCAGCTCGGTCTAACTTCGGCAGTAGTGCCTTGCCTTGCCTCGCCTTGGGGAGGCGTGACGCAACCGCGGGACGGCGAGCTGGTCGCGGCTAGATGTTTGCCGATCACTTAGTGCGCCGTCGCAGTCGCCGTCGCCGTCGCGGCTTTCCCCACAGCTGCTGCCGCCGCGCATATGGGCAGGTCGCGCTCCTTACCTGCCGCGCGTTACGTACCTGGCTACTGGCCCTCATACAGTGCCAACCGTCACTGAAAACCTGCCCTAACAGGGTCACCAGAATTCCAAAATAAAATATCGGGACTCATACGGGTGCCCAAGACTGCGATACCAAATGTTGCAACTATCGGTGGCGAATGCAAAATAGTTTTTATTCCTTACAGCTTATACAATACTATCTGAAAACCCGGCGTTGCCCGGGTATTTATTTATTCGAACCTTGAATTAGCACTTTTCCTATCCACTCTCTCTCCGTCCATCTCCTTTTTTCTGAAAACACGTTACATTTATCAGAGAATATATAAGAAATCACGGGTAAAAATGCACTCGTTTCGAAGAATCTAATCACGAAATTCAACAATAATGATAGTAATAATATCACAAAAAATGTTCAAATGTTTGTATAGTCTATGAGACTTAACTACGGGGTCATCAGTCCCTAAACTTACACAACAAGGACGGCACAAATATCCATGCCCGAGGGGGGATTCGAACCCCCGACCGTAGTGGCCGTGCAGACCGTGACTGAAGCGCCTCAGTCCCCGCGGCCACCGCGGCCGGCAATAATATCACAGATCGATCACTTGATGTGATGCGCGAAACGTCAAATCGATTTTTTAAAGAGATGTATTAAAAGAAATTTTTTTACTGCTTTATTTATTTATTCTTATATTTCGTTATTCGTATGCTTATCCTTACAGAGAAAGAGCTGAAGACGTTGTAGCACGCATAGACCATAGATATGGTCGGTGGCAACACGTTTCGCTGTATGTAACCTCTTTGCTATAGACTCGCAAACGTCATCGCTGGCCTTCAGTCCGAATTTTTTTATAATTTGACGACTTTCAACCACCATACCTTCCACCCCCTTATAGCTATCGGCATGGAACTACTACGGTGTACAACAGGAGACTTTGGACAACAATTACACACAGACCATTCGTTTGCGTTCTCTAGTTTTCCCTGTAGAGCGAAATATTGACACACACACACACACACACACACAAGCACACACACACACACACACACACACATACAGTAGAATTTTATATACACCGATAACTTTCCATCCCAATATTCGACCCTTTTATGCAACCAATAAAACCATTTTCAAACAGTAAATATAATTTTCAAAGAGTAATTGTTGTTCCGCATTTCGCGTTATATTCTTCAAATTACTAAATATCTATCAGATCGCTATAAAACCGTGCCTAAAACCTCCCCCAGTTATAAATTAGTAACTGTACAAATATGTCTCTGCGTCTTGTCGTTCGGACGTGATAAGCGTACACCGCACAGAAATTCATATATAAAAGTAGGTATCCTATCGCCATAAAACCGAGCCTAAAGTTTTCCGCTGGTAGACATTAGTAACCGTACAAATTTTTAGCTCTTTGTGTCTTGTGGTTCAGACGTGATAAACGTACACCGAACAGACATTCACATTTATAGATATAGATGACGGCCTTGGAGACATAGACACAAGAATTAACGCACATATGATGGTAAAAGGCTAGTTTATGAGTCCGCGACTAGTGCTCGGCGTGTAGACGTTGGTAAGGGCGCGATGAATGTGGCAAGTGAAGGAAGCCAATCAGGAGTCGCGTTCGCGTGGCCAATAGGAAACAGCTTTAGTGTTTCAAATGTTTAAATGTTTGTTAAGCTGTCCCTAAACTTACAAACTACTTATCAACTACCTTATACTAAGGACGGCACAAATATCCATGCCCGAGGGGGGATTCGAAGCCCCGACCAGAGTGGCCGTGCAGACCGTGACTGGAGCGCCTCAGTCCCTCGGCCACCGCGGTCGGCCTTTAGTGTTTATGGTTTGTAAACAAATAATAGTAATAGACAAAGGGATGCTATCACATACCTGCTGATGGTGGACGTGAATTTCACAGGTTTTCTCGTCACGAATATTCGCCTACTGCACTTTCAGTATCAACATAACACTGCCCTCGGAATTCGCGACAAATTTGCGGAAATTAATTAATGCTGTTCCTGCTCTATGGTTGACAGGCTCTCGATGTACCCTCGTCCGACCAATAAATCGGCTTTCCTCGTGAAACACTGCCCTCTAAACCTACACGATATTTACCAAACTTATAATCTTTGATCACGGAATAAATGAAATTAATAACGAAGTCTTTAGTTTCGGGCTTACAGAAATTCAAAACTGACGCTAAATTCAATAGACATGAAACAAACCTATTGGGCGCGCGAACTCGACTCCTGATTGGCTGCCTTCGCGCTGTTGCCAACATCTACACGCTAAGCACTAGTCTCGAATTCATAAACTAGACTTTAACCTATATGGTATAGTAAGAAACAAAGCTAGATTGCCGCACGGGAACGGCCGCGCTGTCTAAGGCGGCATGTCACCGATTGCGCGGCAGGTTTGAGTCCTCTCTCGGACATGGGGCTATTGTTGTACGTACCAGTTTGACCCTTTACGTTTATAAATATTAATTGGAAACTAGTGTTTCTTCCCCCTTTCCCCCTCCATCCAAAGGAAACATCGCGTATTGTTTGGTTCCCATATTCACACTTGCTTCTCTCAGAATCATTTCCTTTTTTAGTACTGTTTGTTGTGGGCCGGAAGTTTAACATTTGATTACCATATAAAACACTTACCAAAACGCGAAAAACATTTGAATGCTGAAAGAACACGTGATCAACGAGAGAAGGGCAGGAATTAGTGGATTTGAGAGGGGAAAATTAAAAATGTTATTACTGACACAGCTTACTGATTTCTGTCTCAACTGTATCTCATTCACGAGTTTGGTGTTTTACAAAGATTTTTATAAAAATACAAACATGAAATATTTTAAAAATGAGTTATTGTTCTAATTATTTCCTTCGCAATTTGCACACTGATTTGTTCTTTTCGTCAAGCAATTTAAGTGTTTGTGATGGTGAACATTCTTTCATCAGCAGCGTTAGTGCCAGGTATAGCTAGCACAAACCCAGTAACCGGCAGAAAATTATTGCACCAGATTTCTTCAGCCTTTCCTAAGTTGCACATTTCAGCAACATGCTTCATAGTTCTCAATTAATGAATTTTCACTTCACATATATTTTAACATGGTTCAGTTCTTCAAAAAGACGATCGTCACATATTTCTTTCAAAATATTTACATCAAATATCGGTAAAGATTTAAGACTTTGAGCTGAACCCAGTTAAATGGTTTCAGCACATGAAATGGGTAAGACCATTCCTCAATAAAAAAACAATTACCATTTAATAAAATAAACTTGAAATTTTGGTGAAATGAGACTCGTTCAGAAAGCCATCTTCTTAGATTGTACTGATGAATGACTCAATTTTTATAGTTGGAAAAGACTGACTCTTCTTCTGTCACTAATGAAAGGTATTGCCTGTGAATTGAACACTGGTTTTATACTGTGTTACAACTAGTTTTGAATTTATGTTCATCTTGGCCAAACAGGCATATGGGGCCCCTCACACAGAAGTATTACAAATTGACGAAATCTGCTTGACTATTTTCCTAGTTTGGAGCAATGTGACTACTAGGTTGAATAGGACTGACTTCTCTAAAGCACAGGTTACTGTACTAAATCAACTGCTGCTGGCCACGATGATACCTACAGGATCATATTTTATAACGTTCTTATGATCATTTCCAAAATTGTAATGTATATTATTTTAAATTTTTGTCTTAACTTTGTATTTTTATAAAATTCTCCTTATTGTGGAACACTTGAGAATGTCGGCATAGTATGTTGAAATTGGTTGTGCATTATATATGAAGTATTAAAACAGGAAAAAAATAAAAATAAAAAAGCTGTCATCGTGGTCGCTGCCCAACTCAGAGCAATTATTTCGGCAGTGGTGTAGGAAATCTGTTTCACAAATCGTTATGGGCAAATGACTGTGTCTCAGTCTGGAATATTGAGCACTGGCCGTTCATGCACCTTAGATGACCTTGACTAGTAACAACTGAGAAGGATTGTCAATAGTGACAAAAAGGCAACAGAACAACAACTCATTAACAGGACATACTAGACCAACACCACCTACAGACAAGGCCTTACAACTGCCTGTGTCACATCACACCGAAAGGCCCAAGGCTAACGAGAAAGACAGGCCATGGCGCGCACGTCATGTCACGTAATCAAGGTAGTCCTAAGCTGGCGCGATCGGTAGCTGATTGGCCGGCCGCTGGGCACAGCCTTGTGCCTCATAGTGGCCAGCCACTGACTGAGCCAGCGATCGCGCCAGCTCAGGACCACCTTGATTACATGACATGACGTGAGCGCCACGGCCTGTCTTTCTCGTCGACCTCGGAGAAGCCGCGACCGCCAGCTGACTGGCTGGCCACCACGAGGCAGTGTGCTGTGCCCCAGCGGCCAGCCAGTCAGCTAGCGTTCACGGTCTCCCAGTGTGACGAGACACAGGCAGTTGTGAGACCTTGTCTTTAGGTGGTGGTGGCTAGAAACGCCTCTCAGTGAACAGTAATATGGGTGCAGCGCCACACACAGGTACCAATGTTAACACATCATCGGGCACAACGGCTTTCATTCGTCATCGATCAGCAGTGACGAACACTGCGTCGATAGCAGAACGTGATATGGTGGGAAGAATCACGTTTTCAACTCCACCAGCTTGATGAGAGGCCCCGTGTGTGGCCAAGACCACGTGATACGATGTATGCTGCCTGCCAAGAAAGAAATGCCCAGTGAGATAGTGTCTCAGTGCAGTGTGGTCTGGAGTGCATTTTCCTGGTACATAGTTCCCCCCCCCCCCCCCCCCCAGATTTTCTGGAAAGGGCTTTGAATGATCTGCGCTATATTGAGCTGCTCTTGGACAATCTCCACCCATTTTTGGCCTTCCAAAGCTCTGGCGTTCCTGGGATGTGGCTGCCATATCGCGCAGGAGTGGTTCCAGGAACATGCAGGGGTGGTCCAAGGACTAAGATGCAACCTCTTTCATCCCCAGAGCTCGGTTGTGAAAACCATCGAGCATATGTTGCTGTCATGGACCGCAGGCTCCATGCCATGGATTTTGCTCACACAAACAGACTGGAAATCAAAAAATGTTCAAATGTTTATAAATCTAAGAGACTTAACTACGTTGGTCATCAGTCCCTACTTAACTACTTAAACTAGTAGTAACTTACCCTAAGGACAACACAAACACCCATGCCTGAGGATGGACTCGAACCCCCGACGGCAACGGCCGCGAGCACCGCGACAAGGCGCCTTTGTGCGCATGGCTATTCTGCCGTAGCCTTGACTGGTATGGACTGCAGATAGATTATTTTGTTATGGTCTGTCCAGATGGTTAGTTGCGTGACTGATTTGTTTTCCTTGTGTATGGACGATTATACTTACCGATTCATAGTTCCACAAAATATTGGTAGCATACCCTCTGATTTGAGTATGTAAAATGGTGATTCTTGAATTGGGTCTTTTATTATACGTCCTTTTGCGTCCGCTCTGTCCGAATGCTATAAGATGGATCTTGCGTTTGCGTTAGCAACTATTTTCAGATTTTTATTACTTTAATAGAATCCTATGCATTTAATCACGTTTTTGTTAAATTGGAAATCACGACTGTATTATCAATAGATTGAGTTTATAACTTAAGTTTCCCTATCCCAACTACCTGTATTACAACTACGAAGATGCTACATTACTGGGTTACTTTGACCATGTTTAAATTTTTATTGAGGACAACGAGTACTGCTCTGCAGTCCTAACTGGCAGTTATTGTGATTGGAGTTGTGGGAAAGTTAGCCAACATCCCGAGTATCGCATATCACTGCTGCAAACGTACAAACTCTCCCAGTGAATCCTTTGTTCTTAATATATTTTCAATAGACTGTATTTTACGGATAGCCATTCGGGAATCTGTTTTACTAGGTCTTCTGAATGTCTGTCACTAGTCATTAGGTTTTCAATACTGATGGCAATCCAAGATAGAAAGCTAACAGAATCTCCATCTGGGTGTAGCACTCTTTTTAACAATCTCTGAGTTATCTGGGATTATGCGCACTCCAGGCAAATTTAACAGGTTTGACGTTTTTTCTGAACATTTTAGTGTGTGTATGTGTGTGTGTGTGTAAAGGAGGAGAGGGGGTATAAAATTGGGCGATTATATAAATTATATTAACATTGCTAAACCAGAAATTCCTCAGACATCTCTATGAGGCTCTACCTTGAGCAAAACTTTCAGTTTTATTTTCATACCCATACATGTTTCGCTGTAGTTGTAGCAGCTTCAGTGGGTTTTTTTATTGCTCGAATTTACATGTAGTGGTAGTTTACGCCATTTCCTACTCTTTCGACCCAAACTCGCTTTGAAAGGAAAGATATTTGACGATCTTCCTGACATCCAACGAAACGTGACGAGACTTTTGAACACAATCCCAAATAAAAGATCTCGTGCAAAGTTTCCAGGACATGTATCCCAGGGCTCAACGGTACATAGTTATGGGGGAGGGGGGGGGTGACTGTTTCGAAGGACAAAAAGGTAACTGTAGTTCATAATTCATCTACGTTAATGTTACTCACAGAACTTTATTGTCAGTGCTGCTCGCCGTCGGAGGTTCGAGTCCTCCCTCTGGGTTTGGTGTATTTTTTATGCTTAGCATAAGTAGTTTGTAAGCCTAGGTACTGATAGCCAGAGTAGTTAAGTCCCATACATTTACAAACATTTGAACATTTGAAACATCTATCGGGCATGGATGTGTTTTTTGTGCCCAGTATAAGTTAGTTTGAGTAGCGTGTAAGTTTAGGCACCAATGACGTCAGCATTTGCTTTCTTAGTATTATAAACATTTGAACATTTGCGTCAGAGTGCGGTTTACTGTTAACTAGCCGAAGCAGTACGTTAATACAAGAGCTTAACAACATTTTACTTCCTCTGTTTCTGCGTAAACTGTTTCATAATCGGTTGATGCCGCCCGACTTCCTCTCGTGTACCAACGACGTCATCTCAGAGTAGCATCCCCACCCAACGTTATCAATTTCTGTTCTTGGATGTACATTATCACTGGTGAATCCAGGATTTTCGTCTAAGGGAGGCTGAGCTGATGGGATATTTGTGTCACTATTCCGTCGCGAAATTCTGTACACAAACAAAGATATTTTCTTAATCTTAATATATGTTGTCTTCAGTACGCAGACTGGTTTGATGCACGCTACTTTGTCCTGTGCAAGCCTCTTTATCTGAGAAAATGAACGACAACCTACATTCTTTTCAATCGGCTTACTGTATTCATCCCTCGGTCTATCTCTACGATTTTTACCACACATATTTCCTTATAAAGCTAAGTTGACGTTTCCTTGATGTCTCAGAATGTGTCCCATAAAACCATCCTTTCTCTTAATCAGGTTATGCAAGAAACTCCTTTTCTCCCCAATTCTGTTGAGCACCTCCTCAATAGTTACGTGATCTACCCATTTAATCTTCATCATTCGTCTATAGCATCACATTTCGAAAGCTTCTATCATCTTTTCAAAAAAATGTGCAAATGTTTATAGAGCTTATGGGACTTAACTACGGGGTCATCAGTCCCTAAACTTACAAACTACTTATGAACTAGCTAATACGAAGGACGGCACAAATATCCATACTTGCTGGTAGAACTTCCGGGTTATAAGGCCGTGGTCCATAAAACTTTTCAGTTTTTCCTAACGTTTCGTCCAGAGCTGCGCCGGACATCTTCGGAGGTCCTCTTACTTCCGTTGAGTCTTGCCGACAAGACTCAACGGAAGTAAGAAGACCTCCGAAGATGTCCTGCAAAGCTCTGGATGAAACGTTAGGAAAAACTGAAAAGTTTTATGGACCACGGCCTTATAACCCGGAATTTCTATCAGCAACTATGACATCCGGTCGTGAAAGCCTTCACTGCACAAATATCCATGCCCGATGGGGGATACGATGGGGGATTCGAACCCCCGACCGTAGTAGCTGCGCAGACCGTGACTGGAGCGCCGCAGACCGCTTGGCCACCGCGGCCGGCTATCATCTTTTCATCTGTACTTCCTGACGCTCATGTTTCACTCCCATACAGTGGCACTCTCCAGAAAAAATGCTTTCAGAAAGGACTTTCTAACATTTAAACTAATATTGGATGTCAACAAATTCAATCTTCAGAAACACTTTTCTTCCCTTAGCCATTCGGCATTTTATTTCTTCTTTACGTCGACCACCTAAAAACAAAACTCATCTACTACTTTTATCGTCTCATTACCTAATCTTAATATAGCAAACACTATTTTCGAAGCCGTTAATTCTGGATATGTCCTTTTTATTTTATTGTTATTAAAAGAAAGGTGCAGATCTGGGGGAGGCTGCATGGATTCACTAGTGGATAGTAACCTACCTAATATGTGCCAGACGACCTATTGGCCGACGAAACAACTTTTTACGTCAGTGTATATTAATAGGGCTCTGACACGTCTGTCGCGCTGGTAGTCCGGATCGGGCTTCTGCACAGGCAACCGCATTGAACGGCTCGAGAAATGTCACGATATTTTCGTCGTTGAAGGCACTTTCGCGCAAGGCAATTGAAAGTATCAGTATTAATAGGGTGATTCTAATACCTAGAAAAATGTCAAGACTAAAGTAATAGGATAGTAGGCTATACTTGACGGTCCTGTTTTTGTAGGAGCTACTTTGAATTTTGGGCGAGAAAACGGAACTGGAAAACCCTATGACTTTTGACACTTTACTGTACTTACTGGGATGTTCGTGGAATGCAATTGAACATCAACTTTCATAAATAAGACATCTCATTTTTATGTAAGGAACCTCTCCCCAATGTCTGTAGATGTAATTTTTGATGCAGCGCCTTTTTGTGGTTCCGTGACGCCATTATTTAAATATATGAAAAAAACCCTTTTTGAAGGAAGGAAATGTAGGAGTAATTTGACGGTGCGACACTAATTTAGAGAATGGCACAAGGCGAGGTGCGCAGAGGCAGGGCGTCGTTGCGACGCGGCGCGGAGGCAGGCGGCGGTCGCCGGGCGGCGCGCGGCTGCAGTTCTGGGTGTAGGTGTGGGTGGGAGTGGGTGGGTGTGGGTGTCGTGTATCGGGTGACGGTCGGCCGGGCGAGTCATTAGTAGCGCGGCGCCGTCATTAAGATTCAAACGTCGTTAGGCGGCGCGGCCGGATAATGAGGCGGAAAAGTTGCGCCGGCCGCCGCCTGGGCGCGCGCGCGTCGCTCCAGCCGCCCGTAATGGCGGCGCGCAGTGGGCGTGGCCCGAGCTCCCCCGAGCGGCCGCGGAAAATGGCGACCGGCGGCGCGTGGCGCGCATAGCAACGCCAGACGCGCTCGCGCCTTTATTCCGGCGCGCAAACGACTAGCCGGCTCCCGCCGTTTGTTCCGCCTCTTACGTCACCCCGCGCTAACGCAGACGCCGCGCTTCCCAGCGCAGGTATTTCGTTGCTTTCAGACGCCCGCGTCGCTGCTCCCAGAAGCGGCTTTCGCAATACGGTAAAGGACAAGTGAAATACCTATCACTGCCATTTTGTTCAAAATTCGATGACGAGTGAATCTTTTTCGAGAAATAATTTTTACCAGGCATTGTTCCGAAAATGAGATGTTGTAAGCGGTCTTCTTTATAATTAATGTGTCCGTGTATTTGTGTGTTTGTATTGCACTTAATTCTACAGTTTTGTTCGGTTCTACATTGAATTTTGCAACTGTCTACATGAAATTTCGTATGCATGATGACAGAGGGACTTTACATACGGACTACTACGAAATATACAGTTTTATTCTTATCTTGATGATATTTTGCCACTTGATCTTCAAAGCAAGAGGAAAATAACCGTCTTCATAAAATTTTTATAGAGTGTGGCGAAGGGTACTTCAGCTATGAATTGCCGACTGCGGTGGCCGAGCGAACTGAGGCGCGTCAGTCACGGTCTGCACGGCCACTACAGTCGGGGGCTCGAATCCCCTCTCGGGCATGGCTATTTGTGCCGTCCTTAGTATTAGTTAGTTCATAAGTAGTTTGTAAGTTTAGGGAGTGATGACCCCCGTAGTTAAGTCCCATAAGCTATACAAACATTTCATTTTTGAGCTATGAACTTCGGCGACGGTTTCATTCCGATGTTGATGAAATTTTGCACACGTGATCTTCAAAGCAAGAGGAAAGTAACTGTCTAAGTAAATTTTTTATGGTGCATGGTGGAGTGCACTTTACCTACAAACTTCGGCAAAATCTACGGTTTTATTCCGCATTGATTAAATTTTGCACACTTAACTTTCAAAAGAAAAGTAACATAACCTTCTACCTAAGATTTCAAATCAAATTTTCAAATATTTGTAGAGCTTAAGTTCAATGTTTGTACAGCAGTCTATGGGACTTAACTACGGGGTCATCAGTCCCTAAACTTACAAACTACTTACGAACTAGGACGGTACAAATATCCATCCCCGAGGGAGGATTCGAACCCCCGACCGTAGTGGCCGTGTAGACCGTGACTGGAGCGCCTTAGTCCCCTCGGCCACCGCGGCCGGCTAGAGCTTAAGGGACTTAACTACGGGGTTATCAGTCCCTAAAGTTATAAACTACTTATAAACTAGCTAATACTAAGGACGGCACAAATATCGATGCTCGAGGGGGGATTCGAACCCCCGACCGTAGTGCTCGTGCAGAACGTGACTGGCGCGCCGTAGACCGCTCGGCCACCGCGGCCGGCACCTAAGATTTCATTCGGTGCACGGCGGAAGGTGCGTTGTGATAAACTTAGGCACCACTTCATTTATGATAATCAAAGTTAACAGATTGGTATATTCTTTCGCGGAGGGAGGAGGCAGTAGACTGAGAAGGTGGAGGAGGAATTCGAAATGTTCAAATGTCTGTAAATCTAAGGGACTTAACTGCGATGGTCATCAGTTCCTAGGCTTACAAAATACTTAAAGTAACTTTACTAAGTACAACACAAACACCCATGCCCTATGGAGGACTCGAACCACCGACGGCGAGCAACCGCGCGTTCAGCAGCGGGGTTCGACAGATGGATGAGGAGGTCATTTCAGAGGAACGGATACGTGGAGAGGGGCAAAGAGAGGGCTAGGAAGAGATGAACAGAGAGAGGGGAGGAGATGAACAGAGAGAGGTGGGGGAGTTAAAAGGAATGAGAAGGTAGAGAGGGAAACTGGAGGCAAAGGAGAGGTGGACCAACTCAAGATTGGAATAAGCAGGTACCCGGGTGACGCCGGGTTTTCAGCTGGACTTATTTAATGTAAATACAAATTAAAATCCCCGAGACGGATTTTCGTCTCGAATATGTCAAAGACTTTAATAAAAAATCTGAAGCATTCATTTAAAATTTGTGATACGAACAGGAATCAAACCCGGATCTTCATAATTACAAGGCAGACGTCTTACCGCTTTTCTTTCTTTCTTTCTCTCTCTCTCTCTCTCTTTTTTTTTTTTTTTTTTTTTTTTTTTTTTTTTTTTTTTTTTTTTTTTTTTTTTCATCTCGTAGATCTATGGTTCACTGTCGATCGTTCAGTTTGTTCGTTGAATGGTTGGCTCAGCTTTTTCATTACAGAGGGCATTCAGCCCCCCTGACTGCGCGCGCTGAGCCACGGCGTCTGGTGAATTTGTGCTCTTGCCAGGAATCGAACCCGAGACCAACTGCTTACTGGTCAGGCAACTGATAGACGACTAGCATCACTAGCGATTAAGGCGCCTCGGAATACTCTAAGCACGATTTCCTTCACGTCACAAACTTTAATTCAGCTTCTGTGTCCCATAGAACATTGCCACAACTGCCAAGGCCTTCAAAAAATGTTCAAATGTTTATTAAGCTTATGGGACTTAACTACGGGGTCATCAGTCCCTAAACTTACAAACTACTTACGAACTAGGACGGCACAAATATCCATGCCCGAGGGGGGATTCGAACCCCCGACCGTAGTGGCCGTGCTGACCGTGACTGGAGCGCCTCAGTCACCTCGGCCACCGCGGCCGGCCAAGGCCTTCCATGCAGCGGAATAGCACCCCAGCAATGATGCGGTGGTCTAGCGGTAAAACTACTGCCTCGTAAGCATGCAGGTCCTTGTTCGATTCCCGGTCGCATCACAAATTTTAATTCACTGCTTCAGATTTTTCATTAATGTCTTAGACTTAAATACGTAGTAAGGCAGCACGGAATGGTCGCGTGGTCTAAGACGTCATGCTACGGACTGGGCGGCCTTCCCCGCGTGCTGTCGTTAGTGGAAGTCAGTTTCTGTAGTTTGTAAGGGACTGATAACGATAGCAGTTTAGTCCAATAGGTTTACAAACAGTTGAACTTTTTTTAAGTTGTACAGTTTCCGTGTTTTTGGATTGCATACAAATCTACAGTTTTATTCCGTTCTTGATGAAATTTTGCGCAGCTGTCCTTCAAAACAAGAGAAAGAGAACTGTCTACATAAAATTTCGTTCGGAGCGCGGCGGAGGGTACTGTACACGATACTTTGATGCCAATTTCCTGTTCTACGCTGATCTTGTTAAAATTTTGCACATTTCACGAAAAAGAAAAAAAAAAAAGAATGGTATTATCAACTGAGATTTCGTAAGGGGCACGGTAGATAGTAATTTAGTTAGAGGGTTCTATGCGAATTTACAGTTTTATTTCGATCTTAATGAAATTTTGTGCACTTGACATTTAAAACAAGAGAAACTCTATTGTCTCCATTAGATTTCGTAAGAGATATGATCGGCTTGCCGTATGACACATTTGCACACTAATCGACAGTTTCGTTTCGATATTGTGGAAATTTGGGTCTTTACAACAGATTTCTACACTATTCTACAGATTTACTCCGAGCTTGATGAAACTGCGCACAAATTTTCGGAACAGGAGAAACGTCAGAGTCTGCATAAGATTGCATTCGGTGCCTTATAACACACTTCGTCACACTTTCACCGATCATGATGAAAGTATATAGATGTGTATAATTTTTCGTATAGAGAGAGAGAGAGAGAGAGAGAGGAGTGGGGTTACCAGACTTTGGAATGTAAAAATGAGGACACTTTATTATTTTAGGATGAAAACAGAGGATACTTTCCATATTTTTAATTTGCTTCACAAGGAGCAGGGAAGAATAAAATTACAGAAATCAGACATACCTAAATTCCATCAGAACTCGTGTAGTCTCATATTTTTATTGCACTGAATCGTTTAAAAATTTCCTTCTGTTGGGATAATTCAAATGTCTGAAAACTTAATTTTATATGTGTAATCCCTTTTACAGAGTCACAGTTGACAGGCTCTTTTTCTATTTTGTACATTGTGGGAAAAAAGACTGGAGAGGACTGTACAGATTTAGCCACTTCATTAAACTGCCTACATTTCTCTTAGCTTGCTTCAGAATTTCCGTCGTAAATCGCACTGATTTTTTTCAACTTTGAAAATTGGCGAAACATTTTTCAACACCTTTAGTTACAACATTTTTATCCATCAGGAATTTTATACATTAAGTCCGCAATACATCTTGAAAATCTGACCTCTTGCAACAAGAAATTTCATTAAATGGTTTCATCCTCAGATTAAGGTGCTCAGACCGAAACATCGATTGCAGCAATACGAATCGATATTTTCCGTTTTAGATGTCAACTGCAGTTTTCGAAGCATAGCAGATCGATTATAAGCATATAACAAATCATGTAATTGAATAACCGAAGTAAACAGTATACAAATTGTTGACGCTGCGAGATGGAAACAAAAATTAAAACATCAGTTCCAAAATCCAGAAAATGCGGACATCAGCAGAAATTGTAAAAATATAAGCGGGCGGAAGGTTAATCGCCGAAGAAGCAGACGTCTGGTAGTTCTAGAAAGGAGGATGTGTCGTTAGACAGGAAAAGGTTGAGTGGAAAAGGGGAGGGAGAGAGGGGAGAGGAGATGATGGGCAGAGAGAAGGAAGAGAGCGGACGGGGAGACAGAGGAGAGGGACAGCAAGAGGAACTCAGTGGAGATCACGTGCGTAGGTAACTGGGGGGCGGGGCGGTAGGTAGTCACTCACCATGCAAAGTAACGTAAGTTACAGTTTTAAACAGGCTGCACATTGCACAATGATCGGAATGAACTTCTTCTACTTTACAACTGCTTGCTGAAGAAGGCTCAACACCCAGCCGCCTCCCCAAAAGAGGACTTATTCCCCTCCCCCCACAAGAATACCCCGACCTGGTAGAGATGGACTAATAGAAGATTGTAATAAATATTCGTCCAGCGCCGGATCTTACATATAAAGAAGAGTGTCCATTTGTTTGTTTGTTCGTATTTAATACAAAAATAAAAGCAGCACTATGGTGAATGGTCTGAACGTCAAAACAAAGGGAAAACGTGAAAGCCACTTTCGTTCTACCTTTGCAAAGAAGAAACCTAATCAGGATGGTGAATGGTCATGACATACAGGGTTATATAAACACAATCAGATGGGGGTAACACAGGATATGTTGCAATGCGCAAGGAAATACGAATGCATGTAAGTACAGAGAATGCTTTGTCGTATCTAATACCCAGCACAGCAGTACACGTTTATAAGCCAAATAGGTCTACAGATGATTATGAGATTGAAAAATATTATTATAAAAGTCGATTTATGTATGTCCTAAAATATTGGACTGATTTCAGTCAAATTTCGTACATATACTCAGTACCGTCAGGCAACAACAGCTGTTGAGGTAAGAATAACATACACTTCAGGAGATATGACGTCATAAACACTGAGAGCCGCAAAAACTGTACCACGCGACGCTTGAAATACAAGACTTTAGTTATCCCTATCTGAGAATGAGAGCACATAACCACTTGCAACAAACATTTACGAAGCTTTTTCTTGATGACAATTCCAAAATGAAAGAGGTTCACCGCTTACTACTTTTCCGCTGTTCATATAGCAAAACTATGGCTTTCAGCAGAACATTACAATTTATTACTAATACAGTAATAATTGTATTTTCGAAACATTTTACAGACGATATGCAAATATACCATTGCATATACATTATAACATAGTACAAATCGTGAGATATGAGGACATAATCAGTTTCATAAAAAATCGCACACGCTTTCGATTTGTTACGTCTCTACTAGTATCTCTGTTCGTGGTGTATTTTGCTGCCAATATGCACACACACCACTGAAGGTACCTTCGAAATTATATCATAGTACGTCACACAGTTCATGAGATATGTCATGAACAATGAGATGCATTAAAATGTTCGTAAAGCTTATGGGACTTAACTACGGGGTCATCAGTCCCTAAACTTACAAACTACTTATGAACTACCTGCGAACTAGGACGGCACAAATATCCATGCCCGAGGAGGGATTCCGAACCCCCGACCGTAGTGGCCGTGCAGACCGTGACTGAAGCGCCTCAGTCCCCTCGGCCACCACGGCCGGCGATGCATTAAAAACCGCTCCATCAAACATGAGATTGTAACTTATTACTATACACCACTTTATTCGTCACACATATTACAGGCATTTTCCTAATATTTCAGTTAAATACCTTGAAAATTATATAGCTGTTGTGGGCTTCAGTGCGGAAACTGGTTTGATGAAGCTCTCCACCATACTCGATCCTGAGCAAGGCTTTACATCTCTTCATAAAAACGGCAACCAACATATGTTTTAATCTACTTACTCTGTTCGTCTCTTGGTCTCATACACTTCCCTAAAATGCTAAATTTACGAATCCTTGATGTCTAAGAATGTGTCCGACCAATCGACTCCTTTTAGTCACGGTATGCCAGAAATTCCTTTTCCCCACTAATTCGGTTCAGTACTTCCTCATTAGTTACGCGATCTACCCATCTAATCTATAGCATTTTTGTGTAGCACCACATTTCAAAAGCCTCTATCCTAACTATTTATCGTCGATGTTTCACTCCTGTAAAAGACAACACTCTACACAAATGCTTTCAGAAAAGACTTTCTTACACTTAAAATTAGTATTCCATGTTAACCAATTTCTCTTTTTCTAAAACGCTTTTCTTACTTTTACCATTATGCGTTTCATATCCTTTGTAATGCGACCATCTTATGTTATTTTTACTGCCCAAGTAAGAAACTCATCCACCACCTTTATCGTTTCGTTACCTAATCTAATACCTTCAGCATCGCCTGATTTTCCTAGACTGCATTCCCTGTGACACACTACTCAGGAAGTATGACGTCATAAGGATTTAGGAGCGTGGAAAAGAAACTGAGATGGAGAGTGTGGTAGAGGGACGAACACAGGGACAAGAACGATATGTTGTGAGTAAGGCGGACAACCGACCTCGGTTTATTGGGAAGATGTACTTTACCTGTAAAGGAGACCGCGTGTAAACGCTTGTACGACCACGTCTTGAGTATTGCTCAAGTATTTGGGACCCACAGCAGATCAGTTTAAAGGAAGACATAGAGGCGGTTCAGAGGCGAGCAGCTAGATTTGTTACCGGTAGGTTCGACCAATGCGCGAGTGTCACGGAAATGCTCCGGCAACTCAATTGGGGATCGCTGGAAGAAAGACGACGTTCTATTCGTGAATTTCTGTTAAGTAAATTTAGAGGGCCGGAATTTGACGCTGAATGTAGTACGATCTTGCTGCCGCCTACTTACATTTCGCGTAAAGATCACAAATACAAGATAGGAGAAATTAGGGCTCGTACGGAGGCATATAGGCATTCTTTTTTTCCTCGTTCCGTTTGGGAGTGGAATAGGAAAGGAAATGCCTAGTAGTGGTACAGTGTACCCACCGCCACGTACCTTACGGTGAGTTGCGGAGTATGTATGAAGATGTAAATTTAAAAAAAAAAAAAAAAAAAAAAAAAAAAAAAAAAAAAAAAAAAAAAAAAAAAAAAAAAAAATGAGATAAATAAATACCCGGTCAAGAGGGAGAAAAACTTAATTATGATGGGGACTGGAAATCAGAATTAGGAAAAGGAAGAGAAGGAGAAGTATTAGATGAATATCCACCGAAGAAATTAACTGAAAAGATGAAGCCGGTTGGCAGAATTTTCTACAAAGGGTAATTTATTCATCACTGACACGTGATTTAAGAATCGTGAAAATGGTTGTGAACGTGGGATATAGCAATAGATACCAGAAGGTTTCGGTTTGATTTTACAATAGTACGACAGAGTTTTCTGAACCAGGTTTCAAACTGTAATACATATCCAAGGAGCTGTGGAGTCTGACCATAAGCTTTTTGGTAGCTATAGAGCGTTAACAGTTGTGTAGAGGTAGAGTGATTTCGTTTCAGTGCTGTTTCCCGGACCTCACCTAAGCAGAGAAAGGGCACCAGGGTTGTGCAGTGAGGCGGAAGCGGGCGCGGCTGTGCCTGTGCGGATTCCGGCCGTCTTCATTACCTATTGCTGCTGGTCGTTAATTAGAGGAACCAACTGCCCCAGGGCGGAGACGCGACGCCAGAGCGACGCCTGCGCGCCAAGTAACCGCCGCACAATACAAAGGGGAGGCCTGCCCTCGCAAAGTAGCAGAAAATCCGTTTATCGTTCGTTACTAGTCTGCCGGAGAGGGGAACAGCGTTAAAGCCATTTTCCGCTCCACGTTTGCAAAGGAGAAACCTAATTCGGACAAACCCCAGCGGGTGGGCCTCGTGGCCAATAACGGGAGGCGAAGCGTCGCTCGCACGAATACTGGAATAACACGACACCCGGAAGCTTTTCGCGGTGTCACAACCCGCACTTTTCACTGACGCGCAGTTTCAGAAAATCTGATTACTTATACACTTCATTATTCTTTGCCTACAACAGTATTTCAGCCTCTGGTCCTACAAATAGCAGGCCCATCGCGAGAGGTTTCCTCTTATTATCAAATTACCAAATACACCACCCAATGAAATGAATAAATAAACTAATCACCCAGAACAGGAGCAGCAGACGAATTGAAATCTCACGAGTTAAAAGGTAATTTACTGTTATTGCTCTAATTACAAAGTCTCCTCAGAACTTGTCAGTATGAGGACGCATACGAGCATGGAGCATGACGTATCTCCCGCTCTGGCCAGGATTGTCCACTAATTCAGTTCAAAAGAGTGTCATACATTGAGGTGACAAAAGTCAAGCCACAGCGGGATTCGCAGATGCTGTTAGAGTATATGAAGTATAAACGGGCGGTGCACAGACAGAACTGTAATTTCTATATCTACATGGATACTCTGCAAGTCACATTGAAGTGCATGGCAGAGGATTCATCGAATAACTTTCATCATATTTCTCTATAGTTCCATTCTATAATAGCTCGCGAGAAAAAGGAACATCTAAATCTTTCTGTTTTCGATCTGATTTATCTTATTTTATTATGATGATGATGTCATCCTATGTAGGTCATCCTAACAATTATATGTTCGCATTCGGAAGAGAAAATTGGTGAAAGAAATTTTGTAATTAGATCTCACCGCAACAAATAACGCCTTTCTTTTAATGATATACATCCTAACTCGTGCATCATTTCCGTGACACTCTCTCCCCTATCTCGCGATAATAAACGAGTTGCCCTTCACTGAATTTTCTCTAAATAGTTCGGCAGTCCTACCTGGTGTGGATCCCACAATGGGCTGCAATACTCCAAAATAGGACGCACAAGCGTAGGCAGTTTGTTTATTGAACTGTTGCATCTTCAAAGTGTTCTGCCAATGAAACGTAGACTTTGGTTCGCCTACCCTACAATATTTTCTGTGTTCTTTCCAATTTAAGTTGTTCGTAATTTTTTTCCTAGGTATTTAATTGAATTGACGGCCTGTAGATTTCACTGATTTATCGTGTAAATGAAGTTTAACGGATTTTTTTAGAGGTCAAATGGATGACCTCATTGTTAAGGGTCAAATTGCCAATTTTTGCACCATGCAGATATCTTATCTAAATAATTTTGCAGTTGCTTTTGCTCTTCTGGTGACTTTACTAACTGATAAATAACAGCACTCTAGTTATATGTAGGAAAAGGTTCCCATCGTAATTTTGGGCCACACGACGGGAACGTGGATTGGTACTTGGAGCTAGACGTAGACGATCTTCCATTTCAGAAATCGTTGGAGAATTCAATATACCGACACGCACAGTGTCAAGAATACGACCAGAATAGCAAATTCCAGGCATTTCCTTTCATTACGGACAACGCAGTGGTCGATGGCCTGCACTTATGACGGAGAGCGTCGGCATTTGCCTAGAGCTGTCAGTACTAACAGACAAGCCGCACTGCGAGGAAAATCTGCAGAAATCAATGTGGGACGTACGATAACAAATCCGTTGTGACACGATTTGGCGTTAATGGGCTACGGCAGCAGACGAACGCTCGAGTGCGTTTGCTAGTAGAACGTCTTCACCTCCAACGCTTCCTCTGCACCGTGAGCATATCGCTTGTAAACAATCCTATAACTAGGGTAAACTCAGATGAAATAAGTATATATATTAAAGGGTCTGTCAAATGTTTAAAACATATTGAGACGTTAAAAAAGATAGTGATCACAAACAGTAGCACCGCGGCGGAATAGCTGTACGCGCTAAAGGTACGATTCCTAACACAGTGACAGCGACCTACCGCAACTGCCTACAACGACAGCGACGCTGCAGTCGACGCGTTGTGGAACGCAGCAGCAGGCGAGCAGCGAGGTGTCTGCCGACTGCCGCGGTTACTGCGCTGTCTTTGGAGGAAGACGTTGAAGCTGGTTTGTTCCATAATAAGAAAAGACGAAAGCTTGTAATTCCTTCATGTAAAAGTAGAACTGCCGGTGGAAGTTAACACCCTTGATAAAAAAAAAAAAAAAGAAAAAAAAATGTTTAGTGATGGACTTATTCAGGAGCTATTGTCGTTTAAATAAAGGCAGTTCAATTTCGTACTGACATAAAACCATAGTGCCTAAGAAATGCAATAACTGAAGAAGAAAAATTACATTTCACACTGAGAAGTACACAAAAAATTATGCATTATTTACGTTCTGCTCAACAACTGGTACGGAATACTGTCCCAGCGATGTGGATGTTGAAGGAGTGATATTACCATTTGATTGCTGATTTGTGTACATTGTGCAGCCATTACTTCGTAATCAGAAACAATGCGACTACTTTTTTGTTTAGCTTATGTTTTATAATATTGGAGATGAAATCCGTAAAACTGCACTGATATGTTCAGGAATTAAGTCAATGTTATCATATTTGCGTTCCATAAGGGCTTTTAGACACATTTTTCTCTTCTCATCCCTTTCCTTTCACACTTTTAACATCGCATCATCGTTTTATTCTGTTTTACTTTCTGTGCTAGTACATAACATCAATAGATTGTCACCTCTCGTGTAACATGAAATAAGTAAACCTGTCCTGACCGTACTTTTGCACAAAAGGCGTTTTTACTATACAATATCATTTTAAGAACGCCATTTATGTAATTACCGGTAGTTAACAATTTCTTAATTATTTTGAACATAAACCATTATTTGTGTTTCGTTTTAACTTTAACAGTTAATTATTGAGAAAACTGCACTAAGCTGCAACAAAAAAAGAAGAAAAACGTGTTACAAAATATTAATGAATGTAACTTCCTCTGAGTCTTCACTTCATTGATATGCCACGTCAAAAATTTACAGGCATACACCCGTAGTAAATAGTTAATCAGAATTTGCAACAAAAAGCCCCGACTTATTAATCACAGTTCCAGGCCTATTATATATTTATTCGTGGAACTTGACAACTCTTCTTCCCTATTAAAAACAAACAAATGCAGGTTGCAATCCGATCTGTAGAAGGGACAAGGCAACGATGTCTTCTGCTTTTAGTTACATTCAATGTAATTATGTCTCAATAAATTAAAACCAACAAAATCTGAATATACTGTTTCTTGAGGACCTATCCCCAAGTACCGGTTGGACCTTAGACGATTAAAAATCCGTAATTATATTTTAAAAACACAGTGTCGATCGCAAGAGAATTTTTATTGTTCTTAGGCAAATGGTTTCAGTCTGCTTGTGAGACCATCTTCAAGCCGACTGCAATACAGTAATATTACAAATATTAAGAAGGATGTACAGAATACGATATTATGGCAATAAACAGTAAAATAATAACAATGTGAAAAGTTATACCCATGGCAGCCGATTGTGGGCGGGTCAGAAACCGTTGGCTGTGGAAATCAACTGCGGAATACTGCAGTAACGGTCGAGTTTATATATGACCAGCTCAGCCCCCCCTCCCCCCCCCCGCCCACACACACACACACACATGCGGCATTACATTATTGAGAGTTTGAGAGTCAGTCATGTACTTATTAATAATTTTGTTGTTGTTGTCTTAGAGGTTACAGTTAGGATACTGAAAACGGGGGATAAATATACAGAACATACAGATTATTACACTCGTTGTGACTGGTAACAATTTAGAGAAAATCGTTTTGAATAAAGATTAAAAACATTTGGTTTTATCAGTTTTGTTAGCTAGCTGTCCTCTAGGGCATCTGAAGATTCTCGCTGGGCATATTGCGGCCAGAGACAGTAATACCTCATTCATACTGCAATGACTTGCGCGTATTGATGGTTTCACGCCAGCAATGTTCATCGCAGCACCCGTAGCAACGGAAGGAAGGAAGCTTAGGGTTTAACGCCCCGTCGACAGCGTGGTCATTAGAGACGGAGCTAACGCTCGGAGTTTTGGATAAGGATGGGGAAGGAAATCAGCCGTGCCCTTTTGAAAGGAACCATCCCGGCATTTGCCTGGAGTGATTTAGGATAATCACGGAAAACCTAAATCTGGATGGTCGGAGGTGGATTTGAACCACCATCCTCCCGAATGCGAGTCCAGTGCGTTACCACTCGTAGCAACGGACGATGCGTTGATGCTCTGGAGAGAATCGGCATATTCTAGCTTGATTCATATGTCCATCAATTGCCACAGTTTGGTTCTCGGACCTAGACATTGGCACCGTCACTCGTAACAACTGTGCACAGGGATGACAGTCTTTGAATAGTTATGAAATGAAGTTGCCTTCATACTTGACAGGCGACATGAGTCGCGTCTCAAAGGAATACATTTGTATCAATATAATACGTGTTAGATTATTTAATACAACAAAGTAGGTAACTGTTGTTGAGAATAGCTTGTCAAAATTATAAATCAAACTTGAACATTTAATTGCTGATTAAAAAGAATGTTAAAACACAATACAAAATGTTCATCATGGTCAGCCATGGATATAACTTTGTTACAGAAGTGTGTACAGGAATTGTATTCTTTACATTAATTTCTTGGGATCATTAGAAGATGGAGGAGGCATTCAAGGAACAGTCACAAGAGGTCGCCAAAAAGTTCGAACAAGTATTTTGCTCTAAAATCGAGTTGTTCATTCAGCAAAGACGGTGGTTTGTTTTTAAAATTTGAAACCGGTTGCCTAAGAACAATAAAAATTCCTTTGCGATCGAGACTGTGTTTTCTAAAATATAATTTCAAAAACGATCGCTATTTCTCCAGAAATGTATTCTAAAATTAAAAATCCCTGAGCTGGTTAGATGAGCCCCAGTTTCAGTCAGGAAGAGCTGGTGGTAAGGTTCGACTGTAGCGCAGGCCCCGCGAAACCATAGACACAAGTTGTCAACAACAAAACATCGTGAAAATTGGTTGTGGCCCCACGGCGGTGTTTGCTGTTTCTAAATGGAATTTTATGGCTCTCACGGTCAGAGTTAACCAATAACTTTACCATGATACGTCTGGTCACAAAGAACAGACGTTGTTGATGGTCCGCAGCTATAAACGTTAAATATGCATTCATTACTTCACAATTTGCGACAATTTTTGACTTTAGCTGCTCTTCTTAAGTTTTTTCTATCATTTTGTAACATCTGAAAATTTGTGCCGGGTCGGGACTCGAACCCGTGCCTCCCGCCTTAACCAGTAACTGACTGGAAATGGTGATATTCGACCACATGGAGACCATTTGCAGTCATGACTGCCTTCATGTTCCAAAATAACGATGGGATGACGCTGCGCTATGTCACCGAGTGACGACTGTTCATGGTGAGTTTGAATTTCATTCCCAACCATTCCAACAAAGTAACTTTCTGAGATTTATTTCACCTTTCCACGTATTCCTCCTGTAAGTTCAGGCACTTATCCCATTTATTTACAAGTCATTGAAAGCCAGTAGCAAAGAAGTCCTTTGGTTGCTGTCGCAGCCAGCGAGTAACCTCATAGATTACGGCATCATCTGTATCAAAATGACTGCCACCCAAAAGTTTTTTAGGGGCCCAAAGAGATGAAAATCACTGGGGCTGTACGGTGGATGTTCTAAGCGTTTCCAGTGAAATGTTAGTAACAGCTCCTGCGTCTTGCTGTGCGAGGGTGGGCATTGTCACCCAGAATGATCACACTCTTTGACAGGAGATCAGGACGCTTACGGCTAATGGCCTTTCGGAGTTCCCGCGGAGCGGTGTAGTACGACGCGGCATTCAGTTTCACCATGAGGCTGGAATTTCTGCACATTGACTTTCCGCAAGTCCCAAAATACGGTGAGCAAAACCTTGCGGGACGATGCAATCATCTTGAATGTTTTTATTATTGGGGAGACTGTAGGTTTCCATTCCATAGACGATCATTTGGATTCGGGTTGAAAGTGGTGAACCCAACACTCGTCCCCCGTAACAATACGTACCACGAAGTCCTCTCCTTCTGTGTACCGAGCTATACGCTGCAAGGAGAGACCCATTCCGTCCAGTTTGTGTTGCTCAGTCAACTGACGGGGCATCCATCGTGCACAAACTTTACGAAACTGCAACTGCTCAAGCACGATGTTCCATGCGGTTCCATGTAACAGCCTGCAGCACGCGTTATGTCATCAATCGTCAGACGCCGATCATTACGGATGAGTTGATCCACACGCTTCAATGCGGTTGCTGTTGGCACCTGCGCAGGACGACCAGGACATTCCCCATCTCTGATTCTTTTCCTTCCAAGGTTAAACATTGGATAAAATTGAACACAGCTTCCCCTGAGAAACATTTGTACTCATAGACGGGACGCATTTCGCGATGCACTACTTCTGTGGACAGGCCTTTGGTCCACAACAAAATAAATAAATAACGCAGAACTGCACGATGTTCTTCTCTTGTACACACATACAACACATGTGCCATCGTGCACTAACAGCCTCGGACTGACTGAGAGCCTGCGAGATGTCGTACGACAAGCATACGCACTCGTATGCTACCATCTGCTGTCAAAACGTGCACACGAAATGTCAAATGTTATACGGCACACGGCACGGCGACTTATTTATTGACTTACCTTCGTATTTTTCCATCCAGATCGCCCTGCATGAATCCTGACGAACATAATCGAGAGGCCAGTTCTTGCACGAAATCCTTCAACGGCTACACTTCGGCAATTATGGACGGCTAGAGACGCAGCATACTTGATAATGCTGCAGTATTGCTCAGTATTTCATTGCACGTCCAGCTGCGTGTAGTGGGACGAAATATTATCCCCTGCTACTACCTTTACGTCAGCTCAGTTTCGCAGGTAAAGAATAAAAAAACAAAAAAACAAAAAAAACAGGTTTATACATAATGTTTAGTCTTAATAGGTTTCATTTCATTCTCAAAGGAAACTGTGTTGTTTTTATGTTTCATGTGCGGTGACAACGGAGCAACCTACGAAAATAGCATCTTCTCTGCTGAAGCCAAAGATGATGTACCTGGGCACCAATCGTCATGGGTCGACAGCCACACGCTCAGAGAACATCCTGTTGGAGTACCTCCGTTGCCAAGTGTCACAATCATCTAAACACGAAAAATTGAAAAATGTATTGTAATAAAAAGTCTGTTCATGTTTTAGGTTAAAAACAATTTCAGTCTTGATGTTGAGTCCTTCCGAGTGAGTTCTGATTGTAAGTCATGTATGTTACGAAATAAAACGTAAACTTTTACTTCCAGTACCAGTGTTTGAAAAATAATTATTGCACTGATAAGAAGAGAAGATATTTACATATTGAACTGACTTTATATTTTTCGAACTTATAACAGACTTTTTCCGATTTTATACCAGTGTAGGAACTCAGCAATAATTTTATTAACTGGAAAACAGTGAGATCAAGTTTTATGAATCGATATATTTTCGACTGATTCAGTGAGCAACATCTGTTATAGTAAAATATTATCTCAGGAAATCTTCAACAAGGTTTTTTTTTTTTTTTTTTTTTTTTTGAATATTCAACGAAAGTGCGTACCAGATTTTGAACTTTTACAGTATTTTTGGGAACAGTTTTATTTTTCTATTATCTTGCACAAGAACCTAGCAGCGAATATTTAAAAGACACTTTTTCTTATGAATTAAGATTTTTATTAATTCGAGTGTGGTGGATTGGCCAGGGTCGAAAACCGACTAAATAAAACTGAAGAAATTTACTCCTGAATACACAATTCCAATATAATGGAAAAATCGTCTGTTCCACCACATGCGGCACTTCGCCGGGCAAAAAGAGGCCCTACAAAATATTAAGACGTACCCCATGAATGTTTTTTCACCTCATTGTACAGAAGATGCATTCCCTACAAAGTCAAGTTGACTCTTAAATGATTTCAATAATCCTTGATATCGTGGATATGCTACTGGTATGGAGTTGCGTCCAAGGTGGTTCCACAAGTGTTCTGTCGAGAATACCACGCCATATGCAGCCATTTACGTTATGGTGTTAACAGGAAGCTGCATATGGGACACTAATGTCATAGGCTGCTGCTGGTTTCCTTCCAATGAGACGGTATGGCACAGGATGTTTCAGTCAGTGAATTGTTTTCGAATTGGAGAGGTTAAGATTTGCCAGGTTCACAATTCGATGGTTATACGTGGTCCACTGGAACCTTACCGTCGAGTGTGCCTGCTCTCACTTTCTTGTAGAGTCCGGCATCCGGCAACTCGCACACCTGAAGGTTCTTCAAATCTGGATATTGGAAGTGTTTACCCGCCGGCCTAGTGGCGATCCGGGATGATACCCGTTCCAAACTGTGACCTGCTGATAATGTGAGGCAGATAGTAGTAATCACTTAGTATCAGGCGGTGTTCATGTACGTTACACAACCAAGAACACTAAAAATAGTGCACCAAGAGAGAAGCATCGCATCGAAATGAAATGTATTAGACATAATGATAAAGTTAATTTATTTGTGAGACCTATAAATAATATGCACACGAGCCAACACTTTGTATTTATTATACAAACGACTTATTTCGGTGTACTACGTCGCCATTTTCCAGGTTAATATGAACTATCACCAAAAAAAAAATCAACCTTACTGGATGTAAAATTTAAAATGTTATGTGTAGATAAATCTGTCAAAAAGGCAATACTAAGTGTGTAACTGAAAGACAAATAACATTAAACAATTGTCTAAATATGTTAATCAATATGACAGTCTGGAACGGTTAATTGATATAGTGGGGATGTTGTGAGCTGTAGGTGGTCATCTAGCACTAGATGTGGATATTTGGCTATGTGTGTTTACATCCAGTGCTTTTAACAGGTTCTAAATGACTAACTACAGCTGACAACATCTCCACTATCAAGCTTCACATAATGCAATTCAGCCAGGCAGTTACCACAATATATTAACCATCACACTTTCATTTTATTTATATTGTATACCACAGACAAAATACTCCTGCAACAATATACACATTATTTTAGCGACCTTGTTCAGCCCTGAAAACCCAATGTATAAACAATATAAAAATTGTAAAACTATAATCTACATCTACTTAAATATTCTGCAAGTCACATTGAAGTGCATGGGAGAGGATTCATTGAATCGATTTTATGATATTTGTCTACAGTTCCATTCTCTAATAGCTCGCGGGAAAAAGGAACACCTAAATCTTTCAGTTTTCGATATGATTTCTCTTATTTTATTCTCATGATCATGTCTCCCTATGCAGACGGGTTCTAAGCCTCTATGTTCGCATTCGGTAGAGAAAGTTGGTGAAAGAAACTGTTCGTCGCAACAAATAACTCCTTTCTTTTAATGATGTCCATCCTAACTCGTGCATTTGACACTCTCTCTGCTATATCGCGATAATAAAAACGAGCTGCGCTTCTCTGAACATTCTCTAAATCGTCTGTCAGTCTCACTAGGTGGGGATCCTACAATTCGCAGCAATACTCTACACTAGGACGCACAAGTAAGATGTAGGCAGTTTCTTTAGTAGAACTGTTGCATCTTCTAAGTGTTCTGCCAATTAAACATAGTCTTTGGTTCGCCTTCCCTACTGTATTTCCTATGTGTTCTTTCCAATTTAAGTTGTTCTTAATTGTTACACCTAGGTATTTAGTTGCCTTTACCGTCTGTAGCTTTGACAGATTTATCTTCTAGATAAAGTTTAACGAATTTATTTTAGTGGTCATATGGATGACTCCACACTTCTTATTATTAAGAGTCAATTGCCAATTTTTGCACCATGCTGATATCTAAATCATTTTGCAGTTTCTTTTGATCTTCTAGTGTCTTTACTAACCGATAAATGACAGCATCATCCGTGAACAGTCTAAGAGAGCTACTCAGATTGCCTCCTAAATCGTTTACAAAAATAAGGAACAGTAGGGGCCGTTTAATAGTTTCCTGGGGAACGCCAGATATCACTTCTGTTCTACTCGGTGACTTTCCGTCAATTACAACGTACTGTGTCCTTTCTGACAACTGTGGCGATATTCCTTAAGCACGCAATTTGGGTAATTTAGTGGAGGTGTATTACCGTCTTTAGCAACTAAATGAAAGGCGTTTTGTGTGTGCCATACGCGTTTCGCTTCTTTATTTATGAAGCATCATCAGTGGCGGTTTTCTGTTTTATTCCATGTGTGTCTTCATGGAGATGTTTGTGAGGTCTTCAGTTAGATGTGGTATTTTCGGTCTTGATGAAAACCCTTGCATCACCACTTCACTGTGTACTCGTTTTTGAACCATGCTGCTTTGATGATGCTTCATAAATAAATAAGCGAAACGCATATGGCACACACAAAACGCCTTTCATTTAGTTGCTAAAGACGGTAATACACCTCCACCAATTTCATATGCAACTAAGGACGACGGAAATTGAAAAAATGATGGGTATTTAGTTTAAGAAAGTGTACCATATTCAAATGTAACACAATATGTAAATGGTAATTTTTAACGCACAACAAATGAAACAAGTGTTCACTTTGACAATTCTAAACACAGGTCTCGATCCCAAAGAAATATTTTAAATAATACTACGTATTTTAGGCAGAGTAAATAGGCCTATGTGGATAATTTATTACATTCTTAAACCAAATGTTAATAAATGGCAATAAGCAAGATGAACACCATCTGTAAGGTGAGAAGAAAGTGAAAACTATTCAATGAATGTCGTAACGTCATATTCGAATAAAATGTTTGAAAAATCAAAGAACTAGGGTTTCTTGATGACTCTAGTGAGTTGTTTCCTAATGATGGCCTAATGCGCCGAAAACCAGTTTGAAGTGGATAAAAAGTCAGTTGTTCAAAAACAGTTTACTTGTTTTAATCCGAAAAATTAATCTCTGTTTTACTCACAAGGAAATTACATAGGTATAGGAATTTAGATTTTTTTAAATATATATTTGTCGTAAATGAAGTTCCAAACTTAAAAAAGAATCAGCCAAAGCCATTCGACGCAATTCTCTAAATTTCTCAAGAAAATCGATTTCGAAATTTCTGAAGTACAAGTAAGTACCACGGTATTACTCGGTATTTTTCACATCAGCAACACTGCCAGAGGTGAAAGACGTGGAAAGTGACAGATAAAAATCCTAGGAGCTGGCGGGGGTCGAACACGCGACCTTTGGATTTGTAGTCTGGCAATCTACCATTGTGCTACAGAGCATCTATATTAACATAAAGAACTATATAAAATTACGAATAAACAAATATGTGTGAATTTTTCGTGGAAATTACCATTAGATATTAAAACTATGTAAGTATTCGAACTCAACGAAAAAAAAACCTCATGGCAGGAATCGAACCACCTACCCTATGTTTGTAAGGCCAGAATGATACCACCTGAAGTACACCAAGAGACGCTGCAATTGCTTTCATTATCGTTACGTACAAAATTTCAAAGTAGATTTTCTGGAGAATTTTTGATTGTTGCTTCGAATTTCATTGGTTGATTGTTATTTGACATCTGAACTTCAAGTACCACAAATATAAAAAAAATTCTAAAATGTGATACCAATATGGTCTCCTTGTTAGTGATCGTCCCATACTGTCTTCTTGTCACTGCATCGATATCTTCGTTTATTCCGCTGGGAAGTCCTCATTTCTTACCTTAATCAGCGCACCTAATTTTGAAAATTCTTCTGCAGTACGACATCAATAATTGAACACTCAATGGGTACTTAAATTAGGTTGGTAAGGAGGTACAAGAAATAAGGATGTCTCTAGACGGTGTCACTAGATCCTGTAGTGCACCATGTTCTATAAAAGGGTGGTACTGGACGGTGGTCCTATATGCCACAACTGAATCTTACGTCGGTACGTCTCCTTAGATTGTCAGTAAACGCCAAAGATATACACATACCTTGTTATATTATGTATTGTTCCCCGCGCTCGACTGTAGCTGCGAGGTGGAACAGGACTTCTCCGTTGTCTGTGAAAGTGTAAGATCGCAGGTCCATTTTGTGAATCTGACCGCAGTGGCGGCACATACTGAATAAACAGAAGTCTGCTATGTGATGAGTCAGGCATCTCTCACATTATTTCATTATGAAATGAAGTCACCACAAGATATTGATACTGTATTTATATGTATGTAGTTTGTTGCAAAGTTGATTACACGATTTGTATTTTTCATTTTTGTTTGATCTTTCTTCAAATGTTTGTAGAGCTTATGGGATTTAACTACGGGGTCATCAGTCCCTAAACTTACAAATCACTTATGAACTAGCTAATACTTAGGACGGCACAAATATCCATGCTCGAGGGGGGATTCGAAGCCCCGACCGTGGTGGCCGTGCAGACCGAGACTGGCGCGCCGCAGTCCCCTCGGCCACCGCGGCCGGCGATCTTTCTTGAATGAAGTTTTTTTTATTACACGCCTATGGTTCTCCTTTCAATAGTTAACGCCTACACCCGCGTAGTTAATTTGAATAATTATGCTACAGGAGTAATGAATTTTGAAGTGTCATGTTATTTGTGAAAAAGTGTCAGAAAGATAATCGTGACAGCAGTGTCCTTTTTGTGAAAGAAATATGACGGTCCGTTATGTAGGAAAGAAAGGTGCTGAAAGATTTTGGAACAGTGTAAATTTGCTTACTGTAATTCATTTTCACCAGAGTGGTTTTCTGTGTTTCTTATACTCATGATATTCAATTTAAACAGAATTATCAAAAGAAGAGGAATAATAAAAAGGTCATTATTAAGTCAGATCTTATGAAGTGATAAGGAGCTGTGACGATTTGATTTAATTATATTTGATTGGTTTACCTTGACAACAAAATGTTCAAATGTTTGTAAATCTATCGGACTCAACTGCGTGATTATTAGTCCGTAGCTTACAAACTACTTTATCCAAGAAGAAAAGTACTTGGGCTCGAACAAACATATCTGTATGAACGTTTGGTTACAATATCTCTACGTACACCTCAATGTGCTGGTGGGTGTCGTTTTTATGCAAAACTTTGTAATCATGCTCTAGATAGCACTGTAGATGTAATTGTAGACGCCATACGTAATGCAGATATCTGAACTATAACTCATGCAATAATCGTCGTACATGTTCTAGCGTATTGTCATCAAAAGTCGTGGTGATAGTTGCAACTTTAACCTTGGTATTCACTGCCACAGCTTCCATCGCCTCTTCCCGCACTTACCGTAGCACTACCGCTTACAATGAGTTGTTCGTCATTATCATCCCCATTATCATCATTATGTGTTGGTGTTACGACAGTATCTAACTTATGCTGCCGACCGCGGTGGCCGAGGGGACTGCGGCGCGCCAGTCACGGTCTGCACGGCCACTACGGTCGGGGGTTGGAATCCTCCCTCGGGCATAGATATTTGTGCCGTCCTCAGTATTTGCTAGTTCATAAGTAGTTTGTAAGTTTAGGGACTGATGACCCCGTAGTTACGTCTCATAAGCTCTACAAACATTTGGACATTTAACTTATACTCATATTTCTGTACCATAACAGATACGAGAAAGCGTGCGAATGGGTCATCTTCTACACTAATACCATCTTCACGAAGAAGGGTTCTTCGTAACTTCATCTCAACCAATCGCAATAAATAGCGGGATTGATTAGCAATCGCCGCCCCATCTGACGCTTCACCACACAAATAACGTCACAAAATGCAACTTCGGAGGCACACTGCACCGTCCCTACTGGCGAACCGACAGGTCAAAGTGCAATGTTGCAAAGCACACACAGAGGCCTCTAACTGACGACTGCAGAGTTTTGCAGATGCGGGAGTGTCACTAGTGCAATAAGGGATCTTTGCATTATCTCTCGTACGATTTTGATGTATATGTGTTTGTTCGAGCCCAAGTACTTTCCTTGTAAGTTAAACTAATGTAAGGACAACACAGACATTCATGCCCGAGGGAGGATTCGAATCCCCGACGCGGGAGATCGCGCGATCCGCAACGTGGCGCTACAGACCGCTCGGCAACTCCCGCGCAGCTACCTCGACAAGATTTGAGTGTATAGCACTAGATTCAGTTTACAAAGTTTCATGCTGTTACCATAAACTCTGGCACATCAACCCGGAGGAATAAAACACTTTTCTCTTGGATGCGCGACTCTCTTTTCGTTAATGTTTCCGTTTAATGTAGATAATGGGAGGCGGAACACAAAGAGATTGTGGGGTTGCAGAGGGTTGAATGCAGCGGACTCCATGCCGTCCGAGCCTTGGACAATGTGCGCAGCAGAGGGCCGAGGTGGCCGGCAGACGCTGTCGGCCCGTCCCGCGGTGGTCGCGCGTTCCTGCGAACCGGCGGCACGCGGCGCGATGCCCGCTTGTCAGAGCGCATTTAGACGTGTGAAGGGTCCTCGGGCGACATTACTAATTGCTAAAGAAACTGCGATTACGCGCCGAGGGCCCTCGGCGCCATCCTCTTTGCTACTGGCGCATTCGCGGTCGCGCCGCGGAACGCCGTGTAATTAGAATGCGGGGGAGGCGGGCAGTAATTAATGCGACTCGCTGTGAGGAGGCGCGGCCGCCTGGACACCGGGCCGAGCCGCGCTCGATACCTGCGGCCGGTCTACCGCCTCCATTCAAGGCGGCCGGTCGCGCTCTGCCGGCGAAGGGAAGAAACGAGTACCGCGACTTAATCCACGAGGGCTGTTCACACAGTAATGTATAGCGACAGAAATAGTGGGGCAGCGCGCCGTGTTGTGCCAACCTCGAGTGAGACTGATGGAGTTAGGGTTACCAGATGTCAGTGCTCGAAAAAGACGACACTTTCAGAGTTATACAAATGAGCGTAAGGATCAGTGGCGGACTTCAAATATTCAAATGTTTGTATAGCTTATAGGACTTAACTACGGGGTCATCAGTCCCTAAGCTTACAAGCTACTTATGAACTAGCTAAGACTAAGGACGGCACAAATATCCATGCCCGAGGGGGGATTCGAACCCCCGACCGTAGTGGCCGTGCAGACCGTGACTGGAGCGCCTCAGTCCCCGCGGCCACCGCGGCCGGCAGTGGCGGACTAAAGCTGTCTGAGGTCCGGTGCGGCGTCAAAACAAAATGAGGCCCATCGTCCACTTGGAAACACATGTATTACTATAAAAGAAAGTAAGTTTGCAGATTTGCAGCCCCCTTGGACGGGGCCACGAAACAGTAAAAAAAAAAAAAAAAAAAAAAAAAAAAAAAAAAAAAAAAATAATAATAATAATAATAAATAAATAAAAGGGGGCTTTCGAGATTTTGACGCCCCAAAACGAGAGCCGAGAGCCAACGTGCACTCAAAAAAGCTTTCGACATATTTGGAGGCCCCCAAGGAGCGAGGCCCAGAGCGGTCCGCCCCATTCGCCCCCTTCCCCCCTGGTCTGCTACTGATAAGAATTATGATTTGAAATTATTAGAAGCTGAGTTATCTTGTATATTTGCATATGTAATTCCTTTATCTGGCCGCCTCGCAACTTGTATTACACGCTAATTACAGCCCTAATTATTTCAAATTCTCTGAAATCGTTGAGCTTGATGCACGGGCGACATCAAAAGATGATAATCTAGAAAAAAAAAATGACAGTGTTGGAAGATAAGTTCTATAGAGATTTCTTTTATGAGAGTTCAAAAGATTGTATTTTTGCACTTTCAAATTAAAGCAGTCCTACAACTTTAAAATAAAAAAAAAATAAAAAATAAAAAATAAAAAACAGAGAGAGAGAGAGAGGAGGAGGAGGAGGACATTTCCCCATTTTGCAGAAAATCCGCCCGGACCATTTTTAGGATCCAAAACAGAGGACATGTCCGGGTAAAAGAGGACGTCTGGTCACGCTAGATGGAGGTTGTAGACAAAGTTCACAGAGGGGCAGCTCGTTTTGTGTTATCTCGGTACGGGGGAGAAAATGACACGGAAATGTGGCACGACTTCGGGGCGAGGAGGGAGGTGAATCATTAAAGCAAGGCGTTATTGAATGAGGCGAGATCTGTTTACAAAATTTCTTTCGCCCAATTTATTATCCGAAAACGAATGTAGTTTGTTAGCACCCACCTACATAGGGAAACAAGAGCATCACAATACGAGGGCTGCAATTACAATAGCTGCAACATTGCTGTGAAGACACTAAGCAATGGGATCTACTGTTGTCGCTGTGAGCACACGTTGCTGACATACGTATCTTAGAGTGCACGCAGAATAAATTGGCTGCTAGATACTCAGACGGCTGGGCAAGAGTGGGGAGAGCGGTAGTGGTGGAGGTAACGACCGAAGCAGTGAGGTGAAGTGAGTGACCAGTGCTGGAGGTGAAGCGCCGCTCTAAACTGAAGCCTATGCTGCACCACCTGCTGGAGTTTTATAAATTCTCTCTTCTGTACAGTGTGTTAACTGTTAGATGGCAGATCTCTCCCTGGCCCTGAATCGGTACAAGTAGGTAGACGTCGGACGGCTTCGGCCGGCAGTCTTTGTTTCGAGGCTGCAGCCAACATTACTGACTGAAAGTGCTTTGGGAGGCAACAATAGACGTCTGCTTTCTTAATGCGTAACAGTGCTCCGTTTTGTGTAACGCGTAACTTAAGTAAGTCATCCTGTAGATGGTTTCGTTATCAACCATTCTTGTGAGTATGCTACTTTGTTTCATTTACGATCAACTTTTAAAGCGATTTGCACTACCTGTGCTTTCGCGGAAGCATGTCGCATAGTTTGTGTGTTAGCACTGCAGGACGTAGGCGTGGCTTGTCTCCCCCGCTCGCCTCTCTCCCCGCGGCTGTCTTAGTGTGAGGCGGGAATTTCTTCCTCTGCTCCCCTCATTCCTCTCAGAACACTGTCATCTAACAGCTTACACACTGTACCTAATCATACCGTCAAAAATACCTTCTTCTAAATACTTAAATCCATAGGCGCCGACTTTTGAAAATCTTGGGGTATGCACAGTGGGGGGTTGCCGACCTGCAGCTTCACCCCCCCCCGCCCCCCCCCCCCCCACTCCCCCGACAGGTATAGAGCCAAAAATTCATACAAAACATCTTTATTGTAACATCAACATTTTTCCAATTCCAAATACTAAGGCAAGTTTAAAGTAATAATTTTTAATATTATTATTTTTTTAAATCTGGTTTTAATTTAGAACCATCATCTGGTGTTAATTTAGAACCATTTTAACCTCTGAAAGGAGAAATGTAATTTTTAATACACAGTAAAGGAATTAACAGCCATTAATTTCAATTTCATATTCTATAACTACTGGGCGGGCTTTGCAACCATTTGAACCTGTTTTTCCCATTGTAGTAACTACTACTAAAATCATTTTCAGAGTTTTCGTCTTCTGAGACCTACATATCAGATAATGATGTGTCGTATTAAGAATATTGTTTTCACTATCGCAATCTACATCTACATCTACATACATACTCCGCAATTCACCGTAAGGTGCGTGGCGGAGGGTACACCGTACCACTACTAGGCATTTCCTTTCCTATTCCACTCCCAAATTGAACGAGGAAAAAAAGAATGCCTATATGCCTCCGTACGAGCCCTAATCTCTCTTATCTTGTCTTTGTGATCTTTACGCGAAATGTAAGTAGGCGGCAGCAAGATCGTACTACACTCAGCTTCAAATTCCGGCCCTCTAAATTTACTTAACAGAAATTCACGAAAAGAACGTCGTCTTTCTTCCAGCGATCCCCAATTGAGTTGCCGGAGCATTTCCGAGACACTCGCGCATTGGTCGAACCTACCGGTAACAAATCTAGCTGCTCGCCTCTGAACCGCCTCTATGTCTTCCTTCAAACCGATCTGCTGCGGGTCCCAAATACTTGAGCAATACTCAAGACGTGGTCGTACAAGCGTTTTATACGCGGTCTCCTTTACAGGTGAAGTACATCTTCCCAAAATTCTCCCAATAAATCGAAGTCGGCTGTCTGCCTTACTCACAACTGTCCTTACATGCTCGTTCCATTTCATATCGCTCTGCAATGTTACGCCTAGATATTTGAACGACGCGATCGCATCAAGAAGCTCACTACTGATGCTGTATTCGAACATTATAGGATTGTTTTTTCTACTCATGCGCATCACCTTACATTTTTCTACATTGAGAGCTAGCTGCCATTCTTCGCACCAACTAGAAATTTTGTCTAAGTCAACCTGTATGCTATTACAGTCAGTTACAGACGACACCCTCCCATACACCACAGCATCATCAGCAAACAGCCGCAAATTACAACTTACTCTGTCCATCAGATCATTTATATAGATAGAAAATAATAGCGGTCCTATCACACTCCCCTGGGGCACGCCTGACGATACACTCGTCTCTGATGAGCACTCGCCGTCGAGAACAACGTACTGCGTTCTATTACTTAGGAAGTCTTCCAGCCAGTCACAAATCTGTGAACCTATTCCATAAGCTCGTATCTTCGTTAGCAGTCTGCAGTGTGGCACCGTGTCGAACGCCTTTTTGAAGTCGAGAAAAACACAATCCGCCTGTTGCCCTTCGTCCATGGCTCGCAAGATGTCATGTGAGAAAAGGGCAAGCTGAGTTTCGCATGAACGATGTTTCCTAAACCCGTGCTGATTCATGGAAAGAAGCTTTTCCGTTTCAAGGAAATTTACTATATTCGAACGGAGAATATGCTCCAAAATTCTACATGAAACCGATGTCAACGATATTGGCCTGTAATTGTATGGGTCAGTTCTCTTTCCTTTCTTATACACTGGAGTCACCTGCGCTTTTTTCCAATCACTAGGAACTTTGCGCTGAATTAAAGATTCGCTATAAATGCAAGCTAAGTAGGGGGCCAATGCCGCAGAATAGTCTTTGTAAAACCGAACTGGTATTCCATCCGGACCAGCAGACTTTTTCGTATTTAGCTCTCTCAGCTGCTTCTCTACACCGGAAATACCTATTGCTATGTCCCCCATTTCGGAATTAGTACGTTGATCAAATGATGGTATATTTGTGCGGTCCTCCTGCGTGAAAGATTTCTTAAAGGTTAAATTTAGAACTTCAGCTTTCCGTTTGCTTTCTTCTATTACTGCCCCGGAATGATCAACTAGTGACTGGACAGTGGGCTTTGACCCGCTTATCGATTTTACATAGGACCAGAATTTTTTCGGGTTCTCGGAAAGATCTTTTGCTAAGGTATGGCTGTGATAATTATTGTATGCTTCACGCATCGATCTTTTTATAGACGCACGAATCTCTACTAACTTTTGCCTGTCATCATTTGCGTGTTCTTTTTTGAATCGAGAGTGCAACAGCCTTTGCTTTCTCAGCAGCTTTCTAACATTATTATTATACCACGGTGGATCTTTTCCATCCTTAATCGTCTTTACTGGCACATATTTCTCTAACCCTTCATTAACAATGCATTTAAATTTAGTCCACAATTCCTCTACATCCATAGTCCCAGAATTAAACGATGCCCATTCATTTTCTAAGTGCGATCGTAACATTAGCTTGTCGGCTTTTCCCAACAAAAACACGCTCCTAGCCTTCTTGACTGGTTTATGAACTTTGGTCACCATCGACGCTATGACGATATCATGATCACTAATTCCTGTCTCTACACAGACATCGTTAATGAGGTCAGGCCTGTTTGTGGCTATAAGGTCTAGAATATTTCCATCACTGATATCACTGATATCGGATCGTCTTCCCGGATCCATTCTTCTCCAGTTTTATTTTCTATACAGTATTACCGAAATAGTCCACAAACACTTCTGCTGTCATACTATGTTACCAATAAATTCACAACTCACTGTTAAATCGCACACCAATTCAGTAAATAGGACGAAAAATGTCATGACCTACACTAACACGATTCTTTGAAGACATCTACATCCACATCTACATCAACATCTACATACATACTCCGCAATTCACCGTAAGGTGCGTGGCGGAGGATACACTGTACCACTACTAGGCATTTCCTTTCCTATTCCACTCCCAAATTGGACGAGGAAAAAAAGAATGCCTATATGCCTCTGTACGAGCCCAAATTTCTCTTATCTTGTCTTTGTGATCTTTACGCGAAATGTAAGTATGCGGCAGCAAGATCGTACTATACTCAGCTTCAAATTCCGGCCCTCTAAATTTACTTAACAGAAATTCACGAAAAGACAAATGACTTCTAAAAGAATACATAAAACGTTCTGAGCTAGAGTGGCGCCAGTCCAGATATAAATTACGTAATGTTCATGCTGGGGTCAGAAATCACCCCAAGATAGTATCTGAGAGTTATGCAAAAAGTACAGTAAGAGGCAAAGGTATACCCTCAGATACTATGCCGGCACATATACTTGGATGTTTGTATGAATATAACACTATTTTAATTTGTTTAGGAAGGGACCTGAGAGTACTGCTTAAATTGCTACCAGTGAAATGAGCAGGAATCCAATTTACTGTCTTGATTGTCAAAAGTAGATTTGTTGCTTACTAATATGTCATCATTTTAAAGGATACACTTTACGAGGATAATTAATTCATTGAACGAACAAGATTACATAAAATAATCTGTCAATCATATATAGGAACAATCGCAAATTGGTTACACGTTTCGGTACCCTCTTGTTCGCATCGACGGCACTTTGAACAGTGGCCGTTACATTTCAGATGTGTTACTACCCTTGACTCTACCCTTCATTCGATCCCTGCGAAATCCTACATTTCAGCAGGATAATGCACGACCGCATGTTGTAGGTCCTGTACGGGCCTTTCTGGATACGGAAAATGTTCGACTGCTCGCCTGGCCAGCACATTCTCCAGATCTCTCACCAATTGAAAACGTCTGGTCATTGGTGGCAGAGCAACTGGCTCGTAACAATACGCCAGTCACTACTCTTGATGAACTGTGGTATCGCATTGAACTGCATGGGCATCTGTACCTGTACACGCCATCAAATCTCTGTTTGACTAAATGCCCAGGCGTATCAAGGCCGTTATAACGGCCAGAGGTCGTTGTTCTGGGTACTGATTTCTTAGGATCTATGCACCCAAATTGCGTGAAAATGTAATCTCATGTCAGTGCTAGTATAATATATTTGTCCAATGAATACTCGTTTATTATCTGCATTTCTTCTTTGTGTAGCAATTTTAATGGCAAGTAGTGTAGTTAGACCACCAATTTTTATTTCCAAGAATTGTTCTTATTTAGGATAATAAAAAAATTGTAATCTTGTCAAAGACCAGTATTCCCTCTGTCCCACATATGTCTCAAATGGATCATTGGGTACAGACTGGTTACCGTGTCATCCTCTGCCTGAAGGTCTCACCGGATGCGGTATGGAAGGGTCATGGTCAGTACTCCACACTCCCGAACCTTGTTTCGGTTTCCGCCACCAGAGCCTCTACTTTTCAGTCAAGTGTCTCCTCAATTGGCCTCACAAGGGCTGCGTGCACCCTGATTGTCAACAGCGTTCGACAGACTCAGACGGTTATCCATCCAAGTGCTAGTAAAGCCAAACAGTGCTTAACTTTGGTGATCTAACAGAAACCAGAGTATCCATTGCGGCACGGGCATTTGCTATACTGATACATGGAATACAAATTAATCCTTCTTTTTTTTAAGAGTGTTGATATTGTTCTTCGTTTCTATCAATTTATTGTTTATTCGTGTGTAAACATATTATTATCTTTCACTACAAAAGTATAAATTACACTTCCAGAAAATTCTATCCCTTGTTGCTTTTTTTTTATTTCTTCTTTTATTCTCTTCTTTTTTGTTCCTTCTCTAAAATATCTTAGTGTTCTTCGTTTAGAGATTTGTTTTGACCAAATATTCTAGTTTCCTTTCTTTGAAATAGCAATTGAGCATCTAGCACGGGAATACCAAAGAAACGAGATGTATAAAGGCTGATAGAGGAAGAAAAGCAAAAGTGCTGGGAGGACTTTAATTCACGGATAGAGGAAGACTGTCAGAGCAGTAGAAATTACTATAAAAAGTACTGAAGAGTAAACGAAATGAATGTGTAAATATCACTGCACTGGAAATAGATGATGGTAGTTTAATACTAACAGAGGAAGGAATCAGGGATGTGGCTAATTGGAATGGGGATAACACAATCATCAACGTCTGTAGAGTAATTACTGAAGCCCAAACCAATGGACACCCATTAACACGGAGTGAGCTAGAAACAACATTAAAGAGTATTCAGAATGGAAAGTCAAAAGGCTTTGATCACCTCAGGCTCAGACAAAATAGAGGAAGGTTCAATAACTGGCTTATATTGGTTATGTAGAGTGTTACCAGTGATTTGAAAAGAAGCGAAAATATCAGAAGATTGGATTAAAGGTGTCATTATCTGTCGTCTTAATGGGAAATCGGCAAAAATTTTGAAACTACAGAGGCATCACGCTGCTGTCCTTGACTCTGGAACTGTTAGGAATGATGATAAAAATGAGACTTAGAAAGATAATGAAACTCTTGCATGAGGAAGAAAAATATGGATCCAGGAAAGATCGAGGTACTACAGATATTATTTTTGCTGTAAGAATGCAGACAGAGAAGTACCGGGAATATTTTCAAATATTTGTAAAGCTATGGGACCAAACTGCAGTGGTCATCAGTCCCTAGAATTACAAACTACTTAAACTAACTTACGCTACGGACAAGAGACACACCCAATCCAGAGGGAGCACTCAGGAGTCCGACAGGTAGCAGATGTGCACTCTGCAGCAACGTTCCTTAGGACGCAAGGCCAGTCCAATGTGTTACAAGGAATGTGGTAGAAGTGTATGGCTATTTTCCTCGAAGCAAGATGTGGGATGTTTGGAATTGGTAAATGAGCAAAAGTACCTAATCGACAAAGTCAAGATGCTATACCAGAAGTGTTACAGCTGTGTCTACATAGGCAACGGACGATCAGAATGGTTTGAAACAGAGAGAGGTCTCCAACAATGAAGTGCCCTATCACCACTCGTGTTTGTAATTGTAATGGACAACATCATAAAAAAAAAAAAAAAAAAAAAAAAAAAAAAAAAAAAAAAAAAACCAGACAGCAAGAGAAGCTGAAGGAAAGAAGAAACTGAATGAAACTTCCTGGAAGATTAAAATTGTGTGCCAGTACCGGGACTTGAATCTGGGACCTTTACCTTTCGCATCGTAAGTCGTGTCGGGTTAGTTCAGTCGGAAGAGCGCATGCCGGCGATAGGCAAAGGTCCCAGGTTCGAGTCCCAGTTTCGGAACACAATTTTAATCTGCCAGGAAGTTTCATATCAGCGCACACTCCGCTGCAGAGTGAAAGTTTCATTCTGGGAACATCCCTTAAGCTGTGGCTAAGCCATGTCTCCACCATATCCTTTCTTTCAGGAGTGCTAGTCTTGCATGTTTCGCAGTAGAGCTTCTGTGAAGTTTGGAAAGTAGGAGGCAAGGTACTGGCGGAAGTAAAGTTGTGAGGCGGCATCGTGAATTGTGTGGGGATAGCTCAGTCGAGAGAGCGCTTGCCCGTGAAAGGCAAAGGTCCCAGGTTCGAGTCCCGGTTCCGTCACACAATTTTAATCTGCCAGCAAGTTTCATAACAGCGCACACTCCACTGCAGAGTGAAAGTTTCATTCAAGAAACTGAATGATTGGACCAATACATTTAAAACAATCGGAATAAAGATAAGTAAAACAAAGAGAGTAGAAACGACCGTCAACAAGCAAGGACAACCTCAAATACATATATATCAGGAGCCACAGTAGAATATGCTTCCCATTTCAAATACCTAGGAAGTATGATCTCGATAGACGACAATATTTAGCAGGAAATACTCAGGATACAGAAAATCAGAAATCTCCTCTGGGATGATAAAATTCCACAAAAAGTAAAAACAATCATGTGTCATTCCTATTCTGAACCAACCCCTACATATGGTTTAGAAACATGTATCCTACTTAACAGAGACCTCACTAGAATGGAGTTGCTGGTCTTGAGGTTCCTGTAACCGGTGTCATACAGAACCGCAGGCTTCAGTGGTATGGACACACAATGAGAATGAATAGTGAGTGGTAGAAAGTATACTGCTGGCCATTAACATTGATACACCAATTAGAAATGCAGCTGATAAACGGGTATTCATTGGGCAAATATATTATACTAGAAATGACATGTGATTACATTTTCGCGCAATTTGTGTGCTTAGATTCTGAGAAATCAGTACCCAGAACAACCACCTCTGGCCGTAACAACGGCCTTGATACGCCTGGGCATTGAGTCAAACAGAGCTTTGATGGCATGTACAGGTACAGATGCGCATGAAGCTTCAACGCGATACCACGCTTCATCAAGAGTAGTGACTGGCGTATTGTGACGAGCCAGTTGCTAGCCCATCATTGACCAGACGTTTTCAGTTGCTGAGAGATCTGGAGAATGTGCTGGCCACGGCAGCAGTCGAATATTTTCCCTATCCAGAAAGGCGCGTACAGGGCATACAACATGCGGTCGTGCATTATCCTACTGAAATGTAGGGCTGCATACGTTGCATACACCATCGCAGGCACTCCTGTCTGTGATGCAGTCTCAAGGATAACCGCAACTACGGTCTCCGAGCTGATAGTCCATGCTACTGCAAACGTCGTCGAACTTTCGTGCAAATGGTTGTTGTCTTGCAAACGCCCCCTTCTGTTGACTCAGGGATCGAGACGTGGCTGCACGATCCGTTACAGCCATGCTGATAAGATGCCTGTCATCTCGACTGCTAGTGATATGAGGCCGTTGGAATCCAGCACGGCGTTACGTATTGCTCTCCTGAACCCATCGATTCCATATTCTGCTAACAGTCATTGGATCGCGGGCAACGCGAGCAGCAATGTCGTGATTAGACAAAACCGCAATCGCGATAGGCTAAAATCCGACCTTTACCAAAGTCGGAAACTTGATAGTACGCATTTCTCCTCCTTACACGAGGTATCACAACAGCGATTCACCGGTCAATTGCTGTTTGTGTATGAGAAATCGTTTGGACACTTTCCTCGTGTCAGCACGTTGTAAGTGTCGCCACCGGCGCCAACCTTATGTGAATGCTCTGAAAAGTTAATCATTTGCATATCGCAGCATCTTCTTCCTGTCGGTTAAATTTCACGTCTGTAGCACGTCATCTTCGTAGTGTAGCAAGGTTAATGGCCAGGAGTGTATTAAAGTCTGATTTTCGTAGGATGAAAACTATGGGGAAAACCAAGAAAATGTTGGATATAGACTGTTAAGATCAGTTGTGCTGGAAAGAGGACAGAAATGGGAAGACGTCCTAGAACAGGAGATGGCGAACGCTTGTACACCGCATGCAAGAAACTGGATATGGATGAAAATGATGCTGATAAGCATTTTTCGTCCATTTAATCCATTCGCCCGTTTATTCCATTCGCATCATAGTTTTCAGACAGTTTCCGAATATTCCAGTAAACGCATCTAGAAAATTATATTTTCGTACAGGAGATACAAGTTTTGAGCAGCGTGAAAACGAAACTAGAAGCTGAAATTCGTTACGAACAGAGACTATGGCATAAACCTATTGAGATGGTACAATGCTATCACACTTGGACTGACATTCGGAAGGAAGGCGGATCAAACCCGGTTTTCCATGATTTTTCTAAATCAAGCCAGGCAAATGCCGCGATGGTTCCTTTCCAAGGGCACGGCCAGATTCTTTTTCCGTCCCTCACAGAAACTATTCGAGCGGGTACTCTGTCTCTAATGACCACGAAGTCGACGAGGCGTCCAGCTCTGGATTGGGAACACATCGGATTTTTCTATGCTGAAGGAGAGTAGCATCAAAACAGTGACGGTGGAAGAGAGAGGAGACACTAACAGTAGAAGAAAAACAGCAGACAGTCGTGATGGTAACGAGAGACACAAACAGTAAAAGAGATAAATGGGTGGAAATAACAGTAGTGGGAGCAAAACAATTAAAATTAAAAAGAGAGATGTATGGAAACTTCATAATCTTTTGTAGTATGGATCCTCAGACTGGCTACCTAGGAAAGTTTTGTTCACTTTCCCCCTCTCCTCACCAAGGGTTGTAGTTTCTCGAACTACGGGTTACGAGCCTGATGAAACTATCCAGAAAGACACGTATAAAGACGAGGCAATGGTGACTGAAGACTGAAGCAGACTGTCAGAAAGAAAAGAGTCAGTGGCAATGCGAGAGAAAAAAAATGGGACAGACGTGGCAAAGTCAGGGTAAGATAGAGAGGAAAGGATGCAGATAGTGGAAGATAAATACAGGCAAAATTTCAAAATATCCATGTTGGACACGAACTGCAGCTGTAGCGTAAATTGACATTATTTTCGTGAAAAGAATTGCAACCAGCTGCTTCTTTTGGGTGTTTTTTATTTACTCCAGAACTAGTTTTCGAGCCACTGCAGGCTCATCTTCAGTGGATAACTTTATAGGAACATTCTCGCTAAGTGTAGGTTTTGCTGTCATGTTGGTTTGTGTTCTTATTGTAGGTGTAACCAAGTTGTGCATTGGGCACTTACGTTTTTTAACACATGAGAACATTTTTGCTACACTTAGCGTTACACATAACAAAATATCCTGTGTGTTAAAACAACACGAATATGTTGAAATGCCAAAATTCTTGGTGAGGAGGGCGGAGTGAGGACTGAGGCAGCTGGTTGTCCACTTCCCTGTCAAAATCTTTTAAACACCAACATATTTAGATTTATTTATTTATTTTTTTGTGTGATCTAACTGGAGCATTTCTCGGCAACTTCAACGAAACTTTGTCACAGAGATTACGGTCTGATACGTGTTGTACCATGGAGCCACAGTTACAGTATATGTTGAGAATGGTACCCACGGTATTCATGCTGCCATTGACACAAGAACGCTAAAATCACACTGGTGACAATGCTATACGAATACGCTGCTCCAGTGTCTCCACATCTGGAACGGGGTCTGCGTACACGATACTTTTGAGATGCCTCATAACCAGAAATCGCACTGGTTCTCACCCATTGAATGAGCAGACCATGTAACTGGTGCTCCTCGTCCAATGAAACGACCGGGGAAAATGAGACTGAGATACTTTCGGACGTTAGCGGTGAAGTTGGCTGGAGCACCATCATGTAGCAGCCACGTAACCCTCTAGGAGGAAACATTGCATTATGTAACTGTGGCTAGATGGTAAAGTGAGTATTAGTCCGCAGTCTCTGTAACCAAGTATAGTAACAAATGGTCTCTAGCGTAGAAACCATGTATTTCCGGACTAAGTTCGTTACAACTTTTTGTTTCATATCCTATACACAACTCTGCCGTAGCCGTAGCAGAAAATACTTCATACAGGCAGGAATAATTCGTTGGTTTCTCAGTTAACTTTCACGGCCCACTGTTCCCGTATTTCCCCATTCCTTGCGAACACAAGCACCATATAACAATCTTCACTTCGGTTTTTACACCCAACAGAGGAACAACGAGGCATTTCTGTTGAATATCTTTAATGATTATGTAATGTACATTATTAATTACACTCAGTAAATCACTTCAAACCAACACAGAATCGTAAAAATGATCGCGAAATTCTAAGGTTATCGTCAAAGGCCAACGAACAACACGTTAATTTAAATAAATAGAACCGACAGAAGACGTCTATGAGAGGAGCAGACCCGAGCGTAATACAACCTGTACGGAACTGTAAAGTGAAATCACTGTCAGAAGCTTTTAAGACACACCACAGTACAGGAACGCACACTGTAGCTATTCACTCACATGTAAAACCCACCAGATCTGGTAAAAACATGGCGTCCCGGGCTCTCAGCCAATCAGGAGCGGTTTCACGCATGGCCACTCTCTCCCTATACATACTCTCTAAGTGCAACTGTACTATGCCACCATCTAGCGGCGCTGCGTTTCTAAATGACGCACACCACTGTTTTGTTTATGATTGCTCGGTATTATAAGCACGATGTCGTGCGGTTCCGAGCTTTCGTAGGTGTCCTTTGTTAGAGTTAGCACACGGTGGAAAAATCAGTCTTTGTACATTTTACGAGATACACTGATAGCAAAGAAAACTCCAAACATTACTTACAATAAACTAACTGAAAACCCGGCGTTTCCTAGTTATTTATTTATTCATTCCTACCTTGAGTTAGTACTTCTTCTATCCCTTCCCTGTCTGTCCACCTCCTTTTTTCCAAAATCATATATAAGAAATAACGCTGTCTTGCATAATGTACAAAATTATAAGTGCAGTATCCAAACAAAGAAAGATAGTAGTCGAAATACAAATTACATATAAAATTCGTATGAGCTTATATATATTGAATTATATGTTGTACAATTGTATAATTTTTCAGACATATATATTCAATTGTATAAGTACTCTATGTAGGAAAGACGTAATAGATTAAAACTTGGTACATAATGGGGCGGTTTCCATGAACGTTAGTGTTTATGTGCTCATATCTCATAAACTATATTTCGTACTGTGATACAATTTAGAAGGTAAATTCAACTACATGCGTGTATACCGTCTGTAAAATTTCCTGCGGCTACAATTTGTAGCGTAGAAATTATAAATTGTAACGTCATATCGAATGGCGTAGTTTTAGTCCATAAACAGAGGAAAAGTAGTAAGCGACAAACTTTTTTCGTTTCATCATTTTGCTATGGTTGTCAGCGAGAAATAGTTCAATAAAGGTTTGAAATTACGTTTAAAGTTCGTTGCAAGTCGCTAAGTAATCTCGTTCTCATAAACTGTATTCGTAAAGTCTCGTCGTATTATGTGGGAGTTTCTTGCAACTCCTATTTTTTATGATGTTTTATCTCGTGAACCATGTGTCGTATGTGGTTCTTACCATTACAGAATTGGTACCTTACGGTAAGGGAGATGTATACCAAATATTGTTGGAATCGGTCCAGTGGCTTAGGAGGAAATGTCCAACATCCTCGCGTAATGCAGCAGTTATTCTCGCAACTCATTGTTTATGGCATATCATACCTCGTGAACTGTGTGCTGCACGCAGTAGCGGCTGGTGCTTCAGACTGGGGGTTCACTTCTTTGATTGCCGGATCTACGATATTTCCGAACCGGGGCCGAAACTTGATAGTGGCGCCCACTCCTAACCTTACGCATGCGCATAGGCTACTCTGCCCCACCTCTTGTCAAAGAATTAAATATGTGTTACAACGAAGAATATAAATGTCGTATAACCTCAAAATCGCGGCACATTCACAAAAACATCCAAAGATAAGTGTCAAGTAACAATACAAAATTCATTGTTGTTCCCGTATTTGTTAAATAGAAGTTTGGATTAAAAAAAAAAATATTTCCAGTCAGACTCGATCCCACTACCTTCGACACTGCAGCGCGATGGCGCGAACCACACGGCTATTGTTGTAGGTAAAGAGTAGTGACTCAATTATTATTCAAGATCGGATCTTCTGAAAGCTTTTACAGTTGATGCGACTTTAATTGATACTTATAGGCCATTTTACCAAATAAGACGAGTTTCTGGTAAATCTTCAGTGCGCCGAAAGCAAATATGAAGGGCTGATGTTGCCTTCATGGGAGATTTGCGCATGCGCAAGGCGAGGTGCGCAGTTTTCGGAACCATTCGTGCGTAACCGCCAAAGCTGGAGTAGCCAGGAGCTGGTGTCTGTACCAGCTCCAACGCCAATGTTAAAAGCGGCGTTTCCCCTCGCTCTTCCCTACTGCCTCCAGGGGGTTCAGGAGTGAATTTGAACCTCTGGCCCGCGTGCGCATTGCAACGCTGCGGTCACTGCCGCGTATATAAAGGGGCCATCCTCTACGACTCATATGTGTGCTGTCTCCGCGACGTAAAACGTTTCTCATGCGATAAAAATACTTTGAATGTGGATATAAAAAGATTTGACAGAAGAACGAAACGAAGAATGACAGTTTAAAAGCACTCTTTGTTCTATTTCTTTACTTACTTTATTTTTCACGGCGAACTTTTTTCCCGGGGGATCGCTGAACCAGTGAACACATGGTTCACATGGCTCCGCCAATGGTTGCGCATGATCATTACGGCGACTGCCCACATTAATTGTAGCTTACGTATGGAAATTTCATAAAGAATGGAACAAAATTGTAGATTTGTATGCAATATGTACACACAAACAAACGGATACTCTGCTATATATATATATAACTAGCCGAAAACCCGGCGTTGCCCGGGTATTTTTTTATTTATTCCTGCAATTTTTCAGGTATATATTAATTTGTATAAGGGCTGTATGTCTGTAAAATCTCTTGGGAATACAATTAGTGGTAAATAAGTAATAGATTAAAACTTGGTGCGTAATGGGACGCTTTTCCATAAACGTTACTGTTTATGTGATCATATCTCATGAACTACGTGTCGTATTGTGATACAATTTAGAAGGTACATTCAGCTATATGTGTGTATACTGTCTGTAAAACTTCCTGCGGCTACAATTTGTAGTGTGCAAATTATAAAACGTCATACCGAATGCCGTAGTTTTACTCCATAAACAACGGAAAAGTAGTAAGCGATAAACTTCTTTCATCATTTTACTATGGTTGCCAGCGAGATAAAGTTTAATAAAGGTTTGAAATTATGTTTAAAGTTTGTTACAAGTCGCTAAGTACTGTCATTCACATATAGCGTATTTAAAAAGTCTCGCCGCATTATTTGGCAGTTTTATGCGATTCCTATAGTTTTTGACGACATATCTTCTGAACCATGTGTCGTATGTGATTCTTAACCATGCAGCAATTATTACCTCACGGTAAGGAATGTGTGTACCAAATTTGGTTGAAATCGGTAAAAAAGGTTTAGGAGAAAATGAGCAGCATTTTCGCAAAATGCAGCAGTTTTTCGCACATCTCAATGTTTATGACGTCATATCTCGTCAACTATGTATCGTACGTAATTCTTACAGTTACGGCGACCGTTCTCGTGGATTGAAGCTTACTTGTATAAAATTTGAGAATGATTGTATCAAAACTGTAGATTTGTATGCAACACGTACAAACATACGGACACACTGCTTCATATATTAGACTAGCTGAGAACCCGGCGTTGCCCGGGTAATTATTTATTTATTCCTGCCTTGAGTTAGTACTTCTATCCCTTTTCTCTATGTCCATTTTTTTCTAAAAGACATGCTATATTTATCGAAAAATAAAAAAACTAATTAGGCTGTCTCGCATAATGTGCAAAATTATAAGTGCAGTATCCAAACAAAGGCAGATAGTAATCAAAATACAAATGACGTATAAAATGCGTATGATCTCATATTTATTGATTTATATGTTGTAGAATCGTATAATTTTTCAGGTGTATATGCATATGTATAAGTACTGTAACTCGGTAAAAACTCTTGGGCATACAATTAGTGGTGAAGAAGTAATGGATTAAAACTTGGTGCACGATGGGGCGGTTTTCAATAAACGTTACTGTTTATGTGCTCATATCTGATGAAGTATGAATCGTACTGCGATACAATTTAGACGTTACACTCGACTATATGCGTGTATATCGTCTGTAAAATTTCCTGCGGCTACAATTTAAAGTGTAGTAACGTCATAGTGAATGCCGTAGTTTTAGTCCGTGAACAGCGGAACGTTACTATTTATGTGCTCATATCTCATGAACTACGTATCGTTCTGTGATACAATTTAGGAGCTACATTCAACTATGCAGCAGTTTTTCGCGTATCTCGTTGTTTATGACGTCATGCCTCGTCAACTAGATATCGTACGTGATTCTTACACTTACGACGACCGTTCTCGTGGATTGAAGCTTACTTGTATAAAATTTGAGAAAGATTGGATCAAAACTGTATATTTGTTTGCAATACGTACACACAAACAAACGAATACTCTGCTTTATATACAAATATCGTGAGTACGTACTCCGGTGTTCCCTAACAGAACAGACCAATTGTCGGTGGGGCAGTTTTGATGGCGGCAGTGTACTGGGAAAACCCGTTGTCGTAGGCTCATAAACGGCAGATTAGCGCTAGGTGGGAGGACGCCGGTCGCGTGTCCGCGGCCCCTCGTGCAGCAGCAATAAAGTGGCGATTAGGAGGCCTGCCCGGGATCTGCCCCGGCTCCGGCTTTAATAACGTTTTGCCAGTCATTACCGGCAGCGCGCAAATCGCTGATCGGGCGCGCCAGGGATTACCCCCTCTCCAGGCGCCCAGACCCTCCGCCGCCGTCGCTCCCCCCCTCCCCCCCCCCCCGTGACGCGGGCGCGTAATTAATATGAAACAGCAGTAAAGCGTAATTGCATTGCCCGGCCTGCGCGACTACCGCAGCGCAAACAATGCGACCTGGGGGGACCCGCGCAGGGAGCAAAAATCATAAAGTAATGCGATCGCGCCGGCTCTAGTGCGCAAACGCTCCGAGGGAAAAGAAGGGAAGGGGAGCGCGCGCGCTGCAAAGGCGGACTGCTTCCCTTCCGCGTCGCCAGGGACGTACCCAGCCTCCAGCCGCGCCGTAGCCAGACGTCTTCGCGAAGGCGCTTCTACGCAGCAATAATTAGGCTTCAGATAAAGGTCATACGAGGGGAATATATTTCTCCATATCTCCAGATATTTTGTTCTTTTTCTTATTCTCACATCTACATCTACATGGGATACTCTGCAAATCACATTTAAGTGCCTGGCAGAGGGTTCATCGAACCACCGTTAGGGTAAGGTGGTACAATTTGGATCATTTCGGACAAATGTTATTGTAACTGGATATACATTTAGAAAAGAAATAATTTTAACTATGGCACTTGCTCTTGGATGTTTAATGAATATATAACACAAATATTAGTCATTTACAAATGTTGGTATAAACACAAAGAAAGGTTACAGAACTGAGAAAAACAGATCGAAAATGTACCACACTAGGAACAATTGTGATCACTTCCTCGTACAATTTTGATTATGAGCATCTTCCGCATAAAAAGCATTCTTTCTGTCAGGAACCAACGCATACTTCGTGGTATCAAACATTGCAGTTTTGGCAGCGAATCCAGTCACCCTTAAATAGATAATTTATAAGAGCGCGTTAGACCAAGAAGCTTCACTTACCACTTAACAGGAAAAAAATTATATCTCCTTACCGCAAAGTGGTGTATTCTTGGAAATCACAGAAGGAGCTGTAGAAACCAGCTGCAGTACAACGCCAACAACGAGACACTACGAGACTAACAAATGGAGCGAAAACTTACGTTGATAGTAATTGTACCTATATCGAATTTGTACCACCTTACCCTATACTATTTTACTTCCCATTCCATTCTTGAATAGCGCGCTAGAACAATGAACACCTGAATCTCTTCGTCCGGGCTCTGATTTCTCGTATTTTATTCTTATGATCATTTCTACTTATGTAAGTGGGAGTCAACAATATATTTTCGCATTCGGAGGAGAATGTTGGCGATTGTAATTTCGTGAGTAGCCCACGCCGCGGCGATAAGCGCCGTTGTTGTAATGATTCCCATCCCAGATCCTGTATCATTTCTGTGACGCTGTCTCTCCTGTATCGTGACAATGCGAAACGAGCTGCCCTTCTTTGGACTCTTTCGTTGTCCTCCGTCGAACCCACCTGATTAGGATCCCACACTGGGCTGCAATACTCCAAAAATGGACGGACAAGCGTAGTGTATGCAGTTTCTTTTGTAGATCTGTTGCATCTTTTAAGGGTTCTGCCAATAAAACGCAGTCTCTGGTTCGCCTTTCCCACGACATTATCTACGTGTTCTTTCCAATTTAAGTCAGAAGTAATTGTAATTCCTAGGTATTTTGTGGAGTTTACGGCCTTCACATTTGATTGATTTATCATGTAAACAAAGGTTAACGGCCTCACACTTCTCATTATTTAGAGTCAATTGCCAATTTTTACAACATACTGATATCTTATTCAAATCGTTCTGCAGTTGGTTTTGATCTTCAGATGATTTTACTAGAAGGTAAATGACTGCGTCATTTGTAAACAACCTTAGAGAGCTACTTAGATTTTCAAAAAAGAAAAAAAAAAAAAAATTCAAATGTTTGTTAAGCTTATGGGACTTAACTACGGGGTCATCAGTCCCTAAACTTACAAACTACTTATGAACTACCTTATACTAAAGACGCCACAAATATCCATGTCCGAGGGGGGATTCTAACCCACGACCGTAGTGGCCGTGCAGACCGTGACTGAAGCGCCTCAGTCTCCTCAGTCGCCGCGGCCGGCTTAGATTTTCCCGTAAATCATTTATGTAAATAAGAAACAGCAGAGGACCAATAACACTACCCTGTGGAACGCCCGATATCACCTCTGGTTTAGTCGATGCCTTACCATCGATTACTACGAACTGTATCCTCTCTGAGAGGAAATCCCCTATCCAGTCGCAAATTTGGGGCGACATACCGTAACCACGCAATTTGATTTAAAGCCGTTTGTGAGGTACCGTGTCAAAAGCCTTCTGGAAATCAAGGAATACGGAATCAATTTGCGAACCCTTGTCGATAGCACACATCACTTCGTGTGAGTAAAGAGCTAGTTGCGTTTCATCATGTTGTTGTGGTCTTCAGTCTAGACACTCACCCCCTCCCCCCCCCCCCCCAGGCGCGTACGAGACAAAGACAATATGGCGCACGTCTGCACTGGCGCCGGGGGAAAAGAGCCCCGCTTTCCCACTCTCCCCCCCCCCCCCCCCCCCCGTAGATATATTTACGTTAAAAGATCTACAGAATATCTTACGTCGGTTTGGTTGCACTTGCTGCAACTCGAGCTGAGGCGTCGGCCTACAAAGTTTCAATCAATCTGTTATGAAGAAAAGACAAGCTACCTCCGAGTCGCACGACACTAAGCAGCAACCCTTCATAACCTTACGCATGCGCAAAGGCTGCTCTTCCCCACCTCTTTTCAAATAGTTAAATATTTGTTAGAACGAAGAGTATAAAATAAAGCGATTTACCCTCAAATTCGCTACACATTCGCAAAAACGTCCTAAGATATGTGACAAGTAACAATACAAAAGTCATTGTTGTTCCAGTATATGTTAAAAAGAAGACTGGGTTTAAAACATTGCTTAGAGTCTTTCGCGAACCCACTGCATTCGACAGCGCAGCGCGTAGCCGCTAACCACACGGCTATTCTTCTAGGTGGAGAGTAGTGACTTCTTTATTACTCAGGACCTTTTACATTCGAATTGTCTTTATTTTATAGTTATAAGATATTTTACCAAATATGATGTGGTTTTGATGAATCTTTAATGCGCCAAATACAAATATGAAGGGCGGAAGTTACCTTCATGGAGGATTTGCGTATGCGCAACGCGGGCTACGCAGTGTCTTGCTTCTGGACCATTCGTGCGTATCCTCCACAGCTCAAGTAGGCAGAAGCTGGGGTATCTACCAGCTCCAACGCCAATGTTAAAAGCGACGTTTCCCCTCGCCCCGCCTTGCCGCCGAAGCGCAAATATGATGCCTCCAGGAGGTTCAGGAGAGAATTTCAAACTCAGCCGCGCATGTGCATTGAAACGTTGCGGCCACTGCCGCATATTTAATACAAATCGTATACGTGCTGTCTCCCCGACGTTAAATATTTATCATGTGATAAAAATACTATGAATGTGCATGTAAAATGATCTGATAGAAGGACGAAACGAAGAATTATAGTTTAAATACAATTTTATTTTGTTTGTTTATATACTTTTTTTCATGACGATTTTTTTTCCGGGGATTCGCTGAATCAGTGAACACATAGGACCAGCCGCCACTGACACTCATTCTGTGCAAGCCTCTCATAATAACTATCTCCTTGCATTTGAACCTGCCTACACTTCGTCTCTTTATCTCCATCTCCTATTTTATCCACAAACTTCCCTTCAATGCTTGCTACTTTGATTACTAGATGTCTCAGAAGGTATCCTACAATGGATCCCTTCTTTTAATCATGGTATGCCAGAAATTTCTTTTCTTCCTAATTCTCTTCAGTTCCTCCTCATTACTTACCCCATATATACCAGAGTCATCTTCAGCATTCCTCTGAAGCATAACATTTCAAAAACTTCTATCGTATTCTTGTCTAAACTTATTATTAAAGTATCAATTATTTAGTCGCAATTTGCGAATTCTGCGGACTTTAGCCACTTTTTCCGGTTGTTTGCGGTTGTTTGTTCATGTTTGTTCCGGGTTGTTGGTTCAGCATTTGGCTCAGTTATTTTATTACAGAGAGCATTAAGCCCTCCGACCGAGGGCGTCGAGCCATCGTGCCCGGTGTCCACTCAGCCACATGGACACGCTCCCCGATCAGATCCAAACCTCCATTTCTCACCCTTGCCTACTTCTCCAGTGCTCGCACCTGGATTCGAGTCCCGGTCTGTCACAAATTTTCATTTGTCGGCAAGTAATAAACCACCTTTAGAAATGCAGCTAAAGTCGAAAAAATCGCATATTTCGGATAAATAATTGATTATCTAAATTCTTATATATGAAGTCGCGGAACATTTACTATGTCTGTTCCTTTCGAGCAGACGTTTCATAGTGTACTGATTATATTATCGTCCATGTTTCACCCCCGTACAATACTACACTCCAGACCAATACTTCAGAAAGGACGTCGTAACGTTTAGATCGATAATGGATGTCAACAATTTTCTCTTCTTCAGAAACGCTTTTCTTCCCCTTAGGCATTCTACGTTTCTCATAATCTGCAACATAATCTGCAACCATCGTGTTACTTTACTACCCAAGTGAGAAAACTCACCTGCACCCTCTATTGTCTCGTTACCTAATCCAATTCTTTCAGCATCGACTGATTTTCTTACAATACATTCCATTACCCTTGTTTTGCTGTTGTTAATTTTCTTCTTATAACATATCAGTGTCTATTCCGTTCAATTGCTCTTCCATATCCTCAGTTGTCTCTGGCCATCGGCCTCAGGAACCGAAAGAAAAACCGGATGATGGGAACATCAGTCATTTTGACTGATCCTCCTTTCCTAATTTTATTATCGATTTATAGGAGGAAAAGACCAAGACGGGAACAAGAAAGTAGTGAAAGATAAAAAGATCCACTACATGTGGTATGTCGCACAAAATATTGACTATGTAAGTTCGTCTTCGAGTTGTTATTTACGTTAGGAGATTCATTGCAAGTATATCCGTTACAGCCGCGGCAGAATAGCAGTACGCACTGAGGCGCTGTGTTGCGGTGCGCTCGGCCGTTCGTCGTCGGGGCTTCGAGTCCTCCCTCGGGTATGGGTGTATGTTTTGTCCTTAGGTCAGTTAGTGTAAGTAGTTTGAAAGCTATTTACAAACATTTGAACATATCCGTTACTTTTATTCCTTTGGAAAAAAAATCTTGATGACGTTACACTGGCACAGACCTTTCCACAGACAGCAACTCTCACGTGTTTTACAAATTACAAACAAACCAACGATTATAATTAGAGTACAGGCTCAAAGATTTCGAGTTATCCAGAGTTTTTCTACCTCATCACTCACATTGACGAAAGTTGCACCTTGTTTGCGCGATATAAATATAATTGCCAGTTTAAATTAAATACAAAAGTTGAGTTACAGATTAACACAAGAACAGCACAAAGTGTATAATACAAGATTTTAAAGTGATATTTATGTTAATATTGAGAGTACTACTATTGAGATTACTTTTAACGGCGGTTTTCTCGATTCAAAGTATATTGGTTGAGCTGGCATAAGACATTTGAAATAGGTATGTTAATCGTTAATTAATTAATAATACGTAATGTAATACAGCTCCCAGACGAACTTCTGCAAAACAGTTGTTGTGAGCCGAGCATTGTCATGGAGTTGCATAACGCCAGCAGTAAGCACTGCACACTTCTAGTTCGTCGCAGTCTCCGCATTGTAAGAGCATTGTAAGAGCTGGAGGCGATTATCACACTCTGGCACCATTCACAGGCGGCAGATTTATACGACACAGAAATACAAAAGTAGATCCCATGACATGATATGAGTCTCAATTCAATTGCTGTACCCTTTTTCATGTAACTAAGCTGTCGTTGGTATAAATAAATAAATAAAAAAAAAATAAGAAAACGGAATCTTACTTTCTGAATGCGCCTCGTAGTATTCAGTTGATTGTACATCTGTTTCTTATATCAGCAAACAACAGGAAATTGGTAAAGAATCCGAAATATTCAAACACGTCGACCGCTGTAATTCAAAAAATGTTCAAATGTTTGTAGAGTCTATGGGACTTAACTACGGGGTCATCAGTCCCTAAACTTACAAACTACTTATGAACTAGCTAATACTAAGGACGGCACAAATATCCATGCCCGAGGGGGGATTCGAACCCCCCACCGTAGTGGCCGTGCACACCGTGACTGGAGCGCCTCAGGCTGTAATTCAATGGCAAAGCTGAAAATTTAGGCAGACTGGGTTTCGAACTAATATATCCGGTTCGGGCCAGTGGTCGGCATAACTTTTTTTTTCCGTCCGTTAGATCGCTCATGGTATTGTTTGTCCTCTGTCATTCGCTCAGTTTGTTCAATGTTGTTACAGATTTTGGTTAAGTTTTTAAGGTAAAGAGACCACCCAGTCCTCTCACCTAATGCGCTGAGCCACCGCGCCAGCTGGCCAATTACATTGTTTAGGGATGCTTCTTGTCTTGTCCAGTTTCTCAACATATGGTACACAACGATGGTGGTGCCCCATGCCCATTACTACCTTTTGTTCGCAGCTGTAGCTGTATTCCCGCAAGAGATCGAGTGTATTCGCGCAACCGCACAGAAACTGTCAGTTGCATTTTGGGGGCATACATCCAATAGAAATTGAATTGGTTATATAAGAAGAGCACTAAATCCACTTTTGTGAAATTTTTGCTATCCACATTTCTGTGTTCTTTAAGGGTCGACTCGTTGTTGAGCACGGAAAGGACGTTCGTTGGCTTCAATAGAGCCCCATCTCAAGGACATAGAGTAGGCCTACTTTTGCTCTCAACAATTCTGAACAATAGCTCATGTAATTTAATGATATAAAGGCACGAGAACGATATAAATAATGCATCTATGGTTGGACTCAAAGTCTATGTTTGAGAGCAAGCCATCGTATGTAATAATGTGACCTCATAATATCTCATATCAATGTGAGTGAATATCACTGTGAAATTAAAACTGTCCGTTAGAAAAGGTGGAGGAGAGGTGTGTGTGGCGCGGCGGAGCGGCCGAGCGCATTGGGGCGCTTTACTACGATGCGCGCGGCCGTTCCCCGTCGGGGGTTCGAATCCCCTCTCGGGCATGGATGTTTGTGCTGTCTTTAGTATAAGGTAGTTCATAAGTAGTTTGTAAGTTTAGGGACTGATGGCTCCGCAGTTAAGTACCATAAGCTTTACAAACATTTGAACAAGAGGTGTGTGTCATCCTTAGCAGTACAAACGGAATGTAATCAAGACTGCTAAACTAATGGTATTGGAGCATACCAATTACCAAGGTAAGCTAATACTAGCAAACTACTAAAGAAACTGCCTACACTACACTTGTACGGGCTGTTTTGGAGTATTGTTGCGCACTGTGAGATCCACACCAGGACGAACTGACGGATGATGAAGAGAACAGAGAAGGGCAGCTCGTTTTGTATTGCCGCGATATAGGGGAGAGAGTGACACGGAAATGATACACGAGATGGTATGGAAATCATTAAAACTAAGACATTATTCAGAATGAAACTTTCACTCTGGAGCGGAGTGTGCGCTGATATGAAACTTCCTGGCGGATTAAAATTGTGTGCCGGAACCGGGACTCGAACCTGAGACCTTTTCCATTCGCGGGCAAGCACTCTACCAGCTCTAGTTCAGTCGGTAGAGCGCTTGTCCGCGAATAACAAAGGTTCCAGGTTCGAGTCCCGGTTCCGGCACACAATTTTAATCTGCCAGGAAGTTTCACTTAAGACTTTATTCGTTGCGGCGAGTTCTATTTGCGAAATTTCTTTCACCAACTTCCTCTTCCGAATGCAAACTTATTTAATTAGCACCTACTTACATAGAGAAACATGACGATCATATTAAAATAAGAGAAATGAGATTGAAAACAGAAAGATTTAGGTGTTCCTTTATCCCCGAGCTATAAGAGAGTGGAACTGTAGAGAAATATCATAAAAGTGATTCGATAAAACGTCTGCCATGCACTTCAATGAGAATTACAGTGTATCTATGTAGATGTAGAAATCTATCCGACGTCCTCATATCTGCAGTTCTAAGTGTTCTCAATTAAACAGTCAATATGATCAGTTATCAATGCTAGCACATTTTATTGGTCTTGATACTAATGATGAACGAGATCTTTACCATCAGAGTGTAATACAGGCAGAAAAATGAAAATGATACAGACCACGGGAAGGAAAAAGTCCAAATCCAAGGATCTGCCATCCGCGATTCCCAATATCGATACGCAATTTGTTTTCAAGAAACATATTTTGTGAATATTTTTAAAAAATGCCTTTAACATAAACAAACATGTTCGTTAAATTGTTTGTGTTATGTAAAGGTTACAAATTTTTTATTTTGTACTTATTTCAGAAAAGCCCCACGTCCAAAAGAAACATTCGACACAATATTTGAGTATTTCATAAATCAGAACAATCGTTAAAGCTGGTATCTCTCACGTGGTCAGTGCAAACAGTTAAGGAAATGCCCTGTAAATTATTAAAAAATTTTTCCACTTTTCGAGACAGTGTGTCAGATGGACGGAGGTCCCTTCTTAAATAATCAGTTATTGTTATGGCGTCTGTTTCAGACAGAATTCACATCAGTAATCAGGGAACGGAAGATTATTTACAACTCGTACAAAAACCAGACAGCAGTTATCAGAGTTGAAGGGCACGAAAGAGATGCAGAGGTTGGGAAGGGTGTAAGACAGGGTTGTAGCCTTTCTCCAATGGTGTTCAATTTGTACATTGGGCAAGCTATAAAGGAAAGCAAGGAGAAATTTGGAGAAGGAATTAAAGTTCAGGGTGAAGAAATAAGAACACTGCGTTTTGCCGATGACATTGTAATTCTGTCAGAGACAGCAAAGGACCTGGAGGAACAATTGAACGGAATGGTCAGTGTGTTGAAAGGAACATATAAGATGAACATTAACAAGAGCAAATCAAGGGTAATGGAGTGCAGCCTAAGAAAATCAGGTGATGCTGAAGGAATTAGATTAGGTAACGAAACAATAAAGGAGGTAGATGAGCTTTGTTACTTGGGCAGTAAAATAACAAATGATGGTCGCAGTACAGAGGATATAAAATGCAGAATGGCAATGGGAAGAAAAGCGTTTTTGAAAAAGAGAAATTTGTTAACATCTAACACTAATTTAAGCATAAGAAAGCCCTTTCTGAAGGCATTTGTGTGGAGTGTTGCTTTGTATGGGAGTGAAACATGGACGATAAACAGTGCGGACAGGAAGAGGATAGAAGTTTTTGAAATGTGGTGTTACAGAAGATTTCTAAAGATTAGGTGGGTGGATCGTGCAACTAATGAGGAAGTACTGAACAGAATTGGGGAGAAAAGGAATTTCTGGCATAACTTGACTGAACGTAGGACACATTCTTAGACATCAAGGAATTGTGAAATTAACGTTGGAGGGACGTGTGTGGGGTAAAAATCTCAGAGGGAGACGAAGAGATGAATATAGTAAGCAAATTCAAATGGATGTAGGTTGCCGTTCTTACGAGGAGATGAAGAGGCCTGCTCAGGATAGATTATGTTGGAGAGCTGCATCAAACCAGTCTCCGGGCTGAAGACCACTACAACAACAACAACAGCAACAATATGATAAAGGACTTAACATGCCGTTACAAGCCCGATGTCATGCACCGAGCGAGGTGGCACAGTGGTAAGTCACTGACTCGCATTCGAGAGAACGGTGGTTCAAATCTACCTCTGGCCATGCAGATTTAGGTTTTCCGTGATTTCCCTATATCACACCAGGTAAACGCCGGGATGGATCATCTGAAAGGGCACGGCCGATTTCCTTACCCATTCCTTCCCACGAAATCCGAGCGTGAGCTCCGTCTCTAATGACCACGCTATCGATGGAACGTTAAACCATATGCTTCCTTCCTTCGTTCCGATGCCATGTCGGCATGCCTCCAGCATAGCTGCCAGTTTTGTCCCCGCTTCAGTGTATTGGAACGCTGGAGTTGCGGTTTTAATCGGCAGGCGTGCAGGTGTGGCTGGCGTTGCAGAGCGCGCCGCTGGTGCAGCGCTGCGCGACCGCGAACGCCGCCGCCGGCCGCGCTGTTTGCACTGCTTGTGCGCCCGTTTGCCGGCCCGTCTGTTTGCTCGGCGGGCGCCGCTCTGGCTCCCGCTCTCCCATATGAGCCCCCTGCCCCCTCCCACCACCGCTGTTGCAGTTCATTTCCTTCGGGACAAATACTGCAGTCCCAACCACAACGCCGGACCGGACAATGCGCCCTCTCTATCGGTCCACAATCCACGTCGCGGCGCGGTCGCCAGTCGTTCGGTTTGGCGTCGACAGCAGCTTAATTAGAGAACTTCTCTCTCTCGGTTCAGATAGCGTTCATGACGCTGGGGATCCGTATATCTGGAGCTGATAAGCACGTGTCTCCTAGTCACTAAAAGTGACAAGTTTACCAATGAATAAGCGCGGAATCTCCATCTGGTTAGCAGGCCGCCGTGCGCCAGTCACGTTGTGATGACAGTTGCAACTTTAACCTTCTTCTCGAAAGATGGTTGGTATTCACTGCCACTGCTTCCAACGCCTCTTCCCGCACTTGCCGTAGCACTATCGCTTGCAATGAGTTTCCGTCATTATCATCCCTATTATCATCTTTATGTGTTAGTTTACAAAAGTATCTAACTTATGATCATATTTCTGTACCATAACAGATACGAGAAAGCATGCGAATGATTCATCTTCTACACTAATGCCATCTTCAGAAAGAAGGGTTCTTCGTAACTTCATCTTAATCAATCGCAATACATTAGCAGGATTGATTAGCAATCGCCGCCCATCTGACGCTTCGCCACACAAATAACATCACAAAACGCCACTTCGGAGGCACACTTCACCGTCCCTCCTGGTGAACCAACTGGTCAAACTGCAATGTGGCAAGGCACACGCAGAGGCCTCTAACGGACGACTGCAGAGATTTGCAGATGCGGGAGTATAACTAGTGCAATAAGGGACCTTTTCATTATCTATCATACGATTTTGGTGTATATGTGTTTGTTCGAGTCCAAGTACTTTCCTTGTGAGAGTAATTTTCATTTCAACGGAAGCTCCTGCAGTAATACATCACTGCGTCAACCTTGCTAACGTCATAAATTATCCCCTACGTGGATTGGGCTGCTGGAAAATTGCCTGCCTCGCATCTTCCTTGTAGTTGCAGCAGTGCCGAATTTACATCGCGAGCGAAGAGTTTTATTAAACCTATACAAAAACCAGACAGCAGTTATTAGAGTCGAAGGGCAAGAAAGGGACGCAGTGTTTGGGAAGGGAGTAAGACAGGGTTGTAGCCTTTCCTCAATGTTGTTCAATCTGTACATTGAGAAAGGAGTGAAGGAATGCAAAGAAAACTTTGGCGAGGGAATTCAAGTTCAGGGAGAAGAAATAAAAACTTTTGGTTTGTCGATGACATAGTAATTTTGTCAGAGACTGCAAAGCATCTAGAAGAGCAATTCAACGGAATGGACAGTGTCTTGAAAGGGAGATATAAGATGGACATTAACAAGAGTAAAACGAAGGTAATGGAATGTAATGTCAGAAAATCTGGCAATGCTGAAGGAATTAGATAAGGTAATGAGACAATAAAAGTAGTACATGAGTTTTGTTATTTGGGTAGCAAAATAACTTCTGATGGCCGAAGTATAGAAGATATAAAATGCAGAATGGCTGTGGGAAGCAAAGCGTTTCTAAAGAAGTGAAACTTGTTAACATCCAATATTAATTTAAATGTTAGGAAGTCCTTTCTGAAAGCATTTGTCTGGAGTGTAGCATTGTATGGGAGTGAAACGTGGACATTAAGGAGTTCAGACAAAAAGATGATACAAGCTTTCGAAATATGATGCTACAGACGAATAATGAAAATTAGATGGGTAGATCACGTAACTAATGACGAAGTGCTTAACCGAATTGGGAAGAAAAGGAGTTTCTGGCATATCCTAACTAAGAGAATGGATAGATTGGTAGGGGACATTCTGAGACATCAAGGAATTGTCAACTTAGTATTAGAAGGAAGTGTGTGGGGTAAAAATCGTAGAGGGAGACCGAGGGATGAATACAGTAAGCAGATTCAAAAGGATGTAGGTTTCCGAACGTATTCTCAGAGGAAGAGACTTGCACAGGATCGGGTAGCGAGGAGAGCTGCATCAAACCAGTCTGCGGACTGAAGACCACGACAACAACAACATCAACATTTTCCATTGGTAACTGCCATGTAAACAGCAAAATATAGAGTGCTATTGAGGACCGCAACTTTTAATTATATTTACGATGAAGAGACAGGGAAACCGTTACGCCTGCCTACTATCGTGTCAGGCCCCTGACAACACGACGTGACATGGACTCTACTGATGTCTGAAGCAGTGACGGAGGGAACTGAAACCAAGGATCCTGTAGGACAGTCCATAAATCCATAAGGGTACGAAGGGGTGGGGATCTCTTCTCAGTGGCAGATTTGAAGACACCCAGATATGGTCAATAGTATCGATGTCTGGAGAATTTGGTGGCCAGTGGAGATGTTTAAACTAGAAGAGTGTTCCTGGAGTCACGTTGTAGTAATTCTCGACGTGTAGGATGTCGCATTGTCTTGCTGCATTTGCCCAAGTCCGTCGGAATGCACAATTGACACGAATGGATGGAGTGATCAGCTAGGATTCATACGTGCATGTCACTTGTTAGAGTCGTATCGGGGAGGGGGGGGTCCCATATCACTCCAATTGCACGCGTTCCACACCATTACAGACCCTCCACCAACTTGAACAGTCCCCTGCTGACATGCAGGGTCCATATATTCATGATGGTGTCTCCATACCCGTACACGTCCATCCACTCGATTCATTAGTAAACGAAACAACGAGACTCGTAAGACCGGGTAAAATGTTCAGCTGGTACATCGACGAACAATTCTGTACCACGTCATAGAATTCCAGTCAACAACAGCCGAATGTCGGTGTGGAGGGGCCCAGGTAAAGCTCAGAGCTTCGTGTCGCGCAGTCAGCAAGTATACACAAGTGGGACTTTGGCTCCGAATGCTGATATCGATGTTGTTTCGTTGAATGGTTTGTACGTTGACACTTGTTGATGGCGCAGCACTAAAATCCTGAGCAATTTACGATAGGGTTGCACTACTGTCACGCTGAACGATTCTCTTCAGTCGTCGTTGATCTCGTTCTTGCAGGATCTTTTTCGGCCGCAGTGATGTCGAAGACTGATGTTTCACCGGATTCGCTATATCCACGGTGCACTCGTGAAGTGGTCGTGCCACGTGGGAGTATCTGCGTGGTCTAAGGCGTTAAATGCTACGGACTAGGCGACCGCTACCGTCAGAAGTTGGAGTCCTCCCTCGGGCATGGGCTCGTGTGACGTACTTAGTGTATGTGAGTTTATGTAATTTGTAACTCTAGGGACTGATGACCATACCAGTTTGGTCCGATAGGTTTACAAACGAAGTACACTTCCCAGAAGGACAGGATGATTGACATCGAACGTGTACGTGCACTTAGTAAGACAATGATGCTCTTAAGGACGAATGACAACAAGTAACCGTATTGTGGGCAATACAGTTACCAGGAATAATGATTGACGAAATTCATCACGGGTTTCCAGCCGGATCATTCTGTCATCTCAACAGATGTTCAGTGTTCAGATGACAGAATGATCCGGCTGGAAACCCGTGAGCCGGCCGCGGTGGCCGAAGGGACTGAGGCGCTTCAGTCACGGTCTGCACGGTCACTACGGTCGGGGCTTCGAATCCCCCCTCGGGCATGGATATTTGTGCCGTCCTTAGTTGTAGGTAGTTCATAATTAGTTTGTAAGTTTAGGGACTGATGACCCCGTAGTTAAGTCCCTTAAGCTAAACAAACATTTCAACATTTTGAAACCCGTGAAGAATTTGGTCAATTAATACGCCGGGAAAGTCTACATAGCCACAGGAATAATGACTGATAACATTAAACATAACGTGTGCTTGCACTTAACACAATAGATTCGTTAACAACTTGATAGCCACCACAAGTGGATACTAGAGCTATCACCGCCCCCGCCGTCCCCAGACCATCACCCACCGCTCCCCATTATTTTTTATTCCTAATTTGCATATCTAATTAATTGCGACATCCTATGTTTATACATTAACAATTTTCCAGAAAAAAACATTCCATTTTCTCTCGGAAATCGTCAGTGAACAAGAGTAGATGTCTGTCTGTTCGTAAGTAATGCTTAACACCAAATGCTTATAAACAAATACCAGTAAAGGTAAGGGAATTGTATATGCATTAAATTCAACGTGTTTAGCGGAAGATCGATTCAGGGACGGAAACGTGATGAGTAGGGACATTGAATCAAGAGTCCTGGGTTTGAATCTTGGTCAGAACCATCCATCACCTAATTTTCTTTGGTGAGAAGAAAAATTTATAATTTTCACCACTAATTATCATCATGTTGAAATGCAATTGAAGGGGTCGATAAAAGTACCTATGTACATTGATCAACAATTATTTTAAAACAATTCTAACCAGAGTCAAACATTTGGGACTACCCAAAAAAAGAAATCTTCAGTTTTTCGGAACTCATTCGCCACATTAGATCTCGCGACAAAATAATTATATCCCCCCTCGGGCTTGGATGTTTGTGCTGTCTTTAGTATAAGGTAGTTCATAAGTAGTTTGTAAGTTTAGGGACTGACGACCCCGCAGTTAAGTCCCCTAAGCTTCACAAACAAACATCGGGTCAGTGCAACTAAACACCAGTACAAGACTGTTAGTATCCCCCAATCGTAACTTGAACATCAAGATCAATATTGTACCCATCCCATTTCCATAGATACAACTTCACAAAAAGCACACGACCGTTAGACATACGAGTCGAAAAAATAATACATATTTTTAATGGTCGCTACGAGCATTCCTTTTAGAGACGTACACACACTCTTCATTGATGCAAACTAATCTACTTTGAGTCTTCGAACTATCACAGACTTAAAATCTTATATTTCGCATCACACAAACGTATTTGGCATGGGGCAGACCGTATCTCACACCAGAGTGGTGAGTTTCATTTATGAAAGGAAAATTTTTTTCTCTAATCAAACTTGCAGACCATCATATTCTGAACCTAGATTCTTCCCACTATCGCTGTAATAAAGTTCTTACACTAATCACAGACAGAATAATCCCACACAATCGAAATCAATTTCGCGCTCTACCCAATCGAGATATTATTAGACATTGCAAACATTTCTTTTCGCGACCTACACACTTCCTCACCCGCTACTTTGTATCGAGTCTCCGACATATACCGTAAAACGCGAGTACGTCGTAATCAATGTATCATGAAAATTTCTTTTTGAACTGCTTCAAGTCTCTGCAACATTTAACTGACACAGGTCAAACTTGCAAATACCGATAACCAAGCACTCCACAAGACGGCTAAAATTGTTCGTTCTCTGCGTTTAAACAAAACTAAACCCTATTGTACAACGGTATCTCCTTGGAGATTCATAATAAACAATTTAAAAATGGATTAAATCATTTAAGATCAGCAATTTCCGATTTCCGATCGTAGATTGCTCAGGTGTATAAGTACGGTTCATTACATACTGTTAGTTACTTATATTGAATAGTACGGTGCTGCACTTTGCCATCTGAGCAATCTACCTCTATACATATCCCCGAGCAATACGTCTAGAATCGAAGAATGTGTCGTACCTCTCACCCATATAGGGGTTATTTCGTTCTTCGCCTAGAAATCACTCAAGAGCATAATTTGGAGGATATCCCGGAGTCTTGCTAGGACAAGATTGGCTGGTTGCGTAAATTTTGTGATCAATGGCTTTATTTACACTAAAAAGAGATAGAGGTTGAACAGAAATCACTCTCTCTTAATTTAGCCAGAGTCGGTAGTGGCTTACTATCGACAATGACCAGCTATCAATATGTATTGAAGACGCGAGCATCTGAACGGTATCGTAGCTTGTTTACTCGCAAGATTTTAAGCTTTCCTCTTAGGTTCCCGCCTAACCACATACTTTAAAACAACATATTCGTAGAAGATAGTAATGTACTGCTATCAACTGGAATAGACATCCACAGCCTAGCTTGTCGAAATTACTTCGTCTTTCCTACGAGTATCTCGTTTAGGCCGGGAGTGAAGTTCTTTCGACAAACTAGACTGTAGAGGTATGTTCCGATTGACAGCATTACTTTACTAATTTCTACGAATATCTCATGATTTTAAAGGACGCGGTTAGGCGCACACACACACACACATTCGTTTCTGTCTGCGTCATTACCACAGACATATCATTACCAAAATTAGTCTGCTACGACACAGCGACGTTCGTGTGTTCGATATGCGACACTGCGATGCTCGCATGTTCGATACATATTAACAGTAGGCCGTCAATCCTTCGACCACAGAGTAGAAATATCTCTGGAGTCAGCATTCAAATGCGCAGAATAGATCTTGTATTGTCAACATCTACTGCCGTTGTGATCACAAGATCTCGGAGCGACGAACGTTTGTATCTAGTGAGGATGACCTACCCAACAGTGACTGTCCGGTAACAGTGATTTCTGTGAATACTACTTTTCGACACAGTGACATTTAATTGTCACGGTTTAAAACAGAAGATTGTGAATTCACAAATTATCCTTTCAAAATTTTACCAATTACAATTTCTCCAGTATCTGCAAATTTAACGATGAATGACCAGATATGCTACTTCAAGGTGACTCACACTCACACGTAGCAACTGGCGGTCACTGGCGAATACATACGCTAGCTGGTAATTCTGGGTAAAATTTTACTTATAACTTCGGCGGCGTAGTGTGCTGATGTTGGCAACGACTATTTAATGGTGTTTGAAAACTCAATCACATAGAATAAGAGGGAATAGTTTTTTCGTGTTAACCGTGAAATAAATAATCAATTATGTTCCTGCTCTATGATCAACAGATTCTTGTATGTACTCATGTGTGGTCAGCGAATTTATTATCTTGACAAAGATAACATTCCCTTGCCATCATTACCACACCATGCGGCTGATGCCGGAAATAAAATTAACCGTATTTTTGTTCAGGTAAACTGTGTCAGTTTAATGAAAGTGATAAGTTCTTGCCTGTAAAGTGTGCAAATTGTAATTTGAACAGTATATTGTTAGTCAAAAATCAATTTCATGGTTCGACTACTGTTAAACATTTGGTTTAGTATGCCCGACTTCGTCGGGAACGTTGGCTATGCTATACATCAACCGCTTGCAACACACTTGATTCGACATTCAGATTCGTTGTCTTCAGCAATTCTCAAATGAGTTATCACATTTCATCTTCATACAGTGCAACACAACCAAAATTCGAGGGTGTTGCAAAATGACTTGATAGTAAACCTGCACTTTCAAAAGTGTCTCGAAAATACGGACATGAAGAATGATACAAATTGTATAACCTTTAAACTTTGCGGAAAGCAAAAGGCTATCTCACAATGGCCGTCGCGTCAAGTTGTACGTTACGTTACGTCAGCTTGTACAAAAATGTTCAAATGTTTGCAGAGCTTATGGGACTTAACTATGAGGGCATCAGTCCCTAAACTTACAAAGTACTTATGAACTACCTTATTCTAAAGACGGCACAAACATCCATGCCAGAGGGGGGATTCGAACGCCCGACCGCAGCGGCCGTGCTGACCGTGACTGGCACGCCGCAGACCGCTCGGCCACTGCGGCCGGCAATATCAGCTTGCTTAGCCCTGAACCGAGCAATGGAAGTGGAAGTATAACTTACCACCATTTTACAAAATTTGGAGTATAGTTTGAGAAAATAACAACGATGTAAATATTCAATGACCATATTAAAGGTCATGTTCTTGATAAATTGTATGTGGTAAAGTGCTGAGAAGAAAAACATCATTTCAGATTATCGACATGAATTTTCTAGCGAAACCGTTGACCAATATTCAAACATACAAACCAAAACTCAGCTTTGTTCACCTCAGTAAGTTTTCATTTTTAGACTTGACATTCCGACGTCGCATTTGGAACAACACTCAGCGGAAAAAAAATTGAATTCTTAATGGTACATTTACAGTTTCGACGGAAACAAATCGGTCGTCAACTGAAAATTAAGAAACAACAAAAGCTCAAAATCAACTACTATCATACTACAGTGCGTTGCGAAAATAAATTTTGATTCACCAGGCGACGAAGTTTTTAAAACGCTGCTACTGAGAAACCGTAACATGACGTGATGCTTAATGTAAAGTAATGAACATCATCCTGGGACTGGGAAAATGATACTCGCGTTCGAACATGTTCGGGATTTCCCGATACAACGGAGAACTCGATACAGTACCGAAATGTTCGAACACTCAGATAATAAATGACTGGCGCTGGGTATCTGCCATGGAGGTTAAAATCTGCCAACGATAAGCGGGAAATTTTAAAGTTAGCGGGCTATCGCCTTGCTCAGAACTAATTTCATAGGAAGTACAAGTACATGTAAAATAAAAGAAGGGCACCACTATGAAAAAACTATATATTTTGTGTAAAACAGTGCATACGTGATGTGTCTGGTGTCACTGCAATAACTTATATAAGCCATTGATAAACAAAATATCTCCTACTAGAATAGAACTACTGCACCTCATTACTGACGGCTAACATTCAAAGGAAAAGTATGTGAATCCTTCATAAGTAGAAATTACATTTGTTCAAAATGTTTGTAAATCTATCGGACCAAACTGCGTGGTCATCAGTCCGTAGCTTACAAACTACTTAAACCTAAGTAAACTAAACTAAGGACAAACACACACAGCCATGACCCAGGGAGGACTCGAACCTCCACGGCGAGCAACCGCGCGCTCCGCAGCGAGACGCTTTAGACCGCTTTTTTTTTTTTTTTTTTTTTTTTTTTTTGAAAATGTGTACCCAGCCGGTTTTTTTTTTGTTTTTTTTTGTTTTTTTCCCCTCAGTCCCCTTTTTTTTTTTTTTTTTTTTTTTTTTTTTTTTTTTTTTTTTTTTTTTATGCAGGAGGTAGGATTTCTTTTGGGTTGAAGAGGACATTTTCCCTTTTTTTTTAAATTAAATACTTATTAACTTCTTTTATTTTGGGATTGTAATACAACAAAATAAAACTATCTGTTTATGGCGGGCTTCTGTTGTGAAAAGAAAAGAAATAGGAGAAAATAAGTATGAAAAGGAAATCAACATCCTTGAAGCCCGCATATTCTACGTTTCACTCCACGATTTCCGCTGCCAAATATTCATAGCATGTCTTCTCGAAATATTTTGGAGTTACCGTTAATCTGTTCACGGTTTTTTTTTTTTTTTTTTTTTTTTTTTTTTTTGTCATCTCTTGCCATGAATGATCCAGCTGCGGGGCGGATCGTGAAAGATGCTCTTCAAGAAGTTCGAAAAATATTGACCGTACTTCGGATTTTTCAAAACTGCACAGTGACGTTCGTTGAGGTAGTTCCAGAAATCCATCACCCCTATGACACCACTTCCAAGCAAGTAATGGATTGCGTGGCCTCTTATCCACGTGACAGCATTGTATTTTGTCCTTGGGTAGTAGGTATTGTCCGGATATAATAATATGCGTGAATCGACAGCAGCTGGTGACACCCGTAAAAAGAGAGCCAGAATTTGGCGCACAAAATACCAGATCTCTTCCGCCGGCCCGCAAAGTAGTCGGTGCTCGTCAGTGTCTGTTACGTCGCATTTCACGCACATTGGCGAATCAGTTAGATGAATCTTATGGAGTCTCTCTCTATTCACCTGTTTATTGTTGACAGTCACGTACCAAGTCGATCGTACGTCGGAGTCCAGCATTGGTGCATTCACTGTGCGCCAAACCACTCTCCAGTGCACAGTGGGATGTTTCATTTCCATAATATTAGGTTCCCGGCGCTGCAGCAGGATGCGATAGATGTCTCTGGCCATTGGTAAGCGAGTAACAGGTAGGACGCTCTTAATGTAGCTGTATTCTAGATAAAAACTCCCAAAATAGGAAAATACTGTCGGTATGTTAGTCAGCTCCACCGGTGGGTCGAGGGAAGTCGGTGCCAAAGCCTCTATCAGTAGGCCCGTGAGACTGGACGGGCTACGCTTCCACAACTTTAGGTGCATACCTACGTAGAGGGATATCGCTCGGTCATGAACATTAACAAGTCCTAGTCCTCCACGTATCTTTGGTAGGGTGAGGGATTCGTATTTTATTTTAAATATCATTCCGTAACTGACGAATGATCCGAATGCCGCCATTAGGCTACTTGCTATGTGTTTTGGCATAGGCAATGTCTGCGCCATATGCGGCAGTCGGGATGCTTGATATACATTTATAAATTCAGTTCGTTGATGTATGTCCAAAGCCCGGAGACGGTGATCCATAAGTCCGGCACGGATATTTTGTAATAGTTTCCGGTAATTAAGCACCGCCGTGCGTGAGATGTCATTTGTGAATTCGATACCTAGACAGCGAATTGTGTCGCACAGTTTGAATGGAGCGACGCTTTCTGGTGTCATCCCGGTGCCAATATTCAGCGCGGCCGATTTTTGTGCGTTTACGCGGCTCCCCGATGCTTTACCATATGTGGTAAGCCATTCCATAGCTCTGTGTACATCTTGTGCGTCTCGAATCGTTAACACTAGATCATCTGCGTACGCGGTGCAGCTAAAAACATAGTCTCCAAGAGTCAATCCTGTTAGGCGGTTCCTCAGCCCACACAACAAAGGTTCCAAGGCCAGCGCATATAGTATCGTTGATAGTGGGCATCCCTGTCTAACAGAGCGTTGGATGGGTAAGGGGTTTGACAGTCTACCGTTGACAAGTACTTTTGATGATGCACTACGAAGAAGACGCAGTATCACCTCAATGAAGGTATCCGGATACTGCATTTTTCGCAGAACAGTAGTTAAGTACGTGTGATTGACTCGATCAAATGCTTGACTAAAGTCTATCGCCGCCAAGGCTCCCGGTATGCGACGCAACTTGGCAAGGGCAATGAGGTCTCTGTAGCGACACAGGGCGGCGCGTATATTATGGGTCCCGCCCATCGATGTCTGATCCGCCGATAGAACATGACATACCGTGCGCCGCATACGAGCCGCCAATAAACGTGTGAATATTTTCATATCACAGTTCAGCAGAGTTAGTGGTCTGTAGTCTGTGATGTGCGATCCTCCACGTGGTTTATGTATCGGGATAATCACACCTTCCGTGAAACCAGCCGGAAGTTTCATCGTAGGCGTCATAAGCTCTTGGCAGATAATCGTCATAGTAGGTACCAGAAGTCCCTGAAACGTCCTATAAAATTCCAGCGGTAAGCCATCCAGTCCTGGTGTCTTGTTGGGTGCTCCTTTTCCAATGGCATCCACAACTTCGTCTTCAGAGATCGATTCTAACAATTCTTGTTGGAGCTCGAGAGGGATCGTGTCCTGTATTAACCCAGCGACAGCATCAATGAGTTGTGGATCGGATCTCTCCTCTGTATACAGGCGAGAGTAGTGTTTGAAGAATACGTCGTTGATAGCTCGTTGCGTGTCGTGACGTACGCCATCTTCTGTCGTCACCTCGCGGATTAAGGACTTCAGCCTGCGTTTCCGTTCCGCTGCTATGTGGTACATAGAGGGTCGTTCATTATTGATTCCAATTGTTTGGCGTGTACGAACGATCGTACCTTCCAAGTGTCGACGTGTCAAAGCTACGATCTTTGCTTTCGCACTTTTGGCAATCATCTGATGTTCTGGAGATGGAGGCATAACGGAACACTCCCTCAGTATGGCATAGTAAAACTCTGTGGTGCTGCGTCTCCATGAAGCAGCTTCCCTACTAAAGGTCATCAATGTGCGACGAAGTCTCGGTTTGGCACATTCCAACCACCACTGTAAGACTGATGTGTACGCTTCACGTCGTCGTAAGCACCAGCACCACGCTTCGCACACCGCCGATCGACATTCCGGCGAGGACAGATGAGCAATGTTCAGTTTCCAAGGGCTACGACTTCTCCACACTCGTTGTCTTCCAAGCGTGATGTTACAGATATATGCTGTGTGGTTGGTGAAAGCTGCCGGCCACAATTCTGCTGCAGTGGCCGCATGAATGAGAGAGCGGGAGATATATATCCTGTCGATTCTGCTGGACGAATGTTCCGTAAAATGCGTGAAGCCAGGTCTATTAGCGTGCATGATTTCCCACGTGTCAACCAAATCGAGATTGCGAATGATAGCGCAGAGTGCCGGACATGGTGAGTGATGGGGAATTTGGTCTTTCGGGGATAGTGTACAGTTAAAATCTCCCCCGATAACCATATCATCGATTCTGCCCTGACATAGTTGTGTCAAGTCCTCAGAGAAAAAGACCGAACGTTCACGCCTCTTGCTTGTACCCGACGGTGCGTACACATTTACTAGGTGTATCCCTTGCACTGTGAGAGCCATGCCCCTGCCATTAGGTAGATAGCGTACATCAGTGGCTATTAAACCTTCTTTGAGAAGTACTGCAACTCCGCTACCCGTATCGGACGCATGTGATATGTATGTAGTATATCCAAATAAGTCCGAGAAACCAAGCACGTACACTTCTTGTAGTAGGGCCACGTCTATATCAGCCGCATAAAGTGCGTCACGTAACAATGACAGCTTCGCTGGCGACCTAATTGTGTTGATGTTGATAGTCGCGAATCGGTATGACTGCTTCTCACCCTGTGAATCCATGTCGTGCAACAGTGTGGGTGGTGGAAAAGAGTGATATCGCCTCGATGCCACCCTTTCTTAGAGTCATTCCGTCTGAAGTGGGTGTAGGGGCGTGGGATCCCTTTCTGTTGTAAGTAAAGTGTCCGTCATGTCTTGTTCTTCCACTTCTTCATGCCACGTGCTATTGGAAAGAGGCTGTGGGTTCGTGACATCGGTTGCTGAGGGCTCCCCTTCCGTATTTTCTGGAAGCTGGGACGGTGATCCATCGTACTTTCCATCACCACGTGGAATGTTATGTATAGAAATTTTTATCTTTTCAGTGTTGAGAGTGGGAGCAGTAACATTCGGTGCCTCTGTTGTGATGTGTGTCACGTCACAATCCTCATCGGAATGATCGACTGTATCTGTCTTCTCAAGACATTCGTCAGTCGGTGTGCGTCGGCGTTTCTTGTGTCTGCGGGGCGATTTTTGTTTTCGAACATGCTTCTCCGAGTCAGAGTGTTCTGGTGTATCCAATCTTTCAGTGCTTCCCGAAAGGAAGGCTTTAGTTGGTACTACTCTTGGGTCGACTTCCATTCGTTCGGTTTGTTCCGAATTATCTTTTTGTTCTGACAGTTGGTCTTCGGATCCGTCTGTAGTCTCGTTCGTATGAGGGCTGTCATGTTCCACGACAACTTGTCCGTCAGACAGCGGAGGTTGTGTATCTTGCTCACTTCCAACCGTCGCCCTGGGCAAAGTCGCCTGTACGTATGTCATTGGCAGAATCGATGGAGGGGCTGTTTGTACTTCTTCGCCCGTTGGAATCTGTGTGATACGTCGCTGAATACATTCAGAGCGGACATGTCCCTCTTGTCCACATCCGGAGCATGTTTTTGGTTGTCCTTCGTACATGATAATGGCACGGCAGCCGGCAATATTTAGGTAGGAGGGGACATGTTTGCGGAGATCGATTTTGACCTGCCGTACTCCATTGAGTACTGGATACGTCGTAAAGGACTGCCATTTCTCCGCGACGTGGTTGATGACTGTTCCGTACGGTGTAAGTGCCGAGATGACTTGGTCGGCGGCTACCTCAAAGGGTAGTTCAAATACCCTGAGGGTCTTTATACCTAGTCCTGCAAGTTCAATATTAACAGCTCCTATATGTCCATCTGAGTGTCTGAATTGTAGTTTTGCTGCTGCTCCGCTAACCACTTTTCTGCATGCTTCTTCGGTAAACATCTTAACGTAGACGACACTTGCAATGATCGAAAAATGTATTCCAACAATTTGCTGTGGATCTAGTCGTAGTTCGTCGCGAAGAAACTGTTCTACTTCGTAATCTCGTGGTCTTGGATATTCAGCTTGGAACGTGATCTTGACGGTGTTCTTTCTAAGGTGAGCCATGTCGCTGCAGTGAACGTGGAGGTAACTACTCGCGCTCGAAGGAAGTAAACAAACTCGCGCACAACACGGACGGCGAGACGCGCAGCACGCGACCTCACCGCGCGGCCGCAGTGGCCAGACTGTGCCCGCTCGGCTACTCCACCGCGGCAGAAATTACATTTAGTGTGATTATAAGAGATAGGTTAAAAATTAACATTCCATTCCCTGTTCATACGGTACAGTAACATAAAAATGTTACCACCTTTTTAATCGCCTTGAAAGCAACATTAAAGAGATGAAATATGGAAAACGTTAGAAATTTAATACCCAATAACGGAAATAAAATAAACTGATTGCGACATCTGAATAAACAGTGCACGAGCTGCTGTGAAGGTAGTATCAACAGGCGTCGCTAGATCGCAGCACTAGAATTTTAAATCGCGATGGCTATCGTTTACATATAGCCTATATTCGCTACTGTTTTTACTTATGACCTGCATCCTAGAAGCTACTATAGTCGAAAATTCACGCTTATTAATCCCTATAGAACATTAATGACACCCTATCTTCGTTATAAATCGTATACTGTACAGCACAGAAAAGATTTATGAACATCATCTTTGTAAATCGTAGAGATAGTACCTACTGACCTAGCTAGATAGCGTCGTGATCGAATGTTCGAACATTTCCCGAGATTTCCCGAACTGTGACGTAAATTGTTCGAACAGGTCGAGTCATGTTCAAACCCAGCTCTATATCGCCTTCCCTAGATCAAGTGACAATTCCGGCTTAAAGTTGAGAACATGTGCAGAATGTTATGCTCACTCCAGAGATATTTCTGCTCATTTGCTTCGACCATAGATATTGGTAGACTGGATATGACATCATTTTCATGGCACCAACATCTCTACAGTAATACCACGTGACTGTTGGCAAAATAATGTTTGTATCCAGATCATGATTATACATAACTTTTTCGAGAGGAGAATAACACTAAATTTCACATGTAAGATTTACTAGTTTAAATAGTTGCGTTTCTTTAAAACTGTTGTTTATATCCGGCTAACAATTGCCAACAGTCACGTGATTCTACGTTGCTGCCACGCTATAACACCATGTCTATAGCTGCTCTGTCTTTTGCCCTGTCTACTGGTATCTATGGTCTAAGCGTCAATGCGATGTGCAATGCTTTTTCTAAATTACCCGAAACATTTGCGACGTCACGTTATTGCCTAATGCCAACGTTCCATGGCTGCCAGTATTACCACGCGAGGTCGCGACGGCGGTAAGTAAAATTGAACCTTACAATTTCATATTTGCATTAGAAATTTACCACCACATTCAATGAATACAAAATATGGCAGTAAGAGCATTAAAAAACAATCTAGTTTTCCGTTTGTATCATGTTACTTCAAAATAATGACCGCTTGTGCGGCTAGTATGGCTTCAGCAGTCAAAAAAGTTGCACTGTTTGCTCTGTCAACAATCCGCTGCTATTTGTGTAGCTAAATCATACAAAAAGATACTATTTACCTAATATGCTGGTTGAGTGTTACACAAAATAATTTCATAACTCGGTAATTTGGTAGAACGCTTGGGAATCGAATTCGGAAGGCAATATATCAATAGAGCTGCCAGATCGATCTCACTGCTGGAGCGGTAGCCATGCCTCATTGTGAATCATTCCAGTGTCGATGACAGTTAATTTATTGAGCGGACAAGGGTACATCGAGAACCTGTCAACCATAGAGCAGGAACAGTATTAATTTAATTAGTTCATGGTCGGCACAAAAAATTAATCCCTAAAATTTTACAATTCCTGTCGCGGCATAGTGTCGAGTGTTCAGACGTCGCAAACAGAATCGTATACATTATCGGGATTAATTTTTCATGCCGAACAAGAAGTAAATAATTAAAGCTGTTCCTTCTCTACGGTTGACAAGTTCTAGATGTACCCTTGTCCGCTCAGGAAATTAACTGCAATCGTCAGTGGGAAAAAAAAAAATAATGGACAGACGCGCGTTATACAACACATAGCACCGAGAAATGTGAAACGTCACTTACTTCAGTATGAAGATCATTTAGGAATAACTCACCTTGTTGACAAGTGGTGTGTGGTTTCCTTCCTATAGCTGCTGTTGTAAGTGATGGCGGTGATACAAGTTAGGCCTACTGGTGACTTGCTGGCTGGTTCTTGTCCGGTGATGTGTAAGTCGCTGGTACCCGTCCTGTTTCTCCATACCTTGGGGTCGCTCCGCTGAATTAGTTCAAGCCACGATAATTTATTCTTCACAAAACATGCACTATCTTCACACAGCGTACTGAAACAACGATATGTCAGGATCCCTCAAATGTTTTATACGTCGTGCGTCCGTCCATTCTTCGATATATCGATCTGGCAATTCGATCGATATACAGCGTTCCGAATTCGATTCCCAAGCGTTCTACCACATTATCCATAACGCTGATTACGATAACTAACGATATTCTACATTATACTGATTTAGTTTGCAGCCCAATAATGAGGACTAGCTGTCAGAACTTTGCTTTCCATTGAAATAAAGTAATTCTATTAGTATTTCTGATATGTAAAGGCGTACTATAACTTTTCATTGCAATTATGCTCTATCATTTACGGAAGTGTTTCCTTAAATTATTTGTAGCCAAGATCAAATACAATATTAATTGACTGGCACTGACGAGTTTACATCATAGTTTTTATAAAGATAACAGCTTACTACGTTCATCTGATATTTGCTTTAATTAGAAACACCATACAGAAGTAGATTATTACTCATCACATTCAAGTAATAATCTCATTTACAAAACATTTAATTCGTGTTATATGTTATGTTGCTACTTACGTCTGTCCCAATCACCAGTTAAAATATCTTATTACGATCAATATGAATTCTTACCACACGATCATGTTAAATTACGCCAGTAAATATATACGGGACATTCCGTTCACTTAGACTGTCTATAACAATCATTTAAAGCGTATTTTCGACACTTTTACACCCATAGCCTTTCCGCAGCTAGCACATATATAATCACGACTAGCAGTACTTAATTACAATATTTCTTTATTTGTATTTATTTTGTATTTTATTGCCCGCAATGTTTGTGTGTGCGACTTTGGGTATTCCTGTGTGTCCCATGGTGTACTGAGGAAAGCTAACTGCCAGATATTTACATATGTACGTGATCAGGTTGGAAGTCGGTTTAATTTTAAAGTAGATGACACAAGCGTATCATGTAACGTTGGCAACGGCAGTTGAGTCCCGGGAATTTTGTGAGCCAATCAGGCGATAATAGGCCTATACGATATCCATTTGGATTACCCGATTTATTTCGCTGAATATCTGAATGCATGAAATAGCAGGTCGTTGTTTTGTTCGACGCGGTAAGTACTATTTTACCTTGTCTGTGATACAGATATGGAAATGTCTGTTAGCAGAATGAAACACAAATCTGTACACATCCCGTGAGAATTCTTTAATTTTTATTTTTTAAAGAAAAAAATTGACCGCATGAGGTTACATACAAGAACTTGGTATCAACACAGCTAGAACGAATCGTACTGAACGATTCAATTTCCAAAGAATATCGCTATGTTGCTAACGAATTTCCAGTGTTTCGTTAATTAACCTATGACGTCGGCTCTCAGAGCGTTTTAATGTTGATACTCAATTTACTTACGAATACAAATTACTATACCGTCGTGACGTACTGTACGTAAATATCGGTGCAGCAGTGCATCCGCAGGAGTAATTCATGGAAAATACGGTTTTTTCTTATGGTGACTTTTCTAAGACCATTTCCACACAGGCTCTCCATTTCACTCATATACATTGAAACATCATTTTCCGCATCAATTTTAGAGTTTCTGAAACGAAGTTATTATGCGTTTAGGCAAAACAATGTTACTGCGAACAGAAGGAAGCTGTCGCCGTCTAAAATTTCGTTGGTTATTTCGCCATTTGTTCGGCTTCATTCCCGCGATTCGAGAGCTGTTGCTAACATTGACCGCTACGCTTGTGTCGACGATTGTAAAATTTTACCTAGAATCTTTCCGCATTTGATTGGTTTTGACAGAAGGGGTGTGGCATCTCAAGTTCTATTTAGGGTGCAAAGTGTGGTTCCTAATAAAACATGTTTGGGATAGTACAAATGTTCAAATGTTTGTATAGCTTATGGGACTTAACTACGGGGTGATCAGTCCCTAAACTTACAAACTACTTATGAACTAACTAATACTAAGGACGGCACAAATATCCATGCCCGAGGGGGGATTCGAACCCCCGACCGTAGTGGCCGTGCAGACCGTGACTGGAGCGCCTCAGTCCTCTCGGCCACCGCGGCCGGCTTGGGATAGTACAGTGTATTCTGGGAATATAAGTTGATATTCAGCGCGGAAAGACCATTGGCTACGTTTATATTTGTCGATTACAGTGGGGGATATTGTAAAGCACATCAACTGTTTACAAGCGGCACGATCGCGTGAAGAGTGGTCTAAGAGAAGTCGTAGTAGTTAACCAGCAGGCAGAAGAGTCAGATTCGAGGATAGGGCCATTTTATGGAAACATACCATCAGATTTTCGGAAAAAAATCACGCCATCAGGAAGTTAGAAGGTTAGATAAGAGCGACAACTGTTAGACAATCAGCACCAACAATCAGCACCACAACTCAGGGATTCAAGTTGCCCACGTGAATAATATACAGAGGAATGAAGAGAAAGTTTAAGACCTTCTAGATGATGATCATTTGTTATTTAGGAAGGACAAAGAGTCAGTTTTGACATTTTGTAGGATAACGAAAGCAACACCGATGAAAAATCATAAGCCATTTACATGATTTGTCCACCTAGAAAACGCGTTAGGAAATGTAAAATAGTACATGATGATCGAAATTATGTGAAGAATAGGTTTAAGCTCTAAGGAAAAAGAACCAAGAGACAACAGTAAGAGCAGGACATAGACATAAGACACTTTTTTGCGTAAGTTATTTGAAATACAAATTGTAGAACCGTGTTGTTAAAGTAGAACCACACGTTTCACTCTACGTAATACGAATTTGTCTTTCTTAATCATATGTATGAGGAGCATCATTCATCATGTTGATGATTTATGGAAAACATAGCAATGTATATCAGGATGATATGGAAGTTCGTTACATCGAAATACAAATCAGTGGGTTCACTAAACACACCGAAACTCATACTATCCTTATTTATTTGCTTTGTCTGATGAAATTGTACGTCTTTAGTTGGATTGTTGCTTGTGTGTGTCCTTTATATTTGTTTAATCTACTCATTGTCAAACAGATATGAATTTTTGATGAATATTTTTTACTGCTGTAAACATTATTTTAAAATGCCTCATATGCTATATGAAGAATATTAACTGAGGCGTAGATAGCATGTTTTCGGATAGGCTTCGATTAATTAACGTAAATATTTTTGACTGTTATATTTTCTTTTCCAAATTATGAATTTTCCATTAGATCCAAGTCGCGAAATGTGGCCTGAGCTATTGCTTCGGTTTTTGTGCCTTAATGTTCTCTCATGAATTTAATTACCATCCAATTATGATGGCAATAATGAATAACAAATGTTTAGCTTATTTAAAAGTCAACACAATTTCAGCCGATTTCGTTCTCCACTACGGAGGTCCGATCACGTAGTCTATATTTTACTGCTCAACTTTTCTAGTGTCGTTGTGTCTTCGTTGCGCGATCGACCTGCAGCACAGTACTGAAAGATTTCTTTTCTATATATTGTTTCATTATTAACAACCATAACCAATATTTAAGAACAATAAATAATTTCGCTGTAACACCACAGCAGTAGCATATTAGGGGAAAAAATTAACACAAACAACACATCAACTAACACTAGCGTAGGATGTCCAGTGGTTTGCTAACATGAAAATTTTTAAGTCACTAGTCTGTAACAACATTGTATTAATAGAAAGACCCATTTTGCCATAGATGACGGGTCATGTTGTATAATATTATAAAATAAGGTAATTAATAATAATAATAATAATACAGGACGTAGCAAAATTAATATCAGTGTTTTAGAGCTTTGTAAAATGTATCAGTAACCTTACCATTACAAATTACATATCAAATGAAGGAGGAACTCAAACAGATTGTCCTCCAAGTGTTCAATGTGAACACCCTTCGTCACACGACACACATCGAGTCGATAGACTTGTTCAGTGTATCTAGAATAATCGGTGCAACTGCAGGTTCAATCCTACTTTTAGGTCAGATGTTAGCAGAAGTACATGCACCCGATCCCTTACTAACCCCCAAAGGTAAAAATGGCAAGGCTTCAGATCTGGCGAACGTGGATGCCATTCAAAATACACTTCGTCATCCGACCCCTTACGGCCAATCCAACGGTCGGTAACAACGTTATTAACCAACCGCGTGCCAATAGTCGCCCCACCATCTTGCTGCCAAATGAAGTTCCCTGGTTCAGGTTCGTGTGATTGAGGAAAGAGCCATTGTTGTAGAACATCAAGATAAGAAACATTAGTCAGTGTTGCTTCAGTGTAAAAGAAAGGCTCATACACTTTCCGCCGGGAAATGGCGTACAAATCGTTTAATTTAGGGGAGTCTCGTTGCAACTCTTCCATCTCGTGGGTATTTGCTGACCCCCAGAAACGCACATGTACACAAGCCCATTTACGAGAAATGTTGATTCATCACTGCAAACAACCCTATCCAGAAAATTATCATAGGTATGCAGCAACAATGTCGGCACATGCATCATAGTCTGCAGGTTTCAGAGACTGTGACAACTGCAGGCGATAAGGTTGTAATTGTAAGCGTCTCCATTAAATTCTCCACACAGAAACCAATGGAACGGCTAATTCACGACTAGCCCTCCGAACTGATTTCTTGGGGCTACTCATTCGACACGTTCTTCAATCGTGCTTTGGCGTACGCTACTCTTCCCTTTGCAAAGACAGCATGTGTCTTCAATCTGAGATACCATCTATGGATGATATCAGTTGGCGGAATACAACGGAACTTAAAACGAAATGAACGTTGCACTCTAATCACAGATTCAGTCTTTGCAAACTGTAATACACTAAAAGCTTTCTGCTCCCTAATTGACATCTTGACTACTAGCGCTTCTAACGGAAGACGGAGCAACCAGGACATGCGCATGTGTTCGGACATTTGTATGACAAACTGTTGGAGTTCTTCGTTCATTTGATGTACAGTTTGTAATTTTAAGGTTCCCTTAGTACATTCTACAAACCTATAAAACCCCTGTATTAATTTTGGCACAGTCTAAAACAGACAGTCGCGAAACTCAGTAGGGGAAAAAATGCAACCATTTGACAGCTTAAGCGATACTAGCGCTCCAAGCGGCTGGGTAGCTTGCTCAGTAGCAGAAAATGGCACTATCGAAACGAATAATTTATTATTTATTATTGCTGTTGTTTATATATTTCCTACGCATTAAACGTGGTACTGTATTTCGTGACACAAATACGAAAACATTATTAAACGAAAATCCCGTCTCCTGTTGATGTCAGTTTGTAATAATAACGTGCCAGTGCATTGTAATACATACGGCTCACACTCCCACGGCCGTAATCATAACATCCAAAAACAGTTTAAGACAAAAAGTGAATTGTAACCTGGTGTTTTCAAGTTCAAAAGCAACTGATTTACAGTTATATAATGTACTGGTACGTAGTTTCACGTTCCACATTTTTTTCTGTAGATTTTGAACATCTTAATACACGATTTTTACATTCTTAGAGACTAAGTGTTACGTCTTATAAAAGCCTTTACGCTTTATTCTTGCTCAGATGGCTTGCATGTGCCGTTCCCGTCATGTTTTCATCGTACCTACTCTCCAGAAATGTAAAGGTACTGTAAATCTTTAACCCGCGAGAACTCGCGCCTTTAAAAGTTACGCGATCGATCGCGTGTACAGCATTTTTCTAACAGTCAAAGAAAAGTTTGTAATGTAGTTAATATGTCTAAAAAAAAGTATTTCTAGTTGCGTTTATAAGAAAACACAAATATTTGAATATTTAAAATTGGTAAAATGCCGATTGTTTTAAAATTACTGTGAGCGAAATGTTCACGCGCGAGTCCTCGCGGGTTAAGAATCTTTTCCTGCTAAAATCTGTCTGTAAACATTAAACTACAGTTATTTACGTTTTATTTTACAATTTGTACAAACAAATCCCTATTAACTTTCGACTATCATTGCTGCATCACCAATAGTAGACTACCGTGCAAAAATTTGTTTTGACTTCCACAAACCTATCAGTAGACTATCAAAAATATCTTTGAAGAAAAATACTGAGATAGTTACCTCTCTCTGTCTCTCGCTCTCTGCTACAGATTTCACACACCGTTAAAATTTAACACACTTTATTCTATCCTACAATGTAAGAGCTTTTCATATTTGAGAAAATGTACATTTTCTTATTTTTCCTCTAACTAAAATTTATCGCGCCGCAATAAGCTCCGAAATGCAGTCGCATTTTAAACGTGTTGTTCGACTCCATATCTAATCCACAATGGTTTCTCGCCTCTCGGTATGTTCTTACGACCCGGCCGCTTGGTAGCGCTGCAGTCACCAGGTAAAAAAAAAAAAAAAAAAAAAAAAAAATAAAATAAAATAAAAAAGGATGCAGAAAACTAGCGGGAGTTTCGTGACTCTTTATGTTAGACTCTGATTTTGGTATGCCCCTATATAAATAGTTACAGTACCAAGAGAGACCAATGAATCATCGGAATATAAATCGAAGCTGTGGCAATGCTACACCCTTTTGTACCTCATATAACGATATTTGCGCGATATGTACCTGTGCATATCACTATACCACTCTGGAGGAACTAGTACACCTGCCTGACATCTTGTAGTGCCCCTGCGATGACTCAGAAGTGCCGCAACATGACGAGGCATGGACGGGACTATAGTTGGCGTCTTGTAGGAAGGCGCTTCCACGCGTTCAGGCGGAGCGATAGGGAAAGCGTGGAGGGGAGGAGCTGCGGCCGAGCGCCAGCGGTGGAGGCTACGGGAGAAATTTCCTCGTAACTCGCGGCCAGCCGCTCAGTGGGGCAATGGAGGAGGATGCGCAACTCGACTGAAAACTGGATCGCTTTCTTACGTGAAACGGAATATAATGTCTGGAGTAGTGCTGGAGGAAAATGACACCATACATTCTGTAAGGATGTCCATCAATCCGTGGGGTGAGATCTCTTCTAAATAGTACGTTGCTAGGCATGGCAGATATACTCAATAATATTGATGTCCGGGGAGTTTGGTAGCCAGCGGAGGTGTTTCAACTCAGAAGAGTGTTCCTGCAGAATCTCTGTAGCAAATCTGGACGTGTGGGTGAGGCTTTGTCGTGCCGGAATAGCCCAAGCCTGCCGGAATCCACGACGTACATGAATGGATGCAGATGATCAGTCAGGATGTGTATGTACGTGTCACCTGCCATAGTCGTATGTAGACGTATCAGGGGTCGAATATCACTCCAACTACATATGCCCCACATCATTACAAATGCTCCATCAGCTTGAACAGTTCCCTTCTGACATGTAGGATGCATGGATTCATAAGAATGTGTCTATACCCGTGCACGTCCATCTGCTCGATACAGTTGGAAATAAGACTTGTCTGATCGGGCAACATGTTTCCAGTCATCAAGAGTACGATGTCGATGGGCCCAGGTGAGGCGTAGAGCTTTGTGTCCTGCAGTCAGCAAGGGCAAACGATTGGGCCATCAGATCCAAAATCTCATATCTATGATCTTTCGTTGAATGGTTCACACACACTGCCACTTGTTGGTGGCCTGGTACTGAAAGCTGCAGTAATTTCACAAAGTGTGGCACTTCTGTAACCTTGGAAGATTCTCTTCAGTCGCCGTTGGTCCGGTTCTTGCAGGATCTTTCTCGGTAGCAGCGAAGTCGAAGATTTAATGTTTTAGCCAATATCCGATTTCACAGTGTATTAGTGAAATGTTCGTACGGAAAAGACCCCACCTCATCGCTAAGTCGAAGATGGTGTGTCGCATCTGTCGTGCTATAACACCACATTCGAATTCTCTTAATTCGTGATAACCCGCCACTGAAGCAGTAGTGGCCGATGTCGCACAAGCGTCAGACAGCTGTCGTCTCATATAGGCTTTGTCGACCGCAACGGTGTCCACTGAGTGTTCATATACCGGTTTCTTTGCCTCTTCAGTGTATGTATTTTCTCGCCTCAGAGAATGGACTTTTCAGAGTGATCCCTTATTTGCTTTCAGTATCTAAAGATTGTTCATAGCACGAAAATAAATCAAACTGGTGTAACCTAATAAACTTCCTGGCAGATTAAAATTGTGTGCTCTGCTGGAACTGCGATTCGAACCTGGGACCTTTGCCTTTCGCGGGCAAAGGCTCTACTGCCTGAGCTATCCCAACACGCTTCACTGTCCATCCTCACAACTTCTGCCAGTACCTCGCCTCCTACTTTCCAAACTTCAAAGAAGTTCTCCTGCGAACCCGGAAGAAAGGGTATGGAGACATGGCCTAGCCACAGCCTAATCGATCTTTCCGGAATGAAACTTTCATTCTGTAACGAAGTGTGCGCTGATATGAAACTGTCTGGCAGATTATGTGCCGGCACCGGGAATCGAATCTGGGGCCTATGCCTTTCACGGGCAAGCGCTCTACTGTGAAGTTTGGTCAGTAGGAGGCGAGGTACTGGCTGAAGTACATTTGAGAGGACGGACCGTGAAGCTTGGGAAATAGGTCAGGCGGTAGAGCGATTGCCCGCGAAAGGCAAATGTCTCAGGTTGGAATCCCGGTTCCGGTACATAATTTTAGCCTGCCAGCGAGTTTGACATCAGCGCACACTCCGCTCGCTGTAAGACGCAGCCGGCCGGCTGCCTTGACCGCCCCCGCCTTGGCTCTTTGCGCAGAGTGGCGCCTTTGTTGGCTCCTGGCTGGGCATTGTGGCGGCTAATGCCGGCAATTACGCAGCCGCTAATGCGCCGCCCTTTGTCTCGCTTTTAATGACGGATCGGCGGGCAGTTTTTACAAGGGGCGGCCTGGCCAGCCGCCGCCATAGGGATTACGGCCGACCCGCGGCTCGGCCAGATTAGCTGCGGCTTTATCGAGGGCGGCCGCTGTCGCCGACTTCACCTGCATCCGCCGCCAGAACAACGGGCCACCCCAAGCTGCCGCAATACTGCCCTACAAGCAGCCGACCCACGCACCGAGCAAATTTCTCCAAACAGCGCGTGCGTGTCGGAGACCGTACGTTTCCATGGCCGTAGGCACCCTCACCAAAACGTCTCCATATGAACTGACGGCGGCATCCTGGAAGGTATTCTGTGGGAAAGTGGAGGGGACGGCTGCTCAAGCCAGACTTCATAAAATCCTCACTAGGGTACCAACTAATCCAGGAGGAACATTGAGGAAGGAGGCTGGGGAGTATACAAAGATTGTGGTGTCGCACAAGTACAAAGTGCGCGCCACCTACTTTCGCCGCGCGCCGCCATGCATGCACGGCGCGGCGTTCTTCCGACGACAGCCACGAGCGCCCTCTGGGACAACGCCGCTCGTGGCCACCACTGAAGGACATCGGGGACTTCGGACTGAGCTAGCAAACAGTTACGACCTTCGTAATCAGATAGGCACCAGTGAAGACTTTGCTATTGTACAGGCACTAGGCAGGCCTCTAACAACTATGTATCAACATTCTGCAGTACTATGTAAAAGTTAAGTATTGTTACATTCTGTGCAATATATCTCTTTCTAATTTACTCGAGTGTTTATAGTTTCTGGCTGCTCCCCTCCGTACCTGCACCAGCGTGTCGGTCTCATTCCACTCGGCCACCGACACCTACGACGAGGCTGGGACACAAAAGCGGCGACGAAGTCGGGACACAAAAGTGGCGACGAGGAGTGATAGAACCTTGGACCATCCCGCTTACAGCAGCCAGACAGCAGCAGTCGGAGCACGCAAAAATTGCTCCCGCCCACCCACCCTTATTATAAGAATTTTGGGGGAAGATATTTTGTTACGTGTTTTGTGGACTTTTTGTTGCAGAGCGAGCCCTCCTTTCATATTGCATTTGTGTTTTGTTATAAGTTACTTGTATGCGCGGCGCCTAATCGGTCAGCATGGCCACTACCCCGAACCCAAACTTAATGGAAATTATTCAGTTGCAGACGGCGCAAATTACACAACTTCTCCAGGCCGTGTCGCAGTTGACGACGCAGGCTGCTCACCAACAACAACAGTCGTCACATCAGCAGCCCACACCTGCCGCCGCACCGCTTCCGACGTTCCGCCAGTACAACGAACGTGAGGAAGAATGGAGTGACTATTTCGCGCAGTTTCAAGAACTCGTCGCGGCTCATCAAATTACAGGTCAGAGAGTGAAGAACCTTTTCTTATCGATTGTGGGCCCCCAGACTTTCGTACTATTGCAAAAACTTTTCCCTCTCGCATCTCCTCGTGATGTAGACTTTGACCAAATTGTAGATGCACTGAATGCTCATTATGAGAGAAAAGTTCTTGTAGCCGCTGCACGATACCGATTTTTCAGACTTAAAAAATTACCGCAGCAGTCACACCAAGAATGGATCACGGAATTGAAGGGCTTAACCCGCCAATGTAAATTTACTTGCTCTTGTGGACTTTCGTATAGTGACGTGATGTTGAGGGATGCGATTACGCAGAATATTCAGGACCCCAGAATTAGAGCAGCAATTCTGAAACAGTCTGACCCCTCCTTAGACAGTGTACTGCAGCTTATAGAAGCGCATGATACTTTTGACTTAGCAGATGTAGAAATGCAAAGCCACAGTGTAAATTCAGTGCGCCGCAACGGACGCTTTCCTAGCCGTAGATCTCAGTATAGCACTAGTGATTCTTATTTTTCTACCGGCCGTGCTGAACAGACAGTGAACAGTAGCCAGAGTAAAAGTGCGACGCAAAGGTCGCCCCGTAGTGTTAGACACAGTAATTTGCATAACGGGCGCCAACGCTCATTTCAGAAAAATGTACGTAAATCTTGCCCCCAGTGTGTGTCTCGCCACAAGCGTGCTCATTGCCCTAGTCGCAACGCAACCTGTTATCAATGTGGCAAATCAGGACATGTACAGTCTGTGTGTATGCAAATTAAAAACTCAACGAACAGTAACGTTAGAAACAGTGCTTCGCAAAGTGCGAGAACAGTTCATTCTGTAAATGTTATACGGGCTGTAGAATTGAACAGTGCTTTCCTTGGATCTCAATTGCAAGAAAGTAGTTCTGCGCCTATGGCAAAACTATATAGTGCACCACGTAGCAAGCGCCGACGAGCGCGTAAAACAGTGCAACGGAAAAGGGTTCGGGACACGCAAAATGACTATGAACAGTGCATTCCTGTAGTGAAAATAGTGCCTTCTGCAACTTCTAATTGTAATAGTGCCCAGAACTGTGTAGCTAGTGACAGTAGAATTGGTGTAGCTACTCAAAGTAACTTTAGTGCAGTAGCCTCGCATTGTGCGGACGCCGATCCGGCGGTAGTGTCATCTAGTGACAGTGTGGTTAATCCGCTGTGTGCCGAGTATGCGCCGCTTCCTACCGCACGCAACCCGCGCAAGCGCAGAAAACAATATGTATTAGACGTTGCCCACATTCGCGCACCGGTCGTGCGCCAGAAGCACAAGCTGTTTGTTACTCTCTCTATAGAAAATGAGACTGTGCAATTTCAGCTTGATACTGGTTCCGCTGTCACATTAATAAATAAAGATACTTATGAACTTCTGGGTTCGCCAAAATTGTCGCCGTCACAGCAAGTGTTAACAGCTTACACAGGTGAAAATATTCCCGTGCTAGGAACATGTAGCCTGCCCGCCTCTTTTCAAGGTGTTACGAAAACAGTTGCGTTTGTAGTTCTTCAGGCCAAATCGACACAGAACATTTTTGGACTAGATGCTTTTGACTTGTTTGGTTTATCAATTCACAGAGATGTGCTTCAAATTTCGTCAATAGTGCCTCAGGATAAAATCAATGCATTGTGTGACAAATACAGTGACTTGTTTTCGCCGGAACTAGGTTGTGCAAAAGACTTCGTGGCACATGTAACTTTAAAAGAATCTGCAGTTCCAAAATTTCGTAAAGCTAGACCAGTGCCTATCGCCTTGCGTGATACAGTTGCCGAAGAACTTAAACGTTGGCAAGATAGTGGGGTGATTTCTCCTGTTTCTGCGAGTCAGTGGGCCTCGCCTATAGTAATTATACCCAAGCCGTCAGGAAAACTTCGTATCTGTGCGGACTTCAAATCAACAGTGAACAGTCAAACAATTGTCGACACTTATCCCCTGCCCAGACCTGAGGAACTGATGGACAAATTAGGACAGTCTCGCTTCTTTTCCAAGATTGATTTAGCAGAGGCATACTTACAGATTCCACTTGATGACGAGTCAAAAAAGTTTTTCGTCATTAATACTCACATGGGTCTTTTTCAATTTCAACGCCTACCCTATGGCAGTTCTTCCGCTCCCGCTATTTTTCAGCGTTTTTTGGAACAGCTGACAGTTTCTGTACCGTGTTGTTCGAACTATTTAGATGATATTGTGGTATCCGGACGTACAGTTGAAGAACATTTATCTAATCTGGAGTGCCTTTTCAAAGTGTTGACTGCAGCAGGTCTACGTTGCAATAAAGCAAAGTGTTCGTTTTTTCAAACTGAAATAGAGTACCTAGGCCATGTGATTAATGCCCAAGGAATTCATCCCTTACAGTCACATCTTCGAGCAATCAAAGACTTGCCTCCTCCTAAGAATGTGCATGAATTGCAAGCAGTAATGGGAAAGCTTAACTATTATTTCAGATTTATTCCCAATGCCTCTCAGATTGCAGCTCCACTGCATCACTTACGTAGGAAGAATGTTCCTTTTGTATGGTCTAAAGATTGTCAGGTTGCCTTTGACAAACTAAAGTCTGCACTACTCAGTGATGCATGTTTGATTCCCTTTGAACTCTCGTCGGGTTGCACAGGAAACAGCTGCGGATGCAGACCTAAGTGTGGTAGCACGTTTTGTTCGCTCAGGGTGGCCTGCCAGAGCCAAAGACATTGATCGGCCTCTGGTTCGACGTTATTTTGCACAACGTCATGCATTATCTTTAAGTCAGGGTGTACTGTTGTTGCATACCGACAACGACCAAGCAAGAGTGATTGTTCCTCGTTCCCTGCGACGAGAAGTGTTACGCCTCCTGCATCAAGGACATTGGGGTATTGTTAGGACAAAGCAACTGGCCAGACGTCATTGTACCTGGGTTGGTATGGACGCTCAGATAGAGAACATGACGTCACAGTGTACTGTTTGTGCGGAGCATCAGGCGGCTCCTCCGCAACGTTTCTCAGACTGGCCACGCCCCAAGGGACCATGGCAACGATTACATATTGACTTTGCCGGACCTTTCTGGAATACGCGCTGGTTAATCGTTGTAGACGCTTTCAGCAAGTTTCCTTTTGTGATTGCCATGAACTCAACGACGGCGTCTAGTACAATCAGTGCCTTAACATCAGTGTTTTGCATCGAAGGCTTGCCTGAAACTATCGTCAGTGACAATGGACCTCAGTTTGTTAGTGCGGAATTTCAACAGTTTTGTCGTGTGAATGGTATTCAGCATATTACCACTGCACCTTTTCACCCTCAGTCCAATGGTGAAGCAGAACGTTTCGTTCGAACATTCAAGTCTCACATGGAGAAGATGAAAGGTCAGCACTCCAGGCAGCAAGCTCTTCAAATTTTCCTGTCTACGTATCGATGCATGCCACGTGACGGCCCGTCTCCTGCCGAGCTGCTACACGGCCGCCGTCACCGCACTCTCCTTCACCTGCTGCAGCCTCCCACGCACCGAGTCGGTTCGTATGGCGCTACGCGTTTTCAGGTTTCCACGCCGGTGCTGTACAGGGTGTTTGCTGGAAACAAGAAGACATGGTTGCCGGGCACCATTCAGCGCGTGCTTGGTCGCAATATGTTTATTGTACGTTCTTCCACAGGGTCGGAGCTGCGGCGCCACGCAAACCAATTGCGCCTGCACAGACCGCGCGATCCTGTCTCCGGTTTCTTGATTCCAGACCCAGTTCTGCGCCAGGGAGCACAACCACATCGTTCGTCCCCGGACTACGAGATCCCTATGGACGTCGACGTACATCCGACGCAGTCGTCGCCGCCGCTGTCGCCGCCGCAGATGACAGCGTCACCGAGAGGGACTCCGGGACCGTGCGGGCCCCCCCAGCTTGGGCCACGCACCTCAGAAGAAGATGACCTGCTCCCTCTGGGCGGGGGCGGGCGCCCTTCCCCAGGTTTCGGCGGGTTCCCTGGAGGATCGCAAGGCGGATGCCGGGGCGCGGACGGCGTCTCGATCCCGGCCTCAGCTACGACGCCCGTCCCACCAGTAACGCCCCCGCTCAGGCCCTCCTCCCAGTGCCGTCGACGTGGCCCTCAGCCCTACGCCACGACGGCGCGGCGGTTTGGGGGGGAGGGGTGTGGTGTCGCACAAGTACAAAGTGCGCGCCACCTACTTTCGCCGCGCGCCGCCATGCATGCACGGCGCGGCGTTCTTCCGACGACAGCCACGAGCGCCCTCTGGGACAACGCCGCTCGTGGCCACCACTGAAGGACATCGGGGACTTCGGACTGAGCTAGCAAACAGTTACGACCTTCGTAATCAGATAGGCACCAGTGAAGACTTTGCTATTGTACAGGCACTAGGCAGGCCTCTAACAACTATGTATCAACATTCTGCAGTACTATGTAAAAGTTAAGTATTGTTACATTCTGTGCAATATATCTCTTTCTAATTTACTCGAGTGTTTATAGTTTCTGGCTGCTCCCCTCCGTACCTGCACCAGCGTGTCGGTCTCATTCCACTCGGCCACCGACACCTACGACGAGGCTGGGACACAAAAGCGGCGACGAAGTCGGGACACAAAAAAGATAGCACATGAAACGCTGGAACTGCTACTCAAGACTCACTTTCCTGAATATACTCTGGTGGATAACTCAGACCAGAATGCAACTCCTGAGAGACAACGGCTCTTAGGTATTCGCCAAGAGGACTGGGATTTGACCAAGGAGTGTGTCGATTTCAATAAGGTCCGATGGGCGGTGGGAACATTTCAACCGTTCAAGTCACCTGGCCCCGATGGAATCTTTCCAGCTCTCCTGCAACAAGCGGGAGAAAATCTTATTAGATTCCTATGCAGGTTACTCAGGGTTAGCCTAGCAGCAGGAATCATTCCCAATGCCTGGAGGGCAGTGAAGGTTGTCTTCAATCCAAAACCAGGGAGAATTGATCATACTAAGGCCAAGGATATGAGACCAATCAGCCTGTCCTCCTTCATTCTTAAGACATTGGAAAAGCTGGTTAATGTGCATGTTGGAGAAAGGAGGTTAAGTAGGGCTCCTCTACATTCAAACCAACATGCCTATCAGCCAGGTAAATCATGTGAGACAGCTCTCCACCAACTCGTTGGGAAGGTGGAGAAAGCACTACACTTTCAGGAAATAGCCCTCTGTATCTTCCTGGACATCGAGGGGGCTTTTAGCAACACGATCTTCGATTCCATGGTTAGGGGAGCAGAGGTGCATGATCAAGGGACCACTATATGTAGGTGGTCTAGGACTATGCCTAGTGGAAGAAAGGTAGAGGCTACCATGATGAATAAAAAAATGGTAATCAACACCACTAGGGGTTGCCCGCAAGGAGGAGTTCTTTCCCCTTTATTGTGGAATATAATGGTGAATGATCTCAATGGAGAATTAAACTCTAGGCAGTACTTTTGCCAAGGATACGCAGATGATCTTGTCATAGTAATACTTGGCAAATTTGCTGACAAAACAAATGTACAAATGTTTGTATAGCTTATGGGACTTAACTACGGGGTCATCAGTCCCTAAACTTACAAACTACTTATGAACTAGTTAATCCTAAGGAGGGCACAAATATCCATACCCGAGGGGGGATTCGAACCCCGACCGTAGTGGCCGTGCAGACCGTGACTGGAGCGCCTCAGTCCCCTCGGCCACCGCGGCAGGCATTTGCTGACACAGTCAAGAATATGGCACAAGGTGCGTTGGACATTGTGCAAGACTGGTGCAGAAAACAGGATCTGGGGGTTAGTCCTAAGAAGACTGTTGTTGTAACATTCACAAAGAAGTATATCCAACATTCTAGTTGGAATCTAAAGCTTTTCAATGAAGCTCTACCCGTGAAGGGGACAGTGAAATATCTAGGGGTTACCTTAGATGATAAATTGACATAGATCCCTCACATTAGGAATATTTGCTCCTAGGCAAAAGGTACCAGGAGAGCTTGTGGAAAAAATTGGGGCCTGAGCCCCAAGGGTATCCACTGGATATACACCACGGTCATTAGACCCAGGATCACCTATGGGGAGGTGGTGTTGTGGTGGAAGAAGGTAGAACAGCAGGTTGCTGCTAAGGAGCTTTGTAAGGTGCAGAGATTAGCCTGCTTAGACATAACAGGCGAAATTAGCAGCACACCAACTGCTGGGATGGAAACCATGTTGGATATGCCCCCATTACACCTTTGGGTCAAGATGGAGGCAGTGGCTGGTGCATACAGACTCAAAACTGGCAACAACTGGAACTCTTTTGGATATCCAGAATCACACACTTAAATAGTGGGTGAGGTAAATATAGGAAAGGTTGGGGAAATTCCAGCCGACTGTATTATAACTCCATACTGCTTCAACAAGCATTTCAGTATAACAACTGGAAGTAGGGAGCAGTGGGAGAAAATAGTTCGACACCGTACAGGGGATATTGTCTGGTTCACTGACGGGTCGAAATCAGACCAAGGCGTTAGGGCCGGGGTATACGGGGTGCAGCCAAGACTGGAGGGCGTCATCTCTCTAGGGATACTGGCCTCAGTATTCCAGGCCAAAATCACTGCCATCAGGGCATGTGTGGAGGAGAATTTGCGTAGGTGCTACAAAGATCGTAGCATCTATATCTATTCAGACAGCCAGGCAGCCCTGAGATCACTGGCAGCTCCTGCAACAAGGTCTAAAATTGTTGCAGAATGTCACAGGGTTCTGGTGGAGCTAGGGGAAAGCAATAGAGTAAACCTATTGTGGGTCCCTGGCCACTCGGGGATCAGTGGCAACGAACATGCCGATAGATTAGCCAGGATGGGGCAGAGACTCCATTTATTGGACCGGAACCTGTCCTGACAATCACCAAGACAAGGATCAAATTGGAGCTACGTAACTGGCTCAGAAGACAGCACGTAGAATATTGGACCAAAGTCTATCAACAAAAACATGGCAAGGTAATGATGCCAAAGGTGCTCTGCAATCCTGGGTCTGAATAGGAGAGAGATTAGACTCATGGTTAGATTGCTGACAGGCCATGAGAATTTTAAAAAACACCTACATACAATGAGAATAACAGAAGAGGACCCTAAATGTAGGATCTGTGATGACGGTGATGAAACTGCATCACATCTAATCTTAGAATGCATTGCATTGGAGAGTAAAAGGCACAGAACATTTGGGACAAGCAGACTCGAAGAAGTTGTGTCTAATAAAGAACTGGTAAAGGGACTCCTCGCACTGTTCAAGGGCATTGGTTGGCTTTAGTAGATATACAGGGAGCAATACCGCACAATAAACTTAGTTTCGGTGCGAGCAGTGGCGGGTTGGACCAAGACTGTTTCGGCTTCCCTGAGAAAATCAATCAATCAACTGCCGGGACTAACCAATAGCACACCCTCTTACAACTTCTCCAATTCACTCAAGATTTACTAGTAAAACAGTGCATCTGCATTTGTAGATCAATAGCTCAAGCGGTACTGAGGTATTAGGCGTCGATCCTGGACGAATCGCACATATTAGAACGTGCTGGTGGTGTAGCCTCCTCGCGTGGCAGTGCAGGCGCTGATCCTGGCATCCTTTCTATCATGCAGACGGCGAATACTGCATTGGGATACATTAGTCCATGCCTGACTGACCTCTTCACGTACTTCTGCAACAGCTTTGTGTTGAGGAGTCGCTCCTGTCAATTGTCGTCACATTATCTCCCAAACGTGCTCACTTTGAGACTGGTCTGGAGATCACGCCTCCTTGCACAGCACGCACGTTGAGTTTCAAACGTAGTGTGTGGCCGACAGTGGCTGCTGGTGCTTCAGATGACTGGGGGTCCACTTCTTTCAGTGCCGGATCTCGATAGCGGTGCCCCTCTTGCCCCCCTCCCACTCGCCCCGCTCGAAGCGTCGATGTTTCGACGCCCCCCCCCCCCTTCCGCTCGGCGTCTAGAAAGACAATTTGGCGCACCTCTGCGAGTGGCACTGGCAGAATGCGTCCCGGTTTGCGACGCCCCCCTCCCCTTTAGATATATTTTCATTAAAAGATCTGCAGAATGCCTTACCTTGGCTTGTTTGCGCTTGTTTCCATTCGAGCTGAGGCGTCGGTCTACCAAGCTTCTTTATTTCTCCCTTTTCTTCCAAGGTGAAAGCTGAGAAATTAGTTTCTACAAGATACTACACGTTGTTCACTTTTCTTCTATAATAAACACCAAGAACATATGAATATACAAATAAATACTAAAACACAGTAAGTAGCTGATTAAACTGTTAAGTGACTGTAAAAAAAAAGGTAAAGCAGTCAACAATCCGAAGATTGGTTTGAACACCACAGTGCTTTACTAGGCATGGTCCTGTTTGGAGGTGGTATGCCGTTGCCTTCCTCCGACCTTCGAACTGACTTACCCAGCCAGTTATAGGGGGACCTACAGTTTAACGTGGGTTCCGAACCACGGTGCTACTCGGTATTTTTCACATGAGCACTACTGCCAGAGGTGAAAGAAGTGGGAAGTGACAGATAAAAATCCCAGGACCTGACGGGGATTGAACGATGAAGAAACAAGCTACCTTCGGGTAACGTGACGCTGTAAGCAGCACCTCTTCTTGACCTTACGCATGCACAAAGGCTGTTCTTCCCCATACCTTTTCAAAAACTTAAATATTTGTTACAATGAAGAGTATAAATGTCATTTCCCTTCAAAATCGCGACACATTTGCAAACACGTCGAAAGATATGTGGCAAGTAACAATACAGAAGTCATTGTTGCTCCCTTATCTGTTAAAAAGAAGACTGAATTTTTTAAAAAATCGTTTGCAGTCGATCTTTAACCCACTGTAGTTCCTTCGACAGCGCAGCGCGATGCCCCTAACCACACGGCTATTCTCGCTAGGCTGAGAGTAATGACTTCGTTATTATTCATGATCGGAATATTCTGAAGACTTCTGCAGCTCGTGTATTCAATGAATCTTCAATGCGCCAAAAACAAATATGAAGGGTGGATGTTGCCTTCATGGAGGATTTGCGCATGCGCAAGGCGAGGTGCGCAGTAGCTCTATTATCTTTGCTTTGGGCGATTCGTGTAACCGCCAGAGCTCGAGTCGCCAGGAGCTGCCGTCGCTACCAGCTCCAACGCCAATGTTAAAAACGACGTTTCCCCTCGCCCCTCCCTGCCGCGGGAGAGCCAATATTCTGCCTCCAGGGGGTTCAGAAGAGAATTTGCACCTCAGCCGCGCATGCGCATTGCAACGCTGCGGCCACTACCGTCTATATTAGCAACACCACTTAGAGAGAAGGCCGCGGCGCTCTTGTGTGACGTCAGGCAGAGTAGCTGACTGGGTAGCCGCTATGCCGAAACAGCGAGCCATTCAGCTATGCGCGCGCAACCTACTCTGCCTGACGTCACACGAGTGCGCCGCGGCCTTCTCTCTAGGTGGTGGTGATAACAAGCGACCGCGCTACGACTCGTAGACGTGTCGACTCGCTGCGTGTCGGATCTTCGCTACTCCAGCTCTCGTCTCACATCGACTTCTCCATCAGCCATGTCCGGACGCGGAAAGGGCGGCATGGGAAGGCAACCGAGGTGTTGAGTATTGACGGAATCGACGAGAAGAAGAGGCAGAAGAAGCAGAAAACTGTGCAGTGCTTTCTCTGCCAGAAACTTGGCCATTTGGCCAAGGGCTGCAAGAACGCAGTTGCGTGCCTGAAGCACGCGTAACTGCAAAAAAGCGCGGGAAGCCACGAAGAAGTGCATCAACTGTGGTGGCCCTCACGCCATCAACTTTCGCAGTTGTAGCTACATTAGTAGCTGGAATTTCGAGAGGAAGAAGAGGTGCACTGTCAAGGCGCCACTGAGAGGACGAAAACAGAAGGAACCAGCGGCCGTCCCGCCCCCACGACAAAGGGTCGAAATCGGGTCGGTTCGCAGAGCAACGACCATACGCGCCAATTTGCGCGGATTCGAGGAGCGCACGTCTGCTGACGACGCGGTGCACGCCCTCAAGACCGCCATGGCGGAGAAGAGGACATTGCTCCGCGCCGAACTTGACGTCGAGCATGTGGTGTGCGAACTCGGCGGCCGCCCTTGCTGTCTCTCCACAAGCGGGGACCAGAGCAGGGCTGGACGCTGCCACGCAGGCAGTGGAAGAATTAATATCGGCTGGCGCTCCCTCAGCCCCTGTAGCAGTGCAGGCGGTCGACGCGGCGCACACGGAGGTGGAAGCACCTTCACCTGGAAAGGCCGCAACCGTGACACAAGAGGAAACAGGAACGGCAGCCACTCAAGCCGTGGCTCCGGAGGAAGAGGGTCTTGGCGCCAAAGAAGAGGTCCTGCAAATGCCGGACAAGTACAATGTCAAGGCGATCCTCTCCAATCTTACGTGCTCCATCAGAAACCGGACATATCCCCATTTCAACAACGCATATGCGTTCCTTCCTTCTCATCAGAAACCCAAACTTCCCCACAAATCTTACCGGCTCCCCCAGGATCTACGAGAGGCATTAATCCCAGTCATTTCTTCAAAGGACTACAATCTCCTTCATTCCCACCCCACCTTCTCCTCTTACTAGTGGGTCGCCTGCCTAGCAGTCGACCATGAAAGATGGGCGATTAGACAGACCGAAAGAAAAAAATTCCGCTAGCAGGCTGCTTGCTAGCTGCAAGGACTCCTTCTTTTTATCTGTTCAAGGAATCAACAAGACGATCCACAAACGCCAGGCAACCGGAACATCATCAACCAGCCAGTGGAAAGAGTAGCAGCAACAAACTGGTTATACTCCGCTTTGACGGGCCATGATCGACGCCCGCCAATAAACGTGAAGCGTGACTCGTACACGTGTTGTCTCCGTGACGTAAAACGTTTCTCATGCGATAAAATCACTTTGAATGTGCATATAACATGATCTAATAGAAGAAAGAAACGAAGAATAGTAGTTTAAAAACACTTTTAGTTTTATTTACTTATTTACTTTTTTTACGATGAGCTTTTTTTTCGGAGATTAATTGAACCAGTGAACACATAGGACGCGCAGCCACTGGAGGTCAAGCATCACACTGTCGCAACAATGACAAAACAACGCGTCTTACAACATTCTGTACTGGTCAGCGCCCGCTCCACAAACACCAAAGACAAACGAGAGTTGTTCGCTTATTGCACCCTATAGCACAAGGACTGGACTAGGGCCACTGTGTCTTGTACGTATGTAAGCGAGTCTTGTAAGAGACAGCGCTGGCCAAGTCTTCGTTGTATGCGCGTACGACCATAACTTACGTGTGGGCAGAATTTGCTTTCATCACTGAAGATCACGACCCTGCATTCAATCGTTCAAGAGATACTCGGAGCAAGCCGTTCACGTCGCGCTGTGGCGCGAGTGAAAGACGAGCTAGAGGTGTGCAAAAAAATGTTTCAAATGTTTGTAAAGTTTGGGGGACTTAACTACGGGGTCATCAGTCCCTAAACTTACAAACTACTTATGAACTAAGGCTAAGGACGGCACAAATATCCATGCCCGAGGGGGGATTCGAACCCCCGACCGTAGTGGCCGTGCAGACCGTGACTGAAGCGCCACAGTCCCCTCGGCCACCGCGGCCGGCTAGAGGTGTGCGTCACTGTAGTAATGTTGCTGGAAACCTACTGACAACAGCTGGTGTTGACTCTTCTGAACTCTCGAACTCCAATATCTGAGCTGTACCGTACGATCTGCCACCGCTGCTCTTACATTACGACCATCTTGGTGGTTGTCCGCACTGCGTAGACGTCCAGAACTTAGTCTCCGGGTGTGAGACTGTTCACGTGGCCACTGCAAACCAGCATCGTTGCACAAATTACGCAGCACGTCGACATTGTGTGGAAATTTTCGGAAAGCACCATCTAGCCGCTCAGAACAACCCAATTTGACCCCTTTTAAATTGTGTCAGTTGGCTGTAGGAAGCCTTATGGTTCTAAATATTCTCTGTTAGAGGGTATACAGATATAGCGCTCTGGCTGCTGCGTCACTTCTCTATCTGTTGCCGGACGACGTTGAAACCGTCGTGACCACACGTATGGTAAGAGTATGAAGGGGAACAGGTAGACTAATTAAAATGCAATTTTTAAGATGTAATATTTCTTTATTTTTCCATAAATATAGCATAATTCATTCTAATTACTTAAATCTAGCACATCAAGTAAAATATGGATTACAGATTGATTAAACACTTACAATTAAATAACTCTGAAGTGACAGAAGAATGCGATATTTTCATATGTTTTGAAATAGATGAGTAATTTTTAGTAGTCGTCTATTGATCTTCATACAAGACGCACATATTGTAATGACGTGGTGTAAAATTTGAAGAACTTTTGTGAAATACAAACTCAGTATGTTAAACAGTACTTCTTTAAATCAACCAAGATATTCTACATTAATTAGTTTACAGGAAAGAGCCATAAAGGACGGCCCCACGCCCATACAATGTTACCGTTGCGTGATGTATTGCTACAAAACTTAAATAGCCGTGTAAACTTGCAACGAAGGAATCTCACAAATTAAAATATTATCATACGTCATGTTCTCAGAGATTAGGAGAGTTTCTGTAATTTATTCTTTATTTAATTAATACTTTATTAATAATTTTTCAGTATACCATAATCTGTACAGGTACTATTCTCCAGGTGGCACTTGCCTTGGAAGGATCAAAACTGACGTCGTCTTTCCAGCTTTAGTTCCCCCCCCCCCCCCCTCAGGCAATGTATATAGGTATATAGCCGAGTAAGCAAGGGTGTTACACAAATGTACGTTCTGCCGAATTTATTAATATCTTAGGAAGCATAATGTGCAAAATATTTGCTCCCAGGATATAACTAAATCATGTTACACCCTCTTTAGCGTTTGTAATAGTGTCAACTCGAGGAGGTACTGGGTCAGCAAGTTCAACAGGTATGCCATATCCAAGTGAAATCATCCATTGATCTCAACCAAGGACAACTGTAATTTAAAAGACATCAAACACGTGAAATCCCAATAATCATTTTTCACACTCAATGAAAGTGAATGATTAATGGAGTGAGTTAGATTCAGTCTCTCTCGATTTTAGAACTCATTTCACTTCCAACAACACTTACAGTTACAAGCAGAGGTCGGTCAGGATGTCTATAACACGTCATATCATCTGAACTATGTACTATGATATAATATTGCAACTGTTTTCGTGGATTTACGTAGATGTTGTCTGGAAATTGAGCTGCGAAAAGAATTAGTACTTAAAACTTGATAAATTATAAAGACATGGCAGAAGCTGAATTTAACTTCATGAATAGCGAAAATAGAGTAACAGATAAACTATTTTTCTATTCTCATTTTCCGGTAGTGTCAACAAGAAAAACCTTCTAAAACCTTCTTAGCCGTCGAGCAGTCGCGCTGGAGCACAGAGTCCGCTACATTTATATAATCGGTGTTTCCGACGTTTTGTCAACCATGGACTCCTTTCAAACTCGACGTATTCCTTCATTATTTTCTTATTGAAGACAAGAGACAAGATCGCTTTTTATTTCGTATTTTTTAATTAAGATTACCGGTTTCGGCAGTTTAACTGCCATCTTCGGATCTTAGATTTCATTCTTCACGACATTATTACTAAAAGCTTTTAAAAACTCATTTACTCGCCAACTGAATTGTTGGCTTGTCAACATATAAATAAAACATGATCACCAACATCCTGTAATAAGGTGTGGTCACTAAGTTAAAAAATGTTGCAAAGAATGAAATCTAAGATCCGAAGATGGCAGTTAAACTGCCGAAACCGGTAATCTTAATAAAAAAAAAATACAAAATAAAAAGCAATCTTGGCTCTTGTCTTCAATAAAATCATTAAAAGATCGCCCCCAAGCATGACAATACTTCATTATTGTTGTGACGGCTGTTATGTGCAGTGCAGTAATTGTCGGTGCTAAGGACTTTGTTGAAGGGAGAATTTAGTATAAAGCTGTCGCTTGTGGCTCTTAAGTGCACCGTGCGACTGGTCATGTAAGTATTACTTTACATCTTCGAACATAGTGGCTATTTCACTTACATCGTTCCTGTGACCCGTGTTCAATATAATTATTTCAGGGCAAGGACGCGTTTAACGAAGAACTCTAATGACTCTTGAATGAAGATCCAGATTTTACGAAAGATGTAGACACTATATCCAACGATGATACTGATGAAGAAGTGGAGGTAATTACTCGTGACCATGACACCGAAAGCGAACAAGAGTGTGAGTCAGACGAAAATGAAGACAATAATTGTGAACTGGGTTATATTGGTGATTGGTTTGTGGGAAGAGACAAAACTTCTAAATGGAGAGAAATCAAAGGGAGAAGGGAAAATATTGTAAAAATTTCTCCTGTGCGCAAGGCTTTTGACAGGCATGTAACAACCGAGATTTCAGGATTACTTAACATAATTAACATGGGAATGATCGATACAATTGTGAAATACAGTTCAAACCAGAATTGTCTGATTATCAGATATAGAAAGAGACAGAAAAGAAACGACGAGAAGTGTGTCAAGTTCCACCTGCAGTCTCAGATGACTAGTGATTTGAATTTTGACATCTCTTAATTACAAGTAGTGAACATGGGCTGTCTATAAGCTGTTATAATATGTTTTCCATAGGCATTAACTGCGAATATAATAATTTTCATCGCTCGCAACGAAATATAGATTTTTAGAACTATGTTAGACGTATATCAACTATTCTAAATAAAGTATAATTAACAGTCGTGTTAAAAACGAAACCTTCTTTCCCACTATAACTAAGCAACAGTGTATAGACAATTCATGTCTAGATATGTAACGTTATTTCTTAATATTTTCCACTCTTCCCATAATAAATTATTTGTATTATGTGACAATAAATTTTGTTATTTTGGTATTATTAATATCATTCTGAGTGATACGTTATCTACCCCAGTTAATATCAAAACTACCGTGAGAGCATATGAAAGTAACTATACAACTGAGCAGCGAAAGTGGCGCACAAAATGCTCCACGCGACTGCTCGTTCAGTACAAAAACGCGCGCCTACCTCAGCGTTTAAGATTTCAAATTATGCTTGAAATTTGTGTTGGAAGTCGCTGAGTGTTATCATTTTCGATAAATGGAAGACCAGAGTCAGAGTATTTGAGCGCTGTCAGCTTCAAGACAAACACATTCCAATTGTAATATTTGTTTTTATCGCAACAAAGTTAAGATTTTATCTCTTAATCAGTCAATTATTATTACCTTTAAAAATTTTGAATTCGTTCAGAACTACGCAAGCATTAGAAATGAAATTTTTGTTGCCCCGAAAGCAGTCAGGTAGGCCACATGCAAGTCCATGACGGACCGCCATGAATGGATTTTATATTGCAGTAGGGTGTCTTTGTGTCAGTTTATTCGCCCTGTGAAAGGACAGATTAAGATGAGATGGACAGATTTTACAATCCACTCGAGGATGTAAAGGATAAGGACGGTGTATTGCTCATAGGCGATTTCAACGCCAAGATAGGAAATCAAACACAAGGGTACGAAAAGGTTATGGGTAAGTTTGAAAAGTGTTGACTATATAATAACAGATCAGGAATTCAGGAAGTCAATCAGGGACACATGTGTTTTCAAAGCTTTCTTTGATGACACTCATCATTATTTAAATGATTTTGTGAGTTCAAAAGTGCAGAAAGTCAGGTACATATGAAGAAGGATAAGAATGGAGAAGCTTCAGGACACGGAAATCAGGCACAAATATATAACAACGATCTCATAAAGGTACTAGTTGAATGAGGTCGTTTACAGTCAATGGAAGAGCAATGGACAAGGTACAGGGACACACTACTCGAGCCGCGGTGGAGTAGCCGAGCGGTCTAAAGCGTCTCGCTGCGGAACGCGCGGTTGCTCGCCGTGGAGGTTCGAGTCCTCCCTGGGGCATGCGTGTGTGTGTTTGTCCTTAGGTTAGTTTACCTAGGTTTAAGTAGTTTGTAAGCTACGGACTGATGACCACGCAGTTTGGTCCGATAAAATTACAAACTTTTGAACACTACTCGATGTGGCTAGAGAATGTCTTGGAAAAATAGTGTGTAATGAAAGTAAGAAGCAGACACATTGATGGAGTGACACAGTTCTTGTCACTTTCATATCTCTACCCCAATCCTTATTAATGTGGTAACCTGTATCCACCCAGCTTTCACATCCATTCAACAAAGTTGGTCCAAAAATAGAACAGTGCACCAGTGCACTGATAACTTAAGTCTTGGTACTAACTTCCTTCTTGAAGAAGAGAGTAAATCGTATCTGAGCATTCACTGCATTAGCTTTTCTACACTCTGATTCCAGTTCTTCACTACATTGCCATAATGTGGGAAAATACATTCTAAGTACTCGAAACTCTCCACCTAACTTGTTCCTCCTATTCGGCACTCATTCTCTTTGAATCTCTTTCTCACAGACATTACTTTCGTATTGGAGATGCTGATCTTCATACCATAACCCTTACACCTCTGTTATTAGAGTGCAACCTTTCAATCGATTCTGCCATCTCAACTAAGTCGTACGCATATGCAAGAACTTATTTTGTTTTAACCTATTTTAATCTTACGCTGCCTGTGTATTGTTTTAAATATATGAATAGTATGAATAACAGTGGTGACAAGTTACGGCCTTGTCATACCCCTTAAACTACCGTGAAACATGAACTCAGTTTACCGTCAATTCTAACAGTTGACTGACAATCTGTGTAAATACCTTTAACTTCCTTCAGAAGTTTGCCTCATATTCCATAATCTTGTATAAGTGTCAATAGCTTCCTCCTAGGAACACAGTCATAAGTCATTGATTTTACAGTCATAAGCTTTTTCTAGATTTATAAAACATATTTATGAATAAAGAACAGTCTAGAATGCAATAATTTATTTCATTCAGCTAGTTTCAGTCTTATTTAGACCATCTTCAGGAATTTTGACAATGGGAGCCTTCCAGTGCGTCACTGCGTAACTGGAAGGCTCCCAGTTACCTGCCAGCTCCACAACATCGATAGAGTCAAAATTCTGAAGATGGTCTAAATAAGACTGAAACTAGTTGAATGAAATAAATTATTGCGTTCTAGACTGTTCTTTATTCATAAATTTAAATAAGATTGCTGATGACCCAAACGTAGTGAAACGAAAATGTTTCCAAAAATATGTTATAAAAGATAGATACAATTTCCTGTTCCACTCAAAACACTTCTTCATTATATGCCCTAAGCTAAAGATCTGGTCCTGACAGCCTCTAAGAGGCCTAATCCCACATTTTCATCCAACTTGTCCTCAGCTAATACTCGCACTCTCCTTTAAACAATACCCGAGAATGCTTTGTCCACAACTTTAATTAAAGAGATACCTCGATAGTTGTTACAATCTTTTCTGTTTCCATGCTTCAAAATTGATGTGATTACTGCATTCATCCAGTCAGACGGAACCTGCCCCGACTCCCAAGCCATTTCAGTTGTCCTGTGTAACCATTTGAGACCTGACGTTCCACTGTATTTGACGAGTTCCAGCTTAATTTCATCCATCCCTGCCGCTTTATTGCACTGCAATCTATTGATCATTCTCTCAACTTCCTCAAATTTAATCCTGTTTCCATCATAATTCCTATCCCATTCTACCTCAAAATCTGACACATCATTGAATGTTGCACTTACATTGAGCAACACTTCAAAATATTCCCTCCGTCTGCCCAAGGCATCCACAGGATTCTCTAGCAGCTTTCTTGACCTGTTCAAAACGTTAATTCCGTCTTTCCTCCCTTTCTATGACTGCTGATTTTCACGTAAGGCCAAATTTCAGGGTGTAAACTTGCTCATAAATTGATTGGTTGGTTTGTGATTTAAAGGATCGGTCTAGTAAAGTCATTGGTCCCTCTTCGGTTAAGGATGGGAAAGGAAATCGCCCGTGTCGTTTCAAAGGAACCATCCCAGCATTTGCCTGAAGTGATTTAGGAAAATCACGGTAAAACTAAATGTGGATGGTCGGAAGTGGATTTGAGCCACCCTCCTTCCGAATGCGCTCCAGCGTATTATCAGTGCGCATCTCGCTCAGTGTTCATAAGTAGTACACTCGATAGTTACAAGATTGAAGTCAACAAAATTAACTTTGACTGTTGGAGTATAGATTTTTTTCCACCACTCAGAATACATTTTATTTTAATTAACACATTTAAGTATTTTATTGAAGAAACTGAAATGTCTCTATCACCAATGTTAATTAAAATTGTCATTGGCTGTTGCGAAGTCGTCGTTTTTTTTTTTTTTTTTTTTTTCCGATCAATACTGCTGACGTCCTCCACCATCCACCTACTGTCACATTCAGCCAACGCACAGTTCTACGCTTGTTCCTTTAACTTCTTCTACAGATCGTTAAAACTGACATGCAAACATGGTTTGTAATACGCTGAAGAAAACAAGTACTTAATTTACAAGACGTGGACTACGAGACCCCAACGTGTGTCAACCAAACGTGTCAGCAACAAACAAAGAATGCGTTAAATGCAACTGACTATAGAAGAGTGTAGGGCTGTCCATTTAACGAAGGTAGAGTATAGAAGCATTCCGAAAGAACTATCCTTGGAGACCGATTTCAAAAATTCTCCTGGAATCTCAGAGACGACACCTTCCGAGTTAAGGGGGTTGGTTGGGATAGGGGGTCTAAACTGCTATGTTTATCAGTCCTCCGGTGGGGAGGGGAAGGAGTTAGGATAGGAATGGAGGGGAGGGGGAAAGGAAATGCAGTCAGGGGAGTAAAGAAGGAAGGAAGACTGCATTAACTCGGGGCTCCGTGCTCGCCACGCACGTAAACACAAAAGAACCGTGAGCCCTCTGGAGAGGGGGGGGGGGGGGATGAGTTAAGGTTTAAGAACCCTGGCGTCTGTTCTTCCGTACATATCCAAGGGAGCAGATATTGCTATGTGATGGTGCAGCTCTTTTAAATAAAGATTTATATGGGGTATTTTTGTATCAATTGCTGATAGGTGGTCTAATCGAACAACGTGGGCATATGAAGGTAGTAGGATGTGAGGGAATTCGGGTCAGACGGGTACGTGCTTGAGTGGTCCGCGCAGGTGTCTCAAGCCCGAGTGTCCGGCTGGTGCAAGAGATGCTGGTGTGGCAGCTCAGTGCTTTTGGTCAGAGGTTGGCTGCCTTCTGTAACAATCCAGAGAACAAAAAATAAATAAGTAAATAAATAAATCTAAAATGTGAATGTCTGTTCGGTGTACGTTTATCACGTCTGAACCACAAGACATAAAGAGCTAAAAATTTGTACAGTTACTAATGTCTACCCGGGGAAGGCTTTAGGCACGGTTTTATGGCGATCGGATAGCTATTTATCTATCTATCTATATATATATATATATATATATATATATATATATATATATATATATATATATATATATATATATATTAATGTGAATGTCAGTTCGGTGTACGCTTATCACGTCCGAACGACAAAACGCAGAGACTTAAATATTTTTACAGTTCTAATATATACCTGAGTAAGTTTTTATGCACGGTTTTATAGCGATTTGATAGCTATTTAGTAAATTGAAGAATATAACGCGAAATGCGGACCATTAATTACTCTTTGAAAATTATATTTACTCTTTGAAAATGGTTTTATTGGTTAAATTGTTGCTTAAGGGTTGATAATGATAAAAGGGTGAGTATATTGGGATGAAAAGTTATCCGCGTATATAAAATTCTACGTGTGTGTGTGTGTGTGTGTGTGTGTGTGTTAATATTTCGCTCTGCAGCGAAAGCTACAGAACGCAAACGAATGGTCTGTGTGTAATTGTTGTCCGAAGTCTCCCGTTATACACCATAGCAGTTCCATGCCGATAGCTATAAGGGGGTGGAAGATATGGTGGTTGAAAGTCGTGAAACTATTTTTTTTAAAATCGCCCAGAAGGCCAGCGATGACGTTTTCGGCTGTAGCAAGGAGGTTACCTACAGCGAAACGTGATGCCACATACCATATCTTTGGTCTTTGCGTGATACAATGTTTTCAGCTCTTTCTCTGTAAGGATAAGCATACGAATAAGGAAATATAAGAATAAATAAATAAAGCAGTAAAAAATAAATTTCTATTAATACATCTTTTTAAAAAAATCGATTTGACGTTCGCGCATTATCTGCCATAATCAACCAACACGCGAGCGGAGCCACTGGTTTAAGGTAGTAAAAAATAAAAATAAACAGTTTAGCAGTGATGCCTAATAAGCAAGAGACTAGGAGGCTTCGAACCCGGGACCGACCACAAATTTTGATATTTCCATGTTGTTTGATTACAATAACGACCAGCAACTGAGAGAGAAACATCCGAACTAAATCCACATTTTAGAACAGCTGCAACATCACACAGCGAGGTCTGTTCTTTCGGACAAGTCCGATAAAAAGAGGTGACAATTATTATTTTTAATACGTCTTCAGTCAGGAAAAACTGTGGGAGAAGTGAAAGTAAGACGCGCGGAAGTGTGCACTGGCTGGTCCAGAGGGAGTTAGGTGTGAGCGTCCAGCCCGTCAGCTGGCGCATCCCAGCGTGAATCAGCGGCGCCCCTCAGCGGGGATAAGACGTGCAAAATCTGTGTTTGTTCCGGCTGCCGCGCGCACTGCCCAGGGGGCGCCGGACCACGCCCGGGTGCGCGGAGGGTCGGTTGCTACTGCTACTGCCTCCTCTGACGTCACCACCTGACAGCTACGCTCGGCCACTGGCGCGCCGACGTTTAGATTAGACTACCTGAAAACCCGGCGTTGCCCGAGTATTTATTTATTTATTCGAGCCTTGAGTTAGTACTTTGCCTATACACTCTCTCTCTGTCCGTCTACTTATTTCTAGCCGGCCGCGGTGGCCGAGGAGACTTAAGGCGCTTCAGTCACGGTCTGCACGGCCACTACGGTCGGGGGTTCGAATCCCCCCTCGGGTATGGATATTTGTGCCGTCTTTAGTATAAGGTACTTCATAAGTAGTTTGTAAGTTTAGGGACTGATGACCCCGTAGTTAAGTCCCATAAGCTTAACAAACATTTGAACTTATTTCTAAAAACATGTTACATTTATCAGAGAATATATAAGAAATAAGATATCTCGTGTGAAAATCCACTCGTTTCGAAGAATCCAATCACGAAATTCAACAACAATGATTATAATAAGCCGGCCGCGGTGGCCGAGGGGACTGAGGCGCTCCAGTCACGGTCTGCATGGCCACTACGGTCGGGGGTTCGAATCCCCCCTCGGGCATGGATATTTGTGCCGTCCTTAGTCTTAGTTAGTTCATAAGTAGTTTGTAAGTTTAGGGACTGATAACCCCGTAGTTAAGTCCCATAAGCTATACAAACATTTGAACATTTGATTATAATAATATCACAGATCGATCACTTGATGTAATGCGCGATTTTTTAAGAGATGTATTAAAAGAAATCTCTTTTTTACTGCTTTATTTATTTATTATTATATTTAGTTATTCGTATGCTTATCCTTACAGAAAATGAGCTGATCACATTGTACCACGCATACACCAAAGACATGGTCTGTGGCATCACGTTTCGCTGTATGTAACCTCCTTGCTATAGAGTCGCAAACGTCATCGCTGGCCTTCAGTCCGAATTTTTTTTATACCTTGACGACTTTCAACTACCATATCTTCCACCCCCTTATAGCTATCGGCATGGAACCGCTATGGTATACAACGGGAGACTTCAGACAACAATTACACACAGACCATTCGTTTCCCTTCTGTAGTTTTCGCTGCAGAGCGAAATATTAAAACACACACACGTAGAATTTTATATACACTGATAACTTTCCATCCCAGTATACTCCTTTTATCATTATCAACCCTCAAGCAACAATGCAACCAACAAAACCATTTTCAAAGATTGAATATAGTTTTCAAAGAATAATTATTGTTCCGCATTTCGCGTTATATTCTTCAAATTACTAAATATCTATCAGATCGCTATAAAACCGTGCCTAAAACCTTTCTCGGGTATACATTAGTAACTGTACAAATTTTTAAGTCTCTGCGTCTTGTCGTTCGGACGTGATAAGCGAACAGATAGTCACATTAATATATATATATATATATATATATATATATATATATATATATATATATATATAGATAAATAGATATACGATCGCCATAAAACCGTGCCTAAAGCCTTCCCCGGGTAGACATTAGTAACTGTACAATTTTTTAGCTCTTTATGTCTTGTGGTTCAGACGTGATAAACGTATACCGAACAGACATTCACATTTATAGCTTAGAGTTACCTAGCATGTTAGCCAGTGGAGAGCGATCTTTTTAAATGTTAATAAAATACACCTTCTTTAGGTTATTACACCAAGATAGCTGATGAAATATATTTATTACTCGACTATTTAAATCATTATCTTCAGAAGCGTTTACAAGGTATTTACTTACGAGAACATATCAAATAAAGACTATCTCGTCGAAATATAAAATGAATAAAACTGCATGGTCATCACATTAAAATATACGTCACTGATTAGCCGTGAACACTGGGGCGCCGTGGTGCGGTGCGCGCGGCCGTTCGCCGTCGGCGGTTCGAGTCCCCCCTCGGGCATGGGTGTTTGTGTTGTCCTTAGGTTAGTTTACCTTAGTTTAAATAGCTTGTAAGCTACGGACTAATGACCACGTAGTTGAGTCCGATAGATTTACAAACACTTGAACATTTTTTAAACGTCACCAAAATCAGTCGTCAGATTAAAATATATGCTTACGTGAGAAACAGTAACCAAAAATAACATTTTTGGGAATTGTTCGAAAACCATCTCCTCCACGGGGACGGACGTCACACATCTGATCAGGTAATGGGACTATTATTGCGCCTTCCATAGCTTCATATGTCGAGCTTCTTTGTTGTCTATCAATTACTTAGATGGGTTCATCTACGACAAACACAGTAATCGGCTTTGTAACCTTTTCCTACACTTTGTTGACTCATCTGGTTTCATTTTATGGCTGTATATTCTTTATTTTACCACAATTTAAAGTATGCTTATATGATTTACCGGCAGGGCCACTCAGTAATAGTCTTTTTCAACTTGATACGCTTGTGTGATTTCCTGCCAGCGCCACATAGGGCAGCCTTTCTCAGTTCATACTTTCGTATAGCGTAACGTCAGTGTTTTAGAAACAAGTCTTCTTGTCTTTTATAAGTTTGTATCTATTCCAAAACTTAAGGTAAGGTAAAGCAGTCAACAATCCGAAGATTGGTTTGAACACCAAAGTGCTTTACTAGGCATGGTACTGTTTGGAGGTGGTATGCCGTTGCCTTCCTCCCTCCAAAACTTATGTATCCAATTTTATTAACTACCTTCCTTGTACATTTCACTTACAGTCAAAATAGATGCTGTATTTTAAACCACTATTATATGATCTCCACCAGCCACAGAGGGCTGCTCTTGGCGGCTTTGCATCTGTCACTTCGTATTTTCTTTTTAAAATATAGTTATCAACAATGTTTCTGAAACGATTTTACGTATTTACAACTGTGTGAACATATATTAAGTTATTCCATGACTGTTTTTATCTGTACAAGCATTAAAAAATATGTTCAAATGTTTGTATATAGCTTATGGGACTTAACTACGGGGTCATCAGTCCCTAAATTTACAAACCACTTATGAACTAGCTAATACTAAGGACGGCACAAATATCCATGCCCCAGGGGGGTTTCGGACCCCCGACCGTAGTGGCCGTGCAGACCGTGACTGGCGCGCCGCAGTCCCCTCGGCCACCGCGGTCGGCTGTACAAGCATTCTATGATGCCATGCATTTTTATCATTTTATAAAATAAAATAAAATTTGTATTACTTATGCAACTAGATAGTCAGAATTGACCTATAAATGAATACCCGTTTATACTTTTGTATATTTTTATATTTGACAAATTTGCTTAATAATAAATACTTAATGTATTCTGAACTCGCCCATATAGAGGGCGCCGTTATCTGTATATTCCAATTGTAGTGCTACTGTTTACTACTATAAACTCTACCACTTGCAAAACATACTTACGGTACGTTTATAATGTTTACAATCTTATATAAAAATGGATATGATGTATGTTTATGTTATGTAATGATTATGTGATCCTGTTTTCTAATTTTGCGCCCGGTTCCTCCAGTTGTCTTAAATCCGCAGGGCGTCCAGGTCCTTCACCAGGTCGTCCATCCAGCGCCGCCTTGCTCGTCCAATGGGGCGTTTGGTGTTTGGTTTGCCTTCTTTGCCTGTCTTCCCTCTGACATACGGGCTACATGGCCCATCCACTGTATTCCCTTGCTCTTTATCTCCTGTAAGATACTTGGCTGTCTCATCAGAAGGTACATTTCCTCTCTCGTCGTCTTCTTCGATTCTCCGTTATCTAAAAATTTGTCCCCATATCTTTCTCATTACTATTCCAATTTCCAGTTGAAAATTTCAGTGCGAACGTCCAAAGAGTCATACAGGGTACATTTCACGCTGATTATGTAGGAGCTCTACAGAAACTGATAAAGGGAAATCAAAATTCACTTCTGACAGTATGAATGCACCTTCGCTGAAAGACAACTACTTAAAAGTTTGTTTCAATTTTAAACTGTTGTGAAATATGCAGCTTGATTTAATGTAAGACTACGATACACCATTACACATAAATCGGTATTTACATGGAAATGTGACAGAAACTGTCACGTACCTGTGATTTTTGCTGTTTAGAAACAATCATTGAAAGTCAACAGGCGTAAGAGTTTCTAGTAATTGGTATCGCGTAGGTTGTAACTGAGCCACACTATTGGCTAACCAGGGCTTTGGAAAGCTAATGCACTGTAGCGTCGCAAGGAAACATCGCCAGATTCTTCATGTTGAAAATATTCTTGTTGCTGGAAGAGCGTTATACATGTGAAAATGACACCCATATTTGGAATACAGTTCTACTTTCCTACCTACATTAATTCATAAAAAAACTTATTTCAGTAACGGATAAACACCTGTGTAGTGCAACTCTTTGGCTTATATCCAGGAAGTAAAGACGAATTTGAATTTTGCGCCGTTTTCTCATGTTACTATTGGTAGCCATGGCTTCTCATGTTTGTTCTCTGCGATCTCATATTAGTAGTCTGATAGCTTTTCTGTGGTGAGAATTGTTTGTTTTGTTTGTTTGTAAATCTAACGGACCAAACTGCGTGGTCATCAGTCCGTAGCTTACAAACTACTTAAACCTAGGTAAACTAACCTAAGGACTACACACACACCCATGCCCCAGGGAGGACTCGAACCTCCACGGCGAGCAACCGCGCGCTCCGCAGCGAGACGCTTTAGACCGCTCGGCTACTCCACCGCGGCTGAGAATTGTTGTTTGATATTTATTTTTGTTATGGATTAGAGAAGAATTGAGCAACGTAACCAAGTTACACAAAGATTTTAGACCCATTTTCATAGTCGAATTAATTGGTTACATGCATGTACCAATTAATTCGACAAATTGTACACTTGAAAATGCCTCTAAAACCGAAATCAGGATTGTAATTAATAAGAATAAACTCTATAGTCAAATGGCGGTCAAATCATTCAGTGATACAAAGTTATTACAAAAACAGTGAATGGTCCCACGGCAAGCGTTCTTGAACGGCTTGTGCTTTCGGACGTAATGCTGCTTCAGCTGAATCATCAGTTAGGAAGTTGTCAAATCAAATCAGATACCTGTAAAGCTATGGGACCAACCTGCTGAGGTCATCGGCCCCTAGACTTAACGTATGCTAAGAACAATACACCACCCATTCCACTCCATTTCCGACGGGCAGCGGCCGCGCAATCCGTGGCAAGGTGCCTTAGACCCCACGGCCATTCCCACGCAGCAATACGGAAGTTGATCCAAAATTTTGAGACCATGGGCTCTATTTCTAACGTTAAGAATAGAGGACGTTCGCGTTCTGTTCTAACACAAGCAAACATTGCTGTCGTGTGTGACAGTGACCGTAAGCCCCAGAAAATCGGATCGCCGTTGAGCCCAATAATTGAATTTATCACCAAGTTCACTGCATGAAATCCTTTCAAACTACCTGCAGATGCATGCTTACAAAATTTAACTTCTGAGATGAGTCGCACTTTCATCTTATCGGGTACGTCTGTAACCATAACTACAATATTTGGGGTACCCAAAATACGCGAGTGACTGAAAGATGAAATGCACCCAAAACCGTGTGGTTTGGATTCTAGGCGGCAGGCGAGATCGGCCAGTACTTCATTCAAAATGATAGGAAGCTGCCGTTACTGTGAACGGTGACCGTTACCGAAACATGCCTTCCCACTAGTTTTTCCCTTCTTATTCATGAAAGTCACGAATATTTGTTTCAAAAATATGTGCCACATGCCGCACATTCCGTGGAACGATTGTTCTGATGATTGAAAAGTTTTTTGAAAAAAATATCTCTTTGCATGGCAACCAGGAATGGCCTGTTAGATCATGCTATCTTACGCCTTGTGACTTTTCTGTGGAGATTTGTGAAATCAAAACTCTACGTGAATAAACTACAAAATATTACACCAACTGAAGGATGAATGAAATAAAACTATTAACGACATCCCGCCAGATGTTTGAGAACGCATCATCGAGTAATGAATGTATTGCCCACTGCCGCGCTGTCTTGCACGGTTATATGGGGGAGGGGGAGGCATAATTTTTAAGTCATAAATGGGTGAAGGTAATTAATGTTGTAAAAAAAGTATTAGTCTGGTGCTATAAGAAGCTTGACTGACGATGACGCTCTCTTCTCAATTTGTTTTTGTACTTTCACCACCTAGTTGTACTTTGAAGCGGAAGATTTAAAAAATGATCTGTTCTTATAACTTGTTTCATGTGCAAACGGTGGATTTTCATACACTAATTCCTTATCAGAATATCTACTAATTCCCCTCTCCAGCCACTAGAAGCCGATAACGACCACCTGAAGTCTATAATGGTAACTGTAAAACACTGCATATCTAATCCGTGTGCACAAGACTGTCATGGTCACTTATACTATGCAACAGACTGAAAGGTCACAATAATTTTTCTTCCAGAATGTTGGCGTTCTTTACGTATTTCGATTCCCTGAACTAGAAACTGATACTTATAGTATCGCAATGACCACAGGTTTTCCACAAATCGCATACACTTGTAATTAATAACAATGTGACATAATGGTGTTACAACTTCCGCGGAAACCCGCATAAAGGCCAGAAATCGCTTTTCATTTGTGAATGGGCAGTAAAGTTCGTGACAAGCACTGGGATCATAACAGTGGCCTAGAAGGTCGGAAATTGTTCCATGGGTCAAAAAATTCACTTGCAACTGTTGCCACTTCTGCGCCTCAAATTGAGCTACATTTCCTTCGTTCATTGAATGCTGTGGGGGGAGACGCGTGGGTTGCCTTAAAGTGTGCGGTTGGAAGCATCTACAAATTGTCATAGTGAAAGTATATTACAGTTAGTTGAGAACATATCAACTAAATTTAAAATGCTAGATGCTAATGAGTTTGAAGCTATACTTTAAACTTTCGCACTTTCACTCTTTTCCTCCAAATCTGGGTGCTGTAAGCGATGAAAGGGGAGAAAAATTTCACCACAATATTGAAACGTGGAACGACGATAACAAGAAACTTGAGATATTGCTACGGGTTGTGCTGCCGGGAAGTAGTTTGTAAGCTACGGACTAATAACCAAGCAGTTGAGTCCCATAGATTTACAAACATCTGAACATTTTTGTTTGCACCTGTTACTGTCCTTCAAAGTAATCACCAACATTGTGTAGAACCTGTTGCCGGTGATGTTTATACTGTTAGCAGTGCCTGTTCTGTAGATGGTGCGAATGGAGCGGTCTACTGCCTGTCGAATCTCTGGAACAGTTCTGAAACAAATGCCACGAAGTGGTTCCTTCATCTTGGGAATCAAATCAAAGTCACAAGGACTTATTTGCTGGGAGTATGGTGGGTGGTACAGTACTTCCCAGTCCCATCGACCGAACAGACCAGTCACACCTTGAGCTGTATAGCTGTATGCTCTCGCGCATTGTCGTGCTAAATTATTGGTGAGTATTGCAGAAGCTGTTGCCGCTTCTTTCGCAAAACTGGTCGCAGGTGCATTGACTACGTTTCGAAAACATAGTGACACCGTTACGTTAGTCCGCTCGCTCACAAGTGACTGTGTTTCCGTCGATTGTGCTCACGCCGGTGGCGTGAGTAGGGCGAGTCCATTTGCTTGGAGGCAAGTAGGTACGTCAACAACGTGTGCTAACAGCGACAATAATAGATTCGATTGCATAGTGTCTCCACAGCAGTGTTGCCACCATTTTAGTTCCTACCCTGATAACTACTACTTCATTACTTGATATCAGTAGTGGCAACATATACAAGTTTTGGCAATACCGTGGGTGATACGATGTGCAGGTTATCAGTCATATGGCAAAAATATATTAATAACATCTACTTTTGCGGAAACTGTTGCAAAGTGGTATTGACAAATTGCATACTTGTTTCCTCTCGGTCTGTGTTTGTTGGATGTTTATTTATGGCCGGCCGCGGTGGCCGAGGGGACTAAGGCGCTCCAGTCATGGTCTGCACGGCCACTACGGTCGGGGGTTCAAATCCCCCTCGGGCATGGATATTTGTGCCGTCCTTAGTCTTAGCTAGTTCATAAGTCGTTTGTAAGCTTAGGGACTGATGACCCTGTAGTTAAGTCCCATAAGTTCTACAAACATTTGAACATTTATTTATGACGTTTCGTTAGCACAAGTGTCTGGCAGTATCAATGTTTCACCATCAGTAGAAGATGCAGCTTTGTCAGTGCCAGGCATACGTGCTAACGACGCGTCAGAAAAATGTCAAGCAATCGACCGCCGCCAACTCAACACAGAAGTCAAAATTACTCGTGTGCAGTATGTTCATCTTAGGATCACCGTCGCTCTTACTGACAGCAATTGTCTTTTATTAAGCAGTACCGTTCGCGAATCAGTAGGTTGCTGAAATCAAGTAAATCTGATTACTAGGTTAGAAGTGTGTATAACGATTATAGCAAACTGATGAATGTCGACTTTCTGCCTTCGAAGGAATTTTTTTCCTAATAAATCTATTAGATATCCGAAATTCTTGTTGCCAGTCTTATATATATAGTTTATCCTTACTCTATATAACTATGTCGCCAATAAATAATAATAGTGGTAATAACGTCATCTGATGTTGGATCGGAATCTTTTTGAACGAGCTAAATCGAGCTCCGACATGAATACTCGAGTAGCACTCAATCGTCTATTCCGGGAGCTTAAGACGTGCAGACGGCTTTTAGCGGAGTGGAGTTCTTGCCTCCATGAGGCGTGTGTGGCTTCGCTTCTCTCCGCGAAGTATTTGGATTTGGATACCCCTGAGACACATTCTCCCTCCGCCTCGGTTAAACAAACGTGATGTGCTCGCGGGGAGTACGACGCTGAAAAATCCGCTGTCAAGACAAGGAGGCACGAAGATGTCCGAGTGTAGCAAGAGGATTTGGGATTAAGTGATGCTGGAGGAAGGAACTCGTGCTAGGGAGCACGACAAGACGCGAATACGGGAAGCTGCGGGACAGGGGACGTCTGACGTGTTGTCTAGCACAAACATGGAGTTACTTTTATGCATGTGCGTTTCGCATTGATTTTTGAAAGGCTCCATGCGCGGCAGTGGTTGTAGATGATGGTCTACATGTGGGATTCGTTCATTAGTTTTAGTGCTGTTCTGATTCCAAAGACTGGAATTAAAAGAATAGCTTGAAATGCAGAAATAGAAGCGCACTCAACGTTACTTATGTATCATTTTAACGTTATGGGCTGTAACTGTCCAAAATGTTTCGAGTTTACCACATATTTGAGAGGATTTTCTACTAGATCCTGTTTCGGGGGAGTCATTAGACAAGAAAACAGTAGTAGGTTTTAATCATAGTTTGTTAGAAGACCGTTTCCTGCTGCATGAAGAAGTCCGAAATTACCTGAAGCATATCCTTGTATTGCAGAAATCATCTGCCATGTCACGGTCTGCACGGCCACTATGGTCGGGGGTTCGAATCCCCCCTCGGGCATGGATATTTGTGCCGCCCTAGTTCGTAAGTAGTTCAAAAGTAGTTTGTAAGTTTAGGGACTGATGACCCCGTAGTTAAGTCCCATAAGCTTTACAAACATTTGAACATTTTTTCACCTGTCATTCAAGGTCTTTTTTTAAGGGACCAAAGACGTGCAATCGCATATAGAGAGGACTATTGAGCCGGTAGTGTCTCCCACTTGAGTTATTGTCCATAATCGATCAGGCTGTCCTTCCAGATCGACTAGCGTCTTGTATCGAATTGCAACCAGCACGGTACTTCACGCACTATTCAAAAATGTTTAAATGTTTGTATAGTCTATGGGACTTAACTACGGGGTCATCAGTCCCTAAACTTACAAACTACTTATGAACTACTTACGAACTAGGACGGCACAAATATCCATGCCCGAGGGGGGATTCGAACCCCCGACCGTAGTGGCCGTGCAGACCGTGACTGGAGTGCCTCAGTCTCCTCGGTCACCGCGGCCGGCGGCGTACTATTCCGCAAGATGGTTTACTATATACTTTCTTCAGTCTCCGATAGATGTCCGTCAACGTTTGTCTTTATACAGCGAAGACAAGAATAGCAGAGTGTTTGGATGCATTTGGTGACGACGTCTCTGTAGTTCACGTTCCGCAGCAAGTAATTCAAAAAGACACGAATGCCACAGTATTCACTTGGCTACTAGTCGATTCTTACATACCCACATCGGAGTCACACTACGTCGCATAAACGCTGCAGTAACGTCCTCGAACTTTATGATCACTCTTTACACAATCGGGAAGAGGATTAACTTCTAATTTCATGTCGAGTGGGAAGTAATTAGGACGGAAGAGAAGCTCGGATTTATTGTAGGATGAGGCTGTTCCTTTTCATGAGGAACATCCCAGAACTTGCATTAATAGGGTAAAATCAAAATCTTACCACCGTTCTCCTGCATCTGAGTCCTGAGTGGGTGATACTGCCGGACGTTCGACCTTGGTCCTGTACCTACTCATTACGTCAGCAGTGAGTGGATAAGTTGAAAATTTGGACGAACCTACTGGACAGGAATATATGCTGCTCTTTCGCCTTGATTCTTAATACTGTTGCAATGTAGCCTCCTCCAAGATTATCTTCACCCCCTAGTGTTGCTATGTGGATTCCCCCTAGTGGCTCATTAATTTTTTTCGTGTATCTGTCTGCCTACATTTATACTATGGAAAAGTACTAAGAAGACCAAGATCGAACACATCCTTTGAGTGGACATAAGTCGCACTTACGGAAACATGATCCAACTGGAGAGTAAAAATGTACATCTGTATGTACGTCTCTGGGTCGCTAGGCATCTTCCTTTCTCTTTCACGTTGCGAAAGGAAAAAAAATTGTAAGCCTATGAGTCTATTTGTGAGACATGTGTAAAAAGGAGCAATATGTTTATCGGTTTTCATAGGAACCTATGCCCTGGGAATTTTTGTAGTACACCACACCCTTCTGCAAAAAGACTTTCCTGCAGCGTCTGCCACTGGTGTTGAATGAACATCTCCGTGACACCTCTACTAAATTGAACCGGCGATCAAACGCGCTGATCTCTTTTGTAACTTCTCTACTTCTTCTACCAATCTGGCACAGATCCTATATGAATGTGAAGTATTCAAGTATCATTCTAATAAGTGTCTTATAAGAAACCTCGTCCGTGTATGGAGTGCTTTCCTGAGAATGTTATCTATGAACCTGATTCTGACATCTGCATTTCCTATCGTTATTTATGTGTTGTATTCCCACTTAAATCGGCCCTTACACATACTCATAGATATTTTATGAATATCTCCAGTGATTTATCAGCAATTTTTTAATCATACTGAATTGGGTCCTTTTTCTATTTAAGAACACACTGCAATTGTGCATGCTATCAAGTAATGAAGTGGTATTGACACACATTGTTTACATCACACGTTTCTTAGTCAATGGTCTCCGAGTACTTTCCATCACATAATAGATACTTGCGACTTGTCCACAACTGTAACACAACGTCGGATACGCTTGACTAAACCATAGCGTAATACCGAATCTATACTTCCCTGTAAACTGTATTTTATCCAAAAGCATTTTGTATTCAACAGGAGATCAAAGCTTCAGTTGTTATCATTTACGTAGGTTATTTCTCGGAACATGTCTAATGTTTCTATTCTGTCCATCGTAACGGTCTCAGTCCGAAGATTAAAATTGACGACGCTGGCATGTGTCGTGCAAGCCCTTCACCCCTGCCTAACTACTGCAGCCTACATCCATGTGATCTTTCAAGTTTTGGTCTCCCTTTGCAATGTTTACTTCACCCCTACTCTCCCATTCCCCTCCATCGCCAAACTGACGATTCCTATCAATTGTTTTTAGAATTTATTTTCGGTCTCTCGCAGAACAACAATGTCAGCAGCAAACTTTGAAGTTTTTACTTTTTCTCCCTGAAACTAGTTCTTTTTTCAGTTTTCTTCTCGACCTCATTCACAGGTTGTTCATTGTACAGACTGAATAAAATAGCCAGTTGGCAACGAACTTGTGTCACTCCCCCCCTAACTATTTACTCCGTTCGTCTTTTGGCTCTATATAACTTCCTTCTACTTTCTCCCCAAATCGAGATATTATGTGTTACATGCCGACTATATTCAGAATTTCAAACTGTAGTACAGTCTACATCGTCAAAATCTTCTCTACACCCACGAGTGCTATAAATGAATAATCTAAAATAGGTCATAGATTTACATTTTTGTGCAACGCAAACTGATCTTTTCCCGGTCGGCCTCTACTTATCAAATTTTTAAACTATCCTTGTTGTTCTAATCGATTTCTTTTTACGTTTTCACCCTTGGGTCTCACCAGATAATTTTACTCTATTATTGATCGCTCTTCCTCTGTCCAGCCGCTCCCCACATTGATTCCTTGTAAACCGCCGTGTAACTTTTCACTTAGATATTACTTCGCACATTCTGCAAGAACGTAGGAAGAATATTGTTTAACACCATGTTAGAAACACTGAAGGTTATAAAATTCCGTATCTTCTTGTTGGTATCACTATTTGTCTCTGAAGTACAGTACTAATTGTAATTTGGAATCACAAAAGATGTCTGATTCGATCATACAAAGGTCCTGAATACCGTAATGTTGTCTGGAGATATAAATGCACAGATCTTCCTGTATAAGAAGAGAAAAGAACAGCACGGTGTAAATACCGTATGCCCTTAAGGGTAACATGCGACGGAAGTCTAAGAGTTTTCAAAACGCTATTAAAAAAAAAAAATAAGGATGCTTCCCACCTCGATATACCGCACGGGACCTCCGTATAGCCATGTGAAACTGCCATAAAACTGAAGCTTTGGGATGTTGTTCAATTCGCGCACCAAGTTGTCCACAACCTCGTTGATGTCGGAAAAAGTTTTGACGCCTTCGTGAGAGTTTCTGCACTTTTTCGTTGTACCGTAGGTTTGTACTGATAATAGGAACTCTCACCACCCTGTTTATGTTTTACAAAAATGAACTATCCACGTTTATTATTTCAATCGATTCCCTGCAGCCGTTCAAACATCATTACTTTTGTTCAGGGTCATGGTATATGGGGCTTATTTTGCATAAGCGTTTCTGTTCATCAAAATATTTTGTAGAATGTCTCGAATATTTGGTTTACAGATGTGGTACTATTGAGATTTGTAACACAACTTTATGACACACTACGTTGACACGTCCGCTTCTTAACAATCCTTGCTCGCATCAGAATGCTAAAATGAACGACAAAAGCCGCTCTACCTTCCAACCAATGAACATCCTTGACCAAGAGTAATTTAATAACCTTTAAGAAGTAGGAAAAAAATGTCATGGGTGTATTTTTTTTTTTTTTTTTTTTTTTTTTTTTTTTTTTTTTTTTTTTTTTTTGTCTGGGATTTGTTTCGTTGTCCGTAGAAAACTCTGATGTGAGGATTTAGTCACCGCAAACGTGTTTTGCAAATTTCAACAGGTGATTTGGATGCTTGCTTCAGGATGATGTGTTTTGGGTGCCAGCAGTGTACTAATGCCGAAACAGTTGTGACTGAAGACTGTTAAATAACGGCTGTTGAAAACACACTAGGCCAGTGGTTCCAAAACTTTTTTGTAGTGCAACGCACAATCTTATAGAAACAATTTTCGCGATTGTATACAATTAATAGTCACGTGTAATATGAACTGAAGTTACTATTGTCGCGTTGAAGTGGCCGGGTGCTCTGAGGCGCCTTGCTGCAGAGTGCACAGTTGCTTGCCATCGGAGGGTCGAGTCATTCCTCGGTCATATGTGTGCGTGTGTGTGTGTGTGTGTGTGTGTGTGTTTAGTCGTTACGTTAGTTTGAAAGCCTAGGGAATGATGACCGTAGAAGTCTCATATATTTACAATCATTTGAAGATTTGAAATTACTATATAACGGGTCACCAACAAGTCAGTATAAATTTGAAAACTTAATAAATCATGGAACAATGTAGATAGAGAGGTAAAAATTGTGAGACATGATTGGAATGACATGGGGTTTTATTAGAACCAAAAACAAAACAAAAATGTCTGACAGGTGGCACTTCATCAGAAAAGCAGTAATTAGCATAACAAATTGAGACGATGTTCTTTACAGTAAATGTTCAATATGTTCACTACCATTCCTCAACAATAACTGTAGTCGACGAATAATGTTGTGAACAGCACTGTAAAGCATGTCCGGCGTTATGGTGAGGCATTGGCGTCGGATGTTGTCTTTCAGCATCCCTAGAGATGTCGGTCGATCACGATACACTTGCGACTTCAGGTAACCCCAAAGCCAATAATCGCACGGACTGATGCCTGGGGATCTGGGAGTCCAAGCATGACGAAAGTGGCGGCTGAGCACACGATCATCACCGAACGAAGCGTGCAGGAGATCTTTCACGCGTCTAGCAATATGGGGTGGAGCGCCATCCTGCATAAAAATCATATGTTCCAGCGTTCCAGCAGGTGTTTATCAGCCAGGCAGGGGATGATGCGATTCTGTAACATATTGGCGTACCTCTCACCCCTCACGGTAGCAGTCACTGACGTTTTGCTGTGCAGCACCATCTATCAGACATTTTTTGAACTTTTTATTTATTATTCTAATGAAACCCCATGTCATTCCAAGCATGTGTGTCAATTTTTAGCTTCCTACCTACATTATTCCGTGATTTATTAAGGTTTCAAATTTATACTGACTTTTTGATCACACGGTATGTATTCTTGGTGGTAATGATACTTTCTGTATCTGAATTGAAATTTGATGGTATTAGGCATAAAATATTTACCATGTAAAGTTTTTATTTTCTTTCTTTCTTAAGTTAACAAATGCACGATCGTACAACGAAGTAGTTGTAAATGACATTAATCCAGTTAAAGCTTGTTGCATACACTCTATACTATATCAACCGCTCATAGTAAAATATATGGTATAACATAAAACAAGCCACACTATGACAACAGGCAAATCAACCAGAGAAAAAATAAATCAATACAAGGTGGCTCTTGTGACAGTTAGAGCAAGTGGAAGAGGACTCGACACTGCCACACCACAACTGCAAACGAATGCTACGATTGCACTGTTCTCGTATCGCCCGGAACGCGTTATCAGCAGCACTTGCTTCTTATTTAGAACAAGTTTTGCACATAATTTTTCAGATCATAAAACTTTCCTCTTGAAATACGTTTTCGTACTTATTTCAGTCGTTAAGATATCTTGTTGTTGTTGTTGTGGTCTTCAGTCCGCAGACTGGTTTGATGCAGCTCTCCACGCTACCCTGTCCTGTACAAGTCTCTTTATATGAGAATACGCGTTCGTCAACCTACATCCTTTTGAATCTGCTTACTATATTCGTCCCTCGGTTTCCCTCTACGATTTTTACCCCACACACTTCCTTCTACTGCTACGTTGACAATTCCTTGATGTCTCAGAATGTGTCCAACCAATTTATCCATTCTCTTAGTCAGTATGTGCCAGAAACTCCTTTTCTTCTCAATTCAGTTAAGCACCTCCTCATTAGTTACGTGATCTACCCACCTAATTTTCATCATTCGTTTGTAGCACCACATTTCAAAAGCTTCTATCAGCTTTTTATCTGAACTCCTTATCGCCCGCGTTTCACTCCCATACAATGCTACACTCCAGACAAATGCTTTCAGAAAGTACTTCCTAACATTTAAATTAATATTGGATGTTAAGAAGTTTCGCTTCTTTAGAAACGCTTTTCATCCCATAGCCATTCCGCATTTTATATCTTCTTTACTTCGGCCATCAGAAGTTATCTTGCTACCCAAATAACAAAATTCATCTACTACTTTTATTGTCTCATTACCTAATCTAATTCCTTCAGCATCTCCTGATTTGCTGACAATGCATTCCATTACATTCGTTTTACTCTTGTTAATGTTCATCTTATATCTTCCTTTCAAGACACTGACTTTTGCGGTCTGTGACATAATTACTATGTCATCGGCAAACGGCAATGTTTTTATTTCTTCTCCCTGCACTTTAATACCCTCTCCAAATTTCTCCTCCCATTCCTTTACTGCCTACTCAATGTACAGATTGGACAACATTGCGGAAAGGCTACAACCCTGTCTTACTCCCTTCCCAACTTCTGCGTCCCTTTCTTGCCCTTCGACTCTAATAACTGCTGTCTGTCTGTCTATATTTTACCCCTGATACCTTCAGAATTTGGAAGAGTGTATTCCAGTCGACATTTTCAAAAGCTTTCTCCAAATCGACAAACGCTAAAACGTAGGTTTCCTTTTTCTTAGCCTATCTTCTAAAATAAGTCGTAATGTATTGCCTCTCGTGTTTCTACATTTCTCCTAAATCCAAACAGATCTTCTCCGTAGTTGGAGAAGTATGTTAGTATTTTGCACCCATGACTTATGAAACTGATAGTTCTGTAATTTTCACACTTGTCTGCACTTGCTTTCTTTGGAATTGCAATTACAAGTCTGACGGTATTTCCCCTGCCTCATACATCTTGTACCAGGTGATACAATTTTTTCACGACTGGCTCTCCTAACGACGTCAGCAGTTCAGACGGAATATCATCTACTCCAGGGGCCTTGTTTCGACGCAAGTCGTTCAGCGCTCTGCCAAATTCTACTCGCAGTATCATATCTCCTATCTCATCTTCCTTCCTCTTCCATAACTAGCATACTGCTTTCAAGTTTATATCTTAAGATATCTTAGTTAGGTATTTCGATGTCGTCCGGCGAGCCACCTGAACAGACGCGACGCCCCTCCGTTTGGGAACGACAGCTGCAGGGCACAGTGGTGTGTTTGTATGTGTCTGTGGGAGGGTGGCTGCTGACCAGAGCAGGCGGGGCGGCTACTGTGCCGGGGGCGTGAGGGGCGCCTTTGTGCGGGCGTCAGGCGCACGCCGGCGGCCGGCGGCGGGCGTGGCGCTGACACCGCGGGGCGCCACATTTATTAACTGCCGCCACGCCGAGCTGGACACCGTTTAGCCGCCTGCCTGCCTCTGCCTCTGCGTCTAATGTCGCCTCAGGGGGTCGCGCCCACAATGCCGCAACACTTGCAGCCTGCTATCAGGTCGTACCACACACCCAACTGTCAACTCTTGGGATACCGATATCACATTCTAACATACACAGTTGCGAAACTCAACACATTATGCTATATATGCCTACACTGATCAAATATAAATTCTCTGAATAACCGGACATCAACCATTACATTCCTTTTTTTTTTTTTTTTTTTTTTTTTTTTTAAATCTCTCATATGCCTTTGATTGTGTAAATCATGGAATTCTTCAATGGGGCAGTGCACAAATTCATTAATTCATACTTAACTGGAAGAATGCAGAAAGTGAAATAAGTCGTTCATGTAATGTCAAAAACATCAGCTGATTCCGCATGGGGGACGGGGGGGGGCTATCAAGAGTGGGGTTCCGCAAGGTTCGGTCTTAGGTCCTTTACTGTTCCTGATAGACTTTAATGACTTGCCATTCTACATTGATGAATGTGTTGTTCTTCTTGCTTATGATATATGTATAGCAATCACGTGCAAATAACAAAAACTAAGTGATGTAATTGTAAATTAAGTTTTTCACAAAATTATTAAGTGGTTGCTATCAGCCCGTACCACATACCCAACTGTCAACTCATGGGATACCGATATCACATTCTAACATACACAGTTGCGAAACTCGACACATTATGCTATATATGCCTTCACTGATCAAATATTAAATGCTCTGAATAACCGGACATCACCCATTACTATTTTTTGTGATCTCTCAGAGGCCTTTGATTGTGTAAACCATGGAATTCTTCTAGATACGCTAGTGGGGAAGTGCACAAATGTTTTAATTCATACTTAACTGGAAGAATGCAGAAAGTTGAAATAAGTGGTTCATGTAATGTCAAAACATCAGCTGATTCCTCTTGGGGGTAGGGGGGGGGGGGTTATAAAGAATGGTGTTCCGCAGGGTTCGGTCTTAGGTCCTTTACTGTTCCTGATAGACATTAATGGCTTGCCATTCTACATTGATGAAAGTGCTAAGTTAGTTCTTCTTGCTTATGACACGAGTATAGTAATCACATAAAAAAAAACTAAGTGATATAATTATAAATAATGTTTTTCACAAAATTATTAAGTGGTTCTCAGCAAACAGACTCTCGTTAAATTGTGATAAAACACAATATATACAGCTCCATACAGTAAATGGCACAACTCCAGTAATAAATACAGATTTGAACAGAAGTCTGTAGCTAAGGTAGAATTTTCAAAAATTTTAGGTGTGTGTCTTGATGAGAGATTAAACCGGAAGCAACACATTGCTGGTCGGCTGAAACGTTTGAGTTCAGCTACGAATGCTATTAGGGTTATTCGTACCGCTTTACAGAAGATAAAACTGCCTTGACTCCTCCAATTTATATTTCAACAAACAAGGCAGGGTTGAATGACTGGGTGGTGTCATTAACACAACCGCTTATTTTAACAAATATAAAGATCTGAATTTCAAAATTCAATTAAAATTAACTTAAGCATCTTTAAATAATGCAAAATTCCTTTTTTTTAATAAACGGGTTTCGCGTATGCTTTAAAACAATGAATCAGGTAAACAGAATTTAATTACAAACTAGATTGGATCTAGATAGTGCTCAATTTAAACTTTTTCTTGTCTACATTAAAAATTTAATTAAAAAATTGAAGAGCTGAAGTTGACAGTTCGAATAAAGTTGATTAAAGCACTTCGATAAAGTTCAAAAATTCCTTTTTAAAAAACAACAGGTTAACCCCATGCTTTAAAACAATTAATTAAATACATTTCAATATCAAACTAGATTGGATCCTAGAAAGTGCTCATTTGGGGGGGGGGGGGGATTTTACTTATTTATTCTTTTATTATTACTATTATTATTTATTTTATTTTTTTACCCTAACGGCTAAGGCTCGCTTAATAATTACCCTATTTTTCATTTGCGCGACAACAAAATAAAACACAAGAAGCTACGTGACAAAACTTCACACAAAGAGAACATCTCAAATTAAATAATTAAATATCAGAACAGCAAATAAAATCAGTTCACAACACAGAAATGCACACTGTGCAATTGGGCATGTGAAAGCTGTTAATAATAAAAATATTGAAATGATTGTTATTTATCAAAATAAATGTTTAATGATTCGTATTGTAATTAAAATAGTACTGTTTGGTTTTGTACTCGCAGGATGACAATAAAAATTGGTTGACTCTACTTTAGTGACTTCTCAAACAAATAACTCAAACTTGCTTATCTGACTGAACACTTTATCCAATTAGTTAACCATGACTTTGAACAAAAACAAAGAAGTATGTAATAAAAACCAATTGTGACCCTGTGACTTTATTCGTAGAATGAGTAATTTGATCTCAGGTAGAAAATATTCTGTTCCATTCATGACTGCAATAGGACAATAGGACATCAGCTTGCTGCAGAACTGAATAATTATCTCACTCAAGGATTTACACTGATTTTATGGCTTAACTGTACGCAACGAAACATGTGCAGCCCTCAAAATTACTGCCAAAAATGCTCCTGCTGCAAGCTAACTACAGAATTCGCAGTAGTGCAATGCGAACCCACTAGCTACACAAATACTGATTTTGTCCATCTCTGTAGCATTTAAAACAAATAATTAATTGGGTTTCAGAATGAATGACTAACACCAAAAGACCTGAGGTTGAAGTATAAACTTAGGCACTTTATTTATTTTTTCATAAAATGTGAACATGAACTTAAACAATATTTCACAAAAATGGGGATTACCACTCGGGAATATCTTACACAAATCTTTTCAGGAAACCATTTACTTTTACTGTCATTTTCAACAAAAGAAAAACCAGCTAGTACTTTATACAATCTAAATAAAAAATCGAAATTGTCTACATCACACTTCGTCCAGTTTCCTTTTTCTTTTTTTTTTTTTTTTTTTTTTTTTTCCATTTAAACATATTAAATTCCTGCTCTATACTTTTAATTATTTTAAAGAATGGGCATAGAGATGGACTACAATTACGCGAAGCGTCTAATAATGGAAAGATGACTCTCGTTACCTTTATTCTTCATTATCTCAGAACACTTTCATATTCAAATACTCATAACATTATTACACATAAAAAGATCCAAACGATTCAAGCTCACGCTGCAATTTGCCACTACATTCCAAGGCTGCTTGCACAACAATACTCTTGCTCACCTGTCGGAGATTGGCAACCAAACTCAGTAAGCTAATACACGGGACAGCACACACCAAAGATTGTCATCGCGGAGCCAAAGATATGATTTTACAGACGTTCAACGTTATTAACTTTGCATACCTACGTTTCAGTCAGCTATTCTTAGTAAGGTGACGGCTAACCGTTTAGTTAAAATACATCAAACAAAACGAGAGAGAGACCTTTCTAGGTTGAGGGAAGGCTATCACGAAATCCAAAATTGAAACTGCCAAAAATACACCCAGTCCCAAGGCAGGAATCGATAATGGGGCGGTAATAGCACTACCACAAAATATGTACGTCGTCAGGACAGATAACTGACTCGCGAATGGTTATAAAGCGGGTAAATGCCCTGGTTACACTAAATGAAATCTCTCACTCAATAGAAACAACAAAGGCGCTCGTAGATTCTATGTCGCAGTGCTAGACATTATGACACAATGCCAAGATGGAAATTAGACGCAGATGCGATACACGTCTCAGAGAGCCACAAGATGCGGCAACTTATGAGCTCCGCAGCGGCGAAACTACCAGCGTTCCCCTTTGTATGGAAAGGTCATTCCATCAACATAGCATAGCCCATAGTGCCACTGTGTTGCCGAAATAATTGGCCCAAAACTTTTCCAAGGACTTCAGAACCAGCCTCGTTCCTTGGTCAGCTGCGGAGTACAATTTATATCGAATTCTTGGTGGTGAAGGACTTCAGCCAACACAAAATATTCTTCTGATTTCAACTAATATTTCGCAATCTTCTCTCCCCGCCTATTTTACTTTTGCAATTTCTTCTCCGAATTTGTAGTATGCACTCAGTCTTTGTCAGTGATGCTAGAGATGCAGCTAGAGGATGCAGAACAAATTACATACAGGGGCTCAGTCCTGCAACAGCTGCTCTTCTGGATGAATACTATACTTTGTATAACAGAAATCCTTTCGCGGAAGAAACCCTCGCTAAAGCAAGTTGTTTAATATCCTCAATAAGCGAAACAAAAAGGGACCAATGGATGAAGTTGATGGAAGAAATTGATATGAAAAAAAAAAGCAGCCAAAAGGCCTGGATATTACTAAGTCGTCTGCACAGTGACTCCACTAAGACAACTATGTTCTCGAATGTCACTTCAAACCAAATAGCGCATCAGCTCCTTCAAAACGGCAAGCCCTCAAGCAAGAGTACCTCTAAAGAAAAAATAGTACGTGACGTACAGGAAACTCAGACCCTCTCCAAGCCTTTTGCCCTGGCGGAGCTAAATAACGCTATCAGCAAATGTAAAACCGGCAAGGCTGCTGGTCTCGATGACATTTGTGTTGAACAAATAAAACATTTTGGCCCAAGGACCAGAAGGTGGCTAGTTGAAATGATGAACAGCTGTATGACGGGATGTAAAATCCCAAAAATATGGAGAAAGTCCAAAGTCATAGCCATCTTGAATCCGGGCAAAACACCAAATGACCCTAAGAATTATAGACCGATCTCTCTGTTGTGCCATCTGTTTAAGATTTTCGAAATAATGATACTCCACAGGCTCTCCGACACAGTCGACCCGCTTATAATCCCGCAACAAGCTGGCTTCCGACCAGGGAAGAGCTGCACAGCACAAGTCCTGAGACTGACGCAACATATTGAAGATGGTTTTGAGAACAAACTGATAACGGGAGCAGTCTTCATAGTCCTATCAGCAGCCTACGACACAGTCAATCACCGGCGATTGCTAACCAAACTATATGACATTTGCAAGGACTACAACCTAACATGTATGATAGGCAATCTTCTCCAAAACCGGAGATTTTTCGTGGAGTTCCAGGGACAGAAAAGCCGATGGAGAAATCAAAAACAAGGTCTTCCACAGGGTAGCGTTCTGGCCGCAATGCTCTTCAATATATACACCAATGACCAACCCCTTCCTCGAGATACCCAGAACTTCATATATGCAGACGATCGTGCTATCACCGCCCAAGCAGACAATTTTGAGAGTGTAGAAGAAAAGGTATCACGAGCCCTAGAAGAGCTCACAGCATATTATAGGAAAAACCAACTCAAACCCAATCCTTCAAAAACTCAAACCTGTGCTTTTCATCTAAAGAACAAGGAGGCATGAAGGCCCCTACAGATAAACTGGGAAGGTATTTCACTAGAACACAACGCCACCCCTAAATATCTGGGTGTGACTCTTGACCGAACGCTTACATACAAAGAGCATTGCATGAACACCAAATGCAAAGTAGCTGCTAGGCATTATATTGTTCGCAAGCTCGCAGGCTCAAACTGGGGTGCACAACCCAATACATTAAGAACCTCAGCCCTGTCCCTGTGTTGCTCAGCTGCAGAATACGCGTGCCCAGTATGGTACAACTCATGCCACGCTAAACAAGTGGATGTGGCTCTAAACGAAACCTGCCGCATCGTCACGGGATGTCTAAGGCCAACGCCAGTTGAAAAACTATACTGCCTGGCTGGTATAGCGCCACCTGGGATTAGAAGGGAAGTCACAGCCAGAATGGAACGAACAAAGGCATCGAAATTATCAACCCATCCCCTTTTTGATTATCAGCCAGCCCATAGCAGACTCAAATCAAGGAAAAGCTTTCTGCGTGCAACGACGGAGCTCGACAAATCACCACAACTGACCAGGCTGGAGATGTGGAGAGCAAAGATCGGGGACCTTGGTGGCTGGATGACCCCACAGGAAGCACTCTCACCTGGCTATGAGGAGGACTGGATGACGTGGAAGTCCCTCAATAGACTGCGGACCAACGTAACAAGATCCAAAGTCAACATGAGAAGGTGGGGCCTCTCTGATGCATCTATCATGTGTGAGTGTGGAAAAGAACAAACCACGGAGCATCTGCTACAGTGTGAGCTTTGTCCATCCTCCTGTACCATGCAGGACCTGACTGGTGCTACCCGTAATGCATGCGATGTAGCCAGATTTTGGGCTAGCATAGTTTAATGTTTAATCCTGGGGAAAAGACCTTTTGAACTGTTATCACTGTTATTTGTAAATATGTGTACTATTAATGGCTAATTTGTATTTATATTCATTGATCTTAATTTTTTTTTGTGTTTCATGTTATGTTTGTACAAGATGCTTCTGACACGAATAAATAAATAAAGTCTTTGTCAGTAATACTCTCCGAGTCTTGCACAACCTCCTTCAATAGCTTGCTTATGAAATTCTATGTATTTCTAAGGGTTGCATGCCGTAGTTTTTGTTCTCACTTTTCCGTCTTTGTAATTATTTCACTTTTCTGGTTCTCGAGACCGGACTACTCCCGTCTCTGTGAACGCTCCCAATCGCATGTTGCTGCATTGCAGTACCTTCCTTATGAAATTCTACGTAGTTCTAGGAGTAGCATGCCGTAGTCAATTTTCTTTATTTTTCGGAAATTGAATTTATACATTTTTATCGGTTTTCGGAACTACATGGGTCTGAACTCCGATTTCAGGGGTTTGCAGCTAGTCACCTGAATTCACGCCACTTCTCATAAAACAAGTGCCTATATAGTTTACTCTCAGGTTGCAAATTAAGAGTCCGCCGTGATTTTGTATAATGAATCCGATTTTTAACCACTTCACATTCAGTTGAGTGCGATCATGTAACGTAGCCGTGCGTCGCCGTTAGTGTGTTTGCTCGTGGTCTAATCTAGATCCAACTTAACTTTGCTATACTCACGCACCATCTCAAATCAGGCATGACAGACCAGAGCCATCTTCGCAGTTTTGTTGTATATTGTGTTGTGTGGTACGTCCGGGTTTGCTGAATTTCGCCTACGATAGCGGCGCCTGCTTCTGCCTCGTTTCAGCACGCTGATTTTGGCGAGTTTCGCTGTTGCATTGCGTGTGTGTGAGCGAGTGCGTGTTGTTTGTAAATCCTCCCCCCCTCCATAAGCGTTAATTTCTGTGTAATTTATGAAATTCGATGCTGGGCACCGTTAGTATTAGTTCCTGTAAATGGGATGCTTTTTATTGTATTAACAAAATTGGTTCCGCATTTTGCTTGTGTTCGACCGGAATAAACAAATTAATTTCAGTATCATTTTGACTTGCATATAAATTGTAGTTTTAGAGCACCTTTCCCCTTTTATTTAATATTGTTTTCCACCAGAGCTGAGAACAAGCTCAGATGCAATTTTTTTGTTTAAGTTCCGTTGCGCCACAAATGTTTTTCTTAGCCGCCTTTATGAAATACGTTTAATTGTGGTGGTTTGTGTAATTTCGTGTGCGCTGCTACATATATTGGCCACTGTGTCGTGAACTTCCTGTTGTTAGAGTAATTTGAACCAAGTCCGTTCTCGATTAGGCCAGGGAACAAGGTCTTACAGCAGGAAGTAGCCGGTAGTTCACACGGATCTCTCGCTAATTTTACTGCTAAAATTAAGCTTTTTTTTATAACAGTAAATCTGGATGCCTCCTCCCAGAATTAAGCTTTTATTTCGTACAGTGGCCTAATTTAAAGCTGATGGGCATAATGTGGCAAATCTATTTAACAGGTACCTTATATTTGCTACTGATAGTATGGGATTGTCAGGGTCAGTAAGTAATGCCCTTGATTATCTAAAACTAGTATTAACAAATAACTTCAAGCATATGAATATGCCACTCACTTTACCACAAGAGATAACTTCCATAATAAAATCTTTAAAAACAAATCATTCCAGTGGTTACGAAGAACTATCAAACAAAGTTAGTTACATCTACACCTACATCTACATACATACTCTGCAAATCACAGTTAAGTGCCTGGCAGAGGGTGTTCTTGTGAATGTAGCACAATTTTAAGTTAATTTCTGTAACCAGTCTATTGTAACTGGAACATTTCCTGATTGGCTAAAATATGCTGATATCAACCTCTATTCAAGAGAGGGGATACAGAGATACCATCAAACTACATACTGATTACACTTTTACCAGAATTCTCTAAAATTCTAGAAAACGTTATGTTCAAGTTGCTTCTCAACCACCTAACCACAAAAAACATATTACGAATTCGAAGTATTTAAACATTTCCGGGTACATTGAGACATGTCAGACCGCTTTATAAGCTTCAAAAAGCCGTCAAGGAGAAAAAAATCAGGTAGTTGCATACGGAAGAAGCGGTGACCGGCTATGGGCGAAAGCCGAGACAGCAGGTGAACGTGCACGCACAAGACACCGATACACCATTGGGTAGAGGTCGACCGCGATCCAGCAGATGACTTTCCTTTTCGGACTGTGACGGGGGATGAAACATAGGGCCAACATTACACCCCCCGAATCGAAGGCCGCATCCATGGAATGGAAGCAACCGTCATCACCTTTCCGAAAGAAGTTCAAAAACACTCCGTGTGCAGGTAAAGTGCTACTCACCGTTTTCTGGGACGCCCAAAGAGTTTTGTTGCTGGACTTTTTGGAGGATGCAACCATCAATCCTGCACGATACTTTGCCCTTCTGTCGAAATTGAAAGAAGTGATTCGCAAAAAAGCGGCCTGATCTTTTCAGATCTGGCTTTCTGCTGCTGGATGGCAATGCGAGACCACACTCGGCGACGGCAACACAAAACCATACTGCAACTCTTGGTTGGGAGCGCCTACACCATCCGCCATACAGTCCTGATCTCGCTCCAAGTGATTTCCATGTGTTTCCAGCTCTGAAGAAGACTGTCGGCGGAAGGCGGAAGGCGGTTTGGAAGCACGGCTGACATAAAAAAAAGCCGTTCAACGCTTCTTCCGTATGTAATGCCCCATTTTTTCCTGGATAGCTTTTTGTAGCTTATAAAGCGGTATGACAAATATGCCAATATACTTGGAAATTATGTATAAATACTAGCTTCATTCCCGCTGCTTCGTACGCGTAGACTGGATGGTCTGCATTGGTTGTTTCTACTTCTAAATATAAATGTTCAAAGAATTAGCTTTAAAATTCTTTCGTAATCAAGTATTTTGATACAACTTGCCACCCTCTATTGCACCATTGATGGCAGAATTCAAAACATCCCGAAAAACATTTTTTTTTAAATTCTAACCATGGATCAAAATGCAAATTTTCGCATTTCTAGCATCAAAATAGTCTTAGTAGTACCCTTAAAAGGTTTTCCCCTATTTCATTCGCTTGATGGTTGAATTTCCAAAAATATCGAAACACGTGTTTTTAAAATTCCAATCGAAAATCTAAATCCGAAGTTTTGTATTTCTTGTTTAAAATTTAACTCAATAGCAATGTATTAAAAAAAAAGAAAAAAAAATCGTTCATCCACTATTTCACCCTCTTAGCGATGGGTATATCGAAAAATCGCTGATGCCTACAGCGTAAGATAAACAACGTCTACAAATGTCAAGTTTCTGTTTTCTGTAGATTCACTTTTCAAGGCCGTTTTTTATCTTTTAAAAACGGATCGAGAAAGCGAAATTTCTTTCTTACTCTTTCTCATCTTTCCTGGTAGTTTTACTTTTCAAACTGCAATATGCAGTTATTTTTCTTTATTCGTATGCTGGTTGCAGATAAACAATTGAAGAATGTGCATCACGTTTCGCTGTGTATAACCTCTTTGCTATTATAGTGTCAAAAGTCATCGATGGTCTTCAGTCCGAATTTTATATAAGCTGACGACTTTCAACCACTATATCATCCACCCTCTTATAGCTATCGACACGGAACTGCTATGGTGTACAGCAGGAAACTGTACTGCAACAACACAGAGAGATCATTCGCCTCCATTGTGTAGTTTTTGCTAAGAAGCAAATTATTGACACCCAGACGTAGAATTTTATATATGTCGGTAACTTTCAACTCCCATGTCCTCCACCCCGTTGTCGTTATCAACCCTCTATCACCATAGAGCACAATGGGAGGCTGATACCTACCACTACATACAAACACTATTCGTTTGAGATGTGTAGTTTTGGATGCAGAGTGAAATATAGGCACAAACACCTCAATTTTTATATATATTAAGATGAAGATATGTCTTGTCTTTAATGTTTCATTCTATTTTTTTTTTCCTTTCATGTGGAGGTCTAACCACAGTCGACAGGGGAAACTTATTTTCCATCTGCCCTCCTACCTGGATCCAATGTTTCAACTGATTCGTACAAGATCAATAGAGACGCAGTTCAGAAACCTCCCAGAAAAATAATTAATATAGAATGGTGTCATTACATGAGCGTTGATTTCAATCCAGTCGACGTCTTTTGTAAAATCTACCGCGCGTAATAAGCTCGCACCTACATAGCCCTTGCCCAAGTCATATTCCACTCTAGCATTCGTCCATTCAGATGTCAAATACTTCAACTATAGCGATGTAGTAATCTCCGTAAAATTCGTTCACACATTTTAAGGAATGGTCACTACGGAGAGACAGCGGGTGTTGTTGTTGTGGTCTTCAGTCCGCAAACTGGTTTGATGCAACTCCCCATGCTACCCTGTCCTGTGCAAGCCTCTTCATCTGAGAATATGAACTGCAACCTACATCCTTTTGAATCGTCTTACCGTATTCGTCCCTCGGTCTCCCTCTACGATTTTTGCCCCACACAGTTCCTTCTAATACTAAGTTGACGATTCCTCGATGTCTCAGAATGTGTCCCACCAACCTATACCTTCTCTTAGGATATACCAAAAACTTTTTACTCCCATACAATGCTACACTCCAGACAAATGCTTTCAGAAAGGACTTCCTAACATTTTAACTAATAATGGATGTCAACAAATTTCGCTTCTTCAGAAACGCTTTTCTTCCCATAGCCATTCTGCATTTTATATCTTCTCTACTTCAACCATCAGAAGTTATCTAGCTACCTGAATAACAAAAGACATTTACTACTCTTATGGTCTCATTAACTAATCTAATACCTTCAGCATCGCCTGATTTTTTAACACTACATTCCATTATTTTTGTTTTACTTTTGTTAATGTTCATCTTATACCTTTCTTTCAAGATTATCCATTCCATTTAATTGCTCTTCCAAGTCCTTTGCTGTCTCGTCAGCAAACCGCAAGGTTTTTATTCCCTCTCCCTGGATTTTAATTCCCTCTCCGAATCCCTCCTTGTATTCCTTCTAAGCTTGCTCAATGTATAGTTTGAACAACATTGGGAAAAGGCTACAACCCTGTCGTACTCCTTTCCCAACCACTGAGACCCTATCAAGACCTTCCACTCTAATAATTGCTCTTAGGTTTGTGTACAAGTTGAATATTACTCTTCGTTCCCTATATTTTACCCCTGCTACCTTCAGAACATGAAAAAAGTTTATTCCAGTCCACATTGTCAAAACCTTTCTCCAGATCCACAAATGCTAAAAACGTAGGTTTCCCTTTCTTTAATCTATCTTGTAAGATAAGTCGTAGTGTGAATACTGCCTCGCGTGTTCCTATATTTCTCCTAAAACGAAGCAGAACTTCCCCGAGTTCGGATTCCACCAGTTTTCCCATTCGTCTGGAAATAATTCGTGTTAGTATTTTGCAACCAAAACTTATTTTACTGATTGTTCTGTAAATTTCACATTTGTCATTTGTCCACACTTGCTTTCTTAGGAATTGGGATCACTATATTCTTCTTGCAGTCTGAGGATATGTCTCCCGTCTCATACATCTTGCAGATCAGGTGGAACAAATTATCCTAACGATAATAACAGTACAGACGGGACATCATCTATTCAACGGGCTTTGTTTCTACTGAAATCTTTTAGTGCTCTTTCAAATTCTTCTCTCAGTATCGTATCTCTTATCTCATCTTCCTCTACTTCTTCTTCCATTCCTAGAATACTGCCTTCAACTTTATTTCCTTTGTACAGGCCTTCTATATATTCCTTTCGTCTTTCAGCTTTCCCTTTTTTGCTTAGTACTGGTTTTCCATCTGAGTTCTTGATATTCCTACAGCTGCTTTTCTTGTCTCCAAATGTCTCTTTTATTTTCTTGTAGGCGGTATCTATCTTTCCCCTAGTTATATATTCTTCTCCAAAACCGGATTTCGTAAATCGATTTCCCAATTCCGCTTTTGGTTGGTCATGTAAACACTCTAAAATCGATTATGGAAATCCGCGTCTCTATAGCAGTTTTCCATTTCCACAATCGATTTTCGTGCCCATGTAAACGTAACCGTTTTTGAAGCGTTATTGGCTAGTCAGATTGTGTTTTCTTGTTAAGAATTTTCGACATATATGGGAAGAGTGATATTTTCTAATGTGAAATAAAAGTATAAATATTAGAGTGAACATAAATCTGTGTATTTAAGTAAAGCAAAATAGCGATTGTGCTGACTTAATCAGGAACTGAATCAGCTGTTTTTCAGCCGTTGTATTAAGTGGGCTAGGAAATCCGTTTCAGGCTATGCCATGTAAATACGACACCGAAAAACGTTTTACCAAAATCGGCTTTCGTCTTCCGGAAGATGTGTTGCATGTAAACGTAGTCACGGTCTTGTATTTCTGCTCATGCCACTCCTACTTAGTCAGTCTGCACTTCCTGTGCACATCATTATTCAGACGTCTTTACTCCCTTTTGCCTGCTTCAATTGATGCATTTTTATATTTTCTGCTTTCATCAGTTAAGTTCAGTACCTCCTATGTTATCCAAGGATTACTATTAGGCCTTGTCCTTCTACCTATATAATCCTCTGTGGCCTTCACTATTGTCTCTCAGAGCTACCCATTCTTCTGCTAATGTATTACTTTCTTCCTTTTCAGACAATGCTTGTCTAGTGCTCCCTCTAAAACTCTCAACCACCTCTGGTTCCTTCAATTTCTCAAGGTCCCATCTCCTTATATTACTACATTCCTGCAGTTTCCTCAGTTTCAGTTTCATTGCCAATAAGTTATGGTCAGAGTCTATGTCTGCCCCTGGGTATGTCTTACAGTTTAAAACCTGGTTTCTAAACCTTTGCCTCCCATTATAAAGTCAATCTGGTGCCTCCCAGTGTCTCCTGGTCTCTTCCACTATGCTGACGCCGAAAAAGCCATTCTACGCTTCGTCCGTATACAACGCCCTGATTTTTCCCTCGTCGGCTTTTTGAAGCACTATGACGAATGTTTTAATGTACTTAGAAATTATGTATAAAATAGATATCCTTCTTATCTTTAATGTCTTATTCATTTTTTTTTTCATTTATACGTAACTCTGACCGCAGGGGAAACATATTTCCCAACTTCCCCTCGTACCTTCATCCAAAGTTTGAAATGATTCTTACAAGTTTAAAGATTAATAGAGACGCGGTTCAGAAATCTACCAGAACAATAATCTTTATATAAATAGGCTAACACGAAACTGAGAGTACAGATTTTTAATATTAATAAGAAGACGATTGAGACTTACATAATTCGAAAAGTGGTTTGCTGTAGATGTTGCGAATATAAAAATTATGTGTGCAAGTAGCCGTTAAGAGTGGTAAAAAGAAAAAGAAATTTTATGATGATACGCCAAATTCTGCGAAAGTTTTGCGACTACATTTTAATTCGTTGTAGGGGAGGGGGGGTCCTATAGGTACAGGTGAAATTAGCCCAGTCAGTTAGTGCTTGGCATTCCAATATTAAGGTCTCAGATTCTATTCCTACTGCCATCCATTTTTTTAATTCTTTGTAATGTTCCATTCTAAACTTCTAAATATAATTATTAAATATAATTAAGCAATTCAGTTTATGAACGCAGTATTAATATATTCAGATTCATAACAATTACGTAAATTGTGAAATCAAGCAGTTAATTCCCTCATTTGTATATCTCATTCTCAAATCAAATGTTCACATGTTTGTAAATCTATCGGACCAAACTGCGTGGTCATCAGTCCGTAGCTTACAAACTACTTAAACTAAGGTAAACTAACCTAAGGACAACACACACACACACACACACACACACACACACACACACACACACACCCATGCCCCAGGGAGGACTCGAACCTCCGACGGCGAGCAACCACGCGCTCCGCAACGAGGTGCCTTAGACCGCTCGGCTACTCCACCGCGGCATTTCATTCTCTCGTGTTTCCTCTTTGCCCTTTCTTTTTCACCTCTCATAGCATTCAGATAAAACCAATAAATATGCAGTGCTCAATAAATACCAACTACATTAAAAAAAATCATTTTCATGACTTTGCAAACACAACTGGTCGAATTTCGAACTCAGGCAATACTACAGGTAAAACCTCCGGGCTGAGAGGCCGTGGTCCAGATGTAAAACTTCCTCCCGACGTTTCGTTTCCAACTGTGGATGACATCATCTAGGGTCTTCCGAGGTCCGAGGGGCTCTCGCATTTATAGAGGGCACACCACCTTAGGTCACGTAAGGCTGAGGCTGACGTAAGGCTGACGTAAGGCTACCTTTGGATGACGTCATTCTCGATTAAAAGTAATTGATTGTCATCTTGTTGGTGCAATGTCGAAATCCATATTTTATCTAACTTCAGACCTTCTTCTTTTCTATTAAAGTTATTCTGGTGTTTTTGAATCTGTATTGATTCTCTATTCATGCGTGTATGGTAATGTGATGTCCTAGCTGAAACGCTCGTCTCATTAAATTTTATTTCATGGTTCTCATGTTGAAAAACACGTTCTGCTACTGCCGATTTTACCACAGTGGCCGGAAGACCCTGGAAGATGTCTCCCGCAGTTACAGACGAAACGTCGGGAGGAAGTTTTACACCTGGACTACGGCCTCTCTGCTCGGGAGGTCTACCTGAAGACAACGCCGGCCGTGAAAGTTTACACTGAATGGCAGGCAATTCAAAATGTTCAAATGTTTGTATAGCTTATGGGACTTAACTACGGGGTCATCAGTCCCTAAACTAACAAACTACTTATCAACTACCTTATACTAAGGACGGCCCAAATATCCATGCCCGGGGGGGGGGGGATTCGTACCCCCGATCGTAGTGGCCGTGCAGACCGTGACTGGAGCGCCTCAGTACCCTCGGCCACCGCGGCCGACGACAGGCAATACTAGTTCATATAAAGTGGTGTCATTATCTGAGTACTGATTTCAGTCCAGTCGACGTGTTTTGCAAAAGCTACCGCCCTGTAATAAGCCCGCACACTCGACGATAGCATTCGTCAAGTCAAATGTCAAATACTTCAATTATAGTAATGAAGTCATCTCTGTAAAATTCGTACATAAATCTTAAGAAACGGTCACTACGGAGAGACAGCGGGTACGGCAGAAATATCGGCCTTGCCACTGTTTACGCTCTCGGTCCGGAGAGTGATCTAGGCGCGTTAACGGTAACGGCTGGTTTATTCTGGGGCGACGCAGTTTGATCGCTAACCGGGGGGTCAGCCGGGCGACCCCGCCCGCCAAAACGCGGCGCGGCTCGCAATTACGGGCGGCAATCGGAGCGGCAGGCCGGCGATGCCGCGTCCCGCCTGCCCCGCGTAATTGGATAATTCGGCGAGGCAGACGCAGAGGCAGCGCCAGAGCCGGAGGCAGAGGCAGAGGCAGAGGCAGAGGCGAGGAGCCGGCGGCGGCGGCGGCGGCGGCGCGGCCGGTCGATACCCCAGCCGCGGCCGCGCTAATTGGACCGGACCGTCCTGTCCCGTCCCATCCCGTCTCCCGTGGCGGCTGCTTGCTCACCGCTCCACACATCGAATTTCGTCTCTCTACGCGTTCCAAACGCCGACACAGACCTGTGTCACACTTTTGCTTCCGATATTAGTCGCGTGTGCGCGGAATTCCTTTAGCCGATTGCCACCGTCACCTGTCTGGTTCCGAGCCAGAGAGATGACCTGGACCTAGTTTACGGCGTTCCTGGAATACCAGTTGCTATGCTATCGAAAAACCGCCTCAGAGCCCTCAACATACAGGACCAAACTCTTTGGAATGCCACAAGGCAGTTCACAAAAAGACGCGCTAGGCTGCCCCCTCTGCACGGTGAGCGGGGTCTGGTCTTCAGCCACGCTGACAAGGCCAACGCCCTTGCCGACTCATTTGAGAAGCAGTTTCAGGCAGCAGACCCCCAGGACGAGGACGACGAGCATGAAGTTACAGTAAGCCGTCAGATGCGTGTCTTCCTCAATGCTGACGACCCAGAGGATGAACCCCCCCACTTTTTGCCCCCGAAGACATGGCAAAAATAATCAAACACCTTCCAAACAAAAAGGCGCCCGGTCACGATAAGATCAGCAACCATTTAGTTAAAAACCTCCCGCCATCGGCAGTCACACTACTCGCGGACGTCTTCAACGAGATTACTCGTCGCGATACACAAACCAGGGAAAGACCCCTTATTCTCGCAGCATTATAGGCCAATTAGCCTCCTGCCAACTCTCAGCAAGATCTATGAGCGCCTCCTGCTAGTACCCATACAGAATCACATCTCTAGAGAGCACATTCTACCGGATTTCCAGTTTGGTTTCCGGGAGAAACATTCTGCCCCCCAACAGATCATGAGAGTAGTTCAAGCTGCTACATCAGCCTTCAATCGAAATGGCTACTGCGGAATAGTGCTAATGGACGTGGCAAAAGTATGGCACAAAGTATAGTAAAGATTATCCAAAGCTATCTTACGAATAGGACTTTCTCTGTCAAAGTACAAACTTCCACCTCCACCAAAAGGCGTATTCGTGCTGGGGTGCCACAGGGATCGGTATTGGGCCCTGTTTTGTACATCCTGTACACTGCAGATATCCCGACTGTCCCCCTGGCGCACACAACTCAATACGCTGGCGACACAGCCTTTTTCACAAGAAATCCGAACAAGGGCCTGGTCATAAGTAGGCTACAAAGGGCTCTAGATGACACAGACACATGGTCCCGTCGCTGGCGAATCACCGTCAATGCCGAAAAGACTCAGGCTATGCTGAAGAAGATCGGAAAACGCGGTCCTCCTCAAACCCCTCTCCTTCACCTCCAAGGTTCGCAACTCCCCTGGCGCAGAACTGCCAAATATTTGGGAGTAACCCTGGACCAACGTCTCACATGGAAACCCCATGTGAACGAGGTCTACAGAAAAGTCTGCGCCAGAATGTCCGACCTCTACCCTATCCTTAACGTTAATAGCTCCATATCCCTCTCCGTTGGAATGAACACATACCTATCCTTAATCCGTCCCCAAATGGAGTACTCCTGCCCTGCCTGGGCGTACGCAGCCAGGAAACACCTGGATAGACTCCAAACGCTCAAAAACCGTTGCCTCAGAAGAGCCCTCCACCTACCTTATGGTTTTCCACGATCGACCTGCACGTTGCTGCTGGAATTCCCCTCCTGAAAGATCGTTTCCAAGATCTGGCAAGGGCTTTCTATGAGAGTTCCTCCAGATCTGGAAACGAACTTATCCGCTCCTTAGGTCGGTATGACATGTCCCGTGATAAACACAAACGTCCTTTGGCCATCTTTGATCCCTAGATCAAACAGGAAAATCCCAGACACCCATCCTCATTCCCACTCCTTCCCAACAAACCCAACACCATGCCCACCCAGGGCAAGCACTAGACACTCAAACAAAAACTCCAACACCATCCACAGACAATAAATACACAGTAAAAGACACACACACACCATAACGCACAGAGAGGAGTAAAAGCCAACAGGCTACAAACTCCCCAACATTCTCCCTTACAGAGAGGGAAGCAAAGGAGTGAGCAGCAGCAGTTTACGGCGTTCCTGGAATACCAGTTTGTAGAAAGAATGCTATCGAAAAAAGTTACCTGCTTCATTGTCGTACACTGTGTAGTGGGACGAAATATTATCCCCTGCTACTACCTTTAAGTCAGCTCAGTTTCGCAGGTAAAAGAACATGTTTCTCTATGTTGTTTTTAATAACGTTTTGTCTTAATAGGTTGTATTTCATTCTCAAAGGAAATATGTGTTGTTTTTATGTTTCATGTGCGGTGACAACGGAGCAACCTACGAAAATAGCATCTTCTTTGCTGAAGCCAAAGATGATGTACCTGGCCAACAAACGTCGCGGGTCGACAGACACACGCTCAGAGAAGATGCTGTTGGAGTACCTCCGTTGCCAACCGTCACAATCATATAAACAAGAAAAATTGAAAAATGTATTGTAATAAAAAGCCTGTTCATGTTTTATGTTAAAAATAGTTTCAGTCTTGATGTTGAGTCCTTACGAGCAAGTTCTGATTGTAGTCATGTATTACTTATAACTTACGACATGAAACGTAAACTTTTACTTTCAGTACCAGTGTGTGAAAATAATTATTGCACTGAATAAGAAGAGATTTACATATTGAACTGAATTTATATCTTTGAAACTTATAACAGAATTTCTCCGATTTTATACCAGTGTAGGGACTCAGCAATAATTTTATTAACTGGAAAACAGTGACATCAACTTTTATGAAACGATATATTTTACGACTGATTCAGTGAGCAACATCGGTGATAGTAAAAGATTATCTTAGGAAATCTTCAACAAGGGTTATTCAACGAAACTGCGTACCAGATTTTGAACTTTTACAGTATTTTTTTGGAACAGTTTCATTTTTCTATTATTTGCACAAGAACCTAGCAGCGAATATTTAAAAGACTTTCTTTCCTATGAATGAAGATTTTTATTAATTCGAGTTTAGTGGAATGGCCAGGGTCGAAGTCCGAATATATCAAACTGAAGAAATTTACTCCTGAATACACAATTCCATTATAATCTGAAGGAAGAATCGGCTGTTGCACTACAACTGCTCAGACGACAGCAATGAGGAAGGAAGGTTACAGTTTAATGTCCTGTCAACATCGTCGTCATTCGAGATATCACATGTTGTCGAACATATCTGCCACGGACGGGGAAGGAAATCAGCAGTTCCCTTTGAAACGAAGCATCCCGTCATTTGCGTAGAGTGGTTTAGGAAAATTACAGATAACCTAAATGAGGACGGCCGGTGGAGGATGCGACCTTCCTATCGGTACTCACCAATAAAAATTGGGCAATACCTAACTCAGGTTAGTAAAAGGTTTATGGTTCGTTGTCTCTGTTCATAGAGGTGAATTATGTATGTCAGCTTCTATGCCCTAAACAGCTACCCAAGCTGTTTAAACAAGATCAATAATTAAGCTGTAGTTTAGCCAGACTATCAATCTGCATATGATGACGCGAAAATATATTTAAACAAAAATAATTAATGCTCTGAATAACCAACAAAATGGATTCCAAGATAAAGAAGTGATTCACTCAAGAAGTAATTCTTTATAAATGCAGTTTATCACTCTTTTTGGAAATGGTGGTCCTACTTTATACATCGGTAAATAACTGAATATATCCGGAACTGTTGTCCATGAGATGCACAATAAGTATCACACGCACTCAAGAATAAAGGTAAAGCAGTCAACAATCCGAAGATTGTTTTGAACACCACAGTGCTTTACTAGACATGGTCCTGTTTGGAGGTGGTACGCCGCTGCCTTCCTCCGACCTTCGAACTGACTTACCCTGCCACTTATAGGGGGACCAACAGTTTAACGTGGGTTCCGAACCACGGTAAAAGTTCCAAATTATCACTCGTAAATTTGTGAAGTCCATCGAACATTGCAGTTCCAAATTAATCCGCGATTAATTACAGTATTTGCTATAACACACAGTTTGTCATCACACGAGTACACAATTGCTGAACTATCACCGTTACACAGCCCTACTACCGACCATAGTTTACCACTTTTCACCAGAGACTATGTTCTGCAGTCATAGTCCATACATGCCTAACTCCAGTGTCAGCTCCATTTGACATTGCTCGAAATGACGAAAGCGGTCAACACGTTGCTTTGGGCAGACTCGAACTCGGCAAGTTTTAATGAGCACAAGAAGGGACTGGAAGAGGGCCAGTTAATCCCTCACTCGAATTCGGAAGCTCTGCCCCCAGGTAGCAGGGCGACCGGCCCTCTCAGAGAGCCATCAGGTGGGGGGAGATTTCTCGCTGTAAACACGTCCCTCCCCTTTCCGTCAACTGACTAGACACTAGAGTCTCGGCAGACTCATGTCCGAGTTCAGAACATCGAAGAAAAAAATATGTCAAGCATAAGTTTTCGACCTTTTTATTGTAACAGCGTACAGTGCATTTATGTTGTATGCGGTAACTATAAAGTACAAGCGTTTCATAATCTGAAGAAAAATCATGACGATTCTGCGGTAACAATTGACAGTGATCTGTTAAATAGTTCATTATTATGTGCTTCGTAGGCCAACAAGAGCGCATACCAATTCCAGTACACTCAATTCTATGAAATTTTCTTAGCTTTATGGAGAAACTACTTCACTTCTTGGGCAGGACGATCTGAAAAATAGGTGAGCAGGTATTCCACAGTTAAATTGTGCATGTCGAAGGTAAGGGCAAGGTCAGTTGTCTGGTGCTGCAAAATTTGTTCTACAAATATGATACAGCCAAACAGGTTGATCCTGTCATAAATAAAAAGATTTCGTAATAATTCCAGGAAATGCTATGAGTCAAAACAAAATAAAATTTTCCTTTTATAGTTCAAATGAAATGTTTGTAGAGTTTATGTGACTTAACTACGGGGTCATCAGTCCCTAAACTTACAAACTACTTATGAACTAGCTAATACTAAGGACGGCACAAATATCCATGCCCGAGGGGATTCGAACCCCCGACCGTAGTGGCCGTGCAGACTGAGACCGACGCGCCGCAGAAAGCATTTTTTTTTTTTTTTTTGGTGCCTCCTCCCCTTACAGCCCCATCCATGCTTTTAACTTTTTCGCCTTCTTCGGTTAGCTTCTTTTCTATGGTTTGTTACAAAATATGTATGTTAAATAAAGAAATGCCTCTTCAGTGGCTAACTGAACAACAAAATATAAATTTCCCAACTGTTGATTCATAAAAGAAAATGTAGTCGGCCACCGCGGCCGGCCCTTTAATAGTTCACAGAGTATAAAAATACTTCTTAGTTCAGAATACACTAAGTTGCTTTCACACTTACAAATTTATCTCCTTGTTATCGCACGTAACAGCTACAAGAAGGACCTCAACTCCTTTAATTGTTCTTGTCATTTTCCTTAATAAATTACTTGTTAGTCTAACATCAAAAGCTTAATTGTTAAATGTTTTTGCTGATGTAGCCTTAACTGAACTAAACACTTTCTCTAAAGCACCTCATTGACTATTAATCTTATTTTTCCATGTTTAGTGTGTCGGATGACATGCAAATGTAATTTCTTCCTACTCAGATAAGCAAACGCAAAGATAATGTAAGGACACATTTATTATGTTCTGAACTCCACTTTATATATTTTTCATTTAGCAATTTCTCATCGGGTGACACATTCTGTTGTAATCTCCTTGCTTACTCATTCATCTTACAGTTATTTTGAAAGCAACGCCTTGTTTCTTGACTTTCTTACTAGCTCCAATATTTTCTGATAGTAAAACAGTTATATTCTTCACAGCTGTGTTCAAGTCCTTAATTCATTGCTTTTTGTTTATTAAGCCAGGTTTCAGAAAGAATTTCTAAAGTAATTAACATTTTAAGTTCGATTTTCTTGACAGATAGAAACTATAGTGTATTAGGAGTCCCGTTCGTGGCTGGAGCTCTTTGTTTACGTCGTTTCCTCTGCGCTGTATGCGTCTGCAGCATCAGAATTTCTTCATAGAAGATGGCATATGACTTAAGCTACTTTTTTTGTAGTCAGAACAACCCACTTTATAAGCTCCATTTGTAAACCAGTGGACAAAAATGCAAGGCATGATCAATATTCATCTAGTCCCTTCGTTTACAACTAGATACCTCATCACGTTAGTTTTCTAAATCTATAGAAAAACGATGATAAAAAAAAGCCCTTGGATCTATGTTTGTATATCCGAGAAATACGTGGTTCACAAGACACTTGCTCGACAGATTCTGGAAGACGTATCACATTCGCTGAGAATAGAAATAGAAGTTCCAACGAAGAGTGAGGCCTTTTCGTCATCGGATTGTTCAGTCGGCGCTAGAGTGTCACGGAGCTCCTCAACAAATTACAGCAGTACAGGCGCTGTGCATCACAGAGAGGTTGGCAGCTCGTGCCGAGTCTGAGAACTTCGAGAAAGTGTCAGACAACATATCCTTCGACATTTGTCTCAGGATCAGGCAAATGGAAGAATAATGGAATGTACCCTATACCCTGTTATTCAGTCTACACGTTGCAGAAATTATTAAGAGAAACAAGGGTTAAGATTAAGATTAAAATTTGTTGTTGTTATGGTCTTCAGTCAAGAGACTCGTTTGATGCTGCTCTCCACCCTACTCTATCCTGAGCAAGCCTTTTCATCTCCTCATACGAACGGCAACATCACATCCATTTGAATCTGTTTACTACACGCGTCTCTTGGTCTCCCTCTGCGATTTTTACCCCACACACTTCCCTCCAATGCTAAATTTACGATTACCCTATGTCTAAGAATGTGTCCTACCAAGCGATCTCTTCTTTTAGTCAGGGTATGCCAAAAATTCCTTTTCTCACCAATTCTGTTCAGTACCTCTTCATTAGTTATGTGATCTACCCACCTAATCTTCAGCATTCTTCTGTAGCACCACATTTCAAAAGCCTCTATTCTCTTCCTGTCCGCACTGCTTATCGTCCATGTTTCACTCCCGTAAAAGGCAACACTCCACACAAATGCCTTCAGAAAGGACTTTCTTACACTTAAATTAATATTCGATGATAGCAAATTTCTCTTTTTCAAAAATGCTTCTCTTCCCATTGCCATTCTGCATTTTATATCCTCTGTACTGCGACCATCGCATGTTATTTTACTACCCAAGTAACAAAACTCATTTACCACCTTTATTGTTTCGTTACCTAATCTAATTCCTTCAGCATCGCCTGATTTTCTAAGACCGCATTCCATTATTTTTGTTTTGCTCTTGTTAATGTTCATTTTATACGCTCTCTTCAACGCACTGTCCATTCCATTCAACTGCTCTTCCAGGTCCTGTGCTGTCTCTGATAGAATTACAATGTCATCAGCAAAACGCAATGTTTTTATTTCTTCCCCCTGAACTTTAATCCCTATTCCAAATGTTTCCTTGCTTTCCTTCACCGCCTGCTCGATGTACAAATTGAATAACATCGGAGAAAGGCTACAACCCTGTCTTACTCCCTTCCCAACTGATGCTTCCCTTTCATGCCCTTCGAGTCTAATAACTGCAGTTTGGCTTTTGTACAAGTTGTAAATAACTCTCCTTTCCCTATATTTTACTCCTGTTGACTTCAGAATTTGAAAGAGTGTATTCCAGTCAACATTGTTAAATGCTTTCTCCAAATCTACAAAAGCTAAGAATGTAGGTTTGCCTTTCCTTAATCTATCTTCTAAGGTAAGACGTAAAGTGAGTATTGCCTCCCGGGTTCCTACGTTCCTCCTGAATCCAAACTGATCTTCCCCGAGGTCAGTTTCTACCAGCTTTTCCATTCTCCTGTAGATAATTCGTGTTAAAATTTTGCAACCATGACTTATCAAACTAATGGTTCTGTAATTTTCACACCTGTCTGCGCCTGATTTCTTTGGAATGGGGATTATTACATTTTTCTTAAAGTCTGAGGGTATTTCGCCTGTCTCATACATCCTACACACCAGTTCAAACAGTCTTGTCATGGCTGGCTCTCCCAGAGACTTTAGTAGCTCTGAGGGTATGTCATCTACTCCTGGGGCCTTGTTCCGACCTAGGTCTTTCAGGGCTCTGTCAAATTCATCTCTCAGTATAGTATCTCCTATGTCATCTTGATCTACTTCCTCTTCCCTTCCTACAACATCGTCTCTAAGTTCATTTCCTTTGTAGAGCTGCTCTATGTACTCTTTCCACCTTTCAGTTTTCCCTTCTTTGCTGAGAACTGGTTTCCCATCCGAGTTCTTGATATTCATAGAGTTGCTTTTCTTGTCCCCAAATGTCTCTCTTATTTTCCTGTAGGCGGTATCTACTTTTCCCCTTCTTATACATTCTTCTACAGATTTGCATTTGGCTTCTAGCCACTCCTGCTTAGCCATTTTGCACTTCCTGTCAATCTCATTTTTTAGTCGTCTGTACTCCAATTTGCCTGATTCGTTTACTGCATTTTTATATTTTCTCCTTTCATCAATTAAATTCAGTATTTCCTGTGATATCCAAGGATTTTTTGTAGGTCTTGCCTTTCTACCTATTTTGTCCTCTGCTGCCATCACTATTTCATCTCTCAATGCTACCCATTCCTCTTCTACTGTTTTATTTCCCGCTGTTTCTGTCAATTGTTGCCTAAAGCTCCCTCTGAAATTCTCCAGAACTTCACTTTCCTTCAATTTATCTAAGTCCCATCTCCTTATTTTCCTACCTTTCTGCAGTTTTTTCAGTTTCAGCCTACAATTCATGACTAACAAGTTATGGTCAGAGTCTATATCTGCCCCTGGGTATGTCTTACAGTTTATCATCTGGTTCCGGAATCTATGTCTTACCATTATAAAATCTATCTGATACCTTCCGGTGTCTCCTGGTCTCTTCCACGTATACAACCTTCTTTTGTGATTCTTAAACCACGTGTTTGTTACGATTAAATCATGTTCCGTGCAAAATTCTACCAGGCGACTTCCTCTTTCATTCCTCCTGTCCAGTCCATATTCACCTACTATTTTTCCTTCCCTTCCTTTTCCTACTACCGAATTCCAGTCTCCCATCACAATTAAGTTTTCCTCTCCCTTAACTGTCTGAATAATTTCCTTTAGCTCCTCATATATTTCTTCAATCTCCTCATCATCGGCAGAGCTAGTTGGCATATAAACCTGTACTACTGTTGTCGGTGTTGGCTTCGTATCTATCTTGACAATGATAATGCGATCACTGTGCTGGTCATAGTAATTTACCCGCATTCCTATTTTCTTATTCATTATCAATCCTACTCCTGTGATACCCCCCAATTGATTTTGTATTTATAATCCTGTACTCACCTGACCAGAAATCCTGTTCATCCTGCCACCGAATTTCACTAATCCCCACTATATCTAACTTCAACCTGTCCATTTCCCTTTTTAAATTTTCTAATTTTCCTACTCGATTAAGGGATCTAACATTCCACGCTCCGACCCGTAGAATGCCAGTATTGTAATGGGGGACTATTTTACCTCCGGAATATTTTACCCGAGAGGATGCCATCATCATAATTTCATACAGTAGAGCTGCTTCAGCCGTTCGCAGTAGCTGTGTGGCAAAGACACATTAGCTAATGTTACAAGGCCAGCTCAGTCAATCATCCAGTCTGTTGCCCCTGTAACTACTGAAAAGGCTGCTGCCCCTCTTCAGGAACCACACGTTTGTCTGGCCTCTCCACAGATACCCCTCCGCTGTGGTTGCACCTACGGTACGGCTATCTGCATCGTTGAGGCACGCAAGCCACCCCACCTCGGCAATGTCTGTGGTTCATGGGGGTGGGATTAAAATTTATGGTGGAAAAATAAAAACTTTGTGGTTTGCTAATAACATTGCAATTCTGTCACAGACGGCAAAGGAGTTGGAAAAGCAATTGAACTGAACAGACAATGTGTTAAAAAGAGGCTCTAAGAGATGACCCACAAAAGCAAAGGAAGAGTAATGCAGTGTATTTGAATTAAAACAGCCGATACTGAGGGATATAGATTAGGATATTAGTTTCTAAGACAAGTAAATGGGGTTTGCTACTTGCACAGTAAAATGTCTGGTGGTGGCCGAAGTAGAGATATTGTAAAGTGTAGATTGGCAATAACAAGGTAAACGCTTCTGATGAAATTTGTTATTATCGAATATATATTTCTTTTGTTTTTGCTTGTGTGTAGCATTTTACAGAAGTGAAACGTTCACGATAAACAATTAAGATGAAAAGTGGTGCTTCAGACGAATGTTAAATATTGGGTGGTTAGATTGGGTAAGTAAAGAGGAAGTACTGAATTTGGAAAAAGCAATTTGAGGTACAATTTGACTAATTATTGGAAGTTTAAGAGGGTTATAAAGGACTGAGTAGCGCCATGAAATGCATCACACCAATCTTCAGACTGAAATCTACGAGCCGCACGGGAGTAGCCGGGTAACAAAAAAAGGCCACGTTACGAATCGCGCCGCTTCCTGATCGCGCGGGAGTGGCCGAGAGTCCTAATGCGCTATTTTGCAGAGTGCGCGGCTGCTCCCCGTCGGAGGTTCGAATCCTCCTTTGGGCATACGTGTGTGTGTGTGTGTGTGTGTGTGTGTGTGTGTGTGTGTGTGTGTTTTGTCCTTAGCATGTGTTACTTTAAATAGTTTGTAAGTCTAGGGACTAATGATCACTGCAGTTTGGTCCCATAGCTTTACAAACATTTAAACATTTCGGCATTGGTGTGATCATTGCAAACAGATCCGCACTTAAGCAATCGACGGATTCAGTATTTCAGCCTTCTGTCTTCTTCTCTTTCGGTGCTACTATGGCAAGTAAGCTACTAAAAGTTCCATTCAGCCTGTTTTCTTTCTTTCTTTCCTTCAGTGGTCTACTGTAACAGCATATTTCTTTTAAAATTCCGTACAATTTTCTTTTTCTTATTTTTATCATGAACAGTTTCCATGCTCAGTACTGTATTTCTCTAAATATAACTGATTAATAAGATAACTCACCGTGCTCCTCACACTTTTTCTGTTGAATTCCCAATGACGTTTCCACTGGTTGTAATTATTTTGTATTAATCTTCGTCTCAAAACTGCTGTCACTGTTTGTGTATCTCCTGTTATTCAACTGGTGTGTGTTTATGTTTCTAAATACGTATTTCGCGCTTTGCGTCATTTTTTGTTTTGTTTTCACCTTTTGGTTTTGGTTTGGTAGTGGCTTTGATGCTTTTGAATGGCATTGAAAGCTGCGTTCAGGTTTTGTATAGGGCAAAAGGGAGCGTGTGTTTTTCTGACTGGATTGTATGTGTTGATAAATATGTTTGTAGTTCAGATGATGTGTGTGTGTGTGTGTGTGTGTGTGTGTGTGTGTGTGTGTGTGTACGGGCACTGTTTCGATAATTTATGAATTTCTTATTTATATATTTTTTTCAGTTTAGCGTAACGAGTGTGTAAGTTCAAAAAAAAAATGTTCAAATGTTTGTATAGTCTATGGGACTTAACTACGGGGTCATCAGTCCCTAAACTTACAAACTACTTATGAACTACTTACGAACTAGGACGGCACAAATATCCATGCCCGAGGGGGGATTCGAACCCCCGACCGTAATGGCCGTGCAGACCGTGACTGGAGCGCCTCAGTCTCCTCGGCCACCGCGGCCGGCAGTGTGTAAGTATTTGTGAAATTGTGCAAATGTTTGTAGAGTCTATGGGACTTAACTACGGGGTCATCAGTCCCTAAACTTACAAACTACTTATGAACTACTTACGAACTAGGACGGCACAAATATCCATGCCCGAGGGGGGATTCGAACCCCCGACCGTAATGGCCGTGCAGACCGTGACTGGAGCGCCTCAGTCTCCTCGGCCACCGCGGCCGGCAGTGTGTAAGTATTTGTGTGTGTGTTTGTGTATGTGTAAGGGGTCAGATGTGACTTGATTTCTGTGTGTGAAGTCCAGGTTTTCTTTACGATGTGATCATTTTATGTGGTGGCTTTGAGGGGTCGTCTTTGTCTATTACATGTTTTATTCAAATAGCCTTTGGTTGTTGTTTACTACTGAGAGGAAGAAATATTTTCAATGTGAATTCAACTGAAAAAGTTTGTGGACTGATAAGTAATCTTAATAGTTAATTATGTTTATAAGAATACAAAAACAAAGCATAGGAACTCTTCATAAAAAAAAAAGAAAAAATCATACAGAAATGTAAAACAAATATGTTGTTGCAGTTGAGCCTAGATATTAAACGAAACGCCCCTGATATTAAATAGACTATTAACTTCAGTTGCGAAAAACGGCTACATGTACTATAGAAACTGTATAACTGGAACTTCAGAAAAACAGGCCTAAAATCAAAGAAGAAGCATGAGTAAATAGATTATTTGAGTCAGCTTACTGAATTTACAGAAGACCAAAACGTTTTTGGGTTTTTAGTCAGGTAGGTTGGCAACCAAGGGAAATCTACCTTCTGAAAAATCTTGTTAAGATACAGGGCACTAGAGCCATTCGTAATTTATTTCTGGGAAAAAATAAAAATAGAATGTGTGTTGAGTGTGCAGTGCAGCTGTATGACCTAATGTTCGGTTTACGTTTTCACGCTCAGTCAGGCTACCTGCTTCCGGTGTCACAGTGGACTGCACACGTAGCGGGACGTCGGACATCCGGAAAGGCCCGCGGATTCTCACGCCCAACGCCACACCGAGGCCATGAATGGCACGCCGACCTTCCCAGAAACCCGTAGGTAAGCTTCCAAGAATCCATTACGTCTCAGGATTTTCTCACAACCCAACAGTTTGTTGAATGCTATAAACATCTGCGGATCACGTATCTCACAGGCAAGCCATAAGTTCGGGATGTACGAAAACTGCAACCCGTGAAAATTAACCTGTGAAACTGGTACCCAGTATTCTTGCTAACTGCTCACTGTCGTAAATTGCCCTCACACTTTCAATACTTACTGACAATAATATTGTTAATTCTATATTATCAAACCTTCAATACATTTCAGTTGTCCTCACGCTATCAAAAAATATTGTCATTATTTTCAGTTGGCGTTACGATTTCGTGAAGTAAACATGTCTGACCGTGAGAGCGTTGGCCACCAAACAAAGACAACCGAGAACGATGAAAAGGAGGCAATAGGTTCGTAAGTGGTTAAGGAAAAGGAATGACTTTTCGCACGTGAATCTGCTGAGGGAAATTCGAAACACTGACCCGACAGATTTCTTACATTATTTAAGTATGAGCCCAGGATCATACGACAAATTACGATGATACGAGATATAATCGAAAAACAATGTCAATTGTCAGACCCGAAATTCCTGGAGATGAAAGATTAAGTGTAACGTTTCGATTTTTGACCACAGGAAGGTCACATGAATGTTCAAAGTTCAATCACTTATGTCTACTAATACGATTAGTAAAATTGTATTTGAAAGCCGCTAAGCAATTTTATCTGCTCTGGAATGATATATTCCAGTGATAGAATCTATTAAACGAAAAAAAATTATATATATATATTTTTTACTGTGATATAATATTTTAGTGAGAGGGACATGCATGTCCTAGTACATTCGATGTACTTTTCGAATTTTTTTTTCACTTGCTGTTTGAAGTACTACTGTGTGGCAATAACACAAAGCATCCTTGGATATCTTCCATTAGACATTTACCACGCTGTATATGTCATTTCACACAGCTATATAAAAGCAGCCCTATGTACAGCGTGCAACTGTAGTACATATATATTGTTGTGGGAGGAAAAAATTCGTACTTCTAGCCTATAAATTCGTAAAAATAATTTTTACTGCATTGACACTTATTTCTCATGAAAATATAAAAAAAAAATTGACAACATACAATGTATTCACCCTTCTTCTTTTCAAAATTCTGTCTTATGTCGTGATTCCACATAATGTCAGTGATAAAAGTACAGGTGATCCTCCTGAAGCTTGAGCACCTTTGATCATAAATTTTGTCCTTGTTCACTGTTTGCAGCATCCTGTGTACTGCCATGGCCCGATCCTGAGATGACGACACATGAAGTGTCTTCTCTGTTCCCCGTGTCTCTCGCCTTACACCATACACACACTAGAACGCACCTAGATAACCACTCTGAAAAACTAATCCACCTCCGGCCATCCTGATTTAGGTTTTCCGTGATTTGCCAAAATCACTCCAGGCAAATGCCGGGATGGTTCCTTTCAAAGGGCACGGCCGATTTCCTTCCTAATCCTTACCTAAAAACTATGAGCGCTAGCTCCGTCTCTAAAGCCCGTTTTAAACGATCAACGAACTTGTAATAGATTGCTAACAGGTTGCGTTAATGGCGGCCGTCAGTCGTTTGAACGGCTGCACTAGTATGATCGCGCTAGTATCGAAGCGCGATAATTATAGCGATAAAGAAATAGGACGAGTTCTAGATTCGGTACTAGTTGGTTCACTGTGCAAGCGCGAGCTAGCAGCTGCCTGCTGCAGTCGCCGCTCCAGTTAGTCCGCCATTTTTCTTCGTATTTACGTATATTTTGCGTTATGTCGAACTTTATGATCAGAATGTATTACAAAATGTATTTCTAATGACTGCATTCACACTGTCCGTCACCAGACCGTCACCTACCGTCAACGTCACGTTAAGCTTTCTCAAGAAGATTGTTTTGATTGAACGGTCGTCTGCTGACATCGGAAGTTAACCTATTTTCGTCACGCGATTTTCATACTGTAGTCGACAATTACACGGTTTGCACGCAAACTTGTCTTATTAATCTTTAGTTTATTATTATACTTTGGTTTAACGGTAAATTGCAAATGTTTCATGACGACTTAAATATTTATCTCAATTATTGTCCACCGAAAAGCGAGGTCGTACATCTGAAACCGAAAAATGGTTTATGATTTGCAATATCGTAACAGAAAAGACTGAAGCCAATTGTTTATTTGAATAAGATTGTAATTTGATGATGCAATTTTCATTAAATAGCATTTTAAATGAAAAAGTCAGTCTAAATGAAAGACAAAAATTCAGTTGTGCATGACGTTATTAACAATGTCACTGGGCAAATCGTAGTGGATAAAATAAAGAAGGTCTATTTACGCTCTTATAAATATTGCTTGATGTGTTCATAAGTTTATTTTTTTCGGTTGAAAATAGATGTGAATGTTTTGAAATGTTGTTTCACTACCCAGAACTTTACCACACTAAGTTGACCAAAAACATCGATTCCAAGGTTTTCTTTGGCCGTCAATAACGTTTAGCGTTGTTTCCTCAATTCCAGTATTAAACTATGACTTCCTACATAACACATCGGCCTTTATAACCTCACTTTCAACATCGGGTATTACTGTTCTATTACGTTTATCGTCTAAACACGCTGCCACAAGATCTTGCTTGAGTTTGTAGTTAAGGGCTGGTACGCTAGGAGCACTTCAGTAGACTATTATCTATCTTGTTCACCTTCGTTCATCGTTTAAAAAGGGCTTGACGACCAAGCTGTCGACGGGACATTAAACCCTAAGCTTCCTTCCTTCTGAAAAACTGTGTATTGCTCTGGTCTCACAGGCAGATACACATCTGTTTGTGACCACCTGACCAGCGAGTGAAATGTCAGTTACATCTTTCTCTGCGTACATTCTTTGTTCGGATCTCATTTTATTCAATTTGGATGCCCAAAACTTGGCAATAATGTCCTCCTGTGATTCTTCTTCTGTTAAAAACTAGAAGTCATTGTTCAGCGGCTCATCTTCTTCTTCATCATAATCATCGTCATCTTCATCTTCATCTTCATATACATATACATAACTGATTTCATTCAAGTACCTGAAGAAAGAAACAATACAGTAGTAATGACATAAAATACCTCATTTTATGTTTGGTTACCAAAAACGGAAGAATAAAGCACACGAATTTGGTATCGGGTGGAATTTTCACAACTGCCTGGAAGCCATAGTTGAGAAAGATATTAGAAACAGGAAAAACCTATGAACTCAGCTTCTCTTCATCAAAACTATAAGGTTTTTTTTCAGTTTAGTGTTAATGGCTTTAGTTGATGTTGATACATTAGCAGCACACAAAATTTTGGGAACCATTTGAAAATGGAAATTTTTTAAATCCCTCAGCCAGACATCCTGTCCAACAGTGGTGAGAAGTATGTTTTTGTATTTGAGACTGGTGATACATTTGCATTAAATACGAATTTATTAAAGTCTTACAGTATTGACGCATTAGACAACACAAAATCGGTTTTATTACAGACTTTCTAGTGTACGCAGAGTAGTCGGAAATAATTTCGTATTCTGGTTTCTAAATTTAGTCTAGTTCATAGAGACATTCACCTCGAGCCGACAAAACAAGTATTATTACAATGGCATATTGTAGTTTACATAATTTCAATATGTATGAAAACCCAGTAAGTTATATGAACGGATTAAGTGTGAAGACAATGGAACTGGCAACGTCACACGAGATTCAGATCGTGCACATACTGATATCATCAAGTAGCGAAGGTGGAGGTTTTTAAGTGCAAGTACGAAAGCAAAAGAAATTCGTGAAAGGTATTTTGTTAACTAAGGGTAAGTGCCTGGGCAAGATATCACATGAATATCTAACGTATAATGTAATACTTTCAATAATGTATTGCAAATAAAATTAATTTTGTATTGAAGTAAATGAAGTAAGTGTTTCTATTGATATCAATCGATTTTTTATAATCGAAGAACAGGTACAATTTTACAAGATTTTCATTTTATCTATTATGTAATTTATAATTAGTCAAGAGTTAAAAATCTATTAATAACCCTTTCAGTTCCTGCACGAATAGTTGAGCGCGTCTGGTTTTGCTCGCTTTATTTCTCTGTGATTCACGCTAGGAAGTTGAGTCCCACATCACGCAATCGTGGATGTACCATGCTAAAGTGCGCAATGTGTTTTAGTTCCATGTTTCTACACTGGGTGCATCAGCAATCGGCGAAGTTCCAGTACACTTTTAATGCCGGCAAGAAATCGCACGTTCGAGGGTTTACTGTTGTTACATAAATTTGGTTTCGTTCATTTTAATGACATAGATCTACTGTAGATAGATTATTTGACGTATATATCTCTTAAATTAATTTTTAATTATTGGAGGTATAATCTGAAACATTAGCACATGCACAAGATTTTTATGATAAAGACCTGTTGACAGGGGGTTGCTACCCTTATTTGTGAAAAAAAGCACCCAATCTGGCAATTATCGAGAACCGAAATATAAATATTACTGGTGCAATTTCAGCACTTCTGAGTGATTCTGCAATCGCTGCTTTACTCAAATCGTCAGATGTGGAGGATTTAAGCAGTGATGACGATACCCTCGACTTCCCTTGGCTCCCAACTGCCAAGAAGAATGATGAAGTTCGTCTGGATCGTCCTCTTCAGATGAAGATTTTGGAGAAACATCTGCTTCGAAATGCAATGAAAATGGAGGACATAGCGTGTGTGAATTCGTGGTTTCAGTACTAGCGACAAAAAGACATACAAGATCTTCTTGAATTACGGTTGGCTGTGGGGAATACCTGGTTTCACCATCAAACGGAATGCCATTTATTGACGAAGAGCATGATTAAGATGAAGAAGACGTAAATATAGCTCGAAAGAGACGGTTCACCTTGCACAGACAAGCGACTGGAAAAATTTGATCATTGGCGTGTTGTTAATTACTTAAAATCTGCAAGACGTAGTTGCAGAAGCGGTTGCAACTGCCGTACAAGAACAAGATGTAAAATATGTGACGTGCACTTGTGTTTGTCAAAAGATGTAAACTGTTTTTGCTTGTATCATGTGAATAAATGAATATGAAGACACGTTTCTGTAATATTGTGTGGATCATAAATAATTGTAGTGAAGGCCAAAATCACATAGTTGTGTGGATACAAAATTTCTGGAAATTTTTTAAAATAAATTTATTGTCTTTTTTTTTAATGAATTACTCTACGTATTTTGTATCTTAAACGTCCCGCTCTATATTAATGTCACATCACCTACAACTTTGGGTCTGAAAGGTTATAATAATTCATTAATTAAATAAAAGATTAAAGCCGCTGTGGAGTATCCGAGCGGTGTAAGGCGCCTCGCTGCGGAGCGCGCGGTTGCTCGCCGTCGGAGGTTCGAGTCCTCCCTGGGGCATGGGTGTGTGTGTTGTCCTTAGGTTAGTTTACCTTAGTTAAAGTAGTTTGTAAGCTACGGACTGATGAGCACGCAGTTTGTTCCGATAGATTTACAAACATTTGAACTTTTTTTTAAAAAAGATTAAAATTACGATCTTGGCATTTCTTTTTACATTAAGATAAAGTTATCATATTGCCATAAAAAGTTTATCCAAGGTGAAGTGGAAAGGACATAAGTCAATGGACGGAGGGGAGAGCAGATGGAATGACTACGTAAGACTAGAATAACTACATACCCAGGATATGCCTGGCACCAATAATTGAAATAATTGGTGAAATTTTGTACGAAAATAAGAGCGAATCAGTTGGTGTTGACATCTGAGATAAGGATTAGTATGAGCTTTATCGGCTTTACTCTACCCTTTCTGTCGAGAAGTTAGCCGCTTATCATTGTGGGGAGTTGATGTGCGAGGCGAAACCTGTGTCTGCTAATCCTTCCTGTCGGCCCATTGTGAGCTTATCTGGACTTGGGACGGCCACTTCCCGTGTGGGCATTGTCGCCGGGACAGGAGGCAGCCCGTCTACCTGTCTGGTCGCCACGTGCGCGGCTTCCCCCCCCCCTTTCACCTGCGTCCCGGCGTGACCAGCCGGGGCCTCGCTGTGCCTGCCACAAGTCACACTCAAGTTCACGCCGCTAAAACTGCTCTATTCCCAACAGTATTTCCCTCTGTTGTCACATCATCCCTTCACCTCTGATGGTGAAGACGGGACAGCAGAACTATCGCCGTTCTTCGGCCAATAGTATTTATAGCATTTTATTTATTCCCACTGCTTCGCACGCGTAGATTGGATGGTCTACATTGGTTGTTTCTACTTCTAAATATAAATTTTCATAGATTTAGCTTCGAAAATGCTTTCCTAATCAAGTATTTTGATACAACTTGCCACCCCCTATTGCACCACTGATGGCAGAATTCAAAACATCCCGAAACACTTATTTTTTTTATTTTTTTTTTTTTATTTTTTATTGTAACCATGTTTCCAAATCCAAATTTTCGCATTTCTACCATCAAAACAGTAGCGCCCTTAAAAAGGTTCCTTTATTTCACCCGTTTAATGATAAAATTTTCATAAATATCGAAACACGTGTTTTTTAAATACGGATCAAAAATCTAAATCCAAAGCTTTCTTGAAGGATTATTTTCGTGAAAAGAATTGCAACCAGCTGCCTTTTTGGGAGTTTTTTTTATTTAGTCCAGAACCAGATTTCGAGCCACTGCAGGCTCATCATCAGTGGATAACTTTACAGGAACATTTCCGCTTAGTGTAGGTTATGCTGTCATGTTGGTTTGTGTTCTTATTGTAGGTGTAACCAAGATGTGCATTGGGCACTTTTGTTTGTTAACACATGAGAACATTTTTGCTACACATATTTTTTAATGTGTAACGCTAAGTGTAGCAAAAATGTTCTCATGTGTTAACAAACATAAGTGCCCAATGCACATCTTGGTTACACCTACAATAAGAACACAAACCAAGACAGCATGACCTACACTTAGCGGAAATGTTCCTGTAAAGTTATCCACTGAAGATGAGCCTGCAGTGGCTCGAAAACTAGTTCTGGAGTAAATAAAAAACACCCAAAAAAGGCAGCTGGTTGCAATTATTTTCACGAAAATAAACCTTTAATTTACTCTACAGCTGCAGTTCGTGTTCAACATGGATATTTTGAAATTACCAAAGCTTTCTATTTCTTGCTTCAAAATTGCCTTAATAGCAAAGTATTTTCAAAAGACCGTTCATCCCCTACTTCACCCCTTTAGGGATGGGAATATTGAAAAATCGCTGATTCCTATAGTGTAAATTAAACAACGTCTACAAGTTTCAAGTTTCTATCGTCTGTAGATTCACTTTTCAGCGCAGTTTTCTGTCTTTTCTGTCTTTCTTACGCTTTGGTATCTGTCTTGGTAGTTTTACTCTTCAAACTGCGATATGCACTTATGTTTCTTTATTTGTACGCTTGTTGCAGTAAAACAACTAAAGAATTACGTTTCGTTGTCTATAACTTCTTTGCTGTTATAGTGTCAAAAGTCATCGCTGGTCTTCTGTCCCAATTTTATATAAGCTGACGACTTTCAACCACTATATCTTCCACCCTCTTATAACTATCGACACGGAACTGGTATGGTGTACAACGGGAGACTTTGTACTACAACAACACAGAGAGATCGTTCGTCTCCATTGTATGGTTTTTGCTGAAGAGCAAAATATTCACAGTCAGACGTTCAAATTTATATAAGTCGGTAACTTTCAACTCCACCCCTTTATCGTTATCAACCCTCTCCCACCATAGTACACAATGGGAGACAATACCTACTAACACATAGAGACACTATTCGTTTACGATGTGTAGTTTTGGCTGCAGAGTGAAATATAGGCACAAATACCTTATAAAGATTACTCACCTAACTGAATGGTATTAATCTGTTAGTAACGACTTACCGTCCGCCAAACCAAAGAAACCTATTACTTACGGACTTTCCGTCAGAGATATACATTAACGTATGTCTGCAGTCTGTGTATTGCAGTGAGTTCAAAGATAATATGGAGATGGTACAATGTATTATCAAAACCGTGACGCTCGACGTATATTTTTCTCTTTTATCCAGTTGTCAGTATTTTGATCCTAAGCACAACAGTTGTCTTTCCAGTGTTTATATTGAGATCATTGGTGTATTGCCAGTGTAGTTAATGCGCAGTTAATGTATGTCTGTGTTTCCCAGTGTTTTATCTTTGAGTCTTTTTATCTTTGAGCATGATCGTCCTATTGCTCCACGTTTTACGGATTTTTGTTCGCCACACTCACCCACCGCCACACACCGCGACAAAAACACCATAGTGCACACCGCGAACCTAAGGGCTACTCTCATGCATAACCGCCATTGTTCTGCAGTGAATAATTTTGGCAACCAAGTGAAATATACGGACACGTCCCACGTTCCATTTTTATATATTTACATTGTCTAGCTGAAAACCCGGCGATGCCTGGGTATTTATTTATTTCTTTATTCCTGCCTTGAGTTGGTACTTCTCCTATCCCTTCTCTGTCCATCTCCTTTTTTCTAAAAACATGTTATATTTATCGGATAAGAGATAAGGCTGTCCTGCATAATTTACAAAATTATAAGTGCAGTATCCAAACACACACACACACACACATACAGACACACACACACACGGCATATGTATATCTTCCAGGCTCTAATATGAATAAATTCTTTGGTGGGCCCACTCCTGACCATGTGAGGGACATGGCCCTGTTATTTATTAATCGTAATAGAAAATGCAAGTTCCAATGGAAACTGTCGTCTCTTGAAGTTGAAACGTAGATTTGTCGGATATAATGGGTATTCGTTGGGTGTACACTGTTTCATTCTCTTACTTTCCTTGTAGCTCTGTAGAAGGCAACTGCTTTCGCTTGTATCCGTGAGCGCTTCACATTTCAGAGTTATCAATACCACTGTCATCCTTTAGGAATTTCCTTAAGCTGACTGAAATACAGCTATATCTTAGTAGTAAATAAGGAATTGACTACAACGTGATACATGATGTGAAAAGTTTTTATCTATCGCAATATATATGATCTCATATTTATTGATTTATATGTTGTACAATTGTATAATTTGTCAGGCATATATTCATTTGTATAAGTGCTGTATGTCTGTAAAATCTGTTGCGAATACAATTAGTAGTAAAGAAGTAATAGGTTAAAACTTGGTGCGTGATGGGGCGATTTTCCATAAACGTTACTGTTCATGTGCTCATATGAACTACGTGTCGTAATGTGATACAGTTTCGAAGGTACATTCAGCTGTACGTGCGTATACTGTATGTACAATTTCCTTCGGCATAATATTTTTTTTTTATTTTTTTTTTTTTTTCCGGAAAGTTAGTAAGCGGGAAAATTTTATCCTTTCATTATTTTGATGTGGTCGTCAGTGAGAAAAAGTTTAATAAGAGTTTAAAATTACGTTTAAAGTATATTTCAGGTCGCTAAGTACTGTCATTCTCATACAGTGTGTGAATAAAGTCTAGCCTCATTATGTGGCAGTTTCTTGCAACTCCTATTGTCTATGACATTATAGCTCCTGAACCAAGTGTCGTATGTGGTTCTTACCCCGGCTGCATTGCTACCTCACTGTAAGGAATATGTGTACCAAATGTGGTTGAAACCGGTCCAGTGGCTTAGGAGGAAATGTGCAACAATGTCGTTGATGCAGCAGTTTTCGCGCATCTCAATGTTTATGACGTAGTATCTCCTGAGATGTGTGTCGTGCTCTTTTGTTTTTGGGTCAGGAACCTTCGTGGGCGTACAGTGAACAGTTCACCAAAGTTTCATTGCAATCTAATTAATGGTTTTTGAACACATAGAGAACATACAAACAGTCAATTATATATATATATATGACTAGCTAGCTTTTAGTTTTAGACGAATGGAATAACTGGTGGTATCCGACCTAGGGGAAGATGAATTTGGATTTAGAAGAAGTGTAGGAACACGCGAGGCAATATTTATTTATCTTCGAAGTTAGATTAAGGGAAAGGAAACCTACGTTTTTAACATTTGTGGAACTGGAGGAAGCTTTTGACAATATCGACTTTTTCAGAATCTGAAGATAGCAGGGGTAAAATATAGGGACGAAGAGTTATATTCAACTTGTAGAAAAACGAGACAGCAAATATTAGAGTAGAAGGGCATGAAAGGGTCACAGTGGTTTGGAAAGGGTGTAAGACAGCGTTGTAGGCTTTCCCCAATGTTGTTCAATCTGTACATTGAGCAAGCTGTGAAGGAATGCAAGGAGAAATTTGGAGAGGGAATTAAAGTCCAAGAAAAGTGAATAAAATCCTTGCGGCTGGCTAACGACACAGTAATTCAGTCAGAGACAGCAAAGGACCTGGAAGAGCTATTAAACTGAATGGACAGCATCTTGAAAGGAAGGGATAAGATGAACATCAGCAAGAGTAAAACAAGAGTAATGGAATGTAGTGTCAGAAAATCAGGCGATGCTGAAGGAATTAGATTAGGCAATGAAAGAATAAAAGTAGTAGATGAGTTTTGTTAGGTAGCAAGATAACTTTTGATGGCCGAACTAAAGAAGATATACAAAATAGCTATCGGAAGAAAAGCGTTTCTGAAGAAACGAAATTTGTTGACATCCAATATTACTTTAAATGTTAGGAAGTCCTTTCTGTAAGCATTTATCTAGACTGTAGGATTGTATGGGAGTGAAATGTGGACGATAAGGAGTTCAGACAAAAAGATGATAGGAGCTTTCGAAATGTGGTGCTACAGACGAATGATGAACATTAGTTGGGTAAATCACATAACTAATGAGGAGGTGCTTAACCGAATTGGGGAGAAAAGGAGTTTGTGCGATATGCTGACTAAGATAAAGGATAGGTTAGTGGGCCACATTCTGAAACATCAAGGGATCGTCAACTTAGCATTAAAGGGAAGTGTGTGGGGTAAAAATCGTAGAGAGTTCTCAGATGGAGAGTTTTGCACAGGACAGGCTATCGTGGAGGGTTGCATCAGATAAGCCTGCGGACTGAAGACCACAACAACAACAGCTAGCTTTTACTGACGGCTTCGTTTATTGATGCCCTTGAATACGCGTCAGAGGCCGTAGAACGTAGGGTAAGGTGGTACAAATTCGATATAGGTACAATTCTGATCAACATAAATTTTCGCGCCATTTGTCAATCTACAGTTCCTCCTGTCTTTACCAAAAATACACCACTTTGTGCTAAGAAGAGAGAAATTTTTTCTCGTTATGAGGTAAGTGAAGCTACTTAGTCTAACGAGCTCTTATAAATTTTCTATTTAGGGGTGACTAGATTCTCTACCCAAAATGCAATGTTTGCTACAACGAAGTATGCGTTCATACCTGACGGAAAAAGTGCTTTTTATGTGGAAGATGCCCTTAGTCAAAATTCTACTAGGAAGTGATCACAATTGTACCTAGAGTGGTACATTTTCGATCGATTTTTCTCAATTCTGTAACTTTTTTGTGTGTCTATACCGACATTTGTAATTGTCTAATATTTGTGTTACATATTAGTTAAACATCCAAGAACAAGTGCTATAATTAAAATTAAATCTTTTCTCAATATAATTCCAGTTACAACAACATTTGTCCGAAATGATCGAAATTGTACCACCTTACCCTACATTTATTTGATAACTTTGTAGTTAACCAGGATAATCATGATAATACAAAATTTTCTGATTTTTCTTCGTTAAACGTACACCATCGTAGAATGACAGTAAATACCGTCATTTACCGAGAGGGGAAGAAACCAAGTCGCTACGACCCCTTTCGGCTTGATTTTCGAATAAGTGCAAATCATTATAATCTACGAAACACAGTTACGTCCTGTAAGAAATGGCATCATAATGAGAAGAAACGGGAGCGGAGATATAGTTTGGTCATGCTTGAAATACTGTGTTTAGATTTTTCGCTTTCAGTGTAATAAGCTGTTAATTATTCACGTGTTCGCAAGTGTTTCTTAATGAATTGTTGTAGCTTGTGTCAGTGACTCAGTGAGTTTTACTCTGTTTACATATACTTCACGATCACTCTTGTCCCATAATAATTTACTAATGCTTGGGACGCAAAGATATAATAACTATTGCATTGTAGAAATACAGGGCGTACCAAAATTAATGTCGGGGTCTTAAGGCTTTATACAATTTATTACGAGAACCTTAGCATTACAGATTACACATCAAATGAACGAATAACTCAAACAGTTCGTCCTACAAGTGTCCGTGCCCCTTGAGCTTGCTGTGGTTCCTCCGTTCCGTCCGAAGCGCTAGTAGCCAAGATGGCAACCGGGCAGCAGAAATATTTTTATGTTTGAGCTTGCAAAGACTGAATCAGCAGCGGACTAAGGGGAAGGGGGGGGGGCGGACCGCCCCAGGCCTCCGTTCTTGGGAGGCCTCCAAATACCTGGATTGGACGTCTTTATTTATTTATTTATTTTTATTTAATTTATTTTTGAGCGCTTGGCATCTCTTTCTGCTGGGGCCTCCATATCTCGAAAGCTATTTTTTTCAGACTGTCCCGTGCCTTTCGTCCTGGAAGGGACCTCCAATTCTTTTTTATAGTAATACATGTATTTCCAAGTGGACGGGGGCCTCCTTTTTCGCCGCCGCCCCGCGCCTCCAAGAGCCTTAGTCCGCCACTGGACTGAATCAGTAGATAGAATGCAACGTGCGTTGTATTCTTCTGAAAACGGCATAACCAAGCATGGATGAGGATATCCATTAACCTTTTTTTAAGACATCAGTTTGAGGTACGAGATTTCTATGAACTCAGCTCCCCTCCCAGACCAAGATCGTAGATTTGCCACTGGACTATCATCCGTTTGAAGACAAGAGATGTGGACGACCAAGCATGGTTAAAGAATGTGTCGAATGAGTGAAAGATGCTTTCGATGAGTATAACAGAAAACAAACATTAATCTTACTGCTGAGTTTCTCACCACTAGGAGTGCTAGTGGTGTTCCAAGTGTATGTTGTTGTTGTGGTCTTCAGTCTGGAGAGTGGTTTGATGCAGCTCTCGACGCTACACTGTCCTGTGCAAACCTCTTCATCTCAGAATAAGAACGGCAACCTACATCCTTTTGAATCTGCTTACAGTATTCGTTCCTCGGTCTCGCTCTGCGATTTTTTATCCTCACGCCTACTTTTAATGCTAAGTTGACAATTCCTTGATGTCTCAGAATGTATCCTACCAACTTATCCCTTCTCTTAGTCAGCATATCCCATAAACTCCACTTTTGCCGAATTATGTTGAACACCTCATCATTAGTTACATGATCTATCCATCTCATCTTCCATCATTCGTATGTAACACCACATTTCAAAAGCTTCTATCATCTTGGTGTGTGATCTCCTCTTATCGTCCACGTTTCACTCCCATACAATCCTACACTCCAAACAAATACTTACAGAAAGGACTTCCTAACATTTAAATTAATATTGGAGGTCAACAAATTTCGCTTTTTCGGAAACGCTTTTCTTCCCATAGCCATTCTGCATTTTATGTCTTCTTTAGTTCGGCTATCAGAAGTTACTTTGCTACCTGAATAACAAAAGTCATCTACTACTTTCATTGTCTCATTATCTAATCTAATTCCTTCTGCATCGCCTGATTTTCCGACAGTACATCCCATTATCCATGTTTTATTCTTGTTAACGTTCATCTTAAACCTTCCTTTCAAAACCCTGTTCATTTCGTTTAATTGCTTTTCCAGGTCCTTCGCTGTCTCTTGACAGAATTACCAAGTCATCAGGAAACCGCAAGGTTTTTATTTCTTCTCCTTGAACTTTAATTCCTTCTCCGAATTTCTCATTCAGTTCGTTCAGAGCTTACTCAGTGTACAGATAGAACAACATGGGGGCTAAACTACAACCCTGTCTTACTAACTTCACAACCACTGGGACTCTTTCTTGCCCTTCGACTCTTAAAATTACAACTGCTGTCTGATTTTTGTACAAGTTAAATATAACTCTTCTCTCCCTATATTTTACCCCTGCCTTCTTTAGAATTTAAAATAGTGTATTCCAGTCAAAATTGTGAAAAGGCTTTCTTCAGATCTAAAAATGCTAAAAATGTAGATTTCTTTTTCCTTAACCTATCTTCTAAGATAAGACGTAATGTGAGTATTGCCTCGAGTGTTCCTGCATTTCTCCTGAATCAAAACTGATTCTCCCCAAGGTCGGAATCAAATTCAAAATGTTTGTAATTGTATGGGACCAAACTACGTTGGTCATCAGTCCCTAGACTTACAAACTACTTAAACTAAGTTAAACATCCATGTCCGAGGGAGGATTCGAACGTCCGATGCAGGAGGCTGTGCGATCCGTAACGTGGCGCTCCAGACCGCTCGGCTACTCCAGCGCGGCAAGGTCGGAATTCACCAGTTTCTCCATTCGTCTATAAGTAATTCGTGTTAGTATTTTGCAGCCATGACTTATTAGGCTGTTATTCTGTAATTTTCACATTTGTCTGCACTTGCTTTCTTAGGAATTGGAAAAACTAAAGTATTCAGAGAGACTGAAAAATTTTCGATAACGGAAATCCAAGTGACGCTGGCATAATAAATTACTAATGCTTTATACGTACGTTTACAGGAGGCTGAGGTACGCGATCTCCATGTTTGACTAGTTAGTAATTTAGTTTATTGTGAGCTTTTCGTTGGCCGGTTAACAGATACGATTTTCTTATTACTTACCGATCGAGGATTAGTGCCAGGTATTTTGTAAGACCCGGATACGTCCAGAGCTTTCATATTGTACGTCCACGGGGGGGGGGGGGGGGTTCCTTACCATATACGACTGACAGAAAATAGAGAAGATGGAATGAAAACAGCCACGCTGGAGTGACCAAGCGCTCTAAAGCGCTGCTGCGGAGCGCGTAGTTGCTCCCCTTCGGAGGTTCAAGTCCTTCTTGAGGCATGGGTGGGTATGTCCTAAGGTTAGCGTAAGAAGTTTGTAAGGCTAGGGACTCATAACCACAGTAGTTAAGTCCCATACATTTAAAAACATTTGAACTTTTGACTTGAATGAAAATAAGCCCTTTAGTTGGTTTATTTACCACTTGGCGAGTGCTTCACTGAGCCGACAATCGGAGAATAGGGCACTTCCCTCTTATCGCACAGAGGCGAAAAAGCGACGGTGGGAAAACTATGAGTTTACTGTCTACATTTATAGGCAACCTGTGACGCAGGAACCAACTTATAAGGCGCAGCTTTGACGTTGAACTCTCGGAACCGCACGAAACGATGCTTGGAATATCAGACTATCATAAACAGGTCAGTGGTGTGCATTATTTCCATGCAAAACGTTGCATTTTACCTCAAGCAACATTTGGACTGATAGAAACAAAGTAATATGCTCCCCAGGGGGCTCACGGTTCTTTAGTGAGTACGTACGTAGCGAGCACGGGGCCCCAAGCTAATGCAGTCTTTCTTCCTTCTTTCCTCCCTGGACTGCATTTCTTTTCCCTTCTCCTCATTTCCTAGCCTCACTCCTTCCCCTCCCCATCGGGGGACCGATAACCTTAGCAGTTAGGTCCCCCTATCCAAAACAACCAACAACAACAACTACTACAAAGTAAAAAGATTTGTAATTTAATGGTGTCATTACATCATTACACATTCAATCATCAGCACCAAAAACTCTCTGCTTAAAGTACTTGAAATAGCGCAAAACACGCATACACCGCAGTACCACATATCTGAAAGTGCTTCTATTAGTCCTCGTAGTGCAATGCGGCATTTCGATGAAGTTGTTAAAACGAAGTGGGAGAGAACAATGTGCACACCTCACTAAAGGCTCCTTATCACATTCACATTCAAGCAGTCACTGTGTTGTTACTTTTCCGTTCCTGTTCCTCTGTAGAAGAACGTCGTGTGCTGCTTGAAGAGCCACCTTCAAGGTTCCTCCTGCCCTTCAAATTCCATGTATCTATCCAGCGTCTCGGTTGCACAGTGGTAGAGTGCCAGACTACAAATCCGAAGGTCCCGCGTTCGATCCCCGCTAGGACCTAGGATTTTTATCTGTCACTTTCCACTTCTTTCACCTCTGGCAGTATGTGAAAAATACCGAGTAGCACCGTGGTTCGGAACCCACGTTAAACTGTAGGTCCCCCTATAACTGGCTGGGTGAGTCAGTTCGAAGGTCGGAGGAAGGCAACGGCATACCACCTCCAAACAGGACCATGCCTAGTAAAGCACTGTGGTGTTCAAACCAATCTTAGGATTGTTGACTGCTTTACCTTTTTATCCAGCGTAACGTCGTGTATTTCTGTATCGTCACCAAAGAGATAGAAAAATACATAGAGAGGCAATAGCACGTTCTTTAGCGCTCCCTGCGGTGCCTTGGTGTACTACTGTCCGCCTCATTTTGGGAAGTCAGCCAGTGGTTTTCTGCTTGATTACCCGAAGTTGGAAGAGTGCGTGTATTAACATTTGAAGAAGCTCAGAGCTATAGCAGCTGCTGAATTTCGTAAAAAAATCATGCCGAACGTTTGTGCAGCGTATAACGGTACTAACAGAAGCGATAAAACTATGAACATTTCTTATTTCAAGTGAGTACTGCTTCAGATATTTTATGTTTGCTATTTTCGTGTTGGAGTTACACAGCAGTTTAGAACATCCACATGGTGTAACATTATCAAAATACATTATCTTACTCCAGTTTCCCATTGAAGAACAAGTTGATGACGAAGAAATGGGTAGTGGCTATGAAAACAGACAATTGGTTTCCAACAACTACCAGTCGTATTTGTTCTTCGCATTTCGAAGATAAATTTATGTATGTAGTGAATGACGTAAGGCGACTGTACCACAATGCTGTACCCAGTAATTTCGACTTCCCTAGTCATTTACAAAAACGAAATGTGCAGAGACGACCACCGACACTTGCCCATATTTAACATCACTTTCACATTTAATGCACTTTTTGTTGTATAGCCTAAATGTACATTGTCATTTTCTCAAGATTTGGTGCACTTGTTTACATACAAGGTAAGTAAACTAAGAGGGTACAATTACTATTATTTCAGAAAAAACACCTTGGGATTCAACAAAATACTGACAATGCGGCTAATGTTGTCATAGCCGGAATGTGGGGTTTTATTTCCTTGTCTCGTGAACCAGACTGTTTTGAACAGGAATGGAACTGAAATTAACTGCAAACTTCTGCTGAACTAAGCGTTTTTGGAATTAAATACACTTTTTTCTCGTTGAAGCGAATTTATTTTCTCACATGCGTTGCGACTTTTAAATTAAAAGGCAAATATGCTGCAGAGGGAAAACTTTTTTTTTCTTACTTCCAAAAACGAATAATTCGGTGCTTTCTGAAGACGATGGCCTCATTTCTTTAGAACATTCGCCTCTTGAAGGCTTTGCCATTCTAAAAAATGTGCACACAACCAGTGTCCTACATACACTGTACAAAACGGTACACTGAAACACACGTAGATGAGTCGCAACACTTTACAAACCATGTCCTACAATAGTAAATGCTACTGGTCGTCTGGCTACTGTATTTAAATGAAAGCTGCTGTCACTTTCTGAAAACGATGTATCTGAAGTGTTAATGACACATTCTCGTAGGTAATATTTTTTCTGGCTAAATCGCTAAACGAAAACAGTTATATTTTCGTGATATTCTTTCACGGTATCATGCGTCCCGCCCCCCTCTCAGACTTCCGAAAACATGGCGGACGGTTGTTCAATTCGCGTCACTCTGGCTGCGGTGTTGCCCCTCTATGTTAGTCTATCTCTTTGGTCGTCACCATTATATTTCTGAATTATTATGTTATATAACATATCCGCGAAATTCATATCCTCGTCCCCGAGGTCATTTCCATATTCAGAACGTCCCTAATATTTGAACCACTTTCTTAGGATTAATTTCTTTATTATATTATTGCACTGTAAATAGTTTAAGTAGTAACTCGCTTGCGAACACCCCAAGAGACAAATATTCACTGCAGTTATACCACTTACGCAACGCACTGGTTAGTGCAGAAATACTATGCCACCATCTAGTGGCGCTACCAGACAAGTGCGGCATTTTGCATGGAAATGACGCACACCACTGTTTTCTTTATGATTGCCTCTTATTCTAAGCACGATTTCTTGCGGTTCCGAGCGTTCGAGGTCATAGGCGTCCCTTGTTGAAGAGTCCTTAGTGGAACTGGTTTTGAGAAGCGTTTAAAGTCACTATATGGGGGATGGAAAACATTACAAAGATACACTATTGATAAATGCTGGTGACACATTCAGTGTTTGGTCAGAGGCGCTGAAGCCGCGAAGAAAGAGCCATCGAGTGGGCAAGAGTTGCGTTCCAGAATGATATTTGCGCTCTGCAGGGGAGAGTGCACTGAGATGAAACTTCCTGCCTGATTAAAAAGTCTGATACCCCGGGATCTTTGCCTTCCGCAGGCAAGCGCTACCAACTGAGGTATCCTGACGATCCGTCCTCACAGCTTTGCTTCCACAAAATGTAGAAGGTGAGCTACTGGCGGAAGTGAAGCTGTCTGGACTGGGATAGGTCAATCGGTAGAGCGCTTGCCCGCAAAATGCAAAGAGGTCCAGGTTCGCATCCCGGTTTGGCGCACAGTTTTAATCTACCAGGAAGTTTCAAGAGTTGTAACAGACGGTGGTGGCGGATAGACGCTACACTGAATCGACGAAACTGGAAGCGTAAAGGCTAGGTTGGCTCAATCGATTCGAATACACGAGTCGGTCCTCTCCATTCCAGTTGACGTTATTACGCTTCGACGCCGGTAATGTCTTACTCTGGTAAGACAACAATGCAGCAACCGCATGGTAGAGCTGGATTGTCAAGTTAACCGATAACCTGTGTGGATCTCTTAACCTGTATCGAACTACTGCTATGTTCCAGTGATATACTCCTTGCCATAATCCCTAGCAGTTTCTACCTACTATGGTCTAACTTCATGATAGATCCATGTTTGTTGACATTGTCAACAGTTGCAGACTGCGGTATATCGTTGAATATAAAAAGGATAAATATTAGAGTCAATGTCGCCAATTCTATTATTTGATAACTAGCCTCGGCTCTCCAGGAGCCACCCTCAGATGATATCAGGTGTGGCAAACCTGGTTTCATGTAAAATTTTTAATGTTTTGGTACTGACATTTTTACAAGTTTTAAAATGATGTTCCATAAGACAGTTCAATTTCTAAAAGGTATTTTATTTTGCACGACTTGGCCCAGCTCAAGAGCATGATATTTTTTGTCGTTTAAGGGGGGTTGACACGGACATGTATCGTTGGCGCACGTTGACTTGCGCACGTCGAAATGTACGTGTGAACACCCAAATTCACAACTTGCGCAAGTAAAAATGAGAGTTGAGGTCGAGTCAACTTACTTGCGCAAGTTGGCTTTCCCCCACTACTTTTTCATCGTTTCCGCAAGATGGTCACTGGTGTCGAATAACATCTGTAGTTTCTGTTTTTAAGTTCGCGTGTTGGTTTTGATCTCTATATTTTTTTTTTTAATGTGAAACGCAATGTCAGTTACAAGAAAGTGTTCGTTGCACTTTACAATCCAGTTTCTGAAGCTCTACGAAGAACGTCCGTGTTTAAGGAACATTCATCTTCCAATTTATAAAGATGGAAACATGAAAGAGGACGCAATAAAATCAATCATAAACGGTATGTGAGAAAACGTGCCACAGACAGACGAGAATGCGGCGAAAGCAAAAATAAGGAGTTTAAGGAACACTTACCTCATAGAGAAGAACAAAGTTAGAAATTCTATGAAAGTGGCTCATCAAAAAGTGAAATTTATGCACCTACATTGCCGTAGTTAAACATTGCTGATCGGTTTTTAAATAATATTGTGGCAGCAAGAGAAACAATTTTTCCTCTGAATAGTTGGGCCCACCGGACTCAATAAATACCGAAACTTGCTCAAGTTCATTGTAAAATGATTTTCGAATGATGCTTCGTCCTCATTTTCTAACTCCCTAATCAGAACTGTGGAAGCTCCCAACTCATTTCTCCTCGCGATCCACTTTCGCACCCAATATCTGCGTCTTCTCTTCTTCCGATCTAAGCATTCGGTGATTTTTTTGTATTGCAATTAAGGAAACAACGCAGATGCTCGCACGTATCAAATCATTTGGGGCCATTTTGAAAAGCTACACTGGACTTTCTTGGACTGAAAACTTACGCGGGCGTGTGAACGATCACTTGCGCAAGTTGAAGTCCATTGGCGCACGTAAACATGATCGTGTCAACTCTCCTTTATGGACATGGAAATTGTTTTACGATGTAATGAATGCATTGTTTTAGTTGTGTAATATGTTTTGTTAATGTGACGAAAGTCATGTTTTTGGAACACTTTTGCGATCTGAGGATGGCACGTTGAGAGTCGAGGCTACTTGTAAAATAATAGAATTGGCGATCTTGACTCTGAGGACTTATCCTTTTTTATATTCATAAAAAATAATGGTGGTACGAATTTGGCATAATAAGAGAACTATTTCTGCACACCTCAGACCCATGGCAACAGTTAGTCATCGCTTTAATTTGATTCCTATGTACCGGGTGCTCAAAAAGTTAGTATAAATTCGAAAAGGTAATAAATCGAGGAATAATGTAGATAGAGAGGTAAAACTTGACAAACATGCTTGGAACCACATGGGGTTTTATTAGAACCGAAAAAAAAGTTCAAAAATGTGCGACAGATGCCGCTTCATCTGATCAGAAAAGCAATAATTAGCATAACAAATTAAGACAAAACAACGATGATGTTCTTTACAGATATTGGTCAATATGAATGAGTGCATGGTCTCGCGGCGATATGAATTAATAAAATCTTCTCGAGCTTCCAGCCGCGTCAAGTGGCTCGTGGATTCACAACCACTTGACGCGGCTGCAAGCTCGAGAAGATTTTATTAATTGTTCAATATGTTCACCATCATTCCTCAACAATAGCTGTAGTCGAGGAATGTTGTGAACAGCACTGTAAAGCATGTCCGGAGTTATGGTGAGGCATTGGCGTCGGATGTTGTCTATCAGCATCCCTAGAGATGTCGGTCGATCACGATAGACTTGCGACTTCAGGTTACCCCAACGCCAATAATCGCACGGTCTGAGGTCATCTGGGAGGTAAAGCATGACGAAAGGGCGGCTGAGCACACGATATCACCAAACGACGCGCGCAAGAGATTTTTCACGCGTCTAGTAATGTGGGGTGGAGCGCCAGCCTGCATAAAAATCGTACGTTCCAGCAAGTGTTTATCAGCCAGGCTGGGGATGATGCGATTCTGTAACATGCCGGCGTACCTCTTACTCGTCACAGTAGCAGTTACAAAACCAGAATCACGCAGTTTCTCGAAGAAAAAAGGCCCGATAACAGTAGATGTGGTTCTAATAAAGCCCCATGTCATTCCAAGCATGTGTGTCAATTTTTACCTCTCTATCTACATTATTCCTTGATTTATTACGTTTTCAAATTTATACTGACTTTTTGATCACCTGATATTACTCGATTAAGAATGTTAATAAAGAGTGCTTCATACTGTCGTTATGTAACGTGTAAAATGTAGAATAAATCACCCTAGTATGTTACTAAATAATTTTTCTTTAGCATTTAATGAAACTACCATAAACAGGCAAAATTAATAGCAAGTTAATTGAAACTCACTCAGTAAAAACTAATTAGAACCCTATAACTAATAGCGTTCTTTAAATTTCAGCATTAGCACCAGAGGAGTGATCTTCTTTCTTGGCTTCATCGATCAGTTCAACAAGCTAAATGAAACGAGCAGTGCTTCCAGTTTTACACCTGTCACAATGTAGCATCTGCAAGAGAATATGTTATGGACAACAGCGTTCTTTAAATGGACCTGACTGTCCATCATCTCGAAATTAATCCGTTGGAAGAGATTTGAAATTAGTTAGAACACACCCTCAAAACCGCAGCATCCGACCTTCTCTGGTTTCGGTTATGAAGGAATACTGGGCTGCCATTCGCGACCTCAGTGAATGTGTCCCCCAGCGTATTCAAGCCGTAATAAATTGGAAATGGTGTTCGAAATTTATTAATATGTTTCTAGATACTTTTGCTTAGATAGTACTATTGTGCAAAGTTAGTGACGGTCGATTTAGGACTAGTGATGTAGTAGGACTTAATGATTTTTCGAATCTTTCGCATCTCGCATCCTCAGAGTTAGCACAACCTGTATTTGGGGACAGGTTCTTTACCCTAAAACAAGAATTTTTTTTGTAAAAAGGAGCGCTAAAATACATGACATAAGAGCTAGGAGTATTTGTTAATCATCGACAATGTAAAAAATATCACCTCTATTGCTTAAAGCTCGTAAGTTATGCTTTTTAGAGCTCATGTTCACAGGACATTTTATTCTTCTTTCGATCCACACTACCTCACTCCAAAACTAAGAAATTAGACGTTGCAGTAGAAGACATAAATATCATAGATGAACAAGTTCTGAAAGCTGTTAAGGTATGCGTTTTAGACACCATTTTTACTAAAACTTTCTTCTTTTGTTGATAAATACCGGTCACCAAATTTCATCGTTTTTTTTATTTCTTCCTTTTACTTATTTATTTATTTTGCGACAGCCTGTAAAAATTCTAACCATCACTGTTGGTTCCGTGTGATTTTTCTTTCTCCTAAAATTTCCTCAATTAAGGGAGTACAATAAAGGTATTGCTGCGATAGAGTACATAGCACACTCTATTTTCTTTACCGCATGCAGGTATTGAACTTTCGTAACGCCTAAGGACGATGGACAGACCTTTTGAACACAGTAACGCAAGGTGAAGCAGTGAACACCACAGTACTTTATTTGGCAGGATCCTGTTTGGAGATTTATGCCGTTGCCTTCCCCCGATTTTGGAACTGGGCTATCCAGTTAGATATATCGTGGATTTCGAACCACGGTGGAACTCCGTATTTTTCACAACAACAACAACAACACTCGCAGAGGGGAAAAAAAAAAGGATCAAACATTGATGCACCCAATGACATAATTTTTTTTTCATGTAACTATGTTGTCTTTAATTTTAAAAAGACAGGGAAACATCCAGCTTTAGGTTTTACCTGATTTCTCCAATTCACTCCAGGGAAGTGTCGGAATTGTTAGTTTGGGAGAGCAAGGATCACTTCCTTCCCCATCCTTCTCAGAACGATCCGAGTGTAAGCTCCGTTTTTAATAACCAAACTGTCTACGGGACGTTAAACCATCTTCTTCCTTCCTTTCTCTAACGATGAGAACAACCAGTGCGATTGTTAGGGGAGTGAAAAGTGACTGACAAAAATTCTCGGCTTCACCGGGATCGAACTCGCATCCTTGGGATTTGTAGTGTGGCACTCTACCACTCTACCGCCGAGTGACAAAGAAGACGAATTTAAAGGATTTCACTGAAATGTAAGATTACCGGTATATCCCGAGCAGGGGGGAGCAACTTTTCCCTGTGTGGTACCACGTTCTCCAACCTAAATCTCAGTCCGAAACCGCGAATTTGTAAGTAGAGTCGGGTGTGAGGTTAGTGGGTGGTAATTGCGGGTGGTGGCGAGACGCGGGCACCTGGCTGCGCCGTCGCCCTCGCCCTCAGTCAATACGCCACGCCGGCCGCCCGGGCCGCGCGCCAATCGATTCCGCCTCCCGCCCCCGCCTCCGCCCCCGCCGCCTCCCGCCCCGCCCCCGCCGCCCACGCGCTGCCGGCTCCCTACTGCCTCGACGGCCGCGCTTCTCCATCATTAGCCACCTGTCGTTCTGCTCCGGCGTTCACTAACAATCGCACTGGTTGCTCTCGCCGTTATGGAAAGGAAGGATGACGATGGTTTAACGTCCAGAAGACAGTGTGGTTATTAAAGACGGAGCTTACGCTCGGGTCGTTCTGAGAAGGATGGGGAAGGAAGTGAGCCTTGCTCTCCCAAACTAACCATTCCGGCACTTCCCAGGAGTGAATCACCTAAAACCTAAAGCTGGATGTCCGGAGGTGACTTCGAACCAGCGTCCTCACGAATGCGAGACCAGTGATTTACCACTGCGACATCTCTCTGGGTTCACCATTAGACGGCTTCCGTTAACTACATGAACGTTCTATACCTTTATTATTATTATTATTTAGGTCCTTTCTCTCCCCTGCCTCACCCCCCCCCCCCTTCCCCACCCCCCTTTCGTGAGTTGCGGTTCAAAAATGTTCAAATGTTTGTAGAACTTATGGGACTTAACTACGGGGTCATCAGTCCCTAAGCTTACAAACTACTTATGAAGTAGCTAAAATATCCATATCCGGCACAAATAACCATGCCCGAAGGGGGATTCGAACCCCCGACCGTAGTAGCCGTGACTGGAGCGCCTCAGTCCCCTAGGCCACCGTGGCTGAGATGCGGTAGACACTCTTTCAGTTCAGGTGAAATTGACTATGCTTTACTGAGTGGCGCCATATAATTTGCACTTCAGTATTACGAAGCTCATGAGTAAGTAAGTTTCCCTGTCTTTTTAAAATTAACTCTGTGGCGCATAGCGTCCACTGTATTCGACGCCAGCTATTGAAAGCATTTCTGTAAACCGTTGATAGTTTTTCAAGTCGTAAGTGGATGTAGTCCACTCCAGGAAACCTTACCGACAGATTGTTCACCGTAGAAGTCGCAAGCTGAACAGAAAAGTGTCGGTTTTTCATCCGAAGGCAGTGGTGAGTGTGAAGCATAGTGAGCGTTGTCGAACAGTATCCCACGATTTCACACAAAACAGACGAAGTACATTTGAACTAAATATAAGGAGCCTGCCGCGGTAGAGTAGCCGAGCGGTCTAAAGCGTCTTGCTGCGGAGCGCGCGGTTGCTCGCCGTGGAGGTTCAAGTCCTCCCTGGGGCATGGGTGTGTGTGTTGTCCTTAGGTTAGTTTACCTAGGTTCAAGTAGTTTGTAAGCTACGGACTGATGACCACGCAGTTTGGTCCGATAGAATTACAGACATTTTGTAAGGAGCCTCCATGTCTATAATGCTTTGAAAGTTTCCATACAGAATGGTAAACGTCATAGAAAGGACCCGGAAGGCCTCAACTGCACAGTGACCTCTCCAATACACAAGACATTCATTTTACAAATAGTAAATTTCAATATATTTTTGTATTTTATGAAAACAGACGTTCTTATTACTAATATAAACCCACGTCAGAATTGTTTCATCATTTGTTAATAATTCATTCATCAAAGGGTTAAAGACAACAGTTACATGAAAAAAATTTATTGTCAGTAGGTGCATAATGTTTGAACTGTTTTTTAGTATACTCACCAAAATAAATGGGACACTGTCTAGTCCTGTGTCGTAGATATCTCCCGCCTGTGAATGAAACCACCCTATGACAGTCGTCTTCAGCTCTTCGCCGTTGTCAAAATGCTGGCGGCAGGACAGGAATATCTTGAAGCGCAAGAAAAGATGGAAATCGCTGGAATCAATATCATGACTGTTTGCTGCCTGATCAAGCAGCTCCCAGCCGAACTTCTACAAAACGTACATACAACTTCTGACAATAAAGTTCTATGAAAAGTCCTGTAACATTAGCGTAATTGAACTATGAACTGCAGGAACCTTACTGGCCTTAAAATAGTCGCCTGACATAACTATGCAACGCTGAGCTCCGCCATACATGCCCTAGAAACTATGTACTAAGTCTTCCTTTGGAATGATGTTAAAAAGCCCCGTCAAGTTTCGTTGGGTGTCAGGAATATCATCAAATCTCTTTCCTTTCAAAGCGAGTTTGAGTCTAGAGAACAGGAAGAAGTATGGAGGATTGAGATCCGGCGAGTATGGTGGATGTTCATGTTGCACGACAACGCTCGCTCAGATTTGACGACATTACTGATACCCAACGAAACGTGACGAGACTTTCGAACACCATCCCTATGGAAATCTTCGTGCGTAAAGTATCCAGGACATGTATCACAGAGCTCAGTGATGCATAGTTTTGAGAGCTGACTATTGCGAACCGCGCGGAAGGGCCTCGAGGCCTAAGGCGACATCTCGTTCCCGCTGGAGTTTCGAGTCCTCCCTCGGGCATGTGTGTGTGTGTGTGTGTGTGTGTGTGTGTGTGTGAGAGAGAGAGAGAGAGAGAGAGAGAGAGAGAGAGAGAGAGAGAGTATAGTCCGTAGTGTAAGTAATTTGTGGGTCTAGGGACTGATGACCATTCATTTGAACAATGACTATTGCGAAGGACAGTAAGGAAACTGTAGTTCATAGTTCATCTACGAACTTTATTGTCAGAGTTTGCAGATTGGTGTGATGTCTGTTCTTTCTGTTATGTCCGAAAGAACAGGCACCACACCATGTATATAGTTCTGCGCGACGAAGACGTACGGTTTTTTACGTCAGGTAATATCGTTTGACCTCGTGCAGAAATCCGAAATGCATAGGCGATCGGGGTGCTACCGCCGTAGGGTGCGACTTGTGTGACTATGAGGCGGACGGGAGGCGAGCACGGGAAGCGAAGTGGTTAAGGTGGTGGCTGGCCCCAACAGGGACACCCCTTCGAGTCCCGAACCGTCTCACATTTTCACTTGTCGCCACTGAATTGACTCAGTGTCCTAGGTGCAGCTAAATCGACCCTTTCCTACCTCTTCCTTTCTCTCATTAAATTGTGCTTCTACGGGACAGCTGTTTTGCGCCGAGGTGCATGGGGAACGAGCATTGTCACGGATCAGCACAACACCTGCATTAAGCGTTCCACACCTCTTGTTCTGAACGGCATGTCCTTCGCCGGTGTTTTGACAACGACGAACAGCTGAAGACGACTGGCAAACGTTGGGTCCATTCACAGGTGTCTGACTTCTACGGCACAACGTATAAAGTTGATCTTACGATATGACGCGTGCATCAGTTCGTTTGGTAACTATGTAGAAAAACACATCAAATATTGCTGTACGTGTTACCAAGAAAAATTTTCGCGTAACAAAGCTTGCTTCTTTTATTTTATTTCTTTTTCTTTAAGGGAAAGTTACTTTGTAGCGGCATCTCAAATCTATGTCAAGGATTAATTTTAGAAAACAAAACGTATCCATGATAGTAATGAACTGTAATCTGTAAATTAAATAGTTGACGGGAGGTTTTCATTCGCTCCTCCCCATGCAAATGAGATTTCCCAGACACCCCTCCCCAATTTTCAGCTCGTCTAAGTAACAGACGTTCCGTTGCAACCTTAGCCTTTGGCAGTCGCAAATAAAATACTTCTTATATTGGTGTGGTATCTGTTCTTTCGGACGCGCGAAGACGGCATTAGCTGCAATTACTTCTCTGCAGATGTAGTCATACGTTCGACTTCGCACAGGAATCCGTAATGGTGAGTGTAAGAGGGCATGGATGATAGAGGTGCTACAGCCATAGCTTGCGACTTGTGGGAATTTGAGACAGACGGGAGGAAAGCAAGGGTAGACACGCGGTTAAGGCGACCGCTGGCCCGAAGCGGGAGACCCCGGTTCGATTCCCGGCCCGGCTCGCATTTTCACATGTCACCATTGTTTCATTTCAATGCCCTAAAGCACCCACTGACAATCCTTTCTTTCCTAATCCTTCTTCCTTCCTCTCCTTCCTCAATAATTTGCAAAAACAAATAAAATAATTCTCTGGGATCTTTCAGAGACCCTTTCTAAATACAGCAATTATGATTATGCTAACTAAACCAGAGGCAAGCAAAAACATTATGACCACTATCTACTGCGAGAAAAATACCGCCTGGCGGCATTCCAAGTGACGCGTTACTAATAATTGTGATAAGACTAGAAAATGGGGGAATGTACTGACCAGTTACGCTCAGAGAGGGTATTTCATTACAGGCAGGTGCCTGCAACATGCCAGCGAAGCTGGTCGCCAGTCCACGTAGTATGGTCAGAGCATTTTAGTTGAAGGACCGGGAACTACAAGGAGGCGGCAAGGAGATGGGCGACTAAGCATCATCGCAGGACGTCACACAAAGCAAAGGTAAAATTTAATTGGCGAAGAAACGAGAAGTTGACCGACAACGACCGACGAGCATTAAAAAACGATTGTGTTCAGAAAATAATACTATCACGGCAAAAGCGACGACAAAACATAACACCTACTTGAGTAATACTGTTCCGACAAAAGCAGCACAGCTACAACTTAAGAATCATAAGAGGTCTTCAGTTGCGAAGCCCTTAATAACGGAAGCCAACGCAAAGCTGCGGAGGAAGTGGTGCCACGAACATAAAACCAGAACACCTGATGACTTCAACTATGTGGTATGTACGGTGGATCGTCATTTGCATTGCTTCCTACGAACAACCAGGTTTATTTATCGAATACCCCAAAAAAGAAATTGACGATACGGCATGCCTGCTTCCTACAGTCAAGCATAGGGGAGGCTCCGTCATGACTTGGACATCTACAACGTGGTATTCAATTGCTTCTACCATTATCCTCACTGATCGGATAACTCACCAACAAACTGATTACTGTGATTAACATATTGCTAACAAACTCTGCCATTTCCTAAATGGTAATGCGCCCAGACACACACAACCAAATAGATTCAGGCGTGCTTTTTACGGCATCAGAAAATTATCAACCATCTCCACCGGACAGTAAAATCATCATCTGTCTACGTAACTGAATCTTTATGGGGAGTTTTAGAGCAGAGAACGAGGAACAGATTTACAGCTCCAACATCGATGGAGTGTACTTCTAGCCCGTTTAATTCTGTGATTCTACTGAATTTTATGTAACATTTGCATTTGTATATTATTCTTAACTGTTTCCTGTATATATACCCGAAGAAGGGCAATAATGCTCGAAAGCGGCAGTAAATAAATCTGCAACCTTCCAACTGGTGCCTGTTTACTTTTCCAACCTATAAAACACGGATAAATATTTAATCGTTGACGTAATTGGCAGATGTTTTGGTAGTAAAGCACGCTGATGGAAAGTATAAAGACACTTGTCGAATCTGTTCTTCGAAGAGTAGCATCCAGTGGCGGATACGGAATTTTTTTTTTCTGGCGGAGGCACAAGGCCGAGGAGCCGAGGAGGGTGAACATGTCATTAAGGGCATATATATATATATATATATATATATATATATATATATATATATATATATATATATATATATATATATATATATATATATCAGTCATTGTCACATATAACTGATATAGGGAACACCTAAAATATGCTCCAAAGTTTCTTAGAAACAACTTTTTAATATACTTCCATCTAACTATTAATGCACTATTTGTTTCTACGTTTTATGGCGTCATTTTCAAGTGCCCATGATTAAAAAATATTACAATGATTATACCACATTCAATAGTGAATAGTTTCACATTTGTTTCATCCTTTATTATCATAAAGGATGAAACACGTGCTCACAGTTGAACACAGGGTATTCAGGCTCTGAATTTAATTCGATTTGTACCGTTTCTCAGCTTTCGAATCCCTATACAGAGGAAGCCATGTGAAACTGGCATTGATTTCTCCACATATTTACAATAACTGGACTGAAAGACTGAATAAGAGTGACCACTTGAAAACGCAAAAAAATTGTACAATACGGTCGAAAAATATGTGTTGTACAATGATGCCCACAATGATGAGTTATGATATTAAATGTGCCAAATGAATTAATGGTGACTGTATAAAAACCTAGGTTATATGGTTCACAATAGTTCCAATTGATAACATCTCGGTCCTTAGTTTTCCAAACTCATTCTAAGGGCAACACGCACCCGCATTCCCGAGGGAGGACTCGAGCCCCTGTCGAGAGCGGTACCGTACTCCGCGACGTTACGATCCAGATCACACAGCCATTCGCGCACGGCACATATGGTTTGATTGTCATTTTGATAAATGTACAGTTCCATATTGCCGATACTCTTTCTTTATTTTGCAGTAAATTTTCAAACTGTTCACTGTTGAATGTGTTTGAATTATCGGCTCTTGAGAATGACGCCAAAGTGCGCCAAAGCTAACAGTGCATAGGTTGTTGTATGGAAGCATATTAATTCGACTAGTGGTGCGATATTATCTGGTGATGCCAGGAGCAGAAAACATCTGCACTAGTTGTGGGACATTCATTCATTTCGGAGCGGTGTCAACGTTACATTGTCCCTAGACACTCTCGCAGGCATACGTTCCATCAGGTGCAGCCCATTCTTCACGAAGTGCTGCTCTGAGGAGACGTGTCGATGTAGGTCGGTGAAGCCTGGCACGCCGTCGGCGTTCCAAAACATTCCACTGCCTATTAATCCTACTCGTTCTCCCTGTTTCCTTTCAGGTATTAAAGAACATGCATGTAAGCAAACAGCACAGTACGTGCCAGCTCGTACGCATGTTAGCTGTAAATAAGCCAGAGAAAAGTAATGCCAGAGACAGTGGCAGACACGCATACTTCCATATCTCCATCAGCTGAAGTCTCCGGACACAGGTTCCTTACCTCAAATTCTTCAGCGGCATCATTCTTGATGTCCTGTTTAATTTTTCCCGCTCTTACGGTACCATCATGTATATAATTTTTATAAAAAAATATCACGTATAAAAGTATTTTTTTTTTTATCAATTTCGGATAACATGTTAGTTGTGCTTCTCTGTTTACGATTGATTACTACCACAAAAAGTAAATCGTTCGAAAGTTTGCAATTCACAGATTATTACTATACGAAATACTGTCAAAGATTTATCAGCTTAGAATAAATAATTATTACTCCATATACCATCTATCCCAAACGAGTTATCCATTCATTTCAAGTGATTTCAATTCGCAATCGACGTTTTAATTGTGGTTAGATGAAATGAATGTCCCTATTCATAGTGCGAAATGGAAGATTCGAGTCCCTCCACGGGCATGAGTGTGTATGTGTGTGTGTGTGTGTGTGTGTGTGTGTGTGTGTGTGTGGTTTCCTTAGTGTAAGTTTAAGCGGTTTGTAAATCTAGGGACTGACGACCATAGCAGTTTGGTACAAACATTTGAACTTTTAGATTTTCTCATGCAGGTATTCACGATGCTCTCAGTCCAATCAGAATTCACTGACGTAAAACAATGGGGGTATGTTCCCGAAACCTAGGATATATCAGAGGTATAGCTTATAACTTTCGACTCGATGCTCTCTTGGCCAGGTTACCTACCTCAAATTAATATATTTACCTTATTCATTCATCCTTCAAAGTTTGTAACATATTACGAAATCCCTCTACTAAAGCTTGTTGAAAATTGGGGTTCCCCGCAAAATCGACGAAAACGAACATTTGCAAAACACTGACAGCAAGAGGGGACAAAATAATAGGGCATGTGTTAATAGGCTAAGGAATACCTTTCCCTGTATTACAGAGAGTTGTAGAGGGGAAGACAGCTTCTCTTAGATGACAAGGTTGGGAAGGACCCACTTAATTACAAACCAAAACAGTTTGCTGCAGATTTCTTGAACATTTTGTCAGTTCTAATATAGTAAATTTCCTTGGCATGGCTTTAGGAAGCATCGATCGTGCGAATCTCAGCTTGCCCTTTCGTCTCATGACATTTCGCAAGCTATTGATGAAGAGTAACAGGCAGACCGCACTTACTCGATTTTAGAAACGCGTTTGACGCGGTACCGCACTGCAGACTACTAACGAAGGTACGTGAGTGGCTACTTAAGTACTCGATGGTGAATGCTCATCAGAAACTAGGATATAGTCATGAGTGCCCCAGGGAAGTTTAATAGGTCCGCTTGTATATTCTGTCTACAGAAATGACCTGACAGACAGAGTGAGTTGCAATCGGCGGCTGTTTGCTAATGATGCTGTGGTGTACTGGAAGGTGTCGTCATTGAATTACTGGAGTAGGATGCAGGATGACTTGGACCAAATTTCTATGTGATGTGAGGAATGGCAGCTAAGTGTAAATGTAGAAAAATATAAGGTGATGCAGATGTGTAGGAAAACAATCCCGTAATGTTCGAATACAGTATTTAGGCCAGTCAAATCGTACAAAAAAAGGGGCTAAAAACGCAAATCGTGATGTAGTTCTAAATTTTTGATATGTTGTTAGGACCAGTTAGAGTAGTATGAAACCAAGTTTGCAGCTTCGAAAACTCTGTGCTTCCCAAGTTACAAGTGAAAAACTCCGAAATTTTCGGACATTTTTTAGATTTTGCCTTCTAACGCAAAGACTATGAGTTTTAAGATGTTAGTATTTTTTACCATTTTCAAAGTACATAGAATATGTAACAATTTAAGCTTAACTGCAGCGTTATACGTCCAATAGTTTTCGAGATATGAAGCGTCAAAATGAAAAATGAAAATTTTTAAGTTTTGCTCTGACTTCGAGCTGAATATTAGCATAACCGCTCGTACTGCGAGAATAGACATGCGAATTGAAGTTGTAGTAAATTTTATTAGCTTTAAAATAAGCACAAGATGAACTCTCTAGAGCGAGTAGTACTCTTCAAATTGTACAAAAACGGAAAGTAAGGAAACTGAAATTTTCGAAGAAATGAGCCTAAACACTAATGACAAATTTTGAGGATGCAAAGAAATAAAAATGTGTATTACTGTCTTTTAAATTGTGTAATAAAAAAACATACATTTCAATAACTGAGTAACCTACAACACCGAATGTTCCCAGAGGAATTTACTGTTTTCACAAGAGGAGACTTCACGATTCGCAGATCTCATAAATTTTGGTAACGGCTGTGGACAGATTTAACTATTGAACAGGTTCTAATGAGATCAATGAAGAGCCAGGGAGGATTAACACATGGCCGTGGTATATCCAGCAGTGTGCTTTCGCGGTGGACAGGACGAATGGTGTACATGATAAACCTGTACGAAGAGATGGAACGTTTTTGGGACATTTCTTCTGTAACATCAGAACAACACATTGACATGAGGTCAGCACAGATGATACGAGACATAGCTGACTTGGAAAAACTTAATAAATGGTTCAGTATCCATCATCCATTTCCATCTACAGACAAAATACTATCCATCAGCAACAGAATCGTGGGAGGTGCTGAAATAAATTGCCACCTAGCTCAGGAAAAAGGCATTGAAGGGGTCAAGAAAATAACTGGCAGCTCGTTTGGCAAAGTAACTTTCAAAAGAAAAGACAAAGTGGTAACTTTGCCGACAATCACGAACTCCATTAAAGTACACAAGAAGCGTGTCGACGTTAATCCACTCACCATTTTTCAAAGGATGTGTATCACAAAAAAGTCGGACAGTGAACTGGAAGAGCATTTTAAGTTCGAACTGGCCCCTTATTCACTGGCATTGTTCAACGAAGAGGGGATGCGTAAGGGAGCGAAGTCAACTTTTTATGCCGCTTTCGCACCACTTTCACAAAACATTTCTCTTGGAACCAGGACATTTGTAGTGGTCGATGGGGGGTACCTTCTCCACAAGGCTATCTGGCCCAGAAACGAGTCGATGAAGGCTATAGTTGCTACCTACATTACCTACACTTTAAACAACTTTGGTAGGAACGTCGCAGTGGTGTTTGATGGATGTCCTGAAGATGGAGCCCTCAGGAGTACTAAAACTGCAGAACGATTGCGCCGCTGCGCTGCCCTTTCTTGCAATGAGATCGTATTTCACTCTTCAACTATCATCAAAATGTCCCATCAGAAAGGGTTAGCCAACGACTGAAACAAAAGTCGTCTCATTGACCAACTGTGCTTTGCGTTTCAACTCGAGGGCAATGAAACTAAGAGAGCAACAGAAGACGCAGACCGCGACATTATCTGCACTGCCCTCGATAAAAGCGTATCCTACGAGAACGTGATCGTGGTTGGGGAGGATGTGGACTTACTCGTTCTCCTTTGCGGCTTGGGCTCTACCGTCCGAAATGTTTATTTCCAGAAAAACAATAGAGTCAAGTGGTACTCAGTTTTCCACTACTTCTTTCTGTCGAGGAGAAATAGAATTGCCCCCCGGATTTGAACTCTTCCTACATGCATTTAGCGGATGTGACACAACTTCCGCTCTTTTCTGGCAAGGAAAAACAAAATTGTGGAGTGTTCTTCAAAGGTGCAGGTACCTGATTGACCTGACTGCTGTGTTCCTATTGCCAGATACTAGTAATGAAACTACAGCTGATGTTGGAGAGAAATCCCTTATCGCTCTGTGTGGAGGGGACACATCCTTCGAAAATCTACACGGCCTTCGATTCCGCCTGTTCAAGTCAAGTCAGCAGCCAATGCGATGGTGGACCTGGGACATTTGCCCCCGACCAAAGAAGCTGCTTCCTTCCATTCGTACCGCACATACCACCTAGTGCAAACATGGTTGGCAGTGGCGAAGGATGCCACACAGTGCGGTTGGTCGAAGAGCTCCGTTGGTCTATTACCAGTAACAACATTATGTGAACCAGCCCCACCTAAACTTCTCAGCCGGCCGCGGTGGTCGAGGAGACTGAGGCGCTCCAGTCACGGTCTGCACGGTCACTACGGTCGGGGGTTCGAATCCCCCTCGGGCATGGATATTTGTGCCGTCCTTAGTCTTAGTTAGTTCATAAGTAGTTTGTAAGTTTAGGGACTGATGACCCCCTAGTTAAGTCCCATAGACTTTACAAACGTTTGAACATTACATTAAACTTCTCAGATCACTCTCATGTAAGTGCAAGAAGGGATGAATGGGATCGTGCAACTGCCAGAGAGCAGGGCTTCAGTGCTCAGCTTTGCGCACTCACTGCTCTGGTACCACTTGCTACAACGTCACTACGAGTCTGATCTACGAGGATGAAGACGATTACGATGATCTCCCGCCTTCGGACGAACAGCCAGGAATGGATGCAGCACCGCAGGAGCCTCCTTATGTCCTAGAACACGACTGTGAACAACCAGGACCTTCTAAGAAACCAAAACAGTGAGAGTTTTCAGTTATTGAAATGTATGTTTTTTATTACACAATTTCATTTCTTTAAAGGCAGTAATACACATTTTTATTTCTTTGCATACCCACAATTTTTCATTAGTGTTTAGGCTTATTTCTTCAAAAATTTCAGTACCCTGACTTTCCGTTATTGTACAATTTGAAGAGAACTACTCGCTCTAGAGAGTTAATCTTGTGCTTATTTTAAAGCTAATAAAATTTACTACAACTTCAATTCGCATGTCTATTCTCGCAGGATGAGCGGTTATGCTAATATTCAGCTCGAAGTCAGAGCAAAACTTAAAAATTTTCATTTTTTGTAAAAATAAGCCCATTTTTGACGCTTCATATCTCGAAACCTATTGGACGTATAACCCTGCGGTTAGGCTTAAATTGTTACATATTCTATGTAATTTGAAAATGGTAAAAACTACTAACATCGTAAAACTCATAGTTTTTGCGTTAGAAGGCAAAATCTAAAAAATGTCCGAAAATTTCGGAGTTTTTCACTTATAACTAGGGAAGCACAGGGTTTTCGAAGCTGCAAACTTGGTTTCATACTACTCTAACTGGTCCTAACAACATATCAAAAAATTAGAACTGTATCACGATTTGCGTTTTCAATGTCTAATTTGACTGGCCTAATTAGTACCGTGCTGCTTGACAGAGTCGCGTCAATTAAGTATCTAGGCGTTACGCTGCATAGCGATGTGAAATGTAACGAGCGTGTAAGGACAGTCGTAGGTAAGGCAGATGGTCGACTTCGGTTTATTGGGAGAATTTTGGGAAGACGTCATTGGTCTGTAAAGGAGACCGCGTATAAAACGCTTGTACGACCCAGTCTTGAGCATTGCTCAAGTGTTTGAGATCCCCACCAGATCGGTTTAATAGCAGTAATTCAGAGCCTGGCGACAAGGGTTGTTAACGGTAAGTCCAATCAGTGCTGGAATGTTACTGAAATACTTCAGGAACTCTAATGGAAGTTGCTGGAGGAAGGCGGCGTTCTTTTCGAGAAACACTGTTTGAGAAATTTATATTGCCGGAATTTGAAGCGGACTGCAAAATGAATTCACTGCCGCCAATTTACTTTCCACGTAAAGATTAGGGCTCACACAGATGCATACAGGCATTTGTTTTTCCCTTGTTCTATATGGAAGTGGAACTGGTTCAAATGTTCAAATGTCTGTATAGCTTATAGGACTTAACTACAGGGTCATCAGTGCCTAAACTTACAAACTACTTATGAACTAACTAATACTAAGGACGGCACAAATAACCATGCCCGAGGGGGGATTCAAACCCCCGACCGTAGTGGCCGTGCAGACCGTGACTGGAGCGCCTCAGTCCCCTCGGCCAACGCGGCCGGCAGTGGAACAGGAAAGCAAGTGACAAATAGTGGTACTACGTACCTTCCGTCACGCACCTTTGGGTGGACTGCGGAGTACATATATTGATGTATCAAATGTTCATATGTCTGTAAATCTATCGGACCAAATCGCGTGGTCATCAGTCCGTAGCTTACAAACTACTTAAACCTAGATAAACTAACCTAAGGACAACACACACACACCCATGCCCGAGGGAGGAGTCGAACCTCCACGGCGAGCAACCGCGCGCTCCGCAGCGAGGCGCCTTAGACCGCTCGGCTACTCCACCGCGGCTATGTTGATGTAGATAGATGACGACGACACACAGGAAAAAACCACTGCCTCATTCATGTGGCATTTGTCGCAGGTGCCTCGGTTCTCTAAAACACCTGAACAAGGGTACCGTGCGGCTGGAAGCAGTCCGGCCGCGCCATTGAGAGCGCTGTGCAGGTGTTTAGCGCGGCGCAAGGCACTCGTGTATATTTCCCGGGGCGCCGGCAGACCGCACTTTGCCTTCATGTTGCTCGGTCGCTCGACTGTAAGAATACTTAAATCAAGTACAGCTTTGTTAGTTCTCTCAAAGCCGGGGAACTTGATTAAAATACTTGGCTGTTCGCTCAGTAAAATATCGGCCTCTCCACTCCAATGAAGTGCGCGGGCGTTGTTCGCCTCTGGAGCCGGTATCGGCGACTGCGCCCACTGAAATGCTACTTGCCGAGCTGTTCTCGGCGTCCGACCTCTCGCAGCGATATTGCCTGCAGGCCGAAACCCATCTCTGGCGCACCCCTTGTCTGCCGCTCTGAATGTTCTGCCCAAGAAACGAAGGTGTTTGAGAGTGAGTGTGCCCTCAGAGGAAAAGCCAGGTTTAGCATCCATTACGTAGCAGAGTCATGCGCGGTGTACAGTTTCTAATATAATTTTCATTTTCAGTTTAGAGAATCTAATATTGTCTTTTAACACTGGCCAACTTGGCCTTATCATTATCATACTAAAATCAAGTGAAAGCAGGAGGAGCTACTCCCGTAATTTCCTTTTATAAAGAACATGCAGTTGTGTTGTATGGCAAAATGATGTTCGACTTCCTTTTGGAAAAATATTCCGCAGACAAAATAGTCACTTATTTGGATCTCCAGGCGGGGACTACCTAGAAGAAAAACGAAAATGGTTGTCTACGAGATGCAACGTTAATCGAAAAGGAAGGGTAGAGAAAAATGGATACGCTGAAGATATAGTGGTAATGAGTGAAGTGTGGTGGCAGCTAGAACAGAACATCTAATCAGATCAACACAAAGCCAGATATTTGTAAAAGTAGAATGAGACATAACACTGGGTAAGAAAATACACTATTGGCCATTAAAATTGCTACACCAAGAAGAAATGCAGATGATAAACGGGTATTAACTGGACATATTATACTAGAACTGATATGTGATTACATTTTCACGCAATTCGGGTGCATAGATTCTGAGAAATCACTACCCACAACAACCACCTCTGGCCGTAATAACGGCCTTGATACGCCTGGGCATTGAGTCAAACAGAGCTTGGATGGCGTGTACAGGTACAGATGCCAATGCAGCTTCAACGCTATATCACAGTTCATCAAGAGTAGTGACTGGCGCATTGTGGCGAGCCAGTTGCTCGGCCACCATTGACCAGACGTTTTCAATTGGTGAGAGATCAGGAGAATGTGCTGGCCAGGGCAGCGGCCGTACATTTTCCGTATCCAGAAAGGCCCGTACAGGACCTGTAACATGTGGTTGTACATTATCCTGCTAAAATGTAGGGTTTCGCAGGGATCGAATGAAGGGTAGAGCCACGGGTCGTAACACATCTGAAGGCCACTGTTCAAAGTGCCGTCAGTGCGAACAATAGGTGACCGAGACGTGTAACCAATGGCGCCCTATACCATCACGCCGGGTGATACGCCAGTATGGATGGCGATGACGATTACACGCTTCCAATGTGCATTCACCGCGATGTCGCCAAACACGGGTACGACCATCATGATGCTGTAAACAGAACCTGGATTCATCCGAAAAAATGACGTTTTGCCATTCGTGCACGCAGGTTCGCCGTTGCGTACACCATCGCAGGCGCTCCTGTCTGTAATGCAGCGTCAAGGGTAACCACAGCCATGGTCTCCGAGGCGATAGTCCATGCTGTTCGTGCAGATGGTTGTTGTCTTGCAAACGTCCCCATCTGTTGACTCAGGGATCGAGACATGTCTGCACGATCCGTTATAGCCAGGCGGATAAGATGCCTTTCATCTCGACTTTTAGTGATACGAGGCTGTTGGGATCCAACACGGCTTTCCGTATTGCCCTTTTGAACCCACCCACTTCATATTCTGCTAACAGTCATTGGATCACGACCAACGCGAGCAGCATTGTCGCGATAGGCTACAATCCGACCTTTATCAAAGTCGGAAAAAAGTCCTTACACGAGGCATCACAACAACTATTCACCAGGCAACGCCGGTCAACTGCTGTTTGTGTATGAGAAATCGGTTTTTCCTCATGTCAGCACGCTGTAGGCTCCAACCTTATGTGAATGCTCTGAAAAGCTAATCATTTGCATACCACAGCATCTTTTTCCTGTCGGTTAAATTTCGCGTCTGTACACGTCATCTTCGTTGTGTAGCAATTTTAATGGCCAGGAGTGTAGTAATATAGGTAAACTAACGTCAACGATTCGCCTTGACCGAGGTATACACGAAGGCAGTACCCACCACAGGTACCTCCGCAAATGATGAAGAACCAGAAAAATGTGTAATAAAATAATGGACATTGTTCATCTATTTTAAAGAGTAACAAACTTTATATCGTGATGGGTGACTGGAATTCGGCTCGAGAGAGAGAGAGAGAGAGACTGAAACATAGTAGGAGAACATTGAGATGTTGATTGGAAATAAAGAGCAAGCCGTACAGAACATAATTTAATAGCGGCTAAAATTTTATTTAAGAGCCATGAACGATATTTATTAACCTGTCGTCCGCAATTGCGTATGATACTATATTGATAATGGATAGTAGAAATAAATACTGGTCAATATCTGATCCGTCCGTCGGATAGCGGTGTTAAGTTTGGCGGTCCCTTGCTGCTATTCGCGATTGGACATTGCAAGCTGATGCATTTCTCTCAGAAAGAGCATATCTCTGACGATGGTCTTTGGAGTACCAATAATTTTCGCTGTGCTTGGCGCTAACTCGGAAGTCGCATCATATTCGTAAATAAACAGTCAACCATTTCTGACAGCTAAGAATATAAATATCACTGGTAATCGTTCCACTCACAGCAATTTAAGCTACCCTGTTAGGTTCATACCTAACCACGTCCTCTCAGATATCGCTATATTCTGAAAACTATTGAATACCGCAGAACAGAGATTCATTGCGTTGACAGTGATATCCTAGAATCTGTTGCAAACGCAAAGATAATATATCATGTGGTATAACAGGAACTATGCGCTTTATCAAATCAAAATGTTGAAATGATTGTTAAACTTATGGGTCTTAACTGCGGGGTCATCAGTCCCTAAACTACTTAGGAACTACATTATACTAAAGACAATACAAACCTCCATGCCCGAGGGGGGATTGGAACCCCAGAACGGCTTCGCGCATCGGCGTATAGCGCCTCAATGCGTTCGGCCACTCCACCGCGGTTGCGCTTTATCCTTTTATGATATAATACAGGTCCTTGGAACAATGTTCATTTCCTGAGGGCTTTCACTACATCTACAGTCATAATTCAAAGTCACTCGTCGGTGTTGTTTGGTTGGTATGGGGGGTTTTAGGTGGACTAGACTACTATCAGTCCCCCCTCTTCGGTGTATGGCGGCTGGTACTTCCTGTACCATTGTCGCTTCCTCCTTTCCCTGTTTGAATTGCGTATAGTTCGCGGAAAAATCGTCTGTAGCTGAGCCTCCGACTAAACTATTAAGCTCTCTAAATCTAGTCTCGTTATCATTCCGTGGAGCAATGTGTTGATTGACTCTTTTCTCCATCTCCTCTATCAATCCAATCTGCTACGAATACCGTACTGACGAGCAGTATTAAAGTAATATTTTATAAGCAACTTTCTTTTTTGATGGACTACTCTTCCAGAGGATTCTCTCAATGAATATTAGCCTTGCATCTTCCTTACCCACGATTAATTTTATAAGCTCTTCAACTCCCTCTACCAAGTGTCGATATGCTGTATATACATATATATTTATACTGTCGGATGTTCCATATATACACCTTTCAAACAGAACATATAGAGTACTAGGGTACATGAAATGATTACATTTACAGATCAATGCTCAAGCTACACACGTGTCGATACGTGTTGAAAATACATGATCGTATGTCAGTTTTGGCCGGAAGGTCCCGTGGGCGGCCGATTCGTGCTGATACCCCATTATTAGTTCGTGGCGCGGATCCCGTGGGTGTCAATGGAGGCGCTTATTGCGGCATCCTTTCTTGCTGGTGGCGATTACTGTCTTGGGATGCATTATTCCCCACCTGCTCGACCTGTATAAATCATGGGATTCTTCTAGATAAGCGTAAGTATTGTGGTATGCGTGGGACAGTGCACAAATGGTTCAAATCATACTTAACCAGAAGAGTGCAGGAAGTTGAAATAAGCAGTTCAAATTATATAGATGAAACAATTAATTCTTCTAACTGGGAAGTTATCAAAAATGGGGTCCCACAAGGTTAGTTCTTGGGTCCCTTGCTGTTCTTAATATACATTAATGACTTGCCATTCTACATTCACGAAGATGCTAAACTAGTACTTTTTGCTGATGATACAAGCATAGCTATCACACCTGACAAACAGCAATTAACTGATGAAATTGTAAGAAAGTTATTAAGTGGTTCTCTACAAATGGACTCTCATTAAACTTTGATAAAACCCAGTATATACAGTTTCATACAGTAAATGGCATGACACCATTAATAAATTTAGACTTTGAACATAAATCTGTAGCTAAGGTAGAATATTCAAAATTTTTAGGTGTTTGCATTGACGAGGGACTGAATTGGAAGAAACATATTGAAGATCTCCTGAAACGTTTGAGTTCAGCTACTTATGCTATCAGAGTCATTGCAAAATTTGGTGATATACATCTCAGTAAATTAGCTTACTACGCCTATTTTCATTTATTCATTTTATTTGGGATCATATTCTGGGACAATTCAACATTGAGTAAAAAGTATTCATTGCACAAAAGCGTATAATCAGAATAATTACTGGAGCCCGCCTAACAGCATCCTGCAGACATTTATTTAGGGATTTTCACTGTAGCTTCACAATACATATATCCACTCATGAAATTTCTTATTAACAATCTGACCCAATTCAAAAGTAATAGCAGCGTGCATAGCTACAACACTAGGAGAAAGGATGATATTCACTATTCAAGGTTAAATCTAACTTTGGGTCAGAAAGGTGTGAATTATGCTGCCACAAAAGTCTTTGGTCACTTACCAAGTAGCATCAAAAGTCTGACAGATGGCCAACTAGTATTTAAAAAGAAGTTAAAGGAATTTCTGAATGGCAAATCTTTCTACAATTTAGATGAATTTTTAGATAAAACTTAAAAAAAAAAAATAAAAAAAACAACAACAAAAATGTAATAAAAATCTTTAAAATATTGATTGACATTTACTAGACTGACACGTTTCACATCATTACGAAATGTCGTATATATGACCTATGAAACAAGTATTAATCTAATCTAACATAAACCTGTCGACGTAGTTCTGCAAGAGTTGTGGGCTGACCAGATGCATGTGTCAGGTGTCGTCCCATCATACGCCACACGTTCTCTAGTAAAGACTAGTCAGCAGATGGTGCAGGCCAGGAAAGCTGCCGCGCGTTTTGCAGAGTACACTGAGTTTCACGCGCAGTGTGTGGCCGAGCGTTATTCTGTTGGGACAACAAGTCATCATTCTGTTTGAAAGAATGACAAAATAACGCTTCTCACGAAATTCCGCACGTACCGACCACAGGTACCCTCCATAACCATCAAGGTAAGGTGAACGGGAGTTGTAGCTTATACCACCCTACACCATAACACATGGGGGAAGGGCCAGGTATCTTGAGCGAATGTACTCTACGAGATAGTGCACGCCAGATCTACGTCGTACGCTCAAAGGACCATCACTGGCGTGCAGGCAGAAGACCACGACCCGCCATTCCATCTTTCAAGTAATCCTCTCACGCCCCCAGTCGAGCCGTGCACATCGATGTCGTGGCGACTGAAAGACGGGTTAGAGGCGTGGGTGCCGTAGTCCCACTACCAATAACCGGTTTACAACAGTTCTTGTAGACACGTCAAGACCGACAGACTCTCTTAGCTGTGTTGTGGTAGTTGCTTCTCCGTGGAATGACGTCTGTTTGCTACACACGTACATATCACATTGAGACTTATGGCTGTAAACTTTCGCTATTATAGGCTACACACAGATGGTGTTCTCCCCACTAAGTGTTGGCGGACGAAGTTGAAACCAGTTTCATTACATCTACTATCTTCCAGGTAGCATCTGCCGTTATCTGATCAGAACATACGTCATCTTTCCAGGTGTACTAACTTTTTTAGTTAGCGTATTATACGGTCCTGTAACTCGTCCTTGCGAGGAGGGGGGGGGAGAGGGCGGAGCGTTCCAGAAATTACTTTCATGTTGATAAAGATATACTGTGTTCTGTTTGCTAGAAACTCTTCAATATAATTACACAGTTGGTCTAATATTCCGTAAGCTGGAATTTCGTTCTTTAGGCGACAATGCAGAACCATTTCAAATACCCTCCAAAAATCACGAAACAACGCAACTACCTGGGACCCTGTATCTACTGCTTTCTGAGCCTCGTGAACGAATAGCGAGCTAGGCTTAACGCAAGACTTGCTTTTGGCTCCTAGTTCAGCCCTACAGAGATTTCAAATCTCTAAGAAAGTCTTTGTACACGAGAATGTGTTCATCCATTAACTGATATTTGACATCAACTGACATTTATTGTTGCGAGGGAAGTGTTTGTGCTAAATCTGCAATGTGCTGTTGTTTTGGATCTGCATACTGCAATTACATACAAGTCAATGTGCCGTCTGCATAGTTGTCGAAGATAGTAGTACATCAAAGACTGACAGTGGAATTAAATTCCTCTTTGTGAGAAGAAAGCATCAGTCCGTAATATCTGCTCTATTAGAAAGGTGTAGGCTATGTGCCGCCCTCCCCCATCCCTTCTGTATTTTCTTCTATGTAGCGATACAAACACAACAGTCCAATGTAAAAGCTCTCAACACCGTCACCCACAGTATTCAGTTACGCACATGTCACTTCATAACACGTCGGAGGAAGATAACAGGAAACCTGCAGATTACGACTTTGTGCCGGAGCAAGACTCTAATTCAGGACGTTTGCATTTCGCGTGCAAGTTCTCTACTACAGCTTCACTTGAGCCAGGAGCTCCTTCCCACATTCAGACTTCATAGAAGTGCTTCTGCGTAGCTTGCAACCCTTGCACTCCCGGAAGGAAATACATTGCAGAGACACGGATTAGTCACAGCCTGAGAGATTATTCATTCTGCAGTGGAGTGAGCGCTGGTAGGAAACTTCCTGGCAGACTATTGGGTAGTGTACTTATCCGCGAAACGCAAAGGTCCCGCGTTAGAGTCTCGGTCCGGCACACAGGGAGATGTGTACCAGTGCTCTCTCCAGTGCCGAGTGAAAATTTCAATATAGGGACCTTGCATAGTGCGTCGGAGTACGATCTCTACACCTCTTGTAACATGATTTAAGGAATCCGAAATTATATTAAAACTAAATATTTTCTTTCTTGCCGTGGCAGAGAAAAGTCACAAATGACATCATCATATGATAAACTGCGTAATTTGTCACTTTCTTTGCACATGAGACTGAGGGAACATAATTTGTCGGGACTCATTGTTGTTCCAAATTCATCTTTTATCCTCTTAAGTTGAGAAAAAATCTTTCTCCAGAGCAATTTGTAACTGTCATACAAAGAAATAATCTCAAAACTACTTCTACATTAGGGAATTGGGCACGATCGTCAGCTATAACCCTATACAGATCCTGATGTGTCAGACTGTCATGTTTCGTTGAACCATAGGCTTGACTATGTCTAACATATTGGTGAAAATGCTTGACTTCTCCTACAAGATTCATGGCCATATCTGCATGATATTTTTGGTATAAAACAGTAACTCCTTCACGAATCTCTTCATTTGTAGCTTCTAATTCTGTTAAGAATAAAAACTTTTTTTGCAGCGTCATTGTATACTGAGACCGTCTGTTCCAGTCTTGATTCTGTGCATCATCACAGGTATAAATGTTTTGATTCTGCACTTGTCTCTTGGCTCAAGCTTGTCTAAAGCATCCTCTTCATCACCATTGATATGCCTTATTCTATGTCTGCTTTTCTGCAAAATTCTACCAAACGACTTCCTTTTTCAGTCCTTATACCCCAGTCCATATTCATCTACTAGTTACTACCAATGCGAAGACAAAAGTAACACTATCGTCTCAAGTTTTCACATTAGTTTAAATACGAAGCGCGCCCATAAAGTAAGTTCCGTTTGGTTACATAAAACGAACGGGTACAGATACAGAAAAAATATTGATTGTACAAAAATCTACTATTGTTAAACTACTTTTCTACATAGCTTCCGAAATTTTGTAGGCAATTGTCATAGCATGGCACAAGGTTTCGTGTGCCTTTTCCATAGAATGTTGCCGCCTGTGTATTCAACCATGTGGTAACATGTTCTTTCAGCTCGTCATCATCGTTGAAGTGTTGTCCACCACGGACATATTTTAGGTGTAAGAAGAGGATTACTGTCAAATGATTTTTTTTCACGATAATGCATGACCTCACACACCGAATGTGACCAAACAATTCTTACGGAAATTTCAATGGGACCTGTTTGATCATCCTCCATACAGCTCGGACCTCTCTCCTAGCGACTTTCATCTCTTCTTACACCTAAAATCTGTCCTTGGTGGTCAACACTTCAACGATGATAAAGATCTGTTACCACATGGTTGAATACACAGGCGGCAACCTTCTGTGAAGGATGCATGCAAAAACTTGTTACACGCTATGACAAGTGGAAAAGTAGTTGTAGCCGGCCGCGGTGGCCGAGGTGACTGAGGCGCTCCAGTCACGGTCAGCACGGCCACTACGGTCGGGGGTTCGAATCCCCCCTCGGGCATGGATATTTGTGCCGTCCTAGTTCGTAAGTAGTTCATAAGTAGTTTGTAAGTTTAGGGACTGATGACCCCGTAGTTAAGTCCCATAAGCTTAACAAACATTTGAACATTTCAGGGACGTACAGAAGCGGAAGGTGGGGCATGGGGCCTGCTCGCAAATATAATGAATATATAGATCAAAATAGATATTTTTTTTTTTTTTTTGAAAGTAGTTGTAGAATTTTGTGCAATAAAATTTCTTCTGTATCTGTGTACAATTTCATTTTATTACCAAGCGGAACTTACTTTCTGGACTCGGCCTCGTATACGTCAATTCTCTCGTTCGGACAATTTTTTGGGTTATCTATAGATTGTTTAGCTTATACGTAAATCCTGCACTGGATAAAAGTATAAATATTAGTAGTGAGCATTGATGTATGTATTTAAATAAATAAAAATAGCGATTGTGCTGCCTAAATCAGGAACTGAGTTAGCTGTTTTTCAGGCGCCTTTTAAGTGGGTTAGGAAATCCGATTCAGCCTATAGCATGTAAACACGACATCGAAAAACGGTTTATGAAACTCTGTTTTCGTCTTCCGGAAGTGCGTCGCATGTAAACGCAGTGGCCGTGGCGCGGTATGGGCGTCTGCGCGGCAATTTCGCGGGCAGCGACTATTACTCGGCCGTGGGACGCGCTCGAGGCAGCGGGTCGCCGGCGTGTATGCACACGGGACAATATCTGCCACTGTGCACACGGCGCAATATTGCTACACTGACATACATAAATATTGGCGGGCGCAAATATTGACGGCAGCGCTGTTTGAGCAGCAATATCATTCCGCCATTAGCGCCGGCCGGCCGGCAACCCTTGCCGCGGCCGCCGTAATCCCGCCTAAGCCGCCCCCGCAGCCGCCCCCGCCCCCGCACGCTGCAGCTTCCGGCCTGCGTTAAGTGCCGGGAAAGCCGCTGCGCGCGCCCACCCTCGTCCGCCCACACCTGCGACTCGCTGACTCACCTCAGCAGCCAACAAACACGCCAGTTCCAGTATTCCCAACAATATACATTGCTGGCCACTCGAAGAGACAGTCGAGTTGAAACGTTTCTCATAATGTTGCACATTCCATACATAGTGAGTTATTTAGTAGTATTGCCAACATTACAGAAGCAACCTTTTAGGAACCTTCAAAGTCTATCTCCAGACGTGTAATTTGTAACATTCTCGTACTTTCTTTAAACTACAGTAGAGTCCCGAAAACTCGGCACTCGACAACCTGGCAGTCCGGGTAACTCGGCCACACCCCTGCACACCCTCTGGAATTATTCCGAGCTCGCAGAATGCAAGTTAGAGCTGAAATCGTTGCGTGTAGCAATTACAGGCTATGGTATAAATGGGCCTAGACATAATCTTTTCTTGTGCCACCTACACTCTATTTAAAAATCCTTTGAGTTTCATTAATGCAGTATGTAGATGCGTCTTTATATATATAAGTCGAGATCAAAATTATGAGAGTGCATTTTCTCACAGTGCTTTTCAAAATGAACTTAGTTGTGATGGGACTTTTAGTGGATATGTTTTACGAAGTAAATCACTATTGTCGATAAGTACTTACCATTGTTCAAGGCTGTTTGCCTTCTTAAAGTAGTTTTCTAAATGTAAAATGTTCAAATGTTTGTAGAACTTATGGGACTTAACTAAGGGGTCATCAGTCTGTAAGCTTACAAACTACTTATGAACTAGCTAAGACTAAGGACGGCATAAATATCCATGCCCGAGGGGGGATTCGAATCCCCGACCGTAGTGGCCGTGCAGACCGTGACTGGAGCGCCTTAGTCCCCTCGGCCACCGCGGCCGGCTTCTAAATGTAAATTAGAGTACGTACTATTGTGTTTTTTATATTCTTTCGTAAATAACAATCACAACCACTAAGAATACAATACACACAGTTACGGAATATGCTGTTCCCATAAATTAGTTTACCAATATAAATATAACAACATTACATGCTGTAACTAGTGAACCACATTATTACATATTTACCTTCTTTTTAAACAAATTTGGGCACATGATGTTTTCATATATCACAGGATGCTAAAATAACTGTTTAATACGATTAAGTCACACATTTCAATAATCTGTCAGATAATACGAAATTATTGAAGAACTTAATAAAAAATACTACGACACTAAACAAATTCGTATTTACTAAAAATTAAAACATAAATTGAAACAGATTAAAATTACGAGTGTAAATAACTCGAAACACTAATTACACCGAGCGAGGTGGCGCAATGGTAACGCACTGGACTCGCATTCGGGAGGATGGTGGTTCAAATCCACCTCCGGCCATCCAGATTTAGGTTTTCCGTGATTTCCCTAAATCACTCCATGCATATGCCGGGATGGTTCCTTTCAAAGGGCACGGCCGATTTCCTTCCTCATCCTAACCCAAAAACTCCGAGCGTTAGCTCCGTCTCTAATGACCAAGCTGTTGACGGGACGTTAAACCCTAAGCATCCATCCATCCACTAATTACAAACTATTGACCTACATACGTAAAAATCAGAAATACAACCAACAACTTAAGTAAGTATAATATGTGAATTTATAAATCAAATGTATGCTTGTTATTTGCGTGACTAGGTTAAATGAAATTACTGTAACCACATACATCCATACAGCATCAATAACTAATTATTACAAAACAAAATTCATGACATTTCAAATGTTAGTTGAACGTATATATAAGAACTGCATAATGCAATTGTTTCCATGATTACGGTAGAATGGATAAAATGTTTTGAGTTAAGCCATGTCTACCGACTCTGTACTCGGCAGTGATGGTGTCCGGACACTTGCCACGCCGGACATTTGCCACACTTTTACCTGCTCCGAAGGGTCAGGTGCCCCTATCTCCCCCTCCTCCTTCTCCTCCTCCCCCCCCCCCTCGCCTCCTCCTCCACCCGTTCGGACATCTGCACACTTGTCGCTTCCGCATTTCATAGCGTGACCGTCAGTATGGAAGTTATTACAATGGCCAAGGGCAGACAATTTGCCCATTACAATGGTTACGCGATAATAAGGTGTGGATGTGGTTACGCCGAAAATAGAATCATTGCAAGAATCACTGCTTTCGAAGAACGGAGACGTATTGAAAGTAGAGAACATCTCTGAGGACCACCTAACGATGCGACCTTTATTAGTTGTAAAAATAAAAAGAGTGTATCAGACCTCAGTATCCTTAAATAACTTAATGATGAAACTAGCTGGTCCCAGTTCGGTACACTAGCGTGGCAGTGAAATTTGACTCAACGAAGCAAATACATTAAACATCACTCAAATGACCCTCCTGCAACCAGAATTCATAGTTCCATCTACCACGTTTCAATTTTCAATTTCCTACTTAAGTAAAAGCTCCCATAGTTTACATGTTAAGAGAATTTTTTTCTACCTTCTAATATTATGGTCAAACCATCAAAGATTGTGAGCTCTAAAATGATTTCCTGTAACTTCAGAGCCACAACTAGCTTTTAAAAATCTCATATTTGTTATACTGATAAGGTACACTTTAGTTTTTAAAAAGAATCTGATCTTCTGAAATGTACCTAAAAGAGACACCCTAAAACAGATCTCGTCCTAATGTTGACAAGTTCGGCAGCTATAGTGTTGAAATAATTGCCATATCTTTAAACTTAGACAAGGATAGAAATAAATTTACAGTAGATGCAGATCTCATGAAGTACATTTACCTGTAGTCCTTAAAAATTAAAGTTTCTCGCTATGTTATTGATTATCTTTAATCAGGCCAGTAAAAGCTATCGAAACAAGGCAAGAAGCTTGCTGTTCAAAAATAATTGTTACAAAAGAATATCATAAACAAATGTTGTTGTTGTGGTCTCCAGTCAGCAGACTGGTTTGATGCAGATCTCCACGCTACCCTGTCCTGAGCAAGGCTCTTCATCAGAGAAAACGTTCGGCAACCTACATCCTTTTGAATCTGCTTACTGTATTCGTCCCTCTGTCTCCCTCTACGATTTTTACCTCACACACTTCCTTCTAATGCTAAATATTGGACGTATTTTTCTTATCCATTAGAAACTTTTTGAAAATATATTTGATCATTTCGTCTGCAACATCACTTATTTGATAGAATTATTTACTTTGCATCACCAAGGATATCTTTGCAGCAGTTCTCATTTGGAATTGTGGAATATTTACTTCGTCTTCTTTGGTGACAGAATTTCGGAAAAATGCATTTAATAACTCCGCTTTAGTGGCATTGTCATCAGTAATATTACCGTCGCTATCGTGCAATAAAGGCATTCACTTAGTCTTTCTGCAGTGTAGATAACATAGGACAGGATCTCTGGATTTTCCGCCACATTTCTACTAATAGTTTCGTTGTGAAAACTATTAAATGAATGTCGCATTGAAGGCCGCGCTAAATTTCGAGCTTCAGTAAAACTTCTGCAAATTTGTGGATTTTGCATTCGTCTAAATTTTCTACAAAACCTTTCTGTTCCATTTTGTGTACCACGGGGAACCAGTTTAGTCTCTTATTAATTTATTTGGTAGGAATTCCTCCAGTGCTGTTGATACTATTTCTTTGAATGTTAGCCACATATGGTCTTCACTTACATAGTTAAGTTAGAAAAACTGGAGACTTTCTCCTAGTAAGATGTCAACCGAATATTTATCTTTTTTTGTTTTTTTAATAGATGTATTTGGTGTTTAGTTTTGGTAAATATGTTTGTTACGGATTTGAGCTTGATACAACTTTGTGTTCACTTATGCCTGTATCCGTCGTGATCCCAGGAGTATTTGCGACTAAGAGCTCAAGTGTGTTTTCGAAACCATTTACAATTTGAATGGGTACGTGAACTAATTGTACAAAATAATAAAAAAAAATAGAACAATTTCGGAAGATGTATCTGCCACCCTATTTGAAGGTGTAGTTCTGTCAACATAGTGATGTAGATTTAAGTCACTGCCAACTATAATTATATGAGTAGTGTACCTATTTGTAATAAGACTCAAGTTTTCTATGACCTGTTCGGCGGCTGCATCATGAGAGTGCGGGGGGTCGATAAACGGAGTCAGTTATTAATTATTCCGGTTGTCAAGTACAACATCTGGTCATACTAACTCACAGGAACTATCGACTTCAGTTTCGCTGGTGACCTAGTACACAAACTACATTACGATTTCCTTTTGTACTTTTGTATCTTTTATAGTGCAGATCATAGGAATTATGGCTTTTCCCTTTTTAAAAAAAAAAAAAAAAAAAAAAAAAAAAAAAAAAAAAAAAAAAAAAAAAACTAGGGTGCTTCCTCTGCTACTCAGAACAACAGTTTACGTTACAAGCATAACATTCTATAGTCCTTCATTTCCTTATTTCAGATATTTTAAAATTGTATGTCGACTTTAGGTGACCTGTCAAGACGTTCTTATCTCTATTTTGTAAATGTATTTTCTGTCATTGTTTTGAACATTGTCCCAATACACTTTATTAACTAATGTTTCGCCGCAAGAGAGTAAAGTTATGAAGTGTATCGTTCTTCTTTCCACTCTATTTTTAATGCAGTTGAAGCAATTAATATATGTACAATTACAGTGATCAACTAGAATGTCCAGCGAACATTCGAATTATCTTTAGGTCGTTCCTTCCGTGTTCCTTCCATAGCGATGGAATGTTTCTATCGCAATCAGTAAGTGTGCAAGAAAGCTACCGTATAGACGGGGGACTATGGATCCATATTTGTGATTGAAGAACTAATTACACACGGAAATAAACGACGGTATTGCTTTAATTTCCCAACCATCTGATGGATAGTTGCAGTGCGACTGCCCCGGGATACACCATCTGCTGCTAACCAAATAATTTTACGTATTATGAGGAAGCAGCAGAGGTTACTGTACTCCAGAACCACATCTACCGCCTCTCTAATTCTAAGTCGACACCTTTAAGGGGGGACGTACACGAAATTTTTTTAATGTCTCTTCATTTACTACATGGCATTGAAATTTAAATCACCAAATATTGCGTTCCAATTCCGCTTCTAAATGCGAAAAAAATAATAATTTGTAATAGCTTTCAGAGGGCCGCGCCTTCTTCTTTGTTCTTAATTCTCTCGTATTATCTGTTTACGTGGCGTTTTCTTTTCGATGTTGTGCAATCAGAATGCAGGGAATGTCTGTGTACAACATCGAGAAGGCTCTGGAATAACAGCCCTCTCAAGAAATGTGTTGATGGCAAAACGCAGAATCCTAATTAGTGTCTGAAGACACACATATGAAAACGTTGCCCCAAAACTACATTTTTCTCAAACAAGGTAGTTAATATTGCAGTTTATGATGCAGTAATTGTCCTTAATGGTGGTAGCTCGGAGAATATAAGAGAGAATGGGCTGCAAGACAGGAGTTAGCACTCGTTACATCTTGATAGGGATTACACACAACATATATTTGCAGCCATTAAATCCATTGAAGACCTTGCAGAGCAAACAAGACCGAAAAGAAGAAGCCAGAAGAGGAGTCATAACAGATCTGGAGGCTTTTGAAGATGAGAATAGCAACAAAACAGTATGTTTAAAATGCATTTCTCAGAACTACCATTCTCATTATTCAGGTAGATTTTTCTCCAAAACAAGAAAAGATTTGGCTGTGATTTTTGGCATGTCTTTTGCATTATATATAAGAAACATGTATACGGAGGAAATATTTAATATCATGCATGTATGTCAAGGTAGAGAATAAAGAAAGTAGAATTTATATATGCAGTTTTTCAATTTAAAAATAATTAAACGTAAAGCAACACAGGACAACACACACACCCATGCCCCAGTTAAGGTCGAACCTCCGACGGCGAGCAACCGCGCGCTCCGCAGCGAGGCGCCTTAGACCGCTTTTTTTTTTTGGAGGGGGGGGGGGGAAGGAACTTAAAAAAAAAACTTTACTTGCCACCGCCACTTTTACTCTAGAAAATAAAATAAAATAAATGACAAACTACATCACTTCAGGCGTTGGCCCTATCTTATCCTAGGCCCAGTACAACTACCTATTTCTAATAGGGGAATAAAAAAATGAAAGGACATTCAGTTTAGTTACATAAATTCAGTGTATTAATTCAGTTGAAGTTTTTTTTTTTTTTTACTTGCAAAAGAAAATCTAAGGATCAACTACTTCATGGTAGGAACACCCCAACTTCTGGGTGGATTACGAAGAACACTATAAAGAAAATTTCAGAAATATTGCCCTATTTTGGATTGCGGACAACTGTACAATGTCGTTTGTTCAGGAAGTTCGACCGCTCAGCTACTCCACCGCGGCGTCCCTTCTCCGAGATGCAATATGTGTACCTCAAGTTACTGCTTGCTTATAGTGTTACACATGTAAATGTGTGCGAGAGTGTTTCTAAAATTTATGAATCACATAACTGAGGCCTAATTTGGGATCGGCCCGGTATTCACCTAATAGATATGGAAAAAGCCTAAATACAATATCCACGAAAGCAGTTACATTGGCCCTTGTCGTTATGACATTTCTGGAGATCGAAAATTTCTTCCTTAGATTGGATTAGATTAATACTTGTTCCATAGATAATGAATACGACATTTCGTAATTATTAGGAACGTGTCATTACATTACAAGCTATTCAAGTTTTGATTTATTTATTTATTTATTTGATTCTTTCTTTTGTAAAATTATTAAATTATATCTAGAAATTCATCTACCGACTAGAAGGTGCCGTTAATTACTTTTATCTTTCAAAGTCTATGTTTCTTAATAATTTTCTGAAAGACATTTTTGTACAATTTCATCCGCCAATTTTTGTCAGGCGTGATTACAATACTTGTATCATCAGCAAAAATCAGTAGCTTTGCATCTTCGTGAATATAGAATGGCAAGTCAGTAACACAGGCTTATGTTAAGAACAGTAAATCACCCAAAACCAAGCTTTGTGGGCACCCGTTCTTAATAGCTCTCCAGTTTCAGGGAACAGCAGATTTTTGCGCATTATGCGAACCGCTTCTTTAAACTAGCTGCACTCTACCAGTTGATAAATCATTAAACTATTGGTCCAGTGTCCCACTCATACAACTACACTTATCTAGAAGAAATGCATGATTTACGCAATCAAAAACCTTTAATAGATGACAGAAAATCCCAATCTCCAGTTGTTCAGAGCATTTAATATTTACCACGACACATCTGTTAGGAAGCAACAGATATTGTCACCAAATAATAGAACATCTTTAATGATGCAGCTATTGTCGGCAGAATTCGCAAATGGCGAATAAATAATTGATTATTTAATATTTGATCAGTAAAACCATGTACATCATTTTCTGTTGAAACGCCTTTTTGAAAACCAAACGGAGGAATCGAAATGGTTCCGCAATCAGCCACCTGGCGAAATCCAGCTTGCTTTTATCGTACACAAGACCCACAAAGCAGGAAATTTTTGATAGATGCGTTTTTTTTTTTTTTTTTTTTTTTTTTTTTTACTGCCGTAAGGCGATCTATACGGTTCTGCACTCTCGCCTAATGAAAAAAATACGGGCTTAGGGAAGATCAGACCAGCTGTGTGACTGAACATCAGAGTCTCTATGGAACAGAACATAGCGTGTCAATCTCAACGGTGAGAAGTCTTCTGAACGTAAACAAACATTATTTTCAACACAACTTTTTTTTTTTTTTTTTTTTTAAATAGACAATGCATATTATTTTTATGCAATCACTTGCATGAAAAATCACAAAAAGAGTGGCGTTGGTAGCATCGAAATATGTCAATAAGATCCCAAAAAATCGAGAAGCGAAATTGATTCTTGAAATAAATGAATAATTACTGGCAGCCGGCCGTAGTGACCGAGCAGTTTGCGGCACGCAAGTCACAGTTTGCACGGTCGCTACGGTCGGAGCATCAATGTTTGTGTCGTCTTTAGTATAAGGTAGTTCCTAAGTAATTTGTAAGTTTGGGGACTGATGAGCCCGTAGTTAAGTCCCTTAAGCTCAACAAACGGAAACGGATTACGGGCAACGTGAGTTTGACGCTTGAGCTTCGGAACGTGCGCTAGCTGCAGGCTTATGTATATCATGCGTCAACTATGTTTTGCAATTTCTCCAGATGTAATTGACGTATTGCAATGCTATCAACGACATTTTTGTGATTTTCATGCTGTTGATTGAATAAAAAGTAATATAGAGTGTGCATTTGTTCACGATTTCGAATGTTCATACTTTTGTAAGACCGTGCAGTACGTTCATCACCGGGAAAGTCGTTTTTCAATATCTATTGTTGTTCCTGGAAAATTTGGAGTGAAAAGTTAAAGTGGGACACTCAGTATATAAATGACTTAATATATACCATCGGAAGTCCAATGAAGCTTTCCGCGGATGATGCTGTAGTACACAAAGAAGGCGAAGAGCTGGAAAATTTAAGCGAAAAACAGGCTGAACTGCAGTTATCGACGCTTGGTGTTGAGAGTGGGCATGGACTCTCCACATAAACAAATAGAGCGTAAGGCAAATTAGTAGGAAGAGAAATCCCTTTGTGTATCACTACATAATTGTAGACGATCACTGGGAGCAGTTACTCGCGTAAAATATCGTAGTATGCATACGGAGCGATATGAAGTAGATCAACATGGGAAAAATATGCCAGGTTGAGATTTTCGAAGAGTTTCCTGGAAGTGTATTCCGTCAAAAAGGAAGTAGCTTTTTAAACATAAGACTAATCTTGAATACTGCTCGTCACTGTGTGATCTGTACCTGACAGTATTGACAGAAGAGATGGAGAAGATGCGTAGGAGAATAGCACGCTCCGTTTGAGGGTCATTTAGCAAGCGTGGTATACGCTGCAAGAGCGGCATTTTGCATCTCAGTATCGACAACTGTTTAAGTTCAAATGTTTGGAAGCCTACTACACCGAATTGGTATTGTCATAAGTCCCTAGATTAACATACTTAAAACAATTTAATCTAAAGACAACAGACACAACTCAGGCGGAAGAACTGTTTAAGTAACGAGAAAGTACGTTTTTAGAAGAGTCAACCAATATAGTGCTCCCTCCTGCATATATGTAGTGAAACCAAAAGAAAAAGAAAAAAAGAAGACATGTGATTCAAATCAGAGAGGAGGCTTAGGTGCAGTCGTTTTTGCTGGGAAATATACGCGACTAGAACATGAAAAGGAAAAAGTTGCATTGGTACATAATTTACAGTCTGTCTGCAAAATCACGGCCGAGCAAGGGATTCCTCTCTATTTTCACCCAGCTACAGCAGAAGGCGGGTCTACAGTGTGTTTCACAACGTGTACCAACCTTTCTCCGCCAACTTTAAATATTCAAATTTTTTTAGAGCTTATGGGACTTAACTACGGGGTCATCAGTCCCTAAAGTTACAAACTACTTATGAACTAGCTACAACTAAGAACGGCACAAATATCCATGCCCGAGGGGGGATTCGAACCCCCGACCGTAGTGGACGTGCAGAACGTGACTGAAGCGTCGCAGTCCCCTCGGCCACCGCGGCCGGAAACTTTAAAAGTGTCGATCCTCCGTGCAGATATATCCGGACAGTATTTATTTATAATTAATTAGTTAACACTATCAAGGATACAAAAGACCGCCGCTTTCATTCTGAATACATCACTATATACTAAATTACATTAATTACGTTAGTCGTATAAGTCAGTATAATTACATACAAACACAGAACTGAGTTATATCCAAATTCCGCGATGATTCTGTAGACTGTAAGCCTTACTTATAAATTAATTTCTTTCCTTTTAGTTTTTCATGACTAAAACAAGGGTTTAACAGTGGAATAAGTGTTTGAAGGAAGGCTATGAAACGTTGAAATAGACGACCCCTTCACTACATAAGCCACAGAAATCGCGAAAAAGTTGGAGGAGTAAGTTTTATCCGTAACAGATGCAGCTGAATTATGTGTTTCTTTATAGCATGTAGGAAAAGATCCGCTACCATCTAACGCTCGTTACTCGGCAAATGCCTCTTCTATCTGTAGTGCACATTTTTACGGAACTAATACGCTTAAGCAAATGACTTGTAATTGGAGAAGAAAGAATACAAACAATCAAGTATGTATGTGATATGGTTGTACTAGTAGAAACAGAAGATTGATCTAAGAAATGATGGAAAATATTTTAAGTGTGCGGAAAGAATCCAAAATGAAACGTAACATACATGAGATGAAAGTGATGGAAATCGGAAAAGAAGAGAGATGGAAGAGAAATACAATAGGTTCAATCATTCCAGTAATTGGGAAGTAGTGCAGAAAAAGTAAGAGGCAAAAATCTGCATGGGAAAGAAAGCGTTTGGTAGAGTGAAAGATTTGCTCACAGGCAGGAGCATTTCGATTAATCTTCGGAAGAGAATCACGAAATGTATTGTGCCGAGCGTGATGCCTTATGCTTCCGAAAGGTGAACAGGCAGAAAGAACAAAAATATTTAGAGAGTTTTGAAATGTGACTATGGAGAAGAATGAATGATGTAAATTGGGGCATCAGAATAAGAAATGAGGGGATACGGAGCAGAATAAAAGAGTAAAGAAACTTCATTAGAATGATAAAGAAGAGAAAAAATCTTGGTCGGGGAACTTATCATGCAAGGACTGTTAACTGCGGACGATAATGGAGAGGAAAGTAGACGGAAAATTTAGGAGAGGAATAGGAAGGTTTGGTATGTTTGCAGATGTGAAGAAAGAGAGAAACTACAAGAAAATGAAAGAGGATGCATAGGACAGAGATACGGAGCACGTCCAGCTGATACCTGTCTGAGGAAAGGTTTAGTGAAGGAAGAAGTAGGTTTCAAATGTTCAAATGTTTGTATAGCTTATGGGACTTAACTACGGGGTCATCAGTCCCTAAACTTACAAACTACTTATGAACTAGCTAATACTAAGGACGGCACAAATATCCATGCCCGAGGGGGGATTCGAACCCCCGACCGTAGTGGCCGTGCAGACCGTGATTGGAGCGCCTCATTCCCCTCGGCCACCCCGGCCGGCGAAGTAGGTTTAACCATCACTTATTGATAAGGACTATATCAACAAATTTAAAGTGATCTGACTGAAGTTGGTAACTGGTGAGAGAAATCGAATCGACGTGCACCACCCCACACTTCCCTACAGCGCCAGACATGTGGCGGGCTCAAAAATGTCCAACCCAAAGCACCAAACTGCTGAGGTCATCGGTCCCTAGACTGACAAACTACTTATAGTATGGACAACACACACACACACACACACACACACACATGCCCAAGGTAGTACTCTACATCTACATACATACTCCGCAATTCACCGTAAGGTGCGTGGCGGAGGGTACACTGTACCACTACTAGGCATTTCCTTTCCTATTCCACTCCCAAATTGAACGAGGAAAAAAAGAATGCCTATATGCCTCCGTACGAGCCCTAATTTCTCTTATCTTGTCTTTGTGATCTTTACGCGAAATGTATGTAGGCGGCAGCAAGATCGTACTACACTCAGCTTCAAATTCCGGCCCTCTAAATTTACTTAACAGAAATTCACGAAAAGAACGTCGTCTTTCTTCCAGCGATCCCCAATTGAGTTGCCGGAGCATTTCCGTGACACTCGCGCATTGGTCGCACCTACCGGTAACAAATCTAGCTGCTCGCCTCTGAACTGCTTCTATGTCTTCCTTTAAACTGATCTGCTGCGGGTCCCAAACACTTGAGCAATACTCAAGACGTGGTCGTACAAGCGTTTTATACGCGGTCTCCTTTACAAATGAAGTACATCTTTCCAAAATTCTCCCAATAAACCGAAGTCGGCTGTCCGCCTTACTCACAACTGTCCTTACATGTTCGTTCCATTTCATATCGCTCTGCAATGTTACGCCTAGATATTTGAACGACGCGACAGCATCAAGAAGCTCACTACTAATGCTGTATTCAAACATTCTAGGATTGTTTTTTCTACTCATGCGCATCACCTTACATTTTTCTACATTGAGAGCTAGCTGCCATTCTTCGCACCAACTAGAAATTTTGTCAAAGTCATCCTGTATGCTATTACAGTGAATTGCAGACGACACTCTCCCATACACCACAGCATCATCAGCAAACAGCCGCAAATTACAACTTACTCTGTCCATCAGATCATTTATATAGATAGAAAATAATAGCGGTCCTATCACACTCCCCTGGGGCACGCCTGACGATACACTCGTCTCTGATGAACACTCGCCGTCGAGAACAACGTACTGCGTTCTATTACTTAGGAAGTCTTCCAGCCAGTCACAAATCTGTGAACCTATCTGTGAAAGTAGACGGAAAATTTAGGAGAGGAATAGGAAGGTTTGGTGTGTTTTCAGATGTGAAGAAAGAAAGAAGCTACAAGCAAATGAAGGACAGAGATATGGATGACGTCCAGCTGATACCTGTCTGAGGAAAGGTTTACTGAAGGAAGAAGTAGGTTTCAAATGTTTGTATAGCTTATGGGACTTAACTACGGGATCATCAGTCCCTAAAGTTACAAACTACTTATGAACTAGCTAATACTAAGGTCGGCACAAATATCCATGCCCGAGGGGGGATTCGAACCCCCGACCGTAGTGGCCGTGCAGACCGTGACTGGAGCGCCTCATTCCCCTCGGCCACCCCGGCCGGCGAAGTAGGTTTAACCATCACTTATTGATAAGGACTATATCAACAAATTTAAAGTGATCTGACTGAAGTTGGTAACTGGTGAGAGAAATCGAATCGACGTGCACCACCCCACACTTCCCTACAGCGCCAGACATGTGGCGGGCACAAAAATGTTCAACCCAAAGCACGAAACTGCTGAGTCATCAGTCCCTAGACTGACAAACTACTTATAGTATGGACAACACACACACTCATGCCCATGGTAGGACTCGAACCGCCGACGGGGAACGGCCACACAAGCCCTAGCATTGCGCCATTCCCGTGCGACCACGTAGCGGGCAACTGATTTTTGGTGCCCTAGTAGGGCATTCCGAGGGCTCTTCCGCGAAAGACCGCTTCCCCTACCGAGAGTGTTGCTCGGTCGTGACTTGGTCGACGGACTGTAGCGCCCGCCACACACGGTGCGGTGGCGTGCTGGTTATAGATGTAGACGTAAGTGACGTCAGAAAGCCGACTGGGCCGGAGCTGACGCCTGTGTGGCCGGTGCAGCGCGCGCCGCGCGTTGTGCGCAGTCACGCATTCCGCGGCCACCCAGGGCGCTATTAGCGGCGCGCGCTGTCAACACGCGGCGACCGCGCGCATTGTGCCACTGTCAGCCAGGTAGCGCCCGTCCACTCCCTCCAGCCACCGGCCACAAAGCCTCGCGAAAGCCGTCAGCCCGCGCCGGCGCTGTCACACCTCCGGACGAGACAATGCCCCCACCACTCCCCCGCGGCTCCTCTTTTTGTGGCCGTGGAACGCCGGAATGAATAACTCCTGACGACTTAATGCCGCGCTGTACAAATGTTTTGGGCCACGAGTCGATTGGGTCCGTGTCCGCGTTCACTTTTACCCGGTGACGGTATTAAGTAAGCGTGTGAATGCCCGTTCGCCCGTGCGGGGATTGCTGTCTCATTATCCGACACCAGCCGACGTACACTCGAATTCCTCCCCAGTTTCCCCACTTCAGAAGTGTATCCCGGCATCCTTCGTTTATCTTAAACCCCTTCGAGTGGACACGGATTTCTTCCGGATTACAGTGACGTCTATCTAAAGATGCGTTTGCATTGACCAAATACTATGGCAGTGTATCCGCAATAGAGTTATCGTCAATATTACTACAATATAGAACAACATTTTCGTATGACCTGCAATATTTTGCTTACGAGGCAGGCCGTTGGCAAGATGAGGCCGAGGTATTGCCAATGTTGTCCATCGGGACTAAAAAATATTTCGTATACCTGGACCCTATCAATACCTCTATCATCTAACATATGAAGCAGAGTGTCCGTATGTTTGTACATGTTGCATGCAAATCTACAGTTTTGTTCCAATCTTTATGGAATTTTGTACACGTAAGCTTCAATCCATGAGGACCGTCGCCGTAAGTGTAAGAATCACATACGATATATAGTACACGAGATACGACGTCATAAACAATGAGATGCGCGAAAAACTGCTACATTTTGCGACAATGCTGCTCATTTTCTCCTAAACCACTGGACCGATTTCAACCAAATTTGGAACACACATTCCTTACCGTGAGGTAACATTTGCTGCATGGTTAAGAATCACATACGGCACATGGTTCAAAAGATATTACGTCATAACCAATAGAAATCGCAAAAAATGCCATATAATGCGGCGAGACTTTCGAAATACACTGTATGAGAATGACAGTACTTAGCGACTTGCAACAAACTTTAAACATAATTTCAAACCTTTATTAAACTTTTTCTCGTTGGCAACCATAGTAAAATGATGAAAGGAAAAACGTTTCTCGCTTACTACTTTTCCGCTGTTTATGGAGTAAAACTACGGCTCTCAGTATGACGTTACAATTTATAATTTGAACACTACAAATTGTAGCAACAGGAAATTTGACAAACAGGATACACATATATAGATGAATGTAGCTTCTAGATTGTATCACATTCCGACATGTAGTTCATGAGATATGAGGACATAAGGAGTAACGTTCCGCTGTTCATGGACTAGAACTACGGCTTTCGGTATGACGTTGCAATTTATAATTTGTACACTTCAAATTGTAGCCGTAGGAAATTATACAGACAGTATACTCGCATGTAGTTGAATGTATCTTCTAAATTATATCACAATATGACACGTAATTCATGAGATATGAGCGCATAAGCAGTAACGTTCATAGAAAACTGCCCCATCAAGCACCAGTTTTAATCTATTATTTCATTACTACTTATTGTATTTCTAAGAGATTTTACATACAGCCCGTATAAAAATGAATATATACCTGAAAAATGGCAGAAATAAATAAATAAACACCCGGGCAGCGCCGGGTTTTCAGCTAGTTGTGTATAAAAGCTTTAGTCTAGGTCGTAAAATTCCTTCTTCTTCTCTCGATGAAGCGGTGCAGAATCATTTCAAGTGATGTTAGAAGTGAAACTATTAGTTATGGGCTACACTGTTGCTCGGTAACAAGGACTGTAGTTGTTCTCATTTTTCGTTACACTTCACAGGTGTAACGCTGGTTGGGTAATACACCGGCAGTGCTTACTAGTGTTATGTGTTATGCAGAGCTGGGTGCCGTTAATCAAAAAGTTAAATTCGTTAATCATTAATCCATTACTAAAAGCGTTAACTTCGTTAAACGTTAAAGCGTTACTCTGCGGATAATTTAACGGAAGTTAAGGTTAATCTTGTGTGTAGGTGGTTGTTAAACGACGGTCGAAAGCACGTTCAACTCCAGTAATAGATAACATTTTTGCTAATTGCAGCACACAGACCGCTTTATCTTGTTGTGTCGCCGTTGCACCTGCAACAGACAATCAACATTTTAAAGACCATCAACATTAAGTAACAGCGCCACTGTGGTCATGCATGACAAGCAACAGCGGCAATGCGAAGGGATTGCGCAAACTTTAACCTGTTGTCTGCCCAGGAACGTTGGAATTGTGACTTTGTGTTTTGTGGTTTGGACGATATCAATGTCTGAAATGTGTTCATTCTTTTTTAATAACCCTGTATACCGAAACTGAAAGTCTCTGCAGAGAGAAAAGCCCGGTACGACCATGCTCTTCGAATGAAAATGTTGAGCTTATTGTATAGTGTACGCAAGGAGCTAAAAAATTGAACGCTACGTTAACATTCCTCAGCGAGTTCTGCAGCATCGCCTGCACCTGAACCGTACAAACTACCCAAACAGCGGTTATTGTAATCGTTGTATCCTGACGAACACATCAAAAGATACGAAATTTGCATTATCATGCAAGATGTTATGGAAGACGACGATTCTGAACGATTAATTTTCGCCAATGAATCCACGTTTCTTATATCCGGTAAAGGTAACTGCCATAACGTTAGAGTTCGGGCAAGAGAAAATCCTACGCCAGTTGTTGAACATGAAAGAGATTCACCGAAGTCTGGCGTCTTTTGTGTCGCATCTTTAAACAAAGTTTACGAACCTTTTTTTTTTTTTTTTTTTTTTCATGGAGAAACCTCTGACAGGATCAAACTGTCGAGACATGCTTAAAAATGGTTATTTTCTCCAGTTGAATATGCAGATCGTCTTCGTGAAAAATGGTGCCCCACTTCATTTGTCTACGCACATATGATGTTGCCTGAATGACACCACTCCAGGACCTTGGATCTGACGAGAAGTAGCAGGTGGTGATCATTGGTGACCTCCCAGGTCTCTGAAGAGTTACCGGGTTTTTATAGCCCCAATGCATGACACTCATGAATAATTGAAACTCTAACTCTGTGGCAACAAATGAACCACTGATTCCATATTTTTGTCTTGTAACACATAGTGCTCATACTGAATCCATAAAAATTTGACCTTCTCTCTTTCCAGGAAAATTAGTTTTTTCTATCTTTTCCTTCTTTTTGAATAGCCTTTTATATTTGATGTTCTACAGCAAAGAGTTTAGGTGACTGATTACTCTTTATGCTTCCTGAAATTTGTGATATTTTCGTGACTCTTCCGTTTGTTGAAAAAATGATACGGAAGTACTTAAATTAACACCATTTTTTATTTTCCAGAATTATAAAGCCAAATATTCCCGTTCATCCGTGATCAGAGATTCCCATTGAAAGATTTTCCTTTTTTTTTTGCAAGACTTCTTGTAAGTATAAAGTCGATAGTAATGAGAACACTTTACTTATACCAGACGTTATGAATAATTAGAAAAAATCAAATGACTTCTGGGGATATTAGTCCCTAGGCTTACAAACTACTTAAAATAACTTACGTTAAGGACAACGCACACACCCGTGCCCGAGGGAGGACTGGAACCAAAGAAGACGAAGTAAACACAAGATGCCAGCATGCGAAACTTAGATGTTTCTGGAGTAGTAAAACAACTTAAGTCACTAAACAAAAACAAATCTTCCGGGCCAGATTGTATACCAACTAGATTCCTCTCAGAGTATGCTGATGCAATTGCTCCGTACTTAGCTATAATTTACAACCGATCACTCAGCGAAAGATCTGTACGCAAAGACTGGAAAGTTGCCCAAGTTACTCCAATATTGAAGAACGGCAATAGGAGTGATCCCCAAAATTACAGGCCTATCTCATTGACGTCGATTTGCAGTAGGATTTTGGAACATATACTTTGTTCGAATATTATGAACTACCTCGAAGAGAACGACCTATTAACCACTAGCCAACACGGATTCAGAAAGTATCGCTCTTGCGAAACACAGCGTGTTAAGTGCCATCGACAAGGGATCTCAAATCGATTCCATATTTCTGGATTTCCGGAAGGCTTTTGATACTGTACCCCACAAGCGGCTTCTAATGAAATTGCGTGCTTATGGAATATCTTCCCAATTCTGCGATTGGATTTACGATTTCCTATCAGAAAGGACACAGTTCGTTGTAATTGACGGTAAGTCATCGAGTAAAACAGAAGTGATATCTGGCGTTCCACAGGGAAGCGTTATAGGTCCCCTACTCTTCCTCGTGTTTATAAACGATTTAGGAGACAATCTGAATAGCTCCCTTATACTGTTCGCGGATGATGCTGTCGTTTATCGGTTAGTGAAGTCAACAGAGGATCAAAAGCAACTGCAAAGCGATTTAGACAAAATTTCTACTTGGTGCGAAAATTGGCAATTGACACTAAATATAGAAAAGTGTGAAGTAATACACATGACCACTAAAAGAAATCCACTGAACTTCAATTACGCGATAAATCAGTCAATCCTTAAGGTCGTAAATTCTACCAAATACCTAGGAGTTACAATTACGAACAACTTTGACTGGAGAGAACACATAGAAAATATTGTGGGGAAGACGAATCAAAGGTTACGTTTCATTGGCAGAACGCTTCGAAGATGCACCAGCTCCACCAAAGAGACTGCCTACATCACACTTGTGCGTCCTCTCCTGGAGTACTGTTGCCCCTTGTGGGACCCTCACTAGGTGGGACTGACGGAAGATATTGAGAAGGTTCAGAGAAGGGCAGCTCGTTTTGTTTTATCACCTTACGGGGGGGAGGGGGCGTCACGGAAATGTTGCACGAATTGGGGTGGAAATCATTAAAAGAAAGACGTTATTCATTGCGGCGTGATCTGTTTGCGAAGTTTCAATCACCGACTTTTACTTATGTATGTGAAAATATTTTGCTAGCATCCACATACTTAGGGAGACATGATCATCCCAATAAAATAAGAGAAATCAGATCGAAAACGGAACGATGTGTTCTTTCTACCCGCGCGCTATTAGAGAATGGAACGGTAGAGAAAAGTTATGAAAGAGGTTAATAAACCCTCTACCAGGCAAGTAAATGTGCAGAGTATCTATGTAGATGTAGATGTAGAAAGGGAGTTATCCTGTGGATTTGGTGTCCACATACTGGTTTTTATCGCAGGAAATTTAGAGTACGGTTTTTACGGAAGATTTTTCGCGTAGTTTATCCACTGGTCGTTTGAGTTTAGCTTTGCTGTTAGTTAATATAGCCAGGTCATATAAAACGCCAAGAATTTCGCAGTAACTCTTTTCCTTTTTGTTTTTCCCTTTTCCTTTTATGTGCTTTTCCCACTCTCTTGTTACTCACTCCAACAAAATGTTAAACAAAAGTTCCGATAGCCATCTCCTTATCGGACTCCTGTAAGAATTTCAAATGAGTTTGAGATGTGTACCATGAATTTCACTTTTAATATGGTTCCGACGGACGCTTGCTATCAACAAATGAAATTTTATCCTTTAGACATCTGAATAAAACTTCAGACACACTTTGAGAAATAGAAAGTTGCTCTCAGTGTTAATTACTCATTGAGGTGAAAAAAGTCATGCGCTAACTTGTGATCTTCAGAAATTCGATATGGCACGGATCAAAAATTACTTAGAAATTCCTTGCATCAATACTGAGCCATGCTAGGAAAGTGTTTCCTGTGCAGTATTTTGTGCACGAACTGACCTCTCGATTATGTGCCATAAATGATCGATGGCATTGATGTCAGGTGATTTCGGAACCCAGATCAATCACTAGAGTAGTCCAAGATGTCCAAACCAATCGCTAACGATTACGAACCGGTAACGTGGTGCATTATCAACCGCACAAATTCTACTGTTGTTATGGAATATTCAAGAAAAACTCAGAACGGTCTTCTAGTAGCTTTACTTAACAATTTCCAGCAGTGATCGGCTCAGTTGGACAAGAGGACCTGGTCTATTACACATAAAAACAGCCCGCACTATCAGCTTACACAGTGCCTTGTTGACAACTTGGATCCATGAACTCTACAACTGTATGAGAACAGCCGTTGTTTTTATACATATTGATTTAGATTACCAACGCGTCAATCTTCAGTTTCTGCAAAATGAACGAGAAACTTCATGGAGTCGTTCACGATTATTGCAAGGAACCAACGTTTGTACTGGTTTCCGAGGTGGTGTAAATGCCACACGTCTAATAGTCCTTGGTTCCGCAGCGACTGCGCCACACTCGAACTCTACCATCATTTCTTACCATCTCGACTGAAGTGCTAATCTGACTGAAGTACATTGAGTCATCTTGGGATCGATCAGTACAGTCGATTCCAGGACAGGCGCGGAGGCGATGTCGATAAGGACATCTGAGTCGGTCGTTCACTGCCCAACCCTATTAAAGCCAATACTGCCTCGCGCTGTCCTAAAGACGCATTTGTCATAAGTCCCATATTGCTCTCTGTTCGAAAAGACAATTTTACGAAACGCCGCTGCTCCTGGTCATCAAGTGCTTGTCGTCGGCCACTGCGTTTTCCAGGTGAAAGGTAATGCCCGAAATTTGATCATTCCGTGATTCAAGCTCTTTTTCCTGTGTTTTCTTCCTAATACGAGGGTCGTCCACAAAGTAAGTTCCGTTTCTGTTTCTTCCGTGGCAGCGCTACGATCACAGTTCCGAGCATACGCGGCAATTACTCTGACTCAAGGAGAAGACATGTACGCAATTTTCAGGGCGCTGCTGCCGGCATGTGCTTTGCAGTGCTTCTTTATAATGCCAGCCGTAATTGAAAATGTCGCCGCGTGTGAAATCAAACCTATAATTCGATTTCTAAATGTAAAGAAAGTTAAACCAAAGAAAATTCATCGGCAAATCTGCGAGGTTTACGGACGAACTGCTAGGAGTGTTTCAATGGTTAGAAGATGGGTCGGACAGTTCAATAAAGGACGTGACCAAGTTCACGATGAAGAACGAAGTGGACGTCCGTCTGTGGTTACTGATGAACTGGTTCACACAATTGAAGAGAAGATACAGTACAATCGTAAGTTTACACTTAGTGCCCTTGCTATGAAAGTTCCGCAAATCTCACGATAACTAATTAATGAAATTTTTGCGGAAAAACTAAACTTTCAAAAACTTTGCTCACATTGGGTACAAAAAATTCTTACTGAACAACACAAAAAACAACGGATGGACAGTGCACTTCAGATTTTGACACTATACAATGAAGAACACATCAACGATGATGACACGCTAATAGAACATGTTACCATATGGTTGAATATACAGGCGGCAACCTTTTATGAAGAAAGCATACAAAAACTTGTGCCATCCTATGACAAATGTCTACAAAATTTCGGAAACTATGTAAAAAAGTAGTTTAACAGTTGTAGATTTTTGTGCAATAAATATTTTTTCTCTATCTGCACACGTTTGTTTTATATAACAAAACGGAACTTACTCTGTGGACATACCTCATATATGGAAATGCTGATTGTTTCTGCCTTGGGCAAACACAATTTTTTGTTTTTTATATACCAAAACATGTTTCGAAGAAGTTTCTCCATCTTGAGTGGTATTTTTTAATTATTATTATTGTATCGTTTAAATGATATGTCAACAGTTTTAGCATTCTGAAATTTGACAGTTTTTTAAAGGCTAAGCTACTTACGTATATGATACATGTAAAGAGATTACAGGAGATACAACCCACGCCTTAAAACCACATTTCATGTTCCTCGTGCCTGCCTCACATTTGCAGGGCAGTTATAAATGCCATACATTACGTCCTCTGCATTTATAACTGATCTGTAAGTATCATGGAGCCATGAGGAACATGAAATGTGATTTTAAGGTCAGTGATGATGAAAAAACTTCTCCGAAACATGCTTGGCTGAATAAAAGGCAGAAACAACCACCCTGTCCAAAATTTGGTTTTCAGCACTCTCTGAACACTCTGGATCGCAGAATATCAACTTCCCTAACGACTGTTTGCTTTATTCCGTCGTAGGTCCAGAATTGCGACAGATATCTTTTCACTTCGACCACCGGTGTTCTGGCAATATATAGGTTCAAAATATAAAGATGATTCTAAAAATGCTTTTAGGTTGCTGCAGTAATCTCATAGCTGTTGAAAATGGAATATGATTCTGGCATAGCCTATCGAGTGGTTGTAAGATTAAAATAAATAAATTACTTTCAGCAGCTAAGAGGTTACTGCAGCAACCTAAAAGAATGGTTAGAACCATTTTCATATTTTGGATCATGACGGTTGCATACCTCTGGCAAGACTTTCAATGTGAAATAAAACATATCCCTTGTGTGCACAATACTACCACCATCTGCATCGGTTCATATCGCTATAACATGACTCTTGTCACCTCAATGTATACAGGGTAAAAGTTCGGAAAATCATTAGATGACAGCAAAAAATCAGAGGAACATCTCTCAAAACCAGTAATAAGGGGGAAAAAACTTAATTGCGATCTTTCAGTTTGAAGAGGTCTATCTGTTGATTGCACGTGTCATGTTTTTGCTTGACTGTCCTGCCCTTCGTAGCAGCGATAGCAAAATTTTCCATTGCTGCCTGCAGCAACTTACTTAGTGCTGCTGCATCGTAGACATTCCGCAGATCAATAAATTTTAATTGAACCCATTCCTATCTTCTTTCCTGGGAGGTGTTAATACTGAATATGCCATCTGTACTTGAGCTACTTGCTCTAAACCTAGTCTAATCCTCCGATTTCGTTATTTGTGCTCCTATTAAGAAGTTTATCGTAACTTATAATCCACTAACATTAATTGTTTCCTAAAGATGACCTAATAAGCCGAAACTAGTTCTCAATAAATACAAATTAGTATAATAAACGTGATGGAGTTGGAGGAAATGGAAAGGAAGCCGGTGGACAATTCTGGAAAATTGGGACTAGCGACAAATTTGGCTAAGACCAAGTTACTAGTAATAGCAGTAAGAGAAGGACAGAACAAACCGCTCAGTATAAATATCAACAATCTAGAATTTGAAAGAGTAGACAGTACTACATACTTAATAGTTATCATTTAGAACACCATCAACATCCAGACTGTAATTTTAAGAAGAATAGAAGCAGGAAATAGTGCTTTGCTTGCGTTACATTCCATGTTTTAGTTAAAAGTGTTGTCATATAGAATCAACAGACCAATAGTGACTTATGCCAGTGAAACATGGACATGGACGCTAAGAAGGTTCACTAGGTTTGAGAACAATACACCGAGGAAAATAATGGTTTGAGGAAAAGACGACAGCGGGAGATCCGGGTCATGTCCAAAGAGACAGACATAGCAGCCGTAAGCAAAAGCCAGAGATTGAGACGGTACGGTCATGTGGCGAAAAAAAATCCAGCATTGTATGAGACTTGTTGGTAAACAGACCGCAAGGAAAGAGACCTCTGGGAAGGCCAAGAACGAGATAGATTGATGACGTTAGGAAGTATCTGCTGAAGATGTGAAGGAATGGGGAAGAAGCTAGAGAGGAACAGCGCACTGTTGTACGTGAGGATAAGGACTGGCTACGATTCAAATAGCCCTGACAGTAAATAAGTGAGAACAAAAACATTTTATTCGATTTAATCCTTAAATATAAATATTTTTTACCAAGAAGTGACGGTATAGATAATATGCATATTTATGTGCTCGCGACTGGCGCTTCACGTGAGACGTTGGGAATGGCACGATGAACGGCGGGAGCCAGTCAGGTATCGCGTTCTCGCGGCGAATAATAAATAGCTTTAGTCTTTATGGTTTGCAAACATGTAGTACTTACGAGGATAAATTAATATACTCGCCGTACATCAGGAACCTGTTAACCATAGAGTAGGGACAGCATTATTTATTTATTTCATGGTATACACAAAAGATTATTCCCCTCATTCGTTGTCAATGGGTTTTGAAAGAGCATGCACCATTCCTGTTCACCATAAAATAAATAATTAACGCTGCCCCTGCTCTGTAGTCGACAGGTTGTTGATGTATCCTGTTCGTTGAGTAAATTAATTATCAACTTACATACTACAAGTCAACGGTCAGTTGTTCGGTATATCACTTCGTCACAATGCCACCTCCCATGTATATCGTAAAAATCCGTAAGAAATCACAATTAGTTCTGATTTTAAATGAAATATCAGTTACAATGCCAAAAATGCTGCACACAAACGCCAAACCATTCACGCGTTCGTAGTTCAAGTATAAATTATCTAGAAGTTTTGTTTATATTTATAAACAATGTGAATATTCTGGTTGTAAGATTAGGTAGAGTGATTTTACGCTTATATATACTTGACTTGCATGGCTGGGCTTAGTGTTGACGTGGGATTACTTTAAATGAGAGTCAGAACATTTATTTTTCGAATTTCAAAATGTTTTAAATGTTTGTATAGCTTATGGGACTTAACTACGGGGTCATCAGTCCCTAAACTAACAAATTACTTATCAACTAGCTTATCCTAAGGACGGCGCAAATATCCATGCCTGAGCGGGGATTCGAACCCCCGACCGTAGTGGCCGTGCAGGCCGTGACTGGAGCGCCTCAGTCCCCTCGGCCACCGCGGCCGGCTTTTTCGAATTTATTAGCGTATATTGTAACAACTTACAGAACCCATTTACATAAATTTTCTGCATAAAATTAACTTCTCTCTTTACAACAATCGACTTTACTATCGAAATTTCTCGTATATTCGCAATACTTCGACTTACAGAAACTCGTACGAATCGTGAACAGCACTAACTTTGAGCTTAAACAGAACTGTACTGGACTGCACTGTACTACTATTTATACTTCGTTATCAATTACAATAATACACAGTCTACACAACTTAACTGTCACGTCTGCAATTAGATTTCGGTATATCTAGTTCTCGGTTTTCATGTGTAGCGTAATTGTTCTTGTGCTATATAGAACGTTTTTCGTATGGGCGCCACAATTAACGTTCCTTATTATTTAAAATCACAAGTAGCGTTTGTAGCCACACTTCACATATGACACACATCCGATTTAGTCTTTTTCTATTCGCCTTTACATTAAATTCAACTGCACTGAACCACCCAATACCGCCGTCGGTATACGCGAGTCCGGGTCTGCTGTGCTTCACTTTAACCTGTTGAGGGGTCCAGACTAGGGATGGGAAAAACCGACCGGTTAAAACCGATACCGGTATTTTAGTTCTGAATAACCGGTTTTTTTGGTATTTATTTGGTGTCGGTTGTAACCGGTATTTTAGTTATTGCCAAGAACCGGGTAAAAAACCGGTACGACCATTTCCTGTAGTAGTGGTTCAAAATTTTTTTTTTTTTTTTTAAATAAAACTAGTAGACCGTATTATTTAGGGCTATTCCTAAAATTTCCACTGCTATGAAATATTAAGTCATCGCAGAAACTAAGAAAAGCGGTCAATGATAATTCAAGAATAATCCCGGCAGTCAGAAACGCTCAACAAACGCGTGGCATAAGAACTTACGGACTGGTGCAGCTACTGAGGCATCGATGCACCTGTTGCCGTGTGGCGTGGCCTATTAGACGATGCGCGTGCACCGGCAGTGTACGAGACTTGCCTCCGTCTGGTCATGCGGCAGTTCCTTGCTGTCGTCGCCAGACATCGGTTGTGTCTTAAATGGCATCATACCGAGAGTGGAAGTACTTCACGATGTACGGGGGCAGTGAGGTATAATGCTCCATTTGTTTTAAAAAGCTGAAAACGGGTGGAGTTACTACAAACATACTATGTCATTTAAGGAGAAAGCATCCGAAATATTCCTTGGAAGAGAAGGTAAATTAGATTCATATACCTATTATGTAAGTTTGGTTTAATAACATTTAATGTATTATCGTATTGTTATCCCAACATTTTTTATTAATGTGATTCCTTGAAAGCGAGGGTCTTTTTTAATAACCAATATGAGTTTAGGTAACATTGATTATGTGGTGCCTGACGAGGTAGCCGTGTAGTCTGAGGCTTCATGTTACGGACTGCGCGGCTGCTCCAGTCGGAGGTTCGAGTCCTTCCTCCTCCCTCGGTTATGGGTGTGTATGTTTTTCTTAGCGTAAGTTAGTTTAAGTTAGATTAATTAGTTTGTAAGTCTTGGGACCGATGACCCAAGCATTTAGGTCTCATAAGAACTCACACCCATTTGAACATTCTTTGATCATGTGGTATACAGCTTTTCTAGTTCAATTTGCGTAAATATACACTAACAACAATCATACTGTTAGTTGGATCTGTGACTTTATTTTTCGAAATACTTCTGCAGCACTGATTGAAGTTTATTTACTAACTATATGTTGTGTATATAACGAGATATTCGTATGTGCTGGCTCACAAGTCCAACTTAAGGAGTGGTTGGCTCAATATTCGCAACTGCCGGATGGAAATACTTGGCCAGTAAATCTGTATGCTTCCTAAATCGTCTTCTACGCCTTCGGGCTAGGCGTAGAATTGGGAGGGAATCTTGCAAAATATGGAAAGACAAGTGATTTGTCGTATAACGTAAATTTACCTAAATTTTAACTAACTTTCCAAAGTTTCGGTTTCGGCCGAAACTAGAAGAACCGAAAATTCGATTACGGTTTCCGTTTCGGCCGCAAATTATGTTTCGGTCAGACTCTACTGGAAATAATAGCAATAAAAAAACCGAAACCCGGTTATTCAAAAAATCGGTTATCATGAGCAGTTTTTACAGTGCGGTTAATCTGCTAATGAAAAGAACCGGTATAACCGAAAACCGGTTGTTTCAGCGATAACCGCCATCCCTAGTCCAGAATGGAAGTTCGGTTATAACCTGCCGTCATTCATCGCGTCGTTGTCAACGCCAGCACGTCACGCGCCAGTTCTGTATGCATAAGCTGTTTATTTTTATACTTCATTAGTTTACTGGACAATCCGCCTCTGCCGGCCGCGGTGGCCGAGGGGACTGAGACGCTCCAGTCACGGTCTGCACGGCCACTACGGTCGGGGGTTCGAATCCCCCCTCGGGGATGGATATTTGTGCCGTCCTTCGGCTTAGTTAGTTCATAAGTAGTTTGGAAGTTTAGTGACTGATGACCCCGTAGTTAAGTCCCATAAGCCATACAAACATTTGAACAATCCGCCTCTGCAAATATGCAGGTAAGACACAAGAGCAGCCGCGGTGGAGGAGTGTGGGCCAGCAGTAGCAGGTAGCAGGTAGCTGGTGGCGGATGCAGGCAGATGAGGGCGTCCGCTCTTCCTTCCGGGCTGGTTTCCGGACGGGTCGCTGGCGCTTCCTTCCGTAACCGGAGCGCCGTGCCGCCCCGGCCCTTGATTAGGATTAAATAACCGCGAGACGTGACTCGATAATGGCGAGCCGCACGCCTTTGTCCCCGGCACAAAGGCGGCCAGACTGCGTGGCTCCGCGCCCCCACGCTGCCCGCGGCTCCCACGACCGTGGTCGCGTGCCAACCTGTCCAGCCGGCTCACACGTCCTGTCTCCGCAGGAAAACACGCTGAGGTGGCACACGTCACGGGACAGCTATATGCACTCGTACAGACGGCAGTTCACAAGGCATAAAAGGACGGAGCGTTGGCAGAGCTGCCGTTTGTAGTCACTTGATTCAAATGTTTGTAAATCTATCGGACTCAATTGCTGGGTTATTACTCCGTAGCTTACAAACTACTTAAACTAAGTAAAACTAACAACATAAACACCCATGCCCGAGGGGGGACTCGAACCCCCGACGGCGAACGGCCGCGCGCACCGCAGAACGGCGACCCAATACGCACGACTAATCCGACGCGGCTAGTCACTTGATACATATTAAAAGTTTCCAGGGTGCCATTATAGCTCGCACGACTGGAAGTTACGGACTCTGAAAGCGGAATGCTAGTTGGAACTTGACGCGTGAGACACTCTAGTACTGAAATTGTCAGGGAATAAAAAACTATGAAGTCCACAGTGTCAACAACGAGATCCGCATTGTCAAGAGTGTCTCTCGAATACCAAATTCTAGGCATTGCCTCTACATTTACATCTACATAAATACTCCACTAGTTACATTTAAGTGCGTACCAGAATAACAGAGGATTCATCGAACTTCTTTTATGATGTTTCTCTATCGTTTCATTCTCTTATAGCGCGCGGGTATGAAATGAATACCTGAATGTTTCCGTTTTCGGTCCCTCTTTCTTTCTCTTTTGGCCATATTTCCGAACTTGTGGGATCGGCCTTGTTAAATTCGGATTGGCGTGTGGTAATATTTAAGAGGTGGCCGGATGCCCTAGCAGGTGTCAGGCGGATCGCTAGCTTAGGGTGCCTCTCGCACGTCAGAGGGTAGCGTGGAGGGGAGGCTGCGGCGATCAACTGCAAGATCTAACGGTAGGGTCCGAGTGTGGCGCCAGCCCCCACAAAGCTATGAACCCAAGACGCTGTGCAAGCCGGTTCTGGCCACATAATGATGTCGTCAGTTTTTATATGCTCAATATTTTGATAAAGTAACTGTTAACACCCATTAAATATTTCATAAAATGCATTTTAAGCCGTCAGCTGTTTGATTAAAACAATATCTGCTAGTTTCAGTCACTCAGAATCATTACTGGATAAAAGATGTAAAACAGTTCAGGAAAAATCATACTATAAAGTTAACAGCAATAGTCCATTGCAATGTAAACAGCAAAATGTCTAGTATGTAACATACAATATGAATAACTCCAGTTAAAGAGTATCTGAGTCATACATATTTGTTTACTGGAGTTGTATGTTTGTTTTTTAAACTTAAGGGAATCAACTGCGGGGTCATCAGTCACTAAACTTACAAACTTCTTATGAACTAGCTTATACTATGGCCGGCGCAAACATCCAGGCCCGAGGAGGAATTCAAACCCCCGACGGGGAGCGGCCTCAATGTGCTTGGCCACTCCGCCGCGGCTTTCTGGAGTTATTCAGATCACATGTTTGTAGCTCTACGAGACCAAACTGCTACCGTCATCAGACCCTAGACTTACTACCAACATAACTTACACTAGGGACGACACACACACACACACACACCCATTCCCGAGGGAGGACTCGAACCTCCGACGCAAGAGGCCGCGTGATCCGTAACTTGGGGCTTCGCAGCGCACGGCCGTTCCCTGTTATACTTATTATTTTTATTCTATAATCTTACATATGACACCTTTGGGTCTCTACATTCCAATGGACTTCTGTTGTTATCAGCCAAATACTACTTATACTATAAATTTTACTGAACTGTTTTAAAACTTTTATCAAGTGATGATGGTCAATGAACGAAAATAGTACAGACTTAAGGTCTCAACAGAACAGCTGATGCTTTGATATTCATTTTACGTAAGTTTTTACAAGAAATGGAACGGGTCCTCCAGTCCGACTGAACCGATCATTAAATGAAAATGGTTATGTTCGGCTAACTGGAGACAAGTTCCAGCCATAGTGGACTTTATTTTTCCCAAAAGACGACGGAATTTTTATTGATGATGTTGCGTCACATCAGCGGCAACACAATTTCCGCAAATGGTTTCAAAAACAATTTGGACAATTCCAATCAATGATTTGGCCACCCAGAACGGCCAAATGATTTCAATCGAACATTTATGGGACATAATACAGTTCGCTTGCAAAACCTGCACCGCAAACAGTTTCGTAACAGGGGCGGCATGGATCAACATTCCTGCAGAGGACTTCCAACGAATTGTTCATGCCGCGTCGAGTTGGTGCACAAAAAGCAGGCCCGACACGACATGAGGATGTATACCACGACCTATGTTACCTCAGTATACGTATCACCACGTTTGCCCGAGAACACTGACACAAGGCTACAGCTACAGATACACTCTGCAATTCAAGATATACACTGCTCAAAACGATTACGGGGTGAGGTGAGATATCATACATAATATACACTTGATAACCTATTTTATTCAGATATTGTTTACAGTTGTACTTTGTGTGTGACACAGTACGATATTTTGTTGTCTCACGTCTTTACTTGAGGTTTACATGGTGTTTACTTACAGTGAGGCATCATAATAGTTAATATGTTATTCTTGTTGCCCCGGACGGAACCTGCGTGGCACGGACATTATGAGGTTATCACTCGGCTCTCTACATGAGAGACGACGATTGTGAACAGAACCCGGCAGCCATTCATTACTACTTCAATCCTAATGCTCCTCAACCCAGTTTCTATGAGCTATCGTGGTTTTAATGGGACACACACTAGAGGCCTCCGTGCGTAGAGGACTGTTTGTGTTAATATTGCGCTTTATGTTGCTGCCTGAAGGATGTGTTCGGCCTCATTTGTCGACGGCCTATTACCGAAGATTGCAGTCATCTGTTGCTGATGTTACCCGTGGACGACCTTGGTCTTCTTTTAACGGTTCCTGTTATCTGAAATCGCATGCCGGTCCTGAGAATTACACTTTGGGACACTCCAACAGCTGCAGCCACCTCCCTCTGTCTCTGTCCCGCTTTCAACCTTCCTATGGCTCTCAATGCCATAGCTTCGTGTTACTCACGCTGGTGTTGCATTACGCTACCTGCTCACTATACTATCTGAACGTAACTGCTTGTCTAATTCGCTTGGTAGAGTAGGCACAGATCAACACCAACCCCTATGCAGCAGCTTTCTGTTACTACCACTATCTCGGTTGACTTAATGTTGCACTCCGTAGAAGCGACAGAAAGACACCGAACCTTTTTAATTCGTTCTACCCATGAGAATGCTCCAGAACCTAGACATCTCAACTGATACTTTAAGAGGTTTTACCAGTGTGGCTCATGACGGAGGATACTTCCAGTGTGACACGCACATAAAAAGCGAGGGGAAACGGCTGTTCTTACGCGTTATGTATTTTGATAGCGGTAGGATCATTTTGCTAATGCCGGGTCCCTAATTACTTTCAGTAGTATTTCACGAAAAGAACGTCATCTTCTCTCCGGGGATTTCTGAGTACACTATGCATCTAGGTAATACTCACATGTCGAATGAAACTATCGTTAGCTTACCTGAATTTCGTCGATGTGTTCCTTCAATCCTAACGGGTAGGAAGGTCTCAAACACTCAAGAAGGATTGTAGCATGGACGTACTAGTTTTCTATACGCAATCTCCTTTACAGAGTCAGAAAAAATTTCTGCAATTCTCCCAAATAACTGAAGTCCATCATCCGCCGTCCCCACAACTGTCCTTACATGCTCATTCCATTCCACGTCGTTTCGCAGCTTTACTTCTAGACGTTTAATTGACCTGACTGCCTCAAGCAGTACACCACTAATGCTCTATATGAACATTACATGAGCGTTTTCCATACAAATCTGCATTAACTTACATTATTCTACATTTAGAGCAAATAGCAATACATCACGCCAACAAGAAATTTAGTCGAGTTCATTTAGAATCCTCTTAGAGTCATTCAATGACGACACTTTCTTGTACACTGCAGAATCATAAGCAAAAGACTGAAGACTGGTGCTTACTTTGTCCGTCAGATCACTTACGTATATAGGCAATTCCAAACTGATTTGCAAGTGAGGAAGCCTTGAGCGTATAAAATATCCTGAAGTAAAGGCTTATATTCGACGGGCAGATGTATAGAACATCAACGGCACGCACATTGCCGGCCGCGGTGACCGAGGGGACTGAGGCGCTCCAGTCACAGTCTGCACGGCCACTACGGTCGGGGATTCGAATCCCCCCTCGGGCATGGATATTTGTGCCGTCCTTAGTAGTAGCTAGTTCATAAGTAGTTTGTAAATTTAGGGACTGATGACCCCGTAGTTAAGTCCCATAAGCTATACAAACGTCGTAAACGTTGTTGTTGCACGCACATTTTCTCCAACCTGAAAAGTCTGCCTTGCTGAACGTAGCCTTAATGAAGAGAATAACATTTTGCTCAAAGGGACGTAAATTATTACTCCAGCTTGTCTACCTAAGCAGTCAATTGAAATACAATTATCCAATGATCTTATTAACAGAGATAAAGGTTTCCTTTAAGCTAATTTTGGAATCCTAATTTATTAGATATTAAACAACAACGGGTTGGTTTTCGAACGGGTGTTTCGTAATTTTTCGTGTTGACAGGAGTGATATTCTGTTATAATTTGATTATACGATTACCGAATAGGAAGTCCGAAACACCTAAGTCCAAAAGTATTTGGAAGTACATGCATCCTGTAACATAATAGGAAATGACCACAGAAATCTAATAATAAGAAATGACCCACGTGTAGTAAACCATGAGTGGATCTGTTTTTTCGTAGAGAAACTAAATGTTGAAGTGTAGTACGAGTTATAGAAGCTTGGCTGTAAGAGTGTAATTGATAGTTTTTAGTTGTAATGCAGATAAAGTTCAAAAATGTTCCGATGTTATTAAATCTGTGGAATTTAATTTGTTTGGTCATCAGACTCTAGACTTATAAAATACTTAAACTAAGTTATGCTAATGTCAACACATACACCCATGTCCGATGGAAGACTCTAACCTCCGACGGCGAGCAACGGTGCGCTCGATGCTTTGCGGTCGTTTGTTATTGTTCGTTATGGATTATTTTTTTAGTATTTTGACTGAGTTTTAAACACAGAGGGCGTTCAGCCCTCTGACCGAGGCGCGCAGAGGCACCGTAACCGGCTTGAATGCTCGGCCACTCCACCGCGGCTGATAAAAGTGCAGATCATCGGCTATGTGTCCATGGATGGCATTACATTGTGGCTGCAACCCTGAAGATTAACTGCCTACTCACAGTGATATGAGTAAACTACTGACTAAGCGAAAGTGGCGAATAAAGGGCAATGAAACAAGCAAGTAACTTAGTTAGGTTCATAAACCAGTCGGTTCTAGCATTAAAAAAAAAAAAAAAAAAAACTAGCTGGACGATGCTGCTTACGCTTTACAAGTGTGACTGACGGTTCACCGGAGAAATTCATCTGGCTAATCCGTTTCGACGCCATCGTGCGGAAAAATGATGGTTGCTACCTAATTAGGAAGAAATTGAGATTTTTTGCGCTTGAAGGAAAGATTCCAGCGAAGTGCTAAATGGGAAGACAGAACTGTCTCAATTGCGTTTATGGGCTATTTTAGCAATGTTCTGCTTGAGAAGCAGTGATATGTTCTTCCATTTTAATCAGAGACGTCAGGTTTTATTATTGGCTGATTAATTTAGGAAGGCATTCTGTATGCTGTGTTGTCAAAGTAGTAAGTAATATCGTAGGTTACCATGGCGGTTTAATTGATTATGGATTATCTTTGGTATGTGATAGCAGTTATCGCGTAGTCTACAACAATACCTCATAGCAGCAATGTGTTTATGTTTTACAATGCACGTATGCAGCATGTTTCTTACAAATGAATTGCCGGCCGCGGTGGCCGAGGTGACTGAGGCGCTCCAGTCACGGTCAGCACGGTCACTACGGTCGGGGGTTCGAATCCCCCCTCGGGCATGGATATTTGTGCCGTCCTAGTTCGTAAGTAGTTCATAAGTAGTTTGTAAGTTTAGGGACTGATGACCCCGTAGTTAAGTCCCATAAGCTTAACAAACATTTGATTTCTTACAAATGACGTTGACTAATGGCAGATTAATTTTTAAGGTGTTATTCTGTGAATGTTACATTGGTTTGGGATTCGTCGAATTCATGGCGTCGAATTTTAATACGTGGTATTTTGTTTTTCAGGTGTTGAAAGTAGAATAAGTTAGTTTCGAAGCATGTTCAACTGATTAAAAAAAATCATAAAATTGACAACTGGTCTTGATTTTTCTCAGCTGTTCATTTAGCTGTTGGTAATACCTACCTTAGCACCAGTCTGTGAATTCATTCAGAACAGGTCTGAGAATTTTAAAGATGTACGGGAATAGGATAGAAAACGTACTTGAAGGATGCCTGTTTAATGCGTTCATCGGTAAGTGGATATCTGCAGTTCAGTTTCTAGGGGACTGTTGTATGGGGTATTCATGTAATGAGTTCCGATACTTATTATCGGGAAACTACTGGTTTCCTGACCTAATTGCTTCATTGTCGTCTTCTCGAAAATGTTCAAATGTTTGTCAAGTTTATGGGACTTAACTACGGGGTCATCATGCCCTAAACTTACAAACTACTTATGAACTAGCTAATCCTAAGGACGGCACAAATATCCATGCCCTAGTGGGGATTCGAACCCCCGACAGTAGTGGCCGTGCAGACCGTGACTGGAGCGCCTCAGTCCCCTCGACCACCGCGGCCGGCTCGTCTTCTCGGAACTTCCGGTTGTACCAACAATAGTTGAATACAACGTATAACGTATACTCTTTGTACACGCCGTCTAGAAAAGGAACGAGTATGGTTCAGAGACCGAGCTAAGTGGCGTAGTTGTAACTTCCGTCCTCCCAGTATTAGTGCACTGTTTATGAATTCTGATACTGTCAGAAAAGGAGAAGGTGGTCTTATTATAATTTATTAAAACTATAAAAAATATTTTAAAATTCTTATGATATACTAGACCGCAAAAGAAATTAAAATTTACAATGTGGCGACTAGTTTTGACTTTCAGTAATTTTCAAACTACAATCTTTCAATAGATGCAACTGGCAGTCCTATTGAAAGACTATGATTAGAAAATGACTCAAAGTTTTGTCACCATATTATATATTTTAAGTTGCGGCTAAGTGGCCGAGTGCATAGGGGCGCTATGCTCCGATGAGCGATGCCGTTCCGCGCCGGGTGTTCGAAACCTCCCTCGGGCATGGATGTTTGTGTTGTCTTTAGTATAAGGTAGTTTATAAGCAGTTCGTAAGTTTAGGGACTGTTAAGTCCCACAGTTAAGTCCCGTAACCTTAACAAATATTTGAACAATTGAACATAAATTTTAATTCCTTTTCGATATACGCCATTTTAAGAATTTTGTAATAATTATTATTCAGTTTTAAGAAATTGTAATAAGACCGCCTTCTTCTCTTCTGATAATATCAGGATTCAAAACAATGGGCTTTCACTGGGAGGACGGCGGTACCGCGGTGAAGTGGACGAACTCTCTAAGACGCCTTGCTGCGTAGCGCGCGATTGCTCGCCGTCGGAGGTTCGATTTAGTTTAGGTAGTTTGTAAGCCCAAGGACTGATAACCGCAGCAGTTAAGTCCCTTCGATTTACAAACATTTGAACATTTGAGGACGGCGGTTGAAACCTGCAACCGGTCATCCTGAATTTGGTTTCTGTGATTTCCCCAAGTCACTTCAGACAAATACTGGGATGATTACTTTCGAAGGTCATGGTCACGGTCGCTTACCTTCCCACGTCCTTCAATAAATAAATAAATAAATAAATAAATAAAAACGAGCGTGTGCTCAGTGTTGCAGCGCCTGTCTCTTCCTATGGTTGGTTGTGGGACTAAAGAAAGGAGATTATGACTTAAATCAATCTGCCTGAATACCACTTCCCAGTTAACAGGTAACTTACCGGTTAATCTTCTGTTGCTGTGACCGTTGCCAGCAGCGGTCCTCCTCTCTTCTAGCAGGGGTTTCTAATATTTTGTAAATGAATAAAAATGATAGCAACAGGGGAACGCTGCAGACAAGAAGTCGTACAGTTCATTGAAATAATCCTTGTATTCTGAAAGTAACATATAGGATTACGAGGTAGCCTGTTATATCTTATTAAACGGTTACTGATTCTTGGTGCAGGACAAGACATACAACAGAGAGTAAACATCGAAAATAATGCACATTCAAATAGTTCGACCACCCTTTAACGAGAGAGAAAGAGAGCGTATTGAGTTTCATGAAACTTCCGTTGGTCATGAGAACAGTAGACTGAGCCCGAAACAGGAGCGACACAAAAATTAAAGGAAAAGCATCTTAGTAATCATCGCTCCTATCGCCCGATATGCAGACAGTTGCATATTTATTAAACTCGCGACCGAATGCAATTACTTCACTTTAATCGCGAATATCTGCTCGTTGGAACCATGAAGTTCCTGTCGGTCAACGAAATATCACTGAGCATGGCGGCTTCTGCAGAATAGGCACCTATCCTCCTAAGAACTGCAAGCATCTGAAGCAACTGCCGAACTGAGAGCGGCCACGTCGCTCACGCCAGTTTTGTTAACGCGAGTTTCGCACCGCCGATTCTTCCGCCGGCTAAACTAGTGACGTATTACCAACCTGATCTAGAGTCAGTTAGAGTTCGTTGTGGCCCGCTAGGCCCGGTTTCACGTCTCATAGGGTGGCGGACTGTCTTAGCGGCAACTCTCCAAAGACGGCGGGAACAGAAGTGTCCTCTCCGGATTTGAACTTAACGACTCCGGTAGTCTTTGTGGCTGATCGTCATCTTGCCAATTTAATATATTAATCAATACAGGACACGGAAAATTATTTCGCACCCACGAGACGATGGTACTCTGGTCAGGCAAACAAACAGTAATTTTAGATTGTCGGGGAAAATTAGTTTTATATAATTTTAATGGCGATTAATTTTACCAACTTCTTAAATATTAATCGGACCTAACTTTGTAATACTTTAAATGAATCGTCATTTTTCATTAGATTGGAATCCGTCGTCATAAATTTAAGAATTATTTTATTTATGTCCACTCTCCTTGTCCTAAAGGCTAGCCATGTGGTTCATGACATCTTTCTGCTGATGTGAAAAGTCTTAGCTCTACAGTGTCTTCTGAGCACCATGTCAACGGAACATTAAACCCAATCTTACTTCCTTCTTTGTTATAACATCGGATAAAGGAAGAAAAGAGAATTAGCTATGCAACTACTGAAAGTTAGCATCCCACCCGAGAAACCTAATGATGAAACGATATAATCTCCGGAGAAACTAACAGAAAAGGCGACTACAGAGATGGGAGGATTTTATAAATCTTAGTACACTAGAATTTCTGCTGTATACCAAACACGAATTTTATTAAAGGACGGTATAGTCGTAAGCGGTAATGCAATAAAAATATGACGAAGACACTGACAGTGTCATCATCTTCGCCTGAAGATGATGAGACAGTCACTCATCGAAACGTTGCGGAATTTCAACGCAGCCACCCGGATGGAAACCCGAGAACATTTCGTCAGTGCCATACGCCGGGAAAGCCTACATTCACATATGACGAAGACAGCCAACCCTTCAGTGAAGCTGCACGATCTCTTCCAAAGGCACAAGTGACCTCACTTTCCTTGCAAAGAATGCGCCTGCGCGCCTTACGGCAACAGTAGCAGTGTATTTCGTATGGAAGTACATCGCCGGTGGTGGTGACGGGAGCGAGTATCCGCGGCTGGTCCCACAGGAAGGGAAGGGCAGACGATCTGTGTGTGAGCGTGCGGGAGGGCGCCCTGATGCAGATAGCGCACGCCTCAGCACGCCGCAACTGCCGCCGCGAGGCCTGCCAAAGCGCTGACAGCCGCAACCAACACTGCCCCAGCTAGGCGTGCCCGCTCACCTAATAACGTATGGCATCAACTACGACAAAGCAAGTAACGAACCATTACGGTTTAACGCCCCGTCATTAAAGACGGATCTCACGCTCGGATTGTTTTGGGAAAGGATGGGGAAATAAACACCCGTGCCCTTTCAAAAGGAAACATCCCGGCATTTTCCTGGAGTCATTTAGAGTGCCACGGCGGAACGGCCGAGCGCATTGAGGCGCTATGTTACGATACGCGAGGCCTTTCCCCGTCGGGGTTCGAATCCCCCCTCGGGCATGGATGTTTGTGTCGTCTTTAGTATAACGTAGTTCATAAGTGGTTTGTAAGTTTTGGGAATGATGACCCCGTAGTTATGTCCCTTAAGCTTTACAAACTTTTGATTTATAGTTGTTGTTGTTGTTGTTTCGGGATTTTTAAGGAGACTATCTAGCAGGGTTGTCAGTCCCCGAGATTCAGGGGAATCACGCAAATCTGAATGGTCTGAGGTGGATTTGTACGACCGACCTCTCGAATACAAGTCCAGTGTGGTACCTGTGAGCCGCAATCCAGGCGCGTCGCGTACGCCAACTCAAGGCTAAGAAAACGTACAAATGTTTGTAAATCTATCGGACCAAACTGCGTGGTCATCAGTCCGTTGCTTACAAACTAATTAAACTAAGGTAAACTAACTTAAGGATAACACACACACCCATACCCGAGGGAGGACTCGAACCTCCGACGTTGAGCAACCGCGCGCTCCACAACGAGGCGCCTTAGACCGCTCGACTACTCCACCGCGGCATGCCCGTTGGACACTATAGACCGGCAGTACACCCGTGGATATTTTGATCAAATAAAAATAACATAAATACCAGTACTAAAGGTAAGGCAAAGCAGTCAACAATCCGAAGACTGGTTTGAACACCACAGTGCTTTACTAGGCGTGGTCCTCTTTGGAGGTGGTATGTCGTTGCCTTCCTCCGACCTTCGAACTGACTTACCCAGCCCGTTATAGGGGGACCTACAGTTTAACATGGGTTCCGAACCACGGTGCTACTCGATATTATCCAAATTAGCAACACTGTCAGAGGTGGAAGGAGTGGAAAGTGACACATATAAATCCTACGACCTGGCGGGTATCGAACCCACGACTTATAAAATCAGTATTACAGTATACAATCAAAAACTTTCCGAAGTCTCATTCAACATCCGTCGTTTCACTGTTTGAACGACACTGAGAAAAAAGGCGCGCAGTGCGTTATTAGCAGGGAGATGCGGCACCCATTCGCACGGCCTGCGCGGCTCCGGTGACGGAGAGACACGTACTGCGCGTGTAGCCATAAGATAAACGGAACACCCTGTATCTGTAAGTACTGCATCACTACAGTAAATAAGAGACTGGAGTCCAACATGAAATTTGCACCTTCAGCAAATACATTAGAAAAAGAGTTTAGATACAAATCGTTGGCGTGTCATATCGTCCACATCTGTTTTGCAAATGTAAACACACCTCACTAATCTGTACGTAATAAAATTTTAAATATTTCCGGTTGCAGTGCATGATTATTAACAGTGAACTAAAACAGCATCAAAATGACCTGCACAGAATTAAACGCATGAAGCGAACACAAACTTTCGCAAATTGTTAAATTTTCCAACTTCTGTTGTCCTTCTACAGATGGACAGTCCATCTGTAACACATGAAAATTTGTACCGGACCGGAAATCGAACCCGGGTCATTTCCGAACTTTAGTTTCTTTTATTTTATGAAATCCTCAAATTCACAATGAAAAATCATGTTACAAGATGACGTAATTAACCATTTAAGACGATTTCTAGAAAACATTCAAATACCTGTTGCAGAGCACTGCCAGCTTCGCTGATTACATAATAAACGACGGCAAGTGGGCGACTCGCCCGGGGCGCCTGCAGGGGTGAGGCCGGGTCGGCCGCAGTGGCCGAGCGGTCTGCGGTGCGCGAGTCACGGTCTGCACGGTTGCTGCGGTCGGGGGTTCGAATTCTCCCTAAGGGCATGGATGTTTGTGCCGTCTTTAGTATAAGCTAGTTCATAAGTAGTTTGTGAGCTTAGGGACTGATGACCCCGTAGTTAAGTCCCATAAGCTATACAAACACGACCTGCAGGCGTCTACCCGCGAAGTTACTGCACGTGCTCAATGTTATTACTAATAACCTTCAACTAACATGTCTCATAGTTCTCACGTAATTTACATGCTGAGTTCTGTCGGACCTCGGGAGTTTATTTTAAATAAATGTGAACTGTCTATGCTGAAAACTATTTTAATGCCAAAAGTAATTACTACTATAGTGTCTCTTCGTTTCGGACATGCTCGAAAGAACATCATACTAGTCACCAGGGCGCAACGGATTAATGATGACAATAACTTGGAAGAAGAGCTCACCAAGTTGCGTTCGATATTCCATGCCAATGAAAACAGTGACAGAAGCATTAAGAGAGCCACAAAACCGCGACGAACTAAGGTAAACAAAACGGAAGTTGAAGACTTACGGGTGGCATGTTTGCCATACATTAAGGGGATTAGTGAGCGCAATGGAAAATTCTTACGACGAGCTGACATTAGAGCTTTTGTTTTTTCCAGCAATAACAGAATTAAATATATTCTCAAATCAACTAAGGATCCCACAGGAAAGATTAATACTGCTGGTGTGTCTAAAATAGACTGTGGATGTGGGACTGCTTACATTAGAGAAACAGGAAGGCCTATTCATGTACGGTTGGTGGAACATGAAAGGTACAACGTTTAAAGAAGCACAGCAAGTCAGCGGTTGCAGAACACGAGGAAGAGTGTGACCACAATATTAACTTCAAGGACGTACAAGTGCTCTCTAAACAGCCATTTAAAACCAAGAGGAAACTTCGTGAAGCAATTGAGATTAGTAAACACCCCAACAATAAGACCAGGGAAGACGGATACAAACTGTCGCGTCTTGGTTGCCGGTTTTAGCGGCGCGGCGACGGTCATCGGCGAGCGGTACAGCGGGCCCTTGTGCCGCAGAGGGGCACTCCTGACAGCGTGGCAGCAGCGTCACTACTTAGGAGAACCAAGCCCACCAGGTAACTTCGGGTATCGCCGTTGTTGGCTAATTACATGCATACACCAACAAGCGCATCTTCCTTCCGTATTTCCAACTATCAGAAACACCAATGAAAGCACCAGTAAATTTATTCCTTCCCTTTCTGCTGGCTCTATAAGACAAACACAGGAGGAAACAAGTCAGTATTCCCTGAAGAAGGCTTCTGTAACTGATCCGAGACGTTGGAGAAACATATCATCATGACGCGGCAAATAGCTCAGAAGAATTCCAGTTTTAACAATAATGACCGCGAAAGCCTACGTTCTTACATAGCTATTATCTGCCTTATACAATATGCCGACGGCGGGCAATGGTCCTTTTCTCATTACGAAGGCACTTAAAGGCCATTACTTCTACGGGAATCAGTTTCAAAAAACCACGAGTTTCAGTAATAGTGGGCAGAGAAAAGTTGAGAATTTGTACCTGACGGGATGCGTAGTACATGTAGTTGTTGTGCTCGCTGTGTCTGCAGTGGTATAGAGGTCAGCGCAACTGCCTAGGACGCACGAGGCCTGGGTTCGAATCCCGGCTGGGTACACATTCTCAACTTTATCCATTCGCAGTTGATGTCATACTTTCCGTCAGTATGAATAAATAATAACTGTAGGAGTAAAAGTGGTATTATTTGGTTTTCTTTCTTTCTTTTTTTTTTCTTACAAAGATCTCAAGAAATAAAAAGAAGAAATAGCTTCACAGAAATAGACGCAGGCCATGATCATCAAGTTTAAAAGGTTCATTTGCACTAACACATGCATTCAGGTGACGAAGTATCTAAATGACATTGTTTATTGGCATCGTCACTTCGCTTATTTTAGTGTAAAATTAACTGTTTGGCCACTTTCCACCGTTACCAGGAAAATTGAATTAAGTTCCTTATTTTCACATTTAATGAGATGAAGAAAGAGGTAAGAAGGAACTGAAAGCCTTTAGCTGCACTGCGGCACATGAATAACGTAATGGCGACTGATGAAACTGTGAGCCGAGTCTCGGACTCTAGCCAGTGGTCGCATTAACCTCTTAGCTACCCGCGCTCGCCTCACGTCCGTTTCAATTTCTTGCACGTAGCACGCTATGACGGTAGCGCCTCCATAGTCCAGACCCTCTTCTCTCGTTATTTCGAATTACCGCTTCGCTATTGCCGGATCTGCTATGAAAGTAAAGAACCACAAGACGTCGCCGTGTAGTAATATATACATATGGATTGGAGTGGTAGATGTGTATTTCTACGCGACGGCGTCTTGTAGTTCGTTACTTTCACCGCAGATGCGGTAATAGGGTTCGACCTCGTGCGGGAATCCGAAATAACGAGATAAGAGGGCCTGGATAATGGAGGCGCTACCGCCGTAGCATGCGACTGCTGGAAATTGGAAAGAACGTGAGGCGAGCGCGGGTAGCTAAGAGGTTGTCGGCGTGGCTGCTCAGCGCATTCGGTTTGAAGGCTACCCGTCCCGTGCAACACATTTCAACGACCAACGTACAACAAACACGATCCACGATCGGTTTCGTATCCCTGCCCGGCTCATATTTTCACTTCCACCATCGACTTATTTCACTGCCCTAGTGCAAATGTTCAAATGTTTGTAGAGCTTATGGGACTTAACTACGGGGTTATCAGTCCCTAAACTTAGAAACTACTTATGAACGAGCTACAGCTATGTCGTCACAAATATCCATGCCCGAGGGGGGATTCGAACCCCCGACCGTAGTGGCCGTGTAGACCGTGACTGAAGCGCCCTAGTGCAGCTAACGTAATTTGTATCCTTTCCCTTCCTTCTTCCTTTCTCTCATTAAATTTGCAAATACATAAGTAGCTGTGAGCCTGGTGTGGTGTCTATTCTTTCGGATATGTAAGGAAGAATAGTCACTAATCTATTTATAAGTTGTTAATATAATTTGCTAATTTTTATTTTATTTTGAATTTCTGCGACGAGATAAAGAAATGACTAGAGAAATGAGAACGAGATAGACAGAGGCAGGAGGAAGGAGGATATGGAGAGAAAATGATATGTAGATTGACAGAGTGTAGCTAAGAGTTGCGCTTCTCAAGGGCAAGTATATGTGGTATGCTCTGTAGCGTACTAGTCTTTATCTAGTCTTTATGATTATTTAGAAAAAGGATAAACTGTTGCATTTCGTAATTCCTTTCGCCTTACAATGAATGATTTTCTGAAAAACAATCATTTTCTAACGTTCCTTTCATTCGGCACAGCCACAGGATCGTAAAATAGGCTATTGACTTGAGAGATGAATTTTCTCGTTGCGTCTATGTTTACAAGAATTCTTTCATTTGCTTTCTGATTCATTTCATATCTAAGCCAGAACGAATTGTGGCCGGGTACTAGACAAAACAGTTAGGGGTTCAGTTGAGATATCTAGGTTCTGAAGTACTGTCACCGGCAGACTGAACTAAAATGTTTCCACGTCTTTCTCTCGGTTCTATGTAGTGGAGACAACAACATAGTGAAAGACAACCGTCTGTCGTTTTCAATATAATTTTTGTATATTTCTGTAAAGTTATAATTTATTTAATGTCGTTAGATTATCATTTTGTTAAAACTTGAACCCCACTCTTTTCAAGGCTGGAGGAATAGTATTTTTATTTCATGTGTTTAAATATTAGTTAATATTGCTAGGTTTTTCTTATTTTGTTATGTTAATTATTTATTATTATATTGATTAATGTGGCATAAGTATGGCTTCTCCGCTACGCCACTGTCCCTGTGAGAATGTGCAGTTGTTGTACTTTTAAGTGTGTGCGAGAATCTATGGCTGTTTGAATGTGGGGAGTGATAGCTCGCTTTGCATCGTTCTCTCTGGCTGCTGAAGCTAAGAAAGAGGTTTCTACACCCGTTGGTTACAGTCTAGTTAGCGAGCCCTTCCCTCCAGCGCGAGTATCGCTGTCCGCCTCCACCACCGCTGTTTTTATTGATTTTGCAGCTTCCGGTGACTTCCCGCGGCCGGTAGCAGTTTCCCGCCTCATGACCGCTGGATCTTCATTCTGCTCTGGTCGTCTGGTGAGGTAAGGTTGGTTGGTTCTGCTCTTGTTTCTGGAGATGGTAGCATTTCATTGACTAGCACGTTTAACCTAGATTCGTGACCTTAGAATCATTTTTTTTTTTTTTTTTTTTTTTTTTTTGGAATATTTTCTCCGATCGTGTGCAGAAATGTGTTCTCGTTTTTCAGTTCAGTGATTTCCAATAGATAAACACGGTGTGTGTGATTCTAGTTGAAGTTTGAGAACGGCCTGATATGTTAAAACCTTTTGTGATCATGTGGCGGTGTATGAGCTCTGTGTAAATACTTTCTAGCTTTGTGGGGCCCGATTTCTAATAGGTGATATGTTCATTTTTATACAGTGCATGTAAAAATCTTCTCATCGTTTCCTTCCGTGAGTGACATGTGTTCCACGTGGTTGGTTCATAGAACAAAGCCTTTAGCTTCCACTCTTGTTTGTTCCATGCCCATCAGGCAAGTAACTATGCGGGTATCCTTCTGATTTCCACTAATATTTCGCGATCATCTCCCCTCCTATTTTAATTTTGCTGCCTTCTCCGTCTGGTAGTACGCACTCTGTCTTTGTCAGTAATTCTCTCTGAGTCTTGTACAACCTCCTTCAATAGCTTCCTTATGTAATTCTAAACATTTCTATGGGTTGCAAGCTGTAATTCTTAATTTTATTTTTTCGACTTTGTAATTATTTCACTTTTACGATCTTTGGAGACTGGACTTCATCCGTCCCGGTAATCGCTCCCTATCGCGTGTAGCTGCATTTCTTTCGCTTCTTCGTATAATTGTGAACATTTCTATGGGTTGCATGACGTAATTCTTATTTTATTTTTCCGACTTTATGATTATTTCATTTTTGTGGTTTTTCTGAGACTGGACTTAATTCGTCTCTGCAATCGTCCCCTATCGCGTGTAGCTGTATTTCATTCGCTTCCTTATATAATTCTAATCATTTCTATGGGTTGCATGCTGTAGTTAATTTTCTTTATTTTTCGGAAACTGAATTTATTCAATCTTATCGATTTTCGGAACCACGTGGGTCCGATTTCCGACTTCCGGGTTTGCAGCTAGTCACCTGAGTTCACGCCACTTCTCATATAAAACCAGTACCTAGATCGAATGCTGACAGATTGCAACTTAAGAATCCACCGTGATTTTGTATAGTGAATCCAATATTCAACCAATTCACCTTCAGTGGAGTGCGTTCATGTAACGTAGCCGTGTGTCGCCGTTAGCGTGTTTGCTCGCAGTCCATTTCAGATGTAATTTAATTTGGCTATACACACGCACCATCTCAAAACAGGCACGACAGACCAGAGCCAGCTTCGAAGTGTTTTTGTATATTGTGTTTTGTGCTACCTCCAACTTGCTGAATGTCGCCTACGATAGCGGCGCCTGCTTCCGCCTCGTCTCAGCACGCTGATTTTGGTGAGTTTCGCGGTGGCATTGCGCATGTGTGAGAGAATGAGTGTTGTTTGTGAATCCTTCCCCCCAGTAGCGTTAAATCATGTATAATTTAGGCTGGGCACCGTCCGCATTAATCCATGTAAAAGATGCATTTTTATTTTGTTAACAAAATTGCTTCCCCATTTTGTTTGTTTTCTATCTGAATAAACAAGTTTATGTTCAGCATAATCCGTAACTTGCCTATAAATTGTAGCTTTAGAGCACCTTCCCTCTTTTATTTAATATTGATCTTCACAAGTGATGAGAACAAGTTCAGATGCAATTTTTCTTAAGTCTAAATTCCGTTGCGCCATAAATGTTTTCTTAGCCACCTTTCTAAGATAACTTTAATTGTGGTGGCTTGCTTATTAATGTCTGTGTATAATAACGTGTGAACTGCTTTGTATATTGACCACTGTAGTATTATCTTCCTGTTGTTGTAGTAATTCGAAACGAGTCAGTTATCAGTTTGGGCCAGGGAAAAAGGCTTTATAGCAGGGAGTAACCAGTAGTTCACACGGACCGCATTTACTAATTTTAGTGCTAAAACAAAGCTCTTGTTACGTACAGTGGTCGACTTATAATAGGCAACCGAGATAGTGGTAATAATAGAAAGTCGTTGCAGAGGCGGTTGGGATTGAATTGTGTTTACTCTACCAAAAGAATTACACAAGAAGTTGGGTTCAGATAGTGTAGTCAGCAGGTACCGTTATGCAGTAACAACGTGACTTACCCGAAGCTATGACCTGGAGAGCTGGAAGCTGGAAGCGGGACAGACATTGCAGACACTGCACCTGTTGGAGTGTCCCAAAGTGTAATTTCCAGGAACTGAAGGCGATTTCAGACAACAGTAACCGTGAAAGGAAAGCAAGGCCAAGGTCGTCCACGGGTAACATCAGCAAGAGGTGACTATTTTCACCGATTAATAGCCCTTCGAGACAGGAGGCTGAAAGCAATAGCTGCAACGCAGCCTCGAGACAGCAACAGAACGCGAAATGTGAACACATACAGTCCGAAATCGCCTTCAGGAATGTGGCCTCTACACACGGAGGTCTATGGTGTGTGTCCCGTTAAAACCACGACATCCTTTAGCCCCCCAGAAAATGGGCGGAGGAATATCAGGATGGGAGTTATAACGAATTCCGCCGAGACCTGTTCACAGATGAGTCAAGGTTTTGTGTTCAGCCCGGGAATCATCGTTCCCTCATCTAGAGATAACGTGGAAATCGGAACAATACTGCTTATGTGCAGGAAACATCACTGTATCAGTGTGGTGGACGAATGGTGTGACCAGGAGTGAGTATTAGCGGAATTCTCTGTCGTTCAGAATGGCGCTTTGGCTGCTCAGATGTATCAAGACGATATCGATATCCTTCGACTTTTTGTTGCGCCCTACGCTGGTGCCGTAGGAGACCGATTCCCTCTGGTGAACGATAATGCTCCCTCCCACAGAGCTGCTCTGGTGGACAACGTGCCCGAATGTGAGGGACTTGAACTAATGTAGTGGTTAGCTTGTTCACCGGACTTAAATCCGATTGAGCATGTCTGGGATGCACTTGGCAGACGCATTGCAGCCAGACCAGTACGCCCTACAACGCTTTCGAGTTGGATATTGCACTCATCGAACAATGGTCAAATATCCCTCAAGAGTCGATTGATAGCCTCATACTGTCCATACCACGCAGGAATGCAACTGTACTGATCGTCCGAGCTGATCACACACCATGTTAGAGGGCAACGGTAATGACTTTTTCACTAGTATTGTGGAAGCCTCATTGTGCCTCGCTCTAAGTAAAAGCTATGTAAACCTCAAGTAGAGAGTTGAGACAGACTATGACTCAAACAACCAGACAGGATAAAATTATGAATGAGGTAAATAGAAAAGAAGCTGGTATTGAGGTTCCTGTCACCAGCATCATAAGGAAACGTAGACTTCAGTGGTGTGGGCACTTAATGAGAATTAATAGTAAAAGACCTGCTAACAAGTATTTCAACCTCAACCTCATAGGAAGAAGATCTCGTAGAAGACCAAGGAAACGCTGGATAGAAACTGTAAGATCAGATGTGGAGGAGAAAGGACACAAATGGGAAGACATTCTGGAACAGAAGATTTATGGAGGAGATGGCGAGCGCTTGTACACCACACCCGGGAAACTGTAGTTGGAAAATGATGATGATGATGACGTATATTGTGTACGAATCTCAGCTGATCATGTAATCGTTTTGATCATTTTACGAGGCGCGTCCAGAAAGTAAGTTCCGTTTCAATTTATCTCTGCTGCAGCGCTGCGATTGCAGTTCTGCACATGAGCTGTAGACGATGTGTATTAAGGAGAAGAATGTGCGCCATTTGGAGATCGCTGTCAGTTACGTACGCTTTGTTGTGCTTGTTTGAAATGTCGGCGTTGATTGAAAATCCCGCCGCCTGTGAAATCAGGTCGGTGATTTGGTTTCTGAATGCGAGGAAAGTGAAACCAAATGAAATTTATCGGCAAATTTGCGATGTTTACGGACCAAATGCGATGAGTGATTCGATGGTGAGAAGATGGCTCCGACAGTTCAATGGCGGGCGTAGTGATGTGCACAATGGAAAACGAAGTGGGCGTCCACCTGTGGTTACAGAAGAACTGGTTCACGCGATTGATGACAAGATCGAGGAAAACCGTAGGTTTACAATTAGTGCTCATCACTTCACCAATGACGACGAGCTGAAAGAAACTGTTTCCAACTGGTTGAAGACACAGGCGGCAGATTTCTATGAACAAGGTTGTAGCAATACATTAATATTTTTTTTAATTGAAAATTATGTCTGCCACGCTTGTCGCAAGCATCCGTTATCTCTGACAATAAATCTCTGATTATCCTTGTTTCAATTTATACCTTCAACTATCTGGAGAGAAAACGGAATCGGTTGTCGTCTTTTCGTTTTTCTACCTTTTGTACTGAGCAGACGTATTTTACTCGACCTACATAATCATGTAAGTGTTAGCTCTGGTTAGCAACCTTTACGTAATAAACTTTAACTTTCATTTGGAATTCCTATTTTATTTAAATAATGACTATTTCTCCCCATCTTTCATTTAATTGATGACTTATTATCAGCAATATTAGTAAATTGATGCTTGGTCATTGTTGCCTATTGTCTCATGATGACAAAAGAACATTCTCGATGCAAAATTTATTTACTCTCATTTCATATTAAACATTGAATTCAATGCCTGCAGGAAATCTTCATTCTGTTAAAAGCGAAGTCCGATAATTTCTTTAACTTTCGATAACCATAGTGATCAAAATTGCACACGGTCTTAAGTCTTTAATAATTAATAATCATGAAGCCAAGCATCAGTTTACGAGAACGAAGATATTAATCAATTCATACAGGTTCAACTGCAGTGTCACGGCTTCCACCAATGAATGCATACCAGGTAACTGATTCCGCTATGTTCCTATGTAATCGTGCTTTCTGGTGTTGTAATTTTTAACTTACATTGCTACTGAGAACTGACGGCGGAATCTTTTGTGGTCCTTTCAGTGTATGATCCATTTGAAAATTTAATATTCGTTGCTGATCTTACGGTTAGTTAAATTTCAATTCCGGTTTTCAGCTTTGATCTTGTGACAACACCAGCGATAAAATAAATTTTAAAAAAAGTAACATTACAAGGTATACAAAACCTGGTGCCACGCTATGACAAATGCCTGCAAAATTTCGGCAGTTATGTGGAAAAGTAGTTGAAGAGTTGTAGAATTTTGTGCAATAAACATTTCTTCTGTATCTGTGTACAATTTCATTTTGTTACCAAACGGAACTTGCTTTCTGGACGCGCCTCGTATTATTCCGTGCCCCAGTAGTCAACGTTACAGAATTCAGGAAGCGGCCGCGTTTGGATCGGCGGCGTGAGCTGGTCGGCAGTGGCGCTGGGCGGGCACAGAGGCGCTCCGGGTCGACGAGGCGGGGCCGGGTGGCTGGCGCTCGTCAATCAGGCGCTATTGGATTCCTGGCCGGCGTGTCCCCGCGCGCATATTGCGACCCGCTGCCGCCGCCCGATTAAGGGGCAGGTGGGCGCCGGGCCGCGCCGCCCCCGCAGTCACCCGACGCCGCCCTGCCGCCCCGCCCGCCATATTACGTTCGGAATTTCATTAGAGCAGATTAGCGGCCGCGTGTGTCGCAAGTTTGGGTGTATTAGACGCGCCGCACTCGAGACGAGACGCGGCTAATCGACAAAGCGCCGCCTCCGCCCCTGCCTGTCTGCCCCGCCCTGTGTGTCTGTCCTGCTCTGTGCTGTCCTGTGCCGCCGGACGCTACACCCCGCTGCCCACGCGCTCTCACGGCCACTACACGCCGCCATCTTCATTCCCGGACAATGCTTACCGTTCGAGATGTCCTCTCTCTGGCCAGCACTGCGCACGCTCCTAATTCCTGGTACGCGCTGCCGTGAGGACCTCGAGCTGTAGCAGTCCGTATCACCGCTCCTCTACATCTACATCTACATGGGATACTCTGCAAATCACATTTAAGTGCCTGGCAGAGGTTCATCGAAACACCATTATACTATTTATCTCCCATTCCATTCTCGAATAGCGTGCGGGAAGAATGAACACCTGAATCTCTCAGTTCGAGCTCTGCTTTCTCGTATTTTATTCTGATGATCATGTGTACCTACGTAAGTTGGAGTCAACAATATATTTTCGCATTCGGAGGAGAATGTTGACGATTGGAGTTTCGTAAGTAGCCCACGCCGCAGCGATAAGAGCCGTTGTTGTAATGATTCCCATCCGAGATCCTGTATTATTTCCATAACGTTGTCTCCCCTGTATCGTGACAATACGAAACCAGCTGCCCTTCTTTGGACTCTTTCGATGTCCTCCGTCAAACTCATCTGCTAAGGATCCTACACTGGGCAGCAATAGTCCAAAAAAGGACGGACAAGCGTAGTGTATGCAGTTTCTTTAGTAGTTCTGTTGCATCTTTTAAGGGTTCTGCCAATAAAACGCAGTCTCTGGTTCGCCTTTCCCACGATATTATCTACGTGTTCTTTCCAATTTAAGTCTGAAGTAATAGTAATTCCTAGGTATTTTGTGAAGTTTACAGATTCACTTTTGACTGATTTATCTTGCAAACAAAGTTTAACGGACTTCTTTTCATACTCATGTCGACGACTTCACACTTCTCATTATTTAGAGTCAACTGCCAATTTTTACACCATACTGATATCTTATTTAAATCGTTCTGCAGTTAGTTCTGATCTTCAGATGATTTTACTAGACGGTAAATGACGGCGTCATCTGTAAACAACCTAAGAGAGCTATTCAGATTTTCCCCTAAATCGTTTATGTAAATAAGGAACAGCAGAGTACCAATAACACTAACCTGTGGAACGCCCGATATTACCTCTGTTTTAGTCGATCCCTTACCATCGATTACTACGAACTGTGTCCTCTCTGACAGGAAATTCTCTATCCAGTCGCAAATTTGGGGCGATATACCGTAACCACGCAATTTGATTAAAAGTCGTTTGTGAGGTACGGTGTCAAAAGCCTTCTGGAAATGAAGGAATACAGAATCAATTTGCAAACGCTGTCGATAGCACCCATAGTGAATAAAGACCTAGTTGTGTTTCGCGTGAACGATATTTTCTAAGACCGTGTTGACCTTGGGTCAATAGATCATTCTGTTCGAGATAATTCATAATATTTGAATACAGGATATGTTCCAAAACCCTGCTGCAAATTGTCAGTGAAATAGGCCTGTAGTTTAATGGGTTACCCCTACTGCCTTTCTTGAATATAGGTGTGACCTGTGCAACTTTCCAATCTTTTGGTACAGATTCTTCAATGAGAGAGCGGTTGTATATGGCTGTTAAGTAAGGAGCTATCGCTTCAGCATAATTGGATATAAGTCTAATGGGTATACCATCTGGACCAGAAGACTTGTTCTTGTTAAGTGATTTTAGTTGCTGCATTACTCCGATGATATCTACATCTACTTTACTCATTACGGCCTCTGTTCGTAATTCGAAATCTGGAATATTAGTTTCGTCTTCTTTGGTGAATGAGTTTCTAAAAGCTATGTTCAGTAACTCTGCTTCAGTAGCGCTGTCATCGGCAGGATCGCCATTACTATCACGTAGTGAGGGTATTGTTTGTATTTTGCCCCTAGTATATTTAACGTATGACCAAAATCTCTTTTGTTTTCAGTCAAATTTCCTCAGTGCGCTGTGACGACGTGGAGGGTTATTTACGTCGAATCGTCAAAATGTGTTTCAAGCCAGCTGCCGGAGGTGCAGCGTAGAGCAACAGCGATATGCTAACTCTTGGCACTAGAATTGTCGATGATTACTTGTGTACGATTCTTTGTAGAATGTCATGTTGACCACAGCTGCTTAATTAATTAGCCCAATGCTACCAGTTTCGGTTAATACACCATCATCCGATATAAAGCGCGAATCTAAATTCGTCCACTCGAGCTTCGCAGAGCGATTCATCACCTGCCAAACAATGAAAACTGTCTTCCACGTAATTTGATAAAGCGTATATTTCCGCCAGTGAATGGACGTCGAAGATTGAGATGGGTGTATGTCCCATACGTCAGTCTGTCTCGGAATTACACTACAACACCAACAAAATTCTATGGGATGTAGGACGTGTTTTGAGAAACAAAGTGAGAATGGAAACCCATGCCCGGAAACGCCAGATGAGATGGTTTGTAAATCTATCGGACTCAACTATGTTCAAAAGTTTGTAGAGCTTATGGGACTTAACTACGGAGTCATCAGTCCCTGAACTTACAAACTACTTAGGAACTAGCTAATACTAAAAACGGCACAAATATCCATGCCCGAGGGGGATTCGAACCTCCGACCGTAGTGGCCGTGAAGACCGTGACTAGCGCGCCGCAGTCTCCTCGCCAACCGCGGCCGGCTCTCAACTACGTGGTCCGTAGCTTACAAACTATTTAAACTAAGGTAAACTAACCTAAGGACAACACAAACACTCATGCCCGAGGGGGGACTCGAACCCCCGACGGCAATCGGCCGCGCGCACCGCAGTACGGCGCCCCATTATGCACGGCTAATCCGCCGCGGCCCGGAAACGCAATTCAACGACGCTACGGAGAGTCCAAGTTCCAGGCACCAGCTCCTGCCGCTAGACATCCCCTCCAGCAACCTCGACGCTCTGTTGCGTTATTGGGTGACGTTTCCGGGCATGGGTTTCTATGCTCACTTTGTTCCTCAAGACACCTCCTACATCCCCCAATTTTTTTTTTTCGTGTAGTAGTTTAACTCACACACACAGACATATGGGACACACACCCATCTGAATCTTCGATGTCCATTTACTGCCGGTAATATGCAAAGGATGAAATTTTGTGAGAGACATTTTTTTATTGCTAGCATGTGAGGAATCACGCTGCGAAGCCCGAGGCGACTTAAAGCGCTCGGCCATTCCACCGCGGCTTACCCCTGTGATTATCATGTCTTTCTCCTTCTCTGCTTTTGCCCCCTCTTCCTACTCACAATAGTAAATATTACTTCAAATCCGTATTATTTTAAATGCCCTATAATGTTGTAATAACTACAACAATTATTATTATTATTATTGTCGCTATTTTTATTTTGTCATTACTGTAATTTTTGTAATTTCGTTTCCATGAGTTGTTTCCTGGTCGGATGTAAGCGAAGATCTTATAATTTTCTGTCTCAGTCGCACTTTTTACAATGTTATTTTATTTGTGGTATCTAGCTTCGGCCATTTGAAATGCTATCATAGTGAGCGGTAGAAGAACGATGAAGCCGCTACTTTAGGATGAGGTTCCAACGCTGACGCCGACGCCGTATCGTAGAACGTGAAGGTCAGAAGCTTGTCCCCTGTATAAATCTAGGGTAGTAGGTGACGTCTACCTGATCTGACCACAGCAAAGAATGATAAAGTGGCAACAAGGGTTTGCCAACACATCTACCGCTTAACAACATTATAAAAAGGTCAACCCCAGACATTGCCAACCCCCTTTGCACGTCGCGTAACAGCTTCCAGGACGAAGGAAAATTTGAGTTTCAACAATTCGCGTCATTATTACCACATTTTAAAATGCTGTCATGTTCTACTCATTAAGAGGTGTAATCTTACGCAAGTTTTACACCGTAAGAAATGTACAGTAGGACCTGTGCGTTTCTCGCGAAACCGCAGCACACAAATGTGCCAACTTTTTTCATCTATTATTCGAAAATAAAGTGTCTCTCAGTTTCGCGTTGAGGGGCGTGTAAGGTTGGCAGCCAAAGCGCACCTGCACGTGTTCCGTGGACCTGCAGTGGTAGTAGGGTGGGTGTAATTGTTACTTGTCTTATTGTCTTGTTCTTGTATACGCTGAGTGTAGTGAGAATGCTTACTTTTGTAGAGAGAGCCTTTTTAGTGGAAGAGGTTCTTCGGGCAGGAGGACACTTCACGGAGCATGCGAGACGACAATTTAGATTGCATTTTCCTACGTCGAGGTGTCTATATCGCGACACTCTACGTGATTTAATTTGAAAATTCCTGACAACGTGTTCAGTTCATGATTCACCATGAACTGGTAGGCCCACGGTTTAAAAGAACGGAAGCTCGACGACATTTCGGACCATGTTGCAGTGTCCAAGAAAATCAGTAAGGAAATTATCACAAGAAGATAAATTTTCTCGTACGACAGCAAGTAAGGCCGTAACCAAAAAACTGGGGTGATATCCGTATAGAATTACTGCAGTGGAACAGTTACATTCTGTGAACCATACGAAAAGAATTGCGTATTGTGAATGGTTTCAGCGATTTATTAACAGGCATGGAGTTGGTGTTTTAGATGGAACATTTTTCACTGATTAGCTTTGGTTTCACCTATGGCTACGTTAATTCTAAAAATTCACGTATTTGGTCATCCAAATATCCACATGTCTTAAGAGAAACGCCATTGCTCGCAGAGAAAATTGGGGTGTGGGTTGCCGTAACACGAGCGTGAATTATAGGGCCGATATCTTTCGAAACTACCATCACCTCTGAAATCTATTCTGCCCAGATAATTTATCCATTTATTGCGCTGCTGAATGAAGATGAGATGAAGCATTCATTTTTCTAGCAGGACAACGCTACTGTTCATACAGCATGCCAATCCCTACGACTTTTAGATGAAATCTTTGGAGACAGAATAATCACAAAAGGTCTTTGGCCCCTTCGCTCACCGGATTTGTCTCCTCCCGACTGTTTCCTTTGGGCTGCGGCTAAAACATTTGTTTCTCAAAATAACCCAAAGACAATACATGAACTTACGACAGCGATAACTGAATATATGCATTCGTTTACACGAGCAACATTGGTAAAGGTATTCGAAAATAGATGTAGTCGTGTTGCATTATGCCTTCACCTACTGTAATAATTGTGAGTACAGAGTATTTTCTTGTAATTAATATAACTAATTAATGTCATTGTTTTAAATGTAATAATGTTGAATCCCATCTCGCAACATAACTGCAGACAGCAGCAGTGAAAACCGTCCGCTAGCTTATACAGCGACATGAATGTTATGCCACCCTAACGCGCCCCGCAAGGCGAGACACGGGAAGCTCGCCGCTGCGGAGACACTTTTCGGACACTGTATTAACACTCAGCTACTTCTAACAAACGTCACGCACAATTTGAAACCTTAATGGAACTATTTCTCGCTGTTATCCTACCCGCGAAATGAAGGAAGGAAAACCATTAATCGATTACTCCAGTTTCGCTGTCCATGCGATCAAACTGGCAATGACGTTTTCATTAATTACTTTTTAGCTACTGATTCTATTCGCAAAACATTTTGCTGGAAATATCTACAAATACAAGTAACTGCACATGGAAATTTTATCAGTATACCGCATACAGTTCAGGAGATACAATGTGGTGGAAACTCAGAGGCGTCAAAAACTATCTTCTGCTTGCACTTTCGAGCAGAAAAACTTCAGGAGTCGGTGGACATTAACCAGAAAAATTACTGAATCTACCAGCAAAAATAAATCAGGGTACGACGCACATTTCAGGAGATTCGGCATCATGAATATTGAGATATGCCAAAAGCTACCGTTTGCCGGAAATGGAGCATAAGTTAGTGTTTGATAATGACAGCACTTAGTTACTTCCAACAAGCTTTACACATCGTTTAAAACCATATTCTTTTTGTCGATTACATGCTTAATGTTAGAATGTAGTGAAGGTCGTAAACTCCACAAAATACCTAGGAATTACTATTACTTCAGACTTAAACCGGAAAGAACGCGTAGATAATGTAGTGGGAAAGGCGAACCAAAGACTGCGTTTTATTGGCGAATTTTTTAAAGATGCAACAGAACTACAAAATAAACTGCATACACAACGCTTGTCCGTCCATTTTTGGAGTATTGCTGCGCAGTGTGGGATCCTTATCAGGTGGGTTTGACGGAGGACACCGAAGAGACCAAAGAAGGGCTGCTCGTTCCGTATTGTCACGATACAGGGGAGACAGCGTCACGGAAATGATACAGGATCTGGGATGGGAATCATTACAACGGCGCTTATCGCTGTGGCGTGGGCTACTTACGAAATTACAATCGCCAACATTCTCCTCCGAAAGCGAAAATATATTGTTGACTCCCACCTACATAGGTAAAAATGATCATCAGAATAAAATACGAGAAATCAGAGCTCGAACGGAGAGATTCAGGTGTTCTTTCTTCCCGCGTGCTATTCGAGAATGAAATGGGAGATAAATAGTACAATGGTGATTCGATGGACCTTCTGCCAGGCACTTAAATGTGATTTGCAGAGTATCCCATGTAGATGTAGACCAGTGCTGAAGTTAGTATTGTTATGATGTCAGATATTTAGTACATTAACTTACTTGTGACTCGGGTATTAGAAGCAGTTATATACATAGGGATTCGATTCTTTATGAAATAGGAAATTTTACTAATAGTTAAACGAAGAGATTCGCAGTAGACGAACCCGACGTTTTCCCATGTTGAAGACCGTGATTCCAGTGGACAAACCAAACTTTCACCATACTGGGGCTCTGAAGCACTTTCGATTTTCGCGGCGACGTATAATGAAGCTATTCGTTCGATTGGAGTTTCAGTTTTGGCTTGTACGATGTGGGCCATGTCTCATCCAGTGTTACGATACGTTAGACCTCTCGCTGACAACTGACTGTGTTTTCCGCCAGTGGCGTGGGATGGGGCGAGTTCATTTGCTTGGAGATAAGGAAGGTATGTCAACAATGTGAGCTATCAGCGACAATAGTAGATTCCATTGCATAGTGTCTCCACAGCAGTGTTGCCAGTATTTAAGTTCCAACCCTCGTAGATGTGCTGCTGATGACGATCGTGGTGCTGGACATAATGATAATGGTCATGATGTGGTGGAAAACGTCATGGGATAAATATCGTGCCGGGCCTCCATTCACCTTGCGATGCAACCGCCGCCCCTGCCCGTGCTGTGTGCATAGCGCTATTCCATGACTTTGTCACCTGAGAGTAGAACGCACCGTAATCTTCCTACCTCCTACTGGTCACTTAACCCTAGCACCGCTAAGGGGGACGGGGGGGGGGTGCAAAAATTGCCAGCGGTATTTGCTTCATTTGTTTAATATATCTAGTTGTTGGAGTAAAGAAGCAAGAATTTAGGTACTTGTAGAAAAATATCTAGAGTATATGCTGTCACGGTTTTATAATTTTTGTGAATTATTTCAATCTGCCTATTGCATTTAATTTAAGTGCGGACAGTTTTTGCTCCCCCGCTTAGACATCGGTGAGACAACTTTTCTCATTAAAATATTTCTCAGTACGACAAAAAGAAATGCAGTTTCTGACTGTTGGTACCGCTGTATTACGTTCCCATTGTTTTGAAATAAATCTCCATTGCTGTTAGAGCAGTTCTACATTACCCGCAGTTCTAATAAAACGTCTCGTCAGTATCAGAATTACTGCAACTGTTCAACCTGTTGACTTTTATTGAAGAGGAAGATGTCACATCTGTTTGAAGAGTAAAAACTCTAAAAGGGAAAAGGACAAGATGACAAAAGTGTCTATTGTTTGTTGCAGGTGTTCCACGTATGTGTGTTCAACTCATTCTACAAAAACAATCATATGCACAAATTGTGAAATTGAAAGTGAAAGGGAGTAGGAAGGAAAACCTTAATTGTAATATTTACTTTGATTTTCTGTTTTCGTATTTGTGGTTTGGTATTGTACGTTCTTTATGATTTGTTAATACTAGTCTGATGTATATCTAAGTATATACATGTAAGTATGTAAGAACAGATGTCACTTCTGATCCTGCAGTTGTTATTATTTAATATTGTCAGAATATATAACATCAACTGCGATTGGGTAAAGCTGAAAATGTGTACCCAGCCGTGATTCGAACCCGGGTCTCCTGCTTTCTAGGCAGTTGCGCTGACCCCTACACCACTGGGGACATAGTGATCACCGCACCTGCAAGGACTACCTAAGCACGCCTCCCGTCAGATATGCCGGTGACGGGCAATGATCCTATCGTTAGTGGGGAGGGGTGGGCAAGTTTGAAGCCGTTACTCTTACGGGAATTAGTTTCATGACTACGAGTTTGAGTACTGTGGGCAGGGCGAAGCTGGGAATTTGTACCTGACGGGAGGTGTGCTTAGGTAGTCCTTGCAGGGGCGGTGATCACTGTGTCCCCAGTGGTGTAGGGGTCAGCGCAACTGCGTAGAAAGCCGAAGACCCGGTTTGGAATCCCGGCGGGGTATAGATTTTTCAGCTTTGCCAAATCGCAGTTGATGTCATATATTCTGTGAAATCTATGTGTCAGTTTCTTGATAAAAATATAACAACATTTCTCATATTCATTACTTTATTTGTTGCGTTTGCATCTGTTATAATGTTCCTCATAACTGTGGAAAGGGAGTTGCAACCTAATAAAGAAATTCCTAGTTTATTAAATAATAAAAAATAAATAAACAAAGAAAAATAAATTGTTAAAAAGTGAAAAGAACGTGAGGGCAATATTTGCCCCCCCCCCCTTAGACATCCATGTGACAGATCCGAGCTTAGTGGTGCTAGGGCTAATGACGACGATAAATTGGGACTGGGTGTCTGCGAATGCAGTCCGCTTGCACAGAGCGGAGACTTGGCACGGCTTCCTTGGCGTGGCGCGCGTGGCGGCGCGGCGGGCGGGCGAGTTTTAATTTGGGGCGTGCGAGCCGGCGAGCTCGCCGTCACGGGCAGGCGCCCGCTGGCGCGCTATTTGCATGCAAAGTTGGTAATTACCTCACTGGCGCCAGCGGCCGGCCCTTTTTGTGCTGGACGCGGGCCGAGACAGGCGACACCTCCCCGAGCGCCGCAGTCGCCGCCGCCGCCGCAATCTGAATTTATAACGTACAAGGAGACCGGCCGCGGCGGGGATGCAGAATTTCAATGTCGTCATGAATTATGAATCAGGCGGGCGCTGCTGACGAGGTTTGTTATAAATTCCCGCTGACCCGATGGAAAATACGGGCGGCGGTGCGCGGCGCGGCCGCTGTTTGCGCTCCCCTCGAGCCACGTGGCCGGCTGCCGGCGGCCGGCCTGATTAGAGCTTAGCTGAATGCTAATGCTGCGCGCGCCACCACTTAGCCGCGACGGTGGAGCGAGGCCCGCCCTGCCGACAGGCGCCGCGTCTTACGCCACAGGGGCACACTGCGCGCGTGGGCACTGCGAGCCCAGCATTATCCAGACAGTTGGTGTTTCACGGGACGAGGTCACCTGACAGTCTACCATAATTGCTGGCGAATCTACATCTACATCGGATACTCTGCAAATCACATTGAAGTGCCTGGCACAGGGTTCATTAACCACTTTCATAACCTTTCTCTACCGATCCATTCTCTAATAGCGCGAGGGAAGAAAGAACACCTAAATCGTTCCGTTTCCGATCTGATTTCTCTTATTTTATTGGAATGGTAATGTCTCCCTGTGTAGCTGAGTGCTGGCAAAATATTTTCACTTTCAGATGTTAAAGTCAGTTATTGGAATTTCCTAAATAGATCTCGTCGCAACGAATAACATCTTTCTTTTACTGATTTCCTCTTCAAATCGTGCAACATTTCCATGACGCTTTCCCCCCTGTAAAGCGATAAAACAAAACCAGCTGCCCTTCTCTGAACCTCTGTCTTCGGTCAGTCCCACCTGGTGAGGGTCCCACACTGGGCAACAGTATTCCAGCAGTGGACGCACAAGTGTGATGTAGGTAGTCCCTTTGATGGAGCTGTTGCATCTTCGAAGCGTTCTGCCAATGAAACGTAACCTTTGGTTCGACTTCCCCACAATATTTTCTGTGCTCTCTCCAGTCTAAGTTGTTGGTAATTGTAACTCCTAGGTGTTTGGTAGAACTTACGACTTTAAGGTTTGACTGATTTATCGCATAATTGAAGTTCAGCGGATTTCCTTTAGTGGTCATGTATATTACTTCACACTTTCCTTTATTTAGTGTTCACTGCCAATTTTCGCACCATGTAGAAAATTTGTCTAAATCGCTTTGCAGTTGCTTTTGATCCTCTGTTGACTTCACTAACCGATAAACGACAGCATCATCCGCGAACAGTCTAAGGGAGCTATTCAGATTGTCTCCTAAATCGTTTATAAAAACAAGGAATAGTTGGGGACCTATAACGCTTCCCTGGGAAAGTCCAGATATCACTTCTGTTTTACTCGTTGACTTACCGTCAATTACTACGAACTGTGTCCTTTCTGATAGGTAATCGTGAATCCAATCGCACAATTGGGGAGATATTCCATAAGCACGTATTTCATTAGAAGCCGCTTGTGAAGTACAGTGTCAAAAACCTTCCGGAAATCCCGAAATATAAAATCGCTTTGAGATCCCTTGTCGATGGCACTTATCACTTTGTGTGAATAAAAGGCAAGCTGTGTTTCGCAAGAGCGATACTGTCTGAATCCGTGTTGCCTATTGGTTAATAGGTCGTTCTCTTCGAGGTAGTTCATAATGTTTGAACAATGTTCCAAAATCCTACTGCAAATCGACGTCAATGAGATAGGCCTGTAATTTTGGGGATAACTCCTATTGCCTTTCTTCGATATTGGAGTGACTTGGGCAACTTTTCAGTCTTTGGGTACGGATCTTTCGCTGAGCTATTGCATCAGCATACTCTAAGAGGAATGTAGTTGTTATACAATCTGGCCCCAAAGATTTATTTTTGTTCAGTGACTTAAGTTGTTTTCCTACTCCAGGAACATCTACTTCTAAATTTTGCACGCTGGCAGCTGTTCTTGGTTTGAATTCTAGAGTGTTCACTTCGTCTTCTTTGGCGAACGAATTTCGGAGAGCTGTGTTTAGCAATTCTGCTTTAGCGGTACTGTCATCGGTAGTATTAGCATTGCTATCGCGTAGTGAAGGTATTGTTTGTGTTTTGCCGCTAGTGTACTTCACGTACGACCAGAATTTCTTTTGAATATCTGCAAGATTACAAGACAGGATTTCGCTGCGGAAACTACTATTAAGCTTCTCGCATTGAAGTCGGCGCTATGTTGCGAGTTTCTGTAAAAGAATGCCAGTCTTGGGGATTTTTTTTTTTTTTTTTTTTTTTTTTGTAATTTTGCATGAGATTTTCTTTGCTTCTGCAACAGTGATCTGACCCGTTTTGTGTACTACGGGGGGTTAGCCCCCTCTTTTTTTAATTTATTTGGTATAAATCTCTTGATTGCTACTGATATTATGTCTTTGGAAGTAAGCGACAACTGATCTACACATGCATTTTTAGTTTTGAAAGACTGGAGACTGTCACTCTATTGAATATATATATATGTTTCGTTTATTTTGGTGCATTTGGGAATTTCGATATTCAGTCTCGCTGCTACTACTACTTGATGTTCGCTAATCCCTGTATCTGTTTTGATGCTCTTTACTAGCTCAGGATAATTTGTTGCTAGGAGATCAAGGGTATTTTCGAAACCATTTACTATTCTAGTGGGTTCATGAACTAACTTTTCAAAGTAGCTTTCAGAAAAAGCATTCAGAACTAGTTCGGAGCCGGCCGCGGTGGCCGAGGTGACTGAGGCGCTCCAGTCACGGTCAGCACGGCCACTACGGTCGGGGGTTCGAATCCCCCCTCGGGCATGGATATTTGTGCCGTCATAGTTCGTAAGTAGTTCATAAGTAGTTTGTAAGTTTAGGGACTGATGACCCCTTAGTTAAGTCCCATAAGCTTAACAAACATTTGAACTAGTTCGGATGATGTTTTATATTTGCCGCCGGTTTTGAATACGTAATTATGCCAACACATCGAGGGTGAATTAAAGTCGCCACCGATTACGCTTCGGGTACCTGTTCGAAATGTGATTCTAGTTTTCTTTGAACATTTCGGTAATTGCATCGTCTGAATCAGGGGGCCGATAAAAAGATCCAATTATTAATTTACAACGGTTGTCAGATATAACCTCTACCCATACCAACTCACAGGAAGTATCTGTCTCAATTTCGCTGTAGGATATACCGTTTGTAACAGCAATAAACACGCCACCCACTTTTATATTTATTCTATCCTTTCTGAAGACTATTTGGCCCTTTGTAAAAATTCCGGCCGATCTTATCTCTGGCGTCAGCCAGCTTTCAGAACCTATAACGATTCGTGCCTCAGTAATTTCTATCAGCGATTGGAGCTCTGGAACTTTCCCAACACAGCTACGACAATTTACAACTGTTATGCCAATGGTTCCTAGATCTGCATTCTTCCTGTGTCTGACCTGCACCCTTTGAGGCTGAAACCCATTTTGTGTATTCCTGAGGCCCCGTAAACTAAAAAAAACCGCCCAGTACACGCCACACAGCCCCCGCTACCCGTGTGGCCCTGTCCTGAGTATAGTCAACACCACCTAGGTTCTAGAGAGAAGGCTGCGGCGCTCTCGTATGAGTCAGGCAGAGTAGGTTGCGCGCGCATAGCTGACTGGGTAGCCTCTGGGGCACGGCCCACTATGCCGAAGCAGCGAGCCAGTCAGCTAAGCGCGCGCAACCTACTCTGCCTGACGTCACACGAGATCGCCGCGGCCTTCTCTCGAGGTGGTAGTGGTATAGTGGACTCCTGACATATTTAGAGGAACCCGAAAACCCACCACCCTTTGGCGCAAGTCGAGGAATCTGCAGCCCACACGGTCGCAGAACCGTCTGAGCCTCTGATTCAGATCCTCCACTCGGCTCTGAACTAGAGGTTCGCAGTCAGTCCTGTCGACTATGCTGCAGATGGACATTATATTATCATAATAACTTGATTGACTTTTAAGTAGTCTAACATTTTTCATTTCATTTTACTTAGGGGAACTCTAAAAATATTTTGATCATTGTTTGTTATTCATAGGTATATGTTGAGTTAAAGTGGGTAGGTACCCATCAACCTTCCAACACATGGATCGTAACTACATATTGATGAGTAAAAAAATTAAGTTGATTACTTAGTTGTAGAAGAATACGCAATTATTATTATTATTATTATACTTTTTCGTGAATATTAATTTGTTTTTGAATAGATTTTCTTTGTTAACATTTTTGTTTATTTTTCGATTTTTAGTGCACCTGAAGTACACTATTTTTTCTGAATATGGGTAGCCTTATTATACGTGCTGCTAATATGAGACACCATCGTTTAAATGAAACAAATAAAGTCAGGGAGAAACGTCTATCTCAAGAGAGGAAATCTCAAAACAGAGTTGCGAAGAGCGCAAAAATAGACTCTCAAAAATACGGCTTTACTTGGAAAAAGTTTTGATCAGGGAATTACTTGACCATAACGACCATAATAACTCATACTTAATGTACATTTAAGACTTCTATGGTTTTCTCATAGATGTCGCTGTGAGAAGTGGACCAAATTCAAATAGGACCACACGAAAAGCGCTAGCTTTCAAATTAAAACAATAATCATCAAAATCGGTTCATACATTCGAATGTTCTGAGGTAAGAAACATAAAAAATACCTCCTCCTTTTTTTAAGTCTATTTAAAAAAAATCAACCTCGGTGAAGCCGTACAACAGAACGGGCTGGAAAAAGCTGCTATGGGGGATGGGATCTCAAAAATGGAGGGAGCTTACGGATTAACTAAAAACATTTACAAAAAGCAGGGAATCTCTTGGAATGCCGAAATAAAGCACAACAATGCTGTGGTTAAACTAGAGTGCCCGTATGCCAAACAAAGCGTGTCACTGAATTACAAGTTGGAAAAGCTGGAGATACTAGGAATAAGAATATTATGGAAAATCATGGGTTCAAGCATACCACCGATAGACACGGGAATTTTACTCGTATTCTAGTACAGATTGCATAAATATACGAGTGTTACAGAAAAAGCTGCCAGTGCGTAATTTAAAAGTATGTAATTACCATCCATTTAGTACAAGAGTATACTTATATGAATTCAATGTTTCGCGGCGATTTATGTTGATAAAATTTTCTCGGGCTTCCAGCCGCGTCATGTAGTTCACGACGTTTCGGCCGAGATCTCCTCGGCCATTGTCAAGTGGTCGACTGTCGAATGAATGCTGCTGTCGTCCTTACATAGGTGCTCTGCGGGCTGTGACGTCACTGGTGCTCTGCGACATGACCATAAAAGGCAATGATTGAGCCACATCAATGGAAAGATTAGCCGACTCCTTAAGGGACACAAGATCTACTCGGTATTCAGGTCTCCTTCAAAGATACGTCCGTTTATGAGACCTGTTAAAGATGACGTAGACCTTAGCACACCAGGAGTATATAAAATACCTTGTGGTTGTGGTTAATTTTATATAGGGTAAACAGTGCGCACTATTGAATAGCGCTGTGTGGAACACGAACGATGTTATCGTTTACGTTATCCCGAAAAGTCAGCAATTGTGGAGCATGCACTTGAAACAAACATCGTCTTGCGTTTGAGGAGACATCTATAATTACAAGAACGAACAGTTTCTGGGATAGTGCAATAAAAGAGGCGATTGAGATCAAAATAGCTGACAATACTCTTAATAGAGACGGCAGCTTGCAGCTGAGCACGGCTTGGAACTCGACGATCGGAAGGTTGAAGCGGGCGCGGCAGGCACGCGACCAAAACATTGCCTTTTAAGGTCCTGTCGCGGAGCACCAGTGACGTCACAGCCCGCAGTGCAGCTATATAAGGACGACAGCAGCAATCACTCGACAGTCAACCACTTGACAATGGCCGAGGAGATCTCGGCCGAAACGTCGTGGACAGTAAACCATATTACGCGGCTGGAAGCCCGAGAAAACTTTATCAAGAGTATACTTAGTTTAAAGAAGGGGACATTAGATCAAAACAGAAATAACAGTACTTCTTTTTCATGTGTAATTTGTAGGCATAAGCAAGGAAGAATAAAACAAAAATAATTTGGAATTTGTACAACAAATCAGGGTTTCGTTTCATTCCTATGGGTTCCTAGGTTCGAGTCCTGCTTCGAGCATGGGCGTTTGTGTTGTTCCTAGTTTAAGTTAGCTTACGTAATTTGTAAGTCTAGTGACCGATGAACCTGACAGTTTGGTCCCTTAGAATTACAAACATTTGAATACTTGTCCTACTCAACCATCATTTTAGAATGAATAGTGATTTGTAGTGAAACGTGGGCTCATCACTATGTAACATAATCAAGACGCTAGATTTTGGAGTGGATGCACCCCGAAACACCAGTTTAAAAATTTCAAGTCTGGGCTTCGTCGGGAAAGGTTATACTAATCGTGTTTTGGAAGGCAAAAGGGCCTGTACTGGAAGGTTATGTGAACGAGGGAAAGTGTACCAACAAATTCTGTTACTCTCTATTGTTGACTAGCTAATTTAAAGCAGCAATACGCTGCAAAAGATGAGGTCTTGTGTCACAGAAGCTTTCTGTCGTACGGTAACACGGCCCTCACATAGCTTGTCTCACTCTTGAAACCATCCAGAAATTGGATTTAGAGGTGCTGGAACATTCACCTTTAAGCCCAGATCGCTCTCCAAGGACTTTAAATTTATTTAGGAAACAAAAGGTCGTTTTCGGAGGTCACTGATTTTCGTTAGACACAAAGGTGCAAGAAGCGGTGGATCAGTGGGTTTGCAAGCAACCGAAAACCTTTTTCCCGTAGAAAAACATAATCTTCTGGACCGCTGAACGAAGTGCCTATCAAATACGAGAGACTACTGAAAAATATTTTCGAAGTAAGCAAAGTGTTTTTATGAAAAGTTCGGATAACTTACCCTCGTACTTCTACAATGTTAAGACACAAATCAGTCTGTTCTCGTAAAATGAAAAGAACTCGCATTCGGGCTCAAACCATGATTTACTAACAACACGATCCATTTCGTGCCCTGGGGGCTCATCTTGAGATGACTCTTGAACAATTTACAATTGTTTGTGAATAATTCTATACCTCTCAAGACCAAATACGAAAGGGAACAATGTTTTACAGTAAAATTTAAGTTTCTAGAATTAAAAAAAAAATTAAAAATGAAAATGATTTACATAGCGAATGTTTGCGTTCAAATGTTTGTAGAGCTTAAGGGGCTTAACTGCGGAGTCATCAGTCCCTAAACTTACAAACTACTTATGAACTGCATTATACTAAAGACGGCACAAATATCCATGCCCGAGGGGGGATTCGATCTCCCGACAGGGAACGGCCTCGCGCATCGTAGCATAGCGCCGCAATGCGCTCGGCCGCTCCGCCGCGGCACAGAGTGAATGTATTCGTTGGTACAGGAGAGCACAGAGATGTACACTACAAAGCAGACAGTAGAGGCACATGTGCGGCGTCAGAACGCTTGCAGCCCCCGCCAATAAGCACGGTGACAGCTATAGCTGCTCCCGTCGCGGCGTCAAAGGAAAAGGTAGGCCGCCGACTGTGAGAGGTCAGGCCGCCGCCCCCCGTGTCGCCGGCGTAAGCAATCAGCGATCTAAATGCATTAAAATGAAGTGTGGGGTGTGGGGTGGAGATGGAGGGTCCGGTGATACGGCTGCGCCTGACACCCCCGCCCCACCCTGCTCAGGGGTGGCCGCCGGCCGGCGCCTGCCAGACAATTCTCCTCTCACACTGAATCCTCCAGATATCAGACACTCACATCGATCCCAAACGTACATCGATAGAGTACCATCTAGTTCATGCTTTGTGTTGTCGCCCAGGAGAACGTGTGTAAACGGGATGTTATAAGTAGACCCAAAGATTTTAGGTGCAAAAAAAGGTGGAAATTTTAAATGATAACTTTTTATATATATATATATTTTTTTTTTTTTTTTAATGGACACCCTACATTTTTTCTTCAGCAATCCATAGCATGACAAATCTCATAAACAATGGCGTTGATTGCATCGCAACATTCCAATTACATCCCGAGATATTGCGACGCGAAGTTGACGCTTGAAACACGCGAAACGCGCGGTTAGCGCACTTCCTAAGCAGCATGGGGTTCTCGCCTGAGTCTCAGGACGTGCGATATCCGTGCGTTGAATGTATTTCAAGCGTCAGCTTCACGTCGCAATATTTTGGGATGTAATTGGAATATTGTGATGCAACCAGCGCCATTGTTTATGTGATTTGTCATGCTATGGATTGCTGAAGAAAAAATATAGGGTCCATTAAAAAGAAACATAAGTTTGTGTTAGAAAACACATTTGCTTTCGTATTAGAATGTTCCCAAATATGTACATTCATGGGCCCCAGCCGTACATTGATACCGGTGAAAGTCGTTTTCCAATAGCTGTTATTGTTCCAGAGACATTTTGGGTGGACAAGATAGCTGGGACACCCTGTATATATTATAGTAGATGACACCGTGAACTTTGGGTCACTTAACTCTTAATATAAACCATATTAATTTAAATAATATGTATTTTAGACCTAGTAGCTTTATAAAGGCATCATCAGATAGTGTAATTGTCGGCTCGCTAGAGGGTAAATCAGGGACACATGTCTAGAATAATGTTCATGTCACTTTTCCTTTGAACGCCAAACGTCAAAATATTATCTCAGTGTTATCGCAATCGTACGAATGATATTGATAGCCCAAAGGAAAGAGCTCTTTCAATTTTCCACCAATTTTCCTATTTTCTGGCCAACTATTCAAAACTTTTACTTCACTCAAACCTTCCTCTCGCTTTGAACGTCGAATGTTCAAAATTTTATCGCAATCAGATGAATGCTGATGATATTTCCCAAAAAATATCGAGTTCTATTTTTTCTGAATTTTCCGAGAAACCTTTCCAAATTTTTATTTCATAAGAACGTTATTCTTGCTTTGGACATCAAATATGCAAAATTTTATCGCAATCAGACGAATGATATTGATATCCGATTGAAGAAATCTCTTTCAGTTTCTCGCGAATTTTTCGCATAATTTTCCCAAATTTTTAGTTCATAAGAACGTTCATCCTTCGTTGAACGTCAAATGATCAAAATTTTATAGCAATCGGAGGAACGGTTCTCAACTTACAGTGTTGAGTACATTTAGAAACACATTGAAAACTGAACTTTGTTCGAATTTTGTGACTTTTCTTTTCAACTGTCTTTTATTTTTTTTTAACGTTTTCCAAGACCATAATGAACAAAACTAAAAAGAATTACTCCTTTCCGTCGTGCGAATAGTCAGTTATAGTGCTGAATTCAATCACAAACGCACATTCAGTTTTTCTCAAATTTTCCGGTAGGTTTTCTAAAACAAAAAAAACAAAAAACAAAAAACAAAAAAAAATTATTTCACATAAACCTTGTCCTGTCAAGCCGTACTCAAGTGATGCAATGTGGCACCTGATTTTAATTCAGAGAAAAATTCGCCTTCAGTTTATCCTAAATGTTCCTACTTTCCGGGCGACATTTCCAAATTTTTATTTAATGCGAATCTTTCTCTTGCTTTCAACATGAAATTTACAAAATTTTATCGCAGTTGGACGAACGGTACTGATGGCTCAATGCAAAAAGCTGTTTCAGTTTTTTCCGATTTTCCTCTTTTCCGGGCAACTTTTCCATATTGTATCACCGTTTAAATCTTCCCTGGTCTTACACGAATATTTCAAGACTAAAATTAGCCAAATCGGTTCAGTCGTTCTCGAGTTTTAGCGAGACTAACAAACAGCAATTCATTTTTATATATAGGCCTATAGATATTAGTGTATCTGTATGTTTGTTTCTGTGTTTGTGAATTTGTATTGCATACAAATCTACAGTTCTGTTACGATCTTAATGTAATTTTGCGCACTTGATCTTCAAAATAAGAGGAATATAACTGTCTACGTAAAATTTTGTGCGGTACATGACGGATGGTACTTTACCTGCGGGCTTCGACAAAATCTACGGTTTTGTTCCAGTCTTGATGAAATTTTGCACACTTAGCATTCAAAACAGGATGAACATCACCGTCTACATAAGATTTCATACGGTAGACGCTGGAAGGAACCTTCTAATAAACTTAGACATTATTCCTCAATCACCAGGAAAATTAACAGAGTTATATATTTTTCCACAGATGGAGGAAGTAATGGACTGAGGATGAGCAGTTTGAAACAAACAGGTGACTGACAGAGAGTGGAAGTTGGGCAGAGAGAGAGAGGTAGGAATATATATATATATATATATATATATATATATATATATATATATATATATATATATATAAGAGAAGGACTGATCTACTAAGTTAAGACGCTGGTTTTTCAGCTAGTTTTCATATCAACATCTTCAGACCCAACTGTACAAAAGACATGCCAAAAAATTCATCAGAACAGGTCATCCTTTTGCTTTCTGAGGACACTGTCCTCGAATTTTTTAATGGCAGTTGTCAAGAAAGAGTAACCATGCACAATAAAAAAATTCATCTTGCAGTTCCTGATCACTAACTTCTTGAAATGGTTACAAATAAATGATCAAACCTTTAACACCGCATGGAGTGGCCGCGTGGTCTAAGGCGTCATGCTACGTTCAGGCGGCCGTTCCTCCCGGAGGCTCGAGTCCTCCTTCGGAATGGGTGTGTGTATTGTCGTTAGATTAGTTTAAGTATTTCGTAAGTCTAGGGACTGATGGCCATAGTACTCTGTTCCAACACGTTAACAAACATTTAACATTTTTACAGCCCCAGTTCCTCACACAACAGGAATTAAATCGAAAGAGCAAATCCTGTAATTTCAAAATATATTAGTAATCTGCCAGTAGCCTTCTCTTAGGAATGTCTTAATTCGAGACAGAAATGTGTTTACGTAACAATTTTCATCTTTTATTGCTTCGCAATCTGGAGCAATGCAGGTCACCTGCGTCAGATTACAGTCCGTACATAGATTTTAGGTTGTCAATTGCTAATAACATGTAAATATTTGATTCGTAAATAGTACCGAAACTCGATGATAATATATTATTCCCGATCACAATGTAGCACATCCGTAATTGAGACTTTGCGTGACTGTTTTATTTCGAAAGCTATATGCTGCGTAATATTATTACGTTGGTGTTTTACACTAGTTCTTACTGATACATCACAGACGCTGCATTCCAGAACAGAACGGTTGTTCTGAACACTGCATTGAACTGTTCAGCTATGTTACGCATTTTACTGGAGTTTACTTTCTGTTTCTACGTACGGTACTTGACTACTGCTGCTAGCAACACAAGAAAATAGCAAAGCCACACACGGACAATGCATTCTGAAACGTAGTCTAAGCATTACTAACAAGGTGGGTAGGCTGTGCAGCAAAATATGTTAGGGAGGATCATTTAATGTTTTCTTCTCCTCAAAAGAAGTTAATTTGGGCATTTTATTAGGGGTGGAATTTCTAGCACCAGTAATGAGTAACACTTTATCTACGGACCACAGAAAGGTCATAACTGTTTACGTCAGTCTTGTAGAGCTCTCGTGGTGTAGTCGGTATAACATTCGTGTATCATACACAAATCCTGGGTTCGAAGCCCTGCATGACATTTTTGTACTTTAGTATGTGCGAAATTGTGAATGGGGCCAACATGTTCCTGACGAGTAAAACGACTGTAAACGAATAGTTACATTTGGAGTTTCACAATAGTGGACAAAACAGGAATATCACAATTAGGCTTTTCCTGTCCTCCTTAGGTTAGGTGTTATTTAATTATTTAATAGTTACCATTTGCACAAGTTCTCCCAGACGACAGAAAATAGCATAGACTACATAGAAATTTTGGTTGACTCGATTGGTTTTCAAAAGGTTGTTTGTAAATCTATCGGACCAAACTGCGTGGTCATCAAACTACTTAAACCTAGGTAAACTAACCTAAGGACAACACACACACCCATGCCCCAGGGAGGACTCGAACCTCCACAGAGAGCAACCGCGCGCTCCGCAGCGAGACGCTTTAGGCCGCTCGGCTACTCCACCGCGGCTATTGGTTTTCAATATTTGGTGCCGATCTGACTGTGTGACTTTTGAAGGTTTGGCTGTTGTATTCCTGAACCCATGTTCCTCTTCCAATATTTGAAACTGAAAATTTATCAACTTAATTGACCTACGGCACGTAGTCGCTGACTCTCTCTAACAAATAAGCTAACGAAACAAACAAACAAAGCCGCGGTGGAGTAGCCGAGCGGTCTAAAGCGTCTCGCTGCGGAGCGCGCGGTTGCTCTCTGTGGAGGTTCGAGTCCTCCCTGGGGCATGGGTGTGTGTGTTTGTCCGTAGGTTAGTTTACCTAGGTTTAAGTAGTTTGTAAGCTACGGACTGATGACCACGCAGTTAGGTCCGATAGATATACAGACATTTGAACATTTGAACAAACAAACAAAAAAAGTTATCCCAACGAATAGACTAATCGTGAAGCATTTACAGATGGTACTGAAATCGACTCACCAGCTCCACCACACGTGCTGTATCTCTACGCGACGATAGCGCCGTAGCGATCAAAGAGACATTTATATTTCATGCAGACATTGTTTGACAACATGGACATGTGTAGGGACGTGACGGGTGACGAAAAGGGCGATCGCGTTTGACCGTGCTTGTGGCCAAAAGGAGTGAACTTGTAGGATTTGTTGGTGTTTCGCGGCGCGTCTGCAAACAGTTGTGTAACACACGTGGCCACAAAACACGAAGTCAGAACTGCTGCAAACCCATTTCATCCTATTCGGGAGAGAACATTGCGACGGGAACTGCCAGCAGTGAAAACCTGGAGTCGGTCGTCTCACAAGCGGACCTTGCTCAAGGCAACAACAACGAAGTTCGGAGGGCTGGGAAACAATGTGGCTCGTTTTCTGAACAGTGCGAGTGGCGCAGAGGTTAGCATAATGGACTCATATTCGGGATGACGCTGGCTCAAATCCGTCTCCGACCAACCAGATATAGGTTATCCGTGATTTCCCCGAAACTGCTGCTGACATATGTCAGGATGGTTCCTTTGAAAGGATGCGACTGATTTCCTTCCCCCATCTTTACCAAAAACATTCTGAGCTTGTGTCCCCGTAACTAATTACCACGCTGTCGACGAGACGTTACATCTTAATCCTCCTTACTTGAGCACTGCTCCACTCTATTACTTCTCGATTGGCCTGAAAAATTACGTGAATTGAGCGCCATAGAATACCTGTAGGACTTGCTGAAACTGTGGGTATAACTCGGGTGTCAGCATCGCCGAAATGTGATGGAATAGCACCATCAAATCCTTGTCGTGTGGCTTAATCTGGGAACTCACTTCCTAACCGAAGCCATGCGGTTATTAGGGGCGGAATTACGCGGTGCTAAATTCTCCTTGCATTGCTTTCTCTACTGGTGACTAATTCCTTATGTGCTGAGATCACGTGTGTTCAAAATAGGTCTCACCCGGTACGTCCAGTTTCTGAGTCAGTGAACCCACGAATGCGTGTCAGTGTGTAAACAGGCCGATGACAATTATTATACGTTACGTGTGCCGTCGTGCATCAAGTAAGGGGGTCACACCTGCGACCCAAAGTTATAGAGAAGTTTCGATATACTCGTGGTAGAGCCCTTGAAACTCCTGTGAAAGACTTTATATCTCCACGCTTATTCTTTCGAAGAAAAAAAATATAAGTCCGTCTTGAACCGGGAGCGATTATTAAAAGAATTCGAAAATGAGGAAATCTTAATTACATATGTCAATCCCAGTTTACACTCAAATAAAATATGAAAAGCCCTAAGTAAATTATATTAATTACAATGAGATAGGAAACAACTTCTTTAATATATATACAGGGTGTCCAGAAAAGGACTCCCTGATTTCAAAATTAAATATCTCGAAAACAAAGATAGACAGAGGAATGCAGTAAACGGTATGTTTATTGTGAAAGCTGTAAGAAGTTTATACAGCAGTTTGAAATAATAGTTACAAAAGCTGTAATCGCCATATGTAATGCCTAGTATAAATAATGATCCGAAGCCCAGAGCGATCAGTTCCACTATTGAAACGTGAAAGGAGCTTAACGTACCGAAGGAAGAGATTAAAACCATGTACTCCATTGAACAACGCGTTTTTCTGGTGCTATGGTACCACAGGTTAGAAGAGAGTCCTACGGCAACAAGGCGAAGTTTTCAAGCACGATTTAATGTTCCAAAGGGACCCGATGCGAAAACCATTCGTACGCTCTTCGCAAAATTTCAACGAACAGGCAGCGTAACTGATGATCTAGTGGGGCATGTCGGCCGCAAGCAAACCGCAGTTACGACTGAAAATATTGCCACAGTTTCTGGAATTATTCAGCGAAATCCAATGTCATCCATCCGTAGAATTGCATCTGAGACTGGTTTGAAGCGTTCCAGCACGCAGAAAATACTGTGAAAGAGCCTACACATGTTTCCATTCAAAATTCTGAACTGGCGATTTTGGGGTTCCGAAAAGCTGTAAGAAGTTTATACAGCAGTTTGAAATAATAGTTACGAAAGCGGCGCTGTACGCTCTACAGTTCATATCAGCATACATAGAGAGAGAGAGAGAGAGAGAGAGAGAGAGAGAGAGAGAGAGAGAGAGAGAGAGAGAAACTTCTGTATCTTCTGCTGCAATTATCGTATTTCTAAAAGAGAATAATTCAACTGCTTTTCACTCTTGACATCATAATGTTTTTAGCGAAACTAATTCCTTCAGTGCAGATTCACGCGTATAGACATATGTTGATAACAAATTTCCTGCTTTTTCCTCGTTTTCTTGCGGGAATAAACTTTTGACTTCTTCAAAGGTTTACGGCTCATTAATATCGAGGTCACTAGAGACGGAGATTTTTCTATATCTATATATTTAGGAAAACAGCCATACTCTTTCTAAGCGTGCAACCCGATATTTATCTCAAGCGATTTTAGGCAATTATAGAAACTGGAAAACCGGACGTGGATTGGAGCCATCATCCTAAGCAGTGCGCCACCTCGCTCGGTACAAATCTGAAAGGAGTGTGCACTTGGACCAAGTGGCGGAATGAAAGATATACTATCTTCAGCGACATCATTTATCACTATTTTATTGAGTGAGATACAACTTATTTAGGGCCAATGTTACAAATAGTATCTCGTTAAATGACGAAGTAACTTCGGGAGAGATATAGAATAGCATTAAATTATTGCCAGACAAAAATGTTTTCGCAAACGTAAATGACGTTCTTTGACATACGCGAAACAGAGGAGGTCTTCGGCTAGAGATAGATAGAAAGCATTGTACAGTTTCCAGATTATAAAGCCCCGAATCCAATGCTTGTGACCTCTCACGTACGGCAACAAAAGAAAAACAGACAAAAAATTTTAATAATGTGTCGCTAATTCGTGAAAATGCTGACACTCGAGTGCTGTTGAAAGGGATAATGTATGAAAAACACTCGAATATCGGAATGTTAAAACTTTGCATGTCATTTCAGTAAAAATTATAATAAATTAAATCACAAAATCCTGTTTATTAAAATACGTTTCTCTGAAATATTGCAAATAATTCAAAACGGAAAAAGACACAGGGCAATCCGTCGCTAAACCTATCGTGTCAACAACACTCCAGAGAGGTGTGTCAAGTGCATATGTAGCCGCTGGGCTTTGTGAAGTGGTTTTTTATCAACTGGTAGTGACGTACTTATATGTAAGATTGTGTGGTTTATCATAGTTATGCAGTGAACCTTGGTCCTGATAGACTATATAAATATAATATATGTAGTGCACAATATAGATAAGACTCGATATAAAAGTTGCTGAAATAGCGCCATTTATGGCAGTGTGTCTCATTACATATAGACAAATGGGTAAGAAGGGAGAGGAGGCGGAGGTAGAGAGTTAGTATGAACATACAAAAGCTACAACACATTACCATGTCAAATGCGATGTAGGAAAGCGATCAGAAAAAGCAGTTTGATCCGTGTCAGAATGGAGATGTACAGTCGCTGTATGATTTTCAAGGAAATCTTATACTCGTTTTCAAGTACAACAGTGGCAAGATCATGTAACGATAATGGAAGTGCGAACGATTACATACCCTTGTTCCCACAGTCTCAATAGTACTGAGATATGATGACGTTACCAAGAGGATATGCAACGCTTCATACTTAACTATCCGTAGAACGCCTGTTTTGTTTTTCCTGATGAAGACAGCAGGTTTTAAGAGTGCTTTTGAAATTCTAGCTCGCCTTTCAATTCCCACCTAACGGAGGTCCATTGTTGTTGTTTTTGTGCTGAGAATGTTCGCGAATGCGGTACCCTGTTCTGCAGTGATTTTTGTTATCGCCATACTTTTCGTCACAATAGTCTCCAATAATCGCCTGACTTTCTCCCATTTTGTGACATAGCAGATGATGTAGTCCCGCTTTCCTATATGCGTGTAACTCTCCGATGTGGTGCCTCTTTAAACACCAGACCTTGGCTCTTTAATTGTAGAAGCTCCCACAATACGAGCGCTAATAATTTATCCAAATTAGAATTGTCTTAACTCTGATATGATGCACGCACAATTACACAAAAGTACGACTGACCACTACTGGTACTTTCAACGTATCAACGATATAGCTTGGTCCCGTTTGGGGTTCGTGATCACCGTGCACAGTCATCATACAAAACTATCAAAAACAACTAGACATCATCACACAAGCAATGACTGCAATAGTAATCGAATAGAAAACTAAACAAAAAATTAAGAAACAAATACAGATAATAAACAGAATTCACACCAACCACAAAAAATTAAAAAAATACAGGTACAGAATTCACACCAACCACAAAAAATTTTAAAAAATAAAATAATAAAAAAATACCACACACATACACACAAAAATGACAAAAACTACAACACAAAGAGTACATGAAAACAAAATAATACAAGATGGCGCACCATGACATAACAAAACAAACTAACACCAAAAACAACAAACGTTCTCAAGCAGCAACGCTTAAAAATAGCATTCAAAACAGACAAGTCAATAAAAAAGTAACAAAAGACGCAGTCATCTACTAGGAAATAGAAATGTACCAACTACAATGTAACACATTTGACGTAACTTATGTAGGACAAACTAGCAGAACATTCGACTTCCGAAAAAAAAAAAACACATCAGAGCCTGAAGATATGGGACAAGATACTTTTAAGAGAAAATAATCACACTTGAAAAAGACATAAAATAGAGGGAAAACTGACTTCGTCTGTTCTTTCGGACATGTCCGAAAGATCAGAAGCTGCAATTCTTAAACAATAAACAGTTGCAGCACTACGGAAACGAATGAGAATCTAGATACAGTAATGGCATATACACGTCAAAGTGTGAAAAATGAAGACACCAGGTTCATGAATAAGAATAATCTGGACACGGTTCTGTTAAAAAAATCATTTTATTACAGAAAACCTTAAACGGCCTGTTTTATATCTTAACCCAGATGCACAATCAAAAACATGTAATATTTCAGGACACCCACTGAAAAGGCGAAAATCGTATGGGTGATAAATAAAAAATAATAACAACAATAAAATACTACATCTGCAACATGCAATAAGGCGTCTACCTCTAAAACCCGCTCGAGAAAAAAGGTACCGTATCAGGTTCTTTTAATGTACTGAAAAATTCAATTATACGTGAATGCTGCAGCTTCAGATTACTTCAAAAGGGCGTGAGGAAATCACACTCGAATGATGAGTCATACAGGGGCGTTCCCCCAGCAGCAAGCAGGCACCAGGCGATTATCCACCTGAATGCTGGAAGACAGAATCTGCCTGTACTGTTCTCAAGTTGCGGAACAAAACGCTTCCATGTTGTTGCTTGTTTATAACAGTGGTAATAGATTCTCTATTAACTGAACAAATATTGTTGCTAGAGTTATGCGGACAATCTTCATGGGTATTTTGGATCTTTTCTAGTACGAAAACGAAACTGTAACAGTTTTAGTACATGTCGGAATGCCAGAGTCTCAACATCAGCTCTACATAGCCGTACAAATACAAATAGTATCAGGAATCAGAATATGAAGAAAACTCAATGATTACTAATTCAGCGTCATCTCAATCGGGGATGACCAAAGTTGGGTAGTGGCTAACGCACTCAACACGCATTCTAGAGACTCTCTTTCAGTTCTTCAATCGGTCATCGAGATATTGCATTTTTGTGGCTACCCAGATCGCTCCACGCGGAATCGTTGCTTGGAAGCGGCATGGCCGTCTCCTCTACGGGTCATAAATGTGAGATAAGCTCCGACACAATAGCAGCCGTGGTCGGAAATTAAAACATGATTCTTCTTTTAGTGCTTCTTTTCTACTTTCTGTATATGAATGTTAAAAGACCAAATTCTAGTAAGTCGATCTCTTAAATATTTGTGCCGCGGTGGAGTAGCCGAGCGGTCTAAAGCAGCTCGCTGCGGAGCGCGGGGTTCGAGTCCTCCCTGGGGCATGGGTGTGTGTGTTTGTCCGTAGGTTAGTTTACCTAGGTTTACCCGTTGGACACTATAGACCGGTAGTACACCCGTGGATATTTTGATAATCAAATACGCCGGGAGAAACTGAAGAATCATAGGTTTAAGTAGTTTGGAAGCTACGGACTCATGACCACGCAATTTGGTCCGATAGATTTACAGACATTTGAACATTTTTTTAAATATTTGCGTCCGAGAAACTACTAGTTCCACAACTACGATCGCATAGTGATATATTATGTTTTTACTCCTGTACGCCGGCCGCGGTAGCCGAGGGGACTGCGGCGCGCCTGTCACAGTCTGCACAATCACTACGGTCGGTGGTTCAAATCCCCCCTCGGGCATGGATATTTGTGCCGTCCTTAGTATTAGCTAGCTCATAAGTAGTTTGTAAGTTTAGGGACTGATGACCCCGTAGTTAAGTCCCATAAGCTCTACAAACATTTGAACATTTTTTGAACTCCTTGAACAGCCGGAGGAGGCCGTGAGTCAGCTAGTAGGATTGCACACTTCTAGCCGCCGGGTGGCACGCAATTGCGGCAGTTTTCAAAACTGAAATAATATTCTAATGTTTGTAAACCAAACTGCCGAGGTCGTCGATTTCCCTACTTACAAACTACTAACACACTGACTGCCATGATGAAACTTCGACCATGTATTCTTGTGCCACACTGAATTCACGAACATTACTTGTGAGAAAAAATTAATTTTTCGCATCAGATGTCTTGTTTAGATCATGTAGGAGTGTTACTGGATAAAACAAAAAGTTCTGGCTGATTTGGGCTGGCCCAGCAACTACATTTTGACAATAAAAAATGTTTGTAAATCTTATGGAACTTAAAATCTGTGGTTATCAGTCCCTGAGCTTACAAACTGTAAACTAACTTAAAGCTAAAGGCAACAAAGATACCCATGCCCGAGGGAGGACTCGAACCCCCGACGGCGAGCAACCGCGCGATCCGCAGCATGGCGCTTTAGACCGCTCGACCACTCCACCGCGGCCATTTTAACACGGCTATGATATGAAGCCATATGAGCCACATGTGGCTCACATGATTTAAAACCACAATAGGTGTAAAACAATCGCTTCGATAGAAATAATAAAAATCCAGTTTATCTTTCCATTTGATAACTGATATTTTTGTGTAGCTCTGTGAACATACTGTTTGCTTTATTTTCAGTTCGTAGATATTATGGTTTCCAGGTTGCCTTTTATGCTATTCCTAATAGTGCCAAAAAGGTGGGTTGAGGTAATCTTTAGTTCTGTAGCCAATTGTCACAATACCGTGTCTTCTCGCTATATAATAAAGAGTCAAGTAACTCCATAAATACGTTGCTACGGACATCAGAGTGTTCAGTAAAGTGACCACTTTTAGACACAAAATTTAAACGAATTATATGTGAGCACCATAAGGCTCTCGAGGCGTCTAAACACAACTCTGCATGTGAGACAATTCTGGCTCACTTGACTTACTTTACAGAGTATACGTAAACCAAATGTCGCTCGCATGGCTCACGTGGCAGTCGATGTTTAAAAATACCATATAGAAAGGACTACACACATGCCCAATGGAGGACTCGAACATCTGACGGGAGCGGCCGCGCACTCTCTCACATGGTGTCCCAGACCGCGTAGTTTTACATAGTGTACATAAAATAAAAAATATAAATAATATAAAATGAAATGTTTAAAATTATAAAATAATAATGTAAAATATAACATTTAATAAAATAATACAATACTAAATCCATATGAAAATAACATAATATTTTTATTTTTTTAATTTTATATTACATATCATTTTTTTAATAGTTGTCCGAAATATTTACAAAAGTGGGCCGTAAAACAGGCAGTGTGATTTTTATTTCTGAAGTTTGTTTAATCAAATTTTTCTCTGATCTTTCACAATTCTTGTCATCTGATTTCATTGTATTCACGTTTGTTTTCTTTTTTTAAAATATATTATTTTTAATTTTTCTTTCTAATAGATTTCTTCTTACATTTCATTTTTACTTTTATTTCTGTAATTATAAATAAGTAAACTTTTCGGTTTTGCTTTAGATTTTCCAGCTTGAGGATGTTTTTTGTGGATAATGGAGTGCTGGCCCATTCACCCAACCCACAACTTGGAGTACCAGGATTTAACATCACGGTTTAATCCCTTAGAAAGGTTGGCTTCACCACGGCTAAACAGAACTCCCCTTTCCTAGATGAGACACATTTCGTCTGTCTTCTCCGATCACCTGGTCCTGGAAACATTCCTGTTATTGAAAGCTGAAGAAGCATGAGAAAACGAATAACATACCTTATGAACAACTATTGCTAAATAAATCTAATTCCATCAGAATGGAAAACATCACATATGGTCCCCATTTTCAAGAAAGAGAATAGAATTGGCACTAATTGCTATGAAAGCATTAATGCGATCTGTGAAATAAGCCGCTTATTCGATAAAATAATGTCTGGAGAAATAAGGCAAGATGTTGTTCACCATATCTGGGGAAGAGGAATATGGATATAAAAAATGTTCAAATGTTTGAGAAGTTTGTTGGACTTAACTGCGGGGTCATCAGTTTCTAAACTTACAAACTACTTATGAACTACCTTATACTAAAGACAGCATATACGTCCATGCCCGAGGAGGGGATCCGGACCCCCAACGGGGAACGGCCTCGCGCATCGCATATAGCACCTCAATACGCTCGGCCGCTCCGTCGCGGCAAAGTGGATTTAAGCAGAAATATCATGTGCTGATAATCTGTTTATTTTACAACGACTAATGTAGAAATCTATAGTAGTGGGGAAGGAGCTACACATTGTTTTTGTACATTTAACAAAAGCTTATGACACAGACCCTAGAACTAAACTGTGGGAAGCTCTGAAAGATATAGGGATGGATGATCATCTTTATTATTGAAATGTACAGAGACAATGAGGTACGGATTAAAGAAAAACTTAGAGGTATCAGAAGTTATTGCCGTGACAAAAGAATTGAGACAAGGTTGCAGTTTGTCACCCATTTTGTTGATTTAATACGTAGAAGTAGCTCTCGAAATTGGAAGAACAACTGCAGAGGATTGGGAATCAATGTCAAGGTGATGTACATATGTTTTCATTGTGCCCAGAATGAAACTTTCACTCTGCAGCGGAGTGTGCGCTGATATGAAACTTCCTGGCAGATTAAAATTGTGTGCCGAAACCGGGACTCGAACCTGGTACTGGGGGAAGTAAAGTTGTGAGGCGGCATCGTGAGTCGTGTCGGGATAGCACAGTCGGTAGTGCGCTATCCCGCGAAAGGCAAAGGTCCCAGGTTCGAGTCCTGGTTCCGACACACAATTTTAATCTGCCAGGAAGTTTCGTTTTCATTGTGTTTTCCTAACGATCAAGCCATTTTAGCATAAGATTATTATGATCTTGACTTTATGATATGATGGTTATATCAGGAGTATGACAGATGGGAACTTCAGATAAGTGTAACCAAAACAGAATATCTGGTGGTGAACAGTGACCCTAAATTTGAAGTACACATCAATTAGAATGAAGTTATGAGACAGTTAAAAAAATGCATTATCTCGGAGCATATATTGATAAGATGGATTGTGCCATACAGGATACAACAAGCCAAAAAATCATTAGGAGTATGAATTCTTTTTAGTGGGACAGCAATAAGAAAAGATTGGGAAAGATAATGGTGGAATGAGTGCTGTGCTATGGATGAGAACTATGGATCTTAAACGCTGATCTAAAAAGAAGACTACTAATACTAGCTGTGGAAACGGGTTATTTACGTAGAGGTGCCTGAATATTTATAATTAAAAAAAAAAAAAAACAAATAAAAATAAATAAATAAAAATGAGATAAGAGCTAGAATGAAGGCAGATGAAACTGCTATAGATAGAACTGAAAGAAAATCATTAAAATGTTGAGATTGTCAGGTCATCGGTGGACAAAGCAAATCTTTAAAAGGAAACCAGCAGGCAGACGTAAACGCGACAGACCACGACGTTCTTGGACAGACCACATAAATGAATTAACGGAGCGTCGCGGAATACGCAGGAAGACGCCCTGGGTAAAGAGGCCTGGCGAAATATCACAGGAATACAACAACTTGGTGTTATTAATTAATCCTGGTATAATAACAGTAAACTTTTCGGCCTTTTTGAAAGACCACTTCTAAGAAATTCAATTACAAAAATTCATACATTTGGGGGATGCGTTCGGAAATAACGAAACCAATCCCAATAACCATTAATCATAATAATTAATTATGATTCATGATTTTTTATAATTATTTTATTTCTTTATAAATTGTATTTTGCTGCGATATATTCATTACTCGATGAAATAGTGACCTCAAACCATTTTCCTTCTTTATTAGTTTCTTCAACGCACTATTGGGCAGCAACTGTTGCTCCGGCTACAGTAGTTCTCGTCAGTCGACCAGTCTGCTGTTTTCTGTTTTCCCATCATTGTTGTCTGCGCTCGTGAAGTGTCTAGTGGAATTGAGACTGAAGGGAGGGAAAGTGTAGACAAGACGAAAGAGAAAAACATGAAGCTCCAAGAAAATCTGAATGAATGCCAGAACTGATACCCTCAATCAATTTTCTTCCGACGTATAAGAATATTGAACTAAAATATTCATAAGTTTCAAACATTAACTGTTTGCAGTAGTAATTAATATTTCGTAAAGAAAAAGAGCAAATAACTTACAATTTATCGGTTTACTTACCTCAAAGTGAGTAAGAGGTTCCTTTTTTTCTGGTGAGAGACACTTTCTCATTTTGGAACCTTTACCGGTAATATCCAACGTTATTAACACAATAGTTCAAAGAAAGGCGATTTAGACATTTGTAAGTAATTGAAAAACTTGTTCTTCAAAAAGAGTACACAACCCTGATAAATCTGAAGCATTGAATTAAAATTTGTGGTGCGGGCGGGAATCGAACCCGGACCTCCATGCTTACTAGGCAGACGTCTTAACCGTTTTTTTTTTACCGTTAGACTACCACACCACTAACGATTAAGGCTCCTTGGAATAGTCTATGTACGATTTTCCTCCACATCACAAACTTTAATTCAGCTTCTGTGTTCCAAAGATAATTGCCACTACTGCCAAGGCTCTCCATGCAGCGGAATAGCACCTCAGCAATGGACATGGTGGAACAATCCTGTTAAGGTGATATAAATATCAATTAATAGAAATAAACAATCCCAGAGACGGATTTACGTCTCAAATGTGTCAAAGACATTATTGATAAATCTGAAGCATTGATTCCCGGCCGCACCACAAATTTTAATTCAATGCTTCAGATTTATCAATAATGTCTTTGACATATTTGAGACGTAAATCCGTCTCTGGGATTGTTTATTTCTATTAATTGATACCTTTAGATTCCCTTAACGATAGGATAGTGTATATTCCTTCGACTTCTCATTTTAAAAGTACAAGGAGGAGCATATAAGGATACTCGTTGGCCGGCATGTCCCCTCATCAGTAGTGCACACTGCACGGTAGACTGACCACGCGGCGGTGGCGGCACTGGCTGCGCCGCCTGGCGGCCCTGTGTGCTATTGCTATGCTCCGTATGACGCAACGCCCCGCTACATCACGGCTCTCCGGCCGCCAGTGGCTGCCGCCTTGGCCGCGGGGCACGGCAGCCAGTTTGTGGCGGCGCCACCGGCTGCCCTACAGCAATAACGAGCTGCATAACAGTCAAAGGTACCAGCCCGACATCTGCCTGAGTGATTTACGGAAACGCCGGAAAATGTAAATCTGGATGGGTGGATGTGGAGGTTAACCACCGTCATCTCGATTGCGAGTCTACTGTCTTCCCACTGTGCTACCTCGTTCGGTATCCTAAAAAAGAGGAAACATGTTTAAGATAGACAGTGTCAAATCGCCTTTATTTTTCCAAATAACTCTGAAACTGAGAAAAATATGAAAAAAAGAGCAAAATTATACAGAATTTTCTTCTTTAGGTGTACGTTTGTTCAGTTCTCATCTAAGGCGAACGTTTAAGATGTTATTTTCAATTAAATTTCGAGCTGGAACTTACTGGCAGATTTTCTTCTTCTTCTTCTTCTTCCATGTTCCTTGGGTTAATCGGTTCCTTGCGGTCGTCGTCCATTGTCCATTCTGATCGTTTGTTCTTGACTCAGTTTTCTTTTTATCAGAGAGGACATCCAGTTCTCTCATCTAACGCGCGTCGGCTGAGCTATCCTGGCACGCTTCACGGTCCATCCTCACAGCTTTACTTCCGCTATTACCTCTTGAAACATACCCTAGGATGTGTCTTAGCCGTGCCTGCACTACATCCCTTTTTCCAGAGATACTAGTCGTGTAAGGTTCAAATCAATTTCGTATTTCTCGATTTCCGGTAAGCTTTTCACATTGTACCTCAGAGGCGTCTTCTAATCTAATCGAATATCGACACAGTTGTGCGACTGTATTCGCGGTTTCCAGTCAGAAAGGAAACAGTACGTATTAATCGACTGAAACGAGCAACCGCGCGCTCCGCAGCGAGACGCTTTAGACCGCTCGGCTACTCCACCGCGGCTCCTTCTTTTTATAAATAATTTTGGAGACATTGCGAGCAGCGCTATTAGACTGTTTCTATATGTTGCGGTCATTTTACGGTTGCTGAAGTCGCCAGAAGATCAAAAATAGCTGAAAAATTATTTAGATAAGATATATTGGCAACTGACCTTTTACAATGAAAAGTGTGAAGTCATCCATAGAGCACTAAAAGAAACCCGTTTCACTTCGTTTACGTGATAAATAAGTCTAAAGGTCGTGAATTCAACTAAATACTTAGGAATTGGAGACAACAATTAGAATATATGGTATGGAAGGCGAACCAAAGGTTACGTTGCAGTGGCAGAACACTTAGAAGGTGCAGTAGTTCTACTAAGGAAACTGCCTACAGTGCACTTGAGTATCCTATTTTGGAGTATTATGGAATCCCCACAAGTAGAACTGACGGACAATTTAAAGAAAATTCGGAGAAGTGCAGATTTTTTTTCAGCGTATCGTGATATAATGGAGAGTAACACGGAAATCATTAAAATAAAAGCGTTTTTCGTTGCGGCGAGTTTTATTCGCGAAATATCTTTCACCAACTTTCTCTTCCGAATGTGAACATATTTTGCTAGCACTCACCTACATATCGAGACATTATCATCTTAATAAAATAAGAGAAATCAGGACTAAAACGAGAAGTTTCAGGTGGCCCTTCTTCCCGAGCTCTGTTAAGGAACAGAGTGGTAGAGAAATAACATAACAGAGGTTCCACGAACCCTGCCGTGCACTTAAATGTGATTAGCGGAGTATTTATGTGAATGTAGAGGAGAAATTATAACCCAATCGGTTAGCTGTGTGGTCTAATGCACCACTTTCCCTCGGAGTGCCGGCTAGCCTGGATGTAGTATTTAGGTGGTTTTCCACGTCCTCCCAAGTGAAAGCTGGGCTAGTACCTAAATCCCGCCTCAGAATTACAATTCACAAACATTTCGTAATACTTTGCACTTTCCACACATATAACATTGAAAGTGGCCTGTTATGTTTTCTAAGCAAGATCTCGGGCAGTTGAGATCTGCAAATGCAAGTTAAAACGCTCACTGCTGCTCTAAATTACTTTGCGAGTGGTCACAGTACTTGCACAACGGAAATTTATCTAACTGCTCACTCCTTAAGGGAGCAGGCAACGTTTCAACAAACACAAAATTAAAGTTAAAATAAATGAACAGAACATGGGACGGGGAGCATCAAATTATAAAGCAGAGATTTGATACTTTAGATCATCATGTATTCAATAAAATGAACAAGCAAATAAATGTGGAGAGACCAAATTAAGCACACACCTTGTACATTAGTGAATTAAATCATATAGTTACTGCCCATAATAAAATTGTTTCTGCCGTTTATAAATATGGTTGTATCGCGGGAGGAAAATTGCAAACACATAATGGATATATGAAAGCACATTCATTCATGCAAAGCCAGACACGCGCTTAATGCTTGCAGTACATTACTGATGCAGAAACAGTTCATAGCAGCGACAAACGAAGCGTCGGCGGCCTTTTGATGAGATGGTGGGAGTCTTGAAGCACAAATTTAAATATTACTATGCGCTAAACAAACTCATGTTCGGGGAGGCAGCGGCATACTATTCTTAAGTATCACGTGGTGTGTGACCATGAGGAATTACATAGAATTTAGAAAAGAAATTAATCGAATTACTCGAGTTCTGTAAATTAAGAAACACTTTGCCTTGCATAGCGAAACAATTACTCAAGAAAACTATCACTGATAAACCAAGACTGCCTGATCACAAAGAAAGCAAAGTTCTAACATCATGACTTCCCCTCAGCATGATTTGATGAAGTACTTACTTTCACGGTCGCAGCAAGAGTGAAGCCCTAAGGCCACACCAAAACCTTCCCCACCACACCCTGGATGTAGAGTACAGTAAAAACCCATACAGAACGTGTTCAGACCATAGTGTCTACCAACCCTCTCTACCTGAGGAAGTTAATATACCCTCTTCAATGGCTCCCAGAGAGGTCTCTTGTTACCTCTTTCGTCCAAGATTATGTTGGCACCACACTAACAACACGGCCACCTTTCCACCTTGCCAAGTAAGCTTGTCTCTGGCCACCCAGCAGACGCCAGTGCAGACGACAATCAAAGCCATGTGTTCTTCATTAAACGAGGCCTTAAAACGTGAGGCAGCGACTGTAAGCCATTGCGTGGCAGTCAGTTAATATTAAAAACAACCTTCCACATTCATATGGACACACAAGTTCAATCACATGGGTGGAAACATATATAAACATGGGGTATTGATTATTAATAAACAGAATAAAAATAATTAACATACTAATAGACAATATTAATGGTGCAGAAACACTTTAGGTTAATGAATAACTCAAAAATGGAACGCGGCCACACATTCAGTGGACGTGTTTCAGCATTATATGCAGACATTTTGGGTACACATTCCCTCCCGGGGGCCATGGGGTGGCGACAGGAAGGGAATCTGGCCACCCCGTAAATATTATCACGCCTAATTCGGATCTAACAAAGCCGACCCTGCATGTGCGGGAACATGGCTAAATAGGAAGAAAGAAAAAGGAGAACTTGTGTGAAAAGTAGGTGGCGAGGTACTGGCAGAAGTAAAGTTGTGCGGACGGGCTGTGAACTGTGCTCGACTAGCTCAGTCGGTAGAGCGCTTGCCCGCGAAAGACACAGCTCCCACGTTTGAATTTCGGTCTGGCACACAGTTTTAATCTGCCAGGAAGTTTCATGTCAGCGCACACTCCACTGCAGAGCGAAAATATTATTCTGGAAATTTAGAAATGTCAAGAAGCCATCGGAAACGGCCCACTTTCAAAATGTTCAAATGTCGGTAAATCTATCGGACCAAACTGCGTGGTCATCAGTCCGTAGCTTACAAACTACTTAAACCAAAGTAAACTAATCTATGGACAACACACACACACACACCCATGCCGCAGGGAGGACTCGAACCTCCACAGCGAGCAACCGCCGGCCGCGGTGGCCGAGGGGACTGAGGCGCTCCAGTCACGGTCTGCACGGCCACTACGGTTGGGGGTTCGAATCCCCCCTCGGGCATGGATATTTGTGCCGTCCTTAGGATTAGCTAGTTCATAAGTAGTTTGTAAGTTTAGGGACTGATAACCCCGTAGTTAAGTCCCATAGACTATACAAACATTTGAATTTTTTTTTATGACCCCGTACTTAAGTCCCATAAGCTTAACAAACATTTGAACGGCGAGCAACCGCGCGCTTCGCAGCGAGACGCTTTAGACCGCTCGGCTACTCCACAGCGGCCGGCCCACTTTTAGTGTTACTGTGTTACTAACGTAGAGTGGGTCGAAAGGGCAACATTCGATGTAACACAGTAACAGCATGTTCCATTTCATTGTGAGTGGGGTACAATAACGATAGGTCGTTTGTACTCTTATTTAAGTTTGTATTCGTTGACCTTGGAGACAGAGAAGTGAAACACCTGAAGCTGGCGATAACTTGCGTCTTCTCTTCCACCCGTGAGCACCGCGAGGCCCGGTGTCAGGCGGTCTGCGGCCTATAGTAGGTCCGCGGCCCTTGTGCTCACAAGTAAACAAAGTTCAGCTAAACCATGAGGGAACACGTCAACTGGCGCGCTGACATTCCTCGTGTGCAGCGCATGTGCCCCGACTGTGGCGTGGGCGGGCCGAGACGGCGAGCAGCAGCGGCGGCGTTTGGTGGCGTGGGCGGCGACGGCGACGGTGACGGGACAGACGGGGAGGCGGGAGGTGGGAGGGGGGCGCGGTCGATACGGCGGCGGCAGCGGCAAAAACGGCCGGCCGGACACTGTAGCCATCGACCGCCGCGCGCCCGCCTGCTGACCACCGACACCGCGGGGGACAGCACTTTTGCTCGCGGCCTGCGCCCCGCCACCAATGTTTAGCGGAAGAGGATACTCGCCGATATTCCTGGAGATGACGGCTGTTTTCAGCTCAGCAATGACTTTGGGGTTATTCCTGTACAGCTTGTCCTTTTTTTTTTTTTTTATATATAGCCCCACAAAAAAAGTCGCATGTGTTCAGATCCGGAGAATATGGCGGCCAACAGAGGCCCGTGCCAGTGGCTTTTCAGTACATCACAGCCAGAACTCCCGTCTACATCAAACACTCCTGCTTCGATGGACCGAGCTCCGTCTTACTCGTCGAAGTCATATATATGTTCATATGTTTGTATAGCTTATGGGACTTAACTATGGGGTCATCATTCCCTAAACTTACAAACTACTTATGAACTAACTAATACTAAGGACGGCTCAAATATCCATGCCCGAGGGGGGATTCGAACCCCCGACCGTAGTGGCCGTGCAGGCCCGTGACTGGAGCTCCTCTGTCCCCTCGGCCACCGCGGCCGGCTCTCGTCGAAGTCAGGAACAATTGTTAATAGGGATGAAGTCATCTTTCACCTTCACGTTTCGTTCGGTTGTCACCGTCCTATCAAGGATAATCCCATCCATTATTCTGTGACTCTACACTGCACGTCACAGAGTCACCCGTTGATGGCGAGGAGCCTTCCCGATCGCGAAGTGCGGGTTCTCTCGCCACAAATGGGTGAATGTTGCTCATTGACGAACCCGTCCAAACCAAAGTGGACTTCGTTGCCAAACCAAACGATATTCACAGTTGCACATGCGTACTAGCGTACCAATTCCTATAATTTCCCGCGGCCATCCGTGAAATCTGAACGCCCTAACTCAAACCATTCAGAACTTATCACTATTTAATTTCATACAGTTCAATAACTGTCGCCCTGTACATTTCAATATAAGCTCCACCTCCACTGTTCATATTATTACAATTAGTTTATCTTATCTTCTAAGTATCTTTGGAACAATGTAAACAGCTGCCACGAAAATAGAAGCACGTGTTGTGTTTGTGATTGTGTTCTTCTGTTCTGTGTGTGCCAGATACCAGACTACCAACAAAACTGTACGGAAAGTCAGTAACATAATGGTCGAAATACTCTTATCATATAATATACATACTAAAATAGATTATCTTCCTCAACAGGCTTCACTTTCGACACATAATCTCTATGGTACAGATATTATATGATCATAACCACACAGCAATGCGCTTGTAACTGTAGAAACGCATATGATGATAGCAGATTGCTGCCGTAGCGGCTCGTGCTAATAAATAATTAGTATAAAGTGATTGCTGCAGTAAAATTATATCATAAACATGGAGAAAGCAGCATCGTTATTTTACCACTGTACTCATCTGGTTGACCATCTCGTTTGGACCATCGGAAGATGATTTCCTCGAACACGTATGTGCTTTCCTCTGATTCTGATAGTTTTTGCTGACAATGACATTTTTGTAGTTGACTTACTCTGTCTCATGCACTTTGGCCATTTTTTTCTTTGTCATAACTACTTCTATATGCTTCCTATGTCCATGGGGAATACGATATAGCCGGCCGCGGTGGCCGAGGGGACTGAGGCGCTCCAGTCACGGTCTGCACGACCACTACGATCGGGGGTTCGAATCCCCCCCTCGGGGGGATATTTGTGCCGTCCTTAGTATTAGTTAGTTCATAAGTAGTTTGTAACTTTAGGGACTGATGACCCCGTAGATAAGTCCCATAAGCTATACAAACATTTGAACATTTTTGAATACGTTATAATGGACCACAACACCTGTTCTTTTATCACTAATTTTGAAAAATGTTGTAAACCTATTAGACCAAGCTGCTATGGTCAACCGTCCCTAGACTTATAAACTTCTTGAACTAACACTATGGACAAAACACCTAAATTCAAATGTTTGTAAATCTATCGGTCCAAACTGCGTGGTCATCAGTCCGTAGCTTACAAACTACTTATCCTTTATCTGTAATACTTATACTAAGGCAAACTAACCTAAGGACAACACACACACCCATGTCCCAGGGAGGACTCGAACCTCCGATGGCGAGCAACCGCGCGCTCCGCAGTGAGGCGCCTTAGACCGCTCGGCTACTCCACCGTGGCGACAAAACACACCCCTATGCTCAAGGAAAGACGTTGCATGACGCCTTAGAACACACGGCCATTCCGAGTGGCACTCTCATTTTCCACTATGTGAAACACGACACTTGTGAACATTAGTACTTTCTGTGGTGACAGACTCGTACGAACGGAACGTCAAATAACTAATTGTGGATGGGAAGGGAATTTTTATGGATGAAAATGCGCCATGACTCCGGACCACAACTGTTCACGATTGCTTGGAAGTGCATTTTCCAAAATTCCAGCGAATTATTTGCCCATTGAGAATGTATCCCATCTAATATTTATGGGTATAATGGAGATTTCTTCGTACAGACAATCCTGCATTGGCAATACTTTCGTAATTCTTGTTGACATTTTTTCTTCGTTTCAAATGCACCAATTACAAGTTAATTTCAAGAAATTTTACATGCAATAGAAAATACAAGTACTTGGACAGTAACCATTAACATTAAAGATAAATTAGTAATTAAAATTGTTTTCATCCATAAGTGGGCAGAGTTCATAGAATTAAAGTTAGCATACAAAACATATATAAACAATTATAAATACGTTTATATTTAAACAGAGTAACAGTCATGAACTTAAATTGTTTTAGCCCAGAAACGAGCTACGTCCAAGGCATTAGGGTTGGCCAGCTTTAAGTCCTCTTCGGTGCAGGATGAGGGGCACAGATGGCAGTTGCACAGGTGAGACATTGTCTGCTCCTCGCCACACTCACAGGTTTAGGGCCCACTGACGTATCCCCATGTTTCAAGGCTTACTTTACACCGCCCAACACCAGTTCTTAACCTGTTGAGGGACTTCGAGGTACAACAGCTCTCATTACGACCGGGAAGAAGCTCATCTTTTGGTTTTCTCCAGCTTAGAGGAGCAATTTCTGCTCTCTTTCTCCACACGTCTATCGCTTGGTGTATGTTTTTGTTGTTCACATAGACTCTTACGAAGCTTTTCCTAGACTTCAAGCGTGTTGGTGCTGGTGATAGGCCAAACAGTGGGTATCAGAAGTAAGGGCTCTCTGTACTTCTGCTTGCGCAGCAGCTTCACGCCTGGTGTCAGGCAGAGCTATACCTGCTAGATGGTACAGATGCTCCACTTTGGTTGGTCTCAGGCAGCCAGTAATTATACGACACGTCTCATTCAAAGTAGTGTCCACTTGCCTAGCGTGGCAGGAATTATGTCAGACAGGTGCTGCATATTCGCCCGCTGAATACCACAACGCCAAAGCTTAAGTCCGAATAGTGGCTGGCTGTGCTCCCCAGTTAGATCCCCTTAGTTTTCGTATCATATTATTTATGAGAGATACTTTTATCTTGGTGTTATGACAATGCGTTTTAAAGGTTAATGTCCGGTCTAATGTCATCCCAAGATACTTTCGGGAAAATGATTATTCAAGTTAAGAGCCATTCCATAAATTATTTAGTCGTTGGGGGACATTGAAGGAGCCTCTCCGCAGGGCGTGGATATGGCTGTCTTAATTACATCCGGCCGTCCCCTCCAAAGAGCATAACAGCCGAATAATCCTTCCACTCCAAAGGCAACAGGAATCGAAATGGCATTGTTGACATAAGACACCATACGTCTCATTATTCCTGTATGGGACTTCTAACTACTAGAGCCCAAAGCCATTATGAGTTGCTGCACTGCCTGGAAAAGGAAGGTCCTACGCAGTGTAAAGAATTATCCCATGACTTTTGTCACCTCACTGTACATGTTCACATGTGTGGTGAAGATTACATTGCGGATTCAAGGATATGAATGGGTAAAATTTTCATGATAATTTAGTGATGGAAGCACTGGAACAGTTTCTCGGTCATTGACCCTACCTCCCCTGCATACCACGATGGCCTTGGGAAAACCTACTCCCACCCTTCCTCCCATGGACAATGGTGCTCATCCCCAGCAAAGGATACCACCCTGGAAGATTGGCATCTAACATGACGCTGAAATCCCATTTGCAATAAATTGCACTTACGGACAATTGAAGCTGACATGGCAGTTGCCACCATCATCGATCTCACTTGGAGAACCACCGTTCCCACTGTTGCCGCCACCACGTTCATTAACTTGGGAGCCCACTGCCCCCGCCTCCGAATCTCAACGTCACCACCAAAGAAAGGTTCGATAAAAAAACCTATATACATTCAGAATTAATGGTTTAAAGCCACGCAGGAGTAGCTGTCAACTCTAAATCACCTTAGTGTGGAGTGCGTGGCTGCTCCCCATCGGAGGTTGGAGTCCTCCCTCGAGGATTATGTGTGTGTGTGTGTGTTGTCCTTAGCATAAGTTAGTTTTTGGTATTTGGATGACCTCAGCAGTTGGGTCCCTTTGAGCTACAAACATTTGAACATCTGAATTGTTTAATCAATTATCTTTATGTTACATTTCACGGGGAACTATGTTTGCATTAACTGTTTCCAAAAACGTTTCGTTTACGGAAATTATTTTTGATTTACTCTCTGGGAAAGACTATATACTACAAGTCAGTCCGCTCAGTTTATGTAACATAATACTTTGAACCTTATTTACAACTTGCATGTAAATATAAATGGAACATCAAGGAAGTCATTTGTAATGCCATAGCTACATACCCTAATGTACTTTTACTTGTAATCTTAATTAGGATTTCACACACATGCAGGCGATCTGAGAAACACCTGGTGAAAATCCTATGACGATTTCGTTAACAAACACATTCAACTCTCAGCAAGTTTCATAAGCAATCTTACATACCTAGCGATAAACATCACTATATGTTTAAATATTTTATTCAGCCGTTTTCATTAAACTTTTTCCCTCAATAACATCGATGTAAACTTATTCATCATAGACCCTTAGACGTACTGGGTCCCTGTGATCTCACATTTATAAAAAACTGAAACAAAATTGTAGAGCCAACGCGCCCTCCCCAAATACGACCGTGGCTATCGAGGAGCGGTAGCGGGGCCTCCACCACATCGCCACGACCGTATTACTACTACATCTTCGTACATACTCCGTAATCACCCAAAGGTACGTGGCGGAAGGCACTTAGTTCCACTACTAGTTACTTGCTTTCCTGTTCCACTCCCATATAGAACGAGGGAAAAACGAGTGCTTGTATGCATCTGTATGAGCCCTTCTCTTTCTGATCTTGTGGTTTTTGTTCAAAATGTTAGTCGGCGGCAGTAGAATCGGTTTGCAGTTCGCTTCAATTTCCGGTCCTCTAAATGTTTTCAATAGTGTTTGCTGAAAAGAACGTCGACTTCCCTCCAGCGACTCCCAGTTGAATCCTGAAACATTTCAGTAACACCAGTAACAAACCTAACCGCCCGCCTCTGAGTTGCTCCTATGTCTTCCTTTCAGCCGACCTACGGGGGATTCCAAACAACTGAGCAATATGAAACTTTCTGGCAGATTAAATTGTGTGCCGGAACCGGGACTCGAACCTGGGACCTTTGTCTTTCGCAGGCAAGCGCTCTCCCACTCAGCTATCCCGACATGACACACGGCCCGTCCTTACAACTTTACTTCTGCCAGAACCTCGCCTCCTGTGCTAGTCTTGCAAGTTTCGCAAATTTATGCGAAGTTTGTAAAGTTGGAGGTTGGGTACTGGCAGAAGTAAAGTTGTGAGGACGGGCCGTGAGTCGTTTCGGATAGCTCAGTGGTAGAGCGCTTGTCCGCGAAAGGCAGAGATCCCAGGTTCGAGTCCCGGTTCCAGCACACAATTTCAATCTGCCAGGAAGTTTCATATCAGCGCACCTCCGCTGCAGAGTTAAAGTTTCATTCTGGAATTGAGCAATACTTAGTATGGGGTCGTACAAGTGTTCTATAAGTGGTCTCCTTTACAGACAAATCATATCTTCCAAAAAGTCTCCCAATAAACCGAAGTCGACCATCCACCTTCCTCACGACTGTTCTTATATGCTCGTTCTATGTCATATCACGGTGCAGCGTAATGCCTAGATATTTAATTGGCGCGACTCTGTCAAGCAGCACACTAATAATACTGTACTCAAACATTATGGGATTGTTTCTCCTACTCATCTGCATTACCTAACTTTTCAACATTTAGAGATAACGCAGCTGCCATTCCGCACACCACCTAGAAGTTTGGTTCAAGTCACCTGCTATTACAGCCGTTCAATGACAACTCCTCCCTGTACACCACAGCATCATCAGCAAACAGCCGCAAATGCAACTCAATCTGTCTGTTAGACCAATTATATAGGTAGAAAATAATAACGGTCCTATCACTCCTGACAAACATTCAACATTGAGGAGAACCTGCTGATTTCTATTACTTAGTTGATTAAGCTAGATGTAATTTTAGTTCCAGTAGATCTAAACTGAGGAAATCCTGTTGGATGTAGTATGTGTCAGAACAAAACACATAATAAATACTTACAAAATGAGATCATACGTGTTAATGAACCTTCCACAGATTCCAAATGTCATTGCCCTTGTGGATGTGGAATTGGTAAGAAAAAAATGTTAAGAATATTTACATTTTAAAGGACATAAAACCTATTACTATATACTAAATTTTGAATTTACTGGGTGCATTTTATAAAAGTAGTACTGAAGTCAGACTGAACACAATACGCACATTTTTGAATATTATATACAATAATATACATCAATCGCTTCTGCTAAGAAATTCATCAGTGGAGTATGAGTTGGCCACCAAAAAATTCTTTAGACGCTTTTCAAACTGAACTTTATTGTGAGCAAAAATTTTTATGGTTGCTGGTATGCTATTGAAAACATGTATTGCTGAATAGTGGACACCTTTCTGAGACAAAGTAAGTGATTTTAAACCTTTGTGGAAGTTATTCTTCTTTCTGGTACTGATCCCATGAACTGAGCTACTGATTCGAAAAAAAAAATATTTTAATGACAAATTTCATTAAAGAATAAATTTATTGGGATGCGGTAGTTAGTACCCCTGTTCCGTAATGAGCCCTCTGCATAATGTTTCTGAATTGACAGCACAAATGGTTCGTATCGCACGTTTTTGTGCACTGAAAACTTTAGCTTGGCCTGATGAGTTGACCCAGACTCAGTAATCCTATATGACATTATGAAGTGAAAGTATGCATAATACGCTAGCTAGCTTTTTATTTTGATATCTCCTATGTCTGACAACATTCGCATAGCACACAGGGACTTGTTTAGGCGCTTCAGCAGTTCTGTGGTATAGTCCTTCCAGTTAAATTTATTGTGAAGCTGTAATCCTCCGAATTTCACACTTTCTTCTTCTATCTCGTTGTTGTTGTTGTACGTTATACACATACTGGCAGGAAACCTTTTACAATTCCTAAACTGCATGTAGTGTGTTTGTTTTCAAGTTTTAGCTTGGAGAATTGCCTTAAACAGTCTTCGAGCTACTCACATATGGGGGTAACTATGCTACATGCTCGTACCTTCGTTAGCAGTCTGCAGTGCAGCACTGTGTCGATCGCCTTTCGAAAATCTAGAAATATGCAGTGAGACTGTTGCCCTTAAATCCATAGCTCGCGAGATGTCATTAGAGAAAAGGGCCCTACGCAAGAGCGCACCTGGAGCACGACTGAACACACCTTAAGGATCATGATATCTACAAGTTGCTGTTTCCATCTTAATAATCACTCTTTCGCTGTCCTGATGTGTAACTCTACCTCACGCAACAACAACAATAACTACTACTACCACCAATACTACCATATCAACAGCAGAAGACGTCTAGTTTATTAGACAAAAATATCTAATTTACTTGTGGAAATAGCAGTAAACGATGGGTGATATCTTAAGTCTTTATTTCTTCTTCTTCAACCACAATGTATATGGAGAATCAGTGGATTATGAACACTACTGTTTACTCCCAATATCTTACCGGTAAATGCTACCATTAATTGTTGCACACTGAAAACAACCACGCACGCACAGAAGTCTAACAATACCTGCATACACACACTCCTGAATTCCTAGAAAATCCTGTCGATCAATACATTGCGCTAGAGGTCAGTCAAAATTAATTAATTTATCGATTTGGCTCCATATTGCAAAGGAGATTGGGCCTGTGGCTGGTCGAGGGTTGATCCCAAGTCCCCCCAGGACCTTCACGGTTCTTTCGTGAGTACGCGCGTGGCGAGCACGGGGCCCCGAGCTAATGCAGTCTTCCTTCCTTCTTTACTTCCCGGACGGCATTTATTCCCACCTCCCCTCCTTTCCTATCCTCACTGCTTCCCCTCCCCACCGTGGGACTGATAACCTCAGTAGTTTAGTCCCCCTATCCCAACCAAACAACCCAACCCAACCCCGTTGATCCAGAGTATTTGTACATCCACCAACAGTCGCAAATCTACATTGTTTTATTTATGCATCCGGCTGAGCATATGATAACGCGTGTTTTCCCGACCCTAATGGTTCTACATCCACTTTGTATTCGTTAACGATGCTTAAACACTAAATCAGTTTCACGATGTCAGAACGCGAAATAATTGTCTGTTCAAAGTAGGTCAAAGTACAGAGAATATCAACGTACGTAAAATCTCACGCAGAATCATATACACCATTCAGTTACAATCCTGTAATGGAATCGGAAATAAAAGTTAAAGTTCTTCTACACTTTCTCTCGCCCTACACTGCACGTAATTAACTTACTTCTAACAACTAACAGTCACTAAAATTCCCTGTAAACAGACAATATGATACTAGTATTATCCAGTTGAAACATCCAGTAAATCTTGATTTGATCATTTAACAACCGCTTGCACATTCTTACGATACTTGACAAACAACTCGTTACTCTCGATAAAAGCACGTAACATAATCTGTATTCTTTGAAAGTAATTATTCAACTTCACACTTGGAAACTGTTAGCCTCTAGTGATCAAATAATGCTCAATGTACATACTTGTTTAAACAAGCTTTCTGTCTATGTCGGAGCTTTTTTCATACTATACATAGACCACATGTGAAGACGCTACTCAATTCATAGTAATATTGGAACGAAAAGTACATCTGATCTAATTATGTAATCTAATAGTGATCTTCATGGAACCTGCAATCGAAAAGTTCTATAACTTAGACCCTACTAAGTCCAATACCCACAGCTACCTGACCATACTTCGAAGCTGATTTTTATAGAGCCCCGACGTAACAGAGCAATAACCACCACAGCAAACAGGCAATGCTTCGATTCATTATAGTAATTCTAACAATTTCTGCTGAAGCTCTGACCTTATCCAATTTCTGCAACGATCTCTGTAAGCGGTCATAGCAACAACCAAGTCCACCCCAGCGACAGGACCATCCTTGAAGCTGAATATTTTTACCCATTTCTATGTTCTCTACCTACACTGGGCACCAGCAGTCAAAAACCTCTCCAGTACGAATGCAGATCCAACTGCATATCACAAGAAAGTATAAATATGATCTGTAGTATACACATTTTGCCTTACGCTATTTACTAGCTCTTGATAACAGTCATCCGCAATCCAACAAGGATAATAAAGTTTCGATCTCTTACTACCTGTCATTCGCATTCATTGGACCCATTCTGAATACCCAACTAGTAACATCCCATCGAAAGATCCAGTAACTGTTGCTATGCACAGTCCATCAGAGCATATATCTGAATCTCTTTCTGTTAGTCATTATACCAGTTACTTGTGACAAACAACCAACACCATGTGCCTTCTGACAATCCACTACATCGTGCGTTCCTCACCGGTCGTTAGGCCTACTATCGATAAACACACATAATACACCCCAGTACATTGTAAAATGAACAACACACACAGAACAGTTAAACAGTACACTTTGTCCACACTCCACATTGGTGGAAACTATTTAAGTCAGCAGACTATCGGAGAATTATAGAATGCTCTCCTTCTCGATTGAAGAGCAATATACCACCATAGTCTTCTCCAGTAGGCCGATGCTAACGAGATGCTCCCATTCTTATCGTAATAAACACTAACTGGCAAGCTGTATGCACCAGCACATTCGCATAACCATTATGCTTCGTATCTTTATGTGCATATACGACTGTGTGAAATCTATGCTTCACAGCAGAACATATGATTAACCAGTTTTGAACTCTGTATTTTGCATTGGGGACTCTGACATTACCCGTCAAAAATGTTCAAATGTTTGTAAATCTATCGGACCAAACTACGTGGTCATCAGTCCGTAGCTTACAAACTACTTAAACTAAGGTAAACTAACCTCCCTGCCCCAGGGAGGACTCGAACCTCCACGGCGAGCAACCGCGCGCTCCGCAGCGATGAAACATGCTTGTAGAGGACATATCTACCATTGTAGTAAGTAAGAGTAGATCACCCATCGATACACACAACAGATTTTTACACAGAGTTGTTCTTGTATGCATATAAGCACGTAATTCTAGAGGAACAGGGTGAGTGAATAAATAACACAGAGAATCCATGATGAAAATGTCTTTTACTTTTGGTCCTTACAAATTAAAAGTAATTGTACACCCTAAAAAGCAAACACTACAAAATAAGTCAGTACCAGCACACACAAGATGCTCACGATTAATATCATGCTTAGTATGAGTAGTGCAAGTATACTAGATCTTCTTGTTCTTTTTCTTAATATTCTTCATCATTCAGCATCGAGATCAGTGAAAGTGCCCTGACTTTTTGTTCCATGCAGTCGAGACGAGCAACAATAACACCGCGTCGAGATCAGAGTTCTTTGGATATACAACGGCAGCTACAGCCTTACAGCCCGAAAATGCAATGGACTTCCTCGACATGTCAGAGCGCTACAATGTTATGTTCTTCTCATCATCCATAAATGTATGACCTCCTGTAAAGCAGCCACCAGCCCAACTACTGCATGTTTACACACACGACATACCGCTATTTATGTTTAATTGGCGTGATTTTTAATAACACTCACCCTCATTTGTAATTTATATTACAAATCCGCATGGACATCTTCAATTTCTTTCTCCATCCAGTAAATTGACAGATACACTGATGATACGTTCTTGAATTCCAGAACACTTCTAATTTTACTCCTGTAAACTACCGCTTTATCAGAGAAAGAACGATAAATAAATCTAACTTATGCACCAGAAATCGTAACTAATTATTTGAAGCTATGAACTTCACTTTAAAAATTGGGGGTGATTTTGTATCGCATTAACATTGTAACTTCGAATTTATTTCGAAACACGACTGTTCCTTCGCTTAACAATAATCTTTTTTAAACATGTAAAACAAGGTGAACAAACCAAAGTAGTTATTGGATTCGCATTACATCTCGGTTAATCCTCCTGTTAGAAATTTGGAGCATTGCGGTTTTTGCGATAGTTCGAGTGCATTGTCACAAATACTGAACCCTGGGCGCACAAGTAGGTCAGATATTAAATAAATGTATCTCGCAGGAAAAATAAATAAATAAATAAAATAAGGAAACGGAAAATACTGTAATCGTCAGCTGCATTCTTTTCATTCAAGTAAATTGTAAACCAGCAAGTTAAGATTGTTGTATATTCACATAACATTGCCAAAGTTAGTAAAAAGATTAAAAATTAACACAGTTTCGTACTGTAGGCAGAAATTCTAATCACGCACGCACTACAAATTGATCATTACAACTGGTAACAGAACCATAGGCCAGTTACCCAACCTTAAGCTTTATTGTAATTATTTTTAAGAGAACTTTCATTGGGTATTAAATAACTAATGAAATTTATTGTTTTAGAAATTCACAAAAATATGGCAACTCACAAATAAACCTGAACCAATATCTGCCAAGGAACTCTGCGCCTATCTTGAATCCGTTATCATTTAAGCGCAGAAAGAAAACAGTTGAAGTTCTCTCAGAACCGCATCGCAAAGACGACGATACAAGAGATAGGTCGCGAATATAAATTTAAAAAAAAAACGGACTGGTAGTTAATTAGGATCAATAAACGAATCCTTTATGACAGAAAAGTCAGTGATTATTGTGCTGAGTATGTCATAAATTACTACGGTAAAAATGGGCCATAGATGGACTAGATTCTGTGTTCCATGCGAAATAAAAATTGGCTGAAACTGCGCTAAGGAAGAAAACGCGTGAAATAATTATGCAAAAGAAGTCTGATTTCATGTGGGAGCAATCACGTCATTTGATTATTCCCAAATGCATTTTATATTTTCATCTTAATAATACTACTGAACTTGCATCCTAAATTATGTATTTAACTACATTGAATCATAAACGCGAAACACCATCATGATTTTTTTCTTTCTTTTCTTTTAGGTTTTTTTGCCTTAGAATCTCCTCACAATAGGAATGAGATGCCTAAACTAAACTATTCATAAAAAATTAAAAACTCATCTATAAGAAAAAGTTTATAAAGGGCACACCCCGAATGGGAAGAAAATCAGTACAAGTGATTAACAATTTAAGAAAATTTGAAAGATTTCATTCAAGGCAATGGAATTTAGACATTAAGCAAGTCAACAATGTAATGGTCCACCTTTCTCCCCTATGCAAATAGTAATTCAGCTTGGCTGATGGATGCCGTGCCACATCCTGTCCAGCTAGCGCTTTAGTTCGTCAAAATGCTGAGCTGGTTGGAGGGCCCTGCCCGTAATGCTCAAATAAAAGTTCTCAGTTGGGGCGAGATCCGATGTACTTGCTGGTCAAGATAGGGTATGGTACGCGCAAAGAGAAGCAATAAAAACGCTCGCCGTCTTCGAGCGGGCATTATCTTGGTGAAATGTTTGCCCAGGATGGCTTTCCAACAACAAAACGGCGTGTAGAATATCATCGATGTACCGCTGGGGTGTAAGGACGCTGCAGATGATAAAGTTATGAAATTAAATTGCATCCAGATCCAGGGGCGTAGACAAAATTTTGTATTTGAGAGGGGGGAAGGGGGAGGCGACCAGACAATAAAGACTGTAAATTATGAGATTTATTCTAAGTTGTAAAGCATTATGTAACGTCACAGCTGCGTCCACCTAATCCAACTGGATGGGCGAAGGTGCCGTTATATTCTATTTGCTGTTTAATTAATCATTAATCATTGTTCCAATGGTATGACTGTATAGGATGCGGACAATTACTGCGTTGGTCCATAACAATAAACTTTGTTAACTTCCTTTATTACGCGACGGCAAATGTTAATAACTCTTTCTTTAAATACAATGATTAAATAAACGCGTGCCACTACGATAATGTCTGCAAGTCCACACTGAAACATTTCAATACGCAATTACAACCGAAACTCATATGCGAGACGACTGATGGGCAAAACTTTAGCCACTGTCAACATGCTACCGCCTCGCTTTGCGGTCGGCGGAAGACGGCCGCACACCGGCCAACAAACAAGAAACGTTCCAACCTAAGCATTGTCGCCCAGCAGCACGCCAACGATAACTATCGTTCGACCAAAACGTACCAAAGAGGTTACTAACCTAAGAAATGTATCTTCACAATTACGATGTAATTTCGGAGAAGGGAGGTTGATCCCCTTTATCCCTCCATCCCCCCCCCCTTCCGGTTACGGCCCTGCCCAGACCATCACTCCTGGATTGCAAGCTATTTAGGAGGCGACAATCGGTTTGTCACCCCTTCTGCTGATGTGGGAATCTCCAGACACGTCTTCACTGGCCATCCGGGCTGAATTCTCAGTTCTAAATGTGTCTCATCACTGATAGCACTTCTACTGAACTAATGCCACTGAGGAGTGATACGGCTTATTGTATGTGGAAATACGAAATGTGGAATGTCTCACACTGATTGGCATTGTCAAGTCAGACAATATTTTACACTACCTGGGTTGGGAAGACGAGTCAAGGAGTCTCGCCACGCCTCGCAGCAAGCAGGTGTTTTATTGCTAGCGACGCCAGTTGGAGACCGACGCTGCCACGCGTAGGCTAGGTGCTGTCAGCGACCTGCTACACTGGTCGCCTTGGAGGGTAGAGCCTACGGCTACGGGTGCACTGAGTGTCTAGCTGAGCCAGCGCTAACGGGCGTGCTGATGACGTGACGTCGCCGAGCGTCGCGGACGCGGCTCCCGGACCTTGCTGAGTCAATGATCCAGCGCTAACGACACCGACCGAGGTCGCTGTGTGGACAGACGCGATGCCGCCTAAACTGGATCCGATGGGGCCCTGGCGTCCTTGCCGCAGGGTCACCTGTTCCACTGTATACAATGGAAATAAATGAAACTAGCGAGAGGACTCACCACCACCCCTGCCCGACCAGTCCTCACCAATTACAACTGGAATCAAGCTTGTTGGTGTAGAGACTAACAATTGGGATACGATCAAACTTCGGGGTTGACATTCTAAGTTCTAGGCATGGCTGAAGTACAGTCAACACGAGGAGTCTACTTCCTTCCTGGTTTTATAACTGGAACTGATCGGTCATCTTACCCACTCGTTGCATTGGCACTGCTCATGCGAGCTTATTAAAAAATTTGAGAGGGTTCAGTGACATTTATGGACAATCTAGGAAATCAGCGTCAGTGTTCAGGGGAGCTTGGAACCGAGGTGATTCAACACAGTTTTTCATATGTGTATTTTCGCAGAAAGATTTTTGTGCCGCTTTGATTTGATTAGATTTGATTTTCTCAGGGAAGCCAAAACAGTCTTGGTCCAACCCGCCACTGCCCGCACCGAAACTACGTTTATTGTGCGGTATCGCTCCCTGTATATCTAGTAAAGCGAACCAATGCCCTTGAACAGTGCAAGGAGTCCCTTTACCAGTTCTTTATTAGACACAATTTCTTCGGGTCTGGTTGTCCCAAATGTTCTGTGCCTTTTACTCTCCAATGCAATGCAATCGAAGATTAGATGTTATACGTGATGCAGTTTCATCACCGTCATGACAGATCCTACATTTATGGTCCTCTTGTGTTATTCCCATTGTATGTAGGCTAAAAAAAAAAATCCATGGCCGGCCGCGGTGGCCGAGGGGACTGAGGCGCTCCAGTCACGGTCCGCACGGCCACTACGGTCGGGGGTTCGAATCCCCCCTCGGGCATGGATATCTGTGCTGTCCTTAGTCTTAGTTCATAAGTAGTTTGTAAGTTTAGCGACTGATGACCCCGTAGTTAAGTCCCATAAGCTCTACAAACATATTAATAATAATAATAAATTCCCATGGCCTGTCAGCAATCCAACCATGAGTCTAATCTCTCTCCTATTCAGGCCCAGGATTGCAGATCTTCTTTTAAAAACATGGCTTTGGCAGCATTACCTTGCCATATTTTTGTTGATAGACTTTGCTCCAACATTCTACATGCTGTCTTCTGAGCCAGCTCCAATTTGATCATTGCCTTGGTGATTGTCAGGACAGGTTCCGGTCCAATAAATGGAGTCTCTGCCCCCATCCTGGCTAATCTGTCGGCATGTTCGTTGCCACTGATCCCCGAGTGGCCAGGGACCCACAATAGGTTTACTCTATTGCTTTCCCTTTGCTCCACCAGAACCCTGTGACATTCTACAACAATTTTAGACCTTGTTGCATGTGCTGCTTTAAAAATGCACAAAAATGGTTGTATACATTAAACAGATGAACATCAAATTACCTCCCATCAAAAATTATTTAATTTAAAGGAAATTCTTTACTTTGTAACCTCTGTTTCTGATGTACTCCTAGTTGGACCTCTTCCCCCAGTCAGTAGTGCGGTATCTTACCGGAGGTGAAAACGATGTGCTAGACCTCGAGCTGAGTGCCAGGTGAAGCCTCGGATGGGGAAGTGGAGGGCTCTGGTGTCCGGCAGCGGGAGAGCGAGTGTGTGTGTCAGATAAACGGGCCGGCGCGGCGGAGGCGGGAGGCGGGAGGCGGCAATTGAGACGGCGCGGCGCAGTGTGGCTGCTCGGCCGGTCGCGGAGCACCCTCGACTGGAGCGCGGGCGGCGGCAGGGCCCTCAGGCGACTCTCACGCCGAGCGCCCTTGCGCCCTAAACTCTGCTCAAACACTGACCTCGCCCCACCCGCGCCCAGATATCTGGCCCACACCTCCCCCTACCCCGCCGCTCCTCTGCACCGTATCTGCGCGATACTCGCTACGAGGAACGTCAACAGTCCGGCAGCAGCGCACCGCTCCTCACGAACGATTATACCCGTCTCCAAGCCATTAAAGCCGTTTCTGCGTGCAGGCGAGCTATGCGACGTGCCGCCACACCGACATTTGCATACGTACTACACGTGGTGGAGAGTACCTTGTACCGCAGTCGCCTACGTACGAGACCCGATTTCGCCACCCTTGCTAGGGAGCCTCACCGGTGCCAGCGGTATCATTCCGAAGTCTCTCGCCGCGGTGGAGTGGCCGAGCGCTCCAAGAAGCGCTGCTGAGAAGCGCGCGGTTGCTCACCATCGGAGGTTCGACCCTCCCTCGGGCATGGGGTGTGAGTGTTTGTCCTTACGTTAGTTGAAGTCGTTGTAAGCCTAGGGATTGATAACCAGAAGAGTTTCAGATTTACAAACATTTGAACATTTGATTCGCAGTCCGTCACCGCTCTCTAAGTGTTCACAATACTTCTACATCTACATAGATACTCTGCAAATCACATTTAAGTGCCTGGCACAGGGTTCATTTACCACTTTCATAACTTTTCTCTACCGTTCCATTCTCTAATAGCGCGCGGGAAGAAAGAACAACTGAATCGTTCCGTTTTCGATGTGATTTCTCTTATTTTATTGGGATGGTCATGTCTTCCTATGTAGGTGGGTGCTAGCAAAATATTTTCACATTCAGAGGTAAAAGTCGGTGATTGACATTTCACAAATAGATCTCGCCAAAACGAATAAGAGTCGTTCTTTTAATGATTTCCACCTCAAATTGCGCAATATTACCGTGACACTTACCCCCTGTAACGTGATAAAACAATGCGAGCTGCTCTTCTATGAACCTTCTCGATGTCCTCCGTCAGTCCCATCTGGTGACGGTCCCACACCGGGCAACAGTACTCCAGGAGAGCACGCACAAGTGTGATGTAGGCAGTCTCTTTGCTGGAGATGTTGCATCTTCGAAGCGTTCTGCCAAAGAAACATAACCTTTGGTTCGCCTTCCCAGCAATATTTTCTATGTGTTCTCTCCAGTCAAAGTTGTTCGTAATTGTAACTCCTAGGTATTTGGTAGAATTTACGACCTTAAGGTTTGACTGATTTATCGTGTAATTGTCGTTCAGCAGATTTCTTTTAGTGGTCATTATTTAGTGTTAATTGCCAATTTTCGCACCATGTAGAAATTTCGTCTGAATCGCTTTGCAGTTGTTTTTGATCCTCTGTTGACTTCACTAACCGATAAACGACAGCATTACCCGCGAACAGTCTAAGGGAGCTATTCAGATTGTCTCCTAAATCGTTTATAAACACAAGGAAGAGTAGGGGACCTATAACGCTTCCCTGGGGAACGCCAGATATCACTTCTGTTTCACTCGATGACTTACTGTCATTTACTACGAATTGTGTCCTTCTTGATTTCATGTGAATAAAGGGTATGTTGTGTTTCACAAGAGCGGCACTTTCTGAATCGGTGTTGACTATTGGTTAATAGGACGTTCTCTTCGGGGTAGTTCATGATGTTCGAACAAAGAATATGTTCCAAAATCCTACTGCAAATCGACGTCAGTGACATGGAAAACTTTCCAGTCTTTTGGTAGGGAGCTGTCGCTGAGTGACCGGTTGTATATGATAGCTTAGTATGGAGCTATTGCATCAGCATACTCTGAGAGAAATCTAGTTGATATACAATCTGGCCCGGAAGATTTGTTTTAGTGACTTAAGTTGTTTTAGTACTCCAGGAACATCTACTTTTAAATTTCGCATGCTGGCAGCTGTTCTTGGTTCGAATTCTGGAGTATTTACTTCGTCTTCTTTGGTGAAAAAATTTCGGAAAGCTGTGTTTAGCAAATCGGCAGTATTACCATTGCTATCGCGTAGTGAAGGTATTGTTTGTGTTTTGCCACTAGTGTATCTCACATATGACCAGAATTTCTGTGGATTTTCTGCTAGATTACGAGACAGGATCTACATAATACTCCGGCAAAAGTCATCATGAAATTAGCAATCCAGAACAAAAATAAAATCTCACCGTTACGCATTGTGGTGATGTTATAGCGAGAATTAGAGACGCGAAAGAGTATTTTCAACATACTTTCGAATCCGAACAAAGTTTAGCCACGTGCTCATAACAGAGCCAAAAGCAACAGCATCTTGCCTCGACAAGCACCGGACCACGACTCCTGGCTGTGCTCGTTGTTGCCTCTCTCCAGCTACCTAAAGTGGAGAGGGAACCTCTCCAGAGGGTTTACCGACTCAGGTAGGCAAACGTAACGTGCACGCCAGACAAGGGGAGTGACTAGGAACCTTCGCTAAACATCTTTGTTAAAGATTTGACTCTTGCCGGCAGTTGGCAGAACTTGACAGAACCATAGGCAACTGCTGCCATGCTGTTTGAACCAGCAGACGACAAGAGCAACGAAGCGCGGCTAACGCTTGTTTAAACTGTTTTGTACACAAGTCACATTCATTCTGCGCAAACAGGGTCAGTGGGAACATATCAAGGCATACGCCATTACATATGGGGCATCATACCCAAAAAACTAGATATTAAAATTATGAAACGCAACAAAATTATTCCATATTTTGGACAAAAAAATATCTTGTACATAGAGCGAATGGAGCGTCTCGCTATGTTCAAAAAATGTCTGAAGCTCATCATCATTTATTTACTGGGGATAACATAAATGGAACACACTATATGGACGTGTTTCAAGTGTTACGCCTAGATATTTGAACGACGCGACTGCAATCAAGAAGCTGACTACTAATGCTGTATTCGAACATTATGGGATTTTTTTTCCTACTCATGCGCATCACCCTAAATTTTTCTACATTTAGACTAGCTGCCATTCTTCACACCAACTCGAAATTTTGTCTAAGTCATCCTGTATACTATTACTGTCAATTAAAAACGACACCCTCCCACACACCACAACATCATCAGCAAACATCCGAAAATTACAATCTACTCTGTCCATCACATCATTTATATAGATATAAAATAATAGCGGTGCTATCACACTCCCTGGGTCACATCTGACGGTACACTCGTCGCTGATGAACACTCGCCATCGAGAAGAACTTCAGCGAACAGTTCACGAGCGTACTGCCCCTTCATAGCGTGCAACAGGCAAAACACACTGCTCGCCACCAAAAATGCAACATCCTAAAGGAGACATCCAAATCAGATGAAATTTGTGGCATGCGTTTGCAGCGTCGAGAGATGCAAATGAGTCCAGTACTTTAATATCCTCTCATTTCTAGTATCATAAACTTCCTTCAGACGAAAAAGTTTCTGTCTGTGCTTTATTAAGCATCGACCGCGCGAAACTCAGCTTGCCCTTTCCTCTCATGACATCTTGCCGCCGTGTAGAGGCCGAGCGTACCAAGGTGCCTAGCTGCGGAGTGCGCCGCTGCTCGCCGTCGAGTCCTCCCTCGGGCATGAGTGTACTTGTTGTCCTTAGCGTAAGTAGTTTAAGTAGTTTGTAAGCCTAATGACTAATGAAAAAAATGTTCAAATGTTTGTAGAACTTATGGGACTTAACTACGGGGTCATCAGTCCCTAAGCTTACAAACTACTTATGAACTAGCTAAGACTAAGGACGGCACAAATATCCATGCCTGAGGGGGGATTCGAACCCCCGACCGTAGTGGCCTAATGACTAATGACTAGAATAGTTTTAAGTCCCATAGATTTTCAAACATTTGAACATTTTTCCCCACACATTGTGAGCTACGGTTGAAGACTAGCAGGGACATTACAAATTTCTCAGTTTTCCAGTATGTTGTCTTCGATGTCGAGTGTTAATCAGAGACTAGGGTATCGTTAGGAGTGCCCCAAGGAAATGTGATAGGACCGCTATTATTTTCTATCTTTATAAATGATCTGACACACAGAGTTAGTTGCAATCTAGTTTAAATTAATCTAACTAGTCTGTAATCCTGGGAACTGACAACTTCAGCAATTAAGTGTCATAAATTTACAAACATTGGAGTATGTTATTATTTTGCTGTGGTGTACAGGATAACATGGACCAAATTTCTAAGTGGTATGAGAAATGACAGCTAGCTCTAAATGTTGAAAATTTCAGGTCTTGCAGAGGAGTAGGAGAAACAATCACATTATGTTAGATTACAGCGTTATTAGTGGTGCTTGAGAGAGTCGCGTCAATTAAATATCTAGGCGTAACTCTGTATAAAGGGGCCTTATGGATACACTGTAGTTGCTCTTCTGTGCGGCTGTTTTCAGTAAGAAGCTTCACTGTGTCTCGTAGAAGACACATTTCGAGATTATATTGACAAAGAAAACATACCTACAGAGATCATCCTTCATAAAAATTGAGCAACTGTGATGCAGATCCGAAATTGCAGCTAGCAGGAGGGAACGATGGACGATGAGACCTATTGCAATAACCCAGTTGCACCACTGCACATGGTCTGTAATTCTGGGAACTGACAACCTCAGTAGTTAAGTGCCATAAATTTACAAACATTGGAGTATTTTTTTTTTTTTTTTTCCTGTGGTGTGCAGGATAACATAGACCAAATTTCTAAGTGGTGTGAGGAATGACAGCTAGCTCTAAATGTTGAAAATTTCAGGTGTTTCAGAGGATTAGGAGAAACAATCACATAATGTTAGACTTGGACATGTAAGATACATTAGACAATAACACTTCTCCAGGTGCATTAGTAACAAAGAAATATACAAATATACAGTAAAATGTCCATCACAGTGTATGTGATGCAGTGGGATTTTAATGGCCTCGGCAACATATGCTATAATAAGAGCCAGAGGAAGATATAGTACATTGTACAGTAATACGAACAGATGAAAGAAAATTAAAACACTAATAAAGGAACATTAAGGTGCAAACTGAAATAAGTAATAAAAAATAACAATGATACGAACAGTAAATTTGTGCAACTTAAGTGAACTGAATTAAGGAAGATGTGCAGCGAAAATGGCCATTATATATTACTGTCTAAACCATGCAGCCACGAAACTGCAGCATATGTCACTTTATATAGGTCTGTTTTTTGTTCTGAGTACGATCTGATGTTTTAGTCATACACCATGTGATCTTGAGTCCTACTTGTACAGAGGATCCTGACAGACTCCATGAGATGTTCGGGTCCTGTTAAGAGCTTTCCATTGTCGGCGGTTAAGTTCTAAACCAGCGGGACTTTCTGTGTGGTCGAGCCAGAGAGCTGTGCAGTTGTCAGTGCTCCAGTCAGTCCGCCAGTGCTAAGTGACGTTGATATCCACGCCTTGTAGTTCTTGCGCTGAAACGAGAAGAGGTTTTCCTGGGCTTCATCCTTTTCAATGATAAATGAGGAATGTCCTTATGCCCTGGTAGGTCTGGGTCACTTCGAAACCTCTTCAACTGTCGGACCAAGCAGCCCTTTCTTGGTAGCGGAGGTGGAGCAATGTGACTACGGGTAGTCATTGCACAGGTGTGCTTTTGATGCATCCACTGATAATACCCATGGCGTCGTGTAGTCTTCATCTAGTTTCCTTACATTCCGCTATTCAACGATGAAGAGGAGCGGTATTCTGCGGCAGAGTACACAAGTGTTAGGACAGAACCTCTCAGAGAGGTGGCAAGTGCTCCCAACCTGCTGCCACACAGTTTGAGCAAGATTTTACATCCAGTGTTGACTTTGGCTGCCGTTGCTTCCAGGTGTTTCCTGAAGGAGAGGGTGCGATCCAGTGTGACACCAAGATACTTTGGAAACTGATTATAGGGGAGCACTTTATTGATGAAAAGTACTTTAGGAAATTTTCTCGCTTCCCTATTGTTCAGATGAAAACATATTGTTTCCGCTTTGCTTGTGTTGACGATCAGTCTCTAGTCAGCACAGAATTTCCCAACAACTTTCAGGTCTTCGGGAAGGAGAGTGTCAGCATCTTCCATCCACTTTGCTTAAACAGTTATTGCCAGGTCGTCGGCGTACGGTAATCAAATTTACGTCCTTTTGTTTCTGGCAAGTCTGATTTGTACAAGCTGAAAAGTGCAGGTGCCAGCACCGATCCTTGAGGAAGGCCGTTACTTATTTTTCTACGCTACTTGCTTTGTCACCCATTATTATTTGAAAGGTTCTGCTACGTAGCATATTATTGAGGGGAGAGGGCAATGTCTGTTCATGTCCGTCGCATTACATAAGGTAACGTCCCCTAGGTGTTGCTAAAAGAATAGTCACTTAGAGGCATCGACAGTCGAATGGCAAGACATTCGTTTTACCGTCGAATCCTGACTCTTCGTACACTACCCCGGTGGTCACATTATAGTTTCTGAGACTCCGTAAGGAGAAACTGACACCTTTAATATCGCCACACTAGTCCGGTATAAAGATTTGTACTGCTACTGGATAAAATTTATGTAAATTCATCTATGAAATATATAATAGAATTTGGTATATAAAATACGTACGTATTCAAATGCAACGTTGTATCAAGATTTCAAAGCATTAGGACAGGGTTTTTTGTAGACGAATGATTTTGAACGTAACACTAAACAAAATTCTAGGTCAGACAGAGGTCTGAGAGGAGGTAGAGGAGATAAAGGAGATGGACTAAATTGACGTATAAAGGAGATCGACAGCGGTAGTGTGGCGAGATGATGTCTTGGGAGACTGAGAGGTGAAGAAGCACAAAAATAGGGGGAAGGAGGAACAGAGAGAGGCGGAGGGGTTGGGAGGGGCAGGAGGAGATTGCCGGGAAGAGGGACAGTGTCGTATTATATCCAGTTCCCATTCTCAATGCATTGTCAAATCACACATATTAGATACGTGCACTTTCTCTTTCCTTTGTTTTACATTTAAACTAAAACAGGTCACGGCTAGGCGTGGCCAGGTACAGCTGAAACTAACACAGGCTAAAAATTTAATTTCGTTGGCTAGAATGTGGATTTAATGATTCGCTTTTCGTATTAAAAACTTACAGAAATTTGAGTATTCATTCGATATATCTTATTTATATTTGACATCTTGACTAGGAAAAAAGAATTGTATTAAGTCATCCTGTAACGATTCCGTTTATGCCGACTGAGGTAAAATCCTTGAAAGTGACACATCCAGAAATCCTTCGTTAACTGTCATTGTGAAATAAAGGTTAATTACTAATTCTTCAAAATAAAACTGGCCTTTATCCACTTTGAAACTATTGAAAACAATCTTACTTTTTAAACGACACGTCTCTCCTGCATGGAAATGTGAACGTAACAGTCTTGCAGTGGTCTATAAAGAAGTCCATCTTACAGCACTAAGCGTACGTTCTGTCGCTAACGTTGCTGACGTGAAGCGAACGATGCACGCTGGTAGAAAAAAGAACCGTTGTGCGACACTACAATCTGATATTCTCCGAAGAGTAGCTGACCTGGCTATCTGGAGCAGTAGTAAGCCACTGCACTCTCATTCGGGAGGTCTGGATTCACATCCACGTCCGGTATCAGCTGCACAATATTTCCGAAACATCCTCTAAGAGATTCTTAATCCTAATAACGCGCGACCTCGCCCACAACCAACACTTTCTAAACGTCTATGTGCTCCACACAACAAGTGGTTATGATTGGTGAACCGATAAAAAATGCGACTAGTCCCTTAATTAAGACTGTACAATGTCCTCGGCACTATCTTGTAACTTTACAGCGTTGTTTTTATATTTATCATACTCACCTCCCGTCCTGTATCATCTCACAACAACAATAATTTCCAAACACATTTGGAATATGGTGATTACCAGCACACAATAAGGGCCTTAGAGCCTTTCTTCCTGCTGGGATGGCCTGGGACGCGTCTGATAATATCTCCGGCACACGCCTCCGTTGGTTCGTTCTCCGCGTTCAGTACCGCTTAAAATCTGTCACGCCGAGAGATGGCAGCCGGTGAAGCGCTGCAGTCTGTCGGGCGTGCGCGCCGCTATTGTGAGACCGTCGTGGAATGGTTGTGAGGGAGGCCTGTGCGCTAGCGGGGACCCACGCATTGTGCACGCCACCAGATGACCGCTTCTGTCCCCCGCGTGTTGTATTCGCACAATGACCCAACTCCTTGAGGTTGGTCGAAGACGACGCAATTCAATACATGGAGTTCATGTAGGCGGAAAACTTTCGCAAACTACAGAATTACTTGCAGCTGACCAGCGCTTGCTGAAAATACCAGTTACTACTCCTGTAACGCACATACCTTTTGAGGGCACACGATGCTTGGCCGCAACGGCTGTGCCATAAGAAAGAAATCAGAGCAAAATAAAATTACATATGTTATTCCGACCACGGATTTGAGTTGCCAGTAAAATTACGAACTACCGGATACCAATTACAGATGGACGGGACCTTAATTAAAAAGTAGCAAAATTAAATCAATTAATTTAACACGGTTTATTTTCACCAATCGAGGAGCATCACAAAATCACTGCTTACTTAGAGGACAATCGAATGGGACAGAGTAATTTCTATATTACCCGTTTGGTTAATCTAGAAATTGCCCAAAATGGAGAATTTCTTCTAGCCGTTAAATTTAAAAGCAAGCGGAAGCGGCGCCTAGCGGAGGCATACCAGCTTTGTCCCGCGCTCCAAACAGGTGTCCCAACCTGCGTGTCCGAGACACAGTGCCGCCCGCAAGGGCTAAGCTTTCCCTACGGTTTATCTCCCCTACCTGTAAGGGTGGCTACAGGGACTACTTTAGAACAGCGGAAGCACACTGCGGTGCCGTGCCCGGCGAACAGACACGCACCACAGTTCAGTTGCTGACCTTCCAAGTATCCACCTCGCGGACAGTCTAGGGCGGAAGTTACCTACGTATTAGTAAAGTGTGACTTTGAGGACCGTCCGCATCTGTTACAATGATGGGCGAGTGGAAGCATCCGGTACACGTTCCATTCAGGTAAGCTTGGTCGTTTTGCCCCTGCTCTGATTTTAGTATTACGAATTCATGGCAAGCAACGTTCTCTCTGATTCAACCACTCTCAGCTCTCTCTAGGGACTAAAAATGTATCTGTTTTAAAGAGTGTTTAATTATTGACTATTAAGTAATTCCTTGTCCTACAGAAAGGTGGTTTCGTGGCAAAATAATCTTATTTGTGAAATAATATTAAACATGCAACAGGGCTACCTCGCATTCGTCATACCGTTATGAATACAGATTTCACCACAATTCTGCCTATTTGTTCTGTAACTTTCCTACTGTTCTCTTTTCAATTAATGAATCTTCAATAAGGTGACGAAACACCTGCCAAGAGAAGAAGTCCGACGCCTTTGCGGTCCAAGGACAGTAGATCAGCAGGTGAATGAAATTTTCTGTCTGAGAGGAAAGGCGATAGGCAGCACCCTTCTTGCTTAATCTTCTTTCGAAAAACTTCACCAGTTACACTTCTCAACATTAAGAAATGCAGCGTCAAAGGCGTAAGTGGGCATACACGAAATACATTGAGCAACAAAAATTGAGGCTCTTTTGTTCTGAAACTCTTTAACTTTCCCCTATTGTGACCCAATCGTTTTAAATGCGGCACGAAGGTGCCTCCCATCATCTTCCTTTCCAATAATGCAAATGTTTGGCGCTCTGAGATGTTACCGTCGAGCTTGGCGATGCTTCAAATAAAAGATATCGAAACATACGAAAGAGGTTCACGTGCTACGCAAGATGGGTTAATGGTGCCACGTTGACACCAAATTTCACTACAAGTCTGTCCAACACCACTGTCTCCGTGACACTTGATTGGAAGGTCGACACACCTCTTCTCACACGCATTCCCTATGTACAGGTAAATTAGGTTTCTTGGAGATTCTTTGGAACTCCCTCATAAGAGCTGCAGATCTGCACAAATCCGGTGGCATTATACCTGTTAGCAGCGGAAGCCAGTAAACCGGAGTAGATCTCATTGCGCCAGGTATTATGCGCATGGTACCATTCGCCGCGCGAGAGTAGCCGAGCGGTCTGGAGCACCACGTTACGGATCGCTCGGCATCCCGCGTCGGAGTTTCGAATCCTCCCTCGGACATGGATGTGTGTGTTGTCCTTAGGTTAGTTTAATTTAATTTAAGTAGTTTGCAGGACTAGGGATTGATGACCAACGTAGTTTGGTCCCATAGAATTACAAACATTTGAACATTTTTTGGTAGCATTCAGTTGGGTGTCAACAAGGTTTGTTTGGTGGCTGTTCATACATACAGTTGCACAATACTCAGAACTTGAGTAGGCCTAACCAAACCCAAGACTTAAGAGCGCAAGCTGCTTGCTGAAAATCCCCAGGTAGTTCCCTATAATTTATGCAATATGTTATGAGTTTTCAGTTTCTCGGTTAGGTTTAAAAGGTGTTGCTTGAAGGTTTGTGTACTGTTCAGAATGACACCTAGATATTTTGGGTACCAACTGCGGCGAAGAACTCCTCCTCTGAAAGTTTCATTCAGCTTCACGTTCGCTAAATGATTATTTAAGTGGAAGCAAGATACCTCTGTTTTGTTCACACTGGGTTGAAGTCTCCAGATTCTGAGATATATCTTCATAAAGACAAGTCTTTGGTAAGTAATAGATATAAGTTAAAGAGAATTCGTGAAAGAACTTAACCTTGGGGTAATCCGCTGGTAAGCTTCCTCTCGTTGCTTATCTTGCTTCCAATGATTACCTGGAATTTCCGGCCACATAAATGTTAACAGGCTACGCTCACGTCATCCAACACTGTGTGATGCTGCTGACATGGTTACTAGAGATTTTAAACCTCTCGAAGAATGGAAGTGTTGGTGGCAAGCGGCAACAGATGAGCACCTGCACATCTTCTCAGACTCTAAAATACCAACTGGATACAACTACCATGCAAGACCTGGAAAGAATTAGAACGGGCCATGGCAGGTGTAACGATGCACTTGATAAATGGAACAAGCTGTCTAGTCCAGATTGTGACCGCAGAGCTCCACGCCACACAACACATCACATTGCCAGAGACTGTATGCTTCGAGCATATGGTGGAAGAGGCGAAGATTTCCTGCTGGCAGCCCCAGAAGCTGTGCGTTTCATTCAAGGGCTGGACATCGAGTTATGTCACCTTGCAGATTTCATTGTTCCCTTTCTGTATATATGTATTTGTATTGTGTGTATCAGCCATTAGCTAAATAAATAAATAATAATTACTCACATTTCACCTTTTCTCTCACGTCTCTGGGATGGAGGTCAAAACCACGTCGTACAGCGTCGGCGCTTTGCTAAGGGGCCGAGAAAGCGATTTCAGACATACCACCGTTCAGAATTGACACAAAAGACCGTAGGGGACAGTAAGACGGTTTCAGTGCAGCCCTCCCTTCCTTTGGGGCGTTCATTTGCGCACATTTCACGGGATAAATTAAGAGTTTTCGGTGTGGCCCGTAACGGAACGATGTTCTTGACAGCATAGACAGCCCCAGGACGATTTAACCCTTTTCCACATTGTGGTCTCATCCCTTTGGACTGTAGCGCTCTGGTATACACGGTAGGTAAACTAGGTATAGTTCAACAGCATTCGACAAAATTTGAACGTGATGCGAAGCAGCAGAAGGTGTTAATAACAGCCCTCGCGTTACCCGCCCTTTGCATAAATCAGGGTCGGCCAAACGCTGCACACTGTGCAGAGGCGCGAAGTGCTGCACACGTGCGGCAGCGAGCAACAACCGCATCTGTTATCAGACACGAGTACAATGTGAATGGCGACGACTCCACTTCCTGGTTCATTTTGCCGGCCGCGGTGGCCGAGGGGACTGAGGCGCTCCAGTCACGGTCTGCCGTCCTTAGTATTAGTTAGTTCATAACTAGTTTGTAAGTTTAGGGACTGATGACCCCGTAGTTAAGTCCCATAAGCTCTGCAAACCTTGTTCATTTGATACACGAAAGAGCGCAACACACCAAGTCTCGTTTGCCCCTGGGGACCTCCCATTATAAACTGGCTCTACCGAATACAGTATAATTGGTCTCCCTGTCACTTTAAACAACGTATCAACGATTATTTGTGTACGGATATAACAGTCATAAAGAAATAGGAATAATTGATATAATTACGCCACATTTAGAGTTTTGACGTAAATGCTAAATTTTAATTACGGCGTTGGCGCCAGTGTGCAAATGTTGACAACGAAATATTCGCTTTTCCGAACTGTCTCATTCGTCATTCCTGCCAACTTCAGCACGCTACGCCACCACTGCCGTAAGTAAAATTCTATTGTGTACTAGACATAGATATAGTATACAAAAAAGAACATACATTTACATTCACCTATCTCTTTTGTGTGTTTATCATCGGTTTGAATCTTTGGTAAGGAAACCTCGATAGTCCGATGTCGATGTTCCACAGACATATATTAACTATATCTCTATAGCTGGGTTTACACTAGCAAGTCGCTTGCAGAAGTTATTGCTGCAAGTGATTGCGATTCACTTGCAGCTGTCTTTACACAACACTTGCAAGAAGTAAGCAAGAAACTTCCGCCAAGTTCTTTGATAAGTAACTTCCATCAAAAAATTGCAGACACCGTTCACGTGTACTTTTAGTGAGAATAAGTAAAATGACGAGTAAATGGATCATATATACTGTAGCTCTTTTAATTATTACGAAGAATACAAAAAAGATGAATATTTCGGTTTGAGAGGATACTTAGGCCACAATACGGAACCTACAATAATTTTTTTTACCAGAACTGAGTTTCGAGAATTTTAGCTTTGAAAACTTTTCTAGAACATTTCTATAAATTATCTGGGTTGTTTATTAGCTTCAATTGGACATATAATCAAAACAGGACACATATCACACAGTTATTTCAGCCAAGGAACGGTTGTTACGCTATATTCTTAATAGCCACTTCTTATTTTTTACCATTGTTCTCTCAGTTTGTACGAAAAGTTTGTTGTGAGATTTATTGCAATAAATTAAATTTGCTAAACATGTACACATGTTTCTCTTGCCAGTGTTTAAAATCACTGTACACATTCTATATTTCAGGGAAGTGCTCCGCAGCTTCATGTTTGAAATCTTGCTTTCTTCACTTCATACTCCTTGAGTCCCTTATTTCTGTTACTTCATAACATATAGGACGCGGGATGGTTGTATGAAATCAATTGTGACATTCAATAAAAGGTTAAGTAGGCTACGTATTGATGTAGACGACATGCTTACAAAAACTTGCTATTTCCACTTGCAGAAAACAGAAATGAATCCTAAAAGCTGCAAGTAACATGCACACTGTTCCCACTAAAAGTCGGATATTTGCAGCAAGTCACTTGGGCCACATATTGCAATGGCTGCAAGTCGACTTTGTGCCGTATTTACGTTATGATCAAGTAGTTTGGCAAGTTTCTACCAACAAGAAATTGCTGCAATAAGTTGCTAGTGAAAACTGAGTTTATGGTGCTTTATGAGTTGTATGTCTCTGGTTCGGCCTCGGCGTCATGTTAAACATTCTTTATCAAAGAACACTGGACGAATGTGTGGAGGATATTAGTGCAATATTGGTGTTGGTGCGAGCGCCAACGTACTGAAGAGTCTTTATCAAAGAAGAAAATTAGTGTTATATCGGTGTTAGTGCGAGCACTAACATGCTGTCAATATGCATGCTGAAAATCGTTGCATCAGAGCCTCTGAAGAAAGAAAAAAGGGATAGTAGTGGCCTTTAAGAAAATCCGTTGCTGATGTACAACAAATGATATCAGACAAGAAGAGGAGGAGGATTATCGCCAAAAATAAATAGATCTCCGTGAACTAAAAATTATTATGTCGTATCTCAGAAAAATGTGGGGAATGAAATACGGAGTTAATGTAGCGTGCATTATACTACAGGTTCACTAAATAATTATGCCAAAATGCGCTTGTTTTCCAAAAGCGTCCGCCTGCACAGTCCAGTGGAAAGCGTAGCAGATTGCCATGTAGGGTGCCCAGGTTCGACTCTGGTTTGGTCGCAGATTTTCTCCACTCGGGAACTGGGTGTTGTCTCATCATCATCATCATCATCATCATTTCATCATCATCGACGCGTAAGTCGGCTAAGTGGCGTCACCAAAAGACTTCCACTAGGCAGGCCAACACAGCCCCAGGCGGGGTCTAATGTCCAAAAATGTCACACGAAATTATCATCATCATGTCCAAAAGCACTTCCAGCTGGAGCCCACAATGATGAAAATTATAGAAATTCCTATTTTATTTCATAGTAATTATTAACGCTCCCAGGCTTATTTTTTTCCTGAAGAAAGAAACTACTTTTGTTCTGTAACTCTCATAAGTTTTAATTGTACTGATCTTAGGAGAAAGATTCATGCAATTATATGTAATAATTTTCATACCGTACAATCGTGTGCACTATAAAGCAAGGCTTCTTTTTATGCACTAAAATAACTAATTTTGTATCACTGTTGTATGAAATAAACTGATCATTCAATAAATACGAGGCAAAATGATAACTACTACTACTTTCACTTAATACAGGAAAATGTACATTATCATCAACTTTCGTATATTATGAAGTTCACAAACTGATGCGAAATACAACACTAAATTGTTGATATTTCTATAGCTGTCCGCCACAGTTTGCAGTACTGTACATGATGAAAGGATTGAACAATAACAATATACTCGACTTTACAGACTTTCCAAATACTGTTAGATCAAACCAAATAGACAGGGAATGGGTTTTAAGAAAATCCGTCACTGATGTACCAAAAAATTTACTGGAAAGGACTACCTACAAAAAGAAGTAATATCCCATCAGAAACATAAAATGTACAAAAATGCAATTCTCGCAACGAATTCCTTCCACCGTAAAAAGTCGTGAGATCGCTTGGGAAACCAAGACGGTTATTTTAGTTAGTGTTCATGGAACCAACTATTCAACACCTCGTCATAACTTTTTATCTAATCTATAGTGACCATATGAAAATTATACATCATTATTTCTATAATAAATATAATGACTAGGCAATCGCATGACAATGTAAACTAATATTTAAAATACTTTATGCAAATGTGAAGTATTTCATTCCTATGTGATTACGTTTGGTTACATAGCGCAACATAAATTATATAGAGACATGTAATTGCCCGACCGTTATATGTATTTTGATGTCATTCTATTATGGTGCGATTGCGAAGTCATTATATGTATTATAGAATTAAAGATGTAGAATACTGTTATAGTCGCTGTAAATGTTGGTAGGTTCCTAATTAGATAACAAATAAGTGGTTCTTTGAACACTAACTAAAATAACCTACTTGGTTTCCCATGGAAACATAAACTAATATATAAAATCATTACGCACATTTGAGTGTACTTCATTATTATTTTGTTATGTTTGGTTGCATAATAGAATATCAATTATTGTTATGTCTTTTTGACGATGTGCAATCTCCAGATCATTATATTTATTCTGTCATATTATGCTGTGATTGCCAAGTAATTCTATTTATTATAGAAATAAATATGTGTAATTTTGATATAGTCACTACAGGTGTTGAATAGTTGGTTTCATGAATACTAACTAAAGTAACCGGCTTGGTTTACAAAGAGATCTCAAGACATTTTATGGTGGAAGGAAATCATCGCGAGACTTGTATTTTTGTGCACTTTATGTTTTTGATGGGATTCTTGTATTACTGATAGTATTGACATTATATGTGTGTGTGCTAATGGTGCAAAATTTTGGTATTAGGTGTCACAAGTTTTGAGCTTGTCGTGGGTCACAAACATTGCACTGTGTCTTCTGCAGTTTGTAATAGTGTTTTATAATGTCTTTGTTATGTTCTACGTTACAGTTTGTGGTATCTAATATCGCGTCTGTGGTTTACGTAGTTTTGCTTTCCGTGGTGTGCTATTGGAGAATATGTTACAGTATGAATATTTCAGAGCTATCACTTGAGCTTCAGTACCATTACCTATGCTACATACAATTAATGTATTACAGACCAAACTATCATACATTAAAGTGGGTTACTATTTGTTCCATAGAACAGGAATACGACATTTCGTAACGACGCGGAACATGTTAATTTAATAAAAGGTACCTTTACGTGATATTAGAAGATTTGTATTTCTATTTATAAATATATATTATTTGTAAAATTATTAATTTACAGGTAAAAAATCACCTACTGAGTAAAGGAGTAGCCATTCAAAATTTCTTGTAATTTCTTTTTGAATGGTAGTTGACTATCTGTTAGTCTTTTGATGTTATTAGGTAAGTGACCCGAGAATTTTGTGGCAGCATAATTCACGCCTTTCTGGGCCAAAGTTATCTAACACAAAAATTGAATGAATGAATTTGTAGAGGAGCAAATTCTCTACATCTTTGTGCTGTCCTATGTTGTTTTCGTATCTTTCCTCGTTTCAGATATATTTGCAAAAATAATTGCTATTTGACACTGTCACTTGAGTTTACCTAAACCATTATAGACAAAGAAAATAGAATTGAAGAAGAGAACAAACTATCACGGCACGACGGTTGATAATATTTTAACGAAAAACAGGGAAGAGATATTAAAATAGCGGAAGTTCAAAAAAAGGTTATGTTTGTCAAAGTTAAACTCAAGTAACAAATAATAATTAAAATACGGTCAGAGTTTTACGTGTTGAGTGTTTCGATATTATCATTAAAGCAGAGTCGTAATCGTATCGTCCATAATTTTTATTATTTTTTGCAAAAAACCACAAGAGCACAGGAACACCTAAAGTGAGCGGTTAACACGGAACTGCGATTCTTTTAACATATAAACAAGGCTCTTAATAGGCCTATATTGTGCTGATAGATATAAATCTCCATTTGATCACGTATGGCGGCCTGAAGATGGCTTCATCGTAAACTAGAAACTGGTGGTAAAATAAATTAAACCTTTAAGTATACGCCTATTGCTTCCTCCCAATTGAACGACTTCTGACCAGCAGCGGTCCCACATTCATATTAATGATGGATCAAATGAAATTGGTACTACAACTGTGGTTGGCTGAAACACTATGTGAAATGTAATTATACTAAATTCAGACGTGTCCGAAACAACGGACACCTGAAATATAAATCTATGAATGGGCCTGGTCGGGCACAAACGGATGTATACCATCGTTCGGCTACGGGCGGGAATAACCCGCGACAACAGACGGGAGTCAGATTGACTCCACACTGGTAGATAATCATCGGTTGCACATTGTTGTACTTCCGTTAACCGTTCCTTACTCTCAGTAGCTTCAAACAAATCTTTCCTCAGTCTGCACGTGCAATGTCGAGACCATACATCAATTTCCTTGTCAAATATTTGTTTCTGAATGTAGTGAAGCTTGACTCTACAACTGTGTTAGTGTGATACAAAATTGGTAAGCTTCTTTCTATAAATTATATACTTGGAAAAAGTTTGCATTTATATAAACGCAACTAGAGTTCTTTATACCTTCTAATCTTACTGTTAACAGGAGCAAACAGTATCCGGTGTGGACAAGCTGGCAACTAGAAAATATTGTTGTATATGCCCTAAAAAACTGAAAAGAAAAATCATCACATTATGCAGATGTTGTAATCATCCAGTTTATGGACATTGTTCGTCAGGTGTGTGTAACAACTGTATATCCAGTAGCATAAATTTATTAGTAAAAACATAATATTTTTCATTATCTTTATCTGAAATTATGGTGAAAAAACATTGTTTATTACTTCTAAGAAATGAATAAGTCAATAACTTAAGTAACTCTTTGAAAAATTGTTTAATTTTATAACTCATCTAGCAGGTTTTATGTTTTATGAATTCTTCAGCATTAAATATAATTCTGATTGATTAAATGTGGTGATTGCCATCCGTAATTGTTCAAAACCTAATAATTACTCATTAAATAAATAAAAAATAAATAAAATTTGCAACAGAAAGAAGTGAATGACAAAGGACATATATGGAGTTAGTTTGACTCCATGTCTGTGGTTACGTAACACAAATTCATGGCTGTGTCCAGTCACGGTCTGCACGGCCACTACGGTCGGGGGTTCGAATCCCCCCTCGGGCATGGATATTTGTGCCGTCTTAGTTCGTAAGTAGTTCATAAGTAGTTTGTAAGTTTAGGGACTAATGACCCCGTAGTTAAGTCCCATAGACTTTACAAACATTTGAACATTTCATGGCTGTGGTTACGGAATAAAGTTAGGCTGCAAGGAAAGGGAAAATTGAGTCGGGTGGGAAGCGTATTCGGATGACCGAGGCAGCGAAGGGAACCGCCCACGAGAAACTGCCTACACTACACTCGTGCGTCCAATTTTTGAGTGTTGTTGCGCATTGTGGGATCCCCACCAAGTAGGACTGACAGACGTTTAAGAGAAAGTACAGAGAAGGGCAGCTCGTCTTGTATTATCGCGATATATGGGAGAGAGCGTCACGGAAATGATGCAGCATTTGGGGTGGAAATCATTAAAAGAATGGCGTTACTCGTTGCGACGAGATCTATTTGCGAAATTTCTTTCACCATCTTTCTATTCCGAATGCAAACAGATTTTTTTTAGCACACACCCACATAGGAAGACATGATCATCTACATAAAATAAGAGAAATCAGATCGAAAACGGAAAGATTTAAGTGTTCCTTTTTTGCGCGAGCTGTTAGAGAATGGAATTGCAGAGAAACATCATAAAGCGGTTCGATGAACCGTCTGCCATGCACTTCAATGTGACTTGCAGAGTATTTATGTAAATGTAGAAGCGGGAGGTCCGTGTTCGAGACCCTTCCCGGCACAGATTTTGAAGTGCAGCAGTGCATTGTTTCAACGTCCAAAGCAGCAAAGACGAACGAGTTTCCCTTCATCCAAGATATCTGTAAAACTACAGATCCTTCGTCTTTCTTCACTCTGTTTTCTAAGATAAGTCGCGTGTTCCCGTAAATCATGTTTTCGCCGCAGTGAGTTCTGCACGAGCGGCCCAGGAAACAGAAGACCCGTAACCCGTCTGGCGGGCTTATTGTGCCTCCGGTTGCACTTTGCTATTCGCTTACGAGGACGTCTGGAGAAACCCTAACCGTCACTAATAGCAATCTCGGCGTCGAGTGCCGGTGGAGCACGTTTAGCCGACGGCGAGAGCTGAAGAGGCCATCTCCTCGAGAATCGTTTGTTCTCCCCAATTTATCCGAGGAGATAGATTTTCTTTCGAGAAACCGGAATAAGTAGCCGACAAGTAATGCTCGACTCGAGCAGCCGGGCACTCGGAGCGAGTGAGAGAGAGAGAGAGAGAGACAGAGGGGGGAGGGAGAGAGCAGGCTGGCCAGCAATCAGGCGAGTAGCGCTTTGAGCCTCGCCCGCTGACCGCCAGATGGCCGCGCGCCACGTGGAATAACAAGTCAATAGCGGCGGCGGCGGCGGGCTCAAAGCGCGGCGCCCTTGTTCTGGCAAATTGAGTCGCGTCCGCCAAAGGGCTCACCTTTACCGCTCCGCCTCACAAAGGCGTGGCGTGGCTTGGCGCCATCTGACGAGCCCTGGCCGGAGGGCCCCCCAGCTCCCACACTCGGCAGCACGCCGCCGATGCCGACCAAGCCACGTACCTTTGGTATCGAGGCGGTACGTTCTCTCTACTTTTCGAGTACCGCTAGTTTTCCAAAATGTTCAAATGTTTGTATAGCTTATGGGACTTAACTACGGCGTCATCAGTACCCAAACTTACAAACTACGTATCAACTAGCTAACACTAAGGACGGCACAAATATCCATGCCCAAGAGGGGATTCGAACCCCCGACCGTAGTGGCCGTGCAGAGCGTGACTGGCGCGCCGCAGTCCCCTCGGCCACCGCGGCCGGCGTTAGTTTTCCGAATGAACCAGTCACCATACCTTGTTTTACAATTTAGCTCCCTACATTTATATTCAGTCTAAAAGCTGTACGTGTGTTGTGTGGATGTTGAACCTGTCGTTAGATCAGACAACAAATTGTTCCTTGACACAGCAATTTGGTTTAATTATGGCCCTGATACTGATGTATATGCTATTGAGTGAGAAACAGTGCATGAAACTGATTATGTGCGCAACGGATATTTTTAACAAAACAACTGTGACATGTAGCCTTTTGAAACAGACACTGACTATACTCAAAGATTTTAACTGCGAGAAAGATATAAAAAAAACCACAAATCACTTTCTTAATGCTTGACTGTGAGAATTTTATGCAGATCAGTATCTAATTATTGAAATTTGGTATCAATTTAGTATCATAGTCAATTAACTATCATTTACTATGGCACCAATAATGAAATACGTTCAACAATATTATTCACATCAATACTGCACTTTAAATCCACTAATAATTGATTATCAAATGAAGGAAGTAGGTTAATTTTCTAACTACGTAAATGAGAGATGAAAGAAAGTTTAAGTTACTTATTATTAATAATCAGCATTACATTACCTACATAATACAACTTCTGACTTGCTGGCAAAGCAGCCTCTGCTCTACATCGGAGCCATACACACAACCCAACCGCTCTCTAAGCGAGCTGAACCACTAGTCGATTAATAATCAGCATTACATTACCTACATAATACAACTTCTGACTTGCTGGCAAAGCAGCCTCTGCTCTACATCGGAGCCATACACACAACCCAACTGCTCTCTAAGCGAGCTGAACCACTAGTAGTACTCTCTCTCAGTGTGAGCTACAATGCTATGCAATACATGATCTTTGCCAAAGATGAAACTTCATAAAGGACACATATCGATACATACAGTAGAAGCGATATTATACATTTTCTTGCAAGCAAGTTACTCGATACAAAACAGGAGGTACAATATTGGACATTTTCTTACAAAATAATTTTTTTATGGACACGTTTCATCACCCCCCTCCTACCTATTAAAATTTTGTAGGGTGGGTGATGCCAATGGCATTGCCTAGCCAGCAAAATTACTGAATTTCAAGTCCAAAAATCCATTAATGACATCCAAAATATAACATGAAAAATATGAAAACCTGATAAACATTTTTATACAAGATATTCTGGATCAAAACAACAGATGAAGTTCATAGAAAATTTAAAAAATGTTACAGTCATAAATGCATGCAATTTTACAGACGAGTACCAACAAGAGTAATGCTTGGAGTGGTACAGGATGTGACAGGCATAAGCAAATGTTAAAATGTACAGCACATCAGCAATAAATGGAATACATGACAAATATACATAATGGTGAACATAAGTATATATAGAATTTTACATCATATAGTTTGACAAATGATATAGTGGAGAAAATGAGATAGCTAGAAGTAATAGACAAGTGAAAAAAATACAATAATAAACATGAACATATACAAAGTTTTACAAAAGGTAGTTTAACTAATGTCATCATTCTTTAAAGAAAATGAGGTAATTACAAGTAATACACACAATAGTGTAAGTTCCATGCGTCTAAATTTTGTACAAGAGATCAGTATTTTTGGGAACATAAAATGAACATTTGTATCTTGTGAACAATGTAGTCTATGTAAATTTTTAGTGCACTTAGTATAATATAAAGTGTCAATTTTGTATTCTGTGATGCATTTAAGATGCCATACTTTCATGGATGCTAGAACATACATGTAAAATTTTTGACTACATAGGTTTCTGATCATGTACAAAATAATGTCACTGCTTCGGCACAATAGGATTTCAATATTACGTTTGTCAATTGAATAGTTACAATGACAGTTCAGACTAAAGTGTATTGACTCATTATAGTTCTGAAAGCATATTTATCTATCAAGAGCACAATTTTATTTTGGTCACTCAATGTAAAAGAACCATGAAATATACCTAAACATTTGTAATGAACCTGTGGACAACGTTTGCAATGGGAGGCACTGAATAGTATAAGCACACGAAAAGCACATTAGCTCCTAACATTCATTTTAGGTCTGCACACGAACACAAAACACTGTAAGATTACACCACACTGTAGGCGAGCTGGCTGGTTGCATTGAAGTTGAAGTCATGGGGAAAAGGTTCTGATGTATTCCTCCATGCAATTCGACAACCAAGTGTGCTCCAACCAACGGGGCTACTAGCAGACTGCATCAGCATAGCCAAAATTAGAGCAAAATTATGGTGGTTGGCCAAGGCTGCAATGGACAGTACTATGTGGCCAAACATCATCCAAAAAACATCTTCATTAAATGGCCCAAAATCAGTGGTGTATAATAACACGTCCATTGTTCTGTGTGCATTATGGAATCTCGTGTGCGAAGTCGCCAGTTCCCATGCGTGTCCAAAGTACATGAAATAAAGCATTTTACACACAAATTAGTAACATAGTCATGATATTTCAGTTTACACTGAAAGAAAAGTCGTTGATTATTAAACCATATTTTTACATTACAAGTAGTGTCTTGAAGACGGATACATTTGAATAGTAATGAGTAATTTAATTCTTATACTAGAGTATCTACAAAATTAGTGTCATTTCATATAGGCATAAGACTTTACATACTATGTACATATTACTTTACAAACACATAATCGTATGAAATACATTCCGGGTGCTTGTCATCAATTTGGCATTAGGTCATGTAAAGTAAATTTTTTGTCATAATTAGAGCAATTAACGTGAAGCCACTTCAAATAACTTGACATTCCAATTACCACTAGTTTACATCACTATGGTGGGGATTGCATTACCACCAAATTATAACAATTAAATTACATATGTTGCCATGGCCAGGCTTTTGTCTGAACTGAGTTACATATTTCATTGCCTTGAGGTATAACACATCAGGGTGGTTTCGTGAGAATATCAAAAGAGGTTCAAGTCATCAGGTCATGTCTGTGTCTGTCTGAGTCAGCAGTAGGGTCAGACAAAACAATTAAGGCAAATTTTGGCACAGTAATAGATGTGCATCACAGTAAATCATCCGATAACGTACACAGACGTAACTATTTGTTAGGCATAGCTGCAGATTTTCATCAATAAGATCATCAATAAAATTTTGAAGATAGCAGTAAGCAAAAGCAAAGTATCTCTGTGCATTAACTAGACTTAACTAGGCGTAATTTATGGCAAAACTGCAAGTTTGCAAGAGAGATGGCTGTATGCAACGTATAAGCATAACCATACATTTTCATGAGCTTCATTATAAAATTAATTAGCATAGTGGTAGGGCTTAGGTATATAATTAGTGAGCATAGCGGTAAGCTTTGATTACAAGAGCAATAAGCATAGCTGCAAGCATAATTAGAGATATTCATTACACATAATTACAAATAATTACAGAGCATCAGAAGGATATGATTCTCACCAATCACACATGCCATTGAAGGCACAATGCATCAACATACAAAATGGTGCACATAAGCACAAAGAGAAAACACAAAAGCGCAGTGCGAGTAAGCACATAAGAAAAGAACAGAGCATAGCATCATTAGCAATAGAGCGATTCTCCTCATAATTGCTTCATAATCATTGTATACTCTCGTCCACATAATTACATTTATCAAACATCTTTGACTGTTACCAATACCTTCCTTACCATCATTTATCCATAAACAATAGTGCATTTTAAAGACCACCATGACATATTGTGTATTGCCTTACTCATCATCCTCCAGAATGTCCTTTTTTCTTTTCTACTGCTTAATTGGCTTACAAAAATGCTTATGTCAACTCAAAATCTTCTTCACTCGCTCCGAAGTTCGTAAGTTATGCAATTAGTAATACAGAAGAGAAATCTGATATTTTCTGAAACATAGGAACTTAATTAGATTACTCAATCAAAAATTTCCATTAATTTTATTTGTCTTGCACAGCCACAGAGTTAGTTATATGCAAATTGCAAGATAATCATAGTTTCGTATGACAATATCCCAGCGTAGCACAGAGCATAAGTATTCAGAGTTAGAGAAAAGTAACAGTGAGAAAAAGATGTAGATAGAGCGCACTAAGGAAAAGCGGAAGAATAGTGGCACTCAGCTCGAGAACGGGGCACCAATCGCCACTTGGTGTGTCCAAAACAGATTAATGGACTCTCTACCCCAAGTTTGTGTTTTCGTGTCGTGGACGGCGATCACGAGAATTATCGCGTGTGCCCTCCCGACTACGCTTCTCAGCGTTATTGTTGTTATTTTCAGTCTCGCGATCACTATCAGTATTGCGTCTTTCACGCCAATTAGTATCATTTGAGGTATCGCTGTTATGATAGTAATTATTGTGGCGTCCTCCGCGACCAAAGCCACCACCACGGTAACGGCCACGAAAACTTCCACGGTTATTCTCACGATCTTGACAATCACTGTTCTCATTGTCGCGACTTTGTTTGTAAGTTTCATTAGCAAAAGAATTACTTTTTGTTTGATCCTCGTGCTCTGGATAACGTTTAGAACGCGGCGGGCTTTGTTGCGACCGGCGATCATATCTGTTTCTATCAAAATATCGACTGCGCGAGGAATTTTCCTCGTCTTCTTCTTCTAAGTCTTGTAAGAGGTTTCTAAAGGCTTCAATATCATTCTTGCATCGTGCCGCAATGGCAATTGGATGCAAGTGTAGAGGCAATTTGTTCAAACAAATTCTAATTAATTCGGCAGGGCAGTAAGGTGCCGATAAAAATTGATTTTTGTATACCAAATGTTGGAAATATTCCACCGGGCTCGAGAAATTTGATCGCTCAAAAGTTTTGAACGTCGCAATACTGTTTTTAACGCGGTCTTGTGTCACTTCCGACCAGTATGCGGATAGAAATGAGCGTCGGAACTGATTCTCGCTATAGCACTCTTGTGCAATAGCTCTCATTCTGGTGGCTGGCTCGCCTTCCAGATAACCACATATAAATTCTAATCTGTGCTCAAGTGGCCAATTCGGGGGAAGACAATAATCGAATTGCTGCAACCACTCTTTAGGGTGCAAGTCATTCGGAGAGTTTTTGAATGTCTTGAATTTACGTACAGTCAGGAAATGCTTGTAGTCAAACGCTTCACTTCGCCTGTGCGGTGTAAGTGAGCGTAAACTACGCATCGCGCCTTCATTGTTGTTGCTATGAGGTACACTTCATTCACGTACCAAGCGACCTACTTGAGTCGAATCATCATTGTCATTTTCGTTCAAATTTTCTTCTACGTCTTCGTATGCATTTCCATAAGTGTGGTCAAATTTCCTCTCTATTCGCGCCACGCGATCATCTAATTTTCTGACCTCATCCTTGTATTGCTGATTAATGGTCATTTGACCTTGTTTGAAACGGTCAAGGGCGAGATATTCATTAGTTTCATTAAACGGGGTAGGATGCGTTACATCAGAACTTTTGTCAGTGTTATCACTGATTTGGGTCATCTTAACAGTAATATCCTCAAACTGTTTATTAATTTTATTGATCTGTTCAGTCGTGACTGACTGGAAGTTCTGCAACTTTTCATCAAATAGATTACTCTGTTGCTTCAACTGAGCGAGTTCAGTGGTTTCTATATTTTCGACTCGTGACGCAAAGCTTTCCATATTTTCCACTCGTGACGCTAGGCTTTCCATATTTTCCACTCGTGACGCAAGGCTTTCCACTACCGGGTTAATCTCGTCGCGAATATCTTGTCTTATTTGCTGAGATTCACATTTGAAAGTATTGAGCAGTTGTTCCCTGAACCGATTGTTGTCCTCATTTATTCTATTAAAACTACTTTGAATACTCGCAAACCTCGAATCGCACGTTTGTTCTATTTTCTCAAGTTTTTTATTTAATTTCTGAGATTGTAATTGACTATTCTCAAGTTTTTCATTTAATTTCTGAGATTCCTGAGATTGTAATTGACTATTCTCATTTAATTTAGAGAGCTGTGACAATAAAATTTGCATGAAGTCATTTGGTAATACGTTTTCCGTAGCTGTTGCATATGTATTTTTTGTAGCAGAGCTAGGCGGAACCGATGCATTATTTTCCGCAACCACGTTACAAGAATTGGAATTCTGTATTGTCGAATCCTGTACTGTATCGTTATCCATATTGTCTATTCCTGAACTAATCTGTTCCGCATTTTCGGACACGGTATTTACTGTCGTATTTGTATCAGTGCAGTGAGAAGACTCTTGTAAAAATTCAGCTTCTCTCCTTGCATCATTCGAGGTCTCATTTTCGGAAGCAGATTTAGCATCAGCGCGGGCTCTCCTATTCTTCGACATTGTTAACAGAATTTTACAGTAAAGTGACCACTAATATTTATTTTCACCTACTGCAAAATTTTTGAAAATTACACACGGTAATTATGAGAGAACAATAGGCTGAATCGGGCTAATGCAACATACAATCACAATCGAGATTACGCGAACCGTTAATTATCACACGAGTTCCGCGATACTAGAACTTTCATCACAACAAACATCAGACAATATAAAAGAGAGACTTGTTCAGTAGTAATGCAATTATTTGTATATTCAATTAATCTACTATAAACAATGCTACACACTATCAAGAATGGTAAGTAACAAACTACAGAAACAATTACTATGCTACTGTTGCTATAACAAAGGATGGTGCTACAAAAATTAAATTAAGAGCCAAAAGATAAGTTGGTTAGTGGAAAAGACAAACTAACTGAAATAAGACTACGTATCTAACTACGTCACGATCCTGTTTGTGAACTATCCTGGCAGAAAGGGCGCCAGATAAAAGCTGTACGTGTGTTGTGTGGATGTTGAACCTGTCGTTAGATCAGACAACAAATTGTTCCTTGACACAGCAATTTGGTTTAATTATGGCCCTGATACTGATGTATATGCTATTGAGTGAGAAACAGTGCATGAAACTGATTATGTGCGCAACGGATATTTTTAACAAAACAACTGTGACATGTAGCCTTTTGAAACAGACACTGACTATACTCAAAGATTTTAACTGCGAGAAAGATATAAAAAAAAACCACAAATCACTTTCTTAATGCTTGACTGTGAGAATTTTATGCAGATCAGTATCTAATTATTGAAATTTAGTATCAATTTAGTATCATAGTCAATTAACTATCATTTACTATGGCACCAATAATGAAATACGTTCAACAATATTATTCACATCAATATTGCACTTTAAATCCACTAATAATTGATTATCAAATGAAGGAAGTAGGTTAATTTTCTAACTACGTAAATGAGAGATGAAAGAAAGTTTAAGTTACTTATTATTAATAATCAGCATTACATTACCTACATAATACAACTTCTGACTTGCTGGCAAAGCAGCCTCTGCTTTACATCGGAGCCATACACACAACCCAACCACTCTCTAAGCGAGCTGAACCACTAGTCGATTAATAATCAGCATTACATTACCTACATAATACAACTTCTGACTTGCTGGCAAAGCAGCCTCTGCTCTACATCGGAGCCATACACACAACCTAACCGCTCTCTAAGCGAGCTGAACCACTAGTAGTACTCTCTCTCAGTGCGAGCTACAATGCTATGCAATACATGATCTTTGCCAAAGATGAAACTTCATAAAGGACACATATCGATACATACAGTAGAAGCGATATTATACATTTTCTTGCAAGCAAGTTACTCGATACAAAACAGGAGGTACAATATTGGACATTTTCTTACAAAATAATTTTTTTATGGACACGTTTCAAGTCTATGATCAAAATTATCGCGACACCTTTTAGCTAAAAAATAAAAAGATGCTCAAGTTTTAAGTTTGTGCAAAATACGAAAAGTTTGTGCAAAATTCTGCTAGGAGAAAATAATTATAAATTATCTACTAATTCGAGTTTTAAAAGTGAAATATGTGTATGCCGGCCGGCCCTAGTGGCCGAGCAGTCTGCGGCGTGCCAGTCACGGGGTGTACGGCCGCTGCGGTCGCGGGTTCGAATGCCCCCTCGGGCATGGATGTTTGTGCCGTCTTTAGCATAAGCTAGTTCAAAAGTAGTTTGTAGCCTTAGGGACTGATGACCCCGTAGTTAAGTCCCATAACCTCTACAAACATTTGAACATTATATATATATATATATATATATATATATATATATATATATATATATATATACACACACGGTGTCAAAGCTATCTTGTCCACCCAAAATGTTTCTGGAACAATAACAGCTATTGGAAAACGACTTTCACCGGTATCAATGTACGGCAGGGGCCCATGAATGTACATATTTGGAAACATTCTAAAACGAAAGCAAATGTGTTTTTAACACAAACTTATGTTTTTTTTAAATGGACACCCTATATTTTTTCTTCAACATTTCATAGCATGACAAATCACATAAACAATGGCGTTGATTGCATCGCAGTATTCCAATTACATCCCGAGATATTGCGACGCGAAGTTGACGCTTGAAATACGAGAAAGGCGCGGCTAGCGCACGTCCTGAGCAGCATGGGGTTCTCGCCTGAGTCTCAGGACGTGCGCTAGCCGCGCGTTTCGCATATTTCTAGCGTCAACTTCGCGTCGCAATATCTCGGGATGTAAGTGGAATATTGCGATGCAATCAAGGCCATTGTTTATGTGATTTGTCATGTTATGGATTGCTGAAGAAAAAATGTAGGGTGTCCATTTAAAAAAAACATACGTTTGTGTTAAAAAACACATTTGCTTTCGTTTTAGAATGTTTCCAAATATGTACATTCATGGGCCCCAGCCGTACATTGATACCGGTGAAAGTCGTTTTCCAATAGCTGTTATTGTTCCAGAGATATTTTGGGTGGACAAGATAGCTGGAATATATATATATATATATATATATATATATATATATATATATATATATATATATATATGCCGATGGGCAGGGGTAAGGTTGAGAAGTTGTATCTGACGGAAGGTGTACTTGAGTAATTTCGTGCAGGGGTGGTAATAGCTCTGTCCTCAGCGGTACAGAGGTCAGCGCAAATGCCTCGAAAGCAGGGGAACCGGGTTCGAGTACAGGCTGGGTACACATTTTCAACTTTACCCATTCGCAGTTAATGTCATTCATTCCGTGAATATGATTTTAATTACCTTTGATACGTACAGATCCACACATGCAATTCTACGCTTGGAGTACACTGTCAGGATTCATTTGCATAATTTGCATTACTTTATACCGCATCACATATTCGTGTCTCTTTAACCCTGCATTGGTCGTGCTCTAAAAAAAACCCAAGTGCTTGTTTGGATTACATGTTTAAGCTATTTTTGCAACTAAAAAAGATGGACATTGAATTTTCAAATATTTTTATTGTTTTTTTTTATATTATCCCTAGTAATATTTATTACAAACTATCAATGAAAAATAAACATATCACCTCATACCTGAGAAAAGAACAAATTTTTCAAAGTAAGTCACAATTTTAAGTAAGAAAACATAATTGGCTTTGATTTACTTTCAAAAAACACATATTTGATTAAAGACAAACCTAATCATGATTTTGCTAACAAGAAATATAGGCGATTTGGAATTATCGAGGGCAAACAAATTTTTACACGCGTTACACACTTTTCTTGTACTTCCATTTTTAATGAAATAAATCGCAATTTGCGATCACTGTACTAGGTTTAGATGGAATACCAAAGGGGTGGCGAATGAAAATTTGAGCCCGGCCGGGATTCGAACCCAGGATCTCCTGCTTACTAGGCAGACGCGTAGACCATTTTGTTCAGTCAGTTTGGTCGTGGTTGTTCGTTGAAGGGTTGGCTCAGCTTTTTTATTACAGATGGCGTTTAGCCCTCTGACCGAGCGCGCTGAGCCACGGCGCCCGGCGGGGAACGGCCTCGCGCATCGGAGCATAGCGCCTCAATGCGCTCGGTCGCTCCGCCGCGGCTCTGTAAACGTAATTAAATTTTTTTATAATACTTACAGTTCAAAAATTTTGGCCCCAAGTTTGCCACCCGAAAAATATGCCGCTCTAGGCTGCAGCCTACTCAACCTACAGATAAACCCGCCACTATTCAGTAGGTATGTGCCCAAAATTTGCCTCCCCCATTTCCTCTAGAAATTGTAAAGAGAGAAAAAATTCATACAACGAATTTTTCTAAATTCACCTCAGTTTTGCCCAAAGCCATCGTGAACGTTTCAAACGATGAGAAGTCGTCGCATACCCCTCTGACCTACGTTTCATCCCCTCGCTTGCAACACCTGCGATGGTGGATGCGTTTAAGTTGCGGAACATTGTCAACAAGACTGTTCGATTCTAACCCATTTCATCTCTTTTGACTTCATCGTACATCTTGTCAAGGTATTGAGGCAAGTTATGCACCATTTATCAATTATAAGAGAGGTGTTCAAATTAAAAAGTACAAAATGTCTTAACAACCAAACAGGTTGAAATTTGAATATGCCGCTTTGGGATAAAGTAGTGCAACATCTAAGAACGCGAATCACGCGTCGTCCACTCCCCCTAAGAAATTCAAGGCTGTGCCCTCAGCCAGTGGCGCTGCCGGGGGGGGGGGGGGGAGGGGGGCAGGGGAAGCTAATCGGGCTGAAGCACCCCACCCCGGCACCTCCCAAAGATTTCTTATATTTATCATTTTTTAAATTGTTTTTATTCATTTTTTTAAACAGGTCGACACTGGAAATCGATATAATACACATGTAATAAATCACAACGTAACTATAAGTTGCCAAGCACAAGTGAACGTGACAATGGGTCGCCAAGGTGATGCCGCCACTGAGAACGTGTGCTGCTGTTACTGTGAGCGGTTTTAACGACGCCGCGACCAGCTCTGATGCTGCCGCTATCGTTGCTGCTACGCTGAACTTAGAGTCGATTGTTCATATGACGCGACCCGCTGTTTAGCATGTCAGCGGCGCCACCGAGTGGAATCTTATAAAGAACAGTAGTTTTATTTTAGTTCAATTTTTACAGATAGAGTCTCATTCTAATTAAACTCTAAAGTCCTTTCTCTTTGGCTAGTAACATATAAGTTGCTTAATTATTTTTCGCCGGCCGCGGTGGCCGAGGGGACTGAGGCGCTCCAGTCACGGTCTGCATGGCCACTACGGTCGGGGGTTCGAATCCCCCCTCGGGTATGGATATTTGTGCCGTCCTTAGTATAATGTAGTTCATAAGTAGTTTGTAAGTTTAGGGACTGATGACAACGTAGTTAAGTCCCGTAAGCTATACAAACATTTGAATATTTTTGAATTATTTTTCGAGCTGATTATGTACACTCCATTCCCAACACGTTGCTCCTCTTGCACTTTCCAATTAATGCAAGCCTACTCATTTTATTTCTTGTGCAATTGTTTTCGTAGCATAATTGGTTGAATTTTAAAACTGTAAAAATGAGTAATAGATTAATAAATTCGATAGGTATCATTATTAAAAAAAGAGCCCCCCCCCCCCAATCAAATCCTGGCTGCGCCAGTGCTCAGCAGGCAAGGTGATGTTCACCGTCTCTTTCAAACTCCAAGATATGATACCCATCGAATTCCTGAAACACGGAAAAACCTTTAAAACTGATGTTTACCGTAAGACACTTAGTAGCGTACGCGAAGTCCATCAAGAGGAAACGGTCTAGGCTGCTCAAGAAATGAGTGATTCTGCTCCATGAAAACGCGCATCCGCACTACAACCCGGACATGTTGCCATGTGAATTCCATCTGTTTGATACCCAAAAAAGAAAAAAAAATAATAATGTATGGGAATCCTTCGGCTCTTTAAGCAGTGGGATAGTTTAACTTTGAATAAAAATGTCAAATAGACTCACAGTGTTGTTTCGTGCCTTTTCATTTGAAGACCCTCGTAATTAACAGGTTACTTATATTTCACTATTAACTTTGTCCGACAGGCCTCAGGGAGCCCACTGGGTACTGACCGGCCGCAGTGTCATCCTCTGCTCCAAGGCGTCAAAGGATGCGGTGTGGACGGGGACGTGGTCAGTGGCCTGCACTCCTTGCTTCACAAGGGCTGAGTGCACCCCGCTTGCCAACAGCACTCGGCAGACCCGGACGGTAACCCATGCAAGTGCTAGCCACGCCCAACAGTGCTTAACTTCGGTCATCTAACGGGAACCGGTGTATCTACTGTGGCACGGCCGTTGGCCACTTATATTATCAATACAAGTGTAAATATTGTTTATTTCACTACATATTTCAAGGCTGCGCCTCATCTTCAGGCTATTCTGGCATTACAAAAGTTACAAAATGGTTTTACAGTAAAAAAATCTTGCTGCCTGTAGCAATAAATCTGTGAAAACCAAACTGATAACCTAATTGAGGTGATGTATCTTTTGCTTAACTGTTTGATTGTAAATGTTTGTTTCATCAACTCACTTTGTTTCTTGGAATTTGAAGGTGACACCATTTCTCTTCTGAACTTGTTAACAACACAAATTAAATACAACACCGCAAAACACGATTTCACTATCAACATAGCGGAGGGGACTGATAACCTAGCTGTTTAGTCCCCTTAAAACAACCACCACCAACAACAACAACATAGCGGCTGCTTGAAACAAGATGTGATGTCGCAGTACATTCGTGCTATCCCTCCCAATGCAGTGGTGTTAGTGTGGGGCTTCACGGCAGATTGATTTCATTGCGCGATGGAAGCGTCCTATTTAAATCGATCTAAGACGGATCTGCGCAGGTGTTAACGCACAAAATCGCTATCAAAGAGGCAGATATTAGAAGGAGGAACAGGTACGCCACCTGTCGGAGGAACAGACGTCAAACCATACAGGCGCGCTTTCGCCAGCCACGCCAACGCCCACTATCGGGAGTCGCACGCTATATACGTATCTGGGCGGGCGTGTGCCGATCCTCGCCAATTAGCAACCAAATACTACGTTGTCACTCCTGTACGGCCAGCAGTACACTTCTGCGGCCACGTGCTTTTAGAATGGCCAGCGCTGGTTCGCAAGCGGTGCTGAGGTGGTACCCTGGGTCTCTATTCAGGAAATTTGTTGAGCTGCGAATCTCCACCGCTTCTTTAATAATAGTCCCAGTACGTAGACGTTTACGAGAGAATCTTGGTGATCTGATGATCCATACTGTGGCCGTACTGAGATAATGCTCTTACCCGAGAGCCTTATCTGCAATTTATCCGTCAGAAAAGCTTGAAACAAAACTTCTTTGACGTCAAGGGGGCGACGCGTCGAGGCGCGTGCGGCCACGACCGCAATAATCCATATTAGACTTTCAGCCGTGGTTTCAGTCTTACAGAACTGGCATGTGATGGACGGGAGTAACCTAGATGTCTTAACTGGTACACGCGCTGTGCATTTCGTCCACTTTTACCGTGGATGAACAACATGTCGGTGTACTTGAAAAACGGTTACTCGGACATTGTGTAATGCACCGTCTTTCTCCATCACTCGCAAGGGGAGGCCGCCAATTGTGAAATTAAGATTCGATTCATACTGCGCACAATGAAAGCTCATTGCCAAAGGTGTAATTTGGCAAAGCACCAAGATGCACTTCTCAGCCGTTGTCGAGAAAATGGACAATTAAAAAAAGAAGTTGCGATGAAATACTATCTACGATCTCTAGGATTGTACAGAGGCGTGGCGTAAGCGGTAAGCGCTCGGGTACATATTACGAAGGTCGCCGGATCGAATCTCGCGGCATGCAACTTTTTTTGTTATTTGTTTTTTGTAAATCAAATGTACACACACCACAAACGACTTTCAGACAACTTATTATATGCAACTGGCGACTTCGAACATCATTATGTTTTCCGCAAAGAAAATTGTGTTTCACAAATGTTATTAACTGACTACATAATGTTTAATACGTATAGTTAACGGAAGAAGTATAAACGATATTCCGAAACGAATACGTATAGTGTAAGTCAAACCTGACGAACGATAGAACAATATTTCAGAATGTCAATCAGGTGTGTTTCCCAACAGATAATTAAAAAAACAATTGTTCTTGTAAAAACGCATCGTTTATCAGATGTCCTCGATGTCGTGCTGTTTTCTAGTTTCCATATTTCTATGATAACTATCACTCCGGTTGGTGCAATATATATAATGAATTTAAAAAAGTAATAATAATAAAGTTGCATGCCGCGAGATTCGATCAGGCGACCTTCGGATTACCAACCCCAGCGCTTACCGCTGCGCCACGCCGCTGTAGAAAATTATTAATCGTAGGGTTCAGGAGAGCAATACGGAATGCCGTGCTGGATCCCTATGGCCTCGTATCACTAGTAGTCGAGATGGCATCTTATCCGCATGGCTGTAACGTACCGTGCAGCCACGTCTTGATCCCTGAGTTAACAGATGGGGACGGTTGCAAGACAACAACCATCTGCACGAACAGTTCGACGACGTTGCAACAGCATGGACTATCAGCTCGGAGACCATGGTTGCGGTTACCATTGACGCAGCGATCACAGAGAGGAGCGCCTGCGATGGTGTACGCAACGACGAACGTGGGTGCATGAATGGCTAAACGTAATCTTTTCGAATGAATCCAGGTTCTGTATACAGCATCATCATGATCGCATCCGTGTTTGGTGACATCGCCATACTGGAGTATCACCCAGCGTGATGGTATGAGGTGTCGTTGGTTACACGTCTCGGTCACCTCTTGTTCGCATCGACGACACTTTGAACAGTGGCCGTTACATTTCAGATGTTTTACGACCCGTGGCTCTGCCCTTCATTCGATCCCTGCGAAACCTTACATTTCAGCAGCATAATGTACGACCGCATGTTGCAGGTCCTGTTCGGGCCTTTCTAGATACAGAAAATGTTCGACTGCTGCCCTGTCCAGAACATTCTCCAGATCTCTTACCAACTGAAAACGTCTGGTCAATGGTGGCCGAGCAACTGGCTCGTCACAATACGCCATTAACTATTCTTGATGAACTGTGGTATCGTGTTGAAGCTGCATGGGCATCTGTACCTGTACACGCCATCCAAGCTCTGACTCAATGCCCAGGCGTATCAAGGCCGTTATTACGGCCAGAGGTGGTTGCTCTGGGTACTGATTTCTCAGGATCTATGCACCCCAATTTTCTTAAAATGTAATCACATGTCAGTTGTAGTATGATATATTTGTCCAATGAATGCCCTTTTATCATCTGCATTTCTTGTTGGTGTAGCAATTTTAATAGCCAGTAGTGCAATTACGTAATAAGTTGGCATAATTAGGACGACAGGGCACAACTCATTATGATTAGCATGATTGTGATATATGGTAGATATATGGTAGAGGTTAATAGGGGCGGCAAAATTTGAAAAGCCTGCTGGCGGCGAATGTAAAATTCCGCCAATACTACTGAGACAAGATACGAACCGCCTGTCCTGTAAATTCACATTGCCAAGAGTCACACAGAAAAATACGTCTGATGTGAAAGTGTGCTTTTGTGAGTGAGTGGTTGGAAAAAGAGCAGCGGCGAGGAGAGGAGGTAGTGGTCAGGCTGGCCCTGTGGCGGCGCGGCGAGTGGCGGTGACGAGTGAGGGCGCGGCGCGGCTGAGCGCCCTCCAGTGTAGGGCGCTCTCCTGCCCAGCAGAGAAGCTATCGCCGCTGCCGCCGCCGCCGCCGCCGCCGCCGCCACCTGTTCCCCACACGCTCTTCCTCGCCGCCGCTCTCATTAACACTCTGCACTCCTACTCGACGCCTTTATCTCCTCTTCACGCCCCGGATATCCACGCGGCTGCACTATATCTTGGGTAGGATATCATTTCGTGTGCAACAATTCGCTTGCTACGAAAAATACAGTGCCGGGGAAAAGAGTAGTGCACCTGGAAAGAAGACGCCGATTTTTATCTCGTGACGGCAGATGCCATCTGGGGGATAGTGGATGTATTGTAGTACCTCCAGAGTATTAAAAAATGCTCAGTCTCTGTTGCAGTATTTTATTTACTAATTACGCGTTTCGCGCTGTTAGCGCATCGTCAGACTGGAAAAAGACAAATATTTTATTACCGTCCGTGTACCTGGTGCGCAGCGAACCTAATGTGGCTAAGGTGAGTAAATTTGGAAATTCGGATTTACTTGGGCGGAGATGGAGTCGCAGAAGTATCTATTGCTGTCTAGGAGGTATCTTAACAATTTGTGTTATTGGGCGCCTGCAAAGAGGTAAACGTACAAAGTGCGTAAGGGTTATTTGAGCTATAATAATTAGGGACTAAAGGGGTGTGGTATGGCAATTAATAAAACGCTTTATATGATAAAACTCACCATAGCAGCAGAGGAGTCGCTGTCGCGGCAGGTCCACGTTTACAACTGGTATATTCTTAATAACTACGGAACATGACTGCGACCGTTAAACAGAGCGGTATGGACAGAGTTACGCCTGCGAGAATGAGCGGCTAGAGATGTTTGTGGCGTGAGGGAATAAATCTTGTGAAATGATACACGTTGGTATGAAATAATAATAGATGAATGAAAACGAAATTATTAGAGGCCTGAGGGTGGGGTGGGAGAAAGATGTTGTGAATTGTCAGAAGGGGGGTCATTTTGGAAAAAGATAGATAACATGATGTCGTAAAAAGTTTGATTTTTTGTGATGAGCTGTTCGTTGAGACTGTGTTCTGGAGACCGTTTTACAAACTTAGTGATTTCTAATTCTTCAAGAAGTGAGAGTTTTTTACCTTTGGGGGCGATGTGAAGAACTTGTAATTTGTCAAGGGGGGGCTGAATGTGTTTGCTTCTTTTGAGGTGCTCGGAAAAGGCCGAATTATTTTTGGCAGCGCCTTTCTTAGTTAAAAGATGTTCTTGGAACCTAGTTTTGAAGGCTCGTCCAGTTTGGCCAATGTAAGATAAGGGGCACTGCAAACATTGTATTTTGTAGACGCCTGACTGGCTAAAAGAGTCTTTAACTAGCCGTTCACTGTGGTGAAAGCGATACTGGATCTTGTCATTGATCGTGAAGGCTACTTTTATGTGGGTGGTTTTAAGAAGTGCGGCGAGTCTGTAAGAAAGATTTCCTATGAATGGTAAGGAGACGTAGATGGATTCAGTAGTGATGGTGCTAGGGAGGAGGGAGGTGTTATTTTTAGAGATTTTTCTGCTGTACAATCGGTCGACCAGGCTCGCCTGGTATCCGTTGGTTCCAGCAATGTGCCGCAGGTTAGCTAGTTCTTGCTCAACTGTTTCACTGTTTAACGGGAGGTCGCATAAGCGGTCGATCATTGACGTCAATGATCGACCGCTTATGCGACCTCCCGTTAAACAGTGAAACAGTTGAGCAAGAACTAGCTAACCTGCGGCACATTGCTGGAACCAACGGATACCAGGCGAGCCTGGTCGACCGATTGTACAGCAGAAAAATCTCTAAAAATAACACCTCCCTCCTCCCTAGCACCATCACTACTGAATCCATCTACGTCTCCTTACCATTCATAGGAAATCTTTCTTACAGACTCGCCGCACTTCTTAAAACCACCCACATAAAAGTAGCCTTCACGATCAATGACAAGATCCAGTATCGCTTTCACCACAGTGAACGGCTAGTTAAAGACTCTTTTAGCCAGTCAGGCGTCTACAAAATACAATGTTTGCAGTGCCCCTTATCTTACATTGGCCAAACTGGACGAGCCTTCAAAACTAGGTTCCAAGAACATCTTTTAACTAAGAAAGGCGCTGCCAAAAATAATTCGGCCTTTTCCGAGCACCTCAAAAGAAGCAAACACATTCAGCCCCCCCTTGACAAATTACAAGTTCTTCACATCGCCCCCAAAGGTAAAAAACTCTCACTTCTTGAAGAATTAGAAATCACTAAGTTTGTAAAACGGTCTCCAGAACACAGTCTCAACGAACAGCTCATCACAAAAAATCAAACTTTTTACGACATCATGTTATCTATCTTTTTCCAAAATGACCCCCCTTCTGACAATTCACAACATCTTTCTCCCACCCCACCCTCAGGCCTCTAATAATTTCGTTTTCATTCATCTATTATTATTTCATACCAACGTGTATCATTTCACAAGATTTATTCCCTCACGCCACAAACATCTCTAGCCGCTCATTCTCGCAGGCGTAACTCTGCCCATACCGCTCTATTTAACGGTCGCAGTCATGTTCCGTAGTTATTAAGAATACTACCAGTTGTAAACGTGGACCTGCCGCGACAGCGACTCCTCTGCTGCTATGGTGAGTTTTATCATATAAAGCGTTTTATTAATTGCCATACCACACCCCTTTAGTCCCTAATTATTATAGCTCAAATAACCCTTACGCACTTTGTACGTTTACCTCTTTGCAGGCGCCCAATAACACAAATTGTTAAGATACCTCCTAGACAGCAATAGATACTTCTGCGACTCCATCTCCGCCCAAGTAAGTCCGAATTTCCAAATTTACTCACCTTAGCCACATTAGGTTCGCTGCGCACCAGGTACACGGACGGTAATAAAATATTTGTCTTTTTCCAGTCTGACGATGCGCTAACAGCGCGAAACGCGTAATTGGTAAATAAAATACTGCAACAGAGACTGAGCATTTTTTAATATTCAACACTGTTGCTGCACCAGCCACCATCACCACCATCATGGAATGGAGTAAAATGTACCTCCAGAGTATTTTGCAGAAATTTTAGGTAAATGAACGAAATAGTCACAGTGTGAAAGAGGCAGGCAGTGACGCACCGGTTCTGAGCCAGTGATTGAGGCAAAAGTTGCATTTCAATACCGCAACAGCTTTGTGTATGAAATTCGTGATTATTGGGCCGCAAAGACAGCAGTAGCCGCAAGTGTGTAACGACCGGTGTCAGCAGGAATCGACTTTGTTGACTTGCAGGCGACTTGAACAAGGCCAATCCCAGTGAAATAAAAAGCATGTGTTTCAGCTCGCAGCTCATTACAGAGTGCACCAGTACGGCAGCAAGCAAGCAACTAGCAGCGGAGGTCGTCGTCAGCGGTTCGATTCATCTGCTGAGTCCGGACCACGGGCCACTCGAGAGGTCAAATGGCATCATGTCGCAGTGAGGGGCTCCAGTCATCTCGCCAGCCACCGGCAGCGATATCGGCGAGACGAGATGGGGACAAGTTTCTGACCGGAGACAGCGCCAGGGTTCGAACCGCTCTCCCTGGGCATAGCGGCAGCACTGAAGGGACTCCATCACCACTCGTCTGGCACGTAGGCATCGACGGGAGACGGTCAGGGATCAACAAGCGGGCGGAGTGGCGTGGCTGCGCCGTCGACCTTCGAAGGCAGCCGGCCTGGTGGCAACACCAGCACCAAGATGGCAGTGTCAGCGGCGAGTGGCAGGCCGCCGAAGCGCAACAAAATGTTCAAATGTTTGTATAGCTTATGGGACTTAACTACGGGGTCATCAGTCCCTAAACTTACAAACTTCTTATGAACTAGCTAATCCTAAGGACGTCACAAATATCCATGCCCGAGGGGGGATTCGAACCCCCGACCGTAGTGCCGTGCAGACTGTGACTGGAGCGCCTCAGTCCCCTCGGCCATCGCGGCCGGCGAAGCGCAACAACACACTGCTGTTCCCACCGGCACGTAAGACGGGCGTCCAGATCTAACCTCGGCAAATCCTGCCATCGTGTTTGTTTGAGAAGCAATAAAACCAGTTAACACATACCCGGATACTCTCTACTGCCACAATATATCCTGCGCCTCTTCAGTATTGATAAAGCTTTCAATGTCGTCTTCCAACAGACAGCTCCCAGAGCACCATCTGTGTGTACAGTTCAAAAAGGAATGTTTTCAGCCCTAAGGCTCATGTAACAACGACGTTTTCAGCAAACAGGCGCCATGCCACAAAGACGCACTCATGCTTCCTACAGCCAACGAGTTTGGAAAACGTAAAATTGTAACCCTAAGACTGTAGGGATGGTATTTTCGGAGATTTGCCACAGAAATTAGATGTATTGCATCAGCTGTGCAATGATGCTGACTCAAACAGTCACTTGAATGTTCTAATGTTTGTTAAGCTTAAAGGACTTAACTGCGGGGTCATCAGTTCATAAACTCACAATCTACTTATGAACTACCTTATACTAAAGACGACACAAACATCCATGGCCGAGGGGGGATTCGAACCCCCGACGGGGAACGGCCCTCGCATCGTAGCTTAGCGCCTCAATGCGCTCGGCCGCTCCGCCGCGGCCAGTCACTTGAACATTCCCACACCAGTAGAGGTTTTGTAAGTACAGCAGGCCGGCCGAGGGGACTGAGGCACTCCAGTCACGGTCTGCGCGACCACTACGTTCGGGGATTCGAATCCCCCCTCGGGCATGGATATTTGTGCCGTCCTTAGTATTAGTTAGTTCATAAGTAGTTTGTAAGTTTAGGGACTGATGACCCCGTAGTTAAGTCCCGTAAGCTATACAAATATTTGAACACTTAAGTACAACAGTGGCAGATCGTACAGCTATTAACAGCCCAGAAGTGTCAACACCAACTGTTACCCACTGGTTACGAGCAAAGGGACTACGGCCACACACACCTCTAGCCCGTCTTCCACTCACGCCACAGCATCGACGTGCACAGCTCCACTCGAATCGTCACAACAATTTGGAATGGAGGTACCCGCTCTTCAGCAAGGAAAGAAGCTTATAGAATGAAACTTTCACTCTGCAGCGGAGTGTGCGCTGATATGAAACTTCCTGACAGATTAAAATTGTGTGCTGGAACCGGGACTCGAACCTGGGACTTTTGCCTTTCGCGGGCATGCGCTCTACCGACTAAGCTATCCCGACACGACTCACGATGCCGTCTCATAACTTTACTTCCGCCAGTACCTCGCCTCCTACTTTCCAAACTTCACAGAAGCTCTCCTGCGAACCTTGCAAGACTAGCACTCCTGGAAGAAAGGATATGGTGGAGACATGGCTTAGCCACTGGAGTGGATCAATCAATTGTTTGCAGAACTTCTAAACTTAAAATTCTATACAGAATAACCACAGTAGTGTGGCGTAAAATAGCTTTAATAGATGTATTATGCCTGTGACATATGGTAAAATTAACATCCAACTGCAAGCACATATTTTGGTAGTGGAACCTATGTAATTGGGGGACCTCGAAAAAGTAGTTGAAAGTGTAGTTGAAATGTACTATAACCACTTTTCTTACCTATATGAAGAATATTTACCCCCACTAGCATGAGGGCGGTGGGTTTTGTCGATTGCAGTCGTTTATAGTTGATTGTACTGGTTAAATAAATTGTTTCTATGTAAAATGATCGTTTAAGTAAGTTACGAAAACTGTGAAACAAAATGTTGCCTCAGATAACATAGGTCCCTGGCATCGTTGGTAATTGTTTATAAACAAATGTTGTTAAACATTACCTCTGAGAGAAATTTTCTTCCTGAAGAAAAAAGTTATTACGATTAAAAATGATTCATTTTTTCGAATGTTGGTGTAATACAAACTGACGTAATAAAAAAACGTTTATTTAGATTATCCATATTGGATGTTAGAGAACCCGCGACTGTTAGTATAATCTAGGTACAGAAAAACGCAACCAGTTACTTTTATGAAATGGAGCTTGCTCTATTCCATGAACCGGTTTTCGAACTTTTTCAAGTTAATCTTCAGATGGTACAGGAAGTTTACAGGATCATTTCGTAGCGGGATGCGGGGTGCTGGCTTGTGGCTTTATGGATGGCTTTTGCAGTAGGCTTCCATTTGTCAGGAGATTTGGTTGCAGTATGGTACCACATCACTCGCTTTTTTTTAATAGTAATTTGGTTTGTCAATATCACAACACTTCACCAGCAGCTAGCATGCGCTTTCACAACTAGTTTTATTTGTCTCTAATTGTGAAAGCGCATGCTAGCTGCTGGTGAAGTGTTGTGATATTGACAAACCAAATTACTATTAAAAAAAAGCGAGTGATGTGGTACCATACTGCAACCAAATCTCCTGACAAATGGAAGCCTACTGCAAAAGCCATCCATAAAGCCACAAGCCAGCACCCCGCATCCCGCTACGAAATGATCCTGTAAACTTCCTGTACCATCTGAAGATTAACTTGAAAAAGTTCGAAAACCGGTTCATGGAACTCACTCTGACAATCAGATCTAGGCTGCGATAAGCGACAACTCACCTTCACCTTTGTGGAGGGATTGCTGACAAGCTCTTGGTACGTGGAAAATGTTTTGAGATCTATTCTTTTGTCGTTCTTGCAACAGGAACGTCATGTGTGTGTAGTTCCAACAAGATGATGCTCGTCCACACACTGTCATTGGAGTTGAACGTGCTCTGCAAGATGAGCAGTAACTTCCCTGGCCAGCACGATCTCCGCATTTGTCAGCAATCGAACACGTGTGCTGTATGACGGACGACACCTGACACGTCCAACTCGTCAACTCACAGCTGTTGCAGAACTACGTGGACAGGTCGAGCAGTAGTACAATAATGTATACCAAAACGTTCAGACGTTTGCGAATCTCTGGTACTTAACAACTGCGGTTATCAGTTCCTAGGCTTACAAACTACTTAAACGAAGTTAAACTAGGGCGCGTTCCGCAGCAAGGCGCCTTAGAACACTCAGTCACTCCACCGCGGATAATATATCCCAAGACAGTATTCACCATCTGTATGACCGAACGGATGCCAGAATCTGCGCCAGGATTGCCACATAGTCGATATTTGGAGCAGCCGTCCGGCATGCACATTACCTTTTTCGCCAATGTTCCTGTTGAAGTTGTTATTATGTGTCAGTTCAAACACCTATTAACCTAATTCATACAATCGATGTAGTTCCATATTATATTTGAATTAATTCCAAATAATTAATATATCCACCAACAGCTGTAAAGTTTATGTTGTTATGTTGAACGACCGGTTTCCTGAACAAGAAAACACAACTTATGAAGACAACGGCAGTAGTTCTCTTTAACAGAAGATGCCAATCAGCAATAGTAGTACCTAAATTTGCTCAAGATAAGACGATTGGACAATATAGAATTAAAAGTTACACAAAATAGTGAAAAATAATGGGTAAGGCTTGAGATTAGAAACTTATACAGAAAGTCTGACTGAAAGTCTAAAAAAACTGTATCTGGAGCACCTCCAACTGTCTAAACTCTTAGATACTCAACAACTTGTTAGCCTAATGCATTATGTATATATCACTGTAGAAAACAGAAAAATTATTCTCACTGATACCCATGATAAGAAATTATATAGACTGAAGTGACACCGAAGAGTACAACAAAGTAATTTACCTAATTTCAGTTATTACAAATTCTTTGACAAAGTTATTAATAATACCAAAATCATCTATAATAAAGATGAGCTTGGATTATTACAAAGTGGTAACAAGTATGCTATAGATAAGAGATTACGTTGTGAAGACATTAAATATATCACTGTTGATGTCCAAAGGACTATTAATTATAACAAAATAGATAGGTCACAAAAAATACTTGTTAGAAGCAAGATATCAGAAGCAATCAAAAGAAAGCTAGAGTTAGAATCAAGAACGAAGAATCAGTAGTACATGACATAATGATAAATTAAAAATACAAAGGCATTAGTATTAAAATCAGACAAAGGAAATACTTTAGGAATTATGTACATAGAGGATTATATAAAGCAAGTTAAGTAATTATTTGAGAAGAATGATATTGAGAGTATAGAAAGTGAATCAAAAAAATATTTTGCTAGACAGGTTAAAGATTTTTTTTTTAACAATGTTTCCTGTTGATAACAAAACTTGCAAAACGTGAGAAATAATGAACCCACATGCCACAAACCTTAGGGCACAGCATTAAGTGCATAATATAAATGTTCTTAAATGGCCAATAGTTAATTATACTAGAATTCCAGCATATAATCTATGTAGTAAACTGAATACTATTCTTAATGACAACCATGTTTCTATCCAACAGTTTTCAGTAAGGAATACATACCAACTCATCTCAAATATTAAAGACATTGCTATTCCCGCTGAATATAAATGGGCCTCATTAGATATGACTAATCTTTATACTAATATACCGGTTAATGAAGTTATCGATATTATAAAGAATAATTTTATCAAACACAAAAGGCTCTCCACAGGCCAAATAGAGGAATTTGTACAAATGCTCGAACTTGTCCTACCACATAACTATTTCAATTTCAACAATGCCACATTCGGGCAATAAGATGGTTTAGCTAAGGGATGCAGTTTATCAGGAACCCTGGCCAATATCATTCTTAACCATCTAGAAATCACAATGTTTGAACACAATCCTGAACTTAAGGACATTATCCTTTATTAATACCGTAATGTAGATGATACCATTTTATTGTATAGTGAGAAAAATGAAGGTTTCAGTAGAATACTAGAGAATTTTAACAACTTACCTCGTAAAATTAAATTCACCTATGAGTAATTGGTAGATAATAAAATAATCTTTTCAGATGTCACTTTGATAGATGACAAAGGTACATATAAAACCCTTAACATCATATGCTACCATTCCATTTAAATTCAGCATAATTTGATCTGCATAAAAAGTCAGTCTTTTATAGCCTCATTCATAGACTCGCCAAAATTCATCTTGACAAGAAAGAAATTATGGGTGAAGTAGTATCCTTAAAGATATTACATTGAACAATGGTTTCTTTCGTATTATTCATACTAAAGTAATAAAAAAAAACTCAAACCTCCTTATTGAGATTACTCTTTGTCGACATAAATCTATTCGTAGAACCTTTTCATGTAAGGATTATAAAGGTCCAGTATCAAACAAGATCGCAAATGCATTTAAAAGTACTAACATTAATATAGGCTTCAGTAACAGTAACACATTAGGTAAAGTAGTAACTCATTCGATCAAACAAACTGACTCCCTCCAGAAATCTAGCATTTCTACATCTACATGGAACACTCTCCAAACCACATTTAAGTGCCTGGCAGAGGGTTCATCGAACCACCTTTATCCTATTTATCTCCCATTCCATTCTCGAATAGCGCGCGGGAAGAAAGAACACCTGAATCTCTCCGTTCGAGCTCTGATTCCTCTGATCTTCTCTACCTATGTAAGTGGGAGTCAACAATAAATTTTCGCGTTTGGAAGAGAATTATAAGATTAGATTGTAATGCATTTTATATTGGCCAAACTGGTAGATCTTTTAGAGAGATAAGTGTCGTGAACACACATCAGTTCACACTATAAAATATTCAAAATTCAAAGAACACCTGAATATCAACAAGCATTGTGTAACAAGTATCAAAGACAATTTGAATATTTTACACTTAGTAGATAAAAGGGGAACAATGGATCTCATGGAACAAATAGAAATTTTTATCCATTTGAAAAGAGAGCCTGAGAACCTTTTAATTGAACAAATAGATTTTAAGAATAAATGCATCTTTTTATAGTATTAAAGATTACAGACTTATTGAAATAAAAATGGGTACACTTCTTCAAACAAAGGTGTTGACTGCAATGTAATAATTATTCAAATTACAAAGAGTCTTATTTTTAATAATATCACCTTAGATAACTTATGGTATTTTAATTATTTTTTAATTGATGTCACAATCATCTTCGATTGCTTCCAAAATATTATGCCCATGTCTTCATTAACTTACATAGAATGATAGACTACAGATAATATACCGATACGTTGCGTCTTCTTAGTAAACATATCTTGCAATAACATCTTTGACTTTATTGCTGTTACTTATTTTGACAGTTGCTGACACAAGTTTTAATTAACACACGTTTATTCATGATGCGTGTAACGGGAATGTTGGTGCAATGTGATATCTTTGTATAATTCGATTGTTTACTTGCACATATTAACATCTCTCGTCATTTCAGCTGGGAATTATTAAGCAAATCGGTATATATGGTCATTTCGACAGTTTATTTGGATGTAGCTTATTAAATGTGAGTACACCTTCTTCTTTGATACATTTGCCTTACTAGATTTAAATCAATGCATAACGTAATTTTTAGTATGTATTCCCACACATTTTAGGTTGACTATCAACCCACTTATTACGTATCTATGATGGTTGCAATTGTACGATTATTTTGTCTTTATTACTCTTATGTAATTATAATTATCACTAACCTGAAGTAATATTTGATTTACCGTTCAGTATCACTGAGCATTTAATATTTTTAGAGATTACAGCCTATCCTTAAGTAAGGGTAGCACATCTTCTAAAGCTTAGATGTACATTGATATATACTATGTTGCCCCATATGAAGACTTTCTACACCTACTCCCAATATGATATATATAGTTCGAGTTTTACCCTATAACTTTACATCTATGATCAATACATTGTCGATTGATGTGCTTTTATGTATGCACGTATGGACAACTATAGATCCGAGTGTTTGTTGAGAACTATAAATCCATCTATTGGTGGTATGACATAATTAAATGATCCTGATTTACTCGAACTTTGCCAGTTTCATACATTGTTGATTTTGACTGACACTTTATCCTATGCCCCATGGTTTTACTTGGACTTTGTCCAAACATACTTTTTTGACTATCTAAATGGTGAAGGCATCCTGCCTAGATGTGGCTTTCTACTTTATATGATGAAGAATACTTATATTCTATAATTCACTATATTGAGGGAAAAAATCATAATTCAAATATCAATTTCGATCAATGTTTTAGTGATCTGCGGTCTAAGCCATTTGTATTCATGATGATTAGGTCAAATCATCCTTATCTGAGGATCCGTGAAGTGTCGTTGATTGTTACACGCGCACTGCTGGATTAGTATTTTGAAGTTTTCACATTGACTTTACTTCAAAAGAATAATGTTCATTAGTCACTGTCGTATCGTACCCTGTTAATTTTTACTAAAATGACCATTCGATAAAAACTACTGATTATACCAGGGATAATTCCCTAATCAGTATGTCGTATGTTTCAACCTCTTATATCATTTTAAATATCTTTATGCATATCTGCTACTGCCTAAGATATCTTAGGACACAAACAGTCTGAAGAAATGTTATTTATTACATAGAATAAACACCATTGCTTTCAGAAGGAATATCTTTCAGATACTTTCATTCTTGTATTGTTTATAAATGTCATTTTATTTTAATACCCCTTTTATTATACCATCCATTAGAAACTTCCTGGCAGATTAAAATTGTGTGGCGCAACCGGGACTCGAACCTGGGACCTTTGCCTTTCGCGGGCAAGCGCACTACCGACTGTGCTATCCCGACACGACTCACGATGCCGCCTCACAACTTTACTTCCGCCAGTACCTCGCCTCCTACTTTCCAAACTTCACAGAAGTTCTCCTGCGAAACTTGCAAGACTAGCACTCCTGGAAGAAAGGATATGGTGGAGACATGGCTTAACCACAGCCTAAGGGATGTTTCCAGAATGAAACTTTCACTCTGCAGCGGAGTGTGCGCTGATATGAAACTTCCTGGCAGATTAAAATTGTGTGGCGGAACCGGGACTCGAACCTGGGACCTTTGCCTTTCGCGGGCAAGCGCACTACCGACTGTGCTATCCTGAAACGACTCACGATGCCGCCTCACAACTTTACTTCCGCCAGTACCTCGCCTCCTACTATCCAAACTTCACAGAAGTTCTCCTGCGAAACTTGCAAGACTAGCACTCCTGAAAGAAAGGATATGGTGGAGACATGGCTTAGCCACAGCCTAAGGGATGTTTCCAGAATGAAACTTTCACTCTGCAGCGGAGTGTATGCTGATATGAAACTTCCTGGCAGATTAAAATTGTGTGGCGGAACCGGGACTCGAACCTGGGACCTTTGATTTTGCTGGCAAGCGCACTACCGACTGTGCTATCCCGACACAACTCACCATGCCGCCTCACAACTTTACTTCCGCCAGTACCTCGCCTCCTACTTTCCAAACTTCACAGAAGTTCTCCTGCGAAACTTGCAAGACTAAGCCATGTCTCCACCATATCCTTTCTTCCAGGAGTGCTAGTCTTGCAAGTTTCGCAGGAGAACTTCTGTGAAGTTTGGAAAGTAGGAGGCGAGGTACTGGCGGAAGTAAAGTTGTGAGGCGGCATCGTGAGTCGTGTCGGGATAGCACAGTCGGTAATGCGCTTGCCCGCGAAAGGCAAAGGTCCCAGGTTCGAGGCCCGGTTCCGGCACACAATTTTAATCTGCCAGGAAGTTTCATATCAGCGCACACTCCGCTGCAGAGTGAAAGTTTCATTCTGGAAACATCCCTTAGGCTGTGGGTAAGCCATGTCTCCACCATATCCTTTCTTCCAGGAGTGCTAGTCTTGCGTGTTTGCAAGAGAGCTTCTGTGAAGTTTGGAAAGTATGGAGGCGAGGTACTGGCGGAAGTAAAGTTGTGAGGCGGCATCGTGAGTCGTGTCGGGGTAGCTCAATCGGTAGAGCGCTTGCCCGCGAAAAGCCAAAGGTCCCAGGTTCGAGGCCCGGTTGTGCCACACAATTTTAATCTGCCAGGATTTTTCATATCAGCGCACACTCCGCTGCAGAGTGAAAGTTTCATTGTGGAAACATCCCTTAGGCTGTGGCTAAGCCATGTCTCCACCATATCCTTTCTTCCAGGAGTGCTAGTCTTGCAAGTTTCGCAGGAGAACTTCTGTGAAGTTTGGAAAGTAGGAGGCGAGTTACTGGCGGACGTAAAGTTGTGAGACGGCATCTTGAGTCATGTCGGGATAGCACAGTCGGTAGTGCGCTTGCCCGCGAAAAGCCAAAGGTCCCAGGTTCGAGGCCCGGTTGCGCCACACAATTTTAATCTGCCAGGATTTTTCATATCAGCGCACACTCCGCTGCAGAGTGAAAGTTTCATTCTGGAAATATGCCTTAGGCTGTGGCTAAGCCATGTCTCCACCATATCCTTTCTTCCAGGAGTGCTAGTCTTGCAAGTTTCGCAGGAGAACTTCTCTGAAGTTTGGAAAGTAGGAGGCGAGGTACTGGCGGAAGTAAAGTTGTGAGGCGGCATCGTGAGTCGTGTCGGGATAGCACAGTCGGTAGTGCGCTTGCCCGCGAAAGGCAAAGGTACCAGGTTCTAGTCCCGGTTGCGCCACACAATTTTAATCTGCCAGGATTTTTCATATCAGCGCACACTCCGATGCAGAGTGAAAGTTTCATTCTGGAAACATGCCTTAGGCTGTGGCTAAGCCATGTCTCCACCATATCCTTTCTTCCAGGAGTGCTAGTCTTGCAAGTTTCGCAGGAGAACTTCTGTGAAGTTTGGAAAGTAGGAGGCGAGGTACTGGCGGAAGTAAAGTTGTGAGGCGGCATCGTGAGTCGTGTCGGGATAGCACAGTCGGTAGTGCGCTTGCCTGCGAAAGGCAAAGGTCCCAGGTTCGAGTCCCGGTTCCGCCACACAATTTTAATCTGCCAGGAAGTTTCATATCAGCACACACTCCGCTGCAGAGTGAAAGTTTCATTCTGGTACCATCCATTGGACCTTATTATATGCGTCAATGCTGATTGTTGGGTCATTTGTAATTGAAGCTCTTTATATTTTATATGACATATGTAGAGCATGATGTTACAGATTCAACACTGATTTGTAACTTTATTTGTATAGAGCCTGAAGATGGTATTATTGTAATACTGAAACCTGTCGTTCAATAAAACAACATGAACTTTACAGCTGTTGGTGAATAAATTAATTATTTAGAATTAATTCATACAATGTGGATTTGCACAATACGAGTCACCAATTGAGGTGCCGGATTTTTTAAACATTTCCCATTGCCATGATAAAATCCACATTCCTGCCAACAAAAATCTTTATGGATTGACTGGCCTAAACCCTCAAAATTATGTAACTGGCAATTTGGTTTCTTGGGACTGTATGCAATTAGAAGTGTTTCGTTAACAATTTAATTAATAAATTAGTCCTGTGATCAATAGTCGTGATATGAATAATCACATCCAGCATTTCATCGCGATCTCATGTTCCCAGTCACTTTGAAGGCTCTCAAGAGATTAATTTGAGCAAGAGCACAGCTTATTTTCAGAATGAAAAGAAATGTTAGACTTTCACGAGCACAAATTGCCGATTACCCTGATTACAACGTTATTTTTGCTACTGCTTGTGTGCCTAACGAGTATTCAGTTCATTCCTACTGCCGTCATTCGTTGTGCTTTAGAAGCCGATGGCGTAAGAATAAAATAATGGGCGGTTTACGCTATGCGTGTTATGTAAAAATTCTTTCGATTCGCATGCAGGGAGGCACGGAACGCATGGGTGAGCGAGACCTAGTTGGGAGTGTAGGACGATTGAATGAAAGTCAAGGACGAATGGGATTAGCATTTATCAGATGCAAAAGGCGGCTTTCACAATGCCACAGTAGTGAATGAAATTACTGGAATCCCTTGTCAAATTCCGATTACGTCACTTAATTGTCTGAGTGTTTAGCGAGATTGAACTGCCTCTTTGTTTGTCGTTTTATCCAACCACGCTGCAATGCTATGAATGTACTTCTGTTAGCAGAGATAAGAGTAAGTACATCCTCACTTCGGCGTTTCATCCATTAATTACGTCATATTAATGTGTTCAATTTTCCGTTTACGGGACGGTAGCGCAGCTGGTACGAGCAGCCCTAGCGGTACTGGAAAGTATTACTTCTGAAGTGAGATGTTCGAATCCGGGTCAAATATATATACAGGGTGTTTCACTAAGTGTGTTTGCCTCTGTAACTTCTAAAATAATAGGTGACGGGAAATTTTAATGCGGTAGGTCAACACAATAAATGTTACACTTTCTGCGGAGCTATGAACATAGTTTATTGTGTCATTTTTCAAAGAGTTACACCACAAAGATATAATTTTTTAAATGGAACAATAGTTTTTTCTATCGTGCATTGGATTCGTTGAAACCAGCTGCGTCCAATTTAAACTACATTCCTATCACTGTTAGTTTGGGAGCTACAGCCCTTCAAAGTTTAGGGGGCGGAGGTTACGACAGCGTAGCTGACTGGCTGGTGGGCATGAGACAGTGGACCGTGCCCCAGGGGCTAGCCACTCGGCCAGTCAGCGACGCTATCGCAGCCTCCGCCCCCGGAACTTTGAAGGGTTGTAGCTCCCAAACTAACAGTGATAGGAATGTAGTTTAAATTGATTTGGACGCAGCTGGGTTAAACGAATCCAATACATGATAGAAGAAAACTATTGTTCCATTTAAAAAAATCATATCTTTGTGGTGTAACTCTTTGGAAAATGATACAATAAACTATGTTCATAGCTCCGCAGAAAGTGTAACATTTCTTGTGTTGACCTACCGCATTAAAATTTCCCGTCACCTATTATTTTATAAATTACAGAGGCAATCACACTTAGTGAAACACCCTGTATATATATAAAGTTTTTTGTCGAAGATTGCAGTAACATATTATCTTGGATTATTCATATTAGTGCGTCGTAACAATTTATTTATTTTTATAAATGATATGAGAATATTCCAAGCAATGAGTCAGGCCGAAATTTATTATCACAAGAGTTTTTGTTCCTTTGCGCACAGATTTTATATCGTTGTTTGGCTGACATAAATTTCGAACAGAGAATTCCCAGTCGTATTTTAAACACCGCGCTTCTCAGTTTTCCAGTACTTTTTAGTCTTTCCTTCGTTGAAATTTTCAGTTTTCTGACTGAGCTTATAGCTGTCAACATACCGTGTTGCTCTATGAATTACGATCGTCAATGAAAATGGTATAATCAGGTGGTACTTTTGAAAGAGGCGTTGCACTGTTTAAGATAGGAAGGCATAAAAACGCGCTCGTTATGAAAAGCAAACCCTTAAGAAGTCCGTGGGAAGCAAGCGACAGGAGCAACATTCCTGCTGAGCGGGAAAGTTCTGTCCTAAGTGGGGGCGTGGAGGAGCGGACGAGGTGGTGTCAAGTATAAGAGGAATGGTGTAATTTGCTTTACTGCAATAAGAACCCTCCGCACAGAGAAGAAACCAGGAATTTAAATTGCTGCTTCATCTCTCCGCCGTCGAGTAATAATTTCCTGCAGCCAGCTGCAAACGCGGCTGCTCTTACAGCGATCGCCTTCACATACCTTTTGAAAAACTTCTTCATTTCAGTCACGGCTATTCACAAGTGTAATTCTGGAACAAAACTGGCATTACGGCAGTATTGCTAAACAGCATTAATTCTGATCTTTCGTGGAAACTGTGCTTTAATTTTTCCCTTTGTTTGGAGTTACAACGGTTCAGATAATTTACTATATGAAGGAAGGAAGACAGGAGACAAATGTTACCTTCTTCCCTCAGAGTATATTATAATAAATGTTTTAACGGAAGATAAGTTAACAAAGAAACAGTTCTCACGAGAACTGGATCTCTGCCTCAGTTGAGTACGAGTTCATAATCTTAGCCAATGCGCTAACTCACTCGGTTGAATCAAGAACTAAAAATTACATGGCATAGTATGTGCTGCCTCAAAAGCCCAATACTTTAACGACAATCGTTCGCATATGAATAAAAAGTTAATACCGAGCCACAAGGAGTGCAACTTTAGAAGAGTGTTTCCTGAGACGTTACATTAAAACAGAGCTCCAAACACATAGACAACGTGATCCTAAGAACCTCATTTAAAAGATCACTTTATAATTTGCGGTACGTAAAGTCTAGCGTCAACATATCTACGAAAAATAGGAAAAGTTCCACCACTGATTTTAAATTCACGTGGCATCATTCATAAACTTGCAGCTTGATAAATTTCTTAGTGATTAACCTTGTGATAAGTACAACTACATGCATACTTCGCAAAGTTCTGCAACCAGCTTTGAATTCACAATAGTGTTTCTCGAAAACAACGTCACCCCCGTCACACCAGTAAAGGAGTTCCAAAGCATCTCTGTAACACTACAAAAATGACTTTAAAAATGCTGTTGCGCTGAAATAACGACGAAGATCCAGGTGGTAATGGATTCTTTATTTTTCTTGCGCTTTTCAGAAATTCTCGAAGTATAAATGAAAACAAAAATTACCAAGTTCAACATAGTTGTTTAAAATATAAAAGTGAAAGAGGGTTAACCAAAATTCGGCATATCTCATGTAGCAAATAAAGTACATAAAATACAAAATCAGGGCACTATAGCCCTTGTATAACAGGTTTTTGATCATTATGAAAAAAAAAAAAAAAAATGCTGAGTTCAGCTTCACTGACTGTTCATGTATGCAGAAAGTACGTAAGCCGGAAAGTAGGTAGAAACCCGCCAGAGAGCAGCACTATTATGTTCTTGTTATTCATTGGTCCAGTGAATAAGATAAAAGAAAGTTATACAAAATGTACAAAGTGTAGTAAAAGTGGGCTTAAATATATATATATATATATATATATATATATATATATATATATATATATATATATAATGAATATTAGGTGCATTACACATAAGAAACTGTTCAAATATGCACCAGGTGCGTAAGCAGGTTACAAAACAATTTTTTTCCCCGCCAGAGAGTAGCAAAATATGATATGGTTAACCAAGATCCAGGAAATAGACGCACTTAGAAAAATGTACATCATTGTACAACGCCAAGATAATATAGTCTTGTACAAAGCAACTTATGTATGAGTTACGTAATGTAGGTTTAACAAAACGAGCAACTCAACTATCTTTTAGAATGTCATTAAAAATTCGAAAAACCATTTACGGCTCCCCGTGAGTGGTTCATTAATTACCAGATCCGGTTATTTAAGAAAATTTACTTAAACATCAACTTCTTACAAAATACCCAAAAAAGTACCCTTATTTGCATAGTGTAGAACAGACATACTAACATCAATAGTTTTTAGAAGGTGTTTGTATGGGTAGATACTAAGTACAACCGGTCGTTGTAGGTACTATTTGTGGTAATAAAATGACAGGAAATGTCTTATATGTGGTTAAAGAATTTCCGTATTATGAAATGCAACGGAGCACTGAAGAGTCTTTAAAACTAATTATTCTTTATATAATTTGCTGTGTACATTCCAGTAAAAGACATATTTAAGAATGGTATATTAACCACTTATAAGATATATGTGCAGTCGTACATCCCAACTGAGGGGCGTAGCGCAAGTAGTAGAGATGCGGATAGGAAAACTAATTATGCTTTGGAGGGGGGTCTAGTTACAGCCTGGATGTGAGGAATTTTCTCATATTATCGTTTACTGATAGGCTCCAAGACTTTCGTATTAATTTGATAGAATTGTGGTGTATAGTATTCCACGCTGTGTAAGTACACATCATCTGAGGAGTGAGTTTATCGGGTGGTTTAATGCAGAGTACAGTTCGTACCTTACTTGGCGTAAAATACACACTTTATTATTTCACTTCTTGTATTTTAGACGTTCTAAAGATTCTACTACTCAATAGTAGCAGAGATCTAAAAGTTTTACTAAAACGTGAGCCTTAAATGTTCAAATGTTTGTTAAGCTTATGGGACTTAACTACGGGGTCATCAGTCCCTAAACTTACAAACTACTTATGAACTACTTACGAACTAGGACGGCACAAATATCCATGCCCGAGGGGGGATTCGAACCCCCGACCGTAGTGGCCGTGCTGACCGTGACTGGAGCGCCTCAGTCACCTCGGCCTCCGCGGCCGCGTGAGCCTTATACGTTTGTGTTAAGTGAAGGCTTATTACAGTTTTATATCGCACCGTTTGTCATGAAACTTTTATAAGTCGCTACCCTTATTGACTTAACATGCAACTTTCCTACTAACTTTATGTTCATACCTTTAAGTACGCGGCTCTTGTTGGGGAATTGTGTGTTCGGATGGTTTGTAACTATATTACTTTACATTTGTTATTCTATCGAAGTGCTGGATCATTTTACGACGTAATTGTTGGGTGTTACGTTTGTTTATCGGTTGTAACGACTGGCTTTAGCAGAAGACGTGGTATTAATCAGAAACGAGACACCTAACCGCTATGCTATCTCGAATCACTTCTCCATTAACATCTAAGCAGCAGAACAAGTCCATCCTAGGCATACAATGCAACTAAACTTGCTTAAAGCCTGGTTTGATGTATTAAACTATATGTAGCGACTTAATGTCCTAATTAAAACACATGGTATCGCACTCTGTAATTGGGAGCGGTGGTCGCTAGCCTGGCGGCTAAGCAGGGTCAATTTGTTTACGAAACTCTCGTGTTATTCCAGGTAATTGTACTGTCCGAAGTATGCAATAATAATTGGCTCCCTTGTTTCCCAATGTTGGTGGACGTCTATAAGCAATAGATTTCATAAAAAAAAAAAAAAAAAAAAAAAAAAATAAAATAAAAAATCTAGGGCCGCGGGTTCCAGTCCCGGATCTGGTCGGTAATCTTTAGGACTGTCGGTGGGATGGGCGGTAGTGGGGGTGGCGGCTGTGCTCACGCAAGTGCTTACTTGTGGAGGCAGTTGCCCTTGTTACTGTGAAAAAACATAGGTAATTACAATTAAATTGATATGCAAATTTAATTTAATTAACTGGAGGCGGAGGTCGAGCAGTTCGGCATCTATGGGGGCGGCATGTCGGTCAGGTGCGTGGCTGGGTGTGGGGAGATGTGGCGTCAGTCTGGCGGGGGTGGACAGGTCTGGACCTGTCGGAGGTGCCGCCTGTCTGGCGGCGGCGCCGGCGCCGGGGAAGGAGGAGGTGTTGTTCACTTGCAAATGTTAAGTGCACCAGTGTTAAGTGCACTTTGTAACGATACTGCTGACCCCCTCATCTCAATGTTATCATACGATACCGTCTGCCTGGTCCTCTCATCTCAATGTCATCCTACGATACCGTCTGCGTCGGATCCGGAATCGTGTGGTTCAGTAGTGATAAATGTTGCGTGTGAAGTTAAAAACGATATAGCCAGCTTAGGAATCAGTGTAGGACAGTGTCTCGGTGATACTGTGATTAAAACATGTGATAGATTTCATTAATTGAGAGATTCATATAGTTTGTTTCCAGACAGTTCTATAAACAATACTTTTGTCATTGTTCATTATTTCAAACAAATAGACAGACGAAGGGTAAAAACTTTTGTAAAACATAAAGGCATGAAAGTAAATAGCATTGTATATATGTTAGGCTCATCAACAAGTTGTGTAGACCAGCTAATTGTGTAATTAATAATGTACTCGAGATTTGAATATTGTATTTCTTTGTATATATTGACTCACTTGAGATTTAGAATCTAGTTTGAGAATTGCCAAGATATTTGATATTTCAGTATATGTTAGGAACATGTATGATGGACTCATTAACTAATTAATTGACATTTCACATTTCACTTTGTTGTCAACAGAAAGATCGGAAATTTCGTCTTAAAAATACATGCGCCATCTAAAATTATTGTATGTATAGTTTTCATTTTATATTGTGATTATTTTTGTGTATATGAAATGTTTTTCTGTTATGTTTGTTAATTGTAAATCAGTATATTCTATTGTTATGAACAATGCTTAATGTAACGTCATTACTGCCGATGTTATATATTTGCCTCACCTCCTTACGTGGGGGAGTTCGAGTTTTGGCGGGGTTCATTTTTGAGTCGTTTGTCAAGTGCTCTGGAATCCATGTCACTGTGTGTTTTGAGAACGGAAGTACTACCAGCTAAGTTCTGATGTATTTAATTTGTAATTTTGTGTTGTTTTGGTGGAGAAGTTTGATTCGGATTAAAGAAGAAGTGAAAATTGTACATATTGACTATTTATTTCTACCACGACGCCCCAGGAGAATAATGTTGCAGCGAGCAGAACCCCCAAACATCGAAACGTTAAAAAGCTGAGTATTGGTAGAATGAAACTGTAATTACTCTAAAATCTATTAAAATATTATAACTTTCATGTAAACTGTCAATCATCCTATTGTTCGAGTGTGGCGGCATTCTTTGATCTGCGCTCCGGCAATTGGCCGAGCATCTGGTGTCGATGACACTATTGTCGACGGGCGAATCTCAGTGGTCCTGAACCCCTGGAACCCCTACTTGCAAACATTTGAACATTGTAGAACAGTTTTTCGGAATATATGGAAAAATAAAAATCGAAACAAAAAATTCAATAAAAGTTGTTCACCTCCAAGAGAGACATCCATTAACATGAAGTTCGATCTCCGGCATCACCCCCGGAGGTGGGATGGGAGGGGATGACTTCGAAATCTTAGAAAGGATCTTCGTTTTTTATTGGATTCTCCGTGAAAAATATGCAACATTTGTATGAACAAGTCTTTCGTTTCGTGATAGATGTCACTGCATTGAAGAAGTTGAATGAGTTGAAAATTGTTGAAGAACGGAAATATCTCAGTTCGTGGTCAGTCTGTTCATTGTACTTCAGTGATTCAGACTGTACACATCTCTACGCAATTGTTCCATGATTGTAACGTTTGCAGTGGGAGTAGATATCTTTCCTCGTTCTCTGGTGCTCATAGAAATGTTGAAGGATCTCGTCAAAGGTGTGCTAATCTGACACCTTATAGGAATGTTCCATCTGCAACGACTTTAGGGAATATTGTCCAACTGTTTGCTGAAACTGGATGTGTCAAACCTAGAGGAAGAGTCACATGACTATATACTTGAGATATTACAGTTTTTCAACTATTTTCAACTCATTTTCATCATCTATCATGAAACGAAAAAAGAAAAGTTTCATACAAAAGTTTTATTTTTCTTCTCGGGGTATTGTAATCTGTAATAAAAAATAGAGGTTCCTCCTTAAGATACCAAAGTCACCCCACTCCCGCCCCCGGGAGTAGTGCGGGGAGGTAGAGCCTTGTGTTAATGGATGACCCTCTTCGAGGTGAACAACTTTTATTACAGCTTCTTTTTAATCCGATTTGTATTTTTCCAAATATTGCGAAAGACAGTTTTCAGCGCCTCGTTACACACACACACACACACACACACACACTAATCCCATTTGACGATGACTGCCCGTGATAAGGTCCGCAACTACTCAACTTATGTTAATGAAATCGTGCACACTGTACGATTTCGGCTAGTTTGTATGTAACCATGTAGATCCTTTACTTTACTTATATTACAAAAAGGAGCCACCTTCGCTGCTTTGTCGTCTCTAGCGACCTTTAACTGGGACAAAGATCCGCGATGAATGCAAGCTAAGTAAAGGACCACTGCCGTAGAATAGCGGTTTGTAAACTGTGGGCCACGACGCACTAGTGCGTCATTACAGACTAAAAAAAAGTGGAAGTCTGTTTTATCTAATCAATGTTTCGATTTAGTCTTTTACCCCATAAAGGTAAGTAACATTTAAGTTGTACCGCTTTTTTATTGAAAATGATTTACGACATGGACTAATTTTTCGCGTTTAAGGTGAGATCCTATCCCCCATGCCGACAATGCTAATTTATGTTCACACTTAACCCATTATTTCTCAAACTATTGAAGCTATCACCACCAAATTTTTACCAATTGGTCATCAGACTGTATTTAGTTCACTACTCTAGAATGGCAGAGATACACATAGTGGAAACTGAGATACCACTTGTATTAATATGCCTGTTTATTTGAAATAAATATTGTGTTTTATGCAACACAGCATCAGTTATATAATTCCCAAAACTCTGACTGTAGACCCATATAATCACCTCCTCTATACCAGCTTCTAATCTTTCACAATTCCCATCTTAGAAAGAAATAACTACATCGCACACACCTAATCTTTAAGTTTTTATGCCTACAAAAATATTTTTTGGAATCCGAGTCCACACAATATTGTTAAATGCCTCATTAACATTCTATGTCTTACCATGGAGGCATTTCTTTAGCAAGTCTGTATGTGCTAAGCCTCTGAATATAGGTTTAATGGCCTACATTACTGCTTTAGGTACTGAATGTTTCTGTTTGAATGCACCTAATTTTCCTGCTACCTCTGCTTTTCTATACTTACACCGTCTATCAGGTGCAGGTGGACACAAGCTATGTACAGGCTTGCTATCTGTGGATAGTCTGTGAATGTATGTTGCCCACACTGCTCTTTTCTTGGATTCCAAATCATTGCTTTGCCATAGTAGTCCTGAAGTTCATCAATTATTTTATCAGTAATCCTTCCAGCATATGTTATATTTTTACCTTCTTACAGTTTGGTGTCGCCAAGTTTCTTTTTCGACTGCCAAAGACGGGTTCTTTTACATGGCCTACATATTTATGCTTTGTAATGGGTTCATCATAGGGTTTGCTTTTTAAAACAGTGTTGAAGGATCTACAGTCTCCATTTCCCAGATATTTCATGTCTCTAACACTTCGCGCTGATTGTGATCGGTAAAAAATAGCCATATCTGCTGCAACCTCCATACCACCACTTGATTCCTCATAGTTCTCTGTACACAAGGGCCTATGGACATTCTTCTTCTCTCGTAAGGTGCATCCCTGGCAATATTTCGTAAGAACTTCAAAGTCCAACACCTCACCAGTAGCAACACTTGTTGCAGTAGCAAATCAATTTTGCAAGTGTGGCCCCTTTTTTGCTATGACCCATCAAATGCTACACTAATATCTTTTGCACCAACATCCTCATTGACTGTACAGCTGCAGTATTCATGGATTCTGTTGCAACAGAGTCCATGCAGTTGCCAATAATTTCAGTGTACTTCTCATATTGTGTGGTAGGTTTTGGTACATTCAGGAGAGCACAAAGTAGTCTACCACCGCTCATATCTTTCCCAGTACACGTAAGTCCATAAACTAACCTCATATTGGCTTCATATAGCTCAATGTTTCAGCATTTGGCAGAAGTTAGAAATGATTTATCTACATCACAGTCACTGCATATAATTTTAAGATTACAGACTAATCCATTTCTAGCATTTACATCTTCTGAAAGCACTATATCTCCACCACACAACTTGCATGCTACACTCTCTTTCAATACTGCTGTAAAAATCTTCCAATCTATAATTACATTAACACCACTGCTTTCATGAACAGGTAATGTATCTCTTTCACACTGAGCTTGTAATTTTCTTTTCGATGCACTGGGAGGGGTGTCAACAGTCATTTCGCCATTACAGCTATTATTTTGCACTAATTCACTACAATCAACAGTTGGTAAAGTTCTGTAGTATTTGTTTCCTTTATTGTGGCGTCTCTTGAAGATACCTATTGGTTTTGTCATTTTAATAAGAATAACAACATACAGCTGTTTCACTGTAAACACATCAAACTATCAAATATGTAAATATTTCCTTCGTTTTCAAAGATACACAAGCATATGAGAATATGAGCTACTACACGTGGTAAACAAACCCAAAGATAATATAGAAAAACCACAGCCTTCTAGAGCATGTAGTTTCTGAGATTTCAATACAAATCTGAGAGGACGACAAGTTTAATACACAGCTCGCGACGTGACAAGTAAAGGATTAAAAAAACAATTAAAAATGCATTTAAACGAATTTTTCACAAAAATTATGCACTAATATTTGCAGGAAAGTCCAAATATTTCTATAGTACAAAAAACAAAATTCTTTTTTAATTTTGGGTCTGATCTCATCTTAAGGTTTTTACTAATTTTCATCTTCTTGTTAGACCCAGTGAACGTTTTTGTTTGTCTAGGAGTATTACTTAAAACTGGATCTTGTTTTAGTAGTCACTTTTTAAGAATTCATTATGAATTTTATGGGTAAGAAAACGTTTATAGAGGATAGCCTTAAAAAGCTAAAAGTTTTAACATCTGAGGAAGATTTCTCGATGGAACTATAATGTGACACTTCTTTGAACAGTCTCTTTCTAGAAGGTAGGGTAATCTCATTTAAAATTAGAAAGAGAAGGATTCAATGGGTGGAAATACAGCTTTGAAGTAATTAATGGGATTCACAACTAGTTATGCGAATGTGCAATTCCTATTTCTTTTAAAATAAATATAAGAATAAATGTGTAGGAAATATTTTATGCTCAAAACCATCCAGCTTTAATCGAGTATTATTAGTACCAGGAGTTAACATTTTAATAAATCACACGATCTTAACATTTAAATTTATATAACATTTTTTTTATTTTGTTGTGGAGAAAATAGTGATCTTTTGCACCTGTAATGCATTACGTTTCATCCCAAATATTTATGGAATGAGAAGTACATATTGCAAAACCACTTTCGCGATCATGTACATAGTCATGGTTTTTATGAATGCAAATAATATGAGACAGTCCAAAACGTAAACAAATCTTATTTTCAACACGAACGTATCTTTCTTTAAATGGACAGCTCATATTCTTTCTTAGGAAATCAATAGCATGAAACATCACAGAACGAATGGCGTTGGTTGCAACGCAGTACGTTAATTACATCACTAGAAATTTCAAAACGAATATGACGGTTGAAATAAACGCAAGGGGCACCTAGCTCACGACCCTAGCTGCCTGCAATTGTGCTTCCTTTATTTGAGATTTCAAATGCGCTTCTCAGTTTCTCTGAATGTTCAACTGTTCGTAAATCTAAGGGACTTACCCATGTTGGCCATTAGTCCCTTGGCTTACACACTACTTAAACTAACTTAAAGTAACCTAATGTTAAGGACAACGCAAACACCAATGCTCGAGGGAGGACTCGAAGCCTCGACGGCGAGCGACCGCGCGCCCCGCAGCAAGGCGCCTTGGAACGCTCGGCCACTCCGCCGCGGCTTCTCGGGATGTAACTGACATATTACGATTCTGCCAACGCAATTCAGTTTGTGATTTTTCATACAATTGATTGCATGAAAAATAATTTGGTGTTTACACTAAAAAAATAAATAAAATAAACTTCTCTCATAAAAGGCCTATCAGGAGCGTTGCCGGCCGCGGTGGCCGAGGGGACTGAGGCGCTTCAGTCACGGTCTGCACGGTCACTACGGTCGGGGGTTCGAATCCCCCCTCGGGCATGGATATTTGTGCCGTCCTTAGTCTTAGGTAGTTCATAAGTAGTTTGTAAGCTTAGGGACTGATGACCCCGTAGTTAAGTCCCATAAGTTCTACAAACATTTGAACATTTCAGGGACGTACAGAAGCGGAAGGTGGGGCATGGGGCCTGCTCGCAAATATAATGAATATATAGATCAAAATAGATATTTTTATGATTTAATGTCAACAATAAAAAAAGCTCGATCCCGGCGAAGTAAAAGGAACTTCAGCGCAAATTTTCTTCGACTCTGAATATGGTCTAGGTGCCAACCCTCAAAAAAGGAAAACAATGATAATCAATAGAAACCTACATGTCACATTAAGATAGGCCAAAATCTCATAGAGCAAGTACACTACACTACACTAAATGACCAGGGGGATCTTTCCGATGAGGTGATAACTCGAGTAATCTTTTCCAGAATCATGGCTTAGTAATGACGACGAATATCAGACTTCTACGCTGCTACGTATTTTCCACCAGCGTCTATGGTGCTGAAACATGGACTTCGACAGAAGCGTTGGGTAAGCGGTTGGAGGCTTTTGATACGTGGCGGTACAGGAGAATGTTACGAATAACATGGATAGCGCTTATCACAAATGTCGAGGTTCTACAAAGAATGAAGAAAGAGAAAGAAGTACTGGCTGCCTGGGACACATCTTGCGGAACAACAAGAGATGTCTCCTCCAGACATTCCTGTAAAGAAAAAAACAGGGAAGATAAACTTTGGCCGGAGAAGAATATCCTGGCTTAAGAGCATCAGGACGTGGACCTCTAAAACATCTACAGGGCTATTTAGAGCTGCAAGTGACAGGAAAACCACTGCCAAGATGGTTGCCAACATCCGGAACGAATAGGAACCGCAAGAAGAAGAAGAAGAACGAGCAGCAAAACTGATACAAAATATCATGGCGTGTCTTTACATTAATCTTGCCCCCCCATATATATATACGGAGTTTGGTGCAGAGCGATCACATTAAAATTATTAAAACAGGAGAAAGTTTTGGTCGCAATGAAACCTTTATTTGAATTACAAATCAATTTCAGCCAGTGTCTGACCATCTTCAGTGCTAGATACGAAACCCTGTGGGCTCACAAATACTAGCGGTATTGTATGATTGACATCCACTGCATTCAGTTCTTTTATAATGTTAACATGCAAATCGCTAGTGTTTGTGGGCCTACAGGATTTCGATTCTAGCCCTGAAGATGGTCTGACACTGACTGAAACCGATTTGTAATTCAAATAAAGGTTTCAATGCGACGAAAGCTGTTTCTCTCTGCTTTAATAAACATGAATTTGTGTTGAAAATGATATTTGTTTACGTTTTAAAAGTCTCATAGTAGGCCTACTTATATATATATATAAGGGGCGTACACAAGCGGGGCCCACGGGTCCTGACACCCCCCCTCCACCCCACGTATAACATTTTGATTAAGAATCACCAGAAAGCGGTTATTAGAGTCGAAGGGCAAGAAACGGACGCAGAGGTTGGGAAGGGAGTAAGACAGGGTTGTAGCCTTTCCCCAATGTTGTCCAATCTGTACATTGAACAGGCAGTGAAGGAATGGAACGGGAAATTTGGAGAGGGCATTAAAGTGCAGGGAAAAGAAATAAAAACATTGCGGTTTGCCGATGACATAGTAATTTTGTAAGAGACCGCAAAAGATCTGAAAGAGCTATTGAATGGAATGGACAATGTATTGAAAGGAAGATATAAGATGAACAAGAGTAAAACGAAGTAATGGAATGCAATGTCAGAAAATCAGACGATGAGAAGAAATTACATTAGGTAATGAGACAATAAAAGTAGTAGATGAATTTTGTTATTTGGGTAGCAAGATAACTTCTGATGGCCGAAGTAAAGAAGATATAAAATGCAGAATGGCTATGGGAAGAAAAGCGTTTCTAAAGAAGCGAAACTTGTTAAGATCCAATATTAATATAAATGTTAGAAAGTCCTTTCTGAAAGCATTTGTCTGAAGTGTAGCATTGTATGGGAGTGAAACGTGGAATATAAGGAGTTCAGATAAAAAGATGATAGATGTTTTTGAAATGTGGTGCTACAGACAAATGATGAAGATAAGATGGGTAGATCACGTGAATAATGAGGAGGTGCTTAACCGAATTGGGGAGAAAAGGAGTTTCTGGCGTATCCTGACTAAGAGAAGGGATAGATTGGTTGGACACATTTTGAGACATCAAGGAATTGTCAACTTAGCATTAGAAGGAAGTGTGTGAGGTAAAAATCGTAGAGGGAGACCGAGGGACGAATATAGTAAGCAGATTCAAAAGGATGTAGGTTGCCGAACGTATTCTCTGATGAAGAGACTTGCACAGGATACGGTAGCGTGGATAGCTGCATCAAACCAGTCTGCGGACTGACGACCACAACAACAACAACATTCATGATTTAATGTCAACAATAAAAAAAATCATGAACCCGGTAAAGGAAAAGGGACTTCAGCGCTAATTTTCCTCGGAATATAAGCAGCAAAACTGACAAAATAACATGGAGTCTTCTTGAAATTACTTGTATTTGTATTAATCTTGTCCCCCCAAAAATTAGATTTGGTACATACGCGAGGGAGGTGAGTGGGTGGGTGGTTTGGTGATTTAGTGGGTGTATGGGCCGCGAAATTTGTTCCAGGAAGATTGTGGCTCCCAAATATTAAAAAGATTGGGAACCCCTGCCGTAAATACTGCTGTCGACTTTTTTCCTAGCGACGTGACAAGCTGCAGACGGCAGCCGTTGCGGTGACTACATACGACCGCGAAAGAAATCTGGAGTGAGCAGACTACAAAGGCTGCCACTGTATCGGCGCGGCGCGTCTAGGAGGCAGAGTGGAATTGCTCGCCGAGAGTCAATGTACCTGTCGAGGTGGAAAGGCGCGGTTGCGGCGGTGGCTAGCGGAGGCCGCCTTATTAATCGCGCGGCCGTGGGACGATAAGGATCTCGGTCGATTCCCACGGCCCGGCAGATGTCGATCATTAGCGCGCACAATGCACGCCGCGACTCGCTACAGCGTCGCAGAGGTGGCCGCTCGTTCTTGACTGCGCCGCCCCCTGCGGCCAGTCCATTCTTTCCTCGAGAGCTGCCATTTCTGGCTGGCTGCACCGCGCCCTGCCCCACTCGTTTGCCGCGGCCGGCCAGATTCCTCGATAGCGCGTATCTTGCCCCCTCCCACCGTGAACGCTCCACCGCAAATGGCTTATTGTGCGCCGCTAATGTTCCACCGTGAAAGGTCGCTGTGCGGCCAAATCTAATATACGGCTAACCCGCTTCATACTGAGTGGAGCGCAGACACCGTTGCAGTTTAATTGCCTCCAAAAGTAACGAAATCTCTATTATTATTATTAGCGAATTTCCCCATGGGAGAACGATACTTCTTAAGTCTGTCAGTCCCACATTATATAATCAGCTTTGAAAAAAATAAAATTCAGTGTTTTCTGTATTAATACAGTGCAGTTAACATTAAAATATGTCACCTTGTGAGATCGGGTGTACCGCCGGTGATCCGCGTCTTCCTTACACGATATTTCGACGACATAACTCGGCGTCTTCGTCAGGTGTTACCTGAAACTGATCGGCTAGCCGATTTTCTTTTCTCTCTCTTTTTTTTTTTCACATTTCATTCTCTACCCTGAGGGGATGGAGTGGGCTGTTTTAGGGCCAGCTTTGCCCTTTTCAGCCAAAGGTTCAAATGTTTGTAAATCTATCGGACCAAACTGCGTGGTCATCAGGCCGTAGCTTACTAACTACTTAAACTAAGTTAACCTAACCTAAAGGACAACACACACACACACACACACCCATGCCCCAGGGAAGACTCGAACCTCCGACGGCGAGCAACCGCACGCTCCGCAGCGAAGCGCTTTAGACCGCTCGGCTCAGCCAAAGGTATTACGGATTACATTTATATTTATTTATTTCACTTTTTTTGCTATAGTACAAGAATCATATATAATAAGATGTTTTCCATTACTTCACATTTTAGGATTTTTAACAGTGCTCATATATATGTATATAATTTACAATTGTCAAAATATAATTTGGTGTACATTTTGCAAGGAGATGAAGTAGCTTGAAATAAATTAAAGATATGAAATAAATTAAAATAGATAAGGAAAATATAAAATAAGAACAAAATAATAATTTTGTAACATTTACAGGGATAGTAAGATTTTACAGAATTTTTATAAATCGGATACATTGTGAAATATTCAAATACTTACAAAGATTTCAAAGGTTCCAAGAGAGAAGAAAAAGGGGGGGGGGGCTATTTACAATATTTACGGTATTTTATGCTGCTATCCCTTAAGGAATTTTGTCAACTGCTGGTTATTAAGACTTATGGCTTATGCCATGAGGTTTCACACCGTGTTGTTTGTGTAGATACGTTATATCGTTAGCTGTAGAGGCATCTTGGGAGGGAACGGATGTCTAAAAATGTTCAAATGTTTGTAAATCTATCGGACCAAACTGCGTGGTCATCAGTCCGTAGCTTACAAACTACTTAAACCTAGGTAAACTAACCTACGGACAAACACACACACACACCCATGCCCCAGGGAGGACTCGAACCTCCACGGCGAGCAACCGCGCGCTCCGCAGCGAGGGGCTTTAGACCGCTCGGCTACTCCACCGCGGCGGAGCGGATGTCTTGAGTGGGTTTTGTTGATATTTTAGTGTTTTGAGTTTGTATGTGTGTGTGTGTGTGTGTGTGTGTGTGGGCGGGTGGGTGGGTGTGGGTGTAGGGGCTATTGACTATGCCTGTTTTGTTGTTCAGTGAGGTTTCTAACCAAGAGTTCCATGATTGGGGCTAGATCTGGGAATTCCGTGGAGGTGTATTGGGCTACTGTATGTCGTCCGTAGTTTGCTCTCAGCTTGGTTAGTCTGTCTTGCAGTGGTTTAACTCTAGTGATTTCATAAACGTCGTCACTTAGTATTAGTCTTGGCAGTTTTGCGATGCTGCGTAGAAGTCGTCTTTGTGTCGAGTATAGTCTTTCGGCTACTGATGGATAGAGTCCTCCCAGGGGGCCGCAGCGTATTCCATTACAGGTTTAATGTATGTTTTATTTGTTTGGATGGCTGTCTGGTCATCACAGACAGCCATCCACACATATAAAACATACATTAAACCTGTAATGGAATACGCTGCGGCCCCCCTGGGAGGACTCCATGCATCAGTAGCTGAAAGACTCCGTGTCCCGTATTTATGCCTAGGCGGTGTCTGGTGCTTTCTATGTGGTGGCTCCCACCGGGCACGGACCGACGATGGAACATCATAATTCAGACATCAACGCCAGACTGGAGCGCAATGGGCGTGAACCACATAGGAAGTACCAGACGCCGCCTAGGCATATATACGGGACACGGTCGGCTAGCCGATCAGTGTCAGGGAACACCTGATGAAGACGCCGAGTTACGACGTCGAAATATCGTGTGAGGAAGAGGCGGGTCACCGGCAGTACACCCGATGTCACAACCTGTCAACAAATCACCGGCAAAACCTACGAGATTACATCAAAATAGATATTTTAAAATTTTCGGTCCAGCTATTGATTTCTTTTGTCATGTATTTCATGTACAACACAGATGTTTGTATCGAGGTATTTTTTCACATAGACTTTTTTGTGTTGAAAGTTAACACTGCCAAATGAACAATGCTAGCATAATCTTCGCCACAGCACCAAATCAAATGTTCATGTGTTTGTAAAGCTTATGGGACTTAACTTCGGGGTCATCAGTCCGCATAAAAAATTATATATATATATATATATATATATAATAATAATAATAATAATTTGTTCAAATGTTTGTAATTCTATGGGACCAAACTACGTTGGTCATCAGTCCCTAGACTTACAAACAACTAAGTTAAACTAAGGACAAAACACACACATCCATACCAGAGGAAGGATTCGAACTTCCGACGCGGGAGACCGCACAATCCGTAACGTGGCGCACCAGACCGCTCGGCTACTCTCGCGCGAACCATCAGTCCCTAAACTTACAAGTTACTTATGAACTAGCTTATGCTGAAGACAGCACAAAAGTCCATGCCGAATGGAGGATTCGAATCCCGGACGGGGAACGGCCTCGCGCATCGTAGCATAGCGCCTAAATGCGCTCGACAGCTCCGCCAAAAATGTTCAAATATTTGTCAAGCTATCGGACCAAACTGCGTGGTTATCAGTCCGTAACGTACAAACTTCTTAAAATAAGGTAAACTAACCTAAGGATAACACACACCCCCATACCCTAGGGAGGACTCGAACCTCCGACGGCGAGCAACCGCGTGCTCCGCAGCGAGGCGCCTTAGACCGCTCGGCTACTCCACCGCGGCACCTCTCCGCCGCGGCCCTACAGCATCAAACACAAGACAGTTCATTGCTGGAATAAAATAAAAGGAACCACACTCACGCTCACACTCTCAGCCACGTACAGACGGCAACGCAACAGAACCTCCAAGATAGATTAATGCCTCAGAAGTGGCTAAACGCCGTACCAAGCGGCAAAATGTCACACTAGAAGCATGTTGTTCATCAACAAAAAAGCATTGTTATCCAGGAAGAACACTAGGAATGAAGGGGTTAAGATTCATCTTATTTTCCTAATATTTCTTCAATTACTAGCAAGATAGCGAGCGCGGAAGCAGGCCGCAGTTGAGGCAGAGAGCGGCTCTTGCGTAAGTAAACAAAGCTTCGCACAGAGTCTAAGTTCGTTGTACGATTGACTTATTTGCCCGCTATTCTTGTGCAACAGTTACTACATCTATTTTAAAGGCTTTTTTATTTAATAATTTGACGCTCTGCTACCTCAGTGATAAGTAATTTTATTCGTTAAATCATGCTTTTCAGCGGTATTTATTAGATCCATCTTTATTCCCCCCCCTACCAAAACGTGAATGTGGTCATGTGTCATGCAGTTTTATCAGTCTGCTCCTTTCCTATTTCTAATATTTCTTGCTTAGGAAAGATTTAACGTATTTTTTTTTTTTTATTAACTCCTCTTCTTTTAAACAAGTTTGTAAAATTCCCCCTTTAACGTCTGATGATGCCCAGAAGAGGCGAAACGCGTCATGTATAAATAAGTGAAACATCGCTTTTGTGCAACCAAGACTTTTTTTTTTTTTACTAAAATATCAAGGTTGCTGTGCCAGCGCGACAAAAATCTGGAGTGGAGTGATTTGAATATTTCTTCATTTTCTCTCCGAATTGTTTCTTTCTTTCTTCGGTCCACTTTGGTCGGTATGGTTTTGTTTCCGTCTCAGGAGTAAACTTCCACTTGCTAATTTTTCTTCTGAATGTATCCCTGTCAGATGTCAATTTTTGCTTGTGTCAAATCCTTCTCAACTTCAGTTACCCAGGGTATAGTTGCTTTAAGTGATGTCACTTAGTCCAATATACGTTTTGTTAACTTGTTTGCAGATAATCTGTCTAGGTATCGATAAAACTTCATTCGTCACATTCTGTTGTCAGTTTGATACTTCTTCGATTATCTCGATGGTCTACAGTCTTTATTCATCTTGTTTGTATCGTGGTCCAAGAACTTTCCCAATAATTTTTCTCTCTGCTTTCTTAATTTCTTGTAAATCTAGTTTTCTATTCAGTGAGAGTGTTTCACTTCCATAAGTGACTGTGGGTTTGATAACTGTATTGTAGTGTCTTATCTTAGTGCCTTTTGACAGGCATTTTTTGTTTTCGAACAAGTCCGAGTGGTTTTTGATTTTCTGCAATCGGTTTTTGTGCTATTGTCTCAAGTCTTTTTGGTTCAATAACTTTGCCGAGATACTTGAAGTGTTGGATTCCATGGATTTCACAACAATTTGTTTGGAGTTTCGGAGTAGCTAATTTGAAAGAGATGATTTCAGTCTTCTCAAAGGAGATTTGCATGCCAACCTTCTCTGCACATTCTTTGAGGGTCTCGTTTTATTGCTGTTTCTTCGCCGTCAGTTACAATAAAACTATACCATTATGAAATTCATGTATTTATGTTAGCCATGGGCTACACATTACTGTTAATCTTCAATTATTGATTTAAACCACAGCCTACTAAAGCTCTTGGACAATGTCCTGGAAACTATGACTTTACCAGGTTTACTAATAACAGTATTGTACTGTTGCCAGACATTGCTATGGTTTATTATTGCTAGGTCAGCTGCAAAAGCTAAATAAGGGGTGTTCTGTTTTCCTTTACCTTTTTCTAGTTCAATTGGTTTCCACAAGTTTGGTTTCCTTAGTTTCACTTCCCATTCTTTCACTACTTTGTCTGAAACTATGTTGAATAATAGAGGCGAGATACCAGCTCCTTCTCCTATTTTAATTAAGAATGGTTCCGTAACGTCACCTATGAATTTAATTTTTTATTTGTTTTCTGTCAGTGTTTGTTGAATTAGATTTCGGATTTTGGTGTGTAGTCCAAGTTCTTCGAAAATCTTAAATAGAGACTGTCTGTCTTTGGATCCATAATCTTTTCTACAATCAACAAATGCGCAGACTATTGGTTTCGATCTGATTGTTTTAATTTTTAAAAAAGCTTTTAGGTTAAAGGTTTGTTTTGTTTATGATTTGGTAGGTAGTCTGAAATTGTATGTTCTAGTTGTTCTTGTGCCCACTTTAGGAGACATGCAGATAAAATTTTATAGGTGACTGGTAACATTGAAATGCCTCTGTAGGTGTTAACGCCTGATGTCTCTCCCTTATTGTGCAGTGGGTGAAATAGCGCACACTTCCAATCCTCTGGAATATTTTCTGTCTGCGTATTTTATGATCTGGGTGATTTGGACCAAGGTTCTTCAGTAGCTCATCTGCAATTCCAGCTTCTCCTGATAATTTATTATTTTTGAGCTTTTTGGTGTGACTAAATTTCTTCTTGAGCTGGCGGTACTGAATTTTCATTCCAGTGTTCTGGTTGTAATATCGGGAATCGTGTATTCGGTTGTGGGCAATTTAGAAGTGACAATTATGTAGCTAGTTCTTGACAGTTTTCTTTGTTAGTTAATGCCAATTTTCCATTCTGTTTCCTGAAACAGAGGGTTCGTGGAGTATATCCTTTGATTTGATTTGCGAACATTATGAAAATTTTTTGTGTCTTTTGGTTCTTAAAGTGTGTTTCAATTGAGTTTAGCTGTTAAGATATTTTCTTTTAGTTTATCTAAGTATTTTAACTGTTTGTTTTTCACTTTGAAAAATGTCTTTAGCGTGATTTATGATTTGTCGCAATTGTAATTTAACAAGTCTCTTTGTCTCTCTTCTATTGCATTATCACATTTCGAATTCCACCATGGGTGTTGCGATTTTTTCTTTAATGGGATCAGTTCTCTTGCTTTTTGCATAATTTTTCGTTTGGAAATCTCTGTGGGAGGAAACAAGTCAGTATTCCCTCAGGAAGGCTCCTGCAACGGTACCGAAACGTTGGAAAGATTTTATTATCATGACGCGGCAAATAGAAGAATTTTAATCCAGGTTCTGTTTACAGCATCATGATAGTCGCACACTTGTTTGGCGACATAGCGGTGAACGCACATTGGAAGCGTGTATTCGTTAAAGCCATAGTGGCGTATCACCCGGCGTGGAGGTATGGGGTGCTATTGGTTACATGTCTCGGTCACCTCTTGTTCGCATCGACGGCATTTTGAAAAAAAAAAAAATGTTCAAATGTTTGTATAGTCTATGGGACTTAACTACGGGGTCATCAGTCCCTAAACTTACAAACTACTTACGAACTAGGACGGCACAAATATCCATGCCCGACGGGGGATTCGAACTCCCAGACCGTAGTGGCCATGCAGACCGTGACTGGAGCGCCTCAGTCCCCTCGGCCACCGCGGGACGGCATTTTGAACAGTAGGCGTTACATATCAGATGTATTATGACCGGTGGCTCTACCCTTCATTCGATCTCTGCGAAACTCTACATTTCAGCAGGATAATACACGACCGCATATTGCAGGTCCTGTACCGGCCTTTCTGGACACGGAAAATGTTCGACTGCTGCCTGGCCAGCACATTCTCCATATTTCTCAATAATTTAAAACGTCTGGTCAATGTTGCTCGAGCTCCTGGCTCGTCACATTACGCCAGTCACTACTCTTGATGAAGTGTGGTATCGTGTTGAAGTTACATGGGCATCTGTACATTTTCATTTCTTCTTCGTGTAGCAATTTTAATGGCGAGTATTGTATGTATATATACATATAATCAAACTAAAGTTAGAACGACCACTGTGAGGAAAAAGTAGCCTTTTCATTAAGAAAATTCTGCTTTTCCAAAATGTAAATGTGTGACAAAATGCTATATTTGTTCTCTTCTGAGTAATTATATATATATATATATATATATATATATATATATATATATATATATATATGAATGGGAAGTATGAAGTTGGGTGAATATGTATTGTACTGAACTATCCAAACAGAATCTTGTATGGGATGTTGGCTTCCATTAGTATGGAAACTTCTTGGTGTGTGCGTTTCCAATGCATCGACATTACTTAGTAAATTAAAGAAATTTCAAGATATTGGATTCACCTCAGACAAACGTAGGACTAGAACCTAGTGTTTTAACTGAAATTGCCGGCCGCAGTGGCCGAGCGGTCTGCTGCGCGCCAGTCACAGTCTGCACGGCCTCTACGTCGGGGGTTCGAATCCCCCCTTGGGCATGGATGTTTTTGCCGTCTTTAGTATAAGGTAGTTCGTAAGTAGTTTGTAAATTTAGGGACTGATGACCTGCGGGGTCATCCCTTAAACTTAACAAACATTTGAACATTTAACTGAAATTAAGTTGGAAAGTTGGAGAGATATCAGGAAAAAAGCCAATAAAATCATTTTGCTGTGTTCAGACGAAAAATATGATGAAATAGTAGATTTCAACCACATAGCCATTTACATTGCAAATAGATCAATATTTATACCATTAGTATTTTTTTTAATTTAATCATTTGACTTATTATGCAAATGGGTGAAGGCAAATTGATAAGGTTGTACTGTAAAATTCAAAGTGGTAGGGCACAGGCTACCCAATATGTGGTGCATTGCCAACGTAGGCGTGCTACTGAAGCACCGTCAACGTTTCTTGACTGTGATCCCGACTTTAACCGGCATTATTATTTGAAAGAAAACAGCCACCATCCACCTTTAAAGCACAGTTGCCATGGATAAAACAATCATTATTAGATTTTACACAATAAATCCCCACTACTTACTTTTTTTTATTTTGTATAATTCCTTACAGTGTTAATTTTTAATTACGAAATTGAAATTTAGTTCATCGTTTCAGTTTATATATGTAAAATTACAATGAATATGGTAATTAATGTGTTTAAATATTTTCATTATTATGTGAAGTTTTCAATTTCCAACACTCCAGCAATTAACTGCGAAAGGACTTTACATTTATTCTGGGTGATCAGCGTTAAGAAACTTAATGTTCACGCCACTGGCATTTTATGGCAAAAAATTTCGGCAAGAATGTCTTTTTGGAAAAGTGCTTTAGTGCAAAGTATACTTTCAGGGTTGTTCCATGCATACCAAATATACCAAATCATTGCGATGAAAACGAGCACTGAAAAATTGATGCTAAACAACCGACTGTATTTTAATTGTATCGTCTCTTGACGATAAATCTCTGTTCAAGGAATTGAGAAACACCGAAATGTTTCATCAAATTTACATTTCGTAATTATAAAGGAATAATATAAGATAAAAAACAAGTAACAGTCACAATCGAACCCAGGCCGCAAAATTGACAGTACGGAACAGTAGATTATCCGCGGCGCAAGGCTGACATTATTTGACAAGTCATCACACTGTGCTCAGACTTTCTGACATACTGTAATCGCTAATCTTTCATTTTAGGAGTTTAAAGTGTTTATCTACTAGGATATTGTCACACAGTTTGAACCAAATCAGTGAGTTCATACCGCGACCTGCCCTTGTAAGACTGAGCAATATGTACGTTTCGAATTATCAGCATTTTATTTCTAAACTTAAAAATAACATTTATGACTCAAACGGTACGCAAACTGGCTGCAGAATAATAATAATTTCCGAAAGTGACTATTTTCTTTCCTAGCGCTGTTGCAGGGCGTCGAGTACCGAAGCCCCAATATGGTGACTCCGTAAGGAACATTTGTGTCCAGACCTGTCTTCTATAGACCTTGGGCTAACACACAAGTCACAGCGCTCTTTGCGGCAACTTGTGTAAACTCGGTCGCCGTCTTTATGGTGGTCAGTACACTTGAGAGGAGACTGTCTAACGTATGTTGTTGTTGAGCTTAAAGTTCTGTTCAAATGTTCAAATGTTTGTATAGCTTATTGGACTTAACTACGGGACCATCAGTCCCTAAACTTACAAACTACATAGGAACTAACTAATAGTAAGGACGGCACAAATATCCATGCCCGAGGGGGGGGGGGGGATTCGAACCCACGACCGTAGTGGCCGTGCAGACCGTGACTGGAGCGCCTCAGTCCCCTCGGCCACCGCGGCCGGCTTGAAGTTCTGTATTTAGTGTATATTATATTTAGTGTGTACTGCATGTTCAATTTTTACTGCTGAAATATGCCTAGAGTGTATTCAGCGTTTAAATGCACAAATTGAAGTGATTAAACGACAAGTACTTCTCGCAAGAACACCAGAGGTTTTGTCTTGTTTGTCCTTTGTCTGTCTAAAACCAAAATTCCTGACTAATGTCACATAGCTGCCCCAAGAGTAATGCTTCAGATGACCTATCCTGACATTCCCTTGAAGTACACGCCATAAAAAATGTTTTCTTCTTAGTATTTGTGTGTTTTTTAGTTGTTTCGTTTGCTCCGTAGTTGATGAAACCACACTTTTGAGGGTCTACACCTTCTTTAAAAATATTTTCATTTGTTGTTGACAATACTTGATCGAGCATGGTTGAAATGTAACCAGAGCAAAATGTGGAAGCAGTAGTAACAGCCAGAATTTTTTCACTTGTATACGTTTGTTTTCTTTGCAACAAATATGTATTTATTTCAGCGTGGCAACAACGAAAGTTATTAAGGTTACGTTATTTCGGTGTGGAATTTTTACTACTGTATTCTGTTGTCACTTTTGTCTTTGTACTCAAATTTCACGTACGAAACGTTACTTGTTTCAGCGTGGCAACAAGGAAAGTTATTATTGGCACCTTATTTCGACCTGGAATGCTTTTGTGGCAGCTGATCAACGCGCATTTTTAACTGCAGTATTTTGTTGTCACCTTCGTCTTAGAATTCAAATTTATCCACCAAAGTTCATAACCAAACACTTTGACAGCAATTTTACAAGTCTGTAGACTAATACGTAAACATCAGATAAATGTATACTAGACTTTATGAAAGCAATTGTTACAAAACATTAACAACAGATGCAAATCCATGATCATGATTGTTCGTCATAACAATTACTGTTCACAGAACGTTTGCTGCGGCAGAATAACCGTGCGCACTCAGGCGCCCAGCTGCAGTGCGCGCGGCCGTTCGCCGTTGGGGGTTCGAGTCCTTCTTCGGACATGGGTGTTTCCGTTGTCCTTATCATAAGTTACTTGAAGTTAGTGTAAGTAGTTTGTAAGCTTAGGGACTAATAACAACCGTAGTTAAACAAACAAATAAATAAAAATCACTAAGTCCCGCGGCTCGTTTAGACCATATACATGCATTATAATCAACATATAAGTATTTTCGCAGCGGCATTTTCGTTGTTATTGCAACCGCAGCTAACTGTTAAACTTCTAACTGGGACTGTACTATTGACAAGTTCGTGAGATTTCATTGTCGCAATTTTAGGAAATGTACTAACAGAATTGTCAATTCGCAGCTTCGAGAATAAGTATGAATGGCGCCACTTTCTCTATTTCTTATGTACTGTGCAAGATATGGAACGGTACGTTGCAGGACGGTTGATTTAGGATTCCTTTGTAACGTATAGGTGTTTACCGAAGCATGTCATTTCCTTTTTAGAACATAAGCTTCGTAGTAAACACCAGAAGTCCCGATATTTTTCAGAAAGACAACGTATGTCTACCCAACAATAGGAAGGAATGTTCGCTGCACTTCGAGCAAAATCAGTGCATGTGAAACGTACGAAATTACTATGGATTGCAATGCCTACATTATTTAACGTGATAAATAAGTCACGGCGTTTGTAACTAAAGAGAATAACCATGCAGACATGATAATAAAACGTCAAGAGGTTATAGCCGTTTTTCAACAGAGAAAAAACCTATTTCACAGTTATTGCTACATTGACGCTCAAACGGAAAGATATTCAACACTTATTTCTTAAACACAAGTAATTACATTTACAAAAATACTAGAATATTACAAATTAAGTGTAAAAATGGGCGAATAATTAGGCTTCATGGAAAATATCGATTATAATAAGGAGAGACAATAACAGAACTACATGTTTCTCATGAAGTATGTGTTTTCTATTGCTTTGAGTAGAATAAGCCTCAACTACATACACATTTGAAAATATTTCTTCATGAATAAGTTGTATATTATGTCAGTTAATCAGTGAGATTTTAGCGTTCTCTCAGGAATTAAAGTCTTTTGGTAATTTTGCACAGCATGGAACGCTAAAATATTTCGATGAGTCGAAAAATAATTAAAAACAAACTTATTCCGCATGATAGCTACGAGTGTCTGCTTTCTCACCGCTGGGTGCACAGGTGTTGCCCCAGCTGTCAAACGGTAACAAATTCCAGAACAGAGAGTGTCGCGTCTGTATGTATTAGACTGAGGAGATTATGACAGCAGCGCTACTTGGTGGACTACATTAGGAACCTGAAAGCTCGATACGTGTTCTGTCCCCCTGCTTTTTCCGTACCTGCTCTATGATTCCAAGAACGTTTATCTCGTACTAGCATAATCTGTTACCAATCACGGCAGCCTAATAAAATATTACCTTACCTTATGGTGGGGTCTTCGACTTTCTCAGCGGTGGTGAATCCAGGGCTTTGCACATCTTGGTTTGTTCATTAATCTCGGGCCCATAACAGTACATTCAGCCTCGTCTATGAATATTAGGTACAATTACCAATGTCATTTGGATTAGTCTAACTCAGTTGCTGTTGCTTCGAGACGGCGGGCTTATGGAAACAATATGTACTGCGAGGCGCGAAATCAAACGCTAGCAAGCACTTTCATATTCCAGACTTCAAACAAGACTTTGAAAACAATTCAATGACTGATTTTCCATCTTTCTGCTTTTGCCTCGACTGTGGTATGCCAGTATTCAAGCAATGGGGTTTCTCGGTTCTTCACAGAGGGTTGGTTCTCCACTTTGTTATTTCTCATTAGAATTGTCTGAACACAGCGGCGAGTTTGCGCAATCTAATCAACGTGTTATATGTTGGTGTACATTTTCCGCAACACAGTAGGGTGTGCTGCACTGTCGGTCCCCTTCATAAGCATAAAACAAAATTATGCTACACAATACTACCGACTGGGTACCGACCGGTTGCCGTGTCATCCTCCGCCCGAGGTCGTCACCCGATGCGGTATGGAGGGGGGTATGGTCAGCGGACTGTACTCCCGGCCGTTATGTCAGACTGTGTGACCGGAACCGCTACTTCTCAATCGAGTAGCTCCTCAGCTGGCTTCACAAGGGCTGAGTGCACCCCGCTTGCCAACAGCGTTCGGCAGACCCGTATCTTCCTGCCAACTCCGCCTACATATGAAGAGATGGGTGATAACAGACAAAACACCACAAACAATGGTTACAGTACAAGAAATCGGTAAAGGGTGTATTATTCAGGTATGCCTTCCTATGTTGGAGATAAATAACAGCTTTCTTTCATAACTTATTTTGTTACTGTGAAAATGCCGAATCATTTGTAATAGAGCTGCCGGCCGCGGTGGCCAAGCGGTCTGCGGCACGCCAGTCACGGTCTGCACGCCCACTACGGTCGGCGGTTCGAATCCCCCCTCGGGCATGGATATTTTTGACGTCCTTAGTGTCAGCTAGTTCATAAGTAGTTTGTAAGTTTAGGGACTGATGACAACGTAGTTAAGTCCACACTTTTTTGTTCAAGTGTTTGTAATTTTGTAGTGGCCGGGCAGACCGTGACTGGCCCGCCGCAGTCACCTCGGCCACCGCTGCCGGCGCTCGCAATGTGTTGTAATGGAAGTGTGTGATCAGTTAGGTGGACCAATACTAACCTAAATAGACACTAGCGGTGTGATCGTAATAATAACGATTGCAGCGTGTTTCTCCTCCCCCCCCCCCCCCCCGGTTTCCATTGTAGAGAAGCTGAGAGTTTAGTGCGATTGCTGGAGTGGCTGCGAAACGCCGGGCAGAAAGGTTCGCATGGGCGTGTTTGCGGAGAACAGGTAGCGGGCCTGTGACGCAGAATCCGTTACGGCGTCGCGCCGCGTCGAGTGCTACCGGATGCTGTGTGCGACATAGCGGGCCCGTCCCGTGCCGTCCCTGGGAAACTCTCAGCTGCCTGCCGCGTCCTCTCACAACCCAGCGGCGTTTAGCCGTCCGTCAGCCCTGAAATAAAAGTCGTGCCATGTGCGAATGGAGGTAAAGAGGGAGAACGAGGACGTACTCGCGAGTGTACGAGATGAAGATGGCTCACTATTTAAAACGGTAATCAATAAGAACAATATTCTGCTGTTGACATTGTGAGGTCTCGAATGGACCGGCCTAAAGTCTCATAAGAAAAGTACTTGGGCTCGAACAAACACATATACACCAAAATCATATGAGAGATAATGTAAAGATCCCTTAATTCAGCGCAAAGTTCCTAGTGATTGGGAAAAAGCGTAGGTGACTTCCGTTTATAAGAAAGGAAAGAGAACTGACCCATACAATTACAGGCCAATATCGTTGACATCAGTTTCATGTAGAATTTTAGAGCATATTCTCAGTTCGAATATACTAGATTTCCTTGAAACGGAAAAGCTTCTTTCCATGAATCAGCACGGGTTTAGGAAACATCGTTCATGTGAAACTCAGCTTGCCCTTTTCTCACATTACATCTTGCGACCCATGGATGAAGGGCAACAAGCGGATTGTGTTTCTCTCGACTTCAAAAAGGCGTTTGACGAGGTGCCACACTGCAGACTGCTAACGAAGATACGAGCTTATGGAATAGGTTCACAGATTTGTGACTGGCTGGAAGACTTCCTAAGTAATAGAACGCAGTACGTTGTTCTCGACGGCGAGTGTTCATCAGAGACGAGTGTATGTCAGGCGTGCCCCAGGGGAGTGTGATAGGACCGCTATTATTTTCTATCTATATAAATGATCTGATGGACAGAGTAAGTTGTAATTTGCGGCTGTTTGCTGATGATGCTGTGGTGTATGGGAGGGTGTCGTCTTTAACTGACTGTAATAGCATACAGGACGACTTCGACAAAATTTCTAGTTGGTGTGAAGAATGGCAGCTAGCCCACAATGTAGAAAAATGTAAGGTGATGCGCATGAGTAGGAAAAACAATCCTATAATGTTCGAATACAGCATTAGTAGTGAGCTTCTTGATGCAGTCGCGTCGTTCAATTATCTGAGCATAACATTGCAGAGCGATATGAAATGGAACGAACATGTAAGGACAGTTGTGAGTAAGGCGGACAGCCGACTTCTTGTACGACCACGTCTTGATTTTTGCTCAAGTATTTGGGACCCGCAGCAGATCAGTTAAAAGGAAGACATAGAAGCGGTTCAGAGGCCAGCAGCTAGATTTGTTACCGGTAGGTTCGACCAATGCGCGAGTGTCACGGAAATGCTCCGGCAACTCAATTGCGGATCGCTGGAAGAAAGACGACGTTCTTTTCGTGAATTTCTGTTGAGTAAATTTAGAGGGCCGGAATTTGAAGCTGAGGTAGCACGATCTTGCTGCCGCCTACTTACATTTCGCGTAAAGATCACAAAGACAAGATCAGAGAAATTAGGGCTCGTACAGAGGCATATAGGCATTCTTTTTTTCCTCGTTCCATTTGGGAGTGGAATAGGAAAGGAAATGCCTAGTAGTGGTACAGTGTACCCTCCACCACGCACCTCAAGGTGAATTGCGGAGTATGTATGTAGATGTATTGCACGAGTGATACTCCCGCATCTGCAAAACTCTGCAGTCGTCCGTTTGAGGCCTCTGCGTGTGCCTTGCCACATTGCACTTTGACCTGTCGGTTTGACAGTAGGGACGTTGCAGTGTGCCTCCGAAGTTGCGTTTTGTGACGTTATTTGTGTGGTGAAGCGTCAGATGGGACGGCGATTGCTAATCAATCCTGCTAATGTATTGCGATTGGTTGATATGAAGTTACGAAGAACCCTTCTTCGTGAAGATGGTATCAGTGTAGAAGATGACTCATTCGCACGCTTTCTCGTATCTGTTATGGTACAGAAATATGAGCATAAGTTAGATAATGTTGTAACAACTCAATGCAAGCGGTAGTGCTACGATAAGTGCGGGAAGAGGCGATGGAAACAGTGGCAGTGAATACCAACAGTCTTCCGAGAAGAAGGTTAAAATTGCAACTATCATCACGGCTTTTGATGACAATACGCTAGAGAACATGTTCGATGATTATTACATAAGTTATAGTTAAGATATTTACATTACGTATGGCGTCTACAATTACATCTACTGTGCCATCTAGATCATCATTGCAGAGTTTTGCATAAAAACGACACCCACCAGCACATTGAGATGTACGTGGAGATCCTGTAAGCAAACGTTCATACAGATATGTTTGTTCGAGTCCATGTACTTTCCTTTTCAGTATAAAATACCACGGTTAAATGGAAAAGCTACTATGTTACATCAAAGGTTCACAAAGTTGCACACCCTAAAGCGCAGGAACTTTCATCCTCTGTCCCAACACTAATTTTATTTCTTATTATTAGATCCAGTTAAGTATTATAGAGGTGTAAGTGCATGCATATGACTTCACTAGTATTGTAAGATAATCCAGGATCTGACTATATAAAAATTAGGCTTTACCTCTGATAAGACAACACAGTTAGTCTTTGGAATAAGATTACCTTCGAGGTGGGCTTTAGATTCATATAAGCATGTCAATTGGAAAACTATTCACTATATTTTTGAATCGGTAGGCTAGTAAGATACAAGCTTTCAAATAGACGTCTTTTATGCAGTATACAATACCTTGTTAGATATTATTTCGTCGAAGATATATGGTGACATCTTAATATTTATGGACTGAAATCTGTCTGAGTAGTTATCTATTGTTATTATTCTTCATTAGGTTCAAACAGATATCAGTAATGTGGAAAGAGCACGCAACGCAACAGAAACATATCTTCATACTACTTTGTATTATCTACCATTTAATCGTGGCAAAACAAAACAGTAAAATAAGCGTCTGGTACTTTACCTTTCGTTATGGCAAATTACCGTCTCTATTATGAATATTAGCTATCAGTCATCGACATCGGAAAATTAATCCTGGTTGCAAAGTCCTTATTTATTTATCGGTCTTTCCACAATCTCTGATAAGCTGCTTAGATATCATATTTACAATAATATTTTTCTTTTTAATAATTTTATTAGTATTTTGAAGTATTTTTCTTTAAAAGATGTATATTTGCATGTTTTTATAGTGATGTCGTTGATCTGGTCTCTAAGCGTATAAAGAAATAAATTATTCTGTTTAAACTCATTGTGTCGTAATCCACGATTATCACAGATAACAGTTCTACTTACTTCGTGCTGTAGTTCAGCTGTATGTTTGCTAATAATCTCTGGATAAACATTAGCCTCACGCGGGTTTAATTTTTTTATCTTTGGTGCTAAATAGAAGCTAATACTTATCATTTGACCAACATTGATTTAACCACGTTAAGCACATTTATTCGCTTCTAGGTTTTTTTTTATATATTCCTATGAATATTAATATTTTTATAGAGCAATTTCATTCGGATGAGAAGCAAAATAAATAGAAGGGAACCATTTTTTTCCCCAGGTGACCAGTACACCATTCATCGTAGAAAATGCTATCTACAACACGACGTTCTGTGGACGAGTCTTCAAAACGTGTAATAAATAGTTTCTAACTGAGCCTCGCCTAAAGAAGAAGACAAGCTAGTTGCTGCGGCCACTTTCTTCATTACCCTTAATTCACGAAATCAAAGCTCAGCCACTTCAGGCGTCAGCGCTCGTCTACTCTATCACTTCCCACTGAAATAATTACTGAACACTCGCCACAGTTTATTAAAGGTTAATAACGCTGTGATCTGGCTATGATTGGTTCCGTTTACTTAAAATATGCTTTTGTATACTATCTGAAATTGACTGAGGCAACGTCTTAGAAGCTGGCTCTGGATGCACTACTGAATATCACACATTGTGATTATTAATTCACTTTAAACTCCTATTACAAAGCGACACACACTTTTCAATGTCGTCAGATGTGAACGTTACGTAGTGTTTCCGCACAATGGTTTACTCCAATTCCATCACATGTGGTGCTACCCAAATTCAGCTACGTAGCCTGCATTTCATTACCACAATAAAAAAAAAGTACGTTTGACGTCATTGCTCTCCTATCAGTCAGATTCGATTAAATTACATTGATTACGAACTTTATATAAGTAAATACATACATAAAGTTCAGCCATGCCATAAATACCATGTAATCACAGAAATGGAACAGAGAGACGGGGCCGACCGCGGTGGCCGAGGGAACTGAGGCGCTCCAGTCACGGTCTGCGCAGCCACTACGGTCGGGGGTTCGAATCCCCCCTCGGACATGGATATTTGTGTCGTCCTTAGTCTTAGGTAGTTCATAATAAGTAGTTTGTAAGCTTAGGGACTGATGACCCCGTAATTAAGTCCCATAAGTTCTACAAACATTAGATTTTTTTAAGAGTGGCTGGAACGGAATCGTGTTGTGTTATAGGAATATGGTATCGGAATCTACAGTAAGAGGACTGCTCGTGCCGTTACATTACAATACACAGGACGTTGACAGTGCCCTTAGTCGGCTCGAAATGACGATGAAGGCGCCGCCGATACGGCCTCGTTCGGGAAGGTGTGTGAATTTGTGGGAGACGGGAGTCCGGTAGTGAGACTGTTGCCGCGCAAGTGGAGGAGTTTGGGGGAGCAGAGGCGAGGGCTGCGGCCATTGTGGCGGCGTAACGAGCGGGAGCGGAGCTGCCCAAACGACGCCCTGGAGGGTCGCGGCGCCGCCGTAAACGCGACGCCATGCCTCCAACACACGCCAGCCTCTCACTCCAAGACAGGAACTGCTGCGTTACTAACCACGTTCTATTTGCCCATAATTGGCTATTTTCCTGCAAGCAATAGTGGGTCGTCTCACGTACAGAGTGTGATTTGTCGTGAGCCGCGCGGGAATGGCCTCGTCCTCTAAGGCATCATGTTAGGGAAAGGGCGACCGCTGCTGTCGGAGGTTCAGGTCCTCCTTCGGTCATGGCTATATGAGTTGTTCTTACAAGGAAAGTACTTGGGCTCGAACAAACATATCTCTTTGAACGTTTGCTTACAGGATCTCTACGTACACCTCAATGGGCTGACGGGTGTCGTTTTCCTGCAAAACTCTGCAATGGTGCTCTAAACACCACTGTAGATGTAATTGTAGACGTCATACATAATGCAAATATCTTACCTATAACTTATGTAATAATCATCGTACATGTTCTCTAGCGTATTGTGATCAAAATCCGTGATAATAGTTGCAACTTTAACCTTCTTCTCGGAAGACTGTTGGTATTCACTCAAATGTTCAAATGTTTGTAGAACTTATGGGACTTAACTACGGGGTCATCAGTCCCTAAGCTTACAAACTACTTAAGAACTAGCTAAGACTAAGGACGGCACAAATATCAATGCCCGAGGGGGGATTCGAACCCCCGACCGTAGTGGCCGTGCAGACCGTGACTGGAGCGCCTCAGTCCCCTCGGCCACCGCGGCTGGCTGGTATTCACTGCTACTGCTTCCATCGCCTCTTCTCGCACTTGCCGTAGCACTACCACTTGCAATGAGTTGTTCGTCATTAACATCCCTATTATCATCATTATGTGTTAGTGTTACAACAGTATCTAACTTATGCTCATATTTCTGTACCATAACAGATACGAGAAAGCATGCAAATGATTCATCTTGTACACTAATACCATCTTCACGAAGAAGGGTTCTTCGTAACTTCATCTCAACCAATCGCAATACATCAGCATCCCTACTGGCGAACCGACAGATTAAAGTGCAATGTGGCAAGGCACACGCAGAGGCCTCTAACGGACGACTGCAGAGTTTTGCAGATGCGGGAGTATCACTAGTGCAATAAGGGAGCTTTACATTATATCTCATACGATTTTGGTGTATATGTGTTTGTTCGAGCCCAAGTACTTTCCTTGTTAGTGTAAGTTAGCGTAAGTACAATTTACACATATTACGTCCGTAATTATGTAACATTAGTACTGCCCACGTGACTTGTGGCCCGTATGTGGTGTGCCCTAGTGCACGTTTACGTGGCTACGTGTTTGATGCCCCCTAGGCAGTTCCTTCATGCCCTTCGCACCATAGTGGTTTTATTTGTATGCCAAAAGTGCTAGTTTTTATTGTAATCGACTTGAGCGATCCTGCTCGTAATATTTTTGACGTCATGTGTTTCATGTAAGTACTGGTGTTTTCACTGTTCCGCCTGTGTAAAATTTTTTTCCTTATATAAGATATTTATTCTATTGTTTTAATTTTTAGGTAAATGTTTTTATTCTTCTGATGAAGTTGTCCCTAGTGGCAACGAAACCTAGGCCAAGCACCTAAAAGTTACGCAACCGGTTGGCTGATATAAAGAAATTGTTAAAAAGAAATTACACATATTGCTGAGCGCGATCTGTTTTTATGTAAAATGTATGTTATTGCTAAAATCGCTTATTTAAACTTTTATTTGGTTTGACCGGCTTCGGCGATTATCCCATCAGAACTGTAGAAACGTGCCGCGGTGGAGTAGCTGAGCGGTCTAAGGCGCCTCGCTGCGAAGCGCGCTGTGCTCGCGCCTCCATAGAGCGCGCGCGCGCCCGCGCGCGCGCTTGTTTGTCTGTGTGTGTGTGTGTGTGTGTGTGTGTGTGTGCGTGTGTGTGTGTGTGTGTGTGTTGAAAAAAAATGTTTGTATAGCTTATGGGACTTAACTAAGGGGCCATGAGTCCCTAAACTTACAAACTACTTATAAACTAGCTAATACTAAGGACGGCACAAATATCCATGCCCGAGGGGGGATTCGAACCCCCTACCGTAGTGGCCGTGAAGACCGTGACTGGAGCGCCTCAGTCCCCTCGGCCACCGCGGCCGGCTGTGTCTGTGTTGTTCTTAGGTTAGTTTACCTTAGTTTAAGTAGTTTGTAATCTATGGACTGATGACCAAGAGTTTGGTCCGATATATTTACAAACATTTGATTTTTGAAGAAACTTGACTGCGCAACTATTATACATACTTCTATCTGTAGGTCGTGTTGTTGTTAGGCCTCATCACATCATACCACATCCAGTGACGATGAGGCCTGACAATAACATGACAGGAAGACGCATGTCTATAGTGAGAGATATTGTGGGGCCAAAAATGTGTACATTTTATCATGAAACAATTTTTTACCTAACTGACAAACTCGCAACACGACCTACAGACAGAAGTATGTATAATAGTTGGGCAATAAGTGAATCACGTTTCGACAGATCTGATTATGGCGGTAAGATCCGCCGAAACGTAGATTTTAGCGAAGTCCATAAGTAAAGTACCCTCCACCATACGCCAAACATAAAATTTCGCATGACGTATGGCGGAGGGTACTTTACTTATAGACTTCGCTAAAGTCTGCGTTTTTATTTTGATCTTGATGAAATTTTGCACTTGACCTTCAGAAAGCTGCCATATGGTGCCTGGTGGAGGGTACACTGCGATAATTTTTACACTGTTCCACTATTCACCACGAAAGGTGATAGATAAAAGTGATTTTTCAAAGAGAGGCGGAAGAACGGATGACACAGGAACTGCATTGGGCCACCCCTTAAAACTAACCATGCCAAATCCTTGGTCAACCTCGCCAACCCTGCACAAGCGGGAGAAGGCAGATAAATAAAAAAGTAAAAAATAAAAAACAAACAAATAAATAAAGAGGGGAGGAGGAGCTGAACTGAGGAGACGAAGTTGAAAAGAGAAAGGACGAGGAGAAGTACAGAGGGCGGGTTGAAGAAATTGGTCGAGAGCAGAGCAGCATGAGATGAAGAGAGCGAGGCACAAGAAGAAATGGACGAAGGCAAAAGAGCGTGCGATAAATATATACCCGGGCAACACCGGGTTTTCAGCTAATAAATAAAAGCATTTTATTTTTAAACTATCATTTTTCATTGAATGACACTGTAATGAAAGTTCCGGATCACTGATTATATTTTATTCGATAGCCCTAGAGCTGTTTCAACATTTTGTCATTGTCAACCGCGTCTACGATGTTTGGACGTTATATGCTAACATGTGGTGTGACTGTTGTATAAACTGTATTTCGCAGTTGGATACGTTTTTTAGCTGCCAGGTTTTATGCAGCTTTTTACGCTAAAATGTTAGATCATAGAAAACTTTCATGTTTTGCCTAATTAATAAAGTTATGCCAAAGATGTTTACATAAAAAAGTTTTATATAATTTAACGTTTCAGCGTAACAAGCTGCATAAAACCTGATAGCTAAAAAACGTAGGCTATTCAATTGCGAAAAAACGTATCCAACTGCGAACTACGTGAATATTTCAATACAGTTTATACAATAGTCACGCCAGATGTTAGCATATAACGTCCAAACATCGTAGGCGCGGTTGATAATGACAAAATGTTGAAACAGCTGTAGCGCTATCGAATAAAATATAATCAGTGATCCGGAACTTTCATTACAGTGTCATTCAACGACACTGACACTGATGCTGCAGGCCCAACAATCAGGTATCTGATCGTTAAATCTCCATCGCTGGGGAACGACACTGCGCTACACTGGAGAAATTACAGCGTGCAGTGAAGACGAAGCGTCCGGGAAAACTGAAATGAACGGCGCTGCCGGTTCGTGTGAAGCCCATTTCACACGCGCCACTTTCTGGTGAAGACTCACTGCACCAAGTGAGCGCAGCTTCCGCGCCTGCACCTGAAACAGCAGCAGCCACTTTGCGAGCGTCTCTCTGACGTCAGTGACCTACAGATTGTGCTGAGTATGTTCTGAATGTTCGCGCACGCCACACATTGCTTATGCTCAGAAAGAAGGAACTGTAATGGCGTCTGCTAATCCCGGAAGTTAATCTATTCAAAATGTTCAAATGTTTATAGAGCTTATGGGACTTAAGTACGGGGTCATCAGTCCCTAAACTTACAAACCACTTACGAACTAGCTAATACTAACGACGCCACAAATATCCATGCCCGAGGGGGGATTCGAACCCCCGACCATAGTCGACGTGCAGAACGTGACTAGCGAGCCGCAATCCGCTCTGCCACCGCGGCCGGCAGTTAATCTATTCTGATCGAGTTCACTCCAACTACAGAAGTGGATTTTATGCTTTCGCGACTTCTTAACCTTATTCTCTTGTCTGCTTTGTTTTAGCGTCACACTGAAAAGCTTGCGCCAGGACGTTTCTTATTTTTATTTATTTACTTTTTCCTGCTACGGATATCCTACAAGAGAGACGAAATTCGTGAAAGCAAAAATGTATTCACGTTTTTGACAGAAAAAACCTGCACTATTTTAAATACGAAGGTAATACAGTACATCGACTGAACGTGCTTTAATCAAAATATTTCTACAGTGATTAAGGGAGAATTATTTGTCGAAAAAATAAGTTTCTATGTTATTTGACAAAGTAAAAAGGTTCTAGTTACTGCGTTTGAGATAGTGTTTCTGGTGTTGGCAATTTTTATACTTTCTTGAGCAAATAACTATAACCGATTTGAATTGTTTTGAGGCGAAATTTCCTATTGTTCAGTTCACAACAGTGTAAAGAATTAACCACATGACCATTGGCAGAAACGTGAACTATGCATTTTCCTTTGGTTGTTAATAGAATCTCATTGCTTTTCACTACGTAGAAAGTGCCTTCCCGCCCACACTTCGCCTTTGAGGTGCTAAACTGTACGGTAGGCAGCTCTCACAACACACGAAATTTTTGCACCACGTGTGAACTAACATGACCACCCAATATGGACAAGACTCAGTACAGGATTAATACCTCATGGGAACTGAAATTGACTCAATCGTCTCGAGTTGTCAGTTGTGACAAGAAAGTTGATACGTACGTCACCACATCACTGCTGCCGTAACACTGAAGTCTCTCCAACTCAAGTGGGGGATACTCAAGCTTTATCAAACAGTAGAAAATGTTTTACTCAAAGGGTAACTTCAACCTGGAGCGGCAACGAATGATTACGTTGATACGATGATGGCCTCGAACCGAAACTCTGATCGCGCCTTATACATTCACTTTCGTGTCTCCACATTCAAAGATGGAGTTCAATATAGCTGGAAACTTGGTAATCAGTGTATAATGAGTGACAGGAAGGTAGGTACAAGCATAAAACCGGTCGTGTCTTAAATAAATCACTATCAAATGTGCGTAGTCCTATTCGTAGACCTTAAAACAGCAGCAAACATTTTTAATCACTAAGTGAATAACAGTTGCTGTAATGAACAAAACTCTAATAGAATCCATTTTGGATGAAATTCACCAAGTCTAAAGTAAAATCGCTGGATAAGTCTTCATTCTCTCTCAGGAGGCCGTTTTCGTGACCTGCGTCTTTTTAGACGTACATCGTACTGAAGACAGTTGCTCGCCTTCTGCTTGCGATTTTTTCTTTCTTCTTATTTAACCTCTAACTTCCCCAAATTATAACTATCGCTCAGTACACTATTTGAACTAAGAATACGACAGCTCATTGTATTGAAAGATATATTGTATTTATTACACTGCTGTTAAGCAGCTACACAAAAATGGTACCGTAAACTAAAGACTACATACACAAACCCTTGCCCGAGGAAGGACTCGAACCTTCAACGGGAGCGGCAGCACAATCCGTGACTTGACGCTTTGGACTGCGCGGCCGTTCTTGAGCCGTCAGCGATAGTACCTAACTGAAATCTGTACCATCATTCAAATGTTTGTAAATCTAAGGGAATTAACTTATGCGGTTATCAGTCCCTAGACTTACAAACTACTTACACTAACTTGAACTAACTAGGCTAAGGACAACACACAAACATAAGCGCATCCCTGAGGGAGGAATCTAACCTCCGACGGGGAGCAACCTCGCGCTCCGCAGCGAGGCGCTCAGCAACTCCACCGCGGCATACAATAATTCTTAAATATCTTGAAATCTGTGTAAACATTTTCTTACGGCAGTAGGAAACATGAAAAAGTAAACAATATTTCCTAAGTAACATTATCATTTAGTATTATGGTTTCGAATTCTTGAGTTTTGTAGATGTAAGAGTTCATAACGACGAGAATACTTTTTTCTCCTTTCGTTTGTGACGAGAAAAATCGTTGTGCTACTGCCAATTGAATTGTAAATCGTATCAATTTCATAACGGCTCAGAGACACAGAATGTAGCGCCAGGGATCGTGCGGCAGCCTTTCTTCTGCTAACAGCTGCATCAGCACACGAAACGTGCAGACGCAGCGGGAGACCGCGGGGCCCTGCTGCTGCTTGCGCGCCCCGCCGCCAGCTGGCAGCACCAAGGCGGCTGCTGCGTGCGCACGCACTGCATTGTTCCCCCACCACCTCTGGCCGCGACCAATGGGCGCGCGGCGCCGAGGGAAGGGACCGGCCAATAGGAGGGCGCGGAAGACGGCGGCACAATTAGCAGAGCGGCGGACATGTCTTGGCAGGAGCAATTAAACAGGCGTCCGCGCGCCAGCCGCCCAAAAACAGCAGACTGCCGCTATTTGGACAGCGGCCGACGGCGCGGAGCTTACACGCCGCACCTTCTTCATTCACAGCTCAGAGTAAAACCCTCCCCACTATCACGATTTTTCTACATCTCGTTTGCCACATACCATACATTAAAATGACCATACTTTTGTTACAGCCTCCTCTAGTGAACTTAAAAATATCTATGAAAAATCGTCAAGCGTTGCAATTTTTATTTATTTATTTATTTATTCTATCTGTTAGGCAACTCGCATCTCGAAATTGTGATCTATTTTGCTATAGTCATAAGCTCTGTAGGTTTTTAGAAATAATAACTGCCGGTCACGGTCTGCACGGCCACTACGGTCGGGGGTTCGAATCCCCCCTCGGGCATGGATATTTGTGCCGTCCTTAGTGTTAGCTAGTTCATAAGTAGTTTGTAAGTTTAGGGACTGATGACCCCGTAGTTAAGTCCCATAAGCTACACAAACATTTGATCATTTTTTTGAAATAATAACTACATGCGACATAATTATGACGTCAGTTGCTCACTAATGAAGTTCTTGAAATTTCAAGTTGTAACTTCACCAGAAACGATACACTGCACGTATGTTTATTTCATATCAAATGTTCAAATGTTTGTAAAGCTTATGGGACTTAACTACGGGGTCATCAGTCCCTAAACTTACAAACTACTTGTAATATTGCGTTTTCTTTCTTCCGATCAGGTGTTGGAGTAGTAGTTACTGTTCGTAGCCGCTATTAAAGTTCACTAACGGTACAATAATACAAAAAATAATTTGGTGGATCTGACACATTTAGGTAACTTTATAGATAGAAGACTCAAAAAAGGAAGCGGAACCTGTCTTTAAAGTTTAGCGGCAGTAGTAATTTGGAATGAAAGCAACACCTGAGCTCAATATTACACAAAGAAACTAGCAGATTCCGCGATGACCTTTCTTACCGCGATGGTTATGTTGACTGTATGTAGCAAATGAAGCTGTAAAAGCTCTTGCTGCATTGTGTAAAATGATGCTTGGTTGTCTTGGAGCAGATTGTACTAACTGAATGACCGTTTAAAAAAATGTTCCGTTTAAAAAAAATGTTAAGTTAACTTTCGTGACAAAAGGCTAATTAAATCGATCGGATTTCGATTAATTCCGAAGATTTCTTTGCAGGCATTACTAGAAAGTCACGTTCTTGAAAATTACAAATAATTAGCTCTCGACGTACATCCAGTAAATTATAGATACAAGTCCAACAATGGCTCCAAGCATCACGTTACATAATCAAGATTCAGTAAATTATAGATACAAGTCCAACAATGGCTCCAAGCATCACGTTACATAATCAAGATTACTGCTGGAAAAATAGAAACACTTCATGAATTATTGAAGATGGGTCATTTGAAATAAGTAAAAGATTTATACATAACTAAATATATTTTCATCATACTTCTTAAGAAAAACTATCTCACACACACTTACAATTAATAATGGAGAAGTCCCTGACGTGCGACTGTTCTCAATGAGGTAAGAAAGATGAAAGACCTAGTTCACAACCGCGATCTGGGCAGTTCGTAAAAGACAGATGAAATTCAGAAAGGAATGAAGAAAGTAATTAGCTGCCAGAGAAAGCTGTGGTCAGCGATAAGCATCGTAAATACATTATTTATCGAATGAAAATTTTTAATGTAATACTACCTACTTATGAACGACCTTATACTAAAGACGGCACAAACATCCATGCCCGAGGGGGGATTCGAACCCCCGACGGGGAACGGCTCCGCGCATCGTAGCATAGCGCTTCAATGCGCTCCGCCGCGGCGAAGTGTCTTTCTTGGATGTATCTAATAAAAATAATTTTCTTCATATTCATGACAGCTGCAAAGAAAAAGAGAACATATTGTGTTCAATAATGTGTATGACTGCCGCGCGGGAGTAACCGAGCGGTCTGGAGCGGCACGTTGAGGATCGCGCGGCCTCCCGCGTCGGCGTTTCGAATCCTCCCTCAGGCAAGGATGTTTGTGCTGCCTTTAGTATAAGCTAGTTCACAGGTAGTTTGTAATTTTAGGAACTGATGACCCCGAAGTTAGGTGCCATAAACTTCACAAACATTTGAACATATGTATGGCTGATGATATTCCCCCCTCAAAAATATCTTCTAGCTAAAATGCGCAGACTTCGGCGAACAACAACATTGAACATGGCTGCAGACAAAGGTATGTCTATATTATGTGATGTCTGTTTCTTCTCGCCATTTTCGAAAGAATAGACACAATATATGGCCCATATGTGATTAAGGCGAAGACAGCCATAGATTTATGTTCATATGTTTGTAAATCTATCGGACCAAACTGCGTGGTAATCAGTCCGTAGCTTACAAACTACTTAACCTAAAGTAAACTAACCTAAGGACAAACACACACACCCATGCCCCAGGGAGGACTCGAACCTCCACGGCGAGCAACCGTGCGCCCCGCAGCGAGACGCTTTAGACCGCTCGGCTACTCCACCGCGGCCCATAGATTTATTCTGATGCACAGTAGGCGCGGACTCTTACGGGAATCGGCGAAATGCCGCAAGTAATGAGTGATAGTGGGTAGGGGCACTGCGTTAGTAATGTGTGAGCAGGATGAGAGTATGTCTGGCGCGACGTGAATAGGGGTAGCCCGTGTGGCGGCGGTTATCGTTGTGTTACTAGTGGCAAAAAGGAAAAAAAAATTAAAGAGAGAGAAAGACAGACAGAGAAAAAGACAGTGGCGCAGTGGACAAGCGCGACTGCCTAGTAAGTAGTAGGACCCGGGTTCGAATCCCGACTGGGTACAATTTTCAACTTCCGCCATTGATTTATTTCGATGCCCACTGGCAGCTGCCGTCAGAAATTCATTTATGTACAGAAAGATACGTATGCCTATTCAAATAAAATTAATCCTTCGCTCCGCAACGCTTCAGAGGTCAATCCATCAAACTGTGAAAAAATTTCTAAATACAGAGCTTATTCTCAACTGCTGGGAGAGGAATAGCCGCATAGAACTGCAACAGGGATCAAGAAAGCAACAAGTGATCTGGAAAGTAAAACAATTAGAGCACTGTTTCACCCCAAAGTACTTTTGAGTAACTCTTACCTATAGAACACTCTGCTTGAACACAAGTAATAAGGTATTTGCAAGGAACAACATTGTCTGGAAATTATCAGGTGGGCCTACAACCTGGGGAACACATCCCCATACCTTAGGAACATCACGTAGAGCCCTTTGCCATTCAGCCGCAGTATATGCTTGCCCTGTCCGATGCAGATCTAGTCACGCCAAATAAGAGGATGTCGCTTTGAAAGAGACTTACAGACTCATTACAGGATGTCTGAAATCCGCACCACTTGATGAAGTTTACTGTTTAGCAGGTATCCCAACTCCAGATATCCGGTGGACATCCAAACTGGAGAAAACTAAAGCACTAAACCTTGTGGCCCAAACCAGCAAACCAAAGGCTCAGGTAAAAGAAAAGCTTTCTTTATTTAACGGAAAGCCTCAGTGAACCACCATCAAACTTCAGAGTGAACTCATGGTGCACTAGATCCAGCCACCTTGAGGATGGATGGTGCCCTAAGAAAGCCTCCTTCTAGGTCACGAGGTAAGCTGGTCAACATGGAAGACGCTTAACAGACCGCTCAGGAGTCGGAAGAAGGAAGACCAAAATGAGAAGATTGGGATTTCCCTGCGACTCGACGGCATGTGAATGTGGCGAAGTACAATGAGCCATCTTCTCAAATGCAAACTGCGTCCCACTAGATACTCGCCCCAAAATGTGATTGGCGCTAACAGGGAGGCATGTGAAGTGGCCGCACAATGATCCCGGCACATTTAATTACATGCGTGTTGACCGTAATTACGACTGGAAATGATTATGTTTACAGTACCAGTGTTCGGATTTTTACTTTACTTTGTATTTTTACTGCCTTGTTTTCTTGTTGTGTAACTCCTAAGTATGTGTGTGTGTGACACGTTAAATAAATCAAAGAGAACTGCTATTTTTATAGATTAATTAGTATTTGTATGTTAAATTTTTTTTCAAGGCAGCAGAACGAATGTTTTATATAGATACTAGCAGTTTACAAACATAAGGCTCACACACGCTGCTTATTCGAAAACTCGTACCACCAGCAATGTTAATTTTCGAACATTGCTCTCCTATCACATTATCACAAAACTGTCAGTTTAGGATTCTCTACAATCTGTAATTTGGACCCCAGGGGGCTCACAGTTGTTTCGTGATTACGTGCGTGGCGAGCACGGGACCCCGAGCTAATGCAGTCTTTCTTCCTTCTTTCCTCCCAGAACTATTTTTCCTTTCCCTTCCCCTCCTTTCCTATCCTCACTCCTTCCCCTCCCCTCCGGGGAACCGATAACCAAAGCAGTTTGGTCCCCCAATTCCAAACAAAGAAACCGAAGGGTTTCGGATATACGAAATACACGAATTACGCCCTGCTCATAGTAATTACTTTCTTAAGTGTCATTTGGTGAATTCCTCCTTTTACCTCAGCGTTAAACTACGTATATGTGTTTTAACACTAGAGCTAATTTATAATTTAACTTGCGAACTGAGTAATGCCTCGAAATTGTGAAATAAGAATGGGTATCGGATATACGTCCTAAACTCCTTGCCCCCTCCCGCCTCTCTCTGCTCATCACCTTCTTCCTTCATATCTCTTTACACTTTCATCGTTCTCTTTGTCCTCCGGTCCTCTTAACCCCTTTTCAGGCCACGAGCACTATTTATTGTTATTGCAAACGAAAACTTGACTGGGAATTGAAATCACTTACAGCAGTAAGAAACTGTGCCGTCTCGAGAAACCCAGATGCACTCGCAACTTCGAACGGTAAAATGTCTTTGCTAATAAGATTGATAAGTTTTTCGGTCGCGGTCGTCTTCAAATTTGGCGGAACTTCAGGAACTGTTGCATCTGTCTTGGTATTTAAATAAGTAATTATGTTACTTTGTCCTGTATCACAAAAATCTTTCAGCAAATTTGAAATTCCACTTTTGTGTCCAGTGTTAGAATACACTTTTTTTACACGCGAAACAGGCCACTATATCCTTGATCTTCTCCTTCCACCAAATACGTATTTCAATTTTTTTTAAACTGACGATTTCAATTTCTTTTCCTAAACTAATGCCATTAATGGATCTAATGATGTGTTCATTTTAAGAAAGAACTGTCACAGTATTCACTACGATATACACAGTCACTCGGCCACTACAAAGCGCTAACTAAAGGCAGCGGAAATTTGGCATGGCATCTCTGGTGGGCAGTGGGCCGGTTTGCCAACCAGAAGGCACTTGACAAACCGCCGATAAGACACGGTCACGTAAAAGTACTAGGCGCAGGTCCGTCGGTTAAAGCTACGTCCACTGTGGCCAGGGAATGAGGATAACAGACTTCCGCTCTACCTGGACCCTGTAAGGATTCCAAGAATGTCCACAGGCTTCAAGTTTTCAGCTAACATTTCGACAGACGTACTGGGCAGATACCTCGCTCTTTATCCGCATATAACACGCGGATATCCGCGTCGCTCACAACTTTATCCGCAAAGTAAGAAATACTGCGGATATCCGCAGATATCCGCATCCGCGCAGACCTCTACTTATGAGCTATAATCAAGTGTTAGTTATGTGAGTATTTTGTAAGCTACTTCCTCGACTCCACTTCCAGAGGCTTCTTCCTGAGTATTCAGTGTGACATCTCCCTCACTCAGGATTAATTTTATAAGATGTTTATATTTCAAATCACCCCTAATGCCTACTCCCTGCACTTTATGGAAGCAATGCATCCAGTGATTGTTCTGAAATTGCGTTATCAATAAAGGATGTTTCTTTCTATACATTCGCAGTATGTTACATGTGTTTACGTTGAGAGTCAGCTGCCACTCTTTGCACCATGCGTCGATACGCCGCAGATCCTTCTGCATTTCTTTTCAATTTTCCAGCCTTGCGACTTCTCGCTATACTACTGCAACTCCCAATAAACTTCAGACACTATGTACGAGGTTATTTATATACATTCGGAAAACCAACGGTCCTACAACACTCCCTTGCGACTCGCCAGAAATCACCTTCATATCTGACTACTCCTCTCCGCTGAGAATGACATATTGCTTTCTGTTAGCTAAAAACTCTTCAACCAATGTATTTATATGTAATTGTGAAATACAATCTCGAAAAAGATTTTCAGTTAGGCATTGAAAATTTTTACATAGTCCTCTAATGAATATTCAGGCTGACAGACGCTATATTATACTGTTTTAAAACAAATAATACAATAATATATATGTGATTTTTAACGCGGAAACTTTCTTACCAAAAAATACTTTAGAATAAAGACGAATCTGTAATAAACATTGAGGCACACATAGGCTGTTTTAAGAAGTCTAATATAGAGATAAAAATATATGTTAAATAGGAGGCGGACGTATACAGGATGTCCCATTTAACATGACAACCGAAAATATCTCTGGAACAAAAACAGATGTTGTAAAATGGCTTTCACCGGTATCAATGTAAGGCAGGGGCTTATGAAAGTAAATATTTTGAAACATTCTAAAACGAAAGAATGTGTTTTTTTTAACACAAACTTATGTGTTTTTAAATCGACACCTTATATTATTTCATCAGCAATCTATAACACGACAAATCACATAATCAATGGCGTTGATTGCATCGCAATACGCCAAATGCATCCCGAGATATTGTCATGCTATAGAGTGCTGCTAAAATAATAAAGGGTGTCGATTTAAAAACACATAAGTTTGTGTTAAAAAAACGCATATGCTTTCGGTTTAGAATGTCTCAAAATATTTACTTTCATGAGCCCCTGCGTTACAATGATACCAGTGAAAGTCGGTTTACAACAGCTGTTGTTCCAGAGATATATTGGGTGGTGAAGTTAAATTGAACAGCAAAATCAAAATGTTCAAATGTTTGTACAGCTTATGGGACTTAACTACGGAGTCATCAGTCCCTAAACTGACAAACTACTTAGGAACTAGCTAATACTAAGGACGGCACAAATATCCATGCCCGAGGGGGGATTCGAACCCCCGACCGTAGTGGGCGTGCAGAACGTGACTGCCGCGCCGCAGACCGCTCGGCCACCGCGGCCAGCAAAATGGTACATCCCGTATAGTCCCAGCCACCGCCTCTGTATCACCTGCAGAGTGTAAAGTTGTCGGGCCCGGTGGTCTTGGGGTAAAGCGCTCGACTGGAAACCGAAGGGTTGCGGGTTCAAACCCCGGTCGCACCTCGGATATTTTGCAGTCTGTGTTTTAACCCATCCTTCAACTCTCAACGATGTGAGGAGTCGCCAGAAACGACACGTGGTTCGGATTCCACGTTAAGCTGTAGGTCCCCTTTTCCCGGTTGGATAACTGGGATAGACTAGAGACACGCAAGAAGCCGAAGTGGCGTCCATTTGAAAGACTTGCACCAGGCCAATGACGTACACGAAATTATTATTATTACTGTAAAGTTACGTGATTATAAAGTTTTCTTTGTTTTTCGTAGTAATTAATAGTCAAATTTCTTACTGGCAGTCTACAGAATTCTAGTAATTGGTTATTTGCTCAGTCAGATAGGCAGTCAGTCTAGGCAGAAAATACCTGGATAGAAATGCTGCACTTATTGTGTGTGGATTTGTGGGGAAGTAGCCACTGTTGATAAACAGCTGTGCTGTCCACGGTCGTCAGGCTTCAGGATGTCGCCCTGGACTGCCTCGCAACCTGCAGTGTCACCTGGCATCTGTAATTCCACGGCGCCTTCTGAGTCCTGCGTCCCTGCCGATCCACAGTTTGTCTGACGGTCACTTGCGAGCAAAGTGTAGGTGAGGGGGGGGGGGGGGACGAGAGGAAGATGTACTTGATGCACTTGACAGTCTGGGAATGCAGGAGGGGGATTAATCGATCAATTTAATTTAAAAAATAATCAATTTCGTATCATTAGTAATGCAGAACATACATTGTTCGTCTACTGAAACAATGGTGAGAGACAGTTGAACTTTTGCCCTGTGCACCGCCATGCTGATTTTACAGCTGGTATTACGGTGTGACGTGATACGTACTTAACTCGCTCGCACTCCATTATCACACACTATGAAGTGTTTGAGTCTCTTGTCCTCGCCTACGGCCACATTGCAGCAGAGTAATGCGCGGCCACACGTGGCACGTAATTTCCAGACTTCGTCGCTCACCTGTCTTGGTCACCACGTTCTCCCGATCTATCGTCTGTTCGAAAACTGAGGTCAGTGACTGGAGAACGACTGGTCCGTGGTTTAACCACACGCTGTCCTCCCGGATATAGATATGCGTGTTGTCCGTAGCATAAGTTAGTTTAAGTAGTTTATAAGTCTACGGATCTATGACCAGAATTTTGGTCCCTTAGTTTACAACATTTATTAGAACAAGCCAGCTTTGGGAATATATAGAAGCAGCATGGACTGTCACACACCAATAACGCACAGAGAGCAACCACAACGCCATCCATAGTGCTGCCCGGCGCAATAAGAACTGAAAATAGTTTCGTATTAGTAGGTATAGCTATATTACACGGTAGGTGTAGATTTTTACTTTAAATGCTCAAACATTTGTATAGCTTATGTGATTTAAAGACGGGGTCATAAGTCCCTAAACTTACAAACTACTTACAAACTAGCTAACACTAAGGACGGCACAGATATCCATGCCCGAGGGGGGATTCGAACCCCCGACCGTAGTGGCCGTGCATACCGTGACTGGCGCCACCGTGGCCGGCATATTTTTACTATTATTATATTATTGTAGTAGAAATGGTTAGGGGAGGTAGTATGGCGTAGCTGCGGTGGAGTGGCCGACCGGTCTAAGGCGCCTTGCTGCGGAGCGCGCGGTTGCTCGCCGACAGAGATTCGAGTCCTTCCTGGAGCATGTGTGTGTGTGTGTGTGTGTGTGTGTGTGTGTGTGTGTGTGTGTGTGTGTGTGTGTGTGTGTTGTCCTTAGGTTATGTTCGGTTAGTTTGAGTAATCATAACATGTTGACAGCCGGCGTCTTCATTAATTAACACTTCCAGGCTAAGATGTCGTGGTCCATCTCTAAGACTTTCTTGTCCCGACGTTTCGTTGCCTACTGCGGGCAACATCTTCAGGGGTGAGTCGACGACTGGTTGCTGGCCGCTGAAGGTCCTGCTTATTAGAGCGCATAGAGGGAGCCACTATTTGTCACGTGCTAACCACTGTGAATTTATCTCTGACCAGTGTCATCTCTCTCCATTACCGGTAATCGATTGTCACATCGTTGGTACAAAGTCGACCGCCATATCTTATCTAATTTCAAATCTTCTTCTATTCTATTGAAATTATTGTGGTGCTTCTGGATCTCTATGGCTTCTCTATATATGCGTGTGTAATAATATGAGGTTTTCGTTAGCACACAAATTTCACAGAATTTTATTTCATGATTCCCGTTTGCAAAGAATCAATATTACAGTTCGGATATAGCGTATGTCGAGATTCATTCCAACTTATCTCTTCCTATTATTTCTTTTGAAAAATTAATTTTCGAGTACGTAGAAACGGTTGCAATATAAGAGCTCAATTTCGACGATTGGCCCACCTTTGCTTCAATGACTAGCACTTTAGGAACAAAAAGGATAATTGTTCAAATCTAACGGGAGACGACAGTCACTCTTTTTTAAATTTTCTAATCATTTAGAGGTAATACTTGAAACCTTAATTCTCTACAAATTGGGCAGTTGTAGGCTTTTCTAGGTTCAACATTTTCTCAAAACATTTTATTTAATAAAAGTCAAATCTTCAAACAAAGACTCGCAGTAAAAAAATAAATAAATAAATAAAAATAAAAAAATTATAATGTATGTATTTATTTATGATATTTTTGACCGCCACCTGGTGTCCCTATAGCTTTTAGCAAAGAGAAACGTATCAGCTGATTGACATATATTTCTAAGTTCACACGCAGTGTTAACAGGAACGAGTGTCTGTGCCTTCAGTGTCTGTTGTTTACAGTTTGATAAGGATTAGGCTATTACATTTTGAATCTTCTGAAAGAATGATTGTGGAACCAATTTGCAGCAATTAAGGTTTAAAATATTAAGTTACATGCAAAGGTCAAAATAAAAATAGAAAAATTACACTTGACTCTCGAACGCTCGTCCTTGATCGGACGGATCGTTTCCTTGTGGACCTGATATCTTTCTTGTTCTATGTTGACCATTGAGTTCTCGGCTCGGATTTTTGTTACCCAACGCGTTTTTTCTTTTTCTTCAGGTAGTTCTGTTAGAGTTTGTTCTTCGTTGAAGGCGAGGGCATGGATAAGGGTTTTTTTTTTTCATGGGCGGGTAGTTCTCTGACCGAACGCTCTGAGTTACCGCGCCGGCTAGCACTGAAACAGGTGAACGCTCGTCCTTGTAACGAGTCTGCCAACGTGGAGTCCTTATATTTCAACTGTTTCTACATGCCCCAATAACAATTTTCAGAAGAAATTACCATGATGAATTATGGAATGAATCTGGACATATACCATATCTAACTATTATATTGCTTCCATTTCCCGAAAGAACACCAAACTGTGTCGCCACAAAACCCTACTGTTGTGACTACTGGCACTTTTCAACTTGGGCAGCTTCTGCTTCTTCACTCTAAATTATTTAGACCGGACAATATTTTTGTCTTCCCCTCTACACTGGATTATTTGTAAGACTCGGTTAATCGTGTGTTTGAATTAGGTAACATGCTAAAACGTAATGTAACACACTGATAAATAAACAATGTGTGTTCCGCGCGGTCTGTCGCCGCAAGTGCATCGATTTCTGCCTCGGAGGGAAGTGAGAGATCGCTTGACGCCATCGCGCCGAGGAGGACGTGGAACGAAGGCAGTTCACACCAAGTGCCAACGAATACGTGGTTTAGCTAATCGCGCGAAGTAGGTCATCAACGAAATCCTCAAGGAGAGTTTGCCATGGTGAGTTGAGTTTCTCTCCTGTTTTAGCACGGCGAATGAATGATTGGTGCAATCGCAGGAATAACGGTGTTGAGTTACTAACTGGGCACATTATTTGGTTGACATGTATATCGGAAAGACAGATAGGACACATCTGGAAGGGGAGTGTTCATCGCAGGGGGCAAAGATATTGTTTCTGCCGAGGTCGAGGTTGAGAATAACTGTGAAGTTATCTGGGCACGTATAACAGGTCTAAGAGAAGTAAAGTTAGTAGTTGTGTCTTTTCACCCCCCCCCCCCCCCCAGTGCTGCTGTAGCAGTTTCAGAGTCATTCAAAGAAAGTCTACGCCAGGTAGTGCGTAGGTATCCGTGCCATGCAATATTAGTCGGGTGTGACTTCAATCTTGAGAGCATAGACTGGGTCCTCTCTAGTTTCATTTTAGGCGGTACAGACAAGCAGTCTTGCGTACTACTATTGGAAACGTTTTCCGAGAAATGTCTTGAGCAGTTAAACCGACAGCCAACACGCAATGGAAACATTTTAGACTTTATAGCTACAAACAGGCCTGACCTTATTAACGATGTCATTATAGAGACAGGAGTTAGTGATAATGATATCGTCATAACGTCAATGGTGACCAAAAGTTAATAAACCAATCAAGTAGGTTAGGAGCGTGTTTTTGTTAAAAAGAGCCGACAAGGAATTGTTAGCTTCACACTTAGAAAATGAATGGGCATCGTTTAGTTCCGGTACAGTGGATGTAGACGAATTTTGGACTAAATTTAAATGTATTGTAAGTAAAGGATGAGAGAAATATGTGACTACAAAGTCGATTAAGGATGGAAAAGATACACCGTGGTATAATAATAATTTTAGAATGCTACTGAGAAAGCGAAACTGTTGCACTCTCGGTTCAAAACAGAACACGCAAATGATGACAGGCAAAAGTTAGTAGAGATTCGTGTGTCTATAAAAAGATCGATGCGCGAACAGGCCTGGCCCAAATAAATTCGGTTCCCTAGGCAAATTATTTTAATAGCGCCCCATTTAATGAAATCGCAATAAATCATCAATGTAAAATATACATTGCATCTTTTTTATTCAAATACGTAATTACAACATATACATTACATAAACATATTTCTCCGTTACATTAGGACACATCATACACTTTTATTCAATAATGTTACTTTTTCATCGTTTTTACACTATTCTTTTAAAAGGGTTTCGGTTGATAGTTGACAGTAATTGATACAATTATTAGCTTAATTATACGAAGAGTAACACAAATTTCATTTTCTTGCCGTGGCCTTTGCAAAATCGGAAACGATCTCCTTTAAATCAACTGTGTCTGCTGTTTCTGCTTCAGTTGACAAAGTTGCCAACCCTAAAAGTCTTTCTTGAGTCATTGTGGATCGCAAATATGTTTTTATAGTTTTAATTTCGAGAATCTGCGCTCACCACTGACTACAGACACAGGAAGAGTAAGCAACACTCTTAGTGCAGTAACTAAGTTAGGTATAACATCTATAAGTCCATTTTTACTAATACAACTCATAACATCCTGTGTTCCTGAGTTATTGGGTACTCTGCTAGCAATGGCTTGTAATTCATTGCATAGCTCAGTAGCATCAATTTTTTTAGGGTCTTTGTGTGATAGAGACTCTTCCAAATTAAAACATTCTTCAAGTACAGCTTTGGGAGTTTAATTTTTTACATAATGTATGTTATACAGATTGCCAAATACATGATTTAGGTTGTTAATCTGATGAAATCACTCGTCAGTTGAATTTATTGCAGTATCGCCAGCTTTGATCACGGGATGATTAGTTGCAAACTGCTACGCATAACATGGATAAATTTATGCTACTCGTCTATTCGTTAAACGCTTACTACCAAGTTCTGAAGAGCATGAGAATGTATGTAGCATTGACTTGCGTCTTGTCTCTTGCCTGTTGCTCTGTCTATGCGTAGTAACCGGAAATTTGCTACTCCTGGAAACGCAGCGCAACAGCAAAGTAAACCGCACCGCGAGCGCATGAGCGTTGGTCGCGCACGACAAATTTGCCGCCCCCAAATTCTAGCCAATTGTCTAGTTTGCCTATATGGACGGGCCGGCCCTGTGCGCGAAGCATACAATAATTACTACAACCATACCTTAGCAAAAGATCTTTCCGCGAAACAGAAAATACTTGTCCTATGTAAAATCGATAAGCGGGTCCAAGGCCACTATCTAGTCACTCGTTGATCATTCCGGGGCAGTAATAGAAGAAAGCAAACGGAAAGCTGAAGTTCTAAATTTAACCTTTAAGAAATCTTCCACGCAGGAAGACCGTACATTACTTGTTCTACACACAAACTCCCAAATGGAGGACATAGTAATTGGAATTTCCGGTGTAGAGAAGCAGCTGAGAGAGCTAAATACAAAATAGAGTCTCCTGGTCCGGATGGAATACCGGTTTGGTTTTACAAAGAGTATTCTGCGGCATTGGTCCCTTACTTAGCTTGCATTTATCGTGAATCTCCAATTCAGCGCAAAGTTCGTAGTGTTTGGAAAAAAGCGCAGGTGACTTCCGTTTATATGAAAGGTAGATGAACTGACCCACATAATTACAGGCCAATGTCGTTGACACCAGTTTCGCGGAGAATTTTGGAGCATATTCTCAGATCGAATATAGTAAATTTCCTTGAGATGGATAAGCTTCTTTCTATGAATCGTCAAGGGTTTTAGGGAACATCGTTCATGTGAAACTCAGCTTGCCCTTTTCACACATAACATCTTGCGAGTCATAGATGAAGGGCAACAGGCGGATTATGTTTTTCTCGACTTCAAAAAAGCGTTTGACGTGGTGCCACACTGCAAACTGCTAAAGAAGATAAGAGCTTATGGAATAGATTCACAGATTTGTGACTGGCTGGAAGACGTCCTAAGTAATAAAACATAGTACGTTGTTCTCGACGGAGAGTGTCCATCAGAGACGAGCGTATCGTCAGGCGTGCCTCATGTGATGTGATAGGACCGCCATTATTTTGTATCTATATAAATGATCTGATGGACAGAGTAACTTGTAAATTGCGGCTGTTTGCTGATGATGCTGTGGTGTATGGGAGGGTGTCGTCTCTAACTGACTGTAATAGCATACAGGATGACTTAGACAAAATTTCTAGTTGGTACGAAGAATGGCAGCTAGCTCTCAATGTAGAAAAATGTAAGGTGATGTGCATGAGTAGGAAAAACAATCCCATAATTTTCGAATACAGCATTAGTAGTGAGCTTCTTGATGCAGTCGCGTGGTTCAAATATCTGGGCGTAACATTGCAGAGCGATATGAAATGAAACGAAAATGTAAGGACAGCCGACTTCGGTTTATAGGGAGAATTTTGGGAAGATGTACTTCATCTGTAAAGGAGACCGCGTATAAAACGCTTGTACGACTACATCTTGAGTATTGCACAAGCGTTTGGGACCCGCAGCAGATCAGTTTAAAGGAAGACATGGAAGCAGTTCAGAGGCGAACAGCTAGTTTCGTTACTGATAGGTTCAACCAATGCGCGAGTGTCACGGAAATGCTCCGGGAACTCAAATGGGGATCGCTGGAGGAAAGACGACGTTCTTTTAGAGAAATTTTGTTGACGCAAATTAGAGGGCCGGATTTTGAAGCTGAGTGTAGAACGATCTTGCTGCCACCTACTTACATTTCGCATAATGATCACAAAGACAAGAGAAATTAGGGGTCGTACAGAGGCATATAGACATTCTTTTTTCACTCGTTCTATTTGGGTGTGGAATAGGAAATGCCTAGTAGTGCTACGGTGTACCCTCCGCCACGTATCTTACTGTGAGTTGCGGAGTATATACGTAGATGTAGATGACAGAATAACAGACTGATCTTGTTTCTTGTCAAATATTAGATAACCGTAATAATTGGGGTTTCTACAACCTACATACATACTCCGCAATCCACCCAATGCTGCGTGACGGAGGGTACACAATACCACCACTACACTGCTCAAAACTATTAGGGGGTCAGGTGAGATATCATACACGATATACATGTGGTAACGTATTTTGTTCAGATATTGGTTACAATTGTAATTCGAGAGTGATACAGTATGATTTTTGCTGTCTCAACACTTTACTTGAGGTTTACATGCCGTTTACTTAACGCGAGGCACCATAAGGGTACCATAATAGAAATTCGTCCTCGTTGCCCTCAAACGTGGTATGTGATCATCTCGGACGGCCAGTAATGTTTTACACGTGCGTGGCACGAACCGTATGAGGTTATCGATCAGCTCTTGAGGTATGTTTCGCCATTCTTCCATGAGTGCAATGTTCAGCTCTGCAACCGTTGTAGGGGGTGCTGGGGTGGCTGCAGTGCGTCTGCCAAGTGCATCCCAGACACGCTCATGCCGGCTTAAGCTGGCCACTTCATTCATTCAGTTCCCTCAGCTTCAAGCATGTTGTCCATCAGTGCAGCTCTGTAGGGACGAGCGTTATTGGCACCAGCGAAGGGCACAACAAAAGGTCGAAGGATCTCGGATCTATATCTCTGAGCAGTCAAAGCACCATTCTAAACGACATAGTGGCCCGTACGTCCGCCAATAGTGTCTGCTGCCCACACCATTCGTCCACTATCTTAATATGGTAATGTTTCATGCAGATAAGCAGGATTGTTCCGAGTTCCACGTTCTCTCCAGATGAGGAAGAACACAAAATCTTGACTCATCTGTGAACAGGAGTCGGCGTCATTCGTTACGACTCCAATCCTGATGTTGCTCCGCCCAGTTTCTGGGGGTTAAACGGTGTCGTGGTTTTTATGGGATACAAATTATAGGCCTCAGTGTGTCGACGCCACATGCTCGAAGGCTACTTCGGTCTGTTTGTGTTGATATTGCGCGTCCTGTTGCTGCCTGGAGGGTGCGTTGCAGCTGAGTTGCATTCAGCCTCCCGTTTAGACGAGCTGTTGACCGTAGATAACAGTCATCTCTTGTTAATGTTACCTTGGCCTTGTCGTCTTTTAAAGGTTCCTGTTGTCTGAAATTGCGTCCATATCTTGTAAATTACACTTTGAGACACTCCAACAGTTTTTCCTCTGTTTGTTCAAAATGTTCAAATGTTTGTATAGCTTATGGGACTTAACTACGGGGTCATCAGTCCCTAAACTTACAAACTACTTATGAACTAGCTAACACTAAGGACGGCACAAATATCCATGCCCGAAGGGGGATTCGAACCCCCGACCGTAGTGGCCGTGACTGGCGCGCCGCAGACCGCTCGGCCACCGCGGCCGGCAAAATGGGACATCCCGTATAGTCCCAGCCACCACCTCTGTATCACCTGCATACTATAAAGTTACGTAATTATAAAGTTTTCTTTGTTTTTCGTAGTAATTAATAGTTAAATTTCTTGCATGTTTGTTCCGCTTTCTACCCTCCTATGGCTCTCCGTGCAATAGCATCTGGTCAGTCACGTTGTTCTTTCACACTACCTGCTCACTATACTATCTAAACCCAACTGCTTGTGTAATCTGTTTGGTAGAGTAACCACAATTCAACACCAACCCCCTCTGCAGCAACTTTCTGTTACTACCACTAACTCAGTCGCCGTAATATTGTTGTCTCCACTTCGTAGAAGCGAAAAGAAATGTTAAAATGTTTGCAAACCTTTGGGACTTACCTGCTTTCGTTGTTAGTACCTAGGTTTACAAACTTCTTAAACTAAGTTAAACCTAATGACAATACACACACCCATACCCGGGGAAGAACTCGAATCTCCGACGGCGAGCAGCTCCGCTGCAAGGCGACTTATACCGCTCGTTCACTCGACTGCGGCTAGTGGAACTGACAGAAAGACTATCAACACAATTCTTCCGGGTATGAGACCGCGTCGTCATTTTATAAACTCTACCGACGTTTCGGCCACTGTTGCAGACGGCCTCCATCAGGGTCTGTGTCTCTCTACTGAATGTACGATAGCTAGGGGTTTATATAGCAGCGGATGAGGGAGAGGAAATGGGACGTTTGTTTTCCTTTATTGTTGGTTACATTATTGCACGCCGTTGATGGAAAGGGGCGGTAGAGTTTATAAAATGACAACGCAGTCTCATACCCGGAAGAATTTTATTGATAGTGACAACAGCCGCGGAAGCCTACGGATGCATGTAAGAAAGACGTTGAGCCATTTTAGTTCATTCTGCCGATGACAATACTTGAGAACCTAGGTAACCCAACTGACCCCCTAATTGTCTTAACCAGTGTAACTACCTGCTTTCCTGTTCCACACCCACATACAACGAAGGTTGTTGTTGTGGTCTTCAGTCCGGAGTCTGGTTTGATGCAGGTCTCCACAATACCCTATCCTGAGCAAGCCTCTTCATCTCCACATAAGAACGGCAACCTACATCTGTCTGAATCTGCTTACTGTATCCATCTCTTGGTCTTCCTCTGCGGTTTTTACCCCACACACTTCCCTCCAACGCTAAATTCACAATTCCTTGATGTCTAAGAATGTGCCCTACCAATCTATCCCTTCTTTTAGTCAAGGTATGCCAGAAATTTCTTTTCTTCCCAATTTTGTTTAGTACCTCCTCATTAATTACTCGATCCACCCACCTAATCTTCAGCATTCTTCTGTAGCACCATATTTCAAAAGCCTCAATCCTCTTCCTGTCCGCACTGTTTATCGTCCATGTTTCACTCCCATACAAGGCAACACTCCATACAAATGCCTTCAGAAAGGACTTCCGTAGGCTTAAATCAATATTCGATGTTAACAAATTTCTCTTTTTCAAGAACGCTTTTCTACCCATTGCCATTCTGCATTTTATATCCTCTGTACTGCGACCATCATTTGTTATTTTACTGCCCAAGTAACAAAACTCATCTACCTCCTTTATTACTTCGTTACCTAATCTAATTCCTTCATCATCACCTGAATTTCTTAGACTGCACTGCATTACCCTAGTTTTGCTCTTGTTAATGTTCATCTTATATGCACCTTTCAGCACACTGTCCACTCCGTTCAATTGCTCCTCCAGGTCCTTTGCTGTATCTGACAGAATTACTATGTCGTCGGCAAAACGCAATGTTTTTAATTCTTCCCCCTGAACTTTAATTCCTTCACCAAATTTCTCCTTGCTTTCCTTTATAGTTTGCTCAATGTACAAATTGAATAACATTGGAGAAAGGCTACAACCCTGTCTTACTCCCTTTCCAACCACTGCACCCCTTTCATGCCCTTCAACTCTGACAAACGCTGTCTGGTTTTTGTACAAGTTGTAAATAACCTTACGCTCCCTATATTTTACTCCTGCTTGCTTCAGAACTTGAAAGAGTTTATTCCAATCGACATTGTCAAAAGCCTTCTCCAAATCTACAAAAGCTAGAAATGTAGGTTTGCCTTTTCTTAATCTATCTTCTAGGAAAAGCCGTAAAGTGAGTATTGCCTACCGAGTTCCTACATTTCTCCTGAACCCAAACTGATCTTCCCCGAGGTCGGCTTCTACCAGCTTTTCCAACGAAGGAGAAACGAATAATTGTATGCATCTGTACAAGTCCTAATTTCTCTTAATTTGTCATTGTGGTCTTTACGAGAAATGTAAGTTGACGGCAGTAGAATCTTCCTGCAGTCCGCTTCAAATTCCGGTCCTTTAAATTTCTTCAACAGTATTTCTCGGACAGACTGTTTGTCAGCATAATGATTTACAGTGGCTGAAAACATTTTGTTCGCAGACTATATTCAGAGCCAATAAACTCAGTTCTGTGTACGCATTTCGTAATATTGTCGAAGTACTTGTAAGCGCACAAAAAACAAATGGATATTTATGGTTTTTATTTTATATTATTTCATTTGTCGCGCTGAATGTTTCGGTTTTAATTTGCTGCTCGCCGCACAAAAAGCAAACAGCACGTGAAAAATTGGCCGAGCAGTTCTCTCTCACTGTGGTCTGCGAGGACTCACAGCGCTGACCCCGGACCAGTGGCCACGCTTACCCAGGTGACCGAACTCATAACAATAATAATAATAATAATATGGTTTTCTGTTCCGCAGGAACTAATTGAGGAGTAAGACTCCATGGTCATCGTACAAGTGAGTACATGAAATTTTAACACAAGAATGGTAATAGAAAAACTTAAAGTAGTCCTACGCACATGACAATCTTAAGCCTAAGTAAAAAAATTTGACCTTGTCCATCTTAATTAAGTACCAGAGTCTTCAGCTGTATATCTGGTAACGAAAAATCAAAGCATCAGCTCTGTTCAACACATTTATTTAGCAACCAGGCCCTGTGCGTAGAATAAACTAGAGTCAATACAAACAATTGAAGTTTACCCATGTTGCCTCATACCCAAACCATCAATTACAGATTACATACATGCAATATGTTCAAATATTGGTATTCCCTCATTCAGTATTTTTTAATTTTTTTAATTTCTGATCCCAATTCTGCAATTTATATCATAGGGTACCCCATACTTAGACCTTCTTTTACAGATTACACACAAAAGGTTTTAGTCAATTTTGCCACCTCCCCTCAAAACAGTATGAATGTTCTTGCCTTATCTAGTAATTTTACGTTTGATAACAGGTCTGAGATTCAAATCATAGGGTGCCCCATAGTTAGACATTTCTTACTGACTATACTTATTAAGTTGTTCTCAAATCTTGGAAAAAAATGTGTTACCAATTTCTCCGGTACTATAAACTATGTGATTAGACATTTGGACCCCCTCCTCTTTGTTTATTCTCAGCCGAACATGTAAAGTTTTAGCGTTTTAATATAATCCAAGCCTTATCTAATATCAACACAACATATACTTCTATCTTTGTACATTACGTTAAGGAAAAAAAATTGTAAACAATTGTTTCTATTGACTCTTGTTTGTTCTACGCACAGAACCTGAAGGTTACGGCACTGACCGTCGAAACTGGTTGCTAAACAAATATATTGAATACAGCCGATGGTATTATTTTTCGTTATAAGCAAAAATAAAATAAAAAATTTAAAAAATGTAATAACAGGCATTAGATCAGTTTTTTTTTTTAATTTTTCCTGGAGTGAACTATGAGACAACTCTTGAATTTAGATTTGAAACTGCGTGGGAATAAGCTGATGTTGTTAACAACAAACGATATTAAAGAAAATACGAATGTGTGACGCCAAAGACAGAATTCCCAGAGTGAAACAGGAAAGGAAATGCCTAGCAGTGATACAGTGTACACTCCGCCACGTACGTTACGGAGTATATATGTCGAATTTTTGTAGATGTAGATGACAGAATAACAGACTGACCTTATTTTGTCACAGTGCAAAGTAACTATCAGAGTGCAATGTCGGATCGCAGATTCATACTGAAAAGGGGTCGACACAACGTTCGCGAACTTATACCACATATTGTTGGAACCGCCCGTTTCTGAGCCAAAAATATCCTTTTTGATTCAATAGTCTTCCTAACTCCCCAAAAAATGACACCATATGTCATAAGTGAATGAAAGTAAACATAGTAGACTATTTTTCGTGTTGAAAAAATCACTGATTTCAGATACTTTTCTAATGGTAAATAAAGCAGAATTTAGCTTTTCAACAAGATTCTGAATACGGCCTTCCACGACAGTTTACTATCTCTTTGAACACCTAGAAATCTGAACTGTTCACTCTCACTTACAGGGTGTCCAGAAATGGGCTCCCTGATTTCAAAATTAAATATCTCGAAAACAAAGATCGATAGAGGAATGGAGTAGACGGTATGTTTATTGTGAAAGCTGTAAGAAGTTTATACAGCAGTTTGAAATAATAGTTACAAAAGCTGCTAACAGATGGCGCTGTACGCTGTACAGCTCGTACGAAAACACTCTTTGCAAACAATTACATCACAATTTTTTCAAATGTTCACCATTGACATTACAGAGGTGGCGCAAACGAAGAATGAAATTCGCCATCACATTTCGTAGTGTCTCAACCGAAATGGATTCACATGCCACAGAGATCGCCGATTCAAGCTCGTTCAACATGGCGGGATGCTTCAGGTAGAACATGTCTTTCACTGTGCCCCACAAAAGAAAGTCACAGGGAGTCAAATCCGGCGAATATGGAGGCCAATCCGTGCCTGCACCAGTAAATTTGGGATATTACAAAGCAATGACTCGATTCCCGAAGTATTCCTCAAGAAAGAGAAACACTTATTCGGTCCGATGTGGTCGGGCTCCATCTTGCATAAACCATTCAGTACCTGGTCGATCCTCTAACGCTTCCTGTGTGGCGACAAATTGTTCCAAAATTGCAACGTAACATGCACCAGTGACAGTTTCTCGAATGAAAAAAGGGCCAATAATGCCTCTGCTGCATACTGCAACCGACACAGTAACTTTAGGAGAATACATGGGTTTCGCTTCACACCACTGTGGCTTTTCGGAACCCCAAAATCGCCAGTTCTGCTTATTCACGTATCCATTCACGTGGAAGTGTGCTTCATCTGTAAACCAGATGCAACCAACATCAAATCCTTCACTATCAATCATTGTGAGCATCTGATTAGCAAAGGCAACCCTTTGTTGCACAGCTCGTACGGGTATGGCCTGGTGCGTTTGAATTTTGAATGGAAACATGTGTAGGCTATTTCTCAGTATTTTCTGCGTGCTGGAACGCTTCAAACCAATCTCAGATGCAAGTCTACGGACGGATGACATTGGATTTCGCTGAATAATTCCAGAAACTGTGGCGATATTTTCAGGCGTAATTGCGGTTTGCTTGCGGCCAACATGCCCCACTAGATCATAGTTACGCTACCTGTTCGTTGAAATTTTACAAAGAGCGTACGAATGGTTTTCGCATCGGGTCCTTTTGGAACATTAAATCGTGATTGAAAACTTCGCCTTGTTGCCGTAGGACTCTCTTCTAACCTGTGGTACTCTAGCATCAGAAATACGCGTTGTTCAATGGAGTACATGGTTTTAATCTCTTCCTTCTGTACGCTAACTTCCTTTCACGTCTCAATAGTGGAACTGATCGCTCTAGGCTTCGGATCACTATTTATACTAGGCATTACGTATGGCGATTACAGGGTCATCTGTTAGCAACTTTTGTAACTATTATTTCAAACTGCTGTATAAACTTCTTACAGCTTTCACAATAAACTTACCGTTTACTGCATTCCTCTATCGATCTTTGTTTTCGAGATATTTAATTTTGAAATCAGGGAGTCCTTTTCTGGACACCCTGTATCATATGCCCATTATGTGTAATCAAAATATCAGATTTTGTTGAATTGTGTTTTAGAAATTGTAAAAACTGAGCTTTCCTGTGATGCATCAATTTATTTCATACAAGCCATAAACGTATCCCTTGAAGTGAATTATTTGATACTGTGCCAATTTTATAAACAACCTTCTTCACTACGAAGCTGGTATAATCAGCAAAGAAAACTATTTTACAATCACCTATTGTACTCGAAGGCATATCATTTATATAAATAAGAACTGCGGCCACAGAACAGTCCTTGGGGCACCGCATACTTAACTGAACCCCATTGGATTGTACGTCATAGTCATTTTCAACAATGCGGAGAATTACCTTCTGCAGTATGTTATTAAAGCAAGATGTGAAACAGCTGTGGGTTACTCCTTTTATTCCATAATGGTCCATCTTCGCCAACAATATTTTGGGATCAATACAATCAAACGCCTTTATTAAATCAAAGAAGACGCTAATGTTCGTCGCTTTTTATTTAATCCATTAAGTTACTCACAGAGAAACGAAAATATAGCATTTTCAGTCATTAACTCACTTTTGAAACCAAACTGTACGTTTGACAACAAATTATATGAAATAAACGATCAATTAACCTTGAATATACAGCCTTTTCAATAACTTTAGAAAAAACCGATAGCTTAGAAATAGGTCTATAGTTGTCTACACTATCCCTTTCTCCTTTTTATTAAGTACTTTAATCTGTCAGGAAACTGAACGTTCTGAAAAGAAAAATTACAAATATGGCTGAATATTGGGCTAAACTATGGAGAAAATTACTTCAGAACTCTGCTAGATACCCCTTCATATGCACAAGAGTTGGTAGTCTTTAGTGATTTAATTGTAAGTGTAAATGGTGGACTATTTCAAGTAATGGCCTCAGAAAGCTATTTTCTAACAATTTTATATGATTACCTGTAGAAACTAGAGTTCTGTTTAGTTCACCTGCTCAAATGTTCAAATGTTTGTATAGTCTATGGGACTTAACTACGGGGTCATCAGTGCCTAAACTTACAAACTACTTATGAACTACTTACGAACTAGGACGGCACAAATATCCATGCCCGAGGGGGGATTCGAACCCCCGACCGTAGTGGCCGTGCAGACCGTGACTGGAGCGTCTTAGTCCCCTCGGCCACCGCGGCCGGCAGTTCACCTGCTGTATTCAGAAAGTGATTAAAAATACTGACTTATCAGTAACAGAAAAATTTCTACTAGGGACTGACTTTATATCCTCAACCTAGTGCTGCTAACCAGACACTTCCTTCACTACTGACTAGACAGTTTTAATTTTATTCTAAGAGCTTGCTATTTTTTTCGCATACCACATACTTTTTGCGTTCTTAAGGACTTTCTTCAGAACCTTGCAGTACCTTTTGTAATGAAGTACTGCATTTTCATTCCAGCTGCTTCTAACGTTTTGATACAATTCCCACTTTGTTCTACATGATATTCTTATCCCCTTTGTCAGTAACCCTGGCTGCCTGTTACTGACGTCCCCTGAATTAAGCGTTCTAGCGGAAAGCAACTTCCAAGCAGCGTAGGAAAAGTGTTCAGGAGAACATTATTTTATCATCTATATTATCAGCACTTTAAACATCCTGCCATTCATGTTCCTTAATTAAGTTTAAAAAGGTCTCAGTTGCAGCTGACTTAGCTTTTCTAAGTAATTAACATTTGTTTGACCACAAATACATTTTAGAGTTAAAATTTGTGCTTCATGATCTGAAAGACCATTTACTATTCCGCTAATAGAGTGCCCCTTTAATAATGAAGAATGAACAAAAATATTGTCAATGGTGGAACTGCTATTACCTTGCACTCTCGTTGTAAAGAAAGGTGTTTGCATCAGATAATGGGAATTAAGGAGATTTAACAGCTGCCTTTTTCTTGGGCTATCACACAATTAATGTTGAAATGGCCACATGCAACTAAATTTTTGCACTTCCTGTATAAAGTATAAAGTGAACCCAGATGCAACTCTAGATTGGGCAGAAACATTTTAAAATCTAAGTCAGGGGATCTATAAATGATACCAAATAGTAGTTTAGTTCTATTAACATTAACACGTCCTGCACAGCATTCAAATATCTGTTCTGTCCTATGTTTTGAAACATCGATGGACTGAAATAGAATATCGTTCTTAACATACCGGGTGATAGGAACCGGAAGAAGAAGAAGAAGAATGAGCAGCAAAACTGATACAAATTATCATGGCGTGTCTTTACATTAATCTTCCCCCCCCCCTCCCAATATGCGTTACTTTGTTCGAACACTATGAACTACCTCGAAAAGAACGACCTATTAACCAATAGTCAACACGGTTTCAGAAAAATACCGCTCTTGCGAAATACAGCTTGCCCTTTATTCACATGGAGTGATAAGTGCAATCGGCAAGGGATCTCAAATCGATTCCTTGTTTCTGGATTTCCGGAAGGCTTTTGACACTGAACCTCACAAGCGGCTTCTAATGAAATTGCGTGCTTATGGAATATCGCCACAATTGTGCGATTGGATTCGCGATTTCCTATCAGATAGGTCACAGTTCGTAGTAATTGACAGTAAGTCATCGAGTAAAACAGAAGTGATATCTGGCGACCGCCAGGGAAGCGTTATAGGTCCCCTACTGTTCCTTGTGTTTATAAACGATTTAGGAGACAATCTAAATAACTCCCTTACACTGTTCGCGGATAATGCTGTCGTTTATCGGTTAGTGAACTCAACAGAGGATCAAAAGCAACTGCAAAGCGATTTAGACATAATTTCTACGAAACCTTTGTTGTTTAGTCCCTTTCAAAATCAAACTAAACCAAAACTAAAATAATTTATACGTGGTACGAAAACTGACAATTGAAACTAAATAAAGAAAAGTGTGAAGTAATACACATGACCACTAAAAGAAATCCGCTGAACTTCAATTACGCGATAAATCCGTCAAACCTTAAGGTCGTAAATTCTACCAAATACCTAGGAGTTACATTTACGAACAACTTAGCCTAGAGACAACGCATAGAAAATATTGTGGGGAAGGCGAACCAAATGTTACGTTTCATTGGCAGAACGCTACGAAGACGGAAGCAAAGTCCTGACTTGAATCCTATAGAACACCTTTGGGATGTTTTGGAACGCCGCTGTCGTGCCAGCCTTCACCGACCTACATCGATACCTCTCTTCAGTGCAACACTCCGTGAGGAATGAACTACCAGCACCTGTTTGAACGTATGCCTGCCAACACCATACTGAATTCCAGCATTGCCGATGGAGGCCGCCACGAACTTGTAAGTCATTTTCATCCAGGAGTCCTGATACATAATGTACCAGTTTACCTTGCAGTTATTTTCTCTTCCGTTTGAAACAACGCAGAGTACTTCGGTAGCTCACATCTCTCCTCATCGAATCTTCCTGGTTCTTCTCTTAAGATTCGGTCTAGTATTAATTCCTAAATTATGAACTAAGTGTATTAATACAGCTGCTCCTGGGTACGCATTGTAATATTATATCTGATTTCTAAATCCGTGTCTGATTCCATGATGGAATCTACATTTTCTAGGTGGCTAAGTCTCCTCGTTTTGCGATTCTTAAACAGATTGTCAGCTAGTACCATATGAAATTTATGGCAGTTCCCTTCTCGCATTCCAACCACGGATACCATACTCCTCCTCCACCACAGCCTCCACCCTAACCCTCCCTTCTGTTTTAGAATCTAGTAAAGCGTTTCAATTTGCCATGATTATTAGAGTTTCATCTCCCTATACATAGTGAATTGTCCGTTTTGTTTCCTCGTGGACGTTCTGTACATCTTCTGCTTGAGAGGCTGCATTGCGAATCTGAAGTATCGGTGTCTGCGTTGGTTTTATGTTGACAATGGTGAAAGCAATCTTTCACTGAACTGATCACAGTAGCTCACGTTCTGCCTACTTCTTTATCAATCATAATCTTGTTATACCATTTTTGGGACTGTCGGTAGTATCTATTTTGTTTCCAAGTTTCCATTTAACTTCTTTTTCTTTTAATAGTCGTCCTTCTTCTTCCTGCTTTGTCCCACATTGACGAGAAATCAGCATGTTACGATGGATTTGGGTTGGTCAAGTTAAGGGATGGCCAATGCCCTTCCTGCCGTTGTCCCATTAACCTAATGGGAGGAAAAACGTGTACCTCCATGTCTGAGTATATCGTTATACACGTACATATGAAAGTGTGTAAATGTTGGTTTTTTTTTATGTTCGCTAATCTTGTAATTGAAACAGAAAGCCGCGGTGGAGTAGCCGAGCGGTCTAAAGCGTCTCGCTGCGGAGCGCGCGGTTGCTCACCGTGGAGGTTCGAGTCCTCCCTGGGGCATGGGTGTGTGTGTTGTCCTTAGGTTAGTTTACCTAGGTTTAAGTAGTTTGTAAGCTACGGACTGATGACCACGCATTTTGGTCCGATAGATTTACAAACATTTGAACATTTTGAAACAGAAATTGGGTGCTAGGGCGGTATTCACCTATCAGAATGCGGAAAACCGCCTAAAAAGCACACCGAAGTTGGGTGGAACTTGGAACCTCGTCTTTAATCCAGTGAGTGGATTCAGACCGGGCCCAGAGCATCTCCTCGCCGGCGAAGCGGACACTTTAACAGGCACGGCGATCCAAGCAGGTTTTTCCATACCACTTTACCCAGGGCAGAGGGGTGGAAGGGGGGCATTCCGCCGCCTGGTTCAGACTCCCCCCCTCCCCCCGAGACATACCTTTGGACTGCTTTTATTTTATTTTACTTATTTATCTCTTTAGTCGCTCACGATGCAATCTGTGTTCCCATTTTAAACGTTGAAACAGCTTTACAGTCCAACTGCGCCGGCCGCGGTGGCCGATGGGACTGAGGCGCTCTAGTCACGGTCTGCACGGCCACTACGGTCGGGGGTTCGAATCCCCCCTCGGGCATGGATATTTGTGCCGTCCTAGTTCGTAAAGTAGTTCATAAGTAGTTTGTAAGTTTAGGGACTGATAACCCCTTAGTTAAGTCCCATAAAAAATAAAAAATAAAAATAAAAAAAAACAGTCCAACTGCAGATATTTTGGATATTGATGTGAATGAACGAGAACTGGGCCCACACCCTCCCAAAAGACAACTACTCCATTGTCATCTATCTTGAGCCTTTGCATTTCCCGTCTGCAGATGTTCTAGCTTCGCTACCGAGTTCAGGCTTCTCGCATTTCACACAGAGACTCGTAGATCACTACCCTTCCGTTGATTATTCGATCTATTGTTTGTTATGATCTCCTGCCCCTATGCAGTCCCGTCCCAGGAATCGGAGTGCGGGGCTAATTGCAGTGTGCTCTTTGACTGGTCGGACACGGTTTTGGCCAGCAGAGCAGCGGCTGGGCGACGGAGCCCACGTGGTGGACACGCACGTGCGGTGGATCGATGGCTGGCTACAGCAGGCCACGGGGCGGCCCGACAAGGTTGACACAGCGCGGGCCGGTCTGGTCGCTCGGCTGTGGCAATCGATGTGGCGGCGGCAGCAGAAGCAAGCGAAAAACGCCGCAGCTACAGGCCGCAGTCCGCAGCGTCGCTCATTAACGTGCGCCTGCCCGCCCGCGCTCAAACCTCACCGGCAGGGGGGCTCGCTTCCCTGTCCGCGATCAACCGCTCCCTACTGCTAATGACATTATTGTCATTTTCAGTACACTGAAGCAACTGTGAAGACAGGCACATTACATTTTATTCTTTATTTATTTACATTCTATAGACCGATAGAGGATCAGATAAGGCAAAATATGTTCTGTTGTCGTTATTTTTCTTCTCCTTGTAGAAAGATATAAAAAAGCCAAGATCGCTAATCATCAATTTTTATTTACGACGACCCGTTTCGCTGAACTATGTCAGCATCATCTGGTCAAATAAAATATTTTACAAGGCCATAATCTTGTAATGTCAATCAGTTGTTATACAACAATTTACAATGCATAGGTGCACTATGTCATTATAATGAAACATAATTATCACAGTGAGCGACAATAGCTACCTACTGGGTCGCTAAAATTTTACTGGCCAAGTGCGAGCAGCTTGACCATCCGTCCTATGGCCCGAACAAGTCGCCCAGCGACTTCCGTCTGTTTGGTCCGTTAAGACAACATCTCAAAGGCAAGGGCCTCAACTCGGACGACGAACTGAGGGACACAGTAGAGGACTGGCTCTTGTCACAGCTGCGGGAATTCTGGGAACAGCGAATCATTCGGGTCGTTAAACAATGGGCTGTGCTAAGACCTCTGGTGATTACCTCTGAATAAAGACGTCAATTATACCCACAGTGTCGTTTCGTACATTTTCACTTCAACACCACTCTTATTTCTGTGAGTGATATGAACTATAAGTGCACATTTTGTATTTGTATTTCTAACGAGCACAATGACAATTGACACAAATGAGATGTTAGAGGTCTGTCGTCACGTTAAGTTCATGAAGAAGAAAGAGACGTTCGAAACGCTAGCTTCGATTTGATCAAGAACCTTGCAGAGCCCACTGGCACCCTGGAGGATGAAGAACTGGTGCAAATACCTTCCGAGGACATTGCTCATGTCGGACCAATTTAAGATCGTTTGCTGGTGTTGTAAATAAAGACTATGTTCCTTTAGATCATGCCAAGTAGGTAATTGAAGCAAAAAAGAAAGGCTGGTTGTAGAAAACAATAACGCATCACTTCAGAAGGGCACTAGTTATCTTGTTATCAGAGGTATTGAGAACAAAAAGAATTAAACGTGATAAATTCAAAGTCATATCGGAGAATGTTTGATCTACTTTACAAGATAAAATGCATCTTTAACTATCAGCTAATTGTTAAATCCTTAAAAATCGTCTAGTTCGGTCTTGGAACATCGTAATAGATAAAAAGGTGTTAAAACAGATGAGTCAAATGCATGAAATAAAATAATAGCTATTGTCAGTCACTGTGATAATTATGTTTTATTATAATGACATAGTGCACCTATGCACTGTAAATTGTTATATAACAACTGATTGACATTACAAGATTATGGTCTTGTAAAATATTTTATTTGACCAGATGATGCTGACAGTTCAGCGGAACCGGTCGTCGTAAATAAAAATTGATGATCAGCGATCTTGGCTTTTTTATATCTTTCTACAATTTCTTCTTTTTCTTCCAGAACTCTTTCATCAACCGGCTGTGTTTGGCTCGACGTTCTTCTGTACATTTTCCCATCGATGTGTTGGGTTTATCTACTGGTAAAATTCCCCAGTTGTGGATTTTATAGTCTGAAAGCTTTTCGACCTTCAACGTCTGTGATTGTGATGTTGGCATTTTTGAGATCAATTTGTCGTTGTTTGATCCGACTGTAGTTGTTTTTAGTTTCTGTAGAAACTGCAAAATTTTATTTCTAAGTCTGTTGTAATCTAATCCGATGACGTGTCCGTAGAATTTCCATCGTCGTCTGAGAAAATTTGTTTCAATGTTGGAGTATTTTTCTGTGATTCTCTGAGATTGTAGACGATATCCTTCGTCTGTCTATTTTGGGCCAAGGAGTTTTCGGTTGATTTTTCTTTCAGCTTTCTTGATATTTTCGTGGTCCCTTTGTAACTGAGGTTTAAGGTCTCGCTGGCATAGAGTGTTTCAGGATTCATATCTCACGTGAAGTGTTGAAGTTTTGTTTTTATGTTTATGCATTTTTTGTTGTTGTAGAGGCTCGCGATTTTCCCTTAAGCTTACCTCATTTTGAATTCGCGTGTTTTCTGTGCTAATCTAGGCGACCCTATAGCTTCTATGATTTCACTGAAGTATCATATATATTATTTCTCATCGGTGTTTTTTTGTGAGTACGCCATGTCTCCCTTATTACTTAGCCAAAATTAATGATTGAGATATCATTTTCAAAGTTTCGTTCTCCACTAATGACGAAAAATAGATAGTTTAAAGTTATTGTTTTCACAAAATACTGTATTTTTGAAAAATTTGTACTCTTCCTGCAACCTCAGTTGACACCCGGCGAACGGTCGTAAATAGGACATGTATTTTCGGTTTCTGCCATCAGCCATCCCGCCAAGTGTAATTATGTTAATTGGAAATCAGGTAACGAAACAATGAAGGTGGTAGATGAGTTTTGTTACTTGGGTAGTAAAATAACATGTAATGGTCGCAGTACAGAGGATATAAAATGCAGAATGGCAATGGGAAGAAAAGCATTTTTGAAAAAGAGAAATTTGCTAACATCGAATATTAATTTAAGTGTAAGTCTTTTCTGAAGGCATTTGTGTGGAGTGTTGCCTTGTACGGGAGTGAAACATGGACGATAAGCAGTGCGGACAGGAAGAGAACAGAGGCTTTTGAAATGTGGTGTTACAGAAGAATGCTGAAGATTAGGTGGCTAGATCGCATAACCAATGAAGAAGTACTGAACAGAATTGGTGAGAAAAGGAATTTTTGGCATACCCTGGCTAAAAGAAGGGATCGCTTGGTAGGACACATTCTTAGACATCGGGGAATCGTAAATTTAGCATTGGAGGGAAGTGTGTGGGGTAAAAATCGCAGAGGGAGACCAAGAGATGCGTATAGTAAGCAGATTCAAGTGGATGTGGGTTGCCGTTCTTATGAGGAGATGAAAAGGCTTGCTCAGGATAGAGTAGGGTGGAGAGCTGCATCAAACCAGTCTCCGGACTGAAGACCATAACAACCACAACGCTAATCATGGACTAATTAATGGTGCAAGATTAGTGGTGACTCACTTAGGGGAGTACATCGTCACTGCTAAATTCATTGAGTGTGATAAACGATTGTAATACCCCGCATTAACCTCACACCTTCTGATCCAACAATGCCTTTCCAAATGATAAGAATACAATTCAAAATAAAAGTAGCCTTCGGTATGACCATAAATAAAGCACATGGTCAGACGCTTCAAAGGGCAGGATTATTATTTACCAGAACCTGTTTTTATTTATTTATTTTTATTTATTTATTTTATTTATCTATTTATTTATTTATTTATTATTTTTTGCATGGACAGTTAGTTACTTGTGGCTTTTTCACGAGTTCGCTCATTCAGTGATGTTTGTGCTACAGACACATTATAACTGATATTATTCTTCTCAAAGAAGTTTTGTAAAATAAACAAGTTTTTAAAAAATAATATTAACATGAAAATCACAAAATTTGATTCTTATGAGTTTCACAATTAATTATATTGTATTTAATAATATAAATTTTCTTACAATGAGACTAATATTTGTTACTACTAATCAAAGTTTACTATATTTTATACGTATGTACTTGCATCTACTTTTTTCTAAATTACTATCTACCTATCTCTGATCAGGATAGAGTGTGAATTATTTGCACGGGTCAACTAGTTTGAAATTATTAATCTTGTTTATTGTGCCGTATTTTGTGATAAAATTTGGTGTTTTGACGTGACCTGATATGTTCTGTGACCATAAATTTCTGGGCACATTATTTGAGGACTTCGATCTGTTGAACTGCTATTTTTTCATCTGTGGGGAGGATCGTAAGATAATCGGCGAAGGCTATGCACGTGACGTTGATGTTATCTCGTTCTTTTTCTACCCTAATAGGTCTCCAGATGTTTCGATTTTACAATTCTTTTTCCCATTCTTTAATGACTTTATCTAGAACGATATTGAAGAGTACTGGGGAGACTCCGGTCTTGATGGGGAAAGATTGTAAGATCTCTCCGTAGAACATGACTTTGGAAGTTGTGTCTGTTAGAATTTGTTGTTTGAATCGTCGTGTTTTACAATCTAGATTGTTTTCTTTGGGTTCATTGAACAGGGATTGTCGGTCGATGGAGTCGTTAGGTTTCCTGAAGTCAACGAATGTGCAGATGGTTGGGAGGTTTAATGTGACTCATATTTTTAGAGTAAATTTCAGGTTGAAAATTTGTCCAATGACTGATCTGTCCGGTCTGAAACCTACTTCGTAGTCCCCCGTTATGGGTTCGAGTTTTTCTTGTTCACTTTGTAAGAGGTAGACGAAGAGGATTTTGTTTATTTTTTATTATTATTATCATTTTTTAGATACACAGAACCGTCACAGCAGCCCATCTCAGTGACAAGTGTTTGGCATTGGTGCAGCAAGATATTTCGTCGCGTTTCAAGGGGCAGCGATGCGAGGCCACGAGAGTGGAGCTGGCAGCGACAGTTTGTAGCTGTCGTTTACGTGTCACATGCTACATTCACAAAGTGTCTCACGGGCATTGGCCCCATGTTTGGTACGTGCGCATAAACGATCCACTAGAGAGTAATAACGCGCATCTTAGCTGCCCACGGAGGGTGGTGGGCGGTGAGTGACGAAAGCCTAGCGCGCGCCAGCATAGCACCTTGGCAGTGCTAGACGTCGGTCTCAATTCTACGAAGGATGTTCAAACGAAAAGGTGTTAACAACCAAACCGGTTGAAATTTGAATGTACCGCTTTATGATAACGTAGTGCGACATTTAGGGGTGGGAAGCAGGCGACGTCACCATCCCCGAAAAAAGTTCAAGGCTGTGCCCTCAGCAGGAAACGTAATGCTCACCGCCTTTTTCGACGTCCGAGGTCCGACACTCAACGAATTCCTCGAGCACGGAAAAACCATTAACAGTGTGACGTGTACTGTGTGACACTCCGTATCCTACGCAAGTCCATCACGAGCAAACGGCTTGGACTTCTCACGGAGGGGGGTGATTCTGCTCCATGATAACGGGCATCGAGTCATCTACTGGGTCGCTAAAATTTTACTGGCCAAGTGGGAGCAGCTTGAGCATCCGCCCTATAGCCCGGACATGTCGCCCAGCGACTTCCGTCTGTTTGGTCCGTTAAGACAACATCTCAAAGGCAAGGGCCTCAACTCGGACGACGAACTGAGGGACACAGTAGAGGACTGGCTCTTGTCACAGCTGCGGGAATTCTGGGAACAGCGAATCATTCGGGTCGTTAAACAGTGGGATAGCTGTGCTAAGACCTCTGGTGATTACCTCTGAATAAAGACGTCAATTATACCCACAGTGTCGTTTCGTACATTTTCACTTCAACACCACTCTTATTTCTGTGAGTGATATGAACTATAAGTGCACATTTTGTATTTGTATTTCTAACGAGCACAATGACAATTGACACAAATGAGATGTTAGAGGTCTGTCGTCACGTTAAGTTCATGAAGAAGAAAGAGACGTTCGAAACGCTAGCTTCGATTTGATCAAGAACCTTGCAGAGCCCACTGGCACCCTGGAGGATGAAGAACTGGTGCAAATACCTTCCGAGGACATTGCTCATGTCGGACCAAGTTAAGAGCGTTTGCTGGTGTTGTAACTAATGACTATGTTCCTTTAGATCATGCCAAGTAGGTAACTGAAGCAAAACAGAAAGGCTGGTAGTAGAAAACAATAATGCATCACTTCAGAAGGGCACTAGCTATCTCGTTATCAGAGGTATTGAGAACAATAAAGAATTAAACGTGATAAATTCAAAGTCATATCGGAGAATGTTTGATCTACTTTACAAGATAAAATGCATCTTTAACCATCAGCTAATTAACAAATCCTTAAAAATCGTCTAGTTTCGGTCTTGGAACATCGTAATAGATAAAAAGCTGTTAAAACAGATGAGTCAAATGCATTAAATAAAATAAATATGGCTGAAAACAGCAAGAGTCAAGGGCTAGCGTCATTGTCGTGATGATATAATGAAGTGCTCATGCACGAAAGCTAGAGCGCTTGAACTTGCTGATTTCAAAGCTGGACGTGCCTAGGCGTAGAACTCACAAGACTTTGAGACACAAAATTACGCATTTTATAACGTACAAACATAATCAAACTCTAGAAGAAATAGAGAAATCTGCAATTGCATATCGTATTGAATTAACGGACACTATTGTTTCTAATTATTCAGCAGTGGAAACTCTTAATACCGACGAATCTAGATTTAATTATTAGATCCACACAGACCGCGTACTATCTAGTATGGATGAAAGAGATACGATTGTCGGAATGAAATCATCGTCTGGAATATCAAATAAATATACAATTCAGCCATTTATTTCCAGGGAAGACAGACTTATTTCTCTACTACTCATCGTCTTATGTGAATCAAGTGGTACACTTGGTCTACACAGCTTGACATCAGACAAAGTGCACACGCATACTCTTCAAAAATGGCAAGATAACTGTTTCTCAATGTTAGAACAAAATTATGTCTTGATTCATTTCGACTCCATCAACTTGATCTGTGCGTAATTCAAGATAAACACATAAAGACCCATTTCACCTGCCGCTACGTCCCTTGTTCCACCTTTGGATAGTATACGTCTTTCGGCAGTAGAAAAAATTTGCTAAACGTATGTGTGAGCGAATTTTACTCGACAACATAGATACTCATCTCCAAAGTCGCAACCCTATCAGCAGCCTTCGTGTGCTCATCCACTATCAGTTCAGTACACCTGTATTCCACTGGAAGAAAGCGACATATCCAGTTGCATGTAATGCTTTTGATGTTCCTGATAGTGTTATTTGGATTCAAGTTGCTCATCATCCAACTGCAAAACTGCCTTATTTATCCACTGCGCGTATTGTGCGTTGCATTCGTATTTAAGAGATTTCTGTAACCAAGAGCCACACACATGCTTCATAATGCGTACATACAGCTGAATCTAACATGTAAATAAATAATAATAATCATGTTATATTGGTACCTAGATTCCTGTCCTATTCATTATTACACCACCATCTACACCGATCAAAAAATTATGGGATCGGTTGAGATATCTACGTTCTGAAGTATTGACATCAGCAGAATGAACTAAAATGGTCCGACGTCTTTCTGTCGGTTCCACGGATTGGAGACAACAAAATCATGGCAATCGAGCTACTGGTAATAACAGAAAGTTACTGCAGACGGGGTTGGTGTTGACTTGTGTTTACTCTACAAAACGATTTACATAACCAGTTGGGTTAAGACAGTGTAATGACAGGGTAGTACAACGAATCAACAACGTGACTTACACGAAGCCATGGTATGGGGAGACATAGGGAATTTGGAAGCGGGACAGACAGAAATAGGCGGCTGCAGCTGTTGGATTGTCCCAAAGTGTAATTTCCAGGACCTGGGCGCGATTTCAGAGAACATGAACCGTTAAAAGAAGACAAGGCCAAGATCGTCCACGGGTAACATCTCCCTTCGTGACAGGAGGCTTAATGCAACTCGGCTGCAACGCACCCTTCACGCAACAACAGGACCCACAATATCAACACATACGCTCCGAAATCGCCTTCGGGAATGTAGCCCCCAAGCACGGAGACCTATGGTGTGGGTCTCATTAAAACCATTAGATCCCTTTAGCCCGCAGAACGTGGACGAAGGAACATCAAGATTGGAGTCGTAACGTATGTGCACCAGGTTCTGTTCACAGGTGCGTCAAGATTTGGTTTTCAACCAGACAATCGAAGTTTCCTCATATAGAGAACACGTGGAACTCGGAACAGTCCTGCTTAGGTGCAGGAAACATCACCATATCATGGTGATGGACGAATGGTGTGGTCAGGACTTATTTGCCGCGGTGGAGTAGCCGAGCGATCTAAAGCTTCTCGCTGCGGAGCGCGCGGTTGCTCGCCGTGGAGGTTCGAGTCCTCCCTGGGGCATGGGTGTGTGTGTTGTCCTTAGGTTAGTTTACCTAGGTTTAAGTACTTTGTAAGCTGCGGACTGATGACCACGCAGTTTGGTCCGACAGATTTACAGACATTTGAACATTTTCAGGACTTATTATTGGCGGACGTACGCACCTCTATGTCGTTCAGAATGGCGCTTTGACTGCTCAGAGATACAGAGACGACATCCTTCGATCTTTTGTTGTGTCCTAGCTGGTGCGTTGTGGTAAGCAATAAACTTCCCTAATTCGTGTAGTTTTTCATTATTTAAATCACGGAAGTTAACTGGTGTATGTCTGCACAACTCCAAATAAATTAAGCAAAACCGTAATATTGATTGTCAATGACACCACGAAATATCGCAATATGTAACAAATTTCTTCTTTTCCGGTACCTCACATATTCGTAAAGATTGTCTGGGAGTAGCAATAACTGAGGACAGTACACAATCCTGGCCACTTTCTTCTTTTCAGACAGGTGTAGCTCATTCGTATGCATTCGAAGTCTTTATTAATAACAAAAGCCGCATTGTAGCACTAATTTCGAAGCATAAAACTGTCGGTGGAATCCATTGTATCCCAGGGAATTGAAATATAATATACTTCAGACAAAGAATATATTCAAACCTAACCTAGCTTTATCCTTTAACCCGACCAAGTGACAAACTATATCGGATGCAATGTGACCATGCCGTCGGTCGATATTTTCAGTCGAACTTGGTCGACGGTATCTGACGACGGTCTGTCGGTGCCACTGTGAATACAGCCTTAGGCTTTGTCGTACGTGAGCGACAGTTTGAAATGACAATCTCAACCGCAGATACATTACCTTTTTTTTAATTTCAATGTAATACTTACATGCTTTACTTTCCGTGCAATTAACACGTTTAATATTTACCAGGTGGCGCAAAAAAACAGGTTACAGGACGGTGCTTTGGAACGTTTAGAAAATACGCAGTAAACGTGTCAAGTATTTAAATTAATAGTACCATGAAGAGAGTTGACCTCTCATATATGTCGATGAATCATACATTCGCATTTGGCATACTATGCCCAATGAGTGGACGGATGGATTAAGTAATGTAGTAAAGGTTCCACTTTCAAAATGATAACGTCTGATTATAGTACACGCAGGTACCGAGCGAGGTGGCGCAGTGGTAAGACACTGGACTCGTATTCGGGAGGATGGTGGTTCAAATCCACCTCCGGCCATCCTGATTTAGGTTTTCCGTGATTTCCCTAAATCACTCCAGGCAAATGCTGGGATGGTTCCTTTCAAAGGGCACGGCCGATTTCCTTCCCCCATCCTTACCCATAACTCCGAGCAATAGCTCCGTCTCTAATGACCAAGCTGTCGGTAGGACGTTAAACCCTAAGCCTCCCTCCCTCCCTACACGCAGGTAACTGATAAGGACAAATAGTTCTGCAGACTATAAGGTATCATTGTGTCTAAAGGCTAAAGGACACACTTACGTTTACTGATCTACAGTACTTTAGAATGGGAGTAAGTGAGCATTCCTTTAAAATTTAAACATGCTCTATAATGCAGCGACAGAAATACCATCGGTTTTATTAATGTGTTTCATATTGTGGGTGTTTGATTTAGTATTGTTTCTGACAGACTGTTTCTGTGGTATTCAGCTGACCGTAGTAAATTGAAGACTAATAAATTTTTTTCTATTTGCAAGTTAAACAGAAACACGATACTTCCTGCTTGCACAACACTAATACTAATAAATCAGTTATTATCCTGCTGTACCGCAAATGTTACATAAAACGCTTTAAGTAACATGTATTTCGAGGTAAGATAGGTAATGTTAATAAAGTAATAAAAATAATGAAATACTGATAACATTGAGTTAAGTATTTAGGAAAAGGTATTTTTTATGGTACAGAAGAGAGAATTTATACGTCTCTGGCAAGTAGTGGAGGGTAGGCTTCAGTTTAGAGCGGCACTTGCCCTCCAGCGCTGGTTACTTCCACTCACAAGAAGGAAAGTAGTTGGGCTTGAACAAACACATATACACCAAAATCGTATGAGAGATAATGTAAAGGTCCCTTATTGCACTAGTGATACTCCCGCATCTGCAAAACTCTACAGTCGTCCCTTAGAGGCCTCTGCGTGTGCCATGCCGCATTGCACTTTGACCTGTCGGTTCGCCAGTGGGGACGGTGCAGTGTGCCTCCGAAGTTGCGTTTTGTGACGTTATTTGTGTGGTGAAGCGTCAGATGGGGCGGCGATTGCTAATCAATCCTGCTAATGTATTGCGATTAGTTGAGATGAAGTTACGAAGAACCCTTCTTCGTGAAGATGGTATTAATGTAGAAGATGAATCATTTGCATGCTTTCTCGTTTCTGTTATGGTACATAAATATCAGCATAAGTTAGATACTGTTGTTACAATTTCATAATAATGATAATAGCGATGATAATGACGAACAACTCATTGCAAGCGGTAGTGCTACGGTAAGTGTGCGGGAAGAGGCGATGGAAGCAGTGGCAGTAAATACCAACAGTCTTTCGGGAAGAAGGTTAAAGTTGCAACTATCATCACGGCTTTTGATGACAATTCCCTAGAGAACATGTACGATGATTATTACATAAGTTATAGTTAAGATATCTGCATTACGTATGGCGTCTACAATTACATCTAAAGTATTATCTAGAGCATGATTGCAAAATTTTGCATAAAAACGACACCCACCAGCACATTGAGGTGTACGTAAAGATCCTGTAACCAAACGTTCATACAGATATGTTTGTTCGAGCCCATGTACTTTCCTTGTCAGTGCTCCTCCGGCCGCTACCACCCCCCCCCCCCACCACTACCGCTATCCCCACGCTTGCCCAGTGGTCTGCGCATCTAGCGGCCAATTTATCCTGCGTGCACTCTAATACTGATCATCTACATATATCTTACAAACTGATTCGTTCCACGCTATTGCGACTGAAATGTCTGCGGAACAAGTAACTAATTAACTAAGAATTGTTGAGGTATGTGCTCGACAACAGCATCCGCTGGGTTATTGTTCGCTGCGGCTGGAGTGTGTTGAGTGGCGCCTTTGCTTTTGGAAGAAGAAGCCGCTGTGAGTGGGGTGGAGTGGCAGGGAGACGTGTGGCGACGAGGCCTCCCGCTGCTCGTTACGCCAGCGCCTGCGGCCGCCTGGGGCCGCTACACCGCAGCGCCTGCCGCGAGGCGCTGTTCCCAGACCACTCCTCCAGCATCGAGACACCGCCGCCTACCACCAAACGCTGCACTAGCCATTACGTCTGGCTCATTTATCTACACTAGTTAAACCCCCGCCAAACAGCCCTGTGGACCAGTCATGTATGAAATTAACGCAAAATTAAGTGAAAGACATCTTGAAGTTTTCCCGGCATATTGATTGATCCATCATATTTCGGGTGACAAACATGCAGCCATCTTCAGGTGAGCACGAGACTGAACATTGTTTTTTTTTTTTTTTTTTTTTTTTTTTTCTTTTTGCACTTTTCATTCCTCACCCTTAGGGGATGAGGCGGGTTGTTTTAGAGCTAGCTGGTACTCTTTTCAGCCTTGGGAGGGTTCCCACACGTGTGGGATATCTTGTCTCTTTATCCATTAATTCAATTCTTTTGCATGGTGCAAGTATCATATGTGTGTATGGTTTCTTGCGTGAGGGGGGGGGGAGGTTTGTCCCAATTGGAAATATTCCGTGGGCATGGGGACAGCTCCGGTATTCACCTTACAGGCAACAGGAAACCACGGAAACCTGGGCCAGAGCTGCTAGTGGTAACCACCTTGTGTAGCGATGTGCCGGTTTGTTTGTTGTGTTTTTCTTCTCAGGGTCTCCTTCGGCGTTGGCCGTAGTATCCCCTAGTTTCCTTTTTGTCCCCTTCTTCTTGAAGCCGCTTCAGGGCTTCTGTTGTGGCGGCGTCTCGAGGAGGATCACCATAATCTTCCTGTAGGTGGTATGGAGCATATTCCTTCCAGTAAGGCTTTTGGAAAACCTTTCTCTGGGGCCACTGTCCATCTGCCTTTTCTTGGTAGAAGCGTTTCCTATCCCGGTCGAAGTCCTCTGTCGATTGGAGCTGATACTTCCAATTAAGGACCTCCTCTGTCATCAATATTTGGTTCGTCATATTCTTTGTCTTCTTTGCTGAGGGGACAGCGTCTTCCGTCTGCGTCCCTTTCTCAGCACAGTCGATGCTGGACATTGCCGGTGTGCGTCGTTTTATATATACCGAAGATTGGCGCGGCGGCGCCTGCGCAGTGAGGAGGTACTAGCGCGCCCCCTGTCGAAATTGGCGCGCTCTGCGGTAGAAGTGGGCCGCGTCTGCGTAATGGTGTACTTACATTCGCGCCATCTGTCGGAATGCGCTTTCGTGCATCTTGAGCGCGGTGGTCGAAGGTAATCACTTTTTGTCAGAGGTTGCACTAGATGGTGACCTATGTCTCTGTGAAGCAATTAAAGAAATTACAGGGTTCCATGCTTTATCCATTTGAAAGCCGCCATCCCGATTAATCAGGTCTTCTGTCAACCGTATTTCAACGGACTTCTTAATAATCTAATCCCAAAAGGATCTTGTCGTTGCCAAAATTTTTGTTGCAGAATAATCCATGGAGTGTCCCGTGGAAATACAGTGTTCTGCAATGTCTGATTTGTTGGGCTGAAGTAGACGTGTGTGGCGCTCATGCTCCACGCATCTTTCTCGTACTGTGCGAGTAGTCTGGCCTATGTAGGATTGACCACATTGGCCAGACTACTCGCTCAGTACGAAAAAGATGCGTGGAGCTTGAGCGCTACACACGTCTACTTCAGCCCAACAAATCAGCCATTGCAGAACACTGTATTTCCACAGGATACTCCATCGATTATTCTGAAACAAAAATTTTGGCAACGACAAGGTCATGGAATGAAGACTCAACGCAAGTAAGAAGACCTCTGAAGATGTCCGACGCAGCTCTGGACAAAACGTTAGGTGAAACTGAAAAGTTTTATGGACCACGGCCTTATAACCCGGAAGTTCTATCAACAACGACGACAAGATCCTTTTGGGATCATATTATTAAGAAGTCCATTGAAATACGGTTGACAGAAGACCTGATTAATCGGGATGGCGGCTTTCAAATGGATAAAGCATGGAACCCTGTAATTTCTTTAATTGCTTCACAGAGACATAGGTCACCATCTAGTGCAACCTCTGACAAAAAGTGATTACCTTCGACCACCGCGCTTAAGATGCACGAAAGCGCATTCCGACAGATGGCGCGAATGTAAGTACACCATTACGCAGACGCGGCCCGCTTCTACCGCAGAGCACGCCAAATTCGACAGGGGGCGCGCTAGTACCTCCTCACTGCGCAGGCGCCGCCGTGCCAATCTTCGGTATATATAGAACGACGCACACCGGTACTCTTCAGTCTCGTGCTCACCTGAAGATGGCTGCATGTTTGTCAGCCGAAATATCGTTGGAAGACGTCAACATAATCCGGCTGCAAGCCCGAAATATGATGGATCAAGTGAAAGACAGTTCGCGAACGTAGACTCACCGAGAAAACACATCAATCAGATCGATATATACCCCGTTTTCTGTTCCTATTGCTAAATGAAATGAGAGGAAAGTCTATCATTAGCTTCCTTGCCTGTTGCTAAACTCAAAAACAATCAATCCCATCTTTTCCGCGGTCTTCCAGTATCTCTATTACCATTTGGTTTGTATTTCAGGATCTTCTGGGGGATTCTCTGCTCAGGCAATCTAAGAAGTTGTTGCCTCCTGTTTTCTCGGTATTTATGGATTTTCTCGTTCATGCTGAAAATATTTAATTCTTTCCTGGTGTCTCTTCTAGGGCAGCTCTTTGTCTTTCTCAGGAACCTCATCTCTCATCCCTGACAGAAAATGAGGCAGGTGGTGATACCCAGAGGTGGCAGCCCCACCCCGCGACTAATCCTGCGCTCCCCTCGTAACGCAGCCAGGGGATCGTAAGCTTACTCGCAAACTCACAAACAGCCTCAGATGCAGGACCTAATCAAATGAAATGTTCAAATGTTTGTATTGCTTATGGGACTTAACTACGGGGTCATCAGACCCTAAACTTACAAACTACTTATGAACTAGCTAACACTAAGGACGGCACAAATATCCATGCCCGACGGGGTATTCGAACCCCCGAACGTAGTGGCCGTGCAGACCGTGACTGGAGCGCCTTAGTCCCCTCGGCCACCGCGGCCGGCGGACTGAATCACCTGAAAGGAAATTTTCAAAACATTTTCCCAAAATGTCATTGACTGTAATGACAATGTATTGCCATCTTTTTCAGTTGTCCGTTTCTGAATTATCATATAGTTCAAAGCGTTTATAGATTCTAGAGATTGCGACGTATCCCTGAGCTTTAGAAAACCAGTTGTTTTCTATATTATTTCTACCTACTCCCAACCCACAGTAATTGTCGTTCTCTTCTACCCTCTATACGTCCATTCTCCTCCTCTGGCACCTTTTCCTCCTTCCCCTTTCCTTCTCTCTTCTTCCATCTCCTCCTCCTTCCTCCTCTCTCTCTCTCTCTCTCTCTCTCTCTCTCTCTCTCTCTCTCTCTCTCTCTCTCTCTCTCCTCTCTCCTTCTCTAATGACCACGCTGTCGACGGGACGTTAAACTCCAAGCTTCCTTCCTTCCTTCTCTCTCTCTCTCTCTCTCTCTCTCTCTCTCTCTCTCTTTCTTTCTCTCTCTGTCCATCTCCGCCTCTGTGTCCGTTTTATCTATCCATACTTGTAGTTATTCGAAATCTAGAAATTAAAAATTGCAAACTTAGTTCATATTTTCTGGTAAAATGAGCACAAAGTTACTATTACAGAAAAATAAACGAAGTAACGACTCGAGTAAACAATTTTATTCACAGACTTAGTAATACGATGCTTTAATTTCCACGGCTGACTTCATCAACCTAGCAGTTGATACGTAGTAGCTGCGCAATATGCGTCTGATACTGAAATTGAACCATTTAAAGATGAACGTTCCTAGAATGTTATTTCACTAAAATTTTACTATAACGCACGATCAGTAAACAGAGTAAACGTTGGTAGCACTTCAATTATCTATGTTCACTTATTGTCACATTTGGCAGCGTTAATGCGGGATATGAAAGGTAACATCACACTAAAGATATGGAAACATCTACTTCGTTTAACCACGCTTAACGACCACGTATCCCCAAAGTTTTTGTTTTCTGCACGCCTGTTCCAAAGCACGTTTCGAACTATAAAACTTGGCCTCCTTGTATAATTTATATTTAAAATTGGTACTTCGATTTTCGTGTACTTATTTATATAATGATTTTCGATAAATTCAGATAGGCTAAAAACTTTCCTACTTCAAGAAGAATGTGATGATTCCAAATACAAAGAAGTCAGGTGTGACAATTACGAAACTAACAGTTTGATAAATCACTATTGCAAAATAATAACACAAGTAATTTACAGAAGTACGGAAAAAGTGGTTCAAGCCGACTTGGGAAAGCTCACTTTGGATGTAGAAGAAAAGCAGAAACACGCGAGGCGATACTGGCCTTATGCCGTACCTTATAAGGTAGGTTAAGGAAAGGCAAACCTACATTTTAAGCTTTTGTAAATTTGCAATACATTTAGCTTTTGTAAATTTGCAGAAAGTTTTTGACAGTGTTGACTGGAATACACTCTTTCTCATTCTAAAGGTTACAGGGGTAAAATACAGAGAACGCAAGTTGCCCACAACTGGTACAGAAAACCGACAATATTTATACGAGTCGAACGGGCATAAGAGGGAAGCAATGGTTCGGAAAGGAGTAGTATTTCCCCAATGTTATTAAAGCAGTGAAGGAAACGAGGAGAAATTTGGAAGTGGAATTAAAGTGCAGGAACAAGAAAAAAAGTCTTGGCAGTGTGCCACTAACATTGTAATTATATTACAGACACCAAAAGACTTGTAAGAGCAATTTATTGAACGGAATGTTTTTTAAGCTTATTGGACTTAACTGCGGGGTCATCAGACCCTAAACTTACAGATTACTTATAAACTAACTTATCTAAAGATAGCACAAACATCCATGCCCGTGGGAGGATTCGAACCCCTGACGGGAAACGGCCTCGCGCATCGGAGCATAGCGCCTCAATGCGCTCGGCCACTCCACCGTGGCGATTAGTAAACGAGAGAATAAATATATTAGGCGAATTTTGTTACTTGGGTAGAAAAATAACTTACGATTGCCGGAATAAAGAAGAATTCTAAGGATTCGATGCGTAGATTTAGCTACTCTTCCTTTGTTGGTGATCACGTAACTAATGACGAGGGACTGAAAACGAATGGGGAGGAAAGAAATTTTTGACATCGATAGATAGGCCACATTTTGAGACATCGGAAATAGTCAATTTATCTTCAGTAGTTGAATCCGCAACAGTTGTTAATTTAAAACTTTTTTATTTCCGTGCACAAAAATAAAAAAAAGTTTAAAATTAACAACTGTTGCGGATTATTAAAGATGAAGATGGACGGTTGTGGATGTCCCGAAGGAAGAAAATAGTCAGTTTAGTAACAGGCATTGGTGGCTCGTGCGTAATTTTACTATTGTGTTATGTTATTAAAATAGAAAACAAATTTTGTTTCACTATATTGTCATACAGTTGTGATGTTATCTCTAAGTAATGACCTAATGACAAAGTTTAAGTGTGTTGTTTCTACGTTTATGATTTCTTCTTTGTTATACATTAATATGGACAGGATAAACAGGACAGACTAGCATTGAAATCTACACCAAACCAGTTTGTTATTTTAACTTCTGTCTCAGCTATAAACATATTGGCATCATCCTTTGCTGGTCTCACTTTGATCCTATTTTGTTCAAGTTATTCAGATTACAAGGTTATGAGAAACGTTTTGTTTTTATCACGCTATGACTTAGTTTTCCAAGAACTTGTCCTGACTGATCGGAATTGTCTACGTTTCACTAAGAGCTTCATAGTAGTTCTACCATGCCATTCTCCTACCTTTGTACTACTAGTACTCAGAATACGGATCAACGGCATTTGAAGTCTCTCACACTTTTTGATAATACTTTCTAACAGTAAACGTGGAGTTTCAAATATTCTAAGTATTAGTATTTTCCATTTTTAGCTATTGCGCAGTTCATTAACAGCGGTCGTGATGTCTTTGTTCATCACCATACTGCTTTCAAATCCTGAAGAACAGAGATAGAAGAAAAATTAATAGTGCAGATCTTAATGAGACAGTGTGAACAAAAACCAGTACATGGAGACAGACGAAAATCAGTTTAGTTGCAGGATACTGTACGAAATGGTTTATAGCAGTGTATTTCAAACTGTGGGTCGCCACCTGCAGGGAGGTCGTAAAGTGTAGTTTCGGAGATCGCCGTCACAGCAAGAAGTAGGCTACTTGCACCATAACAAAAAATAAATAAATAAATAAATAAATAAAAGACAGGTAGGAGCATGCCTGAATACTAGGTGATCCGAAATGCAGAAACGTAGCCTAATAAAAGTGAAATGTATTTTGCATTAAAACTACGCGATTCCTTGTTGATCATCAATTCTCCGTTGAATTGACCAAAGAGTGTTTTATAATAAATACACCGCGTTAACAAACGAAAGGCCTGAAAGCTGTTTCAGTTACTAGGCGATATCTAAATTTCAAAGACACATTTTTATAAAATCGATTGTTTACAAATTTACTATACAGTGCGACCTAGCTCAAAAAGCATACATACTTCGCTCTGAAGATCTACATCTACATCTACATGGGATACTCTGCAAATCACATTTAAGTGCCTGGTAGAGGGTTCATTGAACCACAATTATACTATTTATCTCCCACTCCATTCTCGAACAGCGCGCGGGGAGAAAGAACACCCAAATCTCTCTGTTCGAGCTCTGATTTCTTGTATTTTATACTGATGATCATTTCTACCTATGTAAGTGAGAGTCAACAATATATTTTCGAATTCGGAGGAGAATATTGGAGATTGGAGTTTCGCAAGTAGCCCACGCCGCAGCGATAAGCGCCGTTGTTGTAATGATTCCCATACCAGATCCTGTATCATTTCCGTAACGCTGTCTCCCCTGTATCGTGACAATACGAAACGAGCTGCCCTCCTTTGGACTCTTTCGATGTCCTCCGTCAAACCCATTTGATAAGGATTCCACACTGGGCTGCAATACTCCAAAATGGACGGACAAGCGTAGTGTATGCAGTTTCTTTTGTAGTTCTGTTGTATGTTTTAAGGGTTCTGCCAATAAAACGCAGTCTCTGGTTCGCCTTTCCCACAATATTATCTACGTGTTCTTTCCAATTTAAGTCTGAAGTAATAGTAATTCCTAGGTATTTTGTGGAGTTTACGGCCTTCACATTTGATTGATTTATCTTGTAAACAAAGTTTAACGGATTTCTTTTCGTACTCATGTGAACGACTTCACACTGCTCATTATTTAGAGTCAATTGCCAATTTTTACACCATACTGATATCTTATTCAGATCGTTCTGCAGTTGGTTTTGATCTTCAGATGATTTTACTAGACGGTAAATGACGGCGTCATCTGCAAACAACCTAAGAGAGCTACTTAGATTTTCCCCTAAATCGTTTATGTAAATAAGGAACAGCAGAGGACCAATAACAGTACCCTGTGGAACGCCCGATATCACCTCTGTTTTAGTCGAAGCCGTTTGTGAGGTACGGTGTCAAAAGCTTTCTGGAAATCAAGAAATACGGAATCGATTTGGAACCTTTGTCGATAGCACCCATCACTTCGTGTGAATAAAGTGCTAGTTGTGTTTCGCATGAACGATATTTTCTAAATCCGTGTTGACCTTGGGTCAATAGATCGTTCTGTTCGAGATAATTCATAATATTTGAATACAGGATATATTCCAAAACCCTGATGTATCGGCAATTATTATATATATGTATGTACTCTGACGAATTTAATGTAATATGTATTCCATTCAGAAAAATTGACTAAAATGTATCCTGTAATGTATAGTACCGCATTTTTGTCATTTTTTTACAAGAAAGTTGTATCTACAGAAGAAAATGAAATTCGTTGTCTTTGCAAATACACTCATAGTTGTGTTTTCGTTCGAGGAGGGTTGGGGGGATCGTAAAAGTATTCTTAGTTGGAAGGGGGGTCGCGTATTCGAAAAGATTGCGAAACTCTTGTTTATAGGATGCAGGGAGGCGCTGTTTCATGATAAAAAGTCGAATATGAAGCCTTTGTCGTCTAACCGTTAATCCTATTAAAATAGTACATATGACCTTTATTGTAGATAATTTTGTGTTTAACTATTTTGCTACTAAATGCAACCTTTCTCGATTAAAACATGAAAAAGTGATTTTATTTATTTCATTTATTCATTTATTGCTATCATTTCCCAATATGGCGGAAGAAGGCCCAGCCCTATCGGTGGAAACGTTTAATACGTGGCTATTGTTATTTAAGTTATTAACTTCACGTAACATAAATATCAAAAAATTCTAAAATCCGATATCCATGTGGCCTCCTTGTGAGACAGAAATAGGGGGAAATGTGTGAACTTAAGTTACGGCACGACTGCTGAGATTTGAAAGACATGTTAAGGTTCAACACCTGGTATAGTATTCCTGGTTCATATAATAAGTGGAGAAATTAGCATTTACTGTTTTTTACTTATTCTGAGCTACATATTCGGTGTGAACAATTATCAGTTAAGTGAGAAGTCGTCTTCCTTATGAAAACATGGAATCAATGCCAAAATAATTTTAGATTACAAACAACATACAAAAATTGAGTTATTCGAACTTATCAAACAGATATAAAGCCATGTTCAAATCTTTGTTTGTCAGCCACTGAGGTGATTTAATTTTGTTGTTGTTGTTGTTGTTGGGTGTTTAAAGTGGACTAAACTGCTGAGTTTCCTGGATTTAATTTAATGGATACCTTTTACGGTAATTTTATCTATAAATAGTATACTTATTAAACATGAGACCAGGCTAGATTCAACGTCGCTGTAAGAGACTTAAGACTCATACGAGACACGTACACAAATTTTCTTTCTCATAACTGCTTTGTCATTGAAGTGTTCTACATATTTAGCACCACTATTCACCACCAAATGTTCTGTTTTTGTTAGACTCACCATTTGTCATATTCCTAGCAGAACTCCTGAAGGAAAATTTGGATAATATTTCGAGCAGATTTCCCGATCATGTTTAGTTTTGGGAGGGGATTTTAATTTACCGGATGTAGACTGTTAGATTCAAACTTTTATGACGGGCGGCCGGGACAAAGAATCCAGTGAAACCGTTTTGAGTGCATTATCTGACAACTACCTTGAGCAGTTAAACAGAGAACCGACTTGTGACGACAACATATTAGACCTTCTGGTGACAAACAGACCCGAACTATTCGAAACAATTAACGCAGAAAAGGGAATCTGCGATCATAAAGCGGTTACAGCATTGATAATTTCAGCCGTAAATAGAAATATTAAAAAATGTAAGATATTTCTGTTCGGAAAAAGTGACAAAAAGCGGATTTCAGAGTACTTGACGGCTCAACAAGAGGTTTTATCTCAAGTACAGATAGTGTTGAGGAACAGTGGTCAGAGTTCAAAGCCATCGTACAATATGAATTAGATGAGCAAAGTCGTAAGAGATGGAAAGCAGCCACCATAGTACAACAACCGAATTAGAAAAATGCTACGGAAGCAAAGGGAACTTCACTGTAAACATAAACATAGCCCAAAGCCTTATATACAAACAAAAATTACACGAAGCTGTGAGATTACCGCCCAATAGAAATACTGGTAATTAATAGCATTTGATAATTAAACAGTATGAAGTTCACTGCAAACATTGACCATGCCAATGCACTAAATGTTACACAATTTTAATCTTATTAATTAAGGTAGCAATGTATGTACACAGTTGGGTGACAACATTTATAGTTAGGCCATAGGTAGAAATTCTCCACGTTGAGATTTGCTGTGTGCTTGTAGCTGACGGGAGGCCAGCGAGCAGGCCGATGTTGGTGGCTTGTTCCAACTTAGGATTTTACAGTTCGTTTCCGGTGAGGGGAGAGAGGGACAATGGCGAGTGCCAGGCACAGTGCAGTGCACAAATATTGTAATACTACTGGCATTTGAAGTAATACGATGCAGTTAGAAACCTTTAAGGCCCTCATTACAAAATAGCCTGTTGATAAATAAACAATACATTAGCTGATATAGTCACATCTAACGTAATATATTTAATTGACAATGAAAAGTAATAAATTACCAACGAAGACAAGACAGTTACACAACTAACATGGCAATGTTTGTTTATAAAAATAATATATTAACTATTTCTCATTTTATTTTCAATTAATCTTTTGTATTTTATCTTGAAGTATTCAGTTAAATCACTTATCTGTGGTATAAGAAATTGCACGATTATGATAAACAGTACAAAGGATGTTTATATTAATATAAAAACGTAAGAAAATATTTGTTTAATGTGTAGTGCAATTATTTTGATTTTAAGTAAAGTTTTAGAAATGTATTGGCTGAGCGCTGTACGTTGGCAAATCGGTTACAACAGCTTACATGGGGAAGTTGATGACGTAGGGGAAAAAACCCCGGCAGTTGAGTTTTGGCGCGCGTGCGCGCGAGGGCAGGAAGTGAGGACTCCAGAGAGCACGTGGTGTGGCTGGCCTGGCGGCGTCGCTCTGCCTGAGTCGGCATGTGGATCTCGAGGTGGTGACTCGAGATTTGTCTGTGGCAATCGCCACGTGTGGTTGCTCGTCGTAGACTGCACCAAGTTAAATCGAGTGCTACTGTGTGTTTGTGAATATTTAGCCGGTGGAGCAAGGTGTGCATCGCATTGAATTAAAGTGACTGTGATTTGTTAATGTAACACGTGTCGTCGCATAGGCATGAACATAAACGGTGTTTGAGACAGCCACGTGGTGTGAAAACAATTCGCGACAAATATTCATTTTGTCTGGGGGCTCTCGAGCTATAACTTTATTTGATAAATGTGCCGACGTACAGACGTATCAGCCACAGGGTTCAAGTATTGTGAAATAAACAACATAAAGTGAACTTTCACGTGTTTTCAAAAATAGTAGTTAGTACACCCTTTTCTCTCATGAACTTGAATTTATTATGAATTTGTTTTGTTAATCATATACAGGGAAGGAAAGCTGCGAACGTGTGATATCATCCCCTAGAAAACGAGTCAAACAGTCGCAATAACAGTTCCAGTGTTTTTGCACGTTTAGGAATTTGGTTCGCAGCTGGTGGTTGTGAGTTTCAAAAATTAATCTTTCCCTATTTTAAACTCTCACCCTGACCTTCACGCTCGCAAAGCGAAATGTAGCATGAGGAGGGCTATGCGAGAGGCGTTCAACGAATTTGAAAATAAAGTTCTGTGTACTGGCGTGGCTGGAAAGCCTAAGAAATTTTGGCCTTATATCAAAGCGGTAGGTGGATCAAAACAAAATCTCCAGACACTCTGTGACGAAAATGGCATTAAACCAGAGGCTGACACTCTTAAGGCTGAATTTCTAAATGTCTATTTCCAAAGCTGTTTCACAGAGGAAGATTGCACTGTAGTTCCTTCTATAGGTTGCCACACAGATTACAAAATGGCAGATATCGAAATAATTGACAGAGGGATAGAAAAACAATTAAAATTGCTCAAAAGAGGAAAGGCTGCAGGACCTGATGGGACACCAGTTCGTTTTTATACAGAGTAAGCGAAGGAACTTGCGCTTCTTCTTGCAGTGGTGTACCGTAGATCTCCAGAAGAGCGTGGCGTTCCAAACGATTGGAAAATGGCACAGGTCATCCACATATCAAGAAGGGACGTCGAATAGATGTGCAGAATTATAGGCCTGTATGTCTAATGTCGGTCAGTTGTAGAATTATGGAACATGCATTATGTGCGTGTACAATGACATTTCTGGAGTCTAGAAAACTGCTCTGTAGGAATCAGCATGGCTTTCGAAAAAGGCGATCGTGTAAAACCCAGCTCGCGCAATTCGTCCACGAGACTCAGAGGGCCATAGACACGGGTGCTCAGGTATATGCTGTGCTTCTTAACTTCCGAAAGGCGTTTGATACAGTTCCTCACAGTCGTTTCATGAACAAAATAAGAGCATATGGTCTATAAGACCAATTGTGTGATTGGATTGAGGAGTTCCTAGATAACAGACTGCATCATGTCATTCTCAATGGAGAGAAGTCTTCCGAAGTAAGAGTGATGTCAGGTGTGCCACAGGGGAGTGTCGTGGGTCCGTTGCTGTTTACAATATATATAAATGACCTCGCGGATAACATCGGAGGTTCACTGAGGTTTTTTTCGGATGATACTCCAGTATATAGAGAAGTTGTAACAATGGAAAATTGTATTGAAATTCAGGACGATCTGCATCGAATTGACGCATGGTGCAGGTAATGGCAATTGAATCTCAATGTAGACAAGTGTAATGTGCTGCAAATACATAGAAACAAAGATCCTTTATCATTTAGCTACACTATAGCAGGTCAGCAACTGGAAGCTGTTAATTCCATAAATTATGTGGGAGTATGCATTAGGAGTGATTTAAAATGGAACGACCATATAAAATCAATCGTCGGTAAATCATATATCAGACTTAGAGTCATTGGAAGAATCCCAAGGAAATGCAGTCCGAAAACGAAGAAAGTAGCTTACAGTACACTTGTTTGCCCACTGCTTGAGTACTGCTCACCGGTGTGGGATCCGTACCAGGTGGGGTTGATAGAGGAAGTAGAGAAGATCCAACGGAGAGCAGCACGCTTCGTTACAGGATCATTTGGTAATCGTGAAAACGTCACGGAGATGATCGATAATCTCTAGTGGAAGACTCTGAGAGAGACGCTCTCTCGCTCGCTACGGGTTTTTGTCGAAGTTTCGAGAACATACCTTTACCGAGGTGTCTAGCAGTACATTACTCCCTCCTACGTATATCTCACAAAGAGATCATGAAGATAAAATCAGAGAGATTAGAGCCCACACAGAGGCATACCGACAATCCTTCTTTCCGCTAACAATACGTGACTGGAATAGGAGGGAGAATAGACAGTAGTACTCAATGTACCCTCTGCCACCCACCATCGGGTGGCTTGCGGAGTATGGCTGTAGATGTAGATGTGGCCGTGGTAACATAAAGCCAAGATCATAATCATCTTGGGCTAGAATGGCTTGATTGTCAGCAAAAGTTAATGAAAACATCTGTACATAATTGATATTGATTCCCATATCTCTGTAGTTGTTTTTCCAATTTCGGAGAGCCTCGCGACGTATAAATTGAACAAGATGGGTGTCGTTCTAAGTCTTCTTGAAAAATTTTCTATTCTGCATTGCGGTAATTCCTTTCCTACACCGACATGGAACTGGCTGCATTTCAAAAGAGTTCCGAGTCGCCAGTCCCTCCGCTTCAGATGATGATTTTTTCGAACAGCTGTTGCTCGTCGCTTTCTGAACCAATTACATTTGTTTCAAATAAAATTGAATATAATTAACTGTAAAAGAAAGAAAGTAAATTTTACGGTTTTTTTCAGTTAATATTTCTTCTTCTGTGATGTTGTTCAGAATATTTTATTGCAAGGGCATACCGGGAATGTTAAGCGCGTATAGGAATTCTGTTATGCAATTCACTCTTCGTACTGCCTCACCATTGTATTCATCTATTCTTTCTTCCCCTCGGCGTCATAGTCTGAATTTACTAATTTGTTTATTGAACTACGTTCGCTCATGAAACTGATTTGTTGAAACTTCTTGGCAGATTAAATTGTGTGCCGGAACCGAGACTCGAACCTGGGACCTTTTAATAGTATTGTAATTGTTGTACTTGTCTTGTTTGGTTAGGGGCCTGAAGATGGTGTGATTATAACACCGAAATCGGTCGCATGGGTAGTGTTATGCCTTTTCCAATAAACGACCTGGCACAGTCCATATTTTTAGTCAATGAAAGATGATCGTGACGATATGTGAAATAATTTTAGTTATAGTGTTGGGTATGCGGTAGATACTGTGGAAGGTCTCTTTCTTTCTACATCTGCAGAAAGAACAAAAATATGAGAGGCATACTACGGGAAAGAGCAATGGGGCACATTTATCTGTCATGAATACATCTTTTTATGAAGGTGGAAGAGAGTACCAGCAACTAACTGTATTAAGATTATTTATTCAATTATGCGACCGGTTTCGGTATTATAACCACACCATCTTCATCCCACTAACCAAACAAGATAAGTACAACAATTACAATACTAATAAATAATAAATGCATAATAAAGACTATGTGTAAAAAATATCAAGTAATAAACACACCAATTTTTTAATACATTGACTTTATTATGCATTTATTTTTTAATGGTATTGTAACTATTGTACTTGTCTTGTTTGGTTAGGAGGCTGAAGATGGTGTGATTATAACACCGAAACCGCTCGCATAATTGAATAAATAATCTTAAAACAGCTGCTGGTATTTTCTTCCATCTTTTCTTATTTATCAGTTGTAGTCCCAGTCCATTGATTATGGAGAGAATTAGATCTTTTTATGGTTTGCTTGGAGCTGTTGAACATCTCAAGGAGTAACTGTAATAGCTAACATCATATTCCAAGAAACAACGGAAACTAAAATTCAATGTATAAGCATGAAAGCTCATTAAGATTGAATTTGACGTGCTCATCACAAATTCTATTTAAATAACGTATCTACCTAAGATATGAAGTATTATAGATTTCTACGCCCAAGAAAATAAATTCAAGATCAACTATAGTTATACGTTTGCTATCTTCATATCTGTTGTACTTACAAAATTTCTTTCTTACCAACCAAGCTTTATGCGGAGAAGCTCAAGATAGCATCGGCCATCACGGCCACAAGGAGGCAAGATCCTCCTAACTCAAGATAGAAAAACAAGGCGACTGCTGCAACACGAGAAAACTGATAATATATTTTATTGAGCCTGCAGTGTTTCTTCCGAACTTAAAAAAGAAAACATTGCAGATGGAAGGGCCCAGCGGCAGTGAAATACCTCTGTTACACTGATGAATTTATAACGAATTGGCAGTATTTTAATTAAGCTGATATAAGTGAGTGTGCCTATATAGTTTAAATTAAAAAAATGCTTTCATTAGACATTATTGACAGATCTGAAGCATTGAATTAAAATTTGTTGCGTGGCCGGGAATCGAACCCGGACCTCCATGCTTACTAGGCAGACGCCTTAACCGTTAGACTACCACACCACTAACGATTAAGGCGCCTCGGAATAGTCTATGTACGATTTCCCTCCACAACACAAACTTTAATTCAGCTTCTTTGTTCCAAAGATAATTGCCACTACTGCCAAGGCACTCCATGCAGCGGATTAGCACCTCAGCAATGGACATGGTGAAACAATCCTGTTATGGTGATCTAAATATCAATTAATAGAAATAAACAATCCCTGAGACGGATTTACGTCTCAAATATGTCAAAGACATTATTGACATATCTGAAGCATTGAATTAAAATTTGTTGTGCGGCCGGGAATCGAACCCGGACCTCCATGCTTACTAGGCAGACGTCTTAACCGTTTTTTTTTTTTTTTTTTTTTTTTTGTCGATATTATTTGAACGTAAATTTTATCTTATTCTAAGGCAGCATAACTTCTGCTTATGATGCTTCTTATTTATGGATTTGAAAAACACGAAAACATTGTGAAGGTAATCATGAACAATAACGATAGGTAAAATGTTATCCATTTTATACGTTCATTCTTCTGTTTGTAACACTTTCGTATTCCATGTGTTAGACATTATGAATCTTTATTTGACTTTACCCTATCCCCAATCTTTCAAACACAATTTTTAACATGTTTCCAAAATTTTTCTTGTAATTCCTATAATTATACATTTTGTGATATTCACACTGCAAGTACACTAGAAAATCGATAGTACTTTCTGTTCCCAGCCTGTTGACCACGTAATTTACATAATGACCCAGTATCCAGTGCACGGCGTTGTTCTTTGATTCTGGGAAATAACGTTCTTGTGGTCTATGAAGCAACGTTATCAATATAGCCGCTGGTGAAGTCCTCGTAATAAATGCTATATTTTCTTTAACCCATTTCCAAATCTGTATATTGCCGTTGCAAGTGTACCTATGTATAACTGTGTCGACTAGATGGCATTTTCTACACAAGTTGGTGTCGCTAATGCCGATATCATACAACCTTTCATTCGTGCTAATTATGTTGTTAATAGCCTTATACCATGCACTTCTCACATCTGACGAAAGGGTATTAGAACTAATATTTCTCCAGATGGTGGTCCAGTCCAGGTTCGGAAACTTTTTTTCTACTTTATTTCTACCTTCATTGTCTTTCCGTTCCTGTATAATAGCTTTCGTCGTTATCTGTGACGAATGTTTAATTTCGTTACTCAGGTAACTCAGTTCGATGTAGAAAGCCCTCACGTGCTGCAGTCGCCTATTAATTCTCTGGACGTCAACAGGAGGATCTAAGCTGTGCGGTCTCACAATGTCAAAGAGTTGGCTGGTAATGGTCCCCGGTCTTGTCCTGATAAATTCCATTTGGCGTTTAATATAAAGTGCAGATGCTTCGTTAGAGATATCTGTTAGTCCTAATCCACCATTTTTAGGATATAATACCGCTACTTGGACAGGTACTCTAAACGTTTCTCCCTTCCATAAAAAACTTGCAATTTTTGACATTATTTCCCTTGCTATCATTTTGGGGAGGGGAAATAATTGAGCGGTATAATACGCTTTTGCAAGGATACACGAGTTTATGTACTTTTTCCGTTGAACCTGGTTCATATATCGTGACAAATTTTCGATTATGGCTCCTTGCACGTTCCTTGCTGTGTTTTTCCAGTTTAAGGCGGTCATTTTCATAGTGCACGGCGTCAGAGTGATGCCAAGCGTTTTGTGTTGCTCTACTAATGTCGCCCAATCAATGTTAATATGATCGAAGCCCCTGAGATTTAACATCTTACTTTTCTTTTCATTTGCATTTGAACCAGATCCACAACAATATTTTTTAATAACTGTAGCGAGTGTATCTACATCATTATTGTTCCTTATGATGATTCCCACGTCATCAGCGTAGGCTCTTATCGTAGTTTTATGCCCGACTATCGTTATACCTGTTAATTTTGCATGAATTTGTTTCAGAAAAGGGTCCAGTGAAATAGCAAATAAGGACATAGACAGAGGACTACCTTGAGGTATCCCACGTTTTATTTGTAACGGCTTAGTTGTTTGGCAGTTTACCGCTATTTTTGCGCTTATACCTGTAGCAACATTCTTGAACAACTGTATGACACGATCATTGAAACCAATTTTTTTAATGTCTTACAAAGATATGTGTGACTCACCAAGTCAAAAGCTTTATAAAAGTCCAAGAAAATTAAGGAACATTTTACGTTAGTTACGGAAGTTAATGCGATTACATCCCTGAATTCTGCTATGTTTTGAAAAATTGTTTTGCCTGCTGCGCAGTTTTGATGATTACTAATAACTTTATTTGTCAATAAAGATATTCTCTTGTTTAATATTTTCGCTATTATTTTGTAATCCGAATTTAGTAACGATATGGGCCGGAAGTTATTCAAATCTTTTTTCCCTCTATTTTTTGGGACTAGTACAATTTTAGTCTCTTTGAATTCAGTTGGTATTACTATGCCCTGCATGATTTCATTCACGACATCCGTAATTACACCTCCCAATATTGGCCAGTAGCGTATATAAAATTCTACTGGCAGATCATCCGGGCCTGGGGATTTTTTGGGTGGCGAGGTGCATAGTATGTCATAGATGTCATCTTTTGTGACTTGTGCAAGGAAAAGTTCATTATCATGTTCCGTCAACTGTGGTGTTATTACGGCGAGAAAATCTTCCAAGGCCACCTCGCAGCATGGTTTACCAGGATATAGCTCCTGATAATAACAATAGACCTCTTTCATGATCTCCTGCTGGGTTCTGAGGATCGTGCCATGGTTTGTTCGAAGTTCATCAATTAGGGTACTTCTCCTGTTTTTTGCATGCTTCACCAGGTGATAAAGTGAAGCCGTTTCGTCCTCTGATACTGTATTAGCCTTTGATTTTAGTTTCAGTCCTTCTAGTTGTCTCCGTTTGATGTCTAGTAACTTGGCTTTTACTCTCTTAATGTCTGCTAGCCGTGTTGTGGACCCGGATGAGACCTGATCATATAATTCTCTCAACACCGAATAGTAATATTCTATAGTACTTTTCCGTTCCCTAGCGGTTTGTACACTATACTGCATAAGTGTCTTCCTCAGTTTCGGCTTTGCCATTTTAACCCACCAATCTAAAGTAGAAACATGTCGACTACGGGCACGCACGCAAATTGCCAAGGCTTCACTAATTTGATCTTCTAAGACACGGTGTGGAAGCAACGATACGTTTAAGTTCCACTGATTCCTGAATCTACGTACGGGCTGTAGCGTTAAATTTAAGCAAGCTAAGACGCTTGAATGATCCGAAAAATACGTAGGTATCGTTTCTACTTTCGTCAAGGAAATCCCAAGATTTTTGGAGATGTACAGTCTATCGATTCTACTTCGTGAGTGTGCAGTTACATAAGTAAACTCAATAATTGTGGGGTATTTAGTTTCCCACGCGTCATTTAATTCTAAACCAGTAACCAGTTGTTTCAATTCGGTCGAAAAATTAAAATTGGGGATCTGATCTTTCCGATTTAAAACGCAGTTGAAATCACCACCTAGTATTAACCGACTTGGATTCTTCCTGAGCAGATATATAAGTTCATTTTTAAAGAACTTTGCTCTGTCAGCTCGGTGCGAACTTCCTGAAGGAGCGTACGAGTTTACAACATTAACGTCATTAATATTTAAGCCCAGTCCCCTTCCAGATTCCAAACGTTCTACTTCTGTTACAGGGATGCCCTCCCTTACTAAGACTGCTGTGCCAACATTTGTTTCTTGTGAAACATTCATGTAACTAACATATCCCGGAATAAACAAATTTGAAATAAGAACTTCTTGCAACAGAGCAATATCAGTCGCCGATTCGTACAGAAATTCTTTAAGAGCTGATATTTTCAATTCAGAGGTAATTTTGTTAATGTTTATAGTGGTGACGGTATACGACTGCGTCATTCGAGTGTGTATACAGCTGTTAAAAAAATTACCTGTGTTCTGATTTTCTGGTAGCGGAAGACACGTTTCCTGGTATATTCGACGTTAAGTATCGTGACGGAACTTTTAGTATTATTGTGTTATTTTCTTTACACTTTGAGATGTCCCACCGGTATCACTAACCGGTTTGTTTCCTTGCGAGCCTGAAGGTTGTTCCTCCAATGACTCGTGCCTCACCGTCTCGTATCGGACATTTTTCGGATTTGTCTCACTCTTTCCGGATTTTGGCTTCCCCTGTCTCCGTTCTACATTCAAATTCGGTTGTGGTTTCAGTTTCCTACGTCGGACATCTGTAGCAACTGTGTTCGCTTCCGCATTTTCTGCTGCTACTGTCCTTCCTTCTGTGCTGGCCACGATTACGTCTTGGCCGGCAGTGTCCAGCTCTCTGTTTGGTACACCCGATTTGAGATTTTGAGAAACCGATGTCGCGGATACTGTTGTAGGTTCGTCCTGGATGCTTTCACTAACAGAAGGCTGCTGATATTGACAGGCAGCAACTTCTATTTTTGATTCGTGCACAACAGTGTGAACTACGCCTTCTTCTTTATCATTTACAGACTGCTGATTATCTGCTTGTAAATCAGTATCCATCCTCATTTCACCTGTTTGCGAATCTACTTGATCATCGCACGGTTTTTGTTTACGTACCGAGTGGGACGTGTCGGATTGATCGTCATCTGTACAACTATCAGTTGCCTCCAGAGGACGTTTTTTCGGTAAGATTTCATTGTCGCAAACAGTAGAAACAGAATTTTGTTTCGGTGCCAAGGGTGGAAATTGATTTGTGTCTTCAAGAGGGATAACGGAAGGGCCCGATACGTTAAACGCTCCAACCAGCTGATCGGGGGAATTATTCGGTAACACGTCATTTAACGTAAGCCTGTGCCGTTGCGTCAGATTATTTTTTAGAACGTAAACTCGGCGCGGACAATCTTGTCTCAAATGACCGGTTTCGTTACACACGTGACATGTTGGTACCTGTCCGTTGTAAACAATTTGGGCCTTATAACCGCTTACAGTTATGTGGGATGGTATATTTGACTTAATGTCCATCTCAACAGACCGAATACCATTGAAACAATGAAGATTGTAATGTCGCGACCATCTTTCATTCGTAATAGATTTAATATCCCCATATTTCGAAAGAGCCTCTCTAATCAGGTCGTTATCTATTTCTATAGGAAGGTTCAATACTCTGACAGTTTTATACACTATATCAGCACGCCATATGGAAACCCTGCTTTTCGTTCCATCTCTATGCATGAATTCAACTTCCGTTCCCCACTTGGCTAACAGATTTTCTATACTCACAGGATCGAAAAATTTGACGAAGACACAATATTGTTCGTTATCTAATTGCATTGTGTGAACAGAATCAATACTGATACCAAGTACCTTTACAATCCAGTCATCTACTTCCAAGGCCGTAGGCTGTAACGGTCGGGTTTGCTTGTCAAAAGCAAAAACAAGCTGGTTCTTCCTGGCGTTAGTAGACGTGATGTATCCTGAAAATTTCGGTTAGAAAACCGAAATTACGACGAACAGTAGCACGATGAAGCAAAAACTATTAAAACACACGGACACAAGAAATAACAGATGAACAACACTACGTGAAACACAAGTCCAGAAAGGTAAACAAGGAAACGCAGCGCAGGCAGTACACAGCGTCCGCACACTAGCGCGGTTCAAACGGAACTGATAGACTACCACACCACTAACGATTAAGGCGCCTCGGATTAGTCTATGTACGATTTCCCTCCACAACACAAACTTTAATTCAGCTTCTTTGTTCCAAAGATAATTGCCACTACTGCCAAGGCTCTCCATGCAGCGGAATAGCACCTCAGCAATGGACATGGTGGAACAATCCTGTTATGGTGATATAAATATCAATTAATAGAAATAAAGAATCCCTGAGACGGATTTACGTCTCAAATATGTCAAAGACATTATTGACAGATCTGAAGCATTGGATTAAAATTTGTTGTGCGGCCGGGATGCATGGAGGGTTCGATTCCCGGCCGCACAATGATGAAGCAAGACGAAGAGTGAATTGCATTACAGAATTCCTATATTCGCTAAACGTTCCCGGTATGCCCTGCAATAAAATCCTCTAAACAACACCACAGAAGCAGAAATATTAATTGAAAAAAAAAAACGTATAATTTACTGGCTGCTCGGAACTCTTTTGAAATGCAGCCAGTTTCACATCAGTGTAGGAAAGGAATTACCTGCTATGCAGAGTAGAGAATTTTTCAAGAAGACTTAGAACGACACCCATCTTGTTCAATTTCTACGTAGACGAGACTCTCCGAAATTGGAAGAAGAAATGCAGAGGACTGATGACCACGCAGTTTGGTCCGATAGATTTACAAACAAACAAATGCAGATAAATGGGAACCAATATCAATTATGTACAGATGTTTTCATTAACTTTTGCTCACGATCAAGCCAATCTAGCACAAGATGATTATGATCGTAACTTTATGTTGTGACAGCCATATCAGGAATATGACAAATGGAGAGTCTAACCAAAACAGAATATTCGGTGGTGAATAGTGATGCTAAATATGCAGAACACTTCAACTACAAAGCAGTTATGAGAAAGAAAATTTTAAATGTGTCGGTGCATATATTCATAAAATGGATTGAGCCACACAAAATTCAAATACAAAATACAAGACAGAAAAGTATTAGGATGTCTGAATTATTTTTGCTGGGAGAAGGAAATTGCTAACAGTGATAAGAAAAGAGTGGCTAAGATAATGATGGAATAGTTGTGTGCTGTGAATCAGAACTATGGCTCTTAAACGCCCATCTCAAAAGAAGACGTATACCTATGGAAATGAATATTTTACATTGGGTATCAGAATATCTAGAATCGATAAAACTCGTATGATGAAATAAGAGCTAGAACGTAAGCAAGGAAAAAAGTGATAGAATTGAAACAAGATAATTAAAATAGTATGGTCATATGTTGAGGATACTATATCTTCGGTAGCCAAAGAAAATTTACGTGCGGAAATTCCCAGGCAGACGTAAACGCGCAGACCACGATGTTCTTGGATGGGCCACATACACTGGTCAAAAGAATTAGGGGATCAAGTGAGATATCATACACAATACACATATCGTGACGTATTTTATTCAGATATTGGTTACAATTTCTGTGTGATAAGTAAGCTATTTAACTGACTCATCACTTTACTTGAGGATTACATAGCGTTTACTTAGTGCAAGACATCACGAAGCTAACATGGCAGTAGAAAAGTCATTCTCGTTTCTCTCTAATATGATGTGTGATCACCTCGGACGACCAATATAGTTACACACCTACGTGCCACGGACAATATGACGTGTTCAATTATCTCTTGAGGGATATTTCGCCATTCTTTCATGAGTGGAATATACAGCACTGCAACCGTTGTGGCAGGTGCTGGTCTGTCTGCAATGCGGCTGATAACTTCATCCCAGACACGTTGAATCGGGTTTAAGTCCGGTGAACAAGCTGACCTTTTAATTCGTTCAATTCCCTCAGCTTCAAACATCTTGGCCACCAGTGCAGCTCTGTGCGGATGAGCGTCATCGTGCACCAGAAGGAACCCATTTCATATGGCACCAGTGTAGGACACAACAAAAGGTCGAAGGTTCTCGTCTCTATACCTCCAAGCAGTCAAAGCGCCATTCTGGACGACATAGAGGTCCCTGTGTCCGCCAGAACTGACTCCTATCCACACCATTCGTGCACTACCATGATATGGTTATGTTTGTTGCACCTAAGTTGAACACAAAATCTTGACGCACCTGTGAACAGAACCCAGCGCATTCGTTACGACACCAGTTCTGATGTTTCTCCGCCCAGTTTCTGCGGGCTAAACGGGCTCATGGTTTTAATGGGACACTTACACCATAGGCCTCCGTGAGTAGAAGCCACATTTCCGAGGCGATTTCAGCCTGTTTGTGTTGATATTGTGCGTCCTGTTGTTGCCTGGAGGGTGCGTTGCAGCTGAGTTGCATTCACTCTCCCGTTTCGACGAGCTGTTAACCAGATTTCTTTCTGATGTTCCCATAGATGAACTTTGCCCTGCCTTAATTTAGCGGTTCCGGTTGTCTTTAATCGCGTTCAGGTGCTGGAAGTTACACTCTGTAACACTGCAAAAGCTGCAGCCGCCTTCCTCTGTGTCTGTCCCGCTTCCAATGATACTACGCTTCCCGATGCCATAGTTTCAGGTAACTCTTATGTTGTTGCATTGCACTACCTGTTCGCTACACGATCTGAATCCAACTACTTGTGTGATTCGTTTGGTGGTAAACAGAAGTCAACACCAAGCAATTACCACTATGTCGGTTGCCGTAATGTTGATATCTCCACCCCTCGAATCATTGTAGTTCATACAGCAGATGACAATACTTTGGAAACTGGATATCTGAACTGATCATATGTTGTTGTTGTTGTTGTGGTCTTCAGTCCGGAGACTGGTTTGATGCAGCTCTCCACAATACCCTATCCTGAGCAAGCATCTTCATCTCCACGTAAGAACGACAACCTACATCTGTGTGAATCTGCTTACTGTATCCATCTCTTGGTCTTCCTCTGCGATTTTTTCCCCACACACTTCCCTCCAACGCTAAATTCACAATTCCTTGATGTCTAAGAATGTGTCCTATCAATCTATCCCTTCTTTTAGTCAAGGTATGCCAGAAATTTCTTTTCTCCCCAATTCTGTTCAGTACCTCCTCATTAGTTACGCGATCCACCCACCTAATCTTCAGCATTCTTCTGTAGCACCATATTTCAAAAGCCTCAATCCTCTTCCTGTCCGCACTGTTTATCGTCCATGTCTCACTCCCATACAAGGCAACAGTCCATACAAATGCCTTCAGAAAGGACTTCCTTAAGCTTAAATGAATATTCGTTGTTAACAAATTTCTCTTTTTCAAGAACGCTTTTCTACCGATTGCTATTCTGCATTTTATATCCTCTGTACTGCGACCATCATTTGTCGTTTTATTACCCAAGTAACAAAACTCATCTACCTCCTTTATTGCTTCGTTTCCCAATCTAATTCCTTCAGCATCACCTGATTTTCTTACACTGCACTCCATTACCCTAGTTTTGCTCTTGTTAATGTTCATCTTATATGCACCTTTCAGCACACTGTCCATTCCGTTCAATTGCTCTTCCAGGTCCTTTGCTGTATCTGACAGAATTACTATGTCGTCGGCAAAACGCAATGTTTTTAATTCTTCACCCTGAACTTTAATTCCTTCTCCAAATTTCTCCTTGCTTTCCTTTATAGCTTGCTCAATGTTCAAATTGGATAACAATGGAGAAAGACTACAACCCTGTCTTACTCCCTTTCCAACCACTGCATCCCTTTCATGCCCTTCAACTCTGACAACCGCTGTCTGGTTTTTGTATAAGTTGTAAATAACCTTACGCTCCCTATATTTTACTCCTGCTTGCTTCAGAACTTGAAAGAGTTTATTCCAATCAACATTGTCAAAAGCCTTCTCCAAATCTACAAAAGCTAGAAATGTAGGTTTTCCTTTTGTTAATCTATCTTCTAGGATAAGCCGTAAAGTGAGTATTGCCTCCCGTGTTCCTACATTTCTCCTGAACCCAAACTGATCTTCCCCGAGGTCGGCTTCTACCAGCTTTTCCATCCTTCTGTATATAATTCGTGTTAATATTTTGCAACCATGACTTATTAAACTGATGGTTCTGTAGTTTTCACACCTGTCTGCATCTGCTTTCTTTGGAATGGGAATTATAACATTTTTCTTAAAGTCTGAGGGTACTTCGCCTGTCTCATACATCTTACACACCAGGTGAAACAGGTTTGTCATGGCTGGTTCTCCCAGAGACTTCAGTAGCTCTGAGGGAATCTCATCTACTCCAGGGTCCTTGATTCGACTTAGGTCTTTCAGGGCTCTGTCAAATTCTTCTCTCAGTACAGTATCTCCTATTTCATCTTCATCTACATCCTCTTCCCTTCCTACAATATTGTCTCGAAGTTCATTTCCTTTGTAGAGCCCCTCTATATACTCTTTCCACCTTTCAGCTTTCCCTTCTTTGGTGAGAACTGGTTTTCCATCAGTGTCCTTGATATTCATAGAGCTGTTTTTCTTATCTCCAAATGTTTCTTTTATTTTCCTGTAGGCTGTATCTATTTTTTCCCTATTTATACATTCTTCTATATCCTTGCATTTGCCTTCTAGCCACTCCTGCTTAGCCATTTTGCACTTCCTGTCAATCTCATTTCTTAGTCGTCTGTACTCCAGTTTGCCTGTTTCATTTATTGCATTTTTATATTTTCTCCTTTCATCGATTAAATTTAGTATCTCCTGTGATATCCAAGGATTTTTTGTAGGTCTTGCCTTCCTACCTATTTTGTCCTCTGCTGCCTTCACTATTTCATCTCTCAATTTTACCCATTCTTCCTCTACTGTTTTATTTTCCCCTGTTTCTCTTAATTGTTGCCTAAAGCTCCCTCTGAAATTCTTAAGAACCTCAGGTTCCTTCTATTTATCCAGGTCCCATCTCCTTATTTTACTACCTTTCTGCAGTTTTTTTTTCTGTTTCAGCCTGCAGTTCATAACCAACAAGTTATGGTCAGAGTCTATATCTGCCCCTGGGTATGTCTTACACTGTAAAACCTGGTTCCGAAATCTATGTCTTACCATTATAAAATCTATCTGGTATCTCCCGGTGTCTCCTGGTCTCTTCCACGTATACAACCTTCTTTTGTGATTCTTGAACCAGGTGTTTGTTATAACTAAAGTTCCGTGCACAATTCTACCAGGCGGCTTCCTCTTTCATTCCTTTTGCCCAGACCATATTCACCTACTATTTTCCCTTCCCTTCCTTGTCCTACTACCGAATTCAGTCTCCCATAACAATTAAGTTTTCCTCTCCCTTAATTGTCTGAATAATTTCCTTTAGCTCCTCATATATTTCTTCGATTTCCTCATCATTGGCAGAGCAAGTTGGCATATAAACCTGTACTACTGTTGTCGGTGTTGGCTTCGTATCTATCTTGACAATGATAATGCGATCACTGTGCTGGTCATAATAGTTTACCCGCATTCCTATTTTCCTATTCATTATCAATCCTACTCCTGTGATACCCCCAATTGATTTTGTATTTATAATCCTGTACTCACCTGACCAGAAATCCTGTTCATCCTGCCACCGAACTTCACTAATCCCCACTATATCTAACTTCAACCTATCCATTTCCCTTTTTAAATTTTCTAATTTTCCTACTTGATTAAGGGATCTAACATTCCACGCTCCGACCTGTAGAATGCCAGTATTGTCTTTCCTGATGATCACATCCTCCTGAGTAGTCCCCGCCCGGAGATCCGAATGGGGGACTATTTTACCTCCGGAATATTTTACCCGAGAGGATGCCATCATCATATGTTCATACAGTAGAGCTGCATGTCCTCGGGAACGTTAACGGCTGTAGTTTCCCCTTGCTTTCAGCCGTTCGCAGTAGCTGTGTGGCAAAGCCACATTAGCTGATGTTACAAGGCCAGCTCAGTCAATCATCCAGACTGTTGCCCCTGTAACTACTGAAAAGGTGCTGCCCCTCTTCAGGAACCACACGTTTGTCTGGCCTCTCCACAGATATCCCTCCGCTGTTGTTGCACCTACGGTACGGATATCTGTATCGTTGAGGCACGCAAGCCACCCCACCTCGGCAACGTCTGTGGTTCATGGGAGTGGACTGATCATATAACTATCAATAATTACCCAGGTCCTTGAGACAAACATTGTCTCGCTATACCAAAGACATTAAATACATTCCTGGAAAATGAAAAAAAAAAAAAAAAAAACAAAAAAAAACAAAAAAAAACAAAAAAAAAAAACACTATGAATTCGTTGACGCAGCAGAGGGAAATTTTACTGACATATTTTTGAGACTGTATACAATACACGATCACACAGGCAGAACCTTGCGCACGAAAGTACAGTCACAAGAGCGTCCGTAGCGTTAGCGATGGTGTCATGTATACCATCCTTTTGCAGCAATGCAAGCTGTAATTCTTTCATGGAAACGATCGTAGAGGTTCAGAATGTGGTTATGTGGAATGGCCTGCCATGCAATTTCCACCTGGTGCCTCAGTTCGGCCCGATTTCATGCCGATCATGCAGACCGCCCAACATGATGTTTTATTCGATCCCTAATATGCTCAATGGGGGAGAGATCTGGGGATCGTGCTGGCTATGGTAGTTGACGTACGCCTTGAAGAGCACGTTAGGTGGTACGGGATACATGTGGATCTGCATTGTCCTATTGGAAAAGCATATCACCTTGTTGCTGAGTGGTAGCAAGACGGGTTAAATGATGGTTTCAGTGTACCGTGCATTGTTCAATGTTCTCTAGAAGATCACTAGAGGAGAATGGCGGGTGTAGAATGTCGTTCCCCTCACAATGATGCATGATCGTATGTACCGTTAGAGTGTCCTACGCTCACGCTCCAACTTCGTTCAGCCCACCTTCAATGGTGTCATGGAAGGCGCTTATGAAGGGTGCCAATGATGGTCGTACAGCCGGCCGCAGTGGCTGAGCGGCCTGCGGCGTGCCAGTCACTATCTGCAAGGCCGTCTTTGGTATAAGATAGTTGATAAGTAGTTTGTAAGTTTAGGGACTGATGACCCCCTAGTTAAGTCCCATAAGCTCTTAAACACTTTTTTAAATTTTTTTTATATATTTTTTATGGCCGTACACGTGTGTGATATGTGCAGGGAAATGCGAAAATGTGGAGTGTACGCGACAGAGGCAAACGGGGCCGACACCTGGAATTATGGTGTGGGGAGCCATATCCTACAGTGGCCATGTTCGTTGTGGAAAAATTGAACAGTACACGGTACATTGAAAACATCATTTAACACGTCTTGCCACTGTTGCTGCACCAACAAGGCGATGTGCTTTTCCAACAGGCCAGTGCACGTCCACACGTATCCCGTACCTCCCAATGTGCTCTTCTAGGTGTACGTCAACTACCTTACCCATCATTATTCCCAGATCTGTTCCCCACTGAGCGAGTCTTGGAACGGATGAAACGTCATCTTGGCGCGGTCTACACGACCGGCACGGAGATATGGTCCAACCGAGGAATGGGATGGAAACTGCATGGCAGGCCACACCGTAAGACTTCATTCGGCACGTCTACAATCGTCTTCATGATAAAGTTGCAACCTGCATTGCTGCAAAATGAGGGTATACACGATACTAGCATCGACATTGTGCATGCTGTGGTGACTGTACTGACGTGCGAATGGTTCTGACTGCGCGATCGTGTGTTGTATATAACCTCAAGAATGTGTCAATAAAATTTCGCTGCTGGGCTGACGAATTCATGATGATCATTTATGATTTTCTGAGGGTGTATAAGGAGAGGCATTGAATTAAAATTTGTCTGTGGCGGGAATTACAACCCAGGACGTGCTTGAAGACAGTCCGTGTAGTTACTTTGTCCGTAATGTTGTATTAGCTGACCGGTCGGTATAAAGCGCCTGCGCAATAAGCTAGGAGGTGCCGGGTTGGAATCCCGGCCACGGTACAAATTTTAACAGTGCCTCGCTGCTGGGCTGACGAATTCATAATGGTCATTTATGATTTTCTGGGAGTGTATAAGTAGTACAATCCATCGACTACGTAGCTTAATGGAGCCAATCATTCTGTGCCGAGTAGTACGCTTGATTATCATACATTCTACCAATATTATGTGGGAGATCGTACTTCTTTTCTATCCGAAGAATTATTATTTTATTTTACTCTAACAGGTTTGAATCTGCGTCTGCAGATCTGAAAGTGAGAAAATGATTCTGTGTTTGTGTGTGTGTGTTTTTTTTTCCGTACCAGATAGCTTTCATATGTTCACCAAAGACTGCAGTCACAATGCTATACCAACAAACGAAGATCCTATTTTAATTAACTTCCGGGGTAGAGCCGTCAACGGTTACTTGATAGCCGGCCGCGGTGGCCGAGGGGACTAAGGCGCTCCAGTCACGGTCTGCACGGCCACTACGGTCGGGGGTTCGAATCCCCCCTCGGGCATGGATATTTGTGCCGTCCTTAGTATAAGGTAGTTCGTAAATAGTTTGTAAGTTTAGGGACTGATGACCCCGTAGTTAAGTCCCATGAGCTTAACAAACATTTGAACATTTGGTTACTTGATAGACGGAAATTATAGTCCATTAAATCATTCCATTGCAGTAATACGATGAATTGTTTTTGAAACAGCTACGTTCAGACGTATCTGTCGCTAGAGATTGTGACGTGCTCTTCATGAACAGCTCGAAGCATCGTGGGTAACAGTCGACGGGCTTCGCGCAACCGATGCAACTGCTTCCGACTTTGTACACTGAGAGGTCCTACACCAAACGGTCGCCCAGTGGAAAATGACGGGTAGTGCTCAGATCTCAGACTGTAACTAACGAACAACGGTCTCTGCATCTGCAAATGGTAAAGAAAATGCTGTTAGTTGTAATCATTTTCAGTGTTAGTCGGTGGAGTGCTTGTCTTAGTTAAATAAGGTGACAGGAGATAATCATATCCAGTGTGCACTCGGTAGGTATCTGGGAAGGAAATGTCCGCGAGTGAAGAGGGACATACTGGGAGAAATAGAGAAGAAAGGCTGCAGCTACCTACAGATCGTTACACACCTTACAACATATACACTGCTGAAAAAATAAAATAAAATAATTAATTAAAAAAAGTGTACCCCTGGGAAGGCGTCATTTTTGATCCTATGATGCCACCTGAGGGACTGTAGATATACTGATAATGGTAAAACACAAAATGTGATTCATATGAGTCAATCTTTTAATCTAATATGACGATCCATTCTGGTGAAGCATATTTTAACATGTTGACCATGCATTTATATTCATTTTGCATTTCCACGAGAAACTCTTTATTTATGTACTCCTAAGTGAAGACCTTGTAAACCCTTCTGAAGATGATGATTTAAATCATCGAAACCGGTAAATAGTAATAAATACCGGGTGATCAAAAAGTCACTATAAATCACGGAATAATGTAGATAGACAGGTAAAAATTGACACACATGCTTGGAATGACATGGGGTTTTATTAGGAAAAGAAAATAAAAAATGTCCGACGTATGGCGCTGGACAGCAGAACGTCAGTGATTGCGCATGAAAATCGTGTTTAAAAGGAGCTGTAATGAGAGAGAGAATCAGATGCACCAGCAGTCGCAGCATGTTGGCGTTATCTGAAAAGGCTCTTTTAGTTAAGCTGTATTATCAGAATGGGGAATATGCTAGTTCAGCGTTACGATCCTATCGCCATAGGAAGGGGATTCGAACGGGTAAAAGTCCGTTGACAAATGCAGCTGTGGCGAGAATGATTTCGAAGTTCGAAGCCACGATCCACGGTTTGTTTAGACGATAGAACCCTTAGTGGCCGACCGAGCACAAGGCGTAATGCTGCTGAGACAGTTCAGGAAGAAATGGAGACTGTAGCGGGTTCGTCTATGCACGGGGAAGTCAGCGCACGTCGCACCGACATTCCATACACTACCGTTTGGTTGGCACTTAGGCGTACCCTCCGATGCTATCCTTACAAAATCCATCGGCATCATGAACTGTTACCTGGCGATTTAGTGAAGCGGAGGGCATTTGCGGTGTGGGCGTTTCAAAAGATGGCGGAAGATGACGGTTGGTTGAGTAACGTGTTGTGAGCCGACGAAGCTCATTTCACACGCAGAATTTGGGCTACCGAAAATCCTAGAACTGTCGTGGAAATTTCATTGCCGACGAGAAAGTCACGGTATTGTTGGATTTACCACATCTACCGCTATCGGGCCTTTTTTCTTCGAGGAACTGCGTGATTCTGGTTTTGTAACTGTTACCGTGACGGGTGAGTGGTACGCCGATGTTACAGAATCGCATCATCCCCAGCCTGGCTGGTAAACTTCTGCTGGAACGTACAATTTTTATGCAGGATGGCGATCCATCCCCATATTGTTAGACGCGTGAAAGATGTTTTGCGCTCGTCGTTTAGTGATGATCGTGTGCTCAGGCGCCACTTTCGTTATTATTGGCCTCACAGGTACCCAGACCTCAGTCCGTGCGATTATTGGCTTTGGGGTTACCTGAAGTCGCAAGCGTATCGTGATCGACAGACATCTCTAAGGCTGCTGAAAGACAACATCCGACGCCAATGCCTCACCATAACTCCGGACATGCTTTACAGTGCTGTTCACAACATTATTCCTCGACTGCAGCTACTGTTGAGGAATGATGGTGAACATATTGGGCATTTCCTATAAAGAACATCATCTTTGCTTTATCTTAATTTGTTATGCTAATTATTGCTTTTTTGATCAGATGAAGCGCCACCTGTCGGACATTTTTTGAACTTTTTTTTTGTACTAATAAAACCCCATGTCATTCCAAGCACGTGTGTCAATTTTTACCTCTCTATCTACATTATTCCGTGATTTATTAAGTTTTTTAATTTATACTGACTTTTTGATCATCCGGAATTTTTTAACGGCGATCTTGGCTTAACAAACTAAAGAAGGTGTATTTTTATCATGTTAGTTTAAGTAGATTTTAAGCCTAGGAATTGATGACCATAGCAACCAATAGATTTACAAACATTTAATCTTTAGACCGTACACCGGTCTTTTGGACCGGGACACCTCTTTCTTTCCCCTCCCCTCCTCTCTGAGTGCGCATCAGCACTCTGCCCTCCACAGTAGCCTCAAGGCCGTTCAAGGGAAAATGGAGGTAAGTCTTTTGTTCGTTGTGCATCTGTCTAAAGTTCTTTACTTAACGAATTGCACTCTCCGCTCCCGGTCAGATCGACCGAGGTGTACGCTGAATGTCTTTATTTTCCCCGGTCCAAAGTACTTCGTGCACCCTCAAGTTGTGTTTTTCCTTTCACAGTCAACTGCAAGTGTGTGAAAAACGGCATCCCGGTCTTAAAGATCGAGTGTACGCGATAAAATCAGTGAATACTTAAGGTCGCAAATTCTACCAAATACCTAGGAGTTACAATTACGATCAACTTAGACTGGAGAGGACATATAGGAAATATTGTGAGGAAGGCAAACCAAAGGTTACGTTTCATTAGCAAAACGCTTCGAAGATGCAACAGCTATAACAAAGGGACTGGCTACATCATACTTGTGCGTCCTCTCCTGGAGTACTGGTTGCCCAGTGTGGGGCCCTCCAGGTGGGACTGACGGAAGACATTGAAAAGGTTCAGAGAGGGAAAGCGTCACGGAAATGTTGCACGAAAAATCAAATGTTTGTAGAACTTATGGGACTTAACTACGGGGTCATCAGTCCCTAAGCTTACAAACTACTTATGAACTAGCTAAGACTAAGAACGGCACAAATATCCATGCCCGAGGGGGGATTCGAACCCCCGACCGTAGTGGCCGTGCAGACCGTGACTGTAGTGCCTCAGTCTCCTCGGCCACCGTGGCCGGGAATGTTGCACTATTTGAGGTGGAAATCATTAAAAGAAAGACGTTATTCGTTGCGGCGAGATCTATTTACGAAATTTCAATCACCGACTTTTACTTCTGAATGTGAAAGTATTTTGCTAGCACCCACTTACATAGGGAGAGATGACCATCCCAATAAAGCAAGAGAAATCAAATCGAAAATGGAACTTTACTTTCCGCGCGCTATTAGAGAATGGATCGGTTGAGAAAGGTTATGAAAGTGGTTAATGAACACTGCCAGGCACTTAAATCTGATTTGCAGAGTATCTATGTAGATGTTAAACCCTAATCTTCCTTTCTTTCTTATGGACTAGACATGACAACCCGTATGGAAAAAAATACAGAACGGCGCTAGGACGGCATCAAGTGAATTACTCCTGAGAAGGCTCTTATTCCTCGAGAAATTATTGCGATAGTGCCAAATGGGCTCGAAAAAAATATTGCCTACGGTAGTGAAATGCTATGTGCTGAGAAAGTTGCCCTTTGAACGGAGAATATTGAGAGACTGCTCGAGGAGAACATGGGACTAAGTAACGGTACAGAGAGACTGTTGTTATACAGTTTCACAACCTGCGGCGCGAGAGGAAGGCAGAATCGGCCGCTGCACTCACATTTAATCATCACTCGGAGTGCACCGAGGCGGGCCTCTTTTCCGAGGAGCCGTTGAAAAGTCTGTCTGCCGCTGCCGCCGTCACGGAAAATTGCGTGAATCGGGGAGGCGGTCGCGGGCGGGGCGAAATAAATCTAAATTGGAAATAACGGTTTCGTCATCGCCGAGCAAGCGCCTTTACCGGCACTCGAATGAAAGAAAAAGAGCGACGGCGGAGGCAAGTTTTCATTAGTGCAGGCATTCTGAACACGTGTAGTGCGGCGCGGCGTAAAATGTGAGAACGGCAGCGGCGGCGGCGGCGGCGGCTGCGTTAGCGAGGCCTTTGCGGCGCCGCCGAGCGTGAAGCGGCGTGTGGCGGCGCGGAAGTAATGGCGCCGCGGGCGCGCGCGCAGCCCCGGTGGCCGGCGAGGCGGTCGCACAATGCTGCCGGGACAGGCAGCGCCCGGCCAGCGCGGCGACATCGACAGGGACCTGCCACACTGGACAAAACAGCTAGGAGAGGCACTGACTTAAAATTTGTACCGTGGCCGGGATTCCAACCCGGCACCGCCTACCTTATTGGGCAGGCGCTTTATACCGACCGCTCGGCTAATACGACATTACGGACAAAGCAACTACACGGACTGTCTTCAAGCACGTCCCGGGTTGGAATCCCCGCCACAGAAAAATTTTAATTCAATTTTTTTATTTATTTATTTATTATTATTTTTTTATTGATTGGTTTTTCTGTTCCATAGGACCCAATTGAGGAGTGAGACTCCATGGTCATGGAACAAGTCAATACATTAATTGTTACACAAGAATGGTAATAGAAAATTTTTAAGTAGTCCTTTGCACACGACTATCTTAAGACAAAGTGAAAAGAATCAATAAAGATAAAAATGAATTAGCTTAATTGTTTAACTTTTCTAAGAGTTCCTCGACAGAATAAAAGGAGTGAGCCATGAGGTAACTCTTCAATTTAGATTTGAAAGCGTGTGGATTAGTGCTAAGATTCTTTAGTTCTTGTGACAGCTTATTGAAAATGGATGCCGCAGAATATTGTACCCCATTCTGCACAAGTGTTAAGGTGGTGTGATGCAAATGCAGATTAGACTTCTGTCTAGTATTCACCGAGTGAAAGCCAGTAACTCGTGGGAATAAGCTGATATTATTAACAACAAACGACATTAAAGAAAAAAACGTATTGTGACGCCAGAGTCAAAATTCCCAGACTACTGAAAAGGGGTCGACGTGACGTTCGCGAACTTACACCACATATTGCTCGAACCGCCCGTTATTGAGCCAGAAATATCCTTTTTGCATCAGGCGAGTTACCCCCAAAAACAATGCCGTACGTCATAAGTGAGTGAAAGTAAGCGTAATAGACTACTTTTCGTGTTGAAAAATCACTTATCTCAGATATTGTTCTAATAGTAAATATAGCAGAATTTAGTTTTGCCTCTCTTTATACAGTCCCAGAAAATCATAAACGACCATTATAAATTATACACTCCCAGAAAATCATAAATGACCATTATCAATTCGTCAGCCCAGCAGAGATAGGCACTGAATTAAAATTCGTACCGTGGCCGGGATTCCAACCCGGCACCTCCTAGCTTATTGGGGAGGCGCTTTACACCGACCGCTCAGCTAATACGACATTACGGACAAAGCATTTACAGGGACTGTCTTCAAGCACGTCCCGGGTTGGAATCCCCGCCACAGACAAATTTTAATTCAATGCCTCTCCATATACACTCCCAGAAAATCATAAATGACCATTATGAATTCGTCAGCCCAGCAGCGAGGCACTGAATTAAAATTCGTACCGTGGCCGGGATTCCAACCCGGCACCTCTTAGCTTATTGCGCAGGCGCTTTATACCGACCGCTCAGCTTATACGACATTACGGACAAAGCAACTACACGGACTGTCTTCAAGCACGTCCCGGGTTGGAATCCCCGCCACAGACAAATTTTAATTCAATAGTACTACTGTAATGACACAGTGATCGGTCGGTACTGATGAGCGTTGCGAGGCCCGGAGTTTAGTTTAGTTCTTTATTAACCTGTGGTAGTAGGCCTACTAGTCTAAATAATATGCTGAAAAAACAAGTAGAGTGTCTTACGGAATAGTCTGTCGGTCAGATAGAGTACATCGTCACTCCTCATTATCTTGCTGCCCTAGAAGGAATGAAGGAATATCATAAATTAACGTCCCGTCGACGTCGTGCTCCTTAGAAGCGCAGCTCACGCTTGATTGATTGGGTAAGAATGGGGAAGCAAATCGACCTTGTCTTTTGAAAGGAACCATCGCGGCATTCGCCTGGTGTGATTTAAGGCCCCTACACACGCTCAGATTTATCGTACGACCAACAAGATGTCCAACGAACCAACCAATTGGTAGCAGCCTACACATGTTCAAACCAACTGCACGCAGCGGCACCGTGTTCTGGTTCTGATTGTCGAAATTATTATTATTCGAATTTTTTTTTTTTTTTTTTTCGCGTGTTCGCTGTGCAGACGACATCAGGCAAGGAAGTTGGTCGGGAAGCGCTACACGTGGTACAATTTGTCGGTTGAAACGGTGAGGGAATCGGAGATCGGATGGTCAGACACAGCCAACCGACCGACAAGGAACGTTGGTCGGGTAGCGCCTAAAACCGCCCAATTTATCGGGTGACCAACGAAGTGTGAAGTCGTCCACATGAGTACGAAAAGAAATCCGTTAAACTTTGTTTACATGATAAAGCAATCAAATGTAAAGGCCGTAAACTCCACAAAATACCTAGGAATTATAATTACTTCTGACTTAAATTGGAAAGAACACGTAGATAGTGTCGTGGGAAAGGCGAAACAGAGACTGCGTTTTATTGACAGAACCCTTAAAAGATGCAACTAAAGAAACTGCGTACACTACGCTTGTCCGTCCTTTTATGGAATATTGCTACCCAGTGTGGTATACTTATCAGGTGGTTTGACGGAGGACATCGAAAGAGTCCAAAGAAGGGCAGCTCGTTTCGTATTGTCACGATACAAGGGAGACGGCGTTACGGAAATGATACAGGATCTGGGATGGGAATCATTACAACAACGGCGCTTATCGCTGTGGCGTGGGCTACTTACGAAACTACAATCGCCAACATTCTCCTCCGGATGCGAAAATATATTGTTGACTCCCACTTACATAGGTACAAATGATCATCAGAATAAAATACAAGAAATCAGAGCCCGAACAGAGAGATTCAGGTGTTCATTCTTCCCGCGCGCTATTCGAGAATGGAATGGGAGATAAAATAGTGTAACGGTGGTTCGACGAACCCTCTGTCAGGCACTTAAATGTGATTTGCAGAGTATCCCATGTAGATGTAGATGGTCGGCCGCGGTGGCCGAGGGGACTGAGGCGCTCCAGTCACGGTCTGCACGGCCACTACGGTCGGGGGTTCGAATCCCCCCTCGGGCATGGATATTTGTGCCGTCCTAGTTCGTAAGTAGTTCATAAGTAGTTTGTAAGTTTAGGGACTGATGACCCCGTAGTTAAGTCCCTTGAGCATAACAAACATTTGATTTTTTAGATGTAGATGTAGAATAGGTCCGATAAATCGCATCGTGAGTAGGGCCCTTTAGGGAAATCAGGGAAAACCTCATTCTGGCTGGGCGGGGGTGGATTTGAACCACAGTCCTCCCGAACGCGACTTGAGTGAGTTAGCATTAGCAGTGCAGCGGTCGCCTGGCGCACGTCAGTGGCGGACTGGCGGGCCCACCGCGGAGTCAAGTGGCGCCCCCGGGCGCAGGTGAGGTTCCCACACAGCGCGCCGCAGCCGCGCGGAAGGACCGCCCGGCTGTCTCACGGGACGGCGCCGGGGGTGGCCGCCACACCTCGCTGCCTCAATTCTCAGCGCCAGCCATTCAACCGAGCCACGACTTGTCTTACTGCGTGTCCGGGAATGCTGTTTCCCTCGCACCGATCACTTCGCTATCAACGGTTCCAGTGCCTTCCAGCAACTGCCAGTCTGGACAACCGTCACACGGCAGGATCGATGAAATCAGTCAATCGATGCTAATACTAACTGATTTTCTCTTTACGTTAATAGGTTTCGACATCCTGAGAAGAAGGGACCGATACAAACGGGCGATAAGCGAGTATTAATCCCAAAAATTTGTACTTTTCTTTGCGTGATCCCTTTTTAATTCGATGCAATCTATCTAAGGTTTCTCGGTTGTATCCGAAAATACAGGTATCACGAAAATATTGTAACGTACCGGGTCGTAAGACGTTGGTTCTTACAGTTATCGTAGATCGGCGCTCTCGGCAGCGGCTCGCTGAACTAATCCAAATGTTCAAATGTTTGTAAGTCTATCGGACCAAACTGCGTGGTCATCAGTCGGTACCTTACAAACCCCGGGGAGGACTCCAACCTCCACGGCGAGCAACCGCGCGCTCCGCAGCGACACGCTTTAGACCGTTCGGCTACTCCACCGCGGCAGAACTAATCCACTACAAATAATGCAGGCGACACGTAGAATTGCAGTTCTTTGACCCTAATGATTCATTAGTGCCCAGTTGTCACCATTTATAGGCAACGTACACGTCTCATTAATTACAATCACCACAACCCAATACGTATATTCCACACGTCAATAACACAAATTTACACAGTTTGTGTGTGGAATACCAAAGTCCGAGGTGTTCAGTGTGGCACGTAAGAATTTAGCTTTTAATCAAATTCAAATGTTCAAATGTTTGTATAGCTTATGGGACTTAACTACGGGGTCATCAATCCCTAAACTTACAAACTACTTATGAACTAGCTAATCCTAACGACGGCACAAATATCCATGCCCGACGGGGGATTCGAACCCCCGACCTTAGTGAGCTTTTAATCATAACGGTAGAAACACTTTCGAAGAGCTTTTACACAATTGTTCAGATTTAAAGTTCAAAGTGACGTGGGTTGTGCCTCAGATACATCACGAAACAAGACTCCGTACTGGCGTGGATTATGCCTCAGAACAAGGAACAATACTCAATTACATGGCGTGAAAGCATCCTATTTACTATCTTCCAAACAATAACATTGAAAATTATGTAGCGGAGAGTGGGTCTAGTGTGGACACTTTTCATGTCTCATTTTCTATCTTAAACCAAATTTATGCTGATTTTTGGAATTTACTATCTGAGCATTAAGCAGTTTCCACCCTATAAAAAGCATAGAAGTAATTCTTTCTATCTTCAATATTTTGAACACCAAATAAAAAAAAACCAAATGTCTGCAATCTGTCCACATGAACCCCATGGTGGGGTAAGTGTGACCATTGGCTGAAATTCTATGGCCTTAAAGTGGACAATGCGTTTTTTGTATAAATAAGGCCAAATTTCCTAAAAATGTTTAATTTTTTACCTTAATAAACATTAACTGGAACATCCTCTCTTGTCTTTGTGTCCCAGGTGTTTTTGTAGAAGGCAAGAGACAAATAGTGTTTTACCTCTCTAATACTGATTCGTCTAGGGCAACAGGGAACACAAATCTATAGCCTTTTTTTCCACAAACAGAAAACAAACACGTCTTCTTTCCCAATTGTATGTCTAACTTAGCCTACATAACATTTAAAGGTCTTCTTTATGGTGAAACAAACCAAATCAAAATCACCAAACCTAACTTTCTCAAATCTGTTGGATTTTGGCTTCATCATTTTCTTTTTTACAGCATCCTTCAATAAAATCTTTGTAGAGCTTATGGGACTTATCTGCGGGGTCATCAGTCCCTAAACCTACGAACTACTTATGGACTAGCTAATACTAAGGACGGTACAAATATCCATGCCCGAGTGCGGATTCGAACCCCCGACCGTAGTGGCCGTGCAGATTGTGACTGGCGCGCCGCAGACCGCTTGGCCACTGCGGCCGACCAGAATCCTTCACATTCCAGCACACTTGGTGGAAAGGTTTCTGATTCATTGTCTGTATCACAGTTTTTATTTTTTGCAGATGTCTTCAATTCCGTCTTGTCCTGGAGCAATGTTCTCTTTTAAGCTGGTGTCATTTTAGCCATTGCTGATGCCTCCAGTTCATCTTTGACTATAATGTTAGTGTATCTGCTGATTTCTTTTGCCTTGATTGTGGTTTTTGCCTTGCAGCATTTGAAAAAGGTATACACTCTTCAGGAGTTGGTATTTCAGTTAGGACCACGCCTGAAGTGAAAGGTGAAGCAACACATACAGTTGCAGGTTCTCCAGGTGAAGGTGTATCACAACTTGCAATAGAGGCTGTTGGCTGCTCAGTTACTTCTGATGGTCTAAAATCTTCGTCAATGAATGTCATCCTTCGGTAATTCTTTGTGTTTTTTAGCATACATGTAGCCAGTTCACGTGAGTGCATAATGTAAATTAGAGGCCTTTATGAAGTAATTAGTTAATAATTACTCTTCAGGATCTGTAAAGACCTTCAGAACTTTGTATTTCGTTACGTTATATTCAGTGTTTGAATTTTTTATGGTCTGCTTTTCCAGAATCATTACCTTCACATGGATCTGGGAAAAAAGTAACTGGGCGCTATTATCAGGAACAATAACAGAATGGAAGAGGATTTTTTAAAACCATTTCATTATAAATTTCATTTGGCTAAGCAAATATTTTTGCAAAAACAGTTGACATAGGTGTTTGGAAACTTAAGTGGACACAACTGAATGCTTTTAGCTCTATATTTCTTAGCTGAGATAATGCTTTTCTGCAGCATAGAATTCTTAAATTAATATATCTCTGCAGTTTGTTGCATACTCCCCTTTTTTAACAGAACTTCTTTTACACCTCTCTGAACTTTTCCTTCAAAAATATTAGCTTCTCACCATCTTCAGTATAAATAATTCACTTAAAATAATTTTAACAGTAAAAATATAAGACTGAAAGTGGACCTCTGGTGCCAATCAGAAATGGGTTGAGAGTGGACACTGTCCACACTGACACCACTTCATCTGTCCATACTTACACCAAGAGGCCAATATGGATATGAAACCAAACACTAACGAATGTATTTTATTTAGATGAGGTATTAGACAAGAATAAAATGGAACACTTTTTATAGATTCATAAACCACAACTTTTAATATTTTCAGAACTAAGCTTTAGAACTTATCTGGAAATTTGTTTATCACAAAAATCGAATACAAAAACAATGAAATAATATTTTCACTTCTGTTACCTCCAGTAATGAGCATATCGGCTCCAAATTTTGTTTAGTTGTTTAGTACATTCTGTGGTACTACCAACATGAAAATTAAAAAATTCCAACGATAATATTACTGAAATGAATGTATGTCCACTTTTACCCCATGTCCACTAGAACCGCCTACTCCCCTAATGTTAATTAAATCAATTTTAACGGAAAAGTTGACAATTACATACAACTGGCTATAGTAAAATATAGCGTAAATAATATTGAGTAAATTGATATTTAAATCTCAGTTATATTAATTGTGTTTCAATTGCGTGTTTAATGGGTTTGTCAATAATAATTCCGTAATAGACGATAATTACACAGAAACTAATGGGGGCAAAACTTTCCTAACATTACTTGTGAAGCATAATAATACCTACTTTAATATTATAAGAATATAATTTACTTAGTTTTATCATAGATACTAATTAGACTAATATATGTCCAATAACAATACATTTCTGGCATGAACTAACTAATATTTGCTAATTAAACAAATTTCTGTGACGGCAAATAATAGAAAACAACTTCAGCCAGTCACGTTAGAAAAAATAATGGCAAACGTTTTGGAAAAGATAATTATAATATGAAAGTTTCTCGCTTCTCCTTCTCTCTTACAAAATTTCCGTCTGCTGTGTGTTTGAACTTGTTCTAGCTGAATGCCTTTGTACAACGTTATGTTAATCAGACTGCGTTTTTTAACTGTATTCTATGTGAATGTAAAGGTATTGCAAAATCTATCTGACTGCGTAATATTTATTATAATGAGACACAAACTGCTAATTGTTTCTGTATGAAAATCTCGTAACAAAGTTAATTGTCTGAAAATTACTGATAATAAAAATCACTGTGTTAATAATTCTGGCTCTACAAACTTGTTTCTGACTGAACTGACAATCATTAACAAAATGTAAAGAACACAATATTTATCCATGCAATCTGACTCAGTGCAAACACTTGTTAACCTGAACACTGTATGAATTATCCTACCCTGAAATCTGTAAATCATACTGAACTGTAAGCTTGACAAAAACTGATTCTTTCTCACCTTCACTTACTGCATAAATCTGCGCAACACCAAACTGCTTCCTTCTGTACTAACGACTGGAAAACTAACTACAGAAAAAAACTATGGCATTTTTAATAAGAATGTGAGGAGGGATAAATTGGTAATCTGTGTAAGAAACTCGAACTAATTATTGAAAATGAAATATCTGATTTATTTTCTAACTGATGTAACTTCATGAAAATACTAACAATGTCATGTTTATGATTTTAAAATCTTTCATAGAAAAATATAACTCAGATATTTAATCTGCCTACAAAATTATTTTTAAACAAAGATAAACATTTCTTGACTGTTAATAAATTTAACTCTATTTACACAAACAATGTTACAACAATACCATATTTCAAGAACCTACCCATGAAATTCCTATTTCATAAAAAACGCAATTTCCAAATTAAACTATTACAATAAATACTTTTCCTAACACAGAAAGGGGTCCTTAGCATGAATCGCGAGACCACAAGCTAACAGCAAGATCTTTCCCGACCTTTACTGTTACAATCAGTTCAGCCTAACAATGCAAAGTTGTGCCATAGAAACATGCCAAGTATTTCATGAAAAACTTTACCTTATACAAAATTTATGCTCACTTTTTGTCCCCCCCCCCCCCTCTCTCTCTCCCTCTCTCTCTCTCTCTCTCTCTCTCTCTCTCTCTCTCTGTGCAAGCAAACCGATAACTGAAGCCCAATTCAAACTGGGTTCCAAACTAATCCGTCACGCCACTCTGCGTACGTAACCATCAATCATACCAATACTCACACGCAATTGATTCTCTTGATCAATGCCAATAACCACACTGAAGCATTTGCCTCTATGCATAATTCTTCTGGACTGCACACTAATACCTTTCTACCCTCAAACGGAACCAAATCAGACTAAAGCTGATGAAAGTTACATAAATTACCATTTAAATACCATACTCCTCAAAGACATAATTTAGGCATCACTATCCGCGTGAGGAATTAAATCCTTTCTCAAATTAGCATCTAGGCCTACAATTCAAACTAGAACAACTTGTATTATGTAAAACTCGAAATTCACTAAAAGCCGTAACGATACTAAATACTACTCCCCTCATTTACCAACATTAAATATTAAATTCTAACTGCGTTTTTAGTAATAGTTCGCGAGAACCCTGTCATTCACTAGACATCAAGACTCAAATTTACATTACCTCGAAGTACCGGCTGGTACCTTTTCATTACATACCACCAACTGACGAAACAGAACTTTCTCCAGAAACCCCATTTGTGATAAAACGACAAACGATTCTGTCATGATTACAATGCATTGATTATACCCATGCTGTTAATAAATGACATTTAGAGGCCAGATTCAATAATGATGTATAACTTTGGCAGCGATCCAATTATCAGTTGTTTCTGGTCGTCTCTGGTGCCGCCTCATGCTACGCAGGTGTTGTCTTTCAGCACGTACGCCTACCGCGACGTACGCAGGACCAAACAAAATCTATAGCATACATACAAAGGCAACAAATGCATAAAAATTAAACTATCCCATTTTTAGTGGATCAGCTCTTCTGTCTGGTTTGCGGCTACAACGACCCAGTAGCTGCTTTTCATTATCGCAAGATACATGGTGATCGTCTACCATCGATTTAGATTGGTGGCCATCGAAACTGCAACATCAAGAAGAACGGAAGAAATCACAACCAGATTTATTTGACAAATAACACGACCAGAAAATGCAGCCACCTGTGAAGTGAGGAAGACGATGAAATCAGTACTTAGTGTTGCTGTCCACATCCGTGACTACACTCTTCGAGCCACGCGCAATGGCCGTACGCAGGACCAAACAAAATCTATAGCATACATACAAAGGCAACAAATGCATAAAAATTAAACTATCCCATTTTTAGTGGATCAGCTCTTCTGTCTGGTTTGCGGCTACAACGACCCAGTAGCTGCTTTTCATTATCGCAAGATACATGGTGATCGTCTACCATCGATTTAGATTGGTGGCCATCGAAACTGCAACATCAAGAAGAACGGAAGAAATCACAACCAGATTTATTTGACAAATAACACGACCAGAAAATGCAGCCACCTGTGAAGTGAGGAAGACGATGAAATCAGTACTTAGTGTTGCTGTCCACATCCGTGACTACACTCTTCGAGCCACGCGCAATGGCCGTACGCAGGACCAAACAAAATCTATAGCATACATACAAAGGCAACAAATGCATAAAAATTAAACTATCCCATTTTTAGTGGATCAGCTCTTCTGTCTGGTTTGCGGCTACAACGACCCAGTAGCTGCTTTTCATTATCGCAAGATACATGGTGATCGTCTACCATCGATTTAGATTGGTGGCCATCGAAACTGCAACATCAAGAAGAACGGAAGAAATCACAACCAGATTTATTTGACAAATAACACGACCAGAAAATGCAGCCACCTGTGAAGTGAGGAAGACGATGAAATCAGTACTTAGTGTTGCTGTCCACATCCGTGACTACACTCTTCGAGCCACGCGCAATGGCCGTACGCAGGACCAAACAAAATCTATAGCATACATACAAAGGCAACAAATGCATAAAAATTAAACTATCCCATTTTTAGTGGATCAGCTCTTCTGTCTGGTTTGCGGCTACAACGACCCAGTAGCTGCTTTTCATTATCGCAAGATACATGGTGATCGTCTACCATCGATTTAGATTGGTGGCCATCGAAACTGCAACATCAAGAAGAACGGAAGAAATCACAACCAGATTTATTTGACAAATAACACGACCAGAAAATGCAGCCACCTGTGAAGTGAGGAAGACGATGAAATCAGTACTTAGTGTTGCTGTCCACATCCGTGACTACACTCTTCGAGCCACGCGCAATGGCCGTACGCAGGACCAAACAAAATCTATAGCATACATACAAAGGCAACAAATGCATAAAAATTAAACTATCCCATTTTTAGTGGATCAGCTCTTCTGTCTGGTTTGCGGCTACAACGACCCAGTAGCTGCTTTTCATTATCGCAAGATACATGGTGATCGTCTACCATCGATTTAGATTGGTGGCCATCGAAACTGCAACATCAAGAAGAACGGAAGAAATCACAACCAGATTTATTTGACAAATAACACGACCAGAAAATGCAGCCACCTGTGAAGTGAGGAAGACGATGAAATCAGTACTTAGTGTTGCTGTCCACATCCGTGACTACACTCTTCGAGCCACGCGCAATGGCCGCGTGGTCTAAGGCGTAATCTAGGGACTGATAACTATAGCACTTTAGGCCAATAGGTTTACAAACATTGCAAGGTATCCCGAATATTTAAAATGTTTAAAGTTTAATGGAAATTGCCCAATACTGCGTACTACCTACATGCAAAACTGAACTTTTAAAACCGAACAATGTGGTGACTTCTGTTGACACTACATCGCAGTCATCGCATGAACTAGCCATTTTCAGACAATTTCAGTCTTAATAATTTTGTAAGAGGCAGAATTTTCACATTTTTTAAAAAAAATTCCAGTAAAATCGGAATATCTTTGAAATTTCGGAATAGTAAAGTCAGAGGATAACCGCGTCTAAACACCGCAATTCAAAGTCATCTTTTGTTGCAAATAGTAGTATAAATAGTTCCGCAGAATAGCTACTCGCTCTCTCAGTCTTGGTTTCTCGTTGCATTAAAATCTCTCTGTCTTGTCTCAGTCTTCGTGGCCGTGTTTGCGAAATAGTTAAAGTCAGGTGCGGAAATATTCCGAACTCTTTTAATTGCGATGGAATCAATTTTTTTATTATTTAAAGAATTCATTATTTATCATGAAAGGGTCGAACTGTTACGCGAGTAAGTAAAAGCTATCTGTGGACTTTAATTCCGGTTAGGCTACGGAGTTTTTCTTTCTTTAAAAAAAAAAAAAAAAAAAAAAAAAAAAAAAAAAAAAAAAAAATCTGCCTCCCGATAGTACCTTGAATATTCAAGGGAATATCAAATATTGTTAAACGATTTTTTTTTTCATTGAGAAATTTTAGAGTTAAATAACTTTAAAATTGAATTGGGAAGAATATTCCGAATATTAGCTTTGTCAAACATATTGAACTGTTATTCTATGTTATGTACTGTCGAGAACTGTGTACTAAAAAAAAAAAGTGTGACTTGGACATTGTATGTTACAATTGTGTTTCTAAGGTGACATATAGGTAAAATGATGATCAAAATTTGTATCGACCACGTCTTTCGTAGTTAGCATCTGTCCTTAAATATTGAAATTTGAGGAAGATTTCAAAAATAATATCTTTGACTTGTCTCTGAAATACAGTGAATGAAAGTTATTAGAGGACGTAATATCCAGTAAAGATATTTAATGTCAAACAAATCAGTAATAAGATTTTTAAATGCAAAGGTAAAAAAGGGCCTATGTGACGTGCTTCTTGGAAAGGAACTGCTGGGAAAGAAAAGATATTAGTCTAAAAGAACTTGGTAATTTAAATAAGCCCCTGAGAAATAAAGAGCTCATGTTTAAACAGTAAGGAAAATATTCAAAAAACTGTGATAGGCTCTGGAAGGTTTAATCCAGAGGTATTAGTAAACTGAATATATGAACAATCATTAGGTGTACCAAATTAAATACTCAACGTATGCCTCAAATAAAATTTTACGAGCCTATTGAATCCTAGCATTGAAGACGACGGAAGCTTACACGTCCGCTGATGTCGCCTCTATCATGCAGAAGCAATACATACAAACCATAAATTACTACCAACCAAATATAGGACACCACATAAAATGTCGCCCAAGAACGTGGGGCCCGAGCTAAGAAAGAAGAAGAAAATCTGGATTTGAAGAAAAGGACCTTGATAGATTGTACAGAAGAAACGGGAAGAAGGATCCACGATTTAAAAAATATATATATGTTTACGAACCAAACCCCAAGAAGAAGAAGAAGAAGAAGAAGGAAGGAAATTAATTGAAATTTCATCGAATAAGTGGAGTAATTTGGGACTCAGAGGATTGATGACCACTGATGTAGTTGGAACTGTGGCAGAAAAATAGAGAAAAGGTGATTGTCGTCATAAACTTTTAATTTTGGTGAAATATTTAAAAGACTAAATTTTTTGCTTTCAGTGTGTGTCTATATGTATCATATCGTATGTAGACTAATCTGAACAATTTTTTCTGTTTCATGCTTAATATTATAATGTATTGTGGATTATGAGCATATCTGGGAAGAATCTGTATATCTGAATGCTCATGTATAATCAGATAATTAGAAAGAGATTTCATCTGTTGTTCAATGTTCAAATGTTTGTTAAGCTTAAGGGACTTAACTACGGGGTCATCAGTCCCTAATTTCATCTGTTCTTCCGCCAGAAACTACTAATGGTAAGGACTGCCATTTTATCAGCAGTTTGCCTTGTGGAATTGTGTACCATAATGGCAGCTGTTCTGTACATTTATAACGTCTGATCAAACTAAGTAAAAAGATAAGAGGGAAATCATATCAAAAAAATTTTACGAATTCCTAAGGCAACATACTTATTGTATTATATTGTAGTGTTGTATATCAGTGCATATATTTGTGTGTTGGTTAGAAAACAGTGTGAAGTATTTTCGATTTTGATTTGTTATCTTGTGTACTAGAAGTGAAATCCACTTGTATTATGGTTAGGCCTACACCTAAGGCAAGAATAGCATCAGAAAATAGGATTGTTACTCGTTCGCAGGATAACCTCAATGTTAGGAGCGAGGACGAGAGAGAGTGTTTCTCAGAACCAGATTTAACAGAATATGCAGAAGCTAAGGAACCCGAACAGGTTTCAGAACATTTCAATCCTCAACCTAGCACATCTCGAGGTCCGGAATTCCACAACAGAATTTTCGAGAGCTCAAAATTTTCTTCAATTTGTAAATACCGCCACAATGGTAGATCCTCTAACAGTGATATTACAGAAATTAGAGGAACAGGCTAAACAAATTCAGATTAGTCAGAAGGACAGGCTAAAAGACAGGAACAACAAGTACAAAAGCTATCTTCACAAATTCAGATTAATCGGGAAGAACAGGCTAGAAAATTAGATGAACACTGTAAGCAAATCAACGAACAGTTTAAAAAGTAGGAAGCTACAATTAACGAAATCCGGAGGGAAAATAGTAAAAATTACGATTTGCTAAAACAGCGTCTGGAAGGCCAGCAGGAACAGCACCAAACAGCTTAAACAAGAGTTACATAACACCACAACCAACATCAAATCCGAAATAGAAGAAAGGGACACGCACCGCGACCTCATTACAGACCATTTAATTTCTGAGTTCAAGAAATTGAGATCGGAAGTGGAAGAGATTAAAACCACTTTCGGGGACGTTACTCAAAAAAGTCGAAGAAATTCAATCCGACGTAAATAAAATGAAGGGTGCTCAAAACACCACACAGCCGACTATTAATGAACTAAATAACAAGATACACAATTTACAGATTAGTGCTAATGAGACTATTGACAATTTATATACATGTGGCGTCTGTTCCGAGAGAACAGACGTCACTTCTGATCCTGCAGTTGTTATTATTCAACATTCTTAGAATATATGACATCAACTGCGATTGGGAAAAGCTGAAAATGTGTACCCAGCCGGGATTCGAACCCGGGTCTCCTGCTTTCTAGGCAGTTGCGCTGACCCCTACACCACTGGGGACACAGTGATCACCGCACCTGCAAGGACTACCTAAGCACGCCTCCCGTCAGATACAAATTCCCAGCTTCGCCCTGCCCACAGTACTCAAACTCGTAGTTATAAACTAATTCCCGTAAGAGTAAGGGCTTCAAACTTTGCCCACCCCTCCCCACTAACGATAGGATCATTGCCCGTCACCGGCACTGCCCGTCACCGGCAACTGCCTAGAAAGCAGGAGACCCGGGCTCGAATCCCGGCTGGGTACACATTTTCAGCTTTTCCCAATCGCAGTTGATGTCATATATTCTATGAATATTGACAATTTCTTGCACGTATCATCAAAAAACATCAATAGCAATGTGCAAAACTGGCTAGAAAATCAGGCGACTGTAATCCAACAGTCAATCGAAAAGGAGGTACAGTCGAATTTAAACAAGACACATTATAGTAATAATGGCAATCAAAATCAAACGGATTATCATACTTCAAGCCCTCCATCTCAAACGGACGAAATTGCAACCGAAGCGTGACAATTTGGACGCGAAGCACTACCAGTGCTAACACAACAGGAATACAGAAGCAACTGCAAGTAAAATTTATGAGATGCCTGACAATGAAGCAGACACTAATCTTCCGCATACTGCAACCGAAGCAAGACCGGCTAGATTTCAATTTACTGATTCCACAGGATGCAGCTTACCGCGAAGTCCTGTTGCAAGTCATATTCGAGAAACATGTCACCATGGTTGTTCTAATTCTTCGTGCTCAAGTAGAGATCCGAAGATTTTAAAAAATAGACACTTCCAGACGTTTTCGTCTGAGAAGGAAGACACTCATCTTATAATTTTCATCAGAAGCTTCCGAAATGTATTTCCCCATAACTGGGACGAATACAGCAAATTACAGTTTATTGCTTCTCATATAGTACGAGAGGCCTCTTTGTGGTCTAACGATATAATCGAGACATGTGAGTCCACAGAAGAGTTCGAAAGGTTATTTGTAGGAAGTTACTTTTCGAGGAGCAAGCAGGAACGACTAAGAAATGAAATTTATAATCCGGAATTTTATAACCCTAAAGCGGGCACACTTCGAAAATATTTCGATAAATACATCAACAAGACACGATATTGGGACAATTCGATACCTACCCGGGAAGTTCTAAAAATACTAAAGGGTAGAATTCCTTTTGATTTGAGAGAAAGATTAATGTACGTGCCCGATCACGATCTCGAAACTTTTCTCGCTCATGTCGACATACTCGATCAGATAGAGGATGAAAAAAAGAAAATGCGCCATAATTTTAGATTTGGCGTATATATTAACGACAGTAACGGTAACAACGGAAATAAAAATAATAACCATGATGTTAACAACAACTCAAATAACGGGAACCGGAATGGACACAATGTTCAAAATTCAAGTAACCGTAATTATCGCCAGAATGGCCTCTCAAACGGAAAGCAAAGAAACGGCAATAGTAATGGAAACAATTAACTCACAAAATTCGACAAACAATAACCATTATAACCATCCCAATAGCCTCCAAAACTTTCGGAACCAGAATTATCAACCTCCAAACAATGCCCAACAGTATAATAGTAATTTCAATTCAAAACCCCGTAAAAGGACTTATGATGGTAATTTTAGCGATGCAAATCAACCAAACCAGTATCATTGACCTATACCTTGACCGAACTGGCAATGGTATAATTATCCACCACCGAATTGGATACCACCTAGTAACAAATTATCTACAGGACCAGCAATTAACAATTCTTTAAACTAGTATCGACATGTTTTTACCTTCCTGGACCTGTCGGTATGAGTAAGGAAGGACCTGATGCTAACAACATGAAAATATTAAGATCTAATGATGGTAAGAACATTTTAGACGACTTGAATGAAGAACCAAAGAACTTACCTCAAAAGAAGGAACCTTTAGTTCAAGCAGTGGTGAGCACTAGAATGCGTGACATTCCAGTAGATATAATTATTGATACAGGATCTGCTATTTCAGCAATCAGTGAAAGTTTTTATAAAGTAATTTCTAAGAGAGTGATAATTCCCACACTACCCGTGCAGTGTTGCACGTTAACAGGAGCTTTAGGTTTAGTTTCGCAAAGGATTAAAACTCAATGCTAGTTGGCAGTGAATTTAGAGGATGATGTACTAAAAGGCGCATACCTCATAGTACCAAAATGACCACACCATGCATATGGGGCCTTAATATATTATGTAAGAGATCGACTTCTCCTTAGGTTATTTAGTTTTAAGTGGCTCAAGTTGCCGAATAAAATGGTCCTTGAATAGTGTTGGGAATGAACAATCTTTGAAAAGTAATAATTTAAGATTAATAATATAGCGCCCACAATGTGCTATATAGAAGGGAATTTTCATGAGAGAAACTTTGAAGTAAAGAATCTGTGTCTGACATAAATAGTGTTATCTCAGAAAAGGTTTCTGAATTAGGTTGTCTTACTAATCAGCAACAAGCTGAATTGTCATCATTACTCAAGCATTATATCCAAGTATTCGATAAAAAACCAGGTATTATCAAAGGGTACGTGTATCATATGAATGTTTATCCTCACAAAATATACTGTAGGTTCTCTTATTCAGTGCCGTGGTCTAAAAAGGAAAAGGTACAGGCAGAAATACAGAAAATGCTAGATTGGAGAATCATAGAATCGTCGCAATCCGAATACTGTAGTCCTCTCCTAGCAATTTATAAAGCAGACAATAGTGTTAGACTTGTGCTTGATGCAAGCGAAGTAAATAAGATTATAGTGCCTGTAAGAACTCACCCTGAAAAACTGGATGCGTTATTGCCGAAATTCCATGGTGTTCAGTATTTATCATCTATTGACTTAGACAAAGAATCTAGGAAATATACTGCATTCAATTTTGCTGGAAGATCCTATCAGTTTTGTGTAATGCCATTTGGACTTTCCGTTAGTGGCGGAGTGTTTATTGAAGCCCTAGATACTGTATTAAAAACAGATTTAATTAACAGAGTGACAGTATATGTCGATGATTTATTGATAGCCACAAAAAGATGGTAAGAGCATTTAGAATTACTAGATGCTGTGTTAGCTCGTTTCAAGGAATATGGAGCAACAGCAAACCTGGTAAAATCTAAGTTTGCTAGGCAGAAGATAACATTCTTGGGACATATAATTTCACTATCTGGAATATTGCCTGATGAAGGTAAAATCAGTGCAATAAGAAATTTCCCATATCCCAACCGTAAAAAGCAACTTAAATATTTTATTGGTTTAACTTTTTTTTTAGAAAATATTTGCCAAACAATTTAATTAACAATGATGTACTGCTTAGATTACTAAGTAAGAATGTACCTTGGAACTGGACAAGGGAATGTTGTGTAGTATTTGATGCCATAAAAGAAGCTTTAGTAAATACCAATATCTTATATCATCCTGATACGTCCAAAGAGTTCTGTATTGCTACAGATGCAAGTTCAACAGGTCTAGGTGGAATTTTTTGCCAGTGGGATAATAGAGATGGTAAACAAGAAATCCATATACTCAGTTTTGCCAGCAGAATACTTTCAAACCTAGAGAGAACCTATCACACAACTGAGTTACAAGTATTAGCAGTTAAATGACCATTAGAAAAATTTAACTATTTCATATTTGGGCGAAAAGTTAAAGTATATTGTGACCACCAAGCATTTACATTTCTTTTATCTTGTAAGCTAATTCACAATAGGTTAGCTAGATGGGCTATGGTCATACAAAGGTATGATCTTGAAATAGTTCATATAAAAGGAAAAGACAACATTCTAGCAGACTGTCTTTCGAGACTGCCTGAAGGTTTAACAGAACATCCAAACATAGTAGAACAAACAGGTTCTTATAAAATAATGTTGATTAAAGACTCTCCTTTTAGAAAGGATTACATTAGCATGTTTAAAAACATAGCAGCATTACAAGATGCTGATCCCTATTGGCAACAGATAAAGCAAAATTTCAAGTCTGAAAATCTAGCAAATGCAACTGACTATCAATTAGCAGATAACATTTTGTACTACAAGGATAGCTATAGAACTGGTAACTGGAGAGTATGTTTGCCTAAATCACACTTCAACCAAATTATCTGATACACACACACTTTGGCTGGGGCCATTTTGGATCAGACAAGTGTGCTGAAAAGATTTTAATACATTGTTATTTTCCTAGTCTGAAAAGGATTACATCAAGGACTTTAAGTACTTGTGTAATTTGTCAGAAAGCAAAACCCACCTGTTACAATAGAAAAACATATTTGCATCCTATAGTACCAAGTAAACCTCTAGAACTTGTTTCTTGTGGTTTATGTGGTTCTCTACCTACTGGTAGAGGTGGGATGAAACACCTATTACAGTGTATGATGTCTTTTCCAAATATGTAAAGTTATATCCTTTAAGAGAAGCCATTACTTCAGCTGTAATCAGAAGTTTTAAAAGTTACTTTACCCAAGTAGGGAAACCAATAACAGTTGTGTCTGACAATACCAGTTACTTTTCTAGTAGAAAGTGGAATAGTTTCTTAGAACAACAAAGTATTAAGAAAGTATTCATTTCAAAGTACCATCCTGAAGCCTCTCCTGTAGAGAGGATCTTTAGGGATTTCAATCGTTTTATAAGGACATATGTTTCAAACAGGCATACAAAGTGGGTGGAATATGTAAAGTTGTTTGAAAACATTCACAACTTACCCCACACTTCTACAAAACACACTCCTGACGAAATAATGTTCCAAGAGTCATAGGATAACTTGTGGTTTAACATTATTCCTCAAATTAATAATATTCAATACGATAAGCAAACTATTTTGAGTAATGTTTCACGTGCACTACAAGCAAGTGCACTTAAACGCAAGAAAAAGTATGATAGAAAGGTATCTAAAAAAGGTAAAGCAGTTAACAATCCGAAGATTGGTTTGAACACCACAGTGCTTTACTAGGCATGGTCCTGTTTGGAGGTGGTATGCCGTTGCCTTCCTCCGACCTTCGATCTGACTTACCCAGCCAGTTATAGGGGGACCTACAGTTTAACGTGGGTTCCGAACCACGGTGCTACTCGGTATTTTTCACATGAGCAATACTGCCAGAGGTGAAAGAAGTGGAAAGTGACAGATAAAAATCCTAGGACCTGGCGGGGATCGAACCCGAGACCTTTGGATTTGTAGTCTGGCACTCTACCACTGTGCAACCGAGACGCACAGAAAGGTATCTAGGGACATAGAATATAAGACTGGTGATCTCATACTATTGAGAGCACATCCACATTCGTGTGCATGAAAATGAGAAACAAGAAATGGTCTTTATTGTATGAAGAACCTTAGAAGATTGTTAACATTCCTAATCAAAATAGTTATTGGATTGTGAATCCTAGAACCAGAGTAGCAAAGGGTCGGTACCCTTATAAGGACCTTAAAAGGTTCCATGAATGAATATTATTTTGTGTATAATGTGTTTATTGAATATATATATAAGGAGTGTGTTATGTGCTGTGTGTCTTAGTACCTATTTTGTAGTAATACGTGATTAATAATGTGTACATGTAATGTTTATTACACGTCGCAATGATGTGACAAAGTGTGTGATATGTCTACATGACGTTCAAACTAGTACGACGACAGATACTGATTCAGTTGAGTTTATAATAAGTGACTTTCATGTAGTGAATAATATTGGTAATTATAGTAATGTTTTATCATGGAAGAAGTTGGACAAGGTAAAAATTCACTTGAGGACTCCCGTAGTGTTGCGCTATAGTTGGCAGCGCTAAGCATCTTAACAGTCAAGAGTCAGTAAAATTCCATTAAGCGGCTCACTAGAGTTGTGCCGTAAAGTTGGCAGCGCAATGCGCGAATTCTACAGGACACGTAATGAGTGACAGTGATGCGAGTTTCTGGCAGACAAATTATGACTGACATAATATATGTGTCTTGAATATTGTGCGGCTTATGTGTACTTACTGAAATTAAGTTATTATTTTCTAGTTGACATGATTTTATTTCAGGCAGCTATAAGATTTAATTGTTGGTGTAAATACTCATGATTTAATACTACGTAAATCGTAGTGAGATTTTTGAAAGCAAAAATTTAATTCATAATAAATGCTTAAATGGAGCTTCACTCCAATGCATTTAAAAGTAATTAAATGAAAATTAAGCAGCCTTCTGCTGCATAATAATGAATTTATCGAAAGCTAAAGGAAAATTTTATGCTTGTATATGTATATAGATATAACATTTTTTGTGTCTAGCTTTTAAGTGATCATTTTTTATTTGTTGAAATGAGTGCACATTTAGTAACAGATGAAATTATAGTGCAAGATTTCCGATAGATTAACATTTTAGGGACAAATCCGTAATAGTAGCGAACATTACCGCGGGAAATTTAAAATCTTCGTAATCGCGAGTAACTTTATTTGCTTTAAAATAATTTGATAAAGGCAAACTGCAGAAAAGATGCTAGTCCGAAACGAAACATGACCCCGTTTCATTGTAATTAAATATGTTTCCATTAACATTAGTGTGACTGATATAATTTTAATTGCTGAATAGGAATTTTATTGAATTTTGTCATCCAAGGTGCTTGATAAGACTGTCAGTGATACAGCGATCAGCAGCCTATTTCATTAACTATTACGTCGAGTAAACTGTACAGTACAGTGTTCCATCGTGACCTAGTGTTGATAAAACTGCCATGAATCAGTGATCAACACCCATTAAATCAGTGAACGTGATCCTAGTGTCTTATGTGACCATAATATACCGAAAATGTGACAAATCTTAATTGTGTATGACAGATACGTGTAGAATACATGACGGTTTAAACAGTCTATGGTGTGTGAAATGCAGCTACTGTCAGTGCCAGTCGAACTGCTTCATCAGTCGAACAGGACACTTGAGACTGCTAGTAACACCACATGAAGTGACAGTAATTAAAACATAGAAGAAAAAGTGCACCTAATGTTGAGGAACTAATCAACCGTGTGTTTCTATGTTTTCAGGGAACTTTACCATGATAAATACTATAATATTTTGTACATTTTGTTGCATGAATAAGCGCATTTGGTGCTGATCAAGAATAAGACAGACCCTGGGGGGGGGGGGGGGGGGGCTGTTACAGTAAAACCAGTACCGACGGCAACGCAACACGTCGGCTGCACTCGTCGGTAGAAGACAAAATATTTTTCAGAGTACAGAGACACTAATTACACGTAATAGTAGAAGCAAGTGTCGCTCAATCACACCACAACACAATCATAAAGGACCATGAGTCCCCTTACCCACACTAGGATGTTTTTCTTTCCTTTCAGCTTTAATATGATTTAAATATGGACGTATTGAATTGAATATTTGTAATTTATATATTGAATGTCAGTTATGCTTTATGTTAATATTTAAGTTGAAATACTTAAGACTGAAATATCATTTATTAATTTGAATTTGAAATATTTAAGACGAAATAACGTTTACTGTATCGTGTATACAAGTGTGTCTTGTGTCAGAGTCACAATAGAATATTTCATGGGGTCATGTTAGCAAAATTTTTCTGTAGGAGGCTACTCGGTCTTAATGAGGTGTATTGCGATGTTGTGTTGGAGGTACTAGATGTAGTTCGTTGCCAAAGTAAACGAACTACATCTGGGGGGCCTATGTGACACTACATCGCAGTCATCGCATAAACTAGCCATTTTCAGTCAATTTCAGTCTTAATAATTTTGAAAGAGGCAGAATTTTCACATTTTTTCAAAAATTCCAGTAAAATCAGAATATCTTTGAAATTTCGGAATAGTAAAGTCACAGGATAACCGCGTCTAAACACCGCAATTCAAAGTCATCTTTTGTTGCAAATGTTGTATAAATAGTTCCGCAGAATAGCTACTCGCTCTCTCAGTCTTGGTTTCTCGTTGCATTAAAATCTGTCTGTCTTGTCTCAGTCTTTGTGGTCGTGCTTGCGAAATAGTTAAAGTCAGGTGCGGAAATATTCCGAACTCTTTTAATTGCGAAGGAATCAATTTTTTTATTATTTAAAGAATTCATTATTTATCATGAAAGGGTCGAACTGTTACCCGAGTGAGTAAACGTTATCTGTGGACTTTAATTCGGGTTAGGCTACGGACTTTAAAAAAAAAATTCTGCCTCCCGATAGGACCGTGAATATTTAAGGGAATATTAAATATTAATAACGGATTTTTTTCCATTGAGAAAGTTTTGAGTTAAGTAACTAAAATTGAATTGGGAGGAATATTCCGAATATTAGCTTTGTCAAAGATATTGAACTGTAATTCTATGATGTGTACTGTCGAGAACTGTGTACTAAAAAAACGTGTGACTTGGACATTGTGTGTTACAATTTTGTTTCTAAGATGAAATATAGGTAAAATGATGATTAAAAATTGTCTCGACCACATCTTTCGTAGTTAGTACCTGTCCTTAAATATTGAAATTTGAGGAAGATTTCAAAAATAATATCTTTGACTTGTCTCTGAAATAAAGTGAATGAAAGTTATAAGAGGACGTAATATCCAGTAAAGATATTTAAAGTCAAACAAATCAGTAATAAGATTTTTAAATGCAAAGATAAAAAAAAAAGGTTTATGTGACGTGCTTCTTGAAAAGGAACTGCCGGGAAAGAAAAGATATTATTCTAAAAGGACTTGTTAATTTAAATAAGCCCCTGAGAAATAAAGAGCTCATGTTTAAATAGTAAGGAAAATATTCAAGAAACTGTGATAGGCTCTGGAAGGTTTAAACCAGAGGTATTAGTAAACTGAATATATGAACAATCATTAGGTGTACCAACTTAAATACTCAACGTATGCCTCAAATAAAATTTTACGAGCCTATTGAACCCTAGCATTGAAGACGACTAAAGCTTACACGTCCGCTGACGTCGCCTCTATCATACAGAAGCAATATATACAAACCATAAATTACTAACAACCAAATATAGGACGTCACACTTCGTCCGCTAAGGTACGTCTTGAAAACATAAATTAATATGCACAACGGACAAGCCCGGGAAATAGAGACAAAGACTAAAAGTTATGCCTCTATTATAAGTACACCCGAAGGAAATACTGAATGAAAAAAAAAATCTGATAAATGTTTATAATGGAAGGGGAAACAATCTGACTGCGTCACAATAAATGAAATTTGACTTTCCTCATATTCTCATTACAAAACTGGAAACCGGAAACAGCAATCAGGTCTCAGCATGCAGGATCATTAATTTTATCAACTGTATAAAATTATATAGTGATAGGTAATAATGAGGTTAAAGTTAAAAATACTCAAAAAGTGAAAACAAGGAAGCGAAAGTAACTACAAAAAAATTGAAAACGCAAAAAGAAATATTTAAACTATAAATCGTGTATTCTAAAAGTTTAAAGTAGAAAAACCTTATAGGAACCTTAAAAAAATCATGACTTACAGTCATGTCGTGCCGCAACACATTCCTGAGGATTCAATTGATAATGTGCATTATTCCAGTTATATGCCACATGTCAATATACGTGTTATATCTCCTACTAGTTCATAATACATGTCACATCACAACTTCTCTCTCCATTACAATTCATTATCCTACTATTACGTAACGACAGCATTCACCAACCGCGCCTCGTCAATGCTCTCGCAGTCGAAGTGCTCACTCTTAAATCGATCGATAGTTCCAAGGATTACTGTGCCACTTAACAATGTATATCTGTGGCCAGCTCACAACATGAACTACACTGGATATCTTTACGTTAAAATACGTACCAAATAAACTGGGCACAATGCAAATGACAAACAGCACAAATAATGAGACATGATAAACTTTATAACTACAGTGTGAACACTATTATGAGTTACAAATTTTAGTAAATTAATTACTTCGGGACCATAGGGATCTTACAGCATTTGAGCATTTTTATACTCCTCGTCATTGAATCAAACTGGCTCTGGATATGTTGTTGGGGTGCAATAGTTCTTGGTATTCCCACATAGTGCCGAAGTACATTTGGTATAGCATCGAGTGGTATATCCCGGGCCAGTTGTTCCGCAATGATCTACCAGATAAGCCAGACCTATCAAGAGAACATGAATGCAAACCCAGAAAGCAATGCGAAGGCTAAGAGGTATTGAACATAGCGTGCAACGTGTGTCACGGACTATTCTATTGCAATGACGTGTCTGCGAGCTCCATAGATATTGGAGGACAACAGGCTCCGAACACTTCGGCGATGTATGACTGGCTGGTTAGTGCACCAGCAGTGCGTACTGGGGCATGAGGGACTGGAATCCAAAACCACGCCGAGCCATTTTAGCCGATGCATAAAGCAACAGTTCATTTCCTACGTCGGTGCCTCTAGTTGTGGTTTTGCAGGCAGAATCGGGATTCATCTGTAAAGGAAAAGAAAAAAAACCGTAACTTTTCCACTAATGTAAAAACATAGGGACAAGTGTATTCTGTCTGATGGATACTATATTGGAGGTTGCGTCAAAGTATCGATTTTCTGTAAAACAGTTCACATTTCTGGAGCGTAGCCTTGTACACAGTGGACAATTAGGAGTTCGGACAGAAGAGATCGTAAAGTTTTGAAATGTGTTTCTATAGGACACTGCTAACTGTTACATGGGCAGAACTAATAATCAGCGCCGGGTAATGAATCAATCTCGAGTAAAAGGAATTTGTGGCAAAACTTCTTTGGAAGAAAGTATCGGTCTGTGACACAACACAGCACGTAAAACAACAGCAAAGTAGCATTACTATTGAAATCATTTTCACGAAACCAGAAAGTAATTTCTTTGTTCCTCACATACCATTAACCAGTTTCCATATTTGTAAAGAAGCACCGAAAAGATAAAACAGTCATCATCTGGTTGGAACTCCTCAGTGTCCTTCTTGAAGGTGGAATGCCGTGGCCTTCCTGTTAATTACATGGAGACCTGTAGTTTAACGAAGATACCGAACCACGGTGCAGTTCGTCACCTTTTATCTCAATGAGCATAGTCAGAGGTGAAAAAAGTGGTAAATTACGGATAAAGAAATTGACCGGGCATCTCGAGAGCTGCTGATTTGTATTCTGACACCGGATAAGAAATGAATTTATTTTAAATAAAGTATTATCCGAAATAATAACAATTTAGTAATATCTGCAGTGAATTTATGATATATTAATAACGAGCGGTTAAAACTAATGAAAGGGGAACGTTCAAGTCTCTGCGACTGTGGTGAAGCGAATACGTACTGAAGAGCCAAAGTAACTTGTTTAGTCACGCGCACGCAAACACTCGGAGAACGGCGGTGCGGTCGGCAACGCTTATTCAAGACAACAGGCGTCGGGCGCAGGCGTCTGCTTCTACAATGGCAGGTTATCACGATTTAAGTGAGTTTGAACGTGGATTTATAGTCGGTACACGGGCGATGGAACGCAGCATCTCCGAGACAGCGGTGAGGTGGGGACTTTCCCGTACGACCATTTCACGAGATCCTGCAAGAACTGGACCAACGACGACTGAAGAGAATCGTTCAACCACGATAGAAGTGCAACCCGTCCGCAAATTGCTGCGGATTTAAATTCTGGGCCATCAACAAATGTCAACGTGCGGACCATTCAACGAAACATCACCGATATGGGCTTTAGAAGGCGTAGGTCAATTCGTGTACCCTTTCTGACAGGGCTTTACGCCTCGTCTGCGCACGTCAACACTGACATTGGACTGTTATTGATTGGAAGCATGTTGCCTCCTCTGACGAGTCTCGTTTCCAGTTGTATCGAGCGGATGGACGGTACGGGTATGCAGTCAACCTGATGAATCCATGAGCTCTGCATGGCAGCAGGCGACTGTTCAAGCTGGTGGAAGCTCTGTAATGGAGTGGGGCGTGTGTAGTTTGTGTGATATGAGACCCTCCCCCCGTACGTCTCTATACGACTCTGATAGACGACACGTACGTACGCACACATTCATGTCCATGTGAATTGCAGCGAGCTTGGGCAATTCCATCAGGACAGTGGTACATCCCAAACGTTCAGAATTGCTACAGAGTGGCTCCAGGAACACTCTTTCGAGATTAAACTCCTCAGACATGAACATTATTGAGCGTATCTGGGATGTCTTGCAACGTGCTGTTCAGAAGTTAACTCCATCCCCTCGTGCTCTTACGGATTTATGGACAGTCCTGCAGGATGCCTGGTGTCAGTTGCCTCCAGCACTGCTTCAGACCTCAGTCGAGTCCATGCCACGTCGTGTTGCGACACTTCTGCGAGGTATCTGGCGCCATACAATACCATGCAGGTGTACCAGTTTCTTGGGTTCTTCTGCGTGGACTGACGCGTCTTGTCACGGATTTCATGGTAGCTGCCGTAGGAGGTTCCACTCCTTCCTCGGGCATGAATGTCCATGTTGTCCTTAGCATATGTTACTTTAAGTAGTTTGTAAGTCTATTTGGTCCCTTAGGTTTGCAAACATTTGAATACTTTTTTTGTTGTATACGTATGCAGTAGATTATTGTGGTAGCGAAAGAAGACAGTGTTACTTATTTTTAGTAATAAATATGGAAACAATCCCAGTCGTAATATAATTCAAGCAGCAGAAGGCAAATAACTTTTACGTCATTCGTTTAGCAAGTATCTGCTTTTCACGTGTATTTACGTGTTTTTACAAACTCTTCTAGGACTCTGACTTGTATGTGCCCCCGTTGGGCCAGGAATACCATCATTGCCATTCACCACAAGATGAATTATTAATTAAACATTCAAAGTCACATAAATTTATCTGGAAGCGAAGTAAATCAGTGTTACAGTGGCACCTTGCTATCATTTGTGCATGATGCGTCTAACAATGTAAGGTCTAAATGACGTACAGTTTTATAAGTGGCTTGCCAGTGTTTTCAGTGATTGGACAACTTTAATTAAGTTTTCAGAGTCGTCATTATCCTAAGACATTATTACCTGGAGTAGGATACTTGTCCTATTATATAAGGTAACTTTCCAAAAGCACACTTTTCCCAGTGCCATCATGAATAGATGGTGTATCTGGCATATCCTGACTAAGAGAAGGGATAGGTTGGTGGGACACATTCTGAGACATCAAGGATTCGTCAGCTTTGCATTAGAAAGAAGCGTGTGGGGTAAAAATCGTAGAGGAAGACCGAGGGATGAATACCGTAATGAGATTCAAAAGAATGTAGGTTGCATTTCTTATTCTCAGATGAACAGGCTTCCACACTGTAACGTTTCTTATATGTTGCACATTTCTTAAAATTTATTGTATAGCCAATATTACAGACACAAACATTTAGGAACGTTTACCACCAGACGTGTACTTTGTAATATTCTCGTACTCTGTTTAAATTACTGTGTTCAACCACATTTACGTGATAGCATATTGTTTATTTCAAGTAAGGGTTAAATTTTGCAATTTCATTACGTAATATTGTGTTTTGATACTTTCGTAAATAACAATCACAACCACTAAGAATACATTACGCATAGTTACTGAATATATTGTTCCCATAAATTCTTTTACCAATATAAATTTAACAACTTTACTTCTTGTAATTATTGCTCAACATTATTACATATTTACCTTGTTTTTAAATAAATTAGGGCAGATCATGTTTTATATATCACTGGATCCTATATCAATAAGTACTATTAAATCTGTCATTTCAATAATCTGTCGAAAATACGAAGTTATTGCAGAACTTAACAAAAATACTACGACACTAAACAAATTCCTACTATAAAAAAATTAAACCACATATTGAAACACATTACTTTTGCGACTCCAAATAACAGTGCACCGAAACAATAATTACAAACCACGGCCATATCATCATCATTATCGTTAGAGACTGATTATGCCTTTCAGCCTTCAGTCTGGAGCATAATAGCTCTAATAAAATCCCTCCATGATTCCCTATTCAATGCTAACATTGATGCCTCGTCTGATGTTATGCCTTTTACTTCAAAATCATTCTGCACTGAATCTAAGTACTTTCTTCTCGGTCTACCTCGACTCCTCTTACCCTCCGCTGCCGAGCTCATGAGTATCTTAGGTAACCTTGCTTTTCCCATGCGTGTAACATGAGCCCATCATCTCAGTCTGTTCGCTCTGACTGCTTCATCTATGGTGTTCATTACCAGTTTTTCCTTGATTTCCTCATTATGGACACCTTCTTGCCATTGTTCCCATCTATTAGTACCTGCAATCATTCCTGCTACTTTCATATCTGTAACCTCTACCTTATGAATAAGGTAACCTGTATCCACCCAACTTTCACTCCCATACAACAAAGTTGGTCGAAAGATAGAGCGGTGCACTGCTAACTTAGCCTTGGTACTTACTTCCTTCTTGCAGAAGAGAGTAGATCTTAGCTGAGCACTCACTGCATTAGCTTTGCTGCACCTCGATTCCAGTTCTTTCGCTATGCTGCCATCCTGTGAGAAAATACATCCCAGGTACTTGAAACTGTCTACCTGTTCTAACTTCGATCCTCCTATTTGGCACTCAATCTGTTTAAATCTCTTTCCGACAGACATTACTTTCGTTTTGGAGATGCTGATCTTCATATGACAATCCTTGCACCTCTGATCGAGCTCTGAAATATTAGTTTGCAACCTTTCAATAGAATCGGCCATTACAACTAAGTCATCCGCATATGCGAGACTGCTTATTTCGTTTTCACCTATTTTAATAGCGCCCTGCCAGTATACTGTTTTCACCATATGATCCATGAATAGTACGAACAACATTGGTGACATGTTACAGCCTTGTCTTACCCCTGAAACTACCCTGAACCATGAGTTTAATTTGCCATCTACTCTAACTGCTGTCTGACAATCTACGTAAAGCCCTTTAATTGCCTGCAGAAGTTTGCCTCCTATACCATAATCTTGTAGAACTGACAGTAGCTTCCTCCTAGAAACACGTTCATAAGCCTTTTCTAGATCTATGAAACATAGATACAATTCCCTGTTCCACTCATAGCAGTTTTCCATTACCTGCCGTAAGCTAAAGAGATCTGGTCCTGACAGCCTCTAAGAGGCCTAAACCCACACTTGATTTTCATCTAACTTGTCCTCAATTAATACTCGCACTCTCCTTTCAACAATACCTGAGAATATTTTGCCTACAACGCTAATTAAAGAGATACCTCGATAATTGTTAACAAACTTTTCTGTTTCCATGTTTGAAAATTAGCGTGATTACCGCTTTCGTCCAGTCAGACGGAACCTGTCCCGATTCCCACGCCTTCTCAATTATCCTCTGTAACCATTTGAGACCTGATATTCCATTGTATTTGACGAGTTCCGGCTTAATTTCGTCCACCCCAGCCCCTTTATTGCACTGTAATCTACTAACCATTTTCTCCACTCCCTCAAATGAGATCCTGTTTCCATTGTCGTTCCTATCCCATTCTACCTGAAAAATGTGACACATCATTGAACGTTTCACCTACATTGAGCAATTCTTCGAAATATTCCCTCCATTTGCTCAAGGCATCCGCAGGATTGACTAGCAGCTTTCCTGACCTGTCCAAAACACTTGTTAATTCCTTCTTCCCTCCCTTTCGAAGATTGCTGATTACGCTCCAAAATGGTTTTCCCGCGGCTTGACCCAGAGTTTCTAGTTTATTTCCAAAGTCTTCCCATGATTTCTGCTTGGAGTCTGCAATTATCCGTTTGGCTTTGTTTCTTTCTTCAACCTAACTTTCTCTGTCTTCCTGATTTCTAGTATGGAGCCATTTTTGAAAAGCCTTCTTTTCTTTTTACAGGCTTCCTTGACTGTGTCAATCCACCAAGCTGTCTGCTTCTTCCTGCCTTTACACACTACTGTTCCAAGACATATTATGCTGGCAACAATCAGAGCAAAATACCACAGCCATACTAATGTAAAATCATAAATACAGTTAATCAAATGTTCAAATGTTTGTAAAGATTAAGGGACTTAACTGTGGGGTCATCAGACCCTAAACTTACGAACTACTTATGAACTGAAACTTCCTGGCAGATTAAAATTGTGTGCCGGAACCGGGACTCGAACCTGGGACCTTTGCCCTACGCGAGCAAGCGCTCTACCGACTGAGCTATCTCGACACGACCCACGATGCCGCCTGACAACTTCACTTCTGCCAGTACCTCGCCTCCTACTTTCCAAACTTCACAGAAGCTCTCCTACGAACTAGGCAAAGGTTCCAGGTTCGAGTGCCGGTTCCGGCACAGAATTTTAATCTGCCAGGAAAATTTCATATCGGTGCACACTCCACTGCAGAGTGAAAGTTTCATTCTGGAAACATCCCTTAGGCTGTGGCTAAGCCATGTCTCCACCATGTCCTTTCTTCCAGGAGTGCTAGTCTTGCATGTTTCGCAGGAGAGCTTCTGTGAAGTTTGAAAAGTAGAAGGCGAGGTACTGGTGGAAGTAAGGTTGTGAGGCGGCATCGTGAGTCGTGTCGGGATAGCTCTGTAGGTAGAGCGCTTGCCCGCGGAAGGCAAAGGTCCCAGGTTCGAGTCCCGGTTCCGGCACACAATGTTAATCTGCCAGGAAGTTTCATATCAGCGTACACTCCGCTGCAGAGTGAAAGTTTCATTCTACTTATGAACTACCTTACATTAAACGCGACACAAACATCCATGCCCGAGGGGAGATTCGAACCCCCGACGACGGACGGCCGCACGCACCGCAACACGGCGCTCCAGTACGCGCGGCTAATCGGCCACGGCGATACAGTCAATAAACTGATTAAGTTTAATATGTTAATTTATGAAGTCAAAGGTATGCTTGTTATTTGTATGACTATTTAAAATGAAATTACCGTAACTACGTGCATCCATGGGGTCACAATGAGAAATTATTAGAAATAAGAACTAAAAACAATATTTATGACATATTCCAAATGATAGTTTAGCATAATGCAGTTGTTTCACGATTAAGGTGGCATGGCTGGAAATGTTTGGACAGAGGCCATGTTAACTGACTTTGTACTTGGCAGTGAAGGCGTGTCAGCTGGGTAATCCGCTGCTGGATCTTATTTGAAGGCATACTGTAACAAATGTGTGTTTGAAACGTTTCATTAAGATAGAAATAAAAATCGTTTCCATAAAAGTTTCATCAAGGGTTTCTTATTTTCGACAAGGATCCTATAACATATGTTACCATTTAGTGGATTGCAGAATACGACGTCAACGCAATGTCCGTTGTCCTAGAATGAAGATAAGTAAACTTTTATTGTTACCCGCCTGAAGTGTTTGGTTGATTAGATGGCTGTTACAATAAACTAATTCTCTGTGCTTCAAGAGAAATTTATTGCGGCAGATTCAAGCAATTAACAAGAGGTGGTGATGTTTCAACAGGACAGGGTGGCGTGGAGAGTTGCATGAAATCAGTCTTCGGCCTGAAGACCACGACAACAAGAACAGTTGACCCTAACAACAGTACAGCGCGAGTTTAATTTTCCATAGGCTGCCGTTTCATTAATACTTGTGGGTACTTCGTTCATGGTTAGATCCTTAACAAGTTTTAGCAAAACCACTGACATTCTAAGACAGTGTTTTTCAACCTGTAGGTCGCGACCCCCAGGGGGATCGCAAAGTCTTGTTCGGGGGCTCGCGGTCAAAGGACGAAGTACTTGCACGATAAAACAACCAGGCCACTGTATGTATCGTACTTCAGGAGGGGTCCGCAATACCAAAATTGCCTACGAAAATTACGTAATTTCTTGTTAATCCTGATCTGAGTAGGACTTTTTGAGAGTAAATATGCCATGTTAGCAATGAATAAAGGAGAAGTCTAAAATCTGTTTTCAGGAACAATCCCATAGCTAAATTAACGAGAGGCAATACGTAATTTTCAGAAATTTAGAAATTGTGTATACAGTGGGACTTAACGAGCATAATTCGCTTCCGAATGTTACCTGTAACGCTTGACATTTCTCAAACAACAACAAAATTTTTTTTTTGTTGAAATTAATTTGTAAAAGTAGGATAATTGTTCCATTTCCGAAAGTAGACTAATAAATTCACCCTATACTGTAGAATACTGTACTTTATCTTTTTTTCCCCGGAATGTTTTATTAACAGAAGAAAATACGAGGTACGTCCAGAAAGTAAGTTCCATTTGGTTGTATAAAACAAACGTGTACAGATACAGAAAAAATATGTCTTGTACGAAAATCTACAACTGTTAAAATACTTTTCTACTTAGCTTCCGAAATTTTGTAGGCACTTATCATAGCACGGCACAAGTTCTTGTACGCGTTCTTCATAGACGTTTGCCGCCTGTGTATTGAACCATGTGGTAACATGTTCTTTCAGCTCGTCACCATAGAAGTGTTGACCACCACGGATATTTTACGTGTAAGAAGAGATGAGTCACTAGGAGCGAGTTCCGGGCAGTACGGAAGATGATTAGACACGTCCCAGTGAAATTCCCCTAAGAGCTGCTTGGTCACATTCGCCGTGTGAGTTCGAACAGTATCGTGGAAACAAACAGCACCTTTTGACAGTAATCCTCTTCTTACACCTAAAATCTGTCCTTGCTAGTCAACACTTCAACCATGATGACGAGCTCGAAGAACACGTTACCACATGGTTCAATACACAAGCGGTAACCTTCTATGAAGACGGGATACATAAACTTGTGCCACGCTATGACGAGTGCCTACACAAATTCGGAAGCTAAGTAGAAAAGTACTTTAACTGTTGTAGATTTTCGTACAATAAATATTATTTCTGTCATAGTTGTTACAGTACGGTGAAGGCGTGGGGTGCGGGGGGGGGGGAGTCACTAGCATTTTTTGACTTGGAAGAGGGGTCGCGAATTCAAAAAGGTTGAAAAACACTGTTCTAAGAAGTATTGAAAGGCGTTCAGAAGTCCTTTCAAAGAATTTTGGAGTTACATACCCTGATATTTGTAATATCATAGCATTACATCACATTTTCGGTTATCGTCATACAGAGCAGTGTTCTCCAGTGGTCACTTGCGATACCCATTATGCGTAATCAAACGACTGTACCGAAAAGTAATCTGCAAGACAGTTGTGTTGTGCGGGATGCATGCACATCAGGCGCAACGTAATTGAGGCCAGTGGGAAACTTTTCAGCACGGCAGTACAGTTCGACAACCGGGACTCTGCATCGGTGTGTGTACCGTGTAAACGTCTATGCAGAATACTTGTGCCGTCCGCACACACGGGCGCAGCACTCGACACAGGCGAGGAGCGCTACAAAGCGGCTGGCGACTGGAAGGTAGCGGCCGTGGGAGCCGACCGGTAATTGTGCCTTTGTCTCTGGCTCAGTCAACTCGAGATTCCGGCCCTCTCGACGGCAGCGCGGGACCTGGTTCCCGGCCTGGATACAGTTTGTCGAGCTAGCTCGCCGAGTGGGGAAACAATGCGCCCGCCTCGCATGCGGCCGGTGTGGGGCACGTCCCGGAGTGGCGGAAGCCGCGCTGCGCTGCTCCTCAATGCTTCGGACCCCCTCCACTGGGCCTACCTGTCGAAACAGCTGCTGCGTACAGCACTCGCTGTTTCCTTCCGTTAAAACTAACACTGTATTCGACTTGTTTGATCGACTTTCCGTTGCCTTCGAGTGATAGAGAGGGAGTTCCGGTGCAATGAACTCCTCTTGACTGTGAGTTCGCTCTGGACCGTCGGTGCTCCTTGCGACTTCATTGCAGCGCTGCTGAGAAACTCCAAGAGAGTTCAATAGGTGCTCCACGGACCATGTCGATGTGTTCAGGTATTGTAGTTTCATTTACGCAGAAGAACAAACGTTTTGACCCTTATTGAGAAATGTGCGGTTTCTCCTTTTCCCTGTACCATATAACAGGACCGGTTTGACACGTGTGCAGGCCAAGAAATAGAAAAAAAAATGTGGTCCCTGCTGACTTGGCCTAACACGTCTGAAATACGCGAAGGAATTCGCCGGCAGCGGTGGCCGAGGGGACTGAGGCGCTCCAGTCACGGACTGCATGGCCACTACGGTCGGGGGTCGAACCCGCCCGCTCCCCCCCCCCCTCGGGCATGGATATTTGTGCCGTCCTTAGTATTAGTTAGTTCATAAGTTGTTTGTAAGTTTAGGGACGAACCCGTAGTTAAGTCCCATAAGCTATACAAACATTTGAAACATTTTTTTGAAGGAATTCACAAATTTCTGTGACATCAAACATGTCACACACTAGATAGCATTAATACGTTGGCTGCCGTGTGGCGCGTCTCTGACTTTATCGCGGCAGTAAACGTGTTAATAGCTAATGGAATTTCCCAAATGCCTAAAAAACACACTCGCGCTATTAAATAAATATAATAAATACAAAAACTACTGTCTCAAATATTCTTTTCTCAGTTTCATTGCAGTAGAGTTCTTTATGACATGCTGGAAGTCGCGGCAACCGGTCACTTCATGTTCAAATGATAACAAGGATAAAGGGAAAAGATGGCGGGCCCAGTGGTCTTGGGGTGAAGCGCTCGACTGGAAACCGAAGGTTCGCAGGGTCGAAACCCGGTCGGACCTCGAATTTTTTCACTCTGCGCTTTAACCCATCCTTCACCTCTCAACTATGTGAGGAGTCGCCAGAAACGACACGTGGTTCGGATTCCACGTTAAGCTGTAGGTCCCCTTTCCTCGGTTGGATAACTGGGGTAGGGTAGAGACACGCAAGTCGTCTAAGTGGCGTCCAATTGAAAGACTTGCTCTAGGCCAATGAGCCACGCGAAATTATTATTAAGAGAAAAGAAATTTCTTTTTGACAAGCGCCAATTTGGAGAATCCTTTCTCAGCTTCACCATTCGCGATTGCTATTGAGAGGAAAATCGGGCAATGAATGTTCCATTTTGACAAACACGCAACTAAGATCATTTTCAAACATTTATTCACATATAGTTATTTGCGGGAACACTTCGAATATCCAATGAAACAAAGAATTTCAGGATAGCATAGTTACACTAATATAGTCTGCTGTGCTGCGTCTACGATTTCTGTTAACATCGTTAACTGAAAGCAATCGCCATGGCAACCTATGGCGACTACACAAACGTCTCCATGGAAACGGCGCCCCCGACGGCGTCAACCGACGCCATGAAATGACGGCCGCTTACAGCCATCACACACTAATGTCATTATGGAAACGACATGCCTGGCGATACCAACCGACACCAGCAGACGACGACGCAAATACTGTCTGCTGTGGTCCTTGTGGATATCAATTATCGAAAGGAATCGGCATGGCAACGTATGTCTATCTAAATAAATCTGTGACTGTAACCAGCAATGTTATCATCCAGCGTCTCTAACGTCATCAACCGACAACAGCAGACGACGATAACATCGGCCCTGGTTTTAAATGATTTTAATTGATTTGAGCACTGTTTGTAATGTTTTAGAACATTCCTTTTTCCATTATTAATGTAAAAATGATTATACATACTTATTTTAATTTTATTCGTTAATTTTGACTTATTTTGACTGTCATTTCCCATTGGCTGACGCTGACGTCATGAAGCTAAGTGCGCGCGACTTTTAGCTATGTAACCCATGGCAGCTTGGCCATCAGCATCGGTTTTATTGACTGTGGCAAAACGTCACTGCTGAAGACCACCAGAAACAGCCAAATCAGAAATGACACTTTTTTATTCTTCATTTGTAAACAGTAATAAGTAGTTCTGACATCTGTATATAACGCTGTATGTTTTGTATTTATTTACAGTGGATTATATCTGAAAAGGGATCAAGATTTTGCCGAAAACGGTCATTTTAAAAATAAAATATTGCGATCTTACGCTGTTTAATTAATTTATAAAGAATTTCAGAATGAAAAATTTCTTCACTGAGATCAGCTTGATAATTTTAACTAAGTTTAACCGTTTCCATTACGAGTTCTTCAGCATCTTGCTTCATTGTTTTGTTTGTTAAAGGTCCAGAAAGACCGACTACTTGACAGTACTTTCCTTCTTGCTTGTAGTTCATCAACAACAGTATAATGTGTTATGAAATGTATAACACACATAAAATTTCTCTCATTTTTATCTGACAGGGAACCTGCTTATCTAGCGTTTCCTTTCTTCACTAAATTCCTGATACAGTTGCTCGCTAAAACATCTGTCTTGGACTTCACAGGCATCAAAATGTACTTTAACAAGACTGAAAAACTAAATGAATAACTGCAATCTATTAATTAAACCCAGTTCAAGATGTCGTAAGATGTCCATTTGTCACAGAGTTCATCCCAGAAAACAACTAAAGCAGCCGTCTCGTCTTTTTAGCCTTTTACGAAGTGCCCTTTCCTCATTTTTTCTCCATTTTCTTTCTTGGTCTTATCAATATCCTCAAGAGTCACGAAAACGCCACCAAAATTCTGTAGAACAGACCATGTAATAATGTAGGAAAGTTGACTTATTCTGCCCATTTCTCTTCACAAGAATGTGCTAGCTAAAGTTGCAAATGGTTGAGCTTTTGATCAGAATTGAGGCCCCGGTCTGCAGCACATTAAGAGCTCCTCAGTCCCCCTCTCCCCCCGCCCTCACCCACCCCTCAATCCGGATAACCGTGTAGCTCTCAGGCTTCTGCACGTGAAGAGAAAACTGTGTACTGCAAAATATTGCCAAGAAAGTTTCCAAATATTCTCTCCATCTACATTTGTCTTTGCTGTTTCTAATAACAGTTTGACCCATTTCTTTCTCTTTTGCTTCCCTGTAACATCGCTATGTGCAATACAGCATTTTCATTGTATTATTGCGTGTTTTAAGTCCTCAGCTTCGTAATTTACCTACAATGTGTTTTTACCACCTGCCCCCTATTTCCCCTGTTTCTAACTTTTTTCTTTCTGCTCTCGTGTATCATTGCGATTAATTTTTAATATACTGCTGCGGTCAAATAGTAAATTACGCTATGTGCAGCCCAAGCATTTTTCTATGATTGCAACACAGTAGAGCCTTAGTATCTTGGTTAGGTTTCAATTATTTAATCTTATCGCCAAGCAGAAAATACTAAAAGACAAAGTACAGATGCCTTGAGTTACAATAAGTGTAAGGAGATAAAACAGTTCCTGGAGCCAATCAACTTTTCATATACATGTAGCGTCTGTTCCGAAAGAACAGTTGCTATTGCAGTTGTTATTCTTTCATATTCACGGAATATATGACATCAACTGCGATTGGGCAAAGCTGAAAATGTGTACCCAGCCGGGATTCGAACCCGGATCTCCTGCTTTCTAGGCAGTTTCGTTTCGCTGACCACAACGCCACTGGGGAAACAGTGGTCACCGCACCTGCAAGGACTACGTAAGCACGCCTCCCGTCAGATACGTCTCCCGTTAGCGGGGAAGGGTGGACAAGTTTGTGGCTCTTACTCTTACGTGTGGGCAGGGTGAAGCTGGGAATTTGTATCTGACGGGGGTGGGGGTGTTTAGGTAGTCCTTGCAGGAGCGGTGATCACTGTGTCCCCAGTGGTGTCGTGGTAAGCGCAACTGCCCAGAAAGCAGGAGACCCGGGTTCGAATCCCGGCTGGGTATACATTTTCAGCTTTGCCCAATCACAGTTGATGTCATATATCCCGTGAATGTGAAGTCAACTTTTCGCCTCGCGGGAATGTCCGTGCGCTTTAATGCCCAGTTTGCACGACGATCGAAAATTCACAAGAAATATTATGGTCTGCTGTAGCGTTCCAAGCGTACTTACTCCGCACCAATGACGTGTGATCGTACAGGCTTAGTTTCGTTTATACGATAAACTTCCATTTACACATTTGATAACCACTGACAGCAGCATCTCTGTGAAAATTCGGCCATATTATAGTATATATACTCGAATTGTTTACGTTTTAGTGTATATGAAAGATGATATTATTTGACATACAGAGATCACACTGCCAGGGGTTGCTGGAGCTATGGAAATCGTTAGAATACAATAGCGAAGAAGAATTAAAAGTTGGATTCGTCCTTGGTTAAGAAGAAGGGACGAAGAGTGAGATGTGTACTGCATGCTAATGTAGGAACTCATGCCGACTACCCCAATTAATTCGCCCCCCTCCCTTTTTTCTATTGCAGACTCGCTTTATCAAATGTTTGTGAAGCTTATGGGACTTAACTACGGGGTCATCAATCCCTAAACTTACAAACTACTTATAAACTAAATTATACTAAAGACAGCAAAAACATCCATTCCCGAGGAGGGGATTCTAATCCCCGACGGGGAACGGCCTCGCGCATCGGAGCATAGCGCCTCAGTGCGCTTGGCCATTCCGCCGCGGCACTCGCTTTATCATTACGGTTTCTGGCCACACGGAAATCTTTCAAAAAGCCTTTCCTTTACACACAGAGATTCTGTACTGACTATTTTAAATGTTATTGAAATTTGCATAGCAATTTAGACTTCCGCTCCATATTGGGACCTGAGCGAACTAATTTTTGCGTCAAACATTTGCGAAGTAACTCCTGGCAACACACTCTAGAGTTTTCGTGAAACTATCTCAAGCTGCTTCTTTCTGGGATGCTACAACTTTGTAGACTGTATATTATAAAAAGTTCAGAAACAAGATATATTCAAATTTCATTTTAAATAAACACTTTTTCGTTATTTTCTTCATAAAAAACGCTTCTTGTACCATATTGCATTTTCTACATAGAAGAGCATTGGTTCGTATCGATATGCCTCAGTCAAAAGCCAATTCCAGCTCTGTTCCACTCCATTTATACAAGATGCCTCCAACACGATCAATTTCAATCTGGACGCCACTGAGTCCACACACAAACATGAAAGCGATGCAACAAGCTGACTTCTGCGCTTGCGCACTCAAGACACTACTATCAATTTTAGAACTTGTCCTATAGCATACTAGCTAGTGCGAAATGCCCTCTGTGCTGAAGAAACGCTGGTAGTTCCGCATTTACGTTGCTAGATGTCTCGCAACTTGATCTGTTCATTACTATCTCGATCATCGTGTAAACTAGGCTTAAGCAACACCACCTAGAGGCCGTGCTATGTCACACTGAGCAGGCCGCGGCCGCCAGCTGAATGGCTGTCCGCTGGGACACGCCCCCTGCCTCGTAGCGGCCAGCCAGTCAGCTGGCGGCCGCGGCCTGCTCAGTGTGACATAGCACGGATTGTTGTCAGGCCTTGTCTCTAGGTGGTGTTGGCTTAAGGCGCCTTTGTACGTAATGAGCGGCTGTTCCCCGTCGTAGGTTGAGTCCTCCTTCAGGCACGGATGTATGCGTTGTTCTTAACATACGTCAGATTAAGTAGTGTGTAAGTCTAGGGACTGTGACCCATCGGTGTTGAAACCCCACTTCTTTAGGTAGCTTTTACATCTTGTCACGCTTGGCCGTAATCTGTTCAGTGATCTCCAAGTACTCCATTTGACCAGATGGTAGTTCTTCACAAGGTGTCTCGTAAAGAGCCTCTGTTTTTCTGAGGAAACTTTTCCTAGATTTGAGTCTTGGAGTGGCTGGCCTGTATACATACAGAGGCTGAGCTTCAGATGTTTTCGCCTTCTTCTTCTCATTTTTTGCTGCAACCTCTCGACGGATGTCAGGAGGGCCGTCACCAGCAAGACGGTATAGTTTGTCCAATAGGGTAGGTCTTAGACATCCGGTAATGATGCGACAGGTATCATTGAGAGCAACATCTACCATTCTCGCGTGACATGACTTGTACCATACTGGGGATGCATATTCGGCTGCAGAGTAAGATAGAGCAATGGAAGAGGTTCTCACAGTATTGGGCTGTGCTCCCCAGGTAGTGCCAGTTATCTTCCTTATTATTTCTGACTGCCACTTTTTGCTTGGTGTTCGATGAGTGTCTTCCTAGTAGACAAACACTGACATATTACGGTAACTCAGGCGAGTTCTACTATAAAAACACAGGTTTGGCCATACAAGTTTTAGCAGATTTTGGAAATCAGTAGATGCTTTTAATTCATATTGTTAAGAGAGTAAATAATGTTTGTTTCGCACAATAATAAAATCATTTCAGTTGTGACTGACTTTAGGACAAACAAACGTGGGTTAGATGGAAACTCTTGCTCAGACCAGATCTAGTTGAAAACTCGTGTCAGAAACTTGAAATATTAGAGCTTTTCGTCATATAGTTCATCTATAAACTGACGAAGTATTCGAATCACTTTTAATTTAACACATGCCTCTCCTAAATCAGCGTTTAAGTGGACACATGGTAACAAGGAGCCGAAGACAAATTGCTGTATGTTTAGTCTTGATTCTAGGAAGCGAGGAATATAAGCAAAACGTTATGTTCACCTGTTCAACGGAGTGTCGGCCACCACTGAACTGCCGTTCAACAGCGATTCTCTTTTACATTGATTCGACAAGTCCTTGACAGGTTTCTAGAGGCATAAGCACCACTTACATATGCAAGAGTCATTTACTTCTGTAGCTTATGGGTCACTAATTTGTGTAAGCGATCTAATGCTTTACCGGCCCCATATTTGTCTCGATGAGTTTATCAGCTTAGTGTAAAAGAAACAAGCGCCACCCAACGAGACAATCTTTTACTGATCCACGGTCCAGTGTCATTGTTAATGATGGCATACTCACTGTGATAGGGTCAACGCGACTGCACCAACCTCGGTCAAAAATCAAGATAACCGAGGTCCCATGAAGAATGCTAAAAGTAAACCGCGTTAAAAATCATTCTGTGGTGCACCAACGTTAATCGCAGTTCACGAAACCACAGTCAGCCATCCGTACATTTTCACGGCGGTTAACTGCATGTATTGCAATGGAAGGCGGCCAGCAGACGCAAAGATGATAACAGCGATGTGAATTTACACAAGGCCGCCTGTATACGAAAATTTTCTGGAAAATCCCGGAACCATTCTCTAAAGAGTTCTCCAACAAACTTTATTGTGTGAGTGGATTGGTGGAACAGTAGTAAAGTGCATTGGGAGGCAGATAGCAGAGTCGGGTTTAAATATCGCTGATATGTGAGATTTTATTTCATGGAGTCCTTCGAAATGTGAAATAATTATGAAATTTCAATAAATTCAAGCATTTAATTTCCATAACTGGTTGAAATTTTGAAAGAAAGTATAACGATTTAAATCTCTCTAAATACTAGCACGTAATTAACTGCTTATTAATGGATAAAAACGTAATGATGAGAACTGATGTTATTTTTTAAGTTACATTTGTTGTAGTTTTGATGTTTCAATCGTCACTTCACTCGTAGAAAATATACACTAGGTTTCCATTTTTTCAACAAAATAATAGTTTTTTTATGGGAAACCATACCAGACACTGGCGCGACGCTGTAGACACCGTGGTCAAATGTCCATAACAGGTGTAATGTGCGCGGACAACAGTGGATTTCAAACAGCTGCTAGAGCTATATGCACTACACATAAAAGCCAATAATGTGATAGTAGGGGTATGACAACTGAAGGTGGCCTTAAAAAACAGTTGAGTCAAAACCGTCAGAAATTAGCATTTAAAATATCCTATTTCAATATATTAAATGAATTACAAATTTTATAATTAATAATTGAACATTGGCTAGAACTAAAAAATAATGAAAAATTTGTGATACGATCGAGAATCGTACATAGGAACTTTACGTAACGGTTTCACGACCTTGACCATTACATCACACTGCCAATCTCGAAATCGGTACTAGTCTTTTCTATTACACTGTGCCCCATTTGATGAGATTCAGAATGTATATATCCGTAAAGTAATCATAAGTTTGTTTCTTAGCGAAATAGAGTTGTTCTAGATCAGTAGGAAATTCTAACCCATTATCAGTATGGTTTGACAACAACCACACTGTTTCTTTCGACAGCTAAAAATTTCTCTTCAAACTTCCTGCCACCGCAACCTCCAAAAGTTTTTCCTCTTTCCAAAAGCGTTTCATTACGATTTCGGTCACGATTTATCAAAATGTATACGAATTCTTCCTCACTGCCACCCATAGTATCGAAATCCAGCGCCATCTTTGCACAAAACCCTGGTTAACTCGAGAAAACCGTCCGTGAGGCATGGTCAAATGCAATGCAACCGCGGCCAACTCCCGCGTTTAACTTTGATCTAGGTCGGTGCACCAGAATTTTGTGTTGAACACGGTTAAGTGCCGTCTTAACGGCATTTAACTTTTAATTGCGATTGGTGCACTAGCCAGTAAGAGTGGTCTCACCAGAGCCCCTACTATAACAGTATACACTGAAAGGTGGGTTCTGAAACACTTTGGTCACGCCATAATTGTACTGTCATGAGATCTGCACAGGTCGCCCTCCTCCATAACAGAGGAGACTAGTATGTGACCTCCACATTCTCTACTGAAGCATAGTCGTCCAACACTTTTGTTATCTACGCATAGTTACTACTTCTTCACATAGACTCCATAAGGCACCTTATGGTGAGAGTTTGTTTGGGGGTCAACCATCAATCTCTGCACCAAGTGTCAATCCTCCTAAGATTTTCGTGCATTCAATTACAATATTCTACCTTGGTGTACTATGTATGGTCCAACAAAAGCCTTGTGGGACTTCTGATGTTATCAACTACGTCATATACATATGTTAAGTAATGTCACAGTAACGTTCCCCTGGAGGTGTGCCTCAAGATGGTTTTAGTCTGAAGATTTCTTTCCTGGTGTGACAACAACATGAAGTTTTCTGTTAGTAGAAACTCTTCGATCCAATCACACAACTGGTCTGATATTCCTTAAGATCGCATTTTGATCGTTGTGCAGAAGTGTCGAATTGTATGGAACGCCTATTCAGACACGGAATATAGTCTCAACGTGGGAGCTGCTTTCCTGGTCTCGTCGACAAAAAGCGGTTCTGTTTCCTAGGGCTATTGTTTTAGAATCCCATGTCGACTGTAACAGAGCACTTATTGAGGTCACCAGACATTTGGCATTATATGGCGTGTTCTAAAATTCTGCTACAGACTGACATCCGTGATAGGCGACTATGTTGTTGTTGTTGTGGTCTTGAGCCCAGAGACAGGTTTGATGCAGCTCTCAATTCCACTCTATCCTCAGCAAGCCTCATAAGAACGGCAACCCACATCCACCCGCAATTTTTACCCCGTACACTTCCCTCCAACGCTAAATTCGCGATTTCTTTATGCCTAAGAAGTGTCCTATCAATAGATCCCTTCTTTTAGCCAAGGTATGCCAAAAATTCCTTTACTCCCCAATTATGTTCGGTACCTCTTCATTAGTTATGCGATCTATCCACCTAATGTTCAGCATTCTTCTTTACCACAACATTTCAAAAGCCTCTATCCTCTTCCTGTCTGAACTATTTATCGTCCATGTTTCACTCCCATACAAGGATACAAGGCAAGACTCCAGACAAATGCATTCAGTAAAGACTTCCTTACACTTAAATTTATATTTGATGTTAGCAAATTCCTCTTTTTCAAAACCGCTTTTCTTCCCATTGCCATTTTGCATTTTATATCCTCTGTACTGCGACCATCATGTTTTACTGCCCAAGTAACAAAACTCATCTCTAATTACATCAGCATTGCCTGATATTCTTAGAATGTATTCCATTACCCTTGTTTAGCACTTGTTAACGTTCATTTATACGATCCTTTCAACGCATTGTCCATTCCGTTCATTTGCTCTTCCAGGTCCTTTGCTGTCATCTGCAAAAAGCAATGTTTTTATTTCGTCATCCTGAACTCTAATGCCTTCACCATATTTCTCTTTGCTTTCCTTCACAGCTTGTGCAATGTACAAACTGAATAACATTGGGGGGAGAGAGAGAGAGAGAGAGAGAGAGAGAGAGAGAGAGAGAGAGAGAGTAACCCTTTCTTACTCCCTTCCCAATGGCTTGCATCCCTTTCATGCCCTTCAACTCTGATAACTGCTGTCTGGTTATTGTATAATTTGTAAATTACCCTCCGTTCCCTATATTTTACTCCTACTGATTTCAGAATTTGAAAGAGTCTATTCCAACCAACATTGTCAAAAACTTTTTTCCAAATTTACAAAAGCTAGAAATGTAGGTTTCCCTTTCCTTAATCTATCTTCTAAGATAAACCATAAAGTGAGCATTGCCTCCCATGTTCCTACATTTCTCTTAAATCCGAACTGATCTTCTCCGAGGTCAGCTTCTCCATCTTTCTGAAAATTGTGTGTGTTAAAATTTTGCAGACATAACTTATTAAACTGATGGTTCTGTAATTTTCGCACCTGTCTGCGCCTACTTTCTTTGGAATGGGGATTATTACATTTTTCTCAAAGTCTGAGGGTATTTCCCCCCTCTCATAGATCTTACTCGCCAGGTGAAATAGTTTTGTCATGGCTGGCTCTGCCAAAAATTTCATTAGCTCTGAGGGAAAGTCGTCTAATCCAGGTACCTTGTTTCAAATTATGTTTTTTCACTGCTCTGCCATATTCTTCTCACAGTATCGCATCTCTTATCTTCATCTACTTCCTCTTCCTTCCCTACAACATTGTCACATTGCAAACTGCAGATGGTGCTGAATTCGAAGGCTGGTCCTTAATAGAGCACAACACTTTACACTTAGAACACTTTTATTGCTAAAACAAGCATACACTCAGTAATGACTACTACTGCTTGGAGTGTTCCACTATTTAAACATAGAAAGAATTTTCTTGAACTTGCAAGTACATCAAACATAAGAAACATGTAGCACATTCTAGAAATAGTAAACACAAAGAAATAATTTTTTATGCCAGTGGTGGGATATGAACTGGGGACTGCAAGCACAGCAATCTGCAATGCTAACCACTGCACCACGCGTGCTGTCGGAAGACTCGCAGTATTGCTCCCCGTACTGAAAGAACAGCGACCCGCTGTTAGATTCCCTTTGAAGCCAGATGCAGTGTCCTGGATCTTGTCATGGGTCCTCTGTATGACAGTTCTGGAGAATCTTTCCCTTTTTCCTGCACGCCTTCCTTATGGTGACGAGGACCGGCGCGAGACCCTCCTGTTGTGGATTCATCATTATCGGAATGGTCTTCAGAGTCCTTAAACAAGAGTCCGTTTCTATTTATTCTTTGGGATCGTGGTAAGGTTTCATACAGAGGAGGTGCACAATGTCTCGTCGTTTTCAGGAGGGCTCATAATCGTCGACTTCGTATGTGAAGTCTGACAGGTGGCATATGATACGATACAGACCAAAGTAACAGTTCAGCCCAACTTTCTGTACAAGAGTAAAAATCCATACCAGATCTCCTGGGCTGTATACAACATATCGGTGCTTGTCGTTATTCCGCTGGCAGTCCTGAGCGCCCAGTGTCCGTATGCGAGCCAGCTCTCTTGCTTCTTTGATCCTGGTGATGAACTGTTTCACATAGTCATCCTCACTGTCGTGTATCCACTGTCGTCTCAGCTTCACGACTATGGAGCAGGACAAACGGTTTGAAGCCGGTGGTGTCTTGCCTTGCTGTATTATAAATAAATGTCATGACTGGCAGCATTGTATTCCAATCCTTCTGCTCAACATCGACGTACATCAACTGTATATCTGCTAACGTCTTGTTAAAACGTTCTGCAAGACCATTTTCTGAGGATGGTATGCGGTAGTGATTCTGTGGACAATCCCTCTGATACTAGTTCTGACTTGAATATTTTTCCTCAATCAGATATCATCACACATGGTGCACCATGCTTCAAAATGTCTTCTACTAGGAAGTTTGCGATCTTTGGAGCTACTGCAGTCGGCACAGGTTTGGTGACAATGTAGCAGGTGAGGTAGTCAGTGCAGACTATTATCCATTGGTTACCTGTTGTCGACTTCAGGAACCTACCTAAAAGGTCGATTCCAATCCGGTGGAATGGAGCTACTGTAGTTGGAAATGGTATCATATGACCTGAAGGTAACTGCAGTACATGCTTCCGTCTCTTGCACTCCTTACAGTCATTCACATAGAGCTTGACAGATAGGTAGAGACCTTGTCAGTAATAACTGTGTGATTCTGTTTAGGGTCTTCACGAATCCCAAATGACCGGATATTAGAGAATCGTGGAAAAACTATTCTCAATCGTGGAAAAACTTGAGAATAGCTGGGCAGAGATTAGCTGGAACAACCAGTAGCCATTTGGGACCCAACGCATCGTAGTTGCTCTTATAAATGTCCCATTTAGAAGTTGAAACTCTTCCTTGGTCAGTTCTCCTTTCTCCAATGCCTCAATGGTTCGTAATAATGTTGGATCTTCCCTCTATTGTAATGTCACCTAACTCAGTGATGGCTGAAATTTCATCCATGCCTTTGTGTTTGGCTAATAGATTCCTCGAAAGGCAATCAGCGTCTTTGTGTTTGCGCTCGTTATTGAATACTACTGTGACATCGTACTCTTGAAGTCTTAGTGCCCATCTTACTAGTCGACCTGATGGATCCTTCAAGTTGGTCAGCCAACATAAAGAATGGTGGCCTGTCACGATGGTGAATGGTTTACCAAATAAATACGGCTGTAACTTGTTGATACCCCAGATAATAGCGAGACACTCCTCCCCAGTATTGATACTGTGGGCCATTTCATCGGGCTCTTCTCCTGCCTGGTTTAGAATACACCTGAAAATTGGTGTAGTATGATTAACACCTGCTGACGTTGATCCTGGGTCAGACTGGGCCCTATTCCTCTAGTGTGTTGTTGGCATTAACAGCAGGAGCATGAGATTTCATCAATGACATTGAGCTCACTGTCTGGACTGGTTTGGCTGTTCCAATACATATTCCTTTTAATGGACTGTACAACATGTTGTGGTCCTCCTATGGCCAGCAAAATCTCATGAACCTATTATTAAGCAAGTGTGGCATGACACTGGAAAGGATCTCTGTTCCTGTATTAACACACGGCATCTCCAGGGTACATCTGCACCAACTGTCGACAAACTTGCGTCAGAGGAGGATCCAAATGCTGTGTGACACCATTCTGTACCACATAAGGGTATGCCTCGGAGCTGGAGGGGTTGCAATACCCTACTGAACCTGTGTCAAATTTCCAACTGTAGCTGCCAATAGCCTTTCCTCTTTCATCCAATTTTGTTATACTTTGTGATCAAAAGTATCCGCACACACCCAAAAACATGCGTTTTTTATTAGGTGTATTGTGCTGCACCTACTGCCAGGTACTCCAAGTCAGCGACCTCGGTAGTCATTAGACATCGTGAGAGAACAGAATAGAAATCACAAACTTCGAACGTGGTCAGGAAATTGAGTATACTTGTGCCAGAAGTATATACACGAGATTTCCACACACCGAAACATCCGTAGGTCCACTGTTGCTAATGGGATAGTGAAGTGGAAATGTGAATGGATAGGTATAGCACGAAAGCGTACAGAGTGCTGACAATTGAAGAGGGTCGTGCAGTGTGATAGGCAAGCATCTATCCAGATTCCATACCATCACACAGTAATTCCAAACTGCATCAGGATCCACTCAAAATACTATGACACTTGGGCAGGGAGGTGAGAAAAAAAGGATTTCATGGACGGGGGCTGCCCATAAGCCACACATCATGCAGGTCAATGCCAAACGATGACTTAATTGGTGTAAGGAGCGTGAACATTGGTAAACTGAACAGTGGAAAAAACGTTGCGTGAAGTGACGAAGCACGGTACACAATGTAGCGATCCGATGGCAGTGTGGGTATGGTGAATGCCCCGCGAACGTCATCTACCAGTGTGTGTAGCGCCGACAGTAAAATTCTGAGGTGATGGTGGTGTTACGTTGTAGTCGTGTTTTTCATGGAGGGGGCTTGTACCCCTTGTTGTTTTACGTGGGACTATCACAGCACAGGCTTATATTGATGTTTTTAAGCAGCTTCTTGTTTCCACTGTTGAAGAGCAATCTGGGGATGGCGTTTGCATCTTTCAACATGCTCATAATGGCGGAATAGTTCACGACAATAACATCCCTGTCATTGACTGGCCTGCAGACAGTCATGACTTGAATCCTGTAGAAAACCTTTGGGATGTTATGCAATGTCGACTTCGTGTCAGGTCTCACTGACCTACATTGATACCTCTCCTCAGTGCAGTACTCCGTGAGGAATAGGCTGCCATTCTCTAAGAAACCTTACAGCATATAATTGAACGTATGCCTGCGAGAGTGGCAACTGTCATTAATGCTAAGGGTGAGCCAACACCATACTGAATCATCATTTCAGTCAGAAGTCGGGATACTTTGTATCACATTATATACCAGTAGAATAAAGTCACATGCTGTTTCATCATATGTAATTTCATTCATTACCAACATCTCCTCCTGGATGATCACCTTTTTTTTTAGGCAGTGTATTTTAAAACATTGAAATATCTAAAAAGAACGGGCATGGATTCGAACTTCCCCCGAAAAAGAGCACGTCGTTGATCTAATAGACTTGAATTAAAGCTGTCGAACGAGCACACGGCAACTCCCTGTAAGTTTTTTTTTTTTGCATAAATAAATTATATTGTGAACTACTTGTGCCACCGTGGCATGCTTGGAACCGTAAAAGGTGCACTGCCGTACTCTTGACGAAAACGGCCACGCAATCTTTGCTGAACTGCACTTGGTAAAACGGAGACTATAAACGACCTTTGTGGCTGAGTTATCGTCATCTCGACTCGAGACAGTTTTAGCAAGGAGCGAGCGAGGTGCACCACAGAAGCAAGGAAGATTTAGGCTTTTAACGTACCGTCTACAGTGTACTCATTAAAAACGTAGCATAAGCTCGGGTTATTTTGTTAAAGATGGCGAAGGAAATTGGCTGTGCCCTTTGAAAGGGACCATCCCGGCATTTGCCTGAGGACAATTTAAAGAAATGAAGGAAAATCTAAATCTGGATGGCTGGAATTGGATAACAACTGTCGCCCTCCTGAATGCTAGTCCAGTGGTTATAGTCCATTCAAATAGTAGCTATACCTTGCAAAAGATGGGGTAAAAGATGTTATTCGTTCATATGGTTGTAAAGATTAGAAAACTAAGTTTCGTCAACAAAATTTCTCTTGGGAAAACTTTCTGTAGTCAAAAAACGTCGAAAGTTTCGGACTTTTTACAGTTTTTTCAAAATATCTCCGTTATTTGTGATCCTACAGCTTTTACGTCTGTGTTATTAAAGAGCACAAAATTCTCTACAAATGTGATTCGTACCATTTTTTCTACTCCCAATACCTAAGGTGCTACAGTGCGCCGAAAAATGTCAGTTTTTCAAAATTTGTGCCAAGTGACAAAATACGTAATTTTTGAACACTTATTTCAGTTTGTTTGTGTAATATAAATTATATATCATGTTATAAGTTGAAATTTACTATCTCACATTGAGTATATTCTGTTCATTCACGCCTTTAGCGGATGTGATACAACATCCGCTTTCTTCGGTCAAGGAAAAATTAAGTGGTGCACCATTGTTAAGAAAAACGAGCATTTGCACTTTCAATAAACCACACGCTACTCGTGAAGAAATAACAACAGGAGAACATGTTACTATAGGATTGTGTAGTGGAGGTGTCAGCATTTCCATTTGTGGTACCAGCTAATCGTGAAGCCTGCAACAAAGAGGAAATTTAATCTTGCAAGGTTGCCACCTACAAAATATGCTACTCAACATCATTCGTTATGGACTTACCAGCAAGTCCAAAGTTGGATGGGAAACTGGAAACCTCTTGAGAAAGGGGGCTGGAATCACAGTGACAACGGTCCAATACCCGTTACAACGAGCCAAGCTTGCAAGGTGAGCTGTGGCGGAACGTGCTCCTGCAGAAAGGCGGCTTTGAAATGTACTTTAGTTTGCAAGAAATGTATTGGGTTCAACTGTGAAAACGTGCGACAATTTTTCTATGAAGACAGTACAGAAGATGTTATGGAGGATGTTGAGGAAACTGATGATGAAACCTACGAGCTTGAAGAGGCTGATTCGCTGTTTAAAGAAGAGGCCGACCTAGGTCCAAATCTGTGTACATACTCTGAATCTACAACTCGAGGTATTTCTGATGACACCGAGAAATCTGGCATATCAAACCGTCGGAAGTGATGCTCAACTCCCTCTCAAGTGTGCTAAAGTTGAAGTACATTATTACGAGTAGCCTATTACATACCCAGAAGTGCCTATATTTAACTCATTATGCATTTTAATTGTGATAAAGCTACTTATTTTTAATGTTAACTGCGGGCTTTTTTAATATACAAGAAAATTAGCAACTTAATTAGGTTGCCTGTTGCACACTTTGTGTGTGTACCTATATCTCTCAATTATGTATTTTTATATTTGTAGTTTCACAAATACCAGTGCTGAAGTGGCTTATAACAAACATCAGCTAGTGATGTACGAATTAAAATAGGTGGGTATCTAGAAATCACCCTGATATATAATGTATTTATAATACATAAACAGAAACTGAAATAACAGTGTTCAAAAATTAGCTTTTTTGCCACTTGGCACAAATTTTGAAAAATTGACATTTTTTGATGCACTGTAGCGCCTTAGGTACTGGGAATAGAAAGAAATGGTACTAATCATATCTATAGAGAATTTTATGCTCTTTAAAAAAAAGAACATAGACGTAAAAGCTGTAGGAGCACAAATAACGGAGATATTTTGAAAAAACTGTAAACAGTCCGAAATTTTCGAAGTTTTTTGACTGTAGAAAGTTTTCCCAAGCGAAATTTTGTTGGCAAAACTTGCCTCAACAAAAAAAAAAGGCAAAAATACAGATGATAAACGGGCTAGAACTATCATGTGATTACATTTTCAAGCAATTTGGGTGCATAGATCCTGAGAAATCAGTACTCAGAATAACCACCTCTGGCCGTAACAACAGCCATGATTCCCCTGGGCATTGAGTCAAACAAAGCTTGGATGTCGTGTACAGGTAGAAACTGCCGTCGATGCGAACAAGTGGTGACCGAGACGTGTAACCAGTGCCACCCCTTATCATCATGCCGGGTGATACGCCAGTATGGCGATGACGAATACACGCTTCCAATGTTTATTCACCGCAATGTCGTCAAACACGGATGCGACTATTATGATGCTGTAAACAGAACCCGAATTCATCCGGGAAAAAATGACATTTTGCCATTCGTGCACCCAGGTTCGTCATTGCGTACACCATCACAGGCGCTCCTGTCTGTTTTCGTAATCGCAACCAAGGTCTCCTACCTGATAGTCCATGCTGCTGAAAACGACGTCGAACTGTTTGTGCAGATTGTTGTTGTCTTGCAAACGTCCCCATCTGTTGACTCAGGGGTCGAGACGTGGCTGCACGATCCGTTACAGCCATGCCATCTCCAATACTAGTGATACGAGGCCGTATGGATCCAGCACGGCGTTCCGTATTGCCCTACTGAACCCACCGATTCCATATTCTGCTAACAGTCATTGGACCAACGCGAGCAGCAATGTCGCGATACGATAAACCGCAATCGCGATAGGCTACAATCCGACCTTTATCAATGTCGGAAACGTGATTCTACGCATTTCTCCTCTTTACACGAGGCATCACAACAACGATCCACCTGGCAACGCCGGTCAACTGCTGTTTGTGTATGTGAAATCGGTTGGAAACTTTCCTCATGTCAGCACGTTGTAGGTGTCACCGCCGGCGCCAACCTTGTGTGAATGCTCTGAAAAGCTAATCATTTGCATATCACAGCATCTTCTCCTGTCGGTTAAATTTCGCGTCTGTAGCACGTCATCTTCGTGGTGTAGCAATTTTAATGTCCAGGAGTGTGTATTAAAATTGGGTGCACAAGAAGACGCACACAAGTCAAAATTTCAAACCATTAGGTCAATACTTTCCGAGGATTGAAGATTTGGACAAAGTTGAAAGAGAAGACAAAAGAGGGGAGAAAATTGACTTAGAGAGGGGGAAGGAGAAGGGCAGAGAGAGAGAGAGAGAGAGAGAGAGAGAGAGAGAGAGAGAGAGAGAGAGAGAGAGAGAGATCAACAGGAGGAGGTGGAAGGAGGTTTGGATGGGCGAAAAGAGTTGGAGGATATGGACAGAGGCGGAGGTATACAGTAATGAAGGGCGAGGATGTGGACAAAGAGCGGGAGAGAGGGATAATGGGAGCATGGAGTGTGGGTTGTATATCCAATTCCCATTCACAAAGTATCAAGAAATTGCACATACTGGAAATGTGTGGTTCCGCTTTTCTTTTTACTCCATTTAATCTGTAACAGTCCACGGCAACGCGTGACCGGGTATAGCTAGTTATAAAATCAACACCTTCTTACTTATTTCCAGCATGCAGGATGGCATAGACAGAAAAGTTGAATGTATTACTGACGACTGGTTTCGGACATTTTTATTCATTATCAGGTCTACCAAGTAGTCCTGAAATAATAAAACACACAACCGCTGGCCTTACCGCTTACTTTTCATCAGTTCCGTACTCAGCAGTAAATGCAGTAATTGCTAACCTACCTGTAAACTCCCTTGGACACAGGACTTGGTGAAAACGCCGTTCGAGCAGTTTTCTTGCCGGAATGTGAAAATGCAGGATTACCTACCTTTCCGATAAAACACCGCGATTCCTAGGAGCCGTTGAGACCTATTCGAAAAATGGAAGAGTACACAAATACCAGGAAGTAACAACAGGAAACTTGGAAATAGATTGCACCTTCCTATCTGTAGATGGGGGTCATGCACTGTATAATTAGCCTTGGCTTCCTAAGAGAAAAGGGCACAAAACTTTCCTTTTTCTTTGTTTAGTAGTCCACGAAGGATACTCCAACACACACAATTTCTCAAAATTTCTAAACACCTTGCACCCTCGAACGCTTTTTCAGGTCAATAAATCCAATGAAAGTGTCTCGACATTTTTTGGATATTGTTTTCAATATCAGACGCAAGGTCAAGACAACGTCTCTGATGCCTTTCCTTTCCTAAAGGCGAAATGCTCCTCATCTAACAGTTCCTCAATTTTCCTTTCCAGTCTCCTGTATGCTATTCTCGTCAGTATCCTGGATGCATGAGCTATTAAGGTGTTCTCGCTATTTTCGAAACTGTGTGGATATTATTCCTACTGACTAGTTGCACATCGCTAGTCTCATAGATTCAATAAACTTCAACAGCAGTTTGCATGTCACTTCCCCCAATGATTTTAGAAATTCCAGTGAAATGTTATTTGTGCCTTCTTAAAACGACTCTTTCCACTTATCAGCTCTCTGTGTTTAACAGTAGAATTGCAATTGCATTCTTAATGTTACTGTCGTTGATTTTAACTTAATCGAAGGTTGTTTTGACTTTTCAGTAAGCTGAGTGTCCTTCCGACGAGTATTCGGTTTCCTCACATTTCTCCAGTAGCCATTACACCTTGGCTGTTCTGAATTTCATATTTGCTTCATTCATAACGGCTTGAAATTGCTGTATTCTTATCACTTCTTGAACATTTTTGTACGCTCGTCTTTCATCGATCAATTTCAGTATTACTTCTGTTGCCCTAGATCCTTCACAGTTCCTTTCTTCTACTCATAATTATCTGACCAACAACCATGATAGTCCGTTTCGGAGACGTCTAGCCCTCTTCAAATGAACTATCTACTCTGTTGTTCCTTATGTAGCATCCACTTCTTTAGTTAACTTCAAAGGGGTCTATTCATTCCTAAGCACTTTAGTATTCCACTTTCTCCTCCACTGGTCCTTTTCAACATATTCTCTTGAACTTCAGTTTACTCTTCGTCATTACTACATTGTGATCTGATCCTCCCAATGTCCTGTTCTGGATCTATCACGGTGTAATCTAGCTGCAGTCTTCCGTTGCCTCCAGGTCTTTTCCAAGCATACCTTTTCTTATGATGTTATTACCATGTGAAATTTATTGCAGAACGCCGTCTTTCTAGACTCTGTCATACTTTCATGTCCATATTCTCCCAAAACCGTTCCTTCTATTCTTTCTCCTAAGGACGCATTTTGTTGTCAATTTGGTTTCCTGATCACACTATCACTCAGCTATTCACAGTAGCTCAAAGTGTTTCCAACTTTCATAACGAATTCCACTCCCGTTATGCCATTTTCGGTAACTTTTGATATTACCCTATATTTGACTACACTGAACCTCACTATATCTAGCGCGCGTTTTCCTTCAGATTTTCTAGCCAAGTATGACCTTTAATTTATCTCACGCAGCTGTCCAAAAGGCGTCGGAGGTAATGTAGAGATTATTATCTGACCAAAAACTGGTTCACCTCTACTACTCCCATTCACTCATTAATTAAAAACGCAGAAAACGTGTGAACTTATGTATTATATGTTTTAGCTAGTATCAGATAAGATTGGGTTCCAAATTTTACTTAGAGAGAAGCCCTTGTCCCTATTAATAATATTATCGGCCATACGAATGTCCACCGATTCTTTGAGAACACATTCCCAGAAGCGGGAAGCAAGAGCAATTATTTTTGTTTCATCGTATAACATCCTGTGTCCCTCATTCAGGCAGTGTTCAGTAACAGCTACTTTTCAGGTTGAAGTAAACGAGTATGGCGGTGATGTTCTACACAACGATCCTGAACTGTCCTAAATCATCTTTGACTGACCCAAAAAGGGCCCTAGTCTTAGGCGGTGGCATAAAAACACTTTTAATGTCAAATCATCTTAATATTATTGAAATTTTTTCGAGGATATATTCCCGACGAAGTAAATACATTCCTTCTACCAGGAAATTTGAGTGCTGTGTTCTAGTGAGAATCTTCCTTTATTGCCACTGAACTGCACTTCAGTTTTGTTACATAGAGATTGATATCGGGTGACCAAGCGTTGCTCAGTAAATGTATCTTCTGTAACATTGTAGGTTTTGGAAGAACATACTTATCACATATGAATTTTTGCAATCTTACCTTCTTAAAATTAAATGACTTTCTCAGAGGTTTCCTTGATCTTTTGAAGTGTATATTTTGGCTACAAATACACGAAGTGTCATGATATTCTAATTAGTCTACGTCAACTAATGTACACTGGTTGGCTACGAAAATACAAACCGCGTGACTTCCTTGCTGTAACCAGGAATATACAAATCATACGAGTTCATTGTTATCTTGTTCTAAGCAAAGATAATCGTTAACACAGTTTCAGAGACACATGAAATTTAAGTGAATATATAGATTCTTGAGGATTAACTCCTATACTGATAAGGAAAAACTAGTCTGCATACAAAAATTGTTGCATATCGTTAGTTCCGTTTCCCAGATACACGAAATATATGTACAAAAAATTGCTCCTTTGAAAGTTTCTAGAAACCAGTTTGACGGAGGAATAGGTGCGTACGTACGTATTCCAGTCCTGTGGTAGGATTTCGGGAACTTTACTGAGTGAAGGTAGATAGCCAAAGGCTCTTAACTTCAGAGCAACGCTAAGTCTAACCATATCTCGCAGGTCAAATCAAGTCTAGGACAGTCAGTCAGACCTGATCTAACGGTGTGGCAACCCAAAGAATCAATTTCGGTTAGCCAATAAACGTTACAGATCTATGGAGCAATACGTCGAGCACTTTGCCTCACGCATCGTCAGAATGCATAAATTATGGCCGCTGGTGCGGGGTAACTTCAAACGGTACTAGGTAGCTTCCAGGGAATGGAACGTTTCAACCTATTTGATAACAACAGGTCCTTTCCTTCTTAGAATTTCAAAAACGTGGAATCCAAGCGCACTGGATCGCGTACACGCCAAGTGGGTTAAAAGACGCATGGAACATGTCATCCCTAAAGTAGTGTGTACCGGAGTTCTGACCTTTCATTGTGCCCATAGTGTACCGATAAATACCTAAGTTCGGAATAATACTAGCGCTACAGTCAACTGCTCTGGCCGATGTCGTAATTATGACAGGTGGTACTGTCGATTTTCGCGGACTGTAACAAATGACAGCTGCAATACAGCAAAACCCTCGTCAATTCAAAAGGGACAGCAACAATCGGTGACCTGACGTACCGTCCACAAACATCACCAGCCATGTAGTATATACTCACGTCAGCGCGTCTCGTGCAACTGTGCACACAGCGAGTGGGCGCAAGACCAACGCCACTCGACGGCCGAAGCAAGACCAGGATTTCTCGCATAATTAAGCTCGATAGACGATTGTTTGTTTTCCCCAACGCAAACTGGTTGGTTTGAAAGCAGTCTCAAGTGTGAGACTCTAACAACAAAAAGAGGGCCTCTTTAATAATTGGTAAGTATCTGTACAAGCCCTGGAATCAAAACCAGAAATTACATTTAGGGTTATAGTTCTAGAATACATTGACAATTCGCCTAGAGAAACGAATAATCGAACTTAATTACGGAATGTGTTAACTATGCATTGCCAGGGCACATGGAACTAACAGTAGTATAAGACCGGAGGCAACTAGCAAACAAATTGCCTGCAACAGGAGGATTTGAATGTTTCAGAACATTATTCATAGGGGAGATAAACGTTACCAGCGAATACGTCCACATGTAACTTTTTGCTCTCTCTCTCTCTCTCTCTCTCTCTCTCTCTCTCTCTCTCCTTTCTTTCTTTCTTTTTCTTTCCTTAAATTGAAAGCCCGTCAATAAGTGAATTACTACCAACTCTTCGTTAAATAAACTTAATGTCAACAGTTGCATCTACTGTGTATCGTTGACTCTTCGAAGACACAAGATCTGTTGTTCATTTTAGAATGAGTCCATTACCACCACATTTTGCACCTTCTGAAGAATTCGCACATTTGCTTTAAAAAATGCACATTTTGCACCTTCTGAAGAATTCGTACATTTGCATTACAATGCACTTTATTTAATTGACAAGAACATACTGAATGTTATCGAACATCTCTCTTGCTGACCATCTGTTTATCATAAAACGTTTCTGAAATGTTCTTTTCCTGTTAAGCATAGACTGAAGAAAAAGTAGATAAATAAATAATGACTTACCTGACATTAAAAACAAGACACAGGACTATGCATGGGAGGGGGGGGGGGTGAGATAGAGTATGAAAGACATCAGAAACACATGACATAACATTTATTTATATTCAGACTTTTCTATGCATATGGAAACGTTGCCTGCGTACAGTACAGGTCACTTGCAGCTTGCAGGCGGAAATTCCACTTCCATTACTTCTCTGGCCACCGGTTTCGTCAAGCGAAAGTGCAACAATAAGATTTGAGCACTGGCCTACCAAGCAACCATGCGCGATTCTCTCAATGAGCAACCACTTCGCGGCAGACGTCCCGGCTGGCCTTGACAATACGTGGCCAATAAATATTACGAAAGTACGCCACATTCAGTGAAAACACTCTTCAAACATTGCTACCATTCAATCCCAGTGGAAGGACGGTGTTCCAAAGTAACTATCACATTCTTTTAGGTGGTTCACTGTAAACACGTCATTTTCATTTTGAAACGAATGAATTTTGTTTAATCCAAACAACTCCACATTCAATTTGTCCGACAAACAAAACAATTCGTACTGCGTAAAAAAACACTCATTAAACCAAACTGAACGAGGAAACACATGGTCTAAACCGACCTGGTTGTTGAAAAATGCACTCAATTTCAGTCGTACACAAAGCGAAAGAGGGTAGTAAATCGGGAAACACCGCACTTTTTCCGGACTTGGCAGGCAGTACTATGATTTTCTTTATGTGAGTAACAATCGTGCTTCTTCCCAATATACACGGAGATGCCTGTTGCAGTCAGAGGTGATCTCCGTAGGTTGTTTCTATTAACAAAAAACCTTAGGCGCTAATCATTAATATACCTACCGGCCGCAACTTGTACCTGCACAACACACGAATTCCGCAACTTGGCCGAAACGGTCCTGACCGCCGCAACTAGCCTGCAGGCTCGCAGTTTTAAATCACAAACAACAAGTGTAGCAATTTTACTACAAAATGTATGAGAGGAAGAATTATGTATGAATGTACATAATCTCATGAAAGAAAGGTTGTGAAATGAAGCATATAATTACGAGCTTCAGTTACTAATACTTTTATTCACGGGAAGTTAATTCCTTTGTTTGAATGGACATGTTTAAAACAGTCCATAACACTTATGTAAGTTGCCATCTTCTTATACCGCAACAGAAAGGTAACCAGTGAGATACGCATTCCATCACTATACCAATGAATTTTAAAAAATTGCAAGAAAATGTTTGGATCGTAATCAAACGTTCCATGCATCAAACCTTTTTTCACTCAAATAACGAAGATTTGATTCCGTTAAAAAAATATCAAACCAGGGTCAGAAATACGTTTTCAGCTAAAATTCTTCCTCCTTATCGTGTTCGTGATCATAGAATTGACAGCCAAGTGTACTTCATATGCTGATTTGGGCAATTTTGGGTGATATACAAGTCTTGTGGTGAGAATATGTTTCGATTAGTCAACCCGCTGATCAGATCGCTCCGCTCCTTCAGTTCCTTCTTAGAGATTTTTGCGGTTCTATTGCACTCGTCACTGATTTTTTTCCAACTGTGTGATTTCCTTAGACAAAACATAACTCCATATAGTAAAAATTTTGGAAATACGGCGTTTTTGTTGGAGCATCTCCAGCTCAATTGTCCGGTTGATTTCACCTCCCTGTAATGTCTGAATGTAAGGTTTTTAAAAACGCGTAGTCTCTGCCTCTCACTTTGCATGACCTTCACTGTTTATCATCAGTATCACTGTACTAGACGCTCAATAAGGTTTTTTCAGAAAAAGTACCTGGACACTGGATTAAGTATTGTTCAATTGTAACTTGCATTTTCGGCAAACTACGTTTCGCAAGCATCTCTCGCACTATTGAAAAGAACAGACTACTCTTAAATATGAACCCACTTAATGAAAAAAATTAATATAGTTTACACATTTACTGTTTAATGAGCACATTGTTATTTAGTTCTTACACTGGAAATGCCTCGCTTGCGATATTCTATTCGACTGTCTAATCTATATACACAGATAATGTTAAGTCCTAATCTGAAAGGCACTAACATGTAATCTCCATAAACTTGCAGTCGACATTGTCAACAGTTCAGCTGGACGCCCCTGTAATCCCTATTTTCTTATTGTGCGGTGAACTGCAAGAAGATTCACTTACCAACATTCGAGAAGCGTTTGTTATTGAATGGCCACCAAATACAAAGAGGACCAATACAATTTTGAAAATCATATGTTTACACAGTGTACGACTCTCGGTGGTATAACTAATTAACTGTCGATTTGTTTGAAGAAAGTTACAAAATGAAAATAGGACAGATCAGGCTAATAAAAGTGTTTCAACTGTTTGTTGCATCAGTAACATTTAAAAATGAAGTACAATTCTGTTTGGGGATACTAACATTAAAGATGAGGAAGAAAAGGATATGGAATAGGAAAATAACTGCTCACCTGAAAGCGAAGACGTTCTACTAAAACCTGTAATTTAATAGTCATGGTAGAAAGTGTTACAATATTAAAAAATGTGTCTCAATTTTCTCTACCATGGTGATAATCTGACACCAAAGAATAGTATCTAATAATAGAAACTTCTTGTGTAAGTACATAGAACACATTCATGACAATGAGGAATGGTTATGGCAGTCAGTTTCTGCCACAATGACTGTAACAGAATGTAGTCCTATCTAGGACAATAAATGATGATGAATATTCTGAGGACATGAGAAAAATTTAAAATCTGGTCCCTCCAGATGGGAAGCATTGAGCCTCATCATCAGAGGCTAATCAGAACTACAAGGCGTTTACAATTTGCCATGTGCATGAATTATGCCACTTAACGTCCAGTCAGAGCTGCACTCTGCTTGAAAAGGCGACTTTGAAATATTAACTAGTGCAGCTAACTGTGTTCACTTCTATGAAAAGTTTATATCTGATTAACTTAAATTCTAGCTTCTTTTATCATAAAATATAAATTCACACGTGACAACAGAGATCCTTTGGTGATTTCAGGTCACTTGATCACTGACGTGTTATGCTGAGGCAGGTACAAAGTACTGCCTGTGTCAGTAGGGGTAATTGCGTCTGGAGCCCTGCAATGAAAAGGACAGTTAATACACAGAACTGAAGCCATGTAACTTATTACTAAGGAGGAGTTGAGTTTTCACTTACTCTGTCAGCACCCCGTTGTGACGACATGTAGCCTTGATTTCCACCACCACGTCGGCCCCCTCTGTAAATGAATAAAAACAAAGATGTAACAAAAATGCTTTAATCAGTGTGAAGTTGGAGCAGATCTACAGCTGAATGGTTAGTTCACTAGTATCCACGCGAGAAATGTGTGACATGCCTCCTGCTTCTTAACACAGACCACTTCGAATGTGGGACTTAAATACGGGGTCATCAGTCCCTAAACTTAGAAACTACTTATGAACTAGCTAATACTAAGGACGGCACAAATATCCATGCCCGAAGGGGGATTCGAACCCCCGGCCGTAGTGGCCGTGCAGACCGTGACTGGCGCGCCGCAGAGCGCTCGGCCACCGCGGCCGGCCCACAGAGCCCTACACCGCGCACCGTGTAGAGGGTTTCCGAGAATGTAGTAGACGGTAGATACACTGTTACTTCTATTACTACTATTACTATTTGATCTAAGCGTGATTTACAGCTGAAAAACATTTGAAGGCATTGATCTATAAGTAAGTTCGTCAATTATGTATCTTGTTCCCCCGGCCCCAACGACCACTATCTAAAATACAAATATTAAAACTCTCTGAACTCCCTCCATCCTTTCTGTAATTAGGTCTTAAACCTGGAGCACTGAGCACAAGTTGTTAGAAAACAAGCTAAAATGTTAAGTGCTACAACTGACGTCCGATTAAAGAATATTAACAACCAGCGGCCGGCAGTGCTACCGTACGATTAAGAAGTCACTTTTAAGGAAACGTCAAGGCCTAAACTTGCTACCCACGCGCCTGCGTCATCACGAAAGTTCACTTGGCAGGGGTCAGCATCTCGCGACCCAGCGAAACGGTGGCAGAACACCGGTTCCTCAAAAGAAATTTGTAGGCGATCTAGTAGCATAGTACGAAAGGTGCCAGGAATTTCAGTTAATAATTGTGCGTTTTGCTGTGACAGAGCTAGCACGGAAAATATCACATAGTGGTATCGCGCGGCAACGCCGAAGATTCTGATGTTACTACATCATCTGAGATATTAGAAGCTCCTGAAGGCTTAATAATTCAGGATATAAGCTATTGCCATGTTATATTTTATTGTAATCCTTAAAACCTTTTTAGCGTGATGCATTAACAAACTTTCAGGTTTATAATTACTAGCTTCGTCCTCGCTGACGTCCTTAAGTCCTGACCAGGATCATCAGGACAAAATCAAAGTTTCTAATGTTCTGTGTTAAACAAAGACCCACGCCTAGCTGTCACTGGAAGCTGTTCTCGCATGCCAATATTTTTCCCATCATGATAGACTGTGAGTGATCTGTTTTACAGCACGTGCAATTAACGTCAGCTGCCATAGCCTCTCTGCCTCTTCAGTTAACGAGAGTCTAACATAAGAGTCGCAAAATTCCCAGGCAATTTCCGCAACTTCGGAAATGCACCGCTCCCAAGCGGCTGGGTTGTATAAACATACCGCGTAACGATTGTTATTGACTTTGAATTTGGAGTGGAGGAGCACCTTCAAAATATCACGCTTTTTACGAAATTTTTGGTGCTAAATTGTATAAGCTATGAACAAATATAATCCGGAAAACGATAATTTGGAATTGAAAATGATGCTGAGAAGTAACAGAATAATTATACGAATAATAATAATTCGTTTAGTTATACTTTTAGGCACGAAGAAATTATTTAACAGTTAATTAACTTCGAAACTTCAGCTATTAATAAGAATCGCAAAAGCTTAAACACTACTTCATAATATTACTGCGGTAGAAAAGTAACGTCCGAACGTTCCGATTACAGTTAATCAACTGTTTCAGTAGAAACCTGCTTTAGTTTCGTACGTTAGTTTCACAAAATAACAGGCCTATATACCGACATAGTTTGGCGGTTACCTATAGTTTGAAAAAGTGTACGCGTAGCTATAAATAAATAACATGTTTATGTATAAACTGTCGAGGAACTTTTAATAATAGCACGTCATATTCTTGATGATTTGCAGTTTGATACCTGCAAAGTAACTAAAAAGTCATTACAGGTATGATAGGCACACGCAAAGTATAGAAACTAGGTAAATCCCAAGGTTCAGTCCCAACCTACGGTAACAGACTATCTTATTATTATTATCAAGTTGCAGTGCACTCAACAAACACACAAGCGTAATGTGAGCAAACATACCAAAATAGTACCTAGCGACTACGCAGATTGCAAGGGCAAACAAGTGAACGATTGGAAACTTTTCACAAAACGATATATCGAAAACGAATGGCAATATAGTCCTGCAACAAACTCCAGCCGTGCGGAATGTCCGTGTGGTCTAAAGCGCTATGCTACGGACTGATGCCTCATGATATAATATCGTAGTGTAACACTGTTTATCAATTGTATTTCATGAATTAATAGTCATTTCCTGCTACGTATTGCATCTTGTGTCATGCCCTATGATACACAATTTTCTGTAATTTCATGCATTCATTCGCAGAAAGCATCATGATACTGGGTTCGATCGTGCCTTACAGCATGACACAGGGTTTAATGTCATTCAACATGGTATTTCTCATTTCATGCAGTAAGTCATAACACGTTTTTGATGGTGAGGAAATGCCCAATCACAGGGGAAAATTCCCCCATCGCACCCCTCTCACGTTAGTTCCTAATTCCATTCCTGAACAGTATTTTTATTTCGTTTTTGTCACTACATTACGAACAGTCCATCATGCCTTGGTCTCTCTCTCTCTCTCTCTCTCTCTCTCTCTCTCTCTCTCTCTCTCTCTCTCTCTCTCTCTCTATCTTTTTTTTTTCCCCACGGCGATACACCTCTCAATACACCTCTCACCTATCAGAAGAACAAATAAATGGATGGCAACTACGTCACAATGAAGGCTCATGGCCTTGTAATCGCAATGTCAAGTACAGGTGAAAATAGATGATTTCGGGTACAAACCTCAAAGTAGTTCTGACCCCACTGGAAGCGAGGTAAATGCACCGTAGTATGGAGACGCCAGGCGTAAACAAACATCTTAACCCTTTAATGCATAGTGTAGCTGATCAGCTACATACCTAATTTTTTCCATTATTTCTCAAACTGATCAACAATTTTCCACAAATTCATTTGTAGCAGCTTGTATACATAGTTTTACATATGCAAGAAGCACGTCACAGAAATTATAAGTCGCCGAGTGCTACTGAATCACTTCGGTTAGCTGTATTGAGTTACTCGGAACATGTGCGTTAGTTTACTTTTACATGACAAAGGAGGTGTACCAGTCAGTCTCATACTACCATTTCATTAAGAGTTACTTTATGAAAAAGTCAGAGGTACAATAGTGACATTTACTGCATCGGGTACATCATGGGAGCACTGTATAGCTGAACAGCTGTGAGCGGTTTGTTGCTAGTAGTGCATAATAATTTTAAGGAAATTTTTTAAAATATTTGTGTATATACTCACTATACATTAATCGTGGTAGTTTTTATAGCTTCAAATAAAAAAAAAGGCATGCATTAGAGGGTTAACATACGAAACGACGTGAGTTTACTACAATGCGCTGGCCTCGACTACAGTGCACGGCGGAGAGAGGGTTCCTGCTCAGAGGCTCCCAGGCTAGCAGTCGACTGCTGTTCTCGACTTAGGACGAGTGTATTCCGTGGACAGTTTGAATGCAGTAAAAATAGTTCGCGACTTGCGTAACATCACAGAACATTTTCCGAACTTTAAGGATTCTAAAAGTTCGCAGCGCGGACGATACAGCACAACACAAAAGTAGGTACAGCGAGCAGACTCGTTAAGGAATGAACGGAAGGGCAGTTCATAATATGTGAAAGAGAAAAAAATTTAAGAAAAATTGTTCTGGGGAAGGTTGAACTACTTGTAGGTTTGTTTCAGAGTTCATCAATTCACCGGTACGAAGGTCTTTCAGCTTTACAGTTCACCATAACCACACGACCACCAACCTGCTGGATGTTTCCCCCACTTCCTCGAAAACACACTGCACCCGGAAATGAGTTTTAACTCATGATTTTTTTCTTTAAAAATATTTGACGGTGTCCACAACATTATGTAATGCTATAATAGTATTTTTATTCTGGTACTGGTTTGTGTGATGCTCAGGGAGACCCTACTAAATGTGACTGGTAGTCAGCGAGAGCTGCACAGTCCCGCGCAGCAAGCACAGATGGAGGCAGCTGTTCCCCGCCTGCTTAAAGCTAACGCAATGTTTTACTAGTTATTTGGAAAGTATATTAGTTATTCGTCTACTTGAATGTTATTTCACCCAAAATATTATCACTCCATGTATTACATTTACGATAGCGCTTTCTCCAACGTAGAAAATTTGCTGAATTCAACCTTAGGAATAAATTCCAGCTCTTAGCGATGCGTTTTAATTACACGCATGTTTGTAAAACTCCTGCTGTTTAAGACTTACTTTATAGCATCTCTCAGCACATTTGGGACTTCAGGTACCCAAATGGGTGTATCTTGATAACAGATAAAATTGTCCGAAAATAGAAAAAATGCTATTATGTTGAAACAGTAGAGGACCTGGATGAGCAATTGAACGAAATTGAAAGTGTCTTAAAAGGAGGTTACAAAGTAAACATTAACAAGAGAAAACGTGGATAATGGAATATAATCTAAGAAAATCAGGTGGGGCTAAAGGAATTAGATTAGGTAGCGAGACAATAGAAGTAATAGATGAGTTCTCATATTCGGGTAGCAAAAAATTTCTGATGGCTGAAGTAAAGAAGATATAAAATGTAGAATGGCTATCGGAAGAAAAGCATTTCTGAAGATGCGAAGTTTGTTTGAATCCAAAAATAAATAAATGTTTGGAAGTCCTTTCTGAAAGCATTTTGGTACCCAGATATGTTTTTATTTTTTTTTATTTTTTTTCCACACCAGCCAACGAACAAATAGTGTTTTTATAAGCTGCATAAAGACTATCCTTAAACACACGTAAGGTACGAAAACCAACTGATTCGCCCAATTAGGTAGGGCCGGCCGCGGTGGCCGCGAGGACTGAGGCGCAACAGTCACGGCCTGCAAGACCACTACGGTCGGGGGTTCGAATCCCCCCTCGGGCATGGATATTTGTGTCGTCTTAGTTCGTAAGTAGTTCATAAGTAGTTTGTAAGTTTAGGGACTGATGACCCCGTAGTTAAGTCCCACACACTATACCAACATTTGAATTAGGTAGGCCTGCAGATAGTGTGTAATGTTTAAATTTTGACGTTGTAGTCTACTATAAGATAGGTGCGGTATCCCAATCTTCTGATACGTATACGAACGATCACTAAGTCAAGGGCTATCGAAAATACATCAAACGCTTCTCTCTGCAATCAAGAGAATACGAGATATGGGCACCTGAAGAATAAGATTTTCGCAAGCTGCGTTTGTCAGACTCGGTGTGATAAATGAAACTATCAACGCCCTTATTCGACAAGAGTGTTCAGTCAGTAATTGCTGCGAACCCAGTCCATATAATTGTGATGTGACTCCAACCATGTAAGATCTCCAGATGGATTACCAAAATATACTTAACATTCTCATTCAAAAAATATTACTCTAAGAAATAAGAATGAAAATCTGAGTGCAATAAAACAAAAGATGATGGCAGGTGTATGTAATACCGTACTTCACCTGAAAGGCCGCAGGGATAAGGCCGAGCGCTCAAGGCGCCTTGCTGTGGAGCGCGCAGCTGCTCCCCTTCGGAGATTTGAGTTCTCTCTCAGATGTGTGTGTGTGTGTGTGTGTGTGTGTGTGTGTGTGTGTGTGTGTGTGTGTGTGTGTGTTTTGACCTTCGGTTAGTTTAAGTAGTTTTTAAGCCTAGCTTAAAATTTTCACATGAAAGGAAGACCACTCAGTCTTCCGTTACTAAAAGGAAAGACCTATTGACGATGTTGCCATTTCCTCCTCCACGAAGCTTAGTGTAAAACTTAGAAACATCTGGTATTTATCGATGTAGGTGCGAAAGAAACACAAATCAATAATCAGAATTTTTCTCAGCAGTGTAATGAAGCACAGTAATGTAATGACACACATTAAAAAACTGAAACCTTTAGAGATGGAATTCTGGAGAAAGTCGCCCGGAATTTCCAGGAAAGAAAAAAGAAGAAACGCAGAAGTAATAAAGGATGGAAATAACAAAAGTGATATTTAGAAGAAAATACAGTGGTACGGGCATATACGAAGAATGGAGGACACCAGAATACCGAAACTGGTGAATTTGTAAACTGAGGGGAGGAGAAGAAGAGGAAGAAGACTTGAGACCACCTGGCTCATAAATGTACAGCACGCAATGAGAAGAATTGGCGCAGAAGAAGACATACAAGAACGAGCCACCTGTAGAAATATCTTGAATATTTAGTTTGAGACCTTATGTACTAGGTGTTCTCATTTCCGGCTTAATTATTATGTTGTAGGTAAACTTCTGTAATGAGGAAAATCTCAATAAATTAATGTAATTTTGCTATTCACTTGAAAAAATTAGAAACAATGAGAAACGTTCTTCTCGTTTGTTATCAATTTTTTTGCAACACCAATACGAGAGGATGGTGTTCGCAAATGACATAATGGTGTGGGGTAATGGAGAAGTACAAGAGAGACTAAATGCATGGGAGGAGGTGGTGGCTCAGTATGGAATTAAATTTAATGCTAACAAGTGTGAAAGTATGGTGAGAACAAGGAATACAGAATGAGTAGCAGCAGGTGTAAATATTGGAGGGGAAATAGTAAAGAGGGGTGACGGTTTTGGGTATCTGGGAAGTGTGGTTGAAGAAAGTGAGGGGAATGATGTGGAGATCACTGAAAGAGGAACGCAAGACCACAGATTTCTGCAAAGTGTACGAAGTCTGGTGTGGAGCAAAGACGTACCCTAGAAGAGTAAGCAGGTGGTATACCAACAGTATTATGTGGCAATACGTATGCATCAGGAACTTGTGTTATGAAGAAAAGGCAGGTGATCAGAATATAGACGTGTGAGATGAAATTCCACAGAAGCAGGATTGGAGTAACTGGGATGGATAGAATGAGAAACGAGACGGTGCGGGCAATTGTGTATGAGAAACCTGTACAAGAGGCCAAAGTGCAGTCAAGCCTGAGATGGTATGGACATGTCAAGAGAATGGAAGATGGTAGGATTCCAAAGAAGACTTCATCAGACGGAAATAGTAGGCCGGAGACCAAGTGGAAGATCAGGAGATAGATGGATCATGGGAGTAAAGGAAGGAGGGTGGAAAAGAGAAGAAGGGACAAAATGATAGATGAAAAGTGGTGAGAGGATAGGGAGCTTTGGAGAGACCCGGCCAGAGAATGGAATCTCTGGTGGACGATGATGATAAACGTTTGTATGAGTGAAGTTGCTAAAATTATTCTGCTGTATTTCTGTAATTGTATTATCAGAGATAAAACGTAGTACATCTTTATTAATGACACTTGGAACAGAAACTCATCGGCACTTAGAACCAGTCACTTTCTCAATATAACATATGGCACATTTTTAAACGATAATTATTTTCTAATTTTATTCTTCTCCTTTTAAATTCTTTTTGGAAATGAGGATTTTGTATGTCTGTGATATCAGAATAGCTTACAATTTTTTATAGGATGTATTTTGTGCATAGACAGAAATTCATTGTTTTTCTATTCTCCTGCGATGTGAGAGTGACACTTTAAACTTTTCATTTTGCACTCTTCAATAGACGGAATAGGGACCAGTAAGAAGTTAGCGTTGGACACGCAGCTGAGCCACTCATTCTGTAACGTTGTATGTTCCTCCAGATGTCGTTCCTGTTACACATATTCGCACGTGCTAGTTTCACCGTGAACAGCACAAGAGTAGGTAACATGTGTTAGCCTTCTGCATCGAAAAACTGCCAAGGTCATCAGTCCCGCCGTGGGGAGTGCAGGGATCGAGGATAGGAAGGGAAAAGAAATGTAGTCCAGTGAGGAAAGAAGGAAGAAAGACTGCATTAGCTCGGGACCCTAAGCTCGCCACGCACGTACTCATGAAAGAACCGTGAGAGGCACATGTAAGTAGATGGTGATGAAACAGCCTGGTTGGCTACTACTGGTGATATATTAGTATCCGAGCGTTGAACAAAGCCATTATTACACAGCACGTATGCGAACTGTTTAGGAGTGGGGTGTTACTAAGATTGTTTTCTGTGAATTTCGTAAACTTTCATCCCATATTTCTAGCTGCAGACATGTCCAATTGGAGCTGGTACTCCATCTCCAGTGACAACATCATCCAGAAAATGTTAAGTCCAATATTTCGGTTCAGAATTAACTGTTGGCGCTTCTTAAGAGTCCTAACACTCTTTCCTTGCGTTCCTCTAAGGGACTTTTCGCTTTTAGATATCATCATATTTTGATCGCACGTGTCTGTGTGTGTGTGTGTGTGTCGTTTTGAATAACTAACATAATATCGGGTGTGATTTCTTAAGCACAGCACTGACCGTGCTACTGCATCTGTGATTTGTATCTGTGTATGTGCCAAGGTGACAGGTCCCCTACTGCAAGTGACCGTAGTGGCTCTCGAAGTGACAGAGGCAGGAGCGCGGCTGTTACTATTTTACTTGCAAATAGCAGATACACGACCCGGCAAGCAGCCGTAGCGAAGGAGATTGCGGCCCAGGGAGAGAGTCGGCGGGTAATTGCGTGCGGCGCGCCTGAGTTGGCGACATGGAAACGGGATTTGGCCGATTTGCATGGCGACGCCCGGCGTGTTTAGCCGGCGGCTGGAGGGCGCTCCTGCCGCTCGCGCTCGCTGCCAGGGCGTGCCCACTCCCCTACCAGCAGGCGCTACCTGGCCGGCCGCAGTCTTACAAGGCAACCTCCCCATCGCACCCACTCAGATTTAGTTATAAGTTGGCCGTGAAAAACTGAACACACATCAGTCGAGGAAACAGGAAGAAGTTGTGTGGAACAATAAAAAAAAAAAGTAAAATATAAAAACTGAGCTGTCCATGCGAAAGATAAGCAACATCAAGCAGGTTGCGACCATAGGAGCGCCGTGCTCCTGTGGCTAGCGTGAGGAGTTGTGGAGCGAGACGTCCTTGAATCGAGCCTTCCCACAGGTAAAAATTTTCATTTTTAAGAAAATTATCTCTCCGTCTGTCCGTCCGATGCGGCGTACCTGCGCCGTAGTATGGGGACATGTTCAGATTTGCTTGGACATTGCAGGATTTGATAGTATACATATGGAAAAATTCGAAAACGTTAAACTATATGTTTTGACAGAGCACAAGGACAACTGTGCGACTGTGAAACTGTTGCATTTATTTGTTGCAGTTTATGTGAAAAACTCTTATGTTTTATCACTTTTTGGGAGTAATTAAAACATCCACAAGAAAACCTAAATCGGGTAAGGTAGAATCTCTTTACCCATTCACCACGTGTACAAGTTAGGCGGGTCAACAAGAGATTCCTGTCATATGACGCACATACCGTCACCAGTGTCATACATAATACATCAGACGTGTTTTCCTGTGGAGGAATCGGATGACCTATCACCTAGCGATCGAATGTTTAGGTTCCCATTAGAGAGGCACTTCCTTTCGTTTGCTAATCGCGCGGTTTTGCGGTGCGGTCGCAAAACACAGGCACTAAACTGAGTACAGCGAACAGAGACTTCAGTGAACGGACGGACAGATCATAATTTTATGGAAATAATAATAATAATAAAAAAAAATTCATTCGAGGGAAGGCTTGAAACAAGAGGCTTCACAGCGCCTCATGCTAACTACAGGACAACGCCGCTCCAATGCTCACATTGTACTCGACGTTGCCTATCTTTCGCATGGACCGTTCAGTTTTTATATTTTGCTTATTTTTTTTTTTTTTCATAGTTCCATGCAAATTCTTCCCGTTTTCTCGACTGATCTGTGTTCAGTTTTTCACGGCCTATCCACTGCACCAACTTATAACTAAATCTGGTGGGAGGGGGGGGGTGCGAGGGGGAGGTTCTCTTGTCAGTATTGTTACTCAGTCTCTTCCGCCTACGTAGCTGCTTCTCGTGTTAAACACCCATCGCTCCACTGGTGATTCGCCATTGTGCAATTTTTTTGTGAGCGCGAGCTAGTCCCTAGATCATATTGGAGATTTTCCTCGTGCTCTGGCATTCGCCACTATATGTTGAGAATAACAACTGCAAACAGGTCTTAAAAAGTTTTAACATGTTTGTAAACATATTGGACCAAATTGCTGTGGTCATCAGCCCCAAAACTTACAAACTACTTAAACTAACTTACACTAAGGACAATAAACAGACGCACACGAGGGAGGACTCGTACCTTCGTCGGGACCAGCCGCCCACCTGCTTACTCTTCTAGGGTATGTCTTTGCTCCACACCAGACTTCGTACACTTTGCAGAAAACTGTGGGCTTGCGTTCCTCTTTCAGTGATCTCCACATCATTCCCCTCACTTTCTTCAACCACACTTCCCAGATACCCAAAACCGTCACCCCTCTTTACTATTTCCCCTCCAATATTTACACCTGCTGCTACTCATTCTGTATTCCTTGTTCTCACCATACTTTCACACTTGTTAGCATTAAATTTAATTCCATACTGAGCCACCACCTCCTCCCATGCATTTAGTCTCTCTTGTACTTCTCCATTACCCCACACCATTATGTCATTTGCGAACACCATCCTCTCGTATTGGTGTTGCAAAAAAATTGATAACAAACGAGAAGAACGTTTCTCATTGTTTCTAATTTTTTCAAGTGAATAGCAAAATTACATTAATTTATTGAGATTTTCCTCATTACAGAAGTTTACCTACAACATAATAATTAAGCCGGAAATGAGAACACCTAGTACATAAGGTCTCAAACTAAATATTCAAGATATTTCTACAGGTGGCTCGTTCTTGTATGTCTTCTTCTGCGCCAATTCTTCTCATTGCGTGCTGTACATTTATGAGCCAGGTGGTCTCAAGTCTTCTTCCTCTTCTTCTCCTCCCCTCAGTTTACAAATTCACCAGTTTCGGTATTCTGGTGTCCTCCATTCTTCGTATATGCCCGTACCACTGTATTTTCTTCTAAATATCACTTTTGTTATTTCCATCCTTTATTACTTCTGCGTTTCTTCTTTTTTCTTTCCTGGAAATTCCGGGCGACTTTCTCCAGAAGTCCATCTCTAAAGGTTTCAGTTTTTTAATGTGTGTCATTACATTACTGTGCTTCATTACACTGCTGAGAAAAATTCTGATTATTGATTTGTGTTTCTTTCGCACCTACATCGATAAATACCAGATGTTTCTAAGTTTTACACTAAGCTTCGTGGAGGAGGAAATGGCAACATCGTCAATAGGTCTTTCCTTTTAGTAACGGAAGACTGAGTGGTCTTCCTTTCATGTGAAAATTTTAAGCTAGGCTTAAAAACTACTTAAACTAACCGAAGGTCAAAAAACACACACACACACACACACACACACACACACACACACACACACACACACATCTGAGAGAGAACTCAAATCTCCGAAGGGGAGCAGCTGCGCGCTCCACAGCAAGGCGCCTTGAGCGCTCGGCCTTATCCCTGCGGCCTTTCAGGTGAAGTACGGTATTACATACACCTGCCATCATCTTTTGTTTTATTGCACTCAGATTTTCATTCTTATTTCTTAGAGTAATATTTTTTGAATGAGAATGTTAAGTATATTTTGGTAATCCATCTGGAGATCTTACATGGTTGGAGTCACATCACAATTATATGGACTGGGTTCGCAGCAATTACTGACTGAACACTCTTGTCGAATAAGGGCGTTGATAGTTTCATTTATCACACCGAGTCTGACAAACGCAGCTTGCGAAAATCTTATTCTTCAGGTGCCCATATCTCGTATTCTCTTGATTGCAGAGAGAAGCGTTTGATGTATTTTCGATAGCCCTTGACTTAGTGATCGTTCGTATACGTATCAGAAGATTGGGATACCGCACCTATCTTATAGTAGACTACAACGTCAAAATTTAAACATTACACACTATCTGCAGGCCTACCTAATTCAAATGTTGGTATAGTGTGTGGGACTTAACTACGGGGTCATCAGTCCCTAAACTTACAAACTACTTATGAACTACTTACGAACTAGGACGGCACAAATATCCATGCCCGAGGGGGGATACGAACCCCCGACCGTAGTGGCCGTGGAAAAAAAATAAAAATAAAAAAAAATAAAAACATATCTGGGTACCAAAATGCTTTCAGAAAGGACTTCCAAACATTTATTTATTTTTGGATTCAAACAAACTTCGCATCTTCAGAAATGCTTTTCTTCCAATAGCCATTCTACATTTTATATCTTCTTTACTTCAGCCATCAGAAATTTTTTGCTACCCGAATATGAGAACTCATCTATTACTTCTATTGTCTCGCTACCTAATCTAATTCCTTTAGCCCCACCTGATTTTCTTAGATTATATTCCATTATCCACGTTTTCTCTTGTTAATGTTTACTTTGTAACCTCCTTTTAAGACACTTTCAATTTCGTTCAATTGCTCATCCAGGTCCTCTACTGTTTCAACATAATAGCATTTTTTCTATTTTCGGACAATTTTATCTGTTATCAAGATACACCCATTTGGGTACCTGAAGTCCCAAATGTGCTGAGAGATGCTATAAAGTAAGTCTTAAACAGCAGGAGTTTTACAAACATGCGTGTAATTAAAACGCATCGCTAAGAGCTGGAATTTATTCCTAAGGTTGAATTCAGCAAATTTTCTACGTTGGAGAAAGCGCTATCGTAAATGTAATACATGGAGTGATAATATTTTGGGTGAAATAACATTCAAGTAGACGAATAACTAATATACTTTCCAAATAACTAGTAAAACATTGCGTTAGCTTTAAGCAGGCGGGGAACAGCTGCCTCCATCTGTGCTTGCTGCGCGGGACTGTGCAGCTCTCGCTGACTACCAGTCACATTTAGTAGGGTCTCCCTGAGCATCACACAAACCAGTACCAGAATAAAAATACTATTATAGCATTACATAATGTTGTGGACACCGTCAAATATTTTTAAAGAAAAAAATCATGAGTTAAAACTCATTTCCGGGTGCAGTGTGTTTTCGAGGAAGTGGGGGAAACATCCAGCAGGTTGGTGGTCGTGTGGTTATGGTGAACTGTAAAGCTGAAAGACCTTCGTACCGGTGAATTGATGAACTCTGAAACAAACCTACAAGTAGTTCAACCTTCCCCAGAACAATTTTTCTTAAATTTTTTTCTCTTTCACATATTATGAACTGCCCTTCCGTTCATTCCTTAACGAGTCTGTTCGCTGTACCTACTTTTGTGTTGTGCTGTATCGTCCGCGCTGCGAACTTTTAGAATCCTTAAAGTTCGGAAAATGTTCTGTGATGTTACGCAAGTCGCGAACTATTTTTACTGCATTCAAACTGTCCACGGAATACACTCGTCCTAAGTCGAGAACAGCAGTCGACTGCTAGCCAGGGAGCCTCTGAGCAGGAACCCTCTCTCCGCCGTGCACTGTAGTCGAGGCCAGCGCATTGTAGTAAACTGACGTCGTTTCGTATGTTAACCCTCTAATGCATGCCTTTTTTTTTTATTTGAAGCTATAAAAACTACCACGATTAATGTATAGTGAGTATATACACAAATATTTTAAAAAATTTCCTTAAAATTATTATGCACTACTAGCAACAAACCGCTCACAGCTGTTCAGCTATACAGTGCTCCCATGATGTACCCGATGCAGTAAATGTCACTATTGTACCTCTGACTTTTTCATAAAGTAACTCTTAATGAAATGGTAGTATGAGACTGACTGGTACACCTCCTTTGTCATGTAAAAGTAAACTAACGCACATGTTCCGAGTAACTCAATACAGCTAACCGAAGTGATTCAGTAGCACTCGGCGACTTATAATTTCTGTGACGTGCTTCTTGCATATGTAAAACTATGTATACAAGCTGCTACAAATGAATTTGTGGAAAATTGTTGATCAGTTTGAGAAATAATGGAAAAAATTAGGTATGTAGCTGATCAGCTACACTATGCATTAAAGGGTTAAGATGTTTGTTTACGCCTGGCGTCTCCATACTACGGTGCATTTACCTCGCTTCCAGTGGGGTCAGAACTACTTTGAGGTTTGTACCCGAAATCATCTATTTTCACCTGTACTTGACATTGCGATTACAAGGCCATGAGCCTTCATTGTGACGTAGTTGCCATCCATTTATTTGTTCTTCTGATAGGTGAGAGGTGTATTGAGAGGTGTATCGCCGTGGGGAAAAAAAAGATAGATAGATAGAGAGAGAGAGAGAGAGAGAGAGAGAGAGAGAGAGAGAGAGAGAGAGACCAAGGCATGATGGACTGTTCGTAATGTAGTGACAAAAACGAAATAAAAATACTGTTCAGGAATGGAATTAGGAACTAACGTGAGAGGGGTGCGATGGGGGAATTTTCCCCTGTGATTGGGCATTTCCTCACCATCAAAAACGTGTTATGACTTACTGCATGAAATGAGAAATACCATGTTGAATGACATTAAACCCTGTGTCATGCTGTAAGGCACGATCGAACCCAGTATCATGATGCTTTCTGCGAATGAATGCATGAAATTACAGAAAATTGTGTATCATAGGGCATGACACAAGATGCAATACGTAGCAGGAAATGACAATTAATTCATGAAATACAATTGATAAACAGTGTTACACTACGATATTATATCATGAGGCAGAATATGACGTCATGTCAAGTCTCACATCACACCATAACATTGTCATTTGTTGCAAAATGTTCAAATGTTTGTAAAGCTTATGGGACTTAACTGCGGGGTCATCAGCCCGTAAACTTACATACCTTATACTAAAGACGACACAAACATCCATGTCCGAGGGGGGATTCGAACCCCCGACGGCGAACGGCCGCGCCCACCGCAAAACGGCGCTGCAGTACGCGCGGCTAGTCCGCCGCGGCCCGTGTGTTGCATCACAACATGAAGTGTCATGGCAAAACGTGACGCATATCACGGGATATGTGATGTTTCACTTGCCAGAACAGGACGTGATGTGCCGAATCTGTACATGCAATTTGCATGTGGCAAAATCTGAAACAGCCACTGCACATAGTACGATATCTCACAGGCAGGTTATGTTTCATGTGCCACAAACAGTTCGGCATGTGGCAAAATGTAACATCCAATGCAACATCCGTGCCTGATGTGATGTGTTACACGACAGGGCATGATGTGATAAGCCTTTCATGGGGGCTTCATATGTGGTTTCACGATACAAATGACAATGTGTTATGTAGGACACGACATAACCTGTGATGTGAGCACAATTTATAACATGCGACCAGGATAGTCATAGGAAGACGTAAATAGGCGCGAATATGCCAAGATTTTTTATTTAAATGTAACTGAAGCTACCAAACACGTCAAAAAACTAGTTTTTTCTTAAACATCTTTGAATCTGGCCATAACATATTCGCCTTTTGCTGTGATATGATCATTTTTCATTCTAGTTCCAGCTTTAATTACACCATAGTTCTGGCGTTTTACTGTAATTACTTAAAAGCTTAGTGCCGTTAAGGTGTGAACAACGAAAGGATAATCAACTGACAAAATATTACGGACTTTTTAAGTCCACCAATATTTGGATGTTCAATGAGTCTCAGCAAGAACTAAATTTAGCATAACTTTAAAGCACAATCTATCACGGCAATGGCTATATATTTTTGACTCCCTTTCTCTACCTTCGTGTTTTAGCCGATTCGTAAGAATATAAACCTTCGAAGTGTCGCATTTCAAATACCTCCGAGAAAAATTTAATAAAATTTCAATTAACTATTATTTTTTGCACTTAAAATCCGAGCGGCGCACATACACACGGAAGTGGCGTCTGTATAACATCTTCACAGGCGGACGCATGTATCACGTAAGAACTGAACGGGCCGTATCCGGGTCAGAGATGGAAAAATATGCCTAATGAACATTGTGCCTGCGGAGGTCCACACCAAACTCACTTCGTCAGTGACTGAAAGCTCGAGCCTATCATGGTAATGATGAGGACTTCTTGGTGGCAACTCCTGATGCTGTAAGCTGGAGTGAAGCAATGGACAACCAACTGTAAACCGCAAGCATGTTTCTCTTCTGAAAATATGTGTGTGTATCCACTGAGAGCCATACGCTACATAAATGAATTACAACTACGCTATCTATTTTGCTTTACGACTTTGTGAGAATTATAATCGCCAGTTTGTTATCAATTGACACTTAATTACAACAAATATTATCAAGGACATGTTTCAAACATAATCTGTGTGCTGTTGATTTAAAAAGGCTTACTTTCGTAACACGCGAGGTATAACGGGGAAATAAAACACGGTAGTTCTTTAACCAACTAACAAATATTTTCTATCAGTTTATAACAACAATTCGCACCAATAAGGACAACTTCTCGAACGATGCAATTATCTAGTGCATATGTTCATAAGGTACAGAATATAACAAAACACAACAAATATGAGCTCAGTGAACACAACAAACAGAAATGGCGCCTTCCAATATCTGCTAGTAACGTAGACAGCTCGTTCATATTTTGTGCTGCTGCTGCTTCACGAGTCACAGCACCGAAATAATGGAGAACTTATTTTAGCTCAAAACTACCGTGTGCCAACGGCTTAAGTTAGATGGTTTAATGGATATACAAATACGCGCTGGCCCGAGCTAAGCAAAAAAATTCGCTCACATACCTGACTCAAATTCATAAATTTGTATTTCCAGCTTTTTTTCTGTGTTTGTAGAAAAATCTTGCGAATGAGTTCCGACTGTTTTTTGTTGTTATCGAAACATGTTGCAGTGCCACTGTGCCGCCGTCCGCGGTGGCCGAGGGGACTGAGGCGCTCCAGCCACGGTCTGCACGACCACTACGGTCGGGGGTTCGAATCCCCCCTCGGGCATGGATATTTGTGCCCTCCTTAGTGTTAGCTAGTTCATAAGTAGTTTGTAAGTTTAGGGACTGATGACCCCGTAGTTAAGTCCCCTAAGCTATACAAACATTTGAACCACTGTGGATTTTAATTTAGTTACGGCTTAGTTTTACATTGTATGGCCATGTAGTACCATTTTCACAACATCCGATAATTGTAGCGTTGTCATACTCAGTTTTGTCGTATCTTCTTATTCTGCACTTTCGTGAGCTACACACACATTCCGCAGACTTCTTGCTGCCGATTATGTAACCTTTGTCATTCAGCGTCCATGCCAATCAATTGACTAGTGTGGATGAACTACAACAGAGCTTTCACAGTATATTTTTACTAAAGTCTAAAGTGATTGTGAAAGCAAGATGCCAAAAGCAACTATGACAACGGTACAAATCATAAGCGCAGCCAGGATTCAGGGTTTTTTTAACAAGCGGACGATATAGTAGTGTGCGGTTGAAATGGAACTCCAAAGGGTAATAGTACTGCATATACGACATTACTCTCAATCTTTTATGCATGCAGAGGCACTACAGTATACAACCAACATTAGGAGCCTTCTCTAGGGTCTCGGTACTTTCCAATCGGTAAAAATTAAACCACATTCTGATAACATGTAAATGCTGATGAAAGATGGTTGGGAATACGAAACCCTGTCTCAAGCTTTCAGGAACTTCTGAAGTAAAACATCGAAGCATCTCTGATAAATGTAAGGGTGTCATGGGTAAAAATTAAACCACACACATTCGTTGACGAGAGAGGCACAAAAAGTAGGAAAGAGAAAAACTAAAGGCGACATGACAAAATCAGTCTTCAAATTTTACTTTAGAGAGATATCAAGATATTTACTATGATTTAGTAGTCCTAGTATCACAAAGATGAATAAATTTGTGTGTTGAAAGCCAGCACAAATCTCTAAAGCACAATATAACGGCACGTCCCGTCAGGGTCATTTAATTTCCACAATGAATCTGGATTAGTCAACCCCTCTCTTAAGCATAATTTATGACATATTTCAGCAAAGAAGGAGCGGTCGAGCGAAAACAAGACAGGTGGTAAAAGACTAGGTAAAATGTATGTTATTATAATTGTTAATGGATTTTCTTCGGTGTAAGTTAAAAAACGTCACTGCTATCTACATCCATACTCCGCAAACCACCCCACATGGAGGATTGTACTTTGTGTGCCACAGTCTCACCCTCCTCGCCCTAATCCAGTGGCGTACGTTTCGCGGAAAGAAACTATTGCTATTATGCCTCTCTCTAGTTTTATCCTTGTGGAAGCAATATATAGGTTGACTCTTCGAGAAATGTATGTTATCGGAACTTTGACAGAACCTAGTACGCGAACGTCTCTTTAGCAGCTCCTGCCACTTGAGTTTCCTGACGATCTCCGTGATTTTACATAGCCGATCCATATCGAGCCTTCGTGTATAAAAATTTTACCGCTTCCTACAAAACCAATTATTCTATCCAGAGATGCATCTCTTCGTACAAAGCAAACTGGTGGCCACTAACCTCTTTCTGCAGGTATCCAAAAATATGATAATCGAACTTTAATGGATCGGTACTTTATGCAGGAACTATGAGGTTTTCCTGGCGAAATTCCTGTAACATAGTCGAAACAACCATGGCAAAATTTGTTCGGGTAGCAGAATTATGACCCCTTTTATTTTCTTCAGTTTCATCGTCATTTCGGAAGGGGTTTGAAGCCAATATCGGATGTTGTGGAAATGTTCGTACTGAGCATACAATGTAGATAAATAAAAAGGCGGTGATGGTGGCAGAGATTCCGAGTGGGCTAACTCTGCTCAACCCAACAAGCTTCGTGCAGTGAAGCTACCTACGGTCGCATGGAAGTCCTTACTGCGGTCGTCTCGTAGGGAATCGGTTGCTCTATGTCGCCTACGAATCGGCCACACATGGCTGACGCATGGCCACCTTCTTCGGCGGGAGGACGCACCACAGTGACTGTGGTGCCCCCTTGACAGTGGTCCACATTCTGGAGGCCTGTCCAGTTTTAGTTGCCTTGTGACAATCTTTTAATCTGCCAGACGCGCTTTCTTTTATGCTAGGAGACGATGCTGCTATGGTTGAACGTGTTTTAGATTTTATTCGCGCAGCTGGTTTTTACCATGCGATTTAAATGTGGTGTGTTTTCTTCTTCGTTTTTACTTGTATCCTTTTCTCATATTTACCAGTGATTTTTAATCTTTGACTTGTTAACGCATTTCCTTAGGAACTCTTAGCACAACGTTATATCTCTCAGACTGGAAGAAGGGACTGATAACCGTTGCTGTTTAGTCCCTTCAAAAATCCAACAACAACAAGAAAGATGTTGGAGTGTTTTGGTTATGAGGCGGGTGGTGTCCACTTACCCAGGGGCAGCGCCGGCGCCGTAGCTGTTGGTGGGCGCGGCGGTGGTCCTGTAGCCGCCGCCGCCGCCGCCGCCGCCGCCGCCGATGGAGTAGCTGCGCACAGCGGCCGCCTCGCGCCTGGGCACGGCGGCGTGGTTGCTGCCGGCGCTGCTGTTGCTGCTGTACGAGTTGTAGCCGCCGCTTCTGCCGCCGCCGCCGCTGCTGTAGCCGGAGTCGCGGGTCCCACGGAAGTCGCGGCCACCGCCGCCGCTGTAGCTGTTGGAGTCCCTGAGGCCGCCCCCGCCTCCACCGCTGCCGCGGTTGCCGTATCCTCCGCCGCCGCCACCTCCTCCTCCTCCGTAGCCGCCGCTGCCACCTCCTCCTCCGTAGCCACCGCTACCGCCGCCGCCACCTCCTCCGTAGCCGCCGCTTCGGCCGCCGCCGCTGTAGCCGCCCCGGCCGCGACCGCGTCCGTCCCGACCGCGACCATCCCGACTGCTGCCGTAGTCGAAGCTGACGGCGTTGTACCGGTTACTCTCCCCGGAGCCGTACCCGCTGCTGGATGTGTTGCTGCTGTTCGCACTGTGCAAGCCACGGCGGTCCTGTTGCTGATCGCGGCGACCTCCGCCGTAACCTGCAATTTTCAAACACGCATATGCCAAATATTAAATCCCTAACAATCGCATCCCAAAATAAACAACATTTTTCAGTTAAACAATCCATTAATGTGTTCATATTATAAAGGGAAAATTTTTAATTTGGCTTCATTGTCACTTTACCACGTGCTTTTCTAATACGAGTAACTTTTATCGCAACGCGTTTACGAGGTTTATATCTCTATCCTCAGGTAGATTTTTATATTGTGTCATAATAATAATAATAATTTCGTGTGACTCACCGGCCTGTTGGCAAGTATTTCAATTGGACGCCACGGGTACGCCTGCATTCCGCTATTTATTTATTTATTTTTTCCTCTCTTGGTATAGCAGTTTCCTATACGTAACAGCATCTTCCGTGAATCTCCTCGCTACCCACTATACCATGGCATTTCCCATGGTCGCATCGATAGCGATAACATTAAACGTATCACGACTTATGGCCGAGAAGTTTAGGACAGCAATATGGACGTACCGCCCCCCTTACTCCTGTTACGAAGTCCAGTAAAATGTGTTCAAATGTTTGTACAGATTATGGGACTTAACTACCGGGTCATCAGTCCCTAAACTTACAAACTACTTATGAACTAGCTACAACTAAGGACGGCACAAATATCCATGGCCGAGGGGGGAGTCGAACCCCCGACCGTAGTGGAAGTCCAGTAGTTTTCATATGTTTTACGTATCACTTTTAGCAAATGGTGAAATCTTCCGACAACCGCTGCTTTTCTTAACAAATGTGACACTTGAAAATCTATACCGGACTGGGACTCGAACCTGGCAAAAATTTCAGAAAATCATCGGGTGTCGGAATTTGCGAATTAGCATGTCACTATATAGCACTGCTGTGAATCACTGCCGACGTCTGTTCCTTTAGAAGACGCAACCCATAATTCATACATTTCTTTATAACCATGAAGAGAATTATGTTGAGAAATGATGGGGAATCGACAACAAGAAGTTTTATGGAATTTGAAACGCTCTCCTTCCTAATATAAGAACAACGTCTTAACAACAGAGTAGTCGATTAGCTTTTACACGAAAAATATTTCACTGATTACGAATGGCATGCATCACATCAAACGCACGTAACGAGAAAACCAATTAGAAGCGATGTATGCAACCCAAGCGCAATATTCAATATTAAAATCATTTTATAAGGAACTATAAGTTTCTGAGAAGGCTCCAATCGGTTGTGTTCGTTTCAATCATTTCGCCAGACAAGAAGTTGCGACTCTAACTACTATAGAATATTTCTAATCTTGTAATTGCGTTGTTTTAGTGAAAGACCATGTTCGCCTCCAGAAAAGAAAAAAAAAAGCACTAATAATACAGAATTGAAATCATACTTATGCCACAAAAGGATGAGTGAATCACGCATTCGCGCGAATGCCGCAAAAGTGTTCAAATGTTTGTAAAGCCTATGGGACTTAACTGCGGGGTCATCAGTCCCAAAAATTGCAAATTACTTATATACTATCTTATACTAAAGACGGCACAAACATACATGCCTGAGCATGGATTCTAACCCCTGACGCGGAAGGCCTCGCGATCTGCAACATGGCGCTCCAGACCGCCCAGCTACTCCCGCGCGGCCAAAAGTGTTCGATAGATCTAAGTGGCACAATGGTCAATGGAGCCACAGGCAGTTTAGGTTTTTCATGGTTTCTATACATCTTTATTGTACATGCCTGAATGGTCCCTTCCCAAAAATCCCTTTCTCGTCCTTGTCCTACCTGAGGTTGTGCTTGGTCCGTAATTACTAAGTAATTCTTATCTTCTTTTCACGAAGACATCAGTTACACTACAACTGCTTCCGATCTTCCTATGATGTCTACAGTGTTTATCCTCTGCTTCGTTCTCTCAAGCATAAATGACAACATTTGGATAGCCACCGTGGGCACACGCGATCTGTACATCACATCAGAAGATACGGACTGCTGTGTGTATTAGCGGTAGGTTATATCGACAAGTAAGTTTAATGGAGACACTTCGTCAGAATTCCTGGAGTGTACGAAGGAGGGTTCTTCCTGCAAAACACAACTGAGAAAATTTCCAGAACGGCATTTTAAGCTAAATTCAGAAAGATTTTACTGTCGCGAACGTATCCAGCGATACACGACAAGCCACTACACGGTGGGGGGGGTTTCGTCTATGACTGTCACTTCTTCCTTTTTCCCATTCCCGTTGCGCATAGTTATCTGTAAGAAACAGATTACAGCTTTGCCTCCCTGAGGTTCTAAGCTCTCTGCTTTATCCTCCTGGTCTTTTCGCGAGATAAGCTCGTACTGTGATGCAGAGCCTCTCTCCCGCCGCGCCTGCCACTGGAGTTCGCAGATCATCTTCGCGGCGCTTTCGCGCTCTCCAAATGAGCCTGTAAAGATGTGTGCTGCTCTCCTTGAGACCTTCTACATCTCTTCTATCAACGCTATCTTGTGCAGATCCCAGCTGTTGAGCAATAATCAAGCAATGGCCGAAGGCGAGTTTTGTAAGCTACATCCTTTGTTTATGACTCTTCCAATGCATCTCAGTCTGGCATCTGCCTTACACATGACTACATGTCCCTTTCATGTCAAATCGTTCCTTATACGTACTCTGAAATACTGAATGGAAGCAGCCGCTTCCAAATACTGTTCTACAAGGTCCACACAGAAAAGATACATTAAGCTTCTTCCTGTCATACTGACTATCATGTATGTAGATTCCTGTGACACAGAAGGCCAGAAGTGCCACTGCAAAACCATCAACGATATAAACAACGGATGCGGAGAGGAAAGAAATGGCCTGTGTTCCGCCGATCTACTGGCGCAGGCACGAGGGCTGAAAGGAATAATTAGTGCAGGCCGCGGGAAACAGGACATGTTGTGTACGCGTGCTCGGCAAGGCGGCGCCGCTGGCAGGGCAGCGAGGCAGCCGACCGGAGAATTCAACGAAGGCAACTAGCGGCCCTACTAATTGGCGCGGGGGAGGCGCTATTGGAGGCCTCGTGCCGCTGAGACAATGCGCCGCACGCGCCACCACACGCCCTCCCGCCGGAAAAATCGCGACCCCCGTCCCACACCACTTCCCGGAAGGCCTTAAATCAATGCCGGCGCCACACACGATTTATGGCGGAAGCCCAGTGTTCACCCCCAATTAACTATCCGAGACCAACTTCGTGTGTGCTACATAACAGAGTGCTTTCGACGTTTTCCTGCCAGTAAATCGAGCAAATTGGATCACGAACAAGATTCACGACTGAAAAACAAAAACATTCTAGTAGCTGCTAGTAACCGTTCGATGTAAGGAAGCATCACTGTTTCAGATAAATGAGTAAGAATGTAGTACAAAGAAATTATAGGAACCCTACAACAAATCCAATCGTTCACAAAATCATCGTTTAATAAAATTTATATCTACGAATTTTTAGTAAGTTGGACTAGTGGACAAGAAATTTCGAAGGAGAGCCCAGTTTCTTCAGCAGGAAGGCGTCATATAAATCAGAACGTAAGGGAATTTATGACACTAGCTCCCAGTGAGCACTGAATTAAATCAGTAGAGAAAACTGAACATTTCTGCCAGGTTGGGATTAACACCCAGATATCCTGATCACGAGGCAGTCATGCTGGCCACTTGGGCATGTGGGCACTGTGATCACCACGATTGTGCGGACTAACGTAGTACGCCTCCCGCCGGACCCAAATTTTTAACTTTTCTATCCCTTCCCATTTTACTCCTTTCACGCGGCATTTCGCCGATTACCCTACGATTCGAGCCTCGTGAGTGCCCCCCCTGAAGAAAAGATCAATGATTGTCTTAGCCATCATTCTATACTGTGCGAAACACAATTTTCGCAACCCCGTAGTTTTGGCCCAGTATTATTTGTAAGTTTCAAATTTGGCCCAAAAATGTCCACAACCTTCCTCCGCATTGGTCGAAATATATGGCGGTCTGCAACGTCAACCGTAGCTTTGGCGATGCTTTAAAAAACAGGTTCTCGAGAAATCCAAATCGAAGCTAAGAACTGGGTGGGTTTCAACACTATTGCCCAACGCTACCGATGTGTTACATTACGCGTAGCCGCCATCCGGCTTACCGCCATTTCACTCTTCCTTTTAAAACCCTACAATGGAGGACAAAAAACTGACTCTCAGAATTGTAATCACACCATGTTATCATTGTGGATCTGGAAAGCATTTCAGGCGCCCTGCTACTTCGAATCAACACAAAAAGATCTGTGAGGTTCTATAAAGGGGGAAATGAAACCACCCTTCCTTTTCATCGGTGACTGCTACACATTTCGCGGTCGACAACGACAGTTGTACAATAGGACGGCGCCCGTAACATCTTTCGGCACACCTGACATTTCCTAGGTAAATCAATCCTAATCTAAGGATATCATTGACCTTTAGCACGAAAAAACTTCATTACATCCCTTTGGCATGTATCAGCAAATTTTTACTGTGTAGGGAGCAGCCACTAGTTTCAAAATCCATTCGACGAGCTCTGAACGCCACACGAAGCTTCAAATTTCTCACGGGAAATCAGTGGGGGTTGTTGTATGACCTTCCGCTAGCATTTACCGGACAAGTGAGATTTGGGTGTGTCAGATGGGGTGCCGACTCCAAAATTTCTGCATTCAGTGTAAATCAGGAGCGTGTGAATAAGAAGAAATTGTTTATCAACCATCACAAAAAAAAAAAAAAAAAAAAAAAAAAAAAAAAAAAAAAGTTCAAATGTTTGTAAAGTCTATGGGACTTAACTACGGGGTTATCAGTCCCTAAACATATGAACTACTTACGAACTAGGACGGCACAAATATCCATGCCCGAGGGGGCATTCGAACCCCCGACCGTAGTGGCCGTGCAGACCGTGACTGGAGCGCCTTAGTCCTCTCGGCCACCGCGGCCGGCCCAACCATCACAGTGATGGGCTTCCGACATGGGTGCAGCTTGTTTTACACAGACGTAAAGCTGTTTTGTCGTCGTCATGCTCACGCCATAGCTGTGAGTGTAAGTACAAAGCGACGAAATATTGGTATGTAATACAGGGCGTACATGAAGTCATAAAATTATTCAATTATTCAATTATTTACATCACAAGAAACAAACATTGTACAGATGGCATACTTATTGCATTTTGAAGAGTAACTCTGAAAGTTTATTTTACAAACATCAGATGAGTGAACCGGGAATGACCCGGCAAGATGTCAATACGGTAATCGAATTGTTGCCATACACGTCCCAAAACGACATCGTCGACTGTGGCAGTCGCTTCCCATATTCTTTCCCGGAGCTCTGCTACATTCCGTGGTAGAAACGGTACATATATCAGATGTTTAGTGTGTCCCCACGGAAAAAAGGTTTCACGGAGTAAGATCTCGTGATCGGGGAGGCCATTTCATGAAACAGTTGTCCCCTTCTGTAGCACAGCTGATCCATCGATGCGGCAGCTCCGTGTTCAAGTACTCACGAACTTCACGATGAAAATGGGGTGGAGGCCCATCCTGCTGAAAGGTGAACGGAGAGTCCGTCTGCATTTGAGGCATCAGACATAACTACAATATTTCCAAGTAGGAATATCCAGTGACAGTGCTCTCGGCCAAGAAGAATGGCCCTACAGTGTTCGACGTAACAAGGTACACTGTCATTGGAGGCAATTCGAGTTCATAGGATGCACGACGCACCGATTTCTTTGGGGTCCTTATGAATGTCTTAGTAGGCTCCCCACATTCACTTCACTCACACTGGGACGTCCGCTTCTGATTGCCCAGCATAAGCAATCCGTCGTAACGAATTTGTTGTGCCAGTAGTAAATGGCCTCTCTTGTTGGTGGCTTCTTATCGTACTTGGTCGTAAACATCCGTTGAACAGCTGTGGCATACTTGTTTTTGTCGAACTCCAACACACAGAAGCTCGTTCCGCACCTGAACTCGCCATGTTTGCGACTAGCGCTGACTGTCGGCAAATTACCAAACTACGGTATGCCGACGTACATGAAAACAATCTTTCAGGTTTCCTCTTAAAACTGGCATACGTATGATACCTCTACATCTGCATGGGATACTCTGCAAATCACATATAAGTGCCTGGCAGAGGGTTCATCGAACCACAATTATACTATTTATCTCCCCTCCCATTCCATTCTCGAATAGCGCGCGGGAAGAAAGAGCACCTGAATCTCTCCGTTCGAGCTCTGATTTCTCGTATTTTATTCTGATGATCATTTCTACCTATGTAAGTGGGAGTCAACAATATATAATTTCGCATTCGGAGGAGAATGTTGGCGATTGGAATTTCGCAAGTAGCCCACGCCGCCCCAATGTACAATGTTTGGTTATCGTGCAATAAATAATTGAAACTGTTCCCAAACTTTATGTATACCCTGAATCTGAAGATGGCAATAGACTCGCCGCAACCGGTATCAGAAAGATTCAAACAAAAAAGTTGCATATGAACGCTTTCAGGCGGCTGGTGCGGACAGCGCGCGCGGCTGGAGCGCCCCGCGCCGCCCCATTCCCACGTGCCGCCGTGCGTGACTCACGCCCTCACCGACCTTCCGCCCACCCCGCCGCGGCTTAAGACCCTCCCTGCTCGCCACCTGGCTACGCCAATTGTTCGCTCCTCTCTTGTTTTCAACTGCTCGTAATTACCTCCATATTGCACGCCAATTACCACATGCGGCTACAGACAATCGCCCGTGTAACAAATCGCAAAAAATCTGTTATATGCTGATCATTACAGGGTAGCTGTTTACAGGATAGACCGCAGCTCAACGTGTCGCTGGCTATCGTAATACATTGACAAGCGGATGAAAGTCGCGTCTGGGCTACATAGAGCGGAACAGCAAACACACTGCCTCTGCCGTTAACTTTAGTTCAGGAACGCAGACACCGTTCTCAACCATTGACGCTTGCGATTACGTCACGATCAGCCAACTTTAGTCTTTAAAAGTGTATTTCCATGGTAACTATTCTTCAGGTTCTACGACAGTCCGAAAGTACAGTCTCCACTTCGTCCACACCAACGTTGACAACAGCTAAACACTGTAAGTTGCGAAATCGTTCAGTCCGTGGCATCACAATACCCGCACAGTTCACGCCAACATTCCAACGGCACTGACAGTAATGATTCTGAAGCTGCAACCTGGAGCTGTTTCCAAGAATCAGTGGAAAGTAATATTTTACAAAATAACCGCTATAATGATGTTTCGTTCTATGTATAATCAAGTATATGAGTATGAACACACCAAGTCTGTTCCAAATCACGTGAAACCAAATAAAAGCGATATATATTTTAAGATTTTATTTTAGTCATATTCCATACATAATCATATGAATTTGGAATTAAAGGTAATACGGAAACTATTTTTACTGGTCTTTACTAAGGTCCTTAAAATAGGCCTTTACTAAAGGCTCTTCTATGCATAACAAAAAAGGTAACAAAAATTCTTAAAGTTAAAAGTTCTCTATTTTTAGAACGGTAGCTATGTGTGACACGATACCATCCTAAATGATACGAATAATGACATGTACAGACTCTTTTTTTTCCGCTTCCTTTATTTGATACAAAACACAAATATTAGGATGATTAGTAAAACATATTTTTAGTTCGAATTTGCGTCATTTGTTTGTTTAGGATAATGTCGGAATTGCGTACAAGCCATGCTTCAGACCTCTCGTACGCACATACGAACGATACTAATCCGCCACAAATAGCGCCATATACGAGCAATGCATGGTACTGGCTTTCACGTTTGAAATAATACATAATATTAAATCATGCGAAATAAATGGTAATGCATAGAGAGGAAACAAGGTTTTGAGGGACACTTTTCACTTGATGTTCCGCGAGACACAGTTTAAGACAACTTGCTTTAGAGAAAGAAAACAAACACAGTTTACAGAACTCGTATCAAAACCATTCAAAAATATTCATATCTTCAACATACATAGCGAAGAACGGCAACAGAACAGCAATTCATCAGTTTTACTGCTTCTAGGCCCTTTATAATTGACTCCTGCTACGGAAATCCCATACACAAAAATGATATGCCAGATGTATGAAAGATCATACTTGACAACGATTCGACCAATTTTCTGTGCTGTAATTTCGTAAAAGAAAAAATTAGAAAATGTCAAATGGTACCCAATATATTAAAAAAAATGAATGTCCTTTTCTACTGCATTTTAGAATGAACTCAAAATATAATTCACTATTCAAACCAGAGATATGCATAACTTTATTTTATTCCTTATGGTCACGAAGAATTTAAAAATAAATAAATAAAAGTCACACAGACTGCAAAACTGTTTGGAATGACCACACAAGGAACGATAAGAATAACAAATGAGGCCTATCAGCGTGATACATTTCACATAGGAAATTTTTATACCTAACACGATACCGTATATTGTGTCAGGGTATGGGGACGTACTCTGCAATAGATTTCGAAACCGTTGGACCAATAACCCCACCCCCATGAACTACAGACATTGCCAAGTGGAGTGACTTGGGTGCCAGAACGATACAGATAGCCGTAACATTAGTTATATTCAACCTATACAAAAACCAGACAGCGGTTATTTGAGTCGAAGGGTAAGAAAGGGAGGCAAAGGTTGGGAAGGGAGTAAGACAGGGATGTAGCCTTTCCCCAATGTTGTTCAATCTGTACATTGAGCAGGCAGTGAAGGAATGGAAGGAGAAATTTGGAGAGGGCATTAAAGTGCAGGGAGAAGAAATACAAACTTTGCGGTTTGCCGATGACATACTAATTCTGTAAAAGGAAGCAAGAAACCTGGAAGAGCAATTAAACGGAATGGATAGTGTCTTGAAAGGAACGTATAAGATGAACATTAACAAGAGTAAAACAAGGGTAAGGGAGTTTAGTATCAAAATCGGGCGATGCTGAAGGAATCTGATTAGGAAATGAGGCAATAAAAGTAATAGATGAGTTTACATTATTTCGTTGACGGCCGAAGTAAAGAAGATATAAAATGCAGAATGGCTATGGCAAGAAAATCGTTTCTGAAGAAGTGAAATTTGTTGACATCCAATATTTATTTGAATCACATATTTTTGGAAACATTTTTGTTTCTCTATTTTTGGGTTAACAGCACTCTATTTAAATTCATTAATAAAGAACAGTCTATAATGCACTAATTTATTTCATTCAACTGCTGCAGTGACGCACTGGAAGGCTCCCAGCTACCTGCCAGCTCCACAACATCGATGGAGACAAATTCCTGAAGATGGTCTACATAAGACTGAAACTAGTTGAATGAAATAAATTAGTGCATTCTAGACTGTTCTTTATTAATAAATTTATTTAAATGTTAGGAAGTCCTTTCTGAAAGCATGATATAAACTTTTGAAATGTGGTGCTAAAGGCAAATCATGAAGATCAGAGGAGCAGATCACTTAACTATTGTGGAGGTGCTCAACAGCATTGGGGAGGAAAGGAGTTTCTTGTCTCTTCTGACTAAGAGAAGTGAAGGGCTGGGAGGAGACATTGTGAAACATCAAACGAACTTCAATTTAGCATTAGGGTAAAAATCTTAGACGGTGACCGGGGGATGAATACAGTAAACAGATTCAAAAGGATGTAGTTTGCCGTTCTTATTCTCAGATGAAGAGACTAGCACAGGAACGGGTAGCATGAAGAGCTGCATCAAACCAGTCTGCTGACTGAAGACCACAACAACAACAACAACAACAACAACAACGGACCCATCACCATGAAAGTTGGCAGATATTCTTAAATTCTCATAGATGATGGCAAGGAGGAGATGGATTGACAGATTGGGAAAGGATATGGACACAGAAGGGTGGAGGAGACAGACAGAGAGAGGGGACTGACAGCAAGAGTGAGGAAAAGGGCAGATGGACTAACGAAAGATTGGAGTAACACATATGGGAAATGTTACAGTCAATAACATGCACCGCCGCTTATATGAGATCAAGGGGATGAGAACGACCGAGGAAAGAGGGAAGATGAAACAAATTAACAGGACTGAAAGACAAACAATGCCTCTCTCACCAAGCGTTCCAATAAGGGCTATAAAAACAACAAAAACTGTCAAGACAATGAGTAGCAATTTATTAATTTCAATAAATTCAAGCTCACACAGAGTTTTGTTTCATTTAACAATCACGCTATGAAAGATTTGGATGGATGAAACCCTGCTGGGTGCACTGAACTTAGCAGACAAGCAGACTGGAGATATAGACATGTTACATATTTACTATTATTTTTCTACGCGCACTTATTATCTTAATTAGTATACTGCATCCGTACGAAGCCGTGGCTGGTCGTTAGTATATTCATAACATAAACAAAACGCAGCGTATTACGAACAAAAGGTAGATGAATGTTAGTCGACAATGTTACAAACGAGAAGAAAAAACTAGTTGCGAAGCAATGTAAAAAGACGCATTAATGTAACGGAAGAAGCATATATCGTTGGAGTTTCTGCTGAAGAACATTTTCTTCTTGAGCAGCTCTTCAGGACACCTGTAATGTACTTTCACAAAACACAGCTCTAAAACGTACTTGTTGTATACGGAGATATTGGACGAATAATTTTCCAGGAGTGAAACAGTGAATTGGACAGAACGGTGCGTCTGGCTGTTGTGAGGCGGCGGCGGCAGGTGCGCGGCGCGTGGAGCGGTTAATTTGGCGGCCTGTGGGGGCGGCGTATCATTACAAGCGCGGCTCGCGGCTGGGGCCCGCCCCACCTCCTCGTTAGCCGCGACAAACGCCGCCCCCGCAAATTATTATGGCAAATCACGGAGCTCGACCGGCCTCGAGTGCTCGCAGGCGCGGAAAAAGACACGCCACCGCCGCCTTATAGCCTTAATGATATACAGCGCCGCCAGCCGCCAGCCGCAGCCACCAATGTCATTATTTCGCTCCACTTAAAGCGCCTCGTACACTGATTTACGCCGGGGAAGTCGGCAAAGGCCCGAGCTAGCTGGAGGCCGCTCGTGGCGCGAGGCGGGATTACCGAGGACCGACCGACTCCACGGAGCGCCGACACAACATGCATTTCCGCAATAAGCCATCACTAAACGAATTAATAATGGCTTCGTCTGCAACGTGTCGTCTAGGATCTTCGATGCAGTTGAACAAACATAAAGCGATTTTTTATACATGAAGACTAAACTGCAAACTTACTAATTTGCCACTTCAGTGTCAAGTGAAGGTTCGATTAAAATCAAGGAGTGGTTCCAGTATAGAACTCATGAACAGGATTTCAGCACGTTCCAGAGATACAGTAACATCGGCTCAATCCTCCGTCTTGGACGCGCGAGTTTGTCTTAAGCAGAACAGTATTCAAATCATTTAGAATTACAGTGTTGCCGATAAATACTGTTGTATGTCAAGTACTAACAATTCAACACAGTGAAGTAGAAAGAGAAAGTTAACATATTACGATTACTATTCTCGACACTATATTATCACATTGTTTGATTATTTAAAATGACATTACCATTCAAATGAAGGTGGTAGATGAGTTTTGTTACTTGGGTAGTAAAATAACATGCGATGGTCGCAGTACAGAGGATATAAAATGCAGAATGGCAATGGGAAGAAAAGCATTTTTGAAAAAGAGAAATTTGCTAACATCGAATATTAATTTAAGGGTAAAGAAGTCTTTTCTGAAGGCATTTGTGTGGAGTGTTGCCTTGTACGGGAGTGAAACATGGACGATAAGCAGTGCGGACAGGAAGAGAATAGAGGCTTTTGAAATGTGGTGCTACAGAAGAATGCTGAAAATTAGGTGGGTAGATTGCATAACTAATGAAGAGGTACTGAACAGAATTGGAGAGAAAAGGATTTTTTGGCATACCTTGATTAAAAGAAGGGATCGCTTGGTAGGACACATTCTTAGACATCGGGGAATCGTAAATTTAGCATTGGAGGGAAGTGTGTGGGGTAAAAATCGCAGAGGGAGACCAAGAGACGCGTATAGTAAGCAGATTCAAATAGATGTGGGTTGTCGTTCTTATGAGGAGATGAAAAGGCTTGCTCAGGATAGAGTAGGGTGGAGAGCTGCATCAAACCAGTCTCCGGACTGAAGACCATAACAACAACACAGGTAATTACTTAGAATTCCTCAAAATGACTTGAGGTCGATTTTAGCCTAGGTCTGCGCATCTACGTCACACATTCTACGACAGCCAACGACCGTTCAGTATTGTTCTGAACGCCCCGTTGCAAATGTCGTAAGCATTGCAAAATTAAACTTAATTGTAGCATGCTATTCAGTTTATTATTATTATTGTTATTTGAGCAAGTTGTCATTGCTGGCGTACAACAAATTTTTCCAAACCAAAGGGAGTCATTATTTGCAGGGTATTAGATTTCTTCGTGCGCAAAACACGGATATAAGCGCACTTCAACTGTCGCTTGAGACCGGCTAAGATCTTCGTCTAGACGTGCACGACGCACCATTGTCCGCGGGTTGGACTATACCCTATTTGTTGGATCCTGGCATCACCGGACAAGCTTTGCGTTTATTTACCGTTAATACGATGTATTTATTGTCAAACTATCTACCTGGTGTTCTATCCAGAATTAAAGAACTAAATTACGTAATTTTAATTGTGTTTGTATTTATTGCAGCCTCAAGTATGATATACGCTCCGCAGGTTATTTTATGGTGCAAACACTTCATTCTCTGACCGCGACGCACAGTTTGAACAACACTGTATCATAGAACTTCCAATGTTATCAACGTGGTCTTTTATACGTATTGTGAAAAGCAACAGTCCTGTAACCGTCCATTTGGGAACGCGATAAATCAGTGGCATAACTACGGGGAGGGGGGATGAGGGGGATAGAACCCCCCCCCCCCCCCCCAGAACCCGAAAAGAGAGAAGAAGAAGAAGAAGAAAAGAAATCGTATAACAGCTATCTGGTAAAGGTAAAGATTTGGAACTTGGGGTGTTTTAACACAAGCTTTCATTGGAAGGGAGTGAATTACTTTCTTCAACGGGAGTGGTAGATGGTAGTCTGTCTGGAAACTGACTAAAATTTTGGTCGTCAAGTAGATCTATCCCCCCCCCCCCCAAAGCCAAGTCCTAGTTACGCCACTGCGATAAATTATTTCACGTCGGAAGATTTCTCTTCGATGAGAATGACATGCAGGTTTTGTTATATAGAAAGTCTTCTATCCAATCATTTACTGGCGAAAGAGGGCAGGACACCATACAATATATTACTATTACATGGTATCCGCAAAGTGTATAACAAAGAACTGGATTGTGAGTTTTTTTTTAACAGGAAGACGACAAACGCGCAAGGAGACGATCGATTAAAAAAAGAAAAAAGCAGGTAGTGTTGGGGAGGGGAGGGAGTGGGCGTGGGCGGGCGCCCTCATTACGGCAGTGAATTGCCGCGCCGAGCAAACAGAATTACGCGACTCGCTGGCAGGTGGGCGGGCCGCGCTTTGACGGTGGGCGGGCCCGCGCTCCTTTCTGCCCGCCGCCGGGATATTTGGCTAATTAGCTAGAGGAACGTTTACATTAATTAGCTACTACACTAGTGCGCTTTGTGTTAATTAGGTTCGGGTCGCGGCGCGGCAAAGGTGCAACATAAAAGCAAGTGTTTTGGGACGCAGGTGCAGGTGCGGCCGGCGGCGCCGCAAAAGGCTCCCGCCGCTCGTCTCGGCCGCTCCTCCGCAGACAAAGCGCCGCCGCCGCGCCGCGCGGCCCTCAATGCCGTGTCACTCCAGCGCGGCTCACGCCCACTTGCGCAACGCACGCTGCTGCCTGCCTGCCGCTCCTTCCCAGGGACACAAACATCTCGGCCGCGTATTTCGCCGACTTTGAAACGGCCAGCAACCATCTTCCAGTTGTTCAGTGACAGCGGCGACGTCGGATTTTGTACGATAGACAATTGGCCACTTACGGAAAACACGTTTGCCACAATCTCGCTGAAGACTAGCTGTAAACCCAGCGTTGCCTTAAGTAAGAACATCTCTCCTTTCCCTCTCTGTCATTCTTCTAATCTACCTTTGTACATTTCCCTCTGTTATCTCAGTATGGGGTGTTACAAAAAGGCACGGCCAAACTTTCAGGAAACATTCCTCACACACAAAGAAAGAAAATATGTTATGTGGACATGTCTCCGGAAACGCTTAATTTCCATGGTAGAGCTCATTTTGATACTTCTCTTCAAATCACATTAATCATGGAATGGAAACACACAGCAACAGAACGCACCAGCGTGACTTCAAACACTTTGTTACAGAAAATTATCCTCCGTTAGCGAGGATACATGCATCCACCCTCCGTCGCATGGAATCCCCGATGCGCTGATGCAGCCCTGGAGAATGGTGTATTGTATCACAGCCGTCCACAATACGAGCACGAAGAGTCTCTACATTTGGTACCGGGGTTGCGTAGACAGGAGCTTTCAAATGCCCCCATAAATGAAAGTCAAGAGGGTTGAGGTCAGGAGAGCGTGGAGACCATGGAATTGGTCCTCCTCTACCAATCCATCGGTCACCGAATCTGTTGTTGAGAAGCGTACGAACACGTCGACTGAAATGTGCAGGAGCTCCATCGTGCATGAACCACATGTTGTGTCGTACTTGTAAAGGCACATGTTCTAGCAGCACAGGTAGAGCATCCCGTATGAAGTGTGAGAAATTTCACCGTCATCGAAATAAAATAATAGAGTTTCGCCGAAAGTCTACAAGTAAACTACCCTTCGCCATCCACCCCACGGATTTTATGTAGACAGTGACCTTTCTTTTGTTTTGAAGATCAAGTTTGCAGAATTACATCAACGGGGGATTCGTATAAAACACACAAAAAGCTACCCTCTTTAAATACTGGTTCTTCAATTTTCGTGTTCACGTATCTCAGTTAAGGTACATCAAAGGACAAGCTGTGTGCCCCTTTTTATTCCTACAGCTGCTGTTCCCAAACGATTGTGTATGGCGGGTTGCCTTTCAATAGGATTTTTAAGATTTCTTCCTATTTTTAAGTTATTCTTTTCGATTTTCGCTACTGACTTTTTTTTTTTTTTTTTTTAAACCACCTCTCTATTATAAGAGAACAAAAAAAAACATATTCAAGTCGTTCCACCCATTTCTTAGTTTAAGCCACGCTTTTTACGACTTTTGGCGAGACTACTATTCTTTTTTACATGTATCGAAAAGGATGAAGGCTATATATAGTACCATGATGAAAGAAGATACTAGTAAGGATAGGACACAATTAAAAAATTTATTTCATAACGAATGTTTGTTCAAATGTTTGTATCGCTTATGGGACTTAACTACGGCGTCATCAGTCCCTAAACTTACAAACTACTTACGAACTAACTTACACTAAGGACGGCACAAATATCTATGCCCGAGGGGGGATTCGAACCCCCGATCGTAGTGGCTTTACAGACCGTGACTAGCGCGCCTCAGTCCCCTCGGCCACCGCGGCCGGCTATTTCATAACGGCATAAAATGAAACAAGCTCTGAAGTACGCACTTATCTCACTGTCTAGAAAGTCTCAACCTTCCACTTTTTGACTTTTGGATACACAAAGACTTTTCTGACGAAGGTTAATCGCTGAATGCCGAAGTAACAAACCTTGGCCATGCATCCTTATTAGGTATAAACCTTGTTCAGTCGCAGTCTAATTTTTCGTTGATTGCAAAAAGAGCTATGTCTTTATAGACTGTTACTTATGCTATTATTTAACGTTACTTTTTGACAGCATATTTTTATACAGTGTCTTCCGGATCACATTGTGGGAACATTACTTACCGAAACCGGTAATCCACAATAAATGACCAGTAGAGAAACTGTGGCTACGTAGTGTAATCTTCTTCCTAATGGAAGAGGCTGGTAGGTTTGCCAAATCTACAGCTACTGAAAATCCGAGGGAGACACGCTTCCTCGAAAACAAATTGTGCTTGTCTCCAGGGTCCTAGAGTTCAGGGAACCACAACGCAGTGCACAAACAGGCGCGGGCGCATGTGATTGAGCAGTGCAGACTAGTGGTTTGTGCTCGCTCGAGTGCGCCGCGCTCCGGCTCGGCTACTTGGCAGCGGGCAGGCTGTGCTCGACAGAGGCGGTGAGGACAGACCGCCCGTCTGTCCTGGCGCGGACGCCGCTTTGATGTTGAGGTCGACCCACGGCTGTTGCTGATTCTGACACACTGTATTCCCGCCAGCTCATCTAACTATATGCACATTAGTTTTAACAAAGGAAAATCCTTCAGTGATCACGTCAGTTGTCTATTAAACCCTCCAAGTCATTTCACTATTACATGTCATTTTAGATCGAATAAATTCAATTTCAGACCTTTTTCTTTTAAGTGATTTTACCGTCGTTTGACTAACTATCGTCATTCTTTTGATACACTATCTGAATATCGGCTTTAGAGCCATTTTACAGCTCTAAATCCGAAATCCGGATTGTGTATCAAACGAATAAACATACTTATACAGCCAAATGGCGGTAAAATCATTTACAAATTATTGAAAGACTGTGACTCATCAATATATTTAAAAAAAACTCTGCTAACTTCTTCACGTATGTATTCACATGCTTTCCTGCAACATAAAATGCAGGTTGAAAGGAAGAAATAGAAAGAAATATGATAAGGCTCATTGGGGATCAGTCATAAAATAAAATATTGTGTCACTGAAGTACACTAAAATATTTACCGCCTAATGATCGACGTTAAAGGCATTTAGGAAGCTAGTAAAAAGGTCAAAGAAAAGTGAAAGCGGTTAGGTGGATCTCTTTTCGCAACATCGTAAAAATAGCTAAGAATTTTTTTTATATATGAGGTAGTTCTACCGTAAGCACATGAATCTCCACTGCAATAGATGGTCGCCAATGGAAAAATATTCTGAACGTTAATCACACAATGTTCCGATATCATGTCCTACACTAATCGTAATTTATAGTCTCCTTCAATTTTTGACATTATAAGCTAAACTGAAACAAATTGCGATAGTTGCGAACGCGGTACCGACACCAATGTATAACAAGTATTTGCTTAGCACTATTTAGAAAACGCTTTAGAGTTTTAATTGTTCAACTCACATTCATTTAAGCTAATTGTAACAAAGCTAAATTACTTCATTTCCAAGCTTTAGTCGATCCTGGGAAGATTCAGTGTACATTTGTTAGTACTGTATTTAGGGCTGCGTGCCTTTTTGTACGCCGCTAAAATCCGCAATTACTGGTTTTCTAGCGTCATAATTTCAACCCAGATGTATGAGATACCGGTAATTTACTGTGCAGCTTGAAGTGTCAATACATCGACATAAATATATAAAGTAACAACGTCACGTCACGTTTATGAATATTTTATAAGTTTTGACTACGTTTGAATCCATAATCGGACTCTTGTGCCAGCGACCGTTGATATAATTCCTGGGAATAACACATCGTTATTGATCATTAAACAGATTTATTGCGACCGAACGCTGTGTTATTCCCAGTAATTTTATAACTTGTTGATTCGCCATAATTTCTCAAACCAATTTTTTTTAATCTCTCAAACTAAAATATTATCTCTAAGGGTATTTTATTTAGTTATTGCATAAATATGTATTGAGAATAATATATTAGTGCGTGTATGGGCTTATGGCAAAGTTATTTCTAGTTCAGTACCTGATCTTGTTTAGAAATTAGGTCGTGATATTTTGGAACAGAGCATATGAAAACATTTAATACATTTACACATCTCATGTCAGTAGCTTCAGTCTGATTCTTCAGAAACCAGTTCTTCGCACTCGTCTTCAGATTCACCTAACTGGTCACTTTGTTTTTCGATTCTTTTCAGTTTCATTAAATCTCTTATCTTAGTGTTTTTATAATTTCTTTCAGTTGTTTTATGGTTGCGTAAAATACTCCATTTTCTATTTCTTTCCTTAAATAATTGATAATAAAATGTGTATCACTGGTGGTTTGAAGGTTAAACTGTGCCATTAACCTTATATATTTAGTACTAAGGGCGTTTCAATACGTAAAACACACAAATGTCTCGAATTTGTTTAGAAACTCCGCATTAAAAATATATTATTTAAAAATCATATAAATTATTGGAGATTTATTATTTTTATTTATTTATTTATTTAATTTTTTTTTTTTTTTTGCACCTCTATCTCAATAAGGAAACAAGCACGACTACACATCATAAAAGAGTAGGCGTGTTGAGCAGACGTCCAAAATTTCTATAGAAAATAACCGACAACATAAAAAAAATAGATCAGTAACACTAATTGATGATATTAGGAAAAAAATTTAAGTAACTGGAATAACGCATACTTCAAACACAAGCTATTATAATTACTTAACTTTAGTACTGATTCAGTTTCAATAGATCGTTTAGTGTGGTCACAAAAAATTAGCTAATAACGTGATGGATAAATGCGCCATCCTTGAGAAAAAGGGACTTCTTCAGCTGAAGCTACGATTTTCGAGAAACGTTTCAAGCTCCTGAAAATTTGGTTTTTAGCCCACCAGCTAGTCAGCTAAAGAAAAATGTAGTAGTTAGAATTGTTGAAAAATTTCAATTTTTTCTTATTTTGGTCAGGATTTTAGGTTTAATACTCCACTGTGGATGGGTAAAGGTATAACAATGATGCGCCCGTGCTAGAAACGTTGAATAATTTCACAAAGACTGATACGAAATATGAAAACGTAAAAGTTTATTGTAAAGCCACTGTTTCGAAATAACTTGTGTGAGCAATACCAAGATTTTTACAGCTTACTTTCTACAAAATCCCTGAGAAACAGTTGAACTAAAAAGAAAAATAAGAGTAATTACAGTAATTATCTTTTTTCTGGTGGATAGTTAAAAGTTATGTTGAAAAGAAAAAATTGTTCATAAAGCGAAGCCTTATATTCCCTTCGAGTGTGTTTAAAGCATGAAAATTGGAGTGGTCGGTTTATCCTCTTTCTGAGAGTAGACCAGTGGTTCTCAAATGTACACCAGGGCGCATTAGTGCGCTTTGGAACACATACGGGTGCGTCCTGTAATATTTTAGGAAAACATATATCTAAAAATATGTTTGTTAAGCTTATGGGACTTAACTATGGGGTCATCAGTCAACTATGGGGTCATCAGTCACTAAACTTACAAACTACTTATCAACTACCTTATACTAAGGACGGCACAAATAACCATGCCCGAGGGGGGATTCGAACCCCCGACCGTAGTGGCCGTGCGGACCGTGACTGGAGCGCCTCAGTCCCCTCGGCCACCGCGGCCGGCTATAAAAGAAGAATATGAGGCGATATCTAAGAAGGCTTTTAATAGTTTAATTTTCGACGTCATATTTATGTGAAGTATAATTTTCTGCCCTCACAATTTATTGTAAAAAAAAAGGGGGGAGCTTTCCAATGTATTAACGAGGAAATAGGGTTTTTTACTGTGTGTCAATACATTGAAGAAAACGCGACGACACATCAGGCTTATGTTTTTCATAAACACTATAAAGAGTACTCGTAAAGTTTCAATTGTATTGCATTGCTATAATCTGAATTAATCGTTAGTTTCACTGCGTTATTTCACGTCAATACGTTTGACTTAATAGTTTCTCTTGCCTTTCGTCTTGGCAGGGTAGGAGGCAGCACGGCTCTCAGCCGTCGCATTTGAGTGCCACTCGTGCTTCATGAATCTCTCACATTTTTATACAAAAATTAGTTGTTCATATTGTAATATCGTATGTTTCTATTAATATAGCATATATTTTCTATAGTCTGAGCGCGGAATTCAAAACAAAATGAGTTAACTGTTATTTTATCGCAGTATTCTTTTTTCTCTTTGGCCCTTTTCCCGCACATGCAGGGTCGGCACTGTGTTAAACGCGGACTTGGCATGTGTTAATATTTACAGCAGGGCCGCACAAACACGGAAAACCGCACGCGTGCAAAGCGGGGTGCAGATAGTGTTTGCACAGTGTATCGGTTCTGCTCGGCATACTTAGCCTCAACTCGGCTTGCTGCGTGAGGCCGTCGCTGTACGCTGCCGAATGCGCTGCCAGACAGCTTAGACAACATTGGATTAAGTAAGCGCAAGACAATTAATACAATAATGGAACCACTTGCTCAAAAAAACGTAAAAATTCTCGAAAGTCAATTTAAACGGGAATGGAAACTCTTACTTTTTTACTTTTTTGTTCGTTGTAACGATAAAGCCAAATGTCTAATCTGCGGTACACTAATTACATGTGTCAGAAAATCGTCTATTGAAAGACACTACAGCAAATTGCATTCAGAAAAGTATAGTGATATCACAGGGGATGCCAAAGAGGAAGAATTACAGAAGTTGAAAACTCTTGCAGAAGAGAATTCTATATCTACAAACGTGGCTGGTACAAGTACTTTAGCATGAATATTTTGGTTAAAGGTCATGCGAAACGATATAAAATTTGTTTACATTCCTCTCAAACGTGTATTAGTTTTCGGTTTCGCTTAAAGTATTTCTAACACATATTTTTTCTCTAATTTACTGTGAAGAAGATGAGGGGTGGTGCGAAAGGACTCTCAGAGCTAGTTGCAAAGTTGCTCTACGTTTAGCAAGAGCTGGGAGGCCATTTATGGACGGTCCATTAATAAAAAACATGTTGGACGTAGTAGAGACAATGAATCCCACATTAACTCCCGCGTACAGCAGAATACCACTTTCCAGGATGACAATATCTCGGAGAATCAACGACATTGCTGAGAATTTGCATGAACAATTGGCAGCCAAAATTGAAAAGTTCCTAGCGTACTCCATCGCACTTGATGAGTCCACGGATATTAATGACACGGCTCAGTTAGCAATTTTTTTGCGTGGCGTGGACGACGACCTACATGTACCGGAAGAGCTCCTGGATACGATTTCTATGAAGGACACTGTTACAGGGGCGGATATCAAAGCAGCTGTTGAAATGGCAGCTGAAGGAAAAGGACTCCCTTGGGAAAAGCTGTTTTCCGTAACCATAGACGGGGCACCAGCAATGTGCGGTAAAGCAAACGGGTTTATTGGCCTACTGCGGAAAAAGCTTAACATGCCGAATTTACCTTCCGTTCACTGTTTTGTACACCAGGAGGCTCTTTGTGCAAAAGTTATCGGTCTTCAAGAAGTGATGAATGTAGTGGTGTGTATTGTGAACTACATTCGTTCTCATGGACTCACTCATCGTCAATTCAAAGAATTTTTTATTTGCTTGGAAGAGCAGTATCCAGATATTCCCTACCACGCTGAGGTGCGCTGTTTGAGCAAAGGAAAAGCGATTTCCCAAATTTTTCGACTACTACTATTATTTCAATCTCTTTTATACCGGCAATCGTGTACCACCAAATTTAGCTCTCCGCCTAGTGTACATAAGTATTTGGCAATGAAGATCGAGAAAGGCGGCGCGAGCGACGGAAGCGTAAGGAAAGAGAGAAGCAGCGCAAAGCCGAGGAGTGGGGAGTTTGCACCGTCGTTAACACTGCGCAGCCGTCTTCTGCACTCTGCAATGCGCCGGTGCCTGCACCTTGAGCGGCCCTGATTTACAGGGTGGCCGGATGCCCTTCCAGTCGCCACGCCATGCCCTCCAGGAGGAAATGTGTACCCCAAATGTCTGCATTAAGTGTTATACGTGTGAAAGTGTAGAGTGTTACGAAATGTTTGCGAATTGTGTAACTAAGGCGAGAATTGGGTACCAACCCGGTATTCACTTAGGGGGATGTGGAAAACCGTCTAAAAACCACATACAGGCTGGCCGGCACTCCGATCCTCTTGGTTAATCCGCCGCGCCGGTACGCCTTCTCGAAAAGCGGTGCGTTAGACCACGCGGCTAACCGAGCGGGTGTTCATTTCCTGTGTTGTCTGTTGTAAAATATTCCTGAGAATTAGGTGCGGCCTTTTAAATGCACCTGAAGCTCAATGTCCGTGAACGATTGGATTAGGCGATTAGACATTTCGAGCACGGCACGCTCCAACGAGGAGGAGGCAAATCGTCCGCAGTAAGGCTCCTGTAAGTACGAGCTGACGCATCCGCTATTTTCATTCTCGTGGCTCTTAAGTTGAAACACACTGCGGTACTATAGGATTTACGTCACAGCACTTTAGCACGACATAACGGGTCGTTGTGTTGCCATAAACTGTTCAAATCATTCCAGAGGTGGCTACAGAACGTTTAGTTTCCCGAGTGATTCTAAGAGAAGAAAAAATGGATCATTAAATATCGGCGCAAAAACTGGGAACCCGAACCGAGCCCACATTTATGTATTGTAAGTGAATAGTTATCATTATGACTTGAAACAATATTTAATAGTAAAAATCGTTTGTGATATTTGAACTTACGGTTTTGTTTAGCTCTTCTGAAAGTACTACCTCTTAACAGAGAAGCTGCCTGTAGGGAATTAGCAGTCGCAAAATATATTACAGCAAAGCATCCCAGAACATACTGTTTTTAGAGCACAATATGTGTGTCTTATATGGTACATTGATAAATACACGTCATGAGAAAGTTTTGTACTGGCATTGCACAAATTGTTGAAGATACTTCTGTTACGTTATTGCGAGAAAGTATTACAAACACTAAAACGGAAAACATAAATATACTGGGCAAAAAGTTTCGTTATGGCTGTGGCAGCGTATTGTGCTGATACAGGCAACTACCGTTGAATGCTATTTGTGGTATTTTGAAGTTTTAGCGTCATAATTTGTAGTATACTATTTGTCAGAATAGTACGGTACCTGATGTTTTATCACAAAATATACCCTCAATTCAATTTCTTATTAGTAAATGCCAATATTGACGCTTATCTATAAGAGGCTGTAACATAACTGGCAAAGAATACTGGGTAAATTTTACTTACGGCTGCGGCGGCGTAGTGTGCTAATGTTGGCTACGAAACGTTTGCTTTATAAGGTTTATTAAATTACTGACAAGACAAGGGTCTGTTAGATACGAAAACCTGTCAACCTTAGAGAAGGAACAGAATTATTTATTTCATGCTCAACACATTCTATACGATTAGGTTTTCAAATAGCATTCAAAGGTTGTTGCCAACATCGGCAACCATGTGTTTGTAATACATTCTGAAACTTTCTCAGTAGAAGTACTTTCAGTAATTTGAGTACAAAAATCCGATGTGGTGAATTTGTTACAGCAGACAGCAAACACTTATTGCAAGAGGGCAAACAAATACCGCATATTGACAGTAATTATTCAAATAGAAGCCAAGATCGCTTAAAAATATTATCTAGATGACCAGTTTCGGCAGTATTAAACGTAGTACGTAATTTTTATCACAGAAATACACGTTTCTTGCTCCTATTTCTGTATTTGGACAGAAGCAGCAATGCGTAAAGAAAACGCGCGATTTTTGTATCTAATCCACATATCGATGTAAAGAACAGCGGAATGCAAGCTCGAAGTACGAGGTGCATTCAAGTTCTAAAGCCTCAGATTTTTTTTTTTTCTCCGGACTGGAAAGAGATAGAAACATGCGCATTGTTTTAAAATGAGGCCGTGTTTATTGTCAATACGTCCCAGAGATGGCAGCACCGTATGGCACATGGAATTTTACCGCCAGCGGCGAGAATGAGAACTGTTTTAGATACTTAAAATGGCGACGTTTTCCTTACTTGAACAGCGTGCAATCATTCGTTTTCTGAATTTGTGTGGTGTGACACCAATTGAAAGGAGATATGTGGTGATGGAGTTATGGATGTGTCGAAAGTGCGTTCGTGGGTGCGACAGTTTAATGAAGGCAGAACATCGTGTGACAACAAACCGAAACCACCTCGGGCTCGCACAAGCCGGTCTGACATGATCGAGACAGTGGAGAGAATTGTTTTGGGGCATCATCAAATGACTGTTGAACAGATCGCCTCCAGAGTTGACATTTATGTGGTTCTGTGCACACAATCCTGCATGACGACCTGAAAATGCGAAAAGTGTCATCCAGGTGGGTGCCACGAATGCTGACTGACGACCACAAGGCTGCCCGTGTGGCATGTTGCCAAGCAATGTTGACGCGCAACGACAGCATGAATGGGACTTTCTTTTCGTCGGTTGTGGCAATGGATGAGACGTGGATGCCATTTTTCAATCCAGAAACAAAGCGCCAGTCAGCTCAATGGAAGCACACAGATTCACCGCCACCAAAAAAATTTCGGGTAACCGCCAGTGCTGAAAAAATGATGGTGTCCATGTTCTGGGACAGCGAGGGCGTAATCGTTACCCATTGCGTTCCAAAGGGCACTACGGTAACAGATGCATCCTACGAAAATGTTTTGAAGAACAAATTCCTTCCTGCACTGCACCAAAAACGTCCGGGAAGGGCTGCGCGTGTGCTGTTTCACCAAGACAACGCACCCGCACATCGAGCTAACGTTACGCAACAGTTTCTTCGTGATAACAATTTTGAAGTGATTCCTCATGCTCCCTACTCACCTGACCTGGCTCGTAGTGACTTTTGGCTTTTTCCATCAATGAAAGACACTCTCCGTGGCCGCACATTCACCAGCCGTACTGCTATTGCCTCAGCGATTTTCCAGTGGTCAAAACAGACTCCTAAAGAAGCCTTCGCCGCTGCCATGGAATCATGGCGTCAGCGTTGTGAAAAATGTGTGCGTCTGCAGGGCGATTACGTCGAGAAGTAACGCGATTTTCATCGATTTCGGGTGAGTAGTTAATTAGAAAAAAAAAAAAAATCTGAGGCCTTAGAACTTGAATGCACCTCTTAGCACGTTCTAAGGCTCTATGCCGGGCTCTTGTAAAATATTTCACTAAACTTACATAAAACAACACTGTTCGTAATAAGCTGCGTGCTGTGTTTAGTATTCGCAGGAATGAAAATGGTGGATGCGCCAGCCTATGTTTTTAGGAGCTCTAGTACGCAGTTGATCGTAGGGTGCGGAACGACTACATTGCCATTTAGCGGACTGTCACGAAACTACGCACCTATTCCAGTTCGAGGCAGCATAGACGCCAGATGCAGACTTCTTACTGCCAACGTGAAGGCTCGTCTAGGCTTGCCCAATGTATTTCAAAAAGGAAATCATGAAATAAAATTTGACGAGACGAGCGTTTTAGCTAGGACATCTCAGTACCATGCACGCCTGTATAGAGAAGCAATAGAGATCCACAAACACCAGAATAATTTTAATAGGAAAGAAGAAGGTCTGAAGTTAAATAAAATATGGATGTCAACACTGCACCAAAAAAACGACAATCGATTATTTTTAATCGAGAATGACGACGTCATCCAGAGATAGTTACAAAGTCAGCATTACGTGACGTATGGTGGCGCCCTCTATGCCCTCTATAAATGCGAGAGCCCCTCGGCCCACACTGCTACGAGATTAATCTTATAATCTCGCAGCAACTGTGAAAGAAACCACACCGTCATTATCTGACACCCTTAGACCCTTCCTCCAGTCAGGCCATTAATGTGTGTTTCCTATGTTTCAGGTACCGCAGGAACAGCAGTAAATGCTTAGCCTGCAACCCATCGGACCAAGGTCGAGGTCCGTCATGAGAAGCGTGAGCGTGAGCCCACAGTGGCAGTAGCCGGAAGACCCTTGAAGATGTCTCCCTCAGTTGGAGACGAAACGTCGGGAGGAAGTTTTACATCTGGAGCACGGCCCATCAGCCCGGAAATTTTACCTGAAGACTACAGCTACTGATAATCAGAAGGTCGTCTCCAGATTCCTAGACGGTGCGTGTATCAGTACCAAAGAGACGGGGCCGTAGGTGATTCAGCGGTAAGAGGAGCCAGAGGGAAGGTGCGGCAGCTGCGGGTTTCCACGGCACGGAGCCGGGCAGCCAGGCAGTCGGGCAGCCAGGCGGTCTATTAGGCACGTGTTTGCGCGGGGCGGCGTGCCGGCGGGCGCTAAGCCGGGCTGAGCCGCGCGGCAAACAGCTGTGCGCGGCGCGCTCATTAGCGCAACCCGAGCCTCGCCGCCGCCGCCGGCGCCGCCACTGCCGCCAGCAGAGGCTACTGCCCGCTGCCGCCACCCGCGCCGTCTTAATTACACCGCCTCGCAATTAGCGCAGCGACCGCCGGCCGCCGACCGCCGCCCACGCGGCGCCGCGCCGCGCCGGCCCACAGTTCCTAATGGCGTCGTTTCGGGAATAATACGCTTCGCCTCCCAATTCCGCCAAGTCTTAATGATACGTTACTTACATCTTTTACACTCCGCGATAAAGAGAACGACACATCAGATTTCTTAAAGAAATGTCGCAACTGGGTCGCACCTGGTACTTCACTGCGACCTTATTTCGAATAGTTTTGCAGAGAGGCGTATTCCAGATTTCCGCAGTCAGAGCAGTAACTGTGACGCCGGAGGAAGAAGACAAGAAAGAGTACACAAAGTCTAAAATAATATCTTAGTCTGCGTTGAACTTGCTGCATTTCCAGGAAATGTTGAATTGAAGATTCTGCGTTCAATTAGTAACCAAACCGCAGCCATTACTTCGTTACGCCGTGACATAAGACCATGTTTGCTCACTTCAAGAAACCCATTACATTAGTCGCAAGATACACGCTATATAGTGTGATTTTCTTTCCACAGTGTACAAACAGTCACCAGGGATTGACATGGGAGAGGGTACGGAACAAGAACGGTCCGGAAATGCAAGCTTTTCATACTAGAGGCCATTTATTCAATACTACTTTGTCTAATACGCGCTGTATCAAGCAGTACGCGTGGTTACCTCGTAGAGTTGGTAGTATTCGTCATACTGTGTTAATGATCATTCGATAGGTTATGAGGCTGGTACGTAATAGTGCTCCACAGCCCACTTTACTTACCGTCCATACGCATCTCACTCGAGTCTTCTCTGGCCGATGCTTCGGACAAGCAGGTACAATTGCATGGTCTGCTCGTTATCTTGACCAGCGCGACTCCTGCTTATTGGGCAATCTCAAAAGTATCGTGTGTCTAGAGCCCATTCCAACCCACGTCACCATTACGATTTTGGCACTCGTTCATCAAAAGCAGCATGAATACGCATGCATTGACACAGATGCAAACCATTTCAACACATACTGAAACTATGGATGCTTGATGCACCACGTATTGTTCCACAGTCTAACAATCCATTACTGAACAAATGGTCTCTAGCACGGATGGCAGCATTTTCGCACTTTTATGGTCTCTACCCTGTCCTCAATCAGTTGGTACTCGGTGGAAAAGAAAATCACCCTGTATATGCACATCCGTACCGATTTTCGGCCGCCGCGCGGGATTATCCGACTGGCCTGGAGCGGCACGTTACAGATCGCGCGCCCTCCGCGTCGGAGGTTCGAATCCTCCATGGATGTGTGTGTTGTCCTTAAGTTAGTTTAACTTAGTTTAAGTAGTTTGTAAGTCTAGGGAGTGACGATCACCTTAGTTTGATCCCATAAGAATTATAAACATTTGAACATTTTTGATTTTGGCCCGCTATTTCGTGTTCATACAACTCAATTCTTGTGATGTTTTATCTCCTGAAAAATGTAACAATGTCGAAGATGTATTCAGTGTTAAATGTGCTCACTATATGTAGAACGTCCGTGAATACAATTAGTAGGGAAGCAAAGAAGATTACGATTTAACGTCCCTTCGAAAATGTAATTAGAGATGAAACGTAGCCGTCCTACAGAATGCGAGTCCAGGGTGCTAACCACTTCGCCACGTCGCTAGGTGCAGTGAGTGGTGCAGAACTAATAAACTGTAACGCTACGCCGAATGCCGCTGGTTGACAGGATTAACAGCGGAAAACTACAAGTACAAAACTACTTTCATCCCGTCATTTCGTACAGGATGTCAGTCAAAAAAGTTTCGGAAAGTTGAAATTGTTCGTCAAATTTGTTAGAAGCCGCCAAGTGCACTCGTTCTCAAAGGAGCTTTATATCATTACTAATGCATCGCTGGCTATATTTTTTCCACTACCACTCTTATCAGAAGGTAGGCGATTCCTACCCCCAAAGCGACTGCACCCTGTCAGTCGGTTTGTTTGAAATTGATCCAGTACTTCAGTAGAAGATCTGCAGGATTTTGATTACACATGTTCAACCGTATCAGGGGTTTATCATGAGGAGTGTAACCTTCGTAAACTAACTACCGGGCGTCCAGCTACCGCCTATGACCGTCACCGGCAACATCTGAAACCTATCGTCAACATGAAACTGGGTTCCATGGGAATGGGTGCACGTCACCGAGCACAACGGCTTGCATATGTCAGCAGACACCACGGATGGACATTATAATGTCGGAACATGATATAATCGAAAGAAACACAACTTCTGGTGCACCTTGTCGATGGGAGGCACTACGTGTGGTACAGATCGCACCAACTGATGTATCCTGTCCAGAATCTGATATGGCCACCCAGAGCCATATTTGAACCCCATAGAGCACATCTTATGTCATGGGATGCTGACTCCGTGCGATATATCCTACACCCACTAACAGGCCTATTCCTCACATTTACGAAGACTGTACACTCTCCAAGTGGCCTCAGTACGTTTTCTCACAGTCCAAATACCTACCATAGTCTCTCAATTCCAATGCCATATCGGAGTAGCTTCTGTCTTAGCATAAAAGCTTTTCCCCCTGTCAGTCCAGTTGGGAAGAGACACGAAAATACCATTCATTACTCACGCTCGTAAAGAATACTTTGTGCTGTACGAGGTGCATTCAGATTATAACACCTCCATTTTTCCTCACAAACTAATCACACGCAACTGTGAAACTTCTCGGTCACTTATTGTCCATGTGGCTGTGAACATTTTTCACAACACGACGCCATGGTTCCATGGCCACTGCGAACGCTTCTTTAGAAGTCTCCTTCGATCACTGGAAAATCACTGATGCTACTGCAGCACTACTAGTGAATGTGTGTTTTATCTAGTCACAATCGGTGAGTAGTAAGTCCCACTGACTCCGTCATCAGGCGTCAACACTGCCAACGTGCCACACGCGGACCCTTGTGGTCATCTGTCAGCACTCGCGGCACCCACGTAGAGCACACTTTTCGCATTTTCCAGGTCATCTTGCAGGACTCTGTGCACAGATCCCACAGAAACGACAACTTTCAACGCGATATGTTCCACAGTCCTTCGGCGATCCTCCAAAACAAATTTCTCCACTAGCTCGAACATGGCGTCAAACAGGCTGGTATGAGGCCGATAGTGTTCTGAATGCTGTCAAACACCTTTCTGACTTCTCTGAACTACCGCGCCAATGAACGCAGATTGAATAAATCAATGGCATCACCAACACATGTCTCACTCTCTGGTGACGAATTTCAATAGGTGAAACGGCATAGAAATGGAGGAAGGGAATGATTACACACTGGTGTTGTACAGCCAGCGTCGCAGTTTTTAGTATTAATACTAGTCAAAGACATCTCTATCACGCATTCACAATGAGTGCAAGAATATGCAAAAAACAAATGACGCTTGTCACGATGTTTGTCAAAAGACGGTATCCGATCTCGTTAATATCACCGTAAGAAATTATTTAAATAAAATTAGAAACTATTGTAATGCATTTAAGATAGTCCTGGCCCAGACGGTAGTGAGTCTGAACGAAGACTGTCAGATTTTAAAACACACGAGCCCTGGAAGAAGGTGTGTTCCAAAATTCCTGTCAGGTTAATATTACAGACGCCATGATTCAGTAACAGATGCAACTGCAACGAAGATCTAAAAATAGCTTTCAACAGTTGTCTTCAGAATGGACTGATTGAAGTTTGTAGAACTTTATGACTAAAGGATTTTTTCACGAAAATTGTAATATCTAAAACGAGATCTTCGCTAGTAAGCGGCCGCCTGAGTGGATTTGTCAGAATTTACACATCGAATTTATCTGCAAACACATATCAACGGTGCAAGAAAAAGCGATAAAAGTTATTTGTCTGATATGTTCCCTATTTACCGGTAATCATTTTGTTTTTCTGTAATTGTGTCACTTTAATTTTGTAGCATTTCTTGTCCACCTCGGTTTACTTTGCCGCCGCGGCAGAATAGCAGCGCACACTAAGGTGCCCTGCTGCGATGCGCGCGGCCGTCCGCCGTCGGGGGTTCGAGTCCTCCCTCGGGGCATGAGTGTGTGTGTTGTGACCTGATAAGATCAGAAGACACGTTCAATGTCCTCAATGAACTTGCGGAGGTAATTTACAACAAAGTACGCCAATAGTATATCAAACAACTAAACAACACATCACTCTAGACACTACACAAACGAGACCACAATCACGCAAAGAAGACATCACACCAACTTAGACTTCTCCCGATTTTGACCTTCACCAACCACGACCGCTAGTTCTGACCATGCCTCCGGAGGATGGACTGGTCGCCGTCAATGGCTTTTATCCGCCATCCACCGGATCTGGGGGTAGATCTGCAAAACCGATTCTGTCCCAGACGTAGTTTAGACAGTATATTAGCAATAGTTTTTTTTTTTTTTTTTTTTCATTCATAACAATTGGGGAAAAGTAGTTTGGGGGACTACAGCGACAGTGATCAGTCTGGGCCGCCCAGTGCCAGGAGCATGCTCAACGGGGTTAGCCAACACCACCTAGAGACAAGGCCTCACCACAGCCCATGCCACGTCACACTGACCAAGCCGCGGCCGCCAGCTGAATGGCTGGCCATTGGAGCACTGTCAACTTTCTCGTAATGGCCAGCCATTCAGCTGGCGGCTGCGGCCTCGTCGGCGTGACGTAGCACGGGCTGTTGTGAGGTCTTGTATCTAGGTGGTGTTGGCTTAGCTCGGTGAGTTGGCCGTAAACATCTAGGATTGTAACCATTGGCACACCTGTAACGCTGCAGAGTAGTTTTAAACATGCTTTCTTTGTTAATAATGACTAGCGGATTACAAATAATTTTGAAATGTATAAATCTGTGTTTTTTCTAGTAGCTTGTTAAGACCCTTTATAAATCTAAGCCAGTGGGTTGTATAGTAGAATTTTTTCTTTCTCCCCCCCCCCCCTCTTTAAGTTACGGTAGTAACACTAAAAGTGGGCCTTTGCGATCGTTTTTTTGACAGCTCGAAATTGAAATGAAAATAACGGCTTAACCATTCATCTGACACGAAAATTGAATAACCTAATTGGTGGAGGGGAAAATTCTCTTCAACACCGCTCTACTATGATTTTGTCATATGTTGCATCGTTGCAGAGATATTTGCAAAAATAACGGAGATTTGACACCTTGGATTGATTTTATGGAAACCAGCCGTTTGCAGATGTCACGTGACATTCCACACCCAGAACTCTCTCTGGCATAAGCCATCTTGCGTTGCGTATTTGATGATTTTCTTATTATAACTTACACGTTATTATTTCAAAGCAACGTCGTCACTGAATAATTAACAAAAACACGTCGTTCTTCGTAAGAAAAATGATAATCTAAGTCTCTAAAAATGCCACATTCGCATCAGTTAACAACTGCCATCAATAGTACGAGAATTAAGGGCGAATTTTGTAATTGTTCTCCGTAGTGTAGTAGGCAGTGTGTTCGATTGTGATGCACATGGTCCGTGGTTCGGGACCCGCCCCTACCAAAAAAAAATATTTTTCCCCTTCTTTCCTAAAAGGGTTACGTGTTGGGTGCATAGATATCATCACAATAGTATAGTCGTAATCGTGTCACTATAATTTTTATTATTTACATTATTCAAATGTTCCAATGTTTGTAAATTATCGGACCAAACTGCGTGGTCATCAGTCCGTAGCTTACAAACTACTTAAACCTAGGTAAAGTAACGCCTCGGTTGCACAGTGGTAGAGTGCCAGACTACAAATCCAAGGGTCGCGGGTTCGATCCACGCCAGGTCTTGGGATTTTTATCTGTCGCTTTCCACTTCTTTCACCTCTGGCAGTATTGCTCATGTGAAAAATACCGAGTAGCACCGTGGTTCGGAACCCACGTTAAACTGTAGGTCCCCCTATAACTGACTGGGTAAGTCAGTTCGAAGGTCGGAGGAAGGCAACGGCATACCACCTCCAAACAGGACCATGCCTAGTAAAGCACTGTGGTGTTCAAACCAATCTTCGGATTGTTGACTGCTTTACTTTTTTACTTAAAGTAACCTACGGAGAAACACACACACACACCCATGCCCCAGGGAGGACTCGAACCTCCACGGCGAGCAACCGCGCGCTCCGCAGCGAGGTGCTTTAGACCGCTCGGCTACTCCACCGTGGCATTTACATTATTATTTTTGTCCTAAATGTTTGCAAAAAGTGATAGAAGTACAAATTCAAAGTGGGCCGTAAAACATGTCAGTACGATTTTTTTAAAGCCTAGGAAGTGATGACCGAGCCCCCTGACTCTGAGCCCGTCGTGCGCTTTGTCTAGGAGGCGGCGGCGGTACAATGGCGGCCGGCGGCCTCTCGATGAGTTCTGCGCGGCGGCGCGCTGGAGAGGCGGACCGCCCGCCGCGCCGCGCGGACCTCCGCCACGCCAGCTGCTCGCGCTCGTCGCGCCTCTTCAAATAACACTCGCGCTCTCCAATCGGCCGTTTCCCCCTTCCCTTAACGGGCGCCAAAGGCTCTGCCTCTTCACCCCGAGCCTACTCTGCGCAGAGTTGCGAGTCCAAAGCCGCGCGGCAGGTACGTCCCTATTTGTACACATACGCCAGTTGACCGTCGAGTACTACTTGCAGCGATACTTCTTTCGCGCGCCTCTTTCGCTGTGAAAAGTCCGTGAAATAACTGTCCTCAACTCGAGCTCTCGACTTCCACGCCTAATGAAAGCTAATCGGAACGATATTAACTCCATACCGACAAAAGTAACATGCACTTAAAACCCAAACTAGCCGTTTAACCTTAACAAAACCAAGTGTGAAGCACCATGTTATGGGGCCGCTGAAGTATTCTGTATGAACTGTAGATAAAAGCAATATTGGCAGTACGTTTTGGAATAGATGACGCCAGAGGTCGTTGCAACATAGATGTTCTAATTAAGATGCACTGACGAGGAGACAACATGAATATCGGATTTTAGAATTTCTTTATATTTGTGGTACGTGAAGTTGAGAACTTAAATATCAGCCAAAGGCATTCGACGGAACTCTCAAAAATTGTTGGAAAAATTGACTTTGCGAAACTTCAAAGTTCACGTAAGTACTGATAACTGAAACTGTTGCAGTATCTGTCATAGATCAGGTGGTAGTGTTCTGGCTTCGTAACCGTAGTCAGTGGTTCGAAACCCACTGTGGCAGATATTGTTTTCATTTTCGAATTGAGCTATACAAAACTTTCTGGGATCTCTAAGTCCACGTGTTATGACAGTTTTTGTTTATTTGCATGTAGACGAGCTGAAAAGCTTGTCACGTAAAACGATGGTTGAGTAGGTTAGCTGCTTGGAAAGCCATTAGCAGTTATGGACATGACGTTCCAAAAACAGAGTCGTAGCTCTTCACAAACTGTACCATCGTCAACTAATATTGACGCCAATACTTTTTTTAAAATTGAAACCACAATTATTAACACCTTTCTATAAAATATAAAAAAATTACGAATAAACAAAAATAAGTGCACTTTTCGTAAACATTACCATTACATAACAAGATTGTGTAACTATTCGAACACAACAAAAAAATAAAAAATTAAAAATCTGTCACGACAGAATTCGAACCACTTCCCCTGGGGTTGTAAAGCCACAACTCTACCACCTGAGCTACACCGAGAGATGCTGCAATTCATTTTACGAGTGGTACTTACGATAACTTGGAAAACTTCAAAGTCGAATTCCTCAACAATTTTTGAGATTTGCATCGAATTGCTATGGCTATGGCTGATTGCTATTTGCGTCCCGAACTTCACATACCATAAATATCAAAAAATTCTAAAATCCGATACCAACGTGTTCTCCTTCTGAGTGCGATTGCGGCAGTGCGCCACCTGCAAAGGTCACACTCCTGAGCGCGTTACGAAGCTGTTACCTAGTGTGTGACTTGAAGCGGTGCTTTTGGAACAAGGGCGCAAAGAACAGAATAAACGGTCCCCGTGTTTGAAAGTGTGGTAATCGCAGTCCGACGGTCATCGGGGACGGGAGTCAGGGAGCTGGTGGTGGTGGTGGTGCAGGCACCAGAGCCGTGCAGCGCGCCACATTTACCCGCCCGAGCTCGCCTGCGCCCGGCCGCTGCGCTCTGCTGCCCGCACCGCGGGTAGTCGAGCCCCACTGCATCGCGTACACAGCGAGCGAGCTGCGGTGCGCCGTCGAGTCCCGACACTCGCCGGGCGAGCGGGTATCCGCCGGGCCCGTGCCCTTCTAGGCTCGGTGTAACAGCGCTACAGACGGCGCTGTCAGCGCTGGAATGCAGCTCTGCGCCAGACGTTATATTAATCAGAGCGTAGGCATCGCGCACACTTTTTATTACCTACGTAGCAATTTATACGTTATTGCTATGTCTGAAATAAATAACGAACAGGACAGATCATACGAATGTACAAGGAGTAGACTCTACTTAAGAAAGTTTCTAATATTCCTTCATCTCTTCATCTTTTAATTGTAACAACCATATATTCAGCCAAAAGACTATTAGGCTCTGTCGTAAAGCTGTGATGTTATGATGTTATGTAGAATTTATTTTTTAAATTCCTAAGCACAGTGCCTCTTAAACGTTTTTGTCCTATTACCATATCGCAGATATATAGTAGTTTAAACTCAACCTTATTAAAATTAAATAAAGTGGAATACAAAAATAATAGACGAAAAAGTTTCTTACTGGTGCCTACAACTAATGGTTTTTGTAATTTACGCATCAATAGTTTCATATTAAAAGGGCAAATGCAGGCTTTTGCATAATGAAGAGGTGCAGTATACAATATTAAAAGTATTTTACACTTGTCTGTTGACCTAAAAGTTTTCGTTATGGAATTAAGCGGCTAAACTTTTTAGTAGAGGATCCACAGACGTTCAAGCGAGTCTCTGGTTACTTTCAGCGAGAAGAGTGTTTCTATAATTATTTATATTAGTTGTTAGAAGTAAAAGTCTTTTCGCACAATAAGTGAACGAGACATGTAATAAATGTGTTACCTCTTAGCAATACCAAAGATTTATGTGACTTAAAGTTACTGGACGTTTCCAGAAGCTATTACAATTAACTTGCAGTTATGTGGATTCTAAAATTATTACTCCTTCCAAGAGATTGCGAATCCCATTGCTATTAGTATACAAGGAAGGAAAGTAATGTTTGAAAGTTTTTTAAGTCCCTCCGAATGTTCTTCAGTTATGTTCTTCACATTTTCATTTAAAGAAAGATGATTTCCACCAGCAAGTCCTCGAGGTTATTGAAGCACTCATTGTGAATGAAATTCTTATTCATTTCGCAAACTACTGGCTTTTTAAAGAGTTCCTGTTTACCTTGACAGAATTTTCGATAGATAATTAGTAGGACAACATTGAATAAAATATTATCACATCATCGTAGGGCATATCATTTTTCGTCACGCACATGACATTTCGTAGATTTACCAGGAACGAGGAACTGAAGAGATTTAAGGTCTCATGTTAGAGCCATCACTTAATTTAATATAAAATGAAAGTGAAACACTGTGTACGTTAATTACTGAGCAAAGTATAAAACTGCCTACAAACGTATCGGAGCCGGCTAACGCGAAGCCGACGACTTACAACAGGTTTAATATTTCCGGCGCGAGCCTATACGGCTATCGTTTTGCTTCTGCAGCACAAAATTGGGCGTCTTCTGTCTGCTTTTACCAGATCCGTTACTGCGCAAGTCTTTTTTTTTTTCTTTTTTATTCGCAGTTGATACTGCACTGAAAATTCATTCAGTGAGGAAAAATTACAAGTGTTTTGAAGATACATGCAATCTGTCTAGGGTTACAAAACTGATAACTGCGACCTTGAATGTCACCTCTCCGATAGTGGTGACTCCCTCGGGGTTTCAGCTCGCCCCAGCCATAGGGAAAAGAAAGAAAGGGAGGGGGAGGGGGTGCGGACCACACACCTTTATCGATGGGCAGTAATTAGTTTACTTCCCTTGGAGTGCTTGAGAGTAAACTGAACCTTCCAACATTCTACCAGTTAATAGTTTCTAATGACCTCGATTGCAACTGAATGTAACAAGCCGATCTTCCTTTTTTCTTTCAGCAAGGATACATCAAGCAATTTATCGAAATGTCGACAGAAACGCTGTTAGAACACGCGCTGAATACATACACTTGCTATCGCGGCACTGATGCTCCTTAACTCGCAATTACTCGTGAAATGTAAGAGCTCTATTTCACTCGCGGTAATGTATGGTCTAAAATGCATAGGTCATTTAAGCTGCGTGCTATCTTTTTCAATACACGATTTGTAAATGATATGCACATACTTCACTAATAGCGTTATTTTAAAACGACATTTACGAATTATGGAAAGTTGAATGCTTTGTTAGAAAGCTAAGATTCTGTACTATCACATGTTCAAAAATCAGATTTTTTTAACCGCATAGTTTCTTCAGAGTCGAGTGATAAGCATTATCATCTAAAAACTCACGCGGAATCAAAAGTAGACATTTTATTTTATTGTTTTTTTTTTTCACATGCAAAGTAAAGCTTGTACATCTACATCTACATACATACTCCGCAATTCACTGTAAGGTGCGTGGCGGAGGGTACACTGCACCACTACTAGGCATTTCCTTTCCTATTCCACTCCCAAATGGAACGAGGAAAAAAAGAGTGCCTATATGCCTCCGTACGAGCCCTAATTTCTCTTATCTTGTCTTTGTGATCTTTACGAGAAATGTAAGTAGGCGGCAGCAAGATCGTACTACACTCAGCTTCAAATTCCGGCCCTCTAAATTTACTTAACAGAAATTCACGAAAAGAACGTCATCTTTCTTCCAGCGATCCCCAATTGAGTTGCCGGAGCATGTCCGTGACACTCGCGCATTGGTTGAACCTACCGGTAACAAATATAGCTGCTCGCCTCTGAACCGCCTCGATATCTTCCTTTAAACTGATCTGCTGCGGATCCCAAACACTTGAGCAATACTCAAGACGTGGTCGTACAAGCGTTTGATACGCGGTCTCCTTTACAGTGAAGTATATCTTCCCAAAATTCTCCCAATAAACCGAAGTCGGCTGTCCGCCTTACTCACAACTGTCCTTACATGTTCGTTCCATTTCATAATGCTCTGCAATGTTACGCCTAGATAAATTTGCTTTACAGGTTTGGTCCGCCTTGAGCAAACACAAATGTTTTTTAATTTCTCCCAGACATGTTTCGCTGGCGTTGCAGCATCATCAGTGGGATGTTTATTGTCTGTCAAATTAACAGTGGACTGATTATTAATTTTTACATTAACAGTGAAAACTACAGTTAATGTAAACTACTGTTAATGTAAAAATTAATAATCATTCCACTGTTAATTTGACAGACAATAAACATCCCACTGATTATGCTGCAACACCAGCGAAACATGTCTGGGAGAAATTAAAAAACATTTGTGTTTGCTCAAGGCGGACCAAACCTGTAAAGCAAATTTATTTTGTAAGCAAACACGGTGATTGAAGAGCTTTTAAAAAGTGAATAGATTACGCCTAGATATTTGAACGACGCGACAGCATCAAGAAGCTCACTACTAATGCTGTATTCGAACATTATAGGATTGTTTTTCCTACTCATGCGCATCACCTTATATTTTTCTACATCGAGAGCTATCTGCCATTCTTCGCACCAACTAGAAATTTTGTCTATGTCATCCTGTATGCTATTACAGTCAGTTAACGACGAACCCTCTCATACATCACAGCATCATCAGCAAACAGCCGCAAATTACAACTTACTCTGTCCATCAGATCATTTATATAGATAGAAAATAATAACGGTCCTATCACACTCCCCTGGGCCACGCCTGACGCCTGTTTGTAAGGAAAAACTAAGTTAATAAACCAATGTGGGATGGTCGTATGTACCGTGAAAAGTCTTTGCAGCGTGAAAATCGGTGTATTTCCCGCTAAGAGTGTAGCGGCTGGCGGGCGCGTGCCCCGGCTAGCAGCAGAGCGCCACGGGCGGCCGGGCGCACCGGGGCTCGGCGGGTAGTCGGGTACCCGCGCTGCCCGGCACCGTACGCTGCGGCTCGTGCCGGCAGGCCGGGCAGCGCGTGGCCAGGCCCGCCCGGGAGGCGCGACTACGGGCCCGGGCGGGTAGCGCAGGCCCGCTGCACGCCTCTGGCAGGCACTTGGCCGCGGGCGCCAGCACGAGGTCAGGCTCCAGCTGCAGCGTCGCCGCCTGCTCTCAGCACGCCCCCGGGGCCACTGCCACTACACCGAAAATCTGCGCGACAGCAGGGGAGCGCCGCCGCGAGGGGCCGCGGGTTCACGACCCGTGCAGAGTCCACGCAGTCGCCGCTGCCAGGCACAGCTGGCGAACTAGGCCGCCGCCGCCGCTGCGCCAGAGCAGAGTCAGCACTAACAGTCTTGTCACCGTACGGTGTACCGAGAGATCGCCAAACGCACGCTCGCTACTCCAGCAGATCGCGTCGCGTCACGACAAGATGCCACCGGATGTCAACAGAAGGCCCGAGATTCTGATAACCATTCCTGATAGGTATACGACCCGGACTACGTTTATTGCCACAATAACCACAACCAGTCGATAACAATGCCAAGGATTGGGCACTGTTTTACTACAAAACTATCAATCATTGCAATCCGTCACAAGCGTCAACATCCGAGGCAACTGTAAACGCAACAATCCCCAAAATTAAAGCAAAAATCGGATTTGTTCCAAGTTTGCGTTTATTTTGCCAAAAAACAATACATGCAAGTGCGGAAACAACTTCAACGGGCATAATGTTAGACACACACACACACACACACACACACACACACACGTTCCAATAAAAATAGGGTTATAAAAATTACTCTCTAGTTGTCAGTTCACGCGCTGGAGCTGCTATCCTCCAATCAGAGCTCTCAACGTCACGCCCGAACCGCTCCCCATTGCCAGACTGCCACAGCTGGTCAAAACACTCCGCGACTGCGGATGCGGGATTATGCACCAAACCCTATCTCGTTTGATAGGTGCCCTGACATCATCGTTGGCTAGTTTGAACGCTGGCCAGAATGGTAATTCCCATGCAGAACACTATTTTACTGACATCTGTTGATAGTTTCGTGGATCCCACACTGGACGTCGATAGCGGCTTGTTCCTTTAGTTTTGGACACCAGTGTATCAGTCATTGTAGCACAGCGAAGGAGGCAGTCAAACATGGAATTGGCATGAACTCTGTACTACACGCTACAATGTACAAATGGCTGACATTTAGGCTCACCCGCAATTATTACGTAAGACTGTTGTTGTTGGTTTTTGGAAGGGGCTAAGCAGCGATGGTTATCAGTCCCTTATTACGTAAGACTAACGACATTTACATTACGTATAAAAAGAAACATTACGCAGAGGGTATCTCATTCAAAATTTGCATTTCAAAGAACGTTGATTGTGATAAGATTACGTCATGCGTCATATAAAAATCACAAAATTTACCAGCATATGTTCAAATTTGACTGCGCTGGGTTCGTAAAGTATCGAGCCTGTGGTTTACAATTTTATTTGTCGGAAACCTACGAATGTCACTCAAATGTGACATTGATGGACTCTGGAGAACCATACTTAAGTCCAAGCAGAATGTCAGTATTTACACATGATTAACCCTGCAGATGACACACACACTGTTCGCCGAGCTGTGCACGATTGTACAAACACGTCACACACTTGGGAGGTAGGACGTGGCGTCCTCTGCAGCGAGATATGTATCCATACGGTTAAAGCGAGGTGTTGTGGCGCATTGGACAGCACGGCTACTCTTCTTGCGGCTTTCTTAACGCGGCAACAAAAGAGGCACACAAAAAAGTGATGCGCCCAACGCCAACACTAATTATAGAAATGCCACCAAGTAATATTTTCAGACGTCGCGGTTCTGTATACATCATCACTATGGGCGTATCCATATTTAGTGGTTCCGAAGAGGGTGAAGATGTCAGACTACATTCGCGGCGGTACGGACGCCACTGGAAACGGAAAACGGTCACCTTTGTTTGATACAGCCGCTAATTTACATAATAAGCATTACATTTAGGGCCCATGTCTTGGTCATCACATACTCCAGTTATCTCACTCGAAACATCTTGTCATGAGTTACCGAAGACTGGCAAGACCGGTGCCACCACTATGATTGTAACTACTATGCTGGAGTTGAAGCAACTAATGACGTATCCGTATCTGTAAACAAAGCTTAGTACCACTCTATGCCCAGCTGGGTTAGCGCCGTTGTTGCTTCCGAGGGTGACAGCTGTGTGTACGAACAAAATTTCACATTCTGTATACCGCGAAATCACAGTCAAATTTTAATCTTGTATTTGACGTTTCACGTGTATCCTATGCTTATAAATACGGCACAGTACAAAAAACAACCAATAATGCTGCTGTTAGTTTCGAAGTGCACCAAAGAAAGAATACATAGATCTGACGCGTGCACTGTCTCAGTAACAATAGTATTCTGGTAAGTATGCGACTGAATTAAGCGCCCCAATCGTATCTCTACGAATACAAACTAAAATTGAACAGCTTTCTATATTAAAAACTTATCGGCATTTCCTTGTTTCTTTCGACAGTTCCCATTTGTATTTAAAACATAACGATATTTCTTCGCTTTTATCGATGGATTTTATTTACATAAGAATTCTTTGGAAAGACAATTTAATTTATCTAGTTTGCTTTCTTTTTTCGGTGCATATACTTGATAGATTTTGAATCCAATATTGAGTTTGTTTATTTTCTAGGAGGCGATCCAATTATGATATTGTAGAAAGATATAAAAAAGCCAAGATCGCTGATCATCAATTTTTATTTAAGACGACCGGTTTCGCTGAACTATGTCAGCATCAGCTGGTCCAATAAAATCATTTTACAAGGCCATAATCTTGTAATGTCAATCAGTTGCTATATATCATAATTTACAGAGCATAGGTGCACTTTGTCATTATAATAAAACATAATTATCACAGTGAGTGACAATAGCAAACTATTGTCACTATTGCTATTGTCACTCACTGTGATAGTTATGGTTTATTATAATGACAAAGTGCACCTATGCTCTGTAAATTATGATATATAGCAACTGATTGACATTACAAGATTATGGCCTTGTAAAATGATTTTATTGGACCAGCTGATGCTGACATAGTTCAGCGAAACCGGTCGTCTTAAATAAAAATTGATGATCAGCGATCTTGGCTTTTTTATATCTTTCTACAATATGAATGCGATATGTTTATGAGAAAACACGCCAGAGTCTTTCGTAATAGACAACGGTGGCTACAAGGCTCAGAATTGTGCGGTCTCTTGGCTAGCAAAACGGAGTTCATTGATCCAACAAGTATTCCATTTTTACTGACGGAGTTCTGGAACCCTTAAAAGCGATGGTTTCAGGAAGCACTTTTTAAAATCGTTTGTGAAGTACAGGCATATAGCATAGCTAGTGCAATATACAGCAACAATGCACAGAGCAAAGCTAGTAAGTTGTGCTGCAGTGTGAGGAAGGCCGTCGGTGTCTGGTGGCTGGTGCGCGGCTCAATCAGGTGGAGGCAGCAGCAGCGGCAGCGGCGCTCCATCGATCGCGCAGCTCTCCACGATCGGGAGGGGTCGCATCATGACAGTTTCCGGCGCTCAGCCGCGCCCACAAAACTACAGGCGTGCGATCGCTGTTCTGGAGACAGTTGCCCTGACGAGCAACGGAGATCTCCGGATATGATCTCCTGCACACTCATCAATACTTTTACTCAAATTGTAGTACTAAAAGAGTGTCCGCGCCTGTAACGTCAGGGAAGGTACGAGATTTTATGTTAAATAAAAAAATAAAAACAGTTATTCCAATGAGGAATTTTTAAATTGACAGGAAAATCTAGGACTGAGGTATTTACGTAATGTTATTAGGAAAGAGCACTACGAAAAATAAATATTTCTTTATTATGTAGGTACATTAATAAACGACCAAGTCCTGTAGTGATGGCTTTATTTATTTGCCCGAGGTATTTTTTCTGAGCTTCATGCAGCGACGAAAGCTTAAGCTCTAGCAAGATACATTTGCAAAGTGTCTCAGCAACACTGAAATAATATTACACTGAATACTTAAGGGTAATCAGTTTTATTTGCTCACAGCGGTAATTATGCATGTTGGCCAGCCTTATAGATAGTGGTGTAATAATAAATAGGACAGGAAAAATAGATACCAGTATAACATAATGATTATTATTATTTATTCCATTCAGCTGCATGTAACTATTATGAACGATGTTTGTTTGTCTTGGTATAGAAATCAGCTAAATACACATGGAAGCGACAATATGCGCACTGAATAAATGATGTAGTTCGTCAGTTGCATGTTGGGCTACTTGAATCCGTATTCAAGTAAAACTGTCACGAGCATCACATGCAATTAGAAATGTACCTTCTATCCAGGCATGCTTGATCATACTGTTGAATATGGTGTAGGATGGCTGGCTCATGGCCATAGGTATTGAGTTACAACGAAATTTCATAGCTTGTAGATCATGTCATAGGTGAGAAAAGATGACATATGGTGTAACATATCTCATTCCCGTGAAAATTTACGCCAGTACTGCAGAGACATAATCTGATTGGCTGCCTCCAACCCAGTATGAGACCCCCTATGATTTTTTAAATTATAAACATTAGGTAAACTAATGTATAGAATTTACATGAAGCTTTAATGTGGCATGTTTCGTTTACGTAATTATGTTCTCGTTAACAAAAAGAGGTGAATGTAGAAGTTCTAGAAAAAGCGCTTCGCGCCAAACTTGGTGGTACGAGGGACGAGCAGTGCCCAGTTGCAGGCAGTCCAGCACAGACGGATCTTGCGTTAACAGCTGTGACAATCGCGCTCTTAAAATAGTCTGTCAGGCAGTTAAAACTTTATACCGTATTTTTCAACTACTAGAATTAAAGTGTACTAGGATCAACGACGGTATTACATATGTCGCCTGTTGTTTCTCGACATATAAATAAATATTATGAAACAACTGGCATCCTTTCTTATTTGAAAAGTTGCCACAGTTTTAAAAGTTCCACAGCACTTAACTTCAAGATAGAAGGATCAACTACCCGTGCGCTGCTTCTGCGTGGGGACAACAACGGAAAAGAAGAAGCCACGTTAGTGAACAGAAACTACGCGCACTGACGATGCTGGTAGTTCTACGGCCCTCGCATTCAGTGCTAAGTAATCAAATCTTGCGAGATTGGCACGAGTGTCCTAACACCTCCGAGGTAGTGTTAGAGACATAACTTACAAAAAACTTTCCAATTACTTTTATCAGATTCACTATCCATCTTCAATCTCTGACCCCCACCGTCATGGGTGCACTGAACTACTCCGTTCTCCGAACGCATAGCTACATAACGGCTTCAAATTCAGGCTCAGCAGAGAGGGGTATTCTTCAATAATGCCGAGATAATTAGCTCTCTCCCAATGTTTGAACAAAATGTTGTCTGGCTCTGAATTCATTTTCACTCCTTCAACAACATCTGATCGTAATTTCAGATAAACACATGAAGGTAACCCATTTCGCCTGGCGCAATGCGCTTTACTCAACCACTGGAGGCATAAATTTTCGCCAGTGGGAAAATTTCCCTGGACTCCACAGTCACATCGCAAGCATCAACCTTGATGCACTCTTCCATCAGTTCACTGCATCCATATACAAAAACAAATCAAGCTACACTTCCAGTTGCTTTTGTTTCTCCTGTCAGTCTTATTTGGAATACGGAAAATTCAAGTTGCTTAACAACCAACTGCATTATTTATCCAGTGCGATATTGTCGGTTGCATTTGTCCGTAATAGATTTCTGTATAAATCAAAGGTGTTTCATAATAGGTGCATACCATTAAACTGACTAAGAAAAAAAAAACAATCATCACTGTGTTATACTTGGATCAGCGATTCCTGTCCTATTCATCATTATTCATTATTACACCACTATCTATAAGGTTCACAAACATGTATAATTACCGCTATGGGCAGTTAAAATTGTAGTAATCATTAATTACACCTCCAGTTTCCACTGTAATTATGTCAGTAGTGGTGAGACACTTTACGACTGTACCTTGTAAGACATCCCAAGTGCAGAAAATAAGGTTTCAGCGCTGTGTGCAGTTCCGTGGAATTCCGACGACCTGAACATGTGTATCTAATAACCTAAATGACCAGAGAAATGCTTTGAAAAAAGAGTTTTGCAGTTACTTGGACGATTGACTCCGATCTAAAAGTTTATGAAAATTAAAAAGTAAATGCGAAGTATTTTCTGAAAAGTTTTTGAAAGCATCAATGAAAAAGAATGATCTTTCAATTTGAGAAACATTGTTGCGAACACAGTTCACGAACGACATAAGTTCATGACACCATGAGACACACAGAAACGCCTATGAAAGAAGAAATCTGGCAGTTTGAGCAGCATCAACGTTTGATTATTTACGTGCCCAACTAGACGGGTACGTACTGGAAAATAACTTTACAAAAATGCAGTTCAGGAGGTCCATGTAAACTTAGATACTCCCTCAGAACAGATTAGCATTTGCGGGACAAGCATTGGTCATCATGCAAGCACTCCAGTTTCTCACAGCCCTGCACTGATCGGAAGCTTCGTTGTGTGTGTTGACGACTCTTCTCGACCCAACGATTACAGCAGTATAGTGATCGGCGAATTTTCTCTGGATACCATCCCACTTTAAAATCAACTACCACAAAAATATCGAAACGCACCCAGTTCTGAACTTAAAAAAAAGCATGAAATGCTTGGAGAAAACACACACACACACACACACACACACACACACACACACACACACACACAAACAAACAAACAAACAAACAACGGCGCAATACTGCTTTACATTCAATTACAGATTTTTACATTCTGCATGTGACATGAAACGTCTACCATAAGGCTGCATTTGATTCGATTACCGCATACTGGCATAATGGTCCTTAATATTAAAAGATTATTTAAATCACCTGTCATTACGCTTTTTTATCATCAGTTTAAAAACGATTCAGTCTTACCAAATAGTAGTTTATTAAAGGATTCAGGAATTATTGGATGCACTTTAACTGTTTAAGATTCCAAATGCTGCGAAGAGTAATGTTGTTGTTGTTGCTGTTGTTGTCGTCGTCGTCGTCTTCAGTCTGGAGACTGGTTTGATGCAGCTCAAAAAATGTTTGTTAAGCTTATGGTACTTAACTACGGGGTCATCAGTCCCTAAACTTACAAACTACTTATAAACTAAATTATCCTAAAGACAGCAGAAACATCCATGCTCGAGGGAGGATTCGAACCCCCCGACGGGGAATGGCCTAGATGCAGCTCTCCACGCTACTCTATTCTGAACAAGCCTCTTCATCATCTCATAAGAACGACAATCCACATTTATCTGAATCTGCTTACTGTATTAGTTTCTTTGTCTCCCTCTGCGATTTTTCCGCACACACTTCCAACCAATGCTAAATTTACTATTTCTTGATCCCTTCTTTTATTCAACGTATGCCAAAAATTTGTTTTCTCTCCAATTGTGTTCCGTACCTCTTCATCAGTTACGCGATCTACCCACCTAATCTTCAGCAACTTCTGTAGCACCACTTTCAATAGCCTCTATCCTCTTCCTGTCTGAACAATTTATTGTCCAAGTTTCACTCCCGTAAAGGCAACACTCCACACAAATGCCTTCAGAAAAGACTTCCTTGCACTTAATATTCGATATTAGCAAATTGCTCTTTTTCAAAATAGCTTTTCTTCCCAGAGCCATTCTGCGATTTATGTCCCCTGTACTGTGACCATCATATGTTATTTTACTGCCTAAGTAACAAAACTCATCTACCACGTTTATTGTTTCGTTACCTAATCTAGTTACTAAAATCGTTAATTTCGCTAAGCATGTGGAACTATGCATAGATCCAAATAACTAATGAAAGACAGTCAACGGTTTTACCAAATACAAACACCCAAGCCAGATCGGTATTTATGGAGAGTGAACGATTAAAAGGAGGGGACCAGAACAACATCACACTCTAATGCACTGACGTTAACGCAGTGTTAACTACACAGAGTATGTAACCTATCTTCGATTAAGATTTTGTTACAAACTACGACATATGATACAGCAAAAATGCAATACGGATACTTGTTATTTTTAATTCTATTCCAACTTGCAGGTGCAATAATGCAACAATGAAAAGTTCCCAAAGATTCCCTGCACCACACAATTCGTATTGTATTTGTATGTACACACAGAAAATTGTTAGTGGCTAAAGGTGATGTTCATATACACGCACCTAAACCATAAAATTCAATAGTTATGTGAACGATAACGTGAGAAGTTCTTACGACTAGTTTCAGTCTGAGGTACCGGTAACTTTAATTCTTCCTTCTCCAATATCCTTGGGTCAACAGGATACTTCGGCGCCGATCCTTACATTACAGTAATCATAAACAGAAATGTTAGACTGGAATCACTGTACGTATATATCAATGAAACCAGAAGAAGAATCTTGGCAATCAAGCGACAGCCAGCGACAGACGCAGTCGCCAGCCGTCGCCTAGCAACGGCACTCGAGGTCGCCATGGCGACCCGCCGGACATGCAGAGGGGATCACAGCACCAGTACTGCCATCCTGTCCCCCTCACTTTCAGTTAGCAATCACAGGCGCGCGCGCGCGCGCTCGCGCGCGCACACACGCACACACGCACACACACACACACACACACACACACACACACACACACACACCGCCGTTTGCCTCTGTCATTTCTATCACGTACTGTTTAGATTAATGAAAACTGCGTACCGTTCGTGTAACTAACATCATACATACCCTCTATTGCGAAAAAGCAAACGGCAAAGTGTGTAAAAGTTGTAAAATAGGCTAATCTCCATGCCAAAACATTCCTACAGATTCATCGACGCCTCACTTGGAAAATATTTATAAAAATATGTTATTTGTATGATGTAGGAAAAATTTCTTTGACTTATTCATACGAGTTCTACGACCATTGATTACGAAAACTGCGAGGATATTAATGCCAAATTTACTTCTTAAATTATCCCTTTGCGATAGAAGAGATGTTACTAAGCAGGCATTGGAAGACATTGAATTTAATAACGGAACCAGCAAACTTATCCGAATAGAACCTAACTTACCGTAGGCAATTCCTGCTCGCAATTACAGAAAGCAGCGGTGAGTATAATTTCCCACTGTGAGAAACAGACACTAAAAAAGCTTTTACAGTAAATAGGTGTAAACTAGATTTATACAAATAGCTGAAGATAATGTATTGATTTAATCTGTGCTACTATTGTGAATAACAGACACACCATTTTGTTGCTTCACGCCCTGCGTGTGCCACAGCACAACTAAACAACAAACCTATTTCCTACAAATGTTCAAATGTTTGTACAGTCTATGGGACTTAACTACGGGGTCATCAGTCCCTAAACTTACAAACTACTTATGAACGACTTACGCACTAGGACGGCACAAATATCCATGCCCGAGGGGGGATTCGAACCCCCGACCGTAGTGGCTGTGCAGACCGTGACTGGAGCGCCTCAGTCACCTCGGCCACCGCGGCCGGCTATTTCCTACAGACCTATCTGTCTGCCTGCTTCAAAGTCGCTCGCATGCCGATATTGAACGTCGACCATGCATACTTCCGTTTTAACGTTTTTAACTCCTTTGGCGGCTCGTAACTCATTAACTGCAACTTTTTAAGCTTATATAAAAACAATCGTCGTTGGACCGCAATTCAAGTAAATTGCTTTAACTTCTATTGCTCAATTGTAGTACACAGTTCTAGAAATTCTCAAAATTTGAATTCTTTTAGGACAGTCGTTTATGATGCTATGATTTCCGGATACAGCATTGTAATGGAATATTGTCCTGTGTAACAACAACACAAAAATATATTAAAATTTTATACAGAAAATCTGATTCGTTATTGTAAAATAAAAATTGTATAAAGGTTGTTTGAGGAGAAATAGTAAATATTTTAGGTGGTAATATGAACGATTTGCAATTAAAAAAGGCATGTAACAATTTGATGACATCCAAAATTAATTTAACTATTACGACGTCCTTACTGAAGACATTTGTCTGGAGTGTAGGATTGTACGGAAGTGAAATGTGGACGATAAGGAGTGCAGACAGGAAGATGATAGAAGCATATGAAATGTGGTGCTAAAGACGAATGCTAAAGATTAGATCGGTATATAGAGTACTGAACTGGAGAGAATACAAATCTCTCGTATATCTTGACTAAGAGAAGGGATCGGCAGGTGGGGCACATTATGAGACATCAAGGAATCGTCAGTTTTGCATTGGAGGGAAGAGAGACGAATATATCAAGCAGTTTCAAAAGGATGTAGGTTGCCGTTCTTATTTGGAGACGTAGAGGCTTGCTCAGAGTAGGTTAGCGTGGAGAGCTGCATCGAACAAGTCATTGGACTGAAGATAACAACAACATATGTCCAAATTTTTGAGTACAGAAAAACAGCTGTTAGTAATCCTCCCCCCACCCCAAAAAAAAAGAGAAAAAAAGTTAAAGGAAAGGCGCCGGCCGCGGTGGTCGAGGGGACTGCGACGCGACAGTCACGGTCTGCACGACCACTACGGTCGAGGGTTCAAATCCCCCCTCGGGCATGGATATTTGTGCCGTCCTTAGTATAAGCTAGTTCATAAGAAGTTTGTAAGTTTAGGGACTGATGACCCCGTAGTTAAGTCCCATAAGCTCTACAAACATTTGAAGATTGTTAAAGGAAAGGCAAATTAGAATATTTTCACTGATTCTTCCGTCGGTTCTTGGTAAATGAAGAATATACTAAATTAAAAGCACCATTTTATTTAGTTAACCAGTTTTCGGCTTACAAGGCCATCTTCAGACTAATTTAGTTTTCCATTTTTTGGATTAAAACACCCTGTATTAATGACAATACTATTTTATCTCAAGAAATAAAATTTCATTTTATTATGATTAATACATCGAAATTCTGTAGTAAAAAAAATGTTTGTATAGTCTATGGGACTTAACTACGGGGTCATCAGTCCCTAAACTTACAAACTACTTATGAACTACTTACGAACTAGGACGGCACAAATATCGATGCCCGAGGGGGGATTCGAACCCCCGACCGTAATGGCCGTGCAGACCGTGACTGGAGCGCCTTAGTCCCCTCGGCCACCGAGGCCGGCTTCTGTAGTAAATGTTAATAGTCAATTCTCCGAACTTCACAATATTCTAAATAGTAATTAACAATATTTTTTTATTTATAAACTCAGATTCAATATTTGTGTATTAACATTAACATTCGGCAATAGATGTAGAAACAAAAGATTCATTGCTAACGAGAACCGAAGCAGAGACTCTAAAATCCAAATAAAATCTCATCATCTAGCGGCTATGTACAAACGTCCGAATAATTGTGTAGTTAACATCAATGGAAAATATTCGCATCTTGGAAGGCGATTTCTTAGCGTCCTTGCCCGTGTTCGGGCAGTGGAGCTGCGGCGCTTCGCTGGCGGCTAACAGCGCGGTCCGGCGAGCAAAAGTGCTAGAGGCGGCCGGCCGCTGGGAACAGGGCGGCGTGGCGCGAGCAAGCACTCCGCCGAGGGCCCTCCTGCACGAGTGTTACTTACAACATTTAGCGATAGCCCTCCTGGCTGACGGCCGAGAGACCACCTGTTACAGATGACTCTCACCACATTACAACACTCTGCCGCCGCCGCCGCCAAGGAGTGGCCGAGGCGACACACGAGAGTGCTCCCAAATGTAAACGCCACCTGGCCGCTGACCCTCGCGCCGACGGCCAAAAACGGAGCTCGTCCAAGAGGAGCAGCCTCTGAGGTGACTACATGTTAAACCAAAGGACGTGAGAAGGTACTAGTGCTTTTAACTTATCGTACCACGATTAAAAATACAATACAACTGATCACGACCGAGTGTAAGACTATGAAGCTGCGTGAACACCACGAGCTCCCACACGTCAAACAATTATTTAAAATGTTCCAGCTGATTCATTCGTCTAGCAACCCTTTAAACGGGTGATAATATAACGTAATATATTTGAGAAAGAAAAAGAAGAGTAATTCAAATGTTTGTTAAGCTTATGGGACTTAACTACGGCGTCATCAGTCCCAAAGCTTACAAACTGCTTATAAACTAACTTATACTAAATCCGACACACAAATCCACGCCCGAGGGAGGACTCGAACCTCCGATGGGGAACGGCCTCGCGCATCGGAACATAGCGCTTCAACTACAAAACTTAAGTTACACATTATAGTGACAAGTACAAGGTGCATTCATGTTATAACAACTCCGATATTTTTTCTCACATATTAATCACACCCAAACTTCTGTCATTTCTCCACGTAACCTCCCTTCAGCTTACATTTTTCACAACGACCACCTCATCATTCCCATGGGCACTGCTAATGCGTCTTTAGGAGTCTGCTTTGACTACAGGGAAACCGCTTGCATTGAGCTGACCGGCGCTTTGTTTTGTGATTGATAAACGGCATCCTTGTCACATCCATTGTCATAATCCATGACAAAGAAAACCCCCATTCATTAAGTTATCGCGCGTCTACGTTGCCTTACAACACGCCATACTCGACAGCCTTGTGGCCAACCGTCAGCATTCGCGGCATTTTCGCATGCAGAACAAAATGCACAAATCCCACGTAACTGTGTTCGACAGTCCTTCGCCGACCCCTCCAAAAGAATATTGAAAATTTGATGTATTTAATGTAATTACTTCGACACCACCTGGAGTGTCTATAGTTTTTTTTTTAAGTATGGAATGTCAGATAAACATTACCTTTCAAGGAAGATTATTCACAAACCATAATTATTTACTGAAGATGATACTGAAAAGTAAAGAAAAGGAAAATATAATTAATAGCAATATGTAAATAAAGCACGAAACATTTGAACGCCACTGCAGAAGAAGAAGAAAAGGAAAAGATTACGGTAATATTCTGATAGAGTACAGGTACCAGTCCAGGAAAAAGTTAAGCTGACAAGGAGCTATTGATCTATTTAGTCGAGTATGTATACGGTATCTGATACGTTTCTCATAGCTTTGAACAATAGACACCAGGTGGCGCTCGAAGTAATTACAAATAAATATATCTACTTTCAATATTTTGACTATTACCATTTGTCTGAATAGAGGTTGGACTATTATCAAACGGAATCTTTGAAAGAATGTGGAACTTAAAACCGCGTACAACAGAACAATTTTTAGTGAATTAAAATTTAAAATACTGTCTGCACGGAGTCCAGTTCGGACACTCGTCCTTTACGTTCATAAGCAGTCAGCCAATGCACTTAAGCCGTTGAAACAAGTAAAACGCTCGTTGTTAAACTACAGGCCTATTTCATTGACTTCAATTTGCAGCAGGATTTTGGAACATATCCTGTATTCAAATATTATGAATTATTTCTAACAGAATGATCTACTGGTCCAAGGTCAACATGGATTTAGAAAATATCGTTGATGCGAAACACAACTAGCTCTTTACTCACGCAAATTGATTCCGTATTCCTTCATTTCTAGAAGGCTTTTGACGCCGTACCTCACAAACGGCTTTTAATCAAATTGCGTGGTTATGGTATATCGCCCCAAATTTGCGACTGGATAGGGGATTTCCTCTCAGAGAGGTCACAGTTTGTAGTAATCGATGGTATGGCATCCACTAAAACAGAGGTGATATCGGTCGTTCCACAGGGTAGTGTTATTGGTCCTTTGCTGTTCCTTATTTACATCAGCGATTTAGGGGAAAATCTAAGTAGCTCTCTTAGGTTGTTTGCAGATAACGCCGTCATTTACCGTCTAATAAAATAATCTGAAGATCAAAACCAACTGCAGAACGATCTAAATAAAATATCTGTATGGTGTAAGAATTGGCAATTGACTCTAAATAATGAGAGTGTGAAGTCATCCACATGACTACGAAAAGAAATCCGTTATACTCTGTTGACATGATAAATCAATCAAATGTAAAGGCCCTAAACTCCACAAAATACCTAGGAATTACAATTACTTCGGACTTAAATTGGAAAGAACACATAATGTCGTGGGAAAGGCGAACCAGAGACTGCGTTTTACTGGCAGAACCCTTAAAAGATGCAACAGAACTACTAAAGAAACTGCGTACACTACGCTTGCCCGTCCTTTTATGGAATATTCCTGTCCAGTGTGGGATCCTTATCAGGTGAATTTCACGGAGGACATCGAAAGAGTCCAAAGAAGGGCAGGTCGTTTCGTATTGTCACGTTACACGGGAGACGGCGTTACGGAAATGCTACAGGATCTGGGATGGGAATCATTACAACAACGACGGTTTTCGCTGCGGCCAACATTCTCCTCCGAATGCCAAGATATAGTGTTGACTTCCACTTACATAGGTACAAATGATCATTAGAATAAAACACGAAAAATCAGAGATTCAGATGTTCATACTTCCCGTGCGCTATTCGAGAATGGAATGGGAGATAAAATAGTATAACGGTGGTTCGATGAACCCTCTGCCAGGCACTTCATTGTGATTTGCAGAGTATCCCATGTAGATGTTGTTGTAGGTCTACCAGAGTGGAGTTCTCAAATTTGAACCGTTTCTACAGGCTTTGATGATGATTTTCAAAAGTAAGTATAGAAGAATTGCAATGAATCTCGACACTAATGTATTGATTCTACTTGACAAGGTAAACACTAAGCTGAAGCTCCACGAAGTGTCAGAGTTGGGAACAGGCACTCCCGAACTTGAGCAGACGCAATGCCCTGTTCTTGGCCACTGTGTTATCCGTGCCGGACAATCTTTGGTGCTTGATAATTGCTTTGAGTCGCATAGACAAAACGCCACTTTGCGAACAGCCTTGCTGTGCAGTAATAAAGCAGCCGTGCTGGCAGCTGTGGCGGTGGCGGCCGCCGCCCTCACTCAGCTGCTGCCGGGAGGCCCAAATTAATCGCCGCCGCATCGCAAATCACGCCGCTGCCGGCCGGCGCGGATCGCAAATTGTGAGTCTGTCGCGCAAATTGGTTTAGTTACCGCCGCCTCCTCCCGCTGCCGGCTCTAGCCCCTGCCCTGCCCCGGATTTAATCGCTCTAGTCGGCGCGAGAACGCTCACAATGGAGCATTCCCTCGCCGGCCAAAAATAGGCCCTGTCCATCTATTAACCAACCGTCCACCATTTTATCAGCACTTATTCACGACTTATAATGAATTCAACGTCGAAAAAATTTGTCAAAACTTTTGCTTATTACATCATTTTAAAAAAGTGAATTTACGAAGAATACGATCAAGTAAACTGACAACCTTCAGAGCTGTACTTACTCGACTGTGGGGAGTTCATTACTTATTAGTATTTTTTTTTTTTTTTTTTTTTTTTTTTTTTTTTTTTTTTTTTGTTCAATCGGAAGACTGTTTTGATACCGCTTTATTTATCTATTTATTCGTTACGTATGTACAAGGCGAAATATTTAAAAAAATATATATTACATCGTACGACATATTCAGCACTACATAATACAAAAATATTATACAATAATACGGCATTGTTGGTGAGGGTATGTACATCCTCAAGTCCACTAAAACCATGTTCAATTGCACTCTATCACAAGGCGCCACACGTTTTCAACTCACTGCACGTTTACGATAGTCCATTTTCCTCTAGGAAGACAAAGCTCGCTATTTATATGTTTGCATCAAACGGACTTTTGTTCGAGCACGCTACATGCTAGTACTAAGACTGAAGTTTTCAAGATATATGCATCACACCCCCAAGTTGTTCCAATAGGTTTGGAAAAGATGCCATTTATAGATTGCAGTTTTTGTCTTCTATGTATGGGGCTTGCACATTAGAATCCAATCAAGCTTCAAACTAACAACTCCGATTCATCTTCAAGGTCAGGGCTTCTCCATTATTGAGATACATGTCTACACAGACTTCCTTGTATGGGTTGGGTTGTAGAGATTAGATTAGTTGTTCGTTCCATAGATCCATATTGAGGAGATCCTCGTGGATGTTGAGCACATTATTATTATTATTAAAATCGGATATAATAATACTAATAGTATGAATACATTATTTTGTTCTATTCAAAAATTCGTCACTGGAATACGAGGAGTTGGCCACTAGTAAGTCTTTCAACCTCTTAAACTGGTCTTTATTTGTAGCTAAGTTTTGATGGTTGCTGATAAATTACTGAGTACTGGACCCGTTTTTGAACTATAGTAAGTCCTTGTGTAGATCGTTTTTGTTCCTAATATTCCTTATATGAACAAAATTTTTTTGTTGAAAAGAGCGATATATTATTTGTGACAATTTTCATTAATGAATAAATATACTCAGAGGCAGTAGTTAATATACCCAGTTCTTTGAAGACGCCTCTGCAGGATATCAGTGATGTCATTTACTATAATACAGGTGCAGCAAGTTTATATCTTCAACTTTTGCTCTAGTTTATTGAAAGATTTATCTGATAACCTATTGTCACATTGTCCGCATATTAAACTTAGGGAACGTTCTATGTGGAACATCCGCAGTGTATTAAATAATAAAGGACCAGTACCGAACACTGCGGCAGTCTATTGTTGACATTAACAGAGCTGCTGGTCTTGCCGTTAGAAGTTATTCCAATTTTCTTCCAGATAAAATGATCATCACTTTACAGATCTAGCTGCACGGAATTTTTTCTATCTCGTCATAAAATAGGCCATCCTCCCACACGGTATCATATGATGTTGATCCAACAGGGCAACACAGCTCTTCAGGGTAGTCTTTCCTGTGCACTAAGTCCCATCCCTGCATAACTAATGCAGTCTATTCCACTTTAAGATACTTAAATGTATTTAACTCTTGATCTCCCTCTGCAAGTATTGCCACTCCAGACGTCATTCCACTATCAAACTATGACATTCATGCTTCAGGATGTGTCGTATCAACAGATTTCTGCTTTTAGTTAAGTCGTACCATAAATTTCTCTGCTCTCCCATCCGAATCAGCACCGCTTTCATTAGTCACCAGTTCTTCCCATCAGCATTCTTCTGTACCAACACATTTCCATAGCTATTGGTCTGTTCGTGGTAAATAAACTGCAAAATTCGCAGAGGTACACACATGATCACTACAGATGCTATAACAGAAGTTATGGTTGTGACTGTTCCGACGCTCATAACAACAGTAATGAAGCGCTGAGACGGGCACCACTGAATAGTGTCACGATTAATAAAGCCGAGCACAGACAGAAGTTCAAGCCCCCCCCCCTCTCCCTCGGGGATTGTGTGTGTGTGTGGTCGTTAGCATAAGTTAATTTAAGTAGTTTGTAAGGCTAGAGACTGATGACCACTGCGGTTTGGTCCCATAGCTTTACAAACTTTTTTGAATATCTCCAGAATTAAATTATTTCTATAAAAACTCCTCCGTTCACAATTTCTAGTGGTGGAGTGAGATGGGAGTTTGGCCAACTATGCAGTCAGACAAAATATCAACCGTCGGGCCTGTCCTTTAGTGTTGCTACATGATATAAAAATACTAGCTGAAAACCCGGCATTGCCCAGGTATTTATTTATATATTCCTGCCTACAGTTAGTACCTCCCCCGTCCCTACTCTATCTGTCCAACTCCTTTTTTTTTACTAAAATCATGTTATATTTATCAGAGAATATGTAAGAAATAACGCTGTCTTGCATAATATCCAAAATTATAAGTGCGGTATCCAAATAACGACAGATAATAGTTAAAATACAAATGACATAAAATTCGTTCAATCTCAAATTAATTGCATTATATGTTGTAAAATTATATAATTTATCAGGTATATATTCATTTGTATAAGCGCTGTATGTCTGTAAAATCTCTTCGGAATACAATTAGTAGTAAAGAAGTATTAGATGAAAACTTGGTTTGTGATGGAGCGGTTTTCCATGAATGTTACTGTTTATGTGCCCATATCTCATGAACTGCGTGTCGTTCTGTGATAGAATTTAGAAGATACACTCAACCATATGCGTGTAAGATGTCCGTACAATTTCCTGCAGTTACTATTGTAGTGTAGAAATTATAAATTGTACCGAATGCCGTAGTTTTAGTCCATTAACAGCGCAACGTTACTGTTTGTGTGTTCAAATCTCATGAAATACGAGTCGTACTGTGACACAATATAGGAGGTACATTCAACTATATGTGTATATACTGTCTGTAAAATTTGGTGCTGCTACAATTTGTAGTGCACAAATTATAAATTGTAACGTCATACCGAATGCAGTAGTTTTACTCCATAAACAGTAGAAAAGTACTAAGCGAGAAAATTTTTTTCCTTTCACCATTTTGCTATGGTCGTCAGCGAGAAGTAGTTATATAAAGGTTTGAAATTATGTTTAAAGTTTGTTGCATTCTCATATAGCGTATTTATAAAGTCTCGCCGCATTATGTGGCAGTTTTTTGCCATTCCTATTGTTTAGGACGTCATCTCTTCTGAACCATGTGTCGTATGTGATTCTTAACCATGCAGCAATTGTTACGTCACGGTAAGGAATGTGTGTACCATATTTGGTTGACATCGGTCCAATGGTTTAGGAGAAAATGAGCAGCATTGTCGTAAAATGCAGCAGTTTTTCACGCATCTCTTTGTTTATGACGTCGAATCTCGTGAACTATATATCGTATGTGATTCTTACACTTACGGCGACCGTCCTCATGGATTGAAGCTTACGTGTACAAAATTTCATAAAGATTGGAACAAAACTGTAGATTTGTATGTAACACGTACAAACATACGGACAATCTGCTTTATTGGTTAAGGTTTTAGGAGGCGATCCACTTATAATATTGTAAAAAGATATAAAATAGCCAAGATCGCTTATCAATTTTTATTACCGACGACCGGTTTCGCTGAACTATGTCAGCATCATCAGGTCAAATAAAATATTTTACAAATATTTTGTAATGTCAAACAGTTGTTATATAACAATTTAGAGTGCATAGGTGCACTATGTCATTATAATAAAACATAATTATCGCAGTGAGTGACAAAAGCAGTGACTTTGCTTTTGTCACTCACTGCGATAATTATGTTTTATTATAATGACATAGTGCACCTATGCACTCTAAATTGTTGTTATATAACAACTGTTTGACATTACAAGATTATGGCCTTGTAAAATGTTTTATTTGACCTGATGATGCTGACATCGTTAATAAAAATTGATGAAAAGCGATCTTGGCTATTTTATATCTTTTTACAATCTGCTTTGTATATTAGAAGGTCCAGCAGCTGGATATCGTGACACTGAAAAGGAAGAAAGACTAAAGACTTTCGAGTAACATAATAAACACGCCGTGACTTAGTGAGTTGCAGAAACATGTCCGCTGGGCAGACCAGCGAGCAAGCAGTGCAGCGCTGGGCAGGTGGGCGGCGGCGGGCGCTAAGCCGTGTAGCGCGGCCGCGACATCTGGCCTCTCGAGCGGCGCGGCGCGCGGCTTTGTCGGGGCCGCCGCGCCCGGAATTACGATATTAGTCGCCGGCGCCACTCCAGCCCGCAATATACCAGACCGCGCCACTACACCGCGCCCCTAATCCCGTTACACGCTACTACGCACTGGGTCAAAGTACCGCACAACCTACTGTGCTAACACCTCTCCACCGTGAGCCCCGACTTAAGATGGCTGACCGGCCCGTGTGCGCTTCGTACAAAGCAGATCAGTGGCATGTACGTGGGCAGCATTTGGTCCTCTATACCTAGCAGTACCCTACAGCAGCATTGAGCTCGCGACCGAACACCGCTACAAGCGCCGCAGACGAGGTTAACGCGAGATTTTGAAATAGTGCTCTCAGTCTAAATCATTATTTTATTTCAGTGACTTGTTCCGGAATAGTAGCGGTATCGTATGATAATCAAGACATTATTATTATTCAACCACCAGACACTTGCAAACACAGGTAGGCTATTAAAACTCAGACTGCACAACATTTTTTGTGTTTGTCAAATCAGTGGATTTAAAAATAAAACCATAAGGCTTGCTAAATTCACACATATCTTTATGCATGTTACCGCACCTTGTGCTACTTCCCTAAGAAGAAGAAAGAAAAAAATCTGGCTGGGTGACCAGTTGGTGGGTGGGTTGGTTCGTTGCTTGGTTGGCTGGTGCTTTGGGACAGGAGGACCGAAATGCTTTGGTCACCAACGCCCCGATGTTGAGGAGGAGTGAAGATAGGAAGGGAAGGGGAAGAAAATGCAGTCCAGGGAGGAAAGAAGGAAGAAAGACTGCACTAGTTCAGGGACCCCTGTTCGTCACGCACGTTCTCCGTGTGCCCCTGGGAGACTGAATGACCATGTTAGATATAAAATGTTATACGCCAATGGCTACAAAAGTGTGGGTGAAATCTTGTGATATTTCACATCTGGTTGCAGTTCCAATCTATTAAGATCTAAAAGTGGTTTTCCAACATCTAGATGAATACACACACGATACTGAAACCCAATACTGCATCTTCGAAAGAAACACCAATCATATAATTGTATATGCCGTAACAGACTGTGCACCATTTCTATGCGGACGCACTGTGTCCGATCATCTGCGGCAATGTATGCAGGGCTGTGAACAAGTGGGAGCATGGACGACGGACATTGCGACAGCAGTTTGCGGTAAGCGGTGTATTAGGGCTCGACGGCGGGGAGAGGGGGCGTAGCCGAGGCGGTTAACCCTTTCAGTCCCACAGTATGAAATCCGCTTTGGAAAAATTAACGTTTTGTGTTTTCTGTATTAATACAGTGCAATAAAAATCTAAGTATGTGTTTTAAAATTTTTGGTCGAACTTTTGATGTTTTATGTCATGTATTTCATGCTGAACACCACAGACGTTTGTATCGCGGTATTTTATTACTTGGACGTTATTTTGTTGATAGTCAACACTGTCCGATCAATAATGCTAGCATAATCTTCACCAAAGACAAGACAATTCACTGCTAGAATAAAATAAAAGGAACCACACTCACGCTCGCGCTCTCAGACACGTACAGACGGCAATGCAACACAACCTCCAAGATGGACAGATTAGTGCGTCAGAAGTGGCTACAAGCCGTACCAAACGGCAAAAGGTCTTACTAGAAGCATATTGCTCATCGACAAAGATACAACTTTAAGACTGATGCAGAAATACACTATAAATCAACTTTTTCCAGAAAGAACACTTGGAATGAGAGGGTTAAGGCAACTGCTAGCGAGAAGCGGAGACTCTAGGATAGACTCACGGCACGTCCACTCGCACTGACTCATGACTCTCTGTTGTGTGGTCGCCATTCGTCACAACGCCGTCGGTCTCCACACGCCGCCATGCCACAGGAAGGCAAAGATGCGATAACTCGAGTCTCAGTACTTCGACCGCTGGGGGCGCCTGAAGTCTCGTACGTCTGCCTTGCGCCGTGCCCCGCCGGCCAATCAGAAGAAGATGGCTCGCCAAGAAACGCCGACGCACCAACAGCCACGACGCAGCATAGCAGAGGACTACGTTCAGTCTAGCGAGTATAGCCGTCAGTACCGGAGCAGTATAACACTCTACGAATCTCTACAGCGAGCCAGCACAAGCAAGAACAAAATGTTCAAATGTTTGTAAAGCTTATGGGACTTAACTACGGGGTCATCAGTCCCTAAACTTACAAACTACTTACGAACTAGGACGGCATAAATATCCATGTCCGAGGGGGGATTCGAACCCCCGACCGTAGTGGCCGTGCTGACCGTGACTGTAGCGCCGCAGTCACCTCGGCCACCGCGGCCGGCAAGCAAGAACATTACTGCTGTTGATGTATTACAGAACTATGTATTCGGCAGCAGTGTACCACAAACACATAAAAGTTGAGTATTTATATCATTCGTAATAAAAATGTTTGAGAACTAATCACTTCTTTCAGTTGCAGATCTTATGCACAATCCTTGCTAGCCACAGCCTAATTCCTGGACCTACCGTTCGTACAGAACAGCATCTTAAGACGAGTATACAAAACTGTCCAGTACATCATCAACGGACTGTTGGTTCAGATTGTCCCACTCCTCAACAGTGATTCAGCGTAAATCTCTCAGATTGGTTGGTGGGCCTTCTAGTTCAAAAACGCAGTCTTTTTCCATGTATCAGAGCCATGTTCTATAGGATTCACGTCTGAAGGACAAGCTGGCCATTCTAATCTTGCAATGTCATTACCATGAAGGAACGCTTTCACAAGACGTGCACGATGATCTTGATAAATGTACTCCATTAAAACTAATCCCTCAACGAAATTCTTCCAATATAATTGCACTACGTAGCAGCATGTCAAGTCTATGCCGCGTAGCACTTCATTTTCTACACCACCCACGAATGTCAACCCGAGAATCACCACCTTGCTGTACCCGCTGGCCGGTATGTCTAAACGTTCAGGCTGACGAGGCTGTCTCCAAAGAAGTCTGCGACGATTGCCTGGTTGAAGGTAAATGCTAGTCTCATCTGTTAACAGCACTAGATGCCAATTCTGACGAGTCCATTCAGCATGCTGTTGGCCCCACTATACCGCGCTGCATGGTGCATAGGCGTCAAAACTGGACCTCGCCATGGGTATTGGGAGTGAAGATACATGTCATGTAGCCTATTACATGCTGTTTGAGTCGAAGCACTAAAATCATTATTCAGCATGATGGCGTTCTCTCGGGGTTCTTTCGTGCTGCAATCCGTAAGTAGCGGTCGTCAGCTACTGTGGCAGCCTTTGGGCGGCCAGAGCGAGGAAAGTCAAATCGACAGTTCCTGTATCTCTGTACCTCCCCCACGTCATAACAACATCGCTTTGGTTCATTCAGAGACGTCTGGAAACGTCCCTTGGTGAGAGTCCCTCCTGACACAAGGTAACAATGAGGATACGATGAAACGTCGGAACTGATCGTGTAAGCATGGCAGATCTACAGTCAACACAAGCAGTCTACTTCCTTCCTGGTGTTATGACTGGAACTGATCGACCGTGTTACCCACACAGTCACACTGGCAATGCTAAAGCGTGGTTGTTTACATCTTTGTGCGGGTTGAGAGACATTTATGGAGAATCTAAGGAACTGTGTCCTTGATACATTCGACTTTAGTGTTCAGCAGACCTTAGAACCAAGCTGAAGCAACACTTTCTGTGTGTGTGTGTGTGTGTGTGTGTGTGTGTGTGTGTGTGTGTGTGTGTGTGTGTGTTTTGAAGTCAGCAGGACTGTATACTGTTTTAACTAATTCAGTCAACTGTGTTTCCTGGAAAATTTGTTTTGGAGTTGTTCACTTTTGGTGAAAATCGTCCTCAATTATGCCCTAAACTCGTTTCACCAATCCAGTGTCCGCTACATCCGGAGTGCGGACTTGATGGCAATAAGCTATGGCAACAGATCTATGTCTCACTTGCATGTCGTTAGAAATGTTCCGAGGTACCTCCCCCCCCCACACACACACACCACACCACACACACACACACACACACACACACACACACACACACACAACTAAAATTAGCGAGAAAACAGCTGTGCACGCCTTCTGTCCCCGCTGCGCGGCTACCGTGTGCGCCCCGGGCCACAATAAGGAGGCGTGTCGGCGGCACGTGCTGGCTTTGTGGCGGGTAATTGCCAGTGTGGGCCAACTCGGCCGCCGCCTCGCTACTTGTTGCCGCCGCGGGCGATCGCGTGCCCGTCGCGCCCGCCGTCATAAGGGATACTCGTCACGGCGCCCCCTGAGGCAGCGGCGCGGGGGCGGATTTACGCTCTCATTATTCAATGCCAATCGTGTTGCCGCTGCCAACGACGCAACACCCGCCCTTAAACTCCAGCTGAGAGCTCTTATTACAACCACGTCTACAGATCTCCTGCTATGCATCTGGCACTGGCACTGGCGACATGCTACATCGTTAACGAACTTCTGTAGGTTGAGCGATTATCACTGGCGATTCTCACTTCCGCACAAGGCATTCGGAAATGTAGACTCGGGGATTTTACTTCAAGAAATATGAAGAACCCTTTGAGATTGTAAAGCAGAAGAACAAAAGTATACAGAAATATATATTTATGACGAAGTAGAAACTTTAATATGAAAAGAAATTCTGCCATTTTGGATACTATAGCAGCTAATAACCAGACTGATTTCAATAGCCGCACGGAATGTTCAAATGTTTGTAGAGTCTATGGGACTTAACTACGGGGTCATCAGTCCCTAAACTTATAAACTATTTATGAACTACTTACAACTAAGGACGGCACAAATATCCATGCCCGAGGGGGGATTCGAACCCCCGACCGTAGTGGCCGTGCAGACCGTGACTGCAGCGCCTCAGTCCCCTCGGCCACCGCGGCCGGCCGCGCGGAATGGCCGCGTGGTCTAAGGCGTCATGCTACGGACTGGACGCCCGTTCCCGCCGGAGGATAAGTCCTCCTTTGGACATGGGTGTGAGTAGTCCTTAAAATAAGTTAGTTTAAGCAGTTTGTAAGTAAAGGGACTGGCCCAACAGGTTTACAAAAATTTGAACATTTTGATTTCAGTGTTTGCAGAATGAAATTTCATTTCGCAGTGAGTGTCCAAAGATTTAAAAAGTATGCCGGAACAAAAAGAAAGGAACCAAGATTATGGGTTAAACGTGCCGTCAACATCGTAATCATTACAGACGCAGGCAGATAGTTTTGTTCAGCATCGAGAGGGAAATCGGCCGTGCCCTTTGAAAGGAACCTTTGGTACTTGCCTGGCGTGATTAACGAAAATCACGAAAAACCGGGTATGAGTATGCTGGTCCAGCATTCGAATCCGGGACTCTCGCATTTCACGGATAAGTGTTCTACCCACAGGTTTACTTTGGCCAGTAGTTCATGTCCTACCTTCCATATTTCACGGAAGTTCTGCCGCAAACGTGAGGTAACAGAGAGCTAGAAGAGAGGATTGTTATAGAAGGAAAGTCACTCTACACCGAGTGTATACTCAAATGAAACTTCCTGGTAAATTTAACCCGTCCGAAATCAGGGAGGTTCGTGGTTCAGTGGTGAAATTTTACCGGACAGCGATTCCAAAGGTACTGGATTATATTCCCCGTCAGTCCAAGTGCTTTCGCCATCACTTGTTCCAGCTGAAAAAGCGTGGTTAAATGTAAAATTCAACAGAGTTGTACAGTGGTTCGGACAGCCAAATCAGTCCAAAAGTCAGAGGAAGGCAACTGCGTACCATGTCGAAAAGATCATATCTCGAACATCAGATCAGTCTTTCAACGTACCTTTGAATTGACCACAGCTATCCTTTTAGTAACAGCTATCCGAAGGAAAGTACCAAATAAACTTGCAGAAATTTCTGAACGAACAGTCACTTTGGTAGAAAGCGAGAAAAAACTGTTCATGAATTTTATTATATTGTAGATGTGAATCGTGAACAAGTAGGTATTTAATCAGAAGCAGTACCCTTGGGGGTAAGAAAGTACACACCTGGATAAATGAGTAAAAATAAAAAATGTTCAAATGTTTGTATAGTTTATGGGACCTAACTACGGGATCATCAGTCCCTAAGCTTACAAACTACTTATGAACTGGCTAAGACTAAGGACGGCACAAATATCCATGCCCGAGGAGGGGTTCGAATCCCCGACCGTAGTGGCCGTGCGGACCGTGACTGGCGCGCCGCAGAACGCTCGGCCACCGCGGCCGGCTGATAAAAGTGTAAGAAGGAAGAGTTTTTAAAAAATGGAAAGGGCACTGTTTTAACAGCGCTAAAATTAAAATAATAGATTGGGCCTTCGAATCGAACACATTATATAGCTCGACTGCCGCCCCCCCCCCCCCACCCCCCTACACACACACACACACACACACACACACACACACACACACACACACACACACAGTTTACAAAACAGAAGCTCCAGAAGTACAATTCGTGTGCACCAGTAGAGTGCAACAAAATTCCGTGTATATACGCCATAAATGCGGTAGTCTGTTCTCGGCACGGAGATTTCGTTAGGGAACTGCAAACAACACATTGTGCCGCTGTAAGACGCTGTGCGCTACAGTCCGCAACACGCAGCGCTTCTATTCTCCGCGCAAGCCATTTCTGGGGAATTCCAAGCGGAATAACGCAGCTCGCAGGCAAGCCTCTGAGCACTGCGGTGCACGCCGTCTCTAAACAGTCACTCGACACAGCTGCGGCGGCGCTACGTTTCAAAAACTGGCACAACTCTCTTTTTCTTCCCTTTCTTGCTCGCTCTCTTTCTTCCCCTTTTTCCTCCCTCTTTAGTCTCCTGGAGATTAAAAATGAAATTGGTTAAGCGTGGCATACTTATTTTGCTCTTTCTGGAAACGAATACACCCCATGCCAACTGTGCCGAGTGGTCTTTTGTGACGTATAGTAATTAAAACTTAATTTGCGCACGCGCGCGCTCACGCCGCGGGTATACTTGGCAATGCGGGAAATTTAATGAATATCAAAAACATTCTCGGAGTCTTCTTTAGGTCGCTTTTTTTGTGGGCGGGAGAGGCGGAGAGCCCGCGAGCAGGTGACGCGAAAGCAACAGTGTAATTTCTCGCGTGGGCCGTCCGCGCGGCTCTGCGCGGCGCGGCCCTCGTGCGTGCGCGCTCGCGCTCGCGCCGCCGACATTAGTTATTAATAACTCGCTAATTCGCCGGCCTTTCAGCGAGTGGACGGAGCCGGCGACGCGGTAATTGGAGTGGAATGATAACAAGCAATCCGCATCCCAGCCGGCTCGCGCGGCCGTTCCGTTCTGTCTCGATGCTAACGAAAATAAAGAAGAGCGCAGAAACGGCCCACAATGGGTGGCCCGCCCTGCTCGCTCGCAGCATGTCCTCTCCTCTCCCCCCCTTGGGCCCAATTTGCGCCGCGCCCCCGAGTGCTATGAATTCTTAACGTCGAGGTTCGAGCGAGACACGCAATGCCCCCAGCGACGGCCCATTGTAGTCACTGCGACGCTCCACCGGCGGTGCTCAATTTCTCCCGGAAGCGAGGACGGGAAATGTACGCGTGTACAATGGCAAAAACTCGTCGAGTCTCGACGCCAATGTTCTTCTTTATGCCACTTTCCGTGTTCTGTTTTCCTTAGAATGACCTCTAGGTTAAGAAGCTGGATTCGCATTCGAGAGTATTATTGCTCAAACCCTTTACGGCCAACCGGCGGCCTCATTACAAAAGTCGTGGGATAGCTTGCCCACCCTCGTTTTCTCCGGGGAAGTGCAACATCACGACGTGGCAAGAACTCAAGTCGTTGGAAGTCAGTCTGCAGCAATACTGAACCATACTGCTCCCATATGTAATTGCGAAAGTGTTGCTTCTCTATGTTCGATGGAATTCATGATGGGTGATCAGGGTGGAAAAATCATTTCCTCTAATTGCCCAAAATGTTTTTTTCAAATTCATTGTTTGGAAACAAAGTTGATGGCTCGCAATAAATGGTCACCAAAGAGCCGAACGTAGCCATTTTCAGTCGCTGATGGCTTCAATTTGAGAAAACAATCCAGTCCGTTCCATGTAAAAATAGTGAACAGTGCCTTGATTTCTTAAGTGGCGTCAGTACCAATCCCGCATCCTGCCAACAGTTCGTACCAAATGAAATCGGGACTCATCTCACCAAACCAAGGTTTCCCAGTAGCCTAGTGTCCAACCGATACCTTGAAATGCTGTAATTTTGCAAGTACCGTATGAACCCAAATCCATTTATAGCGAACGGACATATGTTACAAGTTACTTAGCTACAGTTTTAAATATGCAAGAGGTGCGTATACGATCCACTTCTGTATTCACCGCCCTATGCCATACATGTCATCCCTGGTGCTGTAAGACAAATAGCTGTTGCCCAGGACTTCTTATGCCGTTGGCATTGGCAGACTTTGGAACATGCACCGTACGCACCCGACATGAGTCCGTATGACTACGATCTCTCCGTCAAAGTGAAAGAAACACTGCGAGGGATTCGCAACACCAGAGGGTCGTGCGGGACATCAACAGAAGTAATCGCGCAGATGTTGTACGACGCCTTACGTACCTTTTACACAATGTTATAACTAACGGGAAAATTTATACTGAAGGTTCGTAGCTGGAAGCAGCTCTGTCAACAATGATATTACTTCTCCTTCCTTTTATCCGGGCATTCTTACGACTGGAAAGGAGGTTAATAAATAGGTACTGCAGGCAGCATGGAAGTATGGTTAAAAAAAGGTAAAGCAGTCAACAATCCGAAGATTGGTTTGAACACCACAGTGCTTTACTAGGCATGGTCCTGTTTGGAGGTGGTATGCCGTTGCCTTCCTCCGACCTTTGAACTGACTTACCCAGCCAGTTACAGGGGGACCTATAGTTTAACGTGGGTTCCGAACCACGGTGCTACTCGGTATTTTTCACATGAGCAACACTGCCAGAGGTGAAAGAAGTGGAAAGTGACATAAAAATCCTAGGACATGGCGGGGATCGAACCCGCGACCTTTGGATTTGTAGTCTGGCACTCTACCACTGTGCAACCGAGGTGGTTATACATTAAGAATGTTCAATGTCTGTAGAGCTTAAGAGACTTAACTGCGGGGTCATCAGTCCCTAAACTTACAAACTACTTATGAACTAGCTTATACTAAAGACGGCACAAACATCCATGTCCGAGGGGGAGGGGGGATTCGATCCCCCAACAGGGAACGGCCTCGCGCATCGTAGCATAGCGCCTCAATGCGCTTGGCCGCTCCGCCGTGGCTATAAGTTAAGAAAAGAAAATTCTTCTTGCTCCAGGTAGAACCGTATTTCCATACTACACGTTAGGCACCTAACACGGCAAAAGAAGAGCTTGTGACTTATCTGTCAATCACTTCTTGTTTTACTTGGAAAAACGCTTTGGGCATATGTGAACAATATCAATCTGCGACGTGGTTTGATTTCCACGTTGATGAGTAAGTCCCTTAGAACTCGTCGCTAAGGTTCGAGTTGGACATCAACACAGTTCATTGACGACGCATCCAAATCTTAGTACCATCAGACTATCGACTAAGGATATCGTCTTTTTTTATTTCTTAAATAGACAGCCGACTTCGGTTTATTGGGAGAATTTTGGGAAGATGTACTTCACCTGTAAAGGAGACCGCGTATAAAACGCTTGTACGACCACGTCTTGAGTATTGCTCAAGTATTTGGGACCCGCAGCAGATCGGTTTGAAGGAAGACATAGAGGCGGTTCAGCGGCGAGCAGCTAGATTTGTTACCGGTAGGTTCGACCAATGCGCGAGTGTCACGGAAATGCTCCGGCAACTCAATTGGGGATCGCTGGAAGAAAGACGACGTTCTTTTCGTGAATTTCTGTTAAGTAAATTTAGAGGGCCGGAATTTTAAGCCGAGTGTAGTACGATCTTGCTGCCGCCTACTTACATTTCGCGTAAAGATCACAAAGACAAGATAAGAGAAATTAGGGCTCGTACGGAGGCATATAGGCATTCTTTTTTTCCTCGTTCAATTTGGGAGTGGAATAGGAAAGGAAATGCCTAGTAGTGGTACAGTGTACCCTCCGCCACGCACCTTACGGTGAATTGCGGAGTATGTATGTAGATGTAGATGTAGACCCAAAAAGTTTTCATCTTTGTCTTCTTAACCTCGGCTAATTCAGTGTCAATGGCTTTTCAAAATATTCGAAACCAAACGGCAGGGAACAAGCACATTTGCTCTAAATTATTGATTTAATAATATGGCAATTGCTAGACCTTGGCGTTTGTAAGAAATCTTAGGAGAGCTTACTGAGAAAGAAGAAGAAGAAGAAAAAGAGCTCCTGCAGCGTCGTTCCGCACTCTTGGCTCCTTGCAGCGACCGCAAACTGATCGTCTCATCACTTGAAGCAATCTGGCTTTCCCTCAGATCCGGCGCGGCGCAGCACGCATTTCATCTCAGTTATCAGTCCTTCCTCCTGCGGCTTAAGAACGCTTTTCGTTTGCAAAAATATTGACTCTACCCGCAGAGGCGCTCCTGGCGACAGGCGCGCCGCCACCAACAAACAAGTGGGAAAAAAAGAGGGACACGAGTAAGCGGGATGCTCGCTCAAGAAAACATGATCGCCGCAGATTACCGACTGTCTGCTGCTGGAGAGAACTAGTAAAAGCATAGTCGCTTTGTACGGCACCAATCTGCGTCGTATGAAGATTCTTGTTTTCTTCCTCTTTCATGTACCTACAAAATATCTAGGCCATACGTTACGAACTCGGAGGAAGGCAACGGCATACCACCTCCAAAGAGGACCATGCCTAGTAAAGCACTGTGGTGTTCAAACCAATCTTCGGATTGTTGACTGCTTTTTTTTTACGTTACGAATAATAATTAAGTGATTGGGAAACTATTAACTATTTTGAAGTAAACGTCTTAGCTGAAGCCAGAGAAATTAAATACAAACCTGAGTGTACAGCGCCTACGTGCACATATTTGCTTAAAATGCATTACTGGTGTCAGTTCGCTCCAGATCTGTATAACAAACAGCAAAGAACTTTAGCACTTTGTGTTTTAATGGGGAGTCAAATGCACGGAGTTAGATAACTTTCGTTTTTTCGAATTTGCCATTAATAATTCACAGGTTTTCAAGACCGCTGAAAAACGTATTACAAACTTTATATGGTGCAGATTAGAACATAATGTCAAAATTTCTTAATAGACGTATTAGAAAACTAATTTAGAAACTGAAAGGTACATTTAACCCGCAAAAAATTAAGCTATGACCTAAACGATTTAGACAGCGTGAGAAATGTACTGTACACAAGAGACTAATTTTACACACTGCATGAAATTTCTGAAAGCAGAAAGTGATGTCATACTGTTTCCGTTTAGACGCAGTCGCTGCAAAATGTCCCTTTACTTTCTGATGTTCAAATGTTTGTAAAGCTTATGGGACTTAACTACGGGGTCATCAGTCCCTAAACTTACAAACTACTAATGAACCACTTACGAACTAGGACGGCACAAATATCCATGCCCGAGGGGGGATTCGAACCCCCGACCGTAGTGGCCGTGCAGACCGTGACTGAAGCGCCTCAGTCCCCTCGGCCACCGCGGCCGGCCCTTTACTTTCTAAACTCATAGCCTACACATTTAAAAAAAGAAATGTCCTTGCTCATAAAAGTTTTTCCCTGAAGATCTGATCAACTCGAACTGCAGGGTTATCACTTACAGACGGCAAGGTCAGAACTTAAATATTAAAACACTGGCTGTGGAACCAAGTTCTACATAAGAGAAAAGCTTTTAACGATTGTGACGCAACTTGCAATTTCAGAAATAAGGACAAAAATATGCATAGTTTATCAAATAGTTTCGCAATGTTAATTTCACATGTGAGGTCTGTTTAAAACTAGAAATAGGGGCTCTGCCCAACGTGATAATATAAGCGTATACTCCGTGACTGAAGTCTGAATACTCTGGATAAAGAGCAGAAACAGTAGCCAGTTGCTCGTCTGTGGAGAGGCCCCAGCGCTCAGTGAACGCACACTGTAATTCGCACTCGTAGCCTGCTCCTATCCCCTCCTTCTTCGGCAGGGCCGTCACCCATGAGATACTCCGATCTTAACCGAAGACTCCACCGCTCCCCTCAGCGCCGTCTCTCTCTCTCTCTCTCTCTCTCTCTCTCTCTCTCTCTCTCTCTCTCTCTCTCTCTCTCTCTCTGTGTGTGTGTGTGTGTGTGTGTGTGTGTGGAGAGAGAGAGAGAGAGAGAGAGAGAGAGAGAGAGAGAGAGAGAGAGAGAGAGAGAGAGAGATTCAGAAGCCTGGGGTAAGCGTAATGTCGTGCTTTACAACGCTTGTGACTACAGCGATGTTACTTGGAAATATAAAAAGGAAGCAAGCGGCAGAAAATACGCGATTTCGTGTGAGCAGTTACATGTCGCTACTTCGTACCGCACCCGATTCTGAGACAGCGAGAGAGAAACGCGCACGAATCCGGTTTACACACGTTTCGTCCTACATTTCTTTCTTTCGCGGAGAGTTACATGTTAACGCACAAAAGCCAAAGGTAAAGGTAAAAAAGACCATTACACAAAGCTCTATCGCATACATGCAATATTATAAAGGGAAAAGGGGATTTTGCATAGTAGTGGTGGGCGTTGTATCGTAGAGGGAGGAATATAATAGCGGCGAACAACCCCTATCCGTCCCCCCGCGCCGTTCCTCGGCGCCCCAGTATTCTTGTTAACTTCCTCCCTTTTATGCCTCTCCCACCCTCCCTTATATTTTTGTAGAGCACTTGAGCGCTGTTCCCATCCCACCCTTGAAATATGGCTCAGCACGAGGTGGTACAAAAAGGCGGGCTGGCCTCCCCGTTTTTTAAATGATGAAGAACCCCTGCGCACGAGTGAGTGAGCGCGACAGCACGCGCGCGCGTGCGCCACCGCGTGTGCTCTCGCCTAGGCGCGCGCACGACTTCTACTTTTAGCACTCCTTTCACTCTCCGCCATCGGCGCTTTATTATATAACATCGCTACATTCGTACGTCGTGTTAAGAGCAATTTTTCGACTAGGTATAAGCCAACACTGTCCATTTAACACCAGAAAAAGTGCCAGGTCAGAGTATTTGCAGATTTATAGAGCTCAGCCGAAGAATTGCTAATCCTCGATTTATTAAAGATAGCCTGACTGCGTTATCTATTGTGTTGTCGCATGCCTCTCATGCTGCTAACAGTACACTTCTGGTCATTCAAAATGCAACACCGAGAACGATCGGAGATAGCACCGACTGAGAGTACAATCCGAAATAAAGTGAGGAAGATGATGAAATCAGTATTGTTACCACCTTTGCTGACTATAAACGATATGAGACGCCTCAGATAAGAATGAAAGTGACTGTGTTGTTCAGGTACACCAGCCCGTGCTGCTTCCACACATTCCTAAAATGGAGCTGGTGTAGTTGCAGGTGATATATCCCATATGACTTCGCAGTCATCGACTAGAAATGTCGGATAGTGAAGACATCTGGAGGAAAGGAAAGCCAAGACAGCAAAGCAATCGGATGGGTGAGGAAGCACAGCTGAACACTTCGTGCCTCTTGTGGTCGCGAATTACCTTGCTGCAAGATGGCCGTCGGCAAGTTTCGAATGTATGGGACGATAACGGCCTCCAGCACATCATACATACAAAGCTGGCTGTTTGGTTACCAGAAATGTGTACTAGAGGGACGAAGGGGGGGGGGGAGGAGGCGGGAGTGGAAACCAATACCATAATACTGGATGCAGGACCAGCATGGCGATACGTAAAGTAACGTATGTGACCTCTAATTCCAACATAGCGCTGGTGCAGGTAAAATCGGGATACGTCGGGAGAAAAATATGTCGTTAAATTGGGCTCTTCATGACAGTCGTTCATCGCACCACTGCCGACACAGAAGCCGGATTTTAGAATGTTTTAATATTTATGCTACGTGAAGTTCAGAACTGTGAATCGTGCGGATTCTAAGCCAGGAGAAGGATAAGGGATATGGCAGCGCGCAGTCGGAGGTCCTGCAAAGGGAGCCTTAATTGTGGCCGTCCCATTATTAAACGAGGCTGTCTTATTAGGCGGCGGCTTGACAATTTAATTTCTTGGACGGAAGGCGCAGAGGTTAATCTGGCCGGTCGCATGCGACAGGGCAGGCAATCAGCAAGTGCTCGACCGCGGAGGGGCCCTCCGCCGGACACTGGAGTCTCGTAACGAAAAGTTAACGACGTCCACAGCCAAGTGCCGCCAATATACCTCGTTTCCGGCAAGCGCTCTTGCTGCCCCGTTTCTCATCTACTCGTCCTGTACACGGAGGGAAGAATCCATGGGGCACTTCAACTAAGTTTGAATACAAAGGGCGAGTCGCACAAGTCCTAGCAACGGCAAGCACGTGTTCGAGACAAAAGCACGCCGAATGAGACTTTCCCCAAGTACAATATTAGCCGAAGCAAGTTTTCTTCGGCACACTGCTGTGGCAACAACAGTAGCTGATTCATAAGAGCCACCGAAACACAATGGACAATTTCAAATTACTTATTATGAGGAATATTGCTGCTGTTTCGAACGGAAAAGAGGCACAACTTCACATTTGCTTTGTCATTCCTAAAACAGAAAAGCGGCTATGACTACTCTGATATTAAATCTATCCTGCATAACTTATTCACCCATAAAAATGCGTAACGAATACTACCCGTAATATTAGTGCATCCTTTCTGCAAGTATTGGATACTTAATTCCGTTCTCCTTCACAAGTAAGATTCGAGCCAGAAGGAATACTTTGTAAATATCACTAAATATGACATATACAAGCTGATAACGCATAGTGTAAAGACAGCCTTTAAAAATGTTTACTTTGCAGCACACGTGCAAAAAAATAAATAAAATGAAACTAAGTCAGTCTCAGGGTATCAGTGTGAAAATATCTAGTCTTCAGATTGACGTAACACTCTCTCACTAAAAATTCTGTGTAAGTATCTTAAGTTATGTACTACTGCAACCATAAGTGTAGCACCCTTATATAAAAGTGATTTACTTGCTTTAACTTTCATACAAAACCCAAATGCGTATCCTCTGTGGGTGTTGTTTTACTTCCTTAGCTGTAGACTGTATCAATTTACTGAAGCCTCACTGTCATTTCTCGATTATGTTCAAATGTTTGTTGAGCTTATGGGACTTAACTACGGGGTCATCAGTCCCTAAACCTACAAACTACTTATAAACTAGCTTATACTAAAGACGGCACAAACGTCCATGCCTGAGGTCGGATTCGAACCCCCGACTACAGCGGCCGTGCAGACCGTCACTGGCACGCCGCAGACCGCTCGACCACAGCGGCCGGCTCGATTATGTCCACACAGTTGTCAGTTTTTTTAAATACATTATATCATTTGGCTGAGAGCAACATAAAATATCTACTGTGAAGACAACTATAACATTTCTCAAAAAATACTAATAAACTATTTCGAACAATGGTTAACTGAAATTTGTCTATTTTTAGTTTTCATAAATATTCGATTGAATATATTTCCTTGTACATTTCAATCCAGAAACATATCTGCCGAGTTGCTGTGTTTATATTTATTACTTACGGTTTTCATAATTTAACATGTTATACGAGACTCAGTTTAATGAAGTCAATACCAAGGAACAGTTTGATCAATTAGATGCAATTTTTCCTTAAGATAATAAAACACTACGCACACAGATACATTGCAGCATGAACTATTCGCAAGCTTATGTAAACATGAACATCACTTTCTGTGATGTGTAATAATAGCAAAATTACAAGAAATACTGTAGTTCTCATACTGCATACATGAATTTTTCGAATTGTTTATGGGTCTCTACTTCAAAAAATATGTATGTAAACTGACGAACTTCTACATTGTCCTGGTGTCACTGTCTTATGTTTATTTCATGACATTTTCAAGAAGATTTAGTTCTACGTCTATTTCTATACTTATTTTATGCAGTGAAACAAAGTATTGTGGTCTCTCAACTTTTAAATATTTTATGTAATTTTATGACAGCTGCATAGATATTTTTTATTTACAAAATAATAAATAGGCTATGATCTAAGATAATGACTTTTGGTATGTAATAGTCGTATCCTAACTTTGGTACTCAGCCTTACTAAAGTTGTCTAAATGATTTGGATTTTATTTGATGTTTGAAAGTCTATTTTCATTGTAGGCCCAACAGTCAGAAAGTTTTTAGTGATATTACAAAGCAACATTTCGTGAAATCGACAAGAATTTACCATCACTTAAGTACACATCTATTATTTAACAAGTCAGTTCGCATGCCAATAAAGGACCTATAATCGGACTATTTTGTCGTTTAATGACAATTTTCCCGAATATGCAATGGATAATAAAAGTGGCCACGGCGGAGCGGCCGAGCGCATTGAGGCGCTATGCTCCGATGCCCGAGGCCGTTCCCCGTCGGGGTTCCGAATCCCCCCTCGGGCATGGATGTTTGTGCTGTCTTTAGTATAAGTTAGTTCATAAGTATTTTTTTAAATTGAAGGACTGATGACCGCGCAGTTAAGTCCCATAAGTTTTACAAACATTTGAACATTTAATAATAAAAGTATAAATATTACTGCAAGTAAATGAACAAATAGACGGAATATATATATATATATATATATATATATATATATATGCTTATAGGAAGAATGGAAATAGGTTCCTTCTGAACATCAAATTATTGTCTTAGACATCTTAGTTCCGTATCCGCGGCAAGGATATAGAAGCGAAGCTAATGAACTAGGTGTTGGCAAATCGGGAAATAACCAGCGGCGCTGCGCAGCGAACGGAAATGTCGGCGACAGCCGTTTCAGGGATGCCGAGCACCTGGCAGAGGGCCGGGATAAGCAGTTGGGTACTCGCGGAGCAAGAGACATCTGGGAGCGACTCCACGATTCCAAGTCAAGAGGCCGAGGGCGCTCGGCGAGGAGGGTGCTTGGACTACTTCCAGCCTGCACTACTTTGGAGCACCATTATTGGTTCTGGAGAATGTCTCCGATGTAATGCGACCGCAGAAGCGCTCCTGTTGGCCAAGCAATATAACGATGTCGCTACTCGAGTGTTCAACAAGGCTGTCGTGTCTCTCCAAAACACTCCGAATGACCAAGCGATACAATCGATTGTCGACAAGAGGAATGTTTGATTGCTGGCATCGACGTATTAAACGCAATGGTAAGAAAATGATTGCCCCTCTCTCTCTCTCTCTCTCTCTCTCTCTCTCTCTCTCTCTCTCTCTCTCTCTCTCTCTCTCTCTCACACACACACACACACACACAGATAACACATAGTTTCTACTTGCTTTTAGTATTTTCCACCTACTGAAGAACTTATCATTCCGCTTTCCGTTCTAAGACGTGTATAAAATTTCCCCCGTTTTCATTTCATATTTCAAGCAGCTCTCACAGTGACTGGTTTCGAACAGGGAGATGAGATCTGCAACTTTAGTGCGACGGTATCTGGTAATATCTGGTCTATGAATTTCATGTAATTAAAATCTGTCACTATGTATTAATTGTTTTCATTTATATTCCAACATTAATTTCAAATCGATAAGTTATGATTAACATTCACAGTAAGGGGAAAGTAGCCGTAGTAACAAATTTCATTTGGCATTATTTTCTATATTTATTGTATAATAAAAATGAGAGGCAGCTGTAATACTGCAATATTCTCTAATAAATAACAAGGGGAGGCCACGACGATGAGATCCAGGGTTAGTTCAAACCGTGTACATCCTTACTACGCCATTAAAGCGATGTTATCTGCAAGTAGTTAGGTGCACTACTCTGTAAATTCCGATAAAATCATAAGAGAAGTTTTACGCGTCAGTTATGTAGCTTATGTTTCCGTGGGCAAGTGCCCATTAGTGATCAAGTCGCTAGAGCCTTGTAAGACGATCGTTTACAAGGCGACGATTCGACTTTTAATCTATATTTTTTCATCAATGGTCATAATTAATACGTAAGTTGGCTCTATACGAACGATGGCTGTGGCTGAAAGTGAGTGAGTGAGTGAGTGTGTGCGTTCTTTACGCGCCTGTCCGTGACTTTTATATGAACAAAAACTGCACAAATAGCACTGGGCTGTTTAGTCTTTTTCCTCGCAGCAGGTTTTTAGAGTGAAAAGAAAACACAAATTTCATTTATAGCTTGTCGAATTTTGATTATAATATTACAGAAGAAACCACCACTGCGCTATCTTCCGAAACTTTGTAGTCTTACAGTTCTCAGATTAATATTATACGAAATATTACCACAGCAGCTACTATCACCAGACATCCAGCAGCTGGAGAGATATATCAATGAAACCAGCTACTTCTACCATATCTTAACTAACTTCAGTTCACAGCCCAGGTTTCGTCACAGAGAGATGGGAAGAGCTGATATAGAGGGACAGTGAGGAGGAATAGAAGGGGAAACACATAAGGGAGGGGGAGGAAATAGGTGGATATGTGAGGAGCAGGAAAGAGTTGAGCGAAGACATGGGGAGAGAAGGAGATGGGTAAACGTAGAGGGGCAGGAGATGGGCAAGATAGGAGGCGGGAGAGGAACACATGGACAAAGATAAGAGTAGGGGGGAGGGAGAGGATCACATGGACAAAGTTAGGGGGAGGAAGAGGAACACGTGGACAAAGTTAGGGGGAGAAGAAAGAGGATAAAAAAAGAGAATGCGCAAGAGTAGGTGGTTAACAGATGGAGGAAGAGATTAGTACTAGACTCAGTTTCCATACATATTTAACAGAGAAAAATTGCCAGGTTCGCTAACCTTTTATGCAAAATTGTGGTTCTAGCTTTATAAAAGATCAGCTTTTACCCACGGCTTCGCAAGTGTTAATGTGTTTGAATTCGTGTCAAATACCAACGAAAGTACAATAATTTCGCAGCTCTGTTCTAAGTTATGACCAGGATCATAAAAATAAAAGTTTTCAATTTTCCGGTTTAAATATAAACCGTGCGTAGAATCACGATAAATATTGCCCTTCTTTATCGAGATAAGAACAGAGATACAATTAAATACGAGAAGCAACTCTGTTACATCGTGACTAAACCGCAAACTGGAGATGCTGTACGTTATAAACTATGTAGAATTCAACTGTCATCAAAATCGGTTCGGCGGTTACAACACGTTGACGTCTTGTGTAAGGATTGTATTCGTTTTGTTTAATCGTTTTACGTACAACATCTCAACCATTAAATGTATTTCCATAAATGTTATAAATTTCAAGAGTCATAAATAGCTATTCCAAGGAGTCTTCAGCCATCTCAGAAGCTATAAGAGAATCGTTGATGTTCAGATGTTCCATATTTCGAATTACACTAGAAATCAAGAAATATCTTGACTAACAAACTTTGTTATTCAACGTTTAAGCTATTTTCATATCCAATTTCATCAAAATCGGTTAAGGTTTAGCCGTGATGGCGTAAAGAACAGTAGTAGTAGTTGTTGTTTAGAGGGGACTAGACTGCTTGGTCATCAGTCCCGTAAAGAACAGAGCGTCTCTCGCATTTAAAATGCTATTAATATGGAATAAAATACTCTCCATTCCCTACAGTAACCAGTTGGATTGTTTAGTAATAAGAGACAGTCGAAGTTGCAACTTTATTTATTGGTAACGCGTTTCATTATTGTGGGGCTCCCTCAAAAAGTCTGGAAAATAAATGAAAGGAGGGGGGAGGGGGGGGGCATAAAACTGAAAATCCCAATCTGAGCCTTCTCAATCCCACTAAAAAAACTGATAGAATGTTAACTGATCTTAATATATATCAGATCAATTAAAACCCTTGCTAGCCACAATCTGGCAACGTCGAATCATTAAACTAGGATACGGTCGACAAACCCCATAAAAATCCTATAAATAACACAGCAAATACAGAAATTAAGATGCGGTTCTATTCTGTACGATCGTTATAAAGACACGTTAAAAATCTTAAATAGAATTACTGAAGCAAAGAGAAAGAAGCGGAGCATGAAGCACTGATCTTGCAGGATAGGACCTTATTTCCTGTTTTTTGTAGGATTCTAATGGGGTTTGTCGGCCGTATCCTAGTTTAATGATTTGCCGCTGCCAGATTGTGGCTAGCAAGGGTTTTAGTTCAACTCATCTGATGAGCTATTTTAAGGTCAGTTAGAATTCTATTAATTTTTAGTGGGATTTTAACGCTAAGTTTGGGTTTTTAATTTTTATGCCCCCCAATCATTTATTTTTCAAACTTTCTGAGGATGCTGCACAATAATGAAACGCGTTAAAAAATCGCACTGACGTCTTTTACGGCCAACTTTAGATGTGTAGTTTTATAAGTTTTTGCAAACATTTTGGAGCAAAATAATAATCTAAATAATAAAATATTAATTAATGAGAGTGTCTGAAACCCTTATAGGAAAATAAAATTTAGGTAGTGACGGGTTCCGAACCACCGACCTTTGGCATCATAGTCTAACGCCTAGCCCAATACGCTACGGCTTTCAATCAGAAGATGAGCCCTACAATTTCATACTATTGATGGCCGTTGTTAACTGATGCTAATATGGCATTTGTAGACACTAGATTATCATTTATCGAACGAAGAACGTAGTGTTTTTGTCAATTCTTCAGTGCGCCATTGCTTTGAAATGACAACGTGTAAGTTACAATAAGAAAATCATCAAATACGCGCAAGATGGCGTATGCCACAGAGTTCTGCGCGACGAATGTCACGTGACATCTGCGAACGGCTGGTTTTCGTTAATTCAACGGAGGGTGTCAAATCTCCGTTATTTTTGCAAATATGTCTCAAACGATACGAGTTATGAAAAAAACATAAGGGGAGCTAAGTTGTAGAGAATTTTCTCCTCTACCAGTTAGGTTATTCAATTTTCGTATCAGATGAACGGTTCGTTTGCAATTACAATTATATAACAAACGGCTGTTTTAGGTATTACTACCGTATTTGTTGTCCGAAAAATTTCAAACAGGGAGGTTCTGGTCTGGTGGTCTACAATCATGTCTGTAAAATTTGGTGCTGATCGGTTGAACGGTTCGTCTTAAAAACATGGAACACGTTACGGACGGACAGACAGGCAGATCGACATACATCCCAAAATCGCCGTTATTTTTGCAAATACCTTTGAAACGCTACGAGATATGAAAAAACCATAAGAGAGCAAAGTTGTAGAGAATTTTCTCCTCTACAAATTAGGTTATTCAATTTTCGTGTCAGATGTATAGTTAAGCCGTTATTTTCATTTAAATTTCGAGCTGTCAAAAGACGATCGCAAAGGCCCACTTTTAGCGTTACTACCGTAACCTAAAGTGGGCCAATAAATAAATAAAGTTGCAACCAAGACCGTATTTTATTACTAAACAATTATTATTGTGGATTTGCCAATGCCTTTTACAATAAAACACGATGGTTAAAAATGTAATAAATTCTTCTTAGGTTATATCGCTAGGGTCATAAAAATAACCTGGGGCTAACTGATTTTCTAACCCAAAGGCATAGCAAAAAGTATTTTTGTCGTACCGATATGAGATCAGGAACAACAGGCCGTTCTACTAAAATTCCACAAAATGATAGTTTTCACTGAGAGTTGCTCAAAGGCAGTCAACAAGAAGAATAGAGAGCGAAAGACTGGTGAACGCTGTTGGTCACGTCTTCCTAGCTCACTCGCACTGTGTGGTGTTGCCGTAGTGGCTCCACGTTACAAGTCACTAGCACCGCACAGCTCCACGTGCAACACCGACTGTGCTCAAATGGCGAAATTTCGGCGTGAAGCTGGTACAAGTCACGGGTGTACACTTGGCGCCCTCGACGTGTCCAGGTGTGGAGAGCGCGCGCAAACAGACGGGCCAGGCGCCTCAGGCCAGCATTTAAAGTAATGAATATACACGGCCGCGCGCCGCCGCCCGGTATGCATAAAATGCCAGCCCGGCCATACATTATGCATCAGGCCGCCCGCTGCCAGAAATGAACTGCAGTGCCGCGTCAGCCCCGCGCTTCGAGAAGCGCGTGCAAACGACGCGCCGCCCTATAAGTGGATACAAGGCACGTGACTGTCTCCTTATATTCGCTGACACGGACGTCATTAGGGCGGGCCATGCGAGATAACCACTTCATCCGAGAATATCTCTACACTCTGATATCGAGTTACTGTGTAATTTATCGTCAACGACGCGCTAAGTCTGACTAAACCAACAGCTGTCAAATACGTTATGGTTTAAAGCAAACAAATGCGAATCGCAACATCAACTACACTGTGAGTTTTGACAATGAATTATTCTGCTGCCATAACAGAGTTGCAATTAATCTCTATGAAAAAAACTTCCAAATTTCGTATAAAACTACCAAAATCACTTGCGTAGTTTCATTAACTAAGTCACAAATCTCTATCGCCTATCCCGTTCTCTTCCCTGATATTGACTATCGTTAAGACACTATTTTCTCCCTTATTCTGACCTCAATCGAGGCTGTGATCAATTTCTAACAAATTCGCGTCGACAGGACATTACAATTTTATCTTCAATCCTTTTACTACTCAAATTCACGTATGCCCCTGAGAGGAAGCTTGGAATCCTGTAGAGGTCTTAAAAAGATGCAAATTCCTGCCAAACACCGTGTCGTCACTTATGACTTAGTTCACCTGCCAGCGGTGAAAGTGCTGCCTATCTCAAGTTCTCAAGTAAAGAAATGCAGAACTTAGCTCCAATCGACAACACAAAACCTGCCTACAAAAGCAGCAAAATGCACAGAAGTCCACACTGGACTGTTTGAACATCATCTCTGAGGAAACTTACAAAATTAAAAAACCGTAACATGGCAGTATCTTAATGCCATCCGCACTTTTTCCGTTCCTAGAAACATATATTTACTACAAGTTTCTTGTTCAGAATCACCGGTATTATCCTCCTCACTCACCCCTATATTACGCGTAGATCACAATAAATGAAGTGACAAGATAACGCATACTGTCAGTTATAAAATAACATGCCACGTCTGCTCATCGCGCAGCCATGATCACGACATTTCGCTCCAGTTTCAATTGTACAAGGTAGGCAGCTTATAGGCCGTTCGGAACGTCGCAACTTTCGCACGTCCATAAGTTAAATCATCTTCGAGCCGTCACAGAGCGGAATGAAACAATTATGGTGTCCTGAAAACTGTTCCAATGAAGTTCGAAAGGACCGACAACATGACCTCAGACATCTTGTTCAAGCATTTCGGTCACTAGAGTTGAAATACTTTGAAGACGCTTGTGACGGTTTGGCAGAGCGACGGCACCCCTGACATCACTCATAATGTGATCCAATAACTGTCCTCTTGCAATTAGTAGCACCTCTCCCCATACCGACATTCAATACGCTGCCAGCCGACAGACTCCATATCTGTATGTGACAAAGACAACACTTATGAAACACATCTGGTGCACACGTTGTTGACGTGCTTTTTATAGTTTTGCAGTTTCGAAGATCCCCTATCTTACCGCCACGAGCGTACATAATGATCCGAGCCAGGATAAAGGGGACGAGCGCGAGACACTGATATGAATAAATATACATAAATCGGGGTGCCGAACGTTGTCTTACAGGGGTTAGGAGGAAACACGTAAAGCTATCAATTTGTACAGATAACTTCATAACTTCTGATTAAAGGAGACTATTACATAACGTGCAGGATTATTAAGTACCTTCACCTACTGCAGTAAACGAATCCTAGGTATTTTTATGTTGCGAGATGAAACACAGTCGAAGACTGTTGTATTTATGTTCTTCAGTGATAGTACTAAATTAGTTCAAATTAATTTGAAGTTTAAGCTATTCGATTAAGACCCCATTAAATAGATTGATCCACGCCGTAGGGTAAGGATAATAATGTACAACCTGGACATAGATGCCAGGTTAGAAAGAAGCTATCATCAATGGGCACAAGAGAATTGGCGAAGAGTCCAGGGGTCCTTTCCTGGATTGTGACGAACAAATATTTGTTGATTTCTGCAAGACTTACATTCACCTTTTTGGAACGAAAACTCAAATTCATAAAACACGTTGTCCTGGGCGGTAGCACGGTGACCCCCTCCCCCCTCTCTTCATCCAAACTATCACTGGTACTTCAGTCACCAAGAGCTACGTGAAGACAACATTCTCAAGTAATCCTGGAATATCCCGTCGCACAAATCGAAGGTACCATTGGCCATCAACTATACCTGGAAGACTGTGTCGCGAAGTCGATCACATAGTACTCCCAGCCACATATTCGATCAGAAACATGACGACTAATGAACAGAATGTGGGTTACATAAAATTTGAGGCGGTGATTTAAATTTCAAAAACTTTTATAGTAGCTCGAACCATATGTTCGAAATTTTGTGTTTGCCTGTTACCCTTTCACCCCAGAACTACACAATTGATCACCATCAAATTTTGCAAACAAGTTGTCGCAGGAACAGAAAATGTCGTCAGAATCGTTCAGAGAGAAGCATAAGAAAATGATTTTTATAAGGTCGTCGCGTATGACCAGTCGACGTACTGACATGAATAAATTGTAACATGTGCCTGGAGAATAGGAAAAGTCACCTGTAATAGATGTTATCTAACTATCTTATAAAACTGGATGTTCCACATCAACTACTGCACCGATTTCAACCAAACTTGGCACAAATGTTCCTTACTATAAGGCAACAATCGTTGTCGGAGTAAGAACCACTTACGACTAATACGTCAGGAGATATGACGTCATAAACAATGACATTCGTATAACATGGTCACACCATGCGATAATATTCTACATCTGCTCCTAAACTAATGGACCTATTTCAACGAAGTCAGGAATCCTTTGCTATGGTGGAAAAACCACTTACGATACATAGTTCATGCAATATCACGTTACAAACAATGAAAACTGTCCCATCTTGCAGAGCGTGATATTATTAAACTATTTGAAAATGAGAGCACTTAACTTGCAATAAACTTTAAACCAAATTTCAAATCTATACGAAACTTTTTCTCGCTGACAAACCTAGCAAAATGATGAAAGGAAAAAAGTTCATCGCTTACTACTTGTCCGATGTTCATGATGTATATCTACGGCATTTTTCATGACCTTACAAGTTATTACTTCCACACTGGAAATTACATCTGCGTGACATTTCAGACAGTACACATCTATGCCACTGATCGTTCCTTCGATATAGCACAGTTCGGTATATAGTTAATGAGATATGAAATCAGAAACAATTTGGTTTATGAAAAACCGCATTATCACGCGTGAGGTTTCGATTTATTACGTCTGTACTACTAACACCTTTCACGACTTATTTTGCATACATTAGGCACATGTATCACTGAATGTACCAACAAATTTACATAATAGTACAATACATATTTCAGTAGGTATGGCGGCATAATGAAATTTCCGAATGACTGCTACGTCATGCGCTATTTTTCGAAGTTTCCTAGTAAAATAGTGGACCGAATTCACTAAACTTGGCACACATATTGCCTACTATCAACAATTTCTGTAGGATTACCCCACCACCTACGACACACAGTTCAAGACATACGTCTTCATAAACAGTCACAAAACTTTCCCAACATGCGACGTGTGATTTACGACGCTTTCCAAATTTTTATTTTCGTTCCTGACATGGGACTGGAAAATGCATAAATATATACCTTGGCAATACCAAGTACATATTATAAACAAATTCCTCCCGTCGCTTCTGTCCATCCACGATAAACTCATATACTACTGAGCAGATTATCATACCGTTTACTTCCTTCGATGGTGTGATTCATGAGAAAGGTTTTGGTGCATAATTCACTAAGGTCATGTTAGTGGACGAGTGTGGTGAGCGAAACACCGCGCAATAGAGAAATAGATAATCTCAAGAAAAGCTATATGTTCTGTGATTTACGAACGTTACCATAATGTGACAAGCAGTTATTTCACAATGCGTAGGCTGAACATCTGGTACCTTTCAATGTTACAAACATTCTTGATGCATCAAGCTGATACGAAACTATGACATAAAAGAAAAAAATTTTTTTTGGCTTATGTATGGTCTGCTACCGTGCGAAGCCGGGGCGGTTTGCTAGTGAATGTCTATTTTACTAGTTGAAAACCTGTGTAGCATAGGTATTTATTCATACCATACTCTCCATCTCCCCTCCCCTCTCCTCCAATCCAATCCAATCTCCTCTCTCTCTCTCTCTCTCTCTCTCTCTCTCTCTCTCTCTCTCTCTCTCTCTCTCTGTGTGTGTGTGTGTGTGTGTGTGTGTGTGTGTGTGTGTGTGTGTGTGTCATATCTTCGTCCTCTGTTTATCTCCTCCTACTCGCACTATCTATGAAATCTAATGTATATTTGTGGACATTCGTCGTGATCAGTGAAATGCACAAGGTACCCTCCCCGCTAACCAGTATACGAAATCTTTAGTAGACAGTGGGCTCCTCCTAGTTTGTAAGGTCAAGTGTGGAATAATTCATCAAGATCGGAATAAAACTAGATTTGTATGAAGCTACTCCGAAACATTTGTGTACGCCGGGGATTATAGCCGCTTTTTTCTGTTATTTTTCCAGCTGTTTCTTTGGTATGTCCTATCTCCCCCCTCCCCAACTATTACCCGGTATATATATTTTTGAGTTATTTTAGGTACGTCTTACGAGTTTGTCATACTTGGGGGAGGGGGGAGGGCGCAACGATTCTTTGAATCAACTTACTAAGGACAACAGTCAAGATAGCATTATTATTATTATTATTATTATTATTGTTACCGGTTTCGGCAGATTAAAGTTTCATCTTCAAATCTTTAATTTCATTCCTCATACCACGAATAAAATCTTTTAAAAACACACTTATTCGGCTACATCATCGTTGGTTTTTTTTATACAAATGGAATAGAAAAAATCTCACTAAGTTAAACAAAACTGAGTAAATTAGCCGTGAGGAATGACTTGAAAGAGTCGAATATGACAGTTTAATCTTTCCAAACCGGTGATCCAAATTAAAATTAAAAGCGCTCTTGGCTGTTATCCTTAATAAATTTCTTAAAATAGTGCATAGCAGGGGTATACTACAACAGATTCAAATCCAAATTCAAGGTCATCAGCCCCAAACTTACCAACAAGCTAACACTAAGGACGGCACAAATATCCATGCCCGAGGGGTGATTCGAACCCCCAACCGTAGTGGCCGTGCAGACCGTGACTGGAGCGCCTCAGTCCTCTTAGCCACCGCGGCCGGCTACAATAGATTTCTACAACAGATGATCCAAATATGTGTGTTTTCATGGAGCAATTTTAGTTCGCAAGTCACGGTATGGTCGATGGCAGAGGGTACCTCGCAATAAAGTACGGCACCTTTTCACCTATCAACGTGTGCAATTTCTTACATACAGGGCAAGGAAAAGATGGACTGAGAGGGGCGAGGGAGTATATGGATATAGAGAGGCGGAGAAAATGGGATGCGAGTGGGGAAGGAGGTGGCGAACAGAGAGGAGCGAGGAGGAGGTAGCGAGCTGGAGGAAAGTCTGACAAATGGACTGAGCGGATGGGAAGGAGGTTGATAGAGGGGGCCAAAAAATGTTCAAATGTTTGTAGAACTTATGGGACTTAACTACGGGGTCATCAGTCCCTAAGCTTACAAACTACTTATGAACTAGCTAAGACTAAGGACGGCACAAATATCCATGCCCGAGGGGGGATTTGAACCCCCGACCGTAGTGGCCGTGTAGACAGTGACTGGAGCGCCTCAGTCCCCTCGGCCACCGCGGCCGGCTAGAGGGGGCCCGAGGAAATGGATAGACAGGGAGAGGGTGGGATGGAAGAGAATGGCTAGAAGAGGAAACGGACCAATAGAAAGGGTGGAGGGGGAATGAATACGCGAGCAACGGCGTGTACTAAGGCTAGTATTTGATAAGGACGTGGAGCGGTTTTCCTTGTAGTGATGCTTTATTGCGGCGGCATCTGGAGCGATATCGGGCGGCGGCGGCGTCTGCGCCCGCGGGCGCGGCCACTCGGCACGCGCGGCCAATTACTGACCGCGGTGTGTCTGCGGCCGCGGGCGCAGACGTCGGCGCCGGCGCCGGCGAGGCAGCGGGCGCGGCGCGGCTGGCGGCGCTGCGGCGGCGGCCACCGCCCGTCGCGCTCTCATTAAGGCGTCGGCTTTTGTCTCGGGCACAATTAGAGGCGCGCCGTCGTTAGGCACGTCCGCGGGACTTGAGCACGAGCGCCGGCCGGGGGCGGGGCGCGGCCGCGGCGGGGGCGGCAGCGGCGCCGGCGCGGCGCGGCGCGCGGCCGCGCTTGATCAATTCATTAGCCCGCCGCCTCATTAGAGGATGCCACCGAGCCGGCCCGCTAACAAGCCGAGCCGCAGCGCAAGCCGCGCCGCGCGGCCCGCGCTCGACAGTTGTCGCGCCGATAACGCCCACCCACACTCCTATCCGGTCTGCGCGACAAAATTCGACATTTTGTGTCCCAACTTCGTCGCCGCTTTTGTGTCCCAGCCTCGTCGTAGGTGTCGGTGGCCGAGTGGAACGAGACCGACACGCTGGTGCAGGTACGGAGGGGAGCAGCCAGAAACTATAAACACTCGAGTAAATTAGAAAGAGATATATTGCACAGAATGTAACAATACTTAACTTTTACATAGTACTGCAGAATGTTGATACATAGTTGTTAGAGGCCTGCCTAGTGCCTGTACAATAGCAAAGTCTTCACTGGTGCCTATCTGTTTACGAAGGTCCTAACTCGTTGCTATCTCAGTCCGAAGTGCGAAGTGGCCGATGTCCTTCAGTGGTGGCCACGAGCGGCGTTGTGCCAGAGGGCGCTCGTGGCTGTCGTCGGAAGAACGCCGCGCCGTGCATGCATGGCGGCGCGCGGCGAAAGTAGGTGGCGCGCACTTTGTACTTGTGCGACACCACACGACAAACTTCCAAATCTCTAAAAACACAGTGTCCCAGTTCTGCAACATTTATAACCACACAGAGACCAACTGGTGGATTCACAAAATCACTATATTCTAAACTAGTTACAAGCCTCTGCTGCACAACTGAAGTCAAAGAAAGGACTCCCCACAATGTTGCTTCTTATGGTTCTGAATACCAGTATATTTATGTTCTAACCCATACTACTAACCACGGGAGAGACCTGAATTTTTAACATCTACATCCATACTCCGCAAGCCACCTGACGGTGTGTGGCAGAGGGTAACTTTAGTACCACTATCGGTTCTCCCTCCTATTCCATTCCCGTATTGTTCGCAGAAAGAAAGATTGTCGATAGGCCTCTGTCTGGGCTCTAATCTCTCCGATTTTATCCTCATGATATTTTGGCGAGATATACGTAGGAGGGACATATATACTGCTAGACTCCTCGGTAAAGGTATGTTCTCGAAACTTCGACGAAAGCCCGTACCGAGCTACAGAACGTCGCACTTGCAGACTCTTCCACTGGACTTTATCGAGCATTTCCGTGACGCTTTCTCGACTACCAAATGATCCTGTAACGACGCGCACTGCTCCCCGTTGGATCTTCTCTACCTCCTCTATCAACCCCACCTGGTACGGATCCCATACGGTGAGCAGTATCCAAGCAATGGGCTAGCAAGTGTACTGTAACCTACTTCCTTTGCTTTCGGACTGCATTTCCTTAGGATTCTTCCAATGAATCTGAGCCTGGCATCTGCTTTACCGACGATTAATTTTATATGGTCTCTCCATTTTACATCACTCCTAATGCCTATTCCCAGATAATTTATGGAATTACCTGCTTTCAGCTGTTGACCTCCTTTAGTGTAGGTAAATGATACAGGCTCGTTCTATGTATTCGTAGCACATTACACTTGTCTACATTGAGATTCAATTCCCATTACCTGCAGCATGCGTCAATTCGTTGCAGATCCTCCTGCATTTCAATACAATTTTCCATTGTTACAACCTCTGTATATACTACAACGACATCCGCAAAAAGCCTCACTGTACTTCCGATGTTATCCATAACGTCATAAAATGTTGTGAATAGCAACGGTCCCACGACACTCCCCTGTGGCACACCTGACATAACTCTTACTTAAATTGTACATCTTTTTCTTTCCTTCATTTCCGAGTTTGATTAAATAAAGCTTTACCTTACCCCAAACCATGCTCAAGTTATCTCTGAAAACCCCAAACAAATTCGGCTCATACTTTCGAAGACTAGTGTGTTCACATACAACACTCAAGTACGAAATTCAAAATTACGATATCTCTTCTATATATTCTAAAGATAGGCTAAATTTACATGCCAAATCCGCCTGTATTTGGGAATTACCGTGATCAAAGAGAAGAAACAATAGGTTTCGATAAAATACTTTAAATGATGATATATTTTGCTTCCGTCATCCGATTTTGATAAAATGTTGATACGTAGTGGCTGCGTAACAAACACTGGTTTGAACTCAGCAACCAACTTGTCACACACGTACAAGAGCACAGAACAGACTGACTCCGGCTATAGTTTTCCACAAAATATACGCCTATATAGACTCGCAGATACGTCTGCAACATTATTTTTCAATATGTATAGAAGATGCTAGTACTGTAAATTCAAACGAAAATATACCACTGGGACGCGTCTCTGATCTACGTCTCTTTGCTTCAAATTCTAACACTTAATCCTCTACTCCAAATGTGTCTTCTAGCCTTCATTTGCGACAATGTACCTCTTTGTTACCCCAAAGTATACTCGATTCGTACAGACATTACGCTGACAAATACAACTGTAAATTACTATCTTTCTTTATCTACTACGTACACCACTGGCCATTAAATTTGCTACGACAAGAAGAAATGCATATTATAAGCGGGTATTCATTGGACAAATAGGACACAGCAATTCTCTACCAGAGGACGGACGTATAAGCATTCCCTTCAGCAGATTTGTGGCAATTTGTGTGTGTTCTACCAATAAACCCCAGTCTTTGAATCATCCTTCACACAACATTTCCTATGTGATATTTCCAATTGAAGATTATTACATTTGTAATCCCTACGAAATTATTTCAATCGACGAAATTTATGTTACATAAGCGTGATCAAAATTCCTGTCTTTGCTTAACGGTAAAGGTCAACACTATCCATATTGAAGAGTTCTTAACAAGCAAACAAACTAGAAACAACCTCACGCAGTGTCTTGCGTTTGTTGAGAAATTGTTATAGGAAGATTACCGTTTTTGATTACACACAAAAGAAAAGACATAAAACTTGTCAACTTATATTTCTTGAGCCGTTGAAGAAAATAGGTTTTCCTTTTTTTTTAACAGCAACGTAAGCTTAGGTTCTTTTTCATTTTTTAACAGCAACGTAAGCTTTTTAAGTAAGATTACGATATAACGCTTGTTTACCATGGTGTTATAATTTTCAAAATATCTGAGAAATGAACTGAAAGAGAAGTTCGAGTTCTCCATGACGCAAGAGTGAGTGTTTTGTCTTAGCTTAAGTTAAAGTATTTTGTAAGTTTAGGGATTGATGACCACTGCAGATTGGTCCCATAGCTTTACAAACATTTGAACATTTGATTTGAGAGGCATTTGCGAGTACCTGCACACATTCCGTATCAGTGGCTTACCTCCAATGGCCAGCGACAAGAAGGCAAATTCATGGAGCGAATACTATCAACGTTGACTCTCAGATGATTATATATGAATCCAGAAATTTGGCATCACGTTACTGATTTAAAAAAAAATGATCGGGCTCTGGTATAGCGTCTAGCTTTTTGCCACGATGTATGAAAATAAACTGAAATCAGCGGTTGAATACTAACTCGCTATTTTTACCGGACGCAGAGAAAAAAATGTTCAAATGTTTGTTAACTTATGGGACTTAACTACGGGATCATCAGTCCCTAAACTTACAAACTACTTATACACTAACTTATACTAAAGACAACACCAACATCCATGCCCGATGGGGGATTCTAACCTCCGACGTGGAACGGCCTCACGCATCGGACGCAGAGAGTCCCTTACCATATGGTGTCATGGTGATGCAGTACGGAGAGACATGGGTCAGCACGTTCCTCTACCAGCGTTGAATTTTCTGAGCTTTAGTCGGATTAAAATTACTTGCTAGGTGACAGTTCACGCGCTGGAGCAACTTTCCTCCAATCACGAGGCGCTCAACGTCACGCGCAAAGCGTGCGCTTTAACCAACTGCCACAATAATTGGTCAATTCAGTTTCCTTGTCTGATTCTCTTTCTTGATTTGGTTTGTTTGTTTGTTACAGATTTATATGGTCTGCCCTTTTTATTTCGCATTTCATCTCTTCATGATAACCGCACGAAGACATGGAGAACGGTGTTAACGAAATACGTACTCGTACATAGCACGAAGCACACGCTACTGGATTCTACAATGTTTCTAATATCACATATCAGCTTACAGTCGATGAGGTTCACTTGATTTACATGCAACCGAGCTCTCCGAAGGCTACAATTCAGTGTTGTATTGTTACAGTCTCACTAAAACTTTAATATCAGTATGTTTGCATAGATCAGTGGTAAAGTATTAGCTTCAGTGCACAGATCGTGGGTCCGTATCCCGTTCAGTGCGAATATTTTAATTTCTAAATCAAAATTACTTTGTTATTTATATCATATTAATTTGTTTAATTGAACTATTTAAGTTCTTTTCATAATAGAATTGACTTTATATTTGATCTTATGTTTCATCCTATGAAATTTTTTCTAAATTATTATTTTGCTTATGTTGTTAATAACTTGTAATTAGATGTCAAACAGGATTGCTGATCGGTTCTTAACACGGGCCGGCCGCGGTGGCCGAGCCGTCTGCGGCGCGCCAGTCACAATCTGCACGGCCACTACGGTCGGGGGTTCGAATCCCCCCTCGAGCATGGATATTTGTGCCGTCCTAGTTCGTAAGTAGTTCTTAAGTAGTTTGTAAGTTTAGGGACTGATGACCCCGTAGTTAAGTCCCATAAGCTTAACAAACATTTGAACTTTTTTTTTAAGCTGGGCTCCGTGGGCTAGTGTGAGTGAGGACGCGATAACATACTTTCTCCGCGACAAATACAACCCGCAAAACACAGACCGCGTCGGCGTAACGTCTGTAGCGGGCGAGGTGAAGTAAAATGTAGGCATTAACAAAAGTGAGTTATCATCAATTCAAATCGTTCATCAGGTACTACAGATTCCATCAAGGAGGAGATTCTTTCCGGTTGAGGAACAAGTCACGGAGTATTTTCAAAAATGTTCAAATGTTTGTAAAGCTTATGGGACTTAACTACGGGGTCATCAGTCCCTAAACTTACAAACTACTTATGAGCAAGCTAATACTAAGGACGGCACGAATATCCATGCCCGAGGAGGGACGCGAACCCCCGACCGTAGTGCGGAGTACTTTAACAAAAGAGATACAGGTCTTAGAAGCTTAATCTCTACATTGTACATTAACTTACCAGTACAACATTTAACACAATTTGCATTTAAGGTATTTAAAGGCGACCAAGTGCATCCGGAAGAAACCCGCTACTTTGGAAGATGTTTCCTTAGTTGCATTAAACTAGATATACTTCCGTGGGAAGCGTTACATATATCTTAGAGCTTTTTAAAGAAAACGACAGAGGCATGTTCACAATAGACCAATACATCTCACGCAGCTTTATAATCACTAATGCCGCTTGTCTTGCAATTAACCGTTATTTATCAAGGAAAACAATTAGCTGGAGTGTTTAAACAAGGATTTTTTTAATATTTTATTTGATCTGCAAGGATACCCGAGGTCTTGTTTTATGTAAGATGGGATAGATGTAGTTAAATGCGTTTGAGTAGAATGTATGATTTTACTCTGCATTCTTGTGAGAGAATGGAGATTGCACACACTGCAATTGACATTTTAAATAGTAAATGTGGTATGAAAAGAACGCAAACTTTCAAACTCCTTCAAAGAGGCCATTGTAAGATTTGCCACAAGATTTCCACTGTTCTTTCTCCTGAATGAATTTTCTGTAAATACTGCAAAGCAGCGAAATGATAGTTGCATAACATAAAGGTGAATTAAAACACACTTAACAACATTGCATTTACATTTACATAATGAAAGATCCTTCTAAGACAAAAACTTCCAGAATTGAGCTTCTTGATTAATTTATCTGTGTGGACTCCACAGACACAAACATGCTTGCCAAGGGTGGAAGATCTGTCTGACTGAACAGTGTCTCTAAAGAGAAATCTTGTAAACATTACTACTTACCCATTTGGTCGCCAAAGACTTATAAAAAATGTTTAATTTAGTGATCGTCAAGAATGTCCACTTTTGAAGCTAATATGTAAATTATTCTCTTTGAAGAGATGACGACCGCATAAACAAAGGTCCTCGTTACATATTATCTAAACTATTCAGAAATGTAGACTTTCGGCTCTTGGTAAACTTTAATATTATTATTATAGTTTTTTTTTCTTATTAGATGATAAGTTAGAAGTATAGCTAATTTCAAGGTATCTACGAAAGTAATTTAAGAACTTTCATTACTACAAACCATTACTCATTACTTGATCACACCTTACATTTCCAACACTTACGACTCTCATTTTGTTAACATCGAAAACTGCAGTTTTTTTTCCACTGAAAATGTACGGTAAAACAGGAGTAAACTTAGTATATGTTTTTGATGTTATCATATGTCATTTTGGAAATTTGTAAAACAAATTCTGCGCGAGTTAGGTTTCAAATATAATTTGAAATCTCTAAAACACGCGATTAAATGGAAATTACACATCAGATGTGGTTTCCCTAACTTCTTTCTTTAACCAAAGGTTATTACCGTATATTTCCAATTTCAGTCTAATCCCTTATGCATGACTATCTTGATACTCCTACTTTCAGTAAGTTACATTTTACTGATACAGTATAAAATATCATTCATACACTGATAATAGTTCTTATACACAAAGTATGTCCAAAATCAGCCTTCAACATTTTCGTTATCGACTGTGTAAGCCATAAGGACATAGGTTATCTCCTTTGGCATAGTCGCACACCAGTACTGCTCATAGTTGAAATTTTTAATGACTACTAATGACAATAATGTCGCATGGATACAAAACAGTTAACATTCCTTTCATACTGTAAAGGGGACACAATTCACAAGAGCAGACGATTCCGTAAATATAAACAAAGACATGAGCTGTCATAGGGAAGAGTTCTGTAACAATAGAAGTCTTTGACCCGTTAGTTTCCGGATGTCTCCAAAAGAGATAGGTAATGGAAATAGTCTGTTTATACTATAAAGGATTTCTATTTGTAAAGGATAACGAGATAATTGAAAAAAAAAATGAAAATTGACATTGTCGTTTTTCTCAAAGCCAACGTTTGGACAGAAAACGTCTCTCACAGTGACTACGAGATTTCCAATTTTAAAGGTTGAAACAGCTTGGCAGTTCTGGTGCATGCATTTGGCATATTTTTCTGAATGAACTACTGTTATTTGAGAACTGAAAGTCCCCTCCCCCAGCAGAATAAATTATCTACGCCTTTGAGCATCAAAATGTTAAATACAGAAAGAGTCAGAATGTAATTTACTTAAGTTTTAAGACGCACTTTGAAATTTTAGCCTCTATCTGCAGGTACAAGTGGTCGACTACATTTGCACTAAAAAAGTGAAGCCGTCATTGTACATATTTCGGTGACATAATTCTGACAGAGATATCAAGGGACCAGGAAGAACAGTTGAACAGAATGGACTGTTCCTTGAAAGCGGGGTATAAGAGGAACATTAATAACAAGGGCAAAGCAAGCGTAATGGAATGTAGTATAAGAAAATCAGACGATTTAGATTAGTTAAACAGACAAGGGAAGTATTAGATGAATTCTGCTGTCTGGGAAACAAATTAACTTCAAATGACCGAAATAAAGAAGATATCAATAAAGAAGATATCAATGAAGAATGGCTGCGAAAAAAAACACACACACACATTTTTGATAAGAGAAGTTTGTTGACAACCAGTATAAATTTTAATGGTAGGAATTGCTTTCCGAAAGAAAGTCTGGAGAGTAGCACTGGACGATAGTGGAACGTGGAATATGACGAGATCAGACAGAAAAAAATTATAACTTTTGATGTACTGCTACAGACTAATGCTGAAGATTGGGTAGGTAGTTCGCCTAATTAATGCGGTGTTCTGAACAGAATTGGAAAGACTAGAAATTTCTGGCATGCCTTGACTAAAGGAACGGATCGATCGGTCCGACACATTCTTAGACATCAAGGAATCGTCTATTTAGCCTCGGAAAGAAGTGTGCAGGCTTAAAATAGCATAGGGAGACCGAGAGTCGAATACAGTAAGCAGGTTCAAAGGGTTGTAAGGTGCTGGGCTGGGAGTTACTTCAAACCAGTCTTTCGACTAAAGACCACAGCAACAAGATCATCATCTCTCTCTCTCTCTCTCTCTCTCTCTCTCTCTCTCTCTCTCTCTCTCTCTCTCTCTCTCTCACACACACACACACACACACACACACACGATCTTAATAGTGTTTCAGTACAGAAGTGCCTTACACTTGACTGACAAATTAGTAAAAAAAGGCAGGAAGGATGATAAGGGTTTATCGTCCCGGCGACAGCGTGGTCATCAGAGGCGAAGCTCGCGCTCGAACTTTTAGGGCAAGAATGGAGAAGGTAATCGGCTGTGCCTTTTCTAAGGAACCATTACGGCATTAGCCTGAACTGATCTGAGGAAATAACTGAAAAATTTGGATGGCCAGAGGTGGATTTAAACCACCGTTCTCCCGAATACCAGTCCAGGGTATTACCACTGCGCAATGAGTGGTGCGTCGTCGCATCTGCAAGCGTTACCAGCTAGCGAGTAGGTACTGGGTTACGGTTTCAAGGAAGGCAAAAGGAGTCAATCATACCGTGTACGTGGGCTCTCAAAACCGATTTCGTAAGCCCATTTCCCAATTACGATTTTGGTTTGTTCATGTAAACACTCGAAATATATTCTGGAAATGCGCCTATATATTGCGGTTTTCCACTTCCACAATCGATTTTCGAGCGCATGTAAGCACATCCGAATTTGAAACGTGTTCAGCCTGTCAGGTTGCGTCTTCTTGTTACGAATTTCCAACTATTATGGACAGAGTAATTTTTTTCTACATTGAAGTTATAAATATTAGACTGACAACGAATCTGTCTAACAAGGAGACCATATGGCTATAGGATTTTAGAAGTTTTTTTTTTTTTTTTTTTTTTTTAATTAACGTGAAGTTCAGATCTCAAACTGCCGAAGCCATTCATTGCAACTCTCAAAAATTCTCGAGAAAATCGACTGAGGTTTTGCAAGTAAGCGTAACCGTAAGTACCAATCATTAAATGAATTGCTGCATCTGTCGGTTTAACTCAGGTAGTAGCGTTCTATCCTTTAAACCTTACTGTTGGTGGTACGAATCCTGTTGTGACAGATTTTTTATTTATTTTCGTTTTGTTAGAATACTTACACAAATTTCATATCTAATGGTAATATTTACGAAAAGTGCACGGATGTTTGTTTATTCGTAATTCTGAATATTTTACACAAGGTTGTTAATAATGATGGTTTCAATCAAAGAAACATAAGATACATTTTTACCGTATTGGCTTAACTATTGGTTGACGACGGTAGTCTTTGATTGTTCAGTTTGTGAAGAGTTAGGACGCTGTTTTTGGAAAGTCATCTCCGTAGTCACCAATTTCTATCCAAGAAGCTAACCTGCCCAACCATCATTTTACGTGACAAAGTTTCTAGCTCGTCTACATACACAAAAACTGACTAACAGGTGGAATTAAGATCCCAAAACGTTTTATGTAACTGAATTCGAAAACAAAAAACTGTCAGTGGGATTCGAACCATCGACTATATTCTGCGAAGCCAGAAAGCTACCACCTGAGCTACACCGACAGGTGCTGCAAATGTTTTAATTATTATACAATTTGCTCATGGCAGGGAGCGATCTTATAAATGTATTTTGTAAATAAGGAAATGCCAAGATCGCGGTATTTTCGTCTTTATTTATGAGAGACGACCGGTTTCGATGTACACAGACATCATCTTCTGGTACTTACGTGTACTTCGTAAAACTTCAAAGTCATTTTTTTCGAGAATTTTTGAGAGTTGCATCGAATGGCTTTGGCTGACCGTTATTTAAGTTCTGTACTTCACGTACCATAAATATAAGTAAATACTAAAATCCGATACCCATGTGGTCTCCTTGTAAGTAAAGATAGAGATTGTGGTAGCTCTGAAACAGCTGTTTTTCAGGCGCCACATCTGACAGAGCTTCGAAATCCGCGTCAGACTTTCAGATGTAAACACGACAGCAAAGAACTGTTTACGAAATTAAGCTGTCATTCGGAAGACGTGTCGTGTGTAAACGTAGCAACTGACATCGGAAATCGAACTAGGAGCGTCCGAGTTAGTGACGGCGAGCATTTAGAGGAGAAGAGGTGAGAGATGATAGCGAGTGATTTGGGCGCGGTGCGAGGGCAGCTGCGCGTCTGAGGCGTCCCGGCAGTTGCGCGGCGCGGCGCGGCCTGGGGGGACGGCGCTGGCGCGGGCGCTGGTGGGCTCAAGTGGTCCCCGGCAGAACAATGGCCACTCCACAGCCAGCAGCCAGCAGCGGCGGCCATCTTGAGATCAAACAGCACGGGATAATACCCCGCGCCGCGCCGCGGGAGCGCGGGAGGGGAGGGGGCCGAGCCGGGCCGCAGCCGTGGAATTCGCCGCCAAATCGAGGACCGAGTGAGACTGCTTCTTGCGCGCTCCACCGCAACGGCAGCGCGGCCAAAGGAAACGCCAGTTTTACATGAATAGCTTGAAAGGAACAAAGGCGAAAAAAGAACCGGGGAGGGAACAGCGGCGGGTGCGGGGGCGGCAGGCGTGGGTGCAAACGCGGAGGTGGCGGCGAGGGGCGAGAGGGGAAGAAGGGCCAAGAGAGTCGCGCGAGGAAGGGGGAAAAATCTGTGTACAAATGGCAGTGGCGCGTACTTAGCGGAGGACGGTTTTAGAGGCTGGCACGTCGAGAAGCCGCGGCGACCGCGGCCGCGATATATTTGTCATGCAAAAGGCGCCGGCCTACGAGCTCTCGGCCGCCGATACGGATCTCGGCGGGCGGATATAAGGCAAAAGCCGAGGTCTAGCCGCGAGGTGTCGGCAAATGCCAGACCTCCGCCACTACCGCGGGAAAACGTGCTTCGCTGCCACGCTGACCGAGAGAAAACCATCTCTAGTCCGGTGTGATGCTCGAGTCTAGGACTCTCAGAGATAGGGGTCGAAGTGTTCAGGTGGCATCTCCAGTATATTTTCCGCGACCCTTCAGTGTTTGGAAGCAGACAGGTCGACTGGAGGATCAATTACAGACGTTTAGGAGGCGCCTTACATCTACCAACGGTGACAAATGCAGCTAGCCACCATTACTGGTAATGAGGAACATTACTACATGTTAAAACTAAAACAGAATGTTGTCTTGCGCACTTAAATGAATATCTCACTGTAGTGACATTACTGTTAAAGTGTACTCAGTTCGCGAATAGTCACGAAAAGAAAGCCGACACAAATTCCATATTGCATAGTACCTCTTGTGGAGCTCAAAATGTTCAAATGTTTGTAAATCTATCGGACCAAACTGCGTGGTCATCAGTCCGTAGCTTACAAACTACTTAAACCTAGGAAAACTAACCTAAGGACAACACGCACACCCATGCCCCAGGGAGGACTCGAACCTCCACGGCGAGCAACCGCGCGCTCCGCAAAAAAAATGTTCAAATGTTTGTTTAGTCTATGGGACTTAACTACGGGGTCATCAGTCCCTAAACTTACAAACTACTTACAAACTAGGACGGCACAAATATCCATGCCCGAGGGGGGATTCGAACCCCCGACCGTAGTGACCGTGTAGACCGTGACTAAAGCGCCTCAGTCTCCTCGGCCACCGCGGCCGGCCGCGCTCCGCAGCGAGACGCTTTAGACCGCTCGGCTACTCCACCGCGGCCCTCTTGTGGAGCAAAACGGGGAATTCAAGAACGTGAAGACTTACTTCACCGGTGAGAGACTAACCAAACTACTGAAAAATCTTAAAGGGTAAACATTTGAACAAAGGCGCCGTACATCTCGCTGCAGCTACTGAGAAATATCACCGCACGCGCTATCAATTCGGATGTCACTCAAACTCTCGACTTCCCTAGCTATTGTTCCAGCAGGAAACATAAAATTAAAACACCTCCAACAGGTTCACGTAAGTTAACATTCAGACGACTCTTCGTTCTTGCACCACCGGCAAGTAACATGTCATGCGAAAGACATGTCATTTTTCATCGCTTCTAGTTCAATGTAATACACAAAAACACTCAAATTTACGACGGTAATATCTTCACAATGACGATGTATACGGCTACAAAACGTAGCAATAAAATCTGTCGTGGGAAGAAAAGCGAGGGAATTTATGAAAATATCTTGACAACTGTTACAGTTCATCTTCCCTCAACACTGCAATTTGTAAGATAGGTGGCAAAGAAATATCCCAACGTTTCATTCAATATAGCTTATGTTCTTAACCGGTCAAAGCAACAGGAACAATATTTCAACAAAACCAATTCCGGCCGTAAAAGGCCGTTTAAAGTAAACATTACCTACATATTATAATGTTTGTTAACCTTATGGGACTGAACAGAAGGATCATCAGTCCATAAACTTACAAAGTTTACTAAAGACAGCGCAAACATCCATGACCGAGGGAGGATCGAACGCCCGACGGGGAACAGCCTCGCGCATCGGAGCATAGCTCTCTCATCTAAATTGATCAGCGTTGTTGTTCAAGCTTCAAATTGATTATTGGTTAGGATAAATTGATACTTATTGGTTGTCAAGCATTTTAAGGTCATTTAATATTTTTAATTATTTATTAAATATTGTATTTGAATTTTAAATGAGTAAAGTTAGAAAATTGTCGAAGAGCTTGGTCTTTGGAATTTGCTTGTTCAACATCAAGCAATCAATAGTCTGAAACCTGTTTCGAGAGTTTTGTAACAAATTTATTGTTGTAAAGAGCTATATTTAATCAAGGAAACAGATTAAGTACTGTAACAAACAGCAAGGTGTGTTTAGGTTCAAACGTTCAAATGTATGTTAAGCTTTGGGACTTAAATGCGGAATCATCGGTCCCTAAACTTATAAACTACTTATGAACTAACTTATACCAAAGACAACACAAACATCCATGCCCGAGGGAGGATTCGAACCCCCAACGGGGAGCGGCCTCGCGCATCGGAGCATAGCGCCTCAATGCTTTTGGCCACTCCGCCGCGGCTGTGTTTAGGTCCCAGTCCTTCCATGCCTTTTAATTTGAAGAAATTATTCAGATTTCCTGTATTCTGCGAATGAGCTAGGGAAAAAGTAGTGTGACCCGACCCCACCCGGTAGGAGAAGGATTTCTTTAAAAAAAAAAAAAAAGATTTGAAATTTTGCACATTTGTAGGTTCAAACAAGGATAAATAGTCTCCAGCCGGACGCAATTCACTACATAATCGAATTCGTGAAAGGCAGTTCACAGCTTGTATCACATGCTGATACACTTCAGCTCTGGTACAACAAGAACTATGGTGATTGGTTGCAGCGGAGCTAATAAAGACACATGTGGCCAACGTCATGGGATAGTTCTGTGAACAATTACAGATGGCGGTAGCATCGCGTGCACAAGGTATATACAAGAGCGGTACATTGGCAAGGTTTTCATTTGTACTGAAGTGTTTCCTGTGGAGACGGTTCAGGCGTGATTGTGGCCATAGTCGGGCTTAACACACTGAATGACAGTTGAAGCTTGACGCACGGGACATTTCATTTAGAAAATTGTTGCGGAATTCAATACGTCGAGATTCACAGCGTCAATAATATGCGAAGAATGTCAAGTTTCAAAAACTACGTCTCGCCACGGACAACGAACTGATCCACAATCTGCACGTTATGAGCGAAGAATTTTCAGTGCTGATAAGCAACACCGCAGAAATCAATGTGGGACGTACGACGTATGCATCAATACGACGGTGTGGCGCAATTTGGAGTTAATCGGTTATGGCAGTTTGGGCAGGTTATGGGAGTGCCTCTAGCGTCTTACCTGGGATCGTGACCACTCTGGTTGGCCCCTTGATGACTGGAAAAGCGATGTTTGGGACATATCAGAGTCCGAGTGTGGCACAAACCTCACCAAGCCATGAACCCCAGCTGCCAACAAGGTACCGTTCAAGGTTGTTGTGATTCTGTAATTGTGTGGGCTGTTTCTATATGGAATGGACTGGGTTCTTCGGTCAACTGAACGATCATTAACTGTAAATGGTTCTGTTCGGTTACCTGCAAACTGTGTTCACCAATGACGAAGGATTCTTTTATGGACAACAACGCGCCATGTCATGGTACAATTGTTTGCATTCTGGACAATTTTGGCGAACGATTTTGCTACCCAGATCGCCAGACATAATCCCATCGAACATTCGTAAAACATAATGGAGAGGTATGAAACTTTCACTCTGCAGCGGAGTGTGCGCTGATATGAAGCTTTCTGACAGATTAAAATTGTGTGCCGGAACGGGACTCGAACCTGGGACCTTTGCCTTTCGCAGGCACGTTCAGTATTTGGGTACCTTGTTTTTTCTTCGGGACAAAAGAGTGCGACATGGCAGACTATACACAATTACCAACACACAACAAGTGTATCAAGTAAACAGGGGTAAAATATTTAGTTTTGGTAACGGTGGTAATAAAGACGACACTCTGTCTTCGAAATAACGACTAGGATTTTTAGGCGACTATTTTGACTGTGTCTGCCTTACGTGTTTTCCGGGTTAGTGTCCTAGATCGACACAAACCTGGACATAGCATCATTATGCCAGGAACAATAAAATTGATTGTAATCGTAAAGCGGTGTCCTCTAAACTTATAGTCGGATGAAAGAGAATTATGGCCTTTTCAACAACTGTAATAATAAATTGAATGCTAAGACTGTAATTATGGATTCCGTTAGATGCATCCTGTAAGTAGCTTCAAATTTAAAAGTAAGGCTAATTATTAGCTAGTAAACTCACATGTCACTCAGAATAATGTTCTTACTGTAAGAACGTAGGCTTTCGCGGTCATTATTGTTAAAATTCTTCTGAGCTATTTGCCGCGTCATTATTATAAAATATTACCAAAATATTACCCTGAAGAAAGCTCCTGTAACGGATCCGAAACGTTGGAAATATTTTATCATGACGCGGCAAACAGGTCAGAAGAATTTTAATTTTAATGTGCTTTCATTTACAGATGTTACGTCATCAGTTAGAGAAAGGAAGTCGTGAAAGAAAAAAAGAAATTTTAAAATGAAACAAGGAATAGTTTACTAGAGTACATAATCAGCTTGTAATACTGGCGAATAGTAAGAAATTTTGCATTCAACGCGATCCTCTCTTGCCCGTAAATGTACGAGATACCTAGACTTGTACTGCAGCACAACAGGTTAAATTATGTGTGATGCCTCCACGTAATTTAGCAGGAAACCACAGTGTTCGATAACAATTGCTATTTGGTCCACCACAAAGTACATTACCTACGCCTGGTTGCACTCGCTCCTTCGCTCTGGCCGCAGGTACAAAGCAGTCGTTTCCCTGGGGCTAGGCCCCATCTACCTGTCCTTCACAACCTTCTTATCCCGACCACCTAACGCATCAAAACAACGCAGAGGACAAAAACATATAACAGACACGGAAAACACTTCACATCGAGCATTACTGGGCATTATGGCACGTCTAATGACGAGTCAGTCATAGGCACTGTCAGTACCTATCAATCGATTTCCAACGTAGATCTTTAAAAATATTCAAATTTGCTGATACAGTCTTAACAATCGGTTCACATGTCACATTCACATCAAACTTTAGACGAAGATGTTAAATTTGCATCTTTATCGTACAGAGGTTAAGAAGGCATATGATTACGAAATAGGTTTACCATGGTTTTTAAACTTCTTAGTAGCAGGATTCCTTCCAGGACAGCTAGCACCACGTGCCATACCTTTCAGCCTTGCAAAGCCACCTAATGCTAGGATCATTTAAACTCATTACCTGCACATTACAGCAGCAATTAAAATATGATTCACTATATATGTAGTTTAATTTGCAGATGATCCATAGACAAGACGTGAAAGAAACAGCCCATTTGTGGAACATTAACACAAGAAGACAAACTTTTGCAGTGTACTGGGAATATAGAGTAATTCACCGATTTCGTGCCTTGAAATCGTTGAATATATTGCATAGTGCAAAAATAAGATGGACTCAAAATATCAACTAAGGAACTAAATACAATCTGTAAACTTTTAAAACCAATGACTTCATAATTTGCCGTTCTGCCATGTTAGTTTTAAAGACTGAGTTCTTCATGTTTATTTTCTATGTGATCAAGAACTTTTCTTCGAAGGACTTACTACGGCACATCATCCGGCAGAATACTTTGTGGGTTAACACGAATTCAATGTATTTTGAGCACTTAAAAAAGAAACCTGGGAGTAAGATTATAAACTAACTTTAATGAAGCGCGGAAAATCCATATAAGAGTAAGAACAACATATTTTCTTTACTAATTGTATCAGTGAATATATGACTCAAAATTTCCTCTTTCATAATACGCACCTATCTATGTAAATAAATATAAACCCACCAACTGTTTAAGCGCTGTTCCTGATGAAACCACAAAAATTTATGACTTTTTGGGTACCCAAACTACGAAATGTGGGAATGGCCGCTTCTAACATTTTTATTCATTGCAAATCGTCGAAATATTAACCTTTTTTTGTGCAGACGATTTTTTCACACATCCTTTTAATGAAGAACGTCAAATCAATCCGTGCTGATATGCGCTTAACAACCAGAGAATTGCGTGCAGCATTAAATTTCGGCTGTAAAGCCTTGGAAACCATGTTGGAACTTCTTGGTTATAGCAAAGTCCGCGCGAGATAGGTTCCGCGGATGCTTGCAATAGAACAAAAATTTCGTCGAATGCAAAAGTTGTCGGGACTTGCTGAACCAACATACAGCTGAAAGTGACAACTTTCTGAATAGAGAGTAGGTACTTTTGGATGTCCTGGAGCCTGGAGAAACTGTCAACTCAGGAGGCTACAAGACGACACTAAGTTGAAAGCCTGAATTTCCAGAATAAGACCACAGAAGAAAACCAACTTTCACTTGCAACTTTATAACGGCTACTCGTTGCAAAATTCGGTTGAACTGTCTTACCCCAGCCTCTGTACAGTCCCCATTTAGCACTTTAAGAATTCCATCTCTTTGGACCCCTGAAAGATGGACTATGTGGCGAACATTTTCAAGACCATGATGCTATTGTCGATGCTGTAAGAAAGTGGTTAGCTTCGGTTCGTTCCGATTTTTAAAAGCGCAGTTCACTGTTAGCAAAAGTGCTGGTGACTGCGTGGAAAATGACAGTATGTAGCTGAAATATTGCTCTATTTAGCGGTGCTGTTGTTATTTACACTTAAGAGCCAAAGAAACTGGTACACCTACCTAATGTCGTGTATAGCCACCGCGATCATGCAGACGTGCTGCAACACGACGTGGCATGGACACGACTAATGTCTGAAGTAATGCTGAAGGGAACTGATAGCATGCAAACTGCAAGGCTGTCCATAAATACGTAAGACTATGAGGAGATGGAGATCTTTTCCTAACAGCACATTGCAAGGCATCTTTGATATGCTCAATAATGTCCGTGTCAAGGGAGTTTGGTGCCTAGCGGAGGTGTTTAAATTCAGAAGAGTGTTCCTGCAGCCACTCTGAAGCAATTCTGGACTTGTGGACAGTCGCATTGTGCTGCTGGAACTGTCGAAGTCCGTTGGAATGCTTAATGGACATGAAGGGATGCAGGTAATCAGCCAGGATGCGTACGTGTCACCTGTTCAAATGTTTGTAAACCTATTGGATCAAACTGCTATGGTCATCAGTCACTAAACTTGTACACAACTTAAACTAACCTAAGAACACACACACACACACACACACACACACACACACACACACACACACAGGGCGGACTCGAACTTCCGACGGCGAGCAACCGCGCGCTCCGCAGCAAGGCGCCTTATGCTCGGCCAGTCCACCGCGACTGTCACCCGTCGAGAGTCGTATCTACTAACACGTATCAGATGTCCCCTTATCACTCCAACTACGTACGCCCTGCACAATTACAGAACCTCCACTAGCTTGAACAGTCCCTTGCTGACATGCAGGGTCTATGGATTCATGATGATCTCTACATCCGTTCGATACAATTAGAAACGTGACTCGGTGGACCAGGCAACATGTTTCCAGGCGTCAACAGTCCATTGTCGGTGTTGACGGGCAAGGCGAAGCATAAAGCTTTGTGTCGTGCAGTCAGCAAGCGTACACAAGAGGGCCTTCAGTTCCGAAATCCCACATCGCTGATGTTCCGTTGAATGGTTAGGACGCTGACCATTGTTGACAGCCCAGCATTGTAATCCGCAGCAATTTGCGAAAGGATTACACTTCTTTCATGCTGAACGAATCTCTTCATTCGTCGTTGGTCACGTTCTTGCCGAATCTTTTTCCGGCCGCAGCGAAGTCGGGCATTTTATATTTTACCGGATTCCCGACATTTACGTTGCTCAAGTGAATCAGTCGTACGGAAAAATCCCCACCTCATCGCTACCTCTGAGATGCTGTGTCCCATCTGTCGTCCGCCGACAGTAACACCACGTTTAAAGTCACATCTACATAAATACTCCAAAATCCACCGTAAGGTGCGTGGCTGACGGTACACTGTACCACTACTATGCATTTTCCTTTCCTATTCCACTCCCATATAGAACGAGGAAAAAAAGAATCTCTATATGCCTCCGCACGGGCTCTAATTTCTCTTATCTGGTCTGTGATCATTACGCGAAGTAGGCGGCACCTAGATCGTTCTACACTCAGCTTCAAATTCCGGCTCTCTAATTTACCTCAACAGAATGTCTCGAAAAGAACGTCGTCTTTCTTCCAGCGATCCCATTTGAATTTCCGAAGTATTTCCGTGACACTCGCGCAATGGTCGAACCTACCACTAACGAACCAAGCTGCTCGCCTCTGAAATGCTTCTAGTCTTCCTTTAAACTGATCTGCTGCGGGTCCCAAACACCTGAAGAATACTCAAGACGTCGTCGTACAAGCGTCTTATACGCGGTCTCTTTTACAGTTGAAGTACAACTTCCCACAATTTTCCCAATAAACTCGTAGTCGGTTGTCCGCCTTACTCATCGCTCTGCAACGTTGCGCCAAGATATTTGAACGACGCGACAGCATCAAGAAGTTCACTACTAATGCTGTATTCGAACATTATGGGATTGTTTTTCCTACTCATGTGCATCACCTAACACTTTTCTGCATCAAGAGCTAGCTGCCATTCTTCACGCCAAGTAGAAATTTTGTCTAAGTCATCCTGTATGCTATTATAGTCAATTAAAGACAACACCCTCCCACACACCACAGAATCATTACCAAACAGCCGAAAATTACAAATTACTCTGTCCATCAGATCATTTATATAGATAGAAAATAACAGCGGTCCTGTCACAGTCCCCTGAGGCACGCCTGACGATACACTCGTCTCTGATGAACACTCGCCGTCGAGACCAACGAACTAAATTCTATTCCATATGCTCGTAGCTTCGTTAGCAATCTGCAGTGTGGCCAGTGACAAATGCGTTTTTGAAATCGAGAAAAACACAATCTGCCTGTTGCCCTTTATCCAGGGCTCGCATAAATCGTGATAACCTCCAGTGCAGCAGCAGTAACCGATCTTACGCCTGCGCCACATACATGTCAGGCACTGCCGACCGCAACACCGTCCTCCGAGTGTTTACATTTTCATGTGTTTGCATACGCAGGTCTATACCAGTTTCTTTGGCTCTTCAATGTATGTATCTCCTGTGGCTCCCACGAATCAAAATAGGAGACACTACTTTCGGATCGACCCCCGTATATCGTCTTGTTATTGCAATACCAGGGGAGAAAAAGTGACTGTGCGTTAGTTTGGTATTGAGCTTAGCCCGGCCGGCTGGCGGCAGCGGCGGCGGTTGTCCAGGAGCGTCGCGAGTGCAGCGGAGTAATTGGCCGGGCTGGGCTGCGCGCTTATTGTGGCGCAGAGCGCGGGCGAACAGCCTCTTGCGCGGTACTCACCCGCCGCCGCCGAGGGGTAACTCCACTCTCGCTTCCTCGCCATCCAGCCATTTAGCTTCACGCCGTAAAACACCGCCAGTTTACTACACCGAGTGTTAATCGGCCGCTACGGCCCGCACTCTCCTACCGCTGCAACTGAACCGACCGACTGCGGTTGTAAAGACGACGACGGACACCAGCTCAGCGGTTCGTTTCTTAAAAACTGCGGAGCAATAAATGCCTGGGAGGCCAAGTTAGCACGAATAACGACTGCAAATCGCGACCTACCAACACGAGCTGTTCCTCAGACTTGATGAAAAACTTCCAGCTGTCGAGTGGTCATGGACTGCGCGGCCAGTCCCGCCGGATGTTCAAGTCTTCCCTCGCGCATGGTTTGTAAGTTGTTGCATAGCATAAGTTAGTACAAGCAGTTTTGTAAGTCTAGGGGCCGATGACCTTAACAGTTTGGTCCCTTATGTTCACAACCATTTAAACTTCTCCTAAGAAACTGCGTTTCAATCTCCCTCAATCGAAGTTCGCAATACAGTGTTACACAGGAAAGTACACTGACGCTTCTTGCAAAGAAGGGGGGGGGGGGCGGCGGCATATCATTACTGGGCTATTCAATGATGAGTCTGAACAGTTCTAGAGTGTTCGCGGATGATGCTGTAGTTTATCGGTTAGTGAAGTCACCAGAACATCAGAAAACGATTTAAACATATGTAAGATGCGAAAATTGGCAACTGACCCTAAACAATGAAAAGTGTGAAGTCATCCGTATCAGCACTAAAGGAAATCAGTTAAACCTATAGGCCGAAAATTCAACTAAGTCTTAGGAATTACAATTACGAACGACTTAAAAAGAACGCACAAAACCAAAGGCTAATTTTCATTGGCAGGCCACTTAGAAGATGCCGCAGTTCTGTTATGAAAATGTCTACATTGCACATGTCCTATTTCGCACTATTGCTACGCAGTGTGGGATCCAAGTGGGACTTATGGAAGGCGTAGAAAAGTTTCAGAAAAAGGCAGCTCGTTTTGGTAATCGCGATTCAGGGGACAGGGTGTCACGGAAATGATGTACCAGTTGGGATGGAGATCATTACCAGATAGGCATCGTTGCGGCGAGATCTTTTTGCAAAATTTCCTTCGCCAACTTTCTCCTCCGCACCCACCTACACAGGTAGACGGGATCATCATCATAAAATAAGAGAAATCATATCTAAAACTAACAGATTTAGGGAGGTGGGGAGAGAGCGAGAGAGGGGGGGGGGACTGGGTAAAAGGATTTAACATTCTGAGTGTTTAATTATTGGGAATATATTCCCATGGCAAAAATTTTAGTGAGAAAGGCGAAATGAGAACTGAGGCAACTGGTTCGCCGGTGTTATGTTAATTTTTAAACAAGAACATATTCACCTCTTTTGTGCTCCGACAGTACAATTTTTAATTGGTTTTTACAATCGTAAGGTGTCGTTATATTTCAAATCCTGCGAATGGTAGTCAAGATGAGAGATGCCGTACTGAGTAATGTAGTTTCCACAAAGTTTTTAATTGGGCAGGAAACCTCTTGGCCTTTCGTTTCCATCTTTTGAGGACTGGTTTATTTTGTTGAGGAATAGTGGGACCAGAGATCCTTTTTGCTTAAGTGAAATATGGGCTTGAAATATTGTCGGTACCCGACAGTTAGATACTTTAAAATATTAGAAATCATGAATGCTAGACTTAATCTGACGGTGAGGTTAACAGTAAATGATTATTTCGGCCTCAGTGAAACACCACCCATATTTGGAGTAGTTGCATACTTCCGGTTAGCTGAAATCTTGTTTGCCTGAGGCTGCAGTCAGTACCTCGTTCCGACAACCTGTGAAGATCATTCTGACATATCATTCTGAGTTTGCTGGCGACAATGAACGTTTCGTTATCCACAGGTATTTTTGAATTGTGGTTAAGAAATAATTTATATAAAGAACTCTACTTTTGAAACAAACGTTTGGTGTGAATAAATTTTATAAGACTTAGACAATAAATTTTAGTGTTTCTTTCCAATAAGTAATAAAGAAATCGGAAAATCCAAAATTTAGAAGCACGTATTCAGAAAATTTTTGCAAGTATAGTATTTAGACATACCCTAGTAATAACAGTTCATTTTCCATAATGAAAGACACCATTTTACTCGTAATCTTAAATTTAAAAGTGATGACCCCATATTTGGGCACTTTCCCCTATATGTGTTGGACACATGCATATAGTTGCATTTTTAACGACTTCACAGTCATTAATGATTTCAGCCAGTCCTCATACTATGTGGAAGCTTTATTTCGGCGAGTCACCTAGATTCTCACCACCAGGATGATTGATTTTCTGATTTTGAAATTTCGTTCTGTTATTGTTTTTGAGAATGGGTATGGGTTATTTTCTATCGGAGTTTTTTCCAATCTGCAACAATCTTGCAGGACGCCATCAAATCCAGCATATGTATTATCACGCTTGAGAGTGCGTCATTTTTTGTCCACACGAACTACAACAATGGAATATCAAAACCAGCACAGATTGTTTCTAGAGAGACTGTATCGTCACTCGAAAAATTAGGGATAACATGTATTTATCAATTTCTCTCTTTTGTATCCGATGTAACCAGAGAGAGAAAATTAACATACGAATAAAACTAATATTAAACGATGTTATGAAGGGCGTAAGCAATTCTTAATATTTGCTAGTGAACAACATACTCCATTGCACTGAAAGTAATGGGTTTTCCACACAACTATATTATCCTTCGTTTAAGCCAATAATGGAAAGTAAGTCGCAAATCCAGTATGTCAAAAAGCTTTACTGGGCAGTTGTCGAATGACACGTGTAAGGGCTCTGAAGCACTAGACAGTAACTGGCACTGCGTGGTTAAACAGTACAGTTAACGAAGATAGATAAGCAACAAGTTCATCAGAAACTGCAAGTTGTTGCGTCAAGAGTTCGCCAAAGCCGCTGTAGTTGTTATTCCTATGAAGTACTTCCAACTGAACCAGCCCTTAAGAAACGGTTGGCGCGGCATATGCGTTACTTGTGGCCGGCTCGTCCTGCGGAGATGAACGATGATGGCGTGTTGACGTGACTTCCGAGCGGTCACACCACGCATTACCCAACCCAGGAAGTGGGCGATTGGCCGCCGACCACAACCTCTTCATCAAACGGTCTTGGAAGTCGTCGGCGCAATGTCCGTTTCCCGTCAGCGCACGACGTAGCGCTTGCACCTAAGTCACTCCAACCAGGCCGCGAGCTAAAGAAAGAGCTGTGATCAATACAAAGCGACGGCGGAAACTGTTCCACATAGTATTACAATAAAACGGGTAACTGACCTGTACACACACTAATCTCACATGTCCCATTAAGTAACAGAAGAAGAAAAAACATACACGAGGACTATGTCTGTAGCTTATTCAAAGTCCAGTGCAGGAACTTGTATTTAACTATAATTCAATAAGGGATTAGTCCTGATGTTATTTCACCAGGAGACGTTACACATCTTACCAGTAAATTGAGGGGGTGCGATGGGGAGTTTGCCTTGTTAGGTTTACGAACATTTGAACATTTTCGTAAACTTAGTCAATGGTTACAAGCTACCATATGTGCTCAATTACACTGTGGTTCTGTGTAATTTCACCGCAATTGAAAGAACTTAATTTCGTGTAAGTTGTAAACTCCAACGATTTTTTTTCAGCTCCAGGTTCTTATGTTTTATTAATCACATGATGTAAATAATACAACCATAACACTGGAGTGTGGTGTAGCATGTTGCTGTATAAGACACTGTCAATCTTCACTGTCACACGGCAACAGGAAAGCAAACAAGAAATTTTAAACACATTGGGACTGTCCAGAGCAATATGTAAATATATACTGAATACAGGTGATTTAAATGCTAATAAATCTTTATTTGCGCCCATAACACGGGAAGTACACTGTTCCTTTAAAAAGTGGACTTCATACTCGCGTATTTTTCGCTTTGCACCTATATCGTCTAGGATGCTACCCCCCTAACCCCCGAATTCCTACAGAGAAATTGAATATTTTAGTGGGTATGCCGTCGTGCTTGGTGGTCTCTGAGTAAACTGCTTGATTGGAAAGCCGGTCGGATCACGGCATTTTTCAGTCTCCGTTACCTCTCCACGATGTAAGGAGCTGCCAGAAACGACACGTGGTTCGGACTCCAAGCCACTCGTAAACTTTCCCCGCTTGGAGAACTGGGGTAGGGTAGGGACGCAAATCGCCGAGAGGCGTCCAGTTGAAAGACTTGCAGTGAGCCTCTGAGCCACACGAAATTATGAGTAGTTTTGACAGCAGAGCATTCTAAGGAATCAGGTAATTCCCCACCTTCGCAGTTTTTCGCGACCTCGCGTAAGTAAGTCAAAGAATTTCTTGTTGGTAATTCAAAACGCATTACATGAGAATAATATTGCACCATACTAACACAATACCGAGATCACATATCACATACTGCAAAGGTTAGACTACGTAATGAAGTTAATTTCAATAAAATGAACTACTGCTACTGGGCAACACTGCGCATTCACGGAAATCGAAAGCATAATTTAACGAATGGTAATACGTGTTTAAAATCGACCCAACTTAAAATGAAGGAAATGTGAGCTGATGACTAGTTGCACATAATGCACTGAATCTGCTAGTAAGTCGAATGGATACGGCCAGCATTTAAGAGAAAAATGCCTTGTACAGCAGTTGCTTAAGATGTAATGGTTAATGTCTCATTTTACCTACAGCAGCATGCCTTTACACGAACTGTTTATTGGTAAAAGAAATACAGCAGGTCATGCCTTCAAAAAAAGTTACACTACGGAACACGGATAATAGGTGTCAAAAAAAATGTTTTTTGTTAAGCTTATGGGACTTAACTACGGGGTCATCAGTCCCTAAACTTACAAACTACGTATGAACTAGCTAAGACTAAGGACGGCACAAACATCCATGCCCGAGGGGGGATTCGAACACCCGACCGTAGTGGCCGTGCAGACCGTGACTGGCGCGCCTCAGTCCCCTCGGTAACCGCGGCCGGCAAAATAGGTGTCATGCCTTATTCAAATGTTTGTTACGGTTATGGGACATAGCTGTGGCGTCATCAGTTCCTAAACTTACAAATACTTATAAACTAATTTATACTAAAGACAGTACAAACATCCATGCCAGAGGGAGGATTCGAACTCCCGACGGGGAACGGCCTCGCGCATTGGAGCATAGCGCCTCAATGCGCTCGGCCACTCCGCCGCGGCATGTTTTTATTACCCTTGTCAAGTTTGGAAGTACGTAGTGTATGAGAACGTCAGTTAATATTTATGTAGTATAAAGAATATGGGATAGCTAAGAAACATTTCTGGCTTTTTTCCTTGTGTTTCCTACAAAGATGTATTCATAACACACATATGACATCATTCAGAGTTTTGAACTTCCAACTAATATAGAAAGAACAAATGGTATTTATTGCTTATAACACAGTGCAGAAGAATAGGGTAAATATAAAACAAAGCAGTGCAAAACGCGTATAGTCTAAAGGTCGGACAGAGAGTTGAAGCAAGTGCACATTCATTCTAAGCACAAAGAGGTTAAAAGACGCATATTTAATTAGGAAAGGCCCGGCGGCATTCACGACATAGGTGGCGTAATTGGAAGAGACGTAGTGCGAGGACGAGAATATCTGCGTGGAAAGCCTACTCGGCAGCAATGAAGGCCCGGCCGAACAAGCCCTGAAATGAAAGAGACGAAGCTGGCGCATTGAGAACACTTGACCTGATCTGCGACTGCAATATCGCGGCCTGTGTCGGCCGGGCTCGGTACACAGGCGAATATTTATAATTGGGCACTGTCCACCCCACTCTCGGGCGGCGGGGCCGGCCCCGAGTGTCCTTTATCGCCGCTAGATGTCAGCGCCGCTTACCGATTAATTAAAACTGGACACGGCTGCTCGGGCGCGGCCCATCACTCACAAAAACCGCCCGCCCGCTGCCTCGCCGGCCCGCCCTCGCATTAATGCCGAAACGAGTCGTAATAAACCACCCGCAGCGCCTCCGCCCTCCGACACTCGCGCCGGCCAGTCCCTGCCTTATCGCCACTACCAGCTTCCACAATTACGGCCATAATCCAGGAAAACAACTACAACCAATATGGCTATTTCACAACTACTCTTACGTTAAGTTCTCCGCTCCCCTACCCCTGCTTGCTCTCTATCTTTTAATTCTCTTGCGCCTCCTACTTTATTTGGCAAATAGTGATTTTTGTATCCCATCCTCGTCGCCAATTTTGTGTCTCAGCCTCAAATGTTCAAATGTTTGTAGAACTTATGGGACTTAATTACGGGGTCATCAGTCCCTAAACTTACAAACTACTTATGAACTACTTACGAACTAGGACGGCACAAATATCCATGCCCGAGGGGGGATTCGAACCCCCGACCGTAGTGGCCGTGCAGATCGTGACTGGAGCGCCTCAGTCACCTCGGCCACCGCGGCCGGCCTCGTCGCCACTTTGGTGTCTCGTTTCCGTCGTAGGTGTCGGTGGCCGAGTAGAATTTAACCGACACACGAATAAAGGATGCACGCTCGTGCATGTAGGAGGTGACCAGCCAGTGGGACAGCAGAAACTAGAAACACTAAATTAGAACGAGATATATATTTCTTAGAGACTTAGTAATACTTTTACATAGCTCAGTGCTGCAGAATGCTGATACATAGTTGAGCTAGAGGCCTGCCTAGTGCCTATCCGATAGCCAAGTCTTCACTGGTGCCTATCTGATTCCGAAGTGTTAACTGGTGCCTATCTAAGTCCCAAGTGAACGATGTCGTTCAGTGGTGGCCACGAGCGGAGTTGCAGCAGAAGGCGCTCGTGGCTGACGTCGTAAGAACGCCGCGCCGTGCGTGTATGGCGGCGCGCGGCGAAAGTAGGTGGCGCGCACTTTGTACTTGTGCGACACCACAGTGACAGCTGATGTATTCTCCAGTACCATTCATCTGCCCTCCATTACAGTTTCAAATGTTCAAATGTTTGTTAAGCTTAAGGGACTTAACTGCGGGGTCATCGGTCCCTAAACTTACAAACTACTTATGAACTACCTTATACTAAAGACGACACAAACATCCATGCCCGAGGGGGGATTCGAACCCCCGACCGTAGCGGCACAGACTGCTCGGCCATTGCGGCCGGCCATTACAGTTTCCCGTCGGAATCTTTCGTATATAGTGAAGAGAGAGTACAAAATCACGACTTTCAACATGATTGCATATAAATTCTAACTACATTCACTGCGCGGTCTACGGCGGTATGTCACGGACTGTGTGGTAGCTCCCGTCCGCGGTTCGAGTTCTCACTCGCACCTGTGTCTAGGTACCGATGACCTCAAGTTACATCTCTTAGGTTTATAAACATCTGATTTGAAACTACAGTCATCACAGCTCAGTCTTATCGTCCAACTGCTAAAAACAATGCCTAGTGAATGTAAGCAACAATTCTTTGCTTTATCGTGTTGTCCCCAACATTTTCATGATAATCGTAACTGCAATAGATCTTTTCGCCGGCCGCGGTGGCCGAGCGTCTGAGGCGCTTCAGTCACGGTCTGCACGGCCACTACGGTCGGGGGTTCGAATCCCCCCTCGGGCATGGATATTTGTGCCGTCCTTAGTCTTAGTTAGTTCATAAGTAGTTTGTAAGTTTAGGGACTGATGACCCCTTAGTTAAGTCCCATAGACTATACAAAAACATTTGAAACTTTTTTTTTTTTTTTTTAGATTTTTACATTTATCAAAATTTGTCCTTCCAATATATTCATTTTTGTGGTCATGTTTTCCGTAGTTGCTTTATAACAATTGAGGAACAGAGAATCCGGTAATACTTCGCCACTGATAAATATGCATGGGAATTGGATACACATACTACACTACTTCCCTTCATCTCTCCCCATCTGTATTTTCTTACTCAGCCCTCTTATGCTTCTCTCCGCCTGCTTGTTATTTCCCAGTGTCCTCTATTTTAATCCAGGCCAAAAGTTTGACATCAGAATCATGTTGAGTTAACAATACACAAAATCTAATTATGCCAGCTTGGATCTGTCAGACTCGGTCAAAAATAAAGATATTTCGATTATAGGTAACCTACGCTGTTTTGCACTTTTTGAAAAACAATATAGATCGCCCCCAAAGGCAAAAATGTCAGACTTTTATGTATTTACTCTAACATTCAGTAAGTCCATGTACTCCTCCCTCCTCTCTCTGCCTGTCAACCTACAACTCCGAGTGACGTGGCGTATTGGTAACACACTGGACTCGCTTTCGAGAGGACAGTGGTTTAAATCCAATTCCGGAAAGTGCTGACTTAGGTTTCCCGTGATCTCCCTAAATCACTCCAGGCAAATGCGGGATGGTTCCTTTACAAGGGCACAGTCGATTTCCCTTCCCATCTTTTCCCAAAAATCCGAGCGTGAGCTCCGTCTCTACTGACCACACTGTCGACAGGGCGTGAAATCCCAATCTTCCTTCCTCCTGCTCCTCACTTCCCCCTCCATCCTCCTGCCTCTGTCATTCCCTCTCCCTATCAGTTTCCTCCAGTCCCTCTCTCTGTTCATCCCTCACTGTCCATTATATAATTACGCATATTTGCAAAATTTCACGATAATCCGTCAATCACTAACGAAGTCCGGAATAAGGTACCCTATACCATGCATTGCACGATATCTTATGTAGACCGTGCCGTTTCTTTGTTTTGAAGGTCAAATGAGAAAATTTATATTCAATCGGATGAACGGTGTGGCAGCGCATAATATACGAATCTAATCGAAGTGGCGCTGCCCACACCAAGTTAACAATTTCGACTTTTTCAAATTTTCAGCGATGGAATATTTACATAAATTTCATAGAAGCCATGTTAAAGTTTGACAACACACCAAAGACGATTATCTGCTTCTGGGAAGATCTGACAGCTGGAATTCAACGTCTGGGGAGTGTAGAGATCGCTAGCTTAAGTGCATCAGGTTTTATTGTTTGGATGACGCTTTTGATAACTACAGCGTAGGTTATCTCTGTACCATGCACGTTTTCTCTACAGTGTTATGTAAAGTGATTTTAAAATTCTGTAAGCTATTCACCTTGAGATTGTAAGAATGTCTACCGAAATATCGGAATTAATTACATCCTAGAAAGATATCCGAAACTTGATGGAATATTCGAACAGCCGAGAAAAATTCATAAAACACAAAGTTAATTTTTTCGGCCTCACAGCAAATATCAAGTTTATTGAAACTTCCTGGCAGATTAAAATTGTGTGCCGGAACCGGGACTCGAACCTGGGACCTTTGCCTTTCGCGGGCAAGCGCACTACCGACTGTGCTATCCCGACACTACTCACGATGCCGCCTCACAAATTTACTTGCGCCAGTACCTCGCCTCCTACTTTCCAAACTTCACAGAAGCTCTCCTGCGAACCATGCATTTTAATTTTTTTAACATCCTTCTGATTATTAGTGCAAATAACAAATTTCGTTGACCGCCGGTTTGTTTCGACATCACGACTACAGTACCTACTCCGTACACTACAGGTCTCTTCAATAAGCTGCCAGCGCGCACACGCGCATGCGCAGGGCTGAAATGGTGTGCGAGCAGCGCCTTCAATAACATGTTGGCTCTACAGACATATGCCCATGACTGTACAGCGAATACCTTATTGAATACCTATGTACCTGCATCTGTTACATGTCTACGTGTAACTGCCGTTCACGAACAGATGAATATCGTATGATGAAAAAAATTCCGAAACGCCTCATAATAAAGTCATGCAGGGCGTGGTGAATGTCCTTCAATTACTGCGACCTGTTCAGCTTCTTTGCAGTACTTTGCGATTAATTTAATTATGGACGCCTGCGTCATACATAACTTTATGTCGTATTTACAAGCGCCTTCTGCTTCTGGCTACTTGCTGAGCAGCTGTTTGCTGTATGTGCACTGACATCAAGAAACCACACTGGCCGTCTCTATCCGGAAAAACTCTTTCAAGTTGCCAGATTTGTGGATGCACAGAGCTGTCCGACTTTGAGGGGGGAGTGCAGACTCACATGATTCGAGTTTTTATTTGTAGCGGGTTTGTCAAAGTTTTTGGAAACTGCTGCAGTTACCGCGTTCGACTATTTCATGTTTTATGTTTCATCGTCAATTATAAGGTAGGGATTTTATTTAATCCGACACAAACAACTTTAAACATCGTCAGCCGATTGATCCGCGAGAAACCAACCAGAAACGGCGCGGAAAGCGTATAAGCAGAGCAAGCAAAAATCTCATCGTAGCTGCGCATGTGCAGTAACGCCTATCGCTTGAAAGCAGAGCTCTGTTTGAACGAACGTTTTTACTTTCGAGCAATGGCTCTTATGTTGAACTTCACCATTCCAAATGTTCAAATGTTTGTAGAGTCTATGGGACTTAACTACGGTGTCATCAGTCCCTAAACTTACAAATTACTTATGAACTACTTATGAACTACTTACAACTAAGGACGGCACAAATATCCATGCCCGAGGGGGGATTCGAACCCTCGACCGTAGTGGCCGTGCAGACCGTGACTGGAGCGCCTCAGTCCCCTCGGCCACCGCGGCCGGCTTCACCATTCCTTTAAACAATCTGATACGGTGATATGTACATTGTTCAAACTATCTTCATAAAGATAAACAGAGGGAGAGGGGATATTTTTTCATATTCAGATAAAGGGGTTGTGGCGACCAAAGTTGCTACACTGGCTAGTGGCTTCAGAACTGAAATTTCTCACCCTGATGAAGTTGTCGTAGTTTCCCTGTAGTGTGGGATTTGCCGGGGAAATAGAAGAGAGCGCGGAAAGCCGATGGAAGCCGGGAGACGGGCGCTGCCGCCGCCCCTGCCCCAACCAATTTCCCGGCAACAAAAGGGCGTGCCGAACAACATGCGGACCACGGCCGAATGAATCGATTCAGCGACGGATGAGTGCCTCAAACAGCCCGCCAGCCGGCACAATGGAACTCATCAGCTGGTAAATGTTAATGTCATTCTAAATAGATTAAAATGGCAATTGCCTCTCAAAAACTACCACCTACCATTTGTCGAACGCGCGTAATGTGCGCATTTCATCAGCGTATTAATACAGATTATCGACACAAACATGGTAATATTCACTTACAACACGTCAAAACCGATTACGACATTGCGTTTCATAAATAGCGCACATTACAGAGCACATCAATGCAAGTAATTTTAATATTCATAGCCTGCACTGCTGCATCACTACTTGATTATCACAATTAAAAGCAACTTTTTTAAATTTCCTCGTCCTGGATTCCCGGCGCATTACAACATGCATAATTAGAAAGAAGCGGCTTTTTAAGTTAGTTCATACTTATTAACAAACCGATAATATAATAGCAAAGAAATAAGTTCGCTAATGCACACATCACGTTACAAAACAACAGCAAGACAAATTAAACTGTATCCAAATTTTTTGCTAACATATATCAGTTTTTATAACAGTACACACAGAGAAAGTTTACGATTAATAGCCAAGATATTAACTTTTCCATTACAAATATGATTGAAATAAGACTACTGGGAGTCTCTAAATACTGTTATTGTGCTTTTATCATCATTTAAATAGAAAATGATGTATAATTTATTGAAATACTTGCTTTTTTTATGTTGAATAGAATCAATTCCTTGACGACTCTCTTAGTTACACGTACTTCATACAAGCGTTCCTGGTGCTTCCAGGGCATTTACCCATAGCACGGTTTCTGCCCCAAGCTACCATAGCACGGTTTCTGCCCCAAGCTACAGCCAGTCGGCGAAGGATCCCTGACAATTTCAGTGCGGTTGAGGCAACTACTTCTTGTCTATTTTTCAGCCCATCACTTAACGCGATTTTATTGACGCCTAAATAATGTTGCGACTATACAGAGTACCGACCGTTGTTTTCGCTTAAAGTCGTATGCAATAGCGCTACGATCTATCGGGAGTCTTCTTTAATCGACTCTATTGATCTTGTGAAATAAGGTTGCTTACTAACATCTGCCAAGAGTTTCTGTTGGAAGTTATTATTTGAGAGTGCGACATCAACAACGAATGTGGTACGGTTAAGTCTGCTGTTTAATATCAATCAATTTGTCGAAGATGTCAGATCGACTGGTGTTTACCGAAAACTGAACATTTATCACTGTAAGTTACCTAAACTTCTCAAGTTTGTTATATGAAATATAGCTACAACTACCAAAAAAACTATAGTGTGTTGCTTTACCTTTATATCAGAGTCGTTTTAGGTCTTTTAATATTTTTCTGTTATGTATTAAACACGGTGCAGCAATGCACTACACTGGGACTGGAGCACTATATCCACAGTGCATATAATTGAAGCGTGTTTCATATATTTCCACCAAGAAACATGCCTGTCGACACTTTTAGCACGCCATGGCATTTGCAATACTGGAATTTCGTCACCGAAATAAACATTTCTTACCATAAAATGTCTCACTGGCTGTCAACTGAGCATGGTACAGTAAGAGAAGGAATATAAATCTTTCCATGTTGTTAATGTTCACAATAACAATACTGACAATGTTCCTCGGAAACACTAACTGTAACAACGGCTTCCAGTTTATTCATGCGAATTTCTAGGAAACATTATCTATACTTTCAGTTTTACCGACAGGCATCGTCTCATCTAATATTCCATTGCTAAATTCGTGATCCCTGTACTTTTTCCTTCACGAATTTCGCCAAGATGTGTGCAGATGTCAGAACGCAACTAATTCTTGCTGTAACCTTACAATGCTTTCATCTTTAACATGTCCTTCGGATGTGCTTGTCTTGAAGTGGGCTATATATTTTTTTTAATTCACAAAAAGTGATTAAACTTCCGTCACAGTTTACGGGAATTTAATATCAGCAGAAATGATTTACTCTGTGATCGAGTTAATGGGAAATATGACTGGTGGTATGAATAAAGTTAAATGATAGCATCTTAATAGAAACTTATTCATTAAGCTATCTACTGCTGTAAATATTATGAATTATTTTGTTGTGACGTAAAGTCAGCGCCACACGCCAGACGCAAGAGAACGATTATGGGAGAAGGCCCGGCCATCCTGCAACCCTGGCTGTCCGTCGTTTTGAGACAATACTAACACCTGCCTCCTCTCGTGACCTGGCGTATGTTGTGCGAGCACTGAAGAGGTAGAAGACCGTGAATGCATAATTTTCTGTTAGTGTGGGTACGTCCGGAAGGTGTTCACAGGTGGCCGATGTCGTTAAGGTACCCGCTCGCGAAAAGCGGGAAATCAACCTTCGGCAAATTTTCATTCCCAACAAATTTTTTTCATCTGCATCTAATTACAGCTGAAGTCACAGAATTAGGTCCATCTTAATATGCATTTATTAATCTCAATGGTTTTTGTTCGAAATCAATGCAGTAATCTTTAAAAGATGGAATTATCTACGGGATAAATGTTCCTTTAATAATACCATTATTTACAACTGTAATTTTCGATTTAATTTTCCAAAATCACCAAATAAAGAAATGTCACATGAAGACCATTGTTGTTCACTTGATTTGTCACGATGGTTTGCAAAGTGGGACTGCTTTAATAAATTGAAAGTTACCGGTGTACTTTTAGTAATTTGAACAAGAGCTTCACAGGATTTTATAGATTTCAGTAGCATTTTCATCTAATGTCTTTACTCTTGCTATACTTAATCTCCATTCCGTTCAGGCTGATCTGAAATTAAACATTTGAAAAATAAAGGTTTGTAGTCAGATAAATGGGTGAAATCTTGGGGCAAATATCCATAATTACGACTTAGATATTTACATGCAGTATATTAAATTTGTTGTCAATGTTATTCTCACTTATCACAGAGTGTATGAAAACCATATTAATTTAAGAGTTCATACTTTTATCTGAAAACATGACACAAATATGGGATAAATTATTCGACAATAGCTATATTCCCACGCTTCGTAACAGGAAGTTAAAGAAAGGCCATCGTATATAGTCGCTTTTTAGGTTTCAGTACCTTAGAGGATCTCTTAGTCAATACGGTGTCCTGACAAAAGCACCCAGTGACATTAGCACCCAGTTCTGGTCGAGGGGCGGTCGGCTAATCTTCCCGTCCGGTCTCTGCTCGGCAGGTAGAAGAGCCGAGGGCTGTGAGGTCGCATTGACACAAGGCCGTACTTGACGGCAATAGCATTGCTGCAATTTATAATGGAAGCGAGCCTAAAGAACAACCAAGACATATTATTAAGATTTGTGACCTGGAAAAAGTCTTCGATAATGTAAGATGCTGGATTATGTTCGCAATTCTGAGAAAAATAGGAGTAAGCTTGTAGGGAAAGCGGAAAATACATAGTTTGTATAAGAACGAAGTCGATACAATAAGCGTCGAAAGTCAAGAACGAAATGCTCAGATTAAAAAGGGGGTAAGAAAAGGTTGTGGACTGTCGCCATCACTGTTCAACTTGCACAATGAAGAGACTTAATGTAGAAAATAAAGATGTTCAAGGCTCTGATAAAAGTTCTGGGTAAAAGGATATCAGTGCTAAGATTTGCTAATGACATTGCTATCATCTGTGAAAGTGAAGGAAAATTACAGGGTCTGTTGAATAGAATGAAAAGACTAATGAGCACAGACCATGGACTGAAGGTAAACCAAGGAAAGATGAAAGTCATAAGAAGTAACAGAAATAAAAGTAGCGAGAAAATATCATCCGAATTGGTGATCACAATGCAGTGCTGTAGCCGGCCGCAGTGGCCGAGTGGTCTGCGGCGTGCCAGTCACGGTCGTCACGGCCGCTGCGGTCGGGGTTTCGAATGCCCCCTCGGGCATGGATGTTTGTGTCATCTTTAGTTCATGAGTAGTTTGTAAGTTTAGGGACTGATGACCCCTTAGTTAAGTCCCATAAGCTCTACAAACATTTGAATTTGATCACAAGGAATTCCGCTACCTTTGCAGTAAACTAACTCACGACGGAAGAAGCAAGAGGGACATAAAAAGTAGATTAGCACAAGCAATGGGGGCATTCACGGGAAAGAGAAATCTACTGCTGTCAAACATCGCCCTGGACTTTAGGCAGAAATTTCGCAGAACATAAGTTTGCAGTATAACATTGTATGTAACTTGGACTGCTGGGAAATGAGAACAGAATTGAAGCATTTGATATGTAGTTTATGGAGTTGTACAAAATATCACGTAATTTTTTTATAGGTACTGCTTTTAAGTTTATGTTTTAAAGCCATAAATGCCTGGGTATTTATGAATTTTGGGCATTTGCCCAAGCATTCATTCTAGGCATTTGCCCCAACTTGCAAATGTCGAGGCATTTTACATCACTAGGGGAGAAACAGAATGGAAACATCAAGCAAATAATTGAGGATGAGGTTGCAATGGTACTCTGAAATGAAACGATTGGCTAAGGATTTGGTGGCAGATCGCATCAAAGCAGTCAGAAGACTGATGACTAGGGATGCAAACAATAAATCTACGTTTTGAAAACATCGACGTTTTGCCCCAAAACATCGATGTTAGCAGCGATGGTTTAAACATCGATATATCGCCTATGTATCGGTGATAGAAGTCGAAAACTATCAACACCGTTAAATTCTGGTTCTAAGCCTTTTTACTGTATATGAAAAGGATGTTCTACAGTATTGTATGTTACGTTTAGAAAACAAAGGAAGAAACAAATATTTGGGTTTTATTTCCGAAAAAGTGATAATTTGCGAATGTGTGGTTACGTTACAATAAATAAATAAATATATTCACAGAATATATGACAACTGCGATGGGGCAAAGCTGAAAATGTGTACCCAGCTGGCACAAATACACAAATTGCACGAATCGAACACTACGATCTTCATAATCGTACTGACAGTTAGCAGTCATCCGCTGAGGTGGACAAGGACCTCGGGACTGCAGGCAGACTGTGTCGAGAGGTTTCCGGTGAGCGAGGACTGGGCGGCGTGGCATTACCGCGAAAACAGGGACGGCTTAGGGAGGATAAGGGCAGCAGGTAGGTCGTGACGTAGTAAACAGGTCAGACTGGGTGCAAATGTCGCAGATTTGGGGTTGGGTGCAAATGTCACTGGGTGCTTTTGTCACATATCCAGTCAATACATCCGTTTTCTCTAGCTAAGAACTCAAATATAAACGAAATTTGTCAAAGTAATTTCGTAATCTCTTAGGATCGGGTGTCTTTATGGGCCGTGTCTTCTTACTGCGACATTTCGACGTCTTAACTCCGAGTCTTTATCAGGTGATTCCTAAGATCTGGAATCACCAGATTAAGACACCGAAATATCGCGCTGAGAAAATGCGGGCCACCGGCAGTGTTCTCGATTCCAAGAGGTGACAACGAATCGTCGGAAAAGTCCACGAAATTACAAATTTCGTTATGTTTTTTAACACACAAATGGAAATCAGCAACCAGTATATCTTAGTTAAGTAAATTCAATGTTAGTTTGTATTCGTAGAGATAACATTGCGACGTTTAATCCCATCGCCGATGTAGTCACGGTAACACTGGTGGTGTTGAATGTGAACCAAGAAGCTAACAGCGACATGTATCGGTTCCTTGGGGTACTACGACATTAACAGCACCATTTATTGGTCCTCTGGTAAATTCCGCCATACGACCAAACATAGATTCCTAAAGCTTTAAATTACAATTTTTTTTTTCGGTTTTGATGAAATGCTACCTCTATGTTGCCTCTACATCGCTCATGATACCCGTTAACAACTCCATAACAATTCGTAATGTGGTTTTGGAGATGCATGTGTTCAAACAGATTAACGACGGTTGTACCATTTTGTTATAATATAGAAAACGGGAAAGAGCAAATAAACTGAATTATGAAAATGTTAGAAGATGTTAGCGACTTTTGAACGTGATTAAAAATGGAAAGGCAAGGCAAAGCACTGTACTTCGAACATCTTAGTCTAGTGTGTATGGACCATGTGGAGAATAAAACGCTACATATCTCAGTGTTCGCTGCAGTAAGTATGAATTCGTCTTCGCGATCTCAACGAGAGCGGTATTTAAGGGTTGTCCGCCTTCAAGCTGATTCATGAAATTTAAAAAATACATATTGTCAATTATCAGCTGTTTATTGTACTTAAAACTATAACGGTTTCGAATATCATCCATCATCAGAAAAGTCTGTTAAAAAATTACAGGCATGGAATTACACACAATTTACAATGAAATATGACATACCCCAGTAGTCTCATCCAGAAGATACTAAATTAAACAGACTGATTACATTGGTGCCTTTTCTGAGTACGGTGACAGAAAATGCAACAATGTAATCAGTCTGTTTAATTTTGTAAGTATTTTCTGGATGAAACTACTGGGGTATGTCATATTTCATTATAACTTGTGTATAATTCCATAACTGTAATTTTTTAACAGACTTTTCTGGTGATGGATAATATTCGAAACCGGTAAAGTTCTAAATACAATAAACAGCTGATGGATGAAAATATGCATTTTTAAAGTATATTATGGCTGTTAACACACATCCATGAAACTGTCGCATTCTATAAGTCTTCAAATGTCTGCCAGTTCATACTTCGCAGCACCTCTGCGACGCTCTTCCAACGTTCAAACTGTGACATAAGCACTATCCTTTTTGTAAATCATGTATCTTTTTAACTTAGTGAAATTGGTAGGTACTCGAGATTTACAATAAATTCGGTACACACGTATGTAAGATTTGCAGCTTCGCTGGCACCAGAGACCGTGACCATGGCACCAATTCAAGTGGCACATTCCAGTTTTAATACAACCCAACGGGCAGAAGGCACATGACATTTTTGTTCGTTGCTAAACGCTTTACTAATTAGTACTGGACAAACGTTCACCGAGAAGCCACAATGCTACAGACACGTAATGTTTCCAAATGCAGATATGCGCAGCGTTCATAGTTACGGAAGACTACCCACCTGTGCCGTTATGTATCGAACAGAACTAGGGAGCAAAGTCCCACTCTATGGAAACAAACGGTACCATCTCTCTCTCTCTCTCTCTCTCTCTCTCTCTCTCTCTCTCTCTCTCTCTCTCTGAAATCTTATTTTATTGATTACTAAACCTGAATTTCAGAACAGTGTTTTGTAACAAATGTTTGTCGTGCAAAAATAGATACTTTTTTTATGTTTGGGGACGGAGAGATGGGGAGTGGTATGTTTCAGGTGTGATCCGACACCTAAAATTTTATAAATTAAGCGCCGGCTTGAAGTACTGTGTGTTGCGGCGATCGGCGCTTTAGGCAGGTCAAGAGACCTCAAACAGAGATCGCGAGGGCGATAGGAGCTGTGTGGCAGGGGATGAAAGGGACCAGTCTGGCAGGACGTGCGAACTACCTGACCGGATTAGAGGCGGCTATCTCGCGCCCCTCCACAAAGGGCCGCTCTCTACTCGATGGCTTGCGCAAGTGTTAGTCACGCTTCAGGGCGCCGGACATCCACCTGCGGATTACCGACGGCAGCCCACCGTTTCACCAATCGCTAGCGGGCATTGTCAACGACACAAAACCCAAGCATTTCCTCCGAGCACTTCAGCTACAAAGCCCTATCCTCTACGCGCCCACGCTGGAATAAGGTGCACTGCGCCTCAATAAGACAAAAATGTACGGTGTTAGGACCAACTTGCAGCAGTGCTATCATCGATTTTAGTCGGTACATTTTTTTCCTTTAGTCGTCCTTCCCTGGTAATCACCTGGGAGAAGGAAGACGAGTACATGCTTACAGCGAACTGCTGCACTAGCGACGCTCGATGACGATGTTTAGACGACAGAGGTTCGTTGTGATTGTGGGAAAAAGAAACTCGATGAATCAGCAAATGAATTTAAAACGTCGTCTTATAAGACGGGCAACCAGCTTCGTTTATAAGCACGAAGCGTGTGCTGGAGCGTCGGTCTTCGACTCGTCTCTGAAGATGGCTGAACGTTTCTCAGCAGAAATATTAGAAGAAGTAAACTTTATGCGGCTGCACGCCCGAAACTTCTTTGAACAGTCATTGCTCCACGAAAACATGAAGATGCACAACCAACATGTAATTTTCTTTCGGCGACTAAATCGAAAAATAGCTCAAATATTGCTGTACTTGTTTCGCGCGCACAAACACATAATGTGAAGAGTGCTATCGACAAGGAAAGTCAAATAGATTCCGTATTTCTAGACTTCCGAAGGCTTTTGACACTGCACCTCAGAAGCGTCTTCTAGTTAAACTGTGTACTTATGGAATATCGACAAGGTTGTGCGACTGGATTCGTGAAATTACCAGAAAGGACAGAGTACTTTGTAATAGACGGTTAATCATCGAGTAGAACAGAAGTGATATCTGGCGTTACACAGGGAAGTGTTATAAGGCCCCTACTGTTCCTATTTTTTATAAATATTTAGGAGTCTTCGCGGATGATGCTCATTTATCGGTTAGTTAAGTCACCAGAAAATCAAAAGTAACTGCGAAATGATTTAGATATCTGCATGGTACAAAAACTGGCAATTGACCCTTAATAGTAAGTGTGAGATCATCCGTATGACTACTAAAAGAAGCCCGTTAAACTTCATTTACACGATGAATCAATCAAAACTACAGGCCTTAAATTCAACTAAATACCAAGGAGTAACAATTACAAACAAATTGGAAAGAACACACAGAAAATATTGTATGGAAAGCAAACCAAAGACTAAGTTTCATTGGCAGAACACTTAGAAGATGCAACAGTTCTATTAAAGAAACTGCCTACAGCAAACTTGTGCGTCACAAGTGGGACTGACAGATGATTTAGAGAAAGTTCAGAGAAGGGCAGCTGTTTGTATTATCGCGATATAGGGAGAGAGTGTCATGGGAATGATGCAAGAGTTAGAGTGGAAACAATTAAAACAAAGGCGTTACTCATAACAACGAGATCTATTTGAAAATTTCTTTCGCCAACTTTCTCCTCCAAATGCGAACATATTTTATTAGCACCCACCTACATAGGAAAGACAAGATCATCAAAATAAGAGAAATCAGATCAGAAACAGAAAGATTTAGATGTTCCTTTTTCCTGCGAGCTATTAGAGTGGAACTATTGAGAAATATCATAAAAGTTGTTCGATGAATCCTCTGCCATGCACTTCAATGTGATTAGTGAAAACTTTAATGGTAACAGGTACAGCAATGTTTGAGCTATTTTTCGATGTTGTTACTGTTTGGGAGTCTTCAGTCTGCAGACTTGTTTGATGCACCTCTCCACGCTATCCTGTCCTGTGCAAGCTTCTTCAGCTGAGAATACGTACGGCATCCTACATAATTTTGAATCTGCTTACTGTATTCGTCCCTCGGTCTCCCTCTACAATTCTCCCCCCCCCCCCCCCAAACACTTCCTTCTAATGCTAGGTTGACGATTCCTTGATTTCTCGGAATGTGTCCCACCAAACTATCCCTTCTCCTAGCATATGCCACAAACTCCCTTTCTTCCCAATTCTGCTGAGCACCTCATTAGTTACGTGATCTACCCATGTAATCTTATACATTCGTCTGTAACACCACATTTAGAAAGCTATCATCTTTTTAATCAGTTTGGAAAACATTGTTTTCTTATTTGGAAGAAACAGCGAACTTATTATTTAATAATAAAACTAACAGTCCAGTTCGCAAAATTATTTTTACAATTTATTAATATAGGTGACCGCCTGAACGTCTATAGCGAGGTCTGATGATGATCTAAACCTAAATCGAAACAGGTCACCTATATTAATAAAATGTAAAAATAATTTTGCGAACTGGACTGTTATTTTTATTATCATCTTTTTGTCTGAACTCCCTATCTTCCACGTTTCACTCCCAAACAATGCTACACTCCAGACAAATGCTTTCAGAATGGACTTCCTAACATTTAAATTAATATTGGATGTTAACAAATTTCGCTTTTTCATAAACGCTTTACTTCCCATAGGGTATTGGAAAGTAGAGAGCAATAGTTGCAGGACTTATGAAGCCCAATTTAAAATTCAAATGTTTGTATAGTCTATGGGACTTAACTACGGGGTCATCAGTCCCTAAACTTACAAACTACTTATGAACTACTTACGAACTAGGACGGCACAAATATCCATGCCCGAGGAGGGATTCGAACCCCCGACCGTAGTGGCCGTGGAGACCGTGACTGGAGCGCCTTAGTCCCCTCGGCCACTGCGGCCGGCGAAGCCCAATTTAGAAAAGGACCATACCGGTTAGGTACATTATTGGTATTGGTGGTTATTATTTAGAATGCTACACAATAATTAAATGCGCGAGGATCGAGGAAAAAAAAAACTACTTATGAACTAGCTTATACCAACGACGGCACAAACATCCATGTCCGAGGGGGGGATTCGACCCCCGACCGCAGCGACCGTGCAGACCGTGATTGGCGTGCCGCAGACCACTCGGCCACCGCGGCCGGCTCTCGATAATGCAAAAAATTTGTACTCATGAAGTGAATGGATGAAAAAAGTCTAGGCCTATACATTTTCTACCATGCAATCGAATGCATTTGATACAGTCATCATGTACTGTGAGAATAAAGTTATTCAATAACCTGTATACGTATTACATTATAATAATTCAGTGTGTGTAGTTGATAAAGCTGAATGGTTATAAGCTCTGTGGAATCAACACGCAAATCTGAAATTGTACAGCAACTATTTCTTTCACTTATTTTGGACATTTGTGCGTGGAATGCACATTGCCTTTATAATGAATTGGTATCCATAGCAAAATTTCAGTTGCAATTAATTAGGGAAATACTGGAAAAGTATCGTCGGAGCATTAAACGTAAACACCCAACATGCAATAATCATTCCCTGAGATAAACAGAAAGATTCGGTTTACAAATCGGTAGGAATAAACCGAAATAGGTGTGTTGTTTGTAGTGCAAAAGACATAAGACGAGAATCTCAGTACTAGTGTAAAAACTGTAATGTAGGTTTGTGTCTTGAGCATTGTTTTAAAATTTATCATACTGAGTTACAATATTAAGAATCTTTTGAACGATCCTGCATGACCTTTTTATTGATAATATTTGTACCATCTCCATATATGTTGTTGTGCAACACTTCGTAACCTGCGCATCAGCTTCCTGACGTGAAATATCCACAGTACGCGGCACACAGCACCGATTATAGGCGTCGCTGCAGCGTTCCGTGGCGCCAGTGCAGCGGAGCAGACTGCCGTAACGAAAGGGTTAATTTAGTGCGGTTCTATCTCCTCAATTACAATTTAAAATTATTCGTTAAACACTTTATGTAACTACAGATGCCCAAGGGAATAATTTGGAAGAAAATGAGAGAGAATATACAGGTGCTAACTTTATGCATTTATTTATGTACGTAGCAGTGAAGATTATCCTTATTAGATTAAGAAAACCATTTTCAAAAACGTTCAAATGTTTGTCAATCTATCGGACCAAACTGCGTGGTCATCAGTTCATAGCTTACAAACTACTTAAACTAAGGTAAACTCACTTCAAACTAGAAGGAGTACAAAATATCATTACACACACCATGTAACAAACACATACGAAGTGAAACATTAGCAGCCGTTAAAATTCCTGTTTCTTCTTCTCCCCCCCCCCCCCTTCTTAACAGGAGGAGTGATGATCGTCTAGAAGCATTAGCTTCTAAGGCCGGTATTACACTATCAAATTACTGAACAAAGAATTGGACGAAAAAATTGGATGAAATATTGGTCATATTTTTTGACAAAGAAATTGGATGAAACGCAAAAGGGGGTATTACACTATCATCCAATATTTTGTCAAATTTGCTTCAAAATGGCGGTGTAATTCTCAGCTATTGTTTATACTATAGTTGCGTTGTCTGTATTTAGAAGACAAGGAGGGGAAAAAAGAAAAGAAACGCACTTGCATGAAACCGTGGGTGGCAGAGAGAGATAAATAAAATTTGTTACGAGACCAGGAGGATTTTTCTTTTTTATGCCGTCGGCAGAACAACGAGACCGTTCACTGCTACTTATTTTTGTCGCTCTTCATCCTTCACAGTTTTGCAATAGAGTAACAAAAAGGCTGACTCAAACAGTGTATACGAATAAGATTGTTAAGTTGATAAAGCAAGTTTCATTAAATAACGTTTTAAATGGAAAATCTGAGCACTGACAAAGAGGATAATCTAAATTGTTTATGACGTCATTAACAATGTAAGGGGGGAAACATTGCTGATAAAGTAAATAGGCTCTATTTCCTTACAAAAATTGGCTGACGTATTTATATGTACATAGATTCGCTTGCAAACAGATGTCCATGTTATGAAAATTGTTTTCATTTCCCAGTACTTAGCACACCACGTTACCAAAATCATACATTCTAAAATCTGCTTCGGCCGTATTAAGATTTAGGGGTATTACTTCTTCAATTCCGATAGTATATAATGACTTTTTTACATCACGGATTGTAACTCAACGTCACTTTTGCCGCAGGGTATTGGGCTACGCGAATTGACGTGACGGACAGTGTGAATTGGCCTTGTCACCTGTTACACAACGCCCCATCTGTTATTTTAAATTTTGTTGTTGCTAGAAAACACTACACAAACATTCCACTACTAGCCATGTTTACGAATACGAACATTATGTCCAAGTAATGTCAGATATTTAACCTTCAAATAAAACAGCTGTAGTGGCAAGTAAGCTGTATACTACTAGCGCTCCAAGAGGTCATATTTCTCACTGCAGGAAACAGAAGACGAGCGATTTCTTTGATCAAATCTACGCCGAGGCCTTAGATTGGATGAAGTATTGGGCGATGTTCCCATTACACTACGTCCAATTTTTCTTTGTCCAATTCTTTGACAAATAATGTGATAGTGTAATACCGGCCTAACAATGAAGCTAATTTTACGAATAAAGTCTGTTGTGGCGTAACGTCAGCGCCACACGCCAAACGCAAGAGAACGTTCGTGGAGAAGGCAGCGGATGACGTCCGACAGCCAATCGCACGCCGGCGCCGCGCCTCTTGGAGGGGGTAACGGTAGACGCGCGCCCTCTACAAGCTGCTGTATCTAGGTCGACATGCGTCTGGACGACCCGTCAGAAATCTGCTACGAACTAGGCAGTTACTAGGTCTCTCGTACAGAAGACGACGCCGCGAGAAGGGAGAAGACCAGATAGCAGTTGAGTATTGTATTCTTCAGTCAATAAAACTTGTATCACTAATTTGAATAGTTGTTCTAGATATCTACGAATCCTGCACTCTCCCTTTCCTGAAAGGCAGGCTGACTAGGGACGAGTAGGGCAAGGTCGGGTAGCCCCGGACGGCGGGTAACCGCGGACGTTTCAATTTCTAAGAAACCAAGCACGTTGCGCTGGCAAGACTGCATTTGAAATGCGCCCCCTGTGGAGTAAAAACACATGCAAGTCAGTTGTGGCATAGGCACCGAGCGAGCTACTCGCCACGGTGAATATTGTTCGCGCAAAAATTTTTCGTCGTTCCTGTTTAACTTCGTTGGCGGTTTTCACCCATAAGAGTTTTTGAAATTAGCAATTGCAGAAGCTCTAAAAATCCCTCATAGATTTAATAAGGAGAAGGGTCATCTACATATAAAAAAAGGTTTAGAAGAGACAGAAAAGGAAATGCAATAAAAAGGACAAGCCGAAAAAACAAAAAACGCAAATGCACTAAAGAAACGTTCATGGCAAAGACAAATATTCAGTCTCTCCGTAGAGGATCAAGGAAAAGAGACAGAATGCATCACATGTGGAGAAATCTTCGAAGAAGACTGTATTCAGTGCTATAACTGCAAGGACTGGCACCATGAAAACTGATTTTATGTAGATGCTTGAGATATTTATTTCAATTTTATGTTTTCAAGGCCAAGAAACAAGTGGAGTACCTCTGAAAGCTGTGTCCGGGGCTACCCTCCAAATTTTTTAGTGCCAATAACTGATTCAAAAGTTTATTTAAGATAGTTCATAAAAATATTATCTATGCTTAGTTCTAAGTGATATGACAAAAGAAGTTACTGGTTTCATTTTACGATGAAAGTTAACACAGAAAAATTGTTTATTGTTGCTTTATTAGCAATTCATTTTTGTGTCCGTGGCTACCCGACCTTCCCCTACTCAAGAAATGGCAACGAGGATGATGCAACAAAGTCTGTTGTCTGTATTTCGATTCTTTTTCTGACAATGAAAAATCTTCTAAAATTAAATAATCTAGTACTTCACTATTTTACTGTTACACAGGACGCAATTTCGACAGAGAAACTTATAAAATTTATGGAAAATTCAGCATGCCCGTGATGCTATTCTATTAGAAACAAGAAGTTGACATGTCGCTCTGTTGTAACTAGTTGACGGTGTATTACGTTGGAAGGATTCAGCCCAGTTAATCACTGCCAGATTTGTAACTATTTTGGAATCCCAACTTTATGCCGAGTTGGTCGAAAAAATTCCACAGAAGTCGGCAACAGTGTGTACAGATAACAAACAGCTCTCCCGCACCAGTTCCAACAGTACCAACAATTTCAGAATTATTTCACCCATCTAATGATAAGAACAATTTCAATTCAGTATAAACTTCTTATCAAGTGAACACGCTACTTCAGAACCCGAATGTTCTTTGAACGCCGCAATGCTTTCTGTACTAGGCATGATCCTTTCGCCGCCTACCAAACTGACTGACACGCAATTATAGAACGAAGACCTACAGTTTAACGTGGACTCGCAAGCGTGGTGCTGATCGACAATTTTCGCATTAACGAAGCATTACCAACGACGAAAAGCAGTAATAACTAACAGAAAAAAAAAATCTTGTTACCGACTTGAGTGGAATTTGGATTTCTGATCAGGCACTTACCCACCAAAATACAAAACGACACAGGGAAACAGCGCAAAATCCGAATCTGAACTGCGAAGTAGACTTGAACCTCACTACCACCGCATACGACAGGTCCATACCTGCCAACTTTTGAAAAGGGCTTTCAGTAAAACTCTTGTGCCGCAAAAAATCTGGGAAATAATTTACACATAGTCCGGCTTGACGAAATTAAGATTTTTCAGGGTTCCAAAATACAATAATGTAATCGTATCTACATACGTCATAGCCCATTGTTCAAGCGGACATAACAATCAAGAAGAAATCCACAGTAGGCACGGTGAATATTGGTTTAGAGCATACAAAACCGGACCTCTTTGATAAATTAAGCCGATATAGCTGAAAAAGGTTTTACACAATAAAACTTGTTTAAAGGCAAGAAATAGTAGCACACACTGCAAATGATATGCTAGTTCGACTATAGCCCAATTTTCTCTCTTGCATAAAAGGAAAACTATACCAAGAAAAAAAAGGAATGGAAGAAAACTGTGCATCTTCAATTTTGTCTCACCTTCAGTGCAAACGTAATTATTTAGTCACAGGCGGTACGTAAAAAAAGTACTTCCTCATTGATGGAAAGAAATGGTATTTATCTGTATCCTAGAAATCGATAAGTATGTTCTAGGTCTGAATGCCAGTAACTGACTCATCAGCACTTCTTTGAATTGCAGAGCAGAGCCTGTCGAGATCTGAGATTCACATAAAACTTGAACTAGCGCCGGCCGCGGTGGCCGCGGGGACTAAGGCGCTCCAGTCACTGTCTGCACGGCCACTGCGGTCGGGGGGTTCGAATCCCCCCTCGGGCATGGATATTTGTGCCGTCCTAGTTCGTAAGTAGTTCATAAGTAGTTTGTAAGTTTAAGGACTGATGACCCCATAGTTAAGTCCCATAGACTATACAAACATTTGAACATTTTTGAAGAACTGCCATCCCGCCTTTAAATTCAATTCCATTGGCGTCACCACAGAACACGGCGTCCCGAACATCAGAGTTAAAAGTACCAATCAGATGAATGAATAAATTTTCGACTATCGTAGACGTATCTTCGACCCACACAAACAATCGATTGAACATATGTGGTGTGATTATCGAACGTTAACGTTTCAGTATTTTGTGCAACTCGTAAAATAACACCGACCATCCGTAATACCGTAAAATGATGCAATTTCCGTAAATTTTACGGATAAACCGTAAAAGTTGGCAGATATGCAGGTCCCATCTTGCTCGACAAGAGGGGTATTACGGCGCGAAAAGAGGCACAAATGTTCAAATGTTTGTATAGCTTATGGGACTTAACTATGGGGTCATCAGTCCCTAAGCTTACAAACTACTTATGTACTAGCTAATACTAAGGAAGGCACAAATATCCATTCCCGAGGGGGGGATTCGAACCCCCAACCGTAGTGGCCGTGCAGACCGTGACTGGAGCGCCTCAGTCCCCTCGGCCACCGCGGCCGGCGAAAAGAGGCACATTTTCCCCCGATCCCTTATACCACTCGCCTGTGTAATTCCTTTACCATTTGATCCAAAACCCGAAAAAACGAAAAAAGTATGGACGTGAACGACAACCGATATATGTTAAAACGGTCGACTGGAGTGGGGAGGAAAGGGGGAGGGAGAAATGGAGAGTGGTGGATTGGGGGGGGGGGGGTCGAGTACCTCGGTGACTTCCACGAAGACGCAAAACGGACGGCGCCCGTAGCAGAAACAAATACACGCAATCTAGAAGCGGGCAGATTGCCTCGTTTGGCACCTATTGTTCGGCGCTACAAAGGCAGACGGAGGTGCGGACGGCGATCCTTCTACGGCCCCATCTGCTGAACTCTGCATCGCAGCCAACATGTGGTAAGCCGCAGTGAGAAAATGCTTTGCGTCTAGCAAGGCGGCGAGCACTTAAAACAAACAAGACCCAAATTATCAGCCTTGATGTGTGATAATATGCTGAACACCTAGCCAGGAAATGCACACTCGAAAGATTGTAGTTTCCACAATGTGTTGGTCATCGGGAATGCTTCTCGTCAATATAAAAAGCAGTCAATGGGCATGCAGCAGTGAGTGCAACCTTCAGATTGTGACAATGTACGCCCGATGTCTAAGTACATGTGCTCAAATCAGTGATACGGTGGTACGAATGTGCGAGGTGGTCTACATCTACATAGATACTCTGCAAGTCACATTGAAGGGCATGGCGCAGGGTTAATTGAACCACTTTTTTTATATTTCTCTACAGTTACGTTCTCTAATAGCTCGCGGTAAAAGGAACACCTAAAACTTTCCGTTTTCGATCTGATTTCCCTTATTTTATTTCGATATCATCTCTTCATATGTAGGTGGGTGTTAACGGAAATCGCATTCGGAAGAGAAAGTTGGTGACAGAAATTTCGCGAATAGAGCTCGTCGCAACGAACAACGCCTTTATTGTAATTATTTCCACCCGAACTCGTGCATCATTTCCGTGACACTCTCCCCCCTATATCGCGATAATAGAAAACGAGCTGCAAATGTTCAAATGTTTGTACAGCTTATGGGACTTAACTACGGGGTCATCAGTCCCTAAACTTACAAACTACTTATGAACTACTTACGAACTAGGACGGCACAAATATCCATGCCCGAGGGGACAATGCGCAACAATACTCCAAAATAGGACGCACAAGTGGTGATTTTACATGTAGAGTAAATTTAGTTCTCTGCTAGTCCATGCACTGATGCAAAAACATTCGTCAATTTTTTTTTATTTTAGATATGTGAAAATGTGTTTCACAGACCCCTTAAGTTGCTAAGTCATGGAATGAGACCAGGGCCGGCGCAAGGCACGTGTGAGGCGTGCGGCGGCACCAGACAGGAACACCGGCAACACGAGCGAGAGGAGCCGAGGGCAATTCTGTGACAACTCGTTCCTCTGTTTTCAGGGTTCCCATTGTGGCGTTTGTGTGGTCGCTGACTAAGGAAGATTTTTTTTTTTTTTTTTTTCAATTGTTGAGGTTTTTACGAATGAAAAATACAGCTGGCCGATGGAGTCAAGGGCGACCAGACGCAATTTCATTGCTTTCCTAATCTTGGAAAAAGAGGCACACCACAATTTGTTGTTAAGTCACGATTATGGACAGAAACTGACGTAATAGATAAGTGTTCAGTACATTTAGACTTGCCAGGTTGAAAGAATAACAGGAAAAAAATTCTGACTGTCCGGATTTTGGAATTATTATTCTGAGAAATTCCTTTTATAAATAAAAATGTTACTTTTTCTTTTCAAATCAACTTTATGCATAAAGTCTTTACACTATTGGAAGATAATTAAATTGCATTTAATTTCCGAGTTCCCAATTGTACTAGTGAGTTGTGGATTTTACACAACCAGACATTTTGCATAGTATAGTAGTATTCAGAAAAGATTTAAAGTTGCAACAAGTTTCCACCTAATTATGATATCAAACTGTACTGAAGCAAGACAGCTGCCACTGGGCTTTGAATTAAATGGTGACACTTGAACTTTTGGCTAGGCCATGTTTCAAAGTCAAGTTCCCTGCTTACTATAATTTGCATCAAATAGGAAGGTGGCCCAGTTTTCACATCACTCTCCATTAGCTCACTGGCAGCCAATAATATTCATTCCCTAGGTGAACAGCTGGCCACAAGTTACCCAATGTTTCTCTCTGTTTTGCACTAGGCCGTAGCTCCTCACCATCACGCTTGACCTACCGCTATGCCTCTATAATGTGCCTCCTTATGTGATGCCAACTGTAGGCAGTTGCACTGACCACTACACCATCTGCATAGAGTGGCCACATCTGCACCAACTACCATAGCACGTTCATGCCAGATGCAAATTTCCAGCTCTCACTGTTAATGAGCAATACAAATGTTATAATTTCTTTTACATTTCTGTTTGTTTGAAATTTTGCAATGGACACTTCATTCCTCTTGTGTTTATAAAGGCAATAGGCATTCCACACACAAATGTCCAACAATTGAAAGCAATATCTGTGATACCATTTCAGAGATTTGTGTGCTGATTCCACAGTGCATATAACCAATCAGTTTTATGAATTGCACACACTGAATTATTATAATCCAATAAGGATACAGGTTTTTGGATAACTTTATTCCCACTTTATTTTATTACTGTAACATATTCAGCTGAACACATGATAGAAAGCATATAGACTTCTTTTTTATCTAACTATTTTTATGAGTATTAAATTTTTGCATGGTCTCTTTCATTCAGGAATTACTGACACTTGTAGAGTGGGCTGCATTGAATGGAGCCATCCACTGTACATTTTTCAATGAAAATGTGAGTGTGTGTGATGGAAGAGGACTGATGGTGGGAAGTCTAGAATAGTGAACTGGTGTAGTGCTTTGCTTGACTTAAATTGAAAAATCTGAAGTTCCATAACAACTGGATGACCTATTGCTGCTGAAAACAGAAACCTCTCTGCCTCACTAGATGTTGGGTGAGCTGGGGAGATGCATTTGCTAGCTCTCGTGCTATGAGAAGTATTCCAGTCACTTGTAGTGTAGGTAATGAAGTAAATATTGTCTCCTATTGAGAGAGCATAGGTCTGGTTCTTCAGAGTGGTAGGCAGTCGAAAGCTTCAGCAGTTGAAATTATGTAAATAATATAGCAATTGACAACTGTAAGTAAGTACATATTTAATAAATTGACATTAACTCCATTATATCAATAATGGATATTACTAGATGGAACAATCTGTAAATTAAGAGGAAGGCAACCACCCACCTAAAGCAGATCAAAGTGTGGGGCACAGCAGAATGTAACAAAGCTAAAGTTTGTTAAGTTAATCTCTGGTTGTGTGTGTGTGTGTGTGTGTGTGTGTGTGTGTGTGTGTGTGTGTGTGTTGACCAACTTCAGATGAGTGGATGCTTTTCTCTTATTTTACAAAAAACTCCACTACGTAAACATGAGCTCTGTCAACTGGACAGGAAGTATTGGAAACTTACAACCTATCTCCAAACTGAAAAATGAGCAACACTCATAATTGGTGAAATTTCCTCTCTCAGGCTGCCATACAGGTGATGAAGACTCAAGTTTTCCTCTATAGGAGCAAGTTTTCATAGATTCTGTCTCTGTGCATTTCGTGTGTTATTATTATTATTATTATAAATAATATAGTGAGGACAGTTTACTACTCACCGCAAAGACGTGGCGACGAGCTGCGACAGGCACATACAAAAGACACACACATGTGCCTGTCGCAGCTCGTCGCCACGTCTTTGCGGTGAGTAGTAAACTGTCCTCACTATATTATTTATTCCAACCTGGACTTTCCATTATTATATTATTATTATTATATGTGGCATTAATGCCCTTTTATGTACCCTCCATCACATGTATTTGTGATGTAATTCACAAATGATTCATAAAGCACTTCAAAGGATTGGCATAACTTTGTTAAATATCTGAAGTTGTGTCTTGCGACATAATGGGGTAGATAAAATGGAAAAGAATGTGTTCACTTTTCAATACACAAACCTATGAAGGAGGCAATGTACAACTACAAACTGGGGACTTACCTTTCCATCACTTCTACACTAAACCCCCATCCCCTCCAGCCTATTTCACCCAAGAACACAATTTATCCTTTAATATGGTTCTACAATACTTAGATGTGTTACATCCATTCAGTATTAGTTCTTGACCCACTTCATTTAACAGTAATTTGATATTGTGAACTCATCGTTTTTAATAATCTGTGATTTTTACATCCCCTCAACAAGAAAACTAGATGTCCTAAAGAAAAATGAAGATAACACTTTTTGTAAGAAATCTATTTACTAATTTTTTCATACCAAGAAATATTTTGCTAGAGTCTGAGGTTTTTTAATAAAGACGAAAACATATAAAGTGACATACAAAGGCTCCCCTCTCTTACATTCATTGGTGATTTTTTGTATACAGCCAATGACATTGTACAAAAATTTGTGATTATCCTTCCACCCCATCCCTTTCCCCTTATTTGACCTTTGGTGACTGGGCTAACTTTCCCAAAAATAAAAGAAAGCTGTTACCATTCATGCTGTTCTTCTCTCTATCCTTATGTTAGTCCTATTTGGTGCAGGTTCCACACACTTGAGCAATTATTGTAGAATGGCTCCTTTCAGGATTAAAAAAAGTTAATTAATTATTTTTTGAAATCTTATAGTTTGGTATCATTACCCAATAAAGGGTTGTGTTTATCCCAAAGAACAGACACCACACCTATATATACATAAGTATTTGTATGCAATGATGACGTAAAGTTCACCTACTTCACCGCAGACGCAGTAATAACATTCGACCTCATATGGGATTCCGAAATGGCGAATAAGAGGACATGCATGATAGGGGAGCAATGGCCATAGCATGCGACTTGAAATTTGAGATGGACGGGAGGAGAGTGCAGGTAGCCAAGTGGTTAAGGTGACTGTTGGGCCAAAGTGGGAGAGCACCACCACCACCATTGAATAATTTCAATGCCCTAGTGCAGCTAAAGTCATTCCTTTCCTTCCTCATCCTTCTTCACACTCCTCTCAAGAAAATGTTTGCAACTACAGTATGATCCTGTTTATGAAGACTGACAGAAAAATAGGGAACCAGCTGTCAGATTCCTCATTCCACCTTCCTCACCAAAAATTCTGGCATGCAAACATGTTTATCCCTTTTTGTGCTGAAAAAGAATAGCACAACATAATCGTTGAAGAGAGAGTAGACACTTCCAGTGGAAGAGTACAGATTCATGGTGCAAAACAGTCAATGGTAGTAAAGAAGGTAAACGGATGGGGAAAGTAGCAGTGGGAGCAAAAGAGATAGGAGGAGACAATGGAATGAGGAAGAGGGAGATGGTTGGAGACTATACATAAGCTTTAGGCATTCTGATTTCTCAAGACCAATTTTGTCCACTTTTCTCCATTACATTTATCCACATGTTAAACATTTCTCTGGCTAGAATTTCCAAACCCAACCCATCTCTCTGCAAAGGTATTGTAATGTAACAACGTACTTTACTATCTCAGTATCCTCACAGGATAATCAAATCATTTCAATTAAGGAATTAGAGGACTTGCGAGGTCAGATACTGTGTGTGTGGAAATCCTATTTGTGCACGGTTTCTGAAGACCACACAGTGGCGTGACGAAAGGAAAGAGTCGAGTTGATCACGTGTAACACCACAGAAATGTTTAAAATGAAAAAGACTGACAGGCATACTGGAGAGAAAATAAAGAAAGCACAAAGCACTGTGAATAATAACTACAATATGGAAGCAATTGACCGTTCTGATATTATGCTTAGCTCTGTTGGATGTATATGGAAAACAATCAACTGTATAAGAAGTTCTTTTCCATGTTCTCAATCTGTGTTTTTTAAATTCACATGTCCTACACAGGTCACATAGCAGGTTGTAATATGTCGATAGCAGAGTTTCATCTGTCACTGAGAAGGGAACTCACAAAAACGTACATATCAGAGTGCAGAAAAGCTGGCAGGGAAATGTGTTGAGATGATAATCCTCTACGGTGTGTTGGAAGGCATTTTCCAAACATTATAACATGTGATCAATCCAAGAAAAGTACGCTTACACGTAGATGTATTGTCGGCTGAAAACAAGAAAGTACGTCAAGAAAGCAGATACAAATGTAAAACTTGCAAGGTAGCATTGTGCGTCGTACCCTGTTTCGAAAATTACCACACAAAGACAAATTAATAATCGTAGCAAAGTAAGAGTACCCAGTGCTAAAATAAATAAAAATATAAATAAATAAAAATAAAAACATTGAAAATGAAAAAAATTATGAAAATGTAACAAAACTGAATAGAAATATATTTTTAACTTCGCCGGTGCTGATCCAAAGCCCGGATCAAATAGAAGGATGGAAAATATATTCAGAAGATTTTAACATTATTTATTCAGTATGCGAAAGAGGTAATAAATGAAACTGTATCTTTGAGAACCTTGTGTTGTTAGGTTACTACATACCAAGTTTCACTTTCACCACAATTTCAGTCCCTGAGATAGAAGATGCTAAACTTTGAGATTTTTTTCTGGTGCCGATTTTTTACGGTGAATTTGCTTAATATTTTCGGATGAATATGGCTCGTAAAATTCTCAAGAATAATAAGATTACGAACATAGTTGTACAAGATAACCAATTTTAATATATTTTAACAAAATCTTAACTGAGATATAACCATTCAAATTCCCCAGAACATCAAATGCACTCTGCACTACATTGTATATTAGATTAATACTTGTTCCATTGATCATATATACAACATTTCGTAATAATGTGGAATGTGTCAGTTTAGTAAATGGCATCTACACATGACAATCAATATTTTAAGGATTTTTTATTTAACTTTTTATTTATTTATTTATTTAATTTTAAGTTTTAACTAAAAATTCCTCTAAAGTGTAGGAAGAGTGTCATTCAGAAATTCCTTTAATTTCTTTTTAAATACTATTTGGCTATCTGTCAAACTTTTGATGCTACTTGGTAAGTGACCAAAGACTTTGTGGCAGAATAATTCACCCCTTTCTGTGCCAAAGTTAGGTTTAACCTTTAATAGTGAATAGCACCATTTCTCCTAGTGTTGTAGCTATGCACACTGCTATTATGTCATGTACATGTCATGTGCATGTCTTACATGTCAAACAAGTGCTATATCACATTCAGTATCACATCGATGAAGTTTAAGAATGTTCATATAAAATTACTTCGAAATCCATTTTAGGCAACTGGGAAAATGTTCCAAACTTTGACGTGGAATGACCCACAAGTAGTTTCAATTCATGTACTGACTATTCAGTTATTAATCTGCAGTTATTCTTCTGCCACAGAGGAAGTATGCAGATATCATACATTGTGTGTTGGTGATCACACTGAGAAGGCGACACAGCTGTGACTGCCCTGGCTACAGAACTGTTCCGCACAGGGCAAGGTCGTCCAAGTGACAGGCTGAGCACAGGCCGCCGGGAAGAACAACAGCGCTGGTGTGGGGATAAGGCGACCTAAAGTGCGCATGCAACCTGACTGACCGGATGCTCAGTGGCAGCAGCTAAAGAGTTAAACAGAATGATATTTTTCGTTTTTGTGCTCTGACAGTAGCATTTTTGAGCTGGGACAACAAACAATATATTCCCCTTCAAGTGAAGGGCATTTAGCACCAGCAACACTTTACCACAAAAAATGACAATATTTATTGCTTGTTATTCTTGTATTTTCTTAAAATAATGTATCTGTTCCCCATGCCTTGGCCTTTTGCATAGCTTGCACTTCAGCTTTGAACAGCACAGATAACTCAAAACTTTACATTTTTGTTCCTTATTCCCTCATAAGCCTACTGTCATCTGGTGTATCGTTTGACTGCAAAACAAGTCATTCCTAGCACAGGGCAGTAGTATGTGTTATGCTTAAGTGACATATTTTGTGTGTAGCTGCTGAGGTTTTCAGTCTGTGATTACAACTTCACACCATTGTCTAGCATAAAAAATAACTGGTGCCATTTAATAGCACAGATAAACGTAATGATAGGTTCTGGGGGTTGCGCCCCTTTTTAGAGCCTGAAATAAGGCAATAACTGTGATGACCAAATTCCTGCACTTATGCTCTTCATACTCAGATTGAAAAACACATGTCTAGAATTTCTTGCTTATAACTTACAATTGTGCGACATGACACCAATTATTTATGCCTGGCAATTGGATATCACCAAAACTGTAATAATAGAATTTAAAAAAGTTATAAGCAGAATATAGCAACCTTTAAACAGATTTGATTTTTTCTATAATCAAGGGAGCAATGTAATTGTCACAATGGATATTTTTCAAGGTGTATGTAATTTATCTGATATTGGTCATGGTAAAATATGGAAACAAGTGAGATGGAACCATTGAAAATTTCTGAAAATTAGAAATTAAATTAAGCATATTACTGGATGGAATAAAATAAAAATAGCAAATCATAAACAGAAAGAGATTTTTAAAAATGACAAAATCAGGAAAAATTTTTCATCACAAACAGGCACCTCTAGCTGTTTATATATATATATATATATAAATTTGGTTTCACAAATGTCTGCCTAGGTGTGTTTGCATGTGGATGAGTGAGTGTGTGTGTGTGTGTGTGTGTGTGTGTGTGTGTGTGTGTGTGTGTGTGTGTGTGTGTATTTGTTTACCTTCCTTTTTGTCCCCTAAGGTAAGTCCTTCCACTCCTGGGATTGGAATGGCTCCTTTTCCACTTCCTTAAAATCCGTATCCTTCCCTTTCTCCTCTCCTTCCTTCCTCTTTTTCCCGAAGAAGCCACCACTGGTGGCGAAAGCCCGAATGTTTGTGTGTTTTTGTGTGTGTTTGGTGTTTCTGTCGACGAGCCTGTACTTTAGGTAAGTCAAAAATCTTTATTTTATACCTATATGAAAATAAAAATAGAAAACAGATGACTTACCAAAAGGACCGGCTCGTCGATAGAAACAAATAAAATAAATAAAATCACACACAAACACACATACAAGCTTTCGCAGCCTAGCTGCTTCGTCAGGCAGAAGGGAAGGAGAGGGAAAAGGAAATTATGAGGGTTTCAAGGGAGTGGATAAGGAGTCATTCCAATCCCGGGACAGGAAAGACTTACCTTGGGGGGGAAAAAAAAGAGGGTAAACAAAAACACACACACCCACACATTTACACAGACGCAAGTACACTTAGGCAGACACACTGTAGAACTGTAGAAAGCAAAGAGTTATCTGGCATATATATATATATATATATATATATATATATATATATATATATATATATATGCCAGATAACTACAGGTTTCGGCAATTCTCTGATTCAGACTATCTAATAATGTTACATAATTATATGGATATACTGTTTTACCGTTCTGATTTTAAAAAGTCAACACATTTTAAATGACTATCTGATAGTTAAGTATAGTTAAGTGTTGGATTTATTTTATCTTTGGATATATACACTGCACAGTTGTAACAGTACTTTACTCTTCTGAGGAGATAGACACTACAATTAAAAAGCAGACATTCTTATTTAAGTTGCCCCTAGTTTTACCACATAAGTCAAAGTAAATACTACGCTCGTGTCCGAGTGGTTCGGCTGAATCCATTATTCGCCGAATCTAGCACACTGGCTTTGTATTCGCGATTCAATACATAATGGCCAAATACAACTGAATCCCAAATCCAAAGTGTTATACGGAAACCTTCAGTTACGAATGTTGTTGTTTACATTGCATAACAGTGCTCTTTTGTCTTTTTAAGATCCACTTAAAGACATGACGTCATACAACAAAACAATCTTGCTTTGAATTTATTCAAGTGAAACCACTACGAAATTTACGCAGTTGTGTGGCTATTGTGAAAACAATCTAGCGTATTTCCTCGAATCTAAGTGGCACTTTTCTTCAGGTTTTGGAGTCCAAAAAACTGCCTGTGGTTTAAATTGAGTACAAAGCAAACGAAGTTCGAAATATGGTGCTAGGAGCCGCCACTTTTCTCATTAATATAAGCAGTCATACACAGGCTAGCTTCGCAGACACAAATATAAAATATAGCAGCCTTTCAAATATTAGTAGCATCAAAAATAAATTTCTTATATTAATACCAATAATACATAAGGCTTTAGGATTCTTTCATGAGTTGCCTCATTCTGATTTCACTTTGTGAAGTGCTGGGGTATGTGGACTATAGGATTTCAAGAAAAAAGTTATTTATTAAGTGGAAAAAAAAGTTAATTGTATGCCATCCTGGTAGAATGACGAAAATTCAGTAACCACTTGACAATTGTTCAATAAAACATTGAAGGTAAAGCTTAAAGACATATATATTGACTGCCTTTCAAAAAGTGACAAGTAACTGAGAACTGACACTAACGGATTGTGTAAAACGCACAAGTGTGCCACTGTAATGATGATACATGGAAGTGTGTTCCAAATCAGATTGCACAGAGGAATTTTAAAATGTTCAATATCAAATGTACTAGACTGTACTAGGGATGATGCTCTGTACTACTAAGGAACTGAATAACAAGGAATCAAGTGACAGTGATTCAGAACTACCGTATCGGTATCTAATTGCTATTACAAACATTTCATAAAATTTGTTTTCTAAGTCTAATAAAATTGTTTTATATTTCCACATTTAATTTGCCATATATTTGAAGTCTCATCTAAAAGCTACTACGTAAAGTAGACTGGAAGCCTATGTGCGTCAATATGCCTGACCCTACAACCACTGCCTTTGTGATACAACTTACATATTTTTCTCTTAGGGGCAAGGGATTGTTCCTATGAATCATGATTCATAAATTCCACAATCTCTTCAACATAATAATAACACAAATATAAACATTACACCATCTAATACTCTGTGTTAACTGTTGCCACATTGAAATTCCGTCCGCCTAACAAACCCAAATGTTTACATCTGTATTATTCTTACGCTGAACGGGAATAGTTAGAAATGAAGCACAACAACTGACTTCTAGTACTGATTTTCTAATCTTCTATGAATATAAATTCTGTGCAGACAAGTTATGTGATCTTAAATGTTTGAAAGAATAAATAAATCCACAAAATACCCTTGCTTAACCTCCACAATGTGCAATCTGCGCATTAAGTACTTTTCACAGTTCTGAAATGTCTTCGTGGCAATAACAAGTACACAAATATCAAATAAATGCGGATTTCTCTGTGTCCGAATGGCTGTCTGTCACTTATGGAATGCCTGATATGTCACAATAAAATTATTTAACATTTACACATCCCATTTTTTAAGAATCTATTTTTCCAACTTCCAAAATAATTACTGGTCTTTTCAGGCTTTATTTTTCATTCTTCTCCTTTGAGGAGGGGGAAAAAAACATACTCATTTCCTTTCTAGGACTTCATAATGCAATTATTTTTATTTTATTTTATCAAAATGAAACAGTTTGTAATAGAGCAAAGACAAGTTTCTTATAATCTTTTAGAGCATTTAAACAACATATATCTCAAAATATTTCACATAGGGTACAAATTACTTTTAATGGGAAGGGGGTATTTAAAAAATCCTTAAGATTTAAAATAAAAATCTAAATGAAATTTTAATTTCTTAAATTTTGCTGTAATATTGTCATTTGGGATCCATCCCAGAAGGCTCTCTCTTCATCACTGGCTGTGATTGAGTAGTTATTCTTTTTGAATACATGTACTTGAGTTGACAGATTATTTGGGTTCGAGATTCGGAAGATTCTATTTGGGTTCGGAATTCAGCACGTTTTACTTAAGATTCAGAATTTTGAGATTTGATTCAGTAAAATTGGGGTTCGACCCATCCCTAGTAAATACCAATACCATTCCTTCAATAATATCACAGCTAATATCTTCCCAGGTCCCTCTACTCTTTTGAATGATGCTACTGTCACTGTAGCATTAGTATTTGTACCCAGAATAATTTTATTAATTCAAGTTTCAGCAAGTTGAGTGACAGGAGTCATAATCTAGGAAAAATTCAGTTCTCTCTAAAGTGTCACAAGAACACAATGTTGCAAGATGCCAGGAATACTCCCCAATGGACAATGCAATTTTGTCAATCAGTTATTTATATAAGCTACAATCTTGTTTCATTGTTATTTAGTTGCTAATTATTCAATATCAAATCACTGTGTTTTTTCTTCATATAATTTTCAAAGTTATTACATTTCAGTCCTCTCTCTAAAAGAGAAAAAAGAAAAAAAAATAACATTATAATAACATTAGTCAAACATTACACACATGTGCTAATTACTTGTGTTCACTTGCTGCAAAGGAAAATGGCTCAGCTATAACATTCTCAATTGTATACACGAGAATAATTTAGAAACCGTGTTATCAGAAGCAGTGAAACTGCTGCGTATTATTTGTACAAATCCAATGACAACAGCAGAAAGTGAGAGGTGTTTCTCTACACTGAGAAGATTATTTCACTAGAAAAAAGAAATGAAAATGGGGAGACTTAAAGAGTGTTGACTACATGCTCTATGGGAAAATAACACTTAAAAGTGGGTAATTTTAATGAAATTGAGATAGAAAAATTTGCTGAAGAGAAGGAGAGGAAACTCGACTTTGCCTACAAACATATTAATGAAGGTAAGAATGCTATTTTGATTTTATTTCATTTATTACTATCTTGCCTGAAGAAAATATTTGTGTGTAACTTTTTATGTATTTTGATATCAGTGGGAAACGTGTTAGATGAAGGTTTAAATTACGTAACTTGCTAATACATTTCATGCTATATTCTTCCAGTTCAAGAAATGCTTTGAAGGTACAAAATGTCACATACAATAACATTAAAAATACTTTCATCCCTTCTAATAAGCAGCCCACCACCCGCTACCAGTCCCAGGGAAGTGTGACAGTATTGCTCTTATTCTCTATGTAAATAAATGATCTGACTGACAGAATGAGCAGCAATTTATAACTGTCTGCTGATGATACAGTGATGTTGGCAAAATGTCATTGTTGAGTAGAAGGATATTAGATGACTTCCATAGAATTTCTAGTTGGTCTGATAAAGGGTAGCTTACTCTAAATGTAGAAAAATTTAAGTTAATGTCTATGAGTGGATAAACAATATAATACTCTATCACAACTATAGTAATGTGGTGCTTGACACAGTCACATCATTTATATATCAAAAGTTGAAATCAAACCAAAATTAAATTGGATAATCATTTAAGATTGTTAGAATGAAGGTCAATGGTTGACTGGTTCATTGGGAGAATTTCAAGAAACTGTAACTAATTTATAAAGGAAATTGCATATAGAAAACTAGAACAAACCATTATTGCCTACTGCTGGAGTGTTTGCGATCTACGCTAAGTAAGGCAAAGAAATTCAGTGATGTTCAAATAGATGTATAACACATAGGTTCTATCAGCATGCAAGTATTGCAGACATACTTCATGAATTTGAATGGAAGTTCTTGGAGGGGAAGTGGTGATATTTTAATGAGGCACTATTGATGCAATTTAGAGAACCGTCATTTGAGGTTGTATGCAGAACCATTCTACTTATGGGTTACTCCATGTCAACTGACCTAACACTCCCTGCTCGATCATCGCAGATTTCTATGAAATTTTATGTGGACATTCGCACATGTCCCCAATGAACAATAGTAAATTTTAAGGCTAGTCAAAGCAATACTGTTTGAGATATAGTCAGTTGTTCCACACCATGCACGACTTTGCGCAGGGCGAGCGTAAATTTTTGAAGGAATTTTTGAGTTGTTATAACTCTGGTAATATTTTGCTGAAAGAAATGACATTTTGCCATCTTGTACAACTGTATGCATTCTCTTGGGAATAATAATGAAAATAATTTTACGTGCCATATACAGCCAGAAAAATTAAGCCAAAGCGCTAAAAAAAAACCCTAACTTCAAAGTTTGGCATCCTATATCTCAGGGACTAAAGCTATGGTGAACATGAAACTTGGCATGTGGTAACCTAACAATACAAGGTTGTCAAACAAAGTTTTGTTTAGGTATTGCTTTCCAATACTGAATTAATTAACTGTGAAGTTGAAGATTTTAGAAAAAGATTAAAAAATGTATTTTTGACCTTATTTTGCCAAAAACTATGTTCTCTAAAACTTTTCAAATTGGGCTGATTAGAAGGACCATTATTTTAACTGCATAAAAGAGTGTATTTGATCATCCAATGCAGGCTAACAATGCTAGATAATTTGAATCAAAGTTGAATGCGTAACTATTGGCACAAAAAAATGTTAAACTTTGGATTCTTAAATCTGCTAAACTAAATGCATGCTGAACATGAATCTTTGTACATAATATGTTTGGCAGCACAGGGATGTGGCATACAAAATTTCAGCCTCCTACTCTTTCCCAATATTCAACAAATTTGTCTTAAACATAACAATTTTTGTGAGAAGTTGAAAATAGGGTGTATTTGACACATCTTTTACAAATACCGGTTTTTAGTAAAACTTCGAAACCAATCTCACATGAATAAACATGTTTTAAGGAACCTCAGACACATGGTTTTAATTCCTGACATTGATGAACAATACTACATAAATGGAAGCAAAGTAGGCGGAAAAATAGCGCTGCAAAAAGGTTTTACCTTTGGGTTTTTATATCTCTTTAACGAAAACTACGAGAAGTGTGAAATTTTGCTCACAAAAACTTAGTAACATAAGGTTTCACAGTGTAAAATATCATTCACATACTGCTTTCCTGATTTCTATAAAAATCAGTTCAAACTTTCAATTTACGTAAAATTACAAATGTGTATCTCATTTAATTTGCTTTTTGATCATTTGTTTTCCATAATGTAATTGAATCTATTCACTGTTAGAATGAGCACGTTATCAAGCATCCAGAAAATCACATTCGGTTTTCCAAAGTGTGCTAACAAAAATCTGAAAATGACGGACAAATTTGAAGGAATCTACTGCGTCAACAAGCTACAATGCAGCAACCTGTTGTCCGTGTTTTGCTGCACATATTTCTTTTTTTATTTTTGTATTGAAAAGTTATATCACACTTTTTTGTAATGAAACTAGACTAAACCACAGAACTGGGGTCCTGAAGCCACCCTCACCTCCTGCCTTATACCGACTTTGTGTTTATCCAGGCCTTCCCCCAGCTGTGTGTTTCATGGATGAACACAGAGAATAGTAGACACAGTAGGTCTTCGAGTTGGCCTTCCAGCATTGCCTGCAGTGATGTACCAGTTTTCTAAGCTCCTAAGTTTTTAATAGTGGTCCTTACAAGGTATTGAAAAATTTAGATGAACTACTTTCCAGTGACGTAAATTCTGTTTAAAATGGATGCAAGTTTATCAACAAGTGATGATCCAATGCTTGAATGGCGATCGGAAAGAAATTATCCTCAATGCCACAAGGACAACTTCTATTTGAAGAAAATGGGGTCGAATCTATGAACAGTTTGTCAGTAGAGCAAAAACTACTTGTTGCTCTAGAATCAGTGATCAAGCTTAAGGATAATGTCCAAGTCTGCCTGCACCACAAAGAAAAATACGTCAACATGTATGAGGTAGCACAAGGTGATATTGAGGGAGATTATATATTGATTTAAAAATAAAAACCACATGCAACGCAACACGGGCACAGGTTGCTACACTGTAGCCTGTTGATGCGGTAGATTCCCTCAAATTTGTCCGTCATTTTCAGGTTTTGTTAGCACACATTGAAAAACCGTAAGTGATTTTCTAGATGCTTGATAACATGTTCATTCGAACTGAATAGATTTGCAGCACTATTTTTCTGCCAAGTTTGCTTCAATTTATGTAGCATTGTGTTCATCAGTGTTGGGAATTAAAACCAAGTGTGTGTGGTTCCTTAAAAAATGTTTATTCATGTGAGATTGATTTCGAAGCTTTACTAGGAACTGGTATTTGTAAAAGAAGTGTCAAATACACCCAATTTTCACCTTCTCACAAAAATTGTCATATTTAAGACAAATTTGTAGAATATTGGGAAAGAGTAGGAGGCTGAAATTTTTTATGCCACATACCTGTGCTGCCAACCTATTAAGTACAAAGTTTCAAGTCCAGCATGCATTTACTTTATCAGTTATAAGAAACCAATCTTTAACATTTTTTTCATACCAAGATTTACATGTTCAACTTTGATTCAAATTATCTAACATTGTTAGCCCACATTGGATGCTCAAATACACTCTTTTATGCAGTTAAAATAATGGTCTTTCTAGCCAGCCCAGTTTGAAAAGTTTTAGATACCATAGGTGTTTTTTTTTTTATTTTTTTTTTTTTGGCAAAATAAGGTCAAAAATACCACATTTTTTATCTTTTTCTAAAATCTTCAACTTCACAGTTAATTAATTCAGTATTGGAAAGTAATACCTAAACAAATATTTATGTTTGAGAACCTTGTATTGTTAGGTTACCACATGCCAAGTTTCATGTTCACCATAGCTTTAGTCCCCGAGATATAGGATGCCAAAGTTTGAAGTTTTGGCTTAATTTTTCTGGCTGTATATGGCACGTAAAATTATTTTCATTATTATTCCCAAGAGAATGCATTAAGTTGTGCAAGATGGCAAAATGTCATTTCTTTCAACGAATATTACCCGAGTTATAACAACTCGATGTCTTCAAAAATTTACGCTCGCCCTGCGCATGGTGTGGAACAACTGACAGTATTGCCTTGACTAGCCTTAAAATTTACCTATGTTATTGGGGACATGCGCGAATGTTCACTAAAAATTTCATCGAACTCTGTGATGGTCGAGCAGCAAAATTTTCCGAAATTAGGCGATTTGACATGGAATGGTCCTGATGCCAATGTACATTTTGCATATGGCCCATGAAGATTAGGGTTCATGCAGGGTCTTGCAGGCAGCTGCTTTCTCTTCACTCTATTTTTGGGTGGAACAGGAAAGAAAATGGCTAGTACTGAAATGAGGTACCATACCGTTGCACCATACAATTGCTTGTGGACTGTTTGTCAATGCAGATGTAAATATAGAGCATGATGCCACTGCCAAAAAAATTATTCTCAACACAATCCTCGACGCCACAACATAACCAAAACTGCACTAACTGTGCCAACTTCAGAGTCAAAACTCATACAGATAGTAGACAACATTTGAGTCTTCTGAGACAAAGAATCAATGAGTGGAAATGAATATTTCAAGTGGTACAAAGTCTGTGAGGCACATATTTGTTAACTGGTAGCTTGAGAAACAAACAGTACCAACTGTGAAGGTGCCAAAATGAACATTATCACTGCTGAAAGTTCCGTCAACAATGTTGAAGATGGAACATTGGTTCTTACAGGAATTTAGAAACATGTACACACTGCCTGATGCTGTGAAAAGTGTCAAGAAAGTCAAATTAAAGTAAATAGGAAAGCTTTACAACAGACTTCCTTCTCATTACAAGAAATTCACCATTGTAGCCTGAAACTTACAGGTAACTTAGTTGTTCCAAGCCACAAGATCTTGCCAAGGTTTCTGACAAAAGAATTATTTATATCGTAGAATTTGAGAAGATTGTGTACAAAAAATTTCATCAATGACAACCAATCAACTTTCCCATGAAATGCACTCTGCTGCAGGTAAAAATTGGTAAAGGAACAATTGCAATGTGTACAAGCAATGGCACCAATTATTTTGGATCCTGTAACAATACATACATAGTACAAGCTGCAATTTTTTTGCAATGTAAAGGTTGGTAGCGCGTAGTGGCAATGGACATGACGTGCCAGCATTGGGATGACTCACTGTTTGTGAATGCTTTCTACATCTAGTGGCAACTGAATGAGTTAATTTGTTTAGTGTTGCTGCCACAGAGCATGATAGTACACTAGTGACCACTGTATGTAAACGGCTGCAAAGTGCTGCTACCAGATGGTGTAATGAAATACTAAAGAATTAATTATTTTATTATGTTTTTTAATATTGTCAATTTATTTAGATACCAGTTAATAACTTGTACTGTTGAGAAATTGTTTAAATATGTAGTGTCATCGAAATCATGTATATTTATTAAAGTTTGGTCTGGTAGTCTCAGGGTAAAGCACTTGACTGAAAACCGAAGAGCTTCGAGTTCAAAACCTGGCTGGATTACAGAATCTTTCCATCTACATTGCAACCCTGCCTTCACCTCTGAACAATGTCAGCAGTCATCAAACTGTAGGTCACCTTTCCCTGGTTGGATAACTGGGGTAGATCATGGAGATGCAAGTTACTGAAGTGACATTCAGTTTAAAGACAAACCAGGCCACTGAGATCCACAAAAATATTATTATTATTATTATTATTATTATTATTATTATTATTATTATTATTATTATTATTAAATCATTACTAGGAAATGGTTTAGTTGTAATCTTTTATTTAAATATTCTACTCTATGGTAGCATGCATATTATTCACCACCACCACCATCATCATTAGGGACTTTCGTCTTTCAGCGTTCAGTCTGCACCATAATACCCTAACAAAATTACTCTACGGCCCCCATTCAATGCTAAAATTGATGCTTCATCTGATGTTATGCTTTTTACTTCAAAAACATTCTTCACTGAATCTAAGTACTTTCGCCTTCGTCTACCTTGACTCCTCTTACCCTCTACTGCTGAAACCACGAGTCTCTTAGGTAATCTTACTTTTATTAAGTGTGTAACATGACCCCACCATCTCAGCCTGTTTGCTCAGACAGCTTCATCTATGGTGTTCATTCCCAGTTTTTCTTCAATTTCCTCATTATGGACACCCTCCTGCCATTATTCCCATCTATTGTACCTGCAACTATCCTTGCTACTTTGGTATCTGTAACCTCAACCTTATTAATAAGGTAAACTGTATCCACCGAACTTTCACTCCCATTCAATAAAGTTAGTCAATGCTAATGTATGCTTGATACTGACTTCCTCCTTGCAGAAGAGAGTAGATCTTAGCTGAGGACCAACTGCATTAGCTTTGCTGCTCCTTGATTCAAGTTATTTCACTATGTTGCCATGTTGTGAGAAAATACATTCTAAGTACTTGAAACCGTACACCTGTTCGAACTTTGTTCCTCCTTTTTTGGCACTCAGTATGTTTAAATCTCTTTCCCACAGACATTACATTTGTTTTTGAGATGTTGATCATCGTACCATAACCCTTACATCTTTGATTTTGCTCTGAAATATTTGTTTGCAACCTTTCAGTTGATTCTGCCCTCATTGTTAACTCATCGTCACATTTAAGATTGCTTATTTTGTTTTCACCTTCTAGCCTCACCCTGTCAGACTATTTTTTTTAAGCATGTTATCAATAAATAGTATGAACAACAGTGCTGACAGGTTACAGCCTGTCTTACCACTGAAACTAACATGAAGCAGGGACTCAATTTACCGTCAATTCTAACGTCAACTGCTGCCTGACAATCTATGTAGACTTACCGTATATTTCCACAGATAAGACGACCTTCAGATAAGACGACGTACAAATTTTCATCAAAATTTTATAGTTTAGGCATGTATCTGGCCTATAAGACAACCCCCCCAAATTATGGTACTTACTTTAATCCATGCCGCACAGTTTTACCAGTTTTCGTGATCTAACAATATGCATGCGAATTAGATACAGAGGCAATGCTTCAGGAGGTTCCAAAAAATTCATTAGAAGCTGCCATAAGTAGTTTGCGTGATTGGTACACTTGGATTTCACCCTTTGTTGCAGTGTTTGTGATATGCTCTCGAACTTTCTTGCATGTGCAGGTGAAAAAACATGGAATTGCCCGAGAACAGGAGATAAAGGATTTTGAAGGAAGTCACAATTGTTGCGTATAGCTCCGAAATATTTAAACCCTTTCGCTGCTCCATACGTAAGTACACTCAAATCATTTCAGTGTGACTTTCGATATAATGAGAAATTATTTTTGACAAGCGACGTGTAAAATCAAGCTGCATTGTAAATAAATAATTCTGTTCCTGCTTTACAGCATTAGGTTATCGTATATACCTTGTCCACTCAATAAATAAAGCTCGAAAAGTGAATATTAAAAAAAACCCAAAACTGTTTTCGTAAATCTTTCCTCCAAGACGTAAATTTCATCAGGGTAATATTGCAGATGTGCTGCATAGCGTGACTATAATGAGGCTTCGACCTCCAAACGCGAGACGATACACTAACGAGACACAGTTGTACGTTCGATATATATCATATCAGGCCGAGCTACTTTGAGTGTAAGCTTTCTTGTACATTACCCAGAAAGCTGTACTCCTAGCTTCCTGCCTAAATGTACCCTTTAAAATCACAAAATATTAAAAAAATCATAACATTCACCTGGCCGATATGTATCATTTCAATACTTAACCATTCCAATATTTATCGTTTGGATCTCGAAGCTGCGCTATGCAGCAAATCTGCGAAATTGCCAATTTCAGACTAAACTTCAATTTAAATTACTTTTGTACTGTCTTATAAGACGACCTCGGATTTTGGGGCTCTTTTTATGATTCATCCATCATCTTATCTGCGGAAATATACAGTAACTGTGTACATATGTTTGTCTCCTATTCCATAATCTTGTAGAACTGACAATAGCTTCCTCTTGGGGAAAGCTCTATAAAACATAGATACAATTCCCTGTTACACTCATAACACTTCTCCATTTTCTGCCATAAGCTAAAGATCGGGACCTGACAGCCTCTAAACCCACAATGATTTTCATCCAACTTGTCTTCTTTCAACATACAATACCTAAGAATATTTTGCCCATAACACTAATTATGGAGGTACCCCTGTCGTAATTACAATCTTACCATGCTTCAAATTGGTGTGATTACTGCTTTTGTCCAGTCAGAAGGCACCTGTCCCAACTTCCACCCACTTCAATTACCCTAGGCATCAATTTGAGACCTGACATTCCACTGTTTTTGATGAGTTCCAACTTAATTTCGTCAACCCCAGCTGCTTTACTGCCCTGCAATCTGTTGATCATTCTCTCCAGTTCCTCAAATGTGATCCTGTTTCCATTATCACTCTTATCCCATTGCACCTCAAAATCGACATCATTGAACGTTTCACCTACATCGAGTAGTTCTTCAAAATATTCCCTCTATTCTAAACAGTATAGGATATTTCTAAGCTTTATCTGCTACCATACATATTTGTTACCATTTTCAAGTCTGATGTCACATGAACACACTAATATTAATGCCAACTTGGAAGTACTAATTAGTCTTAATGAAATGGTAGCATTGCAATACAAAGTTCAGTTTTTTCAGAGAATTAAGTTGCAATGGGTGCACTGAAATTTGTGGTTGACATTTATATATCTTCAGTATTAGTTCCTTATTAAAAACTACTCAGATTACATTATTATACAATTTTACTGCTATAAATTTGGTACACCACGCCAAAGAGTGACATCAATGATTTTATATCTATAATATCTTAAACTGTTAATAATTAAAGTTTTATTTATTATGGGTCACCTACAGCAAATTCATCTGCAGTTTTCAAACAGAAACTACATTTTATGTAAGAAAGTCATTATTATTCCTCCAAAGAAATAGTACCCACAATAATGGGTTTTGTTGTTTTTAACTGCTTTAAGTTGTTATAACACCTGGCACACATACACAATTTTAAGACATGCTTAAATAATGGTTTCACTTCATTGCTTACAAAACCTCAGATTTATTCACACAAACTTTTCAATCCTGTAAAATTCTGGCATAAGACTCCAAATGAACTGTTATAGCATTAGTGAAATTTTATCTTATATAAGTGAATGCAGGGATAATTATTTCATATACTACAATACTTCTGTGTTAGTTATAAATGCCATGAGAAAAATAAGTTCAATTTGCTGTCAAAATATAGTACTTACCACCACCATCAGACCCCTGGTTTTGGAAGGCACTAAGAAGCTGTAATATTCCACCAGTAGCAAATTGATTGTAGGCGCTTGTTGCCTGGAGAGGGGGAGTTTGATTGTAATGCCTGTGCAAAGAGAAATTGTATGTAGTTAATAAAAACTAAGGATTATCCCTCAAAAATAGATAACACCATAATAAAATATTAGTTTAGGGATTTAATTTATCAATGGAAAATCCAAGTTGGAATGTTAATAATAGAGAATAGATAATTCACCACAGATATGATCTATGACCTGCAGACACGCCTGTAAAATATATACATTCACACAATTTTTCTGCCATAGCCTTCATCAGAAAAAGAAACACATGAATTCAAACACTTACACAGACACAACTCAAGCACACTTGGGTACCATCTCTAACTGCTCCACCACAACAGCTGTTGTTGAAGATGATTGTCTGTTTTTGTGCCTATCTGCAGATCAGTGATTGTCTTTATATTGAGTTGTTATCTATCCTTCAGTTTATGGATTTAATTCACATACACAAGTAAATAAATAATTTATCCAGGAAATCTTGATATTTAACAATTTAATAAGGACAGTCTACAATTCACTGCAAACACGTACAATAGACTGTGACAGGCACATAAAAAAGACATACACATACAACACTTAAGCTATCGGCCATTGGCGTTCTTCAGAATAGAGAGCATTCACAGATGCACATTTCACAGTCAAACAACCATGACGTATGGCTGCCTCAATGTAACTCGCACTTTTAGGTGAGGGAAAAGGAGGAAAGGAGAGGGGACGGGAAAGATAGGTCATGGTGGTGGGGATGGATACAGCACGGTTTACAGATCATGCATGTAGTACATGGGTGGAACAAGATGCAGTTTAGGAATGGAGTGGGGAGGCAGAGGAGAGGAGAGAAGGAGAGCAAAACAAATAAGCACACACACGCACGAGTATGCATGTGGTGTGGTTGGTCGAAGAAGACCAGGTGAAGCACTTGGGGGAGAAGGAGTTGAGGTTTTGAAGGAAGAAGTATAAGGTGTCCTGACCCAGAGTCTACATCATGAAAATGATATCCATAAACCTGAACCAGCCTAGAGGCTTAGGGCTTTGGAATGCCTCCTTCAAAACCTCACTCTTTCTCCCCCATCCATTTCACCTGGCCTTCCTCTACCAAGCATGCCACATTACTAGATGTTAACCTCCATCTCACTAATGGCTATTTCCAAACTTCTGCCCATATTAAACCTACCAACCACCAACAGTGCCTTCGACAATTGCCATTCCTTCAACATCAAAGAAATCCGTCCCTTATAGTCTAGCCATTCATGGACAGTGTATCTGCAGTGACAAGAACTCCCTTGATCTCAATATGCTGAAGATCTCATAAAGGCCTTTACACACAAAAACTACCACACAGACCTAGTCTGCAATCAGATCTCCTGTGCCATATCCCCAGACACCCTAAATCCTCCTCCTACAACCAGCAATAAAACACAAAAGAGTACTCCTCTTGTAAGCTTTCCCTACTCTCTCATCATGGGGATGTGCACCTGCCGTATTTCAATATTTACATATGATTGCATAACTGGGCACGACGTCTGCATCAGCATGTCAAAGCTACAGAGCAGCAACATTAACAAAAAATTGTGCAACTGTGCATAATATTTAATCCTCCAATGTTAATGCTAAAAATATATAAACTTTTGATTTATTTCTGAATTAATGTAAAATGCTTGGAGAAGTTTTTTATGATTGTATTTTATTGAATTCACATATTATCAATACAGAACCAAATTTGATCTGTGAGAGTATAAAATTGTTGTACATTAATTTGATCTTAGAATTAAGATACAAGGTTAGTACTACAACATTTTAGTTATTAAGTGAGATAATGAAATTGCGTCAAATTTCAAGCAGACTGGATAAATAAAAAAGCTACAGGAATTTATAATATGATTAGTTCAGCATTTGTAATCCTCACATGGTTGCCGCTTAAAATCATACAATTCAAAATTGAGAAGATATTTATTTGAAAATATTATTCAATATTCATTACAATGAACGCTATAAAGAGAAAAATCAGTGATTGTGTAAGTTTTCAATTTACAGAGATATTAGTACTTTTTTACAATAATAGAGGGCTGCCGTAGCACCCCTACACGCCGAATAAGCGCATAGTCGTTTGCCAGCTGCACTGATTGTATATAAGAAAGCTCTGCATATAGACAGAGGCTGTTCACATCTGGCCAAGATTACATACACCTCGAGTCAGTGGAGAAAAGCAGGGCCTCCATTTCAGTATTTGATTTCGTGTTGCTGCCCACAGAAATTTAAGAAGTTTTGAGAATCTTCTCCACTTTTGACACACACATGATTAACTGTAACTGTTTGATAATTGAAACAGTAAAGCTATTTATTTGGCAATTAGCGTGGTAGATGTACCTAAACTGTTTTGAGTGCTGTTTAGACTGATACAATAATTTAATTGACAAGTGTGTGATGTTTTTTAAAGAATATATCAGTTTAATGAGAATTATGTACAATTCATTTTTGTCATAGTTCCAGAGTCATCTGAATTTCATAGAGATTAGGAACATTCTATCACAGTTTCGATGAGATAAAGTGTGGGCTAGCTGAAGGACGATTAAGAGAAGTATGATCTCCATCACTTTCTGGCTGATCATAATATTAAATTTTCAGGCTCTAGAAAAGGTAGGGGTATATACCATCACGCACAATAACAAACCATTAAATACAGAGTCAAACAACAGAAGGAACATAAGAAAATCATAATTAATTAGGAAAAATAAAGCCATCCTGCTGCTCCAGACCTTGACTTGGACAACTTAACTGTGTCCTTTGCTAAGGTTTTGATTTTCGGTCCTCATGGTCAGAAATGAGAGACATCCTGCCCAAGATCCTTCCCTCCTAAAGTGGTGTTCCATTGCCCTCCCCACTTCCGTAACATACTAGTCCATCCCTATTCCACCCCAAACCCCAGCCCCCTGCCATATCTGTGTGGAAGACCCTGCTGCAAGACCTGTACAATCTAAACACCCAGCACCTCCCAGTCTATTACAGTCACAGGCTTCTCCCACCCAATCAGCGATGGTCTACCTGTGAAAGCAGCCATGTAATTTATCAACTGTGCTGCAATCATTGTACAGCTTTCTATAGCAGCATGACCACTAAGCACCTGAACTATAAAGATGGGAGTTATCGTGACTGTACATTCTATGATCCCAAAATTATCCAGGCCTCAGCTTACGATAACAGCCATTTTTTTCCACACCCTACAGTTCCTACCCCCTCTATCCTACACCTCTTCTATTTCAGGTCTTGTGTGTGTGTGTGTGTGTGTGTGTGTGTGTGTGTGTGTGTGTGGCACACGCGCACATACACACATTTTAATTTTCCCCTCCCCACTGCATTCCTAAGCTGTATCTCGTTCCACCCAACCAATACATACACGCTCCATAATGCTGTGCTGCATCAATCCCCACCAGGACACAACCTTCCTGCCCCCCCTCTCCTTCCCCTCCATTACCCTCTTCTCCTATTCCCTCACCACAGAGCGTGATTCAGCATGCAGGAGTTGGAGATTATGGTTGCATGTCGTGAAGTGAGCCTGTATGATTGTGTTGATGTTCTCTATTCTGAAGGAGGCCAATGGCAGATAGCCTAAGTGTTGTACGAGATTGCCTTTTTTATGTACCTGTAAAAGCTCGCCGTACGTCTTTGCAGAGAGTTGTAAACTGTCATTATTATGTCATTGTATTCCAACCTGGACTTTCTATTATTGAGTCTTGATGTTTATACAGCAAAAAAATTATTAAATTGTAATTGCGGAAACAACAAGATACTCCAAACAAATGCTACACATTACATCAGTGTCAACACTGAAATTTTTCACAAAATTGTTGTTATTTTACTTCCCACTCACCTTTAATCAAAAGGGGGAAAAATGGTCATTGGGGATATAGCAGATGAGCAATATGGTTACTGTGCCAAAAGGAACATTTGTTATTTGAAGTAGGGATGTGAAAAAAGTGTTGTTACTAAATATTAATTGAATTCCTATCAGGAGCTTTCCCACTGAATGTAATTAAATGCAACTGATCAATGCATTGGAGAAATTTTTCGTCATTAGCAACCTAAACATACCAGGAAAAAATGTCATCAGGCAGGCCTTGATGGGTACAGATTTGACACAATCAGGGTTCCTAAACTGAAGGCTGTTCACTGACATGAGTCTTTGATTTCTGTACCCTTTGGGTAAGATTCAGGATACACAGTAGTCATAACAGTGGTGCCTTGTGCAACTCTCAGAGTAGGGTGTGGTGTCAAGGCGATAACTATGTAAAAAATTATTCAAGAGTTTTCAAGGTTTTTCCAGATAGAAATATAATTTTTAACCTTTTTTGATTATTTTTGTTATTTTTTATGTTGTTGATAAAAGCATGTTTTACTTTACTAAACTGAAATAACAGGAAGATTAAAGTTGTGGTTATATTATGCTAATGACTTTAGTCTTCCTGATATTTCAATGTAATTATCACTCAAGCTACCTAATTTCAGTTATCACCCATCATCATCATAATCATCACTGGTGGCATCGGCGGCGTCACAGACTGATTATGCCTTTCAGCGTTCAATCTTGAGGATAGTCCCCCCCCCCCCCTAATAAGATTCCTACTTCATGCTAAGATTGAAGCCTCGTCTGATGTTAAGCCTATTACTTCAAAATCATTCTTGACCAAATCCAAGTACTTTCTCCTGGGTCTACCTCGACTCCTCTACTGCCAAACCAATGAATCTTTTAGATAAACTTGTTTCTCCCATGTGTGTAACATGACCCCACCATCTCAGCCTGTTTGCTATAACTATTTCATCTATAGTGTTCATTCCCAGATTTTCCTTAATTTCCTCATTACAGACACCATTCTGCCATTGTTCCCATATATTAGCACCTGCAATCACCCTTGCTATTTTCACATCTATAACCTCAAACTTATTAATAATGTAACCTGCATCCACCCAGATTTCACTCCCATAAAACAAAGTTGGTCAAAAGAGTGGTGCACAGCTAAAATAGCCTTGTTGCTGACTTCCCTCATGTAGCAGAGAGTACACTTAGCTGAGGTCTTGCTGAATTATTTTTGCTACACCTTGATTTCAATTCAATCACTATGTTGACATCCTGTGAGAAAAAACATCCTAAGTACTAGAAACTTCCATCTGTTCTAACTTTGTTCCTCCTATTTGGCACTCAATGTGTTTAACTCTCTTTTCCACAGACATGATTTTCATTTTGGAGATGCTGATCTTCGTATCATAACCCTTACATCTCTGACACAGCTCCACAGTACTAGATTGCAACCTTTCAATTGAAACCACCATCACAATGACGTCATCTGCATACATGAGACTGCTTGTTTTGTTTCCACCTATTTCAATCTTGAATCTTTTCAACATATGATCCATTAACAGTACGAGCAACAGTGGTTACAGGTAACAACCTTGTTGTTGTTGTTGTTGTTGTTGTTGTTGTTGTTTGGATGTTTTATGGAGACAAAACTTGGCATCACAAGAAGAGGCATAAACATGGAAAAGAGCCCGGAGATTAAAATAGCAAAGGGGCTACTGTCAAGCGGGAGCCACAGTGACTCCTCACCATTAAGGGGATGGCCATGTGTTAGCCAAGTATGGCCAACACAGAACCAGCACTGGACTACAGAGTTCTGGTGAGAGGCCTGCATGGAGGAACGCCGCACAGCCGTGGTCTCCTTTACAGCCTTGAGTTTGTTGGGCATGGTCAGGGTAAGCTGTTCAGTAGCCCAAAGCTCACGAACTCGACGTCACAGCACAGATTGGAGATCAGAAGCTATGAGGCCAATCTCTAAAATGGACACATCAACAGTCTGTTTGGCAAGCCAATCAGCACGTTCGTTGCCTGGGATGCGAACATGGCCCGGAGACCAAAGAAATACCACTGTTCGACTGGACCTGGCAAGGGCATATAGTGTCTCCTGTATTCCTAACACAACAGGAGAATGCAGATAGCACTGCTCAAGGGTTTGAAAACAATAGTCTTGCGCATAATATTTTGTGACCGGGAGCACTCACTCTAGTTTGCATCTCTGTTGCATGCAGGTGGACGGAGAAGTTCCCCCCACCTAACTGCTTCAGGCGCTTGTAACCTGAGCCACTAACAATATCATGCAAATCAAAACAAACAGTTTCTGAATAATTTCTCATGTTTAAGTTTTGAATTATATTTATATCTTGGCACAATTGAATTTATTAGTCAAATACTGCAGGTGCAGAATACATTAAAACAGAAGTTTTGTAGCACCATAGCTGGTTGATGCTCATCTCGAAATGGTTCTAATCGCAGAAGACAAGCACATGATTTTTAAGTCTGGTGCATGCCCTCTCATTATTGCCCACTGGTCTTCAGAATCGAAGCAATGAACTAAGGAGTGAGGTATGTTTGGCATAATAGTTTGTGACCGGTAGAGGATTTTTTAGTCAGCGACTTGTAGTGCATTTTTTTAGTCAGCGACTTGTAGTGCATTTTTTTAGTCAGCGACTTGTAGTGCATTTTTTTAGTCAGCGACTTGTAGTGCATTTTTTTTTAGTTTGCGCTCCTTCGTGAAGTAGGCTGCTCTTTTTAGTTCGTCAGCTCCCATTCCTGAGATAGATCATTATGCTTTAGCTCTTTTTGGCTTTTGCTATCGCTGCTCTTTCTTTTGTTAAGATAGCTTCTATCAGTGTTGCCCAAGTGTGTGCTATAACCTGTATGTTTGGGCAATTACACTGCAAATAGGTAAATAAACCAATTATTTACACAAATGAGTGATATAATGGTAATCAACTACTTTATATACAGGGTACTCTTAGTATTACATTTTTAAAATGGATTTATTTATTTATGTCATTGAAGAATCATTACCTACCACATATACTAAATGCATTTATTTTGAGAAATAAAAATACTTTTTATTTATTTATTTTATAAATAACTGAATTGGATTGAAATGAGAGTAACTTGCAGAAGGGAATTATGTGATTCTGCCTGGCCTCGCATCCTCTCGCTGTTCCCCTTCAGCCTTCGGAAAAGGAGCGAATGAACTCAGAGGCGAGGTACCTGGGAACTAGTTCGTGTAGCTCGCCTATGTGAGCACTCTTCCGAACTAGTTCACTCACGAACTACACAATACTAATACACAAAACCAACACAGTCCTTAACCTTTGAACAATCCATGTAAACCAGGCCATATCCAGGGGATGTAGCTATGACCATGAAGAACTGACGACTAAGAGCTTTGGGGAGAACTGAGGACTGAGGAGGAGAGTGAAGCCCACCAATCAGCTGGCGGTACTTTCCGACATTCACTGGTATCTACTGTATCAGTGGGAGAGGGAAGAAGTCCAAGCAACCCCTTTCTAGTGAGATTAGCCAGTGCAGGCTGCTACATCTCTGGCTAGGGGTGGGGACCAAAGTGGACTCCTCGCCGCTCCAAGGTCTTGCGTAGCTCATCATCAGCCTGCAAGATCTTCATGGAATATAATACCCTGTACCATGCTGAGGCTCTTGTGGGGAGTGATTGTTATGGGAACATCACCCAGCTTGTCACAGGCAAGCAATGCTGGTGACTGTGCTGAGGATGACGACATAATGAGGACTGAGCCAGATGGCATCTTTGAGATGCTCTCCACCTCGCCAAATTGTCCTCAATGTTCTTTACAAAAAACAGGGGTTTTGTGGTGGTAAATGATTCATCACCAGTCCAGTTACATACCAAGTATCAAGGGGCATAAGCGTCACCTTGATTTCTTGCCCTATGTTCCTCCCATGGTGTACCCAAGGAAGGGAACGATTGGGGGTCATATTTCTCAGCACTGAATTCTACCTTCCCATTGTTAGAGATGCCAGTTTTGCGACCAGCAACACTATTATTTGCTCATTTCATCCTGTTCCCACGAGCAGCTAGGGAACTATATGTTCACCCAGGCAGAGCCCTGCTGATCTGGGTAAGCCTGTTACAACTGAGGTGTGGCAGGTTCCCCAGAGATTGTTCGCTCAAGATTGTTCAAATTCAACAGCCATGCATCTCCTCGATACGAGGCACACCTTGAGATTGAGGGTTTTTATATAGGTTTGTATCGTCCTCGTGATCCAGGCGATTAAGCCAAGATCCCCAGGCTCTGAAATGTACAATGTTCCACCACTTTGCTGAACGATGGTCGCTGAAGCATGCACAGAGCTTACGGAGTAGCATACTGTTGGCACAACACACTGCATAGCTCAAGACCCCAGGTTCGCCAAGCCCATACTCAGCAAATTAATGCTGAGCTCCTGAGAGGTTACAGCCTTGTCTTGTCCCTGAAACCACAGTGAAGTATGAACCCAATTTGCCGTCAACTCTAACTGCTGTCTGACAATCTATGTAAAAACCTTCAATTGCCTGCATACGTTTGCCTCCCATTCCATAATCTTGTAGAACTGATAATATCTTCCTCATAGGTACACAGCCATAAGCCTTTTCTGGATATATAAAGCACTCTTAGCACTTCTTCATTTTCTTCCATAAGCTAAAGATCTAGCCATGACAGCCTCTAAGAGGCCTAAGCTGACAATGATTTTTGTCCAACTTGTCTTCAAATAATAGTCACACTTTTCTTTCAACAATCCTGAGAATATGTTGCCCATAATACTAATTAAAGAGATACATCTGTATTTGACAAATCTTTTCTGTTTCCAAGCTTGACATTTGGTGTGATTACTGCTTTCGTCCAGTCTACATCTGCATACATACTCCGCAATCCACCCAAAGGTGCGTTGCGGGGATACTTAGTGCCACTACTAGTTACTTGCTTTCCTGTTCCACTCTCATATAGAACAAGGGAAAAACAAATGCTTGTATGCATCCGTACAACCCCTTATCTCTCTGAACTTATCTTTGTTATCTTTACATGAAATGTAGGTTGGTATCAAATTTCACCCATCTAAATTTCTTCAACTGTGTTTCTCGAAATCGCCTTTCCTCCAGCGACTCCCATTTTAGTTTTTGAAGCATTTCAGTAACACTTGTGCATGGATCAAATCTACCAGTTACAAACCCAGCCACCCACCTCTGAATGCCTCTATGTCCACCTTTAAACCGATCTTGTGGGGACCCTGAACTCTTGAGCATTACTCAATCTGGGGTAGTACAAGCATTTTATATGTGGTATCCTTTACAGATGAATCACACCTCCTAATATTCTCCCAATAAATCGAACTTGACCATCCCCTTTCCCTACAACTGTCCTTATATGCTCATTCCATTTCATATCACTGTGCAACGTTACACCTAGATATTTAATTGACGTGACTGTCAGGCAGCACACTACTAATACTGTATTCAAACATTTTGGGATTGTTTCTCCAACTCATCTGCATCAACTTGTATTTTTCTAGATTTAGCGTTAGTTGCCATTCCTCACACCACCTAGAAATTTGGTCCAAGTTATCCTGCATCCTACTACAGTCATTTAGTGATGACACCCTACTGTACACCACATCATCATCATCATCAGCAGCAGCAGCAGCAGCAGCAGCAGCAAACAGCCACAGATTGCAACTCACTCTGTCCATCAGATCATTTATATATACACAAAATAATAGCATTCCTATCATACTTCCCTGGGGCCCCGCTGACACTACCCTAGTCTCTGATGAACACTCATCATCAAAGACAATGTACTGGGTTTTATTACTTAAGTAGTCTTTGAGCCACTCACACATTTTTGGTAGGTACTCCATAAGCTTATACCTTCGTTATCATAACCCTTATTACTATCTTCAAAATATTAAAAGTATGATAAACTATAACGTCAGACAAAACACATCCTGACTCCTATGCCATTTCAGTTATACTGTATAACCATTTGAGACCTGACATACCACAATATTTGATGAGTTCTGACTTAATTTCATCTACCCCAGCCATTTTATTGCCCTGCCATCTTCTGACCACTCTCTCCACTTCCTCAAATGTGATCCTGTTTCCATCATCGTTCTTATCCCATCATACCCCAAAATCTAACACATCACTGAACATTTCACCTACATTGAGCAAATCTTTCAAATATTCCCTCCATCTGGCCAAGGCATGCACAGGATTCACTAGTAGCTTTCCTAACCTGTCCAAAACACTTGTCAATTCCTTCTTCCTTCCCTTTCAAAGACTGCTAATTACACTCCAGAATGATTTTCCCATTGCTTGACCCAAAGTTTCTAACCTATTTCAAAAGTCTTCCCTTGATTTCTGCTTGGTTTCTGCAATTATCTGTTTGGCTTTGCTTCTTTCTTTAACGTAACATTCTCTGTCTGCCTGAGTACTAGCATTGAGTCAATTTGACACTGTCTTTTTTCCTTTTACAGGCTGTCTTGACTATGTCATTCGGGCAACAAGCTGTCTGCTTCTTCCTGCCTTTACACACTACTGTTCCAAGACATACTCTAGCCACTTCTAGTAGTATGTCCTTGTAGCTTGTCCATTCCTCTTCCAATTATTGTAAATGACCACATTCAACTGACTGGTATATTTCTATATCTACATAAATACTTTGGAAGTCACACCGAAGTGCATGGCTGAGGGTTCATCACACCACTTTTATGATATTTCTCTACAGTTCCATTCTCTACTAGCTCGTGGGGAAAAAGAAACACCTAAATCTTTGCATTTTCAATCTGATTTCACTTATTTAATTTTGATGATCAAGCATTCTGAAGAGAAAGTTACTGAAAGAAATTTCGTGAATAGATCTCGTCATAATGAATGACGCCTTTCTTTTAATTTCCACCCCAGCTCGTGCATCATTTCCATGTCACTCTCCCCCCTATATTGTGATAATACAAAACAAACTGCCCTTGTCTGAACTACCTCTAAATTCCCTGTCAGTCCCACTTGGTGGGGAACCCACAATGCACAGCAATACTCCAAAATAGGACGCTCGAGTGTAGGTAGTTTGTTTATCAGAACTGTTGCATCTTCTAAGTGTTATGCCAATGAAGTGTAGTCTTTTGTTTGCTTTCCCTACAATATTTTGTGTGTGTTATTTTCAATTTAAGTTGTTCATGATTGTTATGCCTACGTATTTAGTTGAATTGACAGCCTGTAGATTTGACTGATTTATCATGTAATTGAAGTTACTTCTCACTATTAAGGGTGAATTGCCATTTTTTGCACCATGCTGATATCTTACCTAAACCATTTTGCAGTTACTTTTGATCTTCTGCTGACTTTACTAACCAATAAATGACAGCACCATCAGTGAAGAGTATATAGTAATAGGACCATTTACAACTCACCACAAAGACGTGACAAGCTCGTCATGTCTTTGCAGTGAGTTGTAAACTGTCCTATAACAATATTGTTAATTCCAACCTGGACTTTCCATTATTAAACAACCTAAGAAAGCTACTCAAATCATTTATAAAAATAAGGAACAATAGGAGTCCTAGAACACTTCCCTGTGGAATGCCAGATTTCTGTTCCACTTGATGATTTTTTTGTCAACAACAATGTACTGTGTCTTTTGTGACAGGAAATCACGAATCCAATCATAGAACTTAGGCGATATTCCATAAGCATGCAATTTGATTAGAAGATGCTTGTGAGGTACAGTCTCAAAAGCCTTCTGGATATCTAGAAATATGAAATCTATTTGACATCTCTTGTTGATGGCACTCATCACAACAGGTGAGTAAAGAGCTAACTGTGTTTCACAAAAATGATACTTTCTGTATCCATATTAACAACATATCAATAAATCATTCTCTTCAAGGTAGTTCATAATACTTGAGGAAAGTATATGTTCTAAAATCCTGCTGCAAACCGAGATCATTGTTATATAAAAAAAATAACAGTCCGAAAATTGGTTTGAACACCACAGTGCTTTACTAGGCATGGTATGCCGTTGCCTTCCTCCGACCTTCGAACTGACTCACCCAGCCAGATATAGGGGGACCTATAGTTTAACGTGGGTTTCGAACCACGGTGCTACTCTGTATTTTTCACATGAACAATACTGCCAGAGGTGAAAGAAGTGGAAAGTGACAGATAAAAATCCTAGGACCTGGTGGGGATCAAACCCGCAATCCTTTGGATTTGTAGTCTGGCACTCTACCACTGTGCAACCGAGGCACACACCATTGTTATATATTTGTCCAGATATCCTTGTTCTAAAGCTCCTACACTCTTTATTCCTATATATATATATGGACCTGACTTTCTGCACTTTTGACCTCACAATACCAATTTCACTGCAAATTAAATAATGATCAGCGTCATCTAAGAACCCTATGCAAACAGATGTGTCCTTGACTGCCTTCCTGAATTCTTGATATGTTATAGTCAATGACAGATTTGGTTCCCCTGCCTACCAAAGTACACTAGCAAACATTCCTATACTTAAAAAGAGTTTGTAATAACTAAATCCATCCTGGCACAGAAATCCAAGAGCTGTTTTCGTTTCTGTTAGCCTCCATACCCTCTCCAAATTTAACCATAACCTTTTCATACTGTACTGTTTGATTTCCTAACCTGCTATTGAAGTCACCTGTGAGCAAAACACTGTCCTTGTCCCTTACTCCAACAATTACATGCTCGAGTGCATCATAAAATATCTCATCTTGATCTTCTGACAAAATTCTGATTTCCTTGCTGAAAACTGCGAAATCTATCAACATCAGTCATTAATGTATGTACCTTATTGCAATTACACTAAGTTAGACTGCTTTCCTAATGTCAAAACCTACACCCCACAGTGCTCTTCCTGATTTGACTCCTGTCAGGTATACCTTGTCATCTCACACTTCATATTCCTTCTCTCCCCTTATTCAAATGTCACTACGTGATAAAACATCTAATTCCATCTCATTTGCAGACTCAACCAGCTCCACCTTCTTCCCAGTGTAGCCCCCATTGATATTAATAGCTCCCCATCTCATCCCAGATCATTTGCCAAGTAGTATCTGAGGAGTCTCTGGTCTGTCAGATGTGGGACTCCATCACCTCCAAAGGCCAGAGACATTTTGCTCTGATTGATGTCAGCATGAGATTGAAGTACCTGGGAAGCTGATTGCTAGTCTTACTTGCCCAGGGTCCCATTGGGTTTTACTAGTAACATTTAAGGGACTAGCCAGTGGATTTGATAGTCTTTGCCATCTGAGCACAAAGATGGCCACAACTCCAAATACGTCCAAGATGCCCAAACATATTACAAAGTGAGTAACTGGTATCCCAACTGTTACGACCACTTACTTAGCCACTCATACATTGCCCATGGTTCATGAACTAGCACTCTACTACAGGAACCCACACCATGAATCATAATTACAGACCAAGAAAATCAATGTCAGTTTAATGCAGAATTCTTGAACATATTCTCAGCTTGAATACAATAAATTTTGTTGCGACAGAATAGCTATGGGCATTTGATGCAGTGCCACACTGCAGATTGTTAACATAGGAACAAGTCTATGAAATAGATTCCTGGGTATGTAAGCAGATCAAACACTTCTTAGGTATATTGTCCTCCACAACATATGTTCAGGGACAAGAATCTTGTCAGAAGGGAGCTGGGAAAGTATGATAGGACTGTTGTCATTTTCTATCTACATAAATGACCTGATGGATAAGGTGAATAATAAACTTCTTTTGTTTACTGGTCATACTAAAGGGAAAGAGGCCTCGTTGAGTGTATATAGTAGGATACAAGATTATTTGTAATAGTTGTAGTGAATGGTAATTACATCTAAATCTAGAAAAATGTAAGGTGATACAAATGAATAGGAAAACAATGGGACTTTTTAGAATACATTACTACTAGCAAGCTGCTTGAAACAGTTGTATCTAGGTGTGAAGATGCAAAGCTACATGAAATGGAACAAATATGGAAGGACCGTTGTGAGATGGCCGATGGATGAATTCATGTTTGTTGGGAACTCATCTGGGAATCCCTGGAGGAAATACAATATTCTTTATGGGGAAAATTACAGATGGAAATTTAAGAGAGCTGGCAACAGAAGCTGACTGCAGAATGATACTTCTGCCACAAGAAATTATGGCTGTTTAGAGCTGCATAAGCATTTGTTTTTCCCCCTCACTATTTGGAAGTGGAACAGAAAAGGAAATGAATAGTAATAGTTCAAGGTACCCACTGACACACACCCTATGGTGGCTTGCAGAGTATGTATGTGAATTTAGATGCAGACATAAAGGCTTAAGCATTGTATTTAGGTCTTTCTCTTAGTATGCCACTATAGTAATATTACTGCACTATCTGATACAGTTAATTGGTAGGAACTTACATAACATCACTAAAACAAACATAAAATGATTCTATACTGTGGCATCAATATTTCCAGAAACAGTAAATCATTCATTTTTCAATATTTTAACCCTTTATTTGGCCCACACGGAAATCATGAGAAGAAAAAGTATTATGTTACTTAAGCCATGTGAACAAATTCATACAATTTTTTTTCAAAATATAGTTTCTGGTTTGTAAGTAACATTGCCCAAAAACTTCGCATGGTGGTACAGTATCAATACTACAGTGTTGTTCTTATGACTGTAGAAATTATTGTATTTTGGAGTACTTCATGTGAAACTTATAAAAAAAAAGTCATTTTTGGTGCAAAGTTCAGAACAGCCCCTTGATTTCCACATTTTACAGTCAATTTTTCCTGAAGACAAAACTTGTAAATTCCTTTTGGCTTGTAATCTGTCAAGTGACAATATACTGTCATATGTGTCATACCCTATATCATTGACTGGTGCAGGAGATGCTGTTTCATTCTTTTTTTGGACTTATTGCCCATTTTGTAGCGGTCTACCAGGCCTCTTCTTCCAATAAATATAAGTCCATTTTCAGTCTCTCATATAAGAACTCGTCAACAATTTTCCATAGCAATTCAACTTCAAGGCTTCCTCTTTCCCTTTTACAAGAAGTTTTCCATGTATCATGAAAAATATCATCACAAAATTGAAACAAACATGTACCTCGGTAACATATGCTTTGAGTGTGCACTAAAGATTCAGTTTATTAGTAAACTTTTTGCAAAAGACAACAAAACATCACTTTATTGGATAGCTTAAAAGTTAGTTTCAAGCATTGTTTCCCATCCAAGGATAAAACTTTAAACATGTTTCAGAAAACCACGCACAATTTTGATCTTGAGATCAACATTGTCAAATAAAGGATTAAAAATGACTGTGTCTCAGCAATGGTTAGAGGATTGGTTGGCTGATTATTAATTTGCTACCATTAATGTTTTTTTATTGGTTGACAAAAACAATAATAATAAACCTTTCAGATTAAATAATTGCCACCAAATGTCTAAGTTTTTATTAACCATTTATTTCACTATTGCAATGACAGCTGCGCAACTTCAAAATGAAAAGGGGGAAAAATTGTGAATAAGTGTCAAAATATTAGCTGTAATCATTGTTTTTACTTTACACTAATGTCGTATGATGATGACTGGTATAGGTGTGCAAAACGGTACCATAACGTTTCAATGATGAGATATTTTGGACATTTTGTATGTTCTTTCATATTTGCACTTGAAAATGTCTGTATCGTCGAATTTGTTACAGTGAAACCAATAAATAATAAGAACTCACTGTTAAATGGCAGTAATGAATTCATTGCAATATATTATTATTATTGTCCTGCATGTTATCAGCACCTACTACAGAACCTGCACCAAGTGTGTGTGTGTGTGTGTGTGTGTGTGTGTGTGTGTGTGTACTTTGAATATTTACCCAAGCATTCGGTGCCCTGCTGCCCCTAATGAGGCTCGCTGTGTGGCTGGAGACATTCCAATCTGTGGTCGCCAGTTTCGAGAGTCCTGAGCATTCAAATCCTGTGGTTTCAGCACTCTTGGTGGTTCCCTGTTAGAAATAAACAAGTCCATTAACACACACATTTTAGAACATTGATATTTGATAAAAATACTTTATCAATATTGCTGAAAGGATTCAGTCACGGCTGTGAAATTATTTTTATTATTTATGAAATGTTTTGCACTTTTAGGATATCATCAGATCATTTAAGAGAGAAGTGGTGAACCATCATCATCTGTCAAAGCTGCCACAAATTGTAATATAAAATTATTAGAAAAGAGTCCTGTCATCAAGAGCCAAAATAAAACAGTTATGACATTAAGCAAAGCCAACGATGTCTTGGAGGGCAGAACGTGGAGTACCCCATACACAAACAAAATGCGGCCAGCAGCTTGAGTGCCGGACCTCAGGGCAAATCTCTTTTGTATGATCTGATGGTACCTCAAATGAGCAAAACATGACATAAATAATAAAAATCATTTTTTGCAAACATGATAGCATTCTTTTAACAAATTCACAATCAGTTGCTGCACCAGTTGTCAGCATGGAATGGTTAGTTGGTTGGTGGGAGTAAGGGCTCAAACAGCTAGGTCGTAAGTCCCTTTAACTCAGAATGGTGTATTCAGGAGATAGTTGAATTAAGGATGCAGTCCACTTAAAACTATTCTGCTAGTAAAAAAAGGGGGGCAGCTAAAATGTAATTAAAATCATTTATACCAGCAAGACAAAAGCCAATATAAAATAGGGAATTCTGCAAAGCACATCCCCACAGCTCTATAACCCCTGATTTATTAGTGATGGGCATATACTGGTCAACAGATCATGTTCCTAGAGCAGGATCCTAAACGTGGAAGAAAGGAAACGGTGATTAAAACAAGGTAAATAGTGTAAATGGGTGTCTTAGGGGAGGAGGGTTCCAAACCCTGGGAGCAGCAGGAAGAGCCACAAACCCACCCTCCCTGCCCAAGCATCAGAGAAAAAAATCTGTTAACTGAGAATAAAAACTGCTTTCACAGAGTTAACAGAGGACCCAGTCAACCATCCGTGGATCATAGAGATAACGAGTGCACAAGTCCATATTTGGCATGGAGGGCCAAAAGGAGAGGACATGCCATTAAGATGGACCCACCAATTGTAGGACTCCACAACTATAATGTGGAGGAGGTTCATTGCACAAAAGAAAGCTATGGATTAGCCTGGAATGTCCAAAGCAGAGATGACAAAGGGCGATAGATTCCCTCCGGAAAGATCGTAAAGAAGAACTCCAAGCTACAGTGGTCTCCTTGATTGTGTGAAGTTTATTAGCTGGGGCAGCAGCCTGCCAGTTGCTGTTGCATATTTGTATGAGCAGAGATCTTACATGCATCCACAAATCCGCACCCGGGATTGTCAAGGGAAATTGGTAGCAAGTAACTGCTGCTCTAGCCAGATGTTCAGCATTTTCATTCCCCTGGATACCCAAATGACTGGGGACCCAGAGAAAGGCAACAAAGCAGGTGTCGTTACACAGGTCAAGAGAGAAGAATATGGATACAAGAGCTGACAGGATGGAAAGACTAGCATCGGTCAATGGCCTGGAGGCTGCTTATTGAATTGGTACAAATTAAAACACAATGGCAGCCTGTTTAATAAAATGAAGGGTTCTGGTAATAGTCATCAGTTCTGTCAGTGAATGGCATTCCATACCAACAGAGGATGTAAAAGCATATCCTGTATGGTCAATAGTTTTCGAGTCATCAAGATAGTATATGGTGGCACCCTGAAACTCTTCTAGTATTGGATGCAACAAATGCTGGAAGATTGTGAGGGTGACTGAAGCTTTTGGACCTTGGAAGAGATATGCCAGAATCCATGGCCAGGGCACCATCTAGGGTGGGGATGGGGGGAGGGTCATGGGTGGTATAAGGTGGGGAGAAGAGTCCCTAAAAAGGAAGGCGAGCCCCAATCCGAGGTGTCATCCCACTTAAGGGTGGTTATCAGGAGATCGAGACCATAGCATGCAAAAAGAACATGATATGTGGGATGAGCAGAAAATTGTCAAATGAAATGGCACAGGATGCCAAAAAGCTGATGTCACATAATCTGAAGAGCAAAGATTCCCACTTCGGCAAAGATACTGTCTACAGAGCTGTACCAGAAGGCATCCATAGTCAAGTGTACATCACAATGGTGAATGGAGTCTAACAGTTTCAGGGCAGAAGTAGCTGTCAAGCCATAAATCTGACACCCATAATCCAATTGGTACAAAATCACAGCCCTATAAATACAAAAGGAGAGTTGCACAATCTGTACTCCAAGATGAGTAGGCAAGTGAAAGGAGAGCATGGAGCTAGTCTTCAGGTGGCGAATATGAGATGGCCATGTAAGCCTTTTTATAAAAAAAGGACTCCATGAAATTTTGCTGTACCACAACTTCCAGGCACTGAGTATCCAAGAAGAGTTCTGGATCAGGCTGAACTGTGGTATGATGAGCTGATAAAAATGCACAACTCTTGTTTTGTAAAGAGAGAACTGAAAACCACGTGGAAGCCTGCCAAATGACAGCTTGGAGCTGGGGTTCTACAGAGAATACTGAATGGGAGTTGTACCACTAGCAGAAACCATCGAGATACAGCACAGGAGTGACCAGCAGCACAACAGAGTTCACTAGTAATTAGGAAGAGTATAACACTCAACACTGAAACCTGTGGAATACAGTTCTCCTGGATTCATAGGGGGTTGAATGAAGAGCCAACTCTTTCCCACAGAACATGCAGTGGGATAAAAACTAACTAATAAAAATTGGTAGGGACAAATTTAGGTCCCAGGCACAGAGGGAACGTAAAATGTGAGGACACCAAGCTGCGTCATATGCCTTATGTAGATCGAAGAAGAGTGCAATAAGATGTTGACGTTTCCAGAAAGCCTGTCTGATTGCTGTTTCCAGTCAAAGTAGATGGTCTATTGTAGATTGTCCTCCAGGAACCACATTGGTAAGGTGACAGACGTTCCCGTGATTCGAGGACCCAGCATAATCTGCAGGCAACCAGCCTTTCAAGCAATTTACAGGGTAAAAATGTCACGCTAATCAACAAGTAACTGTCATGTGAAGATGATTCCTTGCTAGGCTTAAAGACAGGAACCACAACACTGTCTCCCCACTTAGAATGAAAAACCCCTTGGAGCCAAATACTGTTAAATACCTGGAGGAGATATTGCCGTTGTGGAGGATTGAGGTGTTGCAATAATTCATTATGGATAGGATCAGGGCCAGGTGCTGAATCATGGAAAGAGGAAAGGAACGAAAGTAGTTTCCATTCAGTAAAGGGTTCCTCTTGGTGAGGGGTAAAACAAGTTGGAGGCTTCAGCATGTTATTTCTTGAGAAGAAAAGCCACAAGATAGATAACAGTCTCAAGATGCCTTGCGAGTACAGATGGGTCTGTACAGACAGCACCTGTGTGGGCAAGGCCAGGGATTGATGACAACTGCTGGCAACCTTGGATGGAGGGCAGCATAGCACACACACTTAACGGGGGAACAAAAGAGCCCAAGGAAGAGAGAAAATTCTCAACACACCCACTTGGCTCCTTTTGATTCTGTAAGGGGATTTAGCACAAAGGTGTTTTAAGTTATTAAGACCAGTAAAGTGCAGGTGGCATATAAAATATTGCAAGGCTCGAAGACATGAATGGCTGCTGCAATAGTTTTGTTCCACCAAGGGACTGGCCAGCGCCTAGAAGGGCCCATTGATCATTGATCAGGTGACAGCAACGCTAGCAGCTCAAGTAATTGCATCAGACACATCACGGACGACATCATCAATACAGTCCGCCACGTAGACTGTGAAAATAACATGGGATGTATACAGAGGCCAATTAGTGTGGTAAAAATCCCAAAGGGGTAGCCTGTCCCTCATCAGGTGGGAGGGGAGGGAAAGAATCAACAGAAAGTGGTCACTATCACAGAGGTCATCATGCAGTGACCAATGAAATGAAGTGAAGAGAGGAGGAGAATTGAGTGGAATATCTTTGGTGGAGAAAGTGCCTTGAGCAGTACTAAAATGGGTTGGGGAACCATCATTAAGAAGGCACAGGTTGTGGTCTGCAAGGAACTGGTTTACAAGGCAGCCCCAACTAGTTGCACGAACACTGACCCATGAAGGATGCGGCCCCAGCTAGATGTATGAGCACTGCTCCACAAAGTATGATTGGTATTTAAGTCCCCAAGAATGAGGAAGTGAGGGGGGTGGGGGTGAGATGCTGAAGGAGAGCAGTTAGGGTAGCAGATGTAGGTGGCCTATCAGGAGAAGGTGCTTCAGGGGACCAACCTGTTACAAGAAAGTACGGAACCCACGGAGGGTAGGTGAACGTGCATAAATAAAATGCAATTCCTGCAAAATGACACAAGCTACAGATTAAAGGGAAAAAAGCTGATTTAACTCTAAGAGGTGATGGTAATAGCATTACAGTTCCATTGGATGAGTGCAGCTTGAGGATCCAGATGGGAAGTGAACAGGTTGAAACCCGGCACATTGCTGGGTCAGTGTCCATCACCGAAGAGGTAGGGACAACATCCATAAACAGAGTATCAGACACAAGTTCAGTGGGATGAGTTGGTTGTGAGGACAAAGTTAGCACCTTGGCCAATATCAGAGGGATCTTGTCCCATGACTTTTCTTTCTTCTCCTTTTCCTCTCTCTCTCTCTCTCTCTCTCTCTCTCTCTCTCTCTCTCTCTCTCTCTCTCTCTCTCGCAGGATGGGGAGAGTAGGTCCCAGACAGAGAACTGGAATCAAAGTGGTCTGGGACTGACGAAGAGCGGGCAACCTTGGTATTCACAGACTGCAAGTTCAGCAGTCAATTTGAGGGAGAATACCTCTGATCTGGGGAATGCTGAGAAGAGGGGCCCTGAGAGAAGACACCTTCACCAGCAAGTGCTAGAGAATGGGAGCACTTCTCAGGCTGGGAAAAAGAGGGATGCAAGAGGAGGGACAAGGGTGCTGCAGGAGGTATAAAGAGGGAAGAGAAGGGCGGGGGTGGGATGAGGAAGAGGGGTACAGGATGCAACAGACACACAGGATGCAGATATTCGAATTTTGTGCAGGCCTCATGGTATGTTAAGCATTCAAGGGACTTTTACTCTGATATTCTCTCTTCTTCTTGTACACCAGGCGAAATTTTTTATCCAAATGAAAATCTTTGCATAGACAAGTCATTAGTGTTTTACAAAGGACCTTTGTCCTTATAACAGTACATAAAGGTGAAGATGCAGATTTGGTTTAAACATTTTTGTTATTGCAGATGTCAACAGACTGTATCTTAAGACTTTATCATTTATACAAGTGCATCAACACGGCTAAATTTATTTGAAAAGACACTTGGAATATCTGGTTCTATTGTCTTGTAACTCCTGCAGCTTTGCTATTCCTTGGCAAAGGTCACAGTTTATACACAGACAACTGGTATACAAGCTCACTTCTTGCTGATTTTTGGCATTGAAACCAAACAAATCTGTGTGGAACATTCAGAGGTGATGGTTGGCGGGGGGAGGGGGTGGGGGGGGGCTGCCCTTGAGTAACCACAAACAAAATGAGAATCACAAAGTAAAAATTGTGGGCATATTATGATTGCGAAATGGCGTAACTGAAAAGTTGTGTACATGTTGACCACTGTTCATCCATACAGAAAAGTACCATTTGGTAAAACAAACAGAAAAACTGGAGCACCAATTATGAAACCTCTGTGCATTCAAGACTATAATAAAAATATGGGAACCATAGACAAAATCACATGTTTCTAAGTTCAGTTGACTGTGAGCTGTGTATAAATTAAAAACAGGATCAAAGCTATCATTAGCAAAATTTCAATTTGAACTGATAAGATAGCTCAACGAGTATGGCAATGAATTGAGAGAAAAAAAAGCAAAAACAATTAGTGTTTTTCTGTTGAATTGCTTACATTACAGACAGCCCACCACTTTCTGCAATTAGTTCCAACCACACTGGAGGAAACCAAAAGTCTTAAAGATACAGTTACTTGTGTTCTAATACTCAGCTGGCTGCAAAAAGAAGGGACACCAGACATCAATGCACAAAGTGCAATGTCAGTTGGTGTGTTCTTAACTGTTTTCAGAAGTATCATACATTGCAGAAATTCTGAGTGCTTTTGTAAAACTGTAAAAAATAAAGGTTAATCAGTTATATTTAGCTGTCGATGAGTTTAATTTCTCCCTTTTGATGAAAAAACACGAAAAAACATTTGACTGGGAATAAGCCCACTTTCCCAATGCCACAGTGGGAAAAAATTCAATTGCTAGAAAGATCGTTTCTTATGCTGCAAACGGGTATTGCACACACTTTCCCAATGCTGCAGTGACAGGGTTAAAGAATGGTGAGGGTTTACGGACACCGGAACGTCGCCTAGATGGTCACGGGTGCACAGAGCTGCATAATCAGCAACAGAAACAGTTTTTATGAGCAGAGCACCAGAGCATATCTTATTCACCAAGTCGACTTCGCCGCTCTTTTCCTCTATATTTTCCACAAAAAACAATGGCTTGGTGGCAGTGAATGTACCTCTGTTCTAGTGCAGAGAGGGTTTCATCTCAAGAAGACAAGACTGGCTTTCCTCCAAAGGGGTAGCCAGGGAGAGTAAAGTCCTTGTCAGAGGTGGCAGCATTAAAGGAGTTATTTCTGTCTCCAGAGATGGCTGTAGAATGACCATTTTGCAGCTTTACACATTTCATGTGCAAAATGTCCACCCTCGTACCACCCAATCCGACCAGGGGCTCTCCCCACGAGCACCACCCACTCACAGCAAAGGCCATTTGACAATGGGCATTGCCAACAGTCTTGATACCCCAGAAGAGTGGGCATCAACTCCTTGGCTTGCATGAGGCGGTAATAGCTCAGGTACCAGTGGTGTGATCACTGTGTTGTTGGGAGCTCAGCCAGAAAGGGTATGTAACAGCCCCTACACATGGTCTGACTATGCTGAGGACCTACTTAGGGGTAGGTGGCTAGATACGGAGTTCTTCCCCAAGTGGCTCACACACTAACTGAAATTTTGTAATGGAGGTCAAACCACAAGGGGAACCAAAAAAACATGGAGAAACATAAAAGAAAGCAAAATTGCTAAAACCATCATCAGAACCATGGGAAGAGCTGGGTAGTCTTGTAGGGAAATACCTAGAGAGGGGAAATACATGGGGTATGAGGATGAATTAGGTTGGGAAAAGAGAGGGAAAATAAAAAAGTCTGCAATGGCTCCAGGAGCCATGCGTGCCACACTCATATCAATGAAAGAGCTGTGGGCCCTCTCAGGAGGAGAATGGAATGGGACCCATTTCAATTAGACCTATCAATATTTCTACCACAGAGCAAATGAGGGACCTGTGATATGATATTCTTGTCTGGATATGGGTACACAGCCTAGAAGATTTTCATAAAAGGAAAACTGTCCATTTAGGCCCCTTCAGGTGGCGACACACATCAATGTGCACATCCACCCATTTTCAGCATCACAACACATTCGGTTTTCTGCTTATTAACTTGAATGTTTCTCCTCTTGTTAACAACTAATGTTTTAATTATAAAAAAAACTTATAGATTGTACATTCTTTTGCTACCAGCTCTAAGGGTATAAATCAATTTGTGGCAAATGAAAATTTGTGCTGAACTGGGACTTGAATCCGGATTGCTCAATTATCGCAAGCAGCCACCTTAGCACTCTGCCAATCCAAGCATGCTCCACAGACAAATTTAAATCTATATGTTACACTAACAATATCCCAAATTGCTTACAATTCAAAATTTCTGCAATAGATAGAGACAGTGTTACTATCACTGTTTTCGCCGGGCTGGTCATGTCAGCTTTTAAGTCTATTAATGTACTGTCCAATATGTTATAGTAATTCTGTACTTACTGTCGATTATTGTACAGTGGGTCCCTAAACATAAAAAAATCCTCATGGACATCTCACATGTACTCTGCAACCTGTATATATAAACATCAGATCCAGGGCAACTATATTAACTTTGCAACTACAACCTCATATTTTAAACTGAACTAAACTTTAGTTTGGTTCAAATAATGATGCCAGTTTTCCTAATAATAGCACTTTATTATTCTTCTCTATAAATTTTCAAATGAAACTACTACTTTGATTAGTAAGAAATTTAGTGAATTTTCTTACCTGGCACCCTTCAATCTTTTGGCTGGGAAGATGAAAGTATCGGCATATTTTGGATCCCTGAATTTCACACTAAAAACAAACACAAGTATCTCATTAACAAATCAAAACAAAACCCACTATTTATAATAATAAAACCATTTTCAACAGATGACTCACCAGTATACTTCATTATTATATATGGTGGTTAGACCAACCACAGGAGAATTTAGAGACCTGCAAAGAAACAATAATTCATCTGATTAGTATATACGTTGTCATTAAAATTTATTACACATACCCCCTTTATTTTCACAATCTCCCATCCCCCCTCCCCTTGAAAATATATTTGAAACTATCATTTTTCTTCTCCATACTTAAATGGCTACTGTGGCACAACTATGACAAAACACTACAGCCAAGTCAACTACAGGCTATTGTTCAAAATGGCATATAGATATGTGAGCCAGTCACATAGTATTTATAGAACTAAATAGTTATTTGTGAGACTCTAGTAGAAATAAGAAGATATCAGCAAAGCAGAAGCTAGTGCATACACCAGAGTAGTCAAGATGGACTAAGGACTGATGGGTTCTGTACATACATCACTCTGAGGTCATCTCAGTCCCCTACTGATTATCTACTACAGTCCCTGAAATATACAAAATAAAACTTTTTGTTGAGTATGTTCATTAAGATTTTAGCCTCACAAAGAAAATGCATTAAACACATTACTTACGTCAAAATTTTGTTTTTATAATTACATACAAAAGATAAATGAATAATGCACTTTCCAATATTGCAACTAGTGGTATAAGATGTGCGAGTTTTGGGTGTGATATGGCTGTAGCGATTCTTGTTCGATAATAACGAAATGATGGTATGGTCAGGAAGAGATATTTTATACATAATTCAAAACAAAATGTAAGAACTTTAATTTTTAAGAGTCCTAAAAAACATGCCAAGGGAAAGAACTACAATAGAGAGAAAATCTTTCTGAACAAAAATGAAGATACTTTTCATGACTGGCTGTGTAGTGCAGAAAGTGGATGATTCAACACAACATCAAGAACACTGAATGTTAAACATGTAGTGATGTTATTACTAGATACCCTTATTGTTCCATTAGCTACTTGAAAAGACAATCTCCAGCATGGAGCATGCTATGGAACATGGTGTTTCGTCAAGGGAACTCTGTATGCTTGTTAGTAATTCCCATCCTCTTCCACTCACAAATGGAGACAAGGAAAACAAACTCAATACATACTTCTGTCTTCTTAGTTCTTAGCAAAATGTAGTTGCTAGCAGTATGACTGTGGCAACTACAGCTGCAAAGAATACGAGAAATGTATTCATAATTGTGAATGTGATTTAGCATCAACTGTAAGAGTTATTGCTGACACGAAAATTGTGTGAAACCAGAAGTAAAAACCAGATTTTCCACTTTTTGTGAGCAGTCACATTAACCATTATGCTATCTGTGCATGCCACCCTAATTGATCCAAAAAAAAATCTACAATAATGCATTTAATTTATTCAATATTAGAAAGTGTAACATGACTGTAACTTTATATTTGATTGGCAAAATTGTCTGTCTAAATATGGCTGGTACAATAATAACAATAATAATAATAGAATGTGTACAATTGTACAAAAAGGACACATTTCGTTTAATTTCTTTCAACAAAATATCGCTCAATTTATAACACTTCAGTCATCAGAAATTCAGGATCACGTCACACATGGAGTCAAACAAGTGACTATATCTTGGTCAGCATTGCTTTCACAACTGTTAAATTTCACCAATGTTCATCAGGGATACATTCGAATGTTCACAAAAAATTTCATTAAAATCTGTGCTGGTCGAGTAGCCAGACTTGGCTGAGTCCATAAAGAATGACCCTAAAGAATGTTTAAGAGGCAGCAAGTCTGACAAAAACTAGCATAGTGGAAAGGTGCTCGAAATTCTGTGTTGGTTGCTATTCAACAGAAGACACTGGTTAATCTGGGAGCCTAGTCTCCACAATGTACAACACCTCAAGTGGGAAACACTCTGGCACCTGCCCAAATAGTTCTGATCTATCCCAATGTCATTATCACACCTCCTGTCTGTCAGAAAAGGGACCTAAGAGCCAATTATTCCTGTTGAATGAGAATCTGCAGCAGGCAGTTATAGACTACTTCACATAGTAGGACATGGGGTTTTACCAAATGGTTATCTTCAACTTGATGGACAATTGCCTCACTGTTTATGACTGTTTTTCCCACTTGCCACACTGAAGGAAATGGTATCACGTGTTCAAAGAAAATCATTGAGCCACAGACAGATACATAAAAAAGGCAATTGTGCACTCAGAGCTTAGTTTACGGCCACAGCTTTTCCTAGTCCCCTATTCCATTCCTCCCTCCCCCCTCAGTCCCCTACATTCCATTCCTCCCTCCCCCTTCCTCCTATTCACTACTTTTTCTAAGCTGCATCTCTTTACACCCATCTAGTACTTACATGTAGCTCTGTAAGGCAGCACTAGTATATCTATCCCCAACCCACCAACCCAGACCCACTGTGAGTTGCTCTAACTGCAGGACATTAGAAAGAATACAGCAGCCAAAGAAAATTCTTGTGCTTTAGTAATGCCCACATGATTGTATCAATAAGTGTGTGTTCTGTTCTGATGGAGGCTAACACAAAAGTTTGTGTGTGTGTGTGTGTGTGTGTGTGTGTGTGTGTGTGTGTGTCTCAGAGAGAGAGAGAGAGAGAGAGAGAGAGAGAGAGAGAGAGAGAGAGAGAGAGAGAGAGAGAATCTTTTCTACATGGCTGCCTGTGGTTTGACGATGTTCTCTGCAACAAGCTGCAACCTATCCTCACGGCTGCGCCGTGTAATACTGAGATTTAATGGCATCCGCTGCCTTTCATTTCAATAAATCTAGCAACTTTTAGTTTCTTGTTGAATTATTTCTTACCAGTACATCCTTACTGTCAGGTGGTACTGAAGCAGAACACTGAATCAGGAAATACAGCAAAAAATCAAGGATGACATTCCTACTAGTCCTTACAACAGTTGGGTTCCTCGCATCTTGGGGTCTGAATGACCTCTCTGAGCCTCTTTTAACATACCCCACTCTCCTCCCCAAAGAAGACATTAATAGTGCTGCAGGCTAGGACAGTTTTCTATCTCTTGTGCTCATCTGCTGACAATACTAAGTATTTTACCTTGTAAAGGTAAGTGCTGATAATCATAATTTTGTAGTTACTTCAAGTGAATTAGCAAATGGCTCTGTCGCAGTGCATACACTGATTCCTACTAGATCACTAATGTGAAGTAGTGGCTCCGGGTCGTGATAACTGACACAATGGCCAGGTGTACAGTGGGCTGACCACATCCCCTCTATATTGCATCCAATGACAGCTAAGGGTGGAGAATGACACGGCAGTCAGTCAGTACCCAATGGATCTTTCTATGCCTATGGGACAGAAGTTAATTATACTGAAAATATTACATCCATTCTTACTTGGTTATTGGATGAATGGAACAATTGAGTCATAGAGATTCTGCTTATTCTATAGGTGGATGTTGGGAAGTTGACAATACTAGCCCTCATAAACATTGCCTCCAGTGCAAACAGAATAGATGGCGGAATGAAAGCATAATGTTGGCTTGTGCAAAAAAAAAAAAAAAAAAAAAAAAAAAAACTGCTAGAAAGATGTTGCCATGGAGCCAAGTGGATCGGCAGTAAGGCATTCAAACATTGTGAGGTGAGGAAAGGATAGTGACAGAGGGCACGGACAATGTTCCACACAGTCATCTAGATTACAACATATTCACAACACACATGCCTAGTGCTGATACTAAGATCACTGTCAAATGTCTTTTCTCTTGATTCTCAAGAGGATGTGCAGCAGAGTTGATATATTATGTGGCTGCTTTCACAGGAGGCCCGGCCTCTGATGGGGTAGGACAAGCCTGTGACGGGACTGGAATAGGAAGTGCTGGATGGGTGGATTGGGCAGGTTTTGCATTGGGGTCTTCCTCAAGGATATGATCCCTGTGGTAAGGGGTTGGGATTAGGAGTGGCAAACGGATAGACTAGGATGTTGTGGAAGGGGGGGGGGGGTTGGGAGGATCTAAGATAGAATGTCTCATTTTACGGCATGTTGACAGATAATCAAAGCCCTGGCGTAGGATATGGTTCAGTTATTCCAGTCCAGGATGGTATTGGGTGACGGGGGGGCGCACACATTTGTGGCTGGTTATTAGGGTCGGAGGGAGGACTGTTGGTGTGTGAAGATATGGCAGGGGAAATCTGTTTGTGGACTATGTCTGCTGGGTAATTTCTGTCTGTGAAGGCCATTGTGAGGTTTTTAGCATACTCACTGCATACACACCTTCCACAAGTGGCGAGGCTGTATGGGAGGGATTTTTTGATGTGGAAAGGATGGCAGCTGTCAAAGTGAAGCTACTGTTGAGAGTTGGTGGGTTTGATGTGGTACAGAGGTATGGATGGAGGCATCAGAGAGATGCAGATTAACATCCAGGGAAGGTGACATGTCAGGTTGAGAAGGACAAAGTGAAACAGATGGTGAGAAAGAGTTAAAGTTGAGAAATGAGGATAGGGTGTCCTGGTCTTGAGTCCAAATCATGCAAATATCATTAATGAACCTGAACCAGACCAGGGGTTTGTGGATTTGGGAGGCTAGGAAGGTTTCCTCTAGGTGGTCCATGAACATGTTGGCATAGGAAGGTGCCATGCGGGTGCCCATGGCAGTGCCGCAAATCTGTTTGTATACTTTTCCTTCAAGTTTTTTTTTTTTTTTTTTTTAAGAAACTTTTAGCCCCTTGTGTGAACTGAAGATGTGAAGTTAGATTTTTAAAACTTTTTTTCCATTAATCAGCACATAAATATGTAACTTTCAAGCCCTATTACAAGTCGATTCTCAAAAATTCCTTTCTTTCGGCCCACCCTAGTAAACAACCCTTACATTGCTGCGCTCATTTAATACTGCTCATGAAACACCTTGTGAATCTGTATTTCTGAACTATTTCATCTCTTTAATATACTCTATTTAAAGTCGCTGAATCCGAATCTAAAACCAGATTCTCAAAATTCAATATGGATGAAGCAGCATAGTGGATGAAATCATAACAAAATGCTTAAATAGACAGTAACGCAACATCCTAGTCTGTAAAATCTACTTTTTAAATAATAGTAAATAAAACATGTTAAAATTGTTTATTGGTGTTTTAACCACCAGTGTTAGCATTGCCCGTGATGTAGGGCATGGAGATCACATGACCGGATTTACATCTCTTCCTGCTGCTTGATTTGGGTGAGTCCCCATATACCCCTCAAAATTTTCTTTTCGTGTTTCAGAACACAATTCATTGATTGATTGAATGTGTATGTAGAGGTAATGACAGATTTGTTTGGTGTTATAATTTCTTTTCAATTCAAATTTGTATTGTGCATGTTCATTTCATTTATTTTTCAATATTATTTTGTAAGTTGCTGCTTTGATGAATACTTTATTTGTTGAAAATTTTGCATGTATGATATTCGTTTAAAAAAAATCATGCACAAAGATTTGTTGCACCAAGCACATCATATTATTGGGCAAATATTCCAGAACTCACAATATGTCTCACAATTTTGACAACAGAAATGAATGGGGTTATCAAATTTCGACAGTCTTTCTTTTATATACCCACTTTATACCATGAGTATTTAATGAGACTTTGAAATCTATGACACGCAAACTAATTGTGTATTAGTGATTGCAGTTTAATGACATTATTTTGATGGTGCAAATTTATGTCATAGTTATGTCAAATGACATCTGAAAAATAGCTAATTAAAGTCTACTAAGGTCGAAAGGTTCAGGTGTTGGATCATCCTGGTTGTATCAGAAGGAATGGTTTTTATTAGAATGGATTTTCCAGACACTGATAAAGTAGTAAGCATTTCTGAATTCTGCGCACTCCAAGAATCTAATAATAAAATACTTTCATCATTAGTTGATGGCAAGAACACCTCTTTAAACAATTTTTGGAATATGTTTGTTGTTAATTTACCTGATTTATAGACAAATATGCAGACATTTTCAGAAATAAATAAAAATATATTTTTTATTCTCAGGCTGAATGTGCCATATTTTTTCCTGGAATACAGAGACAAAGTACCATTAGCAAAAGTAATAGGTTGAATCATGTAACTGTGATGCATTGAATTTTAAGATTGCGTCAGTACTTTGATCTGTCATTCTCCTTTAAATGACTGAGTGCACCCGGTATGCACCTCTAGATCAAATCCGGACTGATCAGTATTAAATACATTACATTCCCCTACTTCTGCAATAAGTCTGCTTATATCTTCAATGATTCAGGAGCTCATACTTGTAAGTTTAGCTTGATCAAAGTAAGGATTTTTTTTTTTTTTTTTTTTGTTATAATCTTATTAACTTTTCCATTCTAAACTTATGAAGCCACTTCAATGATGTCATGAAAGGATCATGGGAAACTGAAAATTCATCTCGAGCTTTTGAAGCCTAAATGCAAAAATCAACATTTTAACTGCTTCTTGAAATCGGGATATCACCTATTCAGATATTTTCCTCAATTTTTCATTCCTATTTCCACCTTTTTTCTAGTTGAGCTTCCTTACAATAAACTGATGCTTTGGTTTCAGTCACTTAAATTTATTTTGAACAGCTTTAAACTACAGTCTTCTTTTCTTTCCTGATTTTCAATGTTCATTGACTTTCCGTTTATACTCATCATCGACGTCATCAACTTCAACAGTGTCTAATTGTAAGTCACAAGTAGTTTCATCCTCAATGTCATAAATGTCAGCATCATTGATTAAAGTAGTAACTTTAACATTATTTTCATCTTAAAAAATTAAGGTATCACATGTTTCTACTACATAGGCATCATTCATTGAATCTTTTACTACAGTTTCTAATTGAAAACAAAAAGTCCTCTCATCGTCATTTATATCATTCAAAATCATACTGCAGTTGATCAAACACTTCTTGCAAAAGTCTAATAATATTTTTAGAATTCATTGTGGATAGTGATGCCAATTGACAGAGAATTTCCTTTTCCACCAATCACGGCACACGGAGGCTACACAAGCATGACATGGTCACCCTACTGACAGAAAGGTTGGCAAGCAATGCACATTTACGTAACCTCCGCGTTCTTCTATTCCCTTTGCCTCACTGTACAGCATTCAACCTATGACCACAGACAAAGCGACCTCTGTACAGGACAAATACGTCATGTTGGCTTGGATAGTCTGTGCACTTGATGGAAAATAAAATACTACGCCGATTGGTATCACCATCTGCAATGATCCTAAAAATATTATTCAACTTATGCAAGCAGCATTTTATCAACTGCAGTACGAGATCTTATCTGCTGTGATTGGCACTAACAATCTTTTTTTTACATAATATATGTTTAACAAATATCATGTAAGAAACTAAATTAATAATCAAATCAGCAATTTGAAATAAAGAAATGATAAATAGTGTAAATGAAATAAATACACCCAAAAATAAAATTAGAACAACAAAAATTCCAGGCCATTAAAAATGCTACACCACGAAGATGACGCTCTACAGACGCAAAATTTGACTGATAGGAAGAAGATGCTGTGATATGCAAATTAATAGCTTTTCAGAGCATTCACACAGGGTTGACACCAGTGGCGACACCTACGACATGCTGTCATGAGGAAAGTTTCCAACCGATTTCTCATACACAAACATCAGTTGACCAGCGTTGACTGGTGAAATGTTGTTCTGATGCCTCGTGTAAGGAGGAGAAACGCGTAAAATGCATACCATCACATTTCCGACTTTGATAAAGGTCGAATTGTAGCCTATCATGATTGCAGTTTATCGTATCGTGAGATTGCTGCTTGCGTTGGTTGCGATCCAATGACTGTTAGCAGAATATCGAATCGGTGAGTTCAGGAGGGTAATACAGAATGCCATACTGGATCCCAACGGCCTCGTATCACTAGCAGTCGAGATGACAGGCATCTTATCCGCATGGCTGTAATGGATCATGCAACCACGTCTCGATCCCTTAGTCACCAGATTGGGATGTATGCAAGACAACAACCATCTACACAAACAGTTCGACGATGTCTGCAGCAGCATGAACTAACAGCTCTAAGACCATGGCTGCGGTTACCCTTGATGCTGCATCACAGAGAGGAGCACCTGCAATGGTGTATGCTACGACGAACCTGGGTGCACGAATGGCAAAACGTCATGCTTTCAGATGAATCCAGGTTCTGTTTACAGCATCATGATGGACGCATCCATGTTTGGTGACATTGCAGTGAACGCACACTGGAAGCATGTATTCATCATCACCGCTTATCACCCAGCCTGATGGTATGGGGTGCCATTGGTTACACATCTCGGTGACCTCATGTTCGCATCGACGGCACTTTGAACTGCGGCCGTTACATTTCAGATGTGCTACGACCCATGGCTCTACCCTTCATTCGATCCCTGCGAAACCCTACATTTCAGCAGGATAATGCACAACTACATGTTGCAGGTCCTGTACGGGCCTTTCTGGATACGAAAAACGTTCGGCTGCTGTCCTAACCAGCACATTCTCCAGATCTCTCACCAATTGAAAATGTCTGGTCAATGGTGGCCCAGCAACTGGCTCATCACAATATGCCAGTCACGACTCTTGATGAACAGTGGTATGGTGTTGAAGCTGCATGGGCATCTGTACCTGCACACGCCATCCAAGCTCTGTTTGACTCAATGCCCAGGCGTATCAAGGCCATTGTTACTGCCAGAGGTGGTGGTTATGGGTACTGATTTCTCAGGATCTATGAACACAAATTATGTGAAAATGTAATCACATATCAGTTCTAGTATAATATATTTGTCCAATGAATACCCGTTTATCATCTGCATTTCTTCTTGGTGTAGCAATTTTAATGGCCAGTAGTGTACATTAATAATAAAGTTTACTCAACAAAAGTCTTTCATTACCTCTACATACCCATTCAAACAATGAATCATGTTCTGACACATGAAAAGAAAATTGTTAGAGGCAAGGGGACTCACCCTAATCAAGCAGCAGGAGAGATGTAAATCCAGCCTTGCAATCTCCACATGCTACATCATGGGCAACAGTAACACTGACGGTTAAAACCAATAAACATTTGAACATGTTTTATTCACTTTTATTCATCACTGTTTCAAAAGTAGATTTTACAGTGTTATGAACGTCAGATGTCAAGTTACTGTCTATCCAATCATTTTGTCTAGTTTTCTTACGCTATGCTGGACCAACCGTATTGACTTTTGAGATTATGATTTCAGAATTGGATTCAGTGGCTTTAAATATCGTTATATTACAGAGATGAAACAGTTCATAAATATAATAATGGAAAGTCCAGGTTGGAATTGTATGTGCCTGTTGCAGCTCGTCGCCACGTCTTAGTTCAGAAATATAGATTCACAAGGTGTTTCATGTGCAGTACCAAACAAGTGTTGCAATATAAGGATTCTATACCCTTCAAATATTAAAATTAAAAAGTTACAAAAAAATACTTATTTCTTAATTAGACTTTCTTTTGGAGTTTTAATAGATTGTACTTCACTCAAATCGATACTTTTTTTTTTTTATGTCCACTTTAGGGGTAGCTGGTCCCTTACTTTTCACTCCCCCTCCTATGCTGATTTTCATCTTTTATCAAAATATACTTTCATACCACAAATAATTAAAATCACATTCTTTAGTTTTTCATGTATTATAAGATATCCAAATTTCTTAAGTAGGTTTACTTGTTAGTGCAAAATTTCAAGTCTCATTCTGAAAGTTTCATTCATATTATGAGTAATATTGAATTCACTAGCAAGATGACAAAATTAAGAGATTTTATGAACTCACCCTCCTTGTGAAACACAGTCACTAGCTAAGAGCACTGTGCCCCTCATTCCATCTATGCTAATACTGACTTCCTCATTAGGATCCACCTGTTCTTGATACAATCCTCTGATGAAGTTAAATCCAGAGTTCTTTTTAGTAACATATAATCTGTCATCTCCACGTACATTTCTTTTAACTGAAAAATGAAAGCAAAGAAGTCTTTATACACAATGTGATATTTCAGTAGCTACTAAATATTAATAACTTCATAAAATGAGTTGAACTATAGGATAATACCAGCAAAGAAAGAAATTTTAACATATGTGTTTTGAAAATGTTCACAGCTTTACTGTTAACAAGTGCTGTCAATAACACGTTTTAATCATATTTTGAGAGTAAGTGATTCCTGTTACATTCTGTGGTAAAAATACAGTACAGTACATTCTGTCAAAAAGTTAATTCTGATATCTGGAAGTATTGTTGATGAAGTGATGAAGTTCAAATGCCATTTTCAGTTCCTACCATCAGGTCCTCAGGATGGTGCAACATTACAGCCATTACAATAATCATACCATGCACAGGTTCGAAAATGCTCCATGCAAAAATTGTGATTCTTCAGGGATCTATTGAAATCATTGGTTCTATTGATCACAGAGTATTTTGGACAGCCCTTCGCCTAGTGATCATGAGTATCAGAAGCACCAGCACACTGGAGCTATCCCTCAGTACAGGGCTTAAATTTAAACATTACTCACTTGCTGCAGCCCAGTCAAACTGATCAGATAGGTTGGTTTTTGTACTTTACATTGGTTTAGGGTAGGCTTTATACAGCTTATAAAAGTACCATTTGCTCATTGGCAGTTCTTGAAAACTATGATTTTTGGATACAAAAACTAAAAATTGTCAGAATGACCACTCCTACACATTTTCAATAACTGAAAACAGATTTTTTTAAGTTCTTAAGGTTACAGTCTCAAACAATGTTATATATATTATAGAGGAAAAATTCCTAACAGGAATATATATAATATTATAGAAGGAGACTTTCCTGGTGGGAAAAATATGTGAATGTTTGTGTGTTTTTGTGTGTGTTTTATGTTTCTGTCGACAAGCCTGTACTTTAGGTAAGTCATACGTAAAAAATAGATGAAGTACACTTACCAGGCGAAGGGGCACAGGCAGTAATAGCAACAAATAAACACACAGACACACACACACTCAAAAATGCTAGCTTTCGCAGCCTAGCTGCTTCATCAGGCAGAAGGGAAGGAGAGGGAAAAGGAAATGATGAGGGTTTTAAGGAAGGGGGTAAGGAGCCATTCCAATCCCGGGACAGGAAAGACTTACCTTGGGGGAAAAAAAGGAAGGTAAATAAATGCACATACACCCACACATTTACACAGACACAAGTACACTTTGGCAGACATACTGTAGAACTGTAGAAAGCAGTTCTACAGTATGTCTGCCTAAGTGTACTTGTGTCTGTGTAAATGTGTGGGTGTATGTGCATTTATTTACCTTCCATTTTTTCCCCCAAGGTAAGTCTTTCCTGTCCCGGGATTGGAATGGCTCCTTACCCCCTTCCTTAAAACCCTCATCATTTCCTTTTCCATCTCCTTCCCTTCTGCCTGATGAAGCAGCTAGGCTGCGAAAGCTAGCATTTTTGAGTGTGTGTGTGTCTGTGTGTTTATTTGTTGCTATTACTGCCTGTGCCCCTTCGCCTGGTAAGTGTACTTCATCTATTTTTTACGTATATTTTTCCTGTTAGGAATTTTTCCTCTATAATATTCGTATCATAAATTTGAATTCAACAATTACTTCCGTCATTGTTCTGTTACCTTTCGAAATCTTTTCTGTCTTCTAACTTTCCCTTGTTTTTGCGTTTTTGTTTTTATTTTTATTTATTCATTTATATATATTTTATATAGCAGTTCCATTCTACATTCCCTTCTTATCTTACTGTTCACTTTTCGCCAATACTTACAACAATACGTCCACTTCCTAACCTAACCTTTGAGTACTTTTATATGATTTTTACCACTTCCATTACTCCTTCTTCCGAACTTCTTTGCTTTCTACAGTTCTACAGTATGTCTGCCTAAGTGTACTTGTGTCTGTGTAAATGTGTGGGTGTATGTGCATTTATTTACCTTCCATTTTTCCCCCAAGGTAAGTCTTTCCTGTCCCGGGATTGGAATGGCTCCTTACCCCCTTCCTTAAAACCCTCATCATTTCCTTTTCCCTCTCCTTCCCTTCTGCCTGATGAAGCATCTAGGCTGCGAAAGCTAGCATTTTTGAGTGTGTGTGTGTCTGTGTGTTTATTTGTTGCTATTACTGCCTGTGCCCCTTCGCCTGGTAAGTGTACTTCATCTATTTTTTACGTATATTTTTCCTGTTAGGAATTTTTCCTCTATAATATATATATATATATATATATATATATATATATATATATATACAGGGTGGCCACCGAACCTTGAAACCGGGAAAACCGGGAAAAAGCCTTGAATTTGAAAAAACCGGGGAAAACCGGGAAAAAACCTTGAATTTCAGCCAGAAACCGGGATTTTTAACCCATGAGATCTCGCGGCTTAAAGAGTTAAACGATCGTTCGCGTGTATAGCCTATTGCTCAGCTTACATACCATTTCGAAATGTAATTAATAAGTGTAAATAAGTAATCCCTGTAGTTTTAGTAAGAAAAAAACCTCAATGTGTAACATTTAAAAGTAAAAAAATGCCGGTTGTTACAAAATTACGTTGAGCAAAATGCCTAGATCGCTAGTGTTCGCGGATTAAATAATATACATCGCTTCATTTTTGTGTACAAAAACATTTTCAAAATATTTCTGGGCGGTTTAAAAAGTTTCATAATTATAGGTTACGTATTCCGTTATCTATTTCTTTTTTTATCTCTAAGTGTTGTTCAACGACGCGTCACAATTCCTCGCGATGTACGTGGAAGAGACGCGATGTTATCGCAAGGCGCGACGACGAAATCCCTGCTAGAATGAAAGGCGATATTTATTTGTACTATATTTTAGCAATTTTTGTTATTGACCCTCCCCCTCCAGTGATACTAATCAACACAGATCTTGTTTGTCTGATTCTCTGTTGAAAAATCTCTTCACGCAAGCATTTTGTTGATTTTAACTATAAACTCCGTAAAGGTTGGTATTGTGATGCTTCGTTAGCATAGGCGCCGACTACGGGTATGCTCGGTCGCTCAGTCATACCCCAAAATTTGAGTGGGTATGCTAGGCATACCCCCACTGAAAATTTTGGTATCATTTTTTATTTAAGTTATATTTCTTGACTGTAATTAAAATTGACTCTCTCATCCCATTGATGGCCGGCTGGCTTTTGTAAGTCACCACTCTAAACAGATGTTCACATGTGAGTGAAGAGACCGTTTTCTAAATAGTCCGAATGTTAATGGAATTCCGCTTGTTAAGTCAATATTGAAAAATGAAGGCAGCAACCTTTAATTGTATTAAATAACTAGAAATGAAGTGGGTTTGTTGCGATACATTGAAAATATTTACACTGCGAATTTAATTTCAGGCATCTTTTGAGATAACCACAGACGTTACCAGTGAGCCGACATATTTGCTGTGAAAACTGCCCTTTCCCTTCTAGCTGAAACATTCTGTAAACAGTCCTCATAACAAATTGCGATGGTCTTTGTGTTTTAATCGGCAGCTCTACAAAATTTTCGAAACGCAACAGCTAGTGATGAACGTAGTAATCCGACTTTAGTTTCTGCTCTTTTTGACCTGTGTGACCTGTGCATGGAATTACGTCTTAACCCTTTCCCTCCCCTCATCTTTATCTGTCCGTCTAGCCACAACCATGTGTTTAAAGATTGTAAATAACATTGCAGGGTTTCCAATAATTCATTGTGACTAGATTATCTATCATTACCTCGAGGAAACAAAAAGCATTAGGCTACAGTGCATTGTCAAAATATATATCGTTGCTTGATGTCTAAGTTGGAGTAAATGCAACAATACCTACAAATAATTGTATCGAGGTAAAGGAACCAAATTAACTTAAAAACTTTATTACTAAATAATTGTCCAATGTCTAAATTAGTAGTCAAGTTTTAAAATGTTATTAGTTACGATAAAAGAAACTTATCCTCCACACTGATGCCATCTGTAGTCATGCCTAATTTCCTTCCAAAAACTAAAAATGATAAAAAATTCTGTCAAATGTCCATTAATCCAAATTACAGATATTTGCAAAGAAATATTTTTGTTCATAAATTAATAGAATTTGGGGTTAAAAGGGTTAATATCTTGCGTGTGAAAATCGTTAAAAATGGATAACTATATAGTGAAATACAAAAGGACTTTGACTTATAATCGTGATGGTGACAGTAATATAGAATCGATAGCTTGTATGTTTTGTATAAGTTTTTGGCTTTGCTTTGTATCGATTGTTTTCTTTGGAAATACCTGGTACGCCACTGAGCATACTCCAAGATTTTCAAAAGTCGGCGACTATGTTCGTTAGTAATAATTATAGACGATTCCTGTGACTGACGTAACATTCGTAACATATAAATAGTAAACACAGTCATCATGTACGTATTGTTGATAGCTGAACTATTTTTCATGCGGGCCCGGCTAGCGCCAATGAGGAGTCGCGGTAACAATTACGAGAATAATTAATTTACTTAGTGGAAAAGGGTACATCGAGAACCTGTCAACCATATAGCAGGAACAGCATTAATTATTTATTTTATGGTCAACACAAAAGATTATTCCCCTCGTTATATGTTAATGGGTTTTCAAAAAGCGTACGTACACGCAACGCCACCTAGTGAGCGCTAGCCGGGTCCGTATGAAATACAGTTCTAACATTGTTGATTGCGACTTTTTGACAAGCTAATTGTCCTCCAAAAAGATGTAAGTATAACTCTGTAATACGGTACGCAACTTTTGCGAAAAGGCAATTTCTTTCAATTGTAATTTATTGCTTTAACAGCTGTATTATAACAATATATTCAAAAACCGTTAAATATATTTCGAGACTAACGCCATCTCCATCTTTCTGAGATGGAACAGTGTGAAACAATCGTTGCAGAGAACAATAGAGTGAATCCAAGTGTGAATTGGCTAGAGTTGGGCAACACGATTCTTTTTTAGGAATCGATTCTTGCGTTACAATCCCACGTTGTGAATCGATTCCTACGATTCGTTCACGATTCTTTCGCGATTCTTTAGTCTGCATTGGTGCGATTCTTAATTATACATCTTTCTCATAGATGGCAATACATGTTTGTGTCATGGATGTTGGAATCTTAACCTTTTGCATCTGTTCCTACGATTCATTCACGATTCTTTCTGGTCTGCGACGGCACGATTCTTACAAAATCCCGAAAAGGTGACAATATGGGTATCGGATTTTTTAAATATTTATGGTCCGTAAAGTTCAGATTTAAAATAATAATGAGGCAAAGCCATTCGATTCAGCTCTCAAAAATTCTCGAGAAAATAGTCTGAAGTTTTGCGAGGGGTTAGAAATACATATTATACTACCAACTATTTCTGCTGTCATCATAGCTCATTTAGTAGCGTTGTATGTTTAGTGAACGTAAGTCACTTATTTCGAATTCTACTGTAACCTTATAATTTTTTTTTCGTTCTGTTTGAATACTTCGCCATTTAAATATAAATTTAATTAAATCTATCTAAATTAACATATATCTAATCATTATAAAATACTTACTATGTAAAATCAATTAGTTTGAGGAAACACGAAATAAACATTAAAAATAAAAATCAGTGTATAAAGATTAAATTTCTTTAGAGATGCAAGAAAATCACGTTTATTAAAGTGTTTCTTTTTTGTAATATCGGTTTCTTTCAGGAAAGCTGATAATGTAAAAACCAAAATGGTAAAAAAGATTTTTGAGATGGCTTTAAGATCATTTAAAATCCCGTTTTTTTATAAAAAGAATATTTTTGTAAAATTGAGTTTTTACAAAAACTACAACTACGTAGATGAACTCGAAAAGCTTAAACCTCCCTAAACACAAAATATAATCCAAATCGTTACAGCCATTTCCGGGATACGCGAAATTTAAATGTGTATGGATTGCTCGTTTAAATACATAACATGTAAACTGTATAAAAGACGTATATTCGTATGTATTGGCAGCTGTGTATTTTGCTGCGTTTTGTTTCCGTCATCTGTAATTCGTGAATAGGCTAATAATTAAGAGCTCAAGATCTTCGTTCTTTGCTTCCTTTGTTCACACGCTTTCTGGCTTTCGTAACTATTCGGCACGATTCGCCACTTGCTTTCGAATCATGTATCGTTGGATCTTGGAATCGTCACCAGACAGGCGATTCTTTTGAACGACGATTCGTCCGGATCACGATTCGATTCTTACGATTCTTTATGTATTCGTTCAAATGAACGAGTCATTGACGAATCGCCACAACTCTAGAATCGACCTTACCTATGCCCGCACAGATGAAGTAATTCAATGTGTTTTAGAGTGAAATGTTTGTCCGTCATTTCAAAACAGAGTATAATTCAATGTCATACGAGACAGTGTATCCGTGGGTTACATGTGATCCCAAATTACAAACGAATGCCTTATGCTCTTGGTGCAACACAAAGATAAATATTTCTACAATGGGGAAGTGCGCTTTGAACAGCCACGCAAGAAACAAGAAACATAAGCTTTCCATAAGCAAACGGAAGTCTGTTGTTTTCCACAACATATATTTCACTGTCTGCTTAGTACTACAAGAATTTAAAAAATTAAACAAATTCATTAGAACAAAAAGTTTTCATTAAAAAATGCTGTTGAGTGTTATTTTACCAGATGACACTTGAATGCAAATACCACACAGCTGTTGCTCCAGATATGTTTTAGAATTCTCCATTTCATCTCCTCGAAGATCAAGAACTCGCCCACAACATTGCGCATTATTACGCCTGCTGGGTCATTAACATTCATTGATGTTTTAGCTAGAGTTTTTCAGGGCAAAACGTAGTTGACTGTATGGGCTCTGGAAACTGAAAACCATCATTGGTAACAATCTAAATGAAAACTTGAAAGAGGTAAAAGGGTTTTCATATCCTGAAGGTAAAGTAAATCATATGTATTGAGTTCTCGATCTCTAGTTCATGAGATGTGACTGTATTTTAAAATATCAGGAAGTCTAGTATAAATGAACGGGCTATGTTGCATAAACGAATGCAATTCACATTAAAACGTACAGTATCCTCCAACTACTTGAACTCAACTTAGTCCATTATACAGGGTGTAAATTTTAAGTTGACAAACCGGAATAACTGGGAAAAAAGTATATATTCAAAAGTGGCTTTTCACCCGGGGGGGGGGGGGGGGGGGGGGTCAAGTGTAAAATTTTGAATGGGAACCCCGATTTTTTATTGCAGATTCAGATTCTAAGGTCCACATCATGTATGGTCTGGTTGATATTTTTTTACGACAGATGGCACTGTAATAGTAAGAAATACTTGCCATACTGGTGAAGAAATGTACTAAACAGGAAATAAAACAAACCCATATTCATGATGCTTCAGAACGCTACCAAATGATCCCCAAAGTGATCCCTCCCTCTCCCCGCAGTGGACAGGGTAGTCTTCCAAAGTGATACCTTAGTCCAGATTGCCCTTGTCTGAATACCAGTTATGAATTGCCGGAAAAACACTTAATTGAACTAGCCGGGAAGAAATTTACATCTGGTATCATTTGGTTGGGTTCTGAAGCATCAACGATGTGATTAACCTTTATTTTCGTTACTAGGTGGTAAATTTCTTCAGCAGTATGGCAAGTAATTCTTATCAGTACAGTGCAATATGTTGCCAATTTCCATTAGCCACCCACACCGCTCCCAAACGGTGCAGACAGTTCAAGTTTAGTATCATTTCCTAAGTTTGCCGTCCGTTCATAATGGTGAAAACCATTGTTGAATATATACTGTTTTTCTTCCTAGTTATTCTGATTTGTCAATTTAAAATGTGCACCCTGTACTATACATTGTGTCAGTGTCGAATCTGGGGTGGGGGGGGGGGGGGGGACGGCTGGTCTGTGGGGCTGCCGGTCCCCCAAAACCTTGAGGAAAACATCATAATACGAACTGGTTCTTTTTAGATCAGTTTGGGGTACAATGCCACAATTTTTATGAACTCTGTCCTCCCCCCCCCCCCCCCCCCGTCTCCCTCCCCAACACAAATCCTGGATTCGCCACTTCTTGGTATATATTACGTGTCATGGTTCAACTTGGATGACATGTTTTAAAAATATGTAACTAGTTTCTTTACGGTATAGTTTTGAGCAAAATAAAGTTTCGTGAAAACCTGGAAAATAATTATTTTTAACCTGGAAAAAACCTTGAAATTGAAAATGAAGATTTGGTGGCCACCCTGAGATATATATATATATATACAAAAATAAAAATAGAAAAGAGATGACTTACCAAAAGGACCGGCTCGTCGACAGAAACAAATAAAATCGCACACAAACACACATACAAGCTTTCGCCACCACTGGCAGCTTCTTCAGGAAAAAGAGGAAAAAAGGGGAGGAAAAAGGGAAGGATATGGGTTTTAAGGAAGTGGAAAAGGAGTCATTCCAATCCCAGGAGTGGAAGGACTTACCTTAGGGGAAAAAAAGGAAGGTAAACAAATACACACACACTCAGACATATCGAAACGCAAACACACCTAGACAGACATTTGTAAAAAGCAAAGAAGTTGGACAGAGATACCAATTGAGGCAGAGGCTCTGTCCACAGTAGCAAGGCAAAGATGCTAAAGATGGTGGGCGGGAATTTGAGTTAGCGGAGATTGAGACCAGGTGGGCAACGGGAGGAGAGAATAAGCTGAAGGGCAAGTTCCCATCTCCGGAGTTCTGAAAGGTTGGTGTCGGTGGGAAGTATCCAGATAACCCGGACAGTGTAACACTGCGCCAAGATGTGCTGGCCGTGCACCAAGGCATGTTTAGCCACAGGGTGATCCTCATTACCAACAAACACTGTCTGCCTGTGACCGTTCATGCGAATGGACAGTTTGTTGCTGGTCATTCCCACATAGAACGCTTCACAGTGCAGGCATGTTAGTTGGTAAATCACATGGGTGCTATCACAAGTGGCTCTGCCCTTGATCGTGTACACCTTCCGGGTTACTGGACTGGAGTAAGTGGTGGTGGAAGGGTGCATAGGACAGGTTTTACAACGGGGGCGGTTGCAGGGGTAGGAGCCAGAGGGTAGGGAAGGTGGTTTGGGGGTTTCATAGGGATGGACTAAGAGGTTACGAAGGATAGTTGGGCGGCGGAAAGACACTCTTGGTGGAGTGGGAAGGATGTCATTAAGGATGGATCTCATTTCGGGGCAGGATTTAAGGAAGTCGTATCCCCGCTGGAGAGCCACATTCAGAGTCCGCTCCAGTCCCGGAAAGTATCCGGTGACAAAAGGGGCACTTCTGGGATTCTTCGGTGGAAGGCTCTGGATTTGGAGGAATGAGGAGGTGGCTCTGGTAATTTGCTTCTGAACCAGATCAGGAGGATAGCTGCGGGATGTGAAAGCTGTTATTAGGTTATTGGTGTACTGGTTCAGGGATTCGGGACTGGAGCAGACTCTTTTGCCACGAGGTAAGTCCTTTTCCCCCTAAGATAAGTCCTTCCACTCCTGGGATTGGAATGACTCCTTTTCCACTTCCTTAAAACCCATATCCTTCCCTTTTTCCTCCCCTTTTTTCCTCTTTTTCCTGAAGAAGCTGCCAGTGGTGGTGAAAGCTTGTATGTGTGTTTGTGTGACAGCAGCACAAATAAACAGAACACACACACACACACACACACACACACACACACACACACACACACACACACGCTAGCTTTCGCAGCCTAGCTGCTTTGTCAGGCAGAAGGGAAGGAGAGGGAAAAGGAAATGATGACGTTTTAAAGGAGTGGGTAAGGAGTCATTCCAATCCCGGGACAGGAAAGACTTACCTTGGGGGAGAAAAAGGAGGGTAAACAAATACACACACACCCACACATTTACACAGACACAACTACACCTAGGCAGACATACTGTAGACTTATGCAGACTTGGCTTACTACAGTAAGTCCACTTTTCTGACTTTCTGTCTCAATGTAATGTGCTCTATTGCCTGGCCAAGGTCATTAACCATTTGTTTTCAGTTAAAACCTGTAATTTGCTACTCTGGCTTGGCCAGTTCAATGTATGTTTTCACACTACGATAGATGTTGTTCCTTTATCTTCACGATGAAAAGTATCATTCATGGAATGTGGTACAAGAAGCACAAGTCACAGCACAGTAGAGATTATACAGGGTGATTAATAGTGTTTGACGAATGGTCATCACCTCCAAAGAGCCCAATAGGACAATAACCACTCGATTGTGAGTCAAGATTGCCGCCAATTTGAACCTGAGGCATCAGAAGCAATTTCTACTATTACTGTATGAACACACATGCACTGCATACATGAGTTTCCAAACTTTTGCCAGTGGCGACACTCCTGATATGTAAAGTTCCACGGAACACCCTTTCGCTAATATTAATAAGAGGAATTAATTTTAACAAATGATACTTTAAAATTACTAAAATATTCCAGGCTATTGTGCCGTGATTGGTTGTATTTATTACTGAAACCTTTTTTTTTACTAATTTGTGGAGGACATTTTCAAGGAATATTGTGGATTTTTGACACCATCTTCCTTCCTATTGCAATTCTTGGAGTGTTTAACAATTTCTATCACCTCTCTGAAACCATTTATGGCTGTCAGCACCTGGGTTTTATCAAACTGAATGGAATGGTCTCCCGGTTGCAAGGCATGTTCAGTGACATGTTCTGCCACTCTTCCCCCCCCCCCCCCCCCATACATTTGACCTTGTGCTCCTCTAATCGTTTTACAATAGTTGCTTTTGTGGTACTCATGTACACATCTCCACAACAAGACCAAATCATGTAAACTCCTGCCTTTTTCATCAGTTTGTAGTATCCTTTACTAACTTTAGGTGATCCTGTGTTGTTCGGGTAGGTTTATACACAATGGCTATGTTCCATTTCCTCAAGATTTCTCCTATGCAGTCAGTAACACATCCTTATCAAAAGACATGAAAATTTCAATTTCATTGTTTGTACATCACACTCTCTTTGTCTGTAGATGAATACCTAGTCTTGAGAAATGCATCAGTGAGGTGTTTTAATTCTGCATCAAGTATTTGTGGTTCACAAATGTTCCTTGCTCAAATCCACCAATTTGTCTATGATGCCTTTAGCTGTAGATGGTCATTTGAATCCTGTTTACTTAAGTAGTCTGTGTGCATTGCCCATAGGTACGACCCTCTTTTCTGAATTACTGTAAAACAATTAGAGGAGCACAAGGGCAACTGTACAGCAAAGCTAGTGACAGATCAGCTATTGAGGAACATGCCCTGCAGCCAGGAGACCATCACATTCAATTTCATAAAAATCCAGGCACTTGCAGCCACTAATGGGTACCATGTAGGCAGTATAGAGAGGCAAATATAATTTCAATAGGAAGCAGTAGGGTGTGAAAATAAATGACATCTGGCTTCTGGTGCTGAAGAATGTGTGTACCAGTCTTCCATCATGCACCAGTCTTCCACAAACGGTGCTCTAATATACAAAACACTTGACATAACACCTCTGCGCAAGAGCACGCAGAAACAAAACTTGGCTGCAGTCATTAGTGAGCCATGGTGTGATTATACATACAATGAAGACACAACCCTCCTAGAAAATGTCATCTGTAGATGGGAACGTCCACACAAGACTAGTTCTTGGCACTTGGTTATGGACTGTGAGGCTGCTCCCACAGGAGTTTTGAATCCTCCCTCAGGCATAGGTGTGTGTTGTCATTATATTAGTTTAAGTAGTTGGTAAGCCTGAGAACTGATGACCAGAATATGATAGGTTTGGTCCCATAGATCTACAAACATTTCGACATCTGATTTTAGATGGGAATGAAACATTTAGTTTCAATAATAACTCCATCCAACCATGGCATAATAGCCCAGAATAATTTAGAAGTTTTAATGGAATATTTTTGTAATTTTAAGATTTCTGAGTGTTATAGTTTACAATTTATGAATGATACTGTAAATAAATTTTGTATAAAATATAGCGATAGTTTAACTTACCAAAAGCACAGGTTGATTGACAGACAAACTAATACATAAAACCAAACACAAACACAAAAGTTCAAGCTTTCGCAACCATTAGTTGCTTCATCAGGAAAAAGAGGAAGGAAGGAGGGAAAAAAGGGAAGGATGCTGGTTTTAATGGAGTGAATGGGGAGTCATTCCAATTCCAGAAGCAGAAGGACTTACTTTAGGGGGATAAAAGACAGCTAAACAACCACACACATCCACAGACATACACATGCAAACACACCAAGGCAGACATACATACAAAGAAAAGAAGTTGGACAGAGATACCAGTCGAGGCAGAGGCTCTGCCTAGAGATCAAAGGCAAAGATGATGATGAATTTGAATTTAGTTTAGGTTGAGACCAGGTGGGCAACAGAAAAAGAGAATATGCTGAAGGGTAAGTTCCCATTTACGGAGTTCTGAAAGGTTGGTGTCGGTGGGAAGTATCCAGATACCCCGGACTGTGTAACACTGTGCCAAGATGTGCTGGCTTGGCACCAAGGCGTGCTTAGCCACAGGTGATCCTCATTAGCAACAAACACTGTCTTCCTGTGTCCATTCGAATGGACAGTTTGTTGCTGGTCACTCCCAATTTTGATTTTTATGAATCATTTCTAAATACAGGATGCACATAACGAAGAGAATATTTTTGGCCCCCCCCCCCCCCAACACACACACACTTTATACTTGTTTCACATTCTGACTTTACTAGTTTCACGACACTGTTGATTTGGCTACTCATCACCCCGGAGAGTTATGAAAACCAGTTTGGAAAGCTGTGACAAAGGCTTTTGTAGTTGATGACTAATACAAGTCTCTTTCCTGGCACAGAGTTCAATGGATGATATGATAACTGTATCAAGGAATACGGAACACAAGTTCTACTATTTGTGCTTTTAGCAGAGGACAAAAACTCAGCTGTAGTAAACTACATGTCCACTCACAACTGATGGAATGTAATGTAAATTTTCAATGTGTACAGAGAGCGTTCAAGGTCAGAAAAAAAAAAAAAAAACAGGCACTAATACCCCAAATATATGTCACTTAAAATAATAATGTCCATAATGTCATTATTGGTTGGAAGATCCATCTGAAACTGCTTGCTCAACTAGTGCATCTTTTTATTTGACAGCACTTTGGAGGAGTGCGTATGATGATGAGTATAGCACATCTGAGTAGATACAATGACCTAACTTGACCAAATTGAACCCCCCCCCCCTTTCCTATTGCAGCTAGCTGATCTGTTCCTTCAGCTGTCAATTGATAATAACAAAAGCAAACTTGTTTCATTTTTGTCAAGGCAGTATAGCATATTTTATATGCATGATAGTTCCGGCAAATCCTTCCCTTCTGCCTGCACACCTTCCTTGGCGTGACGTTGACTGGTGACAGACCTTCGTGTCGTGGCTTCATCATTACCATAATGGTCTTCAGAATCATTGAACAAGAAGCCATTTCAGTCTATTTGTCCTTTGTGATCATTGTCGTAAGGCTTCATATGGAGGAGGTGCACAACGTATCTTCGTTTTTGTCGTTTTGAGGACGACTCATAATCCTCAACCTTGTACGTGATGTCTAACAGGTGGCCTATGACACAATATGTACCAAAGTATCATTCAGTAACTTTTGCAATAGCCATATTTCTGTACAGGGGTAAAAATCCATACCAGATCTCCTCGGCTGTACAAACAGGTCGGTGCTTGTCATTAGACCACTGGTGGTCCTTCTCCTGGGCATCCAGTGTCCGTATGCAAGACAGCTGTCTCGCTTCTTCAACCCTAGTTATGAGGTGCTTCACATAGTCATCCTGAGTATCATCCGGTTGGAACAAACAGCGTACCTATGGTGTCTTGCCTTGTTGTATCATAAGCAAATGTAATGACTGGCAGTAATCCTCCTACTCAAAACCAACGTACATCAACAGCATATCTGCTAACGTCTTGTTAAAACGTTCTGTCTGGTGGGCAGTTGTTATTCTGTGGACATTTTTGCAATGTGACATTACCTCTGATACTAGTTCTGACATGAATACTTTTCCTCGATCAGATATCATCACAATGGTGCACCATGCTTCAAAATAATGTCTTCTACTAGGAATTTTGTGATCTCTGGGGCTTCTGCAATCAGCACAGGTTTCATGACAGTGTAGTGGGTGAGGTAGTCAGTGCAGACTATTATCCATCGGTTGCTGCCTGTTGCCTTCAGGAACCTACCTAAAAGGTTGATTCCAATTTGGTGGAATGGAGCTGCTGCAGGTAGAATTGGCACCAGAAGACCAGGACGTAATTGTGGCACATGCTTTTTCGTTGCTGGCATTCCTTACAGTGACTCACACAGTGCTTGACAGATCGGTAGAGACCTTGCCAGTAATACCTGTGTGCTTCTGTCTAGGGCCTTCATGAATCCCAGATGACCAAACATTGGAAAATCGTGGAAATACTGGAGAATAGCTGGCCGGAGATGAGCTGGAACAACCAGTAGCTATTTGGAGCCCAGTGGATCGTAATTGCTCTTATGCAATGTCCAGTTAAAAGTTGAAACTCTCCATTGGTTGGTTCTCCTTTCTCCAAGGCCTCTATGGTTTGTAATAATGCTGGATCTTCCCTATGTTCAGCTGTAATGTCACTTAACTCAGTGAGGGCTGAAATTTCATCCATGCTTTAGTGTTTGGCTAATGGATACCTTGAAAGGCAGTCAGCGTCCTTGTGTTTGCGCCCGTTTTTGAATACCACTGTAACATCGTACTCTTGGAGTCTTAATGCCCATCTTTATAGTCAAGCTGATGGATCCTTCAAATTGGTTAGTCAACATAAAGAATGGTTGTCTGTCACAACGGTGAATGGTATACTGAATACATACGGCCAGAACTTCTTGATGGCCTAGATAACAGCGAGACACTTCTTCTCAGTTGTAGAGTAGTTCATCTCAAAATTTGAGAGAACTCTTGATGCACAGGCTATCACTTTTCAGCACCTTTCTAAATTTGTACAAGTACTGCACCAATCCCATAACCACTAGCATCTGTGTGAAGTTCAGTTTCCGCATTCTCGTCATATAAGGCTAGAACTGGTGCAGAAGTTACAGCCTCCTTAAGTACCTGTAAAGTTCATTCTTTCGTCTCATCCCAATAAAACTTTGTCTCTCTCTGCAGAAGTTGTTGCAATGGATGTGCCTTGTTACAAAAACTTTCCATGAAACGATGTTAGTATGAGCACAGCCCGAGAAAACTCCTCACATCAGTGATTTGCTGAGGAGTTGGAAATGCTGACTGCCCTTACTTTATCTGGATCAGAACACACACCATCTCCACTCACTAGGTGCCCAGGATTTTTATTTCTTTGCTGGTGTAGAGGCACTTCTTTGGGTTGAGGCAGGGTCCTGCAGTCTGAACTCTCTTCAACACAGTTGACAGGTGGCTTAGATGTTCCGCAAATGTCCTTGAGAAAATGACAATGTCATCTAGATAGCAATGACACATCGTCCATTTAAGATGTAGAAAGCAAGTTATCTGTCGTGTTCGAATGTGGCCGTGGAATTACTCAGTCCAAATGGCATGACTATGAATTCATAGAACCCATCAGGTGTAATAAAACTAGTCTTCTCCCAGTCAGCTTTGTTAACATCGATTTGCAAGTAACCTGTCTGCATGTCCATGGTTCAGAAGTATGTAGCTCGTTTCAAACAGTCCAATGAGTTGTCAATGCATGGCAATGGGTATACTTCTTTCTTTGTGATTTTGTTCAGCCGCCAATAGTTGACACAGAAACGCCACATGCTATCCTCTTCCTTCACAAAGACCACCGGAGACGACCAGGAACTCTCTGAAGGTTCTATAATGTCACCATGCAACATCTTTCCACTTCTTCCAAAATTATCCATCTTTCAGATGGTGAAACACTGTACAAACCGGTGGCTAATTGGTGGGTGATCCCCAGCATTGATATGGTGTTTTATCGTGGGCCATTTCATCTGGCTCTTCTCCTGCCTGGCCTGGAATACACCTAAAAATTGGTTTAGTATGGTTAACACCAGCTGACATTGGTCCTGTGACAGACCGGGCCCTATGTGCAATGCCATAGTAGTTTCCTCTAGTGCATTGTCAGCAGCAATAGCACAGTATGAGAATTCATCAATGACATTTGGCTCACCAACCTGGACTGGTTCGGCTGTTCCAAGAGGAATGAGTTGCCATTGCTCATGAATATTAGTGATCCAAAGTTCTCCTTGAGCACCTGTAATGGTTATGACAGCCACTGGTATGTATATTTCCTTTGTTATGCTGATTAGCTTATTGCGATCAACAAGCACTTCACCGTCCAACTGGTCATCTCAGCTGCTGACTGCAACTCTTCTCATTGTTAACATCCTTGACAGCAAACAACTTCCCAGGAAAGTATATACTACGTGTACTCGTCGGAACAGCTTTCTCAATTTGCAGCTCAGATCTTCCACAGTCAATGACAGCCTAGGATGCCTGAAAGAAGTCCCATCTGAAGATGGTGTTATGGCTACATTCTGTTAAAACAACAAATTTAAAAGGCTGTGCCCTGTTGTTGATAGTTACTCTTGCGACAAATGTTCTTGTCGGCTGGACGTATTTTCCATTTGCATCCTTCAGCACAGTTTCTCTTGTATCACAGAACATTATTTTCTTTAGTTTGTGGTGGTAGTCATTCGACAATACAGAGAAGGAAGCTCCTGAATCAACTATTGCCCAGACAGGTTGGCCATCGATAACGTCAATGAGATTTCCCGACATCTTAACAACCGTCGTCCACGGAGAATTTTCATCTGTGATGGCCTCACCTCCTTAGATGGTCACCTTGCATAGTTCTCCTGAACACGGCGGCTCAGCAAGCGACTGGTATCTCTGTAAGGCGATAGTGAACGGTGGCGGCATGTTGGAGAGTGACCTCATCCAGGATACAGCGATGGACTTTTTCCCATATATCAACAGTAATCATCTTCATTTGACTCCCATGGAAATCCTCTGATTAATGGCATCTTGCAGCATAATAATTGTCAAATACTCATCTTCTCTCCCTACAATATCGTACATCACGTCCGGGAAGGCCACAGTGAAAACACAATGGTGTGTTGTCTTCTGTCCTCCATATATCTGTCCTCATGCGAGGCTTCACAGTTGCCGGAGGATTTGGTTGTGGTCATGTTGGTCAGCTCCTAGGCTGCCATTTGGCAGCTGCGGCGTAAGTCATAGTAGAGCGAGGCCATTCTTCATGTCAGGTGCAACTGGCAGGTTGACAGGTGCTAATGTTTGAAATACCTCTTCCTCAGTAGTGCTGACTCTCTCATAACATACAGGACTGACATCCATTGACATAATCTGGTGCTCGCTTGGTCCAACAGTCCCAGCTGCCATAAACTGTTGTAATTCTTCTCTCAATTTGTTGTATGAGAGAAGCAAAGCCATGCCGGTGCTCCACAATGGCCATAGGGACAACATTTGAAGGCTGGTCGTTAATAGAACACAGCATTTTACACTTAGAGCAGGTTTATTGCTAACACAAGCATACACTCAGAACAGAATGACTCCTAATTGGAGTGCTCCACAATTTATACATAGAAAGATTTTTCTGGAACTTAAAAGTACGTCAAACATAAGAAATATGTAGAACATTCTAGAATGGTAAATACAAAGAAATAAATTTTTTTCTGCCCATGGCGAGATTTGAACTGGGGACCACTAGCACAGCGATCTGCGATGCAAACAACTGCACCACACATGCTGTCAGAAGACTTGTGGCAATATAAAATCAGATTGACCTCTAGAACATTCAGCATATTTCTGGATGAGAGCCATGTGTATGATCATTACATTACTTCATCATCTGTTTGATGAAGAAGTGTTCAAATAAAAAAATCGTGTCATTTAACACTTAAGAAGAAAGATAAAATATTCTTACAACTAATATTATTTTTGTAAGATAAAATATTTATCAAAGAACATGTTCTTACTTTCTTCAGCAGTTAGAGAACTGTAATAAGGTTCAAGAGCAGCAAACAGTCTTGTTTCGTCAACAAAAGGTAAAAGTGCTACTCCTTGCCATGCAAACTTTTTGCCATTCAAGTCAATTTTAAAATCTTCAGGGTAGAAATCAATGATATTTGATTCCTGAAAAAAAGCAAAAAATACAAGTAGTTATTTTCAATTTTTTTTATTTGTAAAGACACAATATTAATGACATACTGACATAAAATAGGACAAATAAGTAGTGTGTATCATTTGGATCACCTATGGTCTATCAACAGTAAGTGCAACTCACCATAAAGGGAATTGCCGAGCCAAAGACAGACACATACAAGAGACAAACTCACACATACAATAATAGCTTTGTACAACAGACTTCATCAGAAAAGAGAGACTGCACTGTAATGAATTTAGCCTTAGGAAACATTTGTTTGGTACAGTGAACTTCTGGATGTCATACGTAACAGAAGCTTTACCTATGTACAACTATGAATACATTCACAGATTATCACAATATAATACAAAAATACATTGTTATACTGTTAACTTTGCTGTATGAATCACTTTATTAAATTACTTGTTTGTAAAAGCCATGTAACATCAAACAAATGCAATATTATGAAATTATTCATGTTTTTGTACATATTTTCTCTTTAACATTTTCTGTGGCTATTTATGACACACTTAACAATTTGTCATAGTTCACTTACCTCAAAGTTTTGTTATTATTATAAAATTATCCAATGCAAGAAGATATAAAAAGCAGAATGGCTATGGGAAGAAAAGCGTTTCTAAAGAAGCGAAACTAGTTAACATCCAATATTAATTTAAATGTTCGGAAGTCCTTTCTGAAAGCATTTGTCTGGAGTGTAGCAGTGTATGGGAGTGAAACATGGACGATAAGGGGTTCAGATAAAAAGATGATAGAATCTTTTGAAATGTGGTGCTACAGACAAATGATGAAAATTAGATGGGTAGATCATGTAACTAATGAGGAGGTTCTCAACAGAATTGGGGAGAAAAGGAGTTTCTGGCATATCCTGACTAAGAGAAGGGTTAGATTGGTATGGCACATTGAGACATCAGGGAATTGTCAACTTAGCATTAGAAGGAAGTGTGTGGGGTAAAAATTGTAGAGGGAGACCGAGGGAGGAATATAGTAAGCAGATTCAAAAGGATGTAGGTTGCTGAACGTATTCTCAGATGAAGAGACTTGCACAGGACAGGGTAGCGTGGAGAGCTGCATCAAACCAGTCTGCAGACTGAAGACAACAACAACAACAACAAGTTATGTAAACAAACTGTCACTGCTCTAACCATAATTTGCATATACACCTATATTCTGTTTTGATTTGGTATATAAACACTTTTAAAATACTTTTGGTTTATACTGATTAATTTACCATACTTCTTGTCTGTGAAGGATTTCATGTTCGACAGATAATGAAATTCAGTAAGTACATAGTAACATATTTGTTCTGGAACATTCAAGAATGCAACAAAAAATGCATGCGTGTTGGCACACCATTCCATCAATTACTTTAAGTCATGATCAAGATGTATATGTAGCGTGAGCTATGACGTCAGGATGCGCAGTGGCCCTGCGCCAGTTTTGTGTAGTGGGGGAGGTGCGGGCGCATGCCTGCAGTGACTGCCGCACAGTTCGCTTCGCACGTTTCACTACAGTCCGGAAATATCCAGCCGAAAAATAGAGGAAAATACACTTTTCCTATTTTCAAGTTGTAAAAAATTTGGACAGTATATAAGGCCACCCCACATCGTTTTATCAAGTAATTTTTTCCTTCGAAGCTTTGGTTTGCCTATGAAAAAAGGAAATGTCTACTTTTTATTTCGCGCAAGTTATTAGTTTCTTAATGATTCTCACTCCAATTTGATGAAAGTTTGCGGTTAAAAAAATCTGATTTTTGGACACTTGGTAGTAAAACATCTCAGCTTTCTAAAAAAGCATTCACCTTTTCATAATTCATAACAGTCGTTTTCAAATAACGCTATTTGTCAAATGCGTGCGCATGATTTACAAATCGTGTATTGAAAAAGTTGGATAGTGGGCAGCTTACTGTTCTGTGCATTTTAGACCATACATTATAGTGAGTTAAACGGAGCTAAAAATACAGAAAAGTTTTTGAAATGTTAGTCGCACTGATATCTACTTCCTTTCACAAGTAATTGCGAGTTATCTTACCGGCGTCACGCCGCGATCGCAAGCCTTCGATGCCGGCGGATGTTGGGCGTAGCGTGAAGAATTACAATCTACACTACTAAGAAAATGAATTGCTGGCCACGAGTGTCGCTTCTTCGTTATGTGTTAATTATCCATAACACGTAAACAAGTATAAAAGTGGCGGCCAATTACAACTGACAATGATCTGCTATGGTTTTACATTAGGTCATTCTTTGTAAGAGGCATCCAACTGATTTCTTGTCCACATTATACAATTCCATAGTGTGTTGCTTTAATAAAGGCCGAGCTCATAATTACTTTGAAATTCGATGGCACTTGTTGAATTTTGAATCTTTTCTTTATACTATTTTAGGATTGGAATAGGCTCGTTCTTAAAATCCAATTCGAAGTAAGAGTGGGAATGAAGAAAGTAAATCTTCCAGTAGGAAGCTGAACTAAAAATTAAAAAGTAACATTTTTATTTACACAATTTATTTCTAGCTGTCAACAATTTTCAAAATCCGGACATTCTGCAATTTTTCCAGATAATTTAATATTCGAACCTGACAAGTCTAATTGTACTGTACATACAAAGTCTTCCATATTTCATAAATGTAATTTAGACCTTATAGCAGCAAGTTAGTACAAATTGTGACGCTCCTCTTTTTCCAAGTTTATGTTAATGAAATTGTGTCTGATCAGTCTTGACTCGATCGGCCAATTGTCAACATGAATTGTGTATTTCTACATTCTAAAGAATGGGACGGTGGCTAGAAAGGTTCTTATAAAAATAAAGGCAAGAATTGAAAAGATAGCTTTCATCGTGAGCGACCTCATAAACTCAACAATGGATACTCTATAAACAAAGAAATGAGTTGTGACGAAATTGCCGTCGGCTTCCCTCGCTCGCCTTGCCCGCCCTGCCGCTGCGTCGCCGCCCCGCACTTTTGCACGCACCCTGCGCCGGCCTTGGGCTAATATCTTTAGGACGGACTGCACTGTCGGCGCTCACCCTCCCTCCCGCGAGCACATCCCCACCTGTGGCCGTTTCCTTCCCCTTACGCGCAGCTCATAGCTATTCCTATATCTCGTCGACTATATTCATGAACTCAGGAGTCATTATCAAATCATGCTCCAATACTCAAATTATGTACTGAAGCCACGCCGTAAAGTTTTGGTGTAATAATTTCATTCTGATGTAATAAAAGTAGTTAATATAACATGGAGACACAATTTGTAATTCCTCTGACATCCAAGAACCCAACAAACAAAATAAATATGATTCAATAATTATGGCAGGCAAGCTAATGGCATGAAAGAACAAGTGATGTAATGTACACTACTGGCCATTAAAATTGCTACACCAAGAAGAAATGCAGATGATAAACAGGTATTCATTGGACAAATATATTACACTGGAACTGACATGTGACTACATTTTCACACATTTGGGTGCATAGATCCTGAGAAATCAGAACCCAGAACCACCATCTCTGGCAGTAACAATGGCCTTGATACGCCTGGGCATTGAGTCAAACAGAGCTTGGATGGCGTGTGCAGGTACAGATGCCCATGCAGCTTCAACACCATACTACTGTTCATCAAGAGTCGTGACTGGCATATTGTGATGAGCCAGTTGCTGGGCCACCATTGACCAGACGTTTTCAATTGGTGAGAGATCTGGAGAATGTGCTGGCCAGGACAGCAGCCGAACGTTTTTCGTATCCAGAAAGGCCCGTACAGGACCTGCAACATGTAGTTGTGCAATATCCTGCTGAAATGTAGGGTTTCGCAGGGATCGAATGAAGGGTAGAGCCATGGGTCGTAGCACATCTGAAATGTAACGGCCGCAGTTCAAAGTGCCGTCGATGCGAACATGAGGTCACCAAGATGTGTAACCAATGGCACCCCATACCATAATGCTGTGTGATACGCCAGTATGGTGATGATGAATACATGCTTCCAATGTGCGTACCCTGCGATGTCGCCAACCACAGATGCAACCATCATGATGCTGTAAACAGAACCTGGATTCATCTGAAAAAATAACTTTTTCCATTCGTGCACCCAGGTTCGGCGTAGCATACACCATTGCAGGCGCTCCTGTCTGTGATGCAGCGTCAAGGGTAACCGCAGCCATGGTCTCCGAGCTGATAGTCCATGCTGCAGCAAATGTCGTCGAACTGTTCGTGTAGACGGTTGCTGTCTTGCAAACGTCCCCATCTGTTGACTCAGGGATCGAGACATGGCTGCATGATCCGTTACAGCAACGCAGATAAGATGCCTGTCATCTCGAATGCTAGTGATACGAAGCCGTTGGGAGGCTGTTGGGATCCAGCATGGCATTCCATATTGCCCTCCTGAACCCACCGATTCCATAGTCTGCTAACAGTCATTGGATCACGACCAACATGAGCAGCAATGTCGCGATATGATAAACCGCAATCACTATAGGCTACAATACGACCTATATCGAAGTCGGAAACGTGATGGTTCGCATTTTACACATTTCTCCTCCTTACACGAGGCATCACAACATTTCACCAGCCAACGCCGGTCAACTGCTGTTTGTGTATGAGAAATCGGTTGGAAACTTTCCTCGTGTCAGCACATTGTAGGTGTTGCCACTGGTGCCAACCTTGTAAGAATGCTCTGAAATGCTAATCATTTGCATGTCACAGCACCTTCTTCCTGTCGGTTAAATTTCGCGTTGTAGCATGTCACCTTCATGGTATGGCAATTTTAATGGCCAGGAGTGTATATTATAATTTAACCAATAGATTACAGCACACACATTCACGCTGTTATACAGGCACAATATATGCATGCACAACCACTCTCCGGCCATTGCAACCCGAGTGCCGTTTCAGCAGTAAGTACAATTCAGGAAGGGGATGTGAAGGGATGGCAGACTGGTTAAATAGAAGTGACAGCCAACTGTGACAGATCTAACATTATCCTTCAATGCCGGCGTGTTAAAGTGTGTGTGAACACTCAGTGCACTGAACACACCTATCGATGAGCCTCCACAGCCAACAACGCATGCACGTACCAATATTAACATATTTAACTGAAATGGGTATTTGACCATCATTACTGGACATTTGCAGAGCTAACTTCTTCATCATGCCAAAGGGAGACTGAATCCATCTGCTTCCCGGGACACAGCTCCTTGATACCTTTACATGGGACAGAGAGCTGGCAGCATCTCAATTATACTTCAGGGAACAATGAAGTGGGCATCCATAGGTCCAGTGAAGCTTGTGTAAGGCAACAGGATGGCCAAGAAGTATCAAACACTGGTTGCAGAAAACATACACCCCTTCATGTTTCCTGATGGCAGTATAATTTTTTCAACTAGATCATGTGCCCTTTCACAAGACCAGGAGAATTATGGAGTGATGCAAGGAACAGAGTGGGAAGTTGTAAGTCTAACACATCTTAAATGTGATTGATCATAGTGTCAGAGTTAATCCCCCCTCTCCCTCAAAATGTATGGGAATTACAGATGTGGTGCCATCTCCTTCCAGTGGACTAGCAAGCCATGCCAAAGGTAGATAAACCAGATATTAGGTAGGTGGTCATAATGTTCTGGCTGATCACTGTAAGCTATTGCCAAATCACAGCTTCCTGAAACTGTTCTAGAATTATACATACACCATAACCAAGTGATTTTTTTTTTATTTTTTTTTTATCGACAGCTTCTTGTACTTTAAGAAAAACCCATGCTACCCCTTTCACGTGACACCCAACTGGAAGTATGGGATAAACAAACTTAACTGTAAAACAATCAGTAAGATAATTTAACTTATTAACTGCTGCCTTAACATATATTAATCAATTTTTAATGTCATCACACCTTATTCAAGCAAGGAAGTTGACAGAAAACATGAGCTTGTCACTTCATCATCAGTTCTTTCAATTTTGATACAAAATTATAAATCACAACTCTTATCTCTTATCCACATTTATTTGTAAACTATCCACTATGACGGTAACTGTGTATGCCGAAGAACCTACCAAACAAATATGATGTTCCAAAAAGTATCAAAACAGGGGCTTATTACCTACTTGCAGATACTTCTGTTTCATTCAGCCCCAAAATTCAAAAAGTAATGAGAAAACAAATATCTGTTTCAAAGTGGAGTCGGAAGAATTATCAATAAATTACTCTTGTTCTTCAGTGGTGCAAGATCTGCACTGAACAATTTTCTTCAGATTCAACCTGAAAGTATTAACTGAGTTCAGTTAAATCATCTACAACCATATAAAAAACAAGGGGGAAAATGTATATTTTTATCAATGCACTTCATCTTCCATAACAGTAGTTTCCTTCTGAAGGATGAAATATTATTCGATGAAAACAGAATTTTGGTGTCATTACCTTTAAGTGACACATGACCCAATAGCACCCTTCACCTTAATGTTTTGAGTTAGCGCTGTATGTCCTGTGTGAATGAAGTCATTGAAATGCTGCTCCCCGTCTACAGCGGACCAAAATGTCACAATCTTTATCAAACAAGCAGAACATGGATTTGTCCAAAAACAGTATCTGATGCTATTCCTTTCTTCAGTGATGTCATTCTGTACACCAATGTTGTCTAGTGTATTTCTGCACATTAGTAAAATGTAGGCAGAGAAGTGGACAATACGCTACAGATCTGTCCTAAAATGCCATTTGGATGAGGTGTTGATCTGCTTGGTACTGGTCTGTGTGCTGTAATCTGACCCATCTGGCGGAGTTCAACATCCTTCCATGGACCACTCTGCACACACCAGTTGCACTGTTGAAGCACATAAGCATGAATTTCCCAGACACATGTATCACATTCTCTCATGCCAAAACGGACCTCCTTTCAAATTATCTGATTTGACACAAACGTCTGCTAGGTAAGTCTGCTGAACTCACACTGATCAATGACCTTTGTAAAATTCACTGGCTGTAGGCAACACAAGCACAATTAAAATACATAAAGCAGATTTTAAAATCATTAGGAAGCATTACTAAAGACTTTTGGCATATTGGAGAAGATACTGCCTCATAACTGTATATGCACCATCTGTAGGTGGCCAGGTTATATCGGAGTGACTTTCTGGTGTGGAAAGGATGTTTTATATCAAAATACAGTTCTTTTACAGGGTAGTGGGTTTGAAATTTAAAGAGGTTTAGAGGGAACAGTACAAGAGGTGGAGATGAATGTCATGGGATTGTCACGAAGTGTTATTTGAAATTGTGAGAATTTTTGTTTGTTTTTATGTTAAATGGATTACTGACGTTGTTTCATTCAAAAGCAAACAGTCACTTAAAAATTATTATATGTGATAAAATAATGCTGCAACAAAGAACTTCACAGATTCTTACCGGATCACTCATAAGTTTCGCCCATGGTGCAGGAACATGTGAACTGCTAGCAGCAGGAAACACACCCATCAGCTGTTCGAGTGGTCGAAACTGAAAAGAGAACAAATCAGATTCAGCCATAACAGTGTGAATGTAATACTCAAAACAGAAATTAAATAATTACATAATTATTCTGTACAGCACAATAAATTGAGGTTCTTACAACATTTACAACAGATAAAATAAAATGTATCCACATTAATTGCTGTTGTTAAATATGATAATACTCACAGGTTTTGTTCCCTTTTCAAATTCTGTTGATAGGACATTTATGTTGATGAAATCTGATGCAAAAGGTGCATAATGATATGGGAAGTACCATTTCCATGAAGCACATCCCTAAAAAAGAGAAAAACATTTACTATAACAAAAATTATAACATATTTCCTAACATTATGTGATGCTGCAGTTAAAAATTAGTGTTGCCTACTGCAATTAGATACATAGTAATTTCATTTGCTACATTCAAGCAGGGTTTCACATGTATAAGCACCGAAGGTATCTCACCAAACTGTTAACTTCCCTTATTAATCAGGTATATCAAATGCCAATAAATATGAAGGTATTACTATTCTTATGAGAGATAGATACAAGATAAATGAAAGGTTACAAAAAGGTGAATCTGCAACCATGTTAACTAATGAGCACAATTATAGTTACATAAAAAAAAACAATAATCATTTGTCTTGCTCGATTCTACAAATGGATGGACATGTGTTAAAACTAAACAGCTTGTCACAAGCATGGATAATAGATGATGCTGTTTATAAACAATTTACATAAAAACACTAAGAAAATCTATTAGTGTCCCCATTTGATGCGAACAGGAAATTGAAGATCATGGAAGATATGGAAGTCCATAACACAAGCTGGTTATAATTCTATTAGTAAATACAGGCATTTGTGAGCTTCAAATACAAGAAGAACTGATCAAAATATCCACGGGTGTACTGCCGGTCTATAGTGTCCAACGGGCACAATATTTCGGCGATCATACATGTCGCCATCATCAGGTGAACTGACGGACTGAGCTCCTGGAAACGCGCCGGCACGGAGATCCGCACGCTACGGCTGCTCGAAGGGAACTGGGTTCTAGCCCGGTAGCGGGCCATTTAAATACCCTCGGCCCGCGGAGCGACCCCTCCGCGGTCCGCGCCCCGCGCCGCGGCCGCGCAGTGAAACCGATTGCGCCGGCATCTGAGAAGACGTTGGTGTGAGGGCTCTGTCCGCCGTGGTCGTCACTTCATTACGTTTGCTAGATTTACTCTTAATTAACCCAATTGCTGGTTCCCAAGCTTTGCTAAGATTATAGCCAGAGTCACGGTTTATGAGGTCGTCACTTGTGCGAATTTCAATGGCCTCTCTAACGACGCAGTCCCAGTATCTCGACGTCTGTACCAGAATCCTAGTGTGTTCATACTCCATGGCGTGATTCTCTGACAAACAATGTTCAGCGACCGCCGACTTGCTCGGATACATCAATTGTGTGTGCCTCTGGTGTTCAACGCATCGATCCTCGACGGTACGCATAGTCTGTCCAATATATGACTTTCCACACTGACACGGAATCTGGTACACTCCCGCCTTCCTCAAACCGAGATCATCTTTAGCGCTCCCCACCAGTGCACAAATTTTATTCGGCGGACAAAAAACAGTTCCAACCTGGTGTTTTCTCAAAATGCGGGCGATCTTCCCTGAGAGTGCGCCGGTATATGGAACGAACGCAGTGCCTACATCCTCCCTTGCGTTTTCATCCGTTTCCACAGGTTGTGTCGTAGTGGTTGGGCGGAGAGCCCGCTGAATCTGCCACTCTGAGTACCCATTTTTTCGAAATACAGTTCTCAGGTGTTCCAATTCCTGGGGTAGACTCTCTGCGTCGGAGATAGTGCGCGCCCTATGTACTAGAGTTTTATGTACCCCATTCCTCTGTGAAGGGTGGTGACAACTGTCTGCGTGTAAATACAGATCAGTGTGCGTTGTCTTCCGATATACACTATGACCCAGGGTGCCGTCAGCTCTTCTCTTGACCAAGACGTCATAGTGTATATCGGAAGACAACGCACACTGATCTGTATTTACACGCAGACAGTTGTCACCACCCTTCACAGAAAAATGGGGGTACTTAAAACTCTAGTACATAGGGCGCGCACTATCTCCGACGCAGAGAGTCTACCCCAGGAATTGGAACACCTGAGAACTGTATTTCGAAAAAATGGGTACTCAGAGTGGCAGATTCAGCGGGCTCTCCGCCCAACCACTACGACACAACCTGTGGAAACGGATGAAAACGCAAGGGAGGATGTAGGCACTGTGTTCGTTCCATATATCGGCGCACTCTCAGGGAAGATCGCCCGCATTTTGAGAAAACACCAGGTTGGAACTGTTTTTTGTCCGCCGAGTAAAATTCGTGCACTGGTGGGGAGCGCTAAAGATGATCTCGCTTTGAGGAAGGCGGGAGTGTACCAGATTCCGTGTCAGTGTGGAAAGTCATATATTGGACAGACTATGCGTACCGTCGAGGATCGATGCGTTGAACACCAGAGGCACACACAATTGATGTATCCGAGCAAGTCGGCGGTCGCTGAACATTGTTTGTCGGAGAATCATGCCATGGAGTATGAACACACTAGGATTCTGGTACAGACGTCGAGATACTGGGACTGCGTCGTTAGAGAGGCCATTGAAATTCGCACAAGTGACGACCTCATAAACCGTGACTCTGGCTATAATCTTAGCAAAGCTTGGGAACCAGCAATTGGGTTAATTAAGGGTAAATCTAGCAAACGTAATGAAGTGACGACCATGGCGGACAGAGCCCTCACACCGACGTCTTCTCAGACGCTGGCGCAATCGGTTCCACTGCGCGGCCGCGGACCGCGGAGGGGTCGCTCCGCGGGCCGAGGGTATTTAAATGGCCCGCTACCGGGCTAGAACCCAGTTCCCTTCGAGCAGCCGTAGCGTGCAGATCTCCGTGCCAGCGCGTTTCCAGGAGCTCAGTCCGTCAGTTCACCTGATGATGGCGACATGTATGATCGCCGAAATATTGTGCCCGTTGGACACTATAGACCGGCAGTACACCCGTGGATATTTTGATCATCAAATACGCCGGGAGAAACTGAAGAATCACATCATACACCTTTACGGGGGGGAGATGTATCGCAGCATGAAGAAATTTGAAAAGATGCGCCACCATAGATGTCGTTTGCTAAGTACTCTTGCTTTTCTAAAGAGATGTTGTTCCGAGAATGTTGTTCCAAATTTTGCTAATGTTACGCATCACATCGATTCTGCAGCAGCCAAAAGAATTAAAAAACGGGCCGGCCTCGCATTGCTTCGTGAGAGAGTGCATTTCACCCACCGTAGTCTTGAGTTCGTCTCTCTGGAACTATTCCATCTGGACTTGCAACTGGCTAGTCACTTCACGTCTTTTTCCTGGGATTGGATTGATGGTGTTACTTCGGTTGCAGCCGATTCCGCCCATAAGAAGGCCACGGGACATCAAACAGCTAAGTTCTCACGCCTCCTTGACAAGCCACCTCTGCAGGTTCCGTGCAAGACCGTCATCAATCTGAGTGGCATGGAGTTGAGTGAGGATGCGGTCTCAGTTTTAGAGAAAGGACTCAACTTTGCTCCTACCCCCAAGTTCAAACCTGTCGCAGAAATTATTAGTGCTGTTGAACAGGTTGCAGCTCGACTTCCGCCTGATTCAGCTGAGGAAATACGTCGTGAAACTTGTCGTGCATTGACGAAATCCAAGCCCACAAAGTCAAACATCACTAGTAAAGAGAGGGCGGCCATTCGTGACCTGAGGGAGCGCCCTGATATTGTTGTCTTACCGGCTGACAAAGGCAATGCTACGGTTGTTGTCTCCCATAAGGACTACACTGAAAAGATGCAGAGCCTGCTAAATGACGATTCCTACCGGAAGATCAGCGTTGACCCCACAAAGAAGGTGGAAAACAAGACGAGGGTGCTTCTCAAGGATGCGGATTTACCGGAGGGTGTCGCCAAGAAACTTTTACCTCAAGGCCTGGTACCGCCAAGACTTTATGGACTCCCTAAGGTTCACAAAGATGGGGTGCCGTTACGTCCCATTGTCAGTAACATCAGTGCACCTACATATTTGTTGGCCAAATACTTGACGGGAATATTAAGTCCTTATGTGGGTAAATGCCCTCATCACATCCATAATTCCGTGGATTTTGTGAAACGCCTTAACAACTTCAGGCTGGATGAGTCAGACATCATGGTAAGTTTTGACGTCGTTTCGTTGTTTACGAGGGTGCCCCTTCGAGAGTCACTAGATTTGATTGGTCAGAAATTTGACGAGAAGACCACCGAACTTTTTAGGCATGTCTTGACCTCCACGTATTTTCTTTTCAATGGCGAATACTATGAACAAACGGAGGGAGTCGCCATGGGTAGCCCACTCTCCCCTGTGGTCGCAAATTTATACATGGAGCATTTCGAGGAGGAAGCCCTTGCAGCATCTTTATGGAAACCTACTTGCTTTTTCCGTTATGTGGACGACACTTTCGTCATCTGGCCACATGGTATGGATAAACTCCTTGACTTCCTTACACATCTGAACTCCATACACCCCAACATCAAATTCACTATGGAGACTGAAACGGAGGGTAAATTGCCGTTTCTTGACGTCTTGGTCAAGAGAAGAGCTGACGGCACCCTGGGTCATAGTGTATATCGGAAGACAATGCACACTGATCTGTATTTACACGCAGACAGTTGTCACCACCCTTCACAGAAAAATGGGGTACTTAAAACTCTAGTACATAGGGCGCGCACTATCTCCGACGCAGAGAGTCTACCCCAGGAATTGGAACACCTGAGAACTGTATTTCGAAAAAATGGGTACTCAGAGTGGCAGATTCAGCGGGCTCTCCGCCCAACCACTACGACACAACCTGTGGAAACGGATGAAAACGCAAGGGAGGATGTAGGCACTGTGTTCGTTCCATATATCGGCGCACTCTCAGGGAAGATCGCCAGCATTTTGAGAAAACACCAGGTTGGAACTGTTTTTTGTCCGCCGAGTAAAATTCGTGCACTGGTGGGGAGCGCTAAAGATGATCTCGCTTTGAGGAAGGCGGGAGTGTACCAGATTCCGTGTCAGTGTGGAAAGTCATATATTGGACAGACTATGCGTACCGTCGAGGATCGATGCGTTGAACACCAGAGGCACACACAATTGATGTATCCGAGCAAGTCGGCGGTCGCTGAACATTGTTTGTCGGAGAATCATGCCATGGAGTATGAACACACTAGGATTCTGGTACAGACGTCGAGATACTGGGACTGCGTCGTTAGAGAGGCCATTGAAATTCGCACAAGTGACGACCTCATAAACCGTGACTCTGGCTATAATCTTAGCAAAGCTTGGGAACCAGCAATTGGGTTAATTAAGGGTAAATCTAGCAAACGTAATGAAGTGACGACCATGGCGGACAGAGCCCTCACACCGACGTCTTCTCAGACGCTGGCGCAATCGGTTCCACTGCGCGGCCGCGGACCGCGGAGGGGTCGCTCCGCGGGCCGAGGGTATTTAAATGGCCCGCTACCGGGCTAGAACCCAGTTCCCTTCGAGCAGCCGTAGCGTGCGGATCTCCGTGCCAGCGCGTTTCCAGGAGCTCAGTCCGTCAGTTCACCTGATGATGGCGACATGTATGATCGCCGAAATATTGTGCCCGTTGGACACTATAGACCGGCAGTACACCCGTGGATATTTTGATCATCAAATACGCCGGGAGAAACTGAAGAATCACATCATACACCTTTACGGGGGGGAGATGTATCGCAGCATGAAGAAATTTGAAAAGATGCGCCACCATAGATGTCGTTTGCTAAGTACTCTTGCTTTTCTAAAGAGATGTTGTTCCGAGAATGTTGTTCCAAATTTTGCTAATGTTACGCATCACATCGATTCTGCAGCAGCCAAAAGAATTAAAAAACGGGCCGGCCTCGCATTGCTTCGTGAGAGAGTGCATTTCACCCACCGTAGTCTTGAGTTCGTCTCTCTGGAACTATTCCATCTGGACTTGCAACTGGCTAGTCACTTCACGTCTTTTTCCTGGGATTGGATTGATGGTGTTACTTCGGTTGCAGCCGATTCCGCCCATAAGAAGGCCACGGGACATCAAACAGCTAAGTTCTCACGCCTCCTTGACAAGCCACCTCTGCAGGTTCCGTGCAAGACCGTCATCAATCTGAGTGGCATGGAGTTGAGTGAGGATGCGGTCTCAGTTTTAGAGAAAGGACTCAACTTTGCTCCTACCCCCAAGTTCAAACCTGTCGCAGAAATTATTAGTGCTGTTGAACAGGTTGCAGCTCGACTTCCGCCTGATTCAGCTGAGGAAATACGTCGTGAAACTTGTCGTGCATTGACGAAATCCAAGCCCACAAAGTCAAACATCACTAGTAAAGAGAGGGCGGCCATTCGTGACCTGAGGGAGCGCCCTGATATTGTTGTCTTACCGGCTGACAAAGGCAATGCTACGGTTGTTGTCTCCCATAAGGACTACACTGAAAAGATGCAGAGCCTGCTAAATGACGATTCCTACCGGAAGATCAGCGTTGACCCCACAAAGAAGGTGGAAAACAAGACGAGGGTGCTTCTCAAGGATGCGGATTTACCGGAGGGTGTCGCCAAGAAACTTTTACCTCAAGGCCTGGTACCGCCAAGACTTTATGGACTCCCTAAGGTTCACAAAGATGGGGTGCCGTTACGTCCCATTGTCAGTAACATCAGTGCACCTACATATTTGTTGGCCAAATACTTGACGGGAATATTAAGTCCTTATGTGGGTAAATGCCCTCATCACATCCATAATTCCGTGGATTTTGTGAAACGCCTTAACAACTTCAGGCTGGATGAGTCAGACATCATGGTAAGTTTTGACGTCGTTTCGTTGTTTACGAGGGTGCCCCTTCGAGAGTCACTAGATTTGATTGGTCAGAAATTTGACGAGAAGACCACCGAACTTTTTAGGCATGTCTTGACCTCCACGTATTTTCTTTTCAATGGCGAATACTATGAACAAACGGAGGGAGTCGCCATGGGTAGCCCACTCTCCCCTGTGGTCGCAAATTTATACATGGAGCATTTCGAGGAGGAAGCCCTTGCAGCATCTTTATGGAAACCTACTTGCTTTTTCCGTTATGTGGACGACACTTTCGTCATCTGGCCACATGGTATGGATAAACTCCTTGACTTCCTTACACATCTGAACTCCATACACCCCAGCATCAAATTCACTATGGAGACTGAAACGGAGGGTAAATTGCCGTTTCTTGACGTCTTGGTCAAGAGAAGAGCTGACGGCACCCTGGGTCATAGTGTATATCGGAAGACAATGCACACTGATCTGTATTTACACGCAGACAGTTGTCACCACCCTTCACAGAGGAATGGGGTACTTAAAACTCTAGTACATAGGGCGCGCACTATCTCCGACGCAGAGAGTCTACCCCAGGAATTGGGACACCTGAGAACTGTATTTCGAAAAAATGGGTACTCAGAGTGGCAGATTCAGCGGGCTCTCCGCCCAACCACTACGACACAACCTGTGGAAACGGATGAAAACGCAAGGGAGGATGTAGGCACTGCGTTCGTTCCATATACCGGCGCACTCTCAGGGAAGATCGCCCGCATTTTGAGAAAACACCAGGTTGGAACTGTTTTTTGTCCGCCGAATAAAATTTGTGCACTGGTGGGGAGCGCTAAAGATGATCTCGGTTTGAGGAAGGTGAGAGTGTACCAGATTCTGTGTCAGTGTGGAAAGTCATATATTGGACAGACTATGCGTACCGTCGAGGATCGATGCGTTGAACACCAGAGGCACACACAATTGATGTATCCGAGCAAGTCGGCGGTCGCTGAACATTGTTTGTCGGAGAATCACGCCATGGAGTATGAACACACTAGGATTCTGGTACAGACGTCGAGATACTGGGACTGCGTCGTTAGAGAGGCCATTGAAATTTGCACAAGTGACGACCTCATAAACCGTGACTCTGGCTATAATCTTAGCAAAGCTTGGGAACCAGCAATTGGGTTAATTAAGAGTAAATCTAGCAAACGTAACGAAGTGACGACCACGGCGGACAGAGCCCTCACACCAACGTCTTCTCAGACGACGGCGCAATCGGTTCCACTGCGCGGCCGCGGCGCGGCGCGCGGACCGCGGAGGGGTCGCTCCGCGGGCCGAGGGTATTTAAATGGCCCGCTACCGGGCTAGAACCCAGTTCCCTTCGAGCAGCCGTAGCGTGCGAATCTCCGTGCCGGCGCGTTTCCAGGAGCTCAGTCCGTCAGTTCACCTGATGATGGCGACATGTATGATCGCCGAAATATTGTGCCCGTTGGACACTATAGACCGGCAGTACACCCATGGATATTTTGATCATCAAATACGCCGGGAGAAACTGAAGAATCACAAGAAGAACTGTCTATTGATTCTTTCAAAATAAAATTAAAATACTGTTGGATCTAGGAACACAACACATAAGTAGTCACTCACTTATGATGGTAATTATTGGAGATGATGTATAGTCCACATCTATACACGCACTGCCTGGAGCACTGCATGGCACTGTTTATCTAGTGCCCTGGCCTGTGGCGGGTTCTGGTGTTAGCGACTGTCTCCCCCAGCTTTTGATGTACACATGCATGCAATGCCACATGCCTCTCCTCTTGGGGGAAACCTCCAACATGCGAGACATCCGTGGTGCCATCCTCCTCTGCACTCCGACTGAGATGATGGGTCAAAGTAGGAGCATAAGGCCTATAGTACTTGGGGCATGGATAGTGTAGCCAACCCCTTTCCCACATCAACCCACACGGAAGGACTGATGACTGTACCGCAGACTCCATTTCCACATCTACCACAGGGCCTGCTGATGGTGTCCTTGTTGGAGGTATCTTAGAGGGCAGTGTCAGTTCTGATGTGTCAGAAGTGGTATAGGTACCAGCCGAGGAGTGTCTGTCTCTGCTACAGATGACTGTTGCCCACTAGCAGGTAATTGCAGGACCCCATCTGTAGCTTGCACACTGATGAGTGTTGCCAACTGGTGTGGTGACGTCGTTCTGTCGATGCGGTTTGTCCGGTTGTCCACACGGATGTGCAGTGACATGCATAGAGTCTGTTACACATCAAGAGATGGCGGCTGCGGCATCTGGAGATGAAGACAGGGATCCATTTTGGGCGACAGCTAGACCCATGAGCCCAGATGGCCATCCCCAGCCAGAAACAGGTTGAAGGTGGCACGTATTGGTCCCCCTGAGCTGGCTGGAGAAGCTGGAGCAATGTCTGGAGTTGAGAGCCATGGAATAGCTCTGCTATTATGTGATACGATAAGAAGAGAGAAACTGATACAAAACTATGATGAGAGCAGACCTAACCATTTATTTCTTCAGTTGCATTTTGAAAGTGCACTCAAGCCTGGCAACCTCACCATTAGATCGTCAGTGGAATGTAGGAGTGAGAACATGGGGGATATCCCTGAAATTGCAGGATTAGTCAAAGTCTTGGAATGCAAACTGAGGTTCATTGACAGACCAGTACGGTACGAAGGTCTTTGACAACAAAAATTCGTGAAAGAGCTGCAATGGCAGTATTGGCTGAAGTTAATGTGCAACAAACAATGTAAGAGAACCCAGAGAAAGTATCCATGACCAGCAACCAGTTTGCATTAACAAACAAGCCAGCAAAGTCTTCATGTAGACTGTCCCCAGGTCTTCAACGGTTGTGGCCACAGAGACAATGTTGCTCGTGGGGATACTTGTTGCACACAGAGAGAACAAGAGGTTACCAGGCAAATGATGTTGCCATTCAGATCTGGCCAAAAGACACAAATGAGAAGTCAATGCTTTAGTACCCTACACCTCCTCCACCCCCCTCCCCGTCCAAATAACTGGCATGGAGCAATCGGAGAACCTCAGTTTGGAGAGGCAATGAGACTATGACCCGTGGAGCTGCATGGGCCGTATCAAAAGCAGCATACCAACAACAACAGAAAACTGGTGCTGAAATAAATAGTTGTTACAGAAGGAGTGGGGTGCCACCTATGGCCAGCCCTGTTGTCCGCCAACGAAGCAGATAAGTTGAAGAGGGAAACCAACCGTTTTTAATCTGTGATGAGAGGGAACTTTATGCCTTACAGAAAAACATTAAACGTTTTCAGAGCATAAACAACCCCAAGAGCCTCCTTTTCAAACTGTGAATATCTTAGTTTGAAACGAAGTGAGCGTCTTCGGCGCCAAGGTAATTGGCCACTTGGATCAGTCTGGATATTTGTTGGCACAGCCCAAACCCACTGAAAACAGAGTGTAAAATTCAGAACATAAGAGTCCAGATGCACATGAAGTTCACTTCACCATAAATAATGACCCCAAAGGCTATAAAAGTGTCCAGGCCAAACAAGTTGTCTGTGTGTACATTGTTCACAACAACAAAGGTTAGTGGACGGACTAAAGATATACAGTAAAACCTCGTTTATATGTTCCCTGTTTTTATGTTTTTCCACCATTTATACCATTTTTTTTTTTTTTTTTTTTGGTCCTATCAAATTTCCTATGTTCACAATGTTAATTCATCCCCGTTTTTGCATTAACATATTTGCACTTTTCTGGCATTTTACACCTTTCATAGGAAGGTTCGTGAAGAAAAAAATGTCCTAAGCTGTAAAAATTGACGCTGGCATGGCTTTCCCCTTAAAGTATAGCACTTAAAAATTATTCGCAGTCGAGTTTTTGACACACTGCATTTATTCAAACGTATATTTTGCATTTTGTTGTTGGCAGTACGCGTCTAGTTGATTTGCAATGTGCCGATTTGTGGGGATGCAGTTCCTCTTTCCGCCACGTTCTTTGCCAGAGTGCCTGGCGTGTACTCAAACAATCAGAACCAGTTGCTTTGTTGACATGAGAATAAAGAGTTGCATTCTTTTAGTGATACATAGGCACTGTTTTTGTGATACATATTTCTGATTAATAAAGAACGTTATCCGTTAAAGTTGGGTATCTTAATACCCACAACCTAAAAAATAAAAGGCGATAATAGCGTGAGATGCCGATCCTATGCAAATGTCACAAAAATACTTATGCATATGTTTGCACTCAAGAATGCGAATAAATTCTCTAACATCGAGTGAAACATCAAAAAATACAAAAAGAATGGAACTTTAGGAGTTTTACTACGTAAATGATGAATGCCGGTAAAAGGCAGTAATTTTGAAGATGTGTTACATAGCCCAGCAGTGGCGTCCTCTATTATAATGAATGTAATTATATCAAAAATTTCTACTTGCCATAAAATTACCAGTTCTGCCTGGCACTTAAAATAGTAAAAATTTATTATATAATAAACTTCCTGGTGACTATTTAGATGCCTATTATGTACATATATCACAAATAAACTACGAAAATACAAGGCTGGTCCAGTAAGCATATTTTACCATTTAAAACATTATTTCCTGCATTTTACACCATTTCACTGATGTCCCTTGAGAAGAGTAAAAATGAGGTTCTACTGTATGTGTGACAGGAGCCAAGAACTGTCCTAGAATCTGGATATTTTGTTTGTTATAGGTTACTAATTTCTGTGACACCAATAAGAGAGGGGGAGAACACCGATCCATGTATGTTTGTTAATTTTACAATGTTATGGCAGCACCTGCATCTACAAAACTTTCCAATAAACTATAACATCAGTAAAATGTTCATTGGGTGCAACAGAAATTGCCTATATGCAATTTAAAGTCCACGTCATCATTGGCATCTATGTGCTGCTTTTTTACATTACAAAAAGAAGCAATGACGGCAAGTGGCCCATATCTTGGGACAATCCCGACTTTCATGATAGACAAAACAAGTTGGAATAGAAGCAAGCATCAAACATGTGCACTGTTGTTAACTGACTTGCCCATTTTGCTGCTGATGTGTGTGGGACCGGCCACTTTGACACTGTAGTTGAGAAAGAACCGCCACTGTCATACCATTCTCTCTAGAAGCAAATGGCACTGGGGGTGAAAGGCTGGTTTGAATATCTGCCACTTTACATTATTATTCAATTTGATTCCCTGCAGCCCTCGAAATCTCAAAATATTGAGTGATATTGAGAATCTGGGATGGAAGGATTTTAACACAGAAGGGTACCATTGTGAACCCCATGATCAGGTGCAAGACAAATTATGGCGTCTCGCACCATTTTATCTGCATACAATTTTTCAAGCAGATCAGTGAGAAAACAGGAACACAAGCTTAGACCACGAAGCTCCAAGGCTGACACCCAATAAGAGTGCCGAGGTTGCTTCAGTGATAAAATTCAACGCAGGATGTAATTACATGCATACTGAGAAAGAAGTTTGCACATTTGACTGAAAGAGAGTGGAGAAGGATCCTGCAGTAGGGCAAGTTAGAAAAGGAAGTTATACATATGAGGCAACAGTCATAACATAAATAAAGCACAACACAAAGTGACATCTGTCATTCCAAAAGTATGAAACTGCTGTCAAAACTGTTGTCACAACAGTTTCTCGTAAACATCCCATTCTTCCACAGACTCATCATAGTTAGGAGAAGGTGGCGGGTAAGTCGGAGGGGCTGCATAACACTAAGCAGTGGGTGAGACCGAAGGTCGATGGGAGCCACCAGATGAGGAGGAAGCAAGAGAGTGCTGTACCAGAGTCTGAGTTTGGAGAGTCGTGATAAAAACCTCTAGTTGCACAACCTGATGACATAAAATCTCACCAGCACCACCATCAGACACAGGGAAAACTGAGAAACAACACAGGAGGAAATGCACTGAAAACAAAACCACACTAATCAATAAATGTTGTATCTAGGAACACAACACAGAAGTAGGCAATCATTTATTATGGATGTAATCACTAAGAGATGCTGCCCAATCAGCATCTATACACACACTGCCTGGAGCAATGCTGCACACTGTTTATCTAGGACCCTAGCCTGTGATGGGCTCTGGTGTTAGCAACAGTCTCCCGTGGTGCACTCTTGTGGCCGTCACCCAGTGCGTACATGCACTTTTGATATAAGCGTGCATGCATTGTCACAGAGACTTACCGATGGGAGATAATCTATGCTCTCAGAAAAGTTAAAAATGTTGACAAACTGGGTTTAATTGCACATATTTGGCAAGAAAAGTTCTAGACGAGTTAGCAACAACTGGTCTTAAATTAAGAAAGGATTGTTTTGCAGCTTTAGATTGTGCTAATGCCACTGGTGCCCAGTGACTGCCTATGCTTATTGGTAAAGGCAAGAAACCATGTTATTTCAAACATGGTAGTGTGTCCTGCAATCCCTATTGTTTACATCTCACAAGAACACCTGGTTAGATAGTAAGACTTTCACAAAATGGTTTACGTAAATATTATCCCCTCTCTAAAAGCTTAGCAGTTAAAGAACTGTGAAAGGGAGAACACATTAGTTTAGTTTGAGAATGCACGAACTTATCCATTATGCGACATCTTAAACAAGAAGAACAACTTCATAAAAGTAATTTTTCTCTCATCTGACTAAACGTTCTTACTGACAGCCCATGGATCAAGACGTCATTGAGACTATTAAACTTGTTACATACGATATTGTTAGAATAAGGAGAAAGGAAGAATGCCTGTTCAAAAATCACAAATTACTGATATGAACAATGTGTTCCACATGGATCGGAGCAGCATGGTATAGTGTAAAGGAACAGAATTTGAAAAAAATTATTATTATTATTTTAAAAAGCCTGGATAAAAATTTCCAACATCATAGAAAGTTCTCAAAGTCTTGTTGAAAATGACACTCAGATAACACATCCAAAATACTTTCTATGCTAAAAGAACTCAACAGTCATTGCTGTCATGAAGGAGGCATTCAAGAATGTCAATGATAAATATCCAGGGCAACAAATCCTGCAAGACAGTGAACTTTCAAACTCCGGAACTGATATACCTGACACTGCCAGCATCTCATAATACTAGTAATTCAGAAAATGAATACGATAATATGCTGGTGTTCAAAATGAAAGCAACAAACCACTATTTTCCTGTCCTGTGTCAAATTCGCAATACAATCAGACAAACTGGCAACAGATAGCCTAATAACTGTGTTCTGCACAGAAGATGCCATTCCTTACAGCGAAGAACCATGCCAACAATAATGTCAGAGCATCTATCGAATGGGGTAGTGCATGCTGGGTAGTGCCACATCCACAATTTCTGGGTACACAATCATAGATGGTTCAGTAAGGCGAAGAGAAGATTCCAACAGACTATCTGCAGTTGAGGGCCATAGGAAGATGGAAGCAGGATAGTGTCAAACTGATGGGGCCCGGTGGGTTAATGACAACTGGTCTGTTGTTTCTCAGATCTGGAAACAGTTTGTAGAGACCGAAACTATAGCCCGAAAGCCATGTGTAGCATGAGAAAGACAGGACCATTATCTGGCTGTAAGGGCATGTCAGTACCACTGTATGGCAAATGATATCTGACCTCTAATCTCGCAGCATCTACTGGAAGAGTTTTATCTAGACACAGTGTACGTGTGGTTTTGGCCAAATGGCCTTATTGGAGATTTGATTTGTGTGTATCCTTCATGCATCTTAAATTAAAATAAAACGAAGGCCATTACATGGAAGATGATGATGTGGAACAATATTGATTTGCCACACACGTAATCTTTTAAATGAAGTAATAATAAAACACACTTTTGTACTGATGAAATAATATATCGAATTCTGTACAAAGAAATAAGTGATGAATTTTAATCAGGAAATGTATGACTGAAGATGGTGTAACATATGGTGGAATAAAGATATATTTTTTCTCAATACATCGATTTATGAATATTAGTGAATGACTATAGTCACAACACAAGAATACTGGTGTTTATAATTCAACAAGTGAGATACAAGAATTTTTCAATATACAGTGAAATATTTTGTTCTCATTAGTCAGTTAGATGACAGACTATATTTACAAGGGACACCTTTGACCTCAAATGCTCAGAACCATATGAAAACATGCTTAGAACAAAAAGCAATCTTAACAAAACAAGGGTGTGCATCATTTTCATGCAAAACGCTGCTCTTATTTGCTAGCGCCACTAGATAGTGGCACAGTGTAGCTGCACTGACCAGTGCTCCAGTTGCGTGAGTGGTATAGCTGCAGTACCTATTTGTCTCTTCGAGTGTTCGCAAGCGAGTTACTGTGTAAAATGTGTACAGTACAGTGATATTATGAAGAGAATTAAACCTGCACATGTTTTCTAAATTATGTGTCTAGGGAAAGGGTAGCAGGTGCTTATTTCAAATGAAACAGAGTGCCACAATTAGAAACTATAAAAGAGTATGTAATATTGCAATTTGATGGTGCAAGGAGGTATGGAGCTACAGTTCACAATTGGCATCTGCAGATGTGGACACTGGAAGGGGCTGAAATGGTTAGCTTGGTCAATTTCGATGCATCCATTTCCCTTAACAACCATCTCAAGGCTGAATATGGCATTTCATCCAGGCATATTACTAAATATGTCACACATAAGGACACAAAAGACGATAACATTATACGTCAAAAGGCACAAAAGTTTGTGTAGGAAGTGAACATGTTTATAACAGATGTCTAGAACAGTGACCAGAGTCAATTCCAGTATGGGATGTCTTCAGCATCGACACTGTCCTACAGAGGAGAAAAAACTGAAGGTAGTGTATTGCAGTCTGTACATGTTCTACCCACAATTGATGTGACTTTATCAATGGCAGGCAGACAAGCCAACAAACTGTACATCTGTTTTCAAGAGACAAGGCACTTTCAGTCCAAATGTCTTAAAGAAACTTGGAACAACCTGTCCACAAAATATTCATGTGGAGGCAAGCAATAGTGGAAAAAATGACTAAAGAACACATGAACGTTTTCTAACTTCGGTCCTTGGCGAACAGGTAACGAATAAAAAGAGCCTATTTTTGTGCGATTCCTGGGCAGGTCATACAGATCATACCCTTCTAAATGCAAGTTTTCCAAACAAAGATCTTACACTTATAATGACACGTTTTCCATTCTCCGATATTATCAGAGAAAGTTTTGTATTTTTATATTATTTCGGCATGTTAAAATAGTTATCTATGAAAGTCAGAGAAAGAAAATTTAGGAACAACACTTTCAATTTTTTTGTAAGAAAGAAGACACTCTTGCTTTGTACTTCGTAGCGATAACATCTTGCAGACTGGAGCTGTACTTTATTATTTTTTATGTGGCCGCTATTATGTACATTCAGGTAAATATATGTGATGTGCGTGTATCTTAAATTTATAAATAAACCCCCACCTCCCACTTAAATTCGCACTTATGAATTTTTATTAATAATTTTGCCCTATCCTCCCTCCGCCCATAATGTCTTTTTCAGCCTTGTTGAATCACTGCAACAATGGATGGCATAGTTTTTAGTTAATATTGAATGGTGATATTTCGTGTAGCCTGCCAGTCTTGTTTCAAAATTTATTCCATAATATTATCATTTACTGGCAATAGAATCTGCAGTCGATTTTCTTGTAAATTTTTAGAAGTCCGATGTGTTTGACTTACGTAATATTCCTATCCGATTTATATCATGTCACTTATCTTACTTTACTGTTTGCTACACAAGTCGTAGTTTAATATTGACGAACTGCCATCCCCTGTTCGGCGAGTGGTTATCATATTATTAAAATTTCATTTACAGCCAAATTTCAACCACCGATGGATCTATTGTTAAAGGTAACTGCTCGTCGATTCTTTTTGTAATGTTCTGCCTGCACAACACTCCACCATCAATTAGCTTACCATTTCATTTAAATGCATGTAATAATTTTCCCCGTAATTTACTGATTGGGATCTTTCATAGCTTCTAACTTCAAACCACTTCCTTCTGTAAATTTGTTAATCTCTAAAATTAATAGCCAGGCTGGAACATTATACACTGAAGATCTTGCCACTGAAAACAATAAAATATTGTCAACCCCTTATATTTACTTCTTTCAGCAATATAAACACTATCAGAAGGATTACTAATTTTCTAAGACTAGAAGGTGCCAAACAACAAGTGAAGATACAAGATTGTTATTTCATTCTGAAACTTCACTCTGTGATTTACAATTAATTTGCTGCACCTATGTAGAAGTCTATGTTGCAATATGTTTGGTGACACCCATGGTATGGCATTGTAATACAAACACCATGTTTGAAAATGTAATTAGTGTGGCTTTTGTTATTGACTGTGTGAATGCAAAAGTGATTTGAAATGTGATAGTATGGCTTTAGTGATATGAGCAAATTGTTCTCTCCCACTTTTTTTCAACCACTTCATTGAAATGCCACATTTGCACTTTGAGGACTAATATAAGCACTTTCAGGTGTGTGGCACTATTGTATACGTATGATTTGCAGTATTATAAGTACTTTAAGCATAGAGAGCCGATTGAATATGTAATAATAAACTGACACCATTCCTATGGTATTGATATCTTGTTACTTCCTATGGTATTGATATTTTGTTACTTCCTATGTTACTGATATTTTGTTACTTCCTATGTTACTGATATCTTTTCACTTTGTTTTTTCTGTTAAAATGTTACCCGAGGTACAATGCAATGGTCTGCATGGAAATGACACACACCACTGTCCTGTTTATGATTGCCTGTTATTCCAAACATGGTTTCGTGTGGTTTCAACTGTTCAAGGTCAAAGGTGTCCTTGTCAGATGTTAACATTTGTAGTAGTTATATTGATCTTTTGACAAACATGACAAAGACCACATTGAAGTACATAGGAACTTTATACATAAAAACATGGCTTTTTTAAGTTAAGGTTGTATAACTCTAACTCCAGAATCTCACTTGCAGCATGAAACTTTAACTCCAGAAGCTCACCGATGAACCTCTAAAACTTGTGATTGGCTTATTCAGGGATTAAATTCTCTTATTGTTGTGAGGCACCCTCTTTGAATAGATGCAAGTTTGTTTGATGTGATCAAGATTGCTCCCACACACCAAATAGGTCAACTGGATAGTAGAACAGTGGGCCATGGTTCTTTTTGTATATTAATCCCAATTTGGTCTGGAGTGTGTTTCTCAACGGATTCACATCTGCCGATCATGGGACACAATTTTCAGACCACAAAATTGTAGTAAGAGACCAAAATCTAGCAGGACTGATAATAGTGTGGGCAGGGATTATGTGAACTATTCGAATACTTCTTCATGAAATTGTACAGCTGAACAGGTGAGGTTTAACCGCTGTAAGGTATCACAATTAGAACTTTGCACCACATGTGCAACTGCTGCTATGTATTGTGGGTCCAGTCTTTGTATTGATGGACGACACTGTTCCACCTCCTAGAACGTTGGTGGTTAGTGATTATTTTGAAATGGAAGGTACTGCACACATGATCCAGCTTGTTTGCTCTCCCAATTTGAATCCCATGGATCATGTCTGAGATGCTGTAAGGAACAGGCTGCATCATATCAGCATTTGTAAACCACTTTCTAAGGGTTGTGAACAGTTCTGCAAGAAGATTGGGCATTATTGCCTCAACATGGGATTTGTCATTTCATTCACAGCAAGCCCCATCATCATCAAGCCTGTTTTGTGGCCAGAGATGGTCACACCCCATACTGTGTGTGCAAATCCATTAAGTTGGAAAGAGTGAAGAAAATACTGTCTATCATTGAGTATGTTACAGATGATTCTGTTCTGTATTATTTACACTTTTTACTTTAATATCACCTATTTATACTGTTTTGTGGCAAAATAAATACAACCTTGCAAAATTTCTTTGTTACTTTTGGACACCATTGTATTATTATCTGCTTCTGAAGCATTTACAGACTTATGTACTGAAGCTCAACTTAATCAGTTTTCAGTCATATAAAAAATTTGTGACTAGCTGTTTGTACGCTGGCAGGCTTCCTCAGATAGACAAATCATAATGGATCATTTACTTATTTATTTATTTACTAACCAATAGTAGCCACTAGTAGAAGTATCACAAACCTGATAATAATATCGCAGCACCCAACAGAGGCCACGGACGTATTCATGTGCCACACGTACACGGAATTCAACATTATCAGGACCCACATCAAATTTAGATTCATAATAGCGGTCCTTGAAACCATCTTCCCACAAGCGAACTTCGTCATTAACCTCTTCTTCCTCGGAATCTGAATCTGCCATGTCATTTGATTTTCTTTTAACACCACGATTTGTGCCCTAAAATAGAAAGGGCTTAGTATTTTCTTCTTTTTATAAAACACACACACACACACAAACTTTTTTTGTTTCATATTCAGAAAGTGTAACCTATACACTTCAAACACAAGACATCAATGAAGTCAAAAGAAAAATTAACATAACCATTAACTTAAAGTTATTGTAATTAGTGCATACAATTTTTTATTTTATGAAACAGAGAACTGTGTATACAAGTTGTATACATTAACTGATACTTAACTACATCAAAAAGATCCTCACCTCCTGTTCAATTAAAGCATTGAGCCCACTATTAGAGGCATTCATTGCTTGCATACGCATTCTGTATGCTTCTTGGCGTGGATTCTGGATTGGATTGACTGGCTGTCCCACGGGCTGCAAGAAAAGAGAGTGTCACTAAGATACCTTTACTGATAAACCAATCTAGACAGTTAAAGTAACTGGAACACAAACAAAAGTTTTAGACTATCAGTTTCATCTATTTTACAACTGGACTTCATACTGTAGCCCTCCAACAACAGTATTTTCCATGATACTTTAGACATTATAATTGGTTTTAGCAACAGTCTGAAAACTTTCTAAGTCAAAATATTAGTACAGCAGTGACCCCAAATACTTTTCAATACTTGAGAATAACTGTGACCAGTTAGCACAAAAACTTTAAACTGATAAGCATCGACAACTTTTAGAACATACTAAAATGATAGTTTCATGCTTCCTTTTAGCTGCTCTTTCATCTAGTTTTGTAATTTTTCATGTAGCTCATTCAATTAAGCGTTATACCTTATTTCTAAATCTAAGCAATTCAATATTTTATTGACCTTCAGTTTTTATGTGTGTGTTGTAACTGTGATAATTTTCCATAATACTAGTTTTTCAGTTCTTAGTGATGAACTATATATAGTTACAATATATCTTACTCCAAGCACAGCTAAAAGAGTGGTGCATCACTACAGTAAGCGAGATATAACACACAAAGTTTGAGAGTATTTGGAATAATTTGCCTCATTTTACCAGAGAAGTTTACTGCATATGTTTGTGATCATTGAGTAACCCCTACAACACAGTAAGATAAAGATACGAAACCCAGTTTTAATGGTTTACCTTGTGGCTTGATTATCACCAGATTTACTAATCTCATATTTTATGGGTTTGGTGTCTTTATCTTAAAATGTCGTGGGGAACCTCGTGCACTTCAGAGATCGAAAATCCACTCATCCACTCCTGAACTGATTCAAAGAGCAATCATAAAAAGGAATGGAGGCTCATCTGATCCAATAAGGCACTCTGATGACAATAGTAAGAATAATGAAGATTCTTCAGTAGGCTCCTGCTGCAACAGCAATCCACATTACTTGCTGAAGGAAATGTTTTACAAACTGGGAAACAATGTGCTGTAGGTAAGACTAAATGCATTTATATATGCCCTTCTTACTAATGTGTGTGCAACTTTCCTCAGCCATGATACGAATAGCTAATGGAGAAAGATTTCTTGCTTCAACACATGGCATTAATAGAGAAAATACTTTGTCACCCTAGAAAAGTTCTGAGTGTGTGTGTTGTGCGTGTCCCCATTTTGCTTCCTTCCCCTTATCCAACTACTCACCCCATTACTAAGTTGCTTCTCTTTCTATTCATTTAGTATTTGTATGCTCGTAAGATCGTGCTGCATCCATTCCCACCACCGCCTTGCAACCTTCCTGTCAACCCTCCCTCCCCCTCCCCTCCCCTCCTATGCTCTCACTGCAGCAGCTGGAGGAGACGGTTGTGTGTCTGAGGTGTACCTGTGTGATTGTGGGAGTGATGCCTTTTCTGACAAAGGCTAAGGGTCCAAAGTTAAAATTCAATGTGTGTGACTGTCTGTTTTATGTGCCTGTCACAGCTCATCGTACATGTTTGCAGTGAGTTGTAAACTATCCTCATAATTTTGAAAATTTCCAACCTCAACTATCCATTGTTAAATACAATGGGTAACCTTTTACCACATACCACAGTGCTGTAGAAGTAAGGACAAACAATTTGAAGTAAGACTTGTGATCTATCAAGTAGCTTAAATTATCCTCCAATATTACCTAAGCCACAATGCAAATGTATCTTGTGAGATTTTCAATAGTCTCTTTCTCCCTTCATGAAAACTATTAGTTCTCAAGGAAACTATACATGACCTTTTCATATGAAATATATTATACATTTTGCTAGAAGGCAAGTTTATCACATTGTTCAAGAAAAACTTAAAAAGTTACCTTCAAACATACCTACACTCTCACTCCCTGCCTGCTGGTTACGATTTCTAGTATGACTTCATAGAACTCCCTCCTACCAATGCACAAAAATGTCCACCTCCAAACATTTTCCAAAATTCAACTCTTTTGGCTGTCACTGACTTCAATATTATCCTGCTTGCTTAGTAATGCACTTCAAATTGTGAACTTTAAATTTATTTATATTTTACTGCAAAAATTTGTGAATTTTAACATATTAAAAAAAATTCCTAGTATTCTAACAAAAAACCCACAGTGCTTTTCAGGATTAATTTTAGATCAAAATGTAAACATAATCATATATAAAAAATAGACAAAGATTACTCACCAGGCGAAGGAGCACAGGTGTGACAGCAGCACAGATAAATAGAATACACACACACACACACACACACACACACACACACACACACACACACACACACAAACGCAAGCTTTCGCAACCCAGTTGCTTCCTCAAGCAGAAGGGAAGGAGACGGAAAAGGAAATGCTGAGGGTTTTAAGGAACGGGGTAAGGAGTCATTCCAACCCGGGAGAGGAAAGACTTACCTTGGGGGAAGAAAAGAAAGGTAAACAAATATGCACACACCCATACATTTACACAGACGTACGGTGTGTTTGTGATTGGTGTCTTTGATGAAGGATGGAGACTGCAAATGATGGGTTGAAGGTGTTGTTCTATGTAGGCAGAGATTCGTTCTGTGGGGGCTTGGCAACTGGCCACAATCGGCCGGCCTGGATGATTAGGTTTGTGAATCTTACGATGTAGGTAGAAGGTATGGGTGCGGGGTGTTCGTGGGATCGTGAGTTTGATGGTCTCTGGTGAAAGGTTTTGTAGGGGGCCTAAGGATCTGAGAATTCCCTGAAGCTCTGCCTGGACATCAGAAATGGTGTGTGTGTGTGTGTGTGTGTGTGTGTGTGTGTGTGTGTATTTAATTGTTGCTATCACTGACTGTGCTCCTTCGCCTGGTAAGTGGACTTCATCTATTTTTTATGTATATTTTTCCTGTTAGGAATTTTTCCTCTATATATGTATATATATTTATATATATATGGCAATGACTACTTATCCACTTCCTTAAAACCCATATCCTTCCCTTTCTCCTCTCCTTTCTTCCTCTTTTCCTGAAGAAGCGACCAACGGTTGCGAAAGCTTGTATGTGTGTTTGTGTGTGTGTGTAATTTTATTTGTCTGTCGACGAGCCTGTCCTTTGGGTAAGTCATCCGTTTTCTCTTTTTTATATTTGTTTATCCCACGTGTAAAGTTTCCTTCTATAATTTTCCTTTCAAGGAAACTTTCCTGGTGGGATAAACAAATATAAAAAATAGAAAATGGATGACTTGCCCAAAGGAGTGGCTCGTCAACAGACACAAATAAAATCACACACAAACACACATACAAGCTTTCGCAACCGTTATCGCTTCTTCCGGAAAAGAGGAAGAAAGGAGAGGAGAAAGATAAGGATATGGATTTTAAGGAAGTGGAAAAGGAGTCATTCCAATCCCAGGAGTGGAAGGACTTACCTTAGGGGGGAAAAAAGGAAGGTAAACACACACGCGCGCGCACACACACACACACACACACACATCCAAATGCAAACACTCCTAGACAGACATTTGTAAAAAGCAAAGAAGTTGAACAGAGATACCACTTGAGGCAGAGGTTCTGTTCACAGAACCGTGGCAAAGATGCTAAAGATGGTGGGCGGTGGGCGGGAATTTGAATTTAGCGGAGGTTGAGACTAGGTGGGCAACGGGAGGAGAGAATAAGCTGAAGGGCAAGTTCCCATCTCCAGAGTTCTGAAAGTTTGGTGTTGGTGGGAAGTATCCAGATAACCCGGACGGTGTAACACTGCACCAAGATGTGCTGGGCATGCACCAAGGCATGTTTAGTCACAGGGTGATCCTCATTACAAACAAACACTGTCTGCCTGTGACCGTTCATAAGAATGGAGAATTTGTTGCAGGTCATTCCCACATAGACGGCTTTACGGTGCAGGCATATCGGTTGGTAAATCACATGGGTGCTGTCGCAAGTGGCTCTGCCTTTGATCGTGTACACCTTCCAGGTAACTGGACTGGAGTAAGTGGTGGCGGAAGGGTGCATAGGGTACGTTTTACAATGGGGGTGGTTGCATGGGTAGGAGCCAGAGGGTAGGGAAGGTGGTTTGGGGATTTCATAGTGATGGACTAGGAGGTTACGAAGGTTAGGTGGGCGGCAGAAAGACACTCTTTTGGTGGAGTGGGAAGGATGTCATTAAGGATGGATCTCATTTCGGGGCAGGATATGAGGAAGTCATATCCCTGCTGGAGAGCCACATTCAGGGTCCGCTCCAGTCCCGGAAAGTATCCAGTGACAAAAGGGGCACATCTGGGGTTCTTAGGTGGAAGGTTCTGGATTTGGGGGGATGAGGAGGTGGCTCTGGTAATTTGCTTCTCAACCAGATCAGTAGGATAGCTGCGGGATGTGAAAGCTGTTATTAGGTTATTGGTGTACTGGTTCAGGGATTCGGGCCTGGAGCAGACTTTTTTGCCACGAAGACCTAAGCTGTAGGGAAGGGAACGTTTGATGTGGAATGGATGCCAGCTGTCCAAAGCGAGACCCACCCGCTCTTCCTCAAAATCACCCCCTTCAAACCTTCCATGAATTCCTTACTTCAAACCTTGCCTCTCAGACCTTCCTGAAAAACCTTAATCCTACTCCCAACATTACCGTAGCTGAATCCCGAGCTATCCGTGATCTGAAGGCTGACCATTCCATCATCATTTTCCTCGCCGACAAGTGATCCACAACCGTGGTACTTGATCGGCGGGAGTAAGTGGCTGATGGACTGCGTCAGCTTTCAGACAACAGTACCTACAAAGTCTGTCAAGATGACCCCATTTCTGATGTCCAGGCAGAGCTTCAGGGAATTCTCAGATCCTTAGGCCCCCTACAAAACCTTTCGCCAGAGACCATCAAACTCACGCTAGCTTTCGCAGCCTAGCTGCTTCGTCAGGCAGAAGGGAAGGAGAGGGAAAAGGAAATGATGAGGGTGGGTAAGGAGTCATTCCAATCCCGGGACAGGAAAGACTTACCTTGGGGGGAAAAAAGGAGGGTAAACAAATACACACACACACACACACACCCACACATTTACACAGGCGCAAGTACACTTAGGCAGACATACTGTAGAAAGCAAAAGCTATCATCAAAAGCTTGAAATTTTATTTGAAACGGAGGTGGCAAGTCTGGTAACTTTTTAATCCAGATTAGTGGGAACTGTCATTTACATGAATGTTGTTATCAATAACAACCATTTAGGGTTCACAGTTTCAAACATCGCTGAAGTTTATCAGGTTGTATATTCTGAGAAAATATACGGAAATGTCCAAGAATAACAGCTGTTTCCTGTATCAGCAAACATTCCAACATATGAAATCATTAATATCATTAAAGTCACACTTATGTGCAAAGTAATTTGAGAAAAGCATTTCAGTACAAGGAGACCAGATACCCCAAACTTACTTTTTAGGGGGGTTGAATTTCATTACAAACACTTAAAAGTAGAAAATAAGATTAGCTTTTAGAACTTCAATGTTCCTTCATAATGTCATTATTGGCCAACTGTTATGTCTCCTTGTAATTCAAGTCCCACCAATGAAGTAAACGAAAGTTAGAAGAGTTGATGATAATACAGCTCGCACACAGAAAAGAAAATAGACTTACTGTGGGTGCATATTGTCCTATAGGTGTCCACGCTGGCTTAAAATCACGAAGTAGTTTCTGCCTCTTCCTCTGTGCTTTGTTTCGTTCTTTAAATCTAACTTCCTTTTCTTGTCTGCTCTTGAAAATTTCATCTTCTACTTCACCAAGATCAGACATGATAAGTTGCACCCGATCAAGGTTTACATTACCACTGTCTGTTAGAAAACCCTGCAACAAAGTTTTACATCATGCAAACAAACCTTATGAACACTGTATATGTTTATGTATAAATTAAATAGGGTCAATACCATTCAATTATCAGGAATAAAACAAACATATTACAGAAGAAGCATTATGTACTGAAAAGACAACCACTCACTTAAAGCTGATGGCTGTATGGAACTCAAAACACACAAAAAGAAACAGAATGCAGAATTTATGCTAGCTTTTAAGTATGGAAAGGTGGGTGGAAAGGGAAGAATCACAGCCTCCAACAACCAGGCTGGAAAGGTTTCAGCGTGGCAAACTGTTTGGTTGGCCATCTAGAAGTAGATGTTTTATTGCTACTTGTGTGTATCACTCTTGTATGTAAATAGGCTGTGTATATCAAAAAGTGAGAAGCTGCCTGTATGAAAATAACTCTTATTAACAATGTATTTCATTTGCAAACTTGAGATATGTAAGAAGTCTTTAACAACAAAGAAATGTATGTATGTTTTGAAATTGAGCTGTTAAGTGTTTGAGTTGGCAAAATGATGTTTTGATGAATTACAAGTACTATTGGAATATTTTTATTGCAAATTCTTGTAGTTTTGATGTAAGATATTGGCCATTCTGAATGCATCATGGTACTATATTATAATTTTCATTTGTAGATGGCTCCAAAATGTTGTCCCAGGATGTCTCAGCAACTCAGCAACTAAGAAACAGGCTAGGTAACGGTACTCAGTTTTTCAACTGATCAAGACAAGGCAGCTGCATGGTGTAAAGCAATTCCATAAAAAGACCAGACACCTTCAAAATATGCAGTTGCTTGCATCAGACATTTTGAGAAAAGGGACCTCAGTAATTTAGATTCTTTTGACAAGGAATGCAATATTCAAAAATTTGCTAGGAATAGAACACTACTGAAACTGGGTGCAGTACCAAGGATATTCCCATGTTTACCAAAACATTTTAATAATCCCATTAGGGAGACTGATGACCCCGTAGTTAAGTCCCATAAGCTATACAAACAATAATCCCAGTACTCAGTCTTCTGTTGATCCTGCTGTGATATAAGAGAGAGCTTAAGGTACTGCAAGAGAAACAAAACTGGTGATTGGAAAAAGATTCAATTATATCATGTCAGAACTCTTTGAATAAGATACACTAGGAAAGTGAGTATAGTTCATAGTGGGGTCATTCCATCTCGAATCAAATAACAGTCTGAACCTTGACCTCTCAAATTTCGATGATTTTTTTATGTAATTTACCCTCCAACACTAGTATAAAATTTAAGTTTCAATTTTTTCTGATTTTTGGTTTTTGAGTTTCAAGGGTTTGAAAGTCGAAAAAATTCATCCAAATCTTACAGGTCGAGGTTCAAATCATAAAGTAGAATTGGTTGATTTGGCATGGGATGACCCAATGGAAACTGTGTGTAGGAAGTGCGTTTGTGTGCTTCTATGTTTTCAAGTGTAAAGATATACCCTCTATTGCTGTTAGTGTTGTTAGACAAGATGATTTAAAAGTTCAAGTTTATGTTAAAAATCAAATTCTTAGTGCATCACAGCTGTCATGGATACTTCCTGATCACAAACAGCAGAGATGATCTCAGCTGTAAAACTTGTTGGCTAGGTATGTTAACACAGAGGATTTAGATTCTTGTAATGTAATATCTGAGTTAGAAATGATGGCACTTACAAACATGAGGCTTCTCTCTAAAGTACAAATGGTAGAAGAGAGAGTAAATAAGCAACTGCTTTTTCTTTTGGAACATATGGTGTTTGTGCTGGGGGAAAAAATTACACTTGTGAAACAATTTTGTTTGCATTCCTTTTATATGAACCGTCAGCCACGAGCTACAATGTTTCCCAAATACACACAAAATCTAGCAAGCAAGCTCTGTTTGTCTCCTAATGTCCCAAGTGAAAGCAGAAATTATTTGGAAACAGCTTGCAATAGGTTAATTCACAGAGATAAGTATGTTGTGTCAAGCTAGATCAAATTAATGTTCATGAGAAGCTTTCTTCTCGTAATGGCACATAAGGGGTTTTGCTGAAAATTAGCCTGCTTGTAGTACAAGAACTGTGCTAGCTGCATTTGGACATTTGAAAGAAGTTGTTAGTTTTTTTCCAGTAACAAAGCTAACAGGCTTGGAGTTGTGACTTTTCAAGCTTTCACAGCGGATCTGCTGTAAATAAACTTCGCGGGTTTGCCACCGGATAACATTGTGAATCTCCCACAATATTTCATCAACACAACTGTTCGACATCTTCAGGTGGTGGTAGCTGTCAGTACGCCTTGAAGTACTGACAGCTACCACCACCTGAAGATGTCGAACAGTTGTGTCGACAAAATGTTGAGGCAGATTCACAATGTCATCCAGCGGCAAGCCCGCGAAGTGTATTTGCAGGCTTGGAGTTATTAGAGCTTAATTTGAAAGTACTGGCATTCGTTAGAAGCTGTGGGTTCAAAGTACTCATAGTCATCTCTGATAGTGATCGACTGAACAGAAATATGTTTGCTATGTTGAACAGTCAACTAACAGTTAACTTTCATACACCTTTCAGTCCATATAGTTTTGATTTTGTACATATATTCAAGTGCATTAGAAAGAACTGGTCGAATGTGAAAGATGTTGACAAAACATTTACTATACCTGACTTTGATAATCCAGTAGAAAAAGTGCACCTACATGCAAAATTTTCTGTTATTAGAGACGTGTACTAAAGTGAAAGAAATAACTTGGTTACAATAGCACCAAAACTCAATCATCCAAGTAATATAGAGAGACAGAAATTTAGTTTATTTTATAAAATTTTTAATGAAACACCAATCTCTGCTCTGAAATGAAGTAGTGTAATACTGATGCAGGTACACTGATGTTCCTTGAAATCAGTCAAAAATAGGGGAAAACAGTTAACATTTGCAGCCCAATGAAAGGAACACTGAAGAGGAATCTGTTGGAAACACCATTTTATCTGCAGATGATGAACATCTGAAATTCATGGACAGTTTTCTTATATGGTTAGAAGTGTGGAACAATATGAGTATTGCAAATACTGGCTCAGGGGTTTTATCGAAGGAAACATTTATGGCAATACATCCTGCAACTAAAATAATTTCTTTAATTATCCAAGCAATATTTGTAAGGTAGAGTTCATTTGGTTGTCACCTCAATAGAATTTGTAAATACACGAGAACCTACTGAAGTTGTGACCATTAAGCAAGTTTTCTTGGATTCAGTTTTAAATGAATATTTCACAACAGATTTTGACAATGATGTGTCTGCTCTTTATTTACGTAAGAGGATATGTTGCACATAAGGTCTTCAAATATGTTGATTGTAGTTGGTGTTCCTTATACATTGCCAGTGGAATAACTACTGACATCTATTTCAACAATCTTAATAGAGGTGGTTTAAGTGTCCCATCATAACTGATATTGCAGATAGTGTGGTCAATTCTTTTAATGAAAATAAACCATCAATTTAAGCTACAGCTGCAGTTCGTATCTATCATGGATATTTTGAAATGTTTAAAGTACTCCTAATATTAATTAGCCCACACTTTGAGCCCACTGTTTAATCTATTGACTCTGACTCACCCCTCCCAGCAGCAGTCTATACATAAGAAAAGTATCCAGATAACCCGGACGGTGTAACACTGTGCCAAGATGTGCTGGTCGTGCCCCAAGGCGTGTTTAGCCACAGGGTGATCCTCATTACCAACAAACACTGTCTGCCTGTGACCGTTCATGTGAATGGACAGTTTGTTGCTGGTCATTCCCACATAGAACTCTTCACAGTGCAGGCATGTCAGTTGGTAAATCACGTGGGTGCTGTCGCAAGTGCCACTGCCCTTGATTGTGTACACACTCCGGGTTACGGGACTGGAGTAAATGGTGGTGGAAGGGTGCATAGGGCAGGTTTTGTCCTAGCCCATCCCTATGAAATCCCCAAACCACCTTTCCTACCTTCTGGCTCCTACCCTTGTAACCGCCCCCGTTGTAAAACCTGGCCTATGCACCCTTCCACCACCACTTACTCCAGTCCCGTAACCTGGAGGGTGTACACAATCACGGGCAGAGCCACTTGCGACAGCACCCACGTGATTTACCAACTGACATGCCTGCACTGTGAAGCGTTCTATGTGGGAATGACCAGCAACAAACTATCCATTCCCATGAATGGTCACAGGTAGACAGTGTTTGTTGGTAATGAGAATCACCCTGTGGCTGAACACGCCTTGGGGCACGACCAGCACATCTTGGCACAGTGTTACACCGTCCGGGTTATCTGGATACTTCCCACCGACACCAATCCTTCAGAACTCCGGAGATGGGAACTAGCCCTTCAGCATATTCTCTCTTCCCGTTGCCCACCTGGTCTCAACCTCCGCTAAATTCGAATTCCCACCCACCATCTTAACATCTTTGCCTTGGTTCTCTGGACAGAGCCTCTGCCTCAAGTGGCATCTCTGTCTAACTTCTAACTTCTTTGCTTTCTACAGTTCTACAGTATGTCTGCCTAAGTGTACTTGCGTCTGTGTAAATGTGTGGGTGTGTGTGTATTTGTTTACCCTCCTTTTTTCCCCCCCAAGGTAAATCTTTCCTGTCCCGGGATTGGAATGACTCCTTATCCACTCCCTTAAAACCCTCATCATTTCCTTTTCCCTCTCCTTCCCTTCTGCCTGACGAAGCAGCTAGGCTGCGAAAGCTTGCGTTTGTGTGTGTGTGTGTGTGTGTGTGTGTGTGTGTGTCTGTGTGTTTATTTGTTGCTATCACTGCCTGTGCCCCTTCGCCTGGTAAGTGTACTTCATCTATTTTTTACGTATACAGGAAATACTAAATTTGATTGATGAAAGAAGAAAATATAAAAATGCAGTAAATGAAGCAGGCAAAATGTAGTACAGACGACTAAGAAATGAAATTGACAGGAAGTGCAAAATGGCTAGAAGCCAAATGCAAGTCTCTAGAAGAAAGTATAAATAGGGGAAAAGTAGATACTGTCTACATAAAAAGAAAACGGACATTCAGGGACAAGAAAAACAGCTCTTCAAATATCAAGAACTCGGATGGAAAAGCAGTTCTCAGCAAAGAAGGGAAAGCTGAAAGGTGGAAAGAGTACATAGAGGAGCTCTACAAAAGAAATGCACTTAGAAGCATTGTTGTAGGATGGAAAGATGAAGTAGATGAAAATCAAATATGATTTCCTATACTGAGAGATGAATTTGACAGAGCCCTGAAAGACCTAAGTCGGAACAAGGCCCTGGGAGTAGATGACACTCCCTCAGAGCTACTGAAGTCTCTGGGAGAGCCAGCCATGACGAATCTCTTTCACCTGGTGTGTAATAATATAGTAAGGAAAGTTTACAACTCACCGCAAACACGTGGCAACAAGCTGCGACAGGCACATACAAAAGACACACACATACAACACTTCCAGCTATCGGCCATGGCCTCCTTCAGAAAATAGAACACTCACGCAATCACACAGGCACACAACACAGTTATACAACCATCACCTGCAGCTGCCGCACTTCGAATCACGCACTGCGGCGAGTAAATCGGGGACTGGAGGGGAGGGGGGAGGGGAGAGGGGATACGAAGGTTACATCATGGTGCTGGGGATGGGTTAGATGGGAATAACGAGATGCAGCTTAGGAATGAAGTGGGAAGGCAGGTGAGAGAAGAAATTAAAATAAAGTAAGTAAAATAAATATATATACAAAATGCGTGCACACTGTAAGTACACAAGACCGCACGCGCACACGCGCGCACGCGATCGCACATTCACACATCACTCAAAACAGGCGAGGTTTGGGATAGAGAGGTAGGAACTGTAAGGTATGGAGATAAAAGAAAGGAATGTATATAGGGGTATATCGTAGGTTAAGGCCTGGTTGATTTCGGGTTCAGAGAAGTTATTGTACAGATAACTCCCATCTGTGCAGTTCAGAAAAGCTGGTGGTGGTGGATGGGAGTATCCAGATGGCCCGGGTTGTGAAGCAGCCATTGAAATCAAGCATGTGCTCCACTGCATACTGTGCCACAGGGTGGTTCACCTTGTTTCTGGCCACAGTTTGGCGGTGGCCATTCATCCTAATGGATAGCTGGTTGGTGGTCATACCAATATAGAAAGCTGTACAGTATTTGCAGCACAGTTGGTAAATTACGTGGCTGCTTTCGAAGGGGGCCCGGCCTCTGATAGGGTAGGATAAGCTTGTGACAGGACTGGAATAGGAAGTGCTGGGTGGGTGGATTGGACAGGTCTTACAGCGGGGTCTTCCACAAGGATATGATCCCTGTGGTAGTGAGGTGGGTTTCGGGGTGGCATAAGGATGAAGTAGGATGTTGTGGAGGTTGGGAGGGTGTCGGAACACCACTTTAGGAAGGGATGGGAAGGATCTTGGGCAGGATGCCTCTCAGTTCTGGGCACGAGGATAGAAAATCAAAACCTTGGCGAAGGATGGAATTTAGTTGTTTGAGACCAGGTTAGTACTGGGTGACGAGCGGAGCGCTCTTTTGTGGATGGTTACTGGTGTTGGGAGGAGGATTTGGGGTGTGTGAGGATATGGCAAGGGAGATCTGTTTGCAGACTATGTCTGTGGGGTAGTTTCTGTCTGTGAAGGCCCTTGTGAGACCTTCAGCATATTCAGAAAGGGTGTTCTTGTCAATGCAGATACGCCGTCCACGGGTGGCCAGGCTGTAAGGGAGGGATTTTCTGATGTGGAAGGGATGGCAACTGTCAAAGTTTAGGTACTGTTGGTGGTTGGTAGGTTTAATATGGACGGAAGTGTGGATGGAGCCATCAGTGAGGTGGAGGTTGACATCCAGGAATGTGGCATGGTAGGTTGAGGAAGACCAGGTGAAGTGGATGGGAGAGAAGGAATTGAGGTTCTGAAGAAAGGAGAATAGAGTGTCCTGGCCCTGAGTCCAGATCATGAAAATATCATCAATGAACCGGAACCAGGCCAGAGGCTTGAGGTGTTGGGATGCTAGGAAGGATTCCTCCAGACGGCCCATGAACAGGTTGGCATAGGAGGGTGCCATGCGGGTGCCCATGGCTGTGCCTTGGATTTGATGGTAAACTTTCCCCTCAAAGGAAAAGTAGTTGTTAAGTAGGATGAAATTGGTAAGGGTTATGAGGAATGAGGTATCAGGCTTGCGTTCAGAGGGACGTTGGGAGAGGTAGTGTTCCAGAGCGGCAAGGCCATGGGCATGTGGGATGTTGGTGTATAGGGAGGTGGCATCCACTGTGACAAGTAAAGATCCAGGAGGCAAAGGGGTGGGAATGGTGGAGAGTCGGTGAAGGAAGTGGTTAGTATCCTTGATGTGGGAAGATAGATATTGGACAATAGGTTGGAGGTGTTGGTCAACTAGGGCTGAAATTCATTCGGTAGGAGCACAGTAACCAGCCACAATAGGGCGTCCAGGATTATTAGGTTTGTGGATTTTGGGGAGCATGTAGAAGGTGGGTGTGCAGGATGCTGCTGGGGTGAGAAGGGAGATGGATTCATGGGAGAGTTTCTGGGAGGGGCCATAGGATTTTAGTAGGGATTGGAGATCTTATTGGACTTTGGGGATGGGGGTCAATCCAGCACAACTTGTAGGTGGAGGAGTCAGAGAGTTGGTGGAGCCCTTCTGCCAGGTAGTCACTGTGGTCCATAACTACAGTGGTGGAACCTTTATCTGCAGGGAGGATAATTATGTCAGGATTAGTTTTAAGGTTTTGGATGTCTCTTCTTTCTTCTGCTGAAAGGTTTGAGTTCTTGGGAAGGAACTAGGGAAAGGATGGTGAGAACTAGTTGGAGGTGAGAAACTCTTGGAGGGTAACTAAAGGGTAAAGATCTGGTCCTGACAGCCTCTAAGGGGCCTAAACCCACACTTATTTTCATCCAACTTGTCTTCAACTAATACTCACACTCTCCTTTCAACAATACCTGAGAATATTTTCCCCAGAACACTAATTAAAGAGATACCTCAATAGTTTTAACAATCTTTTCTGTTTCCGTGTTTGAAAATTGGCGTGATTACCGCTTTCTTCCAATCAGACGGAAACTGTCCTGATTATCAAGCCTTTTCAATTATTCTGTGTAACCATTTGAGACCTGACATTTCACTGTATTTGATGAGTTCCGGCTTAACTTCATCCACCCCAGCTGCTTTATTACACTGCAATTTTTTGACCATTCTCTCCACTTTCTCAAATGTGATCCTGTTTCCATTCCACTCATTTTATTTAGATGAATTTGTCACACAGTATCTTAGAAACAAGAGGTGTACAGTTTTATATAAGACATTATACGGCATATAGTCTCACGCTGCTTAGCATTTATCATTATAAGGAAGGGAAGAGGAGATGGAGAGACAGAGGGGTGGAAGAAGGGCATACACAGAGAGAGACAAGGGAGGACATAATCAAAAAGGCAGAGGGGGGAAAGAGGATATGGACTAACAGAAAATTGGAATAAACAATTACCTAACCAAAGCCAGGTGTATGGCCAGTATTTCTATTACAGGTGTTCGGTGCAAAAATGTCTACGTGTATAGCGACATGATCATCCCATTGATTTAAAAAAAAAAAGAATATTAATTAGGAAATTTCTTCCAGAAATGACATATTTTTAACCTTTACTAAAATATTCCTACATTTTACAAGTATACTATACTCACCCCAGTTTTAAACACTGCTTTCTTGTACAAATTAACTAGTCTGTCTATAGCATTCTCACGAATCTCCAGTGAAGGCAGATGAGGAAGAAAATCATTCCCAACAAAAAAACACATGAAGACCCAATCATCTACAGCACGCTCAAAATCATACGGAAAAGGAAGACCAGGCATCTCAAGCTCACGCTGTAGGTATTCCCGCAAGATGCTCAAGCGCACAAATATGAATTCCACTTCAGCAGAAAATGCAGGAGCCACGTCACCATCTGTTGCTGGCCTTTCCAGACCCTGGCAGTCTTTCATTTCGTGACCTGTAAAATCAGATATAATAATAAACATCCAAATATTTGTTCTTATGTACAGAAAGGCCTAATGTTTAATAATTCAAAATCTCACATTGACAGAAAAATGATGAGCGTATAGCTTTCGTGGCCGGGGATTGTTCAGCCGCCTTAATGTAAGTCTTTTTTGTTGACGCCACGTGGGCGACTTACGTAGCAATGATGATGAGATGATGATGATGATTAGGGCAACACACAACACCCAGTTCCATGCCAGGAATTGAGCCCGGGCCCCCGGTGTGGTTGTCAGCAAGGCTACCACTGAGCTAGGGAGGCGGACTACATTGACAGAACACAGATGCATACATTGTCTTCACTTTTGAAATGTCTATCGGCATTACTGGACTTTCATATTCAGAAAATGTTTCTATGTCCCACACATAAGACTGATATAGCTGAGTGGTTGCTTTTCATTTATTTTACATATTGATCCATCTAGAAATTTCCATTATTGCTAAGTAATTCATAGTTTGGAAGTAACAGTTGGGTTTGTTTGGGTTTTTTTTTTTTTGTGGTTTTATGGCGCACAACTGCTGAGGTCATTAGCGCCCAACAACACTGCCCATAGTAAAATCAAACCGGGGTTAGAGCTTAAATGGCTTTCGCCATATTTGCACGATGTATAAAAAGTAAAACTCTGTTAGCAGAACATGGATCGTCAGCTTAAATATCAGACATTTCGAATTGTAAACACAGATCATGATGGAGACAATTAAAAAACTGACATTGCACTAAAAGATGGTACACAGTAAAAGGTTCATCACAGTGCTCACATAAGGGAGCAGGATCACCACGTAGTAAATACTGGTGGCTATAATGGCAGTGGCCAACATGAAGCCGGGCGAGAACAATCTTCTCTCGGTGGGAGGGTCGAGATGACGTTGACCAGAGATCAGGCACAGGTTTAATGGCTCGCAATTTGTTACCTGACAGGGATGACTAATGTAAATACCAACGGGAGATAATACGCTGGGAGACACCAGCACGAAGGTCATCAGAACTAGTAGAAAAGGTAGATAGCCGAGGAAGGAGAACTGCCTCCTTGGCAGCCGTATCCGCAGACTCATTTCCCAACACCCCCACGTGGCCAGGGACCCACAGAAACGTCACAGTAGTTCCTCTCGTTGAAAGAGAGGTAATGCAATTGTGGATGCTTTGTACCAGAGGATGAGCAGGATATAGCGTGCGAAGGCTCAACAGAGCACTCAGAGTGTCCGAGCAAATGACAGTCTTATTGAGCGAGTTTCGCCTGACGTATTGGGTGGCTTGATATAATGCATACAGCTCAGCTGTAAAAATTGAACTCCACTCAGGGAAACGATATTTAAAAGAGACGTTGCTAAGTACAAAGGCACACCCAACACCCTGGTCTGTCTTTGAGCTATCAGTGGAGATGAACAAATTGTCATCAAATTTGAACCGGAGTGCGAGAAATTCTCTCTGGTAAATGAAACTAGGTATGGAGTCCTTTGGAAGAGAATGAAGGTCAAAGTTAACACAGACTTCGGTGCTTCGCCACGGTGGAGAGGTGCTCTCTCCAGTCGAGAAAATAGCAGGCATTGTAACGCCAAGCTGGCCGAGTAACGAACGCAAGTGTACTCTCGGTGGTAGCAGAGCAGACGGGCACATGGCAAAGAGACTGTCAAGTGAGTCATTAAGGAAAACTAGGTACGTTGGGTGTCCTCGCATGGACGACAAACGGCTAGCGTAACGGCTAAGTAGGAGTTCCCAAAGGTAAGAAAGGGGTAGTTCGGTGGCCTTGGCATAGAGGCTCTCAACGGGGCTAGTGTAAAATGCTCCCGTCGCCAGACGGATACCTTGGTGGTGGATTGTGTTAAGGCGACACAGTATGGACGGTCAAGCCGAAGAATAAACGATGCTCACATAGTCCAGTTTGGACCGAACTATGGTGCGATACAGATGGAGGAGAGTAGACCGATCAGCTCCCCACGAGGTGCCACTTAACACCCGCAGCACATTGAGAGAGCGGGTACAGCAAACATCGTGGTATCCACAAATGGAAGTACTATGGGGCCCAGACAAAGGGATGGGGGAAGGAACTCCTTCCGCCGCCAGAAGTTCATGCAGACTGTCTTGTCAGCCGAGAATCAAAAGCCAGTGTTCATACTCCACGTGTGGAGAGTGTCTATGCACCCCTGAAGGCACCGCTCCAGGAGACCTGTTTGTTCAGAGCTGCTGTAGATCGCGAAGTCATCGACAAAGAGGAACGCCGACGCTCCCGGCGGAAGATGATCGGCTATAGAATTGATTGCCACTGCAAATAAAACAACACTCAGGACCGAGCCCAGGGGGACCCCGTTCTCCTGAATAAAAAAGCTCGATAAAACCGAACCAACATGCACTTTAAAAACACGGTCTGTTAAAAATTCCCAGATAAAAATTGGCAGGCGACCCCGTAAACCCCATGTATGCAGAGTGTGGAGTATGCCCATCCTCCAGCAGGTACCATATGCCTTTTCCAGATCAAAGAACACCGCTCCTGTCTGGTGCTTCCGTAAAAAGTAGATAGGGCGACAAGATGATCCACTACAGAACGATGCTTGCGAAACCCACATTGGACATTAGGAAGGACATGTCACGTTTCAAGCCACCATACCAGGTGCCCGTGAATCATGCGTTCCATCACCTTGCATACGCTACTGGTGAGGGAAATGGGGCGGTAGCTGGAAGGGAGAAATTTGTCCTTCCCAGGCTTTGGTATGGGAATGACTATGGCTTCATGCCAGAGTCGTGGAAAGGTGCCTTCTATCCATATGCGGTTGTAGGTAGCCAGTAGGAAGTGCAAGCTAATTGGTGAAAGGTGTTGCAACATTGCTACGTGAATGCCATCTGGTCCTGGAGCGGAGGACCGCGAAGATGAGAGCGCATGGTGGAGCTCTCGTACAGTAAACTCGGTATTGTAGCATTCATGGTTCTGAGAGGTAAAGGGCAATGGAGTCACCTCCACCGTCCGTTTCCCAGCAAGGAAAGTGTCACTGTAGTGTGAAGAGCTAGAGACCTCTGCAAAATGTCGACCCAGTGCGTTGGCTATTTGTGGATGATCGACAACGGTGTCAGTTGCGACACAGAGACCGGGAATGAGCAATAGTGCCTGAAATGTTTCTGAGGTTACCCCAAACGATGGAGGAAGGGGTAGACCTATTAAAAGAGCTCGTGAATGAGCGCCAACTGGCGCGTTTACAGTCGCAAAAGAGGCGACGACAATAGGCCCGCAGCCGTTTGTATCAGATGCAGTTGTCGAGCGTGGGCCGTTGTTTGAAGATTCTAAGGGCACGTCGCTGTGCTTAGAGCTCGTGAATGAGCGCCAACTGGCGCGTTTACAGTCGCAAAAGAGGCGACGACAATAGGCCCGCAGCCGTTTGTATCAGATGCAGTTGTCGAGCGTGGGCCGTTGTTTGAAGATTCTAAGGGCACGTCGCTGTGCTTGCAGAGCGTCACGGCATTCCGCGGTCCACCACGGGACAAGGGGATGACGTGCGTGGGTAGTCTTACAGGGGATGGAACATTCCGCGGCTGTGGGAATAACTGTGGTAATGTGTTCCACTTGGTCGTCTATACTAGGATAGTGATAAGTACTAAAATCAGCCAGTGATGAGTAGAGCTCCCAGTTCACTTTGGTTATCTGCCAGCGGTGTGAATGCTCAAGGGTGTCAGGCATCATGAGGTGAATTACACATGGAAAATGATCGCTCGAATGTGTGTCAGAGAACAGACCATTCAAGACACCGTGCCAGCTGAGCAGTGCAGATAGATAGATCTATATGGGTGAAAGTGTTTGTGGAGTCCGAAAGATAAGTTGGTTCACCAGTGTTAAGGCAGATGAGTTGAAGGTGGTTCAGTATATCTGCCAGAGGGAGCCCCATGGACATGGTCGTGGAGAGCCCAAAGAGGGTGGTGGGCATTGAAATCGCCCACCAACAAAAACGGACGCGGAAGCTGGTCAATAAGATCTAGAAGATCAGATCTAGTGACGGGAAAAGAGGAAGGAGTGTAAATATTGCACAGTGTGAAGATAAATCCAGGAAGTTTTATCCAGACAGCAACAGCTTGTAGTGGAGTACACAAAGGGACCGGTGTACTGTGTACGTCATCCCGAATGAGCACCATTAGGCCCCCGTGGGCTGGAATTCCTTCCACTGGAAGAAGGTCAAAGCGAATGGTAGTGTATAATAGGATAAAATGAGATGAAGGTGGACATCAGCCCGACAAAGGCGGCGGGCCACAATGCGAATGTTCGCAACTGGTGGTGTATGAGACGGGAAGGTCTTGCTCCATATTCTCAGAGGTGACCACAGCAGCTGCGTGAGGGTGGTCGGCAGCCCCATCTTTGGCTGATGCACCTGGAGAGACTATAGGCTTCCAGGGGATGCCATCATCGCATTGTGAGGTAGAAGGGGGGGGGGGGAGTTTTCCCCCTATTTGACTACTTGGAGCCCTGGTGAAGCTCCTTGGTTGGCTCAGATGTTTTGGAAGGGGTGCGGAGGAAATCCTCGCGCGAATGCTCCTTCTTAGACTTACGGGTCTCTATCTGTGGTTTCACAGCTGAAGAAGATTTGGAAGAGGTATTAACACTTTTCGTCGAATGTGACATCGTTGTCGATGTAGACTGTTTGACGACTACTGTAGTAAACTATAGGTCACATGTCTGTGTGGCCATATCCCGTGTTGGTGGAGGTGCTGCAACTACAGTACTGTAGTTACCACACGGTAGGGTCTTAGGCTTACAACTGGTGTACATCTTATGTGCAACTTGTATTGGAACCTTTTCCTTGACACGTATTTCCTGTATGGCCCATTCATCAGCAAACACGGGACATTCCCGGGAGGATGCAGCACGATTCCCATTACAATTGATGCAATGGGGGGACGATGGTGGACAATTCCCTTCATGTGCCTCTTTACCACAGGTGACGCATGTTACCGGGTTCTTGCACGACTGGCTTGTCTGAGTGAAGCGATGGCACTGATAACACTGAGTAGGGTTAGGGATATAAGGTCGTACTGTGTCTACCTCATATCCTGCCTTGATCTTCGGCGGCAGAGCGACTCGGTCGAAGGTCAGGAACACTGTGCGAGTGGGGACTAAAACATTGTTCTCTTTTTTCATCACTCAGTGTACTGCGATGATGCCTTGCGCTGCCAGATATTCCTTTAGTTCATCCTCAGTCAGACTGTCCAAACAGGCTGAGTAGACTACCCCTCAGGAATAATTGAGGGTTGGATGAAGCTCAACACCAACCGGGTAGCTATGTAGCAAAGTAGCCTTAAACAGCCGCTGTGCCTGGGAGCCACTTTCTGTTTCTAACAGTAGTGTTCCATTACGCAGGCGGTTGCAGGTCTTAACTGGGCTGGCAATGGCATCAACCCCTTTCTGAAGAATAAATGGGTTCACCGATGAAAAGGATTGTCCTCCCTCAATATGGGTAACCACAAGGAACTTTGATGTGTGTAAATTCTTCTGTTCAGAAACACTATTGTCCAGTACATCAACTTCTAGAGACTCTTTACATTTTCTTTTTTTGATAACCATTGCGGATGTATCCCCCACGATTGCCAGTGTCTCCGATGGCATGCTCCTTCCTTGGGTGATTGTTCCCACCCCAGGTCACACCTCCCGATCTACAGACGGAGGGACCAATCGGCGAATCGAGAAGGTATCAGCGCAGGCAATCGCCCCTCCCCTGGCCTGGCCTTAACCAGGGCGTATGCACGCACCCTACATGCCAGCCCAGGGCTTGGGCTTACGCATTACCCAGTCACCCATATGGGTGGCCTTCAGGTGCGTACAGGTAGGAGGAAGAGAGAAATAGTAGGAGAAGAAGTCTCAATCGCTGACGCGGAGGCAAATAAAGAGGTGAGAGAAGAGTTTAAACCAGAACTTCGGTTTCCCGAAGGATGCACAGACTCGGTCCCCAAGAGAGGGGAAAAGGACAGTAGGAGAAGCGGCGTGTAGCATGGAAAGGAAAGAGTGCCACAAAGGCTGGGGCCCCATGCTCATCACGCACGTACTCACCACAGAGCGGTGAGCCCCCTGGGGGAGTTGTTTTCTTGAGTGGTCATAGACATAGACATAATGAAATAAGAGATAAAAATTAAAAACAGTTTCGAAAAAACCACAAGCCAGTCAAACACAGCATCCAAGCAAGTGAGAAATCAGTCAGTCATGGTGAAAGAAGTGGAGAGAGCAAAAGCTACTGTCGGTAAACCAACTCACAATTACTGCATATGGGTTTTAAGCATGATTGTTGGGACCTTAATAGATGCAGAGCAGTTAAGATTGCACTGTAGATTTGATTATTTCTAAGAGTCTTCCAGGGCAAGTAATTTTCATGTTTGGTTGGTTGAGGTATCGAGAGGTAGAGAAGATAGTCTTTTACAGTAACTAATCTTGGGCACTAAGAGTCACCTTAGTAATAGTATGTAATGTTATTTTGGACTCTTTGGATTTTTTTTTTTTTTTTTTTTTTTTTTGTGTGTACATCAGCTGTGTAATTTGAAGAGGCTTAAATGATTGGCTGTTGCCTGAGAAAAAATGATGTAATCCTTTCCTTTGTAGGACTTCATAATGCAATTATTTTTTATTTCATCAAAATAAAACAGTTTGTAATAGAGTGAAGAAAGTTTATTATCTTTCAGAGCATCTAAGCAACATATATCTCTAAATGTTTCATAGCCTACAAATTTCTTTTAAGTGGAGGGAGGAGTATTAAAAAATCCTTAAGATTTAAAACAAAAATCTAAATGAAATTTTAATTTCTTGAATCTTCCTGTAACACTGTTTATTTGGGATCCATCCCAGAAGGCTTTATCTTCACCACTAACTGTGATAGAGTAGTAATTCTTTTTAAATAAATATACTTGAGTTAACAGATTATTTGGGTTTGAGATTCTGAAGATTCAATTCGGGTTCGGAATTCGGCATGTGTGTTATTTAAGATTCGGTATTTGGATTCGATTAGGTAAAATTGGGATTCGACCAATCCCTACTTAAAACATGATGAGGCCAAGCAGTGTCATATGCCTCACATAGATAAAAGAAAACTGCAACAATATGTTGACATTTAGAGAAGGTCCATCTGGTTCCTGTTTCCAGTTAAAGGAGATGGTCTATAGTAGACTGTCCCTTCCAGAATCCACACTGACATGGTGACAAAAGTCCACATGATTCAAGTACCCAGCAGAATGTATGAGCAACCATCCTTTAAAGCTGTTTACATGCTACATTAATCAGGCAAATTGGACAGTAACTGTCCAGGGATAATGGATCCTTGCCAGGCTTAAGAACAGGAACCACTATACTGTCCCTCTACTGTGAGGGGAAAACCCCTTGGAGACAATATGGTTGAATAACTGGAGGAGATATTACCATTGTGGAGGACAGAGTTGTTGGAGCAGTTGATTATGGATGGCATCTGGGCCAGGTGGAGAATCACGGGAAGATGGAATGGGCCAAAAATAGTTCCCATTCAGTAAAGGGATTGTTGTAAGATTACTCTTGGTGAAAGTAAAACAAAAGTTGGAGACTTTGGACTTACTTTTTTTTTAAGATGAAAGGCTGCTGGGTAAGAGGCTGCCACCGATGCCTGCGCAAATTGAGTTACATGATGCTCTGCAAGAACAGGTGGGTCAGTACAGACCCCACCTGGTAGGGCAAATCCAGGACTTGAAGATTCCCACTAGCAACTTTGGATGGAGCACAGCGTAGTCCACACTCAGGACAAGGATACAAAAGAGCCCAAGGAAGGGAGAAAACACTCACAGCACTCCTGCTTGCTCTTTTTGATGATATAACGAGCTTTAGCACGAAGGCATTTAAAGATGATAAGACCAGCGTGGAAGGGTGACACATTATTTGCCAGGCTCACCCACACTCTCTAATTCCTGTGGCAATAGTAGCATTCCAACACAGAAATGGGCACATAAGTTTGAATAAGAGCTGATGTCCAGGAAATTTATGCCTATCAATTAATTCCATGGGCAAAAACATTTTTATGTGCACCATTCAGGTTTTACATTCACAAAACTGGGAGGTCTTTGATGCATGCCTCTTTTACACTTTAAAGTTATACAAATCAGTACAAATTTTCCAAAGAGGGGGATAAATGGATAAATTCAAAACTACTTTTTTATTCAATAAGTATAATCCATTGTTAAAATATGATCGCTTAACATCCAGCAAAATTTAGTATGCACCGAGATTCGTTGGATATCCAGACGTAGTGGACTTTTAAGTAGATAGTATTTTGTCAGTTAATTGTTTTACACATTAACTGCAGAATGATTTGAAATAGAGTAAAATGGCATTCATTTCATTTTTCATGAAAAATTTTGAAGACTTGGTAATTTAAAATCCCTGTCAACTACGACAACTAATTACTACAGTAGGTTAAAAGTTGTGAATTAGAAGGAAAATATTTCTATCACTGAACAACAACAACGGGCCAGAGTCAGCAATTTAAAAGAAGAGAATTAGCCTATCAATTTATCTAGCAGCTTCAAAAACATCTAAACCAAAAAAAAAAAAAAATCTTAATATGTTCGTGCTTTCTTCCTAATTAAACCAAACAGCCCAACACAGTGAATTCTTGAGGAGCAATCATCTGCCATTGAAAGTATCCCTCAGTGGGAATCCCTGCACCCTAAGCTTCAATGGTATGTAGTGTCATATTTCA